>JAQQTP010000075.1:0-2632500 GCA_029884605.1 Ormosia emarginata | reverse complement strand
CCCGAACGTCTTTGTTTTTGTTGTTTTTTGCCGTTTTTAATTGTTTTCTACTTGATTTAATGTCCGATATTAATAATCTGTGATTTTATATGGACTTTTTGTGTGATTTGCTCGGAGGCAGAAAATAATATTTTTCGGTATATTTAAAATCTTATTTTATTATTTAGAATTGGGGATCTTACTAAACCCGATTCTAAATGAGACAGTAAATAATCTTTTAATTTTTAGGATTTTACTGTCAAATAGAATAATTTTATAATATTATTTTATTAGTCAGTATAATAAAATGACAGTGGACCCGAAAATATTTTGCGGGACCCACGTTTAGCTAATACAGTTAACTTAGTAGCTTAATTAAACATCATTAGCAGTAGAACTTTCCAGAACAAGCTGACTCAGCTAGCTGACTAAGCTGATAATAAATGGACAGTGTGACTAGGCTTGTGAGTCATCCATGATCAACCAATAGGAGACAAGCTTGTTAAGCAAGCTTTGATCCTAACCTTTGATGCATCCAAGGGCTTGGATGAAGCCAAGCAAGATGCACACCTTGCATGCTCTTTGAGAGCTACGGCCAAGGGAGGTGGGAGGTCAATCTTCACTTTGCTTTCATGCAAAAATTCTCTCTTCTCTCTCATCAAAAACCCTAGCCACCATTCTTGTTCCTTTTCTTCACCATTTTCGGCCAAGCTTGCTTCTTGATCATCCAACCACCCAAAATTAAATCAAGCCAACTTTTCTAAACCTAAACACCATCCTAAGAACATCTCTAGTTGAGAGTTCTTACAAATTCTTGCATTTGGAGCTTGGAAACCAATCTTAAAAATCTTACCTAGAAGGTGAAATATCATGTTTTTCTTTTCTCTCTTCTTTTTCAAAGTTCTAAGCCATAATCTATCCATGGTTTAGGTTCTTTTTCATGATTAGTAACTTGTAGATTTTCGTTTGAGATGCTAGGTATTTTGGTGGAGAAAACCGAACCCTAGGAGGAGTGAAAGCAAATCATTAGTCTTCATTTAAGGTAAGAGGAAGACTAATCTTATCATCCCTTGGTGGTGGTAAGAAGATGGAAGTAATTTGTGGTGTTTGTAGAATCCATAAGGATTCATGTTTGTGCTTGTTAGTAGCTTATTTGATGTGGTTGTGTATTTGTTAATAGCTTTCCTATTTGTTGTTTGTAATAATTTGCATGTCTACAAGCTTTAAGTTGCATGTCTACAAGCTTTGATAATATTGCATGTGTTAGAATTGTATGATAAAGTATAGAATTGCATGATAATGTATAGGATGTGAACAACATGTCAAGGAAATGCATGTGTGTTCCAAAGAACACTCCATGATGGCTCACGGCCACTAATAAAAATGGAGAACCAAAATGTTCTCTTAATTTTCTTAAAAGGTGATTTAATTAACCTAGGAGAATTAAGAAGGTTTCAAGTTGTTTAAGTCAAGAAAAATGAAATTGGAAATCAAATGGCATAACCTTACATTTTCGGCCAACAAGTCTAACTTCAACATTTTGATTTCTAAAATTATTTTCTAAGGTAATGATTTAATCAATGTAGACAATACAAGAGACTTAACATGTATTTAGAAGATGAAAAACAATTTAGAAATCAAATGCAAAGTTTTTATCAAATTCGGCCAACATGCCAAATTAGGTATTCATGATTTCTAAAATTAATTCCAAGCTATTTTCAATCAAGAAGAAGCAATACAAGTTAAAGTAAATTTTCTACAATGAGTTTTAAAGAAATAAAGTGGTTAGAACTAAGTTTAAGAGGTTAATACTAATGATTTTTACTCTATTGAGAAATACGGTAACTTTTGAAAATTTCTAACATATAGCTCATGTTTGTATTTTGAAGCATGTTAGTAGTTTTCAAAAGAATTAATTATAAGGTTTAAAAATTTAATAAACGGCAATTTTCATGGTAAAATTAGGAAACCATTAATATAATTTTCTAAGCAAAATCTTCAATTTTTAGTAAAAATGGACAAATAAGATAGAAAAGATGTCTAAAAGACGATATACTGGTATGAAAAATATTATAATAGTTTAAAAGTATTATTTATTATTTCTGTTTATTTAAATAGTGATTTTTAAGGAATTCGGTCAATAAAATGATTTAAAAATCTTACGCGATTGAGAAAACGTATTAAAAATCCTACGCGATTTTGAAAACAGAAAAATATATTTACGCGATTTTAAAACGATTATAAAAACGACGAGATTTTAAAAACGCGATAAAATTTCTACGCGATTGACCGTTACTATATTTATTTTTTATTTGTCGGAAAATGTGAACCCGTCTGAGTTTTTCTTTATATATATATTTATTGCCAATGAGGGCAAGCTTTACCGTCGGGAAAATGAGAACCCGTAGGCTTTCTATTTTTTCTACGCCATTGAGGGCATATTATTATCTTGAGGGCATTTTCGTAATTTCATATTTTTGGAATTATGTATTGTCTTTATGCCAATTTTGGTGTTTTGGTTGACGAGACGAATCACATCGTGTTTGTCGATGCGATAAACGTAGTGTGGTTCATTGTTCTAATGAACTTGGAGACGTTAGTGTACGGGATCCCATATGTGGACCATGGTTAGCTATAGCTCCGTGGGCCGTGGTAAACCGATAGCACACTAATGGACTCGACACGCACTATATTTAATCGAGGTTTGTAAAGTCTAGTAGTACATTGCCTATAGTGCCACAACGGGAGACCGTGAACTATACTACGCCTGGATGGTGGATTCCCGTGTCGTAGGCTATTGACGCAACGTGTGACAATGCGTGATAGTTGGTTGGGCAGCCGTGGTACTAATAGATTTTGCAAGTCATTCTCTCGATATCTGTTTGTGTTTAACTCCATGGAGTAGGATTGTGTCATAGTGTATATGATTATATCTTGGATGTTATTCCATTTTCTCTATTTATCTTTATCTCATATCTTGGATGTTATTCCATTTTCTCTATTTATCTTTATCTCGGTTATATCTTGGATGTTATTCTATTTTCTTTATTTATCTTTATCTGGTAATTATTATGATGGTGGTCTATTTCTTATTTTATTCTATCTGATATTGTTTTATCCGTGTTGTTTTTTTTTATCCGTGTTATATCCGTGATGTTATGTAACGTTATGATATCTAAGCTTTACTCTATTCCATTATTATTTCTGTTATGGCTTTTTGTATTGCATAAACTGTATATATGATATTTGTCGTCTTCTTATTGGCCATGTTTGTGGTGATTTTAGATTGTCTTACCTCTTTATTGTATGTGTTTCCTGTATATTTACTTTGTGCGATAAAGAGTTTGAGGAAGAAGAAGAGGAACAGCCTCTTGAGGTCTTGTACCCGAGGAAGAGGAAGATCGAAAGCCGCCGACGACCGTTTTACGATCAAGAACCATCTGATCATCCATATCCATTGGATTGATTAGTTTTGGTATGGCGGTACCCGGATTTCTGGGGTTCGTGACTTTGGAGTTTCACGGTGGATCCCTATCATGGCACATGAGGGGAGATAGAGACTCGGTGACGTATGCTGGACGGATGACGGTGACCCTACGCCATAGATTAGATGACGAGCCAGTGATAACGACGACGGTGTTTCTACATTTAGAGCTACCTTTATCCATTAGGCGTCATTGGGGCGGTGTATCCACTGAGCCTAGTGAGATGACACTCGTGTCGACTGCGCGATCTCATTATTGCCGAGAGTCGAGGCATCCAGGATATTTGTCCCCTGATGATCATTTTCAGGTTGAGAGTGATCCTTCAGAGGAGTGAATATGCTTGATGTTTTTTTTTGGGCGCGTCTGCGTATGGATGTATATATTGACTTTTTACTGTTTTATTTACTGTTTCTGTTTAAATATTTGTGATTGTAGTTGTAAATTATTTGTATAACTTATAACTTAAAACATATGTATATTATGAGTGGTGTTGTTCTATTTATTTTATGTTTTCCGAAATCTTTTATTTTTATTAAACTGTCTATCAGGAATTACTTTACGACCCATATTATTATTTGACAAATGTTTTACAACTTAGGTAGATTTTATTTTTATTTCTTTTATTTTCTTTTATGTGTGACATCCTCCAAAGGGGTGTTACAACTAGCATCTCAAGCACACCAATGCTTTTATGTTCAAGACCCATTTGATCAAAACAAACATTATGCCATGAAGACAATTCCAAGAGACTTGTTTAACATAAGTGACCAACTTGAGTCTGAAACCTACCATATTTATGAAAATGAGCCATTTGAACATCCAATGGGTCCTTCTATACCCATTGATGATGGTGAAGTTGTTTTAGAGAGGAATGATGTACCACCGACCATTACTGATGCAACTCCATAAGTGTTTCTTGCCTAAGATCATGAATTAGAATCGGGAGAAGAGACTGGTTTTGAGGATGCATCATGAGACATCACTTTTTGGGTTAATTTAAATGTGACTTATTTATTTCGTAATTCATTTTTTACATGATTGATGCATGTATAATTTGTAATCAGATTTGCATTTTTTAGAATTATATTTTTTTCTTGTTTTGACTTATGTTATCATGTTCATACAGGCCTAGAGATCTTCATTGACTATTAATAAGAAGAGAACATTGGGATTAAAATAGTAAAAAGCATACTTTTTGAATCTGCTCAGTGGTAATGTTATACTTGGAATTCTTCAATTCACATGTTCTATTTTCTTACCTTAGATGAGTGATATTATGTTTTCTTGTCAATTATAATTGCAATATTCTATTCTTATTGATTTGTATTTGTTTCTACACAAACTATAAATTTGTTTTATTTATTGGATTGTTGCCTTTATTTTTTTCAGTATAAAGAATGTACAAAGAGGAGCTCTTAAGAAGAAGGTATTAACCCTAAACAAGGGTTAAAGTCCTATAAAGAATAAAGGCTTTAATTTTGAATTATAGGCACGATCAAGTATTGAATTGCTTAGGCAATTTGAAATTAAGAGAGAAAAAATTGCAAATGAACGCAAGAATTTAACTATGCAAGCTCAAGCACCAGTAACTCATAAAAGGAAGAATCCTATGCCTACAACATTGGATACAAGTAAAGGATAAATTAGGCTGAATTCAATTCAAGCTAAGTGTAGTCAAAAGCAAAGGCAGAATAAAACTATGCAAGATCAGGCACCAGAAACTCATAAAAGGAAGAATCCTATGCCTACAACATTGGATGCAAGTGAAGGACAAAGCAAGTTGAATTCAATTCAAGGTAAGTACACTCAAAAGCAAGGACATAATAGGTTACCTATGCGCAAAATCATGATCCAATCTTCTCAAAAGGAATACCTTAACAATTTATCTATAACTGGAACCATCTCACAAGTTGAAATAGAAGACCAGCCTGCTATTGAAGAGCAATACAAGCTTAAAAAGGCTAAAAGGAACCCAATCCGTCCAGCAATGAGTCTTGATCAATTTCTTGAAAAACAAGGGATAAATGTGGAGGGAGAAAAACAACTCAATATTCAGCCAATGGATTATCTTGGAGGAAATAATATGGTATCCGATGACGATGATGTTGGTGATCATGAAGTTGGTGACAATGAATTTGCTGGAGATCAAGTTATGGACACTGATCATATTGAAGGCGGTATATTTTAAACTTACTTTTTTAATTACGTGTATATGTTATGCTTATTATATGAAAATATTGCATGCTCATCGTTCACCTATTATAACTTTTTTTATGTTTTTCCTATTACATTGAACTAGGTACAATGGAAAAGAAAAAAACTCGTGGAAAAATAACTTGCAAATCAATTCATTCAAGGACTATGGAAGAACGAGAGGATGTGACATTTGATAAGGGACAAGCAGTAGGACCAACTAACAAAAGAGTGTTTGATTTAAGCAATTTTCTAGGCACAATTGCTAAGAATCCAAGATTTATCACATTGCTATACACTAATTGGACAGTTGTGCCAAAAGACAATAAAAAACGCATGTGGAAGTATGTTAATGTAAGAATGATGAATTTATCTTATTTCCATTTTTATTTAGTTTTTCTTACTAAATGAAATTAACATATATGTTGTGTTGTTCATAGTCCAAGTTCATCATTCCGAATGATGCAAAGAAATAGGTGATGGCTACTATTCGCGATGCTTGGAAGTGACACAAGGGAAAGATTAAGAAGAAGCATTTTGATAAGTATGAGACCATTGAAGATATGTTGAAAAATCATCCTACTGATATACCAGAAGTAACTTTTAACAAATTGATTAACTATTGGAGTCTTCCCATTGTCCAAGTAAGATAGAATAATCTTTTCTAACCTTAGTCAAATTACTGATCTAGTTATATTTATATATAAATATATATAAATATTTCACTTTTTATTGGAATGTAGTCTATGTGTCGTATGAATTCTGAAAATAGAAAGAAGCAGAAGTTTGGGCATCGGATGGGGCCTGTAAATTTTGGAATAGTGCGTATGAGACTGGTATTAATCTTACTCTTGGGTTGGTAACATGATTTTCCTTTCTTCTTCTACCTTGCTAGTATAGTCTTGACTTATTGTACTTTTCTTTTCATTCTTGTAGCGCTCAACCAAAGAGAATAATGAAGATCCTACAAAATCTGAAATGTTTGTTGCAACCCGCACAAGTAGCAAAGGGAAGGAAGTTGATTCAGAAACCAAAGATACAATTGTAAGCAAATGAAGTGTGTTATTGTAAATGATATTATTAATGTTAGTATTCATGTTATTATTAATGTTCCTTTTAAACAGTCACAACTTCAAAATCGCCAAGATGCTGGAGAAACTGATGAGGATACATTTGAAGCAGTGTTTGGGAAGGAGTAGCCTGGTCGGGTTCGGTGCTATGGTAGATCAGTTACAGCGACTTACTTAAAAAAAGATGCAGAAATCAACAAAATCAAACAATAACACAATAAGAAAGTCAAATCCTTGCAAAGTGAAGTCAGAGATTTGAAGGGAGAGGTTAAAGGATTATGACATCTTGTCAAGGTTTTGTTGCAGCAAAACAACCCCGAAATGAGTGCAGAAGAAGTTGAAGCATTATTGCAATTTACCCAACACTCTCCACCAGATGCAAATAGTGCACAAGGTGTCGCAACCTGCTATCTTCCACATTCCTCTGGATCAACTCATGTTCTGAACCATGAAATGGTATCTTTTCTTCATCTTGTCTTGTTTCAAATAGTTTAGATTCTAGTGCTCGTATCTTGACTAGTCCCCTTAAAGCATGCAATGATGAGATATAGGTAATTTTTCTATTTGTTCTTTTTATTTATTCTGAATGATGAAACAGTTACAGGAAGTTTGACTCTGGGAAAATGATATGATATTGTTAGATACTTTAGTTCTAATTTAAGTTATACTTTTATTAATGTTGATTTTGTTTTAAACTATGAATGGTTTCTTGGCCTGACTCTTCTTGAAGAAGTTTTGATTAATTTATATATCTTAAATTTGTTTTGACCTTATGTTTTCTCCATTGGTTTACTTTTGGAGTCTTGGCTTGGCTATTGTCCTTCTTCCTTCCTATTTATTCTTAACCTGCTTATTAGTTCTTATGTTCTTCTTAGTTATTTATCATGGAACCATAGAGAGCTCAGGAACCAAACCCGTAATCTGCATATGCATATACTATGTAGCCTTGTTTGGTGTATTGGTTTTGATTTAAGTTTCTGCATAACTTTATTATCTTGTCTATGAATAAGTATAGATGCGCAGCATAGGGATGATTTATTTGTTCCTTTGATGATGCATAAATACTATATTGGGTATGATAATACTGCTCATATGGCAACTATTCATTTTGGGTTATATTTGACTATTTTCTATTTGGGAGATGCTATATCATTTTAATTTTGGAAAATATAAAATTCTAAAGTTTGAAAACTACAAAGTCTTAACTTTAATCAAGTCCAATCAAATTATATAATTCCAATAAGTTTTATGTATAGGATTAATCAAAGTTTTAATTATATTATTAAATTATTTTAATTATATTGTGTGATGTGATTCTGCTCACCATAGTAATGAATTTTGAAACAAAAACCTTACTACATGTTACTGGTTCCAAATGTTATACATGAGTTGTTAACTTTCTTATCTTTCTATTTATTCTGCTAGCTATAGGTAATTTTTCATAAACAAAAGGAAGCAATTTTGATGCTCTCACAAGAGGACAGAAAGTTTCTATGATTTTAAGAAAACATAATAAATGTATCATTGTACAAGTGCTGATGGACTTAGAATTTAGATTGCTTGAATTATTAACTAAGGTGGGACTTGTCAATGCTATTGCAGTGACTGATATTGTGGATCTTAGTTTGAGGTTATCTAAGGTGGAACTTGGAATGTTTGTATTAGTTTACTTGATTCTGCCTAACTACTTTCTCAAAATGAATGGGTTAGTTTACTTGTATTAAATGCTAGTCGATGTGGGACTTATGAATGCTAGTCTATTTAATGTTTATAATGACTAATAATTAATGGAACTTTAACTGCTATATTAGTTTACTTGATTCTGCCCAACTAGTTTCTCAAAATCAATGGATTAGTAGGACTTATGAGCATTAATAGATCCTTGAACACATAATCCAAGCATTATGAAGATGACTTTTTGACAAGTTTTTGTGCTTGCAGCAAGTTTCATTTTCTCTTCCAATCAGACGACTTTTTTCATATATCTGCCGAGATCTGATATTTTTTATATAAATTATTAGTGATTCATCTTCATCAACAACAATTCATAATTCATATCATATTTAGTTATCTTAGTGACTTGATATTTTTGTATAGATTATCATCAAATTTCCTAACATATATCATATATACTACTAATTCTTTTATTCAATTTAAATTTGTAGGACAATGTTGGTGCTTCATTTGGAGATGACAATAGATCTATTTAGTAGATTTGATGTTCATGAAGAGAACCTGATGAAGATGATTTTCTCATATATTGTGAACTATATATATCTCTATTTTGATTAAGTGTTCTGGATTATGAGGATGATGACTATTTTTGTACTTTGGATTACTTGATTAATATTTTAATCAATGGGTTATTATGGATATTTAGTTATTACTTTGAACAATGTGTTAAATGTTAAAATCACTTTACATTATTGCTTGAAATTTTATACTATATATAAATGAATAGTATATATATATTCTGAAATTAAAATTCTATAAAATAATAAATAAAATAAATGGCATTAATAATATTTAAAAAATAAGTATTTTTAATTGTTTAACCAAATTTAACTAGAAAGCATGTTGTGTAAAAGTAACAACAAATGGTAATTTTACAATTGTTAAAATTGTAATAATTATTATAGGATGTTTAAAAAAATTAGTAACAGAGAAGGTAACACTTTACAAGTGTATCTATAAAGTTTGACATAAGGGAACGTTTAACAAGTGTACTTATAAGGTTTGACATAAGGGAACGTTTAACAAGTGTACCCATAGGATTTGACGTAAAGAAACACCTTATAAGTGTACCCATAGGGTGATGACATAAAGGAACGCTTTACAAGTGTACCCATAGAGTTCGACTTAAGAGAACTATTTACAAGTGTAGTCATAGGGGTTGACATAAGGGAACATTTTTTAAATGTAGCCAATTGAGCAACACTTTATAAGCGTTCCCATAGAGTGAGGAGAAAAGCGTTGTCTTTGTACTCATCAAAGGCTACACTTTTGAGCATTGTGGCCTTTGATGCAGAAAAAGCGTAGCCTTAGATAATAGGCCACGCTCGAATAGGCCACCACTCTAAAAGCGTTGCCTTAGGGCCAAAAAGCGTAGCCTTTATCAAAGGCAACACTTTAGTGTACACTTTTGAAGGGTTACCCTAGGTCATTTTTGTTGCAGTGATATCTACTCTTGTGAGAGTTTCTAATCTTTTTCTTCGTCTTAAAATTATTGTAAGAGGGTGAGGTATCTCTCAAGAGAGAAAAAGATGAGGTATCTCTTGTAGTGAGGCTTAAACACAAAGGGTGAGGTATCCCAAAGGTATTGTGAGTGCTCTTGAATGTAAATGTTTTTCAAGCACCTGTGAAGCTTGAAGAGTTGGAGGCTCTAGCATAAGGATGAGGTATCCCAAGGTGTGAGGAGTGCTCTTACTTGTACAAAGGTTTTCCTAGCACCCTTGAAGTCTAGGAGATAGTAAAGAAAATCTCAAGTTAAGCTTGGGGACTAGATGTAGGTCACAAGTGGTTGGTGGCTGAACCATGATAAATCTTTGTGCTTGCTATTCTTAACTCTATGTCCTTTACATTTGTAGTTTAATTATATATGCTTGAGTTGAAATTGATATCTAGCTTATTCGCTTGATTTATCCTATAATCTAAGTTGTATTTGAGTAATCTCTAATAGTTATATCTTTGTTACACTTCTTTCGTTGTATGTGTTGATTGAGTATATCAAAATGTTTAATTTCTTAATGGTGTTTTAAAAACTTATAGTCATCTAACTCACCCCCCCCTCTTAGGTAATGGTTGTCATGGCTAACATGTTATGAATCTTGCTATATATTTGATAGAAGACTCACTTCCTTCTCCTAAGAACTTGGAAAACTTCAGTATTTTACGTCCTCTAGGGAGTTCAAGCTAATTTATCAATTCTAGAAATGCATATATGAACTAAGGATGAAATGTCGGTCCAAAATTAAATCTTAACCTGGCAAGGACCTGTTCGACGACCCTATTTATTTTTAGTTCAAGGGGATTGACGGACAAAGGTTGCCTTTGACCAGCGCTGTATTTTGACTGATAGTAGTTGCCATGGATATTATAGACACAATCAGCTACTCCTATAGTAGGTTATGTCTAAAGTTGAGTTTGATTCTGATGTGCAAGCATTTGATATCCTATATTTTGAGTGTTTTGATAAGGAAGTAGCACCTCTCAAGTCCTAATCAGCATAGATGTGGTTCTATACTATATAGGAGGTAGCCGAGCAGGTTGTGGTTCAATGCTTGTGTCCCCTGGAGTCGCTTGGCTAGTTAAGCATAGGTTATTTTCTAGATATAGCTCCCCCCTCAGAAGGCTACTTAGCCTCCTTACTTGTTAGGCCAACGTCTTACATGCATTGCTAGACAACTCAATCAAAGGAGTGAGGATTGTACTTATTTGTTGAATCACCATATGAACCATTTTGTGGTTATTGTCGTCCATTTGTTGTCGATCAGCAGCCAATGCCTCTACTTTATTTTTTTACGACTCTTAAGGCATGGCTTTTATCATATTAAGGAATATTGGAGTAATAGGAGTTCCTGGTGTCCTTGCCATGTATGGGGGTATGGTCGTTGGACCATTGGGGTCTATCATGGCAAAGGGATATTATCCTGAAGAAATTATCCCTGGAGGCATTAAAAGATTAGTCGGTCACATAATCAACAGTGATCAGCGGCATGCCATATATCAGCATGTGACACCTCTAAGGACTTACTAAAATTCTTATCAAGCTATGCCTTTTGAAATCTTTGAGTGAAAGGAAAAGATGGAACATATCCACATGGCTTAGGTGATGCATTTTTTGTTGTCTTATCTTCATTATTCCCTTTTCTACCTTCTCTTGCATAGCTGGTGTGGCTTCATCCTCAACTTCTACCTCATCCTCTTGGTTACCACCAATCTTTGGGCTCTCAAGTTGCTTTCCACTCTATTGAAACCCAATTTTGTCCATAACATTTTTATTTTTGTTGCTTAATCAAGAATTAATAATTTTGTGTTAAATGATGCTTAATTGCAATGTTTTGAACACATAATATTTTTTCAGGTTTTATTTACTTCCATTTTGGATCATTACTTTTTATTATTTGTACAAAAAAATGAAAATGAATAATACTTTTTTTCTTATAATTAAAAAATAAAGAATAAAATAAAAAAAAAAATAAAAAAATAAAAAAAATAAAAGAAAAAGAAGAAAAATAAAAAAGATGACCCAATTTTCTTATATGTATGCTTAACCCAAGCCACCCACCTTGAGTCCAAAATAATTTGTGACCCATCAAATATGGGTCAACCCACGACCTAATTTCCTTCTCCACCCAACACTTATTCTTACTGTTGACTAACCCCAAGAACCCTAGCCACCATCACCCTCCAAACCCTAGACATCACGCAGTTTGCGTAACCCAATTAATGCATCATCTACACCAATTGGAATGGCAACTTTCCTTTCTAGTTTTGATTGAAGTATTTGACAAGATTTCTTCCTTCATTTGTCTTCCAATCACCAACGAATTAGACAGAATTTATTCCTAGAAGAATGTGGATTCAATCCTATAAATCCCCAAGCAGATGAAGGAATAGATACTCAGAGCCAACATACTAAAACAACCGCACCATCTCAACCTCAGGTCATCTTGCTCTGCCTCCATATCCTTGTTTCGCAGCCACCATCCTAACACAACAACCAAAACAACCATTAATCACCAAAAGAAGCTCTAACCCATTGAAACAAACCCAGCAAACCATTCACCTTCTGGCCACCACCCAACCTTCCTTAGATTGCAACCACCATTGTACCAAGCTACCCACTCATCAACCACCCATACAAATCCACACCATCACAACCACTGTAAAGCCCACCCCGTCTCTGTTATGGTCTTTGCACACTGAGCCCATAACTGTTTCATCCCAAATCTCAGAACCTATAGCCACCACCTTCCTTAGCCATGACCCAACACCTGTAAACCAACAGAACCACCAACCTCCACATTGAGCAGCACTGATGGCAACAAATGTCATACCATAAAGTCTTTGAAACCCACGAGCCACCAGTTTCCACCTCGAACCCAAGCCGCCATGCACTACTGCCTTACACGCCCACCACACATAAATTGAACCCATAACCACCCAAAACAAACCACCACTGCTGGTGAAATCTCTCCCTCATCGTCTGAGCGGCCATGCCCTCTGCCATCTCTGCCCCTAGTCGCGTTGTCGCTCCAGTCAGCAAAGCCCCAACTGTCAGATCCTCTATCCCCCTACAAACCCAAACCACCCAGCCACCGTGCACCATCGGACCATGGGCTGATATTAGGTTATTTAGGCTTTAGTTGAATGTTTGGGTCTAATTTAGTTTAGCTCGATCAGATCTGGTAAACTTAAAAAACAAAGAAAAAAAAAGAAGGGAAAAATAGTAGATGGGCCTGGACCACAAAGCTTTGTTCAAATTAGTGTAATGGCTTAAGATTGTCTCTAATCATGTGTAGGTAAGGTTAACTCTTAGGGTAAGTTATTTTACAAAAAATAAAAATAAAAATCTTTTAATCAACGCAATGACTAACTATAATGATTAAATAGCAGATGTTATCTTTAATTTCATTTAGATCATAAGGGTTTATTCAATAGTTTAGTGCTAACTTGAACCCTGTGCAAAAGTGAATCTGTTTTCAAACAAAATTCCTTTTCAAAATTCTTTTTCATAATTAAAATTTATTTTATAAAGAATGACATGGATTTGAGTTCCTTATTGCACTAGGGGATATGTAGGAGCGGGAATTCATTTCTGTCAAGTCAAAATTAAATTTTCATAATTTAGTTATTTCTTTTTCTTTTAAAAATAGTTACAATGTTTTTAAGAGTGGTAAAATAAATATATTTGAGATTATCAAGTTTTGCACAACTAACTTAAGGTACCGTTCCTAGAACGGGCAGTGTAGAGTACTAACATCTTCGCTACCTGTAATCAACTCCTGAATCTAAACTTATTTTCTAAAAGACAAGTTTTCCTAATTAAAGGGTTTTTTAATGTTTTTCTAATTTAAATAAACATTGGTGGCGACTCCATCTTTTTCTTTCAAAACCCTATTTTTTTGTCATCCCGTCGCGATCCTGGTTATGACAGCCGGTGACTCTATTGGGGACACTTAGAGACTCAGGCATGTTGTTGTTAGTTGTGCAAATTATTAATAACCTCTATTTATTTATTTTACCTTTTTTTGTCTTTGGTTTTATTTTTCTTATTATTTTGTACATAAATCCTTTTTTTATCTAGTACTTTTTTATAAATTTCTAATAGTGTTATCATGTGTTAACTTTGATGCTTATGATCTACTTGTATATATTTTGTTGCTTTAATATTTTGTACTTGACTGTTGAAATCCTAGGGTAGATGATTGTTGCTTGGCTGTTGTATATATGTTTTGTTTGACTGTTATTTTTATAGGTTATGGGGTAGTTTTATCTTTAAATTCTTTTACAAGTTTGCATGTTCCCTCACACACATCACCATCACCGACCTCACACACTTTTTGGGTTCTATACTCGAGCCTATGAGAACCCAAGGAGTAGGAAGGGTCCCGACTTTTGTTATTGAGGGGTCTTATGCTCACTTGACATTTGTTGAGACATTAGTTAGATTGTTACCAATATCATGGATTAATCATATTGAGAGAGTTTATCCTTACTTGTGATTGATTCATGAGTTAAGTTCTTGTCTTTCGAGATAGGGGCAATTTGTGGACCGTGCCTTTTTAGAAGTTTAGATCTATCCTGAAAAACCTTGTAGTGATAGATTGAACATAATGACCGTCAAAATTAGAGTCATGACCTTAAGGAGATCCAACCCTTAGATTTCACCTAACTAGGACACGAAGGGAGCGTTTTTCTTCTTTATCTATTTATCCCTCATGTCTTTCATTCTTGCATTTTTTTAAAAAATCAACTCAAAAAAAAAAAATCATATCATCTTGTATTTTTATGACATTCCTAGCATTCTTTTAAAAAAAAAAAGAAGAAGAAAAAATCCATCTGCATGATTCCTGACATATTGCAGTTGCAAAATATAGTAAAAAAGGATGTTGAGACTTTTAAGGAGTATGCTCAAAAATGGAGAGAAACAGTCGTTCAATTGGAACCCCCGCTATTAGAAAAGGAAATGGTGGTTATGTTCATTAACACCCTTCTATGACCGAATGATTGGGAGTGTGTCTTCAAACTTCTTAGACATTGTTATCATCGGAGAAAGGGTTGAAAGCAGAATAAGAAGTGGAAAGATTGTTGATAGTTCCGTCTGGGAGATCAATGCAAAGACATTCACAATGATGAAGAAAAAAGAAGGAGAGGCCCATGTAATGTGATGTTCAATCAAAAGAAATTTACTAAAGGGCAACTTAACTAAACACCTGTGAACCCTTAACCATACTTCCAAACCCCTTTCGTACCTTACCATCCATATTTTTCCACTACTTCACCAGCTCCATATCCCTAACCTTACCATCCGTATGTTGCCACTGCTTCACATGTTCCTTATCCCCAAGCTTAGCACCTACTAATGCCTTACCATACGCCATCCCCTACTCAATACCAAACACCCTCTACCTTACCGCCTTAACCAGCTTAACCATGGATCCAAAACACAAACACAAACCAAAGTCGACCACCAAATAACTAAGAAAGGAAGTATGTCCATTTCGACCTAATCCTTATGACTTACACCAAGTTACTACCCCAGCTCATTCGTAACTATCTCTTGGCTTCTTTTCCGATGAAGCTAGTGGAACTCCCATACCTAAAAGGATTTGATTCAAATGCCAAGTGTGATTACCATGCAGGGGGTTGTAGGCTATTCCACAGAGAATTGCAAAGTGCTAAAGTTTAGAGTGCAAGACCTAATCAATGCCAAGTGGTTGAATTTCAAGCTAAATACTTCTAGTGTGGGTCATAATCCTTTACCCAATCATAGAAATCTTGAAGCCAATGTTATAGAGAAGTTCTCTGCCCAACCACTCATAAGACGAGCGACAAATGTCAAAACCCCCATGAAGGTTATTTTTAAAGAACTCTACAAATTTGGGATGATACAAGTTCAGGTTAAAGTGAAAAGGGGCAAATGATGATGAAATAATGTGTCATCTCCATGGGAATATGGGGCATTCTATTGAAGAATGTGGTGAATTCAGACAGAACCTCCAAAATCTAATGGACATACAACAAGTGCAAATAGGCCATCTATGTGACGAGGGTGGCATAAACATGGTGGATGAGTACACCATTCCGCAACCTTAAGCTGAGGGGAAGAGGTTGGCTCGGTTTGAAAATCAAGAGCCTAAAGTTAAGAGGATCCCCATCTGTGACATTTGTGATTGGCTATTTGACACTGAAGAATGACTTTTAATGATAACAAACATGAAGATGATGGGAAGATCATGTCCAAGATCTTCAAGAATAGTTTTAGGACTTAGAGTTTTTGTACGGAGCTCTTAGGAAATCTCAATTGTTTTAGAAGAAATAACAAAATTGTTTTCTCAATAAAATAAATATTTTAAAATGACCTTTGACAATTATCAAAAGGCTTTTGGGAAATTCAAAAACAAATCATCAAGCTTAAAAAATGTTTATAAAATGATTTTGAACAGTTTATTTGAATAAAGCTTCCTTTATTCGAATAAAACATCCCTTTTTGATCTGTTTTGCATAAGAGCTTATTCGAATAACTGAGAAGTTATTCAAATAACAATTTAAATTTTGGTTGCGTGCTTCTATTATTAAAATGGTTATTCGAATAGCACCAATGCTATTCGAATAGAGCCTTTTTTAGAATGCTTGCTCTTAACTACGTTATTCGAATAACTCATCAGTTATTCAAATAAAACTTATTTTTCAGAAAACTCTTTTTAACAGAGTTATTCGAATAATGTCTATGTTATTCAAATAACTCATATCAAATCTAGTTTTCACGTATAATTTAGAAACGTGTTATTCGAATAGAGAATTGGTTATTCGAATAAACACGTGATTCTGAAATGGAAACAAACAACCATATTAGCATTTATTTCATTAATTAATTATACCCAATGACTCTTTTCTTCAAAGTTATATAAATAGAGACCTTGGGTCATCTTTGAACAGTGCCTAATCCTCTAGAAAAGTTCTGAATTGCTTTAATACGTGATTTCCATTTTTACTCATTTTCTATGCTCTTTTTCTACTAAAACTTTGAGATATTTTGAGAGAGCTCCATTAGCACTTCAAGTTGCATTATTTGTTCTTCAAGAGAGTCTCTATTCTTCTATTTTGCTCTGCTGTAAAGAAAGTGAGGTATCCCTCTAAGGTTTGTGTAAGGGTGAGGTATCCCTGAGTTTTTGAGGCTTTAGCAAAAAGGTTCAGTTTCCCTATGTGTGAAAAATGCTCTTAGTTGTAATGGTTACAAGCACCTATTTAAGCTTGTTTTGATAGTGAGAAATCTTGAATAGTATAGGCCACAAGTAGTTGGTGGCTAAACTAGGATAAATAGTGTCTACTTTTCTTACCTTATCTCTTTAGCTTCTGCAATTTATTTATTTATCGTTATTATCTGCTTATTCTTTTGTGTTCTTGTTTTTAATCCTCTATTTAATTCACCTCTTTAATGAATAGCTTTTGCGTAATTTATTTTTAAAAGGATTTGCAAAAAGTTTTATGTACTCAATTCAGTCCCTCTTAAGTATTGGAAGCCACTTAGTAACAAGTGGTTTCAGAGCTAGACTCTTGTATAAAGAGCTTAGCAGCTTCAAGAGAACATGGCTTCTTCAAATGATTTTTCAAAAGGATCTTCCATAAACCGACCACCTTTTTTCAATGGGGATGGTTATGCATATTGGAAGGAAAGAATGAAAATTTTCATTGAAGCTATTATCTAGATGTGTGGGATGCTATCAAAAACTGCGCATTTATACATACGCGTGAGGTCAATGGTGTAAAGACTGAAACACCAAAGAGTGAATGGTCTGATGAGGATAAAAGAAAAGTTCAACATAACTTGAAAGCCAAAAACATCATTACCATTGCCTTGGGGTATGATGAATTTTTTAGAATTTCAAATTGCAAACTGTTAAAGAAATGTGGGACACTTTACAAGTTACCAATGAAGGTACTAGTGAAGTAAAGAGGTCGAGAATCAATTCTCTTACTCACGAATATGAATTATTTAGAATGAACTAAGGAGAAAGCATTCAGGAAATACAAAAAAGAGGTTCACTCACATTGTAAATTATCTTGCATCATTAGAAAAGAATTTTTCTAATGAAGATTTGATTAACAAAGTTTTGAGATGTCTAAGTAGAATTTGGCAACCCAAGGTTACAACCATATAAGAATCGAGAGATTTGTCAACAATGACACTAGCTACCCTCTTTGGGAAACTCCAAGAACATGAATTGGAGCTGAGTAGATTAAGTCAAAGTGAAAAGCACGACAAAAAGAAAAAGGCAATAGCAATCAAGGCCACTTCCTCAACAATTGACGACGATGATGACGAGGATGGAGAAGGCACAAAAAACATCGAGATGAATGAAGAAAATCTCAATCTTTGGTAAAAAAATTTAGAAAATTTCTTAGGAAAAGGGGAACACAAAGAAGACCTCATTTTCCTCCAAAGAAAACCCATCACAAAGGAGAAGAAGTATCATCAACTCTAACTTTCTACGAGTGTGGAAAACAGGGCACATGAAGATAGAGTGCCCAGTTTACCAAAAGAAGATGGAGAAATTTGAAAAGAAACCCTTTAAGAAAAGAAAAAGAAGAAGAGCCTATATAGTATGGGATGACAATGACATAGACTCAACTGACAGCTCAGATAGTGAGGAAGTCCATCTATGTCTTATGGCCAAAGGAGAAGAATAAGAAGAAAGCGAAAGTGAGGTAAGTTCTAATCCTAATTTATTATCTTCTTATGATGAACTACAAGATGCCTTTGAGGAACTGCATGACGAAACACTAAGGCTCACAAAATTAATTTCTTCATCTAAGAAAACAATTTCTTCTTTAGAAAACCAATTCTTATTTTGAATAAAGAAATTGAAGAATTAAAAATTGAAAATGAGACATTAGGATTAATTAATGCATGCACAACTTGTTCTTCACATGCTTCTACATCTTCATCTTGTTCTTCATGTCATATGCATGAAAAAGAAATTGAAGATTTAAAGAACACTCTTTCTAAATGCACTTTTGGAAGAAATAATTTAAATATTTTGTTAGGAAAACAAAGAGTTGTTTTTCAAAAGCTGGGATAGGTTAAAACCCAAAAAATCAGTAAAAATCTTATAAAAATTTCTTTGTTCATTCAAATACTTCTAGTAGCCCATTTATAAAATGTTTTTATTGTGGAAAGAAAAGACACAGTGCATCAATATGCAATGCAAGAAAAAATATTAACACAAAGACTGGGACAAAAATGGTTTGGGTTCCAAAGGATACTATACCAAAAACTACTGACATTCAAAGACCCAAGAAAATTTGGGTACCAAAAGTTAAAAATTAAATTTGTGTTGTAGGTGTGCTTGAAGGCAAAAAGCTCAAATTGGTACCTCGATAGTGGATGCTCCAAGCACATGACCGGAGATAACTCCAAATTTTCATTCCTTGTTCCTAAGACTCACGGTCACGTAATACATGGAGACAACAACAAAGGAAAAATTCTTGGAGTCGGCAAAGTCAGTAAAAATCCTAACTCCTTTATTGATAATGCATTGCTTGTTGAAGGTTTGAAACATAACTTGCTTAGTATTAGCCAATTATGTGACAAAGGTAATAGAGTAGTTTTTTATTCATATTGTTGTATAATTGAAGGTAAAAATGATAAGCATGTTAAATTTGTAGGTCGTATAGTTAATAATATTTCTATGATTAGCCTTGATGATATATCCTCAAAGGATGTGAAATGCCTTTTAAGTAAGGAAGTTGATTCATGGTTATGGCATAGAAGAATTGCACACATTCACATGGATCATTTAAAAAAGTTAGTTTCTAAAGAACTAGTAATTGGACTATCCAAGCTCAATTTTATAAAAAATAAATTATATGATGCATATCAAAAGGAAAAACAAGTAAAGGTCTCTTTTAAAGCCAAAAATGTTGTTTCAACTTCTAGACCTTTACAACTTTTGCACATAGATCTTTTTGGTCCCTCAAGAATAATGAACTTTGGTGGGAATTACTATGTTTTAGTGATTGTAGACGATTTTTTTTAGGTTTACATGGACCTTATTCCTATCTCATAAAAATAATGCATTTCTAGCTTTTAAGAAACTTACCAAAGTTATCCAAAATGAAAAAGGTTTTTGCCTTACATCCATTAGAAGTGACCATGGTGGTGAGTTTGAAAATCATGATTTTGAAACCTTTTGTGATGAACATGGCATTAAGCATAATTTTTCTGCCCCTAGAACTCCACAACAAAATAGAGTTGTAGAAAGGAAAAATCGATCTCTAGAAGAAATAGCAAGAACTATGCTCAAAGAGGCTTCTCTTCCTAAGTATTTTTAGGTGGATGTGGTAAGTACCGCTTGTTATATGATGAACCGGGCTTTAATTAGGCATATTTTAAAGAAAACTCCTTATGAATTATACAAGAGAAGAAAGT
This sequence comes from Ormosia emarginata, assembly GCA_029884605.1. NCBI lineage: Eukaryota > Viridiplantae > Streptophyta > Magnoliopsida > Fabales > Fabaceae > Ormosia > Ormosia emarginata. The sequence continues at coordinate 2,612,116 of JAQQTP010000075.1, read as the reverse complement.
CAAATGTCTCACATTTTCATGTTTTCGGATGTAAATGTTTTGTTTTAAATAATGGAAAGAATAACTTGGGAAAGTTTGATGCTAAGTCTGATGAGGGTATATTTCTTGGTTACTCTAATCATAGCAAGGCTTTTAGAATTTACAATAAAAGAACTATGACTATTGAAGAATTTATTCATGTTGCTTTTGACGAAACTAATCCAAATGAGCCAAGAAAGGATTTTGTTGATGATGTTGTAGAAATCTTAGCGGAAACATATTTGGACAACAAAGAAAAGGAAGTCAAAGAGCAAAATCAAGAGGACACCCCAAGACAAGAGAACTCACAAGTTTTGGACCTTCCCAAGGAATGGAGGACATCAAGACATCATCTTCTTGACTCCATAATAGGTGATATCTCAAAAGGGATAATTACTAGAAACTCTCTTAGAAATGCATGCAACCACTTAGCCTTTGTTTCACAAATTGAACCTAAAGACATAAATGAAGCTTTTGATGATGAACATTGGATTTTGGCCATGCAAGAGGAATTAAATCAATTTGAAAGAAGTCAAGTTTGGGAATTAGTTCCTAGGCCTAATGATTATCCTATAATTGGCACTAAATGGGTTTTTAGTAACAAACTTGATGAAAATGGTCTAATAACAAGAAATAAAGCTAGGTTAGTTGCAAAAAGATATAATCAAGAAGAAGGAATAAATTATGAAGAAATTTATGCACCTGTAGCTAGATTAGAAGCTATTAGAATGTTACTTGCATATGTTTGCATCATGGATTTTAAGTTATATCAAATGGATGTTAAAAGTACTTTTCCAAATGGTTTTATTCAAGAGGAGGTATATATTGAACAACCTCTGGGTTTTGAAAATCATGAACTACCCAACAATGTTTTTAAACTGAAAAAGGCCTTGTATGGCTTAAAACAAGCTCCCAAAGCTTGGTATGAAAGGTTGAGTAAGTTTCTTTTAGAAAATTATTTCTCAAGAGGAAAAGTTGATATTACTCTTTTCATTAAAAATAAAAAGCATGATATTCTTCTTGTACAAGTTTATGTGGATGACATTATCTTTGGCGCTACTAATGAATCCCTTTGTAAGGAATTTGCTAAGATAATGCAGAATGAGTTTGAAATGTTGATGATAGGAGAACTTAATTTCTTCCTTGGACTTCAAATCAAGTAAACAAAAGAAGGGACATTCATAAGTCAAACCAAATACTGCAAGGAACTGCTCAAAAATTTTGAAATGGAAAATACCAAGCACATGGCTACACCAATGGCCACTTCTTGCTATTTGGACAAAGATGAAGGAAGTAAATTCGTAGAAATTACAAAATATAGAGGTACTTCAATTATCAAGTAAGTCTTTCTTTTTCTCTAAACGTGTTTACTGTTGTTTTTCTAAAAGTTTTATTCGAATAACCCTGTGGCTATTTGAATAAACGCAATTAGCTGCTCAAAAATTGAGTTATGTATCAGTGTAATTCGAATAAATCCTATTTTATTCAAATAAACTGAGTCCAGCAACCACATCCTATGTGTTTTTATATCTGTACTATTCAAATAAACCCTATGTTATTTGAATAAATATGTTGCTTGTACGTTGTGCTGCCTAATGTATTATTCGAATAAAATTAATATTATTCGAATAATCTGATCCCAGTTTTTGCTATCCTTGGACTTCATGTCTATCCTATTCAAATAAATGGAAAGTTATTTGAATAATGTTTTCACAGAGGCCCCTTGTCCTTATCTGGTTATTCGAATAACCTTTTGGTTATTCAAATAAACCTTGGCAGATAGCTAAGTTTACAGGGTCAGTTATTCGAATAGCCATATAGTTATTCAAATAACCTCTAGCAGAAATGCCATGACCTTTGGTCTTCATGTAGGTTTATTCGAATAATACCCTTGCTATTCAAATAAACTCGGGCTCTCTATTTAAGCCCATACCGCACCTCTCCTGCCTATCAGATCAATTAGCCAATCTTCTTCATGAAGCATATGATGAAGGCAAAGGGCAAGGAAAAGTCTGATCTGCCTTATGGCATTCTCATCATAACTTTTCTCAGTAAATATCCTCAAGTTTTGGAAACTGAGCGCGCAGTCGCACTGACTCATCATAACTTCTTTGGCTCATATACTCTATGCAAAATGAAGATGATCAAGACTGACGAAGGCTGGGTGTACCCAAATGAGGTTAGTGATAATAAGAATGACCAAGAAGACCTCCTTACTGCTGATGTTCTTGCTAATCATATTCCTGCCCCTGTTACAAATGAGCAGATCATGGCTACTCTGTTGGATCACAAAGCTTACATGGAGAACACATTCTCCATTCTGTTTGACAGAATAAAAGGTGTTGAACGTGAACAGGCTACCCTTCGAGCTTTACTGTCTGATAGAGCACCTGTCTCTCCACCTCCGCACCAGATGCATATTTCTAAGAGTTTTAGATCTTAGGATCTCTATTTTGATATTGTTTTGGCCCTCTGTTTTTATTCGTTATATTTAAACACATTGATTAATGAATATGATGTTTTTGCTGGCCTATTATGTAACGCCCCAATTTTTAGAAAATATTCTGAATGTACTGTTTGCTGTTTTTCATGCTTTTGTGTGAATGACCGTTGTGTCCCTATTTTGCTGTTCTCGATTTCTGTATGAAAACAATTACGATAAAACTGGCTCAAATTTTATTTGATCATTTTACGTAATTTGCTTCGAGACGGTAAAATAAAAATTTTTCGGAGTTACTGTTTTAATTTTTTCTGAAAGATATACAACTATATAATACTGCTGGATATTTTATTTGAACGTTTTGGACGATTACCTACGTTGTGGGAAAAAATGGGAAAATGACCGTTACGTCCCGAACGCACTTGTTTTTGCTGTTTTTCTTTGTTTTTAACTGTTTTCTTCTTGATTTAATGTCCGATAATACTTGTCTCGTGATTTTATATGGAATTTTTGTGTGATTTGCTCGAGGCGGGAAAATAATACTTTTCCTGGGCTAGGAAATCTTATTTTATTATTTAGAATTGGGGGATCTTACTTAACCCGATTCTCGAATGAGACTAAAAATAATCTTTTAATTTTTAGATTTAATCACAAATAAAATAATTTTATATTATTATAATATTATTTTATTAGTCAAGATAATTTAGTGACAAGTGGACCCTAAATATTTTGCGGGACCCACAATTAGCGAACGGTTAGATCGGTAGCTTAATTAATCACCATTAGCAGGTAGAACTTTCCAGAAACAGTGACTCAACTAGTGACTCAAGAAAAATTAAATGCACTGGGTGACTAGGCTTGTGAGTCACCATGAGCCAACCAATAGGAATCAAGCTTGTTCACCAAGGCTTGATCTTGACCATTGATTCATCCAAAGGCTTGGATGAAGCCAAGCAAAGGTCCACCTTGCAAGCCCACTTGAGTGCTACGGCCAAGGGCTTTGGAAGACCATTCTCCACTTTGATTTTCATGCATTTCTCTCTTCTCTCTCTTCCAAAGAAAACCTAGCCACCATTGTTGTTCATTTCTCCTACCATTCGGCCAAGAGCTATACTTGACCATCCAACCATCCAAAAAATTTTCTAACCAAGTTTTCTTAACCTAAACACTATTCTAAGAACCTTTCTAGTTGGGAGTTTCTTCAAAATCTTCCATTTAGGGCTTGGAAACCAACCTTGAAAATTTGACCTAGAAGGTGAAATTTCATGCTTTTCTTTTCTCTCTTCTTTTTCAAAGTTCTAAGCCATGATTTCTCCATGGTTTAGCTTCTTTTTCATGGTTAGTAACATGTAAATTTTGTTTGAGATTTCTAGGTATTTTTGAAGGTGAAAACCGAACCCTAGGAGGTGTGAAAGCATATCATTTGTCTTCATTTAAGGTAAGAGGAAGACAATTCTTATCATCCCTTGGTGGTGGTAAGAAGATGGAATGTTTGTAGAATCCATAAGGATTCGGTGGTGGTGTGTTTGTTGATGTGTATTTGTTAATTTTTGTGGTTGCTAGTAGTTTATGTGATGTATGTTAGTAGCTTTCTTGTTTGATGATTGTAATAATTTTGCATGTCTATTAGCTTTTGAATGCATGTCTATAAGCTTTAATTTAGGTTTTATGTGTTAGAAATATTTTGCATGTGTTAGAAATATAATGCATGTGTTAGAATTGTATGATAAGGTATAGGATGTGAATAACATGTGTAAATTTGCATGAGTGTTCCAAAGAACACATTCACTAGTTCACGGCAATGACTAAGTTAGAGGACCAAAATGTTCTCTTGATTTTTCCTAAATAGTAATTCAATTAACTAGGAGAATTAAGAAGGTTTCAAATTGATTTGATCAAAGAAAAGGAATTTAGAAATCAAATGGTAAAAATTTAGTAATTTGGGCCAACATGCCTAAAGGTTTGATTTGATTCCAAATCATTATTTTTTATAACATGATTTAATGAACTTGGAGACTTTAGTGTACGGGATCCCACATGTGGACAGTTGGTAGCTCCGCTGGGCCGTGGTAAACCGATAGCACACTATGGTACTCAACACGCACTATATTTAATCGAGATTTTGTGAAATCTAGTAGTACATTTGCCTGTAGTGTCACAACGTGAGACCGTGAACTACACCACGCCCGGGATGATGGATTCTGTGTCGTGACTAGAATTTTCGCTGTGAGGATCTTTCGGATTATTTTTTGAGGAAAAATTGTGAACCCGGGCTATAGACGCAACGTGTGACAAATTAATAGTTGGTGGGGCAGCCGTGGTACTAATAGATTTTACGAATCATTCTCGCTCTCTCGATACTTGTGTTTTCTTTAGCTCCATGGAGTAGGGTTTTGTCATATTGGTATTTATCTCTATGTTTATTTATTTCCATCGTATCTATTTCTTGTTTATCTGTATTTTATTTGTTTATTTTATCTGGTTACTGCTTCTATATTTGGTTATTTTTATTATATCTTGTCTGTTTATTTTTATCTTTCTTATTCTATCTGTGAAGTTTTAATTGTGATGTGATATATTGTTATGATATCTAAATCTACTCCAATCTGTTATTATAACTGTTAAAGCTTTTTGTATTGCATGAACTGTATACATATTGTTTGTCGTCTTCTTATTGGCCATGTTGTGATGATTTTATGTTGTCTTACCTCTTTGTTATATGTATTTTCTGTTTATTTATTTTATGCGGTAAAGACTTCGAGGAAGAGTATCAGCCTATTGAGATCTTGTACCCCGAGGAGGAGGAAGATCACGAGCGAGTGACGATCGCTTGACGATCAAGAACCATCCGATCATCCATATCCTCTGGATTGATTGTGAGGGATGGCAGCCCAGAGTTTTTGGGTTTCGTAGAGCTAGTATTTCATGGGAGTTCGTTGGCTTGGCATCTACGAGGCGATCGTCATTCTGTGACATATGCAGGACGTGTGACCGTGATTCTACGTCAGCGATTTGATGGAGAGCCCATTATGACTACGACGTTATTTCTGCATTTAGAGTTACCCTTATCCATTAGGCGTCACTGGGGTGCTGAAAACCCTGAGCCTAGTGAGATAAGCATCGTATCGACTGCGCGATCCCGTTATCGCCGTGTGTCGAGACATCCGGGATATCTATCTCCTGATGATCATTTTCATGCTGAGAGTGATCCATCAGAGGATTAGATAACCATGATATTTTTTTTGGGCGCGTCAGCGTATGTCTGTATATATTAACTCTTTTATTGCTTTCTTTACTGTTTTTGTTTAAATATTTGTAGTCTTTGTTGTAAATTATTTGTACAGCTTATAACTTAATCACATGTATATTATTAGTGATGATGTTTTTTTTTTTTTTTATTTCGTATTTTCCGCATTATCTTTTTATATCATATTTCGTCTATCAAAAATTATTTTACAACCCGTAATAATATTTAACAAATGTTTCACAACTTGGGTAGATTTTATTTCTATTTCTTTTATTTTCTTTTATGTGTGACATCCTCCAAAGGGGTGTTACATTAGTTGGTATCAGAGCCCAAGTTAGAGTCTTTTGGGGTTGTGGTTGGGTCTATTTTTGTTTGTGCTGTGTGATCCTCTGTGATCTTTGTGATTTATATCCTTTCGGAAATATCTAGAAGGATGTATCTAACTTTGTTTTGTTATGTTTGAAGAAAGAAGATGGCTGGTAGAGGCAGAGGACGTGCTAACGTGAATCGTGCTGAGGACCCGATGTTGGTTGCTGCTGAGGCTATGCGGCAGATGGCTGAAGTGATTACTCAGCAAAATTTGAGAGCAGCTCAACAGCAAGATGCTACGGCTGATGCCCTAAATTTATCTGAATTTAGGGCGCCATAATCCGCCACAGTTTAGAGGCGAAGTGGATCCGGAGAAAGCGAGTCAGTGGATACAAGATTTAGAGAGAATCTTTGAGGGGATGAGATGCACAGATGAAAAGAAAGTAACTTATGTTGTCTTTATGCTGAGAGGAGATGCAGAACATTGGTGGAGAGGAATCCGCCGAGTGTTGCAAGTCAAGGACCGAGATCACCTGGGAAGTGTTTTCTAATACTTTTCTGGATAAGTATTTTCCTGCAAGTGCTAGGCATGCCAAGGAGATGGAATTTCTTGGGTTGCGACAGGGAAATATGACGGTGAATGAGTACGCCACGAAATTTGAAAGTTTGTCTCAATTTTCGGATTATGCTCAAAATCGGCAAGATGAGGTATGGAAATGTCGGAAGTTTGAGTCCGGATTGAGAGTGGAATTGAAGCGAGGAGTGATATCTCTGAATATGAATCAGTTTCATGCTTTGGTAGACGCATGTGCGCGACTCGAGGAGCTTGAACCGTCGCGAGATCAGAGGAATCGGAACTTTGGGCCGACAAGGTTTCAAAGAGGTGGAGGTAGCAATACAAATCGGTTTCAGCGTAAACCGTATGCTAGACCACAAGGAAGTCAGACTCAGCGACCGCCAGTTGGAGGGAGTGTACCTAGTGGTGGAGCAGGACAGAGAGTGGTGTTTACGCCGACGTGTTTTAAGTGCGGTAAGAAGGGCCATCTATCTCCAGATTGTACGATTAAAGGAACTGTCTGTTTTAATTGTGGACAGCCTGGGCATATGTCGAAGGATTGTACTCGACCAGAGAAGAAACCTGTTGTTCGTCATGTTAGAGCTAATCAGCAAAAATCTGGAAATACTCAACCGAGATCTGGAGGGCGAGTATATACAATGATGGGATCTGAAGTTTCTCAATCTGATGACCTTATTCAAGGAGAAGGTGACATTGGAGGTAACCTTCTGACTGTATTGTATGACTCGGGTGCTACACACTCATTTATTGCCTATGATTGTGTGGAAAGACTGAAGTTGCCTGTGTCTTCTCTGAATGTTAAATTGAGTGTATCTACGCCAACTGCTAAACCTGTAGTTACATCTAGAATCTGTTTGGATTGTCCTATTGTTGTGAAGGGCCGTTTGTTTATGGTCAATTTGATTTGTTTGCCTCTTATTGAGATAGATGTAATCTTAGGGATGGACTGGTTATGTTCTAACCGTATCCTTATAGATTGTGCAAAGAAAACTATAGTTTTTCCTAAGGAAGAAGAGTCTGGATTCTTAACTGCTGTTAAGGTCAAGTCTTTGTTGAGAGATGGAGCGCAGGGATATCTGGTATTGTCTTCTCTAGAAGTTAAGAATGAGAAGGATGTGAATACTATTCCTGTTGTCAGCGAATTTCCTGATGTTTTTCCTGAAGACGTACCTGGTTTACCGCCTGAGCGGGAGATCGAGTTCTCAATTGATTTAGTACTAGGAACAGGTCCTATCTCAATTGCACCGTATCGTATGTCGCCGGCAGAGTTGGAGGAGCTGAAAAAGCAATTGGTAGAACTGTTGGAGAAAGAGTTTGTACGACCTAGCGTTTCCCCATGGGGTGCGCCAGTGCTTTTGGTCAAAAAGAAGGATGGAACTTCTCGGCTTTGTGTGGATTATCGTCAGCTGAACAAGGTGACTATCAAGAATAAATATCCGCTACCAAGAATCGACGACTTGATGGATCAGTTGATAGGAGCTGTGATATTTTCCAAAATAGATCTGCGATCGGGTTATCACCAGATTCGTGTAAGAGGGGAAGATGTGCCGAAGACTGCTTTTCGAACTCGTTATGGACATTATGAGTATCAGGTAATGCCATTCGGGGTGACGAATGCTCCTGCCATATTTATGGATTATATGAACAGGATTTTTCGTCCATATTTAGACAGATTTGTCGTTGTCTTCATCGATGACATTCTGATCTATTCTCGATCGAAGGAAGAGCATGCTGAACATCTTGGTATTATTCTTCAAATTTTGAGAGAGAATCAGCTGTATGCGAAGTTGGCTAAGTGTGAGTTCTGGTTGGAAGAAGTTCAATTTCTTGGGCACGTAATTTCTAAAGAAGGTATTGCGGTGGACCCTTCGAAAGTGGAGACTGTTTTACAGTGGGAAAGACCTAAGACGGTAACGGAAGTTCGAAGTTTTGTTGGACTTGCTGGTTATTATCGGAGGTTTATCGAAGGTTTTTCCAAGATTGCTGGACCACTTACACAACTGACGAGGAAAAGTCAAGCTTTTGAATGGACGGAAGAACGTGAAGCCAGTTTTCAAGAGTTGAAGAAGAGGTTAACAACTGCACCGGTGTTGATCCTACCAGATTCGAAGAAATCTTTCGATGTGTATTGCGACGCTTCTTATCAAGGACTAGGATGCGTGTTGATGCAAGACCGGAATGTGGTGGCATATGCTTCTCGACAATTGAAGGTTCATGAGAAGAATTATCCTACGCATGATTTGGAATTGGTCTGCGGGTTTTTGCGCGAAGATATGGAGACATTTTCTCTATGGAGCAACATTCAACATCTTCAGTGATCACAAGAGTTTGAAGTACTTGTACGATCAGAAGGAGCTGAATATAAGACAGCGAAGATGGTTAGAATTTCTAAACGATTACGATTTTCAACTTTTGTATCACCCTGGTAAGGCGAATGTCGTGGCCGATGCCTTAAGTCGAAAGATTATCAGTGCTTCTGCTCTGATGATCAAGGAAAAGGAGCTCATTGAACAATTTAGAGACGAGTGGTCACTTGTTGAGTTGAAATCGGGAAAGATATGTATGAATATGGTTACTATCTCAAACGAGCTGATGGAAGACATAAAGGAAAAGCAAAATGCCGATAAATTTTTGCAAGGAATAAGGGAGCAAATGAAGCAAGACGAGACAGTAGAGTTCAAAGAAGGAACTGATGGAATTCTGAGGTTTCGGGGTAGAATCTGTATTCCTCGTGACCGGGAGCTGAGGCAATATATTGTGGAACATGCCCATACTAGTCTGTTAAGTATGCATCCGGGCATAACAAAGATGTACCAAGACTTGAAAAAGTTATTCTGGTGGCATGGAATGAAGGGTGATGTTGTTAGGTGCGTGTCAACTTGCCTAATCTGTCAGAAAGCGAAAGTGGAACACCAAAGACCAACTGGGATGTTGCAACCATTATCGATTCCAGAATGGAAATGGGACAGTATTTCTATGGATTTCGTTACTGGTTTGCCAAAGACGAGGAAAGGTCATGATTCGATATGGGTTATAGTCGATAGACTTACGAAATCGGCTCATTTCTTACCAATCAATATTAAATATTCATTGGAAAGGTTAACCCAGTTGTACATTGGTGAGATTGTCAGACTACATGGTGTACCGACGTGCATAGTTTCAGACAGAGATCCGAGGTTTACGTCAAGGTTTTGGCGAAGTCTGCAAGAAGCTATGGGAACCAAGTTACGATTGAGTTCAGCGTATCATCCGCAGACAGATGGTCAGACAGAAAGAACTATACAGTCTTTGGAGGATCTATTGCGTGCTTGTGTTTTGGAACAGCGAGGAAGTTGGGATGAATTTTTATCTTTGATAGAATTCACCTACAACAATAGCTTTCACGCAAGCATCGGAATGGCACCTTATGAAGCATTGTATGGAAGGCGATGTCGAACACCGTTGTGTTGGTATCAAGATGGAGAGAGTATGACTGTTGGACCAGATCTTGTACAACAAACGACGGAAAAGGTAAAGATGATACAAGAGAAGATGAGAACAACGCAAAGCAGGCAGAAGAGTTATGCGGACAAACGAAGACGATCTCTTGAGTTTAAGGAGGGTGAGCATGTGTTTTTAAGAGTTACTCCTACGACTGGTGTCGGAAGAGTGATTAAGTCTAAGAAGCTTACTCCTAAATTTATTGGACCATATCAGATTATCAGACGTATAGGTCCTGTAGCATATCAGATTGCTTTGCCGCCTTTTCTATCGAATTTGCATGACGTGTTACATGTGTCTCAGTTACGGAAGTATATACCAGACCCGACACATGTTATACAACCAGATGACGTGCAGTTAAAGAAAAATCTGACTTACGAGACTTTACCTGTCAGAATAGAGGACAGAAAGGTAAAGCAGCTTCGAGGAAAGATGATTGAGCTAGTGAAAGTCATATGGAATAATGTGACGGGTGAAGCTACCTGAGAGCTGGAAGATAAAATGAAGGATCAATATCCTCATTTGTTTGAATGAACAGCGAATTTCGAGGACGAAATTTTTATTTGTTGGGGAGAGTTGTAACGCCCCAATTTTTAGAAAATATTCTGAATGTACTGTTTGCTGTTTTTCATGCTTTTGTGTGAATGACCGCTGTGTCCCTATTTTGTTGTTCTCGATTTCTATATGAAAACAATTACGATAAAACTGGCTCAAATTTTATTTGATCATTTTACGTAATTTGCTTCGAGACGGTAAAATAAAAATTTTTCGGAGTTACTGTTTTAATTTTTTCTGAAAGATATACAGCTATATAATACTGCTAGATATTTTATTTGAACGTTTTGGACGATTACCTACGTTGTGGGAAAAAATGGGAAAATGACCATTACGTCCCGAACGTACTGTTTTTGCTGTTTTTGCTATTTTTAATTGTTTTCTTCTTGATTTAATGTCCGATAATACTGTCTGTGATTTGATATGGAATTTTTCTGTGATTTGCTCCGAGGCAGAAAATAATATTTTTCCGGTAGGGAAATCTTATTTTATTATTTAGAATTGGGGGATCTTACTTAACCCGATTTTGAATGAGACTAAAAATAATCTTTTAATTTTTAGGATTTAATCGTAAAATAAAATAATTTTATATTATTATAATATTATTTTATTAGTCAAGATAATTTAGTGACAAGTGGACCCGAAAATATTTTATGGGACCCACAATTAGCGAACGGTTAGATCGGTAGCTTAATTAATCACCGTTAGCGTAGAACTTTCCAGAAACAGTGACTCACTAGTGACTCAAGAAAAATTAAATGCACCGGGTGACTAGGCTTGTGAGTCACCATGAGCCAACCAATAGGAATCAAGCTTGTTCACCAAGGCTTGATCTTGACCATTGATTCATCCAAAGGCTTGGATGAAGCCAAGCAAAGGTCCACCTTGCAAGCCCACTTGAGTGCTACGACCAAGGGCTTTGGAAGACCATTCTCCACTTTGATTTTCATGCATTTCTCTCTTCTCTCTCTTCCAAAGAAAACCTAGCCACCATTGTTGTTCATTTCTCCTACCATTCGGCCAAGAGCTATACTTGACCATCCAACCATCCAAAAATTTTCTAACCAAGTTTTCTTAACCTAAACACTATTCTAAGAACCTTTCTAGTTGGGAGGAGTTTCTTCAAAATCTTCCATTTAGGGCTTGGAAACCAACCTTGAAAATTTGACCTAGAAGGTGAAATTTCATGCTTTTCTTTTCTCTCTTCTTTTTCAAAGTTCTAAGCCATGATTTCTCCATGGTTTAGCTTCTTTTTCATGGTTAGTAACATGTAAATTTTGTTTGAGATTTCTAGGTATTTTTGAAGGTGAAAACCGAACCCTAAGAGGTGTGAAAGCATATCATTTGTCTTCATTTAAGGTAAGAGGAAGACAATTCTTATCATCCCTTGGTGGTGGGAAGAAGATGGAATGTTTGTAGAATCCATAAGGATTCGGTGGTGGTGTGTTTGTTGATGTGTATATGTTAATTTTTGTGGTTGCTAGTAGTTTATGTGATGTATGTTAGTAGCTTTCTTGTTTGATGATTGTAATAATTTTGCATGTCTATTAGCTTTTGAATGCATGTCTATAAGCTTTAATTTAGGTTTTATGTGTTAGAAATATTTTGCATGTGTTAGAAATATCAATGCATGTTATAAGATGTGAATAATGCATATAATGCATGTTTTAGAATTGTATGATAAGGTATAGGATGTGAATAACATGTGTAAATTTGCATGAGTGTTCCAAAGAACACATTCACTAGTTCAAGACGGCAATGACTAAGTTAGAGGACCAAAATGTTCTCTTGATTTTTCCTAAATGGTAATTCAATTAACTAGGAGAATTAAGAAGGTTTCAAATTGATTTGATCAAAGAAAAGGAATTTAGAAATCAAATGGTAAAAATTTAGTAATTTGGGCCAACATGCCTAAAGGTTTGATTTGATTCCAAATCATTATTTTTTATAACATGATTTAATGAACTTGGAGACTTTAGTGTACGGGATCCCACATGTGGACAGTTGGTAGCTCGTCCCGGGCCGTGGTAAACCGATAGCACACTATGGTACTCAACACGCACTATATTTAATCGAGATTTGTGAAATCTAGTAGTACATTTGCCTGTAGTGCCACAACGTGAGACCGTGAACTACACCACGCCTGGATGATGGATTCCTGTGTCGTGGGGCTATAGACGCAACGTGTGACAAGCGCAATAGTTGGTGGGGCAGCCGTGGTACTAATAGATTTTACGAATCATTCTGCTCTCTGATACTTGTGTTTTCTTTAGCTCCATGGAGTAGGGTTTTGTCATATTGGTATTTATCTCTATGTTTATTTATTTCCATCGTATCTATTTCTTGTTTATCCGTATTTTATTTGTTTATTTTATCTAATTCTTTGCTTCTATATTTGGTTATTTTTATTATATCTTGTCTGTTTATTTTTATCTTTCTTATTCTATCTGTGAAGTTTTAATTGTGATGTGATATATTGTTATGATATCTAAATCTACTCCAATCTGTTATTATAATCATAAAGCTTTTGTATTGCATGAATCTGTATACATATTGTTTGTCATCTTCTTATTGGCCATGTTGTGATGATTTTATGTTGTCTTACCTCTTTGTTATATGTATTTTCTGTTTATTTATTTTATGCGGTAAAGACTTCGAGGAAGAGTATCACCTATTGAGATCTTGTACCCTCGAGGAGGAGGAAGATCAAGAAAGGTGACGATCGGTTGACGATCAAGAACCATCTCGATCATCCATATCCTCTGGATTGATTGTGAGGGATGGCAGCAGCCAGTTTTTGGGTTTCGTAGAGCTTGTATTTCATGGGAGTTCGTTGGCTTGGCATCTACGAGGCGATCGTCATTCTGTGACATATGCAGGACGTGTGACCGTGATTCTACGTCAGCGATTTGATGGAGAGCCCATTATGACTACGACGTTATTTCTGCATTTAGAGTTACCCTTATCCATTAGGCGTCACTGGGGTGCTGAAAACCCTGAGCCTAGTGAGATAAGCATCGTATCGACTGCGCGATCCCGTTATCGCCGTGTGTCGAGACATCCGGGATATCTATCTCCTGATGATCATTTTCATACTGAGAGTGATCCATCAGAGGATTAGATAACCATGATGTTTTTTTTGGGCGCGTCAGCGTATGTCTGTATATATTAACTCTTTTATTGCTTTCTTTACTGTTTTTGTTTAAATATTTGTAGTCTTTGTTGTAAATTATTTGTACAAATTTTATAACTTAATCACATGTATATTATTAGTGATGATGTTTTTTTTTTATTTATTTCGTATTTTCCGCATTATCTTTTTATATCATATTTACATGCTATCGGGAATTATTTTACAACCCATAATAATATTTAACAAATGTTTCACAACTTGGGTAGATTTTATTTCTATTTCTTTTATTTTCTTTTATGTGTGACATCCTCCAAAGGGGTGTTACATATTACTTCTTGAATTTGTTTTGGCTTTGCACAAATTACTTCTATCTGAAATTCATTGATTATCACTTGCCTGTTATTTATAACTAAATAATTGTGTCTTTACTGAGACTTAACCTATTTTTTTGCTCATGACAAAAAAGGGAGAAAAATATGAGTTTATTTGAGAAAAGACAGGTAAAATTAAAAAGAGAAATTGGATTCCAAAAGTAAGGGAGAGTTGTGTTGTACATCTCTGATATAGATATGTCACCTCTTATAATTAAAGAGGGGGAGTAAGTTCTTATATAAATTTTTGTGAATTTCAATTTATATGAACTAATCAATTTCTCAATACTAGTTTATCATCATCAAAAAGGAGGAGAATATGATTGATTATGCGACATTGAAGAATGGCTTTTGATGATAACACATATGAAGATGATGGGAAGATCAAGTCCAAGATCTTCAAGAATAGTTTTAGGACTTAGAGTCTTTGTACGGAGCTCTTAGGAAATCTCATTTGTTTTAGAAGAAATAATAAAAATGTTTTCTCAATAAAACCAATATTTTAAAATGACCTTTGAAAATTATCAAAAGGTTTTTGGGAAATTTGGAAACAAATCATCAAATTTGAACAGCTTTATTCGAATAAACCATCCCTTTTTTTATTTGTTTTTCATAAGAGCTTATTCGAATAATTGAGAAGTTATTCGAATAACAATTTAAATTTTGGCTGCACGCTTCTGTTATTAAAATGGTTATTCGAATAGCACCACTGTTATTCAAATAGAGGCTTTTTCAGAATGCTTGCTCTTAACTGAGTTATTCGAATAACTCATCAGTTATTCGAATAAAACTTGTTTTTCAGAAAACTCTTTTTAACAGAGTTATTTGAATAATGTCTATGTTATTCGAATAACCTATATCAGATTTGGTTTTCATGTATAATTTAGAAACGTGTTATTCGAATAGAGAATTAGTTATTCGAATAAACACGTGATTCTGAAATGGAAACAAACGGCCATATTAGCATTTATTTCATGAATTAATTATACCCAACGGCTTTTTCCTTCAAAGCTCTATAAATAGAGACCTTGGGTCATCTTTGAATAGTGCCTAACCCTCTGTAAAATTTCTGAATTGCTTTAATACGTGATTTCCATTTTTACTCATTTTCTATGCTCTTTTTCTGCTAAAACTTTAAGATATTCTGAGAGAGCTCTATTAGCACTTCAAGTTGTATTATTTACTCTTCAAGAGAGTCTCTATTCTTCTATTCTACTCTACTGTAAAGAGAGTGAGGTATCCCTGAGTTTTGAGGCTTTAGCACAAGGGTTCAGTTTTCCTGTGTGTGAAAAGTGCTCTTAGTTATAACGGTTGTAAGCACCTGTTTAAGCTTGTTTTGATAGTGAAAATTCTCGAATAGTTTTTTGAGGACTGGATGGAGGCCACAAGTGGTTGGTGGCTGAACAGGGATAAATATTGTGCCTACTCTTCTTACCTTATCTTTTTAACTTTTGCAATTTATTTATTTATCGTTATTAACTGCTTATTCTTTTTGTGTTCTTGCTTTTAATCCTCTCTTTAATTCACCTCTTTAACAAATAGCTTCTACGTAATTTGTTTTAAAAAGGATTTGCAAAAAGTTTTATATACTCAATTCACCCCCTTCTTGAGTATTGGAAGCCATTTGGTCTCCTTAACCTTGGCCACGTTACAAGTCTCAAAAAGTCCATTTTGATCCATGAAGGGTTGTTTTTCATTTTCATTAACTTTAATTTTATGACAAAAGTTTTATACTCTTTTAAGTTTTCAATTCCTTGCTCCTATATATAAAATAAAAGAAGAAGAAGAAAAAAAGAAAAAAAAAGTGGCTCGCTAGGTTGAAAACCTGGAAAGGAAACTTAGGAAAAATTTAGAGCGACCTGCTAGGTTGAAAACTCGAAAATAGCGACTTAGGCAAAAGTTAGAGTCAAAAAACAAAAAACAAATTGGTACCTTACACAATCGAAAAAGTTGAGTTGCCTCAAGTCATAGATTGGGGCAATTAGAGTTTATTAAGGCCAAACTGGGGAAGTCAGAATTTATAATGAGAAACCATGAAATGTTTCGATACACAGAGATTCGGGTTGAATTGGGGCAATTTGAATATATGAAGTCTTGTCACGAAATGCTCCCAATGCGTCAAATCATATTCTTGGAAACAGACAAAGGGGTGTTTAAGGTTGAATACATGAAAAATTAGCACTAATCACCCTAGAAAGCATCATTGTAAGAGATGGAAAACCCACCCTAACATTTCTTTTGTAAACCTTTAAATTTTAATCTTTTTTGTACTTTTTTCCTATACTTTTCCTTTCTATAATGACAATCCCTTTTCGTTGCAACCCATTGTTGACTCAATATGCATTTCTCATGACAAATTTATATTGAGATGTGAAACATATGATAATATTGCAAAAGCATTTAGATTTGATCGAAAGGTCATGGGAAACACAATGAATTCCTGATAAGAGTATTGATGAGAAAAGAAAGAATAACCAGGAAAATCACAAAATAATTCAACGAATTTCGTTACTGTTCGACCTTGATCCCACTATGGGAAAAAGTCCTAAAGAGTTGTGGAACCAAGAATGACTCAATTAAAGCTCTAATGTGTCAAAATTGTTTAACTAAATTGTTCATAAGAATCTCTACAATAGGACACCCATTGTATCATGCATCATCTCAGGCATCATAAGCATTTACAAAATCATTTCTTTTTTGTTCCTAGGTCCTTGCACCCTTTGTCTTTAGGTTTTTTGTTGAGTTACGATAGATACTTGACTCCGTAAGCTTTTTACTTTTTTGCACTAAGTTTTTTGGTAAGTTTCGGTGGATAAACGACTCTGTAAGCTTTTTACCTTTTAGCTTTAAGTTTTCTATTAAGATTCAGCGGATACCTGACTCTGACGTGTGGATAAAATACACACATCTTGTACTTAATTTGAGGTGGATTTAGGTGTGCTTTAATTAATTTATGTCACATTTAATCTAATTATCCATGGCATCTCATGATTGGTCTTTTTCTATGTTTATAGGTCCAAAAGAGGTGTTTTGACATGACTCTATGAATCTTTGGATGGATTCATTGTTAGTTGTGGCTTTTGAATACTCAAGAAGGGGGGTTGAATTGAGTAATAAAACTTTTCGAAACTTATTCCTCTTTGCAAAAACTAATTCTTTTCTTTAACTAAGAAAAAGATTTTGTCAACCAACAAACCAAAATGTGTTTTTGCAAGATATATTGCAATCAAGACTTGGAACTTAAAAGGAATTATTTAAAATAATGATAATTTCATATATGAACAAGATTATAAACTAATCAAATCATGTAAACATCCCTAACATATTATTGAATTTGTACAATCAATAATAAAGCAAATAAAGAGTTAAGGGATAAAGAAACTTGCAAACCGAGATTTATCCTGGTTCAGCTACCTCCTTTGGTAACCTACATCCAGTCCCCACATCACTATGAGTTTTATCCACTATTGAAAAATCAATATACAAGATTCTTTACATAAGCTTCAATTTTGGATTCCTTCTATCCAAATGACAGTTTTTCAAGTCAAAATAATCTTGCAATTCTCACAAGAATTCCTTCTATTCTTGCACAGCACCAAGAGTCCCTTCTACTCTTGATTTCATCAGCAAGATAACCTTGTCTTTTATCTCTCTTTTATAGAAATATGAAAAGATTGATTCAGATTCTAAGAAATCAGATACAACAATTTGAAGTTCTACAAAAAAGAATACTCTATTTTCTTTCAAAGAAAAGCTCTCACAGTATTTGTGTGTTGATCTCAAATTTCAAATTGATTGTTATTGTAAAAGTGTTTGCCAATGTCCTTATATAGGTATATAACAAAATAGATTCGTTGGACACACTTTATAAGTCAATTAAGATCAAAACAGATTCATCTAAAAAATTCTATTATCAGTCAATCGATTAGTACATAGATGTATTAAACAAAATTTTACTTTTATAACATGTGTACATCGATTGCCTAATCGATTATGTTCTTGGAAGTTATTGATCTTGATTAATACACATATGAGTACATCGATGTTGTTCTTGAAATACATTCGTATTTTTAGCCCAGATGATTATACATCAATTACCTAATTGATTGTATAACTATATCAAAAAGTTCTTGCTTCTGTTCTGGTTTATACATAGATGTATCAATCGATGTACAGATGCAAAATTGCATACTGATCAAGTAAGTCCAGAATCAATCGATGTATACATAGATGTATAACACTTATACATGGATGTACACTTAGATTTTCGTTAAGTTCTTAATCAATTGATGTATACATAGATGTATACCATTTATACATAGATGTACACTGAGGTTTTCATTAAAACTTAGTTAATTAACTGAAAGTACATTAATGTACACATAGATGTACAGACTTATTAATTAACCTTTTTTATTCTTAATCCATTTTTACTTTTGAAAACTATTTTTACTTATTGTGAGAGCTTAATCAAAGAATTAAACAAAGTCTGTTCTTTACAGAAAGATTCCTAATGATTGTCTTTGAATTCTTTCTTCATGATGCTCCTTCTTTAAGTTTGCTTTCATGATCCTTGATCCTTTGCATCCACTGTTCTTGCTTCATTAAATCTCATTGAAAAAATTAAGCTTGGCAAGTAGTTAGTGAATCAAAGTAATAATCATGTTAAGTTCACTCATTAATCAAAACATATTAGAGTCATTTAATCACAAACTCTCCCTTTTTGATTGATGACAAACTTACCATATATATAACATGTTTATCATTCAATATATCTCAGAAGTAATTAGAAATATCAGAGTAAATATCAGAGTAATTAAAAATGCAGCAGTTATTGGAGATTTACTCCCCTTGTCTAATTGACAGTTTATATCATTTGAACATGTATAGGATCATTGCATCATTATTTAAATCATTAGTTATGGTACCCATTCTCCCCCTTTGTCATTATCAAAAAAAGTATGTATGGGAGATTTAAAGTATTTAAAACAAGTAATATACGAGAAATTTGATCATTCAATGATATTAGCATAATCAAAACAAATTATATATTCATCATCGTTCAAAAACAGTAGAACAAACACACACAAAAAAAATACTAATATCATTCTAGATACACTCAAGACACCTTAAGATCTAAACATCTTCATTGGTCCTTGGTTCTTCAGTGTGTGTTGAAGCTTGGGTTGCTTGCTCTTCAAGATTGCCTTCCTCTTCAAGTGCAGCAGCAGCAGCAGCTTCTCTAGCTATATTCACAACATCTTCAGAAGTTGGATGAACTTCTGGAGGTGCAGTGATGGAAATGCCTAGATGTTAATGCAAAGTGGCCATTTGGCCTTCCAATGTATTTAGTCTGAGACTCAGATAGTCAATAGACTGTTTCATCACTATATGGTGTTTGGTTTGCCTAGCCTCAAAACTTTGAAACATTTGGAGCAACTTGTCTATCTTGTTGTCCATCTCAGAGTTGTCCACAGTAGCTCTTGGTTCTTCACCAGCTATCCTAACTCACTCTCCATTAGCTTTAGCAAACTTCATCTTGCTAATGGTTCCTTTACCAAACTTGTGAGTGGCCTCCCTAGATTGAAACTTCTCTTCATTGTCCAAAGAGACTCCAAAGTGTTCTAGTAATCTTACCACAAGTCCAGGATAGGGTAGGGTAGCTCCACTGATTTTACAATCAAGCATGTGTCTAGCAATTATGAAGCTCCAACTCATCTGCTTCCTTTGAATCATAGCCCATAGTAGCAAAATATCATTATTCTGCAACACAGCATGATTACCAGATCTTGGTAATAGCATCCTACTCAGCACATATTGCAAGAGCCTATGCTGAATGTGCATAGAGCTGATGTTGATCAGTCTTCCTTCTAGAGCATTTTCAACTAGAAGCACCTTCTTTGCTACTTCTCTATCAAAATTCTTAATCCATACATTGTCAGGTCCAATGCCAGCCTAATTACTTCCTTTGTAATCTAGTTCAGTAAATTGAGTAAACTCAACAAAAGTCATCTCAATTTTTGTGTTCTTCACTTCAGTAGAAAATCCATCATTATCCATCTCAAAAGTACAGTAAAAAGCTTTGATTAATGAAGGATAAATGTCACTCCTTATTTGCAAAAATTGACTCAGATTATACTCCTCTAATATCTTGTGAAACGTAAACTCATTTTCCTCAAAGTAATTGAAATCTACAGTCCTAGCCTCATGAATGTCCCTATTTTTGAGATCATTCTTGTAACGCATAATGTACTCCTCATCAGAAAGATACCTATTGAGAAGTTCATTCTCAGTAACTCCTTCATCATCATCTTCTTCTTCCTCTGTCCTCTTTCTCTTCTTTTGAGCATTTTTCTTTTTGGGTGTTTCTTTCACCACTTTCTTCTTCTTCTCTTGTTTCTTGGGTGCAAGTTTTGAAGATTTAGCAACCTTTTTCCCTTTATCTTGTATCTTCCTCAAGCTTTGGATTGGAAGCTTGTCAATCCTTTGAGAAGACTGGGCTTTCTTAGTTATTTTACTTTTAGGGCGTGTAGAGGTTGCAATGAGTGAAACAGAGTGAGAAGAGGAGGAAGGAGTTAAGGAGGAAGACGTGGAGTGAGAGGGAACAAGTGTAGAGGATTAAGGTTGTTTCACACGAGCCATTGGAGACAATTTCAAGCTCTGCTAGGGTTCGGGTGAGTGATATTTGGATTTGAAAAAGTGAAAGATTTGGAGGGAAGGGTTGAAATTTATAAACCCAGATCAATCAATCGATTACCTAATCGATGTACTTTAGCATTAGGATTTTTCTTTTGAACCAGATATATCGATGTATTAATCGATGTATATGCTAAGTCAGAGTATCAAGTTCTGAAAACTTATACTCAATCGATGTGTGAATCGATATATAAGCAATCGCAGCAAACACAATCGATGTATAAGCAATTGCAGAAATTCTAACAATTTCAGTATACAGATAATCGATGTACAAATCGATGTTCTAATCATTTTAAAACAATAGTACTTGTATCAATCGATTATCTAATCGATGTAAGGATACTTAAAATGAATTTCTAAGTTTGTACATAGAATACCTAATCGATGTATCAGCTTTTAGATTAAGCATTTTGTATAAATAAATCGATTGTGTAATTGATGTACAAGCATCAAACATCAAATTATAATGCATTTAACATTCAAAACATCAAGCATAGGTAGGATCAATTATTACTAATTCTCTTCTTATGTAGAAAAAGCTTTCTTTAGCCAATGGTTTAGTGAAAATATCAGCTAATTGCTTAGATGTATCTACATATTCAATGATTATATCTCCACTTTGAATGTGATCCCTTATGAAACGATGTCTTATCTCAATGTGTTTGGTTCTTGAATGCATTATAGGATTCTCAGTGAGATTTATAGCACTAGTATTATCACATTTGATTGGTACTTTCTCTAAGAGAACACCATAGTCCATAAGTTGTTGTTTCATCCAAAGAATTTGTGCACAGCAACTTCCTGCTGCAACATATTCTGCTTCAGCAGTGGACAAAGCCACACTAGTTTGTTTTTTACTAAACCAAGAAACTAATGAGTTTCCTAGAAGGTGGCAAGTTTCACTAGTACTCTTCCTATCTAACTTACATCCAGCAAAGTCAGAATCAGAATATCCTACTAAGTTACATGTTGATCCTTTAGCATACCATAAACCCATTTCTTTAGTTCCTAATAAGTATTTCATGATTCTTTTTAAAGTAGATAAGTGTGATTTCTTAGGATCAGATTGATATCTAGCACACATACAAACACTGAATATTATATCAGGTCTATTTGCTGTTAAATAAAGTAAGGAACCAATCATACCTCTGTACTTGGAAACATCTATTGATTTACCTTTCTCATCTTTGTCCAAGTAGCATGATGAACTCATTGGAGTAGCCATTTCCTTTGCATTCTCTATTCCAAACTTCTTCAATAATTCTTTGCAGTACTTAGTTTGGCTTATGAAAGTCCCATCATCACATTGTTTGATTTGTAGTCCAAGAAAGAGTGTAAGCTCTCCCATCATGGACATTTCAAACTCATTTTGCATTAATTTGGCAAATTCCTTACATAAAGATTCATTAGTAGCACCAAATATAATATCATCAACATAAATTTGAACAAGTAGTATGTTTTGTGCTTTTCTTTTAGTGAATAGTATTGTGTCAACTTTTCCTCTTATAAAACTCTTTTGAAGTAAGAAATTATTTAGCCTTTCATACCAAGCTCTTGGAGCTTGTTTAAGTCCATATAAGGCTTTAGTGAGTTTATACACATAATTAGGAAGTTCATTTATTTCAAAACCAGGGGGTTGACCAACATACACTTCTTCTTGTATATATCCATTTAGGAATGCACTCTTAACATCCATTTGATACAATTTAAAATCCATAATACATGTATATGCTAACAACATTCTAATGGCTTCTAATCTAGCCACAGGTGCATATGTCTCATCATAGTCAATTCCTTCTTCTTGATTATAGCCTTTGGCTACTAATCTAGCTTTATTCCTTACTATGATACCATTTTCATCAAGCTTATTCCTAAACACCCATTTCGTACTAATTATTTGTTTATCCTTGGGTTTTGGAACAAGTTTCCAAACTTTATTTCTTTCAAACTGATTAAGTTCTTCTTACATTGCCATAGTCCAGTTTTCATCAATAATTGCTTCATTTATAATTTTAGGTTCTACTTGTGATACAAAAGTCATATTATTGCATGCATTTCTTAAGGAATGTCTAGTGGTTACCCCTTTGGATATTTCACCAATTATGTTGTCCAGAGGGTGATTTCTTGCAGTTTTCCATTCTTTGGGCCGATCTTCATGTTGAGCTTCTGCTGGAATTTCTACTACTTCATCCACTTTGACATTGTCCTGCTTTTCCTCAAGTTGAATCTCTTCTAAAGTTTCTACAACATCATCAATAAATTCTTTTCCCAACCTTTTGGGGTTAGTTTCATCAAATGCAACATGTACATATTCTTCAATTTTTTGTGTTCTTTTATTAAAGATTCTAAAAGCTTTACTAGATGATGAATAGCCTAGAAATATTCCTTCATCAGCTTTAGGATCAAACTTTCCTAGATTATCCTTTCCATTATTTAGTACAAAGCATTTACAATCAAAGACATGGAAATATGAAACATTTGGTTTTCTACCTTTATAGAGTTCATATGGAGTCTTTTTCAAAATTGGTCTAATCAAGACTCTATTCATTACATAGCAAGCTATGTTTACAGCATCTGCCCAAAAATATTTTGGCATATTTGAGTCATTCAACATAGTTCTTGTTATTTCTTCTAAAGATCTGTTTTTCCTTTCCACAACTCCATTTTGTTGTGGAGTTCTTGGAACAAAGAAATTCTGTTGAATTCCCAACTCTTCACAGAATTTATCAAATTCTTCATTTTAAAATTCTCCACCATGATCACTCCTTATAGAAGTTATTTTCATGTCTTTTTCATTTTGTACTAACTTAGCCATTTTCTTAAAGGCTGTAAAAGCTTCATTCTTATATGCTAAGAAGAAGGTTCAAGTAAATCTAGAGTAATCATCAACTATAACTAATGCATATAAATTTTCTCCAAAACTTTTGGCTCTAGAGGATCCAAATAAGTCCATATGCAGAAGTTGTAAAGGTCTTTCAGTTGAAACTATATTCTTAGCCTTAAAAGATACTTTAGTTTGCTTGCCTTTTTGGCATGCATCACATAAACCATCCTTTGAGAACTTGGTTTTAGGAAGTCCAATTACCAATTCTTTAGAAATAAGTTTGTTTAGATGATCTATATGAATATGTCCTATTCTTCTATGCCATAGCCAATTTTCCTCTTCCTTAGATATCAAACAACATACATCACTAGCAGAAATATTCTCTAAATTTATCATGTATATGTTATTCAATCTTTTACCTATCAGCTTTGCATTACTATCATGCTTATTTTCTATAATGCAACTACTAGAGTTAAAGAATACCTTATAACCTTTATCACATAGTTGACTAATGCTTAGTAGATTGTGCTTAAGCCCTTCCACATATAGTACACCTTCTATCTTGGTAGTTGTGTTTCTTCCAATTGTTCTAACTCCTAAGATCCTTCCTTTGTTATTATCCTCATAGGTGACACTTCCACCTTGTTTGGGAGTGAAGGATGAGAACATTGTAATATCTCCAGTCATATGTTTGGAGTAGCCACTATCAAGATACTAATTTGAGCTTTTGACTCTCAAACACACCTACAAAATAGATTTTAAGCATTTGACTTAGGTACCCAAGTTTTGTTGGGTCCTTTGGTGTTAGTCATCACATATGTTCCCTTGGGAACCCAAATTTATTTAACGTTAATCCTTGAAGGATTTCTAAAATAACATGTAGAAGTTGTATGTCATTTTCTTGCACAATAGAAACATTTAACAAAAGGACTAGTAGAAGATTTAGGTGCAACAAAGAGTTTCTTAAAAGCCTTCTCATGCAATGTTGGTTTATAGCCTATTCCAACTTTGTATTACGTTCTTCTTTGTTGTCCTAATATGACATTTAGATTATCTCTTCCCATTGTAAATTTAGATAGAGTGGTTTTCAGTTTTTCCACTTCTTTTTCCAGAATCTTGCAATTAGAACATGTAAAACTGGATGCATTTAGCTTGTTGTTCTTCGCTTCTAATTCTTTAATCTTAATTTGAAGAGATGCATAATCACTACATTGTTTAGCAATGACTTTCCTAGATGACATTAATTGCTTAACAGTTTTCAAGTATTCACTATGCAATTCATCAAAAGCATCTTGTAGTTCATCAAAGGTAGGAGGAATTTTATTTACCTCATCTTCATTGTCACTTTGATGATTAGTCATGAGACAAAGATTGGCCTTTTCTTCCTCAGAATCTTCAGAGGAATCCATATCATTTTCCTCCCATGCTATGTATACTCTTCTTGGCTTTCAATTTTTCTTGTCCTTGGACTCATGATTGTCATGCTTGTCCTTCTTTTGGAGTTTAGGACACTCATTCTTGTAATGTCCAGGTCTTCCACATTCATAGCACTTCACAATGGATGTTGAACTTTCAGCTTTTGAAGTGTTCTTCTTGGAAAAGAAGTTTGAGGACCTTTTGTTGAAGATTTTCTTCTTTTTGAGGAATCTCTTGAACTTTCTAACTAGCAGTCCCAAATCCTCTTCAAATTCACCATCTTCTTCAACTTCTTCATCTTCATCACTGTCAAGGCTTTCTTTGGAGACATGTGCTTTAAATTATAAGCCTCTTTTCTTTTTCTCCTTCTCTTCATGATCATTCAATCTATGCAACTCCATTTCATGCTCTTTAAGTTTTCCAAATAGTGTAGCAATATTCATGGTTGCTAAGTCCTTTGATTCAGCTATAGCAGTAATCTTTGGTTGCCATTCTCTTGTCAAACATCTCATGATTTTGCTGATTTGTTGTTCATCTAAAATGCTCTTTCCAAGTCCATTCAGTTGATTCACTATGTGAGTGAACCTCCTTTGTATATCATTGATGTCTTTACTATTCTTCATGTGAAAGAGTTCATACTCATGCATGAGTGAGTTCATTCTTGCTCTTTTTACATCACTAGTTCCTTCATGAGTAATTTGCAATGTATCCCACATTTGCTTGGCTGTCTTACAATTTGAAACCCTGAAAAATTCATCATAACTCAAGGCAGAAGTTATAATATTCTTAGCTTTAGCATTATATGTAACACCCCAACTTTTGGAAAAATGTCCCGAATGTTCTGTTTGCTGTTTTTCAAACTTTTGGGTGAAAGACCGTTGTGTCCCTATTTTGCTGTTTCTTGTTTTTCTGTATGAAATACAAATATATATTACAGCCTATGATTTTATTTGGTCGTTTTACATATTTAGCTTCGAGACCGTAAAATAAAAATTTTGTCAAACTACTGTTTTAAATTTTTCTGTGTGATATACTGATATATTTTACTGTCTATAATTTTATTTGAGTGTTTTGAATGATTTGCTTCATGGTGGGAAAAAATAGGAAAATGACCATTACGTCCCGAATGTACTGTTTTTAAATTTTCTATATGATACAGTGTTTAATATTACTGTCTGTGATTTTATTTGGACTTTTTGTGTGATTTGCTCCGAGACAGGAAAATAATATTTTTCGGGCCGGGGAAATCTTATTTTTAATTATTCAAAGCTGGGGGATCTTACTAAACCCAATTCTGAATGAGACAGTAGTTAATCTTTTAATTTTTAGGATTTAACTGTAAAATAAAATAATTTTATATTATTATAATATTATTTTATTTGTCAGTATAATTAAATGACAGTAGACTCGGAAATGTCTTGCGGGACCCACGTTTAGCAAAGCAGTAAACGTTTTGAGCTAGAATAGATAGCTAATGACAAGGCTAGTGACTAGGTTAGTGACTAAGCTTAATGACTAGGCATAATTAGTGACTAAGCATGGTGATTAGGTTAAGTGACAAGGCTAGAATGAACCAATGAGAGCAAAGCTTGGTGAACAAGGATTAATCTTCACCATTGATCCATTCTAAGGCTAGGATGGAGCCAACCTAATGGACACCTTGCATGGCTTGAAGTCTACGGCCATTTGGCTTTTGGAAGACCAAAGTTCACTTCATTTTCATGCAATTTTCTCTCTTCTCTCTCTTCCAAGAACACCAACCTCCATTGTTGTTTTTCTTTCAAGCTATTCGGCCAAACACCCTAGTTCACTATCCAACCACTCAAAATTTTATCCAACTAAGTTTTCTAAACCTAAACATAATTCTAAGAACATCTCTAGTTGAGAGTTCTTGCAAAATCCTTCATTTGGAGCTTGAAAACCTACTTGGGAGATTTTACCTAGAAGGTGAAATTTCTTGTTTTCCATTTCTAAACTCTTTTTGAAAGTTTTAAGCCATGATTTATCCATGGTTTAAACTTTCTTTTATGGTTAATAACTTGTAGAATTTTGTTTAAGCTTGTTAGGTGATTTGGTGGAGAAAATCGAAACCCTAGAAAAGGTGTGAAAGAGTGTTTGTCTTCATTTAAGGTAAGAGGAAGACTTAATCTTATCATCCTTGGGTGGTGGTAAGAAGATGGAGATTTGTTTGTGATTGTAGAATTCATAAGGATTCTTTTGTGTGTTTGTTAATAGCTTTCCTATTTGATGTTTGTATAAATTTGTATGTCTACAAGCTTTGATAATGTTGTATGTGTTAGAAATGCATGATAATTTATAGGATGTGAACAACATGCCAAGGATTGCATGAGTGTTCCAAAGAACACACCAATGAGGCTCACAGCCATTAACCAAAATGGAGAACCAAAATGTTCTCATTATTTTTTTAAAGTGTGATTTAATTAACCTAGGAAAAGTAATGAGATATAAAATTGTTTAGATCAAGGAAAATGAATTTAGAGATCAAATAACACAAGTATATGTTTCGGCCAACATGTCAAACCAAGTATCCATGATTTCTAAAATCAATTCCAAACTAGTTTCAATCAAAGAGATGTAATATATGTTAAAGGGAAATTTTCTACAATGAGTTTTGAAGAAACAAATTGATTAAAATTAAGTTTAAGAGATTAAAACTAATGATTTTATTATTAGAAATGAATACAGTAACTTTTGTAAATTCCTAACATATGGCTCATCTTATATTTTGAAGCATGTTAGTGATTTTCAAAAGGGTTAAATTATATGGTTAAAAATGAAGTAAACAGAATTTTTACGAAAAAATTAGAAAACCATTATTATAATTTTCTAAACAAAATACTGTCAATTTTTATTAAAACGGACAAGTAAGATAGAAAAAGATGTTCAAAAGACAGTATACGGTATGAAAAATATTCTACGTAGTTTAAACGTATTAAATATTATTTCTGTTTATTTAAACAGTAATTTTTAAGGAATTCGGACAAGAAAATAATTTAAAAATCTTACGTGATTGAGAAAACGTATTAAAAATCCTACGCGATTTTAAAAATAAAAAAAATATATTTACGCGATTTAAAAACGTTTGTAAAAACGACGGAATTGTGAAAACGCGATAAAATTTCTACGCGATTGATCAAACTGGATATTTTTGCTGTCGGGCTAAGTGGTGAACCCGAACAGGCTTTGAAACAGTATTTGTCTGGTGGGACTTACTGTATATTTTTGCCATGAGGGCAAGCCATGAGGGCAATTTTTATATGCTATTGAGGGCATTTGCGTAAATACGCATATTTTATACCGTTGAGGGTATTTTGGTAATATTGGAACTATTTTAAGATCATATATTGAGTTGTGCTAATTTAGTTGATAATTGATGGATTGATTGACAAGGTGAATCACATCGTATTGTCAGTGCGATAAGTGTAGTGTGGTTCAATTTTGAATGGACTTGGAGACTTTAGTGTGCGGTATTCCATATGTGGACAGTTGGTAGCTCCGCTGGGCCGTGGTACCCGATAACACACTAACGGACTCGACACGCACTATATTTAATCGAGATCTTGTAAAGTCTAATAGTACATTGCCTGTAGTGCCACAATGTTAGACCGTGAACTACACCACGCCATGTCTGCCGTGGGGCTATAGACGCAACGTGAGACAATGCAATAGTTTGGTTGGGCGTAGTGGTACTAATAGATTTTGCGTCATTCTCTCGATATCTCGTATGTTTTTAGCTCCATGGAGTAGGATTGTGTCACATTGCCTATTTATTTATATATGGTGCATTATTATATTCTTATCGGTGATTTTATATTGTGTATGGATATATGTTTATCTATGATATTAATTCTTATATTATATCCGTGTTGATATTACATTTTTACATTGTTTCTATATTGATATTAATTCTATGTTGATATTAATTCTTATATTGTGTTTGTGTTATACTTGTATTTATGTTTATGTTGTTATATCATGAATTGTATAACTGTTATAATTGTCGTTTTCTTATTTACCATGTTTGTGATGATTTAGATTGTCTTACCTCTTTCTTGTATATGCTGTTGTATTTTTAATTTATGTGGTAAAGAGTTTAAGGAAGAGGAACAACCTCTTGAGTGTGTGTATCCTGAAGAAGAGGAGGAGCGAAGCCGAAGATCAGTACGACGATCAAGAACCATTCGATCATCCATATCCATTGGATTGATTGTTTGAGTATGGCGGTACCAGGATTCCTTGGTTTTGTGCAGCTTGAGTTTCATGGGGGATTGACAGCCTGGCGACTGCGTGAGGACAGAGACTCGGTGACTTACATGGGACGGTTGACTGTGTCCCTATGTAATGAGTTTGAGGGGGAGCCAGTCATGACGACTACGGTGTTTTTGCATTTGGAGTTATCTCTTAGGCGTTATTGGGGTGGTATGTTCACTGCGCCTAGTGAGATTAGCAGCGTGTCGACTGCGCGGTCTCGTTTCCGCCGAGAGTCGAGGCATCCTGGATATTTATCTCCTGATGATCTTCCTGAGAGTGATCCTTCAGAGGGTTAAATGTTTATGATGTGTACTTGGGCGCGTCTGCGTTTGTATATATAGACTGTTATTGCTTTTGTTTACTGTTTCAGTTTAAATATTTTTAGTTGTAAATTATTTGCATAACTTATGACTAAAACCCTATGTATATTATGTGTGATGTTACTCTGTTAATTTTGTGTTTTTCGAGTTATCTTATTTAATAATATTCTATTTAACAGGAAGAATTTTACAACCCGTATTATTATGTATCAAATGTTTTACAACTTGGGTAGATTTTATTTATTTTCTTTTATTTTCTTTTTAAATGTGACATCCCTATAAGGGTGTTACATTATAAGCTACTTTCTTTTTGTCATCATCATCCCATTCACTTCTTAGTTTTTCTTTCTTGGTGCCATTTGCATCAAGAGTGTGAGGAATGTATGGAATACATCAATGCCACTTGCCTCAAGGAATATTAACATCCTTTCTTTCCAATACATATAGGCAATGCCATTGAAAGCAGGGGGTCTTGCCAAGGAAGCCCCTTCT
This sequence comes from Ormosia emarginata, assembly GCA_029884605.1. Lineage (NCBI taxonomy): Eukaryota > Viridiplantae > Streptophyta > Magnoliopsida > Fabales > Fabaceae > Ormosia > Ormosia emarginata. Next base: position 2,581,966 of record JAQQTP010000075.1, on the reverse strand, counting down.
CCCAAGGTGTCATTTGAAGCCATCCTCTTAAGCTGTTAAGCTTTACACAAGAGTGAAAGCTCTGTTACCACTTATTGGTTATGGCTTTTGAATACTCAAGAAGGGGGTTGAATTGAGTAATAAAACTTTTTGAAACTTATTCCCCTTTTTGCAAAAACTAATTCTTTTCTTTAAATAAGAAAAAGATTTTGTCAACCAATAAACCAAAATGTGTTTTTGCAAGATATATTGCAATCAAGACTTGGAACTTAAAAGGAATTATTTACAATAATGATAATTTCATATATGAATAAGATTATAAACTAATCAAATCATGTAAACATCCCTAACATATTATTTAATTCATACAATCAATAATAAAGCAAATAAAGAGTTAAGGGATAGAGAAACTTGCAAACCGAGATTTATCCTAGTTCAGCTACCTCCTCTGGTAACCTACATCCAGTCCCCACACCACTGTGAGTTTTATCCACTATTGAAAAATCAATATACAAGATTCTTTATATAAGCTTCAATTCTGGATTCCTTCTATCCAAATGACAGTTTTTCAAGTCAAAGCAATCTTGCAATTCCCACAAGAATTCCTTCTATTCTTGCACAGCACCAAGAGTCCCTTCTACTCTTGATTTCATCAGCGAGAGAACCTTCTCTCTTATCTCTCTTTTATAGAAATATGAAAAGATTGATTCAGATTCTAAGAAATCAGATACAACAATTTGAAGTTCTACAGAAAAGAATACTCTGTTTTTTTTCAAAGAAAAGCTCTCACAGTATTTATGTGTTGATCTCAAATTTCGAATTGATTGTTATTGTAAAAGTGTTTGCCAATGTCCTTATATAGGTATATAACAAAATAGATCCGTTGGACACACTTTATAAGTAAGTTAAGATCAAAACAGATTCATCTGAAAAATTCTATTATCAGTCAATCGATTAGTACACAGATGTATTAAACAAAATTTCACTTTTATAACATGTGTACATCGATTGCCTAATCAATTGTGTTCTTGGAAGTTCTTGATCTTGGTTAATACACATATGAGTACATCGATGTTGTTCTTGAAATACATTCGTATTTTTAGCCCAGAAGATTATACATCGATTACCTAATTGATTGTATAACTATATCAAAAAGTTCTTGCTTCTATTCTGGTTTATACATAGATGTATTAATCGATGTACAGATGCAAAATTGCATACTGATCAAGTAAGTCCAGAATCAATCGATGTATACATAGATGTATAACACTTATACATGGATGTACACTTAGATTTTCGTTAAGTTCTTAATCAATTGATGTATACATAGATGTATACCATTTATACATAGATGTACACTGAGGTTTTCATTAAAACTTAGTTAATTAACTGAAAGTACATTGATGTACACATAGATGTACAGACTTATTAATTAACCTTTTTCATTCTTAATCCATTTTTACTTTTGAAAACCATTTTTACTTATTGTGAGAGCTTAATCAAAGAATTAAACAAAGTCTTTTCTTTACAGAAAGATTCCTAATGATTGTCCTTGAATTCTTTCTTCATGATGCTCTTTCTTTAAGTTTGCTTTCATGATCCTTGATCTTTTGCATCCACTGTTCTTGCTTCATTAAATCTCATTGAAAAAATTAAGCTTGGCTAGTGGTTAGTGAATCAAAGTAATAATCATGTTAAGTTTAGTCATTAATCAAAACATATTAGAGTCATTTAACCACATTCACTCTAATGGAGTTGAGCTCGGAATTTATATGGCCAAGATTTGTAGAGGTTTTTACCTTTACGTGATGAAATGAGCATAACTTGAGCTACAGTGGTCAAAACGAGGTGATTCTGATGGCATTGGAAAGATAAGAAAACGAGTTACAACTTTCATCAAGACCACAAGAGCTGAATCTCATTCTAGAAAAAACCACAGCCTATGGAAAATTCCATGTGGCCGTGTGAAATTGTGTTGAAAAAAGGAGAGCTGGCAGAGAGAACCATGGCCGCCCTGTGGAAAATTCCACGGGGTTGTCGGAAAACTCGTGGATGTTGCGAGAAAAGTGATTTAATGCTATCTTTTTAGATTTTATCATATTATTCTCATTGCTTAGGGCCCAATTAAGAGTTTTAACTGACCACACATCTCTTTTAGGGTTAATCCTATATAAAGAACCAAATGATGAGAGTTTTGGGCAGTTTTTGTTTTTTCTCAATTAAGGATTGGAGGCTAGGGTTTTGGAAGACAAGTGCAAGATCAATTGAAGTTCAACCATTGAAGACATCTTCTCTTTCTTCATCTTCTCTATCTTCTCTTTTTATTCTTTTATATTGTCTTGAGATAGAATCATGGTTATTTTTTTAACTTTTGTTCTTGTTCATGCTACATTGGCCATGAGTGGCTAAATTCCTTTTTCTAGGATTAGGATGCAACTCTCTATTTTTCTATGTTGAATTGTTAATTTAGTTCTTTGTTAATGAAAATTATTGTTCTTGATTCATTCTTGGTATGCTTAATGCTTGTGGTATGTTATGCGTCATATTTACATAATCTTAGGCTTTAGGAGAAGGATCGAAAGATGAAATCTAATTGCTAGATAATCTAAGAATTGAACATAGGAATTGAGACCTAGACATAAGCTTAAATCCTTCGAGGAGCAAACGATTGTCATAAAACTTAATGGGTTGGAACTTGGATTAATTTCTATGAGAATGAGATTGATGGAGCTTTAGTATGCTTTTAATGCCAAGAAATTGGGCTTTAAATAATTTGGTACAAATTGCCTTCAAGAACATAATTGAACATCAGCAAAGATAGGATTACAATTTATCATAAAGGGCAGTGTAGTGAATTCCTAATCCTAGGCCTTTAAATCTTAGTTGAATATTCACTTTTCAAGATTTGTTTGCTTTCTTTATTGCTTTGATCTTTGTCTTGATTTTAATTAAGCTTTTGTTATTGATTTTATCGCTTAAATAATCAAAGTCACTGTAAGAGTTAGTAATCAATCGATCCTCGCGGGAACGATCTTTATTTTACTACTTGTATGATCCGTGCGCTTATAGAAAGCTCCACAACCAGTTTTTGGCGCTGTTACCGGGGATTGTGTTGATATTAACACAAGCGACAATTTGGTTGATTTAAGCAATTTTTTTAATTTTATTTTCATATTATTTTCTAATTTACTCTTTGAATTTTCAGGTGTTATTTCCTTCTTATGCATAGAACGAGGAGTCAAGAAGATCTTACTATCCCCGTTGACCTTGAGATCGAGAGGACACTTCGTAATTTTAGAAGGGAAAGAAGAACACAGAAAGTTGAGGAAGACCACATGGTGAACAACGATAACCAAGTCGCCAATCAAGAGCAAAGGCTAAGGGATTATGGGACCCCTAATGCTAACGCTTGTTAGTCTTCCATTGTAAGGCCACAGGTAGAGGCCAATAATTTCGAGATCAAGACGTCATTAATCCAAATGGTCCAACAATTGTAATTTGGTAGGTCACCAACTGAGGACCCAAATCAACATTTGGATGAATTCTTGGAGCTATGTGACACGATAAAGATAAATAGGGTTTCAACTGATCCTATACAGGTTAGACTTTTCTCCTTTTCTCTTAGGGGGAAGGCAAAGAAGTTAATTCACTCGGAAGCCCCAAATTCACTTACCACATGGGACTTGATGGAATAGGCTTTCTTAGACAAATATTCGATTAGAAAAACAATCAAACTTCGTCAAGACATCACTACTTTCTCTCAAAAGGAAGATGAATCGCTTTATGAAGCATATGAGAGGTACAATTATCTCATTCGTCAGTGTCCACATCATGGTTTGCAGGATTTTGTTATTATCCAGACATTCTATGTTGGGCTGACTTCCTCTACAAAGGTAACTCTTGATGCCGCAGTTGACAGTGCTTTGATAGCAAAGACTCCAACAGAGCCAAGGGCTTTGATTAATGAGAAACATTTATTTGTGGCTAAGTGAGAGATCTTCTTCAAAGAAGCAAGCCTGGATGATAGAGCTTGATGCTATTACTCTATTGAATGCCAAGTTTGATGCCTTGACTAAGTTACTTGAGAAGCTGAATGTCAATGATGTTGCTACTCCTAACATAACTTGTGAAACATGTGGAGGAGGGCATTTGGCATCAGAATGCAATGTAGTAGAAACATATTCTCAAGACCTGTCTTTGGGGCAAGTAAATTATATACAAAATGGCAATTTCAAGGCTCGAGGGAATCTTTTCTCCAATTCATATAACCTCGACTGGAGAAACCACTCGAATTTCTCATATGGTAACCAACAAAACAATGGGGCTCCACTTGGATTCCAACAACCTCAACAATCTTCTCAAGGAGTGAAATCCAATTTAGAAGCCCTCATGGAGAAATTCACAGTTACCCAAAAGGAGTAGAATCAAGTCATTCTAGCACAAGTGCAATAACATAGGGAGTGCATCAAGGAAATCAATTCTCACATAGATCAAATGGCCACTCACTCCAAGATGCTTGAAACTCAAATAGCCCAACAAGCAAGCTTGTTCAACATGATTCAAGGGCGAATACCAAGTCAACCGGAGACTAACCCAATGGAGCAAGTTCTAACAATTTCATTAAGAAGTGGTAAGCAATTTGAAGGCCCCACAAAGGAAGAAAAACTTAAAGATACAGAAACCTATGAAAAAAGAGGAGAAGCAAGAGAAGAATGGTGATAAAGCAAGAAATGAAGTAAGCACTAAAAAGTATGTTCCTCCAAAAGCATGTACTCCACCTTTGCCCTTCCCTCAAAGTTATCAAAAGATGAAGCTTGACTATCAATTTGGAAGATTCTTAGAGGTACTTAAGAAGCTTTACAATAATGTTCCTTTTATAGAAGCTCTCTCCCAAATGTCCTCTTATGCTAAGTTCTTGAAAGAGATTCTCTCCAATAAGAGGAAGCTTAAAGAATATGAGACCATTGCTTTGACGAAAAAATGTAGTGCAATCATTCAAAATAAGCTTCCACCTAAGCTTAAGGATCTGGGTAGCTTTTCAATTTCATGCTCAATTAGGAACATGAATATTAACAAGGTTTTATGTGATCTTAGGATGAGTATGAGTTTGTTGCCCATTTCTATTTGTGAGAAAGTTGATATTGGGAAGCTCAAATCAACCACCATTTCTCTTCATTTGGCGGATAGGTCAATCAAGCATCTTATTGGCATATTAGAGAATGTATCATTGAAGGTGGGAAAGTTCTACATACTGGTTGACTTTGTTGTGCTTGAGATGGAAGTAGATGTTCAAATGTCAATCATACTTGGGCATCCATTCCTCGTCACTGGAAGGGCAATAATTGATGTCCATGAAGGTAAATTGACTTTGCGATTGAATGATGAGGAAGTAGTGTTTAATGTTTTTAATTCTGAAAAAAATCTTAGTTCCTTTGATTCATATAATCGCATAGATGCTAATGATGTTGTGGATAGTGCTATGACTGATGATATACTAAATAAGACCTTGCCCAAGGTTGTCACTAATTTTGAGAATACCAAGCTTTCTGATAACTCTATGGAATGTAGTTATTTGTGCTCTATCTCTATGTGTGTTATTGATTGCTTTGTTCTTATTGTTATGCATTGTTGGAAGGCTTTAGCCCTATTTTCATATAAAATTCATGTTGAGGTCTTTCTTCTAATCTTGTTAAAATTCTTCCTAATCTTTAAATGAATTGAGTTTGATTACATTTATATTTGACTGGTAGATTTCTCAATTGCAGGATAGGTCCAAAAGAAAACCAAATTGATGCGAGCCAAGGCCTTGTATTGGAAGAGAAATCACAAGAAAGCTTCAATAGCTCACGCTGCGACACTGGCATGTTTACGCCGCAGTGTACTATTCTCTGCCTGTGCACCCAGATAATTCGAGGCCTTAACACCGCAGTGCAAGGAAGTGAACATCATGGTGCTAGTGACCTAATTTTTGTGTGCGAAATCAGTGGGCCTATAAATACTTCGTACGTAGATTTCAAAAGGAGCTTTTGAGAACTTTCATTTAACTCTTTTAGTTTTGGTTTTTGAGATAACCCAGCAACTAGATCTTCATTTTTCGGGCTGAAAAAGAGTTAAAAGAGCCAAGATTAGAGGTCATCTTCATCTTGGAGGGAGATTCAAGCTTCAAGGCTCACCCCATTGGGCTTCATCTTGTGTTCCTTCTTCTTTCTCTCTTTGCTTTATCTTTAACATGGATTTTTGTATTGTATTTGCATGTTCAATGAGTAGCTAAGTTGTGTTTAGGGTATTCTTTGGATCCCCCTATGAATATTGAATGATTTGTACTCTTTTGAGTTTATATAAATGATTTGGGTTTTGTTCTATCATGTGGTTCTTAATGCTCTTATTTGTCTGATCAACTTTTAGGTGATTTGATGAAATCTAATGAGCCTAGATGTAACACCCCAAAAAAATTCATATTTTATTTTTTTCGGGCAATTCTTAATTATTTTGAATAATCCGACTCGACTTCTGTTGATTTTATAATTTTTGTGATTTTTAGAAATTTTTGAAAAATTTTATGTTTTTTTTATTTTAATATTATTTTGGGGTTGTATACGAGCCTTCGTATTTTATTTCTTTTTGAAAATCCTTAATGATTTTTAATAATCGACTTGATTTTCATAAGTTTTATATTTTTTATGATTTTGTGGATGATTATGAAATTTTTATATTCCTCTGATTGTTTTTGGGCTGTCTGTGGGCCCAAGTGGCCTTACGTGGGCCCAGGTGGGTCTCGCAAAGTGAAAATTTTTCTACGCATTGAAAAATTTGTACTGTTGAGACGGAGACAGGGGATCTTACTAAACCTGAATCCGGAAACAATTTTTTAAATTTTCTTTTACTATGTTTTATACTGTATTTAATTATCGGGCGATAAAAATACAATAAAAATATTATTCCTAGGGTAATAGCAAATAAAAATAAATATTATATTAATTAGTCAACCTTGGTGGTTTGGAGATCCATCATTGATTTAATCAAGGGTAGAGATTTAGTCTTAAAAAGTGTTGGAGATCCACCATTAATTTATTCAAGGGTGGAGATTTGGTCTTATAAAGTGACAAGGACCATTTATGACCATTGGATGTAAAGTTTGAAAGAGTAATCTTGACCCTTCATTTTGGAGATACATCTAATGGCTATAATTTCAAGGAGAAAGATCTAATGGTCTAGATTAAGTCTTCTAACTTAAAGTCTACCTTAATCCTAACCATTGAATTAATCAATGGCTTAGAATGTTGTAAATGGTGGCTTGAAAAGATGCTCACTTATTGATCACTTATTGAATGCATAATGAGAGGGGGGGACGGTTTTTGGTGGCTTAAGTGTGTAGGAAAATTTGAAGACCACATTATTGTCATTCTTGGTCATTATTGATCAATTCCAAAAAGTCAAAGCTCTTCAAAATTTTCTCCAAGCAAGTTTCGGCCAAGACCTCTAATTCTATCCTCCATCACTCTTTAATTTCATACAACCTTATTTCTTGAATCATTACCTTATTCTAAGCAACTTTCATGTTGGAGACTTTCTCTAAATCTTTCATCTTCAAGGAGTTTTTCCAAGAGCAAGTTCTAAGGTTTTTGAGGTGAAGTGTAAGGAAACTTCATGTCTTCTCTTCTTTTTCATGTTCTAAACCATGTTTGATCCATGGTTCCCCTAGTTTAAGCTTAATATGCTAATAAACTTGTGTTTTGTTTTGTATTTGAGAAGCTTTTGGTGGTTAAGGACTTGGAAAAAGAAGCAAACTAAGGAGCTTTTAAGGTTCTTCAAGAGGTAAGAGGGAGATCCATCTCACCAACCAAGCATGGTGGTGAGAGATGGTTTGTATTTGATGGATGGTGAATCCATGTGAGGATTCATATCCATGGTCATGTAATTATTTGTGGGTGCTATGTGTTTATGTGGTTTATGTGTTTTGTATGGTTTAATTGTGTTTACATGCTTGATATGATTTGCATGATTTATTGCTTTTGTTTATGGCATGCTTGTGATATATATGATGATTATGTATATGTATGCCATGATGTGATGATGGAAAGGAAAACAATTTTGGTTGCAAAGAACCATAGAGGCACATGGCCTCAAGATAATTTTTGAATAAAAATATTCTAAGTATTTTATTAATCATGAGTTTTAAATGAAAAGAGCAATGAGTTGATGATTTTAAGGATTTGCAAAGAAAGTGAAAATGAAAAATGAACAAATGATTTGATTTCAAAGACCAAGTGTTCACGATTTTTTTAAAGAAATTTTAATGGTTTTGTTTGTGTAAAACCATATTGACTTAGAAGGAAAAATATTTGATAGTTTCAATGGCCATGTACCATGGTTTTTTTTTTGGGAGATCGGAATAGTTTTGGTTTTATGAAACAAAATGATTTCAAAGTGGAAACAAAGTGTTTGAACAAAGTGTTTTAGTACAAGAATTAAAGAAAAATGGAAACAAGGAGTTTTGTTACTTGAAAGATGGAATTTCATTTGTGAAAGACAAAAAGAGGTTAAAAGTGTTTGAACCTCAATTTATTTTGAAGAGAATTGATTTTAGAATTGATTTGAGAAAAATGGAGAATATAATAGTAATTTGATATTTTCTAACGTGTAACTCATCCTTTAAGTTTTGGAGAGCGTTAGTAATTTTTTAAAGTTAGAAACATTGATTTTATTTAATGAAATGGTGAATTTGTGAAATATATTGCGAAAAGGATTTTCTTGAGTAAGAAAAAGTGGAAAATAATGTGAGAAGTCATATTATTTTGAGGAAAGGATTTCTTAAAGGAAAAAGATGTTGAAAAATGTTTTACGTATCTTAAAAACGTGTTGGAAATGATATTGATTTATTTGAAAGTCCAAAATAAATGTTTGGAATATTGAGGAATATTTTACGTGATTGTAAAATGGTGAAAAATGTTTTACGTATCTTAAAAATGTGATTTTTAAGCTACGCAATTTGAAAAACGTTTAAATATTTTCATGCAATTTGAAAAATGTTAAAATATTTCTACGTGATTTGGAAAGCGTTTAAATATTTCAAAAATGATGGAAAATGGTTTATGTGACTTAAAAGAATGATTTTTAAGTTATGAGATTTTGAAAATGGTGGAAATCGCTATGCAATTTGAGAAAACGTGTAAATATTTTTATGTGATTGAGAAAACGTGGAAAAAATTAATACGTGATTTGAAAATACAACAGTAATGTTGCAGAATTATGAAAACGTAATAGAAATATTGCGCAATTGTGAAAACACGATGAAAGTATTTTGTGACTATGAAAACGCGATAATATGATTTCACTGTTGAATATACAGTATGATTACTGTTGAACCAGTGTATGGACACTGTATGAGAAAGTGATGAATTTTGCCTATGATTGGCATTTGGTACATTATACATGCATTGGAAAAATATGCATTGAGGTATATGATGAAATTGAAAAATATGCATTGAGGCATATGATGAATTTGAACAAAATTGCATTGAGATATTCGTGCATTGAACAAAAATTAATAGCTGATGCTATTGTGACCCTTGTGGTTGAAGAGGGAATGAGAATTGATAGTGAGGTCTATGATGGATCTTGGGGGCGTCAAGGCGCGGCGGTCGACCAGTGGACTGAGATTTGCAAAGACCATGTGCCACTTGGCGATGCAGTCCGTTGCAATGCATTGACGATATCCGATAATAACATAATTCTTTTCAACGACTGGGAGATTGTCTTTGGGCTAAGGCTGACAATTAACCAGAGCATTCTTCTCGAAATTGTGAAAACCTCCATGGAGTAGTACATTGAGTCTACATGCATAACATATGCATCATTATTAAGTATTGGTTATGATAATTGAACTGTTGAATACTTGGATAATAATTGAGGACATTATCGTAAATATTGAATAATTATACCTGTGTGATATAATAATTGAGGAATATTGGATGATGATGATGATAAATAATGTTGATGGCATTATTGTAATTATTGTTATTTTGTACATTATGATAATGGCATAATTATAATTATGGTATGATATATTTGTATGGTGTGCTGTTTGTGTTATCTCTATGCTACCATGTTGGTATTGGCGTAGGTGATCTCACCTCTTTGTTATATTATTTTGTTGTGCTTGTATTGTTAAAATTGTATAGTTGACGGAATGAGTTTCTTAGGCTTGACTGGAGGCAAATATTCTGAGTTCGGTGATAACATTGAGAGGTGACCATTCTAGATTCATCGGTGTGCAGTTTTGAGGAGGAACAACTATATGATGCATCAAGATGGATACAAGACGACATAAGTATGTTAATTATTTCTCGTTAGTGTTTTACCGTGCTATTGAGTAGGACCCGTCATGGGGTTTGCTACTGTTTAAAATTGATTCTGTAAGTTTTATATTTCTTGAATAATTGTTAAATATTAAGTGATGTCTTTAATCAGTTTAAATCTATTTTTTAGTATTACTTATAAATATCAGTAAGTTTATGTTTCCGCGAAAAGAAATTTTAAAACCCATGTTTTATAACTCAAACCTTTTATGAACTCATTTTCAGATTGGGAGTTGGTAGTCAGAAATGTGATGCCTTGCGGGGGGGTGTTACACTAGACATAGAACTTTGGGTTTTAGATCATATGTATGGTAGATGCATGTTCAATTTCATTCCAATGGCGGGGTAGATTGATTCGCTAATGGGATAAACATATACCTCTTAGCCATGCATAGTCATATTTGAAAATCAATCTTAATGCTTGTTGTTTGCTCTAGTTTTCATGGATGCATAGTGAACTAGGTAAGTGACATAGGGTTAATCGATCTAGACATAGCATTTTAACTAAGTTAGTTTCTCAGGCTAACCTAATCTAATCGTTTGTATTTCTTAAAATGATTCATGTTATTAATTGAAGTAAGGGGTGAAAAATGATTTCCTATTTTCTCAACCATATCTTTATCTTTTCTTTATTCTTTGTAGTTTAATTAATAAACTCATTTTCCAATTTACATTTGTTTGAATAGAATTAATTGAGTTGTAGGTTAATATTTAGCATTAGAAAGTAACCTTATTCCCTATGGGAATGATCTCTACTTATCATTTTTTATTACTTGAGCGACTCGTGTACTTGCGATTAGCAAAAGAGTTACCAACAAGGTAACCCATCAACAAGTTTTTGGCGCCATTGTTGGGGAACATACGGCTAATTTCCGTATTGCTAATATTGATATCAAGCTTTGTTAGTTCTAATTCAAGTATTTTTTTATTACATTTTGATTTAATATTTCATTCTTTTGTGAATTAGGTACCGTAAATGGCGGAACACAATGATCATACGAGGCCTCTGAGGGAGTTTGCTAATCCTCAAATGGAAAATCTTCAATCAAGTATCAGATGGCCTCCCATCCGGGCAAATAATTTTGAGATCAAACCATCTATTATCCAAATGATTCAGACATCTGTACAATTTGGCGATTTGCCGCGCGAAGATCCCAATGTTCATTTGTTAAACTTTCTGGAGATTTGCGACACCTTCAGGCACAATAGAGTCTTAGAAAATACCATTCGTCTCAGGTTCTTTCCCTTCTCTCTCAGAGATCAAGCCAAGAGTTAGTTATAGTTTTTACCTACAGGATCTATAACCACTTGGGCGGATGTGCACAAAAATTTTCTCAACAAATACTTTTCTCCGGCCAAGACTACTGGGTTGGTGAATGACATCACTTCATTCACCCAATCAGAATCAAAATCCTTGTATGAAGTAGAGAGAGGAACAAGGATCTGCTTAGAAGGTGCCCACACCATAAGATTCCTCCTTGGCAGCAAATTTACTCCTTCCACAAAGGCTTACTACCTCACCATCATCCAATTATGGATGCGGCTATAGGTGGTTCATTATTAAATAAATCTTTCGATGAAGTATACCAACTGTTAGAAGAATTGGCCGCCAACAGCTACTAATGGTCTTCAACAAGAAACACTCAAAGGAAGGTAGCTGGAGTTCATGACGCAGACGCACTTATTTTTTTGTCGGTTCAAGAGGCATCATTAGCAAACAATATGGACAGTTTGGGTACAAGCCCTAATCAAAGCCCCTTCGTGCTGTGTGACCGATGTGGGAACAATCATGTCACTGATAATTGCATATTTGATTCATTAATAAACCCTCATGTTTAGTTAATTGCACCCTCTATTTTCTTAATTGATTGAGTTTGGTCATGATTTGTGAGTTTGGACACAATTTGGGCCTAATTAAATTTTTCCAGCATTATTGGGCATTGACACTATTTCTGTATTTTGGACATAACTTGAGTTCTAGATATTTGATAATCATGAATTTTACCTTGTAGGAAAGCTAAGAGGAAGCTCTACAACTTTGGTGAAGAGCTCGAAGTCTTATTCAAATGTCTAGTGGGCCTAATTTTGCTTGGAAGTCAGAATACGAATTCAGAGACCCTTTGATGTTGTTTTGGTCATAACTTGAGTTATAGACCTCCAAATTGCATGGGGTTTGGGCCCAAATGTTCATAACTAACCCAACTTTGTAATTAGTGGGTTTTAATTATGTAAAACCAAAATAGTGGGTAGTTTAGGGGGTGGCAAGTCAGAAATTGAGGTAGTTTAGTGATCTGCAATCTGGTCATATTGAGTGTCACTACTGCTACTGTAACACCCATCGTAGGGCATCACTTTTTCGACTACTAGCTCATAATCTGACAATAAGTTCATAAAAGGTTTGACTTATAAAACATGAGTTTTAAAATTTCTTTTCGCGAAAACATAAACTTACTGAAATTTATAGGTAATACTGAAAAATAGATTTAAACTGATTAATATACATTATTGACACCACATAATATTTTACAATTATTTAGGAAACATAACACTTATAGACTCAATTTTAAATAGTAGCAAACCTTACGATGGGACCTACTTAATAGCACGGTAAAATACTATTGATAAAACTCAACATACTTATTCTATCTTGTATCCATCTTGATGCGTCATATATTTGTTTATCCTCAAAACTATACACCAACTAATCTGGGGTGGTCACTCCTCAATGTTATCACCAAACTCAGAATATTTGCCTCCAGTCACGTCTAAGAAACTCGTTCTATCTACTATATAATTTTTAACAATACAAGCCCAACAAAGCAATATAACAAAGAGGTGAGATCCCCTTTCATCAATACCAAGTGGTAACAAGGAATGATAGGAATGACAAAGTCATTCCATACACACAGATATCACAGTTTCATTCATGTTATCAATTCATCATAATTCCTTATCAATTCATCATACTTCGTTATCAATTCATCATACTTCGTTATCATTTCATCACAATTCTAGTAAACATATATCTCAGTTAAATCACTAGTACCAATTTCATCATAACAGATATCCTCAATATATAAAATGATGATGTCATACCATATGAACATTTATCATGCCACAACAATATATGTTCTGACTTATGTGTATGCATACTAGACCAATTTTCCCACTCCATGGAGGTTTTTCACAATTTCGATAAGAATACTCTGGTTAATTGTCCAGCCTTAGCCCACAGACAATCTCCAGTCTTCGAAAAGAATCGTATTCCTGTCAGGTATCGTCAATGCGTTGCAACAGACTGCATCGCCAAGTGGCACATGGTACTTTGCCAACTGTCCACTGGTCGACGCCATGCCTCGATGCCCCCAAGATCCATCATAGATCACACTTTTCAATTCTCATTCTCTCTTCGACCATAAAGGCCATAATAGCTATCAGCTATATTCCGTTCAATGCACGAATATCTCAATGCATGTCTCAATTTCATCATATGCCTCATTGCACATCTCAATTTCATCATATGTCTCATTGCACATCAGTTCTTTATAGTATTTTTACTGTATTTTCAAATTTCGTATCATTTTTAACCCGTTTTCACAATCGCATAACACTTTTGTTACGTCTTCAAATCTCATAACCATTTTCTGATGTTTTCTCAATCTTGTAAAAATATTTACACGTTTTCTAAATCGCGTAGCAATTTTCAACGTTTTCAAAATCACGTAACTTAAAAATCATATTTTTAAGTCGCATAATTCATTTTTCCATCAATTTTCAACTACATAATATATTCCTCAATATTCTAAACATCATTTTGGACTTTCCAAAAATCAGTGTCATTTCCAACATCATTTTCCACATTTTCTCCTTTAAGAAATCCTTTCCACAATATATTCTACAAAATCACCTTTCCATTGATTTAAATCAATGTTTCTAACTTAAAATTTCCTAACACGCTCCAAAACCCAAAGAGTGAGCTATACGTTAGTAAATTTCAAGTCACCATTATATTCTCCATAATTCTCAGATCAATTCTAAAATCAGCCCTCTTCAAAATAAGTGGAAGTTCAAACACTTTCAACCTCTCTTTTCCTTTCATATACGAAATTTCCATTTCTCAAGTGACAAAACACTTTGTTTCCATTTCTTTAATCCTTGTACTTAATCAATTAAATTTCTACTTTAAAATCATATTATTTCATCAAACAAAGGCATTACAAGCCTTCAAAAACCGTGGGCACATGGCCATTGAAACCATTATATCTTTTCTTTTCCTTTTCTTTCTAATCATCCATTGTTACCATTCATGAAAATCTTAATTTACCAATCCTTGGCATATTAGCCCAAAATCATAAATACCTTCATCCTAAAAATCTTTGTTCATTTCCTTGTCTACTTTCTTTTGCAAATCCTTAAAATCATTAACTTATTACCCTTTTTGTAACACCCCAAATTTCCTATCTCTTAAACAGTAATTTTGACAGTTAACAGAATTTTACTGTTTAGTAATTTCTAGATACTGTAAAATTATTTTGATTATTCCGTCAGCGTATTTGATCGTTTTGAGTGATTTACTTTGTGTCAGGAAAATAAAAATTTTCGGGCCGGGAAAAACTTTACGTAATTTAATTTTTTCCGTTAGGTAATTATTTTACGTAATCTGATTTGATATTTGTATGTTTTCTAATTTTTTATGATTTTTATGGATGATTATGAATTTTTTTCTGTTTGTGGGCCCAGGGGGTGTATGTGGGCCCAGGTGGCCATACGTGGGCCCATGTGGGTCCTACAAAGCAAAAATTTTTCTACGCATAGAAAAATTTGTACTGCTTAGACGGAGACAGAGGATCTTACTAAACCTGAATCCAGAAATAGTTTTAGAAAATTTTCTTGTACTGTGTTTTATACTGTATTTAATTTATCGAGTAATAAAAATATAGTAAATATTTTCTTTCGTGGGGTTTTAGCAAATAAAAATATAAATTATATTGCTTAAGTCAATATTGATGGTTTGGATATCCACCATTGATTTAATTAATGATGGAGACTTGATCTTGATTTAATCAACGGTGGAGATTTGATCTTAAAAGTGAATAAGATCATTTATAACCATTAGATGGAGATTAAATCAAGGGTAGAGATTTAGTCATATAAAGTGGCTATGATCATTTACAACCATTGGATTTAGAATTGATCAAAGGTTGAGATTTGGTCTTGTAAAGTAACAAGGACCATTTATGACCATTGGATGTTAATTTAATCAATGGTGAAGATTTAGTCTTAAAAAGTGACAAAGACTAATTATAACCCTTGGATTTAAAGTTTGAAGGAGCAATCTTGACCATTAATTTTTGGAGACACATCCAATGACTAGAATTTCAAGGAGAAAAATCTAATGGCCTAGATTAAGTCTTCTAAATCAAAAGTCTACCTAAATCCTAACCATTGATCTAATCAATGGCTTAAATGGCCTCAAATAATGGTTAGTAAAATTTGTCACATTTTAAAGAAGCAAGAGAAGGTGGGGGATGGTTTTGAAGACTACTTGAAGGAGGAGACATTTTTGAGTAGGCTTTTTAGGCCAAAGAAAAAGTTTTATGTCATTATTATTGGTCTTAGTCAATGTTTCATCATAATTGATCATTATTGATCAAATAGCACTCAAAGAGCACTCAAAGAAAATGCATTGGAGGGGGGCTACGGTTTTGAGAGACTTTTGGACATAGGAAAAAGTTTGAAGACCATTATTAGTGGTCTTGGTCATTCTTGGCTATTATTGTTCATTTTCAAGAAGCAAAATTTTCTCTCATTTCTCTTCTCCTCTAGATTTCGGCCAAGCACTCCAAGAACACCCTCCATCACTCAAAAATTTCATCCAACCTAGTTTCTTGAATCCTTACCTTATTCTAAACAACTTTCATGTTGAAGATTTCTTCAAAATCCAACATCTAGTACTTCAAATCCAAGCTTCAAGATTCTACCAAAAATGGTAAATTTCATATTTCTTCTTCTAATCTTCTAGTTTTGATTTTCTAAGCCATGATTGAACCATGGTTTACCTATTTCTACACTTGTTATTGATTTTAACATTTGTTTGTAATTTTTTTAGGAATTTTCCATGGAGATCCATGAAATTGGTGGAAGGAGAACTAAGTGTTTTCACTTCATCCTTTGTCTTAACCAAATCTAAGAAGCTTTTCTCTCACAAAAATAAAAAATTTCATCTTTGTTCTTCAAGAGGAATTTCGGCCATAGCACCTAAAACCACTCTCCAATCTCTTTTATTTTCATCCAACCATATATCTTGAATCTACATGATATTCTAAGCAATTTTCATGTTGGAGATTTTCTCTAAATCATCTATCTTCAACCTTGTTCTTCAAGCTAAAGATTGAAGCTTTAATGGTGGAGTTTGCTATTCTTCACTTTTCTTTTGATTTTAAAGGTTCTAACCATGATGCACATCCATGGTTTTCTTATTCAAGCTTAAGATACTAATAAATATATGTGTTGTTTTGTGTTTAAGAAACCCTTGGTGGTGAAGGACTTGGAAAAAGAAGCAAATCAAGAAGCTTTTGAGGATCTTCAAGAGGTAAGAGGGAGATCCATCTCACCAACCAAGCATGGTGGTGAGAGATGGTCTTATATTTGATGGATGTTGAATCCATGTGAGGATTCATACCCATGGTCATGTAATAATTTATGTGTGTTTATGAGCTTTGATTTATTTGCCTATGCTTGATATGCTATGCATGATTTTATGGCTTTGATGGTATGCTTATATTATGCATGATGAGTATATGGCATGCTTATAGTATTTATGATGAAATATATATGTGTATGCCATGATGTATTGATGGAAAAGAAATCAATTTTTGGCTCCAAAAGCCAAGGAAGAGCTACGGTTTTGATGCCCTTGATTAGGGTTCATGTTGAAAATTTTTCAAGAACAAGGAAATTGATTTGTTTAATGAAAATTATGAAGTGGAGAAAAATGAATTTTCTTGGTTCTAAAGGCTATGGGATTTTCGGTCAAGACACCTCAACATAGGTGTTTATAACTTAAGATTTTCATGAAAGATTAAAAATTGGATTGATTTGAAGAGTATGGAAAATAAACAAAGGATATGTTTTTCAAGAGAACAAGAACATGGTTTTGAAGGATTTTTATTGATTTATTTTGTGTAAAAAGATCCTAAGTGTTTTTCTAAACATGAGTTTTGAATGAAACGGGCAAACGTTGATTTTAAGGATTTGCAAAGAAAGTGAAAAAGAATTTATAAAGAAAGTAAAAATGAATTTGAACAAATGGGTTTGGTTTTATAACCAATGGTATTTCAGTTTTGAAAACAAAACTTTAATGGTTTTGTTTGTGTAAAATCATATCAATTTAAAAGGAAAAGTATTTGATAGTTTTAATGGTTTTGTTTGTGTAAAACCATATTGATTTAGAAGAAAAAAATGTTTTGATGATTTCAATAGTCATGTCCACGTTTTTGAAGGCTTGTAATTCCTTGATTTCAAAGTGAATCTCAAAGTGGAAACGTAACTGGATTTAATATAAGGATTTTGGAAAGGGAATCAGAGTGTTTTTATCACTTGAGAGAATTTTGTAAACGAAAGACAAAGAGAGGTTGAACATGTTTAAACTCTAATTTATTTTGAAGAATGATTTTGGAAGTGATTTGAGAAAAATGGAGAATATAATGGTGATTTGAAAAGTTACTAACGTATAACTTATTTTTGAGTTTTGAAAGTACGTTAGAAAATGTTAAGTTTTGAAACGTTGATTTATATCAATGAAAAAGTGATTTTATGAATTATATTTTGGAAAAGGATTTCTTAAGTAAAGAAATGTGGAAAAAGATTTTCTTGAGTAAGAAAATATATTACATGAAGTATAAAGTTATATTATTTTAAGAAAAGTTGAAAAAGGAATATTTGAAGGTTAAGAAATATTTTCTGTAATAAAATTATGGTGAAAAATTATTTACGTATCTTAAAAATGTAATTTTAAAATACGTGGTTTGAAATACAGTAAAATATTTCTAAGTGTTTGAAAATACAGTAAAATATTTCTACGCAATTTTAAATACGTTGAAATATTTCTACGCAATTTAAATTACGTTTAAATATTTTACGTAATCAGAATTACTATTGAAAAATCACTACGTGATGAAAAAGTGATGAATTATTTTTATGTGATTGTGAAAATAGCAAAAAATCATTATGTGATTTGAAAAGTGTTTTAAATATTTTGAAAATGAAAGAAAATGATTTACGTGACTTAAAAGGATGATTTTTAAGTTACGTGATTTTGAAACAGTGAAAAAATATTATGGGATTTGAAAAACGTATATCTTTACGCGATTGAGAAAAATGTTAAAAAATTAGTACGTGATTTAAAAGTGCACTAGAAGAGTTGCGGCATTTTGAAAACGTAACAGAAGTGTTACGATATTTTGAAAATATAACAAAAATGTTTTGGAATTGTGAAAACGTAACAGGAATGTTGCGCAATTTTGTGAAAACACGATGAAAGTGTTTTATAACTATGAAAATGTGATAACATGATTTTTGCTGTTGAAAGTACAGTATGATTACTGTTGAACCAGTGTCCATACACTGTTTGTGAGAAAATGACATATTTGTCTGTGATTAGATTTGGTGCATTATACGTGCATTGGAAAAATATGCGTTGAAGCATATGATTACATTGAACAAATGAAATTGAAAAGATTTGGCCCTTTGGGGTTGGACTTGCACTGATATATTCGTGCATTGTATAAAGTATAGCTAATAAGCTATTTTGGCCCTTGTGGTTGAAGAGGGAATGAGAATTGATAGTGAGATCTATGATGGATCTTGGGGTGTGTCAAGGCGCGGCAGTCAACCAGTGGACAGCTGGCGAGTACCTTGTGCCACTTGGTGATGCAGTCCGTTGCAACGCATTGACGATACTCGACAAGAACACAATTCTTTTCTACAACTGGGAGATTGTCTGTGGGCTTAGGTTGGGCAATTAACCAGAGCATTCTTCTCGAAATTGTGAAAACCTCCATGGAGTTGTTTTTGAAAAACTGAGTCTTTGTGCACATGCATAATCTGACATTTATATCTATGTGATATATTAATTAAGGAATATTGGCTATAACAATTGTTTTGAATACTTGGACGATGATGATGATAATTAGACAAAGTTGAGGGTATTATCGTAATTGTTGTTTATGATAATTGAACTGATAAATGATTGGATGATGATAGTTGATTAATATTGATGGCATGATATATTTGTATGATATGCTGTTTTGTGTTATCTCTGTGCTACCATGTTGGTATTAGCGTAGGTGATCTCACCTCTTTGTTATGTTGTTTTGCTGTGTCTGTACTGTTAAAATCAAATAATAGAAGGATCGAGTTATCTTAGACATAACGAGCAATGAATACTCTGAGATGGGTGACAACAATAAGGAGTGGACATTCAGGACTCGAAGGTGTGCAGTGTTGATAAAGAACAGATGTAGAACAGATGTCTGATGCAACAAGATGGATACACAACAGAATAAGTATGTTAAGTTTTAACGTTAGTGTTGTACCGTGCTATTAAGTAGGACCCATCATGGGGTTTGCTACTGTTAAAAAAAAGAGTCTGTTAGTTTTATATTTCTCTTTAAATTGTGAAATATTAATTAGTGTCAATATTGTATATGAATCTGTTTCAATATATATTTTTTCAGTATTACATATAAATTTCAGTAAGTTTATATTTCAACAAGAAAGAAATTTTGAAACCCATATTTTCATAACTCAAACCTTTTACGAATTGATTTTCAGATTATGAGTCAGGAGTCGGAAATGTGATGCCCTAAGGAGAGTGTTACACTTTTTATCTAAAAGTCATGATTAGTAAAATACTTAGAATCCGTTGCTCCCAAAATTAATTGGAGGCTGTGATGCCTCTATGGTTCTTTGGAACCAAAACAGTTTTCCTTTGTCATGTAATTCACATCTTAAAACATACACAATTCATCATGCATCATAAACACATACTAAAGCATGTTATCAAAGCGATAAACATCTCAATCACCAAACAACTATAAATATGGAAAGCTCTTAAACAAACAAGTGAAATAATCCTTATGGATTTTTCACCACACACACATCCATTCCTTACCATCAACACATGATTGATGAGGCTAATCACCCTTTTACCTCTTGGAGAAACCTCCAAAGCTCCTTGTTTTGCTTCTTGTACAAGTCCTTCACCACCAAGAGCTTCTTAAAAATCAAAGAAAATATGCAATATTAATATCTAAGGCTTTAATAAGAAAAACCATGGATCAAAATATGGTTTAGAACTTTAAATATAAGATCTAGAAAAGAATATCAAGAACTTCACCATTTACCCTTCAAACTTGATCTTAGGAAAAGTACTTGAAGATGGATGATTTAGAGAAAGTCTCTAACATGAAAGTTGCTTAGAATTGCATGGAGATTCAAGATCTAAGGTTGTTTAGAATTATTGAAGCTTGGAAGGTATTTCTATGGTGGTTGGCCGTGAGCCTTGCGGGAGAGAAAAGTAAGGGTTTTGGTGTTTGGCTTTGAAAGAACTCCTTGAAAATAGATTATCTAGCCTTTGTTTTCAACTAGGAATAGTCTTAGAATGATGAGAAGATTTGAGAAACAAGGTTGATAGAAATTATTGAAGATGGGAGGGTGATTTTCTCCACCTTGGCCGTGAGCTTGTTGAGAGGAAAGGAGAGAAATTTTTTGTGAAGCTTTTGCTCTTTGGAAATGATGAGATAAGTTGATAGAAATGAAAATGAAACTCTCCTAGAGCTAATTTACTCTTCAAAACCGTGGCCTTCCCCCACTTGTACACTTAGGAGTTGTCCAAATACATTAGCCACCATTTTAGGCTTTAAGAGCCATTGATTAAATCAATGGTTGATGTTTGGTAGAAGCTTCCAAGTGATATGATCAAATCTAAGCCATTGGATCTCTTCTCCATGAAATCCTAGCCATAAGATGCATCTTCAAAAATGGAGAGTCAAGATATTCTCTACACACTTTCCATCCAATGGTCACAAATGGTCCTAGCCATTTTGTGAGACCAATCTCCACCATAGATTAAATCAATGGTGGATATCATAAACTTCCTTATTAAGCTTGTCTTTACAACCATTGATTAGATCAATGGTGAACATCCAAAGCTTCTTAGCTAAGTTTACTCCAACACCATTGATTAAATCAATGGTGATCATCCAAAGCTTCTTCATTAAGTTTGTTTCTCAACTGTTGATTAAATCAATGGTTGATATTCAAAACTAAGTCTACTCATCCAAGGGTGCAAATCAAGTCAAGCCCTCTTTGTTGACTAATCTCAAGATATTTCCCAAAAGCTTAGATATTCTCACCTAGATATTTTACGTAGATATTTTTCAATAAATATTAAAGGAAGGACTACTGTATTTTTATTACCCAATAAATAAAACAGTAGAATGTACAGTAAAAGAAAATTTTGAAAACTATTTTCGAATTCAGGTTTAGTAAGATTCCCCATCTCCGTCTCAACAGTACAAAATTTTTTGTCCATAGAAAATTTTTCTTTTTTTGGATCTGTCCCGGGCCCGCATACAGCCCGAAAATAATCAAGAAAATATAAAATCTCACAATAATCCACAAAATCATAAATATTATAAAACTTATGAAAATCAAGTCAGATTAGTAAAAATCATTAAGGATTGACAAAAAGAAATCAAATACGAAGGCTCATATACAACCCCAAAATAATATTAAAATAATCAAAAACATAAAAACTCCCAAAAATTCCTAAAAATCACAACAATTATAAAATTCACAGAAGTCAAGTCGGATTATTCAAAATAATTAAGAATCGACCGAAATAAATAAAATACGAATTTTTGGAGTGTTACAGCTACTGCATTCTGGTATATTCTAACTTAACCATTGTTGCTGCATTCTAGTATATTATGATCTGTTCTACTGCATTCTGCTGCAATTCTTCTAGTTTCTACTGCATTTTGCTGGCAACTGTGGCTACTGTTGCATTGAATTTTGCTGCTGTGCATTGCATTCTGTTCCCCTGCATGGTATGATTTCGTACAACTGCATTGCATAATATCACTCAACTGATAATTCTGCTGCAACACTCACACAATTATCCAATTACCTATTGCATTGCAATTCTGGTGGTTAGTTACTATTCCATTAGCTTTTGCTGCTGTTAGCCACCCTTTTGCTAACCTTATTTCCAATTGCATTGCATGACCTCATTGTAAGTGTCATTCACTCATTTTGGACATGTTTGTAATTGTCTACCACTGTTTCATACCTTGCTA
Organism: Ormosia emarginata; assembly: GCA_029884605.1. Taxonomy (NCBI): domain Eukaryota; kingdom Viridiplantae; phylum Streptophyta; class Magnoliopsida; order Fabales; family Fabaceae; genus Ormosia; species Ormosia emarginata. The sequence goes on along the minus strand of JAQQTP010000075.1, from coordinate 2,559,267 downwards.
GCTCTCTTTCCCAATTTTCCATTTTTTTCTGGGGCAGGGAGATTAGTTCAATTTTGACTGTGAAGTTTTGAGCTAAGACTTGGTCCCTAAAGTTAAATCACCATTCTAAGCAAGGTGATCTCCTAAGAATCATCCACTCGGATTTTAGCCAAATTCCATCATCTGATAGGAGTTTTGAGAAAGTGAGGATATAACAGTAATTTTAGCAATTGTTTTAGTAAGTTAGAATGACCTAAATTTTGAGCAGTTGATAGAGAAAAATCTAAATCACTCGAACCCTGGCTATGCTCCGTTTCGCCAAATTCCATCGTTTAGACCACTTTTTCAATTTTTGAAATATTTTCTTTCCATGGTAATTTTCTAAAAAATCATACTTTTCATTTTGTGATGGTCCCATACTTTTTAAAAATCATTTGATATGTTTTTTGTATTTTCTAGTCATTTTTGTAGTGTAGATTTGCATGGTTTTTAGATTTTGGCTTCCTGACACTTTTTAACCCTGATTGGTTGCATGACTAGGTCTAACTCTGATAATTTGTTTGATTTTCATCCTAAAATTGATAGGACTTTGCATTTATTGATAAGAGCTCACAGGCTTAGTCAAGTAATTGATTCCTCCTTTCATTCTGATACTGAATCTGTCACTGAATCTGTCACTGCATGTGTCATTGAAGTTGAGAATTTAAGTGATATTGTAACCATGGCTGATAACATGCATAATAGGACTCTTAAAGAGCTTGCTTCCCCCGATGTTACTTATCAACCATTATGCATTCACTATCCTAAGATTGATGCTGACTTTGAGCTAAAGTCTGGACTAATCCATTTGCTGCCTAAGTTTCATGGATTTGCAGGTGAGGATCCTCATAAGCATCTTAAGGAATTCCATGTTGTGTGATCAACCATGAGACCTCAAGGCATCCATGAAGAACACATCAAGCTGAGGGCATTTCCCTTCTCCCTTGTTGATGCAGCAAAAGACTGGCTTTACTATCTCTCACCTGGTTTTATGACTTCCTGGAATGATATGAAGAGGCTATTTTTAGAGAAATTTTTCCTTGCCTCCAGAGCTACTGCAATTCAAAAGGACATTTGTGGCATCTGGCAAATTTCTGGTGAAACCTTGCATGAATACTGGGAGAGGTTCAAGAAGTTATGTTCAAGTTGTCCACATCACTAAATCAGTGATCAAATTTTGATCCAATACTTTTATGAGGGACTGATGCCAATGGAGAGAAGCATGATTGATGCTGCCAATGGAGGGGATTTGGTGGATAAGACCCCTGCTGCTGCCAGAGACTTGATAGCAAACATGGCAGACAACACTCAGCAGTTTGGAATTCGAATGATCACCTCAACTAGAGGGGTCAATGAGCTTCAAGTGTCTCATGTAGACCAACAGAGAATGGAACACATATTGGATGAGTTGACATCTTTAGTGAGGCAGATAGCAGTGGCACAACAACCACCTATGCCAATAGCTGCCACTACTTGGGGAATTTGTTCTTGTCCATCCCATCCTACTGATGCTTGTCCAACCCTTCAAGAAGAGAATTCTGGCAACCAAGCCTACCTTGTTGCTGCTGTAGTGGGCATTTTTCCTGGTAGACCCTAATACCAGCAGCCCCAACAGCCCAGATATGATCCATTTTCGAGTACTTATAACCCTGGCTGGAGAGACCATCCTAACTTCAGATATGGGAATTCTGGGCAGCAACAGCAGCCCCACCAGCAACAACAATAGTTTAGATACGAAGCTGCAGGCCCTAGCAATAAGTACTAACCACCTGCATTCAGGCAAGCACAACCTATGCTGCCACCTATGCCGCAGCCCCTCCAGCTACCTAGTCCAATAGCCACCCCAACCGAGCCATCCTTGGAAGACTTGATGAAACAGATGGCCTCAACTAACATTCAGTTCCAACAGAATGTCAATGCCACAATTCAGAACCTGCAAACTCAGATTGGGCAGTTGGTAACCACTGTTAATGAACTGAAAAGTCAAGGATCAAGCCAATTGCCTTCGCAAACAGTTAATAACCCAAGAGGCAATGTAAGTGCCATTACCTTGAGAAGTGGCAGAGAAGTTGATGGTCCTATGCAACCTGAGGTGCAAACCGAGATGCAATCTGAGCAACATCCAGTTCAGCATCCAGTTCCACAACATAAGCTGCAGCACCCTGAGCAGAAAATAAGTGGCTCAGACCAAAACTCCGTGGCACAAAAGAATTGTGCAGAAAAATCAGATTTGGCCATTCCTCTACCCTTCCCAAATAGAGTTACACAGTCTAAGCAAGCAGTGCAAGCTGACATGGAAAGAGAAGTCTTGGAGACATTTAGGAAGGTGGAAATCAATATCCCCCTCCTAGATGCAATTAAGCAGATTTCAAAATATGCTAAATTTCTCAAGGATTTGTGCACTCACAAGAGAAGACTTAAGGGTACAGAGAAGATAAGTATGGGCAGAAATGTGTCTGCAATGATTTAGCCAAGTATGCCACAAAAATGCAAGGATCCTGGAACATTCACCATTCCTTGCATCATAGGCAGCCAGCACTTCACTCATGCAATGCTAGATTTGGGAGCCTCCATCAATGTCATGCCTAAATCAATTTTTGAATCCTTGCACATTGGAGAGTTGAAGCCCACTGGAATCATCATTCAGCTAGCAAATCAGAGCACAACTCATCCGGCAGGAGTGCTTGAGGATGTTTTGGTAAGGGTAAATGAGCTAAACTTTCCTGCAAATTTTTACATTTTGAATATGGAAGATGAATTTGCATCTAGCCAGCCACCATTAATTTTAGATAGACCTTTCTTGAAAAATGCTAAGACTAAGATTGATGTGCGTGCTGGTACCTTTTCCATGGAATTTGGTGATAGCATTATTCAATTCAATATCTTTGATGCCATGATACATCCATTAGAAGAGCATTCTGTTTTTCATTTAGATGTCATTGATATGTTAGTTGATGATGTACATTTTGACATGCTTGCTGATTTTTTTGGGATTGTGGGATTTCTAGATGGTGTTGTTGTTTCTGCTAAATATGCATGTGCTGTTTCTAAAATGTGTAATTTTGTTATTGATGATTCTGCTATTGATAATTCTGCTGTTGATAATTTTGTTGTTGATAATTCTGCTATTCTTAATTCTGCTATTGATAATTTTGCTATTGATAATTCTGCTATTCTTAATTCGCTATTGATAATTTTTTGTTATAATTTTGTTGTTGATAATTCTACTGTTCTTAATTTTGTTGTTGATAATTCTATTGTTGATAATTCTGTTGTTGATAATTCTGCTATTTATAATTCTGCTGTTGATGATTTTGCTATTCATAATTCAGATTCTGTTGTTCATAATTCAGATTTTGCTATTCATAATTCTACTGTTCATAATTCTCCTATTCATAATTTTGCTATTCATAATTCTGTTGTACATGATTTTGTTGTTCATAATTCTACTGTTCTTGATTCTGCTGTTCATAATTCAGATTCTGGTATTCATAATTTTGTTGTTCATAATTCTGCTGTTCATAATTTTGTTGTTCTTAATTTTGCTGATTTTGATAAATTTGAATTTGTTGTTTCTGATTCTAATTTTGCTTTTGTTTGTGATAAATCATCTGTTGCTACTATTGTTGTCCCTGATTTTGTTTTCTCTGGTTATTCTAAATTTGGTAATTCTGGTTGTTCTGAAAATAATAGCTCTGCATGTTCCCCTATGAGACATGATCCTGCTGTTTTGGAAGTTTCTGCAACCAGTTTGATACCTTCCATCCAAAAACCACCCACCCTTGACCTTAAGCCTTTGCCTGAGCATCTGAAGTATGCATATTTGGGGGATGATGAGCAGTTTTCGGTGATTGTAGCCAATAATCTCCTTGCTAAACAGGAGGCAAGATTGCTGCAAGTTTTAAGAGAAAATAAGAGGGTCATTGGATGGACACTGGCGGATATTCCTGGCATTAGCCCTTCCACCTTCATGCACATAATTTTCCTTGAGGATGGAGCTAAATCAGTGCGCTAACCCTAACGGAGACTGAACCCTCTGATTCTGGATGTAGTACAGAAAGAGGTAACTAAGCTACTACAAGCTGGTATTATTTACCCCATCTCTGACAGCACTTGGGTGAATCATGTACAGGTTATCCCTAAGAAGTCTGGAGTGACGGTTGTGGCCAACCAGAAGAATGAGTTGATCCCTACTAGAGTGCATAACAGTTGGCGAGTCTGCATTGATTATAGGCGGCTCAACCAGGCCACTTGGAAAGACCACTACCCTTTGCCCTTCATTGATCAAATGCTAGATCGTTTGGCTGGGAAATCCCATTATTGCTTCCTGGATGGATACACTGGCTACTTTCAGATTCACATTGCACCTGAGGACTAGGAGAAGACCACATTCACCTGCCCCTTCGGCACTTTTGCTTACAGGAGAATGCCTTTCAGCCTCTGCAATGCCTCTGGTACCTTCTAGCGGTGCATGGTAAGTATTTTCTCTGACTTTCTAGAGGAGTTCATGGAGGTGTTTATGAATGATTTCACTGTCTATGGTTCTTCTTTTGATTCTTGTTTTGATAGTTTGTCTAGAGTACTGCATCGATGCATTGAAACTAACCTTGTCCTGAATTTTGAGAAATGTCACTTCATGGTAGAACAGGGTATAGTTTTGGGTCATGTAGTGTCTAGTGAGGGTATTGTTGTTGACCCCTCAAAAATAGATGTTATTACCTATTTATCTTACCCCACTTGGACATGTAGGAAGTTCATTCTTTTCTTGGACATACGGGTTTCTACAGGCGCTATATCAGAGATTTCAGTCAAATAGCCCTTTCGCTATCCAACCTATTGCAGAAAGATGTGGAGTTCTTGTTTGACCAGAAATGCATGCAGACCTTTGATCACTTGAAGCGAGCTTTAACCAGTACCCCTGTCATTCAACCACCTGATTGGACACTTCCATTCGAGCTTATGTGTGATGCATCTAACTATGTTGTGGAAGCGATCTTAGCACAGAGAGTGAGCAGAGCTTCCCATGTAATCTACTATGCTTCATGCACTTTGGATGATGCTCAAGCTGTAACACCCTCCTTAGGGCATCACATTTCTGACTTCCAACTTATAATCTAAAGATCATATTATTAAAGGTTTGAGTTATAAAATATGGGTTTTAAAATTTCTTCTCGCGGAAACATAAACTTACCAAAATTTATAGGTAATACTGAAAAATAGATTTAAACTGATTAAAACTCATATAACAGACATCACTTAATATTTAACAATTATTCAAGAAAAATAAAACTTACAGACTCAATTTTAAACAGTAGCAAACCCCATGACGGGTCCTAATTAATAGCACAGTAAAATACTAACGAGAAAACTCAACATACTTATTCTGTCTTGTATTCTTCTTAATGCATCATATATTTGTTCCTCCTCAAATCTACACACTAACCAGTCTGGGATGGTTACTCCTCGATGTTGTCACCAAACTCAAAATATTTGCTTTCGATCAAGTCTAAGAAACTCGTTCCATCTACTATACAATTTTAACAGTACAAGCACAACAAAATAATATAACAAAGAGGTGAGACCACCTACATCAATACCAACATGGTAGCATAGAGATAACACAAACAGCATACCATACAGATATGTCATACCATAATTACAATCATGTCGTCAACATTATTTATCATAACAGATACAATAAATAATAATTACCATCATGCCATTAACATTATTCAAATCACACAATAATTACAATAATGTCATCAACATTATCCAAGTATTCAACAGTTCAATTATCATAACCAATACTCAATAATTATGCATATGCACATAGACTCAATGTCCTACTCCATGGAGGTTTTCACAATTTCGAGAAGAATGCTTTGGTTAATTGTCAACCTTAGCCCAAAGACAATCTCTAGTCTTCAAAAAGAATCGTGTTCTTGTCGGGTATCGTCAATGCATTGCAACGGACTGCATCGTCAAGTGGCACATGGTCATCTGCCAATCAACGTCCACTGGTCGACTGTCACGCCTTGACGCCCCCAAGATCCATCATAGACCTCACTTTTCAATTCTCATTCCCTCTTCAACCACAAGGGTCATAATAGCTATCAACTATTAGTTTTTGTTCAATGCATGAATATCTCAATGCAATTCTGTTCAATTTCATCATATGCCTCAATGCATATTTTCCAATGCATGTATAATGCACCAAATGCCAATCACAGGCAAAATTCATCATTTTCTCATACAGTGTCCATACACTGGTTCAATAGTAATCAAACTGTATATTCAATAGCGAAATCATATTATTGCATTTTCATAGTCATGAAACACTCTTGTTATGTTTTCATAATCGCGCAACATTTCTGTTATGTTTTCACAATTTCGTAATGTTTCTATTGCGTTTTCAAATTACGTAGCGATTTTCCATCGTTTTTTAATCACGTAAAAATATTCCACCATTTTTAAATTGCGTAGCGATTTTTTAACAATATTACAAATGCGTTAAAATATTTAAACGCTTCCCAAATTGCGTAGAAATATTTCAACATTTTTCAAATTGTGTGGAAATATTTAAACGTTTTTCAAATCGCGTAACTTAAAAATCATGTTTTTAAGTTACGTAAAACATTTTTCACCATTTTTCCACTACATAAAATATTTCTCAACATTCTAAATTTCAATTCAACCTTTCTCAAAATAGTATGACTTCTCACATTATTTTCCATTTTTTGTTACTCAAGAAAATCCTTTTCGCAATATATTTCATAATTTCACCATTTCATTGAATTAAATCAATGTTTCTAACTTAAAATTCCCTAACGCACTTCAAAACCCAAAGGATGAGTTTTACGTTAGTAAATTTTAAATCATCAACGTTTCCTTTATAAATCAAAATAAATTCTCAAATTCAATCCTCTTCCAAAATAATTTGAGGTTCAAACCCTTACAACTCTATTTTCCTTTCATAACCGAAATTTCTATTTCTCAAGTGATAAAACACTCTTATTCCATTTCCAAAATCCTTATACTAAATCAAATTATATTTCCACTTTGAAAATCACTTTGTTTCATAAAACCAAGACATTACAAGCCTTCCAAAACCGTGGTGCTTGGCCATTGAAACCATCAAATATTTTTCCTTCTAAATCAATTAAGTTCCATTCATGTTTTTACACAAACAAAACCATTAAAATTTCCTTCAAAAATCGTGAACACTTGGTCTTTAAAATCAAAACATTTATTCATTTCCTTGCTTCTCTAAACATCCAATTTTATCATTCATGAAAATATTAATTTGTGAACACCTATTTTGAGGTGTCTTGGCCGAAATTCCTCTTGGTCCTTAAAACCAAAAATTGTTTTCCTTTCCAACAATTTTTATGGCATACATCACATATAATCAACATATTATATTTCAAGCATACCATAAAAGCAGATAAACATCATACTAAGCATGCAAGCACAAATCAACCATGCTAAGCACATAAACCACATAAACACATAAACACCCACAAATAATTACATGACCATGGATATGAATCCTCACATGGATTCACCATCCATCAAATACAGAACCATCTCTCACTACCACACTTAGTTGGTGAGATGGATCTCCCTCTTACCTCTTGAAGAACCTCAAAAGCTCCTTGCTTTGCTTCTTGAACAAGTGATTCACCACCAAAAGCTTCTCAAATACAAAACAAAACACAAGTTTATTAGCATATTAAGCTTGAACAAGATAAACCATGGATCAAACATGGCTTAGAACATGAAAAAGAGATAAGATGTGAAGTTTCCTTACACTTCACCATAAAAACCCTATAACTTTGCTCTTGAAGAAAGTCCTTGAAGATGAAAGATTTAGAACTTGCTCCAAACTGCAAAGTGTCTTAGAATGATGTATAGATTCAAGAAATAAGGGTGTATGAAATTAAAGAGTGATGGAAAATGGATTTAGGGTGCTTGGTCGAACCATGCTTGAAGGGAAAGTGGAGAGAAAAGTTTGATGAGTTTGGCTTTTGGAAATGATCAATAATGATCAATAATGACCAAGACAACTAATAATGGTCTTCAAACTTTGCTTTAACTCCTAAATCAACACCAAAACCGTCCCCCCCCCTTCTTGCTTCTTCAAAATGTGACCAATCTCACTAGCCACCATTTTAGGCATTCCTAGCCATTGATTAAATCAATGGTTAGGATTAATGTAGATTCTAGGTTTAGCCTTAGATAGAAGACTTAATCTAGGCCATTGGATCTTTCCTCCTTGAAATCCTAGCCATTAGATGTATCTCCAAAATGAAGGGTCAAGATTACTCCTTCAAACTTTACATCTAATGGTCATAAATGGTCCTACCCACTTTATAAGACTAAATCTCCACCTTGATTTTTATAAGACCAAATCTCCACCCTTGATTAAATCAATGGTAGATATCCAAACCACCAATGTTGACTAAGCAGTATAATATTTATTTTTTATATCTGCTATAACCCTACGAATAATATTTTTACAGTATTTTTATCGCCCGATAATTAAATATAGTACAAAATACAGTAAAAAAAATTTTAAAAACTATTTCCAGATTCAGGTTTAGTAAGATCCCCTGTCTCCGTCTAAACAGTACAAAATTTTTTAGCTGTAGAAAAATTTTTACTTTTCAGGACCCACCTAGCCCACGTACAGCCCCCTTGGGCCCACAAACAACCCATGGATAACATTAAAATAATCAGAGAAACATAAAAATTTCATAATCATCCACAAAATCATAAAAATTGTAAAACGTATGAAAATCAAATCAAAATACTAAAATAATTAAGACTTAACAGTAATAATTAAATTACGTAAGATTTTTCCCAGCCTAAAATTTATTATTTTCCTGACACGGAGTAAATCACACAAAACGATCAAATGTACTGATGGAATACTCAAAATAATTTTACAGTACACAAAAATCACTAAATAGTAGAATTCTATTAACTGTCAAAATTACTGTCAAATAGTTAGGAAATTTGGGGTGTTACACAAGCAAATTACACAACCACAGAAAAAGAACTTTTAGCAATTGTGTTTGCATTGGACACGTTTCAATCTTATTTGCTTAGTTCTAAGGTTGTCGTATTTTTTGATCATGCAGCTCTGAAATTTCTTCTGAAGAAGCCTGAGGCTAATCGATTAGGTGGTTGCTGCTCCTCCAGGAATTTGATGTTGAGATTTGAGATAAGAGTGGAGCAGAGAACCTAGTGGCTAATCACTTGAGCAGAATTGAGAGAGCCTCAGATCCCCTTCCCATTGATGATTCATTTCCTGATGAGTAGCTTTTACAGCTGCAAGGTAAGGTCATTTCTCCTTAGTTTGCGGATATGGTCAATTTCCTGGTTGCTGGTGTTTTCCCTGCATATTTTACTAGGGCTCAGATTGATAAGTTGAAGAGTGAGTCTAAGTATTATGTGTGGGATGATCCTTATCTTTGGAGATTTTGTAGTGACCAGTTAATTAGGAGATGCATCCCTGATCATGAGTTTCATTCTGTTCTTAGCTTTTGTCATACATTTGCATGTGGTGGCCATTTTGGACCTACTCGTACAGCTAGGAAAGTTTTGGACTCTGGTTTATATTGGCCTATCTTATTCCATGATGCATATGTGTTTTGTAAGTCTTGTGAACAGTGCCAGAGAACAGGTAATATTTCTCGTAGGAATGAAATGCCCCAACAACCTTTACTGTTTTGTGAGATTTTTGATGTCTGGGGTATTGATTTTATGGGACCCTTTCCTGTTTCTTTTGGCTTTGTTTACATTTTGCTGGCTGTTGATTATGTCTCCAAGTGGGTGGAGGCGAGAGCCACTCGGACTGATGACTCCAAGGTTGTTGTTGATTTTGTTAGATCACATATTTTCTGCAGGTTTGGAGTCCCGAGGGCTATCATTAGTGATCAGGGTTTGCATTTCTGCAATCGGAGCATGGAGGCTTTGATGAAAAAGTATGGGGTCTTGCACAGGGTTTCTACACCTTACCACTCCCAGACCAATGGACAAGCCGAGGTTTCCAACAGGGAGATCAAGCAGATACTCCAGAAGACAGTTCAACCTAACAGAAAGAACTAGAACACGAGGCTTGAGGATGCTTTATGGGCTTACTGGACTGCTTATAAGACACCGATTGGGATATCTACGTATCGAATTATTTTTGGCAAAGCATGCCATCTACCAGTGGAAATCGAGCATTGCGCATTCTGGGCAGTGAAGAGGTGCAACTTAGACTTAGATCAAGCAGGCATGGAGAGGAAGCTACAGCTGCAGCAATTGGAGGAGATCCGCTTGGAGGCTTATGAAAGTTCCAAACTTTATAAGGAGAAGACCAAAGCCTTCCATGATAAGATGATTCTGAGGAAAACATTTGAGATTGGCCAAAAAGTTATCCTCTACAACTCCTACCTCAAGCTCATGCCCGGGAAGCTCCGATCTAGATGGTTAGGTCCATTTGTTGTCACTAACATTTTTCCTTCTAGTGTTGTGTAGATCACAAGTGAGGCCACTGCGAAAGCTTTCACAGTCAATGGCCACTGCCTCAAGGCATTTTATGAAGGAGCTCAAGCTCAAGCAGACAATATGGAGGCAATCACCTTGCAAGAAGCCGTCTACCCCACTTGATCAGGCTGTTTCTTTCCCATTTCTCTTATTTTGCTTGTCTCATATTTGTTGATGCTTTTGCTGGTTTGCTATTGTTTTTTGAGCTTTACATTGAGGGCAATGCAAATTTTAAGTATGGGGGAGAGATTTAGCATGCTGTCTGCTATTTTTCTATTTTCTTTATTTCTGTTTTGCTACATTTTTGCTGTTTTTAATTTTTATTTTCTGTAAATAAAAAAAATCGATGATGTTGTGAGATTTGTAATGTTTATGAGTTTGAAGCAATTGAAATTCAAGGTCATTGTATAATTGAATAAATTTTCTTCCTTCTTGAAACTGATTTGCTTGGTAGTTGATATTTGAATTGGTGGATTGAGTTTGATAGATGCATACCTTGTGAGATTCTGAGCCTATTGATGGATGGATTTAACATTGCACCATTGCCTTCTTTCTTGTGTGATTTTCACTCGTGTAAATATTCACTCTAGAACTTGCTTTGATTCTTTTTAAGGCTATATTTCACTTGCATGCATGAACATGATTGAGGCCTTCTTTCTTGATTAGCTACTTTGGCCAAATAGCTAACCTTGCATCATTTCCCTTTGATTAACCACCTTGAGTCTATTTGTCTATTCTTTGTCTTAGCTCATTTTATGCCTTTGTGAAAAACTATGATTTTACCTTATCTTAGAGAATGAGAGAGCATTGGTTCATTTTCATTTGAGGAGCTTTTTTGCTTGTGGGCAATTAATAGTTCAAGTGCAGGGGTTGTGCAAATTGATGTGTAATATGCAAGGTGATTGAAAAAAAATGAAAAAAAAATGAAATGAAAAATGAAGAGAAAAAGAATGAATGCAAGAAAGGTTGTGAAAGCAAAGGAAAGGAATATGTAAGAGAATGTGCATTACATGAATTTTGGGGGGCAAAAATTTCATACTTGTTACTTGTCATTTGAGTTCCTCCCCATTGCTCTTTTATTCTCTTGGGTGCTTAACTTGCCATATCCATGTTGTTTCCTTCCCTTACCTTGGCCCTATTACAACCTTGAATAAAGTCCTCTTGATTTTTGTATGCATGTGTTTGGTAGTGGAGAAGTAGAAGATAAGCAAGCTTATAGTAGTACAATTTTCATGGGTTGAATTGAGTGAAATACCTACCTTGTAAACACTTGAGGGTTGAGAGTATATCTTGTGAGGGTCTATCATTCTTGATTCATGCATTACAATTTGAAGCTACCTTGCTTGTTGGTTTGAGTTATGAAGAAATGTTAACTCATAAATGTTTTGATCCCTTGAATCTTTGGTTGTTCTTCTTACTTATAAACTTTTGCATTCTTGAATGTCATTGGAATTTGAATTCTTTTTGTTGATCCCTTTTGCCCTTGTTTTGGTCTTTTGTGTTTTGCCTAGGAGTGCAAAACGCTAAGTGTGGGGGAATTTGATAATCACATATTTAATTCATTAATAAACCCTCATATTTAGTTAATTGCACTCTCCATTTTCTTAATTGATTGAGTTTGGTCATGATTTGTGAGTTTGGGCACAATTTGGGCCTAATTGAATTTTTCTAGCATTATTGGGCTTTGACACTGTTTCTGTATTTTGGACATAACTTGAGTTCTAGATATCTGATAATCATGAATTTTATCTTGTAAGAAAGCTAAGAGGAAGCTCTACAACTTTGATGATAGCTCGAAGTCTCATTCAGATGTCTAGTGGGCCTAATTTTGCTTGGAAGTCAGAATACGAGTTTAGAGACCCTTTGATGTTGTTTTGGTCATAACTTGAGTTATAGACCTCTAAATTGCATGGGGTTTAGGCCCAAATGTTCATAACTGACCTAACTTTGTAATTAATGGGTTTTTAATTATGTAAAGCCAAAATAGGGGGTAGTTTAGGAGGTGGCAAGTCAGAAACCGAGGTACCTCCCATTTGATAATTTTCTTTCTTCTCTCTATAACTCTCTTCCTCCTCCTCTCTAATTTTCATTTTCTTCTTCCTTCTTTTATTTTTCTAAGTTCTCCCCTTCTCAAGGAGGGGTAGAGCCTTTAGACCAATCCAAGAGATTGAACATGTTTGGTTATTAATCTTGAGATTTCATTTTTAATGTTTAAGTTCATCTATTAATCAAGTTTCTCTTCTTCTTCTTCTCTTTGTTAATTCTGGTTAGTTAATTGGAATTTTCATATGTTAATTGCTTAATTACCATGTGCAAAGAGATGAACTCAGAAATTAAACAAGGCATTGAAGGTGTTTGATGAAATGTTTAACTTGGTTGGATCTTGGCTTTTAAGTTGATTTTGGTTTTGATGAGTGCTTAACTTGTCTAATCTTAATTAATTGAAATCTAGAAGCATTTCTAGTAGAAGATCCATGATCATTGAGAGGCTTCTTGATGTGGTCTCAGACCAAGGACTTGATTAATAATTGAATAGACCTTTAGTAATCAAGGATGGATTAAAATCAAGTTTGGACAATTTTCTTGGATTGGTTGTTTTCTTAATCTTGACTAATTCAAATTCTATTTGTTTGTTAATTCTACTTCTTAATCTTGCCTACCCCTCCATTTTAACTTGACTTGATCAAATTGTGTTTTATAATCCTTGAGAGATGATCCGGTGTTACTTCCTATGCTACAAGCCATAGACGTAACTTGGTTATAATTTTGGTGAGTTCAGCACTCGTCAATCACCGATAGTTTCCCATCCACTGTGGAGAGTGTTCAATATATGGGAAACTATTAGCCACCTTAGAACAACCCCTACTCAACAATATAATCCTGAGTGGAGAAACCACCCCAATTTCTCATAGAGGGACAACTAAGGGCCAACATCTTCATCTACTGGCAATGAGAGCCCACCTTTTCCTCCTGGTTTCTCATCGCAAGTAATGCCACCTATGCAAGAAAGGAAGCCAGCATTGGAAGAAGTAGCCAATGCAATTTATTCATGCAATTTATTCATGCAATTTATTCATGCAATTTATGGTTAAAACTGATTCGTATATGACTAAAATCGATGCTCATTTGGCCAAAAATGATTCTCTCCTTCAGAGCCAAACATCTTCAATCAAGACTCTTGAGACACAAGTGGGGAAGCTAGCCAATGCAATAAACAATAGGCTCTCGGGGACTTCTTCAAGTGATGAGACCTCCTTCAAACAGGCTCCCCCAACTTGAAGAAGTAGAAAAAGTCCTACCTGGACTATAAAAAAAGGCACTTTTTTTGGGATAGATCCACCTATGTGTTTAATTCTTTTGTTTTGAGTCTAGTATGTAGTGTATTGGAATTAGAAATTTCATGTTATTTTGTTGATACATGTATGTCTTAAACCTGCTAGATAGTTTTCATAGGTGGAGGAGGCCTCATCAAGGCAAATGTGGGTGTTGTGTGATGTTTGCTGCAGAATTTTGCAATCAGACCTCTCATGCTATGGCTATCGCTTATTTATGCTGCGGCGTTCTAGCCTCTGTCATATCAAGATTTACAGGCAGAGAGCACAACGCCACCACGTGGCTTTTGTAACGCTATGGTGGCCAGTCTGCAGTACTAAAAAAAATAAGGAAATATGGAACGTCTGTTTCCCAGACACGTGCCGTGGCGCTGGTTAGTTTATACCGTGGCGTTCTGGACATATTTTGTTTAAATAGGGAATAGGGTTTGTGTCGCAACGCAAACCCCTCTTCTCCTTCTCTCTGCATTTTCTCTCCACCTTTTTCCCCTCATCTTTTCTCCCACAATCTCTCATACCTATTTTCTTGCATCCTTGTGTAACATCCTTAATAACATGTTAGGCTTGTAAATAGTTACAGAGGCAGTTTAGTACTTGTTTAACATACTAGTTCAGTTTTGTAACAAATTAAGTCAGTTTAGGCACTTTGCTGCAATACAAAAGTTGAAAAATAGCTTAAAATGACTCAAATAGTAGCATAAATTGCTAAGTTAAGGGAAACAAGTATGAATAACTTATTTCTAAGTCACAAATGAGTTACATAAGGTATAGTTAAAATTTGAGAATAATAGAAGTTCGTTTGGCATTTTTAAGCATACTATTTGTGTTTTTAATGCTAGACTGACCCCCAGCAGATATGAAAAAATAGAAAAGTAGTGAAACATGATATTTTATGAATCTCAGGATTTATTTCAAATTTGTTGGAAGTTAGAAAACTTGATTTGGTGAGATCAAAGTGTTCTTAACAGATCAAGAAGTTACAACAAAATGTCAAAGTGACAAGTTTGCCCTTGTCTCTTATTTCTCTCTTTTCCCTCATTCTCTCAGCTGAGAAAACAGAAAACAGAGGAAGAAGAGCACTGAAAGAAAAGAGAGGAAGAGGCGAAAGAAGAGGAAAGATCAAGAGAAAGGCTTCAAGAATCAAGTTGTCTATAAGAGGTATGGGAGCTTCTTTCTCATCTTTTCCTTTTGTTTCATCTTATATGGAACTAGGTTGTATGAGGAGAGAGAAATAGATTTGAGAAGCAAATTAGCTTGATTCTTGGTTTCAGGAATTAAGTTTGAGTGTTTTCTAGCTTGTAGTGGAGTTTCTATTCATTTTTCCCATTTTGGTTCATCTTGCATGAACATGGGTTCTTATGAGTAGAAAAAAGGATTTGGAGAGTCAAATCCAAGTTCTTAACTAGGTTCTTGATTCCAAGGACTAAGTTAGGATGTTTTTATCTTATTAAGTTCTAGATGGTCATTTATGGCTTAAGCCAAACCATTTTTGGTTCATGAGGAACTTGAGAAATGAATTGGAGTTAAGGTGATTTTTGAACCTAAATCTATGCCTAAGTGAATCAATAGGTTGTAAAAGAGTTACAACAAGTTTAGAGGCCTAGATTGGTGTTAGAAATCACATAGAAACTGGTCTTGGATGTTTGGAAGTGAGAATTGTTCCAAAGGAACCATTCTTGAATTCTACAGAATTATGCAGAATCCAGTGAGTAGTCAGTGATGTTTGTTGCATAACTTGAGCTATAGACATCATATTGACCTAATTCTAATGCCATTTGAAAGCTGAGACATAAGGCTTCATGTGGTAAAAATTTTAGAATTTTCTAGCTAGCCAATAAGTACCAGTTTCTGCTTGAATTTGAGGTAAATTGCAGCAAGTAAACCAGATTGCATAATTTCTTACTCTGATGTCGTATTGACATGAAACTAGTGCCATTTTGAAGCTAATATGTAAGGCTTCTTGCCTATAAAATTTCATAATTTTCTCACTGTTAGTTTGTTCCCAATTTCAGTTTAAAGTCAGGACAGAATCGGGTAAATTAGAGAATACCCTATTTTGGCCTCTGCAAAATGTAGCATAACTTTGGATACACTTAGCCAAATGAAACAAGGTTTGTGGCATTGGAAAGATATGAGAGAAAGCTATATGCTCATCAAATTTCAGAATTTCTGAAGTTATGATGCACATTTGGTGCAATCTTAAAAATCAATATTTTTAGGCAAAATTTGAGGTGTTTTGGGTATGATTTGAGCTCTTTGAATACTAGTAACTCTTTTAATAGTTAGAGTTGAGTGTCATAGGGCCTAGTTAGCAATAGTTGAGCGTCATAGGGCTTAGTTGGCAAGATTTGAACACCATAGGGCCTAGTTGTCAATAGTTGAGCGACATAGGACCTAGTTGGCAAGAGTTGAGCACCATAAAGCCTAGTTGGCAAGAGTTGAGCACCATAAAGCCTAGTTGGCAAGAGTTGAGTGCATAAGGCCTAGATCGCAAGAGTTTAGTACCATAGGGCCTAGTTGGCAATAGTTGAGTGCCATAGGACCTAGTTGGCACGAGTTAGTTCCTTTATTTAGAAAGGTTGAAGCATAGTTTATCACAATTCCTAATTGAGGGAGCAAGGCAAGCCCCTTGACCTGGAAAAGGAGTGATAAAAACACTTTGCTACAGGTGGAGTTGTGATTAGTTATCTGAGTAGTGGACATTGTCAGGCAAGCCCAGTAGAGTGGTGACGCCGGAGTATTTCATAAAAAGGATAAGTTATCCGAGTAGTGGACATTACTGGGTAAGCCCAATAAAGTGGTGACACCGGGGTGTTTCATAAAAGGATTAGTTATCCAAGGCTAAGCCAAGGATGTTATATCCTATGCTAGGCAATGGACTAGTTATGTCCTAAGCTAGAGGGTGGATGAGCATATCCTATGCTAGGCGATGGACTAGTTTGTCCTTAGCAAGGCGGTGGATGAGCATATCCTATGCTAGGCGATGGACTAGTTATGTCCTAAGATAGGTGGTGGAGGAGCATATCCTATACTAGGCGATGGATTAGTTTGTCCTAAGCTAGGTGATGGATGAGCATATCATATGCTAGGCAGTGGACTAGTTATGTCCTAAGCTAGGCAGTGGATGAGCATGTCCTATGTTAGGTTGTGGACTAGTTACGTCCTAAGCTAGGCGATGGATGAGCATATTCTATGCTAGGTGATTGACTAGTTTGTCCTAAGCTAAGCGGTAGATGAGCATATCCTATGCTAGACAGTGGACTAGTTATATCATATGCTAGGCTAAGGATGAGATATCCTATGTCAGGCGAAGAATGAGCTTCTAGTTTGAAATTGTAGAAGTAGTACATGGAATAGTTCACTCATCATTAGAAATGATGTTATGGAATTAGTACATGGAACCGTCCACCCATCATCAGATAGTTTAAGGGCTATTTAGCCTATTTTACTCAGATAAATAAAAAGAAATACAGTTCCTAAGAATATTTAAGTTATAAGTATGAGTTTAATATTAGATTATGAAGTGGCTTTACGAATGTTCACACAGAGCCTCAATGTGAATGTTCTAATGCTAGTAGTATTACTCATTGTGAATTGATATTTGCTCCGTACTTATATCATGTTGATGGATAACTAGATCAAAGAAGTTAGTATAGTATGCTCACTTTAATGAGTAAAGTTGAGGTATGAGGAGACTTTTGATATTTTACATTTGAATAACCATTTGTTTAATATTAATATTAAGTTGTGAGTTATAGTTTTATAATTATACTTTTGTGTATATTTATAATAGTTCCATGAGAAGTATAATATATTACTAAGAATTTTATATTCTCACCCTTTTATGTTTCATGGTTAGCAGGTCAAGACCCTACAAGAGGGTAAGAAGATGAAGGTAACAGAAGAAATAAATTAATTTAGTTTTAATATATTCAGGTCAAAGTTTATGTAATTATTTATATTTGCTTTGAGGATGTAAAAAGTGATATATATATATAACTTTTAGACATGGCTCTCCATAATTATATATTTAAATATTATGGATTAGTTAATGATTTAGTTAGAAGTAGCATGACTAACACAACTTATCCAGGTATATGTCAGATATACTAGGGTGTCAGTATTAGGCTGTTACACCTCACACATTTCATTCATCTATCTCCACCTCCAAGCATTCCACTTTCTCCCCTTTTCTCCTTTTATTTTCGCATTTTATGTTTCTGTTTTAGTTCTTTAAGTTTTAGGTTCTATTTTGTAGTTTTTATCATAGTTAGTAAGTGTTTTGTTTAGTATTATGTTTGCTTTTGTTGGTGTTGGGTTACATTTGTGGTTGGGTACCATTGCGGGTTGCTGGTACGTAGTGACTATTCATGCGTGTCGCGACCTGGCTTGTTTACGCCGCTGCATGAAACCTGAGCGTCGCGGCGTTGGTTTGAAACGCTGCATGAAACCTGAGCGTCGCGGCGTTGGTTTGAATATGATTGAATGCCACGACACTAGTTGGATTCCTTTGCATGTCGCGGCGCTGTCATGAATGTCGCGACATTTGCCCTATTTTTCCAAAAAATTAAGTGTTTTAATTGTCTTATTAATTTCATTGCTCAATTATGAACCTCTCATTTCTTTTTTCAGGTCTATATACTTGATAAATGGGTCCTAAATGAGTTAGACATGAGAGCAGTGGGCAACGCAGGGAGCCATCTCCTCTTCGCGAGTTTGACTGTACCAGATTTATGTCTAATGGTGCATAGGACTGATATGGGACTCTGGTCTCAAATAGTGTCATTATAGAGAGAGGTTTCAGCTTCAGAGAGTCCATACAGGCGGACATTGAGGCTACCATTCGCCACCACCAGTGGGGGGGGGGAGTTCGCCAAACACCCCAACAGAGCCCTATTACCCTTGGTTCGTGAATTTTTTGCAAACCTTGCTTTCATTCACCTAGAGTCCACCACTGTTGGCATACGCAGGCGCCGTGCAGAGCAGTACTGTCATTGTTGTAACACCCCAAATTTCCGTATCTCTTAAACAGTAATTTTGACAGTTAACAGAATTTCGCTATTTAGTGATTTCTGAGCGCTGTAAAATTAATTTGATTATTCCGTCAGCGTATTTGATCGTTTTGAGTGATTTACTCCGCGTCAGGAAAATAAAAATTTTCGGGCCGGAGAAAAACTTTACGTAATTTAATTTTTACCGTTAGGTAATTATTTTACGTAATCTGATTTGATATTTGTGCATTTTATAATTTTTGTGATTTTATGGATGATTTTGAAATTTTTCCTGTCTATGGGCCCCGTAAGGGGTATGTGGGCCCAGGTGGCCATACGTGGGCCCAGGTGGGTCCCACAAAGTGAAAAAATTTTCTACGCATAGAAAAATTTGTACTGTTTAGACGGAGACAGGGGATCTTACTAAACCTGAATCCGGAGACAGTTTTAGAAAATTTCTTGTACTGTATTTTATACTGTATTTAATTATCGGATGATAAAAATACAGTAAAAATATTATTTGTAGGATACAAGAATAAATATTATACTGCGTAGTCAACAAAGAGAGTTTGACTTGATTTATACCCTTGGATGAGAATACTTAGTTTGAATATTAACCATTGATTTAATCAAAGGTTAAGAAACAAACTTAATAAAGAAGCCTTGGATAATAACCATTGATTTAATCAATGGTGTGAGAATAAGCTTAGTTAGGAAGGCTTTGATATCAACCATAGATGTAATCAAAGGTGTAGAATTGGTCTTGAAAAATGACAAAGACCATTTATAACCATTGGATTTAGATTAAATCAAGGGTGGAGATTTAATCTTAAAAAGTAACAAAGACCATTTATGACCATTGGATGAAGAATCAATCAATGGTGGAGATTTGGTCTTCTAAAGTAGCAAAGACTAATTAGGACCCTTGGATTTAAAGTTTGAAGAAGCAATCTTGACCCTTAATTTTTGGAGACACATCTAAGGGCTAGAATTTAAAGGAGAAAAATCCAATGGCCTAGAATTAGTCTTCTAAAATTAAAAATCTACCTAAATCCTAACCATTGAAGTAATCAATGGTTAGAGATGCTTCAAATAATGGATAGAAAAGATGACAATATTAATGCATGCAAAATGCAAGGAGGGGACGGTTTTTGTAGTGTTTTGGTGACAAAGAGACAAGCTTTTTGCATGTCTTGATCAATTAGGCATTATATTGACCAATATTGATTACTTGCTCTACAAAGAGATGGATTGGAGGGGGGGACGGTTGAAGAAGCAAAGAAGAAAGGAGACCTTTTAGAATAGGCTTTTTAGGCCAAAGAAAAATGAAAGAAAACAAAACCAAGTGTCATGACCATTAATTGTTTTACTATTGATCATTAATGATCATGTTTGTCAAACTTCACTTTTCATTTTTTTCTAATGCATGCTACGGCAATGCATTCTCTTGAATACCAAAAGAATTCATTTCTATACTTCATAATATCATTTCTTCACTTTTCACTTAAGTTTCAAGAAAACCAAACTAAGAAAACTTCATTTTCTCTCCTTATGAAGACCATTCAGCCAAGCACTCCAATTCCCTCTTCCATCACTTTTTAATTTCATCCAACTTGATTTTCCAAACCTAAACATCATTCTAAGAACATCTCTAGTTATGAATTTTTCCAAAATCATTCATCTTGATCTTCAAATTCAAGCTTCAAGTTTCTATCAAAAATCAAAAATTTCATCTTTGTTCTTCAAGAGATATCATTCGGTTATCTACCCTAAAATCACCATCCAATCTCTTTTAATTTCATCTAACCTTAGATCTTGAATCTACATGATGTTCTAAGCAACTTTCATGTTGAAGATTTCTTCTAAATCATTCATCTTCAAGGAGTTTCTTCAAGATCAAAGTTATTGGGTATTTATGGTGAAGTGTAAGGAAACTTCATTTCTTCTCTCTTTTTCATGATCTAAACCATGTTTGATCCATGGTTCCTCTTAATCAAGCTTAGTATACTAATTTCTATGTATTTTGTTTTGTATTTGAGAAGCCCTTGGTGGTGAAGGACTTGGAAAAAGAAGCAAAACAAGGAGTTTTTAAGGATCTTCAAGAGGTAAGAGGGAGATCCATCTCACCAACCAAGCATGGTGGTGAGATGGTATTTTATTTGATGGATGTGGAATCCATGTGAGGATTCATATCCATGGTCATGTAATTAATTTGTGGGTGTTTATGAGCTTTGATTAATTTTCTATGCTTGATATGCTTTGCATGATTTTATAGCTTTGATGATATGCTTGATATGCTATACATGTTTTTATGGCTTGGATGGTATGCTTATATTATTTATGATGAAATATATATGTATATGCCATGACTTGATGGTGGAAAGTAAATTAATTTTTGGCTCCAATAGCCAAGGAAGAGCTACGATTTTAATGCCCTTGATTAGGGTTCATGTTGAAAATTTTCAAGAACAAAAGAATTGATTTTTGAGTACTTAGAACATGGTGGATTTCGAACAAGACACCTCAAAATAGGTGTTCACAAATTAATATTTTCATGAAAAATGAAAATGGATGATTTGAAGAGTATGGAAAATAAACAAAGGATTTGTTTTCCAAGAGAACAAGAATATAATTTTTGGAGGAATTTTTATTGATTTATTTTGTGTAAAAAGATGCTAAGTGTTTTTCTAAATATGAGTTTTTGAATGAAACGGACAAATGTTGATTTTAAGGATTTGCAAAGAAAGTGAAAAAGGATTTGCAAAAAGTGAAAAAGGATTTGCAAAGAAAGTGAAAAAGGATTTGTAAAGAAAGTAAAAACGAATTTGAACAAATGAGTTTGGTTTTTATGACCATAAGACTTACGGTTTTGAAAACAAAATCTTAATGGTTTTGTTTGTGTAAAATCCTATCAACTTAGAAAGAAAGAATGTTTTCATGATTTCAATAGTCATGCCCACATTTTTGAAGGTTTGTAATGTCTTGATTTTATGAACAAGTTTCCAAAATGAAACAAAAGAGAATTTCAAAGTAATTTGATACAACAAATTTGGAAAGGGAATCAGAGCATTTTAATGCTTGAGGGAATTTTTGAGAAAAATGGAGAATATGATTTTCCTAACGTGTAAATCATACTTTGGGTTTTGAAGAGTGATTTTTAAAGTTAAAAACATTGATTTAATTCAATGGAAAAGTGATTTTGTGAATTATATTTTGGGAAAAGGATTTTTTTTTTGGAAAAGAAATGTGGAAAAAGATTTTCTTGAGTAAGAAAACATGAAAAATGAAATATAAAGTTATATTATTTTGAGAAAAGTTGAAAAGGAATTTTTGAAGGTTAAGAAATATTTTCTGTAATGAAATTGTGATGAAAAACGTTTTACGTATCTTAAAAACGTGATTTTTAAGCTACGCAATTTTGAACAATGTGTTAAAAATGATATTGATTTATTTAAGTCCAAAATAATGTTTGGAATATTGAGGAATATTTTATGTGATTGAAAAATGTTGAAAAATATTTTACGTATCTTGAAAACAATTTGAAATACAGTAAAATATTTCTACGCGATTTGAAAAATGTTTAAATATTTCTACACGATTTGGAAAGCGTTTAAATATTTTACGCGACTGAAATATTGTTGAAAAATCACTACGTGATTTGAATAGTGACAGAATATTTTTACGTGATTGTGAAAATGATAGAAAATTGTTATGAGATTTGGAAAGTATTTTGAAAATGATTTACGTGACGTAAAAGAATGATTTTTAAGTTACGCAATTTTGAAACAGTGAAAAAAAATATAGGATTTGAGAAACGTATATTTTTACGCGATTGAGAAAAACGTTAAAAAATTTGTATGTGGTTTAAAAGTGCAACAGAAGAGTTGCAGTATTTTGAAAACGTAACAGAAATGTTACGAAATTTTGTAAACGTAACAGTAATGTTACGGTATTGTGAAAACGTAATAAAAATGTTTTGGAATTTTAAAAACGTAACAAAAGGGTTACGGTATTTTGAAAACGCAACAAAAGTGTTGTGGAATTGTGAAAAACGTAACGGAATGTTGCGCAATTTTGTGAAAACACGACAATAGTGTTTTATAACTATAAAAAAATAATAAGATGATTTTGTTATTGAAAAATACAGTATGATTACTGTGAACCAGTGTCCATACACTGTTTGTGAAAACAACGAGTTTTGCCTGTTATTGGCACGTGGTGCAATTTAGATGCATTGAAAAAAATATATACATATATATATAAAATTATGAGATATACCTGTGATTGGTATTATACCTGTGATTGGTATTTGGTGCATTATACATGCATTGGAATGGTCCGATGAGGACTAGATATGGCTGATTGCCTAGGAGAAACACACCTCTTGAGTGGGTGCGATATGCGTAGTGTAAGTCACTTGTTGACCTTGGGGGCATCGGGGTGCGGGTTGCCTACACGGGTGGTTGGTCGCGCTTCTTCCCGTAGGTTAGACCGATGCAACACACCGATGATCTGGACCGAGACACTATTCTTAATCAAGATCGATAAAGACTGTCGTGTATGTGCTAGATGTGCAAAAATTGAAATGAGAATTAAAGCACGTGGTCCGAGGCACGTGATACCGTGCAGTCTTTTCGATCATTTCTCCGACCTGAGTTTAGCTCCATGGAGTAGGAAATCGAGTCTTGTGTACATGCATAATCCGAACATTTTATATCGTATGATATATTAATTGAGGGATATTGGTTATGACAATTGTTTTGAATACTTGGATGATGATAATGATAATTAGAACATTATTGTAATTTGTTGTTTATGATAATTAAACTAATAAATGATTAGATGATGATAGTTGATTAATGCTGATAGCATGATTATGGTATGATCTATCTGTATGATATGCTGTTTGTGTTATCTCTATACTGCCATGTTGGTATTGGCGTAGGTGATCTCACCCCTCTTTGTTATGTTATTTTCTTTGTGTCTGTCTTGTTAAAATCAAATGATAGAAGGATCGGGTTGTCTTAGACATAACAGTGATGGATACTCGAGAGATTGATGAAAACATTGAAGAGTGGGCATCTCAAGTTCGAAGGTGTTACGAGTAGACAAGGAGTAGAGTTCTGATGCAACAAGTGGATACAAGATAAGGAATGAGTATGTTAAGTTTTATCGTTAGTGTTATACCGTGCTATTTAGTAGGACCCGTCATGGGGTTTGCTACTGTTGAAAATTTTTTTTTGTTAATTTTATATTTCTCTTTAAATTGTGAAATATTAATTGTTGTCAATATTGCATAATGAATAGTTGAAATATGATTTTCAATATTACCTAATATTTTCAGTAAATTTATGTTTCAGTAAAGAAGAAATTTTTAAACCCACGTTTTTAACTCAAACCTTTTATGAAAACATTTTCAGATTATGAGTCGGAAGTCAGACATGTGATACCCTAGGGAGGGTGTTACAATTGTCGCCTCCTCCCTTGATATGTGAGTACCAAGAGTTCATCCGTTGGGAGCCAATGGAGGGGATCAACCTACAGGATGTCATGATATGTATATGCATCACCGAGTCACAGCCGGTCATCTAGACCATGTCACAGTAGGGTCGTGCGTGCGATTTTTCTCTCGTGCTTGCCTGACTCTAGAGGCCAAGGCCTGGTACCACTTTATCAGCACCAGGATTCTGCCCTCCAACAACCTGTCGAAGGTCATGCGCGACAGGGCCATTCTCATTTATGCTACACTATAGAGATGTTCGATCGATGTGGCAGACATTCTCCATAGGTAGCTACGAAGGTCGGTCAGCGAGCAACGTAGCCTTCTTTTCCCCTCCCTCATCCATGCATTATGACAGAGAAGGGTGTGCCCACTGACCCACATGAAGAGCTCATTGATGTCAAACAGCCTCTCGATATGTACTTCATGGGGAGGGTTGGTGCAGCTCCCCCAGTAGCTGCAGTACCCTGTAGAGCTCTGAGGCGGGCGCAGAGAGTAGCCCATGTAGCCCAGCTTCCCCAAGAGGTGGATGATGTGCGTGCTGAGCTTCGCCAGGTGGTGTTATGCAGACTTACACTATCGAGACTATTCGGTGGCTGGTGGAGTGCCTTCACATCTCCACTCATGACTTCCCCATCCCACCTTACCCACCCTTTCATGGTGTCAACCCTTCACATTAGCACCAGGCTCCAGTAACTCATCATAATGGTAGCGGTGGTGATATTGAGCCATTGCCAGATGATGATGATAATAGCAGTAGTGACATGGAGCCTTTTCCTGATAATGATGAGTAGATTAATACATTCAGGACAGTCTCCATTATTGATATTGTTATTTATTTTTATTATGTATCTTGTACAGTGAGGACATTGTTTCCCTCCAGTTTGGGGGGTGTCTAGTATTTTGATTGATATTGATTGGATTATTTTGTTTAAATATTGTTAATATAATTATTGATATGTTTGGTTAAATTTTTTGTTTATTACGTGATTCAGTGCACGTAATGGCTGATTTGCATGTTAGATATTGTGAAATTATTTGAATGCATAACATGATGCCATTAGCTAGTGTAGTGATTGATCAATGATAAGTATGGATACAAATTAACCTCAAATTTTTCTGTGAATCCTTATGCGATCTTGGAAGCATGTCGATCAATCTAGATTCTTTTAATGCATGATGTGTTTTCCGTTCATATGCTTGTTTAGCTTTGAATTAGATTTGAGTACTTTTCTAGAGAATGTTTATGGTTAGTACATATGGAGATGTCTCTTATCTTTGAAATTGTTTTGCAACTCTCTTAAAGTGAAATCCTAGATCGTATATGATTGAGGAAATGATTAGGGCATTCTTTGGACCGATTGAGCCTTTCAAGCTTACCCTTACATGATGATATCCTTAGGTCCCCTTTCAAGCTTTTTAATTGTTGGCTTTTTGTGTTTTTCATTACCATTGTATTTGTTACCATGTTAACCATTCTAATGCAAGTGAAAGCATTGCATTTTCTTCCTACCATCAATGTTTGTTGAGTATATAATATATTATTTCTTGAAGTGAGTTCAATGATTAAGAGTATTAATATTTTCAATACAAAAATGAGCTTGAAGGAACCTGATACAATAAAAGAAAAAGATTACTTTGTATAAGTATAATAAAAGAGAGAGAGAGAAAGAGAGAAAGAGAAAGAGAGAAAGAGAAAATATATAAGCAAAGCAAATAACAGAAAGAAGAAAAGTTAAATATAAAAAGCATTGCATGGTTCTGGCGAGTTTTAGTCTTTCACTGTTGAATACCCTGTTATTTTCACATGGTCTTAAGTCTTGAAATAACCTATTTGTGTTTCTCAATGTTTGTATGTATCCTTTTCCTTTCTTTTCTTTCACCCACTACCATTGGCCTGACATTACAAGCTAATAAAGACCCTTTTGATCCTCAATTATGTGTGATTTACATTAGTGGAGAGAGAGTTGCATTACAATCTTGTGGATTCTTTTGATTTATATCCATGTGTTTGCTCATAAACTAATCCGATTGAGTATGATTTGAACTGAAGAGGTTTTGCTTGCATATTTGTGGGAAATAGCTTATGTATGATTTGAAACTTTGATTGTTGTTATAATAAAGATTGTATATGTGTAGGCCATATTATGAAGCATGCGTATTCTTTGATGTTTAATGCAATCATCATATACTAGTGTTTGTGCCCTATCTTTGTATGTTATTGATTGTTTTGTTCTTGTTGTTATGCATTGTTGGAAGGCTTTAGCCCAATTTCATATAAAATTCATATTGAGGTCTTCCTTCTAATCTTGTTAAAATTCTTGCTAATCTTTGAATGGATTGAGTTTGATTACATTTATATTTGACTGGTTGATTTCTCAATTACAGGATAGACCCAAAAGAAAACTAAATTGATATGAGCCAAGGCCTTGCATTGGAAGAGAAATCACAAGAAAGCTTCAGTAGCTCACACTGCAACTTTGGCATGTTTACGTCGTAACGTGCTACTCTCTGCCTATGCACCCTGATAATCTGAGGCTTTAATGCTGTGGCGCAAGGAAGTGAACTCACGGCACTGGTGTTGGAGAAGGAGCTATGCCCACCTTGTGGGTAACTCTTTTACCAATCGCAAGTGCACGGGTCGCTCAAGTAATAAAATGATGAATATAGATCGTTCCCACGAGAAATATGGTTACTTTCTGAATCTAAATAGTAACCTACAACTTAATTAAGTCTATTCAAGTAAACATAAATTAGAAATGGGTTAATTAATTAAATTACAAATCATAAAGAAAAGATAAAGACATGGTTGAGAAAATAGGGAATTCTTTTTCACCCCCTAATTCAATTAATAACATGTAATCCTTTCAAGCAATACAAACGATTAGATTAGGCTAGCCTGAGAAACTAACTTAGTTAAAAGCTTATGTCTAGGTACAATTAACCCTATGTTACTTATCTAGTTCACTATGCGTCCATGAGAACTAAAGCAAACAACAAGCATTAAGATTGATTCTCAACTATAACTACACATAGCTAAGAGGTATATGCATATCCTATTAGTGAATCAATCTATTTCGCCATTGGAATAAAATTGAACATGCATCTACCATATATATGATCCAAAATCCAAAGTCATATGTCTAGGCTCATTAGATTTCATCAAATCACCTAAGAGTTGATCAAA
Source organism: Ormosia emarginata (assembly GCA_029884605.1). Classification (NCBI taxonomy): domain Eukaryota; kingdom Viridiplantae; phylum Streptophyta; class Magnoliopsida; order Fabales; family Fabaceae; genus Ormosia; species Ormosia emarginata. The sequence goes on along the minus strand of JAQQTP010000075.1, from coordinate 2,531,703 downwards.
CAAATAAGAGCATTAAGCCCTATATGATAGAACAAAACCTAAATCATTCATATAAGCTCAAAAGAGTACAAATCAATCAATATCCATAGGGGGATCCAAAGAATACCCTGACATAGCTTAGCTACTCATTGAATACAAAAATGTATTACAAAAATTCATATTCAAGATAAAAGGAAGAGAGAAAGAAGAAAGAACAGAAGATAAAGCCCAATGGTGTGAGCCTTGAAGCTTGAATCTTCCTCCAAGATGAAGAGGATCTCCAATCTTGGCTCTTTCAACTCTCTTTCAACCCGAAAATGAAGATCTATCAGCTGGGTTCTCTTGGAGAGAAAAGCTAAGCATAGTTCCAAAAGGAAAAGGAGAGAGAGGGTCGAAATCTGCATACAAAGTATTTATAGGCCCACAGATTTCGCTCTTCATGTTGTGGCGTTACACAACCTGCACCGCGGCGTGCAAAAAATTAGGTCACCAGCGCTGTGACATTCACTTCCTTACGCCGCGATGTTAAAGCCTCGGGTTATCATGGTGCACAGGCAGAGAGCAAAACGCCGCGACGTAAGCAAGCCACGCCGCGATGTGATCCACTGGAGTTTGTCTTGTGATTTCTCTTCCAATGCATGGCCTTTGCTTGCATCAAGTTAGTTCTTTTGGGCTCATCCTGCAATTGAGAAATCAACTAGTCAAATACAAATGTAATCCAGCTTAATCAAATCAAAGATTAGGAAGAATTTTAGCAAGATTAGAGGGGAAGACCTTAACATGGATTTTACATGAAAATGGGCCTAAAGTCTTCCAACAATGCAAAATAACATGGATAAAGCAATCAATAATGCATAGAGATAGGGTAAAAATAACTGCATTCTATGGAGTTATCAGTCGGTGACCTAATTTTTACGCATCACGGCATGTGTTGTGTAATGTCGCGGCGTGATGCGCAAAATCTGTGGGCCTATAAATACTTCGTACGCAGATTTCAGAATGGGGATTTTGAGAACTTTCATTTTAGTTTTTAAGTTTTGGTTTCTGAGAGAACCCAACAACTAGATCTTTATTTTCGGGCTGAAAGAGAGTTGAATAAGCTAAGATTGGAGGTCATCTTCATCTTGGAGGGAGATTCAAGCTTCAAGGCTCACCCCATTGGGCTTCATCTTCTATTCCTTCTCCTTTCTCTCTTCCCTTTATCTTGAACATGGATTTTTGTATTGTATTTGCATGTTCAATGAGTAGCTAAGTTGTGTTTAGGGTATTCTTTGGATCCCCCTATGAATATTAAATGATTTGTACTCTTTTGAGTTTATATAAATGATTTGGGTTTTGTTCTATCATATGGTACTTAATGTTCTTATTTGTCTGATCAACTTTTAAATGATTTGATGAAATCTAATGAGCCTAGACATAGGACTTTGGATTTTAGATCATACATACGGTAGATGCATGTTTGATTTCATTCTAATGACGAGATAGATTGATTCACTAATAGGATAAACATATACCTCTTAGCCATGCATAGTCATATTTGAGAATCAATCTTAATGCTTGTTGTTTGCTCTAGTTCTCATAGATGCATAGTGAACTAGGTAAGTCACATAAGGTTAATCGACCTAGGCATAGACTTTTAACTAAATTAGTTTCTTAAGCTAACCTAATCTAATCATTTGTATTGCTTAAAAAGATTGCATATAATCAATTGAAGTAAAGGGTGAAAAAGGATTCCCTATATTCTCAACCATATCTTTATCTTTTCTTTATGCTTTGTAGTTTAGTTAATAAACTAATTTTTCAATTTATGTTTACTTGAATAGAATTAATTAAATTGTAGGTTAATATTTAGCATTAGAAAGTAACTATATTCCCTATGGGAATGATCTCTACTCATCATTTTTATTACTTGAGCGACCTGTGTACTTGCGGTTAGCAAAAGAGTTACCAACAAGGTAACTCATCAACACTTTCCAAGGGAAGAACAATGGAGCGACACGATAGGTATGTCTAGCAGCGTGAGTTTAAACTTGGGGATAAAATTCTTGTGGACAACTCACTTCTATGTTTCTGTCCTGATAAGTTATGGTCAAAGTGGTATGGACCATATGAGATTGTTCGCGTCTTATCATATAGAGTGCTTGAGGTGAAGAAAGAAGGTCATAAGACATTCCTAATAAATGGCCAGAGAGTGAAGCATTATGAAGAAGGAGTGAGGACTGAGTACCACTCCATTGGCATCACCTAAGCATAGAACCAGCCTATAGTCAAGCTAATGACTATAACTTAGCGCTTCACAAAAGGCAACTTGTGTTTCTATCCTTTGCATTTGGTTTTTCAATTTTTTTTTGCTTTATTTTTTCTTATTAAAAAAAATTGTTTTAACCCTCCTATTTTTATTGTGCAATTTTAGACCACATGTCACCGCTCAGTTAGAATTCATGTTTGAGTTCATGGCTACGTGCCTTCCTCCGGCTCACCGCTCCTACCACCTTTGTGATCTTGCATTTCCATTTTTCAGGGAAGTTTCATTGTCCTATGTTCTGTTATTTTTCTTATTTATTCTTAAATTTAGTGAATTTTTTGTGAAATCAATGAACACTTGAGTATTGTTAGTAATCAAGCTGGAATTATGTGTATATTTCTTGATTATTTCTGAGCTGATTGAACTATGTTTAAAAGGGAAATCCACTACTCATGAACTAATTTTGTGCAAAACAATCTTTTCAATTGAGTGTTGAAACATTTAGCATCTTATTTGGGAATTAGTCATGTCTTCTTGTATTTGTTCTCTCTATTAACTTAGTCAAAAAGTGAATTTTGAGCTTTAATGATTTATTATAAACTAAATCCTATTTTTCTTCTAGAATGAGTTTTCTCTTGATTTATGTGTGCTAGAACTTGCTTTGATATCTTGTTGAGACTTTATTGATTCACATACATACTTGAACATGATTAAGGCAATTAAGCTTAATTCTTTATTGACTTCTAGAGTTGCATTAATAAAATAATCCCTTAGTTGCCCCATTTGAGCCTGAAATTGATTTCTTTGAATATCAAATTGAATAATCAAGTTGGATTCTTTGGAGCAGTTGATGTGTTAATTGAAAAGTCATAAAAGGTTGTTTCTATTTTCAAGGGTTTATTGCTAAAAAAATTAATAAAAAATGAAAATGAATGAAGAAGGAAGAAGAAAGAAAGAAAAAAGATTGTTGGTGAAGAATAATGAGAATATTGGGTTGAAAGTGAGAATTAGTTATATCCTTATGCATTATGTTCTATTGTTCATCTTTTCAACCTGATTCTATTTTGTATTGATTTATTTATGAACATTATTTACCTTTATTTATCTTTTTCCTAACTTTCATTATACCCTTAGCCCAATTACAACCAAAAAAAGTCCTTTTGATTTTTGTTACGTATGTGAACTTTGAAGTGGAGGTGAGATTGATAACCAAGCTTATGGTAATGCATTTTTCAAAAGAAATTTAAGTGATCTCTTTCTCCTTAAACACTTAAGCGATGGAAAGATGAGTGATATCAAATGGTTGGTAAAGAGAAAAGTTGCAAGCTAGACTCAAGCCTTTAATTGTATTAAGTGCTAAACTATCTTGCTTGATTGGATTTGATTGTTGAGCTTAATTGAATTTTTAAATTGTAGAATTTCTCTTGATTCATTTTTTTGATGTAGAGTTTAATCTTGTTTTTTATTCATATTCTTTACTTGAGGATAATCAAAGTTCAAGTGTGGGAGAATTTGATGTGTGGATAAAATACACACATTTTGTACTTGATTTGAGGTGGATTTAGGTGTGCTTTGATTGATTTATGTTAGAATTTATGCCACATTTATTTTAATTATCCTTGGTATCTCATGATTAGTCTTTCTCTATGCTTTTAGATCCAAAAGAGGTGTTTTGACATGGCACTATGAAGCTTTAGATGGATTCATTGCAAAGGAGTTGAGCTCAGAATTTATATGGCCAAGATTCACAGAGTTTTTGACCTTTGCGCGATAAAATGAGCATAACTTGAGCTATGTTGGTCAAAACGAGGTGATTTTAGTGGAAATGGAAAGATAAGAAAAAGATCTACAACTTTCATGAAGACCACAAGAGCTGATTCTCATTTCAGAAGAAACCACGGTAGAGAAAATTCCACAGGGCCGTGTGAAATCATGCTGAAAAAAGGGGAGCTAACAGAGAGAACCACACCCCCCTTCCCCCCGTGGAGAATTCCACGAGGCCGTGGAAAAACTCGTGGAAGTTGGGAGAAAAGTGATTTAATGCTATCTTTTTAGATTTTATCAGATTATTCTCATTATTTAGGGCCCAATTAAGAGATTTAACTTACCACACATCTCTTTTAGGGTTAATCCTATATAAAGAACCAAAGGGTGAGAGGTTTGGGCAATTTTTGTTTTTCCTCAATTAAGGATTGGAGGCTAGGGTTTTGGAAGACAAGTGCAAGATTAATTGAAGTTCAACCATTGAAAATATCTTCTCCTTCTTCATCTTCTCCATCTTCTCTTTTTATTCTTTTATATTTGCTTGAGATAGAATCATGATTGTTTCTTTAACTTTTGTTCTTGTTTATGCTACATTGGCCATGAGTGGCTAAATTCTTTTTTCTAAGATTAGGATGCAACTCTCTACTTTTCTATGTTGAATTGTTAATTTGATTCTTTGTTAATAAAAATTATTGTTCTTGATTCATTCTTGGTATACTTAATGCTTGTGGTATGTTGCGCACCATATTTACGTGATTTTAGACTTTAGGTGAAGGATAAAAAAATGAAATCTAATTGCTAGATAATCTAAGAATTGAACTTAGGAATTGAGACCTAGACATAGGCTTAAATCCTTCGAGGAGCAAACGATTGTCATAAAACTTAATGGGTTAGAACTTGGATTAATTTCTATGAGAATAGGATTGATGGAGCTTTAGCACATTTTTAGTGCCAAGAAATTGGGCTTTCAATAATTTAGGACAAATTGCCTTCAAGAACATAATTGAACATTAACAAAGATAAGATTACAATTTATCATAGGGGGTAGTGTAGTGAATTCCTAATCCTAGGCCTTTTAATCTTAGTTGAATCTTTTTTTTTTCAAGATTTGTTTGCTTTCTTTATTGCTTTGATTTTCATCTTTATTTTAATTGAGCTTTCGTTATTGATTCCATCGCTAAAATAATCAAAGTCGTTATAAGAGTTAGTAATCAATCGATCCTCATGAGAACGATCTTTAGTTTACTACTTGTACGATCCGTGCGCTAGTGGAAAAGTCCACAACAAAGCTTTTACCTTTTCTGCTTTAAGTTTTCTATTAGGCTTCGGCAAATACCTGACTTTGCAAACTTCTTACCTTGTTCCTATCAAGCTTTTGCAGATACCCGACTCCGTAAGCTTTCTTACCCTTTTGTTAAGCTTCAGCGGGTACCAAACTCTGCAAGCTTTTTTGCTTTAAGTTTTCTGTTAAGCTTCAGTAGATACCTGACACTGCAAGCTTTTTACTTTTCTTCTCTAGGTTTTCTATTAAACTTCAAGAAATACCCGATTCCGCATGATTTTTACTTTTTTTATTTAAGTTTTCTGTGAAGTTTTGATAAACACCCGACTCCGTGTAACACCCTCCATAGGGTGTTACATTTTAAATAAAAACATAAACCAAATGAAAATCATTTTATAAAAGTTTTAAATTCTAAAAGACAAATTTTTAAAATTTCCTTTCGCGGAACATAACTTACCGAAAATTTTAAGTAAAACAAAAATTAAATTTAACAGATTAACATACATATCACCAATTATTCCATATAAGTTAAAACGTAACATTTACAGACTCAGAGAAACAGTAGCAAACCCAAAGACGGGTACTACTAATAGCACGGTAACAACACTAAAGAGAAAAACCCAACCTACATAGTCTGTTTCTTCACCAACTGCATCCTGTTGAAATCTGAAAGACCACTCAATGACGCCGTCACCATCTTCAGAATATTGTCTCCCATAGGTTTAAGAATGTGCTCCGCCTACTATACGAATTCAAATAATACAAACCAAACAAAACAACACAGGAAAGAGGTGAGATCCCCTTTCACCAATACCAATACGGTAGCAAATAATGATTTCGAATGACAAAGTCATTCCATACATACAGATAGCACAAATATAGTCATGTTATCAATTTACAAATAATTCTAATATGCATATAACCTAAATAAAATAAACAGCAATAACATTATCAGGATAAATAAAACAATTCATACCATATAAAATATCATAACAGTACAATATAAAAAAGAAAGAATCAAATGTCATAACAACGAAATATCACAAATAAAAGGTCACAGATAAAATATAATAGATAAAAGAAAAAATAAAAGATAACGAATAAAAGATAGATAAAAATAACAAATAAAAGAAATAACAAATAAAAGATAATAGATAAAAATAACAAATAAAAGAAATAATAAATAAAAGATAACAATGCACCACATATCAACATATGCAATAAGACACAATCCTACTCCATGGAGCTAAAACACACAAGTATCGGAGAGAATGACTCGTAAAATCTATTAGTACCACGGCTACCCAACCAACTATTCTTGTTTTGTCACCCTTTGCGTCTATAGCCCACATCACTGGAATTTACCATCCAGGGCGTGGTGTAGTTCACATCGTCGTTCGTTGTGGCACTACGAGGCAATGTACTACTAGACCTTACAAATCTCGATTAAATATAGTGTGTGTCGAGTCCATTAGTGTGCTATCGGTTTACCACGGCCCGGCAATGGAGCTACCAACTCGTCCATATATGGAATCCCGTACACTAAAGTCTCCAAGTTCATTAGAACAATGAACCACACTACGTTTATCGCATCGACAACACGATGTGATTCACCTCGTCAACCAAATAACATATCCTCAAAGATAAAAAGATACAGTAAGTCCCACCGGACAAATACTGATCCAAAGCCTGTACGGGTTCACCTCATAGCCCGACAGCAGAAAGATATTCAAAAAGCACATGCACCGCAAAAAATACAGAAAAATCCAGAAAAAGATAGAAAAATACTTGTTTCGGTCAATCGCGTAGAAATTTTATCGCATTTTCACAATCTCAAGTTTTGACAAACGTTTTCAAATCGCGTAAATTTATTTTTCTGTTTTCAAAGTCGCGTAAGCGTTTTAATACGTTTTCTCAATCGCGTAAGGTTTTTAAATCATTTTCTTACCCAAATCCCTTAAAATTATTGTTTAAATAAACGAAATAATAATTAGTACGTTTAAACTACGTAAAATATTTTTCATACCATATAAATTGTCTTTTGGACATCTTTTCTATCTTATTTGTCTGTTTTTACTAAAAATTGACAGTATTTTGTTTAGAAATTTATATTTAATGGGTTCCTAATTTTTCCGTAAAAATTTTGTTTATTTAAATAAACCGTATAATTTAATCTTTTAAAAACTCCTAACATGCTTCAAAATATAACATGAGCCATATGTTAGAAATTCTTAAAATTTATTGTATTTCCTTTATAACAATAAAATCATTGATTTTAGTTCCTTAAACTTAATTCTAACCCATTGATTTCTTCAAAACTCATTTTAGAAAAATTCTTGTTAACATATAATGCCTTCTTTATACTTGAAAATGGTTTGGAATTGATTTTAGAAATCATGTATACTTGGTTTGGCATGTTGGCCTAAACATAAAATTATGTCATTTAATTTCTAAATTATTTTTCATCTTCTAAATACTTGTCAAACATTATTGTATTGTCTAAATTCATTAACCCATTGTTTTAGAAAATAGTTTTAGAAATCAACACATTCATTTTAGGCATGTTGGCCGAAAATACTAAGTCTTACCATTTGATTTCTAAATTCATTTTCTTTAATCTAATCAACTTGAAACCTTCTTAATTCTCCTAGGTTAATTAAATTACCTTTTAAGAAAATTAAGAGAACATTTTGGTTCTCCATTTGGTTAGAGGCCGTGAGCCTTGGTGTGGTGTTCTTTGGAACACTCATACAATCCTTGACATATTATTCACATCCTATATATTATCATGCATTTCTAACACATGCAATATTATCAAAGCTTGTAGACATGCAAATTAAAGCTTGTAGACATGCAAATTATTACGACCATCAAATAAAGAAGCTACTAACAAATACACAACAACCTACTAGCAAACACAAAATTATCAAACACACAAATAATAGACACACAAATAATTTACACACATAATCAATCATAATTAGGAAAAACTATAAACAATCAAGTGAATGAATCCTTATGGATTCTTCACCACAACCACAAACATTCCTCACCACCAACACATGGTTGATGAGGGTAATCTCCCTCTTACCTCTTGTAGAAACCTCCAAGTCCATTGTATGTCTCCTTTAAGCAAGCTTCCTCCACTAAGAGCTCCTTGAAAACAAAGAAAACATACAATATTAATACCTAAGGCTCTAAACTAGAATAATCATGGATTAAAATCATGATTAAAACTTTAAAATGGATAGAAATATGAAGATCAAAGAATCCTACCTTCAAGGCTTCAAACTTAAGCTTTGAAGAACAAGGTAGAAAATGGAAGATTTAGGCTTAGGTTTCAACTACAAAGAGTCTTGAAATGAAGTAAAGAAGCAAGAAACAAGGTAGTTTAGAATTATAGAAGAACGATTGATATACTTAGTGTGGAGGCCGTAAGGTTTGAAGAAGAAAAAGAGAAAGAAAAGTTAAGAGCTTTTGCTTTATTTGATGTATTTGGAGAAAGATGAAGACTTTGAGTAATAAAAACAAGTCTCCTTTGACTTTTCTAAGCTTTGGCCGTGAATGACCTTGAGAGGAAGTGAGAGATATTAGTTGTTTTGTTTCCTTGAATAATTGCTAATTGTAGGATTTCACCAAAGGTGAATTGCCGTAGAAGCCAACAAGAGAGCCACCAAAATTGACTTGATGTTAGGATATTAAATTAGCTTTATTTCCTTTTTGAAATGCTTGGAGAGCAAGAATATATTGAAGTGTTGGAATTGCCTTCCTAAAGGCATGCATTGCCGTAAATGCATCATGAAAAGAAGCCATCAATATTGACTTTGTCACACTTGGTTAATTAATAAAAGATAGAAAGAAATCAATTGTAATATTTTGCCTTACAAAGATTTAGCTTTGCCGTGGAAGCAACAAAGAAAAGCCACTAAATTTGACTAGTCTTCCTTTTATTTCAATTTGGCATTCTACATGCATTTCACAAAGCCTTCTACGTGAATTCACTTTGTGAATTGGATATTAGAGCACTTTGCTCTCTTCCTCCACCGTAGAACACCAAATTTCAAGAAGCCTAAAATTTATTTGATAGCTTGTTTTCTATTGGTTCTTAATAATTCAAGCCATTAATTTTGACCAATTTCTATTGGTGCTCATGGTATATTTTCTAACATACTTTAACCAATAAACAATAATTATACAATAATTACTGTTTATAAAGTCAGTGTTTATTGTCTAATGGGTAATAAAATATACATAGATTTTTATCTTAGATTAACAGAGTAGAAATTGTTATTGATCATTTTTTTTTACTGATTACCCTTGATAAGTCATACAGCGAGTCATCAAAGAGAAATTTCTAGAACATGTGACTCACTACGATGAGTCAGTATGATGAGTCATCGTGGAATTTTCTAGAACGGGTGAGTCAGCATGGCGAGTCAGCGTAGATATTTTCTAGAGCAGATGAGTCAGCATGGCGAGTCATCAGCTGAGTCATCGGAGAAGTTTCTGGAACTGGCGAGTCATCATGGTGAGTCACAGGCTGAGTCACCACTTTTGGAACCTTCTAGAAACTGCTGAGTCATGATGCTGAGGTGTCACGCCACGTGTCATCGTCCTATTGGCCCGTTACGATGAGTCATAGCCACCAATTTTGACCAGCTCCTCATTGGTCCACGTGTACCACACTTGATGACTAAACGTGGGTCCCGCAAAATATTTTCGGGTCCGCCGTCACCTATTTATACTGACTAATAAAATAATATTATAATAATATAAAATTATTTTATTTGTGATTAAATCCTAAAAATTAAAAGATTAACAATAGTATCATTCGAATCGGGTTTAGTAAGATCCCCAAATTCGAATAATAAAATAAGATTTTCCTAGGTCCGAGAAAATTTTAAATTTCCCGACCAAGCAAATCCCATAAAACACCCAAATAAAATCACAGACGGTATTATAAAACAACTTGTATCACCGGAAACAATTAAAACAAGACTTTCGGGACGTAACTTAGTCATTTTTTCCATTTTTCTCCACCACGGAGGAAATTATTCAAAACGTTCAAATAAAATATCCAAAAGTATTATATAGTTGTATATTATACAGAAAATTTTAAAACAGCAGATTCAAGAAAAATTTTATTTCACTGTCTTGAAGAAAAATACGTAAAACGATTATTTAAAATACCAGACAGTATTATACATCTGTTTTTCACATAGAAAAATTTAAAACAGTAATTTAATAAAATTTTTATTTTACTGTATCTAAACAAATTATGTAAAACGACCAAATAAAATAACAAACAGTATTATTTTTCTGTATTTCATACAGAAAAATAAGAAACAACAAAACAGGGACACAACGGTCTTTTACCCAAAAGTTGGGGTGTTACAACACTCCCCACCAAAAAAGAATTTCGTCCCCGAAATTCATAGTAATCTTTGAACAGTCCCTCCGTCTTGTCTTTTAGTTCCCATGTTGCACATCCGTTTACGCCACTCCAGATTACCTCGATTAACGAAAACTCCTCGCATCGCGTAAAACATGGAGAATAGTATTTTAGTGTGATTCTTCATGATTTCGAGAATAGATCAGAATGTCGTTAATAAAGATAATGACAATTCTGTCTAAATAAGGACGAAAGATACTATCCACCCCGCTTCCGCTGCGCCACTCTGATCAGTACCACTTGAAATTATCCCTGCCTTTACTTCTATCAAGAAGTGCCTCACAATTCAAGTTCTCTTTTTCAACAATACTGTATATGATACTATAACATGATTTTGACTAAGAATATCCTTTCTTTACAATTGCAATACACAAAAGGACATTATAAAAAAATTTAGAAGAAAAGGTAGAGAAACTATCTGAATTGTTATCAGACTTGTCCAACAAAGAATTTGACATTGCCTGATTTTAAGAATAAGATTTCTGGGACACCAAAGTTTTACTGAAACAATCTATAGGATATGATTAAAGATAACCAATCCATGTATAAGATCACATCTCTCTCTCGAAAGAGGTAGATAGTTTAGATTAACAGAAAAGATTGTTTAAGTAACTGGATAATAACAATAGGTTAGGTAACAAAAGCAGAAATAGATAAATTAAAAGGTAACAAAGGTATTGATAGCTCTAATCAACCCAAATAGTCAATTAGTCATAAAGAACAGGTTAGACCAAAAGTACATCCCCGCATATTTCGCAATTACGGCATAAGAAAGATATTATGAAGGCATAGAAATAAGAGATGATAGAATCATCCATACCACCGAACCTATCGAATAGAGAAATTGATATGGTCCGATAAATTTAGAAGTGAGCTTTTCAACTAAACAATTCGACCAACTGGTCTAACAAAACATGGATGGTCGGAAAAATACCCAATCCATATTTTTAGATTATGTTTATTTTGAGAAAGAAGTACACAAATTGAATCAACAGAAAAGATTCAATTATTTAACAGACTTAGGATGGTTTAAGCAACTCAAGTCCTTAACCACATATTTTAGCAATAGAAGCAGAAACAATCAGGTCAAAAGATAATGAAGACACAAATAACTCTAATTGACCCACACCATTTTATGCCATAAAGAAATAAGGTACCCTCAGAACTCGGAACTATACAGTATAGTTAAAGGATCACTTTTTTGTGACACAATCTCCTTTGTTTAGGTCCTCAGTCTAAGACGCTTTTACTCCACTTGAAGAATCATTGCTCCATTCTACTTAAGATGTCGAAGCACGTACGTTATTAACAGATGACCTTGTCTTTTGGCGAGATACACTTTTCGGCAAAAAGTCTGGATATTCCACACGCTTGAAACATATGATTTTCCTTCAATTACATAGTCCCTTGTTAGCTGATCTTCCGCATACTTCCAATATCTTGTTACAGATGTCACAGCCCGACCAACCCTGCTACTGCTAACTTTTCCTTCACGGAACTGCTGTTGTTGTTGATTTTTCGATGATCACAATTACGTTTGTCCGCTGGAATCGCTTAACCTTACGATTTTTCCTCCTTGAGAACCAATATGCTCCAACGTTATGAAATCTCGTATTCTAAGATTTATTTCGACTTTGTCTGATTCTTATTCTCGGCCATCGTTCCTCGCTGCAGAGAAGTTTTCTGACCATGTTGTACTATTCCTTCAGCTGCTTTTTTGCCTTGCTTTCATAGATACAGTCATATCACTGCGATCACGTCCGGTTCTTCATGTCCGTTTCCTCACGTCTGTTTCCTCACGTCCTTCTCCTCACGTCCACTTCCTCACATGCACGTTTATCACAAGTCATCGCCTTTCTTCAAAGACGGATGAATCATAATACAATGGAAATCAGATGTAACCATTTAAAACAACGTTGTCTCCTTTCGGAGCCCAAGCATAGAGAGTCACACAACAAAAATAAGACAGACCTAACCACAAACCCCAAAAGACTCTAACCGTGCTCTGATACCAACTAATGTAACACCCTCCATAGGGCGTTACATTTTAAATAAAAACATAAACCAAATGAAAATCATTTTATAAAAGTTTTAAATTCTAAAAGACAAATTTTTAAAATTTCCTTTCGCGGAACATAACTTACCGAAAATTTTAAGTAAAACAAAAATTAAATTTAACATATTAACATACATATCACCAATTATTCCATATAAGTTAAAACGTAAAATTTACAGACTCAGAGAAACAGTAGCAAACCCAAAGACGGGTACTACTAATAGCACGGTAACAACACTAAAGAGAAAAACCCAACCTACATAGTCTGTTTCTTCACCAACTGCATCCTGTTGAAATCTGAAAGACCACTCAATGACGCCGTCACCATCTTCAGAATATTGTCTCCCATAGGTTTAAGAATGTGCTCCGCCTACTATACGAATTCAAATAATACAAACCAAACAAAACAACACAGGAAAGAGGTGAGATCCCCTTTCACCAATACCAGTACGGTAGCAAAGAATGATTTCGAATGACAAAGTCATTCCATACATACAGATAGCACAAATATAGTCATGTTATCAATTTACAAATAATTCTAATATGCATATAACCTAAATAAAATAAACAGCAATAACATTATCAGGATAAATAAAACAATTCATACCATATAAAATATCATAACAGTACAATATAAAAGAAAGAATCAAATGTCATAACAACGAAATATCACAAATAAAAGGTCACGAGATAAAATATAATAGATAAAAGATAACAAATAAAAGATAACGAATAAAAGATAGATAAAAATAACAAATAAAAGAAATAACAAATAAAAGATAATAGATAAAAATGACAAATAAAAGAAATAATAAATAAAAGATAACAATGCACCACATATCAACATATACAATAAGACACAATCCTACTCCATGGAGCTAAAACACACAAGTATCAGAGAGAATGACTCGTAAAATCTATTAGTACCACGGCTGCCCAACCAACTATTGCGCTGTCACCCTTTGCGTCTATAGCCCACATCACTGGGAATTTACCATCCAGGCGTGGTGTAGTTCACTGTCTCTCGTTGTGGCACTACAGGCAATGTACTACTAGACCTTACAAATCTCGATTAAATATAGTGCGTGTCGAGTCCATTAGTGTGCTATCGGTTTACCACGGCCCAGCGGAGCCACCAACTGTCCATATATGGAATGCCGTACACTAAAGTCTCCAAGTTCATTAGAACAATGAACTACACTACGTTTATCGCATCGACAACACGATGTGATTCACCTCGTCAACCAAATAACATATCCTCAAAGATAAAAAGATACAGTAAGTCCCACCGGACAAATACTGATCCAAAGCCTGTACGGGTTCACCTCATAGCCCGACAGCAGAAAGATATTCAAAAAGCCTATAGGGCAGAAAAATCCAGAAAAAGATAGAAAAATACTGTTTCGGTCAATCGCGTAGAAATTTTATCGCATTTTCACAATCTCGACGTTTTGACAAACGTTTTCAAATCGCGTAAATTTATTTTTCTGTTTTCAAAGTCGCGTAGCGTTTTTAATACGTTTTCTCAATCGCGTAAGGTTTTTAAATCATTTTCTTACCCAAATCCCTTAAAATTACTGTTTAAATAAACAGAAATAATAATTAGTACGTTTAAACTACGTAAAATATTTTTCATACCGTATACTGTCTTTTGGACATCTTTTCTATCTTATTTGTCCGTTTTTACTAAAAATTGACAGTATTTTGTTTAGAAATTTATATTTAATGGTTTCCTAATTTTTCCGTAAAAATTCTGTTTATTTAAATAAACCGTATAATTTAATCTTTTAAAAACTCCTAACATGCTTCAAAATATAACATGAGCCATATGTTAGAAATTCTTAAAATTTACTGTATTTCCTTTATAACAATAAAATCATTGATTTTAGTTCCTTAAACTTAATTCTAACCCATTGATTTCTTCAAAACTCATTTTAGAAAAATTCTTGTTAACATATAATGCCTTCTTTATACTTGAAAATGGTTTGGAATTGATTTTAGAAATCATGTATACTTGGTTTGGCATGTTGGCCTAAACATAAAATTATGTCATTTAATTTCTAAATTATTTTTCATCTTCTAAATACTTGTCAAACATTATTGTATTGTCTAAATTCATTAACCCATTGTTTTAGAAAATAGTTTTAGAAATCAACACATTCATTTTAGGCATGTTGGCCGAAAATACTAAGTCTTACCATTTGATTTCTAAATTCATTTTCTTTAATCTAATCAACTTGAAACCTTCTTAATTCTCCTAGGTTAATTAAATTACCTTTTAAGAAAATTAAGAGAACATTTTGGTTCTCCATTTGGTTAAAGGTCGCGAGCCTTGGTGTGGTGTTCTTTGGAACACTCATACAATCCTTGACATATTATTCACATCCTATATATTATCATGCATTTCTAACACATGCAATATTATCAAAGCTTGTAGACATGCAGATTAAAGCTTGTAGACATGCAAATTATTACGACCATCAAATAAAGAAGCTACTAACAAATACACAACAACCTACTAGCAAACACAAAATTATCAAACACACAAATAACAAACACACAAATAATTTACACACATAATTGATAAGTCTATATTTTATAACCTTAAATTGGATAAATTGTGGCGCTTTGATTGATTTATGTTAGAATTTATGTCACATTTAATCTATTTATCCTTGATATCTCATGATTGGTCTTCCTCTATGTTTTTAGGTCCAAAAGTGGTGTTTTGACATGGTTCTATGAAGCTTTGGATGGATCTTTTGCTAATGGAGTTGAGATTTCGAATTTATACTGCTAAGATTTGTAGAGTTTTTGACCTTTGTGCAATAAAATGAGCATATCTTGAGCTACAGAGGTCGAAACGAAGTGAATTAGGTGTCCCTGGAAAGCTAAGAAAAAGATCTACAACTTTCATGAAGGGCACTTATTCAAAAATGACGTTTTGAGCTATTAAAGAGTTAGACACGGCCGTGTATAACTCATGAAAAGCTTCTGTCAATGAGACACGGCCATGTCTAACTGATCTAAAGCTTCTGACTTGGAGACACGGCCGTGCCTAATCCAAGCACGGCCGTGTCTCCCCTAAAAATGAAATTTCGCATTCCTGGACCCTCACACGGCCGTGTCTAACCTTGGGAAAGCTTCTGGAATTTAAGCACGGCCGTGTGAGCACTGTTCACTCACGGATCTACTGTTTTTACGCGTTTTTGGATGACTTTTGATGGAGACACGGCCGTGTCTAATTTAGACACGGCCGTGTGAGTACTGTTCACTCACGGGATTTTACTGTGCGGACGCGTTTTCTGAGCGAATTTCACGTTATTTTAATGAGACACGGCCGTGCCTAATCCAAGAACGGCCGTGTCTCCTTTCCTTAATGGTTAAGGTTAAGCAAGCTGCGTAAGCAATGATGTCACAAGCACGGCCGTGTCTCAATTAGACACGGCCGTGTGAGTACTGTTCACTCGAAAAGTCTATAAATTGAGCGCAGCAGCAGAAGGGAAAAGGGGGGGTGCATCGTCCGAAACTTTTTTGAATTCCATTTTCTCTCCGTTTCTCTTAGTTAAGAAGATTTGTAATGAAGAATTTCTTGAAAGTTTGAAGTTCTTAATCTCTACAAAGGGGTTTTGATCTCTCTTTCTCTCTAGTTTTTCTCCTTTCTTTGGTTTTCTTTCTATGGATCTGTATCTTATTATGAGTTTGTTTGTATTAAATATGAGTGGCTAAACTCATAGCTAGGGCTATGGGAGATCTTGTGTTCTTAAATATTTGGATCTGATTTCTAAATTGATTATGGTAATTTCTTTGTGGGTTTATCATATTGTTGGCATTCTTGTCATAACTTAATCACTTGTGGCATTTATTAATTCATTGTTTGACCGGTGAACATCCGCACTCAATGAGTGGATCTATATGGTAAGCCTAGGATTATATTGGTGAATGACCAAACATCAATTTCTCCTACCAATGGAATTGACAGGTTGTTAGTTCATATCTTGAAATTGGAACTTAATGCATTTTTTATTAATTCAACTAAATGACCAAATAGGTGGATTAAATTAAGAATAGAATATTGTTTCATCCATGACCATTGGGATTCAATAGCAAATAAGATAATATTGGCAAAAGAATTACCTGTATCATAATTGAAAGAAGATCTGAATAATGAGACTCAAGTGAACCCTGCGCCCTAGTGCCTCTCTATCTTGTTTATCTTTTCTTTATTTAATTGTTCTTTATTTTTCTTCATTAGTTTTCTATTTTTAATTTGGATCTTGCAAACACTTTTCGACTGTCTAAATAACATAAGAATTTTACAATTCTAGTAATTATCACTTATTCCTCGTGGGATCGATAACTTGGACTCAAAAGTCCTATATTACTTAGCGATAGAGTGTGCACTTGCTCTTAGTGTATCTTTTACGCACTAGTTTTTTAGGCGCCGTTGCTTGGGAATAATTTTGGTAATATTAGAGGCGTAAAATTCTAGTTAATTTAGACGAACTTTTATTTTAATCTATTTTATCTATTTTTATTTTTGTGTTCTGTTTTTATTTATCTTTATTTAATTTGATTTTTTTATTTGTCTTTATTCTCTTATTTTTGTATATTTATGTTTTTTTCTATTTTGTCATTTTCATTTTTATTTTTTATTTTCGTTTTTATTTATTTTTTGTTTAATTATTATTTTTATTATTTTTATTTTTATTTTTTTTATTTTCTTCTTTATTTTTATTTTTATTTTTGTTTATATTTTTCTTTCTTTCTTTTGTTTTTGTTTATGTCTTTTTAATTTATTTTTCACTACGTTTGTCACTTGTTCATTTTTCTTGTTTATGTTCACTCGCTCTCGGTTTCTGATCTAACATTTGATCCGAAATTGAGAAAACAACTTCATGAGTTAAGGAAACAAACTCATATTGCAAATGTGACAAAAGACATAAACAGGATGGAAGGACCAAGAAATTGAAAGGAATCGTGACGAACAAGCTAATCCAAATGAGAGCGGACCATGCTTGAGTACTCTATGCCCATTGAAGGGTATGGAGGAAGTATTATAAGACCAGCTGTGGCGGCTAATAATTTTGAGATCAAACCAGCATTGATCTCCATGATTCAAAACTCCGTCCAGTTCGGTGGATTACCTTCAGATGATCCAAATCAGCACTTGGCCAGGTTCTTGCAGTTGTGTGATACAATCAAATACAATGGAGTGACAGATGATGCAATCAGGTTGCGACTCTTTCCTTTCTCTCTTAGGGATAGGGCGAGTCAATGGTTAACGTCACTACCAAGGGGTTCCATTACTACCTGGGACCAATTGACACAACAATTTCTGGCTAAGTATTTTCCTCCCTCTAAATCTGCTAAGTTGAGGAATGATATATCTTCTTTTATGCAATTTGAAATGGACACTCTATATGAAGCATGGGAACGTTTTCAAGAGTTATTGAGGAGATGTCCACATCATGGATTTCCTGTATGGCAGCAGGTTCAGACTTTTTACAATGGTTTATCGTCTACAAACCGTTCCCTCATTGATGCTGCTGCGGGAGGTACTATATGGAGGAAAACCCCTACTGAAAGTCAAGCATTGATTGAAGAAATGGCGCTAAATAGTTATCAATGGCAAAATGAGCGCCAAATTCTTAAGAAACCAGTAGGTGTGCATGTTGTTGATGCTTCTACTACCATTCTAAGCCAATTGGAAGCTTTGACAAAGAAGGTGGAAACTTTGATGGTAACAAATAGTGCAGCCCCACCTATTATTTGTGACGCATGTGGAGGGCAAGGTCATACAAGTTCAAACTGTCAAGTTGATAGTCCTTTTGCCCCGGAGCCTGAAGCAGCAAATTTTGTTGGTAATTCCAACCGACAGCAGTACAATCCATATGCCAAAGACGTACAATCCTGGTTGGAGGGACCACCCTAATTTCAAATGGGGGAATCAACAAGGCTACCAACAAAATCAGCAGAGAGCTCCACAACCACCTCCAGGTTTCCAAGCACCTGCAGAGAAGCCAAGCTTTGAAGATTTGGTAATGAAGTACATGCAAAATTCGGATGCGAAATGAAGAACATGGAAACTCAAATCAGGTCAGTTGACCACTCGATGACAAGCAAGAGCAACGGGGACATTGCCTAGTACTACGAGACTAATCCGAGAGAACAGTCAATGCAATTAACCTGAGAAGTGGCAAAACTTTAGATAAGAAGGAAAATGAAGCACCTAGCTCATCAAGAATCGAGGAAAAGAAAAATGATGTTTTAACTGAAGATGTCTCGATTCAAGTTGACAACAAAGAAAAAGAGGATGAGAAGAAAGAACCAAAATGGCAGAGGGCGAAGAAGAATCGTGATCAAAGCTTAATATGTGAACCATCACCATATGCTAAGATCCCATTTCCTCAGAGGCTCAAGAACAATCAACCAGATAAGGAATTTGCTAAATTCTTGGAGATTTTCAAAAAGTTGCACATTAACATTCCGTTTGTTGAAGCCATCTCTCAAATGCCCAAATATGCAAAGTTCCTAAAGGAAATTCTTACAAAGAAACGCAAGCTTGAGGAATTTGAGACGATTTGTCTGAATGAGGAGTGCTCCGCCATTCTCTTAAAGAAGTTACCCCCGAAATTAAAAGATCCAGGGAGTTTTACTATTCCTTGCTCTATTGGTACTTCTTATTTTGATAAGGCATTATGTGATTTGGGTGCTAGTATTAATTTGATGCCTTTCTCTGTGTTTAAGAAATTGGGAATGCAGGAACCAAAGTCTACCAACATTTCTTTACAGTTGGCTGATAGATCCATTACTTATCCTCGTGGTGTGGTGGAAGATGTTTTAGTGAAGGTGGATAAATTCATTTTTCCAGTTGATTTCGTGGTGCTAGATATGGAAGAGGATACTGATATTCCTCTCATTCTTGGAAGACCGTTTCTAGCAACTTCAGGAGCAGTAATTGATGTACCTCGGGGTGAGCTTATCTTGAGAGTGGATGGAGATTTTGTGACCATAAATGTCTTCAAGGAGGTTAAATCTTCCCCAATGTCAAATCTTCATGCCCCTATTAATTTTGTTCAAGCTAAGAGGCAAGAAGTCTTAGCTATTAAAGACCCTCCACCATCATATAATGTTGATTTTGACCTTCTGGAAACTCAAGATGGTGAAACAGATAAAGGTCCTCCGATGATACATGCTCCTTCACAGATTTGCCATTCATCTGTTGATCGATCAAAATCACCATGGCCTAGCGGAGCCAAGGCACTTCCAGAGCAACCAAGTCATTATCAAGCTCAAAATGTTTATGGAGGCACCTCCAAGGTCATGGATAAGGGATTGAGACATTCCTTTGAAAGGAAGAAGGCACCATCCTATTTTTCTTGCTTTAAGCCACCTTGATTTATCAGTCCACCGTCAGGCTCGTGACGTTAAACAAGCGCTTCATAGGAGGCAACCTGTGTTTCGTCCTTATTGTTTTTTTCTTTTAGTTATTTTTGTCATTTTTGTTTTAAGGTTGCAAGTTGAAGATGGTTTTCGCAAATCGAGAAGATAAAAATTTTACTTCATTTCGAATGGCTGAGTAAGGAGTCAGTAGATAATATCTTATTGACTCTTGAGACGCATTCTTATGGACTTGTGCATCATGACCTTTTTATTTGTGAAACCTCTTCAGAAATGTATATAAGCATTATAGTCTTGGGAATCTGACTTTAAAAGACCCGAGGTCGTGTTTCTACTCATGTTTTGTGATTTTTAGGTCTCATTGCAGCGTTGACTTTTGCGCTTCTCCTCTGCACAGCTTTGTCTCACTATTCATCGGGTTGTGTTGCTCTTTTCTTTACCCCTTTATTTCTTTCTTTTCCACATTGAGGACAATGTTTATCTTAAGTGTGGGGGTACTGTATTGTGTGAAAATAATAATAATAAAAATTTACACAACTGATGAACACTTGAGTAATCTTGATAATTAAGCTAGAATTGTGTGTCAAATGCTTGATTTATTCTGATGTTGACAGAGATTTGTTGAAAGGGGAATCCAATGATCATGAGATGATTTTGTGTGAAGCAATCCTATTCAATTAAGAAAAGTGAAATTTAGCATCTCTGTTGGGAATTAGTCATGTCTGCTTGCTTCTGATTTCTTTACCAACTTAGACAGAAAGTGAGTTTTGAGCTTTAATGATTGAATTTTTCTTCTGGAATGAGTTTTCTCGTGATTGATGTATGCTAGAACTTGCTTTGATATCTTGTTGAGGCTTTAATGATTCACATACATACTTGAATATGATTAAGGCAATTAAGATTTATTCTTTCTTGACTTTCAGAGTTGAATTGATAAAATACCCTTTAGTTGCCCCTTTTGAACCTGAAAATTGATTTCTTTGAAAACCAAATTGAATAATCAGGTTGAATTCTTTGGAGCATCTAATGTGTTGAATGAAAAGTCTTGGAAAGTTGTTTTATGTTCAAGGGTAAAAAAAAAAAAATTTGATGAGAAAGAAGGAAAAAGAAAAAAAATTATTAGTGAAGAATAATACAAGGTTGAATTTGAGAATTGGTTAAATCTTTGTGCATCATGCTCTATTCAACTTTTCAACCTGATTCTGCTTGTGATGATTTATCTACTAGCATTCTTTACCCTTACTTATCTTTTTTCTACCTTACATTATTACCCTTGGCCCCGTTACAACCAGATGAAGTCCTTTTGATTCTTGCTATGTATGTGAACTCGGAAGTGGAGATGAGATTGACAAGCAAGCTTATGGTTTTACATTTTTCTCGAGAAATTTGAGTGATCTCTTTGTCCTTAAACACTTGAACGATGAAAAGATGAGTGATCCCATTTGTTTGGTGAAGAGAAAAGTTGCAAGCTAGACTAAAGAATCTTATCGTTTTAAGTGCTGAATGATCTTGATTGATTGAATTTGATTGCTGAACTTGGACTTTTTAATCATGGAATTTCCCTTGATTCATGTTTCTGGTTGCTAAGTTTGATCTTGCTGTTGATTCCTATTCTTTGCTTGAGGACAAGCAAAGCTCAAGTGTGGGGGAGTTGATAAGTCTATATTTTATAACCCTAAATTGGATAAATTGTGGCGCTTTGATTGATTTATGTTAGAATTTATGTCACATTTAATCTATTTATCCTTGATATCTCATGATTGGTCTTCCTCTATGTTTTTAGGTCCAAAAGTGGTGTTTTGACATGGTTCTATGAAGCTTTGGATGGATCTTTTGCAATGGAGTTGAGCTCAGAATTTATACGGCTAAGATTTGTAGAGTTTTTGACCTTTGTGCAATAAAATGAGCATATCTTGAGCTACAGAGGTCGAAACGAAGTGAATTAGGTGTCCCTGGAAAGCTAAGAAAAAGATCTACAACTTTCATGAAGGGCACTTATTCAAAAAATGACGTTTTGAGCTATTAAAGAGTTAGACACGGCCGTGTCTAACTCATGAAAAGCTTCTGTCAATGAGACACGGCCATGTCTAACTGATCTAAAGCTTCTGACTTGGAGACACGGCCGTGCCTAATCCAAGCACGGCCGTGTCTATCCTAAAAATGAAATTTCGCATTCCTGGACCCTCACACGGCCGTGTCTAACCTTGGGAAAGCTTCTGGAATTTAAGCACGGCCGTGTGAGCACTGTTCACTCACGGATCTACTGTTTTTACGCGTTTTTGGATGACTTTTGATGGAGACACGGCCGTGTCTAATTTAGGCACGGCCATGTGAGTACTGTTCACTCACGGGATTTTACTGTGCGGACGCGTTTTCTGAGCGAATTTCACGTTATTTTAATGAGACACGGCTGTGTCTAATCCAAGAACGGCCGTGTCTCAATTAGACACGGCCGTGTGAGTACTGTTCACTCGAAAAGTCTATAAATTGAGCGCAGCAGCAGAAGGGAAAAGGGGGGTGCATCGTCCGAAACTTTTCTGAATTCCATTTTCTCTCCGTTTCTCTTAGTTAAGAAGATTTGTAATGAAGAATTTCTTGAAAGTTTGAAGTTCTTAATCTCTACAAAGGGGTTTTGATCTCTCTTTCTCTCTAGTTTTTCTCCTTTCTTTGGTTTTCTTTCATGGATCTGTATCTTATTATGAGTTTGTTTGTATTAAATATGAGTGGCTAAACTCATAGCTAGGCGATGGGAGATCTTGTGTTCTTAAATATTTGGATCTGATTTCTAAATTGATTATGGTAATTTCTTTGTGGGTTTATCATATTGTTGGCATTCTTGTCATAACTTGATCACTTGTGGCATTTATTAATTCATTGTTTGACCGGTGACCATCCGCACTCAATGAGTGGATCTATATGGTAAGCCTAGGATTATATTGGTGAATGACCAAACATCAATTTCTCCTACCAATGGAATTGACAGGTTGTTAGTTCATATCTTGAAATTGGAACTTAATGCATTTTTTATTAATTCAACTAAATGACCAAATAGGTGGATTAAATTAAGAATAGAATATTGTTTCATCCATGACCATTGGGATTCAATAGCAAATAAGATAATATTGGCAAAAGAATTACCTGTATCATAATTGAAAGAAGATCTGAATAATGAGACTCAAGTGAACCCTGCGCCCTAGTGCCTCTCTATCTTGTTTATCTTTTCTTTATTTAATTGTTCTTTATTTTTCTTCATTAGTTTTCTATTTTTAATTTGGATCTTGCAAACACTTTTGACTGTCTAAATAACATAAGAATTTTACAATTTTAGTAATTATCACTTATTCCTCGTGGGATCGATAACTTGGACTCAAAAGTCCTATATTACTTGGCGATAGAGTGCACTTGCTCTTAGTGTATCTTTTGCACGCACCAATAATCAATCATAATTAGGAAAAACTATAAACAATCAAGTGAATGAATCCTTATGGATTCTTCACCACAACCACAAACATTCCTCACCACCAACACATGGTTGATGAGGGTAATCTCCCTCTTACCTCTTGTAGAAACCTCCAAGTCCATTGTATGTCTCCTTCAAGCAAGCTTCCTCCACCAAGAGCTCCTTGAAAATAAAGAAAACATACAATATTAATACCTAAGGCTCTAAACTAGAATAATCATGGATTAAAATCATGATTAAAACTTTAAAATGGATAGAAATATGAAGATCAAAGAATCCTACCTTCAAGGCTTCAAACTTAAGCTTTGAAGAACAAGGTAGAAAATGGAAGATTTAGGCTTAGGTTTCAACTACAAAGAGTCTTGAAATGAAGTAAAGAAGCAAGAAACAAGGTAGTTTAGAATTATAGAAGAATGATTGATATACTTAGTGTGGAGGCCGTAAGGTTTGAAGAAGAAAAAGAGAAAGAAAAGTTGAGAGCTTTTGCTTTATTTGATGTATTTGGAGAAAGATGAAGACTTTGAGTAATAAAAACAAGTCTCCTTTGGCTTTTCTAAGCTTTGGCCGTGAATGACCTTGAGAGGAAGTGAGAGATATTAGTTGTTTTGTTTCCTTGAATAATTGCTAATTGTAGGATTTCACCAAAGGTGAATTGCCGTAGAAGCCAACAAGAGAGCCACCAAAATTGACTTGATGTTAGGATATTAAATTAGCTTTATTTCCTTTTTGAAATGCTTGGAGAGCAAGAATATATTGAAGTGTTGGAATTGCCTTCCTAAAGGCATGCATTGCCGTAAATGCATCATGAAAAGAAGCCATCAATATTGACTTTGTCACACTTGGTTAATTAATAAAAGATAGAAAGAAATCAATTGTAATATTTTGCCTTACAAAGATTTAGCTTTGCCGTGGAAGCAACAAAGAAAAGCCACTAAATTTGACTAGTCTTCCTTTTATTTCAATTTGGCATTCTACATGCATTTCACAAAGCCTTTCTACGTGAATTCACTTTGTGAATTGGATATTAGAGCACTTTGCTCTCTTCCTCCACCGTAGAACACCAAATTTCAAGAAGCCTAAAATTTATTTGATAGCTTATTTTCTATTGGTTCTTAATAATTCAAGCCATTAATTTTGACCAATTTCTATTGGTGCTCATGGTATATTTTCTAACATACTTTAACCAATAAACAATAATTATACAATAATTACTGTTTATAAAGTCAGTGTTTATTGTCTAATGGGTAATAAAATATACATAGATTTTTATCTTAGATTAACAGAGTAGAAATTGTTATTGATCATTTTTTTTTACTGATTACCCTTGATAAGTCATACAGCGAGTCATCAAAGAGAAATTTCTAGAACATGTGACTCACTACGATGAGTCAGTATGATGAGTCATCGTGGAATTTTCTAGAACGGGTGAGTCAGCATGGCGAGTCAGCGTAGATATTTTCTAGAGCAGATGAGTCAGCATGGCAAGTCATCAGCTGAGTCATCGGAGAAGTTTCTAGAACTGGCGAGTCATCATGGTGAGTCACAGGCTAAGTCACCACTTCTGGAACCTTCTAGAAACTGCTGAGTCATGATGCTGAGGTGTCACGCCACGTGTCATCGTCCTATTGGCCCGTTGCGATGAGTCATAGCCACCAATTTTGACCAGCTCCTCATTGGTCCACGTGTACCACACTTGATGACTAAACGTGGGTCTTGCAAAATATTTCCGGGTCCGCCGTCACCTATTTATACTGACTAATAAAATAATATTATAATAATATAAAATTATTTTATTTGACAGTTAAATCCTAAAAATTAAAAGATTAACAATAGTATCATTCAGAATCGGGTTTAGTAAGATCCCCCAGCTCCGAATAATAAAATAAGATTTTCCCGGTCCAGAAAATTTTAAATTTCCTGACCCGAAGCAAATCCCATAAAACACCCAAATAAAATCACAGACAGTATTATAAAACACTGTATCACCCAGAAACAATTAAAATAGTACTTTCGGGACGTAACTGTCATTTTTTCCATTTTTCTCCACCACGGAGGAAATTATTCAAAACGTTCAAATAAAATATCCAGTAGTATTATATAGCTGTATATTATACAGAAAATTTTAAAACAGCGGATTCAAGAAAAATTTTATTTCACTGTCTTGAAGAAAAATACGTAAAACGATTATTTAAAATACCAGACAGTATTATACATCTGTTTTTCACACAGAAAAATTTAAAACAGTAATTTAATAAAATTTTTATTTTACTGTATCGAAACAAATTATGTAAAACGACCAAATAAAATAACAAACAGTATTATTTTTCTGTATTTCATACAGAAAAACAAGAAATAGCAAAATAGGGACACAATGGTCTTTTACCTAAAAGTTGGGGTGTTACACTCCGCAACCTTTCTACCTTTTCCACTTTAAGCTTTCCGTCAAGCTTCAGTGGATACCCGACTCCGCAAGCTTTTTACCTTTCTGCCTTTAAGTTTCCTGTCAAGTTTTTATCTTTTTGCCTTTTAGTTCTCTGTCAAGCTACCCACTCATCAACCATCCACATAGGCCCACACCATCACAACCACTGTAAAAGCCCACCTTATCTCTATTATGGTCTCTACACACTGAGCCCATAACCGTTCCATCCCAAACCTCAAAACCTGTAACCACCACATTCCTTTTGTTGGGAATTACGGATATATCACGCAATGGAAAAAGAATTTCCACCAAGGATCCATGCGAAAAAGTCATAATCCGAGTTTTTAAAATTATTTACCTTTTGAAGAATGATCAAAACAAGTGGCATGAATTACTAACACTGTAACAGCAATGATGTCTCTGTAGTATCCACACGAACAGACTCACAAACGTCCAACATCCGCAAAAAAAAGAGTTACGCCTCTTTCACATAGTGCTAGCTGCGAAGAGAAGAGAAGAAACATGTCACTCTCTCACTCAGTGTTTCTGTCAAGTGCGGCTAGGGTTTCTAATGCATGCCTTAACAGCCCCTTAGTAGTTCTATTTATAATAGTTGATTGTCTTAAGTGAGTGAAAGCGGTAGCAAGGTAAGCTGTGCAATCCTAGACTCATCTATTATGAGTTTGGCCCACAATTGAACCCATGTCCAACTTGGATCCTAATAACTCCAATTTAGTCTGCTCTATGTGTGCGATCCTGTAGGTTCTCATAACGTTGGGAGTAATATTAAAATCTCATTCTAATATTACAAGCAGTGAGCGGTATCTAGCAACATATCACTACCACCTAAGTAATGAGAATGTTAGTGATTTGACATAACTTTTCTGTGACCAATGTTTCCATGTAGTTTAGTCCCTTTGTCCAGATATCAAGATTGAACACAAGGCATGGAATGCGTCACCCTTGTATAGTTCAATCCTTCATTTCTTGATGTCAAAGTAGACTTAATAACAACAAATGAGATCGATATCTCATATCGACTCATTTGAGCATGGCCATGCATTTCATAGTCTCACTCAATCAGGGGGCCCGAAGATATTTCTCCCGTTATGTAGGAAGGACAAATCTCATCTAGATCACTCACATCCCTCCACATGATTCGTGGTATGTCCAATAACCGACTTTATAATCACCTTGTTACAGATGACGTTTGACGGCATTAAAACACACAACTTCTCATGTAAGAATCGTAGTGATTTCAGGTCAAAGGACCACATGCACCATTGTCACTATGAGAATCGCTTATGACACTCACGTAATGATCCATGTAGTGTTCTCATGGTGGGTCTGTCTAGTACCTTATTACTCTAATATGTACCTATGTGAAGACTTGATATCTCATATCTATGACCCGTGAGACGTGGCTATCAGTCTACGCACATACTAGTCTCAATACATTATTGTTGTCATAATTAACAATAATACTTGACTAAGGATATTTAAGAATAATGTTTTATCCAATAGGATCTCACGATCATGTTATGTAAAAATACGAATTGTAAAATTTTATTACGTGAAGCTCTACGGACGGTAAAAATATTATACATCGTTTACATCATTATACATTACACACGATATGATACTTATCGCACTAGAGAATTAAACATAATTTGAGACTAGTAAGCTCCCCTAAACACGATCTTGCCTTCTTATGGATAGTGGAAACTCCAACCGTACATAAATATTAACACTAAAGTAGGGGTTCCCTTGATAAAGCCCAACCGCACTTGTAAGTAATGTTCGGTCCCTATATCCCCTATATACACTTTGTTGATCCAAATGGACATGCCACGCCTCCGAACCTCCACGAAACTGTAACGTCACGTATCCTAGAAAGCTGGGCATCTCCATCTTCTCAAAATTTTGCGTTCCCAGACGTGAGAAGTAGTTCTTCTTCTCCTTCTTGTACTATTTCTTTCTCAACGTCTTCAGCCAATTATAAATACAATATACAAATATACATAGAAAGAGGTGAGATCACCTACGCCAATATCAACATGGTAGCATAGAGATAACATAACAGCAAGCTATATAAACACAGCATATTACAAGTATGGCATCAACATATTATCAATCAAAATTAACATTTAATAATTACAGGAAATGCTAACTACACTAAGCAGATATTTTAAAAAGTATAATTGTCATAATCAATATTTCACAACTATTATATCTCACAGATGTAAGCATTTATGTTAATGCATGAACACAGAGACTCGATTTCCTACTCCATGGAGCTAAACTCAGGTCGGAGAAATTGATCGAAAAGATCTGCCGGTACCACGTGCCTCAAACTAAGTGCTATAATTATATCTTGCACATCTAGCACATACACGACAATCTTTATCAGATCTCGATTAAGAATAGTGTCTTGGTCCGGATCATCGGTGTGTTGCATCGGTCTAACCCACGATACAGAAGAGCTACCAACTACCCATTGTGAGCAACCCGCACCCCGATGCCCCCAAGGTCAACGAGTGACCTGCACTACGCGTATCGCACCCACTCAAGAGCTGTACGTTTCTCCTAGGCAATTAGTCATATACAGTCCATCGGACCATTTTCAATGCATATGTAATGCACCAATTACCAACCAAAGGTAAATCACATAATTTCTCATACCAGGTTCACATATTATTTTACGTTCATATATTAACGCCAATTTCAGGCAAACTTTTCAATTTTTTGTACAGTATTCATATATTGATTTTAATTGTAAAGTTTACTGTATAATTAACAGCAAAATCACATTATCATATTTTTCTCATTCGTAAAATATTTTGGTCACGTTTTCACGGTCACGTAATATTTTATTACGTAAACAATGATTTATAATATTTCTGTTACGTTTAAAAATTTGCGTAACAATTTTCTACTGTATTAAAATGCGTAAAAATATTCTTTCATTTTTAAATCGCCTAGCGATATTTTTCTACAACATTTCGATCGTGTAAAATATTTAAACGCTTTAAAAATCGCGTAGAAACATTTTAACGTTTTTCAAATCGCGTAACTTAAAAATTACGTTTTTGAGTTACGTAAATCATTTTTTACCGTTTTTACCCTTCGTAAAATATTTCTTAACTTTAAAAATATTATTTTGGACTTTTCTTACAATAATATAATTTCTTACTTTATTTTCTTCCTATTCTTAGTCAAAAATTCTTTTCCATAATATATTTTCTCAAAATCACTTTTTATTGATTTAATCTTATAAAATCACCTTTAATTGATTTAATCACTGTTTCTAACTTTAAATTTCCTAACATTTTCCAAAACTCAATAAATAAATCCTACGTTAGTAAATTTAAGTTACAAACGTTTTCTTTTATATTTCTAAATTACTTCAAAAAAATTAATTCTCTTTAAAATAATTTGAAGTTCAATACTTCCAATCTCCTTTTTCTTTTATTCATGAAAATTTCATTTCACGTAATTGATAACACTTTAATTCCTTTTCCAAAATCCTTATTTGAAAATTCTTGTTTTTTATAACACCAAAACATTTTTTCTAAATTATCAAAACCTTATAGATGGCCATTGAAACCATGAAATATTTTTCTTCTAACTTAAATAAATTCCATTCTTGTTTCTATACAAAATAAACTCATGAAAACTCCACTCCAAAAACCGTGTGCATTCTTTTTGCAAAACAAACCTTTTTGTTTCTTTTCTTTACTTCTCAAATCATTCAATTTTATCATTTATAAAAATATAATTTTTGTGAACACCAATTTGGTTGATGTCTTAACCGAAATTTGCTTTAGTTTAGGGATTGAAATTAACTCCATAGTTCTTGAAAAATTTCAATAAAAACCTTAGTCTTGGAAGTTCAAAACCGTAACCTCCTCCATGGCCTTTGGAGCCAAAATTTTGCTTATTTCAACATACATCCATCATAATATATTCAACATATATCATCATGCATATTATAAGCATACCATATAAACAAATAAAAATCATACTAAGCATGCATACACAAGTAAATCATGCAAAGCACATCAAACATAGGCAAAAATAATCAAAGCACATAACACATAAATTATTACATGACCATGGATAGGAATCCTCACATGGATTCACCATCCATCAAATATAAAACCATCTCTCACCACCATGCTTGGTTGGTGAGATGAATCTTCCTCTTACCTCTTGAAGAACCACCAAAAAGCTTGTTGATTTGTGTTTTGAACAAGATCTCCACCAACACAAGTTCTTAAACATGAAACAAATATAAGAAAATTAGTATATCAAGCTTGAATAAGAAGAATCATGGATCAAACATGGTTTAGAACATGAAAAAGAAAAGAATAAATGAAGTTTTCTTACACTTCACCAACAAAAACTCTAGAACTTGATCTTAGTAAAAGTCCTTCAAGATGGAAGATTTAGAGAAAGTCTTCAACATGAAAGTTGTTTAGAATGAGGTAAAGATTCAAGAAACTAGGTTGTATGAAATTAAAGAGTGATGGAGGAGAAAATTGGAGTGCTTGGCTAATGGTCTTCATTTGGGAGAGAGAATAGAGTTTGCTTGGGTTTGTTTCTTGAAACTTAAGTGAAAAAGTGAAGAAGTGATAATATGAAGTGTAGAAATGAATTTTATTGGTCTTCAAAGTGATGCATTGCCGTAGCATGCATTGGAGAGAATGGAAAGTGAAGTTTGACAAACATGATCATTAATGATCAATAGGAAATGGTCTTGACACTTGGCTTGTCTTCATTCTTTTTTTCTTTGGCCTAAAAATCCTACACTAAGTTGTCTCCCTTCATCCTTGCTTCTTCAAATTGTCCCCCCCTTCATGACTCCAAATGTGACAAATTTCATAACTATCAATTTAAGCCATCCTAACCATTGATTAAAGGAATGGTTTGGATTTAAATTAGCTACTAGGTTTAGGTTATAGATAGAAGACTTCATTTGAGCCATTGGATCATTTTTGGCTTGTAATCCTAACCATTGAATGTGTCTCCAAAATGAAGGGTCAAGATTACACCTTCAAACTTTACATCCAAGGGTCCAAAATGGTTGTAGTCATTTTTGATGACCAATTTTCCACCATTGATCTAAATCCAAATCCAATGGTCATTAATGATCCATTCTCCACCATTGATTAAGTCTACATCCAAGGGTTGATAATGGTCATAGCCATTTATAAGATTAAATCTCTACCCTTGATTTAATTTCCATCCAACGGTTATAATTGATCCTATTCACTTTTAAGATCAAATCTTCACCGTTGATTAAATCAAGATTAAATCTCCAACAGTAATTAAATCGATGGTGGATATCCAAACCACCAATATAGACTTAACAGTATAGAATTTTATTTTTATCTGTTATAACCTCATGAAAGAATATATCTACTGTATTTTTATCATTCGATAATTAAATACAGTAAAGGAAATTTTCTAAAACTGTTTCAAGATTCAGGTTTAGTAAGATCCCCTGTCTCCTTCTAAACAGTACAAATTTTTCTATACATAGAAAAATTTTCACTTTGCGGGACCCACCTGGGCCCACTTATGGCCACTTGGGCCCACATACACCTCGTGAGACCCACGAACAGTAAAAATTTCAAAATCACACATAAAATCACAAAAATTAGAAAACTCACAAATATCAAATCAGATTACATAAATTAATTAAGACTAAACAGTAAAAATTAACTTACGTAAATTTTTCCGGCCCAAAAATTATTATTTTCCTGACACGGAGCAAATTACTCAAAACGATCAAATATACAGACGGAATATTCAAAATAATTTTATAGTACACAGAAATCACTAAATAGTAGGATTCTGTTAACTGTCAAAATTACTGTTTGATAAATAGAAAGTTTGGGGCGTTACAAATATCATACTACAACGTCCTTGAAACCCACGAGCCATAAGTTTCTACCTCAAACCCAAGCTGCAACGCACTACTGTCTTGGATGCCCACCATACAAAACTGAACCATAACCACCCAAAACAGACCACCACCACTGGTGAAATCTCTCCCTCATCGTCTGAGTGACCACGCCCTCTGCCGTCTATGCCCCTAGTCGCGCCACCGCTCCAGCCAACGAAGCCCCAACTGCCAAATTTGTCGTCCCCCTACGAACCCAAACCACCCAGCCGCCGTGCTCCACCGAACAATGCCCTAAGCTACCTCGAATCTTCCTCCTACAAAGCCCCTTGTTCCTACGCTGTGAGAAAAAGTTGTTCCTTATTTTTATTTTTTTTCTTTAATTATATTCAGTTTATTTGCATTTGGTTTAATTGCTGATATTGGATTATTTAGGTTTGTGTTGTTTAGGCTTTAGTTGAATGTTTGAGTCTAATTTAGTTTAGTTTAATCAGAGCTGGTAGACTTTAAAAAAGGGGGGAAATAGTATATAGGCCTAGACCACAAAGCTCTGTTCAAATTAGTGTAACAAGTCAAGATTGTCTCTAACCATGTGTAGGTAGGGTTAGCTCTTAGGGTAAGTTATTTTACAAAAAAAATAAAAAAAATTCTTTAATCAACACAATGACTAATGATATGTTATCTTCAATGTCATTTAGATCATAAGGGTTTATTGAATAGTTTAGTGCTAACTTGAACCATGTGCAAGAGTGGATCTATTTTCAAACAAAATTCTTTTCAAAAATTCTTTTCATAATTAAAATCAACCAACCTACAATTATTTTATAAAGAACGACGTGGTTGTGAGTTCCCTATTACACTAGGGGATACATAGGAGCGAAAATTCATTTCTGTCAAGGCAAAATTAAATTTTCATAATTTGGTTGTTTATTTTTCTTTTAAAAATAGTTATAATGTTTTTAAGAGGGGTAAAATAAATATATTTGAGATTATTAAGTTTTGCACAACTAACTTAAGGTACTATTCCTGAAATGAGTAGTGTAGGGTGCTAACATCTTCCTTACCTATAATCGATTCTCGAATCTAAACTCATTTTCCCAAAGACTAGTTTTCCTAATTAAAAGGTTTTCCTAATGTTTTCCTAATTTAAATAAACATTGGTGATGACTCCATCTTTTTTTTTCAAAACCCTATTTTTTGGTCGTCCCGTCGAGATCCCAGTTGTGACACACTCCTCAATGTAATAGTTATGCATTATTCTCTAGAGTTTAGTTTTGGTTGGTCGGGAAAGTTTACCTAGAGCCTTTTTGGAAGAGCTTTCTTGTTGAGCAATTTGATTCTCAAGCATCTTATTATGAGTGGCTAGTTGGTCAACCTTGTAAGTAAGTTTCTTAATGGCCTCTTCTTGCTATTTTTGTGCTATAAGAAAGTTCTCCATTAAGATCTCTAAGTTGGACTTATGTTCTTGCAGTGGTGGTTGGTAGGGCAAAGGAGCATTGGGGTTCCTTTGTCGAAAACCCAATTGTGGTCTAGTGTTTGGTTGGTGGCCTTGATTTTGTTGGTTTCCCTAAAAGAAGTTAGGGATTAAAAGTATTGGAATGAGGATTCACTTAAAGGTTTTGATTAAAGTTATTGTTGAAAGAATTCTCTTGCTCCATGAGAGGTTCCTAGGGCAAAGAATTCCTAGTTGACAATTTGTGCTGAGGTGTCCTCCCCCATATGAATCACATGTTGAGTTAGGAGTCTCAATAGCATTCATTCTAAGCTTATCCAACTTCTTTGTCAATGCATCAAAATTAGCATTGATCATGCTCAATGCATCCACTTCAAACACATCAGTTGGTCTTCTTGTGGTTGTTATTTCATTGGACCACTAGTAGTTGTTAGAAGCCATCTTTTCCAACAAATTGTAACCCTCTTCAGTTGTCTATCCCATAAAAGTACCATCAACCACTACAACTATGGTAATTCTTATCGAATAGGCCAACCCATTATAGAAAGCTTGAATAATCAACCAATCTGGTAAACCATGATATAGACCTTTAGTGATCTTTATATCTTTCCTATGCTTTAAACAAGGTTTTATCTTCCTTTTGGTTAAATGTAGTAATGTCATTCCTTAGCTTAGTGGTCTTGCTCGATAGGAAGTACTTTGCTAAGAGACCTTGTTTAGTACATTCCAAGAGTGGAGGAATTTAGGGACATTGAGTGCAACAAAGTCTTGCCCTTGTCTTTAAGAAAGAATGGAAACAATCAAAGTTAAAAAGCATCCTTTGAAACCCTTGATCTTAAAAGTGTCACATATCTCCAAGAGTCCCCCAAGTGAGCATTAAAATGTTCTACAGCCAATCCACCAAATTAAGATTATTTTACATTTCAATTATAATTGGTTTCAAATCAAAATCATTCACTGCAGCCACTAGTGTAGGCATGCTAGATCAAAAGTCTTAGGCATTACGCATGGCAAAATCCCTTAATCTTCGATTTTTAGCATTCACAAGTTGATTTTCTGCCACTATGTTTGCTTCTTCAGTCATCTTCTATTTTCTCTCCTTTCTTATTATTCTTAGAGTTCTCTTATTCTCCAGATGTAGTTCAACTAGATTTCCTTTGCTTTCCACTCTTCTCATAAACAAGATAAACTACTTGAAAAGAAAAAAAAACAACTATAAAACAAATTTCAATGAACAATAAAAAAACAAAGAAATAAAATATCTAAATTAATCAAATCACTAGTCATATCAATGAAATATTATAATTTAATAAATTAGTAAATAATTATAATAAATAAATATAATGATTTTATAAATATGTAATAGCCAATAAAAATGCATATAAGTGGATTTAGGCATTTACCTAAGCTTATTATGAATTATAAAATAAAAGTAATGATTACTTGGTAACCAATAGAGTTTTATGCAAAAACTAGGTGAGCACTGGGCTAAAATCGTATTGGCTTAGAATTTAAAATGATTATTAGTTGATTTAGAGTTTGATTTGACCTTATACCAATTAGAATTCATGCAAGAGAAGTTAAGGTACTAAGGTGCAAATCCAATGCTTAAGGTTAAGACACAATGATTATAGGATTTGCATTGGATTTTAAATGAACCCTAATATGATCTATGGTATGCATGGATGATAGTTTCATACCTAAAATGATTAAACCCTACCTAAACCCTTACTCCTTCATTCCAACATGCCCCTCACTCACTAAACACTCTTCCTCATCACTCTCACTCACTCATATATGGTAAAACACACTCACATAGCAAGATAGGTAGGGATAGAGAGAGGAGGGGATGAAGAAAGAAAAATCTCTCCCCGACCACCTCTATTTAAGGTCCTTGCATATTGGACTTGGAGTCATTATTTCATCTTCCTCTAGTTGACAAAAGTGTTCACCATCTCAAGATGTATAATGTGCACTCATCATCCTCTCCAACCAATCAATTTCATCCTTCATTCCTTCCTCTTCGCCGTGAGCAAGGTGATAGGTAGGGGTTCCCTCTCCATCTCATCATCTTATTCTTTCTTGTATGCTGGTTGGCTGAGTTTTGATGAGGGTATAGGAGCTGGTTTATCCGCAAGTTGGCCATGAATAGGAGAAAAGGAAATTGGCCAAGGAAGGCTATGGATGGCTGTGGTAACAAAGGGAAAGGTGATAAACACAATTTTCATATATTAGTTAACCTTCATATTTAATCTCTTAGACCTCTTATGTGCTTAATTGATTGGTGTTGACCATATTTTATAAGTTTGGGTTGAAATTAGATTTAATTGTATATTTTAGCATTATTGAAAATTTTACATTATTTCTGTATTTTGGGCATACCTTGAGTTCTAGACATCTGAAAGTTATGAATTTTACCTTTTAAGAAATTAGAGAGAAAGATCTACAACTTTGATGAGATCTCGAAGGCTGAATCGGGTGTATAGTGGGTCAAATTGGGCTTGGAAGTTAGAAAAGAGATGTTGTCACTTGAACCTGGACAACATGCAGAGATTGGGTCATAATTTGGGCTATAGGAAACATATGGAGCTGAGACTGGTGTCATTGGAAAGCTAAGACACATATATTCAAATTTTATGAATACCAGTTATAAAAAATGTGATATTTTGATGATGTTCTCACCCTTTTAAGTCAGTGGATAGGTCCAAAGAGCTGTTAAGAATATTTTGGTCATAATTCTCTCATCCTAAGCCCAAATTAGGCAAATTAGGTGTCCAATTAAAGTTAAGAGGAAAAGGATTAACCTTAAGCTAAGGAAAAACTTAAATTTTTAATTTTAGAGATAGTCATTTAAGCAGCAACAACAACCCCAAACTTAACCCTAATTTTTCTCTTAAACGCTCTTGCTTACACTTTCTCTCTTTATCTCTCTTCCTCTCTCTTCTCTCTAGGTTTCTTTCTTTTCTAATTCTCTTCCCTCCCATCTATGGAGGGCTAGACCATTTTTAATCAATCTTAGGGATTAACAATCTTGATGTTTAATTTTGAGATCATATTTTGATTTTTTTTATATTTAATTATTAATCAAGTTTCTCTTTACTTGTTAATCAAGTTTCTCTTTTACTTGTTAATCAAGTTTCTTTTTCCCTCTTTTGATTTCTTTTTAAAATTTAGATTGAATTGCTTAATTTGATTTTGACATTGATGTGATAATTTCATAATTACCACGTGATTAATTAAGATTACAGAGACTAAACAATGCATCAAAGGTGTTTGAAGGATTGTTTAGGTTGGTTAAATTCTGGGTTTTAGGTTAATTTAGGATTAGATGGGTGCTTAATTTATTTAACCTTAATTAATTAAATTTTGGATGCTTATCTAGTAGAGAATTCATGGATCATCCTAAGGTTTCTTGATGTGATCTAAGACCAAGAATCTGATTAGCAATTAAATGAATTCCTAGTGATGATGGATTAAATTCAAGATTAGTTGATTTCCTTGGATTAGTTGTTTGCTTAATTCTGTTATAGTTTTTAATTACTTTTCGGTTAATTAATTCTATAACCCTTTCCCCCCGGTTAATCTCTTAATTTGACTGTTAAATTAGAGTGATCCAGGGCTCGACCCGATTGTGCCTTATACTATAAGTAATTTGGTGAATTAACTTACAAATTGATAAAATTTGATAGTCTCAGTAGCTATCAAACTTTGGTGTCATTATCGGGAATCGTTGTGAGTTTAATCAATCATATTAGGAGTATAATTAACTACTAACCCTTCACTAACCCATGTTTCCCTTGTTTTAGGTAGTTTTTAGCACAATTGTAATCTCCAAGTGCAAGAACAAGTGTACGACCCAAATTAGAGTTGAAGCCTCTAACTGTGCATCTTAAATATGCATATTTGGAAGATGATGAGAAGCTTTCAATGATTGTAGCTAAGAACCTCCATACTGAACAAGAAGAGAAATTGCTACATATTCTAAGACAGCATAAGAGAGTCATCAGATGGACACTTGAAGACATTCCTAGTATTAGTCCTTCTATGTGCATGTATCGAATCATGCTTGAGAAGGGAGCTAAACCAGTGAGGCAGCCCCATAAGAGACTGAATCCACTAATTCTAGATATGGTGAAGAAGGAAGTGACCCAATTGTTGCAAGCTGACATTATTTACCCCATCTCTGATAATATATGGGTAAGCCCGGTGCAAGTTGTTCTGAAGAAATCTGAGGTTACAGTAGTAGCGAATCAGAATAATGAGTTAATTCTTATATTGGTGCAAAATAGTTGGAGAGTTTGCATAGATTATAAGAAGCTCAACCAAGCCACTCAAAAGGTTCATTACCTCCTGCCTTTTATTGATAAGATGTTAGAGAGATTTGCTGGGAAATCGCATTATTGTTTTCTGGATGGCTACACTAGTTATTTTCATATCCACATTACACCAAAGGATCAGGAGAAAACCATTTTTACTTGTCCCTTCAACACTTTTACTTACAGGTAGATGTCTTTTGGTCTCTGCGATGCCCCTAGCACTTTTCAGCGTTGCATGGTAAATATTTTTTCTGATCTTTTAGAAGAGTGCATGGAAGTATTTATGGATAATTTTACTATCTATGGTTCTTCTTTTAATTCCTATTTGGATAACTTGGCTAGAGTATTGCATAGGTGCATTAAGACTAACCTTGTTTTGAATTTTGAAAAGTAACATTTCATGGTATAGCAAGGTATAGTTTTAGGCCATGTAGTGTCTAGCAAGGGCATTGATAATCACATATTTTATATATTAATAAACCCTCATTTTTAATCATTTACACTCTCCATGTACTTAATTGATTGAGCTTGGTCATGATTTGTAAGTTTGGGTTCAAATTAGGCTTAATTGATATTTTTCCGTATATGGTTTCACTGTTTTGACACATTCTGGGAAACCAAACAGTGGTGAAGGACTATAACTCTCCACAACCAAATGCTCACTATCACTGAAGCTGAAGAGATAGTGAGCCAGAAGAAGCCCAATTGCCCCAAATGTTCACTCCTTGCCCGATAAGCCAAAAAAGGAAAATAAAATAGTAGAAACATAAACAGGGACTGACCTATTCCTTAGATTCGGTGCCATAGAAGGCAGCGACAGTGGCATCAAGAAACGGTACATCAATCAGCTAGCTCAAATCTCTGAGCTTCTCTGCCGCCATGGTGAAGGGTGAGTCATAAGTAAACCCTAGAATCTGTAGGGTCACCAAGCAAAACCTCAGAAGAGGGAAGAGATTGTAAGAGAAAGATTTAAGCAAATTTCGGTCATATCTTGAGTTCTAGATGTTTAGAAATTATGAATTTTACCTTGTATGAAAGCTGAGAGAAAGCTCTACAACTTTGATGAAGAGCTCGAAATCTCAATCAGACATCTAGTAGAGCTAACTAGGCTTAGAAGTTAGAACACAAGTTTTGTGATTGGAACATGAACAATGTGTAGTAATCAGGACATAACTCAGGCTGTAGGTGGTCTTTTGAGCTGAAACTGGTGGCATTGTAAAGCTAAGACAAAACCCTTCAACTCTCATGAAGACCACTTTTGGATATTATGATGTTATGATAGACTTATGGTCATGTGAAGACAACTGATTGGTTGAGTGGAGAGACAAGCATGATAATAATCCAACCACTCATCCAACTACTCAACGACTCATTAATCAGCCTCCTTGTCACTTTGTATCCTTCATACACTATAAATAGCACCATTGGCTACTCATTGGGAGAGTTAGTTTTGGAGATGTTAGCTTAGAATTATTAATCTTGATTTTAGATCAAGATCATGTTATTATGTTATTTACTTGTTGTAATTTTCTTTTGTTGTAAATAGAAGTTATGATCATCATCTTCTTCTCTCTTTCTTTCTTCTTGCTCATGGGTAACTAATCTTCATCTTGCTTGGGTGAAGGGGTGAAGCTTTTGGTAATAAAATAAGGTTAGATTAATTTCTTTCTTGTGCTTAAATGATATATTATCAAGTGGTCATTATATGTGTTGTATTTTATTTCTAATCAATTTAAAAACCCTTATTGTAAAGTGGAGTTCTTGATTCATTGTAGACAAGTGGTTTGGCACAATGAATGCTTGAACTCCTTTACAAGTGTTGGTGTTGGTAAATAATTAAATGAACCAAAATATAACTACGTATATAATTCTAAATGGATTTTGAATGTTTTATTTTCTGATTGGAACCTCCGTTGTGCTTGGATTTCAATTGAGCTATAAAAAGAATTAGTCTTGTCCTTAATTTATTACCAAAAGTGGATCTCCTAGCCTAAGCAAGTTCTTTAATTTAATTGTGAACAAGTTTTATTATCTTTATTGTTGTGACAAAGTCTTTCCTTACCTCAAAGAATTTTTTTTTCATCAATTCCCTGTGGATTGACCTCAGACTCCCGAGAAATTTATTACTTGAGACAACCTACACTTGGCTTTGCATCCTTTAATCCGCATCAAGTTTTTGGCACCGTTGCATCCTTTAATCCGCATTAAATATTTGATGGACTTATGCACTGTTAAAAGGAAACTAAATGTGAAAAAGAAAGCCTTTTTGGCTGAATAGGTAAGCTCCATTATTCAAAACAATAATGCGTTGAAATATAAAGACCCTGGTTGTCCTACAGTTTCATGCATTATTGGACAACATAAAATTAAAAAAACTTTACTTTGATCTTGGTGCTAGTGTCAATTTGCTTCTATATTCAGTTTATCAGCAACTCAACTTAGGTGAGTTAAAACCAACTTCTGTAGCTCTTCTACTTGCTGATAGATCAATTAAAATTCCAAGAGGAATAGTGAAAGATGTGTTGGTACAAGTTGATAAATTCATATATCCTGTAGATTTTATTGTCTTGGATACTCAACTTATGGTTTATAGTTGCAAGTCAATTCCTATTATTTTAGGCCGTCCATTTTTAGCAACATCTAATGCTTTGATAAATTGCAGAAATGGAGTGGTGAAGCTAACATTTAGAAATATGACACTGGAGCTCAATGTTTTTAACATGTGCAAGCAACCACAGGAAGTCCTTGATGAAAAGGAGGAAGTTGAAGGAATTGAAGTCATCGTAGATGATCATCTTCAAACAAGGAGTTCTTCTAACTCATTAGAAATTTGTTTAGTCAATTCATTTGACTCATACATGTCAGGTCTTGGTAGAAGTTCGTTTTCTAAAAGGAGAAGAGCAAAAAGGTTACAAGTATGTCA
Source organism: Ormosia emarginata (assembly GCA_029884605.1). Lineage (NCBI taxonomy): Eukaryota > Viridiplantae > Streptophyta > Magnoliopsida > Fabales > Fabaceae > Ormosia > Ormosia emarginata. The sequence continues at coordinate 2,491,039 of JAQQTP010000075.1, read as the reverse complement.
CAAATGTGCACGATAGAATTGTAACAAGTGATGTCATTCTTTGGGGATGGTTTCCACAAACAGAGAAGATAAAATATTTTTCATCAAGAATGGACTGAATAAGGAGTCATTAGATGATATCTTATTGACTATTGAGATGCATTTTTGTGGATTTGTGCATCGTGAACTTCTTAATTTGTGGAATCTCTTCAAGGATGAACAAAAACGTTACAGTCTTGGGAATCTGACTCTAAAATACCTTGTTTGCTAATTTATAAGAAAATTAGATGGGAAGCTTATCCTCGACTCATAGAAGGCATTTAAGTTGTTACTGAACGTGAAACCAGAGGCAGATGTGAGCCATATCCACAACAACATGTACATATTATCTTCTTCTTCTTGTTCATGTTCTTCTTAAAAAAAAAGAAAAATAAAAGAAAAAAAAGAAAAAAAAAAAAAAATTAACAAGGGCAATCCGGAATGAGTACTATGACTTTAATTAGTTGTGGAGTCCCAGCCTTTGGCTGACTAGTCATTGACTCGGGTGGACCTTTGCACGTTGGTCCTTAAAAAAGGTTCGTGTACCATGCTCTATAGAGAGCCGCACTCCATAACCTAATGTTTACCATCTAGGCACTGTGGAGTTGATAGACAGGCAAAAGTGTCCCACTCTGATTATTAGTTAGAAGTAACCCGCGGCTGTCAAAGCGTATGAGACATCTGAGCTTGATCCTTTCTTTTATTAGAAGGGGCTCTCAACGCCCTCGGATAGGATGTTTTGGATCTTGTACATTACGGGTTTCAAATTTTAGCATCTTTGTTGATGTTAGGAGCCCAAATGTGAGCTCTCTAGGTTCCAGACCCAGGATGGAAACTCACGATGGTCTCTTCTTTCTCTTTTCTTCGAATAAATGGACATGAGTGTCTACTGCACTGGTGACACACAGTATAAAGATATGCCACTACTGCACTCATAACACTCAATATAAAGATAAGCCATGAAAACTGTACAAAAAGGTATGTCATTATTTGCTATTATATTTCTTTTATCTTTGTATGATTTTGCTGTATTTTGGTTTTGGACAGATGATCCTTTGAGCAGGGTCCTTCAGGGGTTTCTAGACTTCCTTACCCTGATGGTTTTCTTGAAGTTCAAAAACAAAACAAAACAAAACAAAACAAAATAAAAATAATAATAAAAATAATAAAAAATGTTTCTAAATTTCAAACTTTTCTGACAACAGCCAACCTACCCTTATAGGTGTTATTATTACCCTTTCCATTCTTTTTCCTATTTAAACACTCCATTTTCTCCACTTTCCTCTAACTCAAAATCATTCAAAGGGAAGGTGAGTATAGAAATGGAAGGTGTTTCTATTCGTCAACTTAAAAATATTTGTGTATTTTGTGGGTCTAAGTATGGGAAGGGTTTAGAGTTTGTAAATGTAATAACTACTCTTGGTCGAACACTTGCTATGAGGAATATTCATGTTGTATACGGGGGAGGTTGCCATGGGTTAATGGGGGTTGTATCACTTGCTGTATATATAGGAGGCAGTCATGTTTTAGGTGTCATTCCTGAATATTTAACTCAACAGAACATCACTAAAAAGATAATTGAGGAGGAACTTAAGGTATCATCTATGCATGAATGAATGAAGATAATGCTTGACGACTCTGATGCATTCATTGCCTTACCAGGTGGTTTTGGTACTTTAGAAGAAGTTTTTCAAATTGTCCCTTGCGCCCAACTAAACATCCACCATAAACCCATAGGTTTATTGAATGTTAATAATTTCTTTGATCTTTTGTTATTTTTTCTTGACAAAGCTATAGAACAGAAATTTGTCACACATGCGGCAAGACTACTTCTTATCTTTGCTTCCACTGTTGATGAGTTAATTGATAAATTAGAAGCTTTTGTTTATAAACCTGATCCAGCAATAGCTCAGATAGATTAGTCAGTAGGAAGCAGTGAGGGAAGTAGCATGAAAAGAAAGCCAGATCTGACACTTCGTTTATAATTTTTCTTTACCTTTGATTTTATTTATTGTACTTTGTTTCTATTTAAATTTGTGTCAGATTTCTCGAACAGGCAATATCTTCTTTCTTTTACTCATCTATATTTTAACATTAAGGACAATGTTGTGATCTGGTTGGGGGGAAGGATAGTTGACCCAAAAAAAAATTAGGAAGTATGATATGATTGTCATGAACTTACAAAACTAATGAATGATGGCAGAGTAAGGAGTAATTTTACTCCTGAGACGCATCTAAATTGGGAAGTATGTTTAGTGATATGAATGTCAGAAACCTACAGCAAAACCAATTAGGGATGACAGAGTAAGGAATAATTTTACTTTTGAAGTAAATTACTCTTGAGACGCATCTAGATTGGGGAAGTAATTATTCTGTGATGATTTGTGGAAATAACAAAGTTTTATAGTTTGATTTCCTTTGAATGATTCAAGTGAATGAATTCTCATATCCTTTAAAGCAATTGAAATTCATGGATCATAGCATGGTTGAATAAATTGTCTTTTGTCTTAAATTTCATATGCTTGGTTATGGATGTTGAATTGATAGATTGAGAATGATAGAAATATGCCTTGTGAGATTTTGAGCCTATAGATGAATGGTTTGAACATTTGTACCATTCTCTTATTTCTTGTGTGATTTTCACTCATGGAATTGTTACTCTAGAACTTGCTTTGATTCTTTTTTGGGCTACATTTTCACATGCATACATAAACATGATTGAGGTATTTTTCTTGAAATAGCTACTTTAACCAAATAGGCAGTCTTGCTCAGTAGTATATTGTCTCAATATGATATCAAGCACTCTTATGACTTCTTGGAAATTCTCTGATTCCTGCTAACGTAAGGCATTGGAAATGGCCTATTTCCCTTTGTTTAACCCCTTTGAGATTATTTGACTATTCCTTGTTTCTAGCTCATTATGTGCCTTAAATGAAAAATCATGTTCTTACCTGACTTTATGGAATAAGAGAGCATTGGCTTTGTTAATGGATGAGTTATTGAACAAATGTGGGGGTATGTGTGCAAAATGGATTGGTGAAAAAGGAAAGAGTAGCTAATTGAAAAAAAAAATGTGTGTGTATACTTATGATCTAAAAAAAATGTGTAAAGAGGGGTCAACAAGGCAAAAAAAGAAGAAGAAAAGAATATGTAAAGGGAATTTGTATTAGGTGGAGTTGGGATAAACTTTCATGCTTGTTAATTGAACTCAGCTTTCATGCTCTTTTATTCTCTTTGGTTTTTAACTTGCCAAATCCATATTACCACCCTCCTTTACCTTGATCTCATTACAACCTTCAATAAAGTCCTCATGATTTGTGTATGCATGTATTCTGAGTAGTAGAGAAGTATAAGATAAGCAAGCTTATGGTAGTGCAATTTTTCATGGGTTGAATAAAGTGAAATACTTACCTTTTAAACACTTAAGGGATTGAAAGTGAATTCTATGAGGATCTATCATTCTTGATTCATTCTTTTCAACTGAAGTTTCCTTGCTTGTTGGTTGAGATGTGAAGAAATGTTACCTCATGAATGCTTTGATCTCTTGAATTTCTGGTTGCTCTTCTTGATTCATCGAGTCTTTTAGAGTTTTTAACTTTTGAGTCTATGTCGTTTTTCTTTGTTTCCTAGCTTTGATCTTATGTGTTTTGCCCAGGAGTGCAAAAATCTATGTGTGAGGGAATTTGATAATCACATATTTTATACATTAATAAACCCTCATTTTTAATTATTTACACTCTCTATGTACTAGTCATGATTTGTAAGTTTGGGTTCAAATTAGGCTTAATTGATATTTTTCAACATTGTTGAGATTTTACACTATTTCTGTATTTCAGCCATATCTTGAGTTCTAGATGTTTAGAAATTATGAATTTTACCTTGTAGGAAATTTGAGAGAAAGCTCTACAACTTTGATGAAGAGCTCGAAGTCTTAATCGGACATCTAGTGGAGCTAATTGGGCTTGGAATTCAGAACACAAGTTTTGTGATTGGAACCTGAACAGTGTGCAGTAACTACGGCATAACTTGGGCTGTAGGTGGTCTTTTAAGCTGAAACTGGTGGCATTGGAAAGCTAAGACAAAACCCTTCAACTTGTATGAAGACCATTTTTCGATATTATGACATTATGACAAGCTTATAGTCGTGTAAAGACAACTGATTGGTTGAGTGGGGAGACAAGCATGATAATAATCTAACCACTCATCCAACCACTTAACCACTCATTCAACTACTCATTAATCAGCCCCCTTGTCACTTTGTATCCTTCATACTGTTACCAAGTGGCTTCCAGTACTCAAGAGGGGGGGTGAATTGAGTAACAAAAACTTTTGCAAAAGCTTTAAACAAATAAATTTTGCTCAATATAATTATTAAAGAATGTGGAAGAGATGTGAAAAAAGAAGAACAAGTAATAAATAAATTGCAGGAATCAAAAAATAAAGTGCATAAAATAAAGAGAATAAGGGAAAGAAAAACAGTACACGATTTTATCCCGGTTCGACCACCAACCACTTGTGGCCTACGTCCAAATCCCAGAAACACCGTTCGAGATTTTTCACTATTCAAGACAAGCTTAAACAACAGGTGCTTGCAACCTTTACAATACGGAGCACTTTTCACACACAGGGAAACTCTACCCTTGTGCTCAAGCCTCAATTAAACAAAAGGGATACCTCACCCTTATACAATCCTTGGGGATACCTCACCCTCAATAAACAGAAATAGATAAAGAGATGAAGTGAAACTCTCACTAAGAGTAGATAAATACAAATTGAAGCACTAAGGAGCTGTTTCTCAAATATCTCAAGAGTTAAGCAATTATAAGTTCAGAAAAAAGAGAGAATAAAGTAGAGCACGTTTTCAAGCAAGCAAAAATGATCACAATGTTCAGGGAGTTTTTCAGAGAAGTCCCAGGCCTCTATTTATAGAGCTCGTGGAAGAATATGGCCGTTGGGAGCAATTAATAACATTAAAAACTTTCTGATTCTTCGTATGCTGTTCAAAACGTAGCTCTGTTTCTCGTGGGGTATTCGAATGCCTGAAGGAGGTATTCGAATACCTCTGTCAAAAACTCTTTTAGAAAACTGCTTAAGTTGGAGTTATTCGAATACCAGTCAAGGGTATTCGAATACCTCATTAAAACAAGGCATATTTCGAAAACATGGTATTCGAATACCATATGGGGTATTCGAATGCCTTATTTAAAAAAGGTTCATTCTGAAATTGAGTTATTCGAATACCATATGGGGTATTCGAATGCCTCTGTTTTAGCACAGCAGAGAATATCAGTTACGAATCAGGTTATTCGAATACCATATTGAGGTATTCGAATACCTCAGTTAAAAACAGTTCAAAATCCTTTACAAAAAGCTTCGAAATGCTTGTTTTCAACTTTTAAAACATTTGATCTTTTAAAACCTTCAGTTTAGGTTATCTTTAATCATTTGAGATATTTAATTAACAGCTCCATACATGATAGATCCTAAGTCCTAAAGCTAATCTTTAAACACTTGGACTTGGTCTTCTCATCATCCTTATGTTTGTTATCATCAAAATACATCTTCATTGTTGCGTAGCAAACACATTCTCCCCCTTTTTGATGATGACAAACTATCATAGAGAAAAGCATCGATGACAGAAATAATTGGAATTCACAAAGTAAGAGGCTTACATTCATATGTGCGTGGCGTAGCTCCCCCTTAATGTTGGAATCCAATAATAGTTATTTTAAACCTGTCTTTTCTCATAGTTATATTTTTCTCCCCCTTTGGCATAATCAAAAAGATACAACAAAATATAATGCATAAAGGAGGCAATAAGCATAAAGAGAAACTGATTGTATTAATAATTTAGCCAATATACATAATATAAGGAAAGAGTAAACAGCTAATACAAAAAGGCATCCAAGCAAGAACAAAGCCTAGGAATAGGCATCCGGCGGAGGAGGAGGGGAATCAGAACCCCGTGAAGATAGCAAAGCACGCAAGGCAGCTTGCTCACGCTCAACACCATCAAGTCTGTCAAACAGAACTGAGAAGGTGTGTTCCAAATAAGCTCGGTTATCCTCCATGTAAGCACGGTTGGCCTGTAAGGTGGCCATGACTTGATCCAGAGTGACTGAACCAGCAGCAGAAGCAGGGGCAGCAGGGCCAGCAGTGACAGAGGCAGCAGGGGCTACTGGAGCAGCAGCAGGGGCAGCGGCAGGATCAGCTGGGTCGTCCTCATCATCGTCAACTTCAACTGGGAATACCCAGCCTTCATCAGTCTTTATCATCTTCATTCGGTTCAGCGTATAAGAGCCAAACACATTATGGTGGGTCAGCTGAGTTTTTCGCTCGGTCTCCACAATCTGCGGATACTTGCCTAAGAAGGCAGTGATGATCACCCCATAAGGTAGCTCTGAGCGTTCTTTTCCCTTAGCTCTCATCATATGCTTCATGATGAATACGGGCCAGTTTATCTGGTATCCTTTCTTCAGGATCCACAGCATAAACACATCATCTTCACTCAGGTAGGCGTAGTTCCCACCTCTAGGAGCTAAGATGTGGGCATAAGCATAATGTAAGAGCCTGTCCTGGCTCTTCATCATGCCCCCTTTGACTCCCTTTTGAGTCGGAGGTAATGCCAACCCAGGTCTAAGAACGTCTTCGATGGCTCGAATCTTGTCGAACCGCTGGACAAACTCTTCACAGTCTTCGTTGTTACGGCCAGCAGATTCTAAACCAAAAAAGCGAACCCAGTCCTGTGGAGTGATCACAATGTGCTGATCACAGACGTCAGAGTGGAGTTCCAGTCCTTCAATCCTCAAGTTGCAGTAGAACATTTTGACCAAATCGGGATAGAGGACCTCCTTATAGGAGCAAAAACGTAGCACGCCCTGGATGTCCAGCTGGTGCAGGAAATCAAAGCCACCTTCTTTTTCAAAGAAGGCCAAATCCAGGTACTTGGGCTGCACAAGATTTCGTTCTCTGAAATGAGAAATGAACCGTCCAAGAGTTTCTGGGTGAGAGGAGAGCCTTCGCAGATCCAATGGGTTGTTGCAAGGCGCGGTTTTTGTGCGAGCACGTTTGGAGGAGGAAGCCATGGATGAAGGTTGAAGATGAGAGGAATGGGTTTGAAAAGAGAGGGAGTGACGGTTGGGTGATACGAAGGAGACGGTATTCGAATAGGAGATGAAAAACGAGAGAGAAGAAATGAAAAATGAGATGAGTGAACGGGTGAACGAAGGGGCTTATATAAAACTCAGACTGAGGTATTCGAATACCTCGATTGGTATTCGAATACTGCTGTTTGGAAACGCAAAGGTCATGGCTCTCTTGAAAGAAGGTATTCGAATACCTCTGTAGGTATTCGAATAGACTGTCCAAAAAGGATTGGCCCAGACAAGCAGGTATTCGAATACTGCTTAGGGTATTCGAATACACCAGAGACAGGAACGAAAGCCTGATAGCAAGAGGCTTCAGGTTATTCGAATAACCACTAAGGTATTCGAATACTCCTGGTTAATAAATCATGAAAGCATGCGAGGAAAAATGATGGTATTCGAATACCATATGAAGGTATTCGAATAACTTAGTTTGAAAAACATAAAAACTTACGTCCAGAATGCAATTTTGAAGAAGAAAACTTACCCAATTAAATGAGTACCTGCAAAACAGAATGGAGGGTATCTCCGACGCTCAAGTCAGTAACAATTAAAGATCAATAAAACAATGAGTATTAGATTTAACAAATTAAATACACGATTGATCCAAAATGCCAAGCTCTCTTCTTAAATGAAAGAACGAATCTTTAGGTAAAGGTTTTGTGAAAATATCGGCAAGTTGATTATTGGTTTCAACAAATTCTAACACACAATCACCTTTTTGAACATGATCTCGTATAAAATGGTGCCTTATCTCAATGTGCTTAGTTCTAGAGTGCATAATGGGATTCTTTGTCAGATTAATTGCACTAGTATTATCACATCTTATAGGGATGTGATTAAGCTGAAGACCAAAGTCTAAAAGTTGTTGCTTCATCCATAGAATTTGAGCACAACAACTTCCTACCGCCACATATTCAGCCTCAGCGGTGGATAAAGCCACGCTATTTTGTTTCTTGCTATGCCAAGAAACTAAGGAATTGCCAAGCAAGTGACATGTTCCACTAGTGCTTTTCCGATCCAATTTGCATCCAGCAAAATCGGAGTCAGAATAACCAATAAGACTACAAGTGGCACCTTTGGGGTACCACAAGCCCACTTGTGTAGTGCCACCTAGATATTTCATAATACTTTTTACAGCACTTAAATGCGACTCTTTAGGATTAGCTTGATATCGAGCACACATGCATACGCTAAACATTATATCAGGCCTACTAGCAGTGAGATAGAGAAGAGATCCGATCATACCTCGATATTTAGTAATTTCTACAGAATTACCTGCTTCGTCTTTATCCAAGTAACACGAAGTACTCATTGGTGTAGCCATATGCTTTGAGTTGTCCATTCCAAACCTCTTGAGAAGTTCTTTGCAATACTTTGTTTGGCTAATGAACGTTCCACTCCTTGTTTGTTTGATTTGAAGTCCAAGGAAGAAATTGAGTTCTCCCATCATGGACATTTCGAATTCGCTTTGCATGATTTTGGCAAATTCCTTGCACAGATTTTCGTTAGTAGCACCAAATATGATATCGTCTACATATACTTGTACAAGGAGTATATCATGGTTTTTATTTTTAATAAAAAGAGTTGTGTCAACCTTACCTCTTGTAAAATCATGTTCTAAAAGGAACTTACTTAATCTTTCATACCAAGCTCGTGGAGCTTGTTTTAAGCCATACAAAGCCTTTTTCAATTTGAAAACATGGTTAGGTAAATCATAATTTTCAAAACCTGGAGGTTGGTCAACATATACTTCCTCTTGAATAAAGCCATTTAAAAAGCACTTTTAACATCCATTTGATATAATTTGAAATCCATGATGCAAGCAAAAGCAAGTAACATTCTAATAGCTTCTAATCTAGCTACAGGTGCATAGGTTTCTTCATAATCTATACCTTCTTCTTGATTATAGCCTTTTGCTACAAGTCTAGCTTTATTTCTTGTTATTATGCCAGCTTCATCAAGTTTGTTTCTAAAAACCCATTTAGTACCGATAATAGGATGATTATTAGGCCTAGGAACTAGTTCCCAAACTTGGTTTCGTTCAAATTGATTTAATTCTTCTTGCATAGCTAGAAACCAATGTTCATCATTAAAGGCTTCATTAATGTCTTTAGGTTCGATTTGAGAAACAAAAGCTAAGTGATTACATGCATTTCTAATGGAGTTTCGAGTACTTACACCTTTGGATACATCACCTATTACTTGATCAAGCGGATGATATTTTGAGGTACGCCATTCTTTGGGAAGCTCCAAAGCTTGTGAATCCTCTTGTCTTTGTTTATCTTCTTGCTCCTTGATTTCTTTTTCCTTGCTATCCAAATGTGTTTCCGCTAAGGCCTCTGCAACATCATCAATAACAAGATCCTTTCTCGATCCTTTTGGGTCGTTTCATCAAATGCAACATGTATAGATTCTTCAATAGTCATAGTTCTTTTATTATATATACGAAAAGCCTTACTATTATTTGAATAACCAAGAAATATACCTTCATCAGACTTAGCATCAAACTTGCCTAGGTTATCTTTTCCATTATTTAAAACAAAACATTTGCAACCAAAAACATGAAAATGTGCGACATTTGGCTTTCTTCCCTTGTATAATTCATATGGGGTTTTCTTTAAAATAGGCCTTATAAGGGCCCTGTTCATAACATAACAAGCTGTATTTGACAAAGATCCGCCCAAAAATACTTAGGAAGAAGCAGCCTCATTAAGCATAGTTCTCGCCATTTCTTCTAAAGAACGGTTTTTCCTTTCTACAACTCCATTTTGTTGTGGAGTTCTAGGGGCAGAGAAATTATGATTAATGCCATGTTCATCACAATAATTTTCAAAAACATTGTTTTCAAATTCGCCACCATGATCACTTCTTATAGAAGAAATTTGAAAACCTTTTTCGTTTTGAATAACTTTGGCAAGTCTTTTAAATGCTAGAAATGCATCATTTTTATTTGCAAGAAATAAAGTCCATGTAAACCTAGAAAAATCATCCACAATCACTAAAGCATAGTAATTCCCACCAAAGCTCATAGTTCTAGAGGGTCCAAATAAATCCATGTGCAAAAGTTGTAAAGGTCTAGTAGTTGAAACTATATTTTTTGATTTAAAAGAGACCTTTATTTGTTTACCCTTTTGACATGTATCACATAATTTATCTTTAACAAAATTAAGCTTTGGTAGTCCAATTACTAGCTCTTTAGAGACCAACTTCCTTAGGTGATCCATGTGAATGTGTGCAATTCTCCTATGCCATAACCATGAATCATCATTCTTACTTAAAAGGCATTTCGCATCATTTGAAGATATATCATCAAGGCTAATCATATAAATGTTATTTATTCTATGACCAATGAATTTAACATGTTTATCATTTTTATCTTCAATTATGCAACAATTTGAATCAAAAATTACCTTATTACCTTTGTCACATAATTGGCTAATACTAAGAAGGTTATGTTTTAAGCCTTCAACAAGCAACACATTTTCAATAGAGGAATTTGGATTCTTGCCAACTTTTCCAATTCCAAGAATTTTTCCCTTGTTGTTGTCTCCATAGGTAACATGTCCATGATTCTTGGGGATAAACATGGTGAATTTTGAGTCGTCTCCAGTCATGTGCTTGGAACAAATTTGTCGAGATACCAATTTGAGCTCCTGGCTTTCAAGCACACCTACAACACAATTTTAATTTTTAACTTTTGGTACCCAAATTTTCTTGGGTCCTTGAGTGTCGATTTTAGGCAATGTACCCTTTGGAACCCAAACCATTTTTGTCCCAATTTTTGTGTTAACATTCTTTCTAGCATTGCATGTTGAAGCACTATGACCTTTCTTTCCACAAGTAAAAACATTTAATAAATGGACTACTGGAAGTACTTGAATAAACGAAAAAAATTTTTATAAGATTTATGTTGATTTTTCGGGTTATAACCAATTCCACTTTTTCAAAAACAACCCTTTGTTTCCCTAATATAATATTTAGATTATCTCTCCCGAAGTGAATTTGGCAAGGGTATTTTTTAAGTCTTCAATTTCTTTCTCAAGTGTATGACATGAAGAACAAGAATACGAAGTAGAAGCATGTGAGGGATGAGATGAGCATGCATCAATAATTCCCAAAGTTTCATTTTCAATTTTTAGTTCTTCAATCTCTTTATTTAAAATAAGAATTTTATTTTCTAAAGAAGAGATTTTTTTCTTAGAAGAAGAAATTTGTTTTGTGAGTTTTATTGATTCGTCATGCAATTCTTCAAAGGCATCTTGTAACTCATCATAAGAGGGCAGTAAAGTAGAGTTAGAACTTACCTCATTTTCGCTTTCTTCTTCTTCTCCTTTGGCCATGAGACAGAGTTGAGCTTCTTCGCTATCTGAGCTGTCAGTTGAATCCATGTCGTTTTCATCCCATGCTATATAGGCTTTTCTTGCTTTTCTTTCTTTGAAGGGCTTCTTCTCAAGTCTCTCTTTCTTCTTTTGGTAAACTGGGCATTCCATTTTCATGTGACCAGGCTTGCCACATTCATAGCAAGTAGGAGTTGATGAAGCTCCTTCGCCTTTGTAATGAGTCTTCTTCGGAGGGAAGGGAGGTCTTCTTTGCATTCCCTTTTTCTTGAGAAATTTACCAAATTTTTTAACTAACAGACTGAGATTTTCTTCGTTTACCTCAATGTTTTCTGAGCTTTCTTCATCTTCTTCATCATCATTGTCAATTGTTGAGGAAGTGGCTTTAAGCGCTATCCCCTTTTTTTTTATCATTTTCTTCGCTTTGACTTAATCTGCTCGCTTCTAGTTCATGCTCATGAAGTTTTCCAAAAAGGGTGGCTAATGACATGGTTGTCAAGTCCCTTGATTCTCGAAATTGTCTTGTCACCTTGGGCTGCCAAATCCTCGCTTAAACACCTTAACACTTTATTAATCAAATCTTCGTTAGTAAAACTTTTTCCTAAAGATGCAAGATGATTAACAATGTGGGTGAACCTCTTTTGCATTTCTTGAATGCTTTCTCCTTGGTTCATTCTAAACAATTCATATTCGCGAGTTAGAGAATTGATTCTCGACCTCTTAACTTCACTAGTACCCTCATGGGTAACTTGCAAAGTGTCCCACATTTCTTTAGCGGTTTTGCAATTAGAAATTCTAAAAACTCATCATACCCCAAAGCAAAGTGGTAATGATGTTTTTGGCTTTTAAATTATATTGGACTTTTCTTTTATCCTCATCGACCAATCACTTCTAGGTGTCTCGGTTTTTACACCATCGACAACGCGTGTAGGTATAAATGCGCCGTTTTCGACAAAGATCCCACACATCTAGATCAATAGCTTCGATGAAGATTTTCATTCTTTCCTTCCAATATGCGTAACCATCCCCATTGAAAAAGGGTGGTCGGTTTATGGAAGATCCCTCTGAAAAACCATTTAAGGAAGCCATGTTCTCTTGAAGCGGCTAAGCTCTTTATACAAGAGTCTAGCTCTGATACCACTTGTTACCAAGTGGCTTCCAGTACTCAAGAGGGGGGTGAATTGAGTAACAAAAACTTTTGCAAAAGCTTTAAACAAATAAATTTTGCTCAATATAATTATTAAAGAATGTGGAAGAGATGTGAAAAAGAAGAACAAGTAATAAATAAATTGCAGGAATCAAAAATAAAGTGCATAAAATAAAAAGAATAAGGGAAAGAAAAACGCAGCACAAGATTTATCCCGGTTCGACCACCAACCACTTGTGGCCTACGTCCAGTCCCCGAAACACCGTTCGAGATTTTTCACTATTCAACACAAGCTTAAACAACAGTGCTTGCAACCTTTACAATACGGAGCACTTTTCACACACAGGAAACTCTACCCTTGTGCTCAAGCCTCAATTAAACAAAAGGGATACCTCACCCTTATACAATCCTTGGGGATACCTCACCCTCAATAAACGAGAAATAGATAAAGAGATGAAGTGAAACTCTCACTAAGAGTAGATAAATACAAATTGAAGCACTAAGGAGCTGTTTCTCAAATATCTCAAGAGTTAAGCAATTATAAGTTCGAAAAAAGAGAGAATAAAGTAGAGCACGTTTTCAAGCAAGCAAAAATGATCACAATGTTCAGGGAGTTTTTCAGAGAAGTCCCAGGCCTCTATTTATAGAGCTCGTGGAAGAATATGGCCGTTGGGAGCAATTAATAACATTAAAAACTTTATGATTCTTCGTATGCTGTTCAAAACGTAGCTCTGTTTCTCGTGGGGTATTCGAATGCCTGAAGGAGGTATTCGAATACCTCTGTCAAAAACTCTTTTAGAAAACTGCTTAAGTTGGAGTTATTCGAATACCAGTCAAGGGTATTCGAATACCTCATTAAAACAAGGCATATTTCGAAAACATGGTATTCGAATACCATATGGGGTATTCGAATGCCTTATTTAAAAAAGGTTCATTCTGAAATTGAGTTATTCGAATACCATATGGGGTATTCGAATGCCTCTGTTTTAGCACTGAAATAAGAATATCGATTCTGAATCAGTTATTCGAATACCATATTGAGGTATTCGAATACCTCGGTTAAAAACAGTTCAAAATCCTTTACAAAAAGCTTCGAAATGCTTGTTTTCAACTTTTAAAACATTTGATCTTTTAAAACCTTCAGTTTAGGTTATCTTTAATCATTTGAGATATTTAATTAACAGCTCCATACATGATAGATCCTAAGTCCTAAAGCTAATCTTTAAACACTTGGACTTGGTCTTCTCATCATCCTCATGTTTGTTATCATCAAAATACATCTTCATTGTTGCGTAGCAAACACACATACTCTATAAATAGCACCATTGGATGCTCATTGGGAGAGTTAGTTTTGGAGATGTTAGTTTGGAATTATTAATCTTGGTTTTAGATCAAGATCATGTTATTATGTTATTTACTTGTTGTAATTTTCTTTTGTTGTAAATAGAAGTTATGATCATCTTCTTCTTCTCTTTTTCTTTCTTCTTGCTCATGGGTAACTAATCTTCATCTTGCTTGGGTGAAGGGGTGAAGCTTTTGGTAATAAAATAAGGTTAGATTAGTTTCTTTCTGTGCTTAAATGATATATTATCAAGTAGTCATTATATGTGTTATATTTTGTTTCCAATCAATTTAGAAACCCTCCTTGTAAAGTGGAGTTCTTGATTCATTGTAGACAAGTGGTTTGGCACAATGAATGCTTGAATCCATTTACAAGTGTTGGTGTTGGTAAATAATTCCTCCTTGTAAAGTGGAGTTTTTGATTCATTGTAGACAAGTGGTTTGGCACAATGAATGCTTGAACCCATTTACAAGTGTTGGTGTTGGTAAATAATTAAAGAAACCAAAATATAACTAGGTATATAATTCTAAATGGACTTTGAATGTTTTATTTTCTGATTAGAACCTTTGTTGTGCGTGGATTTCAATTGAGTTATAAAAAGAATTAATCTTGTCCTTAATTTATTACCAAAAGTGGATCTCCTAACCCAAGCAAGTTCTTTAATTTAATTGTGAAGAAGTTTTATTATCTTTATTGTTGTGACAAAGTTTTTCCTTACCTCAGGATTTTTTCTTCATCAATTCCCTGTGGATCGACCTTGGACTCCCGAGAAATTTATTACTTAAGACAACCTGCACTTGGGTTTGCATCCTTTAATCCACTGACTTGCTTTCTCTGGATCCACCTCGCCTCTAAACTGTGGCGGATTATGACGCCTAAACTCAGCCAAATTTAGGGCATCAGCAGTAGCATCTTGTTTGAGTCGCTTCTCGATTTTGGCCGAGTAATCACTTCAACCATCCGCCGCATAGCCTCGGCGGCCGCAATCATAGGGTCCACATCACGATTCATGTTCGTTCCTCTACCTCGTCCGTACATCTTCAAACAAACAAAACAAAATTAGATGCATCCTTTTAGATACTTCCGAAAGGATATAAATCACAGAGAAGCACAAAGCACAAACAAAAACAGACCCAACCACAACCCCAAAAGACTCTAACTTGGGCTCTGATACCAACTAATGTAACACCCCTTTGGGGATGCCACACATATAAAGAAAATTAAAATAAATAAATAAAATCTACCCAAGTTATAAAACATTTATTACATAATAATATGGGTCGTAAAGTAATTCCTGATAAACAGATTATTAAAAATAAAATATTACAGAAAACATAAAATAAACAGAACAACACTACTCATAATATACATATGTTCCAAGTTATAAGTTATACTCATAATATACATATGTTCCAAGTTATAAGTTATACAAATAATTTACAACTACAATTACAAATATTTAAACAGAAACAGTAAATAAAAACAGTAAAAGAGTCAATATATACATCCATACGCAGACGCGCCCAAAAAACATCATGCATATTTACTCCTCTGAAGGATCACTCTCAACATGAAAATGATCATCAGGAGACAAATATCCCGGATGTCTCGACTCTCGGCGGACATGAGACCGCGCAGTCGATACGAGTGTCATCTCACTAGGCTCAGTGGATACACCACCCCAATGACGCCTAATGGATAAAGGTAACTCTAAATGCAGAAACACCGTCGTCGTCATCACTGGCTCGTCATCAAATCTATGGTGTAGGGTCACCGTCATCCATCCCGCATACGTCACAGAGTCTCTATCTCCTCTCATGTGCCACGATAGCGATCCACCGTGAAACTCGAGAGTCACGAACCCCAAAAATCCGTGCACCGCCATACCAAAACTAATCAATCCAATGGATATGGATGATCGATGGTTCTTGATCGTCAACCGGTCGTCGGCTAGGCCGATCTTCCTCCTCCTCGGGGTACGTAACCTCAAGAGGTCGTTCCTCTTCCTCGAACTCTTTACCATATAAACAGGTATATACGTAAAAACACATACAATAAAGAGGTAAGACAATCTAAAATCACCACAAACATGGCCAATAAGAAGACGACAAACAACAGATATACAATTCATGCAATATGAAAAGCTATAACATTAATAAGTAACAGAGTAGTGTAAAGATTCAAAAAGATTTAAATATCCCAACAATATACCATCACGTATAAAATAAAACAAGAAACAAATGATACAATACAACAATAGATAAAACAAATACAAGAAACAAATAAATCAATATCAATATAATAAACAGATAAGACAAAAATAAAAAATAGATAAGACAAAATAAATAAATAGATCCCAATAAATAAACATAAGACACACCCTACTCCATGGAGCTAAAAAACATACAAAGATATCGAGAGAATGACTCGCAAAAATCTATTAGTACCACGGCCTGCCCAACCAACTATTGCGTTGTCACACGTTGCGTCTATAGCCCCACGACACAAGAATCCATCATCCAAGCGTGGTGTAGTTCACGGTCTCACGTTATGGCACTACAGCAAATGTACTACTAGACTTTACAAATCTCGATTAAATATAGTGCGTGTCGAGTCCATTAGTGTGCTATCGGTTTACTACGGCCCAAATGAAGCTACCAACTATCCACATATGGGATACCGTACACTAACGTCTCCAAGTCCATTAGAACAATGGACCACACTACGTTTATCGCATCGACAACACGATGTGATTCGTCTCATCAACCAATCCACCAAAAATTTGGCATAAACTCAATACATAATTCCAAAAATATAAAATTACTAAAATGCCCTCAAGATAATAATATGCCCTCAATGGCAAAAAAATAGAAAGCCTATACGGGTTCACATTTTCCCGACAAATAAAAATCTTCAAAAGCCTCATGACGGGTTCACATTTTCCCGACAAAGATAAAATAAATGCAGCAAATTCCAGGAAAAATCTTTTTTTGGTCAATCGCGTAGAAATTTTATCGCGTTTTCACAATCTCGTCGTTTTTATAAACGTTTTGAAATCGCGTAAATATATTTTTCTGTTTTCAAAATCGCGTAGGATTTTTAATACGTTTCTCAATCGCGTAAGATTTTTAAATTATTTTCTTGACCGAATTCCTTAAAAATTCTTGTTTAAATAAACAAAAATAATAAATAATACTTTTAAGCTACGTATAATATTTTCTATACCGTATAATCGTCTTTTGAACATCTTTCCTATCTTATTTGTTCATTTTTACTAAAATTTGACAAGATTTTGCTTAGAAAATTATATTAATGGTTTCCTAATTTTACCGTAAAAATTCGTTTATTAAATTTTTAAACCATATACTTAATCCTTTTGAAAACTACTAACATGCTTCAAAATACAAAGATGAGGTATATGTTAGAAATTTTTGAAAGTTAATGATTTCATTTCTAATAACAAAATCATTAGTTCTAAGTTCTCAAACTTATTTCTAATTGATTCTTTTCTTTAAAACTCATTTTAGAAAAATTCTTTTAACACATATTGTATCCTTATACTTAGAAAAGGTTTGGATTTAATTTTAGAAACCATGGATACTTGGTTTGGCATGTTGGCCGAATTTCCTAAATATTTTGAAATTGATTTCTAAATTATTTCTCATCTTCTAACTATATGTCAAACTTATTGTATTGTCTAAATTCATTTAACCATTGTTTTAGAAAATGGTTTTTCAAATCAACACATTCATTTTAGGCATGTTGGCCGAAAATACTAAGTCTTACCATTTGATTTCTAAATTCATTTTCTTTGATCTAATCAACTTGAAACCTTTTAATTCTCCTAGGTTAATTAAATTACCTTTTAAGAAAATTAAGAGAACATTTTGGTTCTCCATTTGTCTAGTGGTCGTGAGCCTCATATATCTTCCGAGAAAAAAATATTAAAACAAGATTTGTAGCATGAAAAAATTATACAACCACATCACTTTTATTTTACAATCACAAAATCTCGAAACAAATTACGTAAAAAGACCAAATAAAATTTGAGCCAACCATATAAACGTATTTGTATTTCATGCGTACAGTAAATTGAGAAGCAATCGTGTTTAGGTTTAAAATAGGGACACAACGGTCATTCACACGAAAGCTTGAAAAGAAAAAAAAACAATACATTCTAATGGTACATTTTCTAAAAATTGGGGTGTTACAATTCTCCCCAACAAATAAAAATTTCGTCCTCGAAATTGCTACTAAGTTGTTCCTCAAAACAAATGAGGATACTTGATCCTTCATTTTATCTTCTAGCTCCCGTAGCTTCACCCGTCACATCATTCCATATGACCTTCACTAGCTCGATCATTTTCCCTCATAAAAAAATAATATTTTCCCCGCATCCAAATCACAAAAAAGTCCATTAAAATCACGACATTAATATTGACACTAAATCTTTACCTTTACGTCCTCAATTCGACGCGTAGTGCAAAGTTTCATAAGTCAAATTCTCCTTCATTTTTCATCCGAGGCCGTATAACATGCGTCGGATCTGGTATATACTTTCGTAATCGAGACACATGAAATACGTCATGCATTTTTCGACAAAACGACGGCATAGCGATCCGATATACGCTACAGACCTATACGTCGGATAATCTCGATACGGTCCAATGAATTTAGGAGTAAGTTTCTTAGACTTAATAACTCTTCCGACACCAATTTTAGGAGTAACTCTTAGAAACACATGCTCACCCTCCTCAAATTCAAGAGGTCGTCTTCGTTTATCCGCATAACTTTTCTGTCTGCTTTGTGTCGTCTTCATCTTCTCTTGTATCATCTTTACCTTTTTCGTAGTCTGTTGTACAAGATCTGGTCCAACAGTCATACTTTCCCCATCTTGATACCAACACAACGGTGTTCGACATCGTCTTCCATACAACGCCTCATAGGGTGCCATCCCTATACTTGAGTGAAAGCTATTGTTGTAGGTGAATTCTATCAAAGATAAAAATTCATCCCAACTTCCTTGTTGTTCTAAAACACAAGCACGCAATATATCTTCCAAAGACTGTATAGTTCTCTCTGTCTCGACCATCCGTCTGCATGGATGATACACCGAACTCGGTCCGTAACTTAGTTCCCATAGCTTCTTGCAAATACTCAAAATCTTGACGTAAACCTCGGATCTCGATCGAAACTATACATGTAGGTACACCATGTAATCCGACAATTTCACTGATGTACAATCAAGGTTAATCTTTCCAATGAATACTTAATATTAATTGGTAAGAAATGAGCCAATTTCGTAAGCCTATCGACTATAACCCATATCGAATCATGACCTTTCCTTGTCTTTGGCAAACCAATAACGAAATCCATCGATATACTATCCCATTTCCATTCTCGGAATAGATAATGGTTGTAACATTCAAATTCTGGTCTTTGATGTTCCACTTTCGCCTTTTGACAGTACTAGATAAGTTGACACGCACCTAATAACATCACTCTTCAATCCATGCCACCGTAATAACTTCTTCAAGTCTTGGTACATCTTTGTTATGCCCGGATGCATACTCAATAGACTAGTATGGGCATGTTCCACAATATATCGCCTCGCCTCCTGGCCACGAGGAACACAGACTCTACCCCCGAAACCTCAAAATTCCATCGCCTTCTTCTTTGAACTCTATTATCTCGTCTTGCTTTATTTGTTCTCTTATTCCTTGCAAAAACTTATCAAGCATTCTATTTTTCTCTTATGTCTTCCATCACCTCGCTCGAGATGGTAACCATGTTAATACAGATCTTCCCTATTTTAACTCAACAAATGACCACACATCTCTAAACTGTTCAATGAGCTCTTTTTCCTTGATCATCGAGCGTAAGCACCGATAATCTTTCTACTTAAGGCATCACCACGACATTCGCCTTTACCAGGGTGGTACAACAAATTGAAAATCATAATCTTTCGTAGAATTCTAACCATCTCCGCTGCCTCATGTTCACTCCTTCCGATCATACAAGTACTTCAAGCTCTTGTAATCACCGAAAATGTTGAACGTTGCTCCATAGAAAAATGTCTCCATATCTTTAGAGCAAAAACCACAAATAATTCCAAATCGTGCGTTGGATAATTCCTCTCATGAACCTTCAATTGTCGAGAAGCATATGCCACAACGTTCCGATCTTGCATCAACACGCATCCTAGCCCTTGATAAGAAGCGTCGCAATACACATCAAAAGATTTCGTCGAATCCGGTAGGATCAACACCGGTGCAGTAATTAATCTCTTCTTCAACTCTTAAAAACCGGCTTCACGTTCTTCCGTCCATTCAAAAGCTTGATTTTTCCTCGTAAGTTGTGTAAGTGGTCCAAAGAATCTTGAAAAACCTCGATAAACCTCCGATAATATCCAAAGAAGTCCAAAAAACTTCGAACTTCTATTACCGTCTTAGGTCTTTCCCATTGTAAAACAGTCTCCACTTTTGATGGATCCACCGCAATACCTTCTTTAGAAATTACGTGACCAAGAAATTGGACTTCTTCCAACCAGAACTCACACTTAGCCAATTTCGCATACAGCTGCTTCTCCCTCAAAATCCGAAGGACAACACCAAGATGTTCAGCATGCTCTTCCTTCGATTGAGAATAGATCAGAATGTCATCGATAAAGACAACGACAATCTGTCTAGATACGGACGAAAAATCCTGTTCATATAATCCATAAATATGGCAGGAGCATTCGTCACCCCGAATGGCATCACCTGATACTCATAATGCCCATATCGAGTTCGGAAAGCGGTTTTCGGTACATCTTCCCCTTTAACACGAATTTGGTGATAACCAGACCTCAGATCTATCTTGGAAAATACCACAGCTCCTTTCAACTGATCCATCAAGTCGTCAATTCTTGGAAGCGGATATTTATTCTTGATAGTCACCTTGTTCAGCTGACGATAATCCACACAAAGCCGAGAAGTTCCGTCCTTCTTCTTGACCAAAAGTACTGGCGCACCCCATGGTGAAACACTAGGTCGCACAAACTCTTTCTCCAACAGCTCCACCAATTGCTTCTTCAGCTCCTCCAATTCCACTGGCGACATACGATACGGTGCAATTGAGATAGGACCTGTTCCTGGTACTAAATCAATTGAGAACTCGATCTCCTCTCGGGTGGCAAACCAGTGCACGTCATCAGGAAAAACATCGGAAACTCGTTGACAACAGGGAATAGTATTCACATCCTTCTCATTCTTAACTTCTAGAGAAGACAATACCATATATCCCTCGCGCTCATCTCTTAACAAAGACTTGACCTTAACAATGATGCAGCTTAAGAACCCGACTTTTCTTCCTTAGGAAAAACTATGGTTTTACTTGCACAATCTATAAGGATATGGTTAGAACATAACCAAATCCATCCCTAAAATTACATCTATCTCAACAAGAGGTAAACAAATCAAGTTGACCATAAACAAACGGCCCTTCACAACAATAGGACAATCCAAACAGATCTTAGATGTAACAACAGGTTTAGCAGGTTGGCGAAGATACACTCAATTTAACATTCGAGAAGACACAGTAACTTTCAATCTTTCCACACAATCATAGGAAATAAATGAGTGTGTAGCACCGTAATCATACAATACAAATGATAAGATTACCTCCAATGTCTCCTTCTCCCCGAATAAGATCATCGACTTAGAAATCTCAAATCCCATCATTGTATATACTCGTCCTCCCGACCTTGGTTGAGTACTTCCGCATTTTTGTTGATTAGCTCTAACATACCGAATGAAGCAGACAAATTCTTCTCCGTCGAGTACAATCTTTCGACATATGCCCGTGCTATCCACGCTTAAAAACACTAAATAGACTGTCCCCTTGATTGTACAATGGAGATATATGGCCCTTCTTACCGCACTTAAAACACGTTGGCGTAAACACCACTCTCTGTCCAGTTCCACTACCACTTGCACCTCCACTAACTGATGGTCGTTGAGATTGAGCCCCTGTTGGTCTGGAATACGACTGATGCTGAAACCGATTCGTATTACTACCTCCACCTCTCTGAAACCTTGTCGGCCCAAAGTTTCGATTCCTCTGACCTCTAGATGGCTCCAACTCCTCAAGTCGAGCACAAGCATCCACCAAAGCATGAAACTGAGTCATTCTCAAGGATACCACTCCTCGTTTCAGTTCCACCCTTAAACCTGATTCAAACTTCCTACATCTCCACACATTGTCTTGTCGTGTCTGAGCATAATCTGAGAATTAAGACAAATTCTCAAACTTTGTGGCATACTCATTCACCGTCATATTCCCCTGTCGCAAACCAAGAAATTCCATTTCTTTGGCATGCCTAGCACTCGCAGGAAAATATTTATCCAGAAAAACATTAGAAAACACTTCCCATGTGATTTTAGTCCCTTCAGCTTGCAATACTTGGCGGGTTCCTCTCCACCAATGTTCTGCATCTCCTCTCAGCATGAAAATAGCATAAGTCACCTTCTTATCATCTACGCATCTCATTCCTTCAAAGATCCTCTCCAAATCTTGCATCCACTGACTTGCTTTCTCTGGATCCACCTCGCCTCTAAACTGTGGCGGATTATGACGCCTAAACTCAGCCAAATTTAGGGTATCAGCAGTAGCATCTTGTTTGAGCCGCTTCTCTCGATTTTGGCCGAGTAATCACTTCAGCCATCCGCTGCATAGCCTCAGCAGCCGCAATCATAGGGTCCACATCACGATTCATGTTCGTACGTCCTCTACCTCGTCCAGACATCTTCAAACAGAACAAAACAAAATTAGATGCATCCTTTTAGATACTTCCGAAAGGATATAAATCACAGAGAGAAGACAAAGCACAAACAAAAAAACTCCACCCAACCCCAAAAGACTCTAACTTGGGCTCGATACTAACTAATGTCACCCCTTTGGGATGCCACACATATAAAGAAAATTAAAATAAATAAATAAAATCTACCCAAGTTATAAAACATTTATTACATAATAATATGGGTCGTAAAGTAATTCCCGATAAACAGATTATTAAAAATAAAATATTGCGTAAAACATAACATAAACAGAACAACACTACTCATAATATACATATGTTCCAAGTTATAAGTTATACTCATAATATACATATGTTCCAAGTTATAAGTTATACAAATAATTTACAACTACAATTACAAATATTTAAACAGAAACAGTAAATAAAAACAAAAAAGAGTCAATATATATATCCATACGCAGACGCGCCTAAAAAACATCATGCATATTTACTCCTCAAGGATCACTCTCAACATGAAAATGATCATCAGGAGACAAATATCCCGGATGTCTCGACTCTCGGTGGACATGAGACCGCATTGAAAACCGATACGAGTGTCATCTCACTAGGCTCAAGGGATACACCACCCCAATGACGCGCCTAATGGATAAAGGTAACTCTAAATGCATAAACACCGTCGTCGTCATCACTGGCTCGTCATCAAATCTATGGCGTAGGGTCACCGTCATCCATCCCGCATACGTCACAGAGTCTCTATCTCCTCTCATGTGCCACGATAGCGATCCACCGTGAAACTCGAGAGTCACGAACCCCAAAAATCCAGGCACCGCCATACCAAAACTAATCAATCCAATGGATATGGATGATCGATGGTTCTTGATCGTCAAACTCGGTCGTCGGTGCTGATCTTCCATCTTCCTCCTCCTCGGGGTACAGAACCTCAAGAGGCTGTTCCTCTTCCTCGAACTCTTTACCATATAAACAGGTATATACAGAAAACACATACAATAAAGAGGTAAGACAATCTAAAATCACCACAAACATGGCCAATAAGAAGACGACAAACAACAGATATATGATAAACACATATTTTATTCATTAAGAAACCCTTATATTTAGTCATTTACACTCTCCATATTCTTAATTGATTGAGTTTGACATGATTTTGTGAGTTTGAGCTCAAATTGGTCCTAATTGAATATTTTCAGCATTATTGAGATTTTACACTATTTCTGTATTTTGGTCATAACTTGAGTTCCTGATATCTGACAATCATGAATTTTATCTTGTAGGAAAGCTAAGAGGAAGCTCTACAACTTTGATGAAGAGCTTGAAGTCTGATTCAGATGTCTAAGGGACCTAAGTTTACATGGAAGTCAGAATACGGGTTCTGTCAGTAGAATCCGAACAGTGTGTACTCAAAAAATCATATCTCAAGATGTAATAATGGAGATGGGCTGAAATTTGGACAGTGGATAGTCAATATCCAAATAAACAACTTTCATGAAGAACACATTTTGAGAAAAAGAAGTCTAGTAGGTCATTTTGAGCTTGCAAGTCGGAACAGAGGTGCTGAAGTTGGGTTTGAGCAACCTACGGTATTTGGGACATATCTTAGGCTTAAGGAAGCCAAATTGGACGAACCAGCTATCCATTTTATAGCCAAGACAAGGATCTACAACTTTCATGAAGAACACGTTTCGTGGTTCTGAAGTATAGTGGGTCGTTTTTGGCTTCCAAGTCAGACACAAAATTTTCGTCCTCAACCATCCACTCATCCATCCACTAATCCACTCATCCACTCACCCACTCATCCACTCATACACTCATCACTAACTCACCCACTCATCCACTCATACACTAATCCAACCACTTAACCACTCCACCCACTCATCCACTAATCCATCCACTAATCCATCCACTCACCCATTCATGTCCATAATTTCCCACTCACCAAAAGTCCTTTGGCATTTTTCACTAATTCAACCACTCAACCATTCCACTCACTCATCCACTAAACCAATCCACTAAACCAACCCACTAATCCATCCACTAAAACACTCCACTCACTCATCCACTCATCCACCCACTTCCCTTTGTCATTTTGTTACCTTAGACTTCTATAAAAGGGCATCATTGGTTATCATATGAAGGAAGGAACTCTCCTTCATTTTCTCTCAGTTTTTCTTGTGATTTCTTTCTAGCTATGTGTAACTAAACCTCCCTTGGTTAAGGGGGTGATGAAACCGCTAGTATTAATGTTGTAAACTTTGCATATTTGATTATTTCAACACAGTTATGTTTTTATTCATATATTTCTGAATCTATTGTTGGTATGAAGGTTTTTGTACTTGTTCCTACTTTCAAAGTAGTAGATCTAGGTTTATTATGCGCGGTTGTAGGTAGTAGATCTAGTGGGATGTATGATGTTCATGTGGGTATAATTATCTTTGTGCTATTTGCCGCTTATAAAAGTGGTAGATCTGGGTTTATTATGCGCGGTTGCGGTATTAGATCTAGAGAAATATATGTTCTAAGTAATTTAATCCCTATGTGTGATTAGACCTTAGTGTAATTGGTTTTCTAAATCTTAATGCAATTGTTGGATAGTTGTAAGAGCGGTTGCTTTTTATGACTAATCGCTGATTAGGAGTTGATTTGAGCGGTTGCTAAATTGGCTAACACGTAAGGAAAACAGAGATTTAATCTCACAATTGCATAAAAACATAATTGAGCATGTTGGAATAAAAGGATATGTGGATTTACATTATCATATAAATCTAGTGGTGGATTCAATCTCTTAACCAATTTTCTTATATTGTTGATTTCAGTTTGTTTATTGTTATCTTTGAAGTCGTTCATTGTTCATCAAAACTCCAAAACCCCCTTTTATCAAGTTTATTGTTAATCGAGTCTAAATTGGGAATTGTTTAATAGTGTTAATTGAATTGGTTCTCTCATGGATCGACTTCCTTACTAACTACAACTAGTTGTAAGGTTTTTATTTTCTCGTGGGCCTCGACAAACCGATTTTTATCTTAATTTTAATCACTACATCCGCACGCATCGAATTTTGGCATCGTCGTACGGGAACCAATTTTTTCAATTACACTATTAATTTATTTCCTATTTTTATTCTGTTTTTATTTTATTTTATTTTATTTTATTTTTAATCTTTCTTTCTCGAGTGTTTTGTAGGTGTTGATGTCCTTTGAAGGAGTAGACGAAGGATTGCTAAATTTGAGGAACTATATTGATCAACTCACTTCACATCCTCAATTTCCCTTCCATCCTAGCTAACTTCCAACTCACACCTGCCGACATTGAAGTCGCCCGTTACATTGATCTATCAAGTTCGAGACATTTGAGCCATCCGAAATATCCGAAGAAGTGACAATGGCGTAAAACACTTTAAGGGCATTGGGTGCTCCAGATCTAGATCAACAAACTCTTTTGCATAGACATTCTTGAAAATGAAGAGGCATTTGAATTGAAATCGGTTTAATCCATCTCTTGCCATCTTTCAATGGATTACCCGGAGAGGACCCCAACAAGCACTTGAAGGAAATCCATGTGGTATGTTCTAGCATGAAACCCGCAGAATTCATGTAGAGCAAGTCAAGTTGAGAGCTTTTCCATTCTCATTGAAAGACTCACTAAGGAGTGGCTTTACTACTTGCCACCCCGGATCCATCCAATCATGGCGGGACATGGCCCGAACTTTCCTAGACAGATACTTCCCCGCCTCAAAAGTCGCAACAATCGAAAAAGAAATCAGTGGTATTCAACAAAGGCATGGGGAATCACTCCATGACTACCGGGAGAGATTTAAGAAGCTATGTTTCACCGCCCTCATCATCAAATAAGTGAGCAGCTTTTAATTCAAGATTTCTATGAAGGCTTACAAGTGATGGATCGCAACATGATTGATGTTTGCTAGCGGAGGAGCATTGATTGATAAAACTCCTCAAGAAGCTAGAAACTTGATCTCAAGAATGGCTGCCAATACTCAACAATTCTACTCTAGAAATGACACCGGAGTAAGAGCAAGTGAAAGAAGTAGAGACAACCAAGTATACAAAGAAGAAATGACTCAATTGACTCACTATGGTTCAAATGTTAATGGATTCGTGTAAAGCACCAGCTCATGCTTGTGGGATCCGTTGTTCATCCGGACATCCCACCGAATGTGTCCCACTCTCCAAGAAGACACAAATGAGGAGGTAAGAGCAAGAGGGGATATGCTGGACTTTCAAAAAATTACAACCCCTACTCAAACACATATAATCCGGGTTGAGGGATCATCCAAATTTCAGCTATGCAAAGCAACCTCAAAATCAACCTCCAAATTTATGGACCTCCAGATTCCAACAAAGGCAAGTACCTTTCCCTCGTAGACAAGAAGAAGTTCAAGCTCCTAAGCAATCCGAGCCTTCATTAGAGGAGCTAGTAAAACAAATGGCCACTAATA
Source organism: Ormosia emarginata (assembly GCA_029884605.1). Lineage (NCBI taxonomy): Eukaryota > Viridiplantae > Streptophyta > Magnoliopsida > Fabales > Fabaceae > Ormosia > Ormosia emarginata. The sequence continues at coordinate 2,463,779 of JAQQTP010000075.1, read as the reverse complement.
ATTTGCGCTTTCAACAAGAAACAAATGCAACTATACAAAGTTTCAAACAAGAAACAAGGATCGCAATCAATAACTTGCAGAATCGATAGGACAGCTTGTCCACGTAATTCAACAAGTTTCAAAGCCAAGCTTCAGGGAAACTACCCTCACAAAATGTAAGTGAATCCGAGGGAAAATGCTAGTGTCACACATTGAGAAGCGGAAAGACGATGGATGAGCCTACCTCTCTTCCACCAATCATTCAAGAGAAGGATGAACCACCCAAAGAAGCAAATGATAAGGGGCAAACTTCCAAAACCCCTAAGGTAAGTATTTCTCGAACCCTTCCTAAATATGTCACTAAAGCTCCTTTTCCTAGTAGGTTGGTTAAAACCAAGAAAGAAGAAGCGAAAAAAGAAATACTTGAGACTTTTAGGAAGGTAGAGGTTAATATCCCTTTGTTAGATGCCATTAAGCGTGTACCTAGATATGCAAAATTTCCGAAAGAATTATGCACTAACAAGAGGAAGTTAAAAGGAAATGAAAAGGTCCAAGTGGGAGAAAATGTTTCAAATTTAATTAAAAAGAAACTCCCAACCAAATGTAAGGACCCCGGCACATTCACCATTCCATGCACTATAGGTAACACAAGGTTTGAAAGGGCAATGCTTGATTTAGGTGCATCTATAAATGTCATGCCATATTCTATTTATGCATCTTTATACTGGGTCCTTTGGAACCTACCGGTGTTGTTATTCAATTGGTCGATAGATCTAATGCATACCCTAAGGGTGTGGTTGAAGATGTTTTGGTACAAGTGAATGAATTAGTGTTTCCTACAGACTTCTATGTTTTGGACATGGAAGAGGATGAGTCTCCCAAATCTGCTCCTATCTTGCTAGGAAGACCATTTTTGAAGACCGCACGACAAAAATTGATGTGCACTCAGTGAATTCTAACAATGGAATTTGATGGGGAATTAATTAGATTCAATATTTTTGAAGCTATGAGATACCCAAGTGATGTGCACTCGCTTGTTTAATTGATTCTTTTGATCCTTTTGATTCTTTAATTTCTACAGCTTTTGATACTGACCATTTTGATGCTCTTGATACAATTCTAACTCATAGCTTAGATGTACAGGAGGAAAAGAAGAAGAGTGAAGAAGAGCCATGGAGTGAAGACATTGATGAAATTGTTGTTTGCCTTACAAGAGCTCTCTTCCACTCCCGAAGAAGAGCATGAGGTAACTTTTGTTGATTTACCCGTTACTACCGATATACCTCAACCTTCACAGTGCGAGCACCGAATTGGGCCGAAAGCACTACCGATCATCTTAAATACATCTTCTTGGGGAGAAGGACACCCTTCCAAAGAATAATTGCAAAGTCACTCACCCAAGAGCAAGAAGAGAAACCGGTAGTCATTTTTTTGCAGAACATAAGACACCATTGGTTGGTCAATAGGCCGATATCAAGGGTATTAGTCCCTCCGTTTGTATGCACAGGATATTAATGGAGGAGGATACTAAACCTGTGAGAGACCCTCAACGGAGATTGAATCCTCCCATGATGGAGGTTGTGAAAAGGAGATACTGAAGCTCCTAAGTGTGGGGGTGATCTACCCCATTTCGACACAAAAAACTTGGTAAGCCCAAATTCGGTAGTACCAAAGAAATCTGGAATTACCGTGGTAAGAAATGCTGAAAATGAGCTTATTCCCACTAGGTTACGCATGTGGTGGCGTGTTTGTATTGATTACGGGAAGTTGAATGCCGCCACGAGAAAAGACCACTTTCCTTTACCTTTCATTGATCAAATGTTAGAAAGATTAGTCGGTCATTCTTATTATTGTTTTCTGGATGGTTTTTCGTGTTACAATCAGATTGCCATAGCTCCGAAGACCAAGACAAGACTACATTCACTTGTCCATTTGGTACCTTTGCATATAGGCGAATGCCTTTTGGACTCGCAATGCACCAGGAACTTTCCAAAGATGCATGATGAGTATATTTTCTGATTACATTGAAAACATCATTGAGGTTTTTATGGATGACTTTAGTGTCTTTGGAAATGATTTTGAAAATTGTTTGGAACATTTAACTTTGGTGCTTAAAAGATGCATTGACACTAACCTGGTACTTGAATTGGGAAAAATGTCATTTCATGGTGAATGAAGGTATTGTGTTAGGTCATGTAATTTCGCTAGGGGAATTGAAGTAGATAAAGCTAAGGTAGAACTCATGCATTCTTTGCCACCACCCACTAGTGTGCGGGAGATTCGTTCTTTTATTGGTCATGCGGTTTCTACCGAGATTCATTAAAGACTTTTCTAAAGTCTCATTGCCCCTTTGCAGACTTCTTCAAAAAGATGTTAATTTTAACTTTGATGAGAAATGTATGGAAGCTTTCAATAAACTCAAGAAGTTGTTAATCTGTTGCACCTATCATCATGCCACCCAACTGGGAGTTACCTTTTGAACTAATGTGTGATGCCGTTGACTTTGCAAGAGGAGTGTCTTGGGACAACGAGTTGATAGAGTTCCTTATGCCATTTACTATGCATCAAGGACTCTAAATGATGCTCAACTTAATTACTCAACCACGTAAAAGGAACTTCTAGTCATTGTATTTGCTTTAGAAAAATTTAGATCATATCTAATTGGTTCTAAAGTGATTGTGTTTTCAGATCATGCGCACCTTGAAGTATCTTCTAACAAAGAAAGAAGCAAAGCCTAGATTGCTCGATGGATTTTATTGCTCCAGAATTTGACTTGGAGATTAAAGACAAGAAAGGGAGCGAAAACTTGGTGGCCGATCACTTGAGTAGATTGGTAACTGAAAGAGGAAGAAATGCCTATCATGGAGACTTTTCCGGATGAATATTTGATGGTTGTCAACACCATAATCCCTTGGTATGCTGACATTGTTAACTACCTGGTTACTAAGGACTTTCCGGAGGGTTTGAACAAGGCCCAAAGAGATAAATTAAGGAGTGATCAGAATACTATATCTGGGATGACCCGTACTTATGGAAGCATTGTGCAGATCAAGTCATTAGGAGGTGCATTCCTGATTCTGAGACACACTCCATCCTCTCCTTTTGCCACACCTATGCATGTGGAGGACACTTTGGCAGTAAAAGGACAACCAATAAAGTGCTTGACAGAGGTTTCTATTGGCCTTCAATTTTCAAAGACGCTTACAACTTCTGTAAGTCTTGTGACCGCTGTCAGAGAACAGGTAATATTGGTCCTCGTAATCAAATGCCTCAGACTCCGATCATTTTTGTGGAACTCTTTGATGTGTGGGGTATTGATTTCATGGGACCATTCCCTCCTTCATTTGGTTTCACATACATTCTTTTATCTGTTGATTATGTGTCTAAATGGGTGGAAGCAAAAGCCACTCGATCTGATGATTCTAAAATCTGTTGCGATTTTGTTAAGTCACATATTTTCTCCAGGTTCGGGACCCCAAGGGCTATCATCAGTGACCAAGGGACCCATTTCTGCAACAAAACCTTTGATGCTCTATTGAAGAGATATGGAGTAATGCACAGAATTTCCACTCCTTACCATCCACAGACAAATGGGCAAACTGAAGTGTCCAACCGGGAGATTAAGTCAATCCTTGAAAAGACAGTGAATCCCTCAAGAAAGGATTGGAGCACTCGACTTGAAGATGCTTTATGGGCTTATACGCCTATAAGACTCCCATCGGCATGTCACCATTTCGGTTGGTGTATGGAAAGCCCTGTCATTTGCCCGTTGAGTTGCAACATCGATCTTACTGGGCCATTAAACAAGTTAATATGGAATTGGAAGGTGCTGGAAAGCAAAGGAAGTTCCAGTTACAGGAATTGGAAGAACTAAGAAATGAGGCCTTTGAGAATGCCCTGATTTATAAGACTAAAGCTAAGGCATTCCACGACCAATTGATTTCCGTAAAAGAAATTTCACAGAGGACAAAAAGTCCTGCTATTCCAATCAAGACTCAAATTATTTCCGTGTAAACTGCGTTCTAAGTGGATTGGGCCGTTTGTGGTAACTAATGTTTTTCCTTTTGGTGCGCTTGAGATCGAGAGTGAAATTTCGGCAAAGCATTTAAGGTCAATGGTCATCGTCTCAAACCATATCATGAACTTCCCGACAAGGCAGAGATGGAAGTGATGACCCTCATCCTTCCACAATATGAGGAGCATTGAAAGTATCATCATGTCTGGCCGAGGACAATAAACTAAGCGCTCATTGGGAGGCAACCCAACCGATTTGCTCTCTTTATCCCTTTTTATTTTGTGTTTTCATTAGTTTCTTAGATTATGTTTTTATCTGTTTGTTGGTTGTAAGCATTTGAATCTCTAAAAAAAAAAAAAAAAAAAAAAAAAAAAAAAAAATGTGCAGTGCCCGACAATAAGGTAGGTAGTGCCATTAAATTTTGTCACTCGGAAGCATGTGAAGGTCACTTTTCTTCAATGACAACAACTGCGAAAATCTTGCAGTATGGATTTTATTGGCCTACTTTATTCAAGGTCTGTTACACCTTTTGCAAAAGTTGTAGAAATTGGTCAAAAAGGTTCTGCTTTGAGATTATCATCTCGCACCTACTCCTTGAAAAATTGAGATCTAGGTGGCGCGGTTCTTTTGTCACAAACACGTGTATCCTCTCGGGGCCGTAGATATTGAGGATCCTAGGAATGGTAATGCGCTTAAAGTTAATGGACAAAGACTCAACCATTCCCGGAAAACCAAGTTCTTAAGTTTTTTTTTTGTGTTGCCTAAGTGGCGGATACGGACTCGTGACTCTCAAGTCGGTTTATTTTTCGCTTCCCAAAATAATTGAATCCTTCTTCTCCTTCAAAATGGATGTCATTCTTTCAAACCCGAGAAAACATTTTCCTTCTCTTCCTCAAAATGCTCGAGAAAAATCTACAAAGTTCGATGTGAAAGATTGAGACCGTTAATGCACAAAGGTATGCCGAAGATGTACACCGGATAATTGAAGCAAAGGTTCGATTAGCAGTGAGTCCTCAATTTCATTTGACTCATATATGCCCTGGTCTTGGAAGAAGTTCATATTCTAAAAGGAGAAGAGCAAAAAGGTTACAAGTCCGTCACAAATGTGGACGATGGAACTGTAACAAGCGATGTCGTACTTTGGGGATGGTTTCCGCAAATAGAGAAGATAAAATTTTCTTCATTAAGAATGGATCGAGTAAGGAGTCATTAGATGATATCTTATCGACTCTTGAGACGCATTCTTGTGGATTGGTGCATCGTGAAATTCTTAAATTGTGGAATCTCTTCAAGGATGAAGAAAAACGCTACGCCTTGGGAATCGACTCTAAAAGACTCACCGTTTGCCAATTTTTAAGAAAATTGGATGGGAAGCTTATCCTCGACTCATAGAAGACGTTTAAGCCGTTACATCGGACGTTAAACCAGAGGCGGATGTGAGCCACATCCACAAACAATCTGTACATATCATCTTCTTCTTCTTCTTCATGTCATCTCTCTCTAAAAAAAAAAAAAAAAAAAAAAAAAAAAAAAAAAAAAAAAAAAAAAATGTATACGTCTTAGGGTTGGCTTTGGTAACACACACCGTGAATGGGAAATGCATGCATCCCGATCCAGCCTTCTTAATTGAAAAACAAAGAAGGTAGATTGTATCCCACATGTGAGGCAAATGGTCGTATTATGGCCACTTGTCCCTTTTGGGAGCCTATGTTGCGCTGGGTCTTGAATGGGTCGAATATCGGTCAACAATGCTTTGGCACAAAGCCGAAAGAGCAGACTACCTCCATCCCAATCTTAAGTAAGTATACACTCATCTTTCATCAAGTTTTTCTAACAATTTCAAAAAAAAAAAAAAAGAGACGTGATGTCTCATCGCACTCATGACGCGCAAAGATAAAGATACGCCATGGACACTGTACATACAGTATGTCATCATTTTCTATTTCTTTTATCTTTGTATCATTTTGTTGTATTTTGATTTTTGTACGACGATCCTTTGAGCAGGTGGTCCTTCAGGGGTTTCTAGACTTCTTTACCTTGATGGTTTTCTTGAAGTCAAACAAAAAAAAAAAAAAAAAAAAAAAAAAAAAAAAAAAAAAAAAAAAAAAAAAAAAAAGAGAAAAGATTCTGTGTTTTTCTTAATTTCAACCTTTTCTCGACAACAACCAACCTACCCTCATAGGTGCAATTATTCCCCTTTCCATTCTTTTTCCTACTTAAACACTCCATTTTCTCCATTTTCCTTCAACTCGAAACACTCAAAGGGAGGAAGAGTATAGAATGGGGCCTTCTATTCGTAACCTCAAAAATGTCTGTGTTTTTTGTGGGTCGAGTTATGGGAAGGGATTAGAGTTTGTAAACGCAGCTAGCACTCTTGGTCGATCACTTGCTGCGAGGAATATTCATCTTGTATATGGGGGAGGTTGTCGTGGGTTAATGGGGGCTGTATCACTTGCTACTTTTATAGGAGGCAGTCAGGTTTTAGGTGTTATTCCTAAACCTTTAGCTGAAAATAACATCACTGGAAAGACAGTTGGAGAAGAAATTCAGGTAACATCTATGCATGGACGAATGAAAACAATGGTTGACAATTCGATGCATTTATTGTCTTACCAGTGGTTTTGGTACTTTAGAAGAAATTTTTCAAATTGTCTCTTGGTTTAACTAAACATCCACCATAATAGACCCATTGGTTTGTTGAATGTTAATAATTTCTTTGATCTTTTGTTATCTTTTCTTGACAAAGTCATGTGGAACGTAAATTTATCACTCCTTCAAAGAAGACAACTTCTTATCTCTCGCCTCCACTATTGATGAGCTCATTGATAAATTAGAAGCTTTTGAGTATGTACCGATCCCAGTATTAGCTCGATAGATTGGTCAATAGGAAGCAAATAAGGAAGTAACAAGAAACAAAAGCCGATCTGCGACTTCATCTTTAATGGGTTTGATTTTATTGTACCTTGTTTCGTTTAAATTTGTGTCACTTTCTCCAACAATGTAATATCTTCTCGTCCTTTACTCATCTATATTTTAACATTGAGGACAATGTTGTGATTTAGTTGGGGGGGAAGGATAGTTGACCCAAAAAAAATATATATATATATATATATAAAAAAAAAAAAAAAAAAAAAAAAAAATTTGTTGTGTTGTTTGGAAAGTATGATATGATTGTCATGTACTTATTAAATCAATTAGTGATGGCAGAGTAAGGAGTAATTTTACTCTTGAGACGATCTTAATTGGTGGCGAGTAAGGAGTTTTTTAGGTAGTAACTAATTAGTACTAAAGTTTTATTGTTTGATTTCTTTTCGTGGTCCGATGCGATAATCGACAAGTGTGTTTCTTTTCTCGCTTGGCGTTGATTCACTTCTTATCGTGTTGTGTTGCTCTTTTCTATATCTCTCTTTCACATTGAAGGCAATGTTATATTAAGCGTGGGGAGAGATTTTAAAGCATGTTCTTTTTGTAAAAAAAAAAAAAACAAAAAAAAAAAAAAAAAAAAAAAAAAAAGGGGTTCATTGCATGATTGAATAACTTTTCTCCCTTCTTGAACTGATATGCTTGGTGATGGATGATTAAATTGATGAATTGAGTTTGATGGATGCATACCTTGTGAGATTTTGAGCCTAATGGATGGATTCAACATTTATGCCATTCTCTTCTTTCTTGTGTGATTTTCACTCATGTTAATGACCACTCTAGAACTTGCTTTGACTTTTTAAGGCTACATTTCACTTGCATGCATGAACATGATTGAGGCCCTCTTTCTTAATTAGCTAGTTTAACCAAATAGCCAACCTTGTTTTCAATTTGATATCAAGCACTCTTTTGACTTCTTGAAAATTCTCTGATTCCTGCCAACCTTGTATATTTTCCTTTGCTTAACCCCTTTGAGCTTATTTGACCATTCCTTGTTTCTAGCTCATTATGTACCTTAAATGAAAAATCGTGTTCTTATTTTACCTTAGGGAATAAAAGAACATTAGCTTTGTTAATGGATGAGTTTTTGAACAAGTGTGGGGTGTGTATACAAAATGGTTGTTGAAAAAGGAAAGAGTGCCTAAAAAAAAAAAATATATATAAAAGAAAAAAAAAAAAAAAAAAAAAAAAAAAAAACCAAGGGATTGGGAAATGAATATGTAAAGGGATATACATTAGAGTTGGGATGAACTTTTATGCTTGTTATTTGAACTCACTCTCATTTGCTTTTATTCTCTTTGGTATTTATCCTCTCATATCCATTTTATCCTCTTCTCATTACCTTAACCTCACTACAACCTTGAATAAAGTCCTCATGATTTGTGTATGCATGTGTTTTGAGTAGTGGAGAAGTAGAAGATAAGCAAGCTTATGGTAGTGTAATTTTCATGGGTTGAATTGAGTGAAATACCTACCTTTAAACACTTGAGAGATTGAGAGGGAATCTTGTGAAGATCTATCATTCTCGATTCATGTTGAAGATACCTTACTTGTTGGTTTGAGATGTGGAGAATTGTTAACTCATGAATGTTTTGATCCCTTGAACCTTTGGTTGTTCTTTTTGATTGTAAAATTTTGGACTCTTGAATGTCGTTGGAATTTAAAATTTTGTTAATCTCTTATGTCCTTGTTTTGGTCTTGAGTTTTGCCCAGAGTGCAAAAAGCTAAGTGTGGGGGAATTTGATAAACACATATTTTATTCATTAAGAAACCCTTATATTTAGTCATTTACACTCTCCATATTCTTAATTGATTGAGTTTGACATGATTTTGTGAGTTTGAGCTCAAATTGGTCCTAATTGAATATTTTCAGCATTATTGAGATTTTACACTGTTTCTGTATTTTGGTCATAACTTGAGTTCCTGATATCTGATAATCATGAATTTTATCTTATAGGAAAGCTAAGAGGAAGCTCTACAACTTTGATGAAGAGCTCGAAGTCTGATTCAGATGTCTAAGGGACCTAAGTTTACATGGAAGTCAGAATACGGGTTCTGTCAGTAGAATCCGAACAGTGTGCACTCAAAAAATCATATCTCAAGATATAATAATGGAGATGGGCTGAAATTTGGATAGTGGATAGTCAAGATCCAAATAAACAACTTTCATGAAGAACACATTTTGAGAAAAAGAAGTCTAGTAGGTCATTTTGAGCTTGAAAGTCGGAACAGAGGTGCTGAAGTTGGGTTTGAGCAACCTACGGTATTTGGGACATATCTTGGGCTTAAGGAAGCCAAATTAGACGAACCAGCTATCCATTTTATAGCCAAGACAAGGATCTACAACTTTCATGAAGAACACTTTTCGTGGTTCTGAAGTATAGTGGGTCGTTTTTGGCTTCCAAGTCAGACACGAAATTTTCGTCCTCAACCATCCACTCATCCATCCACTAATCCATCTCATCCCACTCATCCACTCATCCACTAACTCACCCACTCATCCACTCATACACTAATCCAACCACTTAACCACTCCACCCACTCATCCACTAATCCATCCACTAATCCATCCACTCACCCATTCATGTCCATAATTTCCCACTCACCAAAAGTCCTTTGGCATTTTTCACTAATTCAACCACTCAACCATTCCACTCACTCATCCACTAAACCAATCCACTAAACCAACCCACTAATCCATCCACTAAAACACTCCACTCACTCATCCACTCATCCACCCACTTCCCTTTGTCATTTTGTTACCTTAGACTTCTATAAAAGGGCACCATTGGTTATCATAACAAGGAAGGAACTCTCCTTCATTTTCTCTCGTTTTTCTTGTGATTTCTTTCTAGCTATGTGTAACTAAACCTCCCTTGGTTAAGGGGTGATGAAACCGCTAGTATTAATGTTGTAAACTTTGCATATTTGATTATTTCAACACGCTTATGTTTTTATTCATATATTTCTGAATCTATTGTTGGTATGAAGGTTTTTGTACTTGTTCCTACTTTCAAAGTAGTAGATCTAGGTTTATTATGCGCGGTTGCATGGTAGTAGATCTAGTGGGATGTATGATGTTCATGTGGGTATAATTATCTTTGTGCTATTTGCCGCTTATAAAAGTGGTAGATCTGGGTTTATTATGCGCGGTTGCTGGTATTAGATCTAGAGAAATATATGTTCTAAGTAATTTAATCCCTGTGTGATTAGACCTTAGTGTAATTGGTTTTCTAAATCTTAATGCAATTGTTGGATAGTTGTAAGAGCGCTTGCTTTATGACTAATCAGTGATTAGGAGTTGATTTGAGCGTGCTAAATTGGCCAACACGTAAGGAAAACAGAGATTTAATCTCACAATTGCATAAAAACATAATTGAGCATGTTGGAATAAAAGGATATGTGGATTTACATTATCATATAAATCTAGTGGTGGATTCAATCTCTTAACCAATTTTCTTATATTGTTGATTTCAGTTTGTTTATTGTTATCTTTGAAGTCGTTCATTTGTTCATCAAAACTCCAAAACCCCCTTTTACCGTTTATTGTTAATCGAGTCTAAATTGGGAATTGTTTAATAGTGTTAATTGAATTGGTTCTCTCAGTGGATCGACCCTTACTAACTACAACTAGTTGTAAGGTTTTTATTTTCTGGTGGGCCTGACAACTGATTTTTATCTTAATTTTAATCACTACATCCGCACGCATCAATATACAGTTCATGCAATATGAAAAGCTATAACATTAATAAGTAACAGAGTAGTGTAAAGATTCAAAAAGATTTAAATATCCCAACAATATACCATCACAGATAAAATAAAACAAGAAACAAATGATACAATACAACAATAGATAAAACAAATACAAGAAACAAATAAATCAATATCAATATAATAAACAGATAAGACAAAAATAAATAGATAAGACAAAAAATAGATAATAATAAATAAATAGATCCCAATAAATAAACATAAGACACACCCTACTCCATGGAGCTAAAAAACATACAAAGATATCGAGAGAATGACTCGCAAAAATCTATTAGTACCACGGCTGCCCAACCAACTATTGCAACTATTGTCACACGTTGCGTCTATAGCCCCACGACACAGAATCCATCATCCAGGCGTGGTGTAGTTCACGGTCCTCACGTTGTGGCACTACAGCAAATGTACTACTAGACTTTACAAATCTCGATTAAATATAGTGCGTGTCGAGTCCATTAGTGTGCTATCGGTTTACCACGGCCCAATATGAGCTACCAACTCGTCCACATATGGGATACCGTACACTAACGTCTCCAAGTCCATTAGAACAATGAACCACACTACGTTTATCGCATCGACAACACGATGTGATTCGTCTCATCAACCAATCCACCAAAAATTTGGCATAAACTCAATACATAATTCCAAAAATATGAAACTACAAAAATGCCCTCAAGATAATAATATGCCCTCAATGGCGTAAAAAATAGAAAGCCTCAGACGGTTCACATTTTCCCGACAAAAAAATCCTCAAAAGCCTCACGAATTCACATTTTCCCGACAAAGATAAAATAAATACAAGAAATTCCGTAAAAATACTGTTTCGGTCAATCGCGTAGAAATTTTATCGCGTTTTCACAATCTCGTCTGTTTTTATAAACGTTTTGAAATCGCGTAAATATATTTTTCTGTTTTCAAAATCGCGTAGGATTTTTAATACGTTTTCTCAATCGCGTAAGATTTTTAAATTATTTTCTTGATCAATTCCTTAAAAATTACTTGTTTAAATAAACAAAATAATAAATAATACTTTTAAGCTACGTATAATAATTTTCTATACCGTATAATCGCCTTTTGGACATCTTTCCTATCTTATTTGTTCGTTTTTACTAAAATTTAACAAGATTTTGCTTAGAAAATTATATTAATGGTTTCCTAATTTTACCGAAAAATTCTCGTTTATTAAATTTTTAAACCATATACTTAATCCTTTTGAAAACTACTAACATGCTTCAAAATACAACATGAGCTATATGTTAGAAATTTTTGAAAGTTATCAGTATTTCATTTCTAATAACAAAATCATTAGTTCTAAGTTCTCAAACTTATTTCTAATTGATTCTTTTCTTTAAAACTCATTTTAGAAAAATTCTTTTTAACATATTGCATCCTTATACTTAGAAAAGGTTTGGATTTAATTTTAGAAACCATGGATACTTGGTTTGGCATGTTGGCCGAATTTCCTAAATATTTTGAAATTGATTTCTAAATTATTTCTCATCTTCTAACTATATGTCAAACTTATTGTATTGTCTAAATTCATTTAACATTTAACCATTGTTTTAGAAAATGGTTTTTGAAATCAACACATTCATTTTAGGCATGTTGGCCGAAAATACTAAGTCTTACCATTTGATTTCTAAATTCATTTTCTTTGATCTAATCAACTTGAAACCTTCTTAATTCTCCTAGGTTAATTAAATTACCTTTTAAGAAAATTAAGAGAACATTTTGGTTCTCCATTTGGTTAGTGGTCATGAGCCTCATGGAGTGTTCTTTGGAACACACATGCATTTCCTTGACATGTTATTCACATCCTATACATTATCATGCAATTCTATACTTTATCATGCAATTCTAACACATGCAATATTATCAAAGCTTATAGACATGCAACTTAAAGCTTGTAGACATGCAATTTATTACAAACAACAAATAGGAAAGCTACTAACAAATACACAACCACATCAAATAAGCTACTAACAAGCACAAATATGAATCCTTATGGATTCTACAATCACAAAATCAAACTCCATCTTCTTACCACCATCCATAGGTGATAAGATTTGTCTTCCTCTTACCTTAAATGAAGACAAATGGATTTCTTTCACTTCTCCTAGGTCACGGTTTTCTCCTTCAAAATACCTAGCAAACTTAAACAAAACTACAAGTTACTAACCATTGAAAAAGAACCTAAACCATGGATAAATCATGGCTTAGAACTTTGAAAAAGAATTTAGAAAAGAAAAACAAGAGATTTCACCTCCTTGGTACAAACTTCCAAGTAGGTTTTCAAGCTTCAAATGTAAGATTTTGAAAGAACTCTCAACTAGAGATGTTCTTAGGATTGTGTTTAGGTTTAGAAAACTTGATTGGATAGAATTTTAGGTGGTTGGATGGTGTAGGTATTGGCTTGGCCGAATGGTTGAGAAAGGAAGCAACAATGGTGTTTAGGGTTCTTGGATGAGAGAGAAGAGAGAAAAGCATGAAAGATGAAGTGAAGAATGGTCTTCCAACCCCTCTTGGCCGTAGATATTCAATGCATGCAAGGTGTGCACGGATTTGGCTTCATCCAAGCCCTTGGATGCTTCAAAGGTCAAGATTAAAACTTGGTTAGCAAGCTTGTTTCCTATTGGCTACTCCTAACCTAGTCATCAAGCCTTAGTCACCATGCTTAGTCACTAATAACCTAGTCATCAAGCCTAATCATCATGTTCAAGAATGTTCCTTCACTAATCATGTTTAATTAAGCTACTAAGTTAACTGTTTAGTTAAACGTGGGTCCCGTAAAACATTTTTCGGTCCATTGTCACTAAATTTTACTGACTAATAAAATAATATTATAATAATACAAAATTATTTTATTGACATGCTTAAATCCTAAAAATTAAAAGATTAATTTTAGGCTCATTCAATCGGGTTTAGTAAGATCCTCCGCCTCTCGAATAATTAAAAACAGATTTTACCGGTCCGGAAAAATATTATTTTCCCCCCGTAGCAAATCACACAAAAAGTCCATATAAAATCACAGACAAGTAATATTGGACACTAAACCAAGTAGAAAACAATTAAAAACAAAGAAAAAACAAGACAAAACAAGACGTTCGGACGTAATGGTCATTTTCCCATTTTTTCCCACAACGTAGCTAATCATCCAAAAAGTTCAAATAAAATTACAGACAAGTATTAATTGTCTCAGTATATCTTCCAAAAAATTAAAACAAGAGTTCGAAAAACTTTTATTTTACCGTCTCGAAACAAATTACGTAAAAAGACCAAATAAAATTTGAGCCTCGTATAAACGTATTTGTATTTCATGCGTAAATCGAGAAGCAAGAAAAATAGGGACACAACGATCATTCACACGAAAGCTTGAAAAACAAAGAAACAAGACATTCGGTACATTTTCTAAAAATTGGGGTGTTACAATTCTCCCAACAAATAAAAATTTCGTCCCTCGAAATTCGCTTGTTCTCAAAACAAATGAGGATACTAATCCTTCATTTTATCTTCCAGCTCCCAGGTAGCTTCACCCGTCACATCATTCCATATGACCTTCACTAGCTCGATCATTTTCCCTCGAAGCTGCTTTACCTTTCTGTCCTCAATTCTGACAGGTAAAGTTTCATAAGTCAAATTCTCCTTCAGCTGCACTTCATCTGGCTGTATAACATGCGTCGGATCTGGTATATACTTTCGTAAATGAGACACATGAAATACGTCATGCAGATTCGACAGAAACGGCGGCATAGCGATCTGATATGCTACAGGACCTATACGTCGGATAATCTGATACGGTCCAATGAATTTAGGAGTAAGTTTCTTAGACTTAATAACTCTTCCGACACCAGTCGTAGGAGTAACTCTTAGAAACACATGCTCACCCTCCTCAAATTCAAGAGGTCGTCTTCGTTTATCCGCATAACTTTTCTGTCTGCTTTGTGTCATCTTCATCTTCTCTTGTATCATCTTTACCTTTTCCGTAGTCTGTTGTACAAGATCTGGTCCAACAGTCATACTTTCCCCATCTTGATACCAACACAACGGTGTTCGACATCGTCTTCCATACAATGCCTCATAGGGTGCCATCCCTATACTTGAGTGAAAGCTATTGTTGTAGGTGAATTCTATCAAAGATAAAAATTCATCCCAACTTCCTTGTTGTTCTAAAACACAAGCACGCAATGATCTTCCAAAGATTGTATAGTTCTCTCTGTTTGACCATCCGTCTGCATGGATGATACGCCGAACTCGCCGTAACTTAGTTCCCATAGCTTCTTGCGTACTCGCCAAAATCTTGACGTAAACCTCGGATCTCGATCGAAACTATACATGTAGGTACACCATGTAATCCGACAATTTCACCGATGTACAATTAAGTTAATCTTTCCAATGAATACTTAATATTAATTGGTAAGAAATGAGCCGATTTCGTAAGCCTATCGACTATAACCCATATCGAATCATGACCTTTCCTTGTCTTTGGCAAACCAATAATCTAAATCCATCGATATACTATCCCATTTCATTCTGGAATAGATAACGGTTGTAACATTCCACTGGTCTTTGATGTTCCACTTTCGCCTTTTGACATACTAGACAAGTTGACACACACCTAATAACATCACTCTTCAATCCATGCCACCAGAATAACTTCTTCAAGTCTTGGTACATCTTTGTTATGCCCGGATGCATACTCAATAGACTAGTATGGGCATGTTCCACAATATATCGCCTCGCCTCCCGGTCACGAGGAACACAGACTCTACCCCGAAACCTCGTAATTCCATCGCTTCCTTCTTTGAACTCTATTATCTCGTCTTGCTTTATTTGTTCTCTTATTCCTTGCAAAAATTATCGGCATTCTGTTTTTCCTTATGTCTTCCATCACCTCGCTCGAGATAGTAACCATGTTAATACGATCTTCCCCTGCTTTAACTCAACAAATGACCACACATCTCTAAACTGTTCAATGAGCTCCTTTTCCTTGATCATCGAGCGTAAGCACGATAATCTTTCTACTTAAGGCATCACCACGACATTCGCCTTACCAGGGTGGTACAACAGCTTGAAAATCATAATCTTTCAGGGAATTCTAACCATCTCCGCTGCCTCATGTTCAGCTCTCTTCGATCATACAAGTACTTCAAGCTCTTGTGATCACCGAAAATGTTGAACGTTGCTCCATAGAGAAAATGTCTCCATATCTTTAGAGCAAAAACCACACGGCCAATTCCAAATCGTGCGTTGGATAATTCCTCTCATGAACCTTCAATTGTCGAGAAGCATATGCCACAACGTTCCGATCTTGCATCAACACGCATCCTAGCCCTTGATAAGAAGCGTCGCAATACACATCAAAAGATTTCGTCGAATCCGGTAGGATCAACACCGGTGCAGCTTGTTAATTATCTCTTCTTCAACTCTTGAAAAATGGCTTCACGTTCTTCCGTCCATTCAAAAGCTTGATTTTTCCTCGTAAGTTGTGTAAGTGGTCCAAAGAATCTTCGAAAAACCTCGATAAACCTCCGGTAATATCCAAGAAGTCCAACAAAACTTCGAACTTCATTACCGTCTTAGGTCTTTCCCATTGTAAAAAAAGTCTCCACTTTTGATGGATCCACCGCAATACCTTCTTTAGAAATTACGTGACCAAGAAATTGGACTTCTTCCAACCAGAACTCACACTTAGCCAATTTCGCATACAGTACGCTTTCTCCCTCAAAATCCGAAGGACAACACCAAGATGTTCAGCATGCTCTTCCTTCGATTGAGAATAGATCAGAATGTCATCGATAAAGACAACGACAATCTGTCTAGATACGGACGAAAAATCTTGTTCATATAATCCATAAATATGGCAGGAGCATTCGTCACCCCGAATGGCATCACCTGATACTCATAATGCCCATATCGAGTTCGGAAAGCGGTTTTCGGTACATCTTCCCCTTTAACACGAATTTGGTGATAACCAGACCTCAGATCTATCCTGGAAAATACCACAGCTCCTTTCAACTGATCCATCAAGTCGTCAATTCTTGGAAGCGGATATTTATTCTTGATAGTCACCTTGTTCAGCTGACGATAATCCACACAAAGCCGAGAAGTTCCGTCCTTCTTCTTGACCAAAAGCACTCAGCGCACCCCATGGTGAAACACTAGGTCGCACAAACTCTTTCTCCAACAGCTCCACCAATTGCTTCTTCAGCTCCTCCAATTCCACTGGCGACATACGATACGGTGCAATTGAGATAGGACCCGTTCCTCGGTACTAAATCAATTGAGAACTCGATCTCCCTCTCGTGGGCAAACCAGTACGCCATCGGGAAAACATCGTGAAACTCGTTGACAACAGGAATAGTATTCACATCCTTCTCATTCTTAACTTCTAGAGAAGACAATACCATATATCCCTCGCGCTCCATCTCTTAACAAAGACTTGACCTTAACAAAGAGCTTAAGAACCCGTACTTTTCTTCCTTAGGAAAAACTATGGTTTTACTTGCACAATCTATAAGGATATGGTTAGAACATAACCAAATCCATCCCTAAAATTACATCTATCTCAACAAGAGGTAAACAAATCAAGTTGACCATAAACAAACGGCCCTTCACAACAATAGGACAATCCAAACAGATCTTAGATGTAACAACAGTTTAGCAATTGGCGTAGAGATACACTCAATTTAACATTCAGAGAAGACACAGTAACTTCAATCTTTCCACACAATCATAGGAAATAAATGAGTGTGTAGCACCGTAATCATACAATACAAATCGTAAGATTACCTCCAATGTCTCCTTCTCCCCGAATAAGATCATCGACTTAGAAATCTCGATCCCATCATTGTATATACTCGTCCTCCCGACCTTGGTTGAGTACTTCCAAATTTTTGCCGATTAGCTCTAACATACCGAATGTGGTGTTTCTTCTCCAGTCGAGTACAATCTTTCGACATATGCCCAGTGTCCGTCCACGCTAAAACAGACCGTCCCCTTGATTGTACAACTGGAGATATATGGCCCTTCTTACCGCACTTAAAACACGTTGGCGTAAACACCACTCTCTGTCCAGGGCCCACTACCACTTGCACCTCCACTAACTGATGGTCGTTGAGATTGAGCCCTTGTTGGTCTGGAATACGGCTTACGCTGAAACCGATTCGTATTACTACCTCCACCTCTTTGAAATCTTGTCGGCCCAAAGTTCCGATTCCTCTGATCTCTAGATGGCTCCAACTCCTCAAGTCGAGCACAAGCATCCACCAAAGTATGAAACTGAGTCATTCTCAAGGATACCACTCCTCGTTTCAGTTCCACCCTTAAACCTGATTCAAACTTCCTACATCTCCACACATCGTCTTGTCGTGTCTGAGCATAATCTGAGAATTGAGACAAATTCTCAAACTTTGTGGCATACTCATTCACCGTCATATTCCCCTGTCGCAAACCAAGAAATTCCATTTCTTTGGCATGCCTAGCACTCGCAGGAAAATATTTATCCAGAAAAACATTAGAAAACACTTCCCATGTGATTTCAGTCCCTTCAGCTTGCAATACTCGGCGGTTCCTCTCCACCAATGTTCTCGCATCTCCTCTCAAAGATGAAAACAACATAAGTCACCTTCTTATCATCTACGCATCTCATTCCTTCAAAGATCCTCTCCAAATCTTGCATCCACTGACTTGCTTTCTCCGATCCACCTCGCCTCTAAACTGTGGCGGATTATGACGCCTAAACTCAGCCAAATTTAGGGCATCAACAGTAGCATCTTGCTGTTGAGCTGCTCTCAGATTTTGCTGAGTAATCACTTCAGCCATCCGCTGCATAGCCTCAACAATGCAATCATAGGGTCCACATCACGATTCATGTTCGTACGTCCTCTACCTCGTCCATACATCTTCAAACAGAAACAAAACAAAATTAGATGCATCCTTTTAGATACTTCCGAAAGGATATAAATCACAGAGAAGCACACAAAGACAAACAAAAACAGACCCAACCACAACCCCAAAAGACTCTAACTTGGGCTCTGATACCAACTAATGTAACACCCCTTTGGGGATGCCACACATATAAAGAAAAATAAAATAAATAAATAAAATCTACCCAAGTTATAAAACATTTATTACATAATAATATGGGTCGTAAAGTAATTCCTGATAAACAGATTATTAAAAATAAAATATTACGGAAAACATAAAAATAAACATAACAACACTACTCATAATATACATATGTTCCAAGTTATAAGTTATACAAATAATTTACAACTACAATTACAAATATTTAAACAGAAACAGTAAATAAAAACAGTAAAAGAGTCAATATATACATCCATACGCAGACGCGCCCAAAAAACATCATGCATATTTACTCCTCTGAAGGATCACTCTCAACATGAAAATGATCATCAGGAGACAAATATCCCGGATGTCTCGACTCTCGGTGGACATGAGACCGCGCAGTCGATACGAGTGTCATCTCACTAGGCTCAATGGATACACCACCCCAATGACGCCTAATGGATAAGGGTAACTCTAAATGCGTAAAACACCGTCGGTCGTCATCACGGCTCGTCATCAAATCTATGGCGTAGGGTCACCGTCATCCGTCCCGCATACGTCACGAGTCTCTATCTCCTCTCATGTGCCACGATAGCGATCCACCGTGAAACTCGAGAGTCACGAACCCCAAAAATCCAGGCACCGCCATACCAAAACTAATCAATCCAATGGATATGGATGATCGATGGTTCTTGATCGTCAAACGGTCGTCGGCCTAGCTTGATCTTCCTCCTCCTCCTCCTGGGTACGTAACCTCAAGAGGTCGTTCCTCTTCCTCGAACTCTTTACCATATAAACAAGTATATACAAAAACACATACAATAAAGAGGTAAGACAATCTAAAATCACCACAAACATGGCCAATAAGAAGACGACAAACAACAGATATACAATTCATGCAATATGAAAAGCTATAACATTAATAAGTAACAGTAGTAGTGTAAAGATTCAAAAAGATTTAAATATCCCAACAATATACCATCACGTATAAAAAAATAAAACAAGAAACAAATGATACAATACAACAATAGATAAAACAAATACAAGAAACAAATAAATCAATATCAATATAATAAAATAAATAATAAGACAAAAATAAATAGATAAGACAAAATAAATAAATAGATCCCAATAAATAAACATAAGACACACCCTACTCCATGGAGCTAAAAAAACACAAAGATATCATAGAGAATGACTCGCAAAAATCTATTAGTACCACGGCTGCCCAACCAACTATTGCATACTGTCACACACGTTGCGTCTATAGCCCCACGACACAGAATCCATCATCCAGGCGTGGTGTAGTTCACGGTCTCACGTTGTGGCACTACAGCAAATGTACTACTAGACTTTACAAATCTCGATTAAATATAGTGCGTGTCGAGTCCATTAGTGTGCTATCGGTTTACCACGGCCCAAATGGAGCTACCAACTCGTCCACATATGGGATACCGTACACTAACGTCTCCAAGTCCATTAGAACAATGAACCACACTACGTTTATCGCATCGACAACACGATGTGATTCGTCTCATCAACCAATCCACCAAAAATTTGGCATAAACTCAATACATAATTCCAAAAATATGAAATTACGAAAATGCCCTCAAGATAATAATATGCCCTCAATGGCGTAAAAAATAGAAAGCTCAGACGGGTTCACATTTTCCCGACAAATAAAAATCCTCAAAAGCCTCAGACGGGTTCACATTTTCCCGACAAAGAAAAAATAAATACAAAAATTCCCGAAAAAATACTTGTTTCGGTCAATCGCGTAGAAATTTTATCGCGTTTTCACAATCTCGTCGTTTTTATAAACGTTTTGAAATCGCGTAAATATATTTTTCTGTTTTCAAAATCGCGTAGGATTTTTAATACGTTTTCTCAATCGCGTAAGATTTTTAAATTATTTTCTTGACCGAATTCCTTAAAAATTACTGTTTAAATAAACAGAAATAATAAATAATACTTTTAAGCTACGTATAATATTTTTCTATACCGTATACTGTCTTTTGGACATCTTTCCTATCTTATTTGTTCGTTTTTACTAAAATTTGACAGTATTTTGCTTAGAAAATTATATTAATGGTTTCCTAATTTTACCGTAAAAATTCTGTTTATTAAATTTTTAAACCATATACTTAATCCTTTTGAAAACTACTAACATGCTTCAAAATACAGCATGAGCTATATGTTAGAAATTTTTGAAAGTTACTTGTATTTCATTTCTAATAACAAAATCATTAGTTCTAAGTTCTCAAACTTATTTCTAATTGATTCTTTTCTTTAAAACTCATTTTAGAAAAATTCTTTTTAACACATATTGCATCCTTATACTTAGAAAAGGTTTGGATTTAATTTTAGAAACCATGGATACTTGGTTTGGCATGTTGGCCGAATTTCCTAAATATTTTGAAATTGATTTCTAAATTATTTCTCATCTTCTAACTATATGTCAAACTTATTGTATTGTCTAAATTCATTTAACCATTGTTTTAGAAAATGGTTTTTGAAATCAACACATTCATTTTAGGCATGTTGGCCGAAAATACTAAGTCTTACCATTTGATTTCTAAATTCATTTTCTTTGATCTAATCAACTTGAAACCTTCTTAATTCTCCTAGGTTAATTAAATTACCTTTTAAGAAAATTAAGAGAACATTTTGGTTCTCCATTTGGTTAGTGGTCGTGAGCCTCATGGAGTGTTCTTTGGAACACACATGCATTTCCTTGACATGTTATTCACATCCTATACATTATCATGCAATTCTATACTTTATCATGCAATTCTAACACATGCAATATTATCAAAGCTTATAGACATGCAACTTAAAGCTTGTAGACATGCAATTTATTACAAACAACAAATAGAAAAGCTACTAACAAATACACAACCACATCAAATAAGCTACTAACAAGCACAAACATGAATCCTTATGGATTCTACAATCACAAAATCAAACTCCATCTTCTTACCACCATCCATAGGTGATAAGATTTGTCTTCCTCTTACCTTAAATGAAGACAAATGGATTTCTTTCACTCCTCCTAGGTCACGGTTTTCTCCTTCAAAATACCTAGCAAACTTAAACAAAACTACAAGTTACTAACCATTGAAAAAAAACCTAAACCATGGATAAATCATGGCTTAGAACTTTGAAAAAGAATTTAGAAAAGAAAAACAAGAGATTTCACCTCCTTGGTACAAACTTCCAAGTAGGTTTTCAAGCTTCAAATGTAAGAATTTGCAAGAACTCTCAACTAGAGATGTTCTTAGGATTGTGTTTAGGTTTAGAAAACTTGGTTGGATAGAATTTTAGGTGGTTGGATGGTGTAGGTATTGGCTTGGCCGAATGGTTGAAGAAAGGAAGCAACAATGGTGTTTAGGGTTCTTGGATGAGAGAGAAGAGAGAAAAGCATGAAAGATGAAGTGAAGAATGGTCTTCCAACCCCACTTGGCCGTAGACTTCAATGCCATGCAAGGTGTCCATGGCTTGGCTTCATCCAAGCCTTTGATGCATCCAAGGTCAAGATTAAAACTTGGTTAGCAAGCTTGTTTCCTATTGGTTACTCTAACCTAGTCATCAAGCCTTAGTCACCATGCTTCATCACTAACTAACCTAGTCATCAAGCTAATCACCATGTTCTAGAATGTTCCTTCACTAATGATGTTTAATTAAGCTACTAAGTTAATCGTATTAGCTAAACGTGGGTCCCGCAAAACATTTTCGGGTCCACTTTGTCACTAAGTTATACTTGACTAATAAAATAATATTATAATAATACAAAATTATTTTATTTGATGATTAAATCCTAAAAATTAAAAGATTAATTTTAGGCTCATTCAAATTGGGTTTAGTAAGATCCCCACCTCTGAATAATTAAAAACAGATTTTACCGGTCCGAAAAAATATTATTTTCCCGCCCGTAGCAAATCACACAAAAAGTCCATATAAAATCACAGACAAGTAATATTGGACACTAAATCAAGTAGAAAACAATTAAAAACAAAAAAAAAGATAAACAAAGACGTTCGGGACGTAATGGTCATTTTCCCATTTTTTCCCACAACGTAGCTAATCATCCAAAAAGTTCAAATAAAATTACAGACAGTATTAATTGTCTGTATATCTTCCAGAAAAATTAAAACAGTAGCTCGAAAAAACTTTTATTTTACCGTCTCGAAACAAATTACGTAAAAAGACCAAATAAAATTTGAGCTGTATAAACGTATTTGTATTTCATGCATAAATCGAGAAACAAGAAAATAGGGACACAACGGTCATTCACACGAAAGCTTGAAAAACAGCAAACAGTACATTCGGTACATTTTCTAAAAATTGGGGTGTTACAATTCTCCCAACAAATAAAAATTTCGTCCTCGAAATTCGTTGTTCCTCAAAACAAATGAGGATACTGATCCTTCATTTTATCTTCCAGCTCCCAGGTAGCTTCACCGTCACATCATTCCATATGACCTTCACTAGCTCGATCATTTTCCTCGAAGTCGCTTTACCTTTCTCGTCCTCAATTCGACAGTAAAGTTTCATAAGTCAAATTCTCCTTCACCGCACTTCATCCGGGTTGTATAACATGCGTCGGATCTGGTATATACTTTCGTAACTGAGACACATGAAATACGTCATGCGATTCGATAGAAACGGCGGCATAGCGATCTGATACGCTACAGGACCTATACGTCGGATAATCTGATACGGTCCAATGAATTTAGGAGTAAGTTTCTTAGACTTAATAACTCTTCCGACACCAGTCGTAGGAGTAACTCTTAGAAACACATGCTCACCCTCCTCAAATTCAAGAGGTCGTCTTCGTTTATCCGCATAACTTTTCTCGTCTCGCTTTGCGTCGTCTTCATCTTCTCTTGTATCATCTTTACCTTTTCCGTAGTCCGTTGTTGTACAAGATCCGGTCCAACAAATATACTTTCCCATCTTGATACCAACATAACGGTGTTCGACATCGTCTTCCATACAACGCCTCATAAGGTGCCATTCCGATGCTTGAGTGAAAACTATTATTGTAGGTGAATTCTATCAGAGATAAAAATTCATCCTAACTTCCTCGTTGTTCCAAAACACAAGCACGCAACAGATCTTCCAAAGGCTGTATAGTTCTTTCTGTCTGACCATCTGTCTGCGGATGATACGCTGAACTCAGTCGTAACTTAGTTCCCATAGCTTCTTGCAGACTCCGCCAAAATCTTGACGTAAACCTCGGATCTCGATCAGAAACTATACATGTAGGTACACCATGTAATCTGACAATTTCACTGATGTACAACTGGGTTAATCTTTCCAATGAATACTTAATATTAATTGGTAAGAAATGAGCCGATTTCGTAAGCCTATCGACTATAACCCATATCGAATCATGACCTTTCCTCGTCTTTGGCAAACCAGTAACGAAATCCATCGATATACTATCCCATTTCCATTCTGGAATAGATAACGGTTGTAACATTCCAAATTTGGTCTTTGTTCCACTTTCGCCTTTTGACATACTAGACAAGTTGACACGCACCTAATAACATCACTCTTCAATCCATGCCACCGAATAACTTCTTCAAGTCTTGGTACATCTTTGTTATGCCTGGATGCATACTCAATAGACTAGTATGGGCATGTTCCACAATATATCGCCTCGGCTCCCGGTCACGAGGAACACAGACTCTACCCCGAAACCTCAGAATTCCATCAGTTCCTTCTTTGAACTCTATTGTCTCGTCTTGCTTTATTTGTTCTCTTATTCCTTGCAAAAATTCATCGGCATTCTGTTTTTCCCTTATGTCTTCCATCAGCTCGCTCGAGATAGTAACCATGTTAATACAGATCTTCCCGTTTTAACTCAACAAATGACCACACATCTCTAAACTGTTCAATGAGCTCCTTTTCCTTGATCATCAGAGCAGAAGCACTGATAATCTTTCTACTTAAGGCATCAGCCACGACATTCGCCTTACCAGGGTGGTACAACAATTGAAAATCATAATCTTTCAGGAATTCTAACCATCTCCGCTGCCTCATGTTCAGCTCCTTCTGATCATACAAGTACTTCAAGCTCTTGTGATCACTGAAAATGTTGAACGTTGCTCCATAGAGAAAATGTCTCCATATCTTTAGAGCAAAAACCACAGCGGCCAATTCCAAATCGTGCGTTGGATAATTCCTCTCATGAACCTTCAATTGTCGAGAAGCATATGCCACAACGTTCCGATCTTGCATCAACACGCATCCTAGCCCTTGATAAGAAGCGTCGCAATACACATCAAAAGATTTCGTCGAATCTGGTAGGATCAACACCGGTGCAGTTGTTAATCTCTTCTTCAACTCTTGAAAACTCGGCTTCACGTTCTTCCGTCCATTCAAAAGCTTGATTTTTCCTCGTAAGTTGTGTAAGTGGTCCAAAGCAATCTTCGAAAAACCCTCGATAAACCTCCGGTAATATCCAAAGAAGTCCAACAAAACTTCGAACTTCACATTACCGTCTTAGGTCTTTCCCATTGTAAAACAGTCTCCACTTTTGATGGGTCCACCGCAATACCTTCTTTAGAAATTACGTGACCAAGAAATTGGACTTCTTCCAACCAGAACTCACACTTAGCCAATTTCGCATACAACTGCTTCTCCCTCAAAATCCGAAGGACAACACCAAGATGTTCAGCATGCTCTTCCTTCGATTGAGAATAGATCAGAATGTCATCGATAAAGACAACGACAAATCTGTCTAGATACGGACGAAAAATCCTGTTCATATAATCCATAAATATGGCAGGAGCATTCGTCACCCCGAATGGCATCACCTGATACTCATAATGCCCATATCGAGTTCGGAAAGCGGTTTTCGGTACATCTTCCCCTTTACACGAATCTGATGATAACCAGATCTCAGATCTATCTTGGAAAATACCACAGCTCCTTTCAACTGATCCATCAAGTCGTCAATTCTTGGAAGCGGATATTTATTCTTGATAGTCACCTTGTTCAGCTGACGATAATCCACACAAAGCCGAGAAGTTCCGTCCTTCTTCTTGACCAAAAGTACTGGCGCACCCCATGGTGAAACACTAGGTCGCACAAACTCTTTCTCCAACAGCTCCACCAATTGCTTCTTCAGCTCCTCCAATTCCACTGGCGACATACGATACGGTGCAATTGAGATAGGACCCGTTCTCGGTACTAAATCAATTGAGAACTCGATCTCCTCTCGGGTGGCAAACCAGTACGTCATCAGGAAAAACATCGGAAACTCGTTGACAACAGGAATAGTATTCACATCCTTCTCATTCTTAACTTCTAGAGAAGACAATACCATATATCCTCGCGCTCCATCTCTTAACAAAGACTTGACCTTAACAAAGCGAGCTTAAGAACCCGGACTTTTCTTCCTTAGGAAAAACTATGGTTTTACTTGCACAATCTATAAGGATATGGTTAGAACATAACCAAATTCCATCCCTAAAATTACATCTATCTCAACAAGAGGTAAACAAATCAAGTTGACCATAAACAAACGGCCCTTCACAATAATAGGACAATCCAAACAGATCTTAGATGTAACAACAGGTTTAGCAGTTGGCGTAGATACACTCAATTTAACATTCGAGAGAAGACACAGTAACTTCAATCTTTCCACACAATCATAGGAAATAAATGAGTGTGTAGCACCGAGAATCATACAATACGGTCGAAAGATTACCTCCAATGTCTCCTTCTCCTGAATAAGATCATCGACTTAGAAATCTCGAGATCCCATCATTGTATATACTCGTCCTCCCGACCTTGGTTGAGTACTTCCGATTTTTGCCGATTAGCTCTAACATACCGAACAACGGGTTTCTTCTCTGGTCGAGTACAATCTTTCGACATATGCCCAGCCGTCCACAGTTAAAACAGACTGTCCCCTTGATTGTACAATCTGGAGATATATGGCCCTTCTTACCGCACTTAAAACACGTTGGCGTAAACACCACCTCTCTGTCCGCCCACTACCACTTGCACCTCCACTAACTGATGGTCGTTGAGATTGAGCCCCTGTTGGTCTGGAATACGGCTTACGCTGAAACCGATTCGTATTACTACCTCCACCTCTCTGAAACCTTGTCGGCCCAAAGTTCTGATTCCTCTGATCTCTAGATGGCTCCAACTCCTCAAGTCGAGCACAAGCATCCACCAAAGCATGAAACTGAGTCATTCTCAAGGATACCACTCCTCGTTTCAGTTCCACCCTTAAACCTGATTCAAACTTCCTACATCTCCACACATCGTCTTGTCGTGTCTGAGCATAATCTGAGAATTGAGACAAATTCTCAAACTTTGTGGCATACTCATTCACCGTCATATTCCCCTCGTCGCAAACCAAGAAATTCCATTTCTTTGGCATGCCTAGCACTCGCAGAAAATATTTATCCGAAAAAACATTAGAAAACACTTCCCATGTGATTTCAAATCCCTTCACTTGCAATACTCGGCGGGTTCCTCTCCACCAATGTTCTCGCATCTCCTCTCGCATGAAAACAACATAAGTCACCTTCTTATCATCTACGCATCTCATTCCTTCAAAGATCCTCTCCAAATCTTGCATCCACTGACTTGCTTTCTCCGGATCCACCTCGCCTCTAAACTGTGGCGGATTATGACGCCTAAACTCAGCCAAATTTAGGGCATCAGCAGATAGCATCTTCTTGTTGAGTCGCTTCTCGAGATTTTGCTTCGAGTAATCACTTCACCATCCGCCGCATAGCCTCAAGAACCCGCAATCATAGGGTCCACATCACGATTCATGTTCGCACGTCCTCTACCTCGTCCGGATCTTCTTCAAACAGAACAAAACAAAATTAGATACATCCTTTTAGATACTTCCGAAAGGATATAAATCACAGAGAAGCACACAAAGACAAACAAAAACAGACCCAACCACAACCCCAAAAGACTCTAACTTGGGCTCGATACCAACTAATGTAACACCCCTTTGGGGATGCCACACATATAAAGAAAAAAATAAAATAAATAAATAAAATCTACCCAAGTTATAAAACATTTATTACATAATAATATGGGTCGTAAAGTAATTCTGATAAACAGATTATTAAAAATAAAATATTACGAAAAACATAAAATAAACAAACAACACTACTCATAATATACATATGTTCCAAGTTATAAGTTATACAAATAATTTACAACTACAATTACAAATATTTAAACTACAATTACAAATATTTAAACAAAAGCAATAAATAAAAACAAAAAGTCAATATATACATCCATACGCAGACGCGCCCAAAAAAAACATCATGCATATTTACTCCTCTGAAGGATCACTCTCAACATGAAAATGATCATCAGGAGACAAATATCCCGATGTCTCGACTCTCGGCGGATATGAGACCGCGCGGTCGATACGAGTGTCATCTCACTAGGCTCGGTGGATACCCACCCCAATGACGCCTAATGGATAAGGGTAACTCTAAATGCGTAAAACACCGTCGTCGTCATCATCGGCTCTCATCAAATCTATGGCGTAGGGTCACCGTCATCCGTCCCGCATACGTCACGAGTCTCTATCTCCTCTCATGTGCCACGATAGCGATCCACCGTGAAACTCGAGAGTCACGAACCCCAAAAATCCAGCACCGCCATACCAAAACTAATCAATCCAATGGATATGGATGATCGGATGGTTCTTGATCGTCAACCGGTCGTTCCTCTTGATCTTCCTCCTCTCCTCGGTACGAGAACCTCAAGAGGTTGTTCCTCTTCCTCGAACTCTTTACCATATAAACAAGTATATACAGAAAACACATACAATAAAGAGGTAAGACAATCTAAAATCACCACAAACATGGCCAATAAGAAGACGACAAACAACGATATACAGTTCATGCAATATGAAAAGCTATAACATTAATAAGTAACAGAGTAGTGTAAAGATTCAAAAAGATTTAAATATCCCAACAATATACCATCACGGATAAAATAAAACAAGAAACAAATGATACAATACAACAATAGATAAAACAAATACAGTAAACAAATAAATCAATATCAATATAATAAACAGATAAGACAAAAATAAATAGATAAGACAAAAATAAATAGATAAGACAAAATAAATAAATAGATCCTAATAAATAAACATAAGACACACCCTACTCCATGGAGCTAAAAAAAACACAAAGATATCAGAGAGAATGACTCGCAAAAATCTATTAGTACCACGGCTGCCCAACCAACTATTGCGCGTCACACACGTTGCGTCTATAGCCCCACGACACAGAATCCATCATCCAGGCGTGGTGTAGTTCACGGTCTCACGTTGTGGCACTACAGGCAAATGTACTACTAGACTTTACAAATCTCGATTAAATATAGTGCGTGTCGAGTCCATTAGTGTGCTATCGGTTTACCACGGCCCAGTGGAGCTACCAACTGTCCACATATGGGATACCGTACACTAACGTCTCCAAGTCCATTAGAACAATGAACCACACTACGTTTATCGCATCGACAACACGATGTGATTCGTCTCATCAACCAATCCACCAAAAATTTGGCATAAACTCAATACATAATTCCAAAAATATGAAATTACGAAAATGCCCTCAAGATAATAATATGCCCTCAATGGCGTAAAAAATAGAAAGCACATGCGGGTTCACATTTTCCCGACAAAAAAAATCCTCAAAAGCACATGCGGGTTCACATTTTCCCGACAAATAAAAATAAATACAAAAATTCCAGAAAAATAAATTTGTTTTACGGTCAATCGCGTAGAAATTTTATCGCGTTTTCACAATCTCGTCGTTTTTATAAACGTTTTGAAATCGCGTAAATATATTTTTCTGTTTTCAAAATCGCGTAGGATTTTTAATACGTTTTCTCAATCGCGTAAGATTTTTAAATTATTTTCTTGACCGAATTCCTTAAAAATTACTGTTTAAATAAACAGAAATAATAAATAATACTTTTAAGCTACGTATAATATTTTCTATACCGTATACTGTCTTTTGGACATCTTTCCTATCTTATTTGTTCGTTTTTACTAAAATTTGACAGTATTTTGCTTAGAAAATTATATTAATGGTTTCCTAATTTTACCGTAAAAATTCTGTTTATTAAATTTTTAAACCATATACTTAATCCTTTTGAAAACTACTAACATGCTTCAAAATACAGCATGAGCTATATGTTAGAAATTTTTGAAAGTTACTGTATTTCATTTCTAATAACAAAATCATTAGTTCTAAGTTCTCAAACTTATTTCTAATTGATTCTTTTCTTTAAAACTCATTTTAGAAAAATTCTTTTTAACACATATTGCATCCTTATACTTAGAAAAGGTTTGGATTTAATTTTAGAAACCATGGATACTTGGTTTGGCATGTTGGCGAATTTCCTAAATATTTTGAAATTGATTTCTAAATTATTTCTCATCTTCTAACTATATGTCAAACTTATTGTATTGTCTAAATTCATTTAACCATTGTTTTAGAAAATGGTTTTTGAAATCAACACATTCATTTTAGGCATGTTGGCCGAAAATACTAAGTCTTACCATTTGATTTCTAAATTCATTTTCTTTGATCTAATCAACTTGAAACCTTCTTAATTCTCCTAGGTTAATTAAATTACCTTTTAAGAAAATTAAGAGAACATTTTGGTTCTCCATTTGGTTAGTGGTCGTGAGCCTCATGGAGTGTTCTTTGGAACACACATGCATTTCCTTGACATGTTATTCACATCCTATACATTATCATGCAATTCTATACTTTATCATGCAATTCTAACACATGCAATATTATCAAAGCTTATAGACATGCAACTTAAAGCTTGTAGACATGCAATTTATTACAAACAACAAATAGAAAAGCTACTAACAAATACACAACCACATCAAATAAGCTACTAACAAGCACAAACATGAATCCTTATGGATTCTACAATCACAAAATCAAACTCCATCTTCTTACCACCATCCATAGGTGATAAGATTTGTCTTCCTCTTACCTTAAATGAAGACAAATGGATTTCTTTCACTCCTCCTAGGTCACGGTTTTCTCCTTCAAAATACCTAGCAAACTTAAACAAAACTACAAGTTACTAACCATTAAAAAGAACCTAAACCATGGATAAATCATGGCTTAGAACTTTGAAAAAGAATTTAGAAAAGAAAAACAAGAGATTTCACCTCCTTGGTACAAACTTCCAAGTAGGTTTTCAAGCTTCAAATGTAAGAATTTGCAAGAACTCTCAACTAGAGATGTTCTTAGGATTGTGTTTAGGTTTAGAAAACTTGATTGGATAGAATTTTAGGTGGTTGGATGGTGTAGGTATTGGCTTGGCCGAATGGTTGAAAAGGAAGCAACAATGGTGTTTAGGGTTCTTGGATGAGAGAGAAGAGAGAAAAGCATGAAAGATGAAGTGAAGAATGGTCTTCCAACCCTCTTGGCCGTAGACTTCAATGCATGCAAGGTGTGCATGGCTTGGCTTCATCCAAGCCCTTGGATGCATCAAAGGTCAAGATTAAAACTTGGTTAGCAAGCTTGTTTCCTATTGGCTTCTAACCTAGTCATCAAGCCTTAGTCATTAAGCTTCATTCACTAATAACCTAGTCATCAAGCTAGTCACCATGTTCAAGAATGTTCCTTCACTAATGATGATTAATTAAGCTACTAAGTTAATCGTATTAGCTAAACGTGGGTCCCGCAAAACATTTTCGGGTCCACTTTGTCACTAAGTTATCTTGACTAATAAAATAATATTATAATAATACAAAATTATTTTATTTGATGATTAAATCCTAAAAATTAAAAGATTAATTTTAGGCTCATTCAAATTGGGTTTAGTAAGATCCCCCGCCTCTGAATAATTAAAAACAGATTTTACCGGTCCGAAAAATATTATTTTCCCCCCGTAGCAAATCACACAAAAAGTCCATATAAAATCACAGACAAGAAATATTGGACACTAAATCAAGTAGAAAACAATTAAAAACAAAAACAGTACAAACAGCACGTTCGGGACGTAATGGTCATTTTCCCATTTTTTTCCCACAACGTAGCTAATCATCCAAAAAGTTCAAATAAAATTACAGACAGTATTAATTGTCTGTATATCTTCCAAAAATTAAAACAGTAGCTCGAAAAACTTTTATTTTACCGTCTCGAAACAAATTACGTAAAAAGACCAAATAAAATTTGAGCCTGTATAAACGTATTTGTATTTCATGCGAAAATCGAGAAACAAGAAAATAGGGACACAACGGTCATTCACACGAAAGCTTGAAAAACAAAGAAACAAGTACATTCGGTACATTTTCTAAAAATTGGGGTGTTACAATTCTCCCCAACAAATAAAAATTTCGTCCTCGAAATTACGTTGTTCCTCAAAACAAATGAGGATACTTGATCCTTCATTTTATCTTCCAGCTCCCGGTAGCTTCACCCGTCACATCATTCCATATGACCTTCACTAGCTCGATCATTTTCCTCGAAGGTGCTTTACCTTTCGTCCTCAATTCGACAGGTAAAGTTTCATAAGTCAAATTCTCCTTCAGCTGCACTTCATCTGGCTGTATAACATGCGTCGGATCTGGTATATACTTTCGTAACTGAGACACATGAAATACGTCATGCAGATTCGACAGAAACGGCGGCATAGCGATCTGATACGCTACAGGACCTATACGTCGGATAATCTGATACGGTCCAATGAATTTAGGAGTAAGTTTCTTAGACTTAATAACTCTTCCGACACCAGTCGTAGGAGTAACTCTTAGAAACACATGCTCACCCTCCTCAAATTCAAGAGGTCGTCTTCGTTTATCCGCATAACTTTTCTGTCTGCTTTGCGTCGTCTTCATCTTCTCTTGTATCATCTTTACCTTTTCCGTAGTCTGTTGTACAAGATCTGGTCCAACAGTCATACTTTCCCCATCTTGATACCAACATAACGGTGTCCGACATCGTCTTCCATACAACGCCTCATAAGGTGCCATTCCGATGCTTGAGTGAAAACTATTGTTGTAGGTGAATTCTATCAAAGATAAAAATTCATCCCAACTTCCTCGTTGTTCTAAAACACAAGCACGCAACAGATCTTCCAAAGACTGTATAGTTCTCTCTGTCTGACCATCTGTCTGCGGATGATACGCTGAACTCAGTCGTAACTTAGTTCCCATAGCTTCTTGCAAGACTCCGCCAAAATCTTGACGTAAACCTCGGATCTCGATCGAAAACTATACATGTAGGTACACCATGTAATCGACAATTTCACCGATGTACAATTAAGTTAATCTTTCCAATGAATACTTAATATTAATTGGTAAGAAATGAGCCGATTTCGTAAGCCTATCGACTATAACCCATATCGAATCATGACCTTTCCTCGTCTTTGGCAAACCAAGAACTAAAAATCCATCGATATACTATCCCATTTCCATTCGGAATAGATAACGGTTGTAACATTCCAGTGGTCTTTGATGTTCCACTTTCGCCTTGACGGACTAGACAAGTTGACACGCACCTAATAACATCACTCTTCAATCCATGCCACCGAAATAACTTCTTCAAGTCTTGGTACATCTTTGTTATGCCTGGATGCATACTCAATAGACTAGTATGGGCATGTTCCACAATATATCGCCTCGGCTCCCGGTCACGAGGAACACGAGACTCTACCCCGAAACCTCGAAATTCCATCGGTTCCTTCTTTGAACTCTATTGTCTCGTCTTGCTTTATTTGTTCTCTTATTCCTTGCAAAAATTCATCGGCATTCTGTTTTTCCCTTATGTCTTCCATCGCTCGCTCGAGATAGTAACCATGTTAATACGATCTTCCCCGGTTTTAACTCAACAAATGACCACACATCTCTAAACTGTTCAATGAGCTCCTTTTCCTTGATCATCGAGAGCGAAGCACGATAATCTTTCTACTTAAGGCATCGGCCCACGACATTCGCCTTACCGGGGTGGTACAACAATTGAAAATCATAATCTTTCGAATTCTAACCATCTCCGCTGCCTCATGTTCAGCTCCTTCGATCATACAAGTACTTCAAGCTCTTGTGATCACCGAAAATGTTGAACGTTGCTCCATAGAGAAAATGTCTCCATATCTTTAGAGCAAAAACCACAAATGGCCAATTCCAAATCGTGCGTTGGATAATTCCTCTCATGAACCTTCAATTGTCGAGAAGCATATGCCACAACGTTCCGATCTTGCATCAACACGCATCCTAGCCCTTGATAAGAAGCGTCGCAATACACATCAAAAGATTTCGTCGAATCTGGTAGGATCAACACCGGTGCAGTTGTTAATCTCTTCTTCAACTCTTGAAAACTGGCTTCACGTTCTTCCGTCCATTCAAAAGCTTGATTTTTCCTCGTAAGTTGTGTAAGTGGTCCAGCAATCTTCGAAAAACCCTCGATAAACCTCCGGTAATATCCAGCAAGTCCAACAAAACTTCGAACTTCATTCTTAGTCTTAGGTCTTTCCCATTGTAAAAAACAGTCTCCACTTTTGATGGGTCCACCGCAATACCTTCTTTAGAAATTACGTGACCAAGAAATTGGACTTCTTCCAACCAGAACTCACACTTAGCCAATTTCGCATACAGCTGCTTCTCCCTCAAAATCCGAAGGACAACACCAAGATGTTCAGCATGCTCTTCCTTCGATTGAGAATAGATCAGAATGTCATCGATAAAGACAACGACAAATCTGTCTAGATACGGACGAAAAATCCTGTTCATATAATCCATAAATATGGCAGGAGCATTCGTCACCCCGAATGGCATCACCTGATACTCATAATGCCCATATCGAGTTCGGAAAGCGGTTTTCGGTACATCTTCCCCTTTTACACGAATCTGATGATAACCAGATCTCAGATCTATCTTGGAAAATACCACAGCTCCTTTCAACTGATCCATCAAGTCGTCAATTCTTGGAAGCGGATATTTATTCTTGATAGTCACCTTGTTCAGCTGACGATAATCCACACAAAGCCGAGAAGTTCCGTCCTTCTTCTTGACCAAAAGCACTGGCGCACCCCATGGTGAAACACTAGGTCGCACAAACTCTTTCTCCAACAGCTCCACCAATTGCTTCTTCAGCTCCTCCAATTCCACTGGCGACATACGATACGGTGCAATTGAGATAGGACCTGTTCCTGGTACTAAATCAATTGAGAACTCGATCTCCCTCTCAGGTGGCAAACCAGGTACGTCATCAGGAAAAACATCAGGAAACTCGTTGACAACAGGAATAGTATTCACATCCTTCTCATTCTTAACTTCTAGAGAAGACAATACCATATATCCCTGCGCTCCATCTCTTAACAAAGACTTGACCTTAACGGCTTTAAGAACCCGGACTTTTCTTCCTTAGGAAAAACTATGGTTTTACTTGCACAATCTATAAGGATATGGTTAGAACATAACCAGTCCATCCCTAAAATTACATCTATCTCAACAAGAGGTAAACAAATCAAGTTGACCATAAACAAACGGCCCTTCACAACAATAGGACAATCCAAACAGATCTTAGATGTAACAACAGGTTTAGCAGTTAGGCGTAGATACACTCAATTTAACATTCAGAGAAGACACAGGCAACTTCAATCTTTCCACACAATCATAGGAAATAAATGAGTGTGTAGCACCAGAATCATACAATACAGTCAGAAGATTACCTCCAATGTCTCCTTCTCCCTGAATAAGATCATCAGACTTAGAAATCTCAGATCCCATCATTGTATATACTCGTCCTCCTGACCTTGGTTGAGTACTTCCAGATTTTTGCTGATTAGCTCTAACATACCGAACAACAGGTTTCTTCTCTGGTCGAGTACAATCTTTCGACATATGCCCAGGCTGTCCACAGTTAAAACAGACTGTCCCCTTGATTGTACAATCTGGAGATATATGGCCCTTCTTACCGCACTTAAAACACGTTGGCGTAAACACCACTCTCTGTCCAGTTCCACTACCACTTGCACCTCCACTAACTGATGGTCGTTGAGATTGAGCCCCTGTTGGTCTGGAATACGGCTTACGCTGAAACCGATTCGTATTACTACCTCCACCTCTCTGAAACCTTGTCGGCCCAAAGTTCCGATTCCTCTGATCTCTAGATGGCTCCAACTCCTCAAGTCGAGCACAAGCATCCACCAAAGCATGAAACTGAGTCATTCTCAAGGATACCACTCCTCGTTTCAGTTCCACCCTTAAACCTGATTCAAACTTCCTACATCTCCACACATCGTCTTGTCGTGTCTCGAGCATAATCGAGAATTGAGACAAATTCTCAAACTTTGTGGCATACTCATTCACCGTCATATTCCCCTGTCGCAAACCAAGAAATTCCATTTCTTTGGCATGCCTAGCACTCGCGAGAAAAATATTTATCCGAGAAAAACATTAGAAAACACTTCCCATGTGATTTCGGTCCTTCACTTGCAATACTCGGCGGGTTCCTCTCCACCAATGTTCTCATCTCCTCTCGGCATGATGAAAACAACATAAGTCACCTTCTTATCATCTACGCATCTCATTCCTTCAAAGATCCTCTCCAAATCTTGCATCCACCGACTTGCTTTCTCCGATCCACCTCGCCTCTAAACGTGGCGGATTATGACGCCTAAACTCGGCCAAATTTAGGGCATCACGGTAGCATCTTGTTGTTGAGTCGCTCTCGAGATTTTTTGAGTAATCACTTCACCATCCGCCGCATAGCCTCGGCGACCGCAATCATAGGGTCCACATCACGATTCATGTTCGCACGTCCTCTACCTCGTCCGGACATCTTCAAACAGAACAAAACAAAATTAGATACATCCTTTTAGATACTTCCGAAAGGATATAAATCACAGAGAAAGCACACACAAGACAAAAAAAAAGACCCAACCACAACCCCAAAAGACTCTAACTTGGGCTCGATACCAACTAATGTAACACCCTTTGGGGATGCCACACATATAAAGAAAAATAAAATAAATAAATAAAATCTACCCAATTATAAAACATTTATTACATAATAATATGGGTCGTAAAGTAATTCTGATAAACAGTTATTAAAAATAAAATATTGCGGAAAACATAAAATAAACGAACAACAACACTACATACATATACATATGTTCCATAGTTATAAGTTATACAAATAATTTACAACTACAATTACAAATATTTAAACGAAAACAAGATAAATAAAAACAAAAAAGAGTCAATATATACATCCATACGCAGACGCGCACAAAAAAAAAACATCATGCATATTTACTCCTCTGAAGGATCACTCTCAACATGAAAATGATCATCAGGAGACAAATATCCCGGATGTCTCGACTCTCGGCGACATAATGAGATCCGCGCGGTCGATACGAGTGTCATCTCACTAGGCTCGGTGGATACACCACCCCAAAATGACGCCTAATGGATAAGGGTAACTCTAAATGCGAAACACCGTCGTCGTCATCATCGGCTCGTCATCAAATCATGGCGTAGGGTCACCGTCATCCGTCCCGCATACGTCACGAGTCTCTATCTCCTCTCATGTGCCACGATAGCGATCCACCGTGAAACTCGAGAGTCACGAACCCCAAAAATCCAGCACCGCCATACCAAAACTAATCAATCCAATGGATATGGATGATCGGATGGTTCTTGATCGTCAAGCGGTCGTCGGCTAGCTTTGATCTTCCTCCTCCTCGGTACAGAACCTCAAGAGGCTGTTCCTCTTCCTCGAACTCTTTACCATATAAACAAGTATATACGAAAAACACATACAATAAAGAGGTAAGACAATCTAAAATCACCACAAACATGGCCAATAAGAAGACGACAAACAACAAATATACAATTCATGCAATATGAAAAGCTATAACATTAATAAGTAACAGAGTAGTGTAAAGATTCAAAAAGATTTAAATATCCCAACAATATACCATCACGAGATAAAAATAAAACAAGAAACAAATGATACAATACAACAATAGATAAAACAAATACGAAACAAATAAATCAATATCAATATAATAAACAGATAAGACAAAAATAAATAGATAAGACAAAATAAATAAATAGATCCCATAAATAAAATAAATAAACATAAGACACACCCTACTCCATGGAGCTAAAAAACACAAAGATATCAGAGAGAATGACTCGCAAAAATCTATTAGTACCACGGCTGCCCAACCAACTATTGCGTTGTCACACGTTGCGTCTATAGCCCCACGACACAGGAATCCATCATCCGGCGTGGTGTAGTTCACGGTCTCACGTTGTGGCACTACGGGCAAATGTACTACTAGACTTTACAAATCTCGATTAAATATAGTGCGTGTCGAGTCCATTAGTGTGCTATCGGTTTACCACGGCCCAAATGAGCTACCAACTCGTCCACATATGGGATACCGTACACTAACGTCTCCAAGTCCATTAGAACAATGAACCACACTACGTTTATCGCATCGACAACACGATGTGATTCGTCTCATCAACCAATCCACCAAAAATTTGGCATAAACTCAATACATAATTCCAAAAATATGAAATTACGAAAATGCCCTCAAGATAATAATATGCCCTCAATGGCAGAAAAATAGAAAGCTTTGTATGCGGGTTCACATTTTCCCGACAAAAAAAATCCTCAAAAGCACATGCGGGTTCACATTTTCCCGACAAAGATAAAAATAAATACGGGTTCAAATTCCCGAAAAAATAAATTGTTTCGGTCAATCGCGTAGAAATTTTATCGCGTTTTCACAATCTCGTCGTTTTTTTATAAACGTTTTGAAATCGCGTAAATATATTTTTCTGTTTTCAAAATCGTGTAGGATTTTTAATACGTTTTCTCAATCGCATAAGATTTTTAAATCATTTTCTTGACCGAATTCCTTAAAAATTACTTGTTTAAATAAACGAAATAATAAATAATACTTTTAAGCTACGTATAATATTTTCTATACCGTATAATCTTGTCTTTTGGACATCTTTCCTATCTTATTTGTTCGTTTTTACTAAAATTTGACAAGTATTTTGTTTAGAAAATTATATTAATGGTTTCCTAATTTTACCGTAAAAATTCTTTTATTAAATTTTTAAACCATATACTTAATCCTTTTGAAAACTACTAACATGCTTCAAAATACAAAGCATGAGCTATATGTTAGAAATTTTTGAAAGTTATCTTGTATTTCATTTCTAATAACAAAATCATTAGTTCTAAGTTCTCAAACTTATTTCTAATTGATTCTTTTCTTTAAAACTCATTTTAGAAAAATTCTTTTTAACACATATTGCATCCTTATACTTAGAAAAGGTTTGGATTTAATTTTAGAAACCATGGATACTTGGTTTGGCATGTTGGCGAATTTCCTAAATATTTTGAAATTGATTTCTAAATTATTTCTCATCTTCTAACTATATGTCAAACTTATTGTATTGTCTAAATTCATTTAACCATTGTTTTAGAAAATGGTTTTTGAAATCAACACATTCATTTTAGGCATGTTGGCCGAAAATACTAAGTCTTACCATTTGATTTCTAAATTCATTTTCTTTGATCTAATCAACTTGAAACCTTCTTAATTCTCCTAGGTTAATTAAATTACCTTTTAAGAAAATTAAGAGAACATTTTGGTTCTCCATTTGGTTAGTGGTCCGTGAGCCTCATGGAGTGTTCTTTGGAACACACATGCATTTCCTTGACATGTTATTCACATCCTATACATTATCATGCAATTCTATACTTTATCATGCAATTCTAACACATGCAATATTATCAAAGCTTATAGACATGCAACTTAAAGCTTGTAGACATGCAATTTATTACAAACAACAAATAGAAAAGCTACTAACAAATACACAACCACATCAAATAAGCTACTAACAAGCACAAACATGAATCCTTATGGATTCTACAATCACAAAATCAAACTCCATCTTCTTACCACCATCCATAGGTGATAAGATTTGTCTTCCTCTTACCTTAAATGAAGACAAATGGATTTCTTTCACTTCTCCTAGGTCACGGTTTTCTCCTTCAAAATACCTAGCAAACTTAAACAAAACTACAAGTTACTAACCATTGAAAAAGAACCTAAACCATGGATAAATCATGGCTTAGAACTTTGAAAAAGAATTTAGAAAAGAAAAACAAGAGATTTCACCTCCTTGGTACAAACTTCCAAGTAGGTTTTCAAGCTTCAAATGTAAGAATTTGCAAGAACTCTCAACTAGAGATGTTCTTAGGATTGTGTTTAGGTTTAGAAAACTTGATTGATAGAATTTTAGGTGGTTGGATGGTGTAGGTATTGGTTTGGCCGAATGGTTGAAGAAAGGAAGCAACAATGGTGTTTAGGGTTCTTGGATGAGAGAGAAGAGAGAAAAGCATGAAAGATGAAGTGAAGAATGGTCTTCCAACCCCTCACTTGGCCGTAGACTTCAATGCATGCAAGGTGTGCATGGCTTGGCTTCATCCAAGCCCTTGGATGCTTCAAAGGTCAAGATTAAAACTTGGTTAGCAAGCTTGTTTCCTATTGGCTACTCCTAACCTAGTCATCAAGCCTTAGTCACCATGCTTAGTCACTAATAACCTAGTCATCAAGCTAATCATCATGTTCAAGAATGTTCCTTCACTAATGATGATTAATTAAGCTACTAAGTTAATCGTATTAAACGTGGGTCCCGCAAAACATTTTCGGTCCACTTGTCACTAAGTTATACTTGACTAATAAAATAATATTATAATAATACAAAATTATTTTATTTGACAGATTAAATCCTAAAAATTAAAAGATTAATTTTAGGCTCATTCAAATTGGGTTTAGTAAGATCCCCGCCTCTGAATAATTAAAAACAGATTTTACCGGTCCGAAAAAATATTATTTTCCCGCCCATAGCAAATCACACAAAAAGTCCATATAAAATCACAGACAGACGGTAATATTGGACACTAAATCAAGTAGAAAACAATTAAAAACAAAGAAAAACAGTAAAAGCAACAGACGTTCGGGACGTAATGGTCATTTTCCATTTTTTCCCACAACGTAGCTAATCATCCAAAAAGTTCAAATAAAATTACAGACGTATTAATTGTCTCGTATATCTTCCAGAAAAATTAAAACAAGATGCTTCGGAAAAACTTTTATTTTACCGTCTCGAAACAAATTACGTAAAAAGACCAAATAAAATTTGAGCCTGTATAAACGTATTTGTATTTCATGCGAAATCGAGAAACAAGAAAAATAGGGACACAACGGTCATTCACACGAAAGCTTGAAAAACAACAAACAGTACATTCGGTACATTTTCTAAAAATTGGGGTGTTACAATTCTCCCCAACAAATAAAAATTTCGTCCTCGAAATTCGCTGTTCCTCAAAACAAATGAGGATACTAATCCTTCATTTTATCTTCCAGCTCCCAGGTAGCTTCACCCGTCACATCATTCCATATGACCTTCACTAGCTCGATCATTTTCCCTCGAAGTTGCTTTTACCTTTCGTCCTCAATTCGACGGGTAAAGTTTCATAAGTCAAATTCTCCTTCAGCTGCACTTCATCTGGCTGTATAACATGCGTCGGATCTGGTATATACTTTCGTAACTGAGACACATGAAATACGTCATGCAGATTCGATACAAACGGCGCCATAGCGATCTGATACGCTACAGGACCTATACGTCGGATAATCTGATACGGTCCAATGAATTTAGGAGTAAGTTTCTTAGACTTAATAACTCTTCCGACACCAGTCGTAGGAGTAACTCTTAGAAACACATGCTCACCCTCCTCAAATTCAAGAGGTCGTCTTTGTTTATCCGCATAACTTTTCTCATCTGCTTTGCGTCGTCTTCATCTTCTCTTGTATCATCTTTACCTTTTCCGTAGTCTATTGTACAAGATCCGGTCCAACGGTCATACTTTCCCCCATCTTGATACCAACATAACGGTGTTCGACATCGTCTTCCATACAACGCCTCATAAGGTGCCATCCCTATGCGATGTTTGAATGAAAACTATTGTTGTAGGTGAATTCTATCAAAGATAAAAATTCATCCCAACTTCCTCGTTGTTCTAAAACACAAGCACGCAACAGATCTTCCAAAGATTGTATAGTTCTCTCTGTCTGACCATCTATCTGCGGATGATACGCTGAACTCAGTCGTAACTTAGTTCCCATAGCTTCTTGCAGACTCCGCCAAAATCTTGACGTAAACCTCGGATCTCGATCGAAACTATACATGTAGGTACACCATGTAATCCGACAATTTCACCGATGTACAATCAAGGTTAATCTTTCCAATGAATACTTAATATTAATTGGTAAGAAATGAGCCGATTTCGTAAGCCTATCGACTATAACCCATATCGAATCATGACCTTTCCTTGTCTTTGGCAAACCAATAATGAAAAATCCATCGATATACTATCCCATTTCCATTCGGAATAGATAACGGTTGTAACATTCCAAATGGTCTTTGATGTTCCACTTTCGCCTTTTGACAGCTAGACAAGTTGACACGCACCTAATAACATCACTCTTCAATCCATGCCACCGAATAACTTCTTCAAGTCTTGGTACATCTTTGTTATGCCCGGATGCATACTCAATAGACTAGTATGGGCATGTTCCACAATATATCGCCTCGGCTCCCGGTCACGAGGAACACAGACTCTACCCCGAAACCTCGAATTCCATCGGTTCCTTCTTTGAACTCTATTGTCTCGTCTTGCTTTATTTGTTCTCTTATTCCTTGCAAAAATTCATCGGCATTCTGTTTTCCCTTATGTCTTCCATCGCTCGCTCGAGATAGTAACCATGTTAATACGATCTTCCCTGGTTTTAACTCAACAAATGACCACACATCTCTAAACTGTTCAATGAGCTCCTTTTCCTTGATCATCAGAGCGAGAGCACTGATAATCTTTCTACTTAAGGCATCAGCCACGACATTCGCCTTACCAGGGTGGTACAACAGTTGAAAATCATAATCTTTCAGGAATTCTAACCATCTCCGCTGCCTCATGTTCAGCTCCTTCTGATCATACAAGTACTTCAAGCTCTTGTGATCACTGAAAATGTTGAACGTTGCTCCATAGAGAAAATGTCTCCATATCTTTAGAGCAAAAACCACAGCGGCCAATTCCAAATCGTGCGTTGGATAATTCCTCTCATGAACCTTCAATTGTCGAGAAGCATATGCCACAACGTTCCGATCTTGCATCAACACGCATCCTAGCCCTTGATAAGAAGCGTCGCAATACACATCAAAAGATTTCGTCGAATCTGGTAGGATCAACACCGGTGCAGTTGTTAATCTCTTCTTCAACTCTTGAAAACTGGCTTCACGTTCTTCCGTCCATTCAAAAGCTTGATTTTTCCTCGTAAGTTGTGTAAGTGGTCCAGCAATCTTGAAAAACCCTCGATAAACCTCCGGTAATATCCAGCAAGTCCAACAAAACTTCAACTTCTGTTACCGTCTTAGGTCTTTCCCATTGTGTAAAACAGTCTCCAC
This sequence comes from Ormosia emarginata, assembly GCA_029884605.1. NCBI lineage: Eukaryota > Viridiplantae > Streptophyta > Magnoliopsida > Fabales > Fabaceae > Ormosia > Ormosia emarginata. The sequence continues at coordinate 2,420,481 of JAQQTP010000075.1, read as the reverse complement.
TTTTGATGGATCCACCGCAATACCTTCTTTAGAAATTACGTGACCAAGAAATTGGACTTCTTCCAACCAGAACTCACACTTAGCCAATTTCGCATACAGCTGCTTCTCCCTCAAAATCCGAAGGACAACACCAAGATGTTCAGCATGCTCTTCCTTCGATTGAGAATAGATCAGAATGTCATCGATAAAGACAACGACAAATCTGTCTAGATACGGACGAAAAATCCTGTTCATATAATCCATAAATATGGCAGGAGCATTCGTCACCCCGAATGGCATCACCTGATACTCATAATGCCCATATCGAGTTCGGAAAGCGGTTTTCGGTACATCTTCCCCTTTAACACGAATTTGGTGATAACCAGATCTCAGATCTATCTTGGAAAATACCACAGCTCCTTTCAACTGATCCATCAAGTCGTCAATTCTTGGAAGCGGATATTTATTCTTGATAGTCACCTTGTTCAGCTGACGATAATCCACACAAAGCCGAGAAGTTCCGTCCTTCTTCTTGACCAAAAGTACTGGCGCACCCCATGGTGAAACACTAGGTCGCACAAACTCTTTCTCCAACAGCTCCACCAATTGCTTCTTCAGCTCCTCCAATTCCACTGGCGACATACGATACGGTGCAATTGAGATAGGACCTGTTCCTGGTACTAAATCAATTGAGAACTCGATCTCCCTCTCAGGTGGCAAACCAGGTACGTCATCAGGAAAAACATCAGGAAACTCGTTGACAACAGGAATAGTATTCACATCCTTCTCATTCTTAACTTCTAGAGAAGACAATACCATATATCCCTGCGCTCCATCTCTTAACAAAGACTTGACCTTAACAGCAGTTAAGAACCCAGACTTTTCTTCCTTAGGAAAAACTATGGTTTTACTTGCACAATCTATAAGGATATGGTTAGAACATAACCAGTCCATCCCTAAAATTACATCTATCTCAACAAGAGGTAAACAAATCAAGTTGACCATAAACAAACGGCCCTTCACAACAATAGGACAATCCAAACAGATCTTAGATGTAACAACGGGTTTTAGCAGTTGGCGTAGATACACTCAATTTAACATTCGAGAGAAGACACGAGGCAACTTCAATCTTTCCACACAATCATAGGAAATAAATGAGTGTGTAGCACCGAGAATCATACAATACGGTCGAAAGATTACCTCCAATGTCTCCTTCTCCCCTGAATAAGATCATCGGACTTAGAAATCTCGGATCCCATCATTGTATATACTCGTCCTCCCGACCTTGGTTGAGTACTTCCGATTTTTGCTGATTAGCTCTAACATACCGAACAAGGTTTTCTTCTTCTCTCGGTCGAGTACAATCTTTCGACATATGCCCAGTGTCCCCACGGTTAAAACAGATCCGTCCCCTTGATTGTACAATCTGGAGATATATGGCCCTTCTTACCGCACTTAAAACACGTTGGCGTAAACACCACCTTCTGTCCAGTTCCACTACCACTTGCACCTCCACTAACTGATGGTCGTTGAGATTGAGCCCCTGTTGGTCTGGAATACGGCTTACGCTGAAACCGATTCGTATTACTACCTCCACCTCTCTGAAACCTTGTCGGCCCAAAGTTCTGATTCCTCTGATCTCTAGATGGCTCCAACTCCTCAAGTCGAGCACAAGCATCCACCAAAGCATGAAACTGAGTCATTCTCAAGGATACCACTCCTCGTTTCAGTTCCACCCTTAAACCTGATTCAAACTTCCTACATCTCCACACATCGTCTTGTCGTGTCTGAGCATAATCTGAGAATTGAGACAAATTCTCAAACTTTGTGGCATACTCATTCACCGTCATATTCCCCTGTCGCAAACCAAGAAATTCCATTTCTTTGGCATGCCTAGCACTCGCAGGAAAATATTTATCCAGAAAAAACATTAGAAAACACTTCCCATGTGATTTCAGTCCCTTCACTTGCAATACTCGGCGGGTTCCTCTCCACCAATGTTCTGCATCTCCTCTCAGCATGAAAACAGCATAAGTCACCTTCTTATCATCTACGCATCTCATTCCTTCAAAGATCCTCTCCAAATCTTGCATCCACTGACTTGCTTTCTCCGGATCCACCTCGCCTCTAAATTGTGGCGGATTATGACGCCTAAACTCTCAGGCCAAATTTAGGGCATCGGCGGTAGCATCTTCTTTGTTGAGTCGCTCTCGAGATTTTGGCCGAGTAATCACTTCACCATCCGCCGCATAGCCTCAAGCAAATTCCGCAATCATAGGGTCCACATCACGATTCATGTTCGCACGTCCTCTACCTCGTCCGGACATCTTCAAACAGAACAAAACAAAATTAGATACATCCTTTTAGATACTTCCGAAAGGATATAAATCACAGAGAAGCACACAAAGACAAAACAAAAACAGACCCAACCACAACCCCAAAAGACTCTAACTTGGGCTCGATACCAACTAATGTAACACCCTTTGGGGATGCCACACATATAAAGAAAAATAAAATAAATAAATAAAATCTACCCAAGTTATAAAACATTTATTACATAATTATATGGGTCGTAAAGTAATTCCTGATAAACAGATTATTAAAAATAAAATATTGCGGAAAACATAAAATAAACGAAACAACACTACTCAAATATACATATGTTCCAAGTTATACTCATAATATACATATGTTCCAAGTTATAAGTTATACAAATAATTTACAACTACAATTACAAATATTTAAACGAAAACAAGAAAAAAAAACAAGTAAAAGTCAATATATACATCCATACGCGAGACGCGCCCAAAAAAAAACATCATGCATATTTACTCCTCGAAGGATCACTCTCAACATGAAAATGATCATCGGGAGACAAATATCCGGATGTCTCGACTCTCGGCGACATGAGACCGCGCGGTCGATACGAGTGTCATCTCACTAGGCTCGGTGGATACACCACCCCAATGACGCCTAATGGATAAAGGTAACTCTAAATGCGTAGAAACACCGTCGTCGTCATCATCACGGCTCGTCATCAAATCTATGGCGTAGGGTCACCGTCATCCGTCCCGCATACGTCACGAGTCTCTATCTCCTCTCATGTGCCACGATAGCGATCCACCGTGAAACTCGAGAGTCACGAACCCCAAAAATCCAGGCACCGCCATACCAAAACTAATCAATCCAATGGATATGGATGATCAGATGGTTCTTGATCGTCAACCGGTCGTCGGCTAGCTTGATCTTCCTCCTCCTCGGGTACGAGACCTCAAGAGGTTGTTCCTCTTCCTCGAACTCTTTACCATATAAACAAGTATATACAAAAACACATACAATAAAGAGGTAAGACAATCTAAAATCACCACAAACATGGCCAATAAGAAGACGACAAACAACGGATATACGAATTCATGCAATATGAAAAGCTATAACATTAATAAGTAACAGAGTAGTGTAAAGATTCAAAAAGATTTAAATATCCCAACAATATACCATCACGGATAAAATAAAACAAGAAACAAATGATACAATACAACAATAGATAAAACAAATACAAGTAAACAAATAAATCAATATCAATATAATAAACATATAAGACAAAAATAAATAGATAAGACAAAATAAATAAATAGATCCCAATAAATAAACATAAGACACACCCTACTCCATGGAGCTAAAAAACATACAAAGATATCAGAGAGAATGACTCGCAAAAATCTATTAGTACCACGGCTGCCCAACCAACTATTGCGCTGTCACACGTTGCGTCTATAGCCCCACGACACAAGAATCCATCATCTAGGCGTGGTGTAGTTCACGGTCTCACGTTGTGGCACTACAGGCAAATGTACTACTAGACTTTACAAATCTCGATTAAATATAGTGCGTGTCGAGTCCATTAGTGTGCTATCGGTTTACCACGGCCCAAATGGAGCTACCAACTCGTCCACATATGGGATACCGTACACTAACGTCTCCAAGTCCATTAGAACAATGAACCACACTACGTTTATCGCATCGACAACACGATGTGATTCGTCTCATCAACCAATCCACCAAAAATTTGGCATAAACTCAATACATAATTCCAAAAATATGAAATTACGAAAATGCCCTCAAGATAATAATATGCCCTCAATGGCAGAAAAATAGAAAGCTCAGACGGGTTCACATTTTCCCGACAAATAAAATCCTCAAAAGCACATGTACGGGTTCACATTTTCCCGACAAAGATAAAATAAATACAAAATTCCCGAGAAAAATAAATTGTTTCGGTCAATCGCGTAGAAATTTTATCGCGTTTTCACAATCTCGTCGTTTTTATAAAACGTTTTGAAATCGCGTAAATATATTTTTCTGTTTTCAAAATCGCGTAGGATTTTTAATACGTTTTCTCAATCGCGTAAGATTTTTAAATTATTTTCTTGACCGAATTCCTTAAAAATTACTGTTTAAATAAACAAAAATAATAAATAATACTTTTAAGCTACGTATAATATTTTCTATACCGTATACTGTCTTTTGGACATCTTTCCTATCTTATTTGTTCGTTTTTACTAAAATTTGACAGTATTTTGCTTAGAAAATTATATTAATGGTTTCCTAATTTTACCGTAAAAATTCTGTTTATTAAATTTTTAAACCATATACTTAATCCTTTTGAAAACTACTAACATGCTTCAAAATACAGCATGAGCTATATGTTAGAAATTTTCGAAAGTTACTGTATTTCATTTCTAATAACAAAATCATTAGTTCTAAGTTCTCAAACTTATTTCTAATTGATTCTTTTCTTTAAAACTCATTTTAGAAAAATTCTTTTTAACACATATTGCATCCTTATACTTAGAAAAGGTTTGGATTTAATTTTAGAAACCATGGATACTTGGTTTGGCATGTTGGCCGAATTTCCTAAATATTTTGAAATTGATTTCTAAATTATTTCTCATCTTCTAACTATATGTCAAACTTATTGTATTGTCTAAATTCATTTAACCATTGTTTTAGAAAATGGTTTTTGAAATCAACACATTCATTTTAGGCATGTTGGCCGAAAAATACTAAGTCTTACCATTTGATTTCTAAATTCATTTTCTTTGATCTAATCAACTTGAAACCTTCTTAATTCTCCTAGGTTAATTAAATTACCTTTTAAGAAAATTAAGAGAACATTTTGGTTCTCCATTTGGTTAGTGGCCGTGAGCCTCATGGAGTGTTCTTTGGAACACACATGCATTTCCTTGACATGTTATTCACATCCTATACATTATCATGCAATTCTATACTTTATCATGCAATTCTAACACATGCAATATTATCAAAGCTTATAGACATGCAACTTAAAGCTTGTAGACATGCAATTTATTACAAACAACAAATAGGAAAGCTACTAACAAATACACAACCACATCAAATAAGCTACTAACAAGCACAAACATGAATCCTTATGGATTCTACAATCACAAAATCAAACTCCATCTTCTTACCACCATCCATAGGTGATAAGATTTGTCTTCCTCTTACCTTAAATGAGACAAATGGATTTCTTTCACTTCTCCTAGGTCACGGTTTTCTCCTTCAAAATACCTAGCAAACTTAAACAAAACTACAAGTTACTAACCATTGAAAAAGAACCTAAACCATGGATAAATCATGGCTTAGAACTTTGAAAAAGAATTTAGAAAAGAAAAACAAGAGATTTCACCTCCTTGGTACAAACTTCCAAGTAGGTTTTCAAGCTTCAAATGTAAGATTTTGAAAGAACTCTCAACTAGAGATGTTCTTAGGATTGTGTTTAGGTTTAGAAAACTTGATTGGATAGAAATTTTAGGTGGTTGGATGGTGTAGGTATTGGCTTGGCCGAATGGTTGAAGAAAGGAAGCAACAATGGTGTTTAGGGTTCTTGGATGAGAGAGAAGAGAGAAAAGCATGAAAGATGAAGTGAAGAATGGTCTTCCAACCCCTCTTGGCCGTAGACATTCAATGCATGCAAGGTGTGCATGGCTTTGGCTTCATCCAAGCCCTTGGATGCTCAAAGGTCAAGATTAAAACTTGGTTAGCAAGCTTGTTTCCTATTGGCTACTCCTAACCTAGTCATCAAGCCTTAGTCACCATGCTTATCACTAATAACCTAGTCATCAAGCCTAATCATCATGTTCAAGAATGTTCCTTCACTAATCATGTTTAATTAAGCTACTAAGTTAATCTGTTTAGTTAAACGTGGGTCCCGCAAAAAACATTTTCGTCCACTGTCACTAAGTTATCTTGACTAATAAAATAATATTATAATAATACAAAATTATTTTATTTGACAATTTAAATCCTAAAAATTAAAAGATTAATTTTAGGCTCATTCGAAATTGGGTTTAGTAAGATCCCCCACCTCTGAATAATTAAAAACAGATTTTACCGGTCCGAAAAATATTATTTTCCCCCCCGTAGCAAATCACACAAAAAGTCCATATAAAATCACAGACAAGTAATATTGGACACTAAACCAAGTAGAAAACAATTAAAAACAGCAAAAACAAGCAGTACAAACAAAGACGTTCGGATGTAATGGTCATTTTCCCATTTTTTCCCACAACGTAGCTAATCATCCAAAAAGTTCAAATAAAATTACAGACGTATTAATTGTCTGTATATCTTCCAGAAAAATTAAAACAGTAGCTCGAAAAACTTTTATTTTACCGTCTCGAAACAAATTATGTAAAAAGACCAAATAAAATTTGAGCCTGTATAAACGTATTTGTATTTCATGCGAGAAATCGAGAAACAAGAAAATAGGGACACAACGGTCATTCACACGAAAGCTTGAAAAACAAGAAATAGTACATTCGGTACATTTAGCTCTGAAGTTTCTCCTGAATAAACCTGATGCCAAGCCATTATTGATTAGGTGGATGCTGCTGCTCCAAGAGTTTGACATTGAGATACGAGATAAGAGTGGAGCAGAGAACTTGGTGGCTGATCATCTAAGTCGAATCTCGTAGGCAATAGACCCTCTTCTTATCCGAGAGACTATCCTAGATGAGTAGCTTTTTCAGCTACAAGTAAGGACCCTTGGTATGCTGATTTAGTGAATTATTTAGTTGCATATGAGTTTCCCGCTTATTTTAAGAAGCATCATATTGATAAGCTTTAGAGTGAAGCTAAATATTATGTATAGGATGATTCTTATCTATGGAAACTGCGTAGTGACCAAGTGATTAGACGTTGTGTGCCTGATTATGAGTTTCAGTCTATTTTGCATTTTTTTTCATATCCTTACATATGGTGGTCACTTTGGACTGCAATGCACTGCTAGGAAGATTTTAGACTCTAGATTGTATTGGCCCACCTTGTTTCATGATGCTTACAATTATTGCAAGAATTATGAATAATGCTAACAGACAAGTAACATTTTCCATAGAAAAAAGATGCCTCAATAACCATTATTGTTTTGTGAGATTTTTTATTTGTGGGGCATTGATTTCATGGGTCGCTTTTCCCAATTCCTTTGGTTTTGTTTACATTCTGTTAGTTGTTGATTTTGTATCAAAGTGGGTGTAGGAAAAGGCCACTCGACTGATGATTCCTATGTTGTTTTAGACTTTGTCAGGACTCACATTTTCTGTAGGTTTGGAGTTCTAAGAGCCATAATCAGTGACCAAGGCTCCTATTTCTATAATAAAAACATGAAGGCATTATTGAAGAAGTATAGTGTGATGCATAAGGTTTTGACTCCCTACCATCCACAAACCAATGGGCAAGCCAAAATCTTGAAAAAAACAGTCCAACCGAATAGAAAAGATTGGAGCAAGAGGCTTAAGGATGTATTGTGGGCGTATAAGACTGCCATCAAGACTCCTTTAGGTACGTCTCCCTATAGGATAGTCTTTGACAAGGCATGCCACATTCCGGTGGAGATTAAGCACAAAGCCTATTGGGCGATAAAGAAATGCAACCTTGATCTGAACCAAGTCAGATCCCAAAGAAAACTCCAACTCTAAGAACTTGAAAAGATTTAGTTAGAAGCTTATGAGAACTCTCAGATCTACAGAGAAAAGACCAAAGAATTCCATGATAAGATGATTATAAGAAAAGAATTTGTGATTAGTCAAAAAGTTCTCATTTACAATCCTCGCTTCAAGCTCATGTCCGGCAAGCTTCGTTCTAGGTGGCTAGGTCCTTTTATAGTCACTAAGCTTTTTCCTTATGGTGTAGTGAAGATCACAAGTAAGGCAACTAACAAAGCTTTCAAAGTTAATAGATATCTCCTCAAGCAATTCTATGAGGGAGTTCAAGAGGACATAGTGGTGGAGGTCCACTTGCAAGTGGCCATTTACATCACTTGATAAGGATGTTTCTTCCTTCTCTCCTTTATTTTACTTGTCCTAAATTTGTTGATGATATTTATAGGATATTGATGATTTAATGTTTTATAAGCTTTACTTTAAGGACAATGTAGAATTTATGTGTGGAGGAGGAATTTACATTTTGTTTACTGTTTTTGTTTTAAATTTTGTTTTTCTATTTTAATTTTACTTGTTTCTGTTTCTATTTTTTTTATTTTGTTGTTGTTTTCTATTTTGTTTCAAAATATTGTTTTCTATTTTCAAATTTTGATTATGTTTTGTTTTTAAATTCTATTTTTCCATTTTTAATATATATATATATATAAGAAAGTGTGTTTTTAATTACTTTCCAATGGAATTTTGATATTTGTGAAAGTTGTGAGTATGCATCAATTAAAGTTAAAGCTTTATAACATAAGTGAATAAATTGTCTTTCATCTTAATATTAACTAGTTTGGTAATGGAAATTGAATTTGTAGATTGAGTTTGATAGAACCATACCTTGTGAGACTTTGAGCCTTTTAATAAATGAATTGCACATTTGTGTCATTCTCTTCTTTCTTGTGTGATTTTCATTTATAGAATTTGTTACTCTAGAACGTGCTTTAATTCTTTTTTAGGCTACATTTTTATAAGCATACATGAACAACATTGAGACATTTTTCTTGAATTAGCTACTTTAGCCAAATAGCCAACCTTGCAAATTTTTCCTTGAATAACCTCCTTGACCTTATTTGACTATTCCTTCTTTTTAGCTCATTACATGCTTTAAATGAAAAGTGACTGCAGGATTAAAGGATGCAAACCCAAGTGCAAGTTGTCTCAAGTAATAAAGTTCTCGAGAGTTCGAGGCAGATCCACAGGGAATTGATGAAGAAAAATCAATTGAGGTAAGAAAATGATTTGTCACAACACCAAAAGTGATAAGAGATGTTCACAAATGAATTTAAGAGCTTGCTTGGGTTAGGAGATCCACTCTTGGTAATAAATTAATGGTAAGATTATTTCTCTTTTTAACTCAATTGAAATCCACACACAACGAAGGTTCCAATAGGAAAATATAACATTCAAAGTTCAATTATATATGTAATCATATTATGATTCCTTTAATTATCTACCAACATTTGTAAATGAGTTCAAGCATTCACCGTGCCAATCCTATTGTCTACAATAAATCAAGATCTCCATTAACAAAGAAGGTTTCTAAATTGATTGGAAACAAAATACAACACATATAATGTCAATTTGATAATATATCATTTAAGCACAAGAAAATAGAATAATCTAACCTTATTTCATTACCAAGAGCTTCACTCTTTCACCCAAGCAAGATGAAGATTTAGTTACTCATGGATAAGAAGAAAGAAAGAGAGAAGAAGAGAAAGATGAACATGACTTCAATTTAGAACAAGAGAAAATTACAACAAAGGAAAACAATAAACAAGCATAACCTTAACTTCTACAAACTAAGCCTAACACCAAGTGCTCCAAATGGTCAGCCAATGGTGCCTTTTATAGAGGATTAGGGATACAAAATGACAAAGGGGCTGATTAGGGGTAGGTGGGATGAGTGGATGAATGAGTGGAGAATGCCAAATGGTGAGGATAAGAGTGAAAAATCATTGAGATTTCTTGTCTCTGAAATCATTCATTGCTTAAGTCATTGATTTCGTCATTTTCGAGCCAAGTGGTCTTCATGAAAGTTCTAGGAAATTGTCTAAGCTTTCTAATGGCTCTAGAATCACCCAAAAATTCGTCCTACAGCCCAAGATATGACCCAATTACTACAAAATGTTCAGACCCAGTTTCAGCACCTCGGTTTTGACTTTCAGACCCAATATCACCATCAAGGAGCCCGAATCAAGTTTTGTGTTCAACATGAAAGTTTTAGATCTGGGTCTTAACTTTCAAATGTCTAAATTTCAGCCCAAGATAATTCTTGTAGCCCGAGTTATGCTCTGATTACTGTATACTATTCATGTTTCAGATACAAAACTCGTGTTTTGTCTTCCAAGCCTAATTAGCTCTACTAGATGTCTGATTGAGACTTTGAGCTCTTCATCAAAGTTGTAGAGCTCTCTCTTATCTTTCCTACAAGGTAAAATTCATAATTATCAGATATTTAGAACTCAAGATATGGCTGAAATACAGAAACAGCGTAAGACCAAAATAGTGCTAAAAAAATCAATTAAGTCCAATTTGAGTCCAAACTTACAAAACATAACTAGACTTAATCAATTAAGTACATAGAGAGTGTAAATGACTAAAAATGAGGGTTTATTAATGTATAAAATATGTGATCATCAAATTTCCCCACACTTAGCTTTTTGCACTCCTGGGCAAAACACATAAGACCAAAGTTAGGAGACAAAGAAAAATGACACAGACTCAAAAGCTAAAAACTCTAAAAGACTTGATGAAGCAAGAAGAGCAACAAGAAATTCAAGGGATCAAAGCATTAATGAGGTAACATTTTTTCACATCTCAAACCAACAAGCAAGGAAACTTCAGTTGAAAAGAATGAATCAAGAATGATAGATCCTCATAGAATTCACTCTCAATCTCTCAAGTGTTTAAAAGGTAAGTATTTTACTCTATTCAACCCATGAACAATTGCACTACCATAAGCTTGATTATCTTCTACTTCTCCGCTACTCAAAACATATGCATACAAAAATTAAGAGGACTTTATTCAAGGTTGTAATGGGGTCATGGTAAAGGAGAAGGGATAATATGGATATGAAAAGATAAATACCGAAGAGAATAAAAGAGCATTATGGTACAGTTAGAGTGGAGAAAATGTTTGAGAACATTCATCATAAAGGACACTCACCAACATTTGACTAATGTTTTGTTGAAGATCAATCCCAAATTGGTGAATTGAATTCATTGTTAGACTTGAACATTCTCCTTTTCTTCCTGTTGTTTCCAAGCATCCACCTTTATTCTGATAATCCCTTGATTGCAATGGTGTTCAAATTTTTTTTTTTGGATCATTTTGCACACACACCCCCACACTTGTTCAAGAACAAGTTCAATGCTCTTTTATTCCCTAAGGTTGGGTTAAAACATGTTTTTTTTTTTAAATTTTTTTTTGAAGGATGAGATGAGCTAAAAACAAGGAATGGTCAAACAAGTTCAAAGGGGTTACACAATGGAAAATATACAAGGATGGCTATTTGTTCAAAGTAGCTATTTTAAAATGCCTCAATCATATTAATGTATGCATGTGAAAATATAGCCTAAAAAAGAATCAAAGCAAGTTCTAGACTAACAATTCCATGAGTGAAAATCACACAAGAAAGAAGAGAATGGTACAAATATTCAATCCATTCATCAATAGGCTCAAAATCTCACAAGGCATATTTCTATCATTCTCTATCCACCAATTCAACATCCATAACCAAGCATGTGAAATTTAAGAAAGAAGATAATTTATTCAATCATGCTATGATTCCTGAATTTCAATTGTTTCCAAGGATGTGAGAGTGCATTCGCTTAAATCTTTCAAAGGAAATCAAAAGACAAAAACTTTGTTACTTCCACAAATCAATACTAATTAATTACTACCCCAACTAAGATGTGTCTCAAGAGTAATAAATTATTTCCAAAATTTACTCCTTACTCTGCCATCACTAATTGGTTTTACTAAGAATAGGTTTCTGATAGTCATATCACTAAACATACTTCCCAATTTAGATGCGTCTCAAAAGTAAAATTACTCCTTACTCTGCCATCATTCATTAGTTTAATAAGTCCATGACAATCATATCATACTTCCCAAAAAACAGAACAGAAAAAAAAATTAGTCAACTATCCTTCCCCCCCAACTAGATCACAACATTGTCCTCAATGTTAAAATATAGATGAGTAAAGGATAGAAGATATTACCTGTTGGAGAGATTTGACACAAATTTAAACAAAGTACAATAAATAAAATCAAAGGTATTAAAGATGAAGTGTTAGATTCCTAATGATCAATGATGGATTAAATTCAAGATTAGTTAATTTTCTTGGATTAGTTGTTTGCTTAATTTTGTTACAGTTTTTAATTACTTTTCATTTAATTAATTATGCAACTCTTTCCTCCATGTTAATCTCTTAATCTAATTGTTACATTAGAGTGATCCAAGACTCGATCCAGTTGTGCTTTGTACTACAAGTAATTTAGTGAATCAGTTGATAAATTGATAAAATTTGATAGTCTAGGCAGCTATCAAATGGACAAGGGTTAATTTTGAGTTAATTGTTTTATCAATTGTTAATTGAATCCTATGTGTTGTTTGAAACCTAAATTGGATGGTGATTTATAGTGGAGGTTGCGACCTAATGGCCATGAGGTGCTAAACAACCTCTAATTTTGGGTGCTACTAATAATAATGTGGTAAAGTTCTTGAATTTAATATATAATCACCTTGATGTCGAAAGGGACTAGTTATTGAGATGAAGGAGGTTTTGGCCTTGGTAGCCAAGGAAAGCCAAGTATGGTGGTTAGAAGCTAATCACCTTAATTATGAGTTACAATGTCGATTAAGTATTAATATATTATTTGTTTCCAAGTTACCTTATTAGGTCATTGGTTATATGCACTGAATTGATTATTAGCAACTTGATGTTCATGAATGAATATGTACATCGCAATGCATGGAATTTGATATTGGATATATATTTGATAAGTATTTAAAATTGATGTGAAACGCTTGAGCAACTATGATTGGAAATGCATCATGATTGAATTATGCATTAAGATGCTCATGAAATTATAAAAGTAAAGATAAGCTTTTCCCAGAGATTAGGTAAAGATTGCCTTATCGGAAGCAATGAATGAATAAATCACCTTGCTAGGGATATGTTCTATGTAGTGATGTATGACTACTGAAAGTGAGCTAGCTTATGTCTGACAAGAAAACTATTACCAAGGGTTGAGGATGAGTAATTCCCTCCCTAAAATGAGATGGAGTATAATGTACTTTTCTCAAAAGATAAAGGGATAAAGCATAAGATAATAATAATGAAAAAATTGTTTACTGAGCATTGCACTGATATCTACATTTCCTATCATAGTATTATTAGTATTCTATTACATCTGTATTCTAACTAGTTGTAATTAAAATGAACCTCTACATCAGGAATTACAAATTGTTTTGGTTTCAGCTTCATATTTGTTAACTTTTTCTATACCCTGAGGCAACTAGAATTATGATGACAACACTTTGTTGATAGTTAGTATTACTGAGAATTCTTAAAATTTTCACCCCAGTGTTTCCATGATATTCCAAATATTGAGTAGAAGAATGAGTAGGTATGCCTCTGATTAGCATCTACTACGAGTTTATAAAGGGTCGGTGGAGCTATTCCCCATATCCCAACACCTATACTTTGTATGGCATTGTGCAAGTTCATGTGATGATCACGTCCGGAGTAATGGGTGGAGACCCGGGTTGATGCTCTGCTTGTGATTTTCTTTAGAGATAAGTATCTATAAGATCTTGTTTTGGATGTATTATATTTTGGGCCTATATAGATATATTTGGATGCTAGCTAACTATTTGAACTTTGGTGTGTGTATAGTACTTGTCTAACTGTGGACTTGTCTGGACATATACAGGGACTATTGACCATAGGTATTGATGCCTATGGATGGACTTTATTTATATATGACGTAGCTTATATGTGAATGTGGAAATGATGACTTTGATAACTATTATGTTACTTATTCATTGATGATGATTAGTGTACTAAGTCAAATTTCTGTCATGAGGAACTCACTCAAAAGGAATTTACGTAATTAGAAGCAGACAATTAACCATTACACATTATCCAAGAGTTTTCAGCTCGGCTCACCGTGAGAGCTAAATAATTAATAATTACAAGATAAAAATGAACGGTATGATTTACATGAGATTAAATTAACTTATTCTGAGTAAAGAATAAATCTGAAATACAAGATGGTACACTGATGAGTAGACGCTACTTTATGATGAACTCTTTCCTATCTGGTTTGACCAAGCGTGCTTAAGGTGAACCATATAGGTTAGGGGGGCATCACACAACTAGTAAAATAAGAAATCAACTCCTAACCCTTGAAGAAAGAAAACTATTTTCTCATGTTTTAAACATAACCCAAAGAATTCAAAGAAATAGATAGATCATGAATAAATCTAAACAAAAGAAAGAACTACTAAAACTGGTTTAGATCTTGTGTTACTTCATGATTGCTTCCTTTCTCCAAATTTGCTCTATTTCCATGTTTTCACCCCTAGTCACCTTCTTCCTCTTGAAAATCTCAATCTTCCTTTTTATATTGGTCTACTCTAACTTAATTTTTTGTTTATGGATCTTTAAAATTGTCCTTTATGAGAGTCCTTATCCAATTAAGGCTTCAATCTCTCTTCCTCTCATGCTTATAACCAAGCCATGTATTTTTCCTCTTAGGGATGGCCACGATGTGTATCTCACTGCCCTAAAAATAATTATTTACATGGCTCAGGCACATGGTCGTGTACCAAGCTGTGAACTTGTTGTGTTTGTTCATGCTCCACACATGGCCAAGCTATGTGTTTTCTAATTTTACATGGCCAAGCCGTTAAACTTCCTAGTTGTTTGGCTTCTTCCATGCAAACACACAATCAGGCCATGTGTTTTCCTGAATTTACATAGTGATAGGTTGTAATTAATACATATTTTTAGTGTTTAATTAATATAATATTAGGTATTAATTATAATTAATTAATTCCTTTTAATAGAAATAATAATAAATCCCCTTTTTATATGGAAATAACTTTATTGCATAATTTCCATGATTTAGCCATTAAATTGTAAGGGTTAGATTTGTTCCTATTTTAGTGCGTCATAAATGCTATTATTCGGTAAATTATCTCATGATTAATATGATGTCTTTCTCTTCAATTGTAATCAATGAGATTTATTAAGACTTGACATGGATAGTATTTCATTGATTTTATCTTGTTTCATAGGGATGTCAATAAACGAAAACAAGAAATACAATCAAATCTAATCCAAGTAACTTAGTTGTCTGACCTCTGTGTAGTATTTTGAGAATATCTCAAGATGCAAATATCTAATCAAGGTGGATTTTTTTGGCATTTAAAAGCCAAAACATAGAGCTACAACTTTCATGTTTACCACTTTTCATAATTCTCACATATGGACTAAGAAAATAGCATAACAAGATAATGGTACAAATATTGTTACGAGCTAACCGATTACATGGCCATATCACATAGTCGTGTAATGTGGGTATATGATGTTGGACCAAAATCTAATTTAGGCTCAAGTAATAACATTTATGAACCGGTTTTTAAGGTTTCACATTCCCAAATTAAGATGCAATTGTTTTAAGTGCTATGAAGCCATACCTTAACAAGATGCGAGAGAGCAAGAGGGGATAGAAAGAGTGGTTGTCTTGGAATTTCCATTGTCATATTCAAGAAGTAAGATGCCCAACACCTTGAAGATTGAAGGTAAAGTGAAGAGATTCAAGAAGACAGACTAATTCTCATTTTTCTATTCTTTTCTTCGCTTGAATTTCTATTTATGGTTTTCCCCAACTATGCTTGGCTAGATCTTCTGTGATTAAGGATGAATTCAAAGCCCTAGACTTGACTATAGAGGATTGATGTATTTGTTATTTTTCAAGTATTAATTGAGATTGTTTGTATTCGTCTATGCATAATGTTTATGATTCTATCATCGTATATTTAGGGTGGTCAACTAAGTAGATCTTGATAGGAATCAATTGCTAATTTAGGACTTTGCTAACTAGTAGACACTGGATTTTCCTAACCTCAATAGAAAATCAAGGATAGTAGAGAAGTGCTCATTATTCTTGGTGGCGAACACACCATAAGTTGAATATTTATTATCCTAGTGGGTGTTACTTAGAATAATATAATATCTTTTTCATCTTAATGCAGGCATAAATAAGTCTGATAAAACATGGTATTTATGGTTAGAGATTAGGTTGTGACTAGAATTCATGCCTAACGACAAATTAAGGAACAATGGGGTTAGAACAAGCTAGAACTTCAACTATCTATAGTTGTTAGTCTCAATTAATGTTTGGCAAATAAGATTGAAACCAATCAATCATAAGTGGTATGTCTTATCATGTCAATGATTTAGTGGTGGAGAATAATTCCTTAACCAACTTAATCATTATTGTTTGCTCTCACTCTTTAATTCATTGTTTGTTAGTTTACTTAGTTCTTTATTTTTTGTTGTTTACTTTACTACTTAACAATACCCCCCCCATTACTGGCTTGGTAATTAGTGCTATTAGACTTAATCCTCTAGGGGAATGATCATTGCTAACCACTAAACTAAACTATAAATGCACTATATATGTTACAATCAATTGGCAAGGTTAAATCTAGTGGAACGAATGACATCTATCATATGGTTAGGTCAAGTGCTTCTCTATTTACTTATTATTCTTCATGCTCTTGGCCAAGCAAGGCTCTTGATATACATGGTTAGGCTATGTAAGGTCCCTAGGCTCAATCTCCTTCGCTCTGATAATCTAAATCTTTATGAAATCAAACTAAAACATGGATTATGCACTTGAAAACATGAAAGAAAATTAAAATATTTTAAAAAAAAAAAGAGAGAAAGAAATTGACAAAATATAACCAAAGGGCGTTGAAAATAAAACCTAGTTCATGACCAAAAAAATTAAATATGTGTATTTTACTCACTCATCAATAATTGCAACCTTTCTTAGATTATCAAATTTGTTTTAAAATTTATATAATTTTATATATTAAAATTTTATATAAAATATGTAAGCAATAATAGCCTTAGAATGCACATTTTCCTTACTAAAATTTGGCTTTATCATATCCTAATACAAGTAATTTAAATAATTTTGTCACACATTAATTATTTTTTTTAATAACTAATTGTTAAAATCATGTGATAAAGTTGTAGGGAATGAAATACTTAAATGACTAATTATTAAACAAGTCAAGGCAAATTTAAGACCAAAAGGCCATTTGAAGAGGAAAGTGTTTTGTTTTGTTTTGTTTTTTGTTTTTTTTGCCGTTAAGAGGAAAGTCTTCAAAGACACGGTTGGAGAAGTTGAGCAAATGTATTCATGCTAGTGTAATAACTAATGGGCCACAAATTAAAATGCCCCTGAAATGAAGAATGCTGGCCCACGATGAAGTAAATTTTGCAGCCCAATTGCCTAAAGGTTAAAGGAGATGCTGGGCTCCCGTCAAGTGACGTGAGGCTGAAAATTGGAAAAACCTAACTTACAGAGAAGAGAAGAGCGCCGAATCAGACTTGCAGAGAGATACACAGCGCAGCACACAGTTCTAAGCAAAGGAAAAAGAATGATGCACAGCATCAAAATTTCATTTTCAATGGTTTTTTTTTTTCAAAAATGTTTTTTTGTACTCTTTTTTTACCCTTATAAGATGTGGATAAGATAAATGATTATTTTATATTAGATATAATAAACTTTAATTAAATCAAATTAGAGAGAATAAAAGGTCATAATATAAATAGTAAGAATCATTATTTATGACTTAATTGATCATTATATTCTTAATTTGTATTAAAAAATATGTCTCAATAAATAATAAACACCTCTAAGATAAATAATGATATGTGAATAATATATGATGAATTCTAATTTCAACTCAGTATAATAAAAAAAAATCATCACAAAGTAATTCGAATTACCACTTATTGTCTCATTAATCACCATATTTTATAGGTGTTAAAATGAATGTCAAAAGTGAATGTACAAATAATGAGGTTTTCTTTTTTCTCTTTGTGTTGTTACTCTTATAATGAATAGTTTAATTTGTTTTTATAGAACCAAGATAAAACCCCAATCTTGTATTAGATATTTTATCTTTATTTGAGATATTTTTCTTTATTCTATAATTATACAATGTAGATTAATATTAATCTTGAATTGTCATTCAATTTACTTTTATTGACTATATTGTAGTCAATTGATAAACTTAAATTGATATATTTTAATTACATGCCTAATTATTGTACACTTAGGTGTAAATTGTGTAATAGTATTTAGTTCATACTTAGATAAATGGATTATGTCAAAATTTCAATAAGTTACTTAGATGAATTATGTCACTAATTAGGTTGTAATAATTTTTAGTAATGATCAAAACTTATAGTCGTAGACACTCCATAAAATAAAATTTATTTTCATTCAAGTTAAATTTATCTTTATATGATTAGTGGTGGGATTGAGATCTTAAAATTGTTCTCTAAATTAATCTTGCATTTTAATTCGAGTAGTATCATTTAAATTAATTATTTAATTTTAATTTTAGTTTAGCATATAACTTAAATTCTTAGATTAATTAAAGAAAAATAAAAATCTTTTATTTTTAAAATTAATTTAGGTAGTCATTAGATTTGAGATAATCGTGTCACTCTTTGGAGGTAATATTCTCATATATTTACTGGATATTACATTGACATTGTGTTCTTGCAAGTACATAGTAATTTTATTACTTGAAAAATTTATATCATAATTCTATAATTCAATTATTATCTTTTCTATATTATTTAATATTTATTTTTTGGTACATGATTCAATACTTATTTTCTTTAATATTTATTTAAATAGAATTATCTTTTGAAATATTAAAATTAGTAAGATTCGACAGAATTTGATAAATGATTACTTTCACCAAACACATGAACTTACTAGAGTATTAATTTGCATAAATTTACATTCGCACACTTCTCATATATTGTCATATAAATTGTTGGATAACACATTAATTTTATTATTATTATTTTTTAATAATTCAAATCTATCATATAAAGTCTCATCTTAGCAGATCAAGTGGTAAGAACTTGGGACATATATAGAGAGTAATGAGGTTTAATTCCCACAAAAACTCTCTATCCCATTTCTCATCCGTTATCTCCTATCCTCCATTCCCTCTCGTGAACTCTATTAGAGGGCCACTTATGGACCTCATTAAAAAATTCCTCTGTCACACCCACATAATAATTCATAGAACTTACAAAAAAAGTTATCATACAGATTGTGCAAAAATTATTGTTCCTTGCACTAATTATGTACATAGTATTCAATGAATTATTGTTTCTTGAAGTCCAACGACATCAATATAATATTCACATGACTTATATTCACATGATTCATGCATACCCCTAATTTAATTCTATATTGTGCCCTGTTACTGATAAAAATCACTTCAAATAAAGGCATATAATAGCGGGAGGTTGCTATCATTTTTCTCTGGTGGCAGCTCCATTATCTTTTTTTTTTTCTTTTGATTTTGTGTTTTTTTTTAAATTTATTCAGATCTGATAAATCTTGAATTTAGTTGTCTAAATCTATTTTTTTTAATAACAGATATTGCGACTTTGTTATCTCTTTTATGAATGTTTTTATTATCATTTTTATAACTATTTTGATTTTCAATTTTTGAAGTATCTTTTATCAATCTCCTTATACTTAATCGTATCTTAATAGTTTTACAAATAAGAAAGAGTTTAATATTTACTTTTATGAATATGTGTAATACACTTTTTAAATTGTAGTACTTTTAGTATTAATGTTCATTATAAAAAATGTTTAAACATCAATAATTTTAAATAAAGAACAAATTTATAAATCTTTAATTAATTTAGATTATATACTGTATTTATTTATTTTTTTAAATTTAATATATCTTTTTTATTTATAAGTGTTGTTAGATTTCGATCATTATAAATTTTCTTTCTCGTCCAACGAAAACATATGGAGATATAATAAATTAAGATCGTTGAGCAAATTCGATGATTGATATAGGCAATCCCTATAACACTCCTCCAATAATTAAGTGACCAAATCTTCATACTCTACGGAAACCCAAAGTAAGAAATTAACAAAGAATAAGATAAGGTTGCAGCAATTCATGTTTAATACGAGAATCGTAATTGTCACGATTCTCAAGAATTTAACTAAAATATGAGCACTTTAATAAAACAAATCTTATCAACTTTGATTGTTTTCGTTTCCTTTAGCTCTTTTTGGTGGGATCGAATATCAACTTGCAATGTTTACTTTTAATATCAAAAGCAATTAACTAAAGACAAAGCTAATAAGAAAGTAAGTAAAATATCACGTTTTTTTTTTAAAATATCAACTTGCAATGTTACTTGTCCCAAAAAAAAATAGCAATGTTGCTTACTTTTTTTTACTGCTTACTTGTACCAAAAACAAAAATGCAAAATATTACGAACACAACAGAAAATTCAGAAGAAAAAAATGGAAAGAGTAATTGTCAAGACCAAATAAAATATTTCATTATTAGGCATATGTGAAAAATACGTGGCACAGAAATGTATGAAATGTGGCAGTATTGAGATTGCTAACTGATGACAAAGTGATGTTATCGACTGAATGGAGCAATACTGAAGTTGCTTCATTTTTAATATAAGCATTGAGCTATGTCAAAAGGAAGGTGGTAGTGATGCTAATTATGTGCAAAGATAGTACTGAGGCTATCTAAGTAATTATTGGTGGTATTGAAGATGCGGAGAATAGAGATTGATGGTAACACTTAAGTTACGATGGGTTGATATGCAATATGAAGCTATCAACAAATTGTTTATGGAGTTAGTAACAGAATGGTGCATATCCAGAAATAGTAATTATGAATAAATTAAATTAACCTTACATTAATAAATAAGTTTTTTTATTATAGTTCTTTTTTTTTTATAAAATCATCATTGTGCCTAAATTGAAGTTGTTCCGAATTGGGTTCAAAGTAATATTTAAATTGGTTGATTGAGGTGGAATCTTCCGTAGCACAATGGCAACGACGGTGACTCAAACTGTAAAAGATACTCTGACGTCTAAGTTAGACTATGCACAAGGTTGATAGTATTTAGAATTAGATGTATACCTTTATGACCTTGTAGGGTATTTATAGGAGTGTCTTAGGTGATAAGAATTGTAGTTTAATTTGAATTAAATGATATTATTTAGGATCAAAATCTATGAGATTGTTATCTCTTATAACTAATTCTCTATTTATGTGAGATGTAATTAATGTCCATATCTATGAGGGATTATGTGAGAAATTTACACCTTATAAATAGGTAGATTAATTTATCTAATAGCGTGCATAAATATTTGAGATACTATTCTGGTGAGTCGGGTTACTCCTAAACCGTTAACCCAAAACCCGGTTTAAAATAATTGTCCTCAACTTAGTGCTTAGATGTGAGAACTAAGTGTCAAGATATTCGAGGAGAACATGACACACATAAGATAAAGGGATCTAAGTCATAATATAAATGTCAGATCTCACGATGTTTTTACCAAAGAGTCGAGGTCCGTGATATGTCGTAGAATACCTGAGTAAGGCCGAGATCTAAAATAGATCACTCTACTTAAGTCATCATACCATTATTTGGGATACGTAGTAGGTTGCCCCATACAAATTTGTTTGTGGGGCCCATCTAATTTTGATAATTTGATCTCAATCTGAGATTCGTATTATAATTTATCATGATACCATGATGCAAGTTCGTGGTCCGGATTAAATGTCATTTTGTAACGTCATGCGTTGTTTCAATTTTGAATGTTATGAGCATTGCCCTTTCAACTACTCCGTTCATAAACAGTACGCCACATGGTTGAAAACCGTTGGAAGTTGTCATTTGGGATTCGTAATGTCATGATTAGCCGTTTTCCAATTTTGAAATAAAAAGGAAGAGACACTTTTGCCACCATTCATGGCAATAGTTGGGGAGGTTTCCTTTACCTATAAATAAGAGTGGGGGTTTCTCTCCCCACTTTCTCCTTTTCAGGCATTTCTACTCTTCTCCTCCGGTGAACAGAGGCGATTTTCAGCGAGTTCCAGCAGTGGTTGTTAGTGGTTTTTAGCTATTTTCAAGTCCTTTTCAGTAATTAATTTCAAGGTATTCTCTTTCCTTACTTTTTTTTTCTTTCAGAAAACACCATTATGAGAGGAAAATGTCGTGGAATAGTAATGAAGAGAGTGTGCAAAACAGTAAGGAGAGCGTTTCTGTAAAAATTCTTAGTGCTCCGTCGTCTCCACCGCCTCAAGCGCAGTAGAGACGTTCTTTTCATGGCTAGGGTTTTGATAGAGGTCTAAGCCCTTTAACCGGGATGAATATCCTGGAGGCATTACGGAGGGAGGATCGTACTAGAGAAATTGTAAGGAAAAGACCAATACGTCTGCTCTCGGAGTTCATTATAGAGTTAGGGAGCCTTAGCGAGTCCTCTTCTGATTCTAACATGAGTGTGACCTCTGTAGGTAATGATATGAACTCGAAGATGGCACATCAGAGATCGGCTCCATCAGAACCCAAAGAACTTACCTTCCCTCAAGATATCGACCTATATCAATGGGTCGACCTTGAAGTCTTAGGAACTCCTTTGAGTGTAGTAAGCACAAAAAATACGCATGAGAAGCAAGAGTACTTGCATTTGACTACTGATGGGTTAAGAGATAGAGAATACGCCATCAGTGCTCTGATTGAGCAAGAAAGAGTATGTTCTACTCGGATGGAAAACGACTGTTTCATATATATGTATAAAGCGCTTTTTACAAGAATTGGAGTTCAGATTCTGTTCACCGAGTTCGAGATCGGGGTCCTCAACCATTTACATGTGGCTCCAACTCAGATGCATCCAAATGCATGGGGATTCATCTGAGCCTTTGAACTTGTCTACAGGGTTTTTGACTGGCCTATTCCATTAGATTTTTTTTCTTTCTTTTCACCCGGTTTTCACTATCTGGGAACAGTCATAAAAAATGGTGGGTCACTTTGCGTGCTCAAGCTGGGCATAAAGTGTTCAAGCCCTACCTAGAATCCTTCAAAAACTTCAAGAAGGACTTCTTTAGAGTCGAAGGGGCTCCGGGGCCAACACCTTTTTTTGGTTACCCCAGACAGCGAACCTTATATATTCTTATGCTAGACTCAGGCTATATGGGACCAAATAATAGAAGAGATAGAAACTTCGATGTTTGATCTTCCCGATGACGAAGTTAATGCCCTCTACTTCCTTGTTGAATGGGCCGACAAGGGTGGAGCCATATATTGTAAAAAGAAGTCCTCGACTAGCCTATCAATTCAATAAAGTCATTACTTGGTATCTCATCATATATGTATATGACTAATTTGTATTTCCAATTTTTTCTAAGTGTTGTTACACTCTTGTTTTCTGTTTACAGAGAGTATGACACCCCCAGGTGGTCTCGAGCTTCTTGCCCAATGATTGGTGGCCATGAAAGTAGGGGCTTCTGGATCTAGATCACAGACCCCTACCACTACTCCATAAGTCACAGTCACAATTCCTCCACCTCGACCCACAGTGCAAGAGGCAAAGCCCGGTTCCCGAGTGCATCCCTTCAGGCCTTAGAAGAGGAAAGTTGACAATCGCATAGAGCAAAGAGGAAAAAGGTTGGCTTCAGAGGCTGCTCCTATCATGCTTACTACTGGTCTGGGGTCTGCAATCCTGGAGGGTGCTCCATTGTATTTCTCTCTTGGGTTGGTTTGAGGCAGAGGGGTTGATCCCATAAGGATCATTAATAACGATCTTCTGTCTTCTGCCGACTTAGATGTATTAATAAAGCACGATATGATGGAGCTTTTTCGAGATGCGTAAGTGCGGTGCCTACGCAACGCCTTTGTCCTCTGATTTTTAGATGGAGCTTTCGAGTCCATTCGTGAGGCTCGAGAGTTAGAAAAAGAGTATGATGCCTTTCGAGGTTAAAATTGGGGCTTGAACTAGTTGTTACCCAAAAAGACAGGAAGTTGGCTTGAGTCACTAAAGAGCTTGAGGTGCGCAGGGCCGAAATCTTCGAGCTCTAGACCAGGGTTGCCCACTTCTCTAAGCAGGTTGTCGAGGTGGCCGCGCTCTGGGCTCAAATCACCAAAGGAGTGGCTTGGGAAAACACTTATGAAAGATAATTTATTTGCTGCTGAGATGATGAACCTGCAAAACTTATAATTTTTACAGTTCATTGTGTGTGTTTTTCATTCTTTTTAATCTTTTTAATTGGGTTTGTTCTTGAGTTTTGTTATATTTTTAGTATTTTAAATTGTGTTGTAATTATATATTTCTATGTTTTTTTGTTAGGTAAATGCAAAGGATCGAAGAATAGAGGTGATTGCATAGAAGATTTGTAAAAAAAAAAAACTTGATGGATGATGTCATGGATGATGTCATCAATCGTCACTGTAGCACTACTGTAGCACTGCAGCATCACTGTAGCATCACGTAGTGTCACTGTAGCATCACTGTAGCACTGTAGCTCCTGTAGCAAATTTGCCTATAAATAGGCAATCGAATTCTGAAGGAAGAGGTTCAGCGTGCGTTCAAACGTTCGGAAGAGAGAATTTCCGTTATGTTGTTCTCCTTTTCCTTTTCCTTTTTCTTTTTCTTTTCTTCTTTCTCATGTGTAACTAATCTTCATCTTGTTTGGGTAAAAAGGTGAAGCTCTTGGTAATTAGATTAATTTCTTTCTTGTACTTAAATGATATATTATTAAGCAAATATAATATGTATTGTATGTTGTTTTCAATTAATTTAGAAACTCTTCTTGTATAATGAATATCTTGATCCATTGTAGACAATAGAATTGGTACATTGGATGCTTTTAACGATTTACAAGTATTAGTTGAATTATTGGAACCATAATATGATTACATGATTGAACTTTGAATGTTAAATCTTCCGATTGGAATCTTCATTATGCATGATTTCAATTGAGTTATAAAACGAAATAATCTTATTTTTAATTTATTACCAAGAGTGGATCTCCTAACCCAAGCAAATCTTTTTCATTTGTGAACAACTTATTTCACCTTTAATCTTGTGACACATCTTCTCTTTACCTCAATTAATTAGTTTTCCTTCATCAATTCCCTATGGATCGATCTCGGACTCCCGAGAATTTATTACTTGAGATAACCTACACTTGGGTTTGAAACTTTTAAATATAATTATATCCCATCAAGTTTTTGGCGCCATTGCCTGGGGACTTGATTTGAAGTTCTAATATATTGAGGTTCTCTTTTCTGTAAGTAAACTTCACTATCAGATATATTCTTCCTCTACTCTTTTCATTTTTATTTATCTATTTACTAATGCACTAACTAGTAATTTTTTTATGTGAATAGTAATATGAATAGTACGTAAATAGTATGTAATAGTAATATGAATAATATATAAATAGTATATGAATAGTAAAAAAAAAAATTAAAAAATAATAATATAAAAAATTTAATCTTTTATATATACTACCTCGATGGGGGTAACTCTCCTTTTATTTTACTTGTAATTTACTTTTTGCATTTTTTTTTTGTTTGTTGGTTGGTTTATTACCCCATCTTTGTAAACATTTTTTTTTTTACGCTTTCTACTTTTATTATTATTATTATTATTATTATTATTATTATTATTATTATTATTATTATTATTATTATTATTATTTACGCTTTATGCTTACTAACTTTCTAACTTTTAATTTCATCATTTATTTTTTCTATCATCTAACTTAAAGAAATAATATTTCTTCTTCTCTTCTCTTTCGTCGGCTCTACGGGGCTCTGCCACTCTCCGGTTTTCATATTTAAATTTACTTTTTGCACTTTATTTTCTGCATTTTATTTTATTTTCTGCATTTTTATTTTTGGGTGGCTGGTTTATACCACATCCTACTTAATATTTAACGGCCGGTGTATACTGCCTACTTAATATTTAACGGCCGATGTATACCGCCTACTTGTATATTATTTTTATTTTATGTCACTTATTTATGCTTAACTGGTATCGTGATTCAAATTCTGGTTGTTTGGTCAAAATTAATCCTAGTACTTTATATATTGATTTGTTTGAATGACAATCACACACAATTGACACAATGACTGAATTTGAAGGTGCACATGTTGAACATGATAATCAAACACAACGAGCTGAAAATGAAAGTATACATGATGAACAAGGAAATCAACCATTGCGAACTATGCGTGCATATTTGCAACCACCTCGAAATTCTAGTCCATCATGTTTTATCTTTCCACTTACTGCTAATAATTTTAGATTTAAGCCAGGTATGATTTCTTTACTTTCCAATTTTCATAGTTTAGAAAATGAAAGCCCATATTTACATCTAAAAGAATTTGAAGAAGTTTGTATTGCTTTCAATGATCAAATTTGCACTGAAGAAATTGTTAAGCTTAAATTGTTTCCTTTTTCTTTGAAAGATAAAGCAAAAACTTGGCTTAATGCTTTGAAACCAAGATCAATTGGCACATGGCAAGAAATGCAAAGTGAGTTTTTAAAGAAATTTTTTCCAACACATAAAACCAATGCTTTGAAAAGACAAATCCAAAATTTTTCCCAAAATTCAAATGAAGCATATTTTCAAAGTTGGGAACGTTTTAAAGATTTGTTAAATTCTTGCCCACATCATGGTTTTGAAAAATGGCAGACTATAAGCTTCTTTTATGAAGGTTTAACACCTGAAACTAAACAATTTGTGGAAACGATGTGTAATGGCGAGTTTCTTGATAAAGAACCCGAAGATGCTTTAGATTATTCAAACCATTTAGCTGAAAATTCTCAATCTTGGCATGGAACTAATCCTTCTGAAAATTCAATTAGATATAACCTTGCAAATGCAGGAAAAGGAAAATACTATCTTAGTCAAGAAGAAGATCTAAATGCAAGGTATGCTAGTTTGGCTAGAAAGATTGAATGCATGGAATTAGGGAAAGTAAAAGAAGTCAAATCTGTGCAAAATGAAGAAATTTGTGGCATTTGTGATGAATTAGGACACTCGATAAATGAATGTCCTAATATTCTTATTTTTAAAGAAGTTGTGCATGAGCAAGTAAATGCAATGAACAATTTTAAAAAGCCATTCACCTCTTCCTTTTCAAATTCTTACAATCCAAGATGGAGAAATCATCCGAACTTCAGTTGGAGGAATAATAATCAAGCACAATTTATGCAACCACCACCTCCTCAAGAACAACAGGATTCTCAAAATTCTCAAGGATATGCACCTTATGTCCCACCATATAGGAAAAACCTTGAAGGAACATTGAGTGCATTCATAGAAAAATAAGAGGCCATCAATAAACAAAACACTCAAACCATGATAGACATAAAAGACACTCTTTCCAAACTTACTTCTGCACTCACCATTCACGAGAAAGAAAAATTTTCTTCTCAACCTCAACCGAATCCCAAAGGTCAATATAGTCTAAATGAGGGTTGTTCTGAAAGCAAACAAATAGATCAAGTCAATTCGGTAATAACTTTTAGGAATGGAAAGGTTGTTGAAGAAAGTAAGGAGATAAAGAGTCAAGTATCTAGAATGATGAACTCCTTGAGTGTGAATGAGCTAGAAGATGTAAAAAAGAATCAAGATAATAGTGATATCAAACTACCCAAGGAACTTGAGGTGACAAAGAATCCTGTTAAGCCAGAAAATAAAGACAAGGGTCACCAAACATACATGATTGACTCAATCATGGAGAAGGGACTTTCTACAACCTTTGATTCTAATCCCCTTGAGAATCTTCTTGTTAATTCTGAGTTTAATTTTATCAGTAATCCATCTAATGTATTTGATAATTGTACTAACTTTTATTTAACTCAGAATCATGACACTCAGGGATGGAGTCCAAAGTTTAAGGAGTTGCTTAATAAAGGTTGGAGTTTTCCTGATAAAAAATGTGGTCGTCCCCTAGTCTGTTCTCATGAAATTAAATTGGAGGAAGGTAAATGGTCAGCAGTTGAAGCCATAACTTGAGTTGAAAGATCCAGATGTAGTCGAGACTTTGGTAGAAGATCCTGTCTACCAAAGCTGAGGTAAGTTTTTAATATTTCGTTTGTATTTTTGAGTCGACTTAAGTGCCTCCTAGATTTCGGAGCCTTTGTATGGGGATGTAAATATTGTCAGCCTAAACAAAAAAAAACAAAAAAAAAGAGATTTTAAAAAGAAAAAAAAATTGTATACATCTTAGGTTTGGCTTTGGTAACACAAAACGTGAATGAGGAAATGCATGCATCCTGATCCAGCCTTCTTAATTAAAAATAAAGAAGGTAGATTGTATCCCATATGTGAGGCAGCCAGTCGTATTATGGCCACTTGTCCCTTTTGGGAGCCCTATGTTGCGCTGGTCTTGAATGGGTCTAATACAGGTCAACAATGCTTTGGCACAAGCCGAAAGAGCAGACTACCTCCATCCCAATCTCAAGTGAGTATACACCCATCTTTCATCAACTTTCTAATAACTTGAAAAAAAAATAGAGGGCGAAACTACGGTTGTACTTGGTCTTTAATTAGATTAGGAGCCCCAGGCGGATGCCCATCATGTCATAGACTCAGGAGAAGACCTTCACACGCCAGTATGTAAATAAAGTTCGTGTGCCATGCTCTATAGAGAGTCGCGTGCTACATTCCCAGTTCTTGGAACCAAGGCTCTGTAGTGTTGATGGACAGAAAGAAGCATCCCGTCTTTATAGTGAACGAAAACTGTTATCTGAGCTGTATACTTACTTTAATTAGTAGGTCTCTATGGCGAGTTTTGACTGGCTGCAGTTAGGTACCATCTTTTTAGAATACAGGCCTTTAATTAGGTTTGCAGGAAGATAGAGGGCTGTTCTTCCGTAAGCAGGATGGAAAGGATTCAAAGGTTCTTATTGTCGGTTCGGCAATCCTTGTAGAATTCATATGTTGCACTGGTGACACGCAACTTAAATACATGCCACTAATGCATTCATGACACGTAGTATAAAGATACGCCATGAAAACTGTACATACAGATATGTCCTCATTTATTATTATATTTCTTTTATCTTTGTATGATTTTGTTGTATTTTGATTTTTGAACAGACGATCCTTTGAGCAGGGTCCTTCAGGGGTTTCTAGACTTCTTTACCCTGATGGTTTTCTTGAAGTTAAAAAAACAAAAGTTAAAAAAAAACAAAAACAAAAAAAAACAAAAACAGTGAAAAAAAAAAAGATTTCGTGTTTCTTACTTTCAAACTTTTCTGACAACAGCTAACCTACCCATATAGGTGCTATGATTACTTTTTCCCTTCTTTTTCCTATTTAAACACTCCATTCTCTTCACTTTCCTCCAACTCATAATCATTCTAAGGGAAGGTGAAATTATGGGACCTCCTATTCGTAACATTAAAAATGTCTGTGTTTTTTGTGGGTCAAGTTATGGGAAGGGTTTAGAGTTTGTAAATGTAGCAAGCGCTCTTGGTCGAACACTTGCTGCGAGAAATATTCATGTTGTATATGAGGGTGGTTGTCGTGGGTTAATGGGGGCTATATCACTCTCTGCATTTGTAGCAGGCAGTCAGGTTTTAGGTGTCATTCCTAGACCTTTAGCTCAAAATAACATCACTGGCAAGACAGTTGGAGAAGAAATTCAAGTAACATTTATGCATGGACGAATGAAACAAATGCTTGACAACTCTGATGCATTTATTGCCTTACCAGGTGGTTTTGGTACTTTGGAAGAAATTTTTCAAATTGTCTCTTGGGCCCAATTGAACATCCACCATAAACCCATTGGTTTATTGAATGTTAATAATTTCTTTGATCTTTTGTTATTTTTTCTTGATAAAGTTGTGGAACAGAAATTTATCACTCTTTCGGCAAGAAAACTTCTTATCTCTGCCTCCACTATTGATGAGCTGATTGATAAATTAGAAGCTTTTGTTTATGAACCTGATAAAGTCCTAGCTCAGATAGATTGGTCATCGTGAAGCAAAGACGAGAGGGAAGCAAAGAAAAAAACAAATGATCTCGACAGCTTCATCTTTAATGGGTTTGATTTTATTTATCGTCCTTTGTTTCTATTTTAATTTTATTTGTGTCGATTTCTCCAAAGGGTAATATCTTCTATCCTTTACTCATCTATATTTTAACATTGCGGTCAATGTTGTGATCTGTTGGGGGGAAGGATAGTTTAAAAAAAAAAAAAAAAAAATACAGTAGGGAAGTATGATATGATTTTCATGAACTTGCTAAACCAATGAATATTGGCAGAGTAAGGAGTAATTTTACTCCTGAGACGCATTTTAGTTGAAGAAAGTATGTTTAGTGAGATGACTGTCAGAAACCTATAACAAAACCAATTAAAGATGGCAGAGTAAGGAGTAAATTTTGCCTTTAAGGTAATTTTACTCTTGAGACGCATCATAGTTGAGAAAAAAAATGGTTTTAGAAGTAGCAAAAAGCATATCTTGGGTTATAGCATAAATTTTCTTTTTTCGTAAAAATCACATGCTTGGATTTGAATATTGAATTGGTGAATTGAGAATGATAGAAACATGCCTTGTGAGATTTTGAGCTTATTGATGAATGGATTGAACATTTGTACCATTCTCTTCTTTCTTGTATGATTTTCACTCGTGAAATTGTTACTCTAGAACTTGCTTTGATTCTTTTTAAGGCTACATTTTCACATGTATACATAAATATGATTGAGGCATTTTAAAATAGCTACTTTGACCAAATAGCCATCCTTGTATATTTTTCCTTGTATAACCCCTTTGAGCTTATTTGGCCAGTTCTTGTTTTTAGCTTATTACGTGCCTTAAAAAAAAGAACATGTTTTTACCTGACCTTAGGGAATAAGAGAGCATTGACTTTGTTCTTAAACAAGTGTGGGGGTGTGTGTGTGTAAAAAAAAAGGGGGAAAAGAAAAAAAGAAAAAAAAAGAAAAAGAAAAAGAAAAGAAAAGAAAAGAAAAGAAAGAGCTGACCATATCTAGAATAAAGATAGATGCTTGGAAACAACAGGAAGAGAAGGAGAAGGTTTATGCCTAACAATGAATTCAACTCATCAATTTGGGATTAATCTTCAACAAAACATTAGTCAAATATTGGTCATTGTCCTTCATGATGAATGTTCTCAAATATCTTTTCCACTCTAACTATACCATAATGTTCTTTTATTCTCTTTGGTATTTATCTTCTTATGTCCATATTATCCATTTTCCTTTACCATGACCCTATTACAACCTTGAATAAAGTCCTCTTGATTTTTGTGTGCATGTGTTCTGAGTAATGGAGAAGTAGAAGATAAGCAAGCTTATGGTAGTGCAATTTTTCATGGGTTGAATTGAGTGAAATATCTACCATTTTAAACACTAGAGGGATTGAGAGTAAATCCTGTAAGAATCTTTCATTCTTGATTCGTTCTTTTTAACTGAAGTTTCATTGCTTGATGATTTGAGATGTGAAGAAATATAAAAAAAAATGCTTTATTCCCTTGAATGACTAGTTGCTCTTCTTGTTTCATTAAATCTTTTAAAGTTTTTAGTTTTTTTTAGTTTAGTGTCATTTCCTAGCTTTGGTCTTATATATTTTGCCCAGGAGTGTAAAAGCTCAAGTGTGGGGGTGTAATGAACCTGCAAAACTTATAATTTTTACGGTTCATTGTGTGTGTTTTTCATTCTTTTTAATCTTTTTAATTGGGTTTGTTCTTGAGTTTTGTTATATTTTTAGTATTTTAAATTATGTTGTAATTATGTATTTCTATGTATTTTTGTTAGGTAAATGCAAAGGATCGAAGAATGGAGGTGATTGCATAGAAGATTTGTAAAAAAAAAAATACTTGATGGATGATGTCATGGATGATATCAGCAATCGTCACTATAGCATCAACTGTAGCACTGCAGCATCACGTAGCAAGACACTGTAGCATCACTGTAGCACTGTAGCATCACGTAGCGTCACTGTAGCATCACTGTAGCACTGTAGCTCCTGTAGCAAATTTGCCTATAAATAGGCAATCGAATTCTGAAGGAAGATGTTCAGCGTGCGTTCAAACGTTCGGAAGAGAGAATTTCCGTTCTGTTGTTCTCCTTTTCCTTTTCCTTTTTCTTTTTCTTTTCTTCTTTCTCATGTGTAACTAATCTTCATCTTGCTTGGGTAAAAAGGTGAAGCTCTTGGTAATAAATTAAGGTTAGATTAATTTCTTTCTTGTACTTAAATGATATATTATTAAGCAAATATAATATGTGTTGTATGTTGTTTCCAATTAATTTAGAAACTCTTCTTGTATAATGAATATCTTGATCCATTGTAGACAATAGGATTGGCACATTGGATGCTTTTGACGATTTACAAGTATTAGTAGATAATTATTGGAACCATAATATGATTACATGATTGAACTTTGAATGTTAAATCTTCCGATTAGAATCTTCATTATGCATGATTTCAATTGAGTTATAAAACGAAATAATCTTATTTTTAATTTATTACCAAGAGTGGATCTCCTAACCCAAGCAAATCCTTTTCATTTGTGAACAACTTATATCACCTTTAATCTTGTGACACATCTTCTCTTTACCTCAATTAATTAGTTTTCCTTCATCAATTCCCTGTGGATCGACCTCGGACTCCCGAGAATTTATTACTTGAGACAACCTACACTTGGGTTTGAAACTTTTAAATATAATTATATCCCATCATGAGACTACTTTAACTGTCCTCCGTACTGAGAATGAAATTCTCCACTAGACTGAAGCCAAGCTAAATGATGAAATTGTGGTTAATGGGCTAAGTCAGTGGATGAATCATTCGCAAATGCAACCACCCAACTCTGCCTTCTGAACCTAAACCTCAATGAAGAGGGAACTGGTTCAAGGAAGTTAGTCTGTGATGGTCGCATTGTAGATGCCGCTCCTGCGACTACTTTTATTAACCAAGTTCCTCCCAAGGTG
The DNA here is from genome assembly GCA_029884605.1 of Ormosia emarginata. Classification (NCBI taxonomy): domain Eukaryota; kingdom Viridiplantae; phylum Streptophyta; class Magnoliopsida; order Fabales; family Fabaceae; genus Ormosia; species Ormosia emarginata. The sequence goes on along the minus strand of JAQQTP010000075.1, from coordinate 2,387,401 downwards.
GATATCGGTGAAGGGAAGAAGGAGGAGGCATCAAAGGGCGGCCAGGAAGTGGAAGCTAGGAGGGCCTCGGAGACAATCGTGGAACCAATTGTTGTGAATTTTTCACAAGCACACAGGTCGTACAAGTAGTAAAATAAGATCGTTCCCATAAGGATCGATTGATTACTAACTTTTACAGTTATTTTGATTCTTTAAGCGAATGAAATTGATAAAAATGTTCAATTAAAATTAAACGAAGAACAAAGCAATAAAGTAAACAATTGAAACTAGAAAAGATGAGATTCAATAATGATTAAAAGGCCTAGGACTTAGAATCCACTACACTACCCCTACGATAAATTGTAATCTTATCTTTGTTAATGTTCAATTATGTTCTTCAAGGTGATTTGTCTTAAATTATTTAAAATCCAATTTATTGGCACTAAAAATGTGCTAAAACTTCATTAATCTCATTCTCCTGGAAATTAATCCAAGTTCCAACCCATTAAGATTCATGACAATTGTTTAACCCTCGAAGGATTTAAGTCTATGTCTGGGTCTCAATTCCTAAGTTCAATTCTTGGATTATAAAACAATTAGATTTCATCTTTTAATCATTCACCTAAAGTCTAAGATCATATAAATATGGCGCGTAACATACCACAAGCATTAAGCATACCAAGAATGAATCAAGAACAATAATTTCATTAATAAAGTATCAAATTAACAATTCATAATAGGGAAATAGAGAGTTTCATCCTAATCCTAGAAAAAGGGTTTAGCCGCTCATGGCCATCGTAACACTAACAAGAACAAGGATTAAATAAACAACCATGATTGATAAACAAAATAAAAATAAAAATGGAAGATGGAGATGGAGAAAAGAACTTCAATGGTTGATCTTCTTAGAATCTTGCTCTTGCCTTCAAAACCTTCGCATCTGAATCCTTGCGCTTCTCCTCTCAAAACCTGCCATCACACAAGTCTTTAGCCGAAAGTCTCGTTAGGTTTGGTGTTTTTCCCCCAATTTATAATGATTTGAGGGAAAAATTTTCCTTTTTTCACATCTGGATGACTCACACGGTCGTGTCTCTTTCGATATAACCGTGTCCTTTGAAAACTGCATAATTGGACTTTAAGTGAGACACGGTCGTGTGACATTGAGACACAGTCATGTCTCAAAGTTAAAAGCTTCATGAGGTTAAGACAAAGCCGTGTATGGTGCCAGAATTGCATAACTTCAACGTTGGGGGGAGACACGACCATGTGACCAAGAGACATGGCCATGTCTTCTAGTCAGAAGCTTTCCTTAAGTTAGACAGGGCCATGTCTAACTCCTAAATCGCTTCTGAGTTGACACAAGGCCTTGTCTAAGCCAAAATTGCTCTCTTTTTCTTTGAAAAAGAAATATCTCCGCTTGCTTTTACTTCAAATGCGTTAAATCTTTCTTATTATGCACAAACGAAGATAGTTGATAAGAATCCATCCAAAATTCATCAATAATCACAATCAAATCATCATAATTCATTTATTTAAGGGTTATAAAATACAGGCTTATCAAATTCTCACACACTTGAACATTACTTGTCCTCAAGCAAAAAGTATAAATCAAAATCAAGATTAATCTGAACATCAAGAAATAAGAGTCAAGGGAAATTCCACAATTTAAAAATTTAATGAATGCTCAGCAATCAAATCCAATCAAACAAGAAAGTCTAGCATTTAATACAATTAGAAACTTGAGTCTAGCTTGAACTTCTTCTCTCTACCAATCAATTGAGATCACTCATATTTCCATCTCTCAAGTATTTAAGGGCAACAAGATCACTCAAAACTTTTCTTAACAAATGGATGACCATACGCTTGATTATCAATCTCATCTTTACTTTCAAGTTCACATACATACAAGAAACAAAAGGACTTCTATTGGTTGTAATGAGGCCAAGGGTATAGTAAATGATAGGAAAAAGATGAATAAAGGTAAATAATGTTTTAAGGATAAAGCTATACTAAGCAAAATCAGGTTGAAAAGATGATTAATAGAGCATATTGCATAAGATAATTCTCACTTTCAACTAAATTATTCTCACAATTCTTCACCAACAAACCTTTTTATTTCTTTTTCCTTTTCATCATTTCATTTTTTCATTTTTTTTATTCAACCCTTGATGATGAAAACAATCATTTTATGACTTCTCAATTACTACATTAGTTGCTCAGAAGAAATTCAACATGATTAATCAATAAGGTGTACAAGAAAAATCAATTTCAGGTTCAAATGGGCCAACTAAGGGATCATTTATTAACACAACTCTAGAAGTCTTGAAAGAATTAAGCCTAGGTGCCTCAATCATGTGTAAGTATGTATGTGAATAATTAAAGTCTCAACAAGATATCAAAGCAAGTTTTAGCACACATAAGTCAAGAGAAAATTCACTCCAGAAGAAAAGTAGGATTTTGTGTATGAAAAATCCAATCATGAAGGGCTCAAAACTCACTTTCTGGCTTAAGTTAGTAAAGAGAATAAATTGTAAGTAGACATAGCTAATTCCCCAAATAAAATACTAAAATTTTCAACATTCAATTAAAAAAATTGCCTTGCACAAAATCAGTTCATAAGTAGTGGATTCCCCTCTCAAACAAATCTCTATTAGATCATAAATAATCAAGAAATTAATACACAATTCAAGCTTGATTCGATGCAATACTCAAGTGTTCATCGATTCCCCCCACACTTGAAATAAACACTGTCCTCAATATTTAAATAAGAAAAGTAACAGAACAAAGCACAATGAAACTTCCCTGAAAATAGAAACGCTAGATCACAAAGGTGGTGGGAGAGGATGGGAGAGGGAGGCGTGTAGCCATGAACTCGAACATCTGGTCTACATGAGTAGTGACATGTGGTCTAAAACTACACAAGAAAAATAAAGCAAAAAAAAATAAAGCAAAAATTGAAAAGTAAAATGCAAACACTAAATGTGAAAGTAAAGAGACTAAAGGAAAGAGAAAAAAAAATCTTTTTGGCACCAACGATTATATACATCCACCACAAAGGCTTCGACCTCGGGGAGACACCTAAGCCGACTCAACATTAGCTAACTACAAAATAAAAACAGAAAAATAATAATAAAATAAGTAATAACAAAATAAGAGCAAAATAAAAAAAATAAGAGAGTAAAGCAAAAGAGAAAAAATTTGGGTTGCCTCCCAAGAAGCGCTAAGTTATAGTCATTAGCTTGACTATTAGCTGGTTCAATGCTCAAGTGATGTCAATGGAGTGGTGCTCAGTCCTCACTCCTTCTTCATAGTGTTTCACTCTTTAGCCATTTATCATGAATGTCTTATGACCTTCTTTCTTCACCCAAAGCACACCATACGATAAAACCAGAACAATCTCATATGGTCCAGACCATTTTAACCACAACTTACTAGGACAAAAATGTTGAAGCGAATTATCAACAAGAACCTTATCCCCAAGTTTAAATGCACCCTTCTTGACACACTTGTCATTCCGTTTCTTTGATCCCTTCTTGCAGGGCTTGGCCTTCTCAAAGTTTGTGGTAGCCTTGGGCAGGGTCTTCTCTAGCACATCTTTATTCATAGATTCCTGCATATATGAAAGTACAACATCAATAGCATCTATGCGATTACATGAATTAAAGGAACTAGAATTTTTTTCAGAATTAAAAACATCAAATACTGCTTCCTCATTATTCAATCGCAGAGTCAATTTTCCTTCGTGAACATCAATGATTGCCCTTCCAGTGGTGAGGAATAGATGGCTAAGTATGATTGGGATCTGAATATCTGCCTCCATGTCAAGCACAACAACGTCAACTGGTACAAAAAAACTTTCCCACCTTTAAGGGAACATTATCTAGAATGCCAATAGGACGTTTAATTGACCTATCAGCCAATTGAAGAGAGATGTTGGTCGGTTTGAGCTCCCCAATATTAAGTTTCTTGTAAAGAGAAAGGGGCATCAAGCTCACATTTGCCCCAAGATCACACAAAGCCTTATTGATGTACATGTTCCCAATTGAGCATGGAATTGAGAAGCTACATGGCTCCTTAAGCTTAAGAGAAAGCTTGTTTTGAATTATTACACTGTATTCTCCCGTCAAAGCAACAGTCTCATAGTCTTCAAGCTTCCTCTTATTGGAGAGAATCTCTTTCAAGAATTTAGCATAAGTGGGCATTTAGGAGAGCACTTCCGTAAAAGGTATGTTTATGTAAAGCTTTTAAGTACCTCCAAAAATTTGCCAAATTGGTGATCAAGCTTTGCCCTTTGAGATTTTTGAGGGAAGGGCAAAGGTGGAACATATGTTGGTGGAGGAATATACCTTTTAGTGCTTTCTTTATCTTCTTCTTGTCCATGAGCTTCTCTTGCTTTTCTTCAATGTCACGGGTTTTTTTTTCAAGCCTTCTTCTTTGGTGGGGCTTTCAACTTGATTACCACCTCTCAAGAAAATTGCATTAGCTTGCTCTCTTGGGTTAGCCTCCAGTTGACTTGGGATTCGCCCTTGAACCATATTGAACAAGCTTGCTTATTGGGCTATTTGAGTTTCAAGCATCTTAGAATGAGTCGCCATTTAGTCTAGGCGAGTATGGATTTGCTTAATGGACTCCCCATGTTGTTACACTTAAGCTTGAATGGCATTATTATGCTCCTTTTGAGTGACAATGAAGTTCTCTATGAGTGCTTCCAAATTAGACTTTCCACCCTGAGAGGATTGTTGAGCTTGTAGGAATCCTGGTCGGCCTCCATTATTTTGATGACTGTCGTATGAGAGATTTGAGTGGTTTCTCTAATCGGGGTTGTATGAGTTGGAGAAAGAATTCCCCTGAGCCTTGAAGTTGTCATTCTGTACATAATTCACTTGCCTCAATAATGGGTCTTGAGAATATGTCTCCACTGCATTGCATTCTGAAGTCAAATGTCCTCTTCCACATGTTTCACAAGTTGCTTTAGGAGTATTTATGACATTGACATTCAGCTTTTCAAGTGTCTTAGTCAAGGTGTTGAACTTGGCATTCAACATGGAAATGGCATCAAGCTCTATCATTTCAGTTTGCTTTCTTGAAGTCAATCTCTCACTTGGACACAAATAGATATTAGAAGTGACCTCATTAATTAAAGCCCTTGCCTCGGTTAGAGTCTTGGCCATCAAAACACCGTCAGCTACGGTATCAAGAGCTGCCTCTGTAGAGAAAGTCAACTCAGCATAGAATGTTTGGATGACCACACAATCTTGGAGGCCATGATGTGGACACTGACAAATAAGATCATTGTACCTCTCTCATGCTTCATAAAGCGATTCATCTTCCTTTTGGGAGAAGTTAGTAATATCTTGATGAAGTTTGATCATTTTTCCAATCAGGTAGTATTTATCCAAGAAGGCTTACTCCATCAAAGCCCATGTAGTAAGTGAATTTGGGGCTTTCGAGTGAATCCACTTCTTCGCTTTCCCCCGAAGAGAAAAAGGAAAAAGTCTAATCCTTATTGCATCCGTTGAAACCCCATTAATCTTGATTGTGTCACAGAGCTCCAAGAATTTGTCCAAATGTTGATTTGGGTCTTCAGTTGGTGACCCGTTGAATTGTATTTGTTGGACCATCTGGAATAGTGACGTCTTTATTTCAAAATTGTTGGTCTCTACTCGTGGCCTAACAATGGAAGACTGATGAGCGTTAACATTGGGAGTTCCATAATCCCTCAGCCTTCGCTCTACATTGGTGACTTGGTTAGTGTTATCCGCCATGTTATCTTCCTCAATTCTTTGTGCTCTTCTTTCTCTTCTAATATTGCGAAGTGTCATCTCGATCTCAGGATCAATAAAGACAGTAAGATCGTCTTGACTCCTCATTCTTCGCATAAGAAAGAATCAACACCTGAAAATTCAAAGAAAAATAAAAAAATAAAATAAAATGAAATAAAAAAAATTGCTTAAATCAACCGAATTGCCGCTCATGTCAATATCAACACGATCTCCAGCAACGGCGCCAAAAACTTGTTGTGAATTTTTCGCAAGTGCACTGATAAGCATATATTTTATACATTAATAAACCCTTATTTTTAGTCATTTACACTCTTCATGTACTTAATTGATTAAGCCTGGTTATGTTTTGTAAGTTTGGACTCAAATTGGACTTAATTGATTTTTTCAGCATTATTTGGGTCTTACGTTGTTTCTGTATTTCGGCCATATCTTGAGTTCTAAATGTCTGATAATCATGAATTTTACCTTGTAGGAAAGATAAGAGAGAGCTCTACAACTTTGATGAAGAGCTCAAAGTCTCAATCAGACATCTAGTAGAGCTAATTAGGCTTGGAAGACAGAACACGAGTTTTGTGTCTGAAACCTGAATAGTGTACAGTAATCAAAGCATAACTCGAGCTACAAGAATTATCTTGGGCTAAAATTTGGATATTTGAAAGTTAAGACCCATATCTAAAACTTTCATGTTGAACACAAAACTTGATTCGGGCTCCTTGATGGTGATATTGGGTCTGGAAGTCAAAACAGAGGTGCTGAAACTGGGCCTGAACAGTTTGTAGTAATTGGGTCATATTTTGGGTTGTAGGACGAATTTTTGGGTGATTCTAGAGCCATTGGAAAGCTTAGACAATTTCTAGAACTTTCATGAAGACTACTTGGCTCGAAAATGACAAAATCAATGACTTAAGCAATGAATGATTTCGGAGACAAGAAATCTCAATGATTTTTCACTCTTATCCTCACCATTTGGCATTCTCCATTCATTCATCCACTCATCCCACCTATCCCGAATCAGCCCCTTTGTCATTTTGTATCCCTAATCCTTTATAAAAGGCACCATTGGCTGACCATTTGGGGCAACTTGGTGTTAGGCTTAGTTTGTACAAGTTAAGGTTATGCTTGTTTATTGTTTTCCTTTGTTGTAATTTTCTCTTGTTCTAAATTGAAGTCATGTTCATCTTTCTCTTCTTCTCTCTTTCTTTCTTCTTATCCATGAGTAACTAAATCTTCATCTTGCTTGGGTGAAAGAGTGAAGCTTTTGGTAATGAAATAAGGTTAGATTATTTTATTTCTTGTGCTTAAATGATATATTATTAAATGAACATTATATTTGTTGTATTTTGTTTCCAATCAATTTAGAAACCTTCTTTGTTAATGGAGATCTTGATTTATTGTAGACAATAGGATTGGCACAGTGAATGCTTGAACTCATTTACAAATGTTGGTAGATAATTAAAGGAATTATAATATGATTACATATATAATTGAACTTTGAATGTTATATTTTTCGATTGGAACCTCCGTTGTGTGTGAATTTCAACTGAGTTAAAAAGAGAAATAATCTTACATTTAATTTATTACCAAGAGTGGATCTCCTAACCCAAGCAAGCCCTTAAATTCATTTGTGAACTTGTTTTATTACTTTTGGTGTTGTGACAAATCCTCTTCTTACCTCAATTAATTTTTCTTCATCAATTCCTTGTGGATCGACCTCGGACTCCCGAGAAATTTACTACTTGAGACAACCTGCACTTGGGTTTGCATCCTTAAATCCCGCAGTCAAGTTTTTGGTGCCGTTGCCGGGGACTTGATTTGAAGTTTTGATTTATTGAGGTTTGGTTTCTTTAATAAAATCTATTCTCTCTTCTCCCTCACCGTAGCAAAAGATCGACTTGTCGATCCTTCGATTTCTTTACTAACTCTCTAACTTGCTAACTTGCTAACATACTAACTTACTAACTTTTATATTTATGTCATTTATTTTTGCTTTTTAATTTTTTTTTTTTTTCGTCATTTTTTTTTTTTCGTGGGGGTAACTCTCCCTTTTATTTTATGCACTAACTTAGTGGAAACTCTCCCTTTTACTTTTCTATTATTTATTTTTTTCCGCACTTTACTTTTATTTTTATTTTTATTTTTGGGTGGTTGGTTTATTACCCCACCTTTGTTATATATATATTTTTTGGTGGTTAGTTTCTACCACATCTTTGTTAATATTTAATGGTGGGTTACACCGTCAGCTTGTACATTATTTTTTATTTATTTATTTTTAGTTATTTATGTATTTATGCTTAATTAGTATCGTGATTTAAATTCTGATCGTTTAGTTAAAATTAATTCTGGTACTTTATATATTGACTTGTTTGAATCACAATCACACACAATTGACACAATGGCTGACAATTAAAGTGTACGTGATGAACCGAAAAATTAACCGTTGCAAACCATGCGTGAATATTTGCAACCACCTCGAAATTCTAGTCCATCATGTTTTATCTTTCCACTCATTGCCAATAATTTTAGATTCAAACCAGGTATGATTTCTTTACTTCCCAATTTTCATGATTTAGAATCTGAAAGTCTATATTTACATCTGAAAGAATTTGAGGAAGTATGTATTACCTTCAATGATCAAAATTGCACTGAAGAGATTGTTAAGCTTAAATTGTTTCCTTTTTCTTTAAAAGATAAAGCAAAATCTTGGCTTAACACTTTGAAACCAAGATTAATTGGCACATGGCAAGAAATGCAAGGTGAGTTCTTAAAGAAATTTTTTCCAACACATAAAACCAATGCTTTGAAAAGATAAATCCAAAATTTTTCCCAAAATTCAAATGAAGCATATTTTCAATGTTGGGAATGATTTAAAGATTTGTTAAATTCTTGCCCACATCATGATTTTGAAAAATGGCGCACTATAAGCTTCTTTTATGAAGGTTTAACTCCTGAAACTAAACAATTTGTGGAAACAATGTGCAATGGTGAGTTTCTTGATAAAGAACCTGATGAAGCTTTAGACTATTTGAACCAGTTGGCTGAAAATTCTCAATCTTGGCATAGTACTAACACTTCTGAAAATTCAATTAGATCAAATCTTGCAAGTGCTAATAAAGGAAAATATCACCTTAGTCAAGAGGAAGATCTAAATACTAGGTTTTCCAGTTTAGCCAGAAAGGTGGAAGCCATGGAATTAAGAAAAGCAAAAGAAATCAAATCTGTACAAAATGAAGAAATTTATGGCATTTGTGATGATTTAGGGCACCCAACACATGAATGTCCTAACATTCCTATTTTTAAAGAAGTTGTACATGAGCAAGTAAATGCAATGAATAATTTTAAAAAGCCATTTACTTCTTCTTTTTCAGATACATATAATCCGAGATGGAGAAATCACCCGAACTTCAGCTGGAGGAACAACACTCAGTCACAATTCATGCAACCACCACCTCCTCAGGCACAACAGGACTCTCAAAATTCTCAAGGATATGCACCTTATGTCCCACCATATAGGAAAAACCTTGAGGAAACACTGCATGCATTCATAGAAAAGCAAGAGGCCATTAATAAACAAAACAATCAAACCATGAATGACATAAAAGACACTCTTGCTAAACTTACTTCTGCTCTCACCATTCATGAGAAAGGAAAATTTCCTTCTCAACCTCAACCAAATCCCAAAGGTCAGTACAGTCTAAATGAGGGGAGTTCAGAAAACCAACAAATGGACCAAGTCAAGTCAGTGATAACTCTTAGGAGTGGAAAAGTTGTTGAAAAATAAATTCCTGAACCTTGTGAGAAAGAAGATGAACCAATTCCCCCAGAAAATGAAGAAGCTGACCAAAAGGCGACCAAACTCTCGCATTCACCCCCATTCCCTCAAGCATTGAATAACCCAAAGAAATTGGACCACCGCACTGAAATTTTTGAAATTTTGAAACAAGTGAAGATCAATATTCCTCTATTAGATGCTATCAAACAGATTCCTTCTTATGCCAAATATTTGAAGGACTTGTGCACTGTTAAAAGGAAATTAAATGTGATAAAGAAAGCATTTTTGGCAGAACAGGTAAGCTCCATTCTTCAAAATAATAATGCGTTGAAATATAAAGACCCTGGTTGTCCTACAGTTTCATGCATTATTGGAGAACATAAAATTGAAAAAGTTTTACTTGATCTTGGTGCTAGTATCAATTTGCTTCCATATTCAGTTTATCAGCAATTCAACTTAGGTGAGTTAAAACTAACTTCTGTAACTCTTCTACTTACAGATAGATCGATTAAAATCCCAAGAGGAATAGTGGAAGATGTGTTGGTTCAAGTTGATAAATTCATATATCCTATGGATTTTATTATCTTGGATACTGAACCTATGGTTGATAGTTGCAAGTCAATTCCTGTTATTTTAGGCCGTCCATTTTTAGCAACATCTAATGCTTTAATAAATTGCAGAAATGGAGTGGTGAAGCTAACATTTGGAAACATGACACTAGAGCTTAATGTTTTTAACATGTGCAAGCAACCACAGGAAGTCCTTGATGAAAAAGAGGAAGTTGAAGGAATTGAAGCCATTATAGATGATCATCTTCAAACAAAGAGTTCTTCTGACCCATTAGAAATTTGTTTAGTCAATTCATTGGATTCAGGCATGCAATTAGAAGATGATATCTCTAAAATATGTTCTTTGCTTGATTGTACACAGGCAATAGAGTACAAGGGATGGAAACCAAGATTTGAAGAGCTAAAACCCATGAATGATAATGCCCATGAAGAAGTACCCACACTGGAACTAAAGCCATTACCTGCTGGGTTGAAGTACATATTTTTGGGAGAAAAGCAAAACTTTCCAGTGGTAATTTCCTCGTCTCTTACTGAAGAACAAGAAGGTATGTTAACAGAAGTACTTAAAAGGCATAAAAATGCAATTGGATGGACATTAAAGGACATAAAAGGCATTAATCCATTGATTTGTACACATAGAATACATTTAGAGGATAATGCCAAAACTTCTCAACAACCTCAAAGAAGATTAAATCTACACATGAAAGAGGTAGTTAGAGCTGAAGTCCTTAAATTGCTTGATGTTGGAATTATCTATCCAATCTCTGATAGTCAATGGGTAAGTCCTACATAAGTTGTGCCTAAGAAATCTGCAATAACAGCGGTTGAAAATGATAAGGGAGAATTAATACCTACACGAGTCTCATCTAGTTGGCGTATGTGTATTGATTTTAGAAAATTAAATGCTGCTACTAGGAAAGATCATTTTCCCTTGCCATTTCTTGATCAAATTCTGAAAGGGTAGCAAAACATCCATACTACTTGTTTTCTTGATGGTTTTTCAGGTTATAATCAAATATCAATTGCATTGGAAGATCAAGAAAAGACCACTTTTACATGTCCCTTTGGTACTTTTGCATATAGAAGAATGCCTTTTGGCCTTTGTAATGCTCCGGCAACATTTCAAAGATGCATGTTAAGCATTTTTAGTGACATGATTGAGCATTATTTAGAGGTTTTCAAGGATGATTTGACAGTTTTTGGAAATTCTTTTGAAAATTGTCTTGATAATTTAGAAAAAGTTCTTAAAAGATACGAAAAAAAAAGGAATTGTGCTAAACTGGGAAAAATGTCATTACATGGTTACCTCAGGAATAGTGTTAGGTCATGTGATTTCTTCTAAAGGAATTGAAGTTGATAAAGCCAAAGTTTAATTAATTGCTCATTTGCCTTCCCCAAAAACAGTCAGAGAAGTTCATTCCTTTTTAGGACATATGGGATTTTATAGAAGATTCATTAAGGACTTTAGTGCCATATCTAGACCATTATGTAATCTTCTATTGAAAGATGCATCATTTGATTGGAATCAAGAATGTCAAAAATATTTTAAAAAATTAATTGGTCTTCTGACATCTGCTCCTATCATGCAATCTCCTGACTGGTCCTTGCCTTTTGAGTTAATGTGTGATGCTAGTGATTTTGTTGTGGGTGCTGTTTTAGGCCAAAGAAAGGAAGGTAAGCCTCATGTGATTTGTTACGCAAGTAGAACTTTAAACAGTGCACAAATGAATTTCACCACTACTGAAAAAGAATTACTTGCTATAATTTTTGCACTGGACAAATTTTGATCTTACTTAATTGGCTCTTCTATTGTGATTTTCACTGATCATTCTGCTGTTAGATATTTGATGTCTAAGCAGGATGCCAAACCAAGATTGATACGGTGGATCTTGTTGCTTCAAGAATTCAACATCATAATAAAAGATAAGAAAGGAGCCGAAAATATTGTCGCTGATCATTTGTCCGGACTTACAATAGGCTCACCTTTTGATAGCACACCTATCAATGATTCTTTTCCTGATGAATTTTTATTTTCTGTCAATTCCATGCCTTGGTTTGCTAACATAGTCAACTTTCTTGTAACAGAAAGATCTTTGCCTCAATGGACGCACCAAGATAGAAGGAAATTTTTGACAGAGGTGAAAAATTTTTATTGGGATGACCCATACTTGTTCAAATATTGTGCTGATCAAATATTTTGGAGATGTGTGCCCGACAGTGAGGTAGGTAGTGTCATTAAATTTTGTCACTCGGATGCATGTGGAGGTCACTTCTCTTCAAAGAAAATAGCTGCGAAAATCTTGCAGTGTACATTTTATTGGCCTACTTTATTTAAGGACTGCTATACTTCTTGCAAAAGTTATGAAAATTGTCAAAAGTTGGGCTCAATTTCAAAAAGAAACATGATGCCTCTGAACCTCATCCTTGTCATTGAAATTTTTGATTGTTGGGGAATTGATTTCATGGGTCCATTTCCATCTTCATTTGGATTTGTGTATATTTTGGTTGCCGTTGATTACATTTCAAAATGGATTGAGGCGATTCCATGCCGACACAATGATCATAAAACTGTTCTCAAATTTTTAAAAGAAAATATCTTGTGTCGATTTGGAATCCCTCAAACTATCATAAGTGATGGGGGAACACATTTTTGCAATAAACCATTTGAATCTTTAATGAAGAAATATGGTATTACACATAAAATTGCCACCCCTTATCACCCTCAGACAAGTGGACAAGTTGAATTGGCAAATAGGGAGATTAAACAAATTTTAGAAAAAACGGTTAACCCAAATCGTAAAGATTGGTCTTTAAGACTAAACGATGCACTTTGGGTTTACCATACTGCTTTCAAAACATCTTTGGGCATGTCACCCTATCGGTTAGTCTATAGAAAACCTTGTCACTTGCCTGTAGAATTGGAACATAAAGCATTTTGGGCCATTAAAGCTTTCAATCTAAATCTTGATGATGCTTGCAAGATACGTAAATTGCAATTAAATGAACTTGAGGAATTGAGAAATGATGCATATGAGAAATCAAAGATTTATAAAGCCAGAACAAAAGCTTTTCATGACAAGACAATTTTGAGAAAATCTTTTGAAATTGGTCAAAAAGTTCTGCTTTATAATTCTCGTCTGCACTTATTCCCTGGAAAATTGAGATCTAGATGGAGTGGTCCTTTTGTTGTCAAACATGTGTATCCTCATGGGGCTATAGATATTGAGAATCCTAGGAATGGTAATGTGTTTAAAGTCAATGGACAAAGGCTCAAACCATTTCTGGAGAACCAAGTTAATGAGGTAGAATTCATCTCTCTTTTTGATCCTTGTTATGAATAGAATTCACTCTAATTTTGTTGCCTTGTTTTTACATTTTTTTGTGTTGCCGGTTAAGTGGCGGATACGGTACTTGACGAGCGCCGAACTCAGTCAAAATTATAACCGAAGTTATTACCTAAACTTGTAGTATAGTGAACAACACCGGATCGTCTCCTCAAGGATCGTAGATGCAATTTGATCAAATCAAGTGAAAGTTAGAAAAAGGGGGGTTTTGATGGTTCAAGGATCGCGATGGCGATATTTAAAGAGAAATAACAATTAAAAAAAGCAGTCAATTCAGAAATCTATCCGAGATTGGGTGGATTCAATCATAGACCTTTCAACAAACATTTGAAGCACATTTGAATGGTTAACTTGGATCTAACCGAGATCTCAAAGATCGATCCGAGAATTCATACTAGACAATCGTCCGTAATTCAATTGACAAGTAATAAACATAAATCTGCAATCGCACCATTCATGTAGATATATATCAATTTAAGCACCGAATTCAATTAACCTAGGTACCAATCGGTAACCTAACCTCTTCAATTACGTGATTAGTTCAGATCAATCAGTTCTAAATTTCATCACGATACTTAATCTTAAACCAAGATCAAATCAGATCAAACATAAACAGAATCACCATTCATGCATTCAAGATCAAGAGAACAGAAGAAGAAGAGAAGAGGAATTCAAATATAAATCAAATACATTACATAACCAAGGTCTCAAGAATCCAAGCCACAATCTCTTCAAGAGTCCCGAATTGACTAGAAGTGACTTAGCTCTCCATTACAATGAAGGAAAAATATACAAGAACTATGAAAAGCTATTTCTAACACTAAGTGTATGTTATATTTAGAGCTCTCCTCATGCTTCCTTTTATAGAGGATTCAGAGTAGTAGTAGATGGGTAGATGAGATTAGTAGGTGGAATTAGTAGGTGAGCTTGGTAGGTGAACTTGGTAGGTGAGCTTGGTAGGTGAACTTGGTAGGTGAGCTTCCTTGTCTCCGAAAGTATTCATTGCTGAACTCATTGATTTCGTCATTTTTGAGCCAAATGGTCTTCATGAAAGTTCTAGGAAATTGTCTAAGCTTTCCAATGGCTCTGGAAGCACCCAAAAATTCGTCCTACAGCCCAAGATATGACCCAATTACTACAGACTGCTCAGGACCAGTTTCAGCACCTCTGTTTTGACTTTCAGACCCAATATCTCCATCAAGGAGCCCGAATCAAGTTTTGTGTTTGTCATGAAAGTTGTACATATGGGTCTTAACTTTCAGATCACCAATTTTCAGCCCATTCTATAAACCCAAACTCGAATTATGTTCTGGTTACTACACACTGTTCGGGTTCCAGTTCACAAATCCCGTATTCTGATTTCCATGCCCCATTAGCTCCACTAGATGTCTGAATTTGACTTCGAGCTCTTCATCAAAGTTGTAGAGCTCTCTTTTATCTTTCCTACAAGGTAAAATTCATAATTATCAGACATTTAGAACTCAAGATATGGCCAAAATACAGAAACAGTGTAAGACTCGAATAATGCTGAAAAATCAATTAAGTCCGATTCGAGTTCAAACTTACAAAACATAATCAAATTCAGTCAATTAAGTACATGAAGAGTGTAAATGACTAATAATGAGGGTTTCTTAATGAATAAAATATGTGATTATCAAATTCCCCCACACTTAGCTTTTTGCACTCCTGGGCAAAACATATAAAACTAAAGTTAGAAGACAAAGACAAACGACACAAACTTAAAAGTTAAAAACTCTAAAGGACTCAATGAAGCAAGAAGAGCAACAAGAAATTCAAGGGATCAAAGCATAAATGAGGTAACATTTCTTCACATCTCAAACCAAAATGCAAGGAAACTTCCGTTGAAAAGAATGAATTAAGAATGATGGATCTTCACAATATTCCCTCTCAATCTCTCAAGTGTTTAAAAGGTAGGTATTTCACTCAATTCAACCCATGAAAATTGTACTACCATAAGCTTGCTTATCTTCTACTTCTCCACTACTCAAAACACATGCACACACAAATCATGAGGACTTTATTCAAGGTTGTAGTGAGGTCAAGGTAACAGAAGAGGATAAAATAGATATGAGAAGATAAATACCAAAGAGAATAAAAGCAAATGAGAGCTGAGTTCAAATAACGAGCATAAAAGTTCATCTCAACTCTAATGTATATCTTTACATATTCATTTCCCCATCCTTTTCTCTCTTTTTTTTTTTTTTTTTTTTATATATATGAACATAACTATATACATACATTTTTCTTTTTTTTTTTTTTTTTTTTTTTTTTTTTTTTTAACAACCATTTTGTACACACACCCCCACACTTGTTCAAAAACTCATCCATTAACCAGGCTAATGTTCTTTTATTCCCTAAGGTACAGTAAGAACACGATTTTTCATTTAAGGCACATAATGAGCTAGAAACAAGGAATGGTCAAATAAGCTCAAAGGGGTTAAGCAAAGGAAAATATACAAGGTTGGCGGGAATTAGAGAATTTTCGAGAGGTCAAAAGAGTGCTTGATATCATATTGAAAACAAAGTTGGCTATTTGGTTAAACTAGCTAAGAAAGAGGGCCTCAATCATGTTCATGCATGCAAGTGAAATGTAGCCTCAAAAAGAATCAAAGCAAGTTCTAGAGTGGTCATTAACATGAGTGAAAATCACACAAGAAAGAAGAGAATGGCATAAATGTTGAATCCATCCATTAGGCTCAAAATCTCACAAGGTATGCATTCATCAAACTCAATTCATCAATTCAATCATCCATCACCAAGCATATCAGTTCAAGAAGGGAGAAAAATTATTCAATCATGCAATGAACCTTTTTTTTTTTTTTTTTTTTTTTTTTTGAATTTTTTTTTTTTTGAAATTTTTTTTTTTTTTTAACAAACGAAAAGAAACAGAAACATGCTAAAATCTCTCCCCCACACTTAATATAAACATTGTCCTCAATGTGAAAGAAAGAGATAGAAAAGAGCAACACAACCTCGATAAGAAGTGAATCAACGCTAAGCGTAAAAGAAACACACTTTGTCAATGCCGCATCAGACCCTGAAAAGAAATCAAACAAGAAAACGTTAGTACTTCCACAAGTCAATACTAATTAATTACTACCTAAAAAACTCCTTACTCTGCCACCGATTAAGATGCGTCTCAAGAGTAAAATTACTCCTTACTCTGCCATCACTAATTGGTTTAATAAGTCCATGACAATCATATCATACTAAACAAAACAACAATTTTTTTTTTTTTTTAAATCAAACCCATTAAAGAGAAAGTTTCAGATCGGGCTCTTGTTTCTTGTTACTTCCTTCGCTGCTTCCTGTTGACCAATCTATCTGACGAGCTAGCACTCATTATTCCCCTCATAGTGAACAACACCGGATCGTCTCCTCAAGGATCGTAGATGCAATTTGATCAAATCAAGTGAAAGTTAGAAAAGGGGGTTTTGATGGTTCAAAGATCGCAGTGACAAGATTTAAAGAGAAATAACAATTAGAAAAACAGTCAATTCAGAAATCTATCCGAGATTGGGTGGATTCAATCATAGACCTTTCAACAAACATTTGAAGCACATTTGAATGGTTAACTTGGATCTAACCGAGATCTCAAAGATCGATCCGAATTCATACTAGACAATCGTCCGAATTCAATTGACAAGTAATAAACATAAATCTGCAATCGCACCATTCATGTAGATATATATCAATTTAAGCACCGAATTCAATTAACCTAGGTACCAATCAAGTAACCTAACCTCTTCAATTACGTGATTAGTTCAGATCAATCAGATCTAAATTTCATCACGATACTTAATCTTAAACCAAGATCAAATCGATCAAACATAAACAGAATCACCATTCATGCATTCAAGATCAAGAGAACAGAGAAGAAGAGAAGAGGAATTCAAATATAAATCAAATACATTACATAACCAAGGTCTCAAGAATCCAAGCCACAATCTCTTCAAGAGTCCCGAATTGACTAGAAGTGACTTAGCTCTCCATTACAATGAAGGAAAAATATACAAGAACTATGAGAAGCTATTTCTAACACCAAGTGTATGTTGTGTTTAGAGCTCTCCTCATGCTTCCTTTTATAGAGGATTCAGAGTAGTAGTAGATGGGTAGATGAGATTAGTAGGTGGAATTAGTAGGTGAGCTTGGTAGGTGAACTTGGTAGGTGAGCTTGGTAGGTGAACTTGGTAGGTGAGCTTCCTTGTCTCCGAAAGTATTCATTGCTGAACTCATTGATTTCGTCATTTTTGAGCCAAATGGTCTTCATGAAAGTTCTAGGAAATTGTCTAAGCTTTCCAATGGCTCTGGAAGCACCCAAAAATTCGTCCTACAGCCCAAGATATGACCCAATTACTACAGACTGCTCAGGACCAGTTTCAGCACCTCTGTTTTGACTTTCAGACCCAATATCTCCATCAAGGAGCCCGAATCAAGTTTTGTGTTTGTCATGAAAGTTGTACATATGGGTCTTAACTTTCAGATCACCAATTTTCAGCCCATTCTATAAACCCAAACTCGAATTATGTTCTGGTTACTACACACTGTTCGGGTTCCAGTTCACAAATCCCGTATTCTGATTTCCATGCCCAATTAGCTCCACTAGATGTCTGAATTTGACTTCGAGCTCTTCATCAAAGTTGTAGAGCTCTCTTTTATCTTTCCTACAAGGTAAAATTCATAATTATCAGACATTTAGAACTCAAGATATGGCCAAAATACAGAAACAGTGTAAGACTCGAATAATGCTGAAAAATCAATTAAGTCCGATTCGAGTTCAAACTTACAAAACATAATCAAATTCAGTCAATTAAGTACATGAAGAGTGTAAATGACTAATAATGAGGGTTTCTTAATGAATAAAATATGTGATTATCAAATTCCCCCACACTTAGTTTTTTGCACTCCTGGGCAAAACATATAAAACTAAAGTTAGAAGACAAAGACAAACGACACAAACTTAAAAGTTAAAAACTCTAAAGGACTCAATGAAGCAAGAAGAGCAACAAGAAATTCAAGGGATCAAAGCATAAATGAGGTAACATTTCTTCACATCTCAAACCGAAGTGCAAGGAAACTTCCGTTGAAAAGAATGAATTAAGAATGATGGATCTTCACAAGATTCCCTCTCAATCTCTCAAGTGTTTAAAAGGTAGGTATTTCACTCAATTCAACCCATGAAAATTGCACTACCATAAGCTTGCTTATCTTCTACTTCTCCACTACTCAAAACACATGCACACACAAATCATGAGGACTTTATTCAAGGTTGTAGTAAGGTCAAGGTAACAGAAGAGGATAAAATGGATATGAGAAGATAAATACCAAAGAGAATAAAAGCAAATGAGAGCTGAGTTCAAATAACGAGCATAAAAGTTCATCTCAACTCTATTGTATATCCCTTTACATATTCATTTCCCAATCCTTTTCTTTCTTTCTTTCTTTTTTTTTTTTTTTTTTTTAGGCACTCTTTCTTTTCTTTTCTTTTCTTTTTTTTTTTTTTCAACAACCATTTTGTACACACACCCCCACACTTGTTCAAAAACTCATCCATTAACCAGGCTAATGTTCTTTTATTCCCTAAGGTACAGTAAGAACACGATTTTTCATTTAAGGCACATAATGAGCTAGAAACAAGGAATGGTCAAATAAGCTCAAAGGGGTTAAGCAAAGGAAAATATACAAGGTTGGCAGGAATTAGAGAATTTTCGAGAGGTCAAAAGAGTGCTTGATATCATATTGAAAACAAAGTTGGCTATTTGGTTAAACTAGCTAAGAAAGAGGGCCTCAATCATGTTCATGCATGCAAGTGAAATGTAGCCTCAAAAAGAATCAAAGCAAGTTCTAGAGTGGTCATTAACATGAGTGAAAATCACACAAGAAAGAAGAGAATGGCATAAATGTTGAATCCATCCATTAGGCTCAAAATCTCACAAGGTATGCATTCATCAAACTCAATTCATCAATTCAATCATCCATCACCAAGCATATCAGTTCAAGAAGGGAGAAAAATTATTCAATCATGCAATGAACCTTTTTTTTTTTTTTTTTTTTTTTTTTTTTTTTTTTTTTTTGAAATTTTTTTTTTTTTTAACAAACGAAAAGAAACAGAAACATGCTAAAATCTCTCCCCCACACTTAATATAAACATTGTCCTCAATGTGAAAGAAAGAGATAGAAAAGAGCAACACAACCTGATAAGAAGTGAATCAACGCTAAGCAGAAAAGAAACACACTGTCAATGCCGCATCAGACCCTGAAAAGAAATCAAACAAGAAAACGTTAGTACTTCCACAAGTCAATACTAATTAATTACTACCTAAAAAACTCCTTACTCGCCACCGATTAAGATGCGTCTCAAGAGTAAAATTACTCCTTACTCTGCCATCACTAATTGGTTTAATAAGTCCATGACAATCATATCATACTAAACAAAACAACAAATTTTTTTTTTTTTTAAATCAAACCCATTAAAGAGAAAGTTTCAGATCGGGCTCTTGTTTCTTGTTACTTCCTTCGCTGCTTCCTGTTGACCAATCTATCTCGAGCTAATACACTCGATCAGTACATACTCAAAAGCTTCTAATTTATCAATGAGCTCATCAATAGTGGAGGCAGAGATAAGAAGTTGTCTTCTTAAAGGAGTGATAAATTTACGTTCCACGCCTTTGTCAAGAAAAAATAACAGAAGATCAAAGAAATTATTAACATTCAACAAACCAATGGGTTTATGGTGGATGTTCGGTTCGACCAAGAGACAATTTGAAAAATTTCTTCCAAAGTACCAAAACCACCTGGTAAGGCAATGAATGCATCGAGTTTTCAAGCATTATCTTCATGCGTTCATGCATTGATGATACTTTAAGTTCCTCCCCAATTGTCTTTCCATTGATGTTCTGTTGAGCTAAAGTTTCGGAATGACACCTAAAACTCCGATTGTCTCTTACAAAGGCAAAGCAAGTGATACAGCCCCCCATTAACCCACGACAACCTCCCCATATACAAGATGAATATTCCTCGCAGCAAGTGATCGACCAAGAGTGCTAGGCTGCGTTTACAAACTCTAATCCCTTCCCATAACTCGACCCACAAAAAACACGGACATTTTTGAGGTTACGAATAGAAGGCCCCATTCTATATCTTCCTCCCTTTGAGTGTTTCGAGTTTGAAGGAAAATGGAGAAAATGGAGTGTTTAAATAGGAAAAAGAATGGAAAGGGGAATAATTGCACCTATGAGGGTAGATGCAAAAAAAAAAACAATGACAAAAAAAAAAAAGGGGGGGTTTTTTTTTTTTTTTTTTTTTTTTGACTTCAAGAAAACCATCAAGGTAAAGAAGAGTATAGTGACTATCAGTCAAAATTATAACCGAAGTTATTACCTAAACTTGTTGTATAGTGAACAACACCGGATCGTCTCCTCAAGGATCGTAGATGCAATTTGATCAAATCAAGTGAAAGTTAGAAAAAGGGGGGATTTTGATTGTTCAAGGATTACAATGACAAGATTTGAAGAAAAATAACAATTAAAAGAACAGTCAATCCAGAAATCTATCCGAGATTGGGTGGATTCAATCATAGACCTTTCAACAAACACCTGAAATACATTTGAATGGTTAACTTGGATCTAACCGAGATCTCTCGCATCGATCCAGAATTCATACTAGACAATCGTCCAGAATTCAATTGACAAGTGATAAACACAAATCTGCAATCGCACTATTCATGTAAATATATGTCAATTTAAGCACCGAATTCAATTAACCTAGGTACAAATCAGTAACCTAACCTCTTCAATTACGTGATTAGTTTAGATCAATCAGTTCTAAGTTTCATCACAAATCTCAATATTCAGTTATGTGATTAATTCAGATCAATCAGTTCTAAATTTCATCACAATACTTAATCTTAAACCAAGATCAAATCAGATCAAACATAAACAAATCACCATTCATGCATTCAAGATTAAGAGAACAGAAGAAGAAGAGAAGAGGAATTCAAATATAAATCAAATACATTACATAACCAAGGTCTCAAGAATCCAAGCCACAATCTCTTCAAGAGTCCCGAATTGACTAGAAGTGACTTAGCAGTCCATTACAATGAAGGAAAAATATACAAGAACTATGAGAAGCTATTTCTAACACCAAGTGTGTGTTGTGACTCAAGAGTAAAATTACTCCTTACTCTGCCATCACTAATTGGTTTAATAAGTCCATGACAACCATATCATACTAAACAAAACAACAACAATTTTTTTTTTTTTAAAATCAAACCCATTAAAGAGAAAGTTTCAGATCGGGCTCTTGTTTCTTGTTACTTCCTTCGCTGCTTCCTGTTGACCAATCTATCTGAGCTAATACCTGATCAGGTACATACCAAGAGTGCTAGCTGCGTTTACAAACTCTAATCCCTTCCCATAACTCGACCCACAAAAAACACAGACATTTTTGAGGTTACGAATAGAAGGCCCCATTCTATACTCTTCCTCCCTTTGAGTGTTTCTGAGTTTGAAGGAAAATGGAGAAAATGGAGTGTTTAAATAGGAAAAAGAATGGAAAGGGGAATAATTGCACCTATGAGGGTAGGTTGGCGGTTGTCGAGAAAAGGTTGAAATTAAGAGACACGTAATCTTTTTCTTTTTTTTTTTTTTTTTTTTTTGACTTCAAGAAAACCATCAAGGTAAAGAAGTCTAGAAACCCCCGAAGGACCCCGCTCAAAGGATCGTCTGTACAAAAATCAAAATACAACAAAATGATACAAAGATGAAAGAAATAGAAAATGATGACATACTGTATGTACAGTCTCCATGGCGTATCTTTATACTTGCTTTCGTCATGAGTGCAGTAGACATCACGTCCCTTTTTTTGTTTTTTTTTTTTTTTTTTTTTTTGAAATTGTTAAAAAAAAACTTGATGAAAGATGAGTGTATACTTACGTAAGATTGGGATGGAGGTAGTCTCACTTCTTTCGGCTTTGTGCCAAAGCATTGTTGACCAAGATTCGACCCATTCAAGACCGGCGCAACATAGGGCTCCCAAAAGGGACAAGTGGCCATAATACGACCGGCCTCACATGTGGATACAATCTACCTTCTTTGTTTTTCAATTAAGAAGGCTGGATCAGGATGCATGCATTTCCCCATTCACGGTTTGTGTTACCAAAGCCAACCCTAAGAAGTATACATTTTTTTTTTTTTTCATTTTTTTTTTTTTTGAATTTTTTTTTTTTTGTAAAATGCCATGAAGAAGAAGAAGAAGAAGAAGAAGAAGATATGTACAGATTGTTTGTGGATATGGCTCACATCTCGCCTCTCGGTTTAACGTCCAATAACGGCTTAAACGTCTTCTATGAGTCGAGGATAAGCGTCCCATCCAATTTTCTTATAAATTGGCAAACAGGTCTTTTAGAGTCGATTCCCAAGATCGTAGCGTTGTTGTTCATCCTTGAAGAGATTCCACAATTTAAGAATTTCTCGATGCACCAATCCACAAGAATGCGTCTCAAGAGTCAATAAGATATCATCTAATGACTCCTTACTCAGTCCATTCTTAATGAAGAAAATTTTATCTTCTCTATTTGCGGAAACCATCCCCTTAGTACGACATCGCTTGTTACAGTTCCATCGTCCACATTTGTGACAGACTTGTAACCTTTTTGCTCTTCTCCTTTTAGAATATGAACTTCTTCCAAGACCGGGCATATATGATTCAAATGAAATTGAGGACTCACCTGCTAATCGGACCTTTGCTTCAATTATCCAGCGTACATCTTCTGGCATACCCTTGTGCATTAACATTCTCAATCTCTCACATCGAACTTTGTAGATTTTTCTCAGAGCATTTTGAGGAAGAGAAGGAAAATGTTTTCTCAGGTTTGAAAGAATGACATCCATTTTGAAGGAGAAGAAGGGTTCAGTTATTTTGGGAAACTGAAGAATAAACCGACTCAAGAGTCACGGAGTACCGTATCCGCCACTTAACCGGCAACGCAAAGAACTCAAGAACTTGGTTTTCCAGGAATGATTGAGTCTTTGTCCATTAACCTTAAGCGCATTACCATTCCTAGGATCCTCAGTATCTGATGCTGAGAGAATACGCGTGTCTGACAACAAAAGAACCGCGCCACCTAGATCTCAATTTTCCAAGGAGTAGGTGCGATGATAATCTCAAAGCGAACTTTTGACCAATTTCCGCAGCTTTTGCAAAAGGTGTAACAGACCTTTAATAAAGTAGGCCAATAAAATCCATACAACAAGATTTTCGCAGCTTGTTGTCGCCGAACAAAAAATGACCTCCACATGCTTCGAGCGACTCTACCTACCTCATTGTCGGGCACACACTGCTGTTTTTTTTTTTTTTCTTTTTTTTTTTTTTTTTTTTTTTTTTTTTTTTCTTTTTTTTTTTTTTTTTTTTATTCATAATGCGGATGGAGAAGGTTCATCACCTCCACTTCTGCATTCTCTGGAAGTTCATGATACTGTTTGAGGCGGTGTCCATTTACGATGAAAGCTTTGGCAGTGACCTCACTTTTAATCTGAACAGCACCAGAAGGAAAAACATTAGTAACAATAAATGGTCCATCCCATCTAGACCTTAATTTACCAGGCATGAGTCGGAGGGGGAGTTATAGAGAGAACTTTTTGACCAATCTCAAATGTTTTCCTCAGAATCAACTTATCATGGAAGGCTTTGGTCTTCTCCTTATAAAGTTTGGAACTTTCATATGCCTCCAAGCGGATCTCCTCCAATTGCTGCAGCTGCAGCTTCCTCTCCAAACCTGCTTGATCTAGGTCCAAGTTGCACCTTTTCACCGCCCGAGAATGCTCGATGCTCAATTTCCACCGGGGGTGTGAGCTTTTCCAAAAATAATCCGATACGGAGACATCCCGATTGGTGTCTTATAAGCAGTCCGGTAAGCCCATAAAGCATCCTCAAGCCTCTTGCTCCAGGTCCTTTCGTTAGGTTGAACCGTGTCTTCGGAGTATCTGCTTAATTTCTCTGTTGGAGACCTCGGCTTGCCCATTGGTTTGGGGGTGGTAAGGTGTAGAAACCTTGTGTTGGACTCCATACTTCTTCATCAAAGCCTCCATGCTTCGATTGCAGAAATGTGAACCTTGATCACTAATGATGGATCTCGGGACTCCAAACCTACGGAAAATCACGTGATCTAATAAAATCCACAACAACTTTAGAATCATCGGTCCGAGTGGCCTTAGCCTCCACCCATTTAGATACATAATCCACAAGCAAGCGAAATGTAAACAAAACCAAATGATACAGGGAAAAGGACCCATAAAGTCAATACCCCAAACATCAAAAATCTCACGAGAATAATAAGGGTTTCTGGGGCATTTCATTCCTACGAGAAGTATTCCCTGTTCTCGGCATTGATCACAAGATTTGCAAAACATATATGCATCATGAAATAGAGTGGGCCAATATAATCCGAGTCTAAAACTTTTCTAGCAAATCCGTTGAGGACCGAAGTGGCCGCCACATGCAAGTTTATGACAAAAGCTAAGTATGGAATGGAATTCATCATCGCACACACACCTCCTAATTACTTGGTCACCGCAAAATCTCCATAAGTAAGGATCATCCCACACATAATACTTTGACTCACTTTTCAATTTATCAATCTTAGCCTTAGTGAAATGTGCGGTATTGCTTTAGCAACCAAGAAATTAATCAAATCAAGAAACCAAGGGATGTTGCCTTGCAGCTTGAAAAGCTGCTCATCGAGAAAACATCATGGATGGAAAAACATCTCGCTCCCTTTCAATTCGACTCAAGTGATCAGCCACCAAATTCTCCGCTCCACTCTTGTCACGGATCTCAATATCAAACTCCGGAGGAGCAACATCCACCTAATCAACCGGGGCTTGGCATTGGGCTTTTTCGGAGAAACTTCAATGTGCGCATGATCCGAAAACACAACCACTCGGAACCAAGCAAATATGATCGAAATTTATCTAAAGCAAAAACAATTGCTAAAAGTTCCTTTTCGGTTGTGGTGTAGTTGATTTGTGCGAGGATCTAAAGTTCTCGAAGCATAGGAAATGACATGAGATACTTTACCGACCCTTTGTGCAAGAACAGACTCCCAATGCATAATTAGAGGCATCACACATCACTCAATGGAAGTGTCCAATCCCGGTTGGATGATAGGTGTCTTGGTCAATGCCTCGCTTCAATTGATTGAAGGCATCCCGGCACTTCTTGTCAAAGTGAAACTCCACATCTTTTTGCAAGTAAGTTGGATAGCGGAAGTGCAATTTTGCTGAAAATCCTTTATGAACCGCCGATAGAAACCCGCATGACCAAGGAAAGAACGAATCTCCCGCACGCATGTGGGGTAAGATAGGCATGAAATAACATCTATTTTTGCAGGATCTACCTCAATACCCTCACGAGATATCACATGCCCTAAGACTATACCTTGTTCTACCATGAAATGACATTTCTCAAAATTTAGAACGAGGTTAGTCTTAATGCATCTATGCAAGACCCGAGCCGTACTATCTAAACATGCATCAAAGGAAGATCCATAGACAAGAAAATCATCCATAAATACGTCCATGCAATTTTCTAAAAAATCGGAAAAGATACTTACCATACACCTCGAAAGGTGCCCGGAGCATTGCATAGACCAAAGGGCATCCTCCTGTATGCAAATGTGCCAAATGGACAAGTGAAAGTAGTCTTCTCTTGGTCTTCTGGGGCTATATGAATCTGAAAATAGCCCGAATATCCATCCAGAAACAATAATGTGACTTGCCATTACCTAACCGCTCCAACATCTGATCAATGAATGGCAGCGGGAAATGATCCTTTCTGGTAGCCTGGTTGAGCCGCCTATAATCAATGCAAACTCGCCAACTGTTTTGAACTCGTGTGGGCACAAGCTCATTGTTCTGATTCGCAACCACTGTGACCCCAGATTTCTTGGGAACCACTTGCACAGGGCTCACCCATTGACTGTCAGATATGGGATAAATAATGCCAGCTTGAAGTAGCTTTGTAACTTCCTTCTTCACCACATCTAGAATCAGGGGATTTAGTCTCCTTTGGGGCTGTCTAACTGGTTTGATCCCTTCTTCCAATAAAATCTTATGCATGCATGTGGAGGGACTAATACCAGGAATATCCGCAAGAGTCCATCCGATGGCTTGCCTATTCTCGCCTCAAAATCTGCGATAATTTTTCTTCTTGATCGGGTTGTAGGTTTTTAGCAATGATCACCTAGGAAGTGTCTCACCATCTCCCAAATATGCATATTTAAGATGGTCTCGTAAAGTCTTCAACTCCAAGGATGGAGGTTGTACAATGGAAGGTAACAAGTGATCTCGAAGCAGCTAACTCAAAGAACATTAATTTCAAAGATGGTACCGACTCTCATTCTCAATTGTTGCATCATCGCCAGTTTGTATCATTACTCATAACAGAATAAATCTCAAAGACACGCAAAGACATGGTTCAACATCACAAGTGGCACATGTATCACAAGAAACAGAACCAAGATAGTTAACAATATCGGGGAATTCAAAGATATAAATCAAGATAGACATCATCAACCAAAGATCTCAATCATATCAACATGGAAAACAGAATGCTCCTCTGGGGGTGTCTCATGGCATCAAAAATGTTAAATTGTACCAAATCGTCGCCAAACTCCATAGAAAGGGTGCCGGCATGCACGTCTATCTTGGTCTTGGCGGTCTTGAGGAATGGTGCCCTAGAATCAATGGAGCATGGTTTGTTGGAGACTCATCTTCCATGTCCGTAATGTAAAAATCTGCTGGAAAAATCAACTCATTCACCCGAACTAACACATCTTCCAAAGACACCTGCAGGATGAGCAAGTGGCTCTATTCGCCAACCGAATCACGATACCGGTGGGTTGCAAAGTACCGATGTTTAAACACTTATACACCGACATGGGCATGACATTGATCGAAGCACCCAAATCTAGCATTGCATGCTCAAATCTAGAGTTGCCAATTGTGCAAGAAATTGTGAAAGTTTCGGGATCTTTGCATTTCTTACATGGCATGCTTGCGTAATCATTGCGTAAAACATTTCTTCCCATGCTGATCTTCTCATCCCCTTTCAACCTTCTCTTATGAGTGCACAACTCCTTGAGAAATTTAGCATATTTTGGAATTTGCTTGATTGCATCTAGGAGGGGAATATTGATTTCCACTTTCCTGAATGTCTCCATGACTTCTTTTTCCATTTCTGCTTGCATTGTTCTCTTGGATTGTGTGATCCTATTTGGAAAAGGTAATGGAATGGCAACATCTGAATTCTCTGTAATTTTCTTCAGTGGCACGATTTACTGGACTGAATTATCCATTTCCTGCCGTTTTTGGTCAATTTCGATTCTTTGTAAGGTTGGAACATCAACTTCTTTGCCACTTCTCAAGGTAATTGCACTTACGTTGCCTCTTGGATTATTGATGTTTGTGAAGGCAATTGGCTAGAACCTTGACTCTTTAGCTCGCTCACGGTGGTTGCCACCGCCCAATTTGAGTTTGTAAATTCTGAATGTTGGCACCGACGTTCACTGAACCGAATGTTATTTGTGGCCATTTGTTTCATCGGTCTTCCAATGATGGCTCACCGTGGAGTGGATTGACAGACCGCCGAACAAATGTGCTGTTGTCTCGAATGCAGGGGTATTTGTTGGTATTTGTTGCTTGGACCTGCACTTGGTATCTAAATTGTTGTTCTTCTTGGTGGGTTGGGCTTCTTTGGTGCCGGGTTTGGGCCGTTGTTCTTGGCTAGGATTCCCATATCTCAAATTGGGATGGTCTCGCCAACCAGGATTATAAGTACTAGAAAATGGATCATATCTAGATTGTTCTTTGTTGTTGTTGCGATATTGGGGTCTACCAGGAAAACACCACCTGACAACACATTGATCCGGAAAGGCGGGACCATCTTCCGAAGTGTAGGGCATGAATCGGTAGGATGAGATGAATTAGAGCAAATTCCACACACCGATGCAAATATCATCGCATGGGTGGTTGTTGACCCACTCGCTATCTGTCTTACCAAAGAAGTCAATTCATCTAGTCCGTGTTCCATTCTTTGTTGGTCCATATGAGATGCTTGAATTTCATTAACTCCTCCGGTTGCGGTGATGATCCGCAGCCAAACTGTTGGGTATTGGGCGCCATGTTTGCTATCGATCTCTTGCAGGCGGTAGGAGTTTTGTCTACTAAGGCTCCTCCGAGGCAAAAGATCGATCATGCTTCTATCATTTGGCAAAGAAAAACCCTCATAAAAGTATTGAATCAAGAGCTGGTCACTAATTTGGTGATGAGGGCGGCTTGAACACAACTTCTTGAATCTCTCCCGGTATTCATGCAAAGTCTCACCGGACATCCGTACGATGCCACATATATCCTTCCTAATTGCAAAGCGGCTCTCGAGGCGGGAAGAATCTCTCCAGAACAACCTCTTCATGTCATTCCAACTTCGACCGAACCTGGTGAAAGATAAAACAACCAATCTTTGGTCGCATCGACAAGTGAGAAGGGAAATGCCCTTAACTTGATGTGTTCCTCGTAGATGCCTTGTGGCTTCATGGTTGAACACACAACATGGAACTCTTTCGTGTGCTTATGAGGATCTTCACCCGCAAGACCATGAAACTTTGGTAACAAGTGTATCAAACCAGATTTCAACTCAAAATCTGCATCAAGATCGAGGATATTGAATGCACAAAGATTGGTAAGATACATCGGAGCAAAGTAAGTTCCTTAAGGGTTCTATTATGCATGTTATCACCATGATTTCGGGATTACTTAAGTTATCGGTTCACTCCCAAAATTAGGTTCAGAATTAACTCTGGAATTTATCACACGAGCTCTAATTAATCTATGCAAGGTCCTATCAATCTCGGGATCAAGATCAAGCAAGATATCAAGATTGGACCTAGTCATGCATCAACTAAAGCGCAAAAACACAAAAACTGCAACTAAGCAAAATACACTAAATAACACTCAAAATATGCAAAAATAAATCTAGTTAATATGTCTAAATATTTTTAAAAATTATGGAATCAACACAGAACAAAATCTACATAAAAATGAAACTAGAAAATGCAATAAAAAATATTAAAAAATTGAAAAAGTGGTCTAAATGATAGAATTTCGAAAAACCAGGGGTGACCTCACAGTTACTGTGAGTCTTGTTTATCAGGCTGTTTTCCTTCAACCGACCAAGTTTCAGCTCATTCTGGGCATGTTGCAGTTCGAAAATTGCAATAGTTACCCGTAATCACCTGTTTTCCGTCTTTCCTAAATCAGAAAAATTCAAAAGCTAGGATAAAAATGTTAATATGGTATGAACAATGTTAGTAAAAAAAAACAAAATAACTGTTAGAATAGGTAAGAAAGAACAAAAATTAGTAAGGTTACTCAAAATGAAAAGATTACACCTACGAGGTCCCCAAGAATGTACGCCAAAATTCGACGAGCGCCGAACTCAAAAAATTATAACCGAAGTTATTACCTAAACTTGTAGTATAGTGAACAACACCGGATCGTCTCCTCAAGGATCGTAGATGCAATTTGATCAAATCAAGTGAAAGTTAGAAAAAGGGGGTTTTGATGGTTCAAGGATCGCAGACGGATGTTTAAAGAGAAATAACAATTAAAAAACAAATCAATTCAAATCTATCCGAGATTGGGTGGATTCAATCATAGACCTTTCAACAAACATTTGAAGCACATTTGAATGGTTAACTTGGATCTAACCGAGATCTCAAGATCGATCCGAATTCATACTAGACAATCGTCCGAAATTCAATTGACAAGTAATAAACATAAATCCGCAATCGCACCATTCATGTAGATATATATCAATTTAAGCACCGAATTCAATTAACCTAGGTACCAATCAAGTAACCTAACCTCTTCAATTACGTGATTAGTTCAGATCAATCAGTTCTAAATTTCATCACGATACTTAATCTTAAACCAAGATCAAATCGGATCAAACATAAACAGAATCACCATTCATGCATTCAAGATCAAGAGAACAAAGAAGAAGAGAAGAGGAATTCAAATATAAATCAAATACATTACATAACCAAGGTCTCAAGAATCCAAGCCACAATCTCTTCAAGAGTCCCGAATTGACTAGAAGTGACTTAGCTCTCCATTACAATGAAGGAAAAATATACAAGAACTATGAAAAGCTATTTCTAACACTAAGTGTATGTTATATTTAGAGCTCTCCTCATGCTTCCTTTTATAGAGGATTCAGAGTAGTAGTAGATGGGTAGATGAGATTAGTAGGTGGAATTAGTAGGTGAGCTTGGTAGGTGAACTTGGTAGGTGAGCTTGGTAGGTGAACTTGGTAGGTGAGCTTCCTTGTCTCCGAAAGTATTCATTGCTGAACTCATTGATTTCGTCATTTTTGAGCCAAATGGTCTTCATGAAAGTTCTAGGAAATTGTCTAAGCTTTCCAATGGCTCTGGAAGCACCCAAAAATTCGTCCTACAGCCCAAGATATGACCCAATTACTACAGACTGCTCAGGACCAGTTTCAGCACCTCTGTTTTGACTTTCAGACCCAATATCTCCATCAAGGAGCCCGAATCAAGTTTTGTGTTTGTCATGAAAGTTGTACATATGGGTCTTAACTTTCAGATCACCAATTTTCAGCCCATTCTATAAACCCAAACTCGAATTATGTTCTGGTTACTACACACTGTTCGGGTTCCAGTTCACAAATCCCGTATTCTGATTTCCATGCCCCATTAGCTCCACTAGATGTCTGAATTTGACTTCGAGCTCTTCATCAAAGTTGTAGAGCTCTCTTTTATCTTTCCTACAAGGTAAAATTCATAATTATCAGACATTTAGAACTCAAGATATGGCCAAAATACAGAAACAGTGTAAGACTCGAATAATGCTGAAAAATCAATTAAGTCCGATTCGAGTTCAAACTTACAAAACATAATCAAATTCAGTCAATTAAGTACATGAAGAGTGTAAATGACTAATAATGAGGGTTTCTTAATGAATAAAATATGTGATTATCAGTACTCCGTGACTCTCAAGTCGGTTTGTTTTTCAGTTTCCCAAAATAACTGAATCCTTCTTCTCCCTTAAAATGGATGTCATTCTTTCAAACCTAAGAAAACATTTTCCTTCTCTCCCCTAAATGCTCTGAAAAAAATCTACAAAGTTCGATGTGAAAGATTGAGATTATTAATGCACAAAGGTATGCCAGAAGATGTACGCTGGATAATTGAAGCAAAGGTCCGACTAGCAGGTGAGTCTTCAATTTCATTTGACTCATACATGCCAGGTCTTGGAAGAAGTTCGTATTCTAAAAAGAGAAGAGCAAAAAGGTTACAAGTCTGTTACAAATGTAGATGATGGAATTATAACATGCAATGTCGTTCTTTGGGAATGGTTTCCGCAAATAGATCCTTCATTAAGAATGGACTGAGTAAGGAGTCATTAGATGATATCTTATTAACTCTTGAGATGCGTTCTTATAGATTGATGCAGGGTGAAATTCTTAATTTGTGGAATCTCTTCAAGGATGAAGAAAAATGCTACAGTCTTGGGAATCTGACTCTAAAAGACCCTGTTTGCCAATTTATAAGAAAATTGGATGGGAAGCTTATCCTCGACTGATAGAAGGCGTTTAAGCCATTACTGGACGTTAAACCAGAGGCAGATGTGAGCCATATCCACAACAATCTGTACATATCATCATCTTCTTCTTCATATAATCTTTAAAAAAAAAGAGAGAAAAAAAAAGAAAAAGAAGAAAAGAAAAAAAATGCTTGAACAAGGGCAATTCGGAAGGAGTACCATGGCTTTAATTAGTTGTGGAGCCCCAGCCTTTGGCTGACCCGTCATTGACTCGGGTGGACCTTTGCACATTTAAAAAAAAAAAGTTCGTGAGTGTCTCTTCAGACCGGTGACACGCAAAGATAAAGATATGCCACTACTTGCACTTATGATGCGCAAGATAAAGATACGCCATGAAAGCTGTACATACAGGTATGTCATCATTTGCTATTATATCTCTTTTATCTTTGTATGATTTTGCTGTATTTTGATTTTGGACAGACGATCCTTTGAGCAGGGTCCTTCAGGGGTTTCTAGACTTCTTTACCCTGATGGTTTTCTTGAAGTCACAAAAAAAAAATCCTTTACCTTTGATCTTTGATCCTGATCCAGCAATAACTCAGATAGATTGGTCAGCAGGAGGCAGTGAGGGAAACAGGATGAACAAAGAGCCAGATTTGACACTTCGTTTAAAGCTTTCCTTTACTTTGGATTTATCATACATTGTTTTTGTTTAAATTTGTGTCAGTTTTCTCCAACAGGTAATATCTTCTATCCTTTACTCATCTATATTTTAACATTGAGGACAATGTTGTGATCTAGTTGGGGGGGAAGGATAGTTGACCCAAAAAAAAATGTTTTGTTTTATTTGGGAAGTATGATATGATTGTCATGGACTTACTAAACCAATTAGTGATGACAGAGTAAGGAGTAATTTTACTTCTGAGACGCATCTTAATTGGTGGCAGAGTAAGCAGTTTTTAGGTAGTAATTAATTAGTATTGATTTGTGGAAGTAACAAAGTTTTTGTCTTTTGATTTCCTTGGAAAGATTCAAGCGAATGCACTCTCACAGCCTTAGAAGCAATTGAAATTCAGGAATCATAGCATGATTGAATAAATTATCTTCTTTCTTAAATTTCACATGCTTGGTTATGGATGTTGAATTGGTGGATAGAGAATGATAGAAATATGCCTTGTGAGATTTTGAGCCTGTTGATGAATGGATTGAATATTTGTACCATTCTCTTCTTTCTTGTGTGATTTTCACTCATGGAATTGTTACTCTAGAACTTGCTTTGATTCTTTTTTAGGCTACATTTTCATATGCATACATTAATATGATTGAGGCATTTTAAAATAGCTACTTTGACTAAATAGTCATCCTTGTATATTTTCCATTGTGTAACCCCTTTGAACTTGTTTGACCATTCCTTGTTTTAAGCTCATTTCATCTTTCAAAAAAAAAAACATGTTTTTACCCAACCTTATGGAATAAGAGAGCATTGACCTTGTTCTTGAACAAGTGTGGGGGAGTGTGTGCAAAATGATCAAAAAAAAATATTTGACCACCATTGCAATCAAAGGATTATCAAAATAAAGGTGGAGGCTTGGAAATAACAGGAAGAAAAGGAGAATATTCAAGCCTAACAATGAATTCAATTCACCAATTTGGGATTGATCTTCAATAAAACATTAGTCAAATATTGGTGATTGTCCTTTATGATGAATGTTCTCAAACATTTTCTCCACTCTAACTGTACCATAATGCTCTTTTATTCTCTTTGGTATTTATCTTTTCATATCCATATTATCTCCTCTCCTTTACCATGACCCCATTACAACCTTGAATAAAGTCCTCTTGATTTTTGTATGCATGTGTTTTTAGTAGCGGAGAAGTAGAAGATAAGCAAGCTTATAGTAGTGCAATTGTTCATGAGTTGAATAGAGTGAAATAC
Source organism: Ormosia emarginata (assembly GCA_029884605.1). Taxonomy (NCBI): domain Eukaryota; kingdom Viridiplantae; phylum Streptophyta; class Magnoliopsida; order Fabales; family Fabaceae; genus Ormosia; species Ormosia emarginata. Next base: position 2,353,377 of record JAQQTP010000075.1, on the reverse strand, counting down.
TTACCTTTTAAACACTTGAGAGATTGAGAGGGAATTCTGTGAGGATCTATCATTCTTGATTCATTCTTTTCAACTGAAGCTTCCTTGCTTGCTGGATTGAGATGTGAAGAACTGTTACCTCATTAATGCTTTGATCCCTTGAATTTCTTGTTGCTCTTCTTGCTTCATCGAGTCTTTTAGAGTTTTTAGCTTTTGAGTCTGTGTCGTTGTCTCCTAAACTTTGGTTTTATGTGTTTTGCCCAGGAGTGCAAAAAGCTAAGTGTGGGGGAATTTGATAAGCATATATTTTATACATTAATAAACCCTCATTTTTAGTCATTTACACTCTTCATGTACTTAATTGATTAAGCCTGGTTATGTTTTGTAAGTTTGGACTCAAATTGGACTTAATTGATTTTTTCAGCATTATTTGGGTCTTACGTTGTTTATGTATTTCGGCCATATCTTGAGTTCTAAATGTCTGATAATCATGAATTTTACCTTGTAGGAAAGATAAGAGAGAGCTCTACAACTTTGATGAAGAGTTCAAAGTCTCAATCAGACATCTAGTAGAGCTAATTGGGCTTGGAATACAGAACACGAGTTTTGTGTTTGGAACCTGAACAATGTACAGTAATCAAAGCCTAACTCGGGCTGTAAGAATTATCTTGGGCTAAAATTTGGACATTTGAAAGTTAAGACCCAGATCTAAAACTTTCATGTTGAACACAAAACTTGATTCGGGCTCCTTGATGGTGATATTGGGTCTGATAGTCAAAATAGAGGTGCTGAAATTGGGCCTGAATAATTTGTAGTAATTGGGTCATATTTTGGGCTGTGGGACGAATTTTTGGGTGATTCTAGAGCCATTGGAAAGCTTAGACAATTTCCTAGAACTTTCATGAAGACCACTTGGCTCGAAAATGACGAAATCAATGACTTACGCAATGAATGATTTCAGAGACAAGAAATCTCAATGATTTTTCACTCTTATCCTCACCATTTGGCATTCTCCACTCATTCATCCACTCATCCCACCTACCCCTAATCAGCCTCTTTGTCATTTTGTATCCCTAATCCTCTATAAAAGGCACCATTGGCTGACCATTTGGGGCAACTTGGTGTTAGGCTTAGTTTGTACAAGTTAAGGTTATGTTTGTTTATTGTTTTCATTTGTTGTAATTTTCTCTTGTTCTAAATTGAAATCATGTTCATCTTTCTCTTCTTCTCTCTTTCTTTCTTCTTATCCATGAGTAACTAAATCTTCATCTTGCTTGGGTGAAAGAGTGAAGCTTTTGGTAATGAAATAAGGTTAGATTATTTTATTTCTTGTGCTTAAATGATATATTATTAAATGAACATTATATGTGTTGTATTTTGTTTCCAATCAATTTAGAAACCTTCTTTGTTAATGGAGATCTTGATTTATTGTAGACAATAGGATTGGCACAGTGAATGCTTGAACTCATTTACAAATATTGTTAAATAATTAAAGGAATCATAATATGATTACATATATAATTAAACTTTGAATGTTATATTTTCTGATTGGAACCTCTGTTGTGTGTGGATTTCAATTGAGTTAAAAAGAGAAATAATCTTACCTTTAATTTATTACCAAGAGTGGATCTCCTAGCCCAAGCAAGCCCTTAAATTCATTTGTGAACTTGTTTTATTACTTTTCGTGTTGTGACAAATCCTCTTCTTACCTCAATTAATTTTTCTTCATCAATTCCCTGTGGATTGACCTCGGACTCCCGAGAAATTTACTACTTGAGACAACCTGTACTTGGGTTTGCATCCTTAAATCCCGCTGTCATGCACGGGTCATACAAGTAGTAAAATAAGATCGTTCTCACGAGGATCAATTGATTATTAACTTTTACGGCTATTTTAATTCTTTAAGCGAATGAAATCGATAGAAAATGTTCAATTAAAATTAAACGAAGAACAAAGCAATAAAGTAAATAATTGAAACTAGAAAAGATGAGATTCAACAATGATTAAAAGGCTTAGAACTTGGAATCCACTACACTACCCCCTACAATAAATTATAATTCTATCTTTGTTAATGTTCAATTAACTCCTTGAAGGCGATTTGTCCTAAATTATTTAAAGTCCAATTTCTTGGCACTAAAAACATGCTAAAATTTCACTAATCTCATTCTCAAGGCAATTAATCCAAGTTCCAACCCATTAAGATTCATGACAATCATTTAACCCTCGAAGGATTTAAGCCTATGTCTAGGTCTCAATTCCTAAGTTTAATTCTTGGATTATCAAGCTCTTGTTACCAAGTGGCTTCCAATACTCAAGAGGGGGTGAATTCAGTATAAAATTCTTTTCGCAAAAGCGTAAACAAATTAAATATGCTAAAAAATGTTAAAATGGCATGAAAATAAAGGAAGAGAAGAAGAATAGCCAAAAAATAAATTGCAAGAGATAATAAAATAAATGCAGATAAATAAAAGATTAAGGATAAGAAAAACAGGCACGATATTTATCCTGATTCGACCACCAACCACTTGTGGCCTACGTCTAGTCCTCGAAACACAGTTCAAGATTTTTCACTATTCAAGACAAGCTTAAAACAAGTGTTTGCGACTTTTACAATCAAGAGCACTTTTCACACACAGGGAAACTCTACCCTTGTACTAAAGCCTCAAACTGTCAGGGATACCTCACCCTTACACAAACCTTCAAGGGATACCTCATCCTTGTTACAAAACCTTTGAGGGATACATCACCCTCTCAGAAATACAACAGAAAATAGATGAAAATAAACTCTCATAAAGAATAAATATCACAAATTGAAGCACTATAGATCTCTCTAAGGATATCTCAGAATTTTGGCAAAAGAGCACAAAAAATAAGATAGAAAATTATAAATCACATTTTAGCACAAGCAAAAATAGTTCAGATTGTTCGGGACCTGCAGAAGTGACCCAAGGTCTCTATTTATAGAGCCTTTGAGCACAAATGCCCGTTGGAAGCATTAATTACGATTTTGATTTTGAAATATATCTGTTTCTTTCTAAAACAGGCTTTGTGGGTTATTCGAATATCTATATGGTTATTCGAATACCACTGCTTAGTGAAAAACAAATCTGCAGGAGGTTATTCAAATACCTATAAGGTTATTTGAATACCTCAGTTTCAAAATACTTGGAGAAAATAGTTCGAAAGAGGTTTATTCGAATACTTCTCAATCTATTCAAATACTTCTGTTTAAAAGCATTTTTCTGTAATCAGGTGTATTCGAATACCATATGGGTTATTCAAATACCTCATTTTGAAAAATAGATTTTAAGAAATCCTGTATTCGAATGTTTGTTGTGCTATTTGAATACTTCTGTTTGAAAATAAGAAAAACGTAGCAGGTTATTCGAATACCTTGCGGGTTATTTGAATACCCTTGTTAGAAAATCATTTGAAAACTTTTAGAAAACTGCCCAGGTGATTTCTGAATTTCTAAAATCTTTTGATCTTTTAAAACCAATTAAAACTTTAATTTAAATTTATAAGGAGCAAGTTTTTAGATCTTTTAAACAAAATAATGAGATATCCAGTAAGAGCTCCGTACAAAAAGATCCTAAGTCCTAAAGCTAATCTTTGAAGATCTTAGACTTAGTCTTCTCATCATCTCCATGTTTGTTATCATCAAAATTCATCTTGATTGTTGCATGGTAATTACATTTATAACTTTTGGTCTAGTGGTAAACGCTCGATCCAACAAGTGGTATCAGAGCCAAGGTCACAGGTTCGATTCCCAGAAAGGCACAGATTGTTGGAAGCAGGTGCTAGGAGGGGGACTGTTAGCTGTAGGCCAACATCCTGCCTTGGCAAGGCCTAGGTGGGGTCAGAGTCAAATCGAATTGTGGCGCTTGCTGATGGGCTTAAGTAGAAAGAGTTGCACCCTGACTAATAGTTATAACTTTTGGTCTAGTGGTAAGCGCTCGATCCAACACAAGCAATTAGATTTCAACTTTCGATCCTTCATCTAAAGCCTAAGATTATGTAAATATGGCGTACAACATACCACAAGCGTTAAGCATACTAAGAATGAATTAAGAACAATAATTTCATTAACAAAGAATCAAATTTACAATTCATAATAGGAAAATAGATAGTTTAATCCTAATCCTACAAAAAGAGTTTAGTCGTTCATGGCCATCGTAACACTAACAAGAACAAGGATTAAAGAAACAACCATGATTGATAAACAAAAAAACAAAGATGGAAGATGGAGATGGAGAAAAGAACTTCAATGGTTGATCTTCTTAGAATCTTGCTCTTGCCTTCAAAACCTTCGCATCTGAATCCTTGCGCTTCTCCTCTCAAAACCTGCCATCACATAGGCCTCTAGCCAAAAGTCTCGTTAGGTTTGGTGTTTTTGCCTAATTTATAACGATTTGGAAGCAAAATTTCCCTTTTTTCACGTCTGGAGGACTTACACGACCGTGTCTCTCTTCAACATGGCTATGTCCTTTGAAAACTATGTTTTTAGACTTTAAGTGAGACATGGCAGTGTGATATTGAGACACAGTCATGTCACAAAGTCAGAAGCTTCATGAGGTTAAGACAGGGCTATGTCTGGTGCCAGAATTGCAGAACTTCAATGTTAGGGGGAGACACAGTCGTGTGACCAAGAGACACGACCGTGTCTCCTAGTCAAAAGCTTTCCTCAAGTTAGACAGGACCGTGTCTAACTCCTAAATTGCTTCCGAGTTGACACAGGGCCCTGTCTAAGCCAAAATTGCCCTCTTTTGCTTTGAAAACGAGGTATCTTCACTTGCTTTCACTTCAAATGTGTTAAATCTTTCTTATTTTTCTAACAAAGATAGTTGATGAGAATCCATCTAAAATTCATCAATAATCACAATCAAATCATCATAATTCATCCATTTAAGGGCTATAAAATATAAGTTTATCACCAATGTTGGAGAACGCCTAATTCTTCCTTTATTTTTCTTTTCAGAGTTTTTATGATATTTCTAAATAGATAAGTCCTGATTGTGGGCATATATTAATTTAAGCACTTAGCATATTTTTCTCATATCCTTACTGCTTTTGTTTTTCCTCACCGAGATTAGTCCAACGCTCGATTTCGGTGATTCTATTTATGCTTAGCGCATTTTCTTGCCTTTATTCAACTGAGATAGGTCTAACACTCGATCTTGGTATTTTTATTTTACACTCAACAAATGGTCGTGTTATCTGAACCGTGATATGTCCAACTCTCGATCTTGGTGATCAGGTTCGCTCAAAAATGTTTCTTTACCTTTGTTGACACTTAGTCAATTAAGTATGAAACTTTGAAGTATAATTTGAATGCGGAGGCCTCTTGGAGTAGGATCCACTATCCCAGACAATGGTCTAATGCTCGTAATCATGTTAAAACTTTTTCAAGCTTATGGGTTAGGCTCAATGTTGAAATTATAAAATATAGTTGACACAGAAGCCTCTTGGTGTGGAGTCCACTGTCCTACGCTATGGTCAAATACGCTTAACCTCTGTAAAATTTTTAAGTTTATAGGTTAAGGTCAAGCTCATTATAGTATGGGTGAAAAATCTTGAATGCACTCCTTGAACTCAGATACTGGTTAAGTGGATTCCCCTGTTTAGCCATCATGTACGAATATCAAAGTATCTGATCCTCTTTAGACCTTGTATTCCTCAGAACTATCCAATGTGTGACAGCCTTGTGGGCTGTAGTAGTCATAGATGAATAAAATAAACAAGTGTTGAAGAAATAATAGCTTACTTATTCATGTCAGAACGCATCATTTACATAATAAAAATAAGAATTAAAGGCATTTAACTATAATATTTCCTTAGCTTGTCCCTATTCTAGAAATTCTTGATAGTTTTGCTGGAGAGAGTTTCTAGAGTGTAGACTCCTGAATTTGTTTTGGATACAATTATGTATGGTCCTTCCCAATTGGGAGCTAATTTCCCATCGTTCGTATTTTTTCCTCTAATATCCACCCTACGAAGTACGAGGTCGCCAGGGTTAAATCTTCGTGGAATCACTTTAGAGTAATACCGTGCTGAAATCCTTTGTTTAAGGGCGACTTCATGGACACGAGCAATGTAGCGTTGTTCTTCCAGCAAGTCCAATTCATGGCGGATGAGGCTTAGGTTGGTTTCTTCAGAAAAGTTCAGTCTTCTCCAGCTTGAATCTCCTAGTTCTACCGGGATCATAGCCTTACAACCATAGGTTAATTTGGGTGTGGTCCAATATGCCCATAGGACATGATCAAGCTACTCCACCCAATTCCTCTTAGCATCATCAAGTCTTTTTTGACTCCTCTAAGTATGCCTCAATTGACGGCTTCAGCTTGTCCATTGGTCTTTGGATATCCCATTAAGGTGAAATGTTTTTTATCTTGAGACCACTAGGAGATCCTTGAATTTTTTATCCGTGAATTGGGTTCCGTTATCCGTGACAATAGACTCTGAGATTCCAAACCTGCTAATGATGTTCTTATATGAACTTTTGGATTCGGGCAGAGGTGATGGTGGATAATGATTCTACCTCAATCCACTTGATGAAGTAATCAACAACCACCACTAGGTATTCAATCTACCCTAGTGCTTGGGGAAAAGGACCTATGATGTCCATCCCCTATTGGTAAAATGGCTAGGGGATGGACATCGTAGGTAATTCTTCTAGTGAGGCTGCATAGATGTATGAGTGTCACTAACATTGGTTGCATTTTTGTATATGTTCCTTGTTATCAGTTTCCATAGCAGGCTAATAGTATCTAGCCCTCATCGCTTTCCATGCTACAGATTTTCCATTGAGATGATGGTCAGAGCTTCCATTGTGAATCTCAGCCAAGACGTACTTTGCCTCCTTAGGGCCAGGCACTAAAGGAAGGGAGAAGAAAGTTCGTGACAATATAGTTAATTGTCCAAGATGGTATACAAAGCCGCTGTCTGTACTATTTTCTAGGTTTTATTCTGGTCTTCAAGTAATGAGTCATTACGGAGGTAGGCAATTATAGGCGTCATCTAGGTTTTGTCATCTTCTAGTAGAAGGACTTCATTATTTGTAGTACTCGGAGTGAGTAAAGTATCCTGGATCACGGACTTGTTGTTACTAGGGCTTTTGGTGCTGACAACCTTTGATAGGATGTCAGCTTTAGAGTTTTGCACCCTTGGGATGTGCTCTACCTTAACATTGTCAAAGCTTTCCATTAACTTCTTGACTTTGGCTAAGTACTTTTGCAACAAGGGCTCTTTAGCCTGATATTCACCCTAGATCTGGGATGGCACCAACTTCGAATCACTGCAGAGGATTATGTTCGTGGCTCTCATCTATTTTGCCATGTTGATGTTTGCGTTGCACGCTTTATATTCAGCTTGGTTGCTTGATGTTAGAAACTCAGACCTTAGAGAATGTTTTAACACGAGGCCGACTTTGTTTTCTAATATTACTTTAGCATTACTCCCTTTGGGATTTGAGGATCCATCGACGTAGATAGTCCAGGAATGCGCTCTAGGATGGCCAGAGTCTGTTGTAAGTTCAACTAAGAAATTGGATAATACTTGAGCCTTTATGGCTAGTCTTAAGTTTGTAAGTAATACCGAACACAGAGAGCTCTACCAACTAAGCAATCATTCTCCTCGCAAGATCAGACTTATGAAGTACCTGTCGGACCGGCTAGTCAGTCCTCACTATCATAGGATGGCATTGGAAGTATTACCTTAGTCTTCTCGCGGTAATCAGCAATGTTAAGGCCAGTTTCTCAATCTTCTGATAGCAGATCTCAGGCCCTTGCAAGAATTTATTGACAAAATAAACCAGCCTCTGACCTTCATCAGATTCTTTTATCAAGACTGAGTTGATCGCCTCGTTGCTAACAGAGAGGTAGACATAAAGTGCTTCACCAGGGTCCAGTCTTGTCAGAATCAGTGGTGTGGATAGTATCTTTGTCAGTTCTTAAAAGGCAACCTCACACTCTAAAACCCACTCAATTTTTTTTTCTTTTTTTAAGGAAAAGAAGAGATTTTTTAGCAGTGATAGCAATATATTTATTCATTTAATAATCCTCTCACGGGGCTAGATAAGGTTTAATTGGACTTAATTAAGTTAGTTTTATCACATTTTATGATATTGAGCCTAATTGGATCATTGAAGGAATGATTGCATGAATTAATCTTAATTTGTCTATTTGGCAGCGTTCAGTAAATTGGCTATAATTTAAGTTGCAAATATTTGATTAATGTGATTCTGGTCTTATAGGAAAGCTAAGATAATTCTCTACAAGTTTCATGAGACCTCAAGAGCTGAATCACACGTTTGGATAATTTAAATTGAAGTGGAAGCAAGAGCCAGACTGCTGATCCTGATGGCTTGACCTCTGCGCACTCATCAGCCTATATCTTGAATTGTAGGAGTTCAATAGATGCCAAACTAAGCCCAAAGGAAAGCTAAGACCCCAATCTACAACTTTGATCAGAACTCAAGATATGAATCTATTGTCTAGTGATAACTTCAGGAAATGAAGTTATTTCTCTTGAATTTGAATGAATATGAGCATTCTATCTTCAAGTTCTTAAGTTCAAAGGTCCTATTCATGCATACTTTTTGAGGATCTAAGCTTATGGCCTCAATTGATTGAGAATCAAATGTTTGATGATTTCATTTAGGGATTTGAATTGATTATGGTCTGATGGACTTTGGTGTTGTTTTGAAGCAGATATTCAAGATGGAAAGACCTTGGAAGGGATGAGGAAGCAAAGAGGAGCTCAAATGAAGAAGGATGCTAGAGAGAAGGAAAGGTTGTCAACCCACGCTTAGGCGTGACAAATCCATGCCTAGGCATGACCCTCTCAGGCTTTCAGACTAATTCAGGCAGAGACATCCACGTCTAGGCATGGCACTCTCAAATTTTCAGAGTTTTCAGATAGAGGTACCCACGCCTAGGCGAGGAAAAGCCACGCCTAAGCAGAGGAAGGCACGTGCATCATAACCACGCCTAGGTGTGGAAAAGCCACGCCTAGGCATGGTTAAAACCCTGGTCCGTGATTTTAGTCCTTTTTATCTGATTTTGGAGAGCATTTTAAGCGAGGCTGTTTTTCACAAAGCACGAAATCCCTAGAGCAAGTAGGAGGAGAAAGAACTCTTGGAAGATAGAAGTGATTCAAATGAAGAATCAAGATCAAGGAGGAAGATCAAGCATTGGATTCTCACCATTCTTGTTCATTCTTTCCCTTTTCTCTCTTGATTTGTAATTTGATGGGTTTCTTGAATTCCTTAGTTTGCTCTTCTTTTATGATGTGTAACTAAACTCTAATCTAGGGGCTCTCTAGGATCTTGCTATGGATTTGAATATATTGTAATTAGTTCAGTATTCCTTCAATGAATTTGGTTTTGTTCATCCATATCTATGCTTAATGCTTGTTATTGATTGGCCATCAATTGCTTGATATTAGTATTCTAATTGAACTAGAAATAGGGAATTGTGAATATGGACATGGTATGGTTGATGTATGTTTAATTGTATTCAATTGGTTTGGGTGTGTTGATTAGCTAAGGGGATGGACACATACCCTTTGGTCATGCATGGCAAATGTTTGATAAATGTTCTAAATGAGTGATTCCTTTGCTAAGTCACATGGATATATAGTGGATTAGATAGGTTTCATATAGATAATTGTCCTAGATATAGGCTCTTATCTATTATTGGTTATTAGCTAACAAATATCATTTCATTGATGGGTGCTTGTTAATTGCAATTATTCATTAAAGTATCAAGTGAATAGGGACCCCTAGGCTTTAATCATTCTCTTTTTCTCTTGTGGAATTGGTGTTTGGTATTTTTTTATTTTATTTCTTTTAAGTTGTTATTTTAATTGCAACCCACTCTCACATTTTGATTGCTTGGTTAAGAATTTTGTGGATATTGATTAAGTTCTAGCATTCTTCTAATTATCAATCCCTTGGGACACGATACTCTAACTCTCATTTATATTACTTGTCGACCCGTGCGCTTGCGGATTTACGGACTCAACAAGTTTTTGGCACCGTTGTCGGGGACTGAGTTTAGATTTTATGTTATTTCTTACATCTATTTACAATTCTTATTTCAAGTTTCGTTTGTTTTGTTTTGTATTTTTTGATTTTCAGGTACTTGGCTCTTGTATGCGAAGAACTCAAGGTGTGTCTCGATTTCCTTACGATCTTGAGATCGAGAGTACATTTCGTAGATTGCTAAGAGAACAACAAGTACAAGCACAAGCACTAATTTTAGTTAACCAATCTGAGATGGCGGAGGAAGCAAATGCTGAAAGACCCTTAAGGGAATATGCCACCCCAAATGCTTGAGAAATCCGATCTAGCATTAGAAGGCCAGCGGTACAAGCACAAACTTTTGAGATCAAGCCTGCAATTATTCAGATGATTCAGAATAATGTGCAATTTAGATATTTACCCCATGAAGATCCTAATACTCATCTAGCCAACTTCCTAAAAATTTGTGATACTTTCAAGCACTAAGGAATGAGTGATGATAAGGCTCGCTTAAGGCTCTTCTCTTTTTCCTTGAGAGATAGGGCTAAGACGTGACTTCAATCCTTACCTGAGCATTCCATCACTACTTAGGAAGAGCTAGCTCAGAAGTTCTTGGACCGATTCTTTCCTCCCATGAAGGCAATGAAGTACAGAAATGACATCTTGTCCTTCAGGCAATTTGAAGGAGAAACTTTATATGAAGCATGGGAGTGATTTAAAGATTTTCTAAGGAAGTGCCCCCACAATGGCATAGCAAAATAGATGTTGGTTCATACTTTCTACAATAGCTTGACAACCTCCATTCGTTCCATAATTGATGCAGCAGCTGGAGGGGCACTTATGAGTAAGACTGTGGATGCAGCCTATAACCTTTTAGAAGAGATGGCTAATAATAATTATCAGTGGCCAACAGAGAGAGTTGCTCCTAGGAGAGTGGTGGCCGGGATACATGAAGTTGATGCTCTCACATCGCTTTCCGCTCAAGTGGCAGCACTTTCTAAGAAGTTTGACATCATGATAGTCAACTCAATTGCAAGCGGAGCTAATATCACAACTAAGGTCTATGATCATTATGGGGACCGTCACTCTACTGCAAATTGTACGACTAGCTTGGAGAGTGTACAATATGCTAGTCAATACCGTCAACTAGGTCACAACACTGATTTTAGTAATACTTATAACCCCAGTTGGTGGAACCATCCTAATCTCTCATGGGGTGGAAATGTTCAAGGCTCTTCCTCGTCTTATCAGCATAATCAAGCATCTTGTGCTCCTCCATGTTTTCAATAAAAGAGCCCCCTTCAAGCGCAAACTTCAACATCGACTTCAACTTCCAATTTGGAGAAGATGTTTGCTCAGTTTATGACCTGTCAACAATATTACATGACCAAGACTGATTCAAGGCTAGCATCCCATGATGCATTAATGCAAAGTCAAGCAGCTTCATTGAGGAATCTTGAGACTCAAGTGGGCCAACTTGCCCAAGCTCTAAATAACAGGCCCCCAGGGAATTTCCCAAGTGACACCATCAACAATCCTAAGGGTGCCCCTAACGAGCAATGCAAGGCTATATCGTTGAGGAGTGGGAAAGAAATTGAAGGGAATCCTAAAACTAAACTTCTTGAAGAAGAAGTTGAGGTGGCACAAGATGAAGTAGTTGTGAGCAAAGGGGCTGAGAAAAATGAGGAAATTGAAAAGGGAAAGGTTGAAGACAAGAAGAAGAATGACAAGCCTTATACACCACCTCTACCTTTCCCCAACCGGCTTGTTAAACAAAAGCTTGATGCTCAATTCAAAAAGTTCTTGGAAATTTTCAAGAAACTTCACATTAACATACCATTTGCTGAGGCTTTGGAACAAATGTCGAGTTATGTGAAATTCATGAAGGACATCTTGTCCAAGAAGAGGAAATTGGGGGATTATGAGACCATAGCTCTCACAGAGGAGTGTAGTGCAATCTTGCAAAATAAGCTACCTCCCAAATTGAAAGACCCAAGGAGCTTCACCATTCCATGCACAATCGGGAGCCAATTCTTTGGAAAAGCCTGGTGTGATCTAGGGGCAAGCATAAACTTGATGCCCATATCTATCTTCTAAAGGCTAGGTTTGGGGGAGGTGAAGCCTACTTCAGTTACTTTGCAACTAGCTGACCGTTCCCTCACCTACCCTAAGGGAATCATAGAAGATGTTTGGGTCAAGGTGGATAAGCTTATCTTTCCAGCCGATTTAATCATCTTGGACATGGAGGAAGACCGCAATGTACCTTTGATTCTTGGGAGACCTTTCCTAGCCACTGGTAAGACTATGATTGATGTGCAAAAAGGTGAGCTCACTATGTAAGTCAATGATGAAAAGGTAACCTTTCATATTTATAAATCCATGAAATCTCCAACTGATCATGAAGAATGCTCCTACATAGGTATGGTTGATCCAGTAGTCAATGATGTATTTCATACTAGTTCTACTGATGATTCCTTTGTTTTGGCTTTGACATCCATATGTGAGCACATAGAGAAGGATGATGTTATGGAATGTATTAAGCTACTTGATTTTTCAAGAATCCAAGCTTTGAACCCTTGACTGCAAAGTCCAGCCAGGATTATAAATAAGGCGCTTGTTAGGAGGCAACCCAACTTCTTAACCCTATCTCTTAGCTAGGACAATTTCATGCATGATTTAGAATTTTCCTTTATAGTTTAATTGTGTTTTTGATAGCTTTAAAAAGAAGAAGAAGAAGAAGAGGGATCAATGGTTGCCTGAGAATATGCATTGAATTGATGAGTGTTTTAAGAGGCAGATTGAATTTTGTTTGCATGCCAGAAGTTTGATTTGAGTATCTGATGATTGTGTGGATCATAGTTATGCCTCATTGCTTGGGAAATCACATGTAAAAAAATTCAAATTTTATGCTTATACTTACTACCATAATTGTGTATGAGAGAATTTCTCTATTGCATGTGTGATGGATTCTAGAATATGAGTGAAATGCATGATTGGAGAAATTTATGATTGGCATGTGTAAAGTCTATTTGCATCTTAGAAGCTTGTCTGGTTCCCTTTTGAAGCGAAATCCTAGGCAATGCTTTTTCAAGGAAATGACTAGGGCATTTGTTTAGACCAATTGAGCTTTTCAAGCCAACCTTGATTAAATGATATCCCTAGTACCCCTTTTGAAGCCTAGTGTGCATGTGTGTGGCCTGATTTTTCCTTCTTTAAACCTAATCTCTCCACCCTCTTAAGCCATGCTTATGAAAGAAAAATATTTACCCCTCATTATAGGTCCCTTGTTGAACACATGATTGAGCAATTTTGTTAGTTTGACCCATAGTGTTTTGCATGATGCTAAGAATCCAGGAATTTGTGGTTACCAACTTTCATTCAAAAAAAAAGAGAAAGAAATGAAAAGAAAAAGAAGAAAGAAAGAAAGTGAATAAGCGGGCTGTTGTGTAAATTAAAGCCCTTTTGCAATGAAATTGAGGATGTACATATGTTCTTAGAAATATAAAAAAATGATGAGAAAATGAAATAAAGAAGGTTGATTCTTCAATTTGAATTCCGTTTGTGCATCTACATGCTTGGCTTGATTCAATGGAAGTGGTTGATAATGTGTTTGATATTTGAATTCAAATCCTTTCCCTTCTTTCTTAGCTACTACCCTTAGCCTCACATTACAAGCTTAAAAGACCCTCATGATCTTTGATTTTGTCTTGCCTACATTAGTGGAGAAAGGGATGAAAGACATTCTTTTGAGAATGCACATGCATTTTATAAATTCATCCATCTTGCTCTTCATGATTAGGAAAGGATCTTAAACACATGAGCTTGGGAAATTATTCATGTACAAAAAAAAAATTGCATTCAAGGGTAATCATGATAGTTAGGAATTTCTTGCATATGTGGACCTTGTTGTGAGGTTGAGATGTGATTTTTGAGGGTATGAATGACAATTGGAAGCTGGATATGCCCTAGTTCAATCTGCCCCATGTTTCTTGACCTTTGGATTGGGATTGTATTTCTTATTCCTGCTTGGATTAGTTTGCTTGAAGACTAGCAAAACTTTAGGTTTGGGGGTATGATAACTTCAGGAAATGAAGTTATTTCTCTTGAATTTGAATGAATATGAGCATGTTATCTTCAAGTTCTTAAGTTCAAAGGTCCTATTCATGCATACTTTTTGAGGATCTAAGCTTGTGGTCTCAATTGATTGAGAATCAAATGTTTGATGATTTCATTTAGGGATTTGAATTGATTATGGTCTGATGGACTTTGGTGTTTTTTTGAAGCAGATATTCAAGATGGAAAGACCTTGGAAGAGATGAGGAAGCAAAGAGGAGCTCAAATGAAGAAGGATGCTAGAGAGAAGGAAAGGTTGCCAACCCACGCCTAGGCGTGGTACTCTCAGATTTCCAGAGTTTTCAGATAGAGGTACCCACGCCTAGGTGTGGAAAAGCCACGCCTAAGCAGAGGAAGGCACGTCCATCATAACCATGCCTAGGCGTGGTTAACAACCCTGGTCCGCGATTTTGGTCCTTTTTATTTGATTTTGGAGAGCATTTCAAGCAAGGCTATTTTTCACAAAGCACGAAATCCCCAGAGCAAGTGGGAGGAGGAGGAACTCTTGGAAGATAGAAGTGATTCAAGTGAAGAATCAAGATCAAGGAGGAAGATCAAGCATTGGATTCTCACCATTCTTGTTCATTCTTTCCCTTTTCTCTCTTGATTTGTAATTTGATGGGTTTCTTGAATTCCTTAGTTTGCTCATCTTTTATGATGTGTAACTAAACTCTAATCTAGGAGCTCTCTAGGATCTTGCTATGGATTTGAATATCTTGTAATTGGTTCAGTATTCCGTCAATGAATTTGGTTTTGTTCATCCATATCTATGCTTAATGCTTATTATTGATTGACCATCAATTGCTTGATATTAGTATTCTAATTGAACTAGAAATAGGGAATTATGAATATGGACATGGTATGGTTGATGTATGTTCAATTGCATTCAATTGGTTTGGGTGTGTTGATTAGCTAAGGGGATGGACACATACCCTTTAGTCATGGATGGCAAATGTTTGATAAATGTTCTAAATGAGTGATTCCTTTGCTAAGTCACATGGACGCATAGTGGATTAGATAGGTTTCATATAGGTAATTGTCCTAGACATAGGCTCTTATCTATTGTTGGTTATTAGCTAACAAATATCATTTCATTGATGGGTGCTTGTTAATTGTAATTATTCATTGAAGTAGCAAGTGAATAGGGACCCCATGGCTTTAATCATTCTCTTCTTCTCTTGTGGAATTAGTGTTTAGTGTTTTCTTATTTTATTTCTTTTAAGTTGTTATTTTAATTGCAACTCACTCTCACATTTCGATTGCTTGGTTAAGAATTTTGAGGATATTGATTAAGTTCTAGCATTCTTCTAATTATCAATCCCTTGGGACATGATACTCTAACTCTCATTTATATTACTTGTCGACGCATACGCTTGCAGATTTATGAACTCAACATCTAGTGGGTCAGATTGTGCTTGGAAGTCAGAACAGATGTGCTATAGTTGGAACCTGAGTAGTGTGAAAAGATTGGACCATAAATTAGGCTGTAGGAGTCAGATTAGGTTGAAACTAGTGTCATTGGAAAGTTAATACAAAACCCTTCAACCCTCATAAAGACCACTTTTCAAAATGGTGATGTTTTAATAGAGTTATAGTCATGTGAAGATAGCTGAGAGTTAAGCACCAAATTGGTTGGCACAAGTGGGGAGACAATTTTCATACATTATTTGAGTGGTTGGTGCAAGTGGGGAGACAAGCATGACACACACTCACACTCATCAAGCAAGTCTATTAACATTTTGTATTCTTCATGCTCTATTAAAAGCAGCATTGGTTTCCCATTGATATCATCTTGGTTGAGAGATTCAGACCATATTCTTGTATCATTTGTTGTAATTTTATTTTGTTCTAAATAGAAGTTATGTTCGTCTCTTTCTTCTTCTCCTTTTCTTTTTTCTTGTTCATGAGTAACTAATTCTTATTTTGCTTAGGTGAAATGGTGAAACTTTTAGTAATGAAATAAGGTTAGATTAATCTATTTCTTGTACTTAAATGATATATTATCAAGTGTCATTATATGTGTTGTATTTTGTTTTCAATCAATTTAGAACTCATTTACAAGTGTTGGCATTAATGGATAATTAAAGGAACCATAATATAACTACATATATAACCTTAAATGAACTTTGAATGTTGTATTTTTTTATTGGAACTCCCGTTATGCGTGGATTCCAATTGAGTTATAAAAAGAAATAATTTTGTCCTTAATTTATTGCCAAGAGTGGATCTCCTAACCCAAGCAAATCCTTTTCATTTGTAAATAATTTTTATCACCTTTATCTTTGTGACAAATCTTTTCTTAACCTCAAAGAATTTTCTTCATCAATTCCCTGTGGATTGACCTTGAACTCTCAAGAATTTATTACTTGAGATAACCTGTACTTGGGTTTGCAACACATCATTCATATCAAGTTTTTGGCGTTGTTTTCGGGGACTTAATTTGAAGAATAAATTTATTGAGGTTTTCTTTCTTTAAGTAAATTTTGCCATTCAGTATATTCTTTCCTCACTCTTTTAATTTTCTAGTTGTATCATATTTGATGGCTGATTTATACTACCTACTTGTTAATATTTAATGGCTAGTTTATACCACCTACTTGTTAATATTTAATAGCTAATTTATACCGGCTACTTGTACATTTTCTTTTCTATTTTAAGTCACTTATTTATGCTTAATTGGTATTGTGATTCAAATTCTAATCATTTAGTTAAAACTAATCCTAGTACTTTATATATTGATCTGTTTGAATCACAATCACACACATTAAACATAATGACTGAAAATGAAAGTATACATGATGAACATGAAAATCAACCATTGCGAACCATACTCGAATAAAACTAAGTGAATTAAAACTAACTTCTGTAACTCTTTTACTTGTCAATAAATCAGTTAAAATTTCAAAAGGAATAGTAGAAGATGTGTTAGTACAAGTTGAAAAGTTCATATATCCTGTGAATTTTATTGTCTTAGAAACTGAACCTATGGTTAATAGTTGCAAGTCAATTCCTGTTATTTTAGGTCGCCCATTTTTAGCAACATCTAATGCTTTGATAAATTGCAAAAATAGAGTGTTGAAGCTAACATTTGGAAATATGATACTGGAGCTTAATATTTTCAACACGTGCAAGTAACCACAGGAAGTCCATGATGAAAAGGAGGAAGTTGACGGGATAGAGGCCATTATAGATTATCATCTTCAAACCAGGAGTTCTTCTGACCCATTAGAAATTTGTTTAATCAATTCATTTGACTCAGGTATGCAATTAGATGATGATATTTCTGAAATATGTTCTTTGCTTGATTATGCACAAGTAATGAAATACAAACGATCGAAGCCAAGATTCAAAGAACTAAAACCCATGAATGATAATACACATGAAGAAGTACCCACACTGGAACTAAAGTCATTATCTATTAGGTTGAAGTACACATTTTTTTGGAGAAAAACAAAACTTTCCAGTGGTAATTTCCTCGACCCTTACTAGAGAACAAGAAGACATGTTGATAGAAGTACTTACAATGCATAAAAGTGCAATTGGATAGACATTAAAGGACATAAAAGGCATTAATCCATTAATTTGTACACATAAAATACATTTAGAGAATAATGTTAAAATATCTCAACAACCTCAAAGAAGATTAATTCCACACATAAAAGAGGTAGTTAGAGCTGAAGTTCTCAAATTACTTAATGTTGGAATTATCTACCCTATCTCTGATATCCAGTGGGTAAGCCCTACACAAGTTGTGCCAAAGAAATTTGGAATAACAGTGGTTGAAAATGAAAAAAGTGAATTAATACCTACGTGAGTCTCATCCTGTTGGTATATGTGTATTGATTTTAGAAAATTAAATGCTGCCACTTGGAAAGATCATTCTCCCTTACCATTTCTTGATCAAATTCTGGAAAAGGTAGCAAGACATCCCTACTACTATTTTCTTAATGGTTATTCAGGCTATTATCAAATACTCATTGCATTAAAGGATCAAGAAAAGACCACTTTTATATGTCCCTTTGGTACTTTTGCATACAGAAGAATGTCTTTTGTCATTTGTAATGCTCCAGCAACACTCCAAAGATGTATGCTAAATATTTTTAGTGACATGGTTGAGTATTATTTAGAGATTTTAATGGATGACTTGACAGTTTTTAGAACTTTATTTGAAATTTGTCTTGATAATTTGGAAGAAGTTCTTAAAAGATGTGAAGAAAAAAGACTTGTGTTAAACTGGGAAAAATGTCATTACATGGTTACCTCATGAATAATGTTAGGCCATGTGATATCTTCTAAAGGAATTAAAATTGATAAGGTCAAAGTTGAATTAATTGCCCATTTGCTTTCACAAAAAACAATCAGGGAAGTTCGTTCATTTTTAGAATATGTAGGATTTTACATAAAATTGATTAAGGACTTTAATGCCATATCGAGACCATTATGTAATCTTCTAATAAAAGATGCACCATTTGATTGGACTCAAGAATGCCAAAATTTATTGGAAAAATTAATTGGTCTTCTGACATCTGCTCCTATCATGCAAACCCTTGACTGGTTTTTGCCTTTTGAGTTGATGTGTGATGCTAGTGATTTTGTTGTTGGCGTTGTTTTAGTCCAAAGAAAGGAAGGAAAGCCTCATGTAATTTATTACACAAGTCGAACTTTAAATAGTGCACAAATGAATTACACCACTACTAAAAAAGAACTACTTGCTATAATTTTTGCATTAGACAAATTTTGAGCTTTTTTAATTGGTTCTTCTATTATTGTTTTCATCAATCGTGTTGCTGTTAGATATTTAATGTCTAAGCAGGACGCCAAACCTAGGTTGATACGGTGGATGTTGTTGCTTCAAGAATTCAACATCACAATAAAAGATAAGAAAGGAGCCTAAAATGTTGTTGCAGATCATTTGTCCAGACTTATAACAGACTCACCTTTTAATATTACATCTATCAATGTTTCCTTTCTTGATGACTTTTTATTTTCAGTCAATTTCATGCCTTGGTTTGCTAACATAGTCAATTTTCTTGCAACATGAAAGATGTCGCTTCAATGGACGGACCAAGACAAAAGGAAGTTTTTGACTGAGGTGAAAAATTTTAATTGGGACGACCTATATTTGTTCAAATATTATCCTTATCAAATCATTCGGAGATGTGTACCCGACAGTGAGGTAGGTAGTGTCATTAAATTTTGTCACTCAGAAGCATGTAGAGCTCACTTTTCTTTAAAGAAAACAACTGCGAAAATCTTACAATGTAGATTTTATTAGCCCACTTTATTTAAGGACAACTATACATTTTGCAAAAGTTATGAAAACTGTCAAATTGGGTTCCATTTCTAAACAAAACATAATGTCTCTGAACCCTATCCTTGTCATTGAAATTTTTTATTATTGAGGAATTGATTTCATAGTTCTATTTCCATCCTCATTTGGATTTGTGTATATTTTGGTTGCAGCTGATTATGTCTCAAAATGAATTGAGGCGATTCCATGTCGACACAATGATCATAAAATTGTTCTTAAATTTTTAAAAGAAAATGTCTTGAGTCGATTTGGAATCCTTCGAGCTACCATCAGTGATGGGAGAACACACTTTTGCAATAAACCATATGAATCTTTAATGAAGAAATATGGCATTACCCACAAAATTGTCACCCCTTTATCACCCTCGGACAAGTGGACAAGTAGAATTAGCACATAAAAAAATTAAACAGATTTTGAAAAAAATGGTTAACCCAAATCATAAAGTTTGATCTTTAAGACTAAACAATACACTTTGGGCTTACCGTACTGCTATCTAAACATCTTTAAGCATGTCACCCTATCAATTAGTCTATGAAAAACCTTGTCATTTTCCTGTAGAACTGAAGCATAAAGAATTTGAGTCATTAAAGCTTTCAACCTAAACCTTGATCATGTTTGCAAGTTATGCAAATTGCAATTAAATGAACTTGAGGAATTGAGAAATGATGCATATGAAAACTCAAAAGTTTATAAAGCTAGAGCAAAAGCTTTTCATTACAAATTAATTTTTAGGAAATCTTTTGAAATTGGTCAAAAAGTGTTGCTTTATAATTCTCATTTTCACATATTCCCTGGAAAATTGAGATCTAGGTGGAGTGGCCCTTTCGTTGTCAAACATGTGTATCATCATGGGGCCATAGACATTGAGAACCCTAGTAAGGGTAATGTGTTTAAGGTCAATGGACAAAGACTCAAACCAGTTCTGGAAAACCAAGTTGTTGAGGTAGTTAAAACCCAAGAATTCATCCAAATAGCATTAGTTAAAACCCCATTTATCTTAATTGTGTCACAGAGCTCCAAGAATTCATCCAAATGTTGATTTGGTCCTCAGTTGTTGACCTGCTAAATTGTAATTTTTGGACCATCTGGATTAGTGACATCTTTATCTCAAAATTGTTGGCTGATAATCATATATTTTATACATTAAAAAACCCTCGCTTTTAGTTATTTACACTCTCCATGTACTTAATTGATTAAGCCTAGTTATGTTTTGTAAGGTTGGACTCAAATTGGACTTAATTGATTTTTTCAGCATTATTTGGGTCTTACGCTGTTTCTGTATTTCGGCCATATCTTGAGTTCTAAATGTCTGATAATTATGAATTTTTCTTTGTAGGAAAGATAAGAGAGAGCTCTACAACTTTGATGAAGAGCTCAAAGTCTCAATCAGACATCTAGTGGAGCTAATTGGGCTTGGAAGACAGAACATGAGTTTTGTATCTGAAACCTGAACAGTGTACAGTAATCAGAGCATAATTCGAGTTTGGGCTTATAAAATGGGCTGAAAATGTGGAATATGAAAGTTAAGACTCATATCTACAACTTTCATGTTGAACACAAAACTTGATTCGGGTTCCTTGATGGTGGTATTGGGTCTGAAAGTCAAAATAGAGGTGCTGAAACTGGGCCTGAATAGTCTGTAGTAATTGGGTCATATCTTGGGCTGTAGGACGAATTTTTGGGTGATTCTAGAGCCATTGGAAAGCTTAGACAATTTCCTAGAACTTTCATGAAGACCACTTGGCTCAAAAACGACGGAATCAATGAGTTAAGCAATGAATAATTTCGGAGAGAAAGAATCTCAATAATCCAACCACTAATTCAATAATCCAACCACCTAACCAATCATCCAACCACTCCACCCACTAATCCACCTACTCTTAATCATTCTCCTTGTCATTTTGTATCCATACTCCTCTATAAAAGGCACCATGAGCTGGAGTGTTGAGTAAAGGGGGTGTTAGGCTTAGTTTTTACAAGTTGTGGTTATGCTTGTTTATTGTTTTCCTTTGTTGTAATTTTTTCTTGTTCTAAATTGAAGCTATGTTCATCTTTCTCTTCTTCTCTCTTTCTTTCTTCTTATCTATGAGTAACTAAATCTTCATCTTGCTTGGGTGAAAGAGTGAAGCTCTTGGTAATGAAATAAGGTTAGATTATTTTATTTCTTGTGCTTAAATGATATATTATTAAATAAACATTATATGTGTTATATTTTGTTTCCAATCAAGTTAGAAACCTTCTTTGTTAATGGAGATCTTGATTTATTGTAGACAATAGGATTGGCACAGTGAATGCTTGAACTCATTTACAAATGTTGGTAGATAATTAAAGGAATCATAATATGATTACATATATAATTGAACTTTGAATGTTATATTCTCCGATTGGAACCTCTGTTGTGAGTGGATTTCAATTGAGTTAAAAAGAGAAATAATCTTACCTTTAATTTATTACCAAGAGTGGATCTCCTAACCCAAGCAAGCCCTTAAATTCATTTGTGAACTTGTTTTATTACTTTTGGTGTTGTGACAAATCCTCTTCTTACCTCAATTAATTTTTCTTCATCAATTCCCTGTGGATCGACCTTGGACTCCCGAGAAATTTTACTACTTGAGACAACCTGCACTTGGGTTTGCATCCTTAAATCCAGCAGTCAAGTTTTTGGCGCCGTTGCCGGGGACTTGATTTGAAGTTTTGATTTATTGAGGTATGTTTTCTTTAATAAAATCTATTCTCTCTTCTCCCTCACCGGAGCAAAAGATCGGCTTGCCGATCCTTCGATTTCTTTACTAACTCTCTAACTTTTTAACTATCTAACTCTAACTTACTAACTTGCTAACATACTAACTTTCTAACTTTTATATTTATGTTATTTATTTTTACTTTTAATTTTGTTTTTACTTTTGTCATTTTTTTTCATCATGGGGTAACTCTCCTTTTTTATTTTACGCACTAATTTAGTAGGGAAACTCTCCCTTTTACTTTTCTCGTTATTTATTTTCCGCAATCTAACTTAATGAAATAATATTTCTTCTTCTCTTCTTTTTCGTCGACTCTCTGTGAGACTCTGTCACTCTCCTGGTTTTCATATTTAAATTTACTTTCTGCACTTTATTTTCTCGTATTTTAATTTTCCGCACTTTATTTTTATTTTTATTTTTGGGTGGTTGGTTTATTACCCCATCCCTATTAATATTTAATGGTGGGTGACACCACCAGCTTGTACATTATTTTTTGTTTATTTATTTTTAGTTATTTATGTATATATGTTTAATTGGTATCGTGATTTAAATTCTAGTCGTTTAGTTAAAATTAACTCTGGTACTTTATATATTGATTTGTTTGAATCACAATCACACACAATTGGCACAATGGCTAACAATGAAAGTGTACATGATGAACATGAAAATCAACCGTTGCGAACCATGCGTGAATATTTGCAACCACCTCGAAGTTCTAGTCCATCATGTTTTATCTTTCCACTCAATACCAATAATTTTAGATTTAAACCAAGTATGATTTCTTTACTTCCTAATTTTCATGGTTTAGAATCTGAAAGTCCATATTTACATCTGAAAGAATTTGAGGAAGTATGTATTACCTTTAATGATCAAAATTGCACTGAAGAGATTGTTAAGCTTAAATTGTTTCCTTTTTCTTTAAAAGATAAAGTAAAATCTTGGCTTAACACTTTGAATCCAAGATCAATTGGCACATGGCAAGAAATACAAGGTGAGTTCTTGAAGAAATTTTTTCCAACACATAAAACTAATGCTATGAAAAGACAAATCCACAATTTTTCCCAAAATTCAAATGAAGCATATTTTCAATGTTGGGAACAATTTAAAGATTTGTTAAATTCTTGCCCACATCATGGTTTTGAAAAATGGCGCACTATAAGCTTCTTTTATGAAGGTTTAACTCCTGAAACTAAACAATTTGTGGAAACAATGTGCAATGGTGAGTTTCTTGATAAAGAACCTGATGAAGCTTTAGACTATTTGAACCAGTTGGCTGAAAATTCTCAATCTTGGCATAGTACTAACACTTCTGAAAATTCAATTAGATCTAATCTTGTAAGTGGTAATAAAGGAAAATATCACCTTAGTCAAGAGGAAGATCTAAATGCTAGGTTTGCCAGTTTAGCCAGAAAGGTGGAAGCCATGGAATTAAGAAAAGCAAAAGAAATCAAATCTGTACAAAATGAAGAAATTTGTGGCATTTGTGATGACTTAGGGCACCCAACACATGAATGTCCTAAGATTCCTATTTTTAAAGAAGTTGTACATGAGCAAGTAAATGCAATGAATAATTTTAAAAAGCTATTTACTTCTTCTTTTTCAGATACATACAATCCAGGATGGAGAAATCACCCGAACTTCAACTGGAGGAATAATACTCAATCACAATTCGTGCAACCACCACCTCCTCAGGCACAACAAGACTCTCAAAATTCTCAAGGATATGCACCTTATGTCCCACCATATAGGAAAAACCTTGAAGAAACACTCTTCATAGAAAAGCAAGAAAATTCAAACCATCATAAAAGAAACTCTTGCCATATTCTGCATCATTCATTAATGGAAAATTTCCTTCTCAACCTATAGGAAAATGAGGGGAGTTCAAAACAAATGGACCAAGTCCAGTTAGTGATAACTCTTAGGAGTGAAAAGGTTGTTGAAAAACAAATCCTCAAATCTTGTGAGAAAGAAGATGAGCCAATTCCCTAAGAAAATGAAGAAGTTAACCAAAAGGAGACCAAACTCTCGCCTTCACCCCCATTTCCTCAAGCATTGAAAAATCCAAAGAAATTGGACCACCACACTGATATTTTTGAAATTTTGAAACAAGTGAAAATCAATATTCCTCTGTTAGATGCTATCAAACAGATTCCTTCTTATACCAAATATTTGAAGGACTTGTGCACTGTTAAAAGGAAACTAAATGTGAAAAAGAAAGCATTTTTGGCAGAATAGGTAAGCTCCATTCTTCAAAATAATAATGCGTTGAAATATAAAGATCCTGGTTGTCCTACAGTTTCATGCATTATTGGAGAACATAAAATTGAAAAAGCTTTACTTGATCTTGGTGCTAGTGTCAATTTGCTTCCATATTTAGTTTATCAGCAACTCAACTTAGGTGAGTTAAAACTAACTTCTGTAACTCTTCTACTTGCAATAGATCAATTAAAATTCCAAGAGGAATAGTGGAAGATGTGTTGGTTCAAGTTGATAAATTCATATATCCTGTGCATTTCATTATCTTGGATACTGAACCTCTGGTTGATAGTTGCAAGTCAATTCCTATTATTTTAGGCCGTCCATTTTTAGCAACATCTAATGCTTTGATAAATTGCAGAAATGGAGTGGTGAAGCTAACATTTGGAAACATGACACTGGATCTCAATGTGTTTAACATGTGTAAGCAACCACAGGAAGTCCTTGATGAAAATAAGGAAGTTGAAGGAATTGAAGCCATTATAGATTATCATCTTCAAAAAGGGAGTTCTTCTGACCCATTAGAAGTTTGTTTAATTAATTCATTTAATATGCTTGATTGTACAGAGGAAATAGAATACAAAGGAAGAAAGCCAAAATTCGAAGAGCAAAAACCCATGAATGATAATGCCCATGAAGAAGTACCCACACCGGAACTAAAGCCATTACCTGCTGGGTTAAAGTACACATTTTTGGGAGAAAAGCAAAGCTTTCCTGTGGTAATTTCCTCGTCTCTTACTGAAGAACAAGAAAGAAATATGTCGCCTCAATGGATGCACCAAGATAGAAGGAAATTTCTGACAGAGGTGAAAATTTTTTATTGGGATGACCCATACTTGTTCAAACATTGTCCTGACTAAATTTTTCAGAGATGCGTGCCCGACAGTGAGGTAGGTAGTGTCATTAAATTTTGTCACTCAGAAGCATGTGGAGGTCACTTTTCTTCAAAGAAAATAGGTGCGAAAATCATGCAGTGCGGATTTTATTGGCCCACTTTATTTAAGGACTGCTATACTTTTTGTAAAAGTTGTGAAAATTGTCAAAAGACAAATCCAATAAAATCCACAATCAAGACAATTTTGGGAAAATCTTTTGAAATTGGTCAAAAAGTTCTGCTTTATGATTCTCGCTTGCACCTATTCCCTAGAAAATTGAGATCTAGGTGGAGTGGTCCTTTTGTTGTCAAATACGTGTATCTTCATGGGGCCGTAGATATTGTGAATCCTAGGAATAGTAATGTGTTTAAAGTTAATGGACAAAGGCTCAAACCATTTCTGAAAATACCAAGTTGATGAGTTCTTTGTGTTGCTGGTTAAGTGGCGGATACGGTACTCCGTGACTCTCAAGTCGGTTTGTTTTTCAGTTTCCCAAAATAACTGAATCCTTCTTCTCCCTTAAAATGGATGCCATTCTTTCAAACCTGAGAAAACATTTTCCTTCTCTCCCTCAAAATGCTCTGAAAAAAATCTACAAAGTTCGATGTGAAAGATTGAGACTGTTAATACACAAAGGTATGCCAGAAGATGTATGCTGGATAATTAAAGCAAAGGTCCAACTAGCAGGTGAGTCTTCAATTTCATTTGACTCATACATGCCAGGTCTTGGAAGAAGTTCGTATTCTAAAAGGAGAAGAGCAAAAAGGTTACAAGTCTGTTACAAATGTGGACGATGGAATTGTAACATGCAATGTCGTTCTTTGGGGATGGTTTCCGCAAATAGATCCTTCATTAAGAATGGACTGAGTAAGGAGAGTCATTAGATGATATTTTATTGACTCTTGAGACACGTTCTTACAGATTGATGCAGGGTGAAATTCTTAATTTGTGGAATCTCTTCAAGGATGAAGAAAAACGCTACACTCGTGGGAATCTGACTCTAAAAGACCCTGTTTGCCAATTTATAAGAAAATTAGATGGGAAGCTTATCCTCGACTCATAGAAGGCATTTAAGCCGTTACTGGACGTGAAACCAGAGGCAGATGTGAGCCATATCCACAATAATCTGTACATATTATCTTCTTCTTCTTCATGTTTTCTTTTTTCTTTTAAAAAAATGAAAAAAAAAAAATTCAAAAAAAAAAAGAAAAAAAAAAAAAAAAAAAAAAGTCTAAACAAGAAACAAGGGCGATCCTTACCATGTCTTTAATTAGTTATGGAGCCCATTACTTGGGCGACCATGTCATTGACGTGGACCTTTGCACGCTGGTCCTTAAAAAAAAAATCGTGAATGTCTATTGCACTGGTGACACGCAGTATAAAGATATACCACTACTGCACTCATGACGCGCAGTATAAAGATACGCCATGAAAGCTGTACATACAGGTATGTCATCATTTGCTATTATATTTCTTTTATTTTTGTATGATTTTGCTGTATTTTGGTTTTGGACAGACGGTCCTTTGAGCAAGGTCCTTCAGGGGTTTCTAGACTTCTTTACCCTGATGGTTTTCTTGAAGTCACAAAAAAAAAAATCTTTTACCTTTGATCTTTGATCCTGATCCAGCAATAGCTCAGATAGATTGGTCAGCAGGAGGTAGAGAGGGAAACAAGATGAAAAAGGAGCCAGATTTGACACTTCGTTTATAGCTTTTCTTTACTTTTGATTTTATTTATCGTACTTTGTTTTTGTTTAAATTTGTGTCAGATTTCTCTAACAGGTAATATCTTCTATCCTTTACTCATCTATATTTTAACATTGAGGACAATGTTGTGATCTAGTTGGGGGGAAAGATAGTTGACCTAAAAAAAATTTTTTTTTGTTTTGTTTGGGAAATATGATATGATTGTCATGGATTTACTAAACCAATTAGTGATGGCAGAGTAAGGAGTAATTTTACTTCTGAGACGCATCATAATTGGTGGCAGAGTAAGGAGTTTTTTTTTAGGTAGTAATTAATTAGTACTGATTTGTGGAAGTAACAAAGTTTTTGTCTTTTGATTTCCTTTGAAAGATTCAAGCGAATGCACTCTCACATCCTTGGAAGCAATTGAAATTCAGGAATCATAGCATGATTGAATAAATTATCTTCTTTCTTAAATTTCACATGCTTGGTTATGGATGTTAAATTGGTGGATAGAGAATGATAGAAATATGTCTTGTGAGATTTTGAGCCTATTGATGAATGGATTGAATATTTGTACCATTCTCTTCTTTCTTGTGTGATTTTCACTCATGGAATTATTACTCTAGAACTTGCTTTGATTCTTTTTTAGGCTACATTTTCACATGCATGCATTAATATGATTGAGGCATTTTGAAATAGCTACTTTGACCAAATAGCCATCCTTGTATATTTTCCATTGTATAACCCCTTTGAACTTGTTTGATCATTCCTTGTTTTAAGCTCATTTGAAACTCCAAAAAAAAAAATAAAAAAAAAGAAAAAAAAAAGAGAAAAAAAAATGTTTTTACCCAACCTTAGGGAATAAGAGAGCATTGACCTTGTTCTTGAATAAGTGTGGGGGTGTGTGTGCAAAATGATCAAAAAAAAATTTTATTGACCACCGTTGCAATCAAAAGATTATCAGAATAAAGTTGGATGCTTGGAAACAACAGGAAAAAAAGGAGAATGTTCAAGTCTAACAATGAATTCAATTCACCAATTTGGGATTGATCTTCAACAAAACATTAGTCAAATATTGGTGATTGTCCTTTATGATGAATGTTCTTAAACATTTTCTCCACTCTAACTGTACCATAATGCTCTTTTATTCTCTTTGGTGTTTATCTTTTCATATCCATATTATCCCCTCTCCTTTACCATAACTCCATTACAACCTTGAATAAAGTCCTCTTGATTTTTGTATGCATATGTTGTGAGTAGCGGAGAAGTAGAAGATAAGCAAGCTTATGGTAGTGCAATTGTTCATGGGTTGAATAGAGTGAAATACTTACCTTTTAAACACTTGAGAGATTGAGAGTGAAATTCTGTGAGGATCTATCATTCTTGATTCATTCTTTTCAACTGAAGTTTCCTTGCTTGTTGGTTTAAGATATGAAGAAATGTTACCTCATTAATGCTTTGTTCCCTTGAATTTCTTGTTGCTCTTCTTGCTTCATCGAGTCTTTTAGAGTTTTTAGCTTTTGAGTTTGTGTCATTTTTCTTTATTTCCTAACTTTGGTCTTTTGTGTTTTGCCCGGGAGTGCAAAAAGCTAAGTGTGGGAGAATTTGATAATCATATATTTTATACATTAATAAACCCTAGCTTTTATTTATTTACACTCTTCATGTACTTAATTGATTAAGCCTAGTTATGTTTTGTAAGGTTGGACTCAAATTGAACTTAATTGATTTTTTCAGCAATATTTGGGTCTTACGCTGTTTCTATATTTCGGCCATATCTTAAGTTCTAAATGTCTGATAATTATGAATTTTACTTTGTAGGAAAGATAAGAGAGAGCTCTACAACTTTGATGAGAGCTCAAAGTCTCAATCAGACATCTAGTAGAGCTAATTGGGCTTGGAAGACAGAACACGAGTTTTGTGTCTGAAACCTGAACAGTGTACAGTAATCAGAGCATAATTCGAGTTTGGGCTTATAAAATGGGCTGAAAATTTGAAATCTGAAAGTTAAGACCCATATCTACAACTTTCATGTTGGACACAAAACTTGATTCGGGCTCCTTGATGGTGGTATTGGGTCTGAAAGTCAAAACAGAGGTGCTGAAACTGGGCCTGAATAGTCTGTAGTAATTGGGTCATATCTTGGGTTGTAGGACGAATTTTTGGGTGATTCCAGAGCCATTGGAAAGCTTAGACAATTTCCTAGAACCTTCATGAAGACCACTTGGCTCAAAAATGGCAGAATCAATAAGTTAAGCAATGAATAATTTCAGAGACAAAGAATCTCAATAATCTAACCACTAATTCAATAATCCAACCACCTAACCAATCATCCAACCACTCCACCCACTAATCCACCTACTCTTAATCATTCTCTTTGTCATTTTGTATCCCTACTCCTCTATAAAAGGCACCATGAGCTGGAGTGTTGAGTAGGGGGTGTTAGGCTTAGTTTTTATAAGTTGTGGTTATTCTTATTTATTGTTTTCCTTTGTTGTAATTTTTTCTTGTTCTAAATTGAAGCTATATTCATCTTTCTCTTTTTCTCTCTTTCTTTCTTCTTATCCATGAGTAACTAAATCTTCATCTTGCTTGGGTGAAAGAGTGAAGCTCTTGGTAATGAAATAAGGTTAGATTATTTTATTTCTTGTGCTTAAATGATATATTATTAAATAAACATTATATGTGTTATATTTTGTTTCCAATCAAGTTAGAAACCTTCTTTGTTAATGGAGATCTTGATTTATTGTAGATAATAGGATTGGCACAGTGAATGCTTGAACTCATTTACAAATGTTGGTAGATAATTAAAGGAATCAAAATATGATTACTTATATAATTGAACTTTGAATGTTATATTCTCCGATTGGAACCTCCGTTGTGTGTGGATTTCAATTGAGTTAAAAAGAGAAATAATTTTACCTTTAATTTATTACCAAGAGTGGATCTCCTAACCCAAGCAAGCCCTTAAATTCATTTGTGAACTTGTTTTATTACTTTTGGTGTTGTGACAAATCCTCTTCTTACCTCAATTAATTTTTCTTCATCAATTCCCTGTGGATCGACCTCGGACTCCCGAGAAATTTTACTACTTGAGACAACCTGCACTTGGGTTTGCATCCTTAAATCCCGCAGTCATTGGCCTCTACCCATGGCTATACAATGGAAGACTGACGAACGTTAGTGTTGGGGGTTCTATAATCCCTCAACTTTCGCTCTTGATTGGCAATTTGGTTAATGTTGTTCGTCATGTGGTCTTCCTCAATTCTCTGTGCTCTTCTTTCCCTTCTAATATTACGAAGTGTCCTCTCGATCTTAAGATCAATGGGGATAATAAGATCTTCTTGACTCCTCACTCTATGCATAAGAAAGTTACAACACCTGAACATTCAAAGAAAAATAAAGTGAAAATAAAATAAAATAAAAAGTTCTTAAATCAACCAAATTGCCACTTGTGTTAATATCAACACGATCCCCAGCAACGACGCTAAAAACTTGTTGTGGATTTTTCGCAAGCGCATGAATCATACAAGTAGTAAAATAAATATCGTTCCCACGAGGATCGATTAATTACTAACTTTTACGACGATTTTGATTATTTAAGCAAATAAAGACAATAGTGAAAGCTAAATTAAAATCAAAACAAAACTCAAAGCAATTAAGTAAGCAATTAATTCTAGAAAAGATGAGATTCAACCAAGGTTTAAAGGCCTAGGACTAGGAATCCACTATACTACCCCTTATAATAAATTGTAATCCTATCTTTGCTAATGTTCAATTATGTTCTTAACTGTGATTTGTCCTAAATTATTTAAAGCTCAATTTCTTAGGACTAAAACCATGCTAAAACTTCATCAATCTCATTCTCATGGCAATTAATCTAAATTCTAACCTATTAAATTTTATAACAATCGTTTACCCCTCGAAGGATTTAAGCGTATGTCTAGATCTCAATTCCTAAGTTCAATTCTTAGATTATCTAACAATTAGATTTCATTTTTCGATCCTTCACCTAAACCCTAAGATCATGTAAATACATTGTGCAACATACCACAAGCATTAAGCATACTAAGAATGAATCAAGAACAATAATTTCTCATTAACACAGAATCAAATTAACAATTCAACATAGAGAAATAAAGAGTTTCATCCTAAGTCTAGAAAAAAGGGGTTTAGCCACTAATGACTATTGTAGCACAATCAAGAACAAATATTAAAGAAATAACCATGATTCCAAACAAAAAGAGAAGTTAGAGAAGATGAAGATAGAGAAAAAGACTTCAATGGTTGAACTTCAATGACTCTTGCTCCTGCCTTCCAAGCCCTAGCCTCCAATCCTTATGCCTCTTAAAGTTTGTTGCAGCCAAAGTATAAGTGTGTTTCAAATTTAAGGATTTGCCTTTATTTATAATAATTAGGGTGAAAAGTGCCTTTTTTACGCTCCAAAAGACGTCACACAACCGTGTGAGTACACGACACGACCGTGTGACTTGAGAATCAACGTAATTTCAATGTATGAGGGACACATGGCTGTGTGACCAAGGCACACGACCGTGTGACTTAGTCAAAAGCAATTTCTAAGTTAGACAGTGTCGTGTGAGCTTGATAGAAACATTTTCCAAGTTAGACACAGTCGTGTCTAATTCCTCAATCACTCACAGGGCCCTGTCTAAGCCAAAATGATCTTCTTTTACTCTGAAAACACAGTATCTTCTCTTACTTTCACTCCAAATGTAATAAATCTCATTCAATCTAAAAAAACAAAGACAATGATAAGAATCCATCTAAAATTCATTAATAATCATAAGCAAATCACTACAATTTATCTGGTATAAGACTATAAAAATATAGGCTTATCAACATGATATAAATTTTGGCTGCATTTTGCTGGTGGTGAAGTGTGACAAAAATCTCGAGGACAAACCCTCCCAATTGACAAAGGATTTAGGAGTTAAGGTGGTGAATCATCTTAGGGTGACTTTTTTTAGAGATAGAGGGAAAACGCTGCACATGAGTGGACCATCTCCTCCAACATATAGGAGAGCAGAAACATAGTATCTAAGTGCTCTTGAGGGTCCATGGTCCTATCATAGGCTTTAATATTCGTGGGATATTTGAAACGCCGAGGGATCTCATAGGCCATCAACTTATTGGATAAAGGTTGGTTTTGTGAAATTGAGTTCCTTACTCCTTGATCTTGATTCTTCTTTCCTCGAACAGGGATTTCAGCGCTCTGACTGGGTTCTGTGATCTTGGAATACTCTGGATGATGAACCCCATCGTGGGCTTTGTCCCTTCAATTTTCTTGATTCCTTTTTGTAGATCGGTTTTTGCCTTCTTTCTCCTAGTTGACAACTTTCTCTAGGTTATGGATACGTTCATCCTAGAGTCTAACCAAAGAGATGAGTTCTGCTCTAGATAGCTCCGGAAGACTGATTTCAGCATAGTGGACTGAACTTCTTCATTCTCCACCAGAGCTCCTAGGTGCTACAACATCGACACCTGTTGTCTAGCATCTCTAGAAGGCGCTCCGTGTGGACCGAGACATTGCCTCACTGGAATCCGCACGGGGGGAGGGGAGATTCTCACCAGTATAAGAAGTCTTTACCACATCTTGCCTAGGTTTCGGTTCGGCAACAACTAGTTCTTGGATTGGCTCATGGGCAGGGGCAGATACCAGACGGCGGCTAGAAAACAGTTGGTTCTGCACAGTAGAAGCGTGATTCTAATTGCTAGAGGTTTGATTTCTCCTCGTGGTAACCATGGTAGTGATGATGGAAATAGAATTTTATCTCTTCTCACAGACGACGTCAATGTTCTAAACTAGGTTCAGAGTAATACCTGAATTGGTTGATGGAGGTGGAATCCTCCGTAGCATAGCGGCAACGACGGTGGCGTGAAGGGGGTGGGTTTCTGCAAAAGGCACTCTGATACTCAAGTTTGACTGTGCACAAGGTTGATAGTGTTTAGAATTAGATGCATACCTTTATAACCTTACAAGTTATTTATAGGAGCGTCTTGGGTGATAAGAATTGTAATTCAATTTGAATTGAATGCTATTATTTATGATCATAATCCATGAAATTATTATCTTTTATAACTAGTTCTCTATTTATGTGAGATGTAATTAGTATTCATATCTATGAGTAATTTTGTGAGAGATTTATGCCTCATAAATAGGTAGATTAACTTATCTAATAGCACGCATAAATATATGAAACATTATTATAGTAGATCAGATTGCTGATGAACCGCTAACTCAAAACCCGGTTTAGAACAGAAGTGTAGGCCATGTGTTCAATATCTATTTTACTCCAGAAATAGAATTATGAATAAATTAAATTCACCTTACATTAATAAATAAGTTTTCTATTATAATTTCTTTATAAAATTATCATTGCGCCTAAATTGAAGTATGTATACTCATAAAATCTCACAGTAATTTAATATTATTATGTTCTTCATTATAACATCTTAAAATTAACACATGATATAACTTTTAAATAAATCAAAGCATCGTTAACTTGATCAAATACTGAAAGTTAAAAAAAAAAAAAAACTTGAACAAATACTTAATTTTAATAGGGTTATTGTGACTAGTCTATAATTATGAATATTTAACAGGATGAAAATTAGTTTTGTTTATGTTAATTATACCCACAGTAAGAAAACATTTTTGTTTTATTTATTTTTGTCCTTGGTGCATATCTGAGTGGTGTGCATTTTAACTTGAGATGTGAAATTTGTTTCGAAACTCTGTAAGAATCAAATCTCTCATAGTGGGGAAGATGCAAGTATTTAATTTGTGGAGTGGGAACCACACTAATTGGTGGAGTACTGGTTCATAAGAAAAGAGGAGGTGGGTGGTGAATTTTTTGTCGTTGTGTGGCTTTAGTTATATACACCTTGACTAGTATGAAACAAGGGGTAAGAAAGATTAGGTATTTATGTCGACAAGTGATTTGAAAACTTCTTGTCGTTGTGTGGCTATAATTTTCAAGACACATTGTGTAGGATAAAGATCCTGACATATTGATTAGGATTATGTGTAACCAAAATGTGATAAGGGCAATGGTATTTGTCAGCTCGAAATTTCTAGTTGATAATATATTTTGAGTATTGACAGGCCATATTTTAATATTTGAATTACAGAACTCTTAGCTATGATATCTTCAGAAAGTGTTTGTGCAAATATTGGAAAACCACGCAAACCCATGAATCAGAAAAAACGACATATATCATAACGAAGAAAGTGGTTCAACAGAAATTGGGTAGAGAACTTTTCTTCTCTTTTTTCCTTTTAAATCTTACTTTTCGCATTAATTGAATATCAACACCTCCGCCCAAAGAAAGAATCAACAAAGAAAGAAGTGAAGTTTATAAGCGAACAAGTTATTTTATCTGTGTGTTGTACGGATTGTTTTTAATTTCACATATAACGCTCTAAATTTTTTAATTTGATAGATAAATTATCTAGTACATTTTTTAATTAGTTTATTTTGATTTAAAAAAATTATAATCGAAATATTTCAAAAAGAGATTTTTAGCTAGTAAATTTTTTAAGTGTAAAATAAATTAATTAAAATATACTTATAATCTTATAAAGTGTAATAAAAAGCTTTATTCAAAATTTAATAATTAATTATATAAGTCAAACGTGTTTTGCCTATTTGTTGCAATATTAGCGTGCACTTTTGATTTAGGTTTTTATACATAATTTAATATTTACATATAAGAGGCGTAAAAAGAGTAAAAAAAGAAAGAGAAACAATTATCATTTTAATTTATTTTGCCATGATATGTGAGTGTTTTTATGACATGAAAAATTTATATAATTTTTGCCCTTTTTCTTTATAATTTTATTAATAATTCTTTTAACTCAATCCTATATTTTCATGACTTTTTCTTTAATTTTAAGTAAATCTCTCTTAAAATTTTAGTTACACTTTTTGGCCACATATATATATATATATTTGCCCTTTTTCTTTATAATTTTATTAATAATTCTTTTAACTCAATCCTATATTTTCATGACCTTTTTCTTTAATTTTAAGTAAATCTCTCTTAAAATTTTAGTTACACTTTTTGGCCATATATATATATATATATATATATATATATATATATATATATATATATATATATATTTTAAAGAGATTTACTTAAAATTAAAGAGAAAGGTCATGAAAATATACTATATATATATAAAAGTAAAATTTTAAGCATTTTAAATTGTGTTCTTGTTCTTTGAAGAATACAATGCACCTGAACTTCTTAAATTATTTTCTTTAAAAAATTATATGCATTTTAATTATGTAAGAAATTTTATATTTTTAGTTAATATTTAATAATATGTATAGCAATTTTTAAATTAAATTTAATAATAATATTTCATAATATTTTAAATATAATATATAATATCATTAATAGTTAATAGTTAACATTATCATTAATGCTCTTCAAGTCAATTTATTTTATATATATATATATAACGAAGCGATCAATTACGTTAAAGAAGACACATAATTATACTATTCAATATTTTTTATAGAATATATTTTTTATCGATCCAAGTTAAATTATAATTATTCAAAATCGTTAAATTATATATATATATATATATATATATATATATATATATATATATATATATATATATATATAAAATAATCATTTTTTTTAATACTTATTTTCAGTTGTTAGATCCATTTTCATCTAATGATTATTTTTAATAAAATAATCTCAACTATTAGATAAAAGTAAAACTAACGATTAAAAATGAGTATAAGAGAAATATATATATATATGTGTGTGTGTGTGCGTATGTGTGTGTGGAGAAATCTACTTACTCCAAGTCTCCAAAAATAAATGTAAGTTAGGAATTCGGTTAATTGACTTAATTCTCCAGCAGCAGATGGGACGAAGACGGAGAACTAAGGGATTCATTTTGCTGCACAAGAAACACAAAAGTCCTCATGGCTTTAATCTACTGTCAATTGTTTTTAATAATGTAATTTGTCAATTGATTTTTTCAAGAATTTACATATTTAATATGTCAATTAAGACAATCCACAATATCTTTAAAATGATGAAAATATTATTTTCATTCAATCAAGTCCTAATCATATGAATTATGACAAACATGATAAAAAAAATCCTAGAAGGCATAATAATATGCTTCGTAATAAAATTTTAACTAAAAAGAAATTGCAGCTCAAATTTTATGTTAATTCTTTCATGATTTATTTGTTTCAATTGAATTTTATTTAGTATATTCAAATATTATAGTTTGAGAAATTAGTCTATTCAATATCAGCTAGAAAATGATAACGAAGAACTTCTTGAAATTCATATCTATCTATCTATCTATAAACAAAACAAAACGGAGGAACTTTTTTTACAATAGCATCTACACTTACATCCGCGTGTAGTTTCTAGAATATTTTATGGTTATTGCTTTATTTTTTTATATATATACAATTCAAGACTCTTACTATAAGATAAAATTTACATGTAATTTTTTTTAGTAATTCTCATAATCTTACACATATTAAATAATAATTTAAATACTTATAATAGACTGTATCTACTAAAAAAAATCATATAAAGAGACACATATCTTCTCTTCTATTATTCAAATTTTCCTACAACGTTTTCTTTTTATGGAAAGAGATAATCAAAATAGTTTAGAATTTTCAAATCAATGGAGTAGGTGAAAGTATATAGGAATTATCAAATCAAAAGATATATTATAAAAATTAATCAGAATAACAAAATTATTATAGTGTAATTTATATATTATAAAATAAATTAATTAATATTATTTTTATTACCAAACTACTATAGGAAATACCGCATTTATAATATATCTTTATATTTATGACATTTTATTATTCATTTTAAAAAAGTATTTTAATAATATTTTAATATTTTCTGAGGAGTATGATTTTCATGAAATATAAAAATTAATTTAAATGTTATTTATATTATTATAAAATTAATTAAATACATAATTATTGGAGAAAAGTTTACATCTATAACACTTTGTTATTTTTTCACTTTGTAAAGTTCTAAAATTAACTAAGAACATAAGGTTATAATTGGGACTTGGGAGCTTCTCTTTAACGTTTTGACAACCTAAAACTTTCTTTTATATTAATTATTTTTTGTAAGTTTTTTAAATTCTTTATACAAAAAAAATTAGCAATGAGATTTTTGTCAATTATTGTGGCTATGGCATGAAAAACTAAGGGATTAATTTTCAATATAATTTTACATATAAATGTCATTAACATATTTTTATGATCTTTTAATGGAATATATTGGTGATTATAACAGAATATATAATTTTGACTTTAAGAGTCAATTTAGTAATCTCTAAAAACGGGGTGAAAATTAAGGGATAAATTCTCAATATAATTTTCTATCAGTGCTATTTAGAAAAAAAACTTCATTCAAAGGTGCACTAAAGTGACTATAAATAATGATAATTTTTTTACATTATTGATAAGTTTGGTATAGCATTAAAAAGTATATGAATATTTATTTTTATGATAGTATATATTTTAGTCTTTGACCATTTACATTTACTTGAAGTCGAAGTCCACATACACATTTTTTTGTTAAATAATTATTTTTTATTATAGAAAATAAGATTATATTGTTATATCTCAAATTAGTAATTTTAGCTGTAAATTTCTTGAAGGACAACATCGTCATCAAAGCATATTGGTGCTTTTCTCTAAGAATTGAGAAGAGGATAGTGTTTGGCTTAGCACTCTCAAATACTCCCTTTAATTGATTGTTTTATCATCTATAGCATCAAATTGTTATACTAGAAGTAAGAGACAGAGTTTCTTCTTGCCTTCTTTTTTTTTTTCACAAATAATTAATCTGAGAAGTCCCTGATATTTTAACCGGTAAGTGAGTTTTTACACATACACTTCAAAAATGGTGGTGAGATTTGATCTTAAAATGTCGCAATTAACTATATAGAAGTTTTTACCAATTGAGCTAACTAGCATCTTCATTCTTGCCTTCTAATTGCATACAATAATTTACTGCAAAATCATGTTTTTCTAAACATTCTTAGGAGCTCATTTCAGTGTGAAATCTTTTGTTTTCATTTTTTAACATTTATATACCTACCAAATATAAAGTAAATTCGTTCAAAAAAACATAAATGTTGGTTTTGTGTCTTTAATTATGGCAAGTTAAAGGGCAGAAATTAAAAAAAAAAAATGTAAGGCAAAGCATATCTAAAAGGTTAAGTAAAGAAGTCCATGACCACTTGTTACTTTTAAAACAGAAACTTAAGTTTTTAAAGACCAGTACGAAAAACAAAAAGAAAAAGAGCGCAAAAAAAAAAAAATTAGCCAACTTATGTAGCGAGAGGAAATTGAGGGATTAATTTTCAGTATAATTTTATATGTAAATGTTATTAATGAACTCTTTATCAGATCTTTAAGGGTATGTAATAATGACTATAAAATAAGATTGAAAATTTGAATTAAAACTCAATTTGGTATACTTTTTTAAAAATAAGAGGTGAAGAATTAAGGGATGAATTTTTAGTATAATTATATATAAATTTCATCTATAAAATTTTTTATCCGATAATACACTAAAATAATTATTAATGAAATAGACTAATTGTTTATTTTGACATTTTTTCTAATTATTCTGTGTATTGCACAAGTATTAAACACTAATTTATATTTTAATACAGAACAAAATTTATGGAGCAGACTATACAGTGATGACCCAATAATTTATAATTGGCAATAGTGCGTAAGCTGTTTTCTATTTAAGATCCAATAAAGCTTCGTATCCTTCCCCATCTCTCATTCTCGTTTGTTGCATTCCCTACCTCATATTGTGTCTTTGTTTCCTTACAAATGGCTCTTACTGGTAAATTGAGTACTGAACTTGGGATCCAAGCACCCGCTGCCAAGTGGTTCAACCTCTTCGCCAAGCAACTTCATCACGTTCAAAACATTGCTGAAAGAGTACATCAAACCAAGTTGCACCAAGGTGACTGGCATAGCCTTGGTTCAGTAAAGCACTGGACTTATGTCATAGGTAATTATGCTTCTAATTAAATTAATTAATATGTAAACAGCAAAGGGTCAATTAATTATTTTTCCATCTAATTCTCAAACATTTTTTTGTTGTTGATCTTAATTGCTTGTAACAGATGGTAAGGTAACAACGTGTAAGGAGAGCATTGAAGCCATTGATGAAAGGAACAAGACAATCACATACAGCCTCTTTGATGGAGATATCAGTCAGCATTACAAGGTCTTCAAGCTCATCTTTCAAGTAATTGAAAAGGATGATGGAAATGCTTTTGTTAAATGGACTATTGAATATGAGAAGGTCAATGAGAATGTTGAACCTCCATATGGCTACTTGGACTACCTTAACAAGTGTTCTAAAGATATTGATTCTCATCTTCTCAAGGCATAGCACCAAAAGTTGTGAAGAAGATATGCTAATAATAAATAATGGGTCTGGCTTGAGGTTAAGTGATTATCTAAATAATATGTGTGAAGTTTGATTTGCAGAATAAGGATGTTTGCTTCTTCTACTGATCCTTCCTTTGTATTGAGTGAAGTTGGAGAAGCCGATGCATTATGGTAGAGTGTGCTCATATATATGTGAAAGGGTTGCCTGTAATATTAATATGTGAATATTCCTGTTTGATATTGTTATTGTATTAAAAAAAAAAATATTTATATATATTGTTATTGTATTAAGTTTGATTAGCAAAATCTTCACTGGTGGGACTGAAGCCTTCCAAAAACACTAGTTTATATCCCATAATAACTTATTTGTCTCGATTTTTTTTTATTGAAAACAATCTTAATTTGGTTGCCTGTTAAATTATATTAATTATTGTGTAAATATTTGATACTAAATTTCAAAATTCAAATTATTATAAATACGTAAGTAAGTTAAGAATAATTGTAAAAAAAAAAAAACAGAAAAAGGAAGTTAAGATTATTTTCATTTATTTGTAAAGCAAGTTATTCGTTAATCTTCATATATAAATTAATAACGGGGTAGAAAATAATTTACATTCATATTATTCGTTAGTATCGAAACAATTTTAATTTGTTAATAATATCCTGAATCTTAGCATATTAATTCTTTTAAAATGATTCAAGATTTACATAATCTGTTTACATATTTTTGTGAAAAAACATTTTCTACTAGTAAACTAACGTTTGATATTTGTACTTGGGTGAATTGATTATTGGAAGTTTGGAGCAAACAATTTGATTATAATGCTAAAAATTGCTTCTCTAGTTACAGTTTAGTAGATCATCGCAGTAAAGATTTTCTAAACACCAACTTTTAATTTAAATTAGACACAACTACCCTTTTATACGATAAATATTTATTTTGCAAATTATTTAATTCAATTCTTATATTTCTTTGTGCCAAGGCATACTCGACACTTTCTAATTTACACTTATATATGTTGATTTTTATGCTAACTATCAAATTTGTTGGCCAAGTAATCGGGGAATCCATGGAACATGCAAATGTACCCTATGTTTATATATATAGGGATAATTACTATATAGGTCTTCAAATTTTTTGAGATAATTTAAATAGGTCCTTAATTTTTTTAAGTTTGTAATCAGATTCATAAACTTATAAAACGTTTATAATTAGATCTTTGGACC
The DNA here is from genome assembly GCA_029884605.1 of Ormosia emarginata. Taxonomy (NCBI): domain Eukaryota; kingdom Viridiplantae; phylum Streptophyta; class Magnoliopsida; order Fabales; family Fabaceae; genus Ormosia; species Ormosia emarginata. The sequence continues at coordinate 2,312,698 of JAQQTP010000075.1, read as the reverse complement.
CAGACATCCGTTATTGCTCTGTTAACCACAATGACATAGCGTATATGATGTGTCACAATTCTGATGTAGTCATCCAAGGTGTCAAAGTCATGATAAGTGTGTAAATTACAAAAACTAAAAAAAGCATATTTCATTATTTCTCCCCAAAATGTACTGTTAGGGTTTGAGAAATCTCACCCTTTTTGTTTGCAACTCCATTCTCCCTCTCACCTTTTTGTCTGCAACTCCATTCTCCCTTCCCATCACCACACCATTTCTCTATAAAATCTCACCATCGCTACACTCATTGGTTCATAGGAGACTCACAATTTACTTTGCCATCAACCTCCACCCAGTTGAGTAGCAGAAGGAGACTAGTTACTCAATGCCATTTTGGTGATCCAGTGTATGTTACTACATCGAAGACAGAGGCCAAGCCTAGTAGAAGATTTATGGGATGCCCTAATTATAAGGTTGGTTTAATTTTTATTAATAATGGTTTTAGGTTTATGATGAATTTGTAATCTGAAGTTATTATGATAACTATACACTTTCACTGTGTAGACAAGTGATTGTGGATTCTTCCAATGGATAGAAGCTTTAGTAGACCAAAGAGTAAAGGCAATGTGGATACAACAAGAAAGGAGAAAAAGAAAATTGGAAGCTAAAAATCGAAAGTCGAATAAGTACAAGATGTTGATATGGTGTTGTTGTGTGTTGACTGTAATTTCTTTGCTATTTGGTATGGTGAATTCGGTTAGGTGTGGTGGTGTGTTAAGGCTAACTTAAAATGTAAGACGATGCAGTTATGTAGGGTGAGATTTGGAGTGGAAGACATTGTAGTTATGTAGGGTGGAATGGATTAAGATATTGTAATGTACTAGTTTTAGTTTTATAATGAAAGTTAATTGTTATGTGTTTGTTGTTTTTGTAACACCCTCCGTAAGATGTCACATTTATTAATACTTATAATAAAACCTTATCCAAGTTATAAATCATTTATTAATTAATAGTACGAGTTGTAAAAAAAAATGTTTGCTGATAACATAATTAAATAAATAAGAAATAACATGAAATACAACTACTAAATATAACACACCATAATTATAAATATAATTTTGTTTCTAAGGATACATATAAGTACACATTGTTAGACCGAACTATAAACCATTTGACTCAAAATAAACTACAGACTAGCCCAAGTGCATAACTAAAAGTTCTGACGCTCCGATGGATCATCAGAAGATAGGAACCCTGTATGTCACGTAGTCCTACGGACAGGAGTTCGCGCAGACGACACAATGCTAATCTTACTAGGGGTATGGTAGCAACCACCCCAGTACTATCTAATAGATAATGGAAACTCCAAATGCACGTAAATATTGACATCAAAGTAAGGGTTCCCATGATAAACTCTACTTAGGGAAACAGTCAGATCTCCCATATAGATAATACACTCTCTATCTAAGTGAACATGTCAAGCCTTCGAACCCCCTTGGAACTGTAGCCTCATGTACCCAAGAAAACTTGGCATCGCCATACTAAATCAATCAACAAAAATGAAAGGAGGTGATCCTACCGCTTCCTCTTCTTCTTCAACGTCTTTATCAAACATAAACTAAAACAGGACAATACAACAAAGAGGTGAGACTACCAACACCAGTACCTATATAGCAGTGAAGAGATAGGAATGACAGTAATGTCATACAGATATAACAAATAATAAATAAAATCATGGCATCAAGCATTAATCAATATTTAACAATTAAAATATCACAAAGATATAAATGTACAGACTATGCACATGCACACAGACCCAATTTCTTACTCCATGGAGATAAAACACAAGTCGAAGAGATTGATCTAGAAGATCTGTCAGTATCACAACTGCCTCAGACCAAGTGCTATAATTTCATCATTTTTGCACATCTAGCATTATACATGGCAGTCTACTCCAGATCTTGATTAAGAATAGTGTCTCGGTCCGGATCGTCAGTGCGTCTGATTCATGGTACAGTAGAGCTACTAACTGCCCATTGTGAAAAACTCGTACCCCAATGACCCCAAGGTCAACAAGTGACCTACACTATGCCTATCGCACCCGCACAAGGTGTAATCCTCTTGTAGGCCATTGGCCTTAACATAGTCCATTGGACTTTTACAATGCATGTTTAATGCACATAGATCAATTACAGGCCCAAATCATAATTTCACATATATGGGTCTCACACATTGACCCAATAGTAATTCTACTGTATTTTCAATCACATAGTCATTTTACTGCACTTTCACAACCGCACAACATTTCTATCACGTTTACAAATCGCGTAAAAATATTTAAACATTTTCCAAATCGTGTAGGTATTTTTCAACATTTTTTAAATCGTGTAACTTAAAAATTATATTTTTAAATCGCGTAAAGTATTTTTCATCATTTTTCAACTTCGTAAAATATTTTTCAATATTCTAAACATTATTTTGGATTTTTCAAAAAATTAATACAACTTCTAACTTCATTTTTCACATTTTCTCATTTAAGAAATCCTTTCCGTAAATTTTTTACCATCTCACATAAAATTTCCTTTTCATTGATTTAGATCAATCGTTCTAGCTTAAAATTTCATAACGTGCTTCAAAACCCAAAGGGTGAGCTATACGTTAGTAAACTTCAAGTCACCAATTTATTTCTCCTACATCCACTAATTTCATTCATTCCAAAAATAGCTCTTTCTCATTTTTATATCTCAAAATCCATTAATTAAAATCCTTGAATAAATTCTATTATGCTTAACCATCTAAGTTACACTTGACAAACAAACTTTTGTAACAAAACACCATGTTGAAAACATTGTGGCCGTGACTCTCATGGTCTTTGGAACCAAATCATTAATTCTTTTCCTTGTCTTCCTAAACATCTAATTTTACCATTCATGAAAATATAGTTTGGAAACACCTATTTTGAGGTGTAGAGGCCGTGAGCCTCATGGTCATTGAAACCCAAAATTATTTTCCTTTCCAACATCTATCATGGCATACATGGCATATAATCATTATACTATATATCAAGCATACCATTAAAGTAATAAAAATCATATAAAGCATAAAAACATGAATAAATAAATTTAAAACACATAAACACACTTAAATAAAACTACATAACCATGGGAATGAATCCTCACATGGACTCACCACCATCAAATACAAGTTCATCTCTCACCACCATACTTGGTTGGTGAGATAAATCTCCCTCTTATCTTGTGATGAAGCCTCCAAAGCTCCTTGCTTTGCTTCTTGTACTAGTCCTTCACCACCAAGAGCTTCTTGAACATAAAAACAAACATAAGTTTATTAGCATTTAAAGCTTGAATAAGAAGACCAAGGGTCAAAACATGGCTTGGAGCATGAAGATGAAATAAATAGTGAAGTTTCCATAACCTGATGAGAATGGATGATCTAGGCTAAGGCTCCAACTACAAAGAGTCTTAGAATGATGAGAAGATTTGAGAAGTAAGGTTGATAGAAATTATTGAAGATGGGAGAGTGATTTTCTCTAGCTTGGTCGTGAGGTGCTCTAGAGAGAATGGAGAGAATTTGTGAATTTTTGCTATATGGAAATGATGAAGATATGATTAAATGAATTAAAAACCATCCTATAGCCTTCCTAAACCTCCTTAGCCGTGAGCCCCCCCTTGGACACCAAGGGAGTGTCCAAGTTCATCTAGCCACTTTGTGAGACTCCTAATAGCCATAGATTGAATCAAGGGTTAATATTCAAAGCCTTCACCTCTAAGCTTGTTTTCTATAGGTTTAGATCATTGAGTCACCTAGTTTTTAGATGCTACTTGAAATTTCCTAACTATGGAGTCCAGTGGAAAGCTAACCAAGTTTCTAATTCAATTGATTCCTAACCAAATTAAGCTAATTTAGTTAGGTTTCTCTACTAACTATTTAGTTATTTGAATGTGACATCACAAGTTTCTAGAAGCTCCTAGAGCCTCCCAAAACCGTGAAGCCCTAATGGAAAACAAACTAGGTTTGTTCCATTTAGTTACTATATAGGCTTTATACTAACTTAGTTTAATTTATCTAGTTTCATTTAGTTACATAGTTAACTAGTCTAGCCATTTTCGTTGACCATTTTCTATTGGTTCCTATCAAGCTTCTAATATTCTAATTGGTTCACAAAATAACCCGTTACTACTTTTTCTACAGACTATTATCCAAATGGACAATAGTTACAGAAATTATTACTCAATGAACAGGACATACTGCTTACAAGTCAGTAAGTATTTGTCCATTGTAAAATAAAAATACAGTATATTTTTATTTCACAGATAATTTCTAAAAATTAAAAGATTATGACACATATCTCTCAGAATCTGGTTTAGTAAGATCCCCCGGCTCCGAATAAATCCGTAAAGATTTTTCCCGACCCGAAAATTATTATTTTTCCTACTCGGAGTAAATCACACACAACGATCAAATACAGTCATAGAACAATCAAAATAAATTTACAGCACATAGAAATTGTAAAACAACACCATTCTGTCATTATTGTTAAATAGCAAATTTTGGGATATTACAGTTTCTGTTATTGTAAAACAACCAAATCTGACTTCAACCAATGCTCAAAGAACATAGGAGAAAAGGTAGAAATAAAACAACACCAATCAACATTTTTTATGTTCTAACCAAAAAAACCTTAAAAAACTTGTTGCATTTCATCTAGATGAATCATTAAAGAATGAACAAGCAATGGATGACATTTTGTCAATTCTATCAACAATGGATGACATTTGGGAAAGTGCATGATTTTTCACGAGAAAACTTAGTCCATATCTATGATAATGGAATTACGACCAAGCAATGGATGACATTCTTTCAATTCTATCAACAAGCTCAACCATTAAAACAAAAGTCCCAAATTCAAATAATCATGGAGCATGTCCCATTCCTGACTCAAAGAACATAGAGGGTTTGACAACTGTCAAAGAGCATAAATTAACTCAAACCAAAAATTTTAGATCAACAAGCTAAAGGCTTGTTAGCAAACAACTTGATAAAAAACATGATTCATCATAGGTTGATAAAAAACATGATTCATCATAGGTCATTAAAATGCACAAGACAAGGGAATGACAAATACCAATGACAGCAACAATGCAGCTAACAATAACAGATGAGGTACCCGTTATGAGGCAAGAAAAATTAAATCTAACACAACTAACAAATATAATAAACTATTGTAAATGATAAGGAAAATTCAAGTGGTCCCATACAGATCCAATAAAGTGGTCCAAAAGATCCAAATTGGTGGTCCCAAACATGTTGGCCACATTACAAACATATCCTAACATATTCTAATTTGATGGAAAAATACAAAAAAGTAGCCCTACACAATTGTCCTCATTAGCTATTGGGTGGTACATATTTCCTCCTTATTGGAAGCTTTGGTCTTCTTAATTCGAGAGGGATAATAGCTGGTGCAATTGTTTGTGCACTCTGTCTCTCCTTCTACCTCTCCATTTTTCCTTTACTAGCAAATTGAGATGCTCCTCCAAATTGAGATGCTCCAATATCCGCTTGAGATGCACCAACACCACCAGATCCATATCCAAATACTTCAACACCACTAACAAATCTAGATGCTCCACCAGCAGATGCAGTAGCAGATCTAGTGACTCTAGATGGAGTACCAGGTCCGTATGGTCCACCACCAACAGATCCAGTAGCAGATCTAGTAACTTTAGATGCAGTAGCAGCACCAGCATATCCTTCACCAGCAGATCTAGTAGCAGTTCTAGATGCAGTAACAGATCTAGTAGCTCTAGATGCAGTAGCAGCACTAGCAGGTCTTTCACTAGCAAATCTAGTATTAGCTCTAGATGCAGTAGCAGCACTAGCAGATCCACCACCAGCATATCCAGTAGCAGCTCTAGATGTAGTAGCACCAACAGAACCTGCAGGTTCAGGTAGTTGGCACTTTTTCCTGTTGTGGTCAACTTGTTTGCACCTTGAACATCTTATTACTGTTCCAGTTTTCCTAAGCCTTTGCTGCATTGGATTTTCATCAAGTTCTCTTCTCCTTAACTTTTTAGGCCTCCCAGGCTTCACTTTATGAGTTGGGGGGAGAAATTTCGTCCATGTTCAGTGTCGACCACATATTGTCCCCATTTATTGGGTTTGCAACCTGTCCATAACAACCAATGTAAGCTGCAGGGGTATAGTAATTACTTATGTAATCATCTGGTTCATCCCCTTTAAAAAATATTGCACTGTAAGCATGCTGGCAAGGCAAACTTGTCAGTCCCCAAAATCTACAAGTGCAGCTACCAATGTCCAAATTAACAACAAACTTCTCATTAATGTGTCTATTGTTATGTGACACTTCAAATTTGAGACCTCTAGCCTACTTAGATATCCAACTCCTTGAGTTATTGTCTCAGCATCCAACCTCTTTTTAGGTTTAGGCAAGATCTTTCCTTTATACTTCTCACCCTTGGTTCTCTTTTCAGCAAACCTAGACATCCAATAGCATCTTATCCGTTCAAACATGGTCAAGATAAGCTTGTCTCTAGCTTCCAAGAGTCTTCTATTAAAAGACTCAGATATATTATACATTAACATGTCATTTTTGCAATAAAAGCTGAAATGTGACCTTGTTCACAGTACAAGGGATAATGTCACCAATTTGTCATAGCATTCCTTCTTAACCTTCTCTAATTGCTTCATTTTCCTTTCCTATTCTTCTAATATGTTATTTTTGTAGTGCTAATGATCAATTCTCTTAGGATTGTCCCTGCACCATAATTCTTCTTATAATTGGCATGTAAATGCCTAAGATAGAATTTATGCTCAACACCACGCATCCTCTCCTCAAAAATCTGAACAAGACCCTGTACATATAATTTACAATTAAATGTGTAGTAGTAGCGAGTTAAAGTTATTTCAGCAGAGGAAATTGTGAATGCTTATGTCTTGAAGCATATCAAATGAGTTTTTTATGATAACAAAGTCAAGATGAAGACCAAGATCAAAAGAAAAGACCAAGACCAAAAGAAGAAGACCAAGATCAATAGAGATATATTAGATATAGGTCTTAGAACATCAATGTGAAATGCTCTTGAGGTATCTTAATTATATTCAAATGGTTTTTCAAACTAAATCAACTTGTTTTTCAAAGTTCATATTTTAAAGAAATGTTGATTTCAATCTTGGATTATGTTAAACATTTGTAAATCTTGTTTAGTTCATGTTCCCCAATGTTAAAAATGGCCTGGAGACTTAATTGGGCTTGAAAAATGTGTTCAAAGTGCAAAGTAATTAATTACACTTGTGTGGTAATCGATTACAAGCTAAACAGAAGCCTTGTAATCGATTATATCAACCATATAATCGATTACTAGAAAGTCAGAGGGCGTGTAATTAATTACACAAGGTTGGTAATCGATTACCACCTACTTAGAAAGCCAAGAACACGTTCATACAGCCATGTAATCGATTACCAAGAGTGTGTAATCGATTACTAGTATTCTGACAGTGCCCAACGGCTATTTTCTTGGCATTTAATGTTGCCACAAAAGTCACCTAATGGCTCTATTGATCTGGAAACTTATAAATACACATCTTGGGGCATCATTTGTGGCTAACCAATAATTGAGAAACATCTTTCAATCACTATAATCTGAGATTCATCATTAAATTACTTGTGCTCTATTTTTGTACATATTTGAGATATTCTTTAAGAACATCATAGGGCTTCAATTTGTGTAATCTACTCTTGTGAGAGTTTCATCTTGTAAACACTTTGATTCTTTGTAAAGGGGGTGAAGTATCCCTCTAGAGAAAAGAGAGTGAGATATCTCTCAAAGATTATAAAGGATGAGGTATTCCTTGTTGTAAGAAGGTGAAGTATCCTTCAAAGGTTGTAAAGGGGGTGAGACATCCCTCTAGTGAAAAGGGTGAGATATCCCGGTTTTGAGGCTCAAGCATAAAGGGTGAGGTATCTCAAGGTGTGGTGAGTGCTCTATTGTGTAAAGGTTTTCAAGCACTCGTTCAAGCTTAAAGTTTAGTGAAAAATCTTGAGTGGTTTGCTTGAGGACTGGACGTAGGTCACAAGGGGTGGTTGAACCAGGATAAATCCTTGTGTTTGTTCTTCTCAACTCTATCTCTTTACTTTATGCTTTAATTATATATGCTTGAGTTGAGTTTGATATCTTGCTTTGCTTGAATACTTTCTATCTTTGGTTGTTTATTTGTGAATGATTTATTTGATCTTATTTATCTATTCACTTCAATTAAACAATAGTTTCAACGAAAATTTGATAAACAAGTACTTTGCGAAAGATTTACGAAAATACTTCATAAACTCAATTCACCCCCTCTTGAGTTTGAGGTCACTTGGTAACAAAAATGTAGTATAAATAACTAAAAGTAAAGGTAGAATAATATCTTCTACTGGTCAGAAATGAATACCCATCTTCTCTGAGGTTCTGACCCTATATCTTCTAATAGCAATGTTAAAAACCAACCCTATGAGTCCGTTGTTTCACTTTCTACTACAGCAACTGCTAGGAAAAAATAGTTATCATTTGGATCCCTGCCAATAGCAACCAACAGTTGTTGTCCATATGGACCTTTTAGATGACACCCATCAAGGCATTAATGGGTCTACAACTAGCCAAAAATCCCCTCTTAACAGCATCTATACACATATATAACCTTTGGAAACATGGCTTATGGGTTAGTGTAGGTTTGTCTACCATTACTATTAGAGTGGATCTAGGGTTTTTGCTCTGAACCTCTTCACAGTAGTCCTATATTCTACCATATTCCCCAATAGCTTCTCCTTGCAGTTTTTCATATGCCTTTCTCCTTGCCCAATAGGCCTAAGTAATAGAAATCTCAGTCATGTACTTCTCTTTCACATTTTGTATCACATGTGAAAGAGACAACTTCTCATTCATCTTCATTGAGGCACTTAACTTATTTACAACCCAATCAAAAGAGGCCAAATAACCCTTAAAGGTTCTCTCACATGTGTGTTTACCTTTATAGGTCTTAAGCCTATAGGTTAAGGGAATACCTACTTTGCTGCAAAAAGCCATCCACTCACAACCTTCCCCATTGCACTTCACTCTACACCTAACCTTGTCATTCTTAACATATCTAACATCCCTTTCATTCAACAAGGCCTATTCTTTAATAGCTTCCTTGAATTGGTCAATAGAGGTAAATTCCAGCCTCAATTTCCACTCGTAATCCATACACATCTCTTTAGGATTATATAATGGATTTTGGGTTTGCTAAGGCCCTCATCTGATAATCCATCCATGCTATCCAAAGATTCAAATTCATAGCCGGATGAAATTTCAGAGTTGCCATGGTGTAATAAATTTGTATCGGGGTTTAAGGATCCAACTTGATTGGGGTTTGAATTGTTTGGTTCAATTAGGTGTTGTGCAGGTTGGGTTTGGTGTTGTGCAGCTTCAATTGCTTCCTGTTGGCCAGGGCCATTCACAAAGTAATCTTTGTGTTCTCCATGATCAGCACTATCTTCAAATTGAATCTTCATGGCACTATCATCGCTACTATTATCAGCTTCATCACTTTGCACTTCATCACTTCCCACTTCACTTCCCATCTCATATTCATCAGGCACATAGTCTGGATCTAATGATGTAACTTCAATCCCATTTCTTACATTATAACAAGCAACCTCAAATATTTCCACATGTTTCATAATTGTGCTTAACACGAATCTGGCCATTGCTATACAATTAGCATCATTCTTCAACTCCTTTAAGCCATTGTTCATGCATCTACCAGGCTCCAAATACTAAATTTTCACATACCCCTTGTAACCTAAATCTTTTAATATAGTAATAATTTTATGCAATGACCAGTGATCAAAGTCAAACTGAATGCATTTTTTGGTCCTACCACCTAAAAATTCCAAACTTGATCTACATTTCAAAATTCTAACATCTGCTCCAATCATGTAAACCCCTGACTAGTCTCTGCCTTTTGAGTTAATATGTGATGCTAGTGATTTTGCTATTAGCGCTGTTTTAGGCCAGAGAAAGGAAGCTAAGCCTCATGTAATTTATTAGATAAGGCGAACTTTAAATAATACACAAATGAATTACACCACTACTGAAAAAGAATTACTTGCTGTAATTTTTGCATTGGACAAATTTCAAGCTTATTTAATTGGTTCTTCTACTGTTGTTTTCACCGATCATGCTGCTGTTAGATATTTAATGTCTAAGCAGAATGTCAAACCTAGGTTGATATAGTGGATCTTGTTGTTCCAAGAATTTAACATCACAATAAAAGATAAGAAAGGAGCCGAAAATATTATTGCAGATCATTTGTCCAGACTTACGATGGGGTCACCTTTTGATATCACACCTATCAATGATTCTTTTCTTGATGAATTTTTATTTTCTGTCAATTATATGCCTTGGTTTGCTAACATAGTCAACTTTCTTGTAACCGAAAATATGTCGCCTCAATGGACGCACCAAGATAGAAGAAAACTTTTAACTGAGGTGAAAAAATTTTATTGGGATGACCCATATTTGTTCAAGTATTATCCTGATCAAATCATTTAGAAATGTGTGCCCAACAATGAGGTAGGTAGTGTCATTAAATTTTGTCACTCAGAATCATGAGGAGGTCACTTTTCTTCAAAGAAAATAGCTGCAAAAATCTTACAATGAGGATTTTATTGGCCCACTTTATTTAAAGATAGCTATACCTTTTGTAAAAGTTGTGAAAACTGTCAAAAATTAGGTTCTATTTTTAAATAAAACATGATACCTCTGAACCCTATCCTTGTCATTGAAATTTTTGATTGTTGGAGAATTGATTTTATGGGTCCATTTCCATCTTCATTTGGATTTGTATATATTTTGATTGCAATTGATTATGTCTCAAAATGTATTGAGGCGATTTCATGTCAACACAATGATCATAAAATTGTTCTTAAATTTTTAAAAGAAAATGTCTTGAGTCGATTTGGAACCCCTCGAGCTATTATCAGTGATAGGGGAACATATTTTTGCAATAAACCATTTGAATCCTTAATGAAGAAATATGACATTACCCACAAAATTACCACCCCTTATCACCCCCAGACAAATGGAGAAGTAGAATTAGCAAATAGAGAGATTAAACAAATTTTGGAAAAAAACGGTTAACCCAAATCGTAAAAATTAGTCTTTAAGACTAAACGATGCACTTTGGGCTTACCGTACTGCTTTCAAAACATCTTTAGGCATGTCACCCTATCAGTTAGTCTATGGAAAACTTTGTCACTTGCCTATAGAACTAGAGCATAAAGCATTTTGGGTCATTAAAGCTTTCAACCTAAACTTGATGATGCTTGCAAATTATGAAAATTTCAATTAAATGAACTTGAGGAATTAAGAAATGATGCATAAGAAAACTCAAAAATTTATAAAGCTAAAACAAAAGCTTTTCATGACAAATCAATTTTGAGAAAATATTTTGAAATTGGTCAAAAAGTTCTACTTTATAATTCTCGTCTTCATCTATTCCTTGGAAAATTGAGATCTAGGTGGACTATCCCTTTTGTTGTCAAACATGTGTATCCTTATAGGGCCATAGACATTGAGAACCCTATGAATGGTAATGTGTTTAAGGTCAATGGACAAAAACTCAAACCATTTCTGGAAAATTAAGTTGCTGAAGTAGAATCTATTTCCCTTTCTAATCCTTGTTATGAGAAGAATTTATTCTAATTTTGTAACTTTCTTTTTGTAGTTCTTTGTGGCACCAATTAAGTGGCGAATAACGATACTCTGTGGCTCTCAAGTCGGTTTATTTTTTAATTTCTCATAATAACTGATTCCTTCTCCTTTAAAAAGGATGTCATTCTTTCGAATTTAAGAAAATATTTTCCTTCTCTTCCTCAAAATACTCTAACAAAAATCTACAAAGCTAGGTGTGAAAGATTGAGAATGTTAATGCACAAGGGCATCTCGGAAGATATACACTGGATAATCGAAGCAAAGGTCTATTTAGCAGGTAAATTTTCAAATTCATTTAACTCATACATGCCAAGTCTTGGCAAAAGTTCGTATTCTAAAAGGAGAAGAGCGAAAAGATTACAAGTTTGTCACAAATGTGCATGGTGGAATTGTAACAAGCGATGTTGCTCTTTGGGGATGATTTTCGTAACCTGAGCAGATAAAATATACATTATTAAGAATGGACTGAGTAAGGAATCATTAGATGATATCTTATTGACTCTTGAGATCCATTCTTGTAGAGTTGTGCATCGTAAACTTCTTAATTTGTGGAATTTCTTCAGAGATGAACATAAATGTTACAGTTTTGGGAATCTGACTCTAAAAGACCCTGTTTGCCAATTTATAAGAAAATTGGATGGGAAACTTATCCTCGACTCATAATAAGTGTTTAAGTCGTTATTGGATGTAAAACCAGAGGAAGATGTGAGCCACAATCACAACAACATATATGTTATTATCTTGTTCATCTCAAAAAAAATGAAGGCGAAACTTCAATTGTACCTGGTATTTAATTAGATCATGAGCCTCGGATGGATGCCCATCCTGTCATAGACTCAAAAGGAGACCTTTGCACGCCGATCTGTAAATAAGATTTGTGTGCCATGCTCTGTAGAGAGCCTTGTGCTACATTCACAGTTCTTGGAACCTAGGCTCTATAGCATTGTTGGACTGAAAGAGGAGTCCCATCTTTGTTGTGAACGTAAACAGCTACTGAGCATTATCTTGTACTTAACTGTATGAGCTCTGATGCGCCAAGTCATGCCAAGGGTGTCGAGCACTCACGAATGCTAGATTTTATGCTCTAACAAGTACGCGGCTTCCTAGGGTATAAATCTAGCCTAGACAAATATCTGAAGCCATGCCTTGTGAGGATGGACTGCACTCATGACACATAGTATAAAGATACACCATGACAACTGTACTGGTGACATACAGTATAAAGATATACCATCTTTGTTGAATAAACGGGCATGATGAGCCTAGCCTCTAATTTTGGACTTGTTCCAGTTCTCGTTTTCTTTCAAAAAAATAAAAAATAAATATAAATAATAATAATAATAATAAATAAATAAATAAATAAGAAAAAAAATATGTGTTGCTTAGTTTCAAACTTTTTTGACAATAGTCAACTGATAAGCATATATTTTATACATTAACAACTCTCACTTTTAGTCATTTACACTCTTCATGTACTTAATTGATTAAGCCTGGTTATGTTTTATAAGTTTGGACTCAAATTGGACTTAATTGATTTTTTCAGCATTATTTGGGTCTTACGCTGTTTCTGTATTTCGGTCATATCTTGAGTTCTAAATGTCTAATAATCAGGAATTTTACCTTGTAGGAAAGATAAGATAGAGCTCTACAACTTTGATGAGAGCTCAAAGTCTCAATCAGACATCTAGTAGAGCTAATTGGGCTTGGAAGACAGAACACGAGTTTTGTGTCTGAAACCTGAACAGTGTACAGTAATTAGAGCATAACTCGGGCTGCAAGAATTATCTTGGGCTAAAATTTGGACATTTGAAAGTTAAGACCCAGATCTAAAACTTTCATGTTGAACACAAAACTTGATTCGGGCTCCTTGATGGTGATATTGGGTCTGAAATTCAAAACAGAGGTGCTGAAACTGGGCCTGAACAGTTTGTAGTAATTGGGTCATATTTTGGGCTGTAGGACGAATTTTTGGGTGATTCTAGAGCCATTGGAAAGCTTAGACAATTTCCTAGAACTTTCAGGAAGACCACTTGGCTTGAAAATGACGAAATCAATGACTTAAGCAATGAATGATTTTTGAGACAAGAAATCTCAATGATTTTTCACTCTTATCCTCACCATTTGGCATTCTCCACTCATTCATCCACTCATCCCACCTACCCCTAATCACCCCCTTTGTCATTTTATATCCCTAATCCTCTATAAAAGGCACCATTGGCTGACCATTTGGGGCACTTGGTGTTAGACTTAGTTTGTTACAAGTTGTGGTTATGCTTGTTTCTTGTTTTACTTTGTTGTAATTTTCTCTTGTTCTAAAGTGAAGCTATGTTCATCTTTCATCTTTCTTTTCTTCTCTCTTTCTTTCTTCTTATCCATGAGTAACTAAATCTTCATCTTGCTTGGGTGAAAGAGTGAAGCTCTTGGTAATGAAATAAGGTTAGATTATTTTATTTCTTGTGCTTAAATGATATATTATTAAATAAACATTATATGTGTTGTATTTTGTTTCCAATCAATTTAGAAACCTTCTTTGTTAATGGAGATCTTGATTTATTGTAGACAATAGGATTGACACAGTGAATGCTTGAACTCATTTACAAATGTTGGTAGATAATTAAAGGAATCATAATATGATTACATATATAATTGAACTTTGAATATTATATTTTCCGATTGGAACCTCCGTTGTGTGTGGATTTCAATTGAGTTAAAAAGAGAAATAATCTTACCTTTAATTTATTACCAAAAATGGATCTCCTAACCCAAGCATGGCCTTAAATTCATTTGTGAACTTGTTTTATTACTTTTGGTGTTGTGACAAATCCTCTTGTTACCTCAATTAATTTTTCCTCATCAATTTCCTGTGGATCGACCTCGGACTCCCGAGAAATTTACTACTTGAGACAACCTGCACTTGGGTTTGCATCCTTAAATCCTGTAGTCAAGTTTTTGGCGCCGTTGCCGGGGACTTGATTTGAAGTTTTGATTTATTGAGGTTTGTTTTCTTTAATAAAATCTATTCTCTCTTCTCCTCACTGTAGCAAAAGATCGGCTTGCCGATCCTTCGATTTCTTTACTAACTCTCTAACTTACTAACTTACTAACATACTAACTTTCTAACTTTTATATTTATGTCATTTATTTTTGCTTTTTAATTTTTTTTATTTTCGTCATTTTTTTTTTTCGTCAGTGGGGTAACTCTCCCTTTTACTTTTCTGTTATTTATTTTTCTGCACTTTATTTTTATTTTTATTTTTATTTTTGGGTGGTTGGTTTATTACCCCACCTTTGTTATATATATTTTTGGAGGTTGGTTTCTACCACATCCTTGTTAATATTTAATGGTGGGTTACACCGCCAGCTTGTACATTATTTTTTGTTTATTTATTTTTAGTTATTTATGTATTTATGCTTAATTGGTATTGTGATTTAAATTCTGGTCGTTTAGTTAAAATTAATTCTGGTACTTTATATATTGACTTGTTTGAATCACAATCACACACAATTGACACAATGGCTGACAATGAAAGTGTACATGATGAACCGAAAAATCAACCGTTGCGAACCATGCGTGAATATTTGCAACTACCTCGAAATTCTAGTCCATCATGTTTTATCTTTCCACTCAATGCCAATAATTTTAGATTCAAACCAGGTATGATTTCTTTACTTCCCAATTTTCATGGTTTAGAATCTGAAAGTCCATATTTACATTTGAAAGAATTTGAGGAAGTATGTATTGCCTTCAATGATCAAAATTGCACTGAAGAGATTGTTAAGCTTAAATTGTTTCCTTTTTCTTTAAAAGATAAAGCAAAATCTTGACTTAACACTTTGAAACCAAGATCAATTGGCACATGGCAAGAAATGCAAGGTGAGTTCTTAAAGAAATTTTTTCCAATATATAAAACCAATGCTTTGAAAAGACAAATCTAAAATTTTTCTCAAAATTCAAATGAAGCATATTTTCAATGTTGGGAACGATTTAAAGATTTGTTAAATTCCTGCCCACATCATGATTTTGAAAAATGGTGCACTATAAGCTTCTTTTATGAAGGTTTAACTCCTGAAACTAAACAATTTGTGGAAACAATGTGCAATGGTGAGTTTCTTGATAAAGAACCTGATGAAGCTTTAGACTATTTGAACCAGTTGGCTGAAAATTCTCAATCTTGGCATAGTACTAACACTTCTGAAAATTCAATTAGATCTAATCTTGTAAGTGCTAATAAAGGAAAATATCACCTTAGTCAAGAGGAAGATCTAAATGCTAGGTTTGCCAGTTTAGCCAGAAAGGTGGAAGCCATGGAATTAAGAAAAGCAAAAGAAATCAAATCTGTACAAAATGAAGAAATTTGTGGCATTTGTGATGACTTAGGACACCCAACACATGAATGTCCTAACATTCCTATTTTTAAAGAAGTTGTACATGAGCAAGTAAATGCAATGAATAATTTTAAAAAGCCATTTACTTCTTCTTTTTCAGATACATACAATCCGGGATGGAGAAATCACCCAAACTTCAGCTGGAAGAACAATACTCAGTCACAATTCATGCAACCACCACCTCCTCAGGCACAACAGGACTCTCAAAATTCTCAAGGATATGCACCTTATGTCCCACCATATAGGAAAAACCTTGAGGAAACACTGCATGCATTCATAGAAAAGCAAGAGGCCATTAATAAACAAAACAATCAAACCATGAATGACATAAAAGAAACTCTTGCCAAACTTACTTCTGCTCTTACTATTCATGAGAAAGGAAAATTTACTTCTCAACCTCAACCAAATCCCAAAGGTCAGTACAGTCTAAATGAAGGGAGTTCAGAAAACCAACAAATGGACTAAGTCAAGTCGGTGATAACTCTTAAGAGTGGAAAGGTTGTTAAAAAACAAATTCCTGAACCATGTGAGAAAGAAGATGAACCAATTCCCCAAGAAAATGAAGAAGCTAATCAAAAGGAAACCAAACTCTCTCCTTCACCCCCATTTCCTTAAGCATTGAATAACCCAAAGAAATTAGACCATCGCACTGAAATTTTTGAAATTTTGAAACAAGTGAAGATCAATATTCCTCTGTTAGATGCTATCAAACAAATTCCTTTTTATGCCAAATATTTGAAGGACTTGTGCACTGTTAAAAGGAAACTAAATGTGAAAAAGAAAGCATTTTTAGCTGAACAGGTAAGCTCCATTCTTCAGAATAATAATGCGTTGAAATATAAAGACCCTGGTTGTCCTACACTTTCATGCATTATTGGAGAACATAAAATTGAAAAAGCTTTACTTGATCTTGGTGCTAGTGTCAATTTGCTTCCATATTCAGTTTATCGAAAGAACTCAACTTAGGTGAGTTAAAACCAACTTCTGTAACTCTTCTACTTGCAGATAGATCAATCAAAATTCTAAGAGGAATAGTGGAAGATGTGTTGGTTCAAGTTGATAAATTCATATATCCTGTGGATTCAATCAAAATTCTATGGTTGATAGTTGTAAGTCAATTCTTGTTATTTTAGGCTGTCCATTTTTAGCAACATCTAATACTTTGATAAATTGCAGAAATGGAGTGGTGAAGCTAACATTTGGAAACATGACACTAGAGCTTAATGTTTTTAACATGTGCAAGCAACCACAGGAAGTCTTTGATGAAAAAGAGGAAGTTGAAGGAATTGAAGCCATTATAGATGATCATCTTCAAACAAAGAGTTCTTCTGACCCATTAGAAATTTGTTTAGTCAATTCATTGGATTCAGACATGCAATTAGAAGATGATATCTCTGAAATTTGTTCTTTGCTTGATTGTACACAGGCAATGGAGTACAAGGGATGGAAACCAAGATTTGAAGAGCTAAAACCCATGAATGATAATGCCCATGAAGAAGTACCCACACTGGAACTAAAGCCATTACCTACTGGGTTGAAGTACATATTTTTGGGAGAAAAGCAAAACTTTCCAGTGGTAATATCCTCGTCTCTTACTGAAGAACAAGAAGGTATGTAAGCTTTTGATACTTTAGATTGGAACTTCCTGATTCAAGTGCTTCATTCTTTTGGTTTTGATGACATATTCTGCAATTGGATTCGTCAGATTTTACTTTCTGCTAAACTTTCACTTTCTATTAATGGTAAAAATTTCATTGGTTTCTTCAAGCTTAATAAGAGGGGGTTCGAGGTGATCCCTTATCTCCCATTCTTTTCCCTTGCCATCTTCTTGATCAAGAAGTGTTGAGCGAGGTATAACAAATACCTGGTCTTGGAGGGTCGATTACACTCTATGTCCGGTCCAAGAGGTGTGGTGATGCCTAGTCATGTTTTGTATGCATGATGTTTTGGTCTTTTGCAGAGCAACCAAAAGGAGTCTTCCGAATCTTATGAATCTATTCAAGGATTATGAAAGCGAGAAAAATGTCTCGGGTCAGGTTGTTAGCAATGACAAATCCAAATTTTATCTAGGTTCCTCTATCAGATCTGATGGAATTTCCTCTATCCTTGGTTTTAATGCTGGTTGTCTTCCCTTCACTTATCTAGGGGTGCCTTTATTTAAAGGAAGACCTAAACGTGTTCACTTAATGCCTATTGCTGACAGAATTAAAAATAAACTTTCCTCTTGGAAAGGATCCTTGCTGTCTATTATGGGAAGAGTTTTACTGGTTAAGTCAATTATTCAAGGTATGCTTCTTTATAGCTTCAAGATCTATGCTTGGCCTGCTAATCTCATTAAAATGATGGATGGTTGGATTCGAAACTTTGTTTGGTCGGAGATATTCACAATAGAAAATTGAGTTACTGTTGCTTGGAGCAAAGTTTGTAAGCTTTGTCTTTGGAGGGTGGTCTGAACATAAGGTCAATTAAATCTATCAATGATCTTTGGTATGCTTAAGTTGGGTTGGGAATTCCTTTCTTCTAATGAACAATGGTCTTCTATTTTGAAAGCTAGAGCTTTCAGGAATAATAAATTGGTTGCATATCATATCTCTTCTTCGATTTGGTCTGGTATTAAGTCATACATGCATACCATTCAAGATCATTCCTTATGGCAAATAGCTGGCAATGGGGCTTCTATTAACTTTACGGACTGATCACTTTTTGGTTGTCTACTCCAATTGTGGATATAATTGGTATCCCAAATGACTTGCATAAGTCTCTGAAATCTAAAGTTAATCTAAAGTTAGATTTCATTGAAAATGGCATGGTCAATTCCTATTGATTTGATATCTAAGTTTCTGTTCTGCAATCAGAAAATCCAAAAGGTTATAATACCTTTCCAGACTTGTCATGATTCTCTGATTTGGACTAAATCTGATTCTGGTAAATTAAGTTTCAAGGATGCTTACTCTTTTCATAATTCGATACAAAATGTTGTTCCTTGGGCGAAGTATATATGGAGTAAATGCATTCCTCCTTCTAGATCATTTCTGTTATGGCGTGATTCTCATGATAAAATGCCTACTGATGATAAACTTTGGTCCAAAGGTTGTACTATTGTTTCGTTTGTTGTCTTTGTGGTCTTGCAAAAGGAAAACAACTTGTCATCTGTTTCTTGAGTGCACTTTTGCAAAGTTTATTTGGAGCTGGTTTGGCGGCATTATTATAATATGGTGGATTGTTCCAAAAGTTCCTTTATAATCCTATCATTATGCAACGAGGATGGAGTTCTCAAACTCGTGATGTTGTCCTAGCCGCCATTATTTTCTCTCTTTGGGCAATTTGGTGCTGCGAGAAACAAAGCAAGATTTCATAATGTAAAAATCTCTTGTGCAATCACCATTACTTTGATCGTGGCTAATGTTTCTCTTTTCCAAAATAATAATTCTTCTAATGGTGCTTGTCCTCATCGAATCGATTCTTTAATTCTTCAAGCCTTTAAGATCGCTCCTCATCACGGGAATGCACAGGTGAGTCTTCAATTTCATTTTAAGGAAGTTTCTTGGTATCCCCTTCTGTTATATGATAAAATGCAATATCGACGGTCTTTGCCAAAGGGTGCCCTGGTCCAAATGATTGGTTGCGGTGGGATATTTAGAGATAGCTCTATTGTTTGCTTCTCTTGGTTGTTTTGCTTATAATTTGGGTATTAAGTCTGCCCTTTTTGCTGAATTATCACCTGCTATTCTAGCCATTGAGATTGCTTTCAAAAAACGTTGGCTTAATTTATGGCTTGAATGTGATTCTCAATTGGTTGTTGCAGCTTTCACCAATATGAATATTGTCCCTTGGCAATTACAAAACAGATGGAAAAATTGCTTAGTCTTATCCAAGCAAATGAAGTTCTCCTGCTCTCACATTTATAGAGAGGGTAATGCTTGTGCGGACAAACTTGCTAATCATGGCTCTTCTACTTCTGGTTTTGTTTGGTGGAACACAATTCCTTCTTTCATTGCTAGAAGACTTCTTTAAAAATAGAAATGATGTCTCTAGCTTTAGATTTAAAGATCTGTAATTTTTTTTTTTTTTTTTCCATGGGTTCGGTTTCTTGTCCACCCATGTTTTCTTATGTATTTTTTTTATTATATCTTTTTAATATATTTATGGTTTGCTGCAAATGATTGATATCGGCAGAGGTGCCAACTTAGTTGGGATGTCTGCCTTTAGAGTGATGCTTTTACAAACCATTTGCTTAAAAAAAAAAAAAAACAAGAAGGTATGTTAACAGAAGTACTTAAAAGGCATAAAAATGCAATTGGATGGACATTAAAGGATATAAAAGGCATTAATCCATTGATTTGTACACATAGAATACATTTAGAGGATAATGCTAAAACTTCTCAACAACCTCAAAGAAGATTAAATCCACACATGAAAGAGGTAGTTAGAGCTGAAGTCCTTAAATTGCTTGATGTTGGAATTATTTATCCTATCTCTGATAGTCAATCGGTAAGTCCTACACAAGTTGTGCCTAAGAAATCTGGAATAACAGTGGTTGAAAATGATAAGGGAGAATTAATACCTACGCGAGTCTCATCTAGTTGGCGTATGTGTATTGATTTTAGAAAATTAAATGCTACTACTAGGAAAGATCATTTTCCCTTGCCATTTCTTGATCAAATTCTGGAAAGGGTAGCAGGACATCCATACTACTGTTTTCTTGATGGTTTTTCAGGTTATAATCAAATACCAATTGTATTGGAAGATCAAGAAAAGACCACTTTTACATGTCCTTTTGGTACTTTTGCATATAGAAGAATGCCTTTTGGACTTTGTAATGCTCCGGCAACATTTCAAAGATGCATGTTAAGCATTTTTAGTGACATGATTGAGCATTATTTAGAGGTTTTCATGGATGATTTGACAGTTTTTGAAAATTCTTTTGAAAATTATCTTGATAATTTGGAAAAAGTTCTTAAAAGATGCAAAGAAAAAGGATTTGTGCTAAACTGGGAAAAATGTCATTACATGGTTACCTCAGGAATAGTGTTAGGTCATGTGATTTCTTCTAAAGGAATTGAAGTTGATAAGGCCAAAGTTGAATTAATTGCTCATTTGCCTTCCCCAAAAACAGTCAGAGAAGTTCGTTCCTTTTTAGGACATGTGGGATTTTACAGAAGATTCATTAAGGACTTTAGTGCCATATCTAGACCATTATGTAATCTTCTGTTGAAAGATGCACCATTTGATTGGACTCAAGAATGTCAAAAATCTTTTGAAAAATTAATTGGTCTTCTGACATCTGCTCCTATCATGCAATCTCCTGACTGGTCCTTACCTTTTGAGTTAATGTGTGATGCTAGTGATTTTGTTTGGGCTATTTTTTTAGGCCAAAGAAAGGAAGGTAAGCCTCATGTGATTTGTTACGCAAGTAGAACTTTAAACAGTGCACAAATGAATTACACCACTACTGAAAAAGAACTACTTGCTGTAATTTTTGCACTAGACAAATTTCGATCTTACTTAATTGGCTTTTCTATTGTGATTTTCACCGATCATTCTGCTGTTAGATATTTGATGTCTAAGCAGGATGCCAAACCAAGATTGATACGATGGATCTTGTTGCTTCAAGAATTCAACATCATAATAAAAGATAAGAAAGGAGCTGAAAATGTTGTCGCTGATCATTTGTCCAAACTTACAATAGGCTCACCTTTTGATAGCACACCTATCAATGATTCTTTTCCTGATGAATTTTTATTTTCTGTCAATTCCATGCCTTGGTTTGCTAACATAGTCAACTTTCTTGTAACAGGAAAGATGCCGCCTCAATGGACGCACCAAGATAGAAGGAAATTTTTGACAGAGGTAAAAAATTTTTATTGGGATGACCTATACTTGTTCAAATATTGTGCTGATCAAATCTTTCGGAGATGTGTGCCCGACAGTGAGGTAGGTAGTGTCATTAAATTTTGTCACTCGGATGCATGTGGAGGTCACTTCTCTTCAAAGAAAATAGCTGCGAAAATCTTACAGTGTGGATTTTATTGGCCCACTTTATTTAAGGACTGCTATACTTTTTGCAAAAGTTGTAAAAATTGTCAAAAGTTGGGCTCAATTTCAAAAAGAAATATGATGCCTCTGAACCCTATCCTTGTCATTGAAATTTTCGATTGTTGGGGAATTGATTTCATGGGTCCATTTCCATTTTCATTTGGATTTGTATATATTTTGGTTGCAGTTGATTATGTTTCAAAATGGATTGAGGCGATTCCATGCCGACACAATGATCATAAAACTATTCTCAAATTTTTAAAAGAAAATATCTTATGTCGATTTGGAATCCCTCAAGCTATCATAAGTGATGGGGGAACACATTTTTGCAATAAACCATTTGAATCTTTAATGAAGAAATATGGTATTACACACAAAATTGCCACCCCTTATCACCCTCAGACAAGTGGACAAGTTAAATTGGCAAATAGGGAGATTAAACAAATTTTAGAAAAAACGATTAATCCAAATCGTAAAGATTAGTCTTTAAGACTAAACGATGCACTTTGGGCTTACCGTACTGCTTTCAAAACATCTTTGGGCATATCACCCTATCGGTTAGTCTATGGAAAACCTTGTCACTTGCCTGTAGAATTGGAACATAAGGCATTTTGGGCCATTAAAGCTTTCAATCTAAATCTTGATGATGCTTGCAAGATACGCAAATTGTAATTAAATGAACTTGAGGAATTGAGAAATGATGCATATGAGAACTCAAAGATTTATAAAGCCAAAACAAAAGCTTTTCATGACAAGATAATTTTAAGAAAATCTTTTGAAATTGGTCAAAAAGTTCTGCTTTATAATTCTCGCCTGCACCTATTCCCTGGAAAATTGAGATCTAGATGGAGTGGTCCTTTTGTTGTCAAACATGTGTATCCTCATGGGGCTATAGATATTGAGAATCCTAGGAATGGTAATGTGTTTAAGTCAATGGACCAAGGCTCAAACCATTTCTGGAGAACCAAGTTAATGAGGTAGAATTCATCTCTCTTTTTGATCCTTGTTATGAATAGAATTCACTCTAATTTTGTTGCCTTGTTTTTGTAGTTCTTTGTGTTGCCGGTTAAGTGGCGGATACAGTACTCCATGACTCTCAAGTCGGTTTGTTTTTCAATTTTCCAAAATAACTGAATCCTTCTTCTCCCTTAAAATGGATGCCATTCTTTCAAACCTGAGAAAACATTTTCCTTCTCTCCCTCAAAATGCTCTAAAAAAAATCTACAAAGTTCGATGTGAAAGATTGAGACTGTTAATGCACAAAGGTATGCCAGAAGATGTACGCTGGATAATTGAAGCAAAGGTCCGACTAGCAGGTGAGTCTTCAATTTCATTTGACTCATACATGCCAGGTCTTGGAAGAAGTTCGTATTCTAAAAGGAGAAGAGCAAAAAGGTTACAAGTCTGTTACAAATGTGGACGATGGAATTGTAACATGCAATGTCGTTCTTTGGGGATGATTTCCGCAAATAGATCCTTCATTAAGAATGGACTGAGTAAGGAGTCATTAGATGATATCTTATTGACTCTTGAGACGCGTTCTTATAGATTGATGCAGGGTGAAATTCTTAATTTGTGGAATCTCTTCAAGGATGAAGAAAAACGCTACAGTCTTGGGAATCTGACTCTAAAAGACCCTGTTTGCCAATTTATAAGAAAATTGGATGGGAAGCTTATCCTTGACTCATAGAAGGTGTTTAAGCCGTTACTGGATGTTAAACCAGAGGCAGATGTGAGCCATATCTACAACAATCAATCAGTACATATCATCTTCTTCTTCTTCTTCATGTAATCTTAAAAAAAAAAAAAAAAAAAAAAAAAAAAAAAAAAAAAAAAAAAAATAGAAAAAAAATATTTGATCAAGGGCGTCCTAGGAAGGAATACCATGGCTTTAATTAGTTGTGGAGCCCGGCTTTTTGGGCATCTCTGACCCGTCATTGACTCTCGGGTGGACCTTTGCACATTTTTTTTTTTTAAAAAAAAGTTTGTGAGTGTCTCTTCGACGACATGAACCTTGGTGACACGCAGTATAAATATGCCACTACTTTTCATGACGCGCAATATAAAGATACGCCATGAAAGCTGTACATACAGGTATGTCATCATTTGCTATTATATCTTTTTTATTTTTGTAAGATTTTGCTGTATTTTGGTTTTGGACAGACGATCCTTTAAGCAGGGTCCTTCAGGGGTTTCTAGACTTCTTTACCCTGATAGTTTTCTTGAAGTCACCAAAAAAAAAAAATCCTTTACCTTTGATCTTTGATCCTGATCCAAAGAATAGCTCGGATAGATTGGTCAACAGGAGGCAGAGAGGAAACAAGATGAAAAATGAGCCAGATTTGACACTTCGTTTATAGCTTTTCTTTACTTTTGATTTTATTTATCGTACTTTGTTTCTATTTAAATTTGTGTCAGATTTCTCCAACAAGTAATATCTTCTATCCTTTACTCATCTATATTTTAACATTAAGGACAATGTTGTGATCTAGTTGGGGGGGAAGGATAGTTGACCTAAAAAAAAATTTTTTTTTTGTTTGGGAAGTATGATATGATTGTCATGGACTTACTAAACTAATTAGTAATGGCAGAGTAAGGAGTAATTTTACTTCTGCGACGCATCTTAATTGGTGGTAGAGTAAGGAGTTTTTTAGGTAGTAATTAATTAGTATTGATTTGTGGAAGTAACAAAGTTTTTGTCTTTTGATTTCCTTTGAAAGATTCAAGCGAATGCACTCTCACATCCTTGGAAGCAATTGAAATTCAGGAATCATAGCATGATTGAATAAATTATCTTCTTTCTTAAATTTCACATGCTTAGTTATGGATGTTGAATTGGTGGATAGAGAATGATAGAAATATGCCTTGTGAGATTTTGAGCCTATTGATGAATGGATTGAATATTTGTACCATTCTCTTCTTTCTTGTGTGATTTTCACTCATGGAATTGTTACTCTAGAACTAGCTTTGATTCTTTTTTAGGCTACATTTTCACATGCATACATTAATATGATTGAGGCATTTTAAAATAACTACTTTGACCAAATAGCTATCCTTGTATATTTTCCATTGTGTAACCCCTTTGAACTTGTTTGACCATTCCTTGTTTTTAGCTCATCTCATCCTTCAAAAAAAAATTAAAAAAAAAACATGTTTTTACCCAACCTTAGGGAATAAGAGAGCATTGACCTTGTTCTTGAATAAGTGTGGGGGTGTGTGTGCAAAATGATCCCAAAAAAAAAAATTTTGAACACCATTGCAATCAAAGGATTATCAGAATAAAGGTGGATGCTTGGAAACAACAGGAAGAAAAGGAGAATGTTCAAGTCTAACAATGAATTCAATTCACCAATTTGAGATTGATCTTCAACAAAACATTAGTCAAATGTTGGTGATTGTCCTTTATGATGAATATTCTCAAACATTTTCTCCACTTTAACTGTACCATAATGCTCTTTTATTCTCTTTGATATTTATCTTTTCATATCCATATTATTCTCTCTCATTTACTATGACCCCATTGCAACCTTGAATAAAGTCCTCTTGATTTTTGTATGCATGTGTTGTGAGTAGCGGAGAAGTAGAAGATAAGCAAGCCTATGGTAGTGCAATTGTTTATGGGTTGAATAGAGTGAAATACTTACCTATTAAACACTTGAGAGATTGAGAGTGAAATTCTGTGAGGATCTATCATTCTTGATTCATTCTTTTCAACTAAAGTTTCCTTGCTTGCTGGATTGAGATGTGAAGAAATGTTACCTCATTAATGCTTTGATCCCTTGAATTTCTTGTTGCTCTTCTTGCTTCATCGAGTCTTTTAGAGTTTTTAGTTTTTTAGAGTTCGACAAGTATCGTTGTCTCCTAAACTTTGGTTTTATGTGTTTTGCCCAGGAGTGCAAAAAGCTAAGTGTGGGGGAATTTGATAAGCATATATTTTATACATTAATAAACCCACATTTTTAGTCATTTACACTCTTCATGTACTTAATTGATTAAGCCTGGTTATGTTTTGTAAGTTTGAACTCAAATTGGACTTAATTGATTTTTTCAGCATTATTTGGGTCTTACGTTGTTTCTGTATTTCGGTCATATCTTGAGTTCTAAATGTTTGATAATCAGGAATTTTACCTTCTAGGAAAGATAAGAGAGAGCTCTACAACTTTGATGAAGAGCTCAAAGTCTCAATCAGACATCTAGTAGAGCTAATTGGGCTTGGAAGACAGAACACGAGTTTTGTGTCTGAAACCTGAACAGTGTACAGTAATCAGAGCATAACTCGGGCTTCAAGAATTATCTTGGGCTAAAATTTGGACATTTGAAAGTTAAGACCCAGATCTAAAACTTTCATGTTGAACACAAAACTTGATTCAGGCTCCTTGATGGTGATATTGGGTCTGAAAGTCAAACCAGAGGTGTTAAAACTGGGCCTGAACAGTTTGTAGTAATTGGGTCATATTTTGGGCTGTAAGACGAATTTTTGGGTGATTCTAGAGCCATTGGAAAGCTTAGATAATTTCCTAGAACTTTCATGAAGACCACTTGGCTCGAAAATGACGAAATCAATGACTTAAGCAATGAATGATTTTAGAGACAAGAAATCTCAATGATTTTTCACTCTTATCCTCACCATTTGGCATTCTCCACTCATTCATCCACTCATCCCACCTACCCCTAATCAGCCCCTTTGTCATTTTGTATCCCTAATCCTCTATAAAAGACACCATTGGCTGACCATTTGGGGTGTAACGCCCCTTTTTCAAGTAGGGAACATCGCATTGTCAAATAAAAAAAATGTGGAAATTAAATAATTAGTCAATTAAGACCCGGTTCAGTTAATTAAATTTTAGCCAACTTGATACTTTAATACGTGAGAAAAATGGCAGTATAATTTTTTTTTGTTAAATTAAATATGCGGAATGTGAATGAAAGTAAGGAATAAAACAGTAAATAGAATTTATATCTGAATAACACATACACTTATATATTGAAATATGACTATATTCTAAGTACAAGCCTGGACATCTCCAAAAAGCAAAAACTATACCCAACCCAAGGTAATCATGCATATATATCCATCATGCATATACAAAATATACAGCCCACCAAAAGTAATACATCAGGCCCCCAAAATAAAAACACTGGCAACCATCAGTAGCCACCAGTAAAAATCAATCCCTCAGATGAGGAGGAACCGTGTCAGGATCCTCAGCGGGATCTTCCTCTTCCGAGGAAACCTCCATTGGAACCACTGAAGCACGGGACGGGGCCCGAGCGGTGGAATCAAAGGAGTCCTCCCGTGGAGTGTAGTAGCGGTCGCCCCACATCTCACGGATGGGCAAGTAAAACTCTAAACGTAGGCTGACGTGGCAGGTGATCACGGGTGCCTCATGTCGTCTCCAGGCAAGGGCGATGGACACGTCTCCCAAGTAGACGCAACGGTCAGAGTTCAGGTTGATGTGCCAGCACTCTGGCCCTCCGAGGAAGGTCAGACGCACGTCACCCAGAAATCCTCGCATACGCGTCCCCATCGTCAACGGCAGATACTAATCACGTTCGGGCCAGAAGCCAGGGAAGTCAGGGGCTTCTAACTCGTTGCCGCCGTCTTCGGTGAACACAATATGAATACAGACAACAGATAGCAGAACACAGAAAGAGGTAAGACATCCTACATCATTACCAATTATAGCATACTAGAAACAGAACGGCGCCACGCGCCCAAATAGCAATTCAGAAACAACATACTTAAATAATAAGCAGTAATTCCACGGTAAGCAAATAAACAGTTCCAGGCAGATAATCATCATATTAACAATTAAATTAATTATAGTTGCAGAAAATAAGAATTTATGATGACAGTGTATATCATGATTCACATGCATGCTTTCCTAATACCTACTCCATGGAGCTAGACTCAAACAATCGGAGAGAAAAATCAGGAGACATGTCTGTAACTCGGCTGCCGAGGCCAGTGCTATCAATAATATTCTCGTGCACAATCATGGCATTGTACAGACATTCTACACTAGATCACGATATAGGATAGTGTCTCGGTCCGGATCGTCGGTGCGTTTGCATTGGTCTACCTCACGGGCAGGAGAGCTACCAACCTCCCATTGCGAGGAACCCGCGCCCGACGCCCCAAGGTACCAATGACCTACACTTGTCTATTCGCACCCGCACTAAGGTGTGTTCAATCTCCTAGGCAACTAGGCCTTACAACAGTCCACAAGGACAATCACAATGCATAAGACACTATGCATGCACATGTATGATCCACAATCTCATACAATTTCATAATATGCCACATTAGGCCAATATAAGCATCAGTATATAAATGGTCACTCACATGGACCCACAACAACATAATATAAATACCAAGCCAATTGATGCATCATTAGGTTCATTACGAATCCTAACTTAGAGTTGATTCCCCTTTTTCAAGGTTTATGCTCAAAATAAATTCTTGTAATCAATTTAACGTTCCAAGGCAATTCAATTTCCTATAACCTACATTTTATTTAAGCTCTTAAGCTTCACACTCTCATGTTCTTCACTCACTTAGAATTTCCTTAAATCTTATGATAATTTCACTCTTAGTTCTTCAAAATTCATGAAATCTTGATTATAATAAATTCTTCTAACTTATTTATCGTTCATTCCATTACACAGGTTCCTAATTACCTAATTCATTATGCTTCCAATTTACCAAAATCACATACTTACACTCAAAAATATATTAGAGGTTGTGGCCTCACAATGGATCCAATTTAAAATCCTTTCAAGCCAATATCTTGCATGTTATTCCTTCAATTCATTTAAGTTGTTCACTTGTTAAATTAGCTCACCAAGAACCCTAGTTTCTTGGCCTCAAAACCGTAGCCATCATGGTGGTTTCCATTCCTAATTTTTCTTCCATTGAGTTCCATTTAATACATTAATTAATTTAAGTCTTATACTAATTACAATTTCATCACAAATTCCCTAAATTCCTAGCCTAAAACCGTGAGCCTCCAAGAAGGCTTCTCCAATGTTTTTCTTCCATTTTCAACCACAAGATCCAATCCAACATAGCATTATATACAACCATTCAATTCAATAGCATAAATCAAGTAAAATCAACACATAATCACACTAATCACAAAACCAAAGGATAACCCTCATTAGGGTTTTTCCATAAACCACACAAATCAAGATTCCTAGATGCTAAGAGAGGTTGAGGAGGATTGTCTTCCTCTTACCAATGTGTAGAAAACAAGAATAACACCAAGGAAGCTTCTTGAATTTTCGGATTGCACTTCTCCAAAAACCCTAAAAATTCAACTTTGTCAAAACAACATCAAGGCTTGAAAAATCAACCATGGATGACCAATAAGAAGACTACAACCAAGAAAATAAGAGAAGAGGAGAGTGGTCTTGAAACTTACCCAAAATGCTCAAAGTTGGAGCTTGAAGAAGATGATGAAAATGGAGGATTTTCAAGAAACTCCAAGAAGAAAAAGTGTTTAGAATGTTGAGAGGATTCAAGAAATGTAGCTAGATGAAATTTTTGTGAAGATTTGGTGGTTGAGGGGCTGCTGGCCGTGGAGCTTGGTAGAGAGAAGGAGGAGAGAAAATTCAAGGAAGAAGAAGAAGAAAGGATGAGAGAGAAAGTGTTTTTGGAAATTAATGAATTAAAGTGATAAAATGAATTAATGAAATGTGATAATTCTCCTTGCTTGGGGCTGCTTCCAGCCGTGTGGAGAGAGAAGAGAGAGTGGGGAAATTGGCTTCCAAGAGAAGCTAAGGGTATTTGGGTCAATATTTGGTCAAAGCTTCTCAAAGAAGCTTTGATTTTTAAACATTAAATTTGAATTAAAGTGACTTGATTAGACATAAAGTGGATTGCATTAGGATAATGTGATAGTATTTTTATTACACACTATTATCCAATGGATAATAGTTACAGTTGACAGAAGTCAGTATTTAATTAATCTGACAGATGAATTTTTCGTTGTATTGATTTATTTTATCTGTTAAGATTTCTCGAAAATTATGAAATCTCGTCTCGTAAAGATCCCCGTCGACTTATCCATGTGTCAAGTCTCGGGTTTAGCAAGATCCCCCGTCGACTTATCCGTAGTTCAAGGATCGCAGAGAAAACATCGCGTTTTCCCAGTTTCGCTCAGTACGCACGCAAAACGAGGAATATACTGTAATATTCGACGTTTTCGAAAAATTCTCAGAAAATTATCAAAAATTGAAAATATTATAAAACGACTATCCGTCATATAAATTTCCAATTTTTGAAGCATTACAGTCGTTTTCACGACTCTGCTCAATATTCACGTAAAACGAGAAATATATTAAAATATTCATCGTTCTCGGATAATTCCGAAACAATTCACATAATTCTCAAATATTGGAAAATGACTATTCGTGGTGAAATAATCAATTTTCGGAGTGTTACACTGTCGGTCTCGATTCTTGCGGGGGCGCCTCATTCTCTCTTTCAAGCTATTGTGTCAGTTGCTATAACATGACTTGGATCGCTTACGTAAAAAGACGAAAAATATATTAAAATATTCAACGGAATTTTGGAGTGAGAAAAATTCTAGAAAAATTCCTAAAAATCAAGAATAATATAAAATGAACATTTATGATCAATTAGATATTTTTCAGGATGTTACATCAATGGCAAGATCTCGATACCAACTTCCATTTCAATCTTGAAATAATCAATTTTCGGCACTTGGTGTTAGGCTTAGTTTGTACAAGTTGTGGTTATGCTTGTTTATTGTTTTCCTTTGTTGTAATTTTCTCTTGTTCTAAATTGAAGTCATGTTCATCTTTCTCTTCTTCTCTCTTTATTTCTTCTTATCCATGAGTAACTAAATCTTCATCTTTCTTGGGTGAAAGAGTGAAGCTCTTGGTAATGAAATAAGGTTAGATTATTTTATTTCTTGTGCTTAAATAATATTTTATTAAATGAACATTATATGTGTTGTATTTTGTTTCCAATCAATTTAGAAACCTTCTTTGTTAATGGAGATCTTGATTTATTGTAGACAATAGGATTGGCACAGTGAATGCTTGAACTCATTTACAAATGTTGGTAGATAATTAAAGGAATCATAATATGATTACATATATAACTAAACTTTGAATGTTATATTTTCCGATTGGAACCTCCGTTGTGTGTGGATTTCAATTGAGTTAAAAAGAGAAATAATCTTACCTTTAATTTATTACCAAGAATGGATCTCCTAACCCAAGCAAGCCCTTAAATTCATTTGTGAACTTGTTTTATTACTTTTGGTGTTGTGACAAATCCTGTTCTTACCTCAATTAATTTTTCTTCATCAATTCCCTGTGGATCAACCTCGGACTCCCGATAAATTTACTACTTGAGACAACCTGCACTTGGGTTTGCATCTTTAAATCCCGCAGTCATCAACCTACCCATATAGGTACTATCATTACATTTTCCATTCTTTTTCCTATTTAAACGCTTCATTTTCTTCATTTTCATCTAACTCATAATCATTCAAAGGGAGGGTGAGTGTAGAAATGGAGAGAGCTTTTGTTCATCAATTTACAAATATTTGTATATTTTATGGGTCAAGTTTTAGGAAGGGTACAAAGTTTGTAGAAGCAGTAGGAACTCTTGGTCGAGCGCTTGTTGCGAGGAAATTTCGTGTAGTATATGGGGGAGGTAGCCTTGGGTTAATGGGGGTTGTGTCAATCACTGCACATCTAGGAGGCAGTCAGGTTTTAGGTATCATTCATAGAGCTTTAACTCAAAGGAGTATCTTTGGAAAGAGAATTGGGGAGGAACTACGAATATCATCTATACATGGATGAATGACTAAAATGCTTGATAATTCTGATGCATTCATTGCCTTACTAGGTGGCTATGGCACTTTGACAGAAGTTTTTCAAATTATCTCTTAGGCCCAACTGAACATCCACCATAAACCCATAGGTTTGTTGAATGTTAATAATTTATTTGATGGTTTGTTATCTTTTTTTGATCATGCTGTGGAACAGAACTTTATCACACCTTCGGCAAGACGACTCCTTGTCTCTGCTTACACTGCTGATGAATTGATTAATAAATTATAAGCTTTTGTTTATGTACCTGATCCAGTAATAGCTCAAATAGATTGGTCAGAGGGGCACAACAAAGAATGTGGGACTGATCTAACACTCCATTTATAACTTACCTTTACCTTTGATTTTATTTATCGTACTTTGTTTCTATTTAAATTTGTGTTAAGTTTCTCTTTTCAAAAATTGCCACAACAGGTAATATCTTCTATCGTTTATTCATTTATATTTAGACATTGGGGACAATGTAGTGATTTGGTTGGGGGGAAGGATAGTTGACATAAAAAAAAATTAAGAAGTATGTTTATTAATATAATTATCAGCAACTTACTAACAACAAAACTAGATAAAGATGGTAGAGTAAGGAGTAAATTATGCCCTTGAGGTAAATTTACTCTTGAGACGCATCTAAATTGAGGAAGTAACTATTTTGTGTTGATTTGTGAAGTAACGAAGTGTTGTCGTTTGATTTCCTTTGAAGAATTCAAGTGAATGCACTCTCACATCCTTTGAAGCAATTGAAATTTAGGGATCATAGCATGATTGAATAAATTGTCTTTTTTCTTAAATTTCACATGCTTAGTTATGGATGATGAATTGGTGGATTGAGAATGATAGATATATATCTTGTGAGATTTTGAGTCTATTGATGAATGGATTGAACATTTGTATCATTCTCTTCTTTCTTGTGTGATTTTTTACTCATGAAATTATTCCTCTAGAACTTGCTTTGATTCTTTTTTAAGCTACATTTTCACATGCATGCATAAACTTAATTGAGGCATTTTTCTTGAAATAGCTACTTTAACCAAATAGCCAACCTTGCATATTTTCCTTTGCTTAACTCCTTTGAGGTTATTTGATCATTCCTTGTTTCTAGCTCATTACGTGCCTTAAATAAAAAATCATGTTCTTACCCAATCTTAGGGAATAAGAGAGCATTGACTTTGTTATTGGATAAGTTCTTGAACAAGTGTGGAGGTGTGTGTGCAAAATGGTTGGTGAAAAAGGAAAGAGTGGCAAAAAAACAAACAAACAAAAAAATAATGAATATAATAAAAAAAATGTGTAAAGAAAGGCCAACAAGGCAAAAAAGGAAAGGAAAAGAATATGTAAAGGGAATTTGCAATATGTTGGGATGAACTTTTCATGTTTGTTATTTGAACTCAACCCTAATGCTCTTTTATTCTATTTGGTATTTAACTTGTCATTCCATATTGCTCCCCTCCTTTACCTTGACCCCATTATAACCTTGAATAAAGTTCTCTTGATTTGTGTGTGCATGTGTTCTGAGTAGTGGAGAAGTAGAAGATAAGCAAGCTTATGGTAGTACAATTTTTCATGAGTTGAATTGAGTGAAATACCTGCCTTTTAAACACTTAAGGGATTGAGAGTGAATCTTGTGAGGATCTATCATTCTTGATTCATGCTTTTCAATTGAATTTTCCTTGTTTGTTAGTTTGAGATGTGAAGAAACGTTACCTCATAAATGTTTTGATCCCTTGAATCTTTTGTTGCTCTTTTTGTCTATAAACTTTTGCATTCTTGAATATCATTGAAAATTGAGTCTTTTAGAGTTTTTAGCTTTTGAGCTTCTGTTGTTTTTCCTTGTTCCCTAGTTTTGGTCTTATATGTTTTGCCCGAGAGTGCAAAAGCTAAGTGTGGGAGAATTTGATAGCAATATATTTTATTCATTTAATAATCCTCTCACTAGGCTTCTTAAGGTTTCAACTAGGCTTAATTAAGTTAGTTTTGTCACATTTTATGATATTGGCCCTAATTGGATCATTGAATGAATTATTACATGAATTGGCCTTAATTTGTCTATTTGGCAGTGTTCAATAAATTAGCTATAATCTGAGTTGAAAATATTTGATTGATGTGATTCTGTTCTTCTAGGAAAGCTAAGACAATTCTCTACAAGTTTCATAA
Source organism: Ormosia emarginata (assembly GCA_029884605.1). Taxonomy (NCBI): domain Eukaryota; kingdom Viridiplantae; phylum Streptophyta; class Magnoliopsida; order Fabales; family Fabaceae; genus Ormosia; species Ormosia emarginata. The sequence goes on along the minus strand of JAQQTP010000075.1, from coordinate 2,278,502 downwards.
AGACCTCAAGAGTTGAATCACACGTTTGGATAATTTAAATTGAAGTGGAAGCAAGAGCCAGAATGTTGATCCTGACAGCTTGACCTCTACGCATTCATCAGCTCATTTCTTGAGCTATATGAGTTCAATTGACACCAAACTAAGCTCAAATAAAATATAAGATCCAAATATACAACTTTCATGAAGAACGTAAGAGCTTAATCGGATGTATAGTGGGTCAAATTAGGTTTAGAAGTCAGAATATAAGTGTTATTGTTGGAACCTAAACAATATGCAAAGATTGGGTCATAAGTTAGGTTGTAGGAGTTGGATTGGTCTGAAACCAGTGACATTTGAAATCTAAGACAAAATCTTTCAACTCTCATGAAGACCACTTTTCAAAATGATGACATTACGATAGATTTATATTCGTGTGAAGACAGATGAATTAGTTGATGCAAGTGGGGAGACAAGCATGACAATAATTTTTCACTCATCCATTCATTATCTACCCACTCATTAAAAAACTCTATTGTTGTTTTCCACTCATCCACCCACTCATTAAACAACTATTGTCATTTTTCACTCGTTCACTCACTCATTCACCCACTCATCCACTCATTAAACAACTATTGTCATTTTGTACTTTTCATGCTCTATAAAAAGTTACATTAGTTGCTCATTAGAGGCATATTGGTTAAGAGATTAAGATTATGTTCTTGTATCATTTGTTTCCTTTGTTGTAGTTTTCGTTTGTTCTAAATAGAAGTTATGTTTATCTTCTTCTTCTTCTCTCTTTCTTTCTTCTTGTTCATGAGTAACTAATTCTCATTTTGCTTAGGTGAAAGGGTGAAGCTTTTGGTAATGAAATAAAGTTAGATTAATCTATGTCTTGTGCATGAATAATATATTATCAAATGATCATTATATGTGTTGTATTTTATTTCCAATTAATTTAAAACCCTTCGTACAAAGTGGAGATCTTGATTCGTTGTAGACAAAAAATTGACACAATGAATGCTTGAACTCATTTACAAGTGTTAGCGTTAACGAATAATTAAAGGAACCATAATATAATTACATATGTAACTTTAAATGAACTTTGAATGTTGTATTTTTCGATTAGAACCTCCTTCATGCGTGAATTCCAATTGAGTTATAAAAAAATAGTCATTAATTTATTACCAAGAGTAAATTTTCAAACCCAATCAAATCATTTTCATTTGTGAATAATTTTTTATCACATTTATTTTTGTGATAAATATTTTTCTTACATCAAAGAATTTTTTTCATCAATTCCCTATAGATCAACTTCAAATTTCCAAAAATTTATTACTTAAAGATAACTTACACTTAAATTTGTAACACATCATTCGTATCACTGTTCTCCCGAGCGGCGCTCTGTTCCCAATCTTTAATTCACTTTTTATAGTATTTTTGTTCCTTCCCCTTTTATGTTGCACGCAAGGTATGCATGGTACACAACGTGATTAGATTGGCCCATTAGCTTGTAGGCCCCATGTGACTTTTGGCCTTATATTAGTCATGAACCTGCACAACATATATTCAAAGTAGGTTAGACTTTGTAATTTAGGCTTCATTTAAAAATTCTTCACCACCTTTTATCTAAATTAATTATTAAGTCCTGAAATTTATCACAATAATTAAATTAATAATTTTAAATAAATAAATTAATAATATCATAAAATCATTTCAATTAAATATGAAATATAATAATACCTATTTTTATACGAAAAATATATAACATTAAGTTATTATCATGCAGCAAGAAACGTGAATGTGATACACAATTTAATCCAACAATTCATCTCTAGAACTCTCTAGATTCTCTTTTTCCTTTCTTTATTTTCTCTTAAAATTCTCTTAACTGCTTTCCAATGAGATTTTAAAGGAGATTGCATAAATTGACAAACCCGATTAACATAATAGGAGATCTCAAGCCTGATGATTGTAACATATTGAAGGTTGCCCACAATAGATCTGTAACACCCTAATCCTAGATACTGTAAGTAAATAGAATTAAGAGTGTCACTTAAAAACTTAAGCATAATTATAACTTATATAATACCTAGTCACACATAATTATATAGAGCCTTTAGTAACTGGTAAAGGGAACAAGATAATTTTACACAATTAATAAATTGCTCCTTGTTACAAAATTACAAACCATGAGAGCAAAAATACAAAACTAATAAATTAATTACAATAATGATATATATAAATTTACAAAATAGCTATGCAAAGTCTTTATTGCCTCTTTTCGCTCTTGCTTTGATCCTAGACTGGATTTACCATGAAAATAAAAAATGTGGGTGAGAATTTGAAATTCTCAGTAGTAAGTTTATAAAACATAACATTATAATAATTCCAGTTATTATAGTCAAAACCGGTACATAAATATTAAATAGAAAGGTAATATAATCTAAGACGTAGTCCTTTCACTTTACTCACCTTAGTGGCCACTACCATTCATAGCTCAAATCTCTTACCAAGGCACAGTTAAGCCTTCATTAACTCAATCAATACTTTAATGCTTCTACAATTCTTAACAAATATCATTAGTAATAATTTAAGTCACAATCAAAAGATTACTCCTCTGTCTTAGAGTATGAACATGACGTATATATGACATAAAAACAATCATTTTCGTTCAAAGCTTAGTATTAACACATGGATTAAATACATGGAAACGATGTTATAAAACATGACAGCCATATACGTTGAAATATCCAACCATGTTCTCATTAAATTAACATCTCAAACACAACATATAACCACTATAAATTATTTTAGCCAAGATATATATATATATATATATATATATATATATATATATATATATATATATATATATATATATATATATATATATATACCATACCTTCTTTCATCACATCCCATTAGGCATCTATGCTACACCTTGTTGTTTATACTATTTTTCTACCAAATCCTTACTCATTCAAATTTAACGTGCCATTATTTTTCATTATCATACAATCAACCTTTGCCTCCCATAAGAAGTAATTACCAAGTATAAACTCAAAATACATTGCATTAGTTATGTATAAGAAAACAAGACACAAAAATAAACTTATTTCAAAGTCTCTAAGGGTGGGAAACCCTTGCTTGTCCGTAAGCTCCAATGGTACAAATACAAAGTCATGGTCAATCTTTAATAACAAAGTGTACAACTTGGTTCCATTCTTCACATTCCACAAGTTCACACAAGTGAACCATACCAATAACATCCAAACATCAATATATTTTCGTTTAATCAATATCACAACTCAACATAATCACTAATAAAATAGAATGAGTAAATCAAACAAGAAATCTCATCAATTCCCTTGCTTTGGTCGTGTGCCTATTTGGCCATAAACTTGGTATTTCCAATCCTTACATATCCAATTACTTCACAAGTCTTAAAAATCATTAAGCTAGATAGTAACATAAATTAAACCTTCTTTTCCTTCTTGGCCCTGTTTTGGCCGTGAGAGTCAAGTCCAAAAGCACAAAATCTTACTTATACATCATCACCAATTTAATTCACGAATCAAAGGACATATTATCAACATAAATTCTGCCCAAACAGAGGGCATACAGCCATGACCTTCAACCCCAGATTTCAACAACTTTATCATCAATATCATTCCATAAATCAACACAAACATGAATAGAAAATAAATGAACATAAATCAACACATAATCTTGTTCCAAAACCTTATTTACAATCAATCATAACAAATTCCTAATTTTGGCTGTGGAATGCAGTAACATTAATCTTATTTCCATATCTTACAATCAAGATCAAACCATTATTAAACTTAAAGAAGTGAAAAGTAGCATAAATCCCTTTCCCTTTTATGGCAAAACAGCAACCAAAAGAGTTTAATTAACATAGAAAATCCCCTTCCCTTTTATGGAAAGAACAACAACCAGAAAAAGAGGGAACATCAAAGCAAGGTAAGAAAATGATTTCCCATACCATTGTCACAATTTTCCTTGCTTCATTTAGCCCAAACAAGAAATCTCATTCCCTTGTTTTTGCCCCTTGGTATTTCCCCCTCCTTCTTCCCTTTCTTTTCTTTTTCTTTTCTTGGCTGTTTTGCAGCATCAACAAAAACAAAATCGAGAGAGAGCAAAAATGAGTGAGAATCAAAGAAACAAGAAGGAAGGAAGGAATGTGATCAAAGCAGATCACGTACAACACATCAATATCATTCAAAAATCAACCAAACATGAATAGAAAATGCGTGGAAACACATAATCTTGTTCCAAAACCTTATTTACAATCAATCATAACAAATTCCTAATTTTGGCATGGAACACACAACATTAATCTCATTTCCATATCTTACTCGAGAGAAACCATTATTAAACTTAAAGGCGTGAAAAGTAGCATAAATCGGACGGCGGCAGAGAGTAACAAAGCGTGGTTAACATAGAAAATCCCGAGACAAGAACAAAGGGGTGGGAGGAGAGGAAAGCAGTGAGAATAAGTGAGATCACGTTTCCGGATTGTCTCCTTTCCGTTTACCTCTTTCCCCCTCCTTCTTCCCTTTCTTTTCACCATTCATTTTTCATCCAATGGTTAATATTAATTTAATATTAAAAAATATTTTTAATATTAAAAAATTTAAAAAAAATCTTGATCGTTAGATGAAAATTCAACGGTTGAGATTCTCCTCGAGAGAAACAGAGACGAGCGGCGGCGCGAAGCGACGAACGGACGGCGAGAGAGCACCTCCGGAGAGTGACGGAGACAATCGAGTGATCCGATCTGTGGAGGGTGAGAAATGGAGGAAAGATGATAGTGTGAGAAATTTGAAAACTTAAAAGAGAGAGAAAATGAATTGGTAAAGATATATTGAAAAAGAAATAATAAAATATTTTATTGGAAGTATTTTATTTTTTAAAGACATTTTAATTTTTCATACTAAATTTTCATACTTCCTTTGGAATCATAGAAGATTTTAGGATTTCTCTCAATTTCAAAACTCATCCTTTATCACGTAATCATAGACACCTTAATTAATTACTAAACTTTAATATTCATTCCTATCTAAATTAAATTTCATGGAATTGGATTTAGAAGCATTCAAGTATACATCTCAGTCAGTTTTCATATTAATTTTCATTCCTCTTAATCTTAATTCTCATCCTTTAACACATGATCATAAGCACTTTTATCATATATTAAGCCTTACTATTCATTTCTGAAATAAATTAAACATCATTAGATTAAACTAAGAAGTTCTCAATGTTTAATTTATTCTATTTACCATTTGCTCATAATCTTAAAATTTTCTAAGCTATTTTGTGTTGTTTCTCATGTTCAGTGTTATAGATTTATGCTCAATTCATTCCAAACAATTACTTAAACACTTAGGTAATTTATACCAAATTTATTGAGCTACTATAATACCGATTAGTATCATTAGGTTACAGAAGATGTTACAAGATCTATAAAGACTAGGATCAAAGAAAGGAGGACTACCTTGAGCTGATAGTTTGAGATTAGCAGTAATGGGGGTAGAATAAGGCTTGCAATGAAGCATGTCAGCCTTGACAAGGAGATTATGAATGTACGTAGTCTGAGACAAATGTAAGCCACCAGTGTTAGTTTGCTGCACCACAATGCTAAGAAAGTAATGAAGTTTCCCAATATCTTTAAGAGTAAATGTTGAATTATGAGTTTGTATTAGAGCTGAAATCTCAATTACTAAAGAACAAATGATCAATATATCATCCACATAGACTAAAATCAGAATAGTAGAAGTGGAGGAAAACTTTGTAAAAAAGGAAACATCAAACCTTGTAACAGTAAACCCAAAAGCACCCAAGGCAAAAGAGATTTTTTGGAACCAAGTCCTGGGAGCCTGCTTCAGACCACAGAGTGCTTTGTGTAACTTGCAAACCAACTGAGAATTACTAACCACAAATCCTTGGGGTTGTTGCATATAAACCTCCTATTGCAAATCTTCATTTTAGAAGGCATTATTAATGTCAAGTTGATGAATAGGTCAATTCTTAGCCAAAGCCAATGTAAGAACCACCCGAGTGTAGGAAGGCTTAACAACTAGACTAAAAGTCTCAGTGTAGTCAAAGCTAGGCCTTTGATTAAATCCCTTAGTCACTAACTTTGCTTTATACTTTTGGATGGAGCTATCCGAATTATACTTAACCCAAAAAACCCATTTACTCCCAATGGCAACTCTATGAGGTGGCAGTTCCACTAGAGACCTAGCCTTATTTCTAAGTAAAGCTTGATACTCATCAGTAATTGCTTGCTTCCAGTGAGGCTGAGCAAGAGCCTTAGCAACAGAAGATGGTTCTAAAGCAGTAGAAAAAACCTTAAGTTTGAATTTATTAGCCTTGCCCCTAGTCTACATTGGATGCATATTTTGCACAATAGGAGTAGCATGGGACTGACTTGATAAGTCAGGAAGTAATGAGGCAGGAGCAGCTATTGTTGAGGCATCACTATGTTCACAACTAGAATCTTGCTCAATATAATTATTAGTAACAGAATTCAAGTCTAAAGTAGCATCAATATGGATAAGTTTATCTGCGAGTGGGGCACATTTGGAAAGTATTAGAATATAAGGAACATAATGAATAAGAAGAGAAGAAGAGGAATTAGAATAAGACAACAAAAGACTTGAGGATGACTTGAAATACTTTTGTAAGAAATACTTTTCCTGATGAAGAGAGACACTTGTGACCTTTGTGGGATAGAGTAAAACACAGAAAGACACATTAAACAAATCTAAAATCTACTTTAAACCTATTGTAAGGTCTAGTCAATGTATAACAAGTATAACCAAATATCTTGAAAGTGGAGTAAGAAGGTTGGACTTTGAAAAGAGTTTCCAAAGGAAACAAATTAGACAGAACTGGAGTTAGTAAAGAATTAATGATATAGGTAGCTTGAAGGAAAGCATCCCCCTAGAACTTGAGTGGAAGTGAGGCTTGTTACCAAGTGACTTCACTACTCAAGAGAGAGGTGAATTGAGTTTATAAAATATTTTCAAAAATCTTTCGCAAAACACCTAAATATCAATTTTCGTTAAAGTTATTAATTGATTGAGATGAATGGATAGATAAGATTGAATACTTTTACTCACAAATGAATCAGCCAAGACAAAAAGTATTCAAGCAAGCATATAAAATAAATACAAAAATGTAAAAGAGTTGAGTTTAGAAGATCAAACACAAGATTTATCCTGGTTCAGCCACTCCTTGTGACCTACGTCCAGTCCTCAAGCAATCACTTGAGACTTTCCACTAAAACTTCAAGCTTGAACAGGTGCTTGCAACCTTTACAAACTAGAGCACTCAACAACACCTTGGGATACCTTACCCTTTGTGCTTGAGCCTCAACAACAAGAAATACCTCACCCTTACAACTTTGAGGGATACCTCACCCTCTTTATAGAATTAATCAGAGTATGAATGAAAGGAAACTCTCATAAGAGTAGATAATACAAATTGAAACTCAAAGGGTATAAGGATTCACACTTTAATGCTCAAAACAGAGGTTTTATGAAAATGGTTGTGAAAGCTCGTATTAATGCTCAATAACTCTTTTCAGATTGATTTCCAACTAGTCTTTAATGCCCAACAACTTGTATTTATAGCCCGTTAAACTTTAGAGCCATTGGGGGGTGGTTAGAGCATTAAATGCCATCAACTAGTCATTTATTTATGTTTCTGGCATTCGTGTTTATTCAAATAACACATATATTATTCGAATAACACCTTAAATAGCACTGAGAAAATTTAGTTATGAAATGTGTTATTCGAATAACACAAGTGTTGTTCAAATAAAACCTTTTAAAATAGGTTTCTGTAAAATACTATTATTCGAATAACAAATAAGTTATTCAAATAAATCATTTAGAATATAACATGCCAAGGCTTATTTTAAACATTTATTCGAATAAAACAGAGCTTTATTTGAATAAAGCTTGATCAGATGGAATTCTTGGCTTCTTTGACTTTGGTTATTCAAATAAGGGATCCTTTATTCGAATAAACCCTTCTGAAAAACATTTTAAACAACTTTAAAACCTTGCCAATTGATTCCAAATGTTCTAACAAGCTTTTGGACACTTAGATGCTTTTTATTAAGAAACCAAAAACCATTTTGAAGTCTTGAAAACATGTGTGCTATTTTGGTTCTTTGAAAAACAAGTTTAGAGCTTTAGTGTGAACCTCTTTATACCTTTACACAATGATCTAAGTCCTAAGGCTATTCTTGATGGTCTTGGACTTGATCTTCCAATATCTTCATGTTTGTTATCATCAAAACAAAACTTCAAAGGTCAATAGCCAATTACATTCTCCCTATTTTTGATGATGACAAATAGTCATTGAGAAAAGAGTTAGTTTCATAAATTAGAATTCACAATATTGTTAGAGAGACTTACTCCCCTTCTTTTTCGTAAAAGGTGAATTTAATTTAGAGATATGTGTAGCTCTCCCTTACTTTTGGAATCATAAGATCCATTATATATTAACCTATCTTTTTTCAAAACATTCTCAAAACGTGAGAACTCTAGATTTTTCTCTCCCTTTTGTCATGATAAAAAAGATGGGGCAAGAGAAAGCTAAAGCATAAGCAATTAATATTCATTGAAATCCAGCATTTTACTTTTATTTAAGGTAACAAAGTGATCAATCAGGAACAAGGCTAAACATTGTGCCAAACTTATAAACAAATAAGCAATTAAGCAAAGTTCCATAGAATTCAAGATGCAACAAAAAGAAATTCATTCATTCATTGTGCGAGCCAATTGCATTTGGTATCAGATAAGCAAAATCATCATAAAAAATAGAGATCCTAAAAGTTAAGGATCCTAAACTAGTTGTTTGGTGGTAGCGGAGGGAAGTGATGTGCCAAGAGTTCCTATATGGTTGCGCTCTAAGGCTTCTAGCCTATCTTATACAACGCCCATGTTGTTCTCCATATATTCCTGCATGTTGAACATGGTTGCCATGATCTATTCATTTGTGACCGGGCCAGTAGCATCATCACCATCAGTAGTAGTGAGGTCAACAGTAGTAGTATGATCACCTTCCTACTCATCCTTATCTTCTTCCACCTCACCTGGATACATCCAGTCGTCTTTATTCCTGGTCATCTTCATCTTTTTAGGCGTGAAAGAGTCGAAGACGTGGTGATGAGTCAGCTTGGTTGCCAGCTCAATTTCTAGGATGTGAAGATATTTTTGAAGAAATGCAGTGATGAGCAAGCCATAAGGCAAATCAGATTTCTCCTTCCTTTTTGCTTTCATCATGTGCTTCATGATGAAATTGGGCCAGTTGTGTCGGTATTCTTTCTTCAAGACCCATACCATGAAGATGTCGTCCTCACCAAGGTAGGCATAGTTGCCTCCTCGAGGAGTCAAGATATGCACGTATGCATAGTGCAGGAGTTTGTCTTGGCTCTTCAACATACCACCCTTAACACCTTTTTGTGGTATCACAAGACCTAGTTTCAGAATATCCATAATAGCCTGTGACTTCTTAAAACCCTTGACAAAAGGTCTGCTATCTTCGTCAATGTTGGGGCTAATTGCCCATAGATAAAACATCTGTAGCCAGTCAAGGGGGGTTATCACTGTAACACCTCAAAAATTCTTATTTTATTTATTTCGGTCGATTCTTGATTATTTTGAGTAATCCGACGCAACTTCAGTGAGTTTTATAATTTTTGAGAATTTTTGGGAGTTTTTACGTTTTTGATTATTTTAATATTATTTTTGGGTTGTATATAAGCCTTCGTATTTTATTTCTTTTTGTCAATCCTTAATTATTTTTACCAATCTGATTTGATTTTCATGAATTTCACAATTGTTATGATTTCTGTGAATTTTTGTGATATTTTAGATATTTTAAAATATTTTGAATATTTTAATATATTTTAGATATTTTGAGATATTTTAAATATTTTAATATATTTAAGATATTTTGAGATATTTTGAATATTTTATTATATTTTTGATATTTTGGAATATTTTGAATATTAAATATATTCTAGATATTTTGAGCTGTGTGTGGGCCTAGGGCGGGCCCAGAAAATTAAAAATTTTCTTTAGCCAGAAAATTTTATACTATTGATTCGGAGTCGGGGGATCTTACTAAACCCGAAACCGGAAACAATTTTTGAAGTTTTGTTTTTTTACGATTTTATCTGACAAATAAAATTGGTGTATATTTTATTATCCATTGGATAACATTTTTCTTAGAAATATCTAGTGGATGATTCTAGACGCAAGCCTAATCACTCACTCTAGAATGTTCTAGACGATGACTCATCATTTGGTGACTCACCTAGGTGACTAGTGTAACACCCCAAATTTTCGTATCTCTTAAACAGTAATTTTGACAGTTAACAGAATTTTACTATTTAGTAATTTCTGTGCACTGTAAAATTATTTTGTTTATTCTGTCAACGTATTTGATCATTTTGAGTGATTTACTCCGTGTCAGGAAAATAAAAATTTTCGGGCCGGGAAAAACTTTACGTAATTTAATTTTTACCGTTAGGTAATTATTTTACGTAATCTGATTTGATATTTGTGCGTTTTCTAATTTTTGTGATTTTTGTGGATGATTATGTATTTTTTTACTGTATGTGGGCCCAGGTGGTCCTATGTGGGCCCAGGTGGCCATACGTGGGCCCAGGTGGGTCCCGCAAAGCAAAAATTTTTCTACGCATAGAAAAATTTGTACTGTTTAGACGGAGACAGGGGATCTTACTAACCCTAAATCCGGAAATAGTTTTAGAAAATTTCTTGTACTGTGTTTTGTACTGTATTTATTTATCGGGCAATAAAAATACAGTAAATATATTTTCTTTCGTGGGGTTTTAACAGATAAAAATATAAATTATATTGCTTAAGTCAACATTGGTGGTTTGGATATCCACCATTGATTTAATTAATGATGGAGACTTGATCTTGATTTAATCAACGGTGTAGGATAAGTTTAATAAAATGGCTATGACCATTTATAACAATTGGATTTGGATTTAATCAATGGTAGAGATTTGGTCTCAAAAAGTGACAAAGACCATTTATAACCATTGGATTTAGAAGTGATCAAGGGTGGAGAATTGGTCTTGTAAAGTAACAAGGACCATTTATGACCATTGGATGAAGATTTAATCAATGGTGAAGATTTAGTCTTAAAAAGTGACAAAGACTAATTATAACCCTTGGATTAAAGTTTGAAGGAGCAATCTTGACCATTAATTTTTGGAGACACATCCAATGACTAGAATTTCAAGGAGAAAAATCTAATGGCCTAGATTAAGTCTTCTAAAATAAAAAAACCTACCTAAATCCTAACCATTGAATTAATCAATGGCTAGAAATGCTCCAAATGGTGGCTAATTATTATGGTCATTTATTGAATGCACAAGGAGAAGCATGCATGGAAGGGGATGGTTTTGGATTGATTAGGAGACATTTTTTAGTAGCCTTTTTAGGCCAAAGAAAAAGTCTCATGTCATTATTATTGGTCTTAGTCAATGTTTCATCATAATTGATCATTATTGATCAAATAGCACTCAAGAAGAATGCAAGAAGGGGGGGCTACAGTTGTGGTCTGAATTTAGGAGTTTTGAAGACTACAATTGATCACCTTTGGTCATTATTGATCATTCATTCTTGTCTCCAAAATTACCAAGAACCAAAACACAAAAGTTTTCTCTCCATTTCTCTCCTTCTTCATGTTTTGGCCAAGCACTTCAAGAACACCTTCCATCACTTTTTAATTTCATCCAACTTGATTTTCTAAACCTAAACACCATTCTAAAAACATCTCTAGTTATGAGTTTTTCCAAAATCATTCATCTAGTACTTCAAATCCAAGCTTCAAGTTTCTATCAAAAATCAAAAATTCCATCTTTGTGCTTCAAGAGGAACCATTCGGTCAAGACCCCTAAAACCACTCTCCAATCTCTTTTAATTTCATCCAACCATAGATCTTGAATATACATGATATTCTAAACAACTTTCATGTTGGAGACTTTCTCTAAATCATTCATCTTCATGGACTTTCTTCAAGATCAAAGTTATGAGGTATTTATGGTGAAGTGTAAGGAAACTTCATTTCTTCTCTCTTTTTCATAATCTAAACCATGTTTGATCCATGGTTTTCTTAATCAAGCTTAGTATACTAATTTTTATGTATTTTGTTTTGTATTTGAGAAGCCCTTAGTGGTGAAGGACTTGAAAAAAGAAGCAAAACAAGGAGTTTTGAGAGATCTTCAAGAGGTAAGAGGAGATCCATCTCACCAACCAAGCATGGTGGTGAGAGATGGTCTTATATTTGATGGATGTTGAATCCATGTGAGGATTCATATCCATGGTCATGTAATAATTTATGTGTGTTTATGAGCTTTGATTTATTTTCCTATGCTTGATATGCTATGCATGCTTTTATGGCTTTGATGGTATACTTATATTATGCATGATGAGTATATTGCATGCTTATAGTATTTATGATGAAATATGTATGTGTATGCCATGATGTATTGATAGAAAAGAAATCAATTTTTGGCTCCAAAAGCCAAGGAAGAGCTACGGTTTTGATGCCCTTGATTAGGGTTTATGTTGAAAATTTTTCAAGAACAAGGAAATTGATTTGTTTAATGAAAATTATGAAGTGGAGGAAAATGAATTTTCTTGGTTCTAAAGGCTATGGGATTTTCGGTCAAGACACCTCAACATAGGTGTTTATAACTTAAGATTTTCATGAAAGATTAAAAATTAGATTGATTTGAAGAGTATAGAAAATAAACAAAGGATATGTTTTTCAAGAGAACAAGAACATGGTTTTGAAGGATTTTTATTGATTTATTTTGTGTAAAAAGATCCTAAGTGTTTTTCTAAACATGAGTTTTGAATGAAACAAGCAAACGTTGATTTTAAGGATTTGCAAAGAAAGTGAAAAAGAATTTGTAAAGAAAGTAAAAATGAATTTGAACAAATGGGTTTGGTTTTTATGACCATGAATCACACGGTTTTGAAAACAAAATTTTAATGGTTTTGTTTGTGTAAAACCATATCAATTTAAAAGGAAAAATATTTGATGGTTTCAATAGTCATGTCCACGTTTTTTTTAAAGGCTTGTAATGTCTTGATTTTTATGAACAAAGTGATTTTTCAAAGTGAAAACGTAACTTGATTTAATACAAGGAATTTGGAAAGGGAATCAGAGTGTTTTTATCACTTGAGAGAATTTTGTAAACAAAAGACAAAGAGAGGTTGAACATGTTTGAACTTCAATTTATTTTGAAGAATTGATTTTAAAATTGATTTGAGAAAAATGGAGAATATAATGGTGTTTTGAAAATTTACTAACGTATAATTGATTTTCGAGTTTTGAAGTACGTTAGGAAATTCTTAAACTTTTGAAACGTTGATTTATATCATTGGAAAAATGATTTTTGTGGATTATATTTTGGAAAAGGATTTCTTAAGTAAAGAAAAGTAGAAAAAGATTTTCTTGAGTAAGGAAATGTGAAAAATGAAATACAAAGTTATATTATTTTGAGAAAAGTTGAAAAGGAATTTTTGAAGGTTAAGAAATATTTTCTGTAATGAAATTGTGATGAAAAATATTTTACGTATCTTAAAAATAATTCGAAATGCAGTAAAATATTTTTACGCAATTTGAAAAATGTGTTGAAAATGATATTGATTTATTTAAGTCCAAAATAATGTTTGGAATATTGAGGAATATTTTACGTGATTGTAAAATGTTGAAAAATATTTTACGTATCTTAAAAATGATTTGAAATACAGTAAAATATTTCTACGCGATTTGGAATACGTTAAAATATTTCTATGCGATTTGAATTATGTTTAAATATTTTACGTAATTTAAACTACTGTTGAAAATTCAATATGTGATTTAAAAGTAATAGAATATTTCTACGTAATTGTGAAAATGACGGAAAATCGTTATGTGATTTGGAAAGTGTTTTAAATATTTTGAGAATGACGGAAAATGATTTACACGACTTAAAAGAATGATTTTTAAGTTACACGATTTTAAAACAGTGGAAAAATACTATTCGATTTTGAGAAACGTATATTTTTACGCGATTAAGAAAAATATTAAAAAATTAGTACGTGTTTTAAAAGTGCAACGGAAGAGTTGCGGTATTTTAAAAAGGTAACTTGAAATATTCTTGTATTGTGAAAACGCAATGTAAGTGTCGCGGTATTGTGAAAATATAACAAAATATTTCAATTTTGAAAACGTAACATAAGTGTTACGATATTTTGAAAACGTAATATAAACATTTTGGAATTGTGAAAACATAACAGAAACGTTTTGAAATTGTGAAAATGAAACGAAAATGTTGCGCAATTTTGAAAACACGACAAAAGTGTTTTATAACTATGAAAATGTGATAACATGATTTTACTGTTGTAAATACAGTATGATTACTGTTGAACCAGTGTATAAACATTGTGTGAGAAAATGACGTGTTTTGCCTGTGATTGACATTTGGTGCATTATACATGCATTGGAAAGATATGCCTGTGATTGACATTGGTGCATTATACATGCATTAGAAAAATATGCGTTGAGGCATATGATTGAACAAATGAAATTTGAAAAGATTTGGCCCTTGTGGTTGGACTTGCACTGATATATTCGTGCATTGTATAAAGTATAGCTAATAAGCTATTTTGGCCCTTGTGGTTGAAGAGGGAATGAGAATTGATAGTGAGATCTATGATGGATCTTGGGGTGCGTCAAGGCGCGGCGGCGGTCGACCGATGGACACGGTGGCGAGTACCCTATGCCACTTGGCGATGCATCCGTTACAACGCATTGACGATACCCGACAAGAACACGATTCTTTTCAACAACTAGAAGATTGTCTTTGGGCTAAAGGCCGACAATTGACAGCATTCTTCTCCTCGAAATTGTGAAAACCTCCATGGAGTTATTTTTGAGAAACTGAGTCTTCGTGCACATGCATAATCTGACATTTATATCTGTATGATATATATATTAATTGAGGAATATTGGCTATGACAATTGTTTTGAAAACTTGGATGATGATGATGATAATCATGTTGATGGCATTTTTATGATTATTGTGTGATGATAATAATGTTAATAGTATGATGATGATAGTTGATTAATGTTGAGTGCATTATTGAAATTCTGGTATGACATATTTGTATGATATTGCTGTTTGTGTTATCTCTGTGCTGCCATGTTGGTATTGGCGTAGGTGATCTCACCTCTTTGTTATGTTGTTTTGCTGTGTCTGTACTGTTAAAATAAAATAATAGAAGGATCGAGTTGTCTTAGACATAACGGGCGATGGATACTCTGAGATTGGTGACAACAATAAGGAGTGGACTTTCAGGACTCGAAGGTGTGCAGTGTTGACAAAGAACAGATGTAGAACAGATGTCTGATGCAACAAGATGGATACACAACAGAATAAGTATGTTAAGTTTTAACGTTAGTGTTGTACCGTGCTATTAAGTAGAACCCGTCATGGGGTTTGCTACTGTTAAAAAAAAAAGTATGTTAGTTTTATATTTCTCTTTAAATTATGAAATATTAATTAGTATCAATATTGCAAATGAATAGTTGAAATATGATTTTCAATATTACCTAATATTTTCAGTAAATTTATATTTCAGTAAAGAAGAAATTTTAAAACCCACTTTTTATAACTCAAACTTTGTGCGAATTTCTGTTCAGATTATGAGTCGGGAGTCAGACATGTGATACCCTAGGGAGGGTGTTACAACTAGCCTAGTGACTCACATGTTTCTGACTATTCTAGAAGACTCTAGAAAATGTCTCGTCACGCGCCTAGTCATCAAGTACTTAAGTACTTACTTTACATGTGGACCAATGAGGAGCTGGTCAAAGTTGGCGGTTGTGACTCATCGCGGAGGACCAATAGAAGCTTGACTCGTGGTGTGACACCTCAGCACCTGTGACTCAGCATATTCGGGAAGCTTCCAAAAGTGATGACTCGTCATGTTCCAGAAGCGATGGCTCACCATGTTCCAGAAGCAATGACTCGCCATGTTCCAGAAGCGATGAGTCGTCATGTTCCAGAAATGATGACTCGCCATGTTCTAGAATGCTGACTCGCCACATTCTAGAATAGTGTAGAAACGCTGACTCACCTTGTGACTCGCCATAGTGAGTCACACGTTCCAGAAGTTTCCCTGACGACTCACCATGCTGACTCAGCTCTACGACTCGCCTTGCTGACTTAGCGCTACGACTCACCATGCTGACTCAGCTGTTCTAGAAATCTCCACGGTGACTCATCATGTTGACTCATCGTAGTGAGTCACATGTTCTAGAAACTTCTCTTTGATGACTTGTTCTGTGACTCATCAAGGATAATCAGTAGAAAAATAATCAACAATAGTTGCTACTCAATTAGAATAAGAGAAAAATTTAGGTATATTTTATTACCCATTGGATAATAGACACTAATTTTATAAATAGTAATTATTATTCATTGCTTAAAGTATACCGAAAAATACCTTGATCAAAATATCCTAAGCCTTCATATTTTTCATGACGTCTATAAATAGGAGGACTTTGGTTCATTTTCATCTTTTGCATGAAGCTCTCCCCCTTTTCTCCTTGTGTTCCACGGCCAAACACCCTTGGAGGCTAAATTTCTACACTTGCTCATCTTTTATTCATCTCCATCCATGAAGCCAAAAACTATACACCAAACTCTCTCACTTTTATGAAAGCTTTCTCATCATTTCTCTTCAATAAACCCACAACCAGGACTCCTTGGGAGACCAAGTTCTATACTTAGTTCATCTTTTCTCAATTTCACCAAGAACCAAGAGAACTAAATACAAAAAATTCTCTCACTTTCTCTCCCTCCATAGATTCGGCCAAGCACCTAGATCCACTCTCCAAACTTCTATAATTCCTACCAATATCATTTCTTGAATCCTCTCATTAATCCAAGATACTTTCATGTTGAGAATTTCTCAAGATTCATTCATCTCCATCTTCCCATCAAGCAAAGAACACAAAAAAACTCTTACCTTTCTCTCTCACAAAGCTCAGGGCCAACCACCCTAAAATCACCTTCCATGCTTCAATAATTCTAAACAACCTTAGATCTTGAATCTCCATGCAATTCTAAGGAACTTTCATGTTGAGACCATCTTCCAAATCATCCATCTTCAAGCATTTTTCCTAAGATCTAAGTTTGAAGGATAAAGGGTGAAATTCTTGATATGCTTTTCTAATCTTAGATTCAAAGTTCTAAACCATATTTTGATGCATGGTTTTTCTTATTCAAGTCTTAGATATTGATTATGTGTGTTTAATTTGATTTTTTTAAAAGCACTTGGTGGTTGAAGTTCATCTTGAAGGAGACCATAAGGGGACGTATAAGGAGCTTTGGAGGTTTCACCAAGAGGTAAGAGGGAGATTACCCTCATCAACCATGTGTTGGTGGTGAAGAGTGGATTTGTGTGTGGTGGAAGATCCATAAGGACTTATTCACTTGGTTGTGTATGCTTAAGTGTTCTATGTTATGTTATATGTGATTTTATTTTTTGATAGTTATACATGATTTTATTGCTTTAATAATATGCATGAATATGTGGTAGTATAAATATGACTTAAATCATATGTGCATATTATAATATATGTTGCAAAGAAAAGAATTTTTGGTCTCAATGGCCATAAAGAGGCTCATAGTTTTCACTCTTGTTTTAGAGCAAACCAATTGATAATATTTTCTTAAGTGTAGTCTTAAAGAATTAATTAATAGGAACTCAATTTAGTAAATTTTGAAATATAAAAAAAGAATGATTTTAATGATACAATGAAAAATAGTAGAAAAACCTTATGTATTTCAAAAATCATAATTTTTGAGCTACGCAATTTTGAAAATGTTTAAATATTTTTACGCGATTATGAAAACGCGATAAAAAGTTTACGTGATTGAGAAAACAGTAGATTATTGTTGGGCCGAAAAGAAATATCGTCTTAAATATATACCCATAGACATTTAAATGGACAATTTGGTTAAGTTGGGGTTTGTCTTCATAATCAGAAACATCAGATAGACGAACAAGTCAGATGTTACTTGTTATTATGAGAAACCACATTATTATAAATATAACATACTGAACTCTGGTGGATCATTGATATTATGTAATTGAATGAGCAGTTATATAATATCATTGATGTTGTTGGTATTAGACAATTGAATGAGCAATTGTTCTAATATTATTGTGAACAATATTATGGTGGATTGAGTTATGTATTGAGTTGACATGCATAGTTGATGGCTGTGAATGCTTTTGTTGTTTAGGAGTGAATGAGAGCTAGATAGTGTGATCCAGTGGGGGATCTACTGGGGACGTCAGGGCGCGGTGATTCATAGTGACCTATTTGTCACATTATATACCTAGCCATGATAAACTGTTGCAACGCGCTGGCGTTTGTCTCGACAAATACTATTTATGTCTCGCGTCTAGCTTAGACTGTCGTTATGGGTGGCAGATCTTCTGGGCCATTCACATCCGAAATTGTTTAGCTCCATGGAGTAGGAATATGATGCATTATGCATATGCATAGTTTGTATACATATTATTATGGCATTGTCGAGGTACACATTATGGTGGCATAATCATTATATATATATATATATATATTAAATTGATATATGTTATTGATAGATCGCTGATGTGTTATATATTATTGTGATATATGTTTTCTGAACATAATGATAATTTGTTAACATAATTATGCTTGTGATATTTATGTGTATGGAATGACTTTGTCATTCGTATCATTCTTTGCTTCCATACTGGTATTGATGAAAGGGGATCTCACCTCTTTGTTGTATTGTTTTGTTGTATTTGTATTGTTAAAATTCGTATAGTAGGCAAAGCAGGTTTCTTAGACTTAGCTGGAGACAATGTTCAGAGGTTGATGACGGTGTCAAGGAGTGATCTTCTCAGTTTCGACAGTATGCAGTTTGGTGGTGGAACGGAATAAGTATGTTGGGTTTTCTCGTTAGTGTTGTTATCGTGCTCTTAAGTAGGACCCGTCATTGGGTTTGCTACTGTTTCTTTGAGTTTGTAAGTTTTATATTTTAAATGTTGTTGAATATTATGTGGTATAAATAATATGTGTATTAATTAGTTTAGTTTATTTTCTGTATTACTTATATTTCGGTAAGTTTATGTTTCCGTGAAAATAAATTTTAAAATCCATATTTTAAAGCTCAAATCTTTTATGAAATGACTGTTAGATTTTAAGTTTGTAGTTAGAAATGTAATGCCCTACGGAGGGTGTTACATTAGTTGGTATCAAAGCACAGTTAGAGTCTTTTGGGGTCTTGTGGTTAGGTCTATCTTGTTTGTGCCGTGTGACTTTCTGTGCTTGGACTCCGAAAGGAGACAATGTTGATTGAAATGGTTACTTTGGTTTCCATTGTGTTTTACTTTATCTATCTTTTAAAGAAAAGGCAATGGCTCGTGGTAAACGTACGCATGCGGAAGCAGGACGTGATAGTGGTGATGTGACTGCAACTACGGAAGCAATGCAAAGAACAACTAAAAGAATAGTACAACAGGAGCAAAGGATCGTTCAACAACAGGAATTGATAGCCAAGGCTAAGATTTTGTTAGAGTTGAATCAGTCTCAAGACGTAAGACCCCATAACGTTGGACCATATTGGTTTAGAAGGAGGAGAAATCGTAAGGTCAAGCAATTCCAACAGGAAATGTATTTACAATCACCGGGAAATCAACAATAGCAACAATCTCATGGAGGAAGTACTAGTGGTAGCATATTTGGTTTGATCGGGGCATCTACACCAAAGTGTTGGAAGTGTGGGAAAGATCATCTGATAAGGGGTTGTACAATCAAAGGAATCATCTGTTTCAAGAGTAGGATGCCTGAACATCTTGCTATAAAGTGTATTCCACCAAAGACGAAGTCATCTATTTGTAATGAACGTGCTTCGACATCTCAAGTAGAATAGAGCATCAATTCTCCAAGTGGAGCAAAAGCACCCCAGACTGAAGACCTAAGCAAAGAAGGTTATGTCATAGGAAGTGATCCTTTGACTGTGTTGTATAATTCTGGAGGTAACCCATTCCTCTATGGCATATGATCGTGTGGATCAATTAGAGTTATCTGTGCCTTCATTATCTTTTGACCTAGTTATTTCTACTTTTATTACTAAAACATGTGGTTGATAACTTGAGTTGCTTAAACCATCCTAAGTCTGTTAAATGACTGAATCTCTTCTATTGATTCAATTTGTTTATCTCTTTCACAAAACAGATGTGATCTAAAAATATGGATTGGGCATTTTTCCAACCATCCATGCTTTGTTAGACCTATCGATCGAATTATTCAACTTAAAAAGCTCACTTCTAAATTCATCGGACCACATCAATTTCTCCATTGGATAGGTTCGTTAGTATATTAGATGACTCTACCATCTTTTCTTTCTACGCCTCATGATATCTTTCATGTGTCACAATTACGAAAAACATATTCTTGGTCTAGCCCATTCTTTTATGGCTAATTGACAGTGTGGGTTGATTAGAACTATTAGTATCTTCATTACCTTTTGACTTATCTATTTCTAGTTTTATTTCCAAACCCATTGTTACTATCTAGTTCCTTAAACAATCTTTTCTGTTAATCTAAACTGTCTACCTCTTTTACGAGATAGACGCGATCTTAAGAATGGATTGATTATTTTCTAACCATATCCTGTAGATTGTTTCAGTAAAATTTCAGTGTCCCAGAAAAAGCTTATTTTTAAAATCGGGCAACATTAAATTCTTTGTTGGGTATGCCTAGTAACACATTGGATAGTTTCGCTATCTTTTCTTTCTAACCTTTATAATGTTCTTTCATAGATTGCAATTGCAAGAAAGGATATTCCTAGTCAAATTCATGTCATAGTATCAGATACAATACTGTTGAAAAAGAGAACTTCATTTTTGTGAGACACTTCTTGTTAAAAAGCAAAGGCAGGAGAGTGAAGCGGTACAAAGGCAAGGAAATTTCAAGTGATGTTGTTCAGAATGGTGAATACTTCTGCGATATTCATAGATTATGTGGATAGGATTTTTCATCCTTATCTAGACAGAATTGTTATTAATTTTATTAACGACATTCTAATTTATTCTCGAAATCATGAGGAACATGTTGAACATCTTAGTGTGGTTCTCCACATTTTAATGGAGAAGTTGAACATAAGGCGATGAGTTTTCGTTGGTCGAAGTAATCTGGAATGACATAAGCGGAGATGCAACGTGGGAACTGGAAGACAAGATGAAAGAGTAGTATCCATATTTGTTCTAAGAATACTAGGAATTTCGAGGACAGAATTCTTTTTAGGAGGGGAGTGTTGTAACACCCCGAAAATTCGTATTTTATTTATTTCAGTCAATTCTTAATTATTTTGAGTAATCCGACTCGACTTCAGTGAGTTTTATAATTTTTTTGATTTTTGAGAATTTTTGGGAGTTTTTACATTTTTTATTATTTTAATATTATTTTTGGGTGTATATAAGCCTTCATATTTTATTTCTTTTTATCAATCCTTAATTATTTTTACCAATCTGATTTGATTTTCATGAATTTCACAATTGTTATGATTTTTGTGAATTTTTGTGATATTTTAGATATTTTAAAATATTTTGAATATTTTAATATATTTTAGATATTTCGAGATATTTTGAATATTTTATTATATTTTTGATATTTTAGAATATTTTGAATATTAAATATATTCTAGATATTTTGGGCTATGTGTGGGCCCGGGGCAAGCCTGGAAAAATAAAAATTTTCTTTGGCCAAAAAATTTTATATTGTTGATTCGGAGCTGAAGGATTTTACAAAACCCAAAATCAGAAACAATTTTTGAAGTTTTGTTTTTCTACGATTTTATCTGACAAATAAAATCGGGGTATGTTTTATTATCCATTGGATAATATCTTTCTTAGAAATATCTAGTGGATGATTCTAGACGCAAGCCTAGTCACCCACTCTAGAATGTTCTAGACGATGACTCATCGTTTGGTGACTAGCCTAGTGACTCACATGTTCCAAACTATTCTAGAAGACTCTAGAAAATGCATCATCACGCGCCTAGTCATCAAGTACTTGAGTACTTACTTTACATGTGGACCAATGAGGAACTGGTCAAAGTTGGCGGCTGTGACTCATCGCGGAGGACCAATAGAAGCTTGACACGTGGTGTGACACCTCAGCACCTGTGACTCAGCATATTCGGGAAGCTTCCAGAAGCGATGACTCGCTATGTTCCAGAAGCGATGACTCGCCATGTTCCAGAAATGATGACTCGCCATGTTCTAAAATGCTGACTCGCCACATTCTGGAAGAGTGTAGAAACGCTGACTCACCTTGTGACTCGCCGCAGTGAGTCACACGTTCTAGAAGTTTCCTTGACTACTCACCATGCTGACTCAGCTCTACGACTCGCCATGCTAACTCAGCGCTGTGACTCACCATGCTTACTTAGCTGTTCTAGAAATCTCCACGGTGACTTATCATGTTGACTCATCGTAGTGAGTCACATGTTCTAGAAACTTCTCTTTGATGACTTGCTCTGTGACTCATCAAGGGTAATCAGTAGAAAAATGATCAACAATAGTTGCTACTCAATTAGAACAAGAGAAAAATTTAGGTATATTTTATTACCCATTGGATAATAGACACTGACTTTATAAACAGTAATTATTGTTCATTACTTAAAGTATACCGAAAAATATCTTGATCAAAATATCCTAAGCCTTCATCTTTTTCATGAAGTCTATAATTAAGAGGGCTTTGGTTCATTTTCATCTTTTACATGAAGCTCTCCCTCGTTTCTCTCCTTGTGTGCCATGGCCAAACACCCTTGGAGGCCAAATTTCTACACTTGCTCATCTTTTATTCATCTCCATCCATGAAGCCAAAAACTATACACCAAACTCTCATTTTTATGAAAGCTTTCTGATCATTTCTCTTCACTAAACCCATAGCTAGGACTCCTTGGGAGACCAAGTTCTATACTTACTTCATCTTTTCTCAATTTCACCAAGAACCAAGAGCACTAAATACAAAAAATTCTCTCACTTTCTCTCCCTCCATAGATTCGGCTAAGCACCTAGATCCACTCTCCAAACTTCTATAATTCCTTCCAATATCATTTCTTGAATCCTCTTATTAATCCAAGACACTTTCAAGTTGGGAATTTCTCAAGATTCATTCATCTCCATCTTCCCATCAAGCAAAGAACACAAAAAAACTCTTACCTTTCTCTCTCACAAAGCTCACGACCAACCACCCTAAAAGCACCTTCCAAGCTTCAATAATTCTAAACAACCTTAGATCTTGAATCTCCATGCAATTCTAAGGAACTTTCATGTTGAGACCATCTTCCAAATCATCCATCTTCAAGCACTTTTCCTAAGATCTAAGTTTGAAGAATAAAGGGTGAAATTCTTGATATCCTTTTCTAATCTTAGATTCAAAGTTCTAAACCATATTTTGATCCATGGTTTTTCTTATTCAAGCCTTAGATATTGATTATATGTGTTTACTTTGATTTTTTTAGAAGCACTTGGTGGTTGAAGTTCATCTTGAAGGAGACAACAAGGGGACATACAAGGAGCTTTGGAGGTTTCACCAAGAGGTAAGAGGGAGATTACCCTCATCAACCATGTGTTGGTGGTGAGGAGTGGATTTGTGTGTAGTGAAAGATTCATAAGGACTTGTTCACTTGTTTGTGTATGCTTAAGTGTTCTATGTTATGTTATATGTAGTTTTATTTCTTTGATAGTTATGCATGATTTTATTGCTTTAATAATATGCATGACTATGTGATAGTATAAATATGACTTAAATGATATGTGCATATTATAATATATGTTGCAAAGAAAAGAATTTTTGGTCCCAATGGCCATAAAGAGGCTCACGGTTTTCACTCTTATTTTAGAGCAAACCAATTGATAAAATTTTCTTAAGTGTAGTCTTAAATGATTAATTAATACGAACTCAATTTAGTAAATTTTGAAATATTAAAAAAAGAATGATTTTAGTAATAGAAATGAAAAAGGAGTTTTTTTAAGAGTGATTTGAGAATTCAAAATATTTTATTTAAAGAGAATGGAACAAAGTTTTTATCAGATAAAAGTGATTTGATTTATGAAAATGGAGAATAAGTTTTGAAAGAGATTTAATGGTAGAAGATTTCATTAAATTTAAATAATACAGATTTTGAGGAAAATGTCAGAAATTATTACTTAGTGGAGTTTTTATGAGAAAAATGGGAAATGATGTCCAAACAAAATTTTTAAACTTGGAAAATGCCAAAAGTTAATTTAGAACGTCAAGAAATATTTTATACAGTGAAAAATAGTAGAAAAACCTTACGTATTTTAAAAATCATAATTTTTGAGCTACGCAATTTTGAAAATGTTTAAATATTTTTACGCGATTGTGAAAACGCGATAAAAAGTTTACGCGATTGAGAAAACAATAGATTATTGTTGGGCCGACGTAATGGACCCATAGACATTTAAATGGACAATTTGGTTTAGTTGGGATTTGTCTTCATAATCAGAAACATCAGATAGACGAACGAGTCAGATGTTACTTGTTATTATGAGAAACCACATTATTATAAATATAACGTACTGGACCCTGGTGGATCATTGATATTATGTAATTGAATGAGCAGTTATATAATATCATTGATGTTGTTGGTATTAGACAATTGAATGAGCAATTGTTCTAATATTATTGTGAACAATATTATGGTGGATTGGGTTATGCATTGAGTTGACATGCATAGTTGATGGTTGTGATGGCTTTTGTTGTTTAGGAGTGAATGAGAGCTGGATAGTGTGATCCAGTGGGGGATCTACTGGGGACGTCAGGGCGCGGTGATTCATAGTGACCTATTTGTCACATTATATACCTGGCCATGATAAACTGTTGCAACGCACTGGCGTATATCCCAACAAACACTATTTATGTCTCGTGTCTAGCTTAGACTGTCATTATGGGTGGTAGATCTTCTGGGTCATTCACATCTGAAATTGTTTAGCTCTATGGAGTAGGAATATGATGCATTATGCATGTGCATAGTTTGTATACATATTGTTATGGCATTGTCAAGGTACATATTATAGTGGCATAATCATTACATATATATTTTATTGATATCTGTTGTTGATAGACTGTTGATGTTTATATTATTGTGATATATGTTTTCTGAACATAATGATAATTTGTTAACATGATTATACTTGTGATATTTGTGTGTATGGAATGACTTTGCCATTCGTATCATTCTTTGCTACCATACTAGTATTAATGAAAGGGGATCTCACCTCTTTGCTGTATTATTTTGTTGTGTTTGTATTGTTAAAATTCGTATAGTAGGCAAAGTAGGTTTCTTAGACTTAGCTGGAGACAATGTTCAGAGGTTGATGACGGTGTCAAGGAGTGATCTTCTTAGTTTCAACAATATGCAGTTTGGTGGAGGAACGGAACAAGTATGTTGGGTTTTCTCGTTAGTGTTGTTACCATGCTATTAAGTAGGACCCGTCATTGGGTTTGCTACTGTTTCTTTGAGTCTGTAAGTTTTATATTTTAAATGTTGTTGAATATTATGTGGTATAAATAATATGTGTATTAATCAGTTCAGTCTATTTTCTGTATTACTTATATTTTGGTAAGTTTATGTTTCCGCGAAAATAAAATTTAAAATCCATATTTTAGAACTCAAATCTTTTATGAAATGACTTTCAAATTTTAAGTTTGTAGTCAGAAATGTAATGCCCTACGGAGGGTGTTACAATCACAATGTGTTGATCTTTGACATCTGAGTGGAGGTCCTGACCATCTATCTTCAAATTGCAGTAGAACATCTTTACGAGGTCCGGATAGATGTTGGCCTTGTAGCAGCAGAGCTTCAGCAGCTCTTGGTGTGCTAAGAGGTCTAAGAACTCGAACCTAGCATCCTTTTTAAAGAAAGGTAAATCTATGTGCTTGGGTTGCATAAGATATCTGCTCCAAAAGTGAGTTCTGAAGTGACTTATATCTTCCATGTCAGAGGAAAGTCTATGTAGGTCTGAAGGGTTGTTAGTTGGGGTAATTTTGGTTCTGGAACTTTTTGGGTTGGAAGAGGATGCCATTGTAGGAGCTCGTGGGTATGGTGATTGGGCAGAGTATGGTGTGTGAAAGGAGAAAATAGAAGAGGGGAAAGGTAAGAGAGGTTGTGGGTAGTGTAGGGACGAGGTAAGAGTGGAGGAAAGGGGTGACAATGGAGGAATATGGGTATAGAAATGGTGGTTGGGGTTTTGGAGATTTAAGGCACAGAGAGAAGAGAGGAAGATGAAACAAAGGAGAGAGGAAGAAAGATGAGAAATAAAGCAGAGGGAATTCAGAAGCTTTTATAAACTCACGTTTTATTCGAATAATGGTTTTGTTATTCAAATAAAAATGGGGATACCCAAACATCTTGGCTTTCTATCAAGCGTTATTCAAATAAAAGTGTTGTTATTCGAATAAAAACGTGGAAACCCAATAGGCTTGGCTTTCTGTCGAGTGTTATTTGAATAACAATGTTGTTATTCAAATAACAGAGCATTTAATACTTGGCTTACTACCAAACTTTATTCAAATAACATTCTGGTTAATTAAAAAAAAACAAAGAAGAAATGCTTCTACTAAGCGTTTTTCGAATAAGGATTCCTTTATTCGAATAAAACATACAAAGCAACAAAAATTGGGGGCAACTGGGATTTGTTATTCAAATAAGCAAAGCCTTATTCGAATAAAGCTATCAGAAAACACCAGTAAACACATTTAAAGTTACAGTTTGAGAGGAGGAATCTTACCCAATGATGGAGCACTGATAACAATGTATTTTATGCATTTTATGATCCTCTAACTAGGCTTTTTAAGGTTCAATTTGGCATAATTAAGTTGATTTTGTCACATTTTATGAAATTAAGCTTAATTGGATCATTGAAGAAATTATTGCTTCAATTATCATTAATTTGGGTGATTGCATTCTTAAGTAAAGTGGCCACAACTTGAGTTGTAATTATCTGATTAATGTGATTCTAGTCTTGTTAGAAAGTTAAGATAATTCTCTAATAACTATTCACTTGATAGCAAGAGCCACATTAATAGCAATATATTTCATTCATTGTATAATCTTCTCACTTGGCTTTTTCAGTAAATTAGCTATAATTTGAGTTACAAATATCTGATGGATGTGATTTTGGTCTTGTTTTAAAGCTAAGATAAATTTCTACAACTTTCATGAAGCCTCAAGACCAGAAACACATGTTTGGATAACTCAAATTGGAGTTGAAACAAAATCTAGCATTTTTAACCTAACAGCTTGACCTTCATGCACTCATTAGGCTATATCTCGGGCTATAGGAGTTCAATAATTCTGAAATTTTGACAATGACAATGGAAGGTTAAGACCCATATCTACAACTTTCGTGAAGAACACAAAAGCTAATTCAGACTCCTTGAAGGTTATATTGGGCTTGGAAGTCAGAACAAAGGTGCTGGATTTGGGCCTGACCCATGAGCAATAATTGGGTCATATCTCGGGCTGTGTTTATTGGATTTGGCTAAACTTGGTGTCTCTGGAAAGCTAAGACAATTTCCTACAACTTTCATGAAGACCACTTGACTCAATTCTGACGCATGCCATGAGCTAAGAGCAGAGACATTTTGAAGCCAAGAAAGTCCATAATTTCAGCTCATTCATCATCTATTTTGATTTTACTTCTTATCATCAAACAACTCCATTGTATTCTTACACTCTTTGAACTCTATAAAAGGAGGCAAAGGCTAAATATTTGAGGGTGTTAGTTAGCTTAGAGTTTAGTTTATGCTATGGTGTTATTAGTTTTCCTTTGTGTAGTTTTCTATTGTTCTTAATTGAAGTTATGTTCATCATCTTCTTCTTCTCTCTTTCTTTCTTCTTGTCTATGAGTAACTAAATCTTCATCTTGCTTGGGTGAAAAGGTGAAGCTCTTGGTAATAAGTTAAGGTTAGATTAATTTCTTTCTTGTGCTTTAAATGATATATTTTTTTTGTGATCTTTATATGAGTTGTATGTTGTTTCCAATTAATTTAGAAACTCTTCTTGTATAATGAATATCTTGATCCATTGTAGACAATAGGATTGGCACAGTGGATGCTTTTGACGATTTACAAGTATTGGTAGATAATTATTGGAACCATAATATGATTACTTGATTAAACTTTGAATGTTAAATCTTCCGATTAGAATCTTCATTATGCAGGATTTCAATTGAGTTATAAAACGAAATAATCTTGTTTTTAATTTATTACCAAGAGGGGATCTCCTAACTCAAGTAAATCTTTTTCATCTGTGAACAACTTATATTATTTTTAGTGTTGTGACAAATCTTCTCTGTACCTCAAATAATTTTCTCTTCATCAATTCCTTGTGGATCGACCTCGGACTCCCGAGAATTTACTACTTGAAACAACCTGCACTTGGGTTTGAAACTTTTAATTTTCCCAACAAGTTTTTGGTATCGTTGCCGGGTTGTTTTGAAGAATAAATTTTTGGTGTAAATATTTTTGTACATAGTAAAAAGTAAATAGTGTATGAATAGTAATGTGAATAGTAATATAAATAGTAATGTGAATAGTAAAAATAAAAAAATAAAAAAAAAAAAAAAAATAAAAAAGTTAACCCTTTGTACATATTAACAGTGGGAGTAATTCTCCCTTTTATTTTCTTGTACAGTGGGGATAATTCTCCCTTTTATTTTTTGTATACACTAACTCAGTGGGGGAAACTCTCCCTTTTACTTTTCTGTAATTTATTTTTTGCATTTTTTTATTTGGTGGTTAGTTTATTACCCTACCTTTGTAAATATATTTATTTACTATCCTTGAAAATATATTTATTAATTTACGCTATCTAACTTTTAATTTATGTCATTTATTTTCTGCTATCTAACTTTTAATTTCTGGTCATTTATTTTCCGCTCTCTAACTTTTTAATTTCTTTTATTTATTATTGCTTTCTAACATAACGAAATAATCTTTCTTCTTCTCTTCTCTTTCGTCGGCTCTGGTGGGGCTCTACCTCTCTTCGGTTTCCATATTTTAAATTTTTTTTTTTTTTTTCTCGTATTTTACTTTCTGCACTTTATTTTTATAATTTATTTTACTTTTTGCACTATTTTTTTGTATTTTACTTTTCGTATTTTATTTTCTATAATTTACTTTCCGTACTTTATTTTCTGTATTTTATTTCTAACTTTGTATTTTTTAATATTTATTGGGCGGTCGATTTATACCCCACGCTTGTAAATATTTATTTACTATGTATTAATATATATATATATATATATATATATATATATATATATATATATATATATATATATATATATATATATATATATATTGGTGGTTGGTTTATTACCCCACCTTTGTTATATATATATTTTTGGTGGTTAGTTTATTCCATGCCATTGTAGAATGATAGAAATATGTGTAGTGAGATTTTGAGCTTATTGATGAATGGATTGAACATTTGTACCATTCTCTTCTTTCTTGTGTGATTTTCACTCATGAAATTGTTACTCTAGAATTTGCTTTGATTCTTTTTAAGGCTACATTTTCATATGCATACTTAAATATGATTGAGGCATTTTAAAATAGCTACTTTGACCAAATAGCCGTCCATGTATATTTTCCCTTGTGTAACCCCTTTGAGCTTATTTGGCCAATTCTTGTTTTTAGCTTATTATGTGCCTTTTAAAAAAAAAAGGAACATGTTTTTACCTGACCTTAGGGAATAAGAGAGCATTGACTTTGTTCTTAAACAAGTGTGAGGGTGTGTGTGTAAAAAAAAGGGAAACATAAAAAAAAAGAAGAAGAAAAAAAAAAAAAAAAAGAAAAGAAAGAAAGAGCTAACCATCTGATACACTATGTGACATATCCATATCTAGAATAAAGATTGATGCTTTGAAACAACAGGAAGAGAAGGAGAAGGTTTATGCCTAACAATGAATTCAACTCATTAATTTGAGATTGATCTTCAACAAAACATTAGTCAAATATTAGTCATTGTCCTTATTGATGAATGTTCTCAAATATCTTTTCCACTCTAACTGTACGTATAATGCTCTTTTTTTATTCTCTTTGGCATTTTTCTTCTTATATCAATATTATCCTTCCTTCTTTACCATGACCCTGTTATAACCTTGAATAAAGTCCTCTTGATTTTTGTGTGCATGTGTTCTGAGTAGTGGAGAAGTAGAAGATAAGCAAGCTTATGGTAGTGCAATTTTTCATGGGTTGAATTGAGTGAAATATCTACCATTTTAAACACTAGAGGGATTGAGAGTGAATCTTGTGAGGATCTTTCATTCTTGATTTGTTCTTTTTAACTGAAGTTTCCTTACTTGATGGTTTGAGATATGAATAAATATTACCTAAAAAAAATGTTTTGTTTTCTTGAATGACTAGTTGCTCTTCTTGTTTCATAAAATCTATTAGAGTTTTTAACTTTTGAGTCTGTGTCGTTTTTCTTTGTTCCTTAGTTTTTTTTTCTTATGTGTTTTGCCCGGGAGTGCAAAAGTTTAGTGTGGGAGAATTTGATAACAATGTATTTTATGCATTTTATAATCCTCTAACTAGGCTTCTTAAGGTTCAATTTGGTTCAATTAAGTTGATTTTGTCACATTTTATGAAATTAAGCTTAATTGGATCATTGAAGAAATTATTGCTTCAATTATCATTAATTTGGGTGATTGCATTCTTAAGTAAAGTGGCCACAACTTGAGTTGTATTTATCTGATTAATGTGATTCTAGTCTTGTTGGAAAGTTAAGATAATTCTCTAATAACTATTCACTTGATAGCAAGAGCCACATTAATAGCAATATATTTCATTCATTGTATAACCTTCTCACTTGGCTTTTTCAATAAACAAGCTATAATTTGAGTTACAAATATCCTATGGATGTGATTTTGGTCTTGTTTTTAAGCTAAGATAAATTTCTACAACTTTCATGAAGGCCTCATGACCAGAAACACATGCTTGGATAACTCAAATTGGAGTTGAAGCAAAATCTAGCGTTTTGAACCTGACAGCTTGACCTTCATGCACTCATTCGGCTATATCTCAGGCTATAGGAGTTCAATAGTTCTGAAATTTTGACAGTGGAAGGTTAAGACTTATATCTACAACTTTCATGAGAACACAAAAGCTAATTCAGATTCCTTGAAGGTGATATTGGGCTTGGAAGTCAAAACAGTGGTGCTGGATTTAGGCCTTACCCATGAGCAGTAATTGGGTCATATCTCGGGCTGTGTTTATTGGATTTGGCTAAAATTGGTGTCTCTAGAAAGCTGAGACAATTTCCTACAACTTTCATAAAGACCACTTGGCTCAATTCTGACGCATGCCATAAGCTAAGAGCAGAGACATTTCGGAGCCAAGAAAGTGCATAATTTCAGCTCATTCATCATCTATTTTGATTTTACTTCTTATCATCAAATAACTTCATTGTCTTCTTGCACTCCTTGAACTCTATAAAAGGAGGCAAAGGCTGAACATTTGAGGGTGTTAGTTAGCTTAGAGTTTAGTTTATGCTATGGTGTTATTAGTTTTCCTTTGTGTAGTTTTCTATTGTTCTTAATTGAAGTTATGTTCATCATCTTCTTCTTCTCTCTTTCTTTCTTCTTGTCTATGAGTAACTAAATCTTCATCTTGCTTGGGTGAAAAGGTAAAGCTCTTGGTAATAAGTTAAGGTTAGATTAATTTCTTTCTTGTGCTTTAAATGATATATTTTTTTTGTGATCTTTATATGAGTTGTATGTTGTTTCCAATTAATTTAGAAACTCTTCTTGTATAATGAATATCTTGATCCATTGTAGACAATAGGATTGGCGCAGTGGAGGCTTTTGACGATTTACAAGTATTGGTAGATAATTATTGGAACCATAATATGATTACTTGATTAAACTTTTAATGTTAAATCTTCCGATTGGAATCTTCATTATGCAGGATTTCAATTGAGTTATAAAATGAAATAATCTTGTTTTTAATTTATTACCAAGAGAGGATCTCCTAACCCAAGCAAATCTTTTTCATCTGTGAACAACTTATATCATTTTTAGTGTTGTGACAAATCTTCTCTGTACCTCAAATAATTTTCTTTTCATCAATTCCCTGTAGATCGACCTCAGACTCCCGAGAATTTACTACTTGAAACAACCTGCACTTGGGTTTGAAACTTTTAATTTTTCCATCAAGTTTTTTGGCGCCATTGCCGAGGACTTGTTTTGAAGAATAAATTTCTGGTGTAAATATTTTTGTACATAGTAAAAAGTAAATAGTGTATGAATAGTAATGTGAATAGTAACATGAATAGTAATATGAATAGTAATATGAATAGTAATGTAAATAGTAAAAAATAAAAAAAATAAAAAAAATAAAAGAATAAAAAAACAAAAATAAAAAATAAAAAAGTTAACCCTTTGTACATATTAACAGTGGAAGTAATTCTCCCTTTTATTTTCTTGTACAGTGGGAGTAATTCTCCTTTTATTTTTTATACACTAACTCAGTGGGGGAAACTCTCCCTTTTACTTTTCTGTAATTTACTTTTTGCATTTTTTTATTTGGTGATTGGTTTATTACCCTACCTTTGTAAATATATTTATTTGCTATCCTTGTAAATATATTTATTAATTTACGTTATCTAACTTTTAATTTATGTCATTTATTTTCCGCTATCTAACTTTTAATTTCTGTCAATTATTTTTCGCTCTCTAACTTTTTAATTTCTCATTATTTATTATTACTTTCTAACATAACGAAATAATCTTTCTTCTTCTCTTTTCTTTCGTGGCTCTAGTGGGGCTCTCATCTCTCCAATTTCCATATTTTAAATTTATTTTATGTATTTTACTTTCTGCAATTTATTTTTTGCAATTTACTTTTTGTAATTTACTTTTTGTACTTTATTTTTTTGTATTTTACTTTTCATATTTTATTTTTTATAATTTACTTTCTGTACTTTATTTTCTCGTATTTTATTTCTAACTTTGTATTTGTTAATATTTATTGGGCGATCGGTTTATACCCCACGCTTGTAAATATTTATTTACTATATATATATATATATATATATATATATATATATATATATATATATATATATATTGGTGGTTGGTTTATTACCCCACCTTTGTTATATATATATTTTTGGTGGTTGGTTTATTCCATGCCATTGTAAATATTTATTTGATGGCTAGTTTATACCACATCTTTGTATATATTTTATTTTTCTTATTTATTTTTCTCTTTTGTTTTGTGTATTTTTAGCGTGAAAACGTAACTTGATTCAATTGATATGTATTAAGACTGGAATTCTAATTAACTCTTTTCTATTCAATTTGAGTGCTTATTATGGTTCATAATGCTTTTATGAATTGGCCACTCATAAATTGATCTAGTGGGTGTATGTAGAATCGGAAGGTTTGCATATAACCTAGACCATAAATAATAAAGTGCCATGATTTATAATTATCTAGGAATGGAGGTTATAGGTTGTGTGGGAGAACTGTGGTATTTTCCATGAGAATCCCAAGAGTAATGGTCATGCCTTTAAAAGTTAAGGTTTAGACCAAGGAATTGAATTAATTACTGATTCTCTCCATCAATTGAATAATTAGAAATTGATTAGAAGGAAGGTCCCAAAACTACTCTATTATCTATGATAGATTATTGAATCAAGTGACGTTAGATCCCTAGTTTTTTTTTTGTGTCTTCATGTTTGTTTTTCTTTTTCCTCTTAAGTGTCAACTTAATTTTGACCTTTTGGTCACTTGTCGACTTTCTCAACAAGTTTTTGCAAACTTAGGTTGATACGGTGGATTTTGTTACTTTAAAAAATCAAAAGGTTGTTGCAGATCATTTGTCCATACTTAGGCTCACCTTTTGGTATCCCACCTATCAAAGAATCTCTTCAGGGACTAGTAAGTGCACTATAGTCTTGGGAATCTGACTCAAAAAGATCATGTTTGTCAATTTATAAGAAAATTGGACGGGAAGCTTATCCTTGACTCATAGAAGGCGTTTAAGCCGTTACTAGACGTAAAACCAGAGGAAGATATGAGCCACAATCACAACTACATGTATATATTTTCTTATATAGATTTAAAAAAAAAAGAGCAAGTGGTCCGAAGGAAATGTTACGAGAAGCAGTAAGAAAAGGAAGCCAGTCAAGACACTCCATCTGTTTAAATAATTTCAATCTTTGGTCGTACTTTGTTTCTGTTTATATTTGTGTGAGGTTTCTCTTTTCAGTAATTGCAGTAACAGGTACTATCTTCTTTCCTTTACCTATCTATTTTATTTTAACGTTGAGGACAATATTGTGATCTGACTGGGGGGGAAGGATAATTTAAAAAAAAAGTAGGGAAGTATGATATGATTTTCATGAACTTGCTAAACCAATGAATATTGGCAGAGTAAGGAGTAATTTTACTCCAGAGACACATTTTAGTTGAAGAAAGTATGTTTAATGAGATGACTATCAGAAACCTACAACAAAACCAATTAAGGATGGTAGAGTAAGGAGAAAATTTTGCCCTTAAGGTAATTTTACTCTTGAGACGCATCTTAGTTGAGAAAATATTTGTTTTAGAAGTAGCAAAAAGCATATCTTGGGTCATAGCATAAATTTTCTTCTTTCTTATAAATCACATGCTTGGATATGAATGTTGAAGTGATGGATTGAGAATGATAAAAATATGCCTTGTGAGATTTTGAGCCTATTGATGAATGGATTGAACATTTGTACCATTCTCTTCTTTCTTGTGTGATTTTCACTCATGAAATTGTTACTCTAGAACTTGCTTTGATTCTTTTTAAGGCTACATTTTCACATGCATACTTAAATATGATTGAGGTATTTTAAAATAGCTACTTTGACCAAATAGCCATCCTTGTATATTTTCCCTTGTGTAACCCCTTTGAGCTTATTTGGCCAGTTCTTGTTTTTAGCTTATTACGTGCCTTTAAAAAAAAGGAACATGTTTTTACCTGACCTTAGGGAATAAAAGAGCATTGACTTTGTTCTTAAACAAGTGTGAGGGTGTGTGTGTAAAAAAAAGGGGAAACATAAAAAAAAAGAAGAAAAAAAAAAAAAAAAAAAAGAAAAGAAGAAAGAAAGAGCTAACCATCTGATACACTATGTGACATATCCATATCTAGAATAAAGATTGATGCTTTGAAACAACAGGAAGAGAAGGAGAAGGTTTATGCCTAACAATGAATTCAACTCATCAATTTGGGATTGATCTTCAACAA
Source organism: Ormosia emarginata (assembly GCA_029884605.1). Taxonomy (NCBI): domain Eukaryota; kingdom Viridiplantae; phylum Streptophyta; class Magnoliopsida; order Fabales; family Fabaceae; genus Ormosia; species Ormosia emarginata. The sequence goes on along the minus strand of JAQQTP010000075.1, from coordinate 2,243,066 downwards.
AACATTAGTCAAATATTAGTCATTGTCCTTATTGATGAATGTTCTCAAATATCTTTTCCACTCTAACTGTACCATAATGCTCTTTTATTCTCTTTGGTATTTATCTTCTTATATCTATATTATCCTTCCTTCTTTACCATGACCCAGTTATAACCTTGAATAAAGTCCTCTTGATTTTTGTGTGCATGTGTTCTGAGTAGTGGAGAAGTAGAAGATAAGCAAGCTTATGGTAGTGCAATTTTTCATTGGTTGAATTGAGTGAAATATCTACCATTTTAAACATTAGAGGGATTGAGAGTGAATCCTATGAGAATCTTTCATTCTTGATTTGTTCTTTTTAACTGAAGTTTCCATGCTTGATGGTTTGAGATATGAAGAAATATTACCTAAAAAAAATGCTTTGTTCCCTTGAATGACTAGTTGCTCTTCTTGTTTCATTAAATCTATTAGAGTTTTTAGCTTTTGAGTCTGTGTCGTTTTTCTTTATTCCTTAGTTTTTTTTTCTTATGTGTTTTGCCTGGGAGTGCAAAAGTTTAGTGTGGGAGAATTTGATAACAATGTATTTTATGCATTTTATAATCCTCTAACTAGGCTTCTTAAGGTTCAATTTGGCTTAATTAAGTTGATTTTGTCACATTTTATGAAATTAAGCTTAATTGGATCATTGAAGAAATTATTGCTTGAATTATCATTAATTTGGGTGATTGCATTCTTAAGTAAAGTGGCCACAACTTAAGTTGTAATTATCTGATTAATGTGATTCTGGTCTTGTTGGAAAGTTAAGATAATTCTCTAATAACTATTCACTTGATAGCAAGAGCCACATTAATAATAATATATTTCATTCATTGTATAACCTTCTCACTTGGTTTTTTCAGTAAACTAGCTATAATTTGAGTTACAAATATCCGATGGATGTGATTTTGGTCTTGTTTTTAAGCTAAGATAAATTTCTACAACTTTCATGAAGGCCTTAAGACCAGAAACACATGTTTGGATAACTCAAATTGGAGTTGAAGCAAAATCTAGCGTTTTGAACCTGACAGCTTGACCTTCATGCACTCATTCGGCTATATCTCGGGCTATAGGAGTTCAATAGTTCTGAAAATTTGATAGTGGAAGGTTAAGACCCATATCTACAACTTTCATGAAGAATACAAAAGCTAATTCGGATTTCTTGAAAGTGATATTGGGCTTGGAATTTAGAACAGAGGTGTTGGATTTGGGCCTGACCCATGAGCAGTAATTGGGTCATATCTCGGGCTGTGTTTATTGGATTTGGCTAAACTTGGTGTCTCTGGAAAGCTGAGACAATTTCCTACAACTTTCATGAAGACCACTTGGCTCAATTCTGATGCATGCCATGAGCTAAGAGTAGAGACATTTCGGAGCCAAGAAAGTCCATAATTTCAGCTCATTCATCATCTATTTTGATTTTACTTCTTATCATTAAACAACTAATTGTCTTCTTACACTCCTTGAACTCTATAAAAGGAGGCAAAGGCTGAACATTTGAGGGTGTTAGTTAGCTTAGAGTTTAGTTTATGTTATGGTGTTATTAGTTTTCCTTTGTATAGTTTTCTATTGTTCTTAATTGAAGTTATGTTCATCATCTTCTTCTTCTCTCTTTCTTTCTTCTTGTCTATGAGTAACTAAATCTTCATAATGCTTGGGTAAAAAGGTGAAGTTCTTGGTAATAAGTTAAGGTTAGATTAATTTCTTTCTTGTGCTTTAAATGATATATTTTTATGTGATCTTTATATGAGTTGTATGTTGTTTCCAGTTAATTTAGAAACTCTTCTTGTATAATGAATATCTTGATCTATTGTAGACAATAGGATTGATACAGTGGATGCTTCTGACAATTTACAAGTATTGGTAGATAATTATTAGAACCATAATATGGTTACACGATTGAACTTTGAATGTTAAATCTTCCGAATGGAATCTTCATTATGCATGATTTCAATTGTGTTATAAAACGAAATAATCTTGTTTTTAATTTATTACCAAGAGTGGATCTCATAACCCAAGCAAATCTTTTTCATCTGTGAACAACTTATATCATTTTTAATATTGTGACAAATCTTCTCCGTGTAACGTCCCGAAAATTAGTATTTTATTTGTTTTGGTTGATTCTGAATTATTTTGAGTAATCCGACTCAACTTTTGTGAATTTTATGATTTTTGTGAATTTTTGTGATATTTCAGATATTTTGAATATTATAATATATTTTAGATATTTTAAGATATTTTGAATATTTTATTATATTTTAGATATTTTGAGATATTTTTGAGATATTTTAGGATATTTTGAGATATTTTGAGATATTTTGAATATTATATTTTTTTTGATATTTTGATATATTTTGAATATTTAATATATTTCTGATATTTTGAGCTGTATGTGGGTCCGGGGGGCCCGGAAAAATAAAAATTTTATTAGCCAGAAAGCTTTGTAATGTTGAGCCGGGAGAACTTACTAAACCCGAAACCGGAAACAGTTTTTGAAGTTTTATTTTTCCTGCGATTTTATTTGACAAATAAAATCAGGATATGTTTTATTATTCATTGGAAGATATTTTTCTTGAAAAATATCTAGTGGATGATTCTAGACGCAAGCCTAGTCACTCACTCTAGAATGTTCTAGATGATGACTCATTATTGGTGACTCACCTAGGTGACTAGCCTAGTGACTCATATGTTCCAGACTATTCTAGAAGACGCATCGTCAGCGCGCCTAGTCATCGAATGCTTTACACGTGGACCAATGAGGAGCTGGTCAATATTGGTGGCTGTGACTCATCACGAAGGGCCAATAGAAACTCGACACGTGGCGTGACACCTCAGCACCTGTGACTCAGCAGATTCTAGAAGGTTCCAGAAGCGGTGACTCGCCCTGTGACTCACCGTAGTGAGTCACCTGTTCCAGAAGCTTCCCTGACGACTCACCATGCTGACTCAGCGCTATGACTCACCATTAGTGACTCAGCTGATGACTCGTCATGCTGACTCAGCCAGTGACTCAGCGCTGTGACTAGTCATGCTGGACTCGGCCCGGTGACTCGGACAACTTGTGACTCGCCATGCTGACTCACCTGTTTTAGAAAATATCTATGCTGACTCATCATGCCGACTCATCGTAGTGAGTCACATATTCTAGAAGTTTCTCTTTGATGACTCGCTCTGTGACTCATCAAGGGCAATCAGTAGAAAATAATCAGTAATAATTGCTACCCAGCTAAAATAAGAGAAAAATCTAAGTATATTTTATTACCCATTAAACAATAGATACTGACCTTATAAGCAGTAATTATTGTTCATTGCTTATAGTATACCGAAAAATATCTTGAGCCTACATTTTCATGAAATCTATAAATAGGAGGGCTTAGACTCATTTGCAACTTTGGCAAGAAACTCTCACCCCTTTCTCTCCTATGGTCTTCCACGGCCAAAGCTCCCAAAGTGGAAGACAACCTTCATCCATTCATCTCATTTGCTCTCTTACACATCCTTTTCCCCAAAGAACCAAGAATAAGCAACCAAAACTCTCTCCTTTTCTCTCCCCCATGATTTCGGCCAAGCACCAAGAAACCTTATCCAAATTTCTATAATTCCTACCAATATCATTTCTTGAATCCTCTCATCAATCCAAGACACTTTCATGTTAGGAATTTCTCAAGATTTCTCCATCTTCGTCTTCCTATCAAGCAAAGACCACAAAAGCTCATATCTCTTCCTTTCCCAAGCTCACGACCAACCCCACAAAAGTCACCTTCCAAGCTTCAATAATTCTAAATAACCTTAGATCTCGAATCTTCATGCAATTCTAAGGAGTTTTCATGTTGGAGATTTTCCCTAAATCATCCATCTTCATTTTCGTTCTTCAAGCTCAAGGTTGGAGTTTTAAGGTGAAGTTTATGAAATCTTCACTATTGATTTCATTCTTTCCTTCTAAACCATATTTTGATCCATGGTTTTCTTATTCAAGCCTTAGGTATTAATATTTCACGTTTTCTTTGTTTTTCAAGAACACTTGATGGTTGAAGTTCATCTTGAAGGAGACAGCAGGAGAACATACAAGGAACTTTGGAGGTTCTTCAAGAGGTAAGAGGGAGATTACCCTCATCAGCCATGTGTTGGTGGTGAGGAATGGATGTGTTTATGGTGAAGAATCCATGAGGATTCATTCACTTGGTTGTTTATTGTTTTTCCTAATTGTGTTTGATTTTGTGTGCAAGCATGTCTATAGTTTTAAAATATATAGTATGTGTTTTATGATTGCTTTAATATATGGTATGTGTTCATAGATGCATGATAATTATTATAGAATGTGAATAGCATGTAAGGTTTGTATGAGTGTTCCAAAGAACACAAATCCAAGGCTCACGGCCTCAATACAAAAAGGGAACCAAAATGATCTCAACAATTTTCTAAAAGAGCAATTTAATTGACTTAGGTAAATTAACAAGATACAAATCAATTTAAAGCAAGGAAAATGAAATTAAAGATCAAATGACAATTTTTGTGGAATTCGGCCAACATGCCAAATTTAAATATTTTGGTTTCTAAAATTATTTTCAACCAAGGTTAGGTAATAATGCCAAAAGAATTTTATTACAATGAATTTCGAGGAATAAAAAATGATTAAATTAAGTTTAAGAAACTAAATCTAAGAGTTTTACCATTGAAAAGAAAATACAGTAGCTTTTGTAAAATTTCTAACGTAGAGCTCATTTTATATTTTGAAGCACGTTAGTAGTTTTCAAAAGTATAATTAATTGGTTATAATATAAATAAAAGGAATTTTAACAGAAAACTTAGAAAACCATTGTTATAAATTTTCTAAACAAAATACTGTTAAGTTTTGTTAAAAACAGACAAATAAGATAGAAAAGATATCTATTATATTATATACGGTATGAAAAATATTCTACGTAGTTCAAACGTATTAAATATTATTTTTGTTTATTTGAATAGTGATTTTTAAGGAATTCGGACCAGAAAATAATTTAAAAACCTTACGCGATTGAGAAAATGTGTTAAAAATCCTACGCGATTTCAAAAATAGTAAAATATATTTACGCGATTTAAAAACGTTTGTAAAAAAAAGACAGAATTATGAAAACGCGATAAAATTTCTACGCGATTGACGAAAATAGTGAATTTTACTGTCGGGCTAAGTGGTGAACCCGGACAGGTTATGAAACAGTATTTGTCTAGTGGGACTTACTGTATTTATTTCTGCCATGAGGGCATGAGTTTCTGCCATGAGGGCATGAGTTTCTGCCATTGAGGGCATTTGCGTAAATACGCATATTTATACCATTGAGGGTATTTTTGGAAATTTTCTTCTGGACATTTATTGAGTTAATGCCAATTTTTGGTGGATTGATTGACGAGGTGAATCACATCGTATTGTCGGTGCGATAAGCGTAGTGTGGTTCAAATTTGAATGGACTTGGAGACATTAGTGTGCATAATCCCATCTGTGGACAGTTGGTCGCTCCTCTGGGCCGTGGTAACTGGCAACACACTAATGGACTCGACACGCACTATACTTAATCGAGATCTTGTAAAGTCTAATAGTACATTGCCTGTAGTGACACGACGTTAGACAGTGTGCTACACCACGCCATGTGACTGTGGGCTATAGACGCAACGTGAGACCGCAGAATAGTTTGGTTGGGCAGCCGTGGTACTAATAGATTTTACGGGTCATTCTCTCTGATGTCTGTGTTTTTAGCTCCATGGAGTAGGAATGAGTCTATGTATATTGACATATCTTATCTGTATTTTAATGTGGTTATTTATATTCAATGTTGAGATATTATATATGAAGTGTTAATATGAGTTACTATGCATGATGTGATTATGTAGTTTATTGAATCGATTGTTATATCTATCATGGTAATGTTATTGCTGTTCATTTTATTATAACATGTGTTTATTAGAATTATTTATAAATTGATAACATGATTATAATTGTGATATCTGTGTTGATGGAATGACTTTGTCATTCGTATTATTCTTTGCTAGCGTACTGGTATTGGTGAAAGGGGATCTCACCTCTTTACTGTATTGTTTTGTTGTGTTTGTTTTATTTAAATTCGTATAGTAGACGAAGCAAGTTTCTTAGACCCATTGGAGGCAAAATTCTGAAGATGGTGACGGCGTCGAGGAGTGATCTTCCAAGTTTCAACAAGATGCAGTTGGTGGAGAAACGAGGCATTTATGTTGGGTTTTTTTCTCGTTAGTGTTGTTACCGTGCTATTAGTAGTACCCGTCATTGGGTTTGCTACTGTTTCTCTGAGTTTGTAAGTTACATGTTTTATTTCTATATTGAATATTTTGTGGTATATATAATATGTGTATTAATCAATTCAATTTAATTTCTGTTTTCTTAAAATTTTTGGTAAGTTTATGTTTCCATGAAAAGAAAGTTAAAAATTCATCTTTTAGAACTCAAAACTTTTATAAAATGATTTTCAGATTTTAAGTTTTCTTTAAAAATGTGATGCCTCCTATGGAGGGTGTTACATTAGTTGGTATCAGAGCACAGTTAGAGTCTTTTTGGGGTTTGTGGTTAGGTTTGTCTTGTTTGTGCTGTGTGACTCTCTGTGCTTGGACTCCGAAATGAGACAAGGTTTCTTTGAAATGGTTACATCCGGTTTCTATTGTATTTTCATTCGTTCGTCTTTGAAGAAAGGCGATGGTTCGTGGTAGACGTACACATGTAGAAACAGGACGTGATAGCGATGATATGACTGCAACTACGAAAGCAATGCAAAGAACAGCTGAAGGAATAGTGCAACATGATCAGAAGATTGCTCAACAGCAAGGACGATAACTGAGGTTTAGAATCAGATAAAGTCGGAATAAATTTTAGAATATGAGATTTCGTAATATTGGACCATATTGGTTCTGAAAGAGGAAAAACTGTAAGGCCAGGCGATTTCAGTGGAAACCGTATTCGTGATCATTGAGAAGTCAACAACAACAATCTCGTGGAGAAAGTGCGAGTGGTAACAGGTTTAGTCAGACTGTGACATCTGCACCAACATGTCAGAAGTGTGGGGAAGATTATCTAACCAGAGACCGTACAATCAAAGGAATCATATGTTTCAAGTGTAGGATGCCCAGACATTTTGCTGAAAAGTGTATTCCACCCAAGACGAAGTTATCTGTTAGTAACGTACGTGCTTCGACATCTTAAGCAGAATGGAGCATCGATTCTTCAAGTGGAGCAAAAACATCTTAGATATAAGACCTAAACAAAGAAGGTTGCGTTACAAAAGGTGATCCTTTAACTATACTGTATAATTCAGAGGATAACCTATTTCTCTATGGCATATAATTGTGTGGGTCAATTAGAGTTATCTGTGTCTTCATTATCTTTTGACCTGGTTGTTTCTACTTCTATTGCTAACACATGTGGTTGAGGACTTGAGTTACTTAAACCATCCTAAGTCTGTTAAATAATTGAATCTTTTCTGTTGGTTCAATTGGTGTACCTCTTTTTCAAAAACAGACGTGATCTAAAAATATGGATTGGGTATTTTTCCAACCATCCATGCTCTGTTAGACCTATTGGTTGAATTGTTCAACTTAAAAAGCTAACTCCTAAAATTTATCGGACCATATTAATTTCTCCATTGGATAGATCCGGTGGTATAGATGACTTTATCATCTCTCCTTTCTACGCCTTCATGATATCTCTCATGTGTCGCAATTGCGAAATGTACTTTTGGTTTGATCCATTCTTTTATAGCTGGTTGACTGTGTGAGTTAATTAGAGTTATCAATATCTTTGTTACCTTTCGACTTGTCTATTTTTGCTTTTATTACCAAACCTATTATTATTATCCAGTTCCTTAAACAATCTTTTCCGTTAATCTAAACTATCTACCTCTTTCACGAGATAGATGTGATCTTATACATGGATTGGTTATCTTTAATCATATCCTGTAAATTGTTTCAGTAAAACTTTGGTGTCCCAGAAAACTCATTCTTAAAATCGGACAATATCAAATTTCTTGTTGGATCTGTCTGGTAACACATTGGATAATTTCGCTATCTTTTCTTTCTAACCTTTATAATGTCCTTTTATATATTACAATTGCTAAAAAAAAGGATATTCTTAGTCAAAATCATGTCATAGTATCAGATACAGTACTATTGAAAAAGAGAACTTGATTTGTGAGACACTTCCTGTTAAAAGCAAAAGGCAGGAGAATGAAGCGATACAAAGGTAAGGAAATTTCAAGTGGTGCTGTTAGGAGTGATGAATGTTTCCGCAATATTCACCGATTGTGTGAATAGTATCTTTCATCCTTATTTAGACAGAATTGTCATTATTTTTATTAACGACATTTTGATCTATTCTCGAAATCGTGAGGAACATGCTGAACAACTCAGAATGATTCTCCAAGTTCTAAAGGAGAAGCAGTGATGCAACGTGAGAATTGGATGACAAGATGGAGGAGTAGTACCATAATTGTTCTAAGACTACTACGAATTTCGGGGACGAAATTCTTTTTAGGAGGGGAGTGTTGTAATGTCCCGAAAATTAGTATTTTATTTGTTTTGGTTGATTTTGAATTATTTTGAGTAATCCGACTCAACTTTTGTGAATATTATAAGATATTTTAGATATTTTAAGATATTTTGAATATTTTATTATATTTTAGATATTTTGAGATATTTTTAAGATATTTTAGGATATTTTGAGATATTTTGAGATATTTTGAATATTATATTATATTTTTGATATTTTGATATATTTTGAATATTTAATATATTTTTGATATTTTGGGATTTGTATGTGGGTTCAAGGGGCCCTAAAAAAATAAAAATTTTTATTAGCCAAAAAGCTTTGTACTGTTGATTCGGAGCTGGGGGAACTTACTAAACCCGAAACCGGAAACAGTTTTTGAAGTTTTATTTTTCCTGCAATTTTATCTAACAAATAAAATCGGGGTGTGTTTTATTATTCATTGGAAGATATTTTTCTTGAAAAATATCTAGTGGATCATTCTAGACGCATGCCTAGTCACTCACTCTAGAATGTTCTAGATGATGACTCATTGTTAGTGACTCACCTAGGTGACTAGCCTAGTGACTCACATGTTCCAGACTGTTCTAGAAGACGCATCATCAGCGCGCCTAGTCATCGAATGCTTTACATATGGACCAATGAGGAGCTGGTCAATATTGGTGGCTGTGACTCATCACGAAGGGCCAATAGAACTCGACACGTAGCGTGACACCTCAGCACCTGTGACTCAGCAGATTCTAGAAAGTTCCAAAAGCGGTGACTCGCCCTGTGACTCACCGTAGTGAGTCACCTGTTCCAGAAGCTTCCCTGACGACTCACCATGCTGACTCAGTGCTATGACTCACCATTAGTGACTCAGCTGATGACTCGTCATGCTGACTCAGCCAAAGACTCGGCTTGTGACTAGTCATGCTTTTCGACCCATGACTCGGCTCAAGACGTGACTCGCCATGCTGACTCACCTGTTTTAGAAAATATCTACGCTGACTCATCATACTGACTCATCGTAGTGAGTCACATATTCTAGAAGTTTCTCTTTGATGACTCGCTCTGTGACTCATCAAGGGCAATCAGTAGAAAATGATCAGCAATAATTGCTACCCAGCTAAAATAAGAGAAAAATCTAAGTATATTTTATTACCCATTAGACAATAGATACTGACCTTATAAGCAGTAATTATTGTTCATTGCTTATAGTATACCGAAAAATATCTTGAGCCTACATCTTTTTCATGAAATCTATAAATAGGAGGGCTTAGACTCATTTGCAACTTTGGCAAGAAACTCTCACCCCTTTCTCTCCTATGGTCTTCCACGACCAAAGCTCCCAAAGTAGAAGACAACCTTCATCCATTCATCTCATTTGCCCTCTTACATATCCTTTTCCCCCAAAGAACTAAGAATAAGCAACCAAAACTCTCTCCTTTTCTCTCCCCCATGATTTCGGCCAAGCACCAAGAAACCTTCTCCAAATTTCTATAATTCCTACCAATATCATTTCTTGAATCCTCTCATCAATCCAAGACACTTTCATGTTAGGAATTTCTCAAGATTTCTCCATCTTCATCTTCCTATCAAGCAAAGACCACAAAAGCTCATATCTCTTCCTTTCCCAAGCTCATGGCCAACCCCACAAAAGTCACCTTCCAAGCTTCAATAATTCTAAATAACCTTAGATCTCGAATCTTCATGCAATTCTAAGGAGCTTTCATGTTGGAGATTTTCCCTAAATCATCCATCTTCATTTTCGTTCTTCAAGCTCAAGGTTGGAGTTTTAAGGTGAAGTTTATGAAATCTTCACTATTGATTTCATTCTTTCCTTCTAAACCATATATTGATCCATGGTTTTCTTATTCAAGCCTTAGGTATTAATATTTCACGTTTTCTTTGTTTTTCAAGAAGCACTTGGTGGTTGAAGTTCATCTTGAAGGAGACAACAGGAGAACATACAAGGAACTTTGGAGGTTTTTCAAGAGGTAAGAGGGAGATTATCCTCATCAGCCATGTGTTGGTGGTGAGGAATGGATGTGTTTGTGGTGAAGAATCTATGAGGATTCATTCACTTGGTTGTTTATTGTTTTTCCTAATTGTGTTTGATTTTGTGTGCAAGCATGTCTATAGTTATAAAATATATAGTATGTGTTTTATGATTGCTTTAATATTTTGTATGTGTTTTATGATTGCTTTAATATTTTGTATGTGTTTTATGATTGCTTTAATATATGGTATGTGTTCATAGATGCATGATAATTATTATAGAATGTGAATAGCATGTTAGGTTTGTATGAGTGTTCCAAAGAACACAAATCCAAGGCTCACGGCCTCAATACAAAAAGGGAACCAAAATGTTCTCAACAATTTTTTAAAAGAGTAATTTAATTGACTTAGGTAAATTAACAAGATACAAATCAATTTAAAGCAAGGAAAATGAATTTAAAGATCAAATGACAATTTTTGTGGAATTCGGCCAACATGCCAAATTTAAATATTTTGGTTTCTAAAATTATTTTCAACCAAGGTTAGGTAATAATGCCAAAAGAATTTTATTACAATGAATTTCGAGGAATAAAAAATGATTAAATTAAGTTTAAGAAACTAAATCTAAGAGTTTTACCATTTAAAAGAAAATACAGTAGCTTTTGTAAAATTTCTAATGTAGAGCTCATTTTATATTTTGAAGCACGTTAGTAGTTTTCAAAAGTATAATTAATTGGTTATAATATAAATAAAAGGAATTTTAACAGAAAACTTAGAAAACCATTGTTATAAATTTTCTAAACAAAATACTGTTAAGTTTTGTTAAAAACGAGACAAATAAGATAGAAAAGATATCTATTATATTATATACGGTATAAAAATATTCTACATAGTTCAAATGTATTAAATATTATTTTTGTTTATTTGAATAGTGATTTTTAAGGAATTCGGACCAGAAAATAATTTAAAAACCTTACACGATTGAGAAAATGTGTTAAAAACCCTACGCGATTTTAAAAACAGTAAAATATATTTACGCGATTTAAAAACGTTTGTAAAAAAAGACATAATTATGAAAACGCGATAAAATTTTTACGTGATTGACGAAAATAGTGAATGTTACTGTCGGGCTAAGTGGTGAACCCGGACAGGTTATGAAACAGTATTTGTCTAGTGGGACTTACTGTATTTATTTCTGCCATGAGGGCATGAGTTTCTGCCATGAGGGCATGAGTTTTTGCCATTGAGGGCATTTACGTAAATACACATATTTATACCATTGAGGGTATTTTTGAAAATTTTCTTCTGGACATTTATTGAGTTAATGCCAATTTTTGGTGGATTGATTGACGAGGTGAATCACATCGTATTGTCGGTGCGATAAGCGTAGTGTGGTTCAAATTTGAATGGACTTGGAGACATTAGTGTGCATAATCCCATCTGTGGACAGTTGGTCGCTCCTCTGGGCTGTGGTAACTGGTAACACACTAATGGACTCGACACACACTATACTTAATCGAGATCTTGTAAAGTCTAATAGTACATTACCTGTAGTGACACGACGTTAGACAGTGTGCTTCACCAGGCCATGTGACTGTGGGCTATAGACGCAACGTGAGACCGCGAAATAGTTTGGTTGGGCAGCCGTGGTACTAATAGATTTTACGGATCATTCTCTCTGATGTTTGTGTTTTTAGCTCCATGGAGTAGGAATGAGTCTATGTATATTGACATATCTTATCTGCATTTTAATGTGGTTATTTATATTCAATGTTGAGATATTATATATGAAGTGTTAATATGAGTTACTATGCATGATGTGATTATGTAGTTTATTGTATCGATTGTTATATCTATCATGGTAATGTTATTGCTGTTCATTTTATTATAACATGTGTTTATTAGAATTATTTGTAAATTGATAACATGATTATAATTGTGATATCTGTGTTTATGGAATGACTTTGTCATTCGTATTATTCTTTGCTAGCGTACTGGTATTGGTGAAAGGGAATCTCACCTCTTTACTGTATTGTTTTGTTGTGTTTGTTTTATTTAAATTCGTATAGTAGACGAAGCAAGTTTCTTAGACCCATTGGAGGCAAAATTCTGAAGATGGTGACGGCGTCGAGGAGTGATCTTCCAAGTTTCAACAAGATGCAGTTGGTAGAGAAACGAGACATTTATGTTGGGTTTTTTTCTCGTTAGTGTTGTTACCGTGCTATTAGTAGTACCCGTCATTGGTTTTGCTACTGTTTCTCTGAGTTTGTAAGTTACATGTTTTATTTCTATATTGAATATTTTGTGGTATATATAATATGTGTATTAATCAATTCAATTTAATTTCTGTTTTCTTAAAATTTTTGGTAAGTTTATGTTTCCATGAAAAGAAATTTAAAAATTCATCTTTTAGAACTCAAAACTTTTATAAAATGATTTTCAGATTTTAAGTTTTCTGTAAAAATGTGATGCCCTATGGAGGGTGTTACACTCCGTACCTCAAATAATTTTCTCTTCATCAATTCCTTGTGGATCGACCTCGGACTCTTGAGAATTTACTACTTGAAACAACCTGCACTTGGGTTTGAAACTTTTAATTTTCCCATCAAGCACTTGCAAAATAAATTTTGGAATACCTCTGATGTTCAGGTCAATAATAATTCAAGGGAAATAAATCAATGATAAAGCAATAAACACAAGTATTCATTCATATGTATAGTTGATCAATTATGCCCAATTCTCTTTTAATATAAAAGAATGATTCTTTTGCCAAAGGCTTAGTGAAAATATTTGTAAGTTGTTTAGTTGTTTCCACAAATTCAAGAATGCAATCTCCTTTTTGAACATGGTCTATAATGAAGTGGTGCCTTATTTCTATGTGCTTTGTTCTAGAATACAAAATGAGATTTTTAGACAAATTGATTGCACTAGTGTTATCACACCTTATAACACATATGCACATATTAAACATAATGTCTGGCCTTCTTGTAGTAAGATAAAGGAGTGAGTCAATCATACCTCTATATTTTGAGATTTTTATAGGTTTACCTCATTCATCCTTGTCCAAATAACAAGAGGTGCCCATAGGTGTCGCCATATGCTTGGAGTTGTCCATTCCAAACTTTTTGAGCAGCTCCTTGCAATATTTGGATAGACTTATGAAAGTCTCATCCCTTGTTTACTTGATTTGGAGTTCAAGAAAGAAGTTGAGCTCACTCATCATAGACATCTCAAACTAATTTTACATAATGTTAGCAAACTCCTTACAAAGAGACTCATTAGTAACACCAAAAATTATGTCATTAACATATATGTGAACAATAAGTATGTTATGTTTTTTATGCTTGATGGGGAGAATAGTGTCAACATTTCCTCTAAAGAAGCCTTTTTCCAAAAGGAACTTGCTCAACATTTCATACCAAGCTTTAGGAGCTTGTTTTAAGCCATACAAGGCCTTTTTCAATTTAAAAACATGATTGGGCAATTCAAAGTTTTCAAAATCAGGAGGTTGTTCCACATACACCTCTTCTTGTATAAAACCATTTAAGAAAGCTCTTTTGACATCCATTTGATAAAGTTGAAATCCATGATGCATGCATATGCAAGTAGCATTCTTATGGCCTCTCTAGCTATGGGTGCATATGTTTCCTCATAATTTATGCTTTCTTCTTGATTATATGATTTAGCTACAAGTCTAACTTTGTTTCTTATTATTAAGTTTATTTTATCAAGTTTGCTCCTAAAGACCCATTTTGTGCCAATTATGGGATGATCATTGGGCCTTGGAACTAACTCTCAAACTTGATTTCTTTCAAATTGGTTTAGTTCCTCTTGCATGGCCAAGATCCAATGTTCATCATTAATGGCCTTATTTATGTCTTTAGGTTCAACTTGAGAGACAAAAGTCATATGGTTACATACATCTCTAAGAGAGTTACGAGTGGTTACCTTTTTTTGATATATCACCTATCACTTTGTCAAGATGATGATATTTTGATGTTCTCCATTCCTTAGGAAGGCCCATGATATATGAATCCTCTTGTCTTGGGGGGGTCAAATGGGCTTTCTTCTTACTTCTTGACTTCTTTCTCCTTGTTCTCTAAGTGTGTTCTTGCCAAGATTTCTGCAACATCATTAACCAAATCCTTTCTCGGACCATTTGGGTTAGTTTAATAAAAAAACAACATGAATGGACTCTTCTATGGTCATAGTTCTTTTATTGTAAACTCTAAAAGTTTTACTATATATAAAATAACCAAGAAATATACCTTCATCCGATTTAACATTAAACTTCCTCAAGTTATCCTTTCTATTGTTTAAAACAAAACATTTACATCCAAAGACATGAAAGTGTGAAACATTTGGCTTTCATCCCTTGTATAACTCATAAGATTTTTTTTTAAAAATTGACCTTATTAGGGCCCTATTCATAATATAGAAAATGGTACTTACCGCATCTGCCCAAAATTACTTAGGAAGGTTAGTCTCATTGAGCATAGTTCATGTTATTTCTTCTAAAGATTGATTTTTCCTTTCCATAACTCTATTTTGTTGAGGAGTTCTAGGGTCAGAAAAATTATGCTCAATGTTATGTTCATCACAAAAGGTTTCAAACTCATGGTTTTCAAACTCACTACCATGATCACTTCTTATGGATGCAATGCAAAAACCTTTTTCATTTTGGATAACTCTGGCAAGTCTCTTAAATGATTGAAAAACATTATTTTTGTGAGATAAGAATAATGTCTATGTAAACCTAGAAAAATTATCCACAATCACTAATGCATAGTAATTCTCACCAAAGCTTATTTTTCTAGAGGGACTAAAAAGATCTATGTGCAAAAATTGTAAAGGTCTAGTAGTTGAAACAATATTTTTAGCTTTAAAAGAGACCTTTACTTGTTTTCCTTTTTGACATGCATCACATAGTTTATCTTTTTTAAATTTGAGCTTAGGAAGTACAATTACTAGCTCTTTTGAGACTAACTTATTTAAGTGATCCATGTGAATATGAGTAATCCTTTTATGTCATAACCATGAATCATCTTCCTTACACATAAAACATTTTGCATCAATTGAAGATATATCATCAAGGCTAATCATATATATATTATTGACCCTATGACCAACAAACTTAACTTGCTTATCATATTTTCCTTCAAATATGCAACAATTAGAATCAAATATAACTCTATTTCCTTTATCACATAATTGACTAATGCTACGCATATTATGTTTAAGTCTTTTAACAAGTAAAACATTATTAATAGAAGAGGAAAGGATTTTACCAACTTTGCCAACTCTAAGGATCTTCCCTTTGTTATTGTCACCATATGTTACATGTCTATTCTTCTTGGGGACAAGGAAGGAAAGCTTGGAGTCATTTCTAGTCATGTGCTTGGTGCATCCCCTATTAAGATACTAACTTGAGCTCTTAGCCTTCAAGCACACCTACAACACAGATTTAGATTTTAACCCTTAGTACCCAAGTTTTCTTGGGTCATTGGGTGTTAGCTTTGGGCAAGGTGCTATTGGGGGACCCAAACCATTTTAGTCGTAACCTTGGTGTTGATGTTCTTCCACATGTTACATGTTGAAGTACTATGCCCCTTCTTCCTACAATGAAAACATTTAATGAAGGGACTACTTGAAGTACTTAAGGAAACAAAAAAAATTGTAAAGCTTTTGTTGGTTTTTGGGATTATACCCTAAACCGGCCTTTTGGAAGACACATATTTGTTTCTCTATCAATATATTCAAGTTATCTCTTCCAAAAGTGAATTTTGAAAGAGTGTTTTTCAAATCCTCAATTTCTTTTTTGAATGCTTTACATGATGAGCAAGATGAGGATGTGGATGCATTTTCATGTGAAGAACAAGTCATGCATGATGAGTTAGCATCAATTAGTCCTAGAGTCTTATTCTCAATTTTGCGTTCTTCAATCTCTTTGTTTAAAGTAAAAATTTTGTTTTCTAAAGAGGAGATTATTTTCTTGGAAGATGAAACTAATTTTGTGAGCCTTATGGACTCATCATGCAACTCTCCAAATGCATCTTGTAATTCACTATAGGAAGATAAAGAGTCTAGGTTAGAAGAAGTTACCTCCATGTCATTTTCTTCTTCTCCTCTAGCCATAAGACATAGATATGATTCCTCATTTTCTGAGCTATCTATAGAATTCATGTCATTTTCATCCTATGCTATGTAGGCTCTCATTCCTTTCCTTTCCTTTCCTTAGAAGGTTTTTTTTCAAACTTTTACACCTTCTTTAGATAAATGGGACACTCCATCTTCATGTGTTCTAGTTTTCTGCATTCGAAACATGTTGGAGTAGATGAGGTTCCTTCCCTTTTATGATAGGTCTTCTTTGGAGGGAAAGATGACCTTCTTTGAATTCCTTTCTTCTTAAGGAATTTTCCAAACCTTTTTATAAGGAGACTAAGATTCTCCTCATTTAGCTTAAGGTTCTCTATGTATCTCCATTATCTTCATCATCATTATCAATTGTGGAGGAGGTGGCTTTGAGGGCAATCCATTTTTTATTCTTGCCATGCTCCTCATTTTGATTGAGCCTATTTAGCTCCAACCCATGTTCTTAGAGTTTTCCAAATAGAGTGGCTAGTATCATTATTGATAGGTTTCTTGACTCCGCAATAGCCGTCACTTTGGGTTGTTAATTCCTACTCAAACTCCTCAAGACTTTGTTAATAAGGTCTTCATTAGGAAATGTTTTTCCCAATAAAGTAAGATGATTTACAATATGTGTGAACCTCTTTTGCATTTCTTGAATGTTTTCTCCTTGGTTCATTCTAAAGAGTTCATACTCATGAGTGGAAGTATTTATTCTTGATCTTTTTACTTCACTTGTGCCATCATGGGTTGCTTGTAAAGTATCACACATTTCTTGGGCAATCTTGTAATTTAACACCCTAAAGAACTCATCATACCCCAAGGATGTGGCAATGATGTTCCTGGCTCTCAAATTGTATTGAACCTTTTTTCTTATCTTCATTAGTCTATTCATTTCTTAGTGTATTGGTTCTTACACCATCAACTATACGTACGGGAATAAAAGGACCATTTTCAACGGCATCCCACATATCAAGATCAATAGCTTCATTAGAAATCTTCATCATTTCTTTCCAATATGCATAACCATCCCTATTGAAAAAAGGTGGTCTATTTATAGAAGAATTTTCTTAAGAAAAACCATTTGAAGAAATCATCACTTTTCTTAAAGCTGCTAAGCTCTTTACACAAGAGTCTAACTCTGATACCACTTATTACCAAGTGGTTTCATTACTCAAAAAGGGGTGAATTGAGTTTATAAAATATTTTCACAAATCTTTCGCAAAGCACTTGAATATCAATTTTCTTTGAAGTTATTAATTGATTGAGATGAATGGATAGATAAGATTGAATACTTTCACTCACAAATGAATCAGCCAAGACAGAAAAGTATTCAAGCAAGCATATAAAATAAATACACAAATGTAAAGGAGTTGAGTTTAGAAAATTAAACACAAGATTTATCCTAGTTCAGTCACTCCTTGTAACCTACGTCTAGTCCTCAAGCAATCACTCGAGATTTTTCACTAAAACTTCAAGCTTGAACAGGTGCGTGCAACATTTACAAACTATAGCACTCAATAACACCTTGGGATGCGTCACCCTTTGGGCTTAAGCCTCAACAACAAGGGATACCTCACCCTTACAACTTTGAGGGATACCTCAACTTCTTTACAGAATTAATTAGAGTATGAATGAAAGAAAACTCTCACAAGAGTAGATAATACAAATTGAAACTCAAAGGGTATAAGGATTCACACTTTAATGCTCAAAATAGAGGTTTTATGGAAATGGCTATGAAACTCGTATTAATGCTCAACAACTTTTTTCAGATTCATTTCCAACTAGTCTTTAATGCCCAACAACTTGTATTTATAACCCGTTAAACTTTAGAGTCGTTGGGGGGGTGGTTGGAGCATTAAATGTCATCAACTAGTCGTTTATTTTTATTTCTAGCATTCATGTTTATTTGAATAACACCTTAAATAGCACTGAGGAAATTTAGTTCTAGAATGTGTTATTCGAATAACACAAATGTTATTCGAATAAACCCTTTTAAAACAGGTTTTTGAAAAACATTGTTATTCAAATAACAAATCTGTTATTCGAATAAACCATTTAGAACATAACACGACAAGGCTTATTTTAAATCTTTATTCAAAGAAAGCAAGACCTTATTCGAATAAAGGTTGATTAGATCAAATTCTTGGCTTCTCTGACTTTGGTTGTTTTAATAAGTGATCCTTTATTCGAATAAACCCTTCTGAAAAACATTTTAAACAATTCTAAAAACTTATCAATTGATTCCAAATGTTCTAACAAGCTTTTGGACACTTAGATGCTTTTTATTAAGAAACCAAAAACCATTTTGAAGCCTTGAAAACATATGTGCTATTGTGGTTCTTTGAAAAACAAGTTTAGAGCTTTAGTATGAACCTCTTTATACATTTACATAATGATCTAAGTCCTAAAGTTTTTCTTGAAGGTCTTCAACTTGATCTTGCAACATCTTCATGTTTGTTATCATCAAAACAAAATTTCAAAAGTCAATAGCCAATTACAAGGCTACAGCAAGCAATGTCAGTCCCATCTCAATGACATGCCTATGCTTCCTCTTAATACTACCATTTTGTTGATAAACATGAGGATAAGTCAGTTTGTAACACCCCTTGATTTAATAACTATGATACAATTGTCATTATGCCACAGTCACTAAATCTAAACGTGCTATAACTCAACCACAAGTCTAAAAATTTAATCTTTGTGCATATATAGAAAATACGAGCCTCGATATGAAATATATTTATATTTACTCGCATCCAAAACACAACATCAGCTTAGATGAAGTTACATTTCCACAATCCATGCATAAAAGTAACATACAACAATATTAAACATAAGTTTACATAAAGTAACTACCATATAAAAGTTCGACCTCTCCTAAAGTCAAACACCTGAAGAGAAGGGTGCTGCACTTGATCCTCCTCCAAATCTCCAACAGATGAACTTTTCCCTTGAGACACGTCATGATGCATAGGAACCTGGATAGGTGACACAACCGAGACCTCTCTAGGAAATAGGTGGCGGTCATCCCACAACTCCCCAATGGGTATAGGGAACTCCACATGCATAAAAGTATGAAAGATACTCGTAGCAACTCCAGGATAATTACCACTCCGAATTAGGGTCACATCCCCTATCTACATAAAATGGTCCGCATCACGGTCAGAATGCCAGGCTTCCAAGCCTCCATGGAATTGTATCCACATGCAATTGAAGAAAGCTAGTCCAGATGCCATCGCAAAGAGAAAAAAGTCGACCCCCAAACTAAACTAAGCTAATTCAACTCGCCTTCTTCACAGTCTTTATCCAAACATAGTATAAGACAGAGTAATACAACAAAGAGGTGAGACATCCTACTTTCATTACCAATTATGGCAATAAAGAAACATAACAGCGCAAAATGCCCACATAGCAAAGCAATAATATTAACCAGCAATAATCATATACAATAAAAGAAACAGCAACAGAGTCTCAGATAATAACAATAAAATAGTTCAAGTAATGACAACATCCTTAAAACAATAGTCCAATCATCATATAAATGAACAACAGTCTCATCTTCATATAAATGAATAAATACATAAATGCCAAATGATATGCTGACTCACTATGCACGTGCACATGGTACCAAAAGTTCCTACTCCAAGGAGCTAGACATAAACATTCAGAGAGAATGAACAGGGAGTCATGCCAGTATCTCGTTAGCCTAAAAATAAAGTGCTTATCAGAAAAAATAATATTTTGCGCAACAATGGCTTATACATGGCACTTTCAACAAGATCGCGATATAGGACAGTGTCTCAATCCGGATCGTCGGTGTGTTTGCATCGGTCTATCCCACGGCCCCAGTGGAGCTACCACTGTCTATTGTGAGACACCTGTACCCCGATGCCCCCAAGGCCAACAATATAACCTACACTTAGTCTACTCACACCCGCACTAAGGTGTAATTCAATCTCCTAGGCATACACAATCTTAACAACAGAGTCCCACGGACTTTCACAAATGCATGATGACTCAATGCATATCATGTATATTCATTAATAATATACCTTTCATAAACATGCCACAATTTGGCCAAGTTAAACATTAACAAGTTCTTAGTCTTATTCATGGACCCATAATTACATATCATCAAGTTTTCAAGAACAACATATAGTTGTTACAATTCAACCCCAAGTTACATTTCCATTTCAAGACTTTTATCACTAAGCCTATCTAGAGGAATTCTCATTCAATCTTTATTTCTCTTGATTAGCCAAGTTCTTTACTTTAATTAATTATGCTTACTGAGAAGGTTCACTAAACCTCACACACTCTTGTTCTTCCCCTAAGTCCGAACTCACCCTAGGTCATCAAGTAACTTTCTTTCTTTCATTATTTCTATATTATGAATCCATATCATTGTTAAGTACCTAATCATCTAAGCTTTAGCTTGATATATAGTTTTCTAGCTAACAAGGCCCTTGAGACCATGACCTCCCAATGGCATGAATCCAAAGTTTTTTATTGCATTAATTTCTTTACCACTTAATCGCCTAAGTTCCAATTCTACAAAATTAAATCTTGATCAACCAAAAACATGGCCTTTTGGCCGCGAATCCATAGGGGCAAAGAACCCTAAAATCATTAGATTCAATATTCATTTTCTTATTTCATCATTCTAATTCCTCAATCAATCCATTTTCAACCTAAACTCCTAAGTTCCAAATCACCATTAGTTTAGTCATAAGTTTTCCACTTCATTCATTTGCTCTTTAACTCTTAATCACATAAGTCTTGATCTTTACAAATACTACACCTTGAACACCCAAAAATTTGGCCTCTTGGCCGTGAATCCAAAGGTAAAGAACCCTAAAATTTTCCCATATAACAATCCAATATTTTCCATAGTCATCAAGACACACAATGAAAATCAATACATCATACAAGTCAAAATAGCACAGAAACATTAAGAACATCACAACCAAGAGAGCAATCCTACATGGATTTCTCATCAATAACATAAAGAAAACGTTTCCTCACCACCAAGATAGGTTGAAGAGGATTATCTCCCTCTTACATATTGAAGACAACACAAGAAAGCAAGCTCCTTTGTTCTTGATTTTCGTTTTCCACCTTCAAGAAAACCCTAAGAACATCAAACTTACAAGAATCACAACCAAAGCTTGAAAAAGGCATCCATGACCACCCAAGTGACCAAAGATCACGAAAATGAGATAGAAAAGTGATAAAGCTATGAACTTTTACATTAAAGTTTCCAACTTTAAAGCTTGATGGAAGAAAACGAAAATGGTGGATTTTGATGATGGTCACAAAAGAGAAAATGTTCTAGGTGATGAGAAATGGTAGGAAATGAGGTTGTTTTAATGAAAAACTTGGATGGCCCAAAGATGGTGTTCTAGGCCGTGGAAGAGGAGAGAAAATAGAGAGGAAAGGTTGAGTTTTTGAAGATGGTCACCAAAGGAAAATGTCTTAGAATGGTGAGAGGAAACATGAAATGTGATTTGTTTTAGCAAGCTAATGGAGATGGTCTCCAATGATGGCTGCAACCGTGGGGTGGAGAGGAAGAGAGGAAGAGAAAGTTGAGAGAAAAAGATAAAGATGGAAAATAGAGAGAAAAGTGATAGTAAAGAGTTTTGGTGAATTTTGAAAATGATGAGTGAAAGTGTGGTAAAGTGAGAAGCAAACTTTTGGGCTCCAAAATGTGATACATTGTCATGGAAGAGAAGAGAGAGGGGGGAAAAGTGAGCCTCATGCATGCATAGGAAATTTCTAGGAAGCTTCCTTAAGCAGTTTTTTGATTAAATTAATCATTCTTTTGAAATAAAGGAGTTTGGATGTGACATAAAGTGGATTTCCTTTAGATAAGATAAGATTTCTACTGCAAGTTATTATCCAATGGATAATAGTTACAGATAGCAAAGCCAATATTAATTATTTAACGGATAATAAAATACACAGTGATTTTTATTTATTAGATAAAAATATTGAAAAACATGAAACCTCGTAGACTATGTCTGACCTTAAGTTTAGTAATATCCTCTGTCAATGTTTCCACATTTAAAGGTTCTCAGGAAAAATATCTCATTTCCCGACTTCGCTTAGTGCACACGCAAAACGATGAATATATTAAAATATTCAACGTTTCTAAAAAAATCCAAAAAAATTCACAAAAATCACAAATATTATAAAATGACTATTTATCATGAAATTATCCATTTTCGGGGTGTTACAACTCTTCCCTTCAAAAAAAAATTTTGTCCTCGAAATTTTCATTCCTTAGAATAAATATGGATGTTGTTTCTTCATCTTATCTTCTAACTCTCACGTCGCGCCTCTAGTCTCGTCAATTCAGATCAACCTTGCCAATGTAATCCCTTAGCCTCTGTGTTGCTTTACTTTCCTACCCTTGACTTTCACAGGAAGCATTTCATAGATCAAACCCTCTTTTAATTGTATTGTTTCTGGTTCGATGGCATGGGCTAGATCGGGGATATACTTTCGCAATTATGATACACGGAAGATATTATGGAGATTAGAAAGAAAAGGTGGTAAAACTAGGTGGTAGGCTACCGGACTAATCCAAAGAAGAATTTGATATAGTTTGTAGAATTTAGGAGTGAGTTTGCTGGCAACTCAGACAAGATGACACATATTTAGCAACGTCTCTCTTCATTCCTTGCTACTAATACATATGTTTTAGGTCTTAATACATCTTGGTCGTTCCGGTGTGTATACTCAACTTACTCGTGTGAGCTTTATCAAAATTAATTTCTTGAGTTCTGAATCATCTGGTATACAGACCTTACCCGTGAACATCAAGATTCCGTCGAATTCCTTCCCCACAATCTGACGCCATGCCTTGTTTTAATAGTTCCTTCTTGTCTTGTAAAAGTTGGTCACTTTTCTACTTCCCTTACCTACATCGATCCATAAAATGACTTGATTCCTCCTTATAAGCTGAGTGAAAGGTCCTGTTGTCTTGGAGGATCCATTGATGCTTCTTTGATAAGAACCAACTAATCTCACCAGCTACGAAATCTCCTTTACGGTCTCCGGTCTTTCCTATTGAAGGACTGCTTCAACCTTTGATGAATCCACAACAACTCCTTCTTCTGAAATCTTAGGACCCAAAAGTCTAACCTCCTCAAACCAAAATTTGCATTCTGATAATTTGGCGTACACTTCTTCTCCTTTAAAGTCTGGAAACTATACCGAGATATTCAACATGTTTCTCCATATTTTCGAGAATAGATCAAATTGTCATCGATAAAGACAATGACAAATCTATCTAGGTAAGGATGAAAGATCCAATTCATGTAATCCATGGATACAGCAGGAGCATTTGTTACTCTAGACGGCATCACAAGATACCAATAATGCCCATAGCGCGTTAAAAAAAATCATTTTGGGAACATCCTCAACTTCCCACGAATTTAATGATGACCAGAACGTACATTTATCTTGGAGAAAACAATGACTCCCTTTTCATTGATCCATCAAATCATTTGTCTTCTTCCAAGGATACTCATCCTTGATCTTAATCTTGTTCAATTGGTGTCGCGACCGAGATCGCAGTGAAATATAGCAGCTCACGAGATTTTTAAAAATTAAAAATGGAGTTGCCACCAATTTTATTTGAATTAGGAAAAATTAGAAAACCTTTCTTTGAAAATGGTCTTTGACAACCAAATCGGATTCGGGAGTCAGTCATGGATAGGAAGGGTGGAAACTTAATCCTGCTGCACCCTTATCATACCCGTCCTGAGACGGTACCTTAAGTCAATTGTACAAAAACTTGATAATTTCAAATTTATTTATTTTACCCATCTTAAAAAAAGACTTTGTAAATATTTTTTTATTATTTTTTTAAAGAAAACAACTAAATTGTAAAAATTTAATTTTGGCTTGATTTAATGAAAATTCTGCTCCTACGTACCCTCAGGTGCAATGAGAAACTCAAAGTCACGTAGTTCTGTAGAAAATAATTATAAGTTGATTGATTTTAATTAAGAAAAATATTTTTGAAAAGGATTTTATTTTTGAAAATAAATTCATTCTTGCACAAGATTCAAGTCAGCACCAGGCTACTCAATAAACCCTTATGATCCAAACGATATTGAAGATAGCATCCGCTATTCAATCATCATCATTGGTCATTGCATTGATTAAATTAATTTTTATTTTTTTTTTATTTTTTTATTTTCATATTTTTTACTTTGCCCAAAATTATCTAACTAAATAACTCTAATTCCTTTCATTTTTTTTGTATTTTGTATTTTTGTACATTTTTATTATATTTTTTCTATTTCATTTTTTATATTTTTATCATTTTTATATTTTTTATTAATTTTTATTTACTTCTCCATTCCTATTTATCTACTTACATTATTATCCTAAATCTTATTTTTTTCACTTCTACTAAAAGACACACACTACCTATTTATTTGTTTGGTTCTCTTTTGAAAATGGCTAGCCCACTAATAGAACGTAAAAGCCCATATCAGAAATAGCAACTTAGCCTTAAACCCAATCTTTATTGTTAATCATTCTAATAGCAAACCTAAAAACTTATCAGACAAACAAAATGCATCACAAAGATAGGGAAGCACAGCAGCAACCTTAGGCGGTGAAGGATGGTGGTTCGCACGGTGTTGAGCTCGATGGTGAGCTGTGGTGCGCAACGCAGCAGAGGCGGGTCAATTTGGGCAGGCTCGCAGACGTGAAAGGAGGAGCAGGTCTGAGCTTTTCCGGGGCTGGGTCGCTAGTCCGAAACGAGCTCGATGAGGGCGGAGCCTGGTGCTATTCGACAGCGAGCTCGCTGATTCAAATCTCCGGTCTGCAGCGGCGTGTCGCGACTGACTGTGAAGGCGAGGTTGGGGGAGGCGGTGATGAAGACACAGTTCCGGTGGGTCAGTGCATCGCGGCCTGGAACGACTGGACAAGGTCGGTGCCAGCGGTTGGATCAGGGCGGCTGGTTCGATGCGTGGTGTGTGGTTCTGGCCTGAGGAGGTGGGGGTCGGTCTGGTGCGGTCTGGGGGTAGCGGCACTAGATATGGGCTGAGACGGCGTCGCACGATGCTGGCCGGATCTGGCGGAGCTCAGGCAGAGCGGTCTACGGCAGCAGTGTGGTTGCTGTTTTGTGTCCTTTTTTGTCGTTGTTGGATGGTGAGAGGTTAAGGATGGAGGGGTGATTATGGTTTGTGGTTGAAGGTGGAGATGGAAGGTTGATGAAGATGGGTTAAGGTTGATGGGTCTTTGATGGTTTAAGAAAATGGTGGTGGTGGTGGAAGCTGTGAATGGTGGTGGGAAGAAGATGGGTGGTGAAGGTGAAGGGTGAAGATGAAGATGGAAGGTGGTGATGGATGGTTGTTAATATGATGGAGATGGTGCAAATGAAGTCCTCCTCCTCAAAACGAAAAAATGCACTCTGTATATGCTCCCTCCTTCTGCCAATGTTTTTCCCCAGTATCAGTCTTCGTCCCCTCTTTGTGTTGAAAAAAGATGGCTTTTGTGCTGAGTGATGGAGTGCAGAGAGGTTGCGTGTAAGTGAATGTCTGCAGTGAGTTGCGTGTGTACAGGTAGTGAAAGTGATTGTCCTATAGTGATGAATGTGTGTGAGAGAAAAAAATGTGTCGGGTGATGTGAGTGTGTGGCATAAATTAACAAGCAAGCTGTAAAAATAATTTTTATTTTATTTTTATTATTTTTTTATTTTGTTATCAAAATAAAATAGACAAAATGAGAAAATAAATGAGCTAAAACATGATTAAATTATTTAGTCAAGAAAAAGAACAAATATAATTTTTTTTATTTTTTTATTTGACCTGGGCAAAATTAGGTGTTCACAATTGTCCCTCTTTGCTTGTTTCTTATGAGATAATAAGAATAACTGTAGTTTTTCATATTATCAACATAAGAAGCAAGTAAAGATATGAACTCAAATTTTGCTCGGGAATGCAAAAGATGATAAATGCAAAACAAGGCAAGAAAAGTAAAATGCGAGGAACCGATGCGCTCAACAGAAATTAAATGTATGGAGCCGATGCGCTCAACAGAAAAATAAAATGCATGGAGCCGATGCGCTCAACAGAATAAATGACAGGAGCCGATGTGCTCAAAATTAAATGACAGGAGCTGATGCGCTCAAAATTAAATGACAGGAATTTAAAATGCATGGAGCCGATGTGCTCAAAGAAAATTAAAATGCATGAAGCCGATACGTGTGAATGCATGTGTCTTGAAGCATGTCAAATGGTTTTTGATGATAACAAAGACAAAGATGAAGATCAAAGAGCGAAAGAGTAAACCAAGATCAAAGGAAGAAATCAAGAGGTTTAGATATAGGCATTATAGTACATCAATGTTAAATGCTCCTAAGATATCTCACATGATTTTTCAAAAATGATTTGAATCAATATGGTTTTCAAAGATCAATTCCTAAAAGAGAACTTCTTTTACCTTGGATCATGCCAAATAATGTTCTATACTTGTTTAATCCATGTTTTCTAAAGTTAGGAATGATATAAATCTGTTTTAAGGCTTGAAAAATGGGTTTAAAGTTTAGTGTAATCGATTACCAAGGTTTAGTAATTGATTACAAGCCAAACAGAAGCCTTGTAATCGATTACACCATCCCTGTAATCGATTACCAGAAAGTCAGAGAACGTGTAATCGATTACACCAAGTCATGTAATCGATTACCATGTTCCCAGAAAGCCAAGAACACGACCAAAAGAGCCATGTAATCGATTACATCAATATTGTAATCGATTACCATGAAGTCAGAGGGCGTGTAATCGATTACACAGGTCATGTAATCGATTACCACAAGCCCAGAAAGCCAAGAACACGTTCTATTTTCCATGTAATCGATTACCAAAGGCTTGTAATCGATTACCAAGGTTCTGACATGCCCAACGGCTATATTGAATGCATTTAATGCTTGGCTTTAACCACCCCCAATGGCTCTTTTAATGAATGGGCTTTAAATACAATTGCTGGGGCTTCATTAAGGGTTGTTCTTGAACCTAAAAACATCATAGCAACACATCATACGAGAATCAAACTCTGAAATCTTTCTTGCTCTGTTTTTGTCCAATCTTTGAGATATCTTTGTGAGCATTATTAGAGCTTCAATTTGTATCATCCACTCTAGTGAGAGCTTCTCAAATTCAATCTTAATTGTCAGTATAAGATAGAGGTGAGGCATCCCTCAATTTGTAAAGGGTGAGGCATCCCTTTGTTTGAAGAGACTCAAGCTCAAGGGTGAGGCATCCCAAGGAGTTGAGGGCTCAAGTTTGTAAAGGTAGTCAAGCACCTATTGAAGCTTGAAGATATAGTGGAAAATCTCAAGTGGTTGCTTGAGGACTGGACGTAGGTCACAAGTGGATTGGTGGTCGAACCAGGATAAATCACTGTGTTTGATTATCTAAACTCTTCTCTTTATATTTCTGCATTGCTTATACTCTTGCTTGATTACTTCTCTCTTGGTTGGTTATTAAGCAATACACATTGTTCTTATCAATTCATTCATTTCAATTAGTCAATAGCTTCAACGAAAATCAATAGTCAAGTGCTTTGCGAAAGAATTGCGAACTTGTTTTACAAACTCAATTCACCCCCCCTCTTGAGTATTGAAGCCACTTGGTAACAATACGCTCAAAGAATTGACAGGAATTTAAAAGCATGGAGCCGATGCGCTCAAGAGAAATTAAAATGCACAGAGTATAACACCTCAAAAATTTGTATTTTATTTATTTCGGGTGATTCTTAATTATTTTGAATAATCCGACTCGCACTTTTGTGGATTTTATAATTTTTGTGATTTTTAGGAATTTTTGGGAGTTTTTACGTTTTTTATTATTTTAATATTATTTTGGGGTTGTATACGAGCCTTCGTATTTTATTTTTTTTGAAAATCCTTAATGATGTTTACTAATCCGACTTGATTTCCGTAAGTTTTATAATTTTTATGATTTTGTGGATGATTATGAAATTTTTATATTTCTCTAATTGTTTTTGGGCTGTCTGTGGGCCCAAGTGACCTTACGTGGGCTTAAGTGGATCCCGCAAAGTGAAAAATTTTTTACTTATAGAAAAATTTGTACTGTTGAGACGGAGACAGGGGATCTTACTAAACCTGGATCCGAAAACAATTTTAGAAAATTTCTTTTACTGTGTTTTGTACTGTATTTAATTATCGGGTGATAAAAATATAATAAAAATATTATTCGTAGGGTTATAACAGATATAAAAATAAATATTATACTGCTTAAGTCAACATTGATGGTTTGGATATCCACCATTAATTTAATCAATGGTAGAGACTTGATCTTGATTTAATCAACGGTTGAGAAACAAACTTAATGAGGAAGCTTTGGATGTTCACCATTGATCTAATCAATGGTTGTAAAGACAAGCTTAATAAGGAAGACTTTGAATATCAACCATTGATTTAATCAAGGGTGGAGATTTAGTCTTAAAAAGTGTTGGAGATCCACCATTGATTTAATCAAGTGTGGAGATTTGGTCTTGTAAAGTGACAAGGACCATTTATGACCATTGGATGTAGAGTTTGAAGGAGCAATCTTGACCCTTAATTTTGGAGACACATCTAATGGCTAGAATTTCAAGGAGAAAGATCCAATGACCTAGATTAAGTCTTCTAACTTAAAGTCTACCTTAATCCTAACCATTGAATTAATCAATGGCTTAGAATGCTTCAAATAATGGCTAGTGAAATTTGTCACAAATTTGGAGTGCATGAAGAGGGGGGATGGTTTTGAGATGGTGTAGGAGATTAGAATGGTTTCAAGACCATTATTGATCACTTATTGAATGCATAATGAGAGGGGGGGACGGTTTTTGGTGGCTTAAGTGTGTAGGAAAATTTGAAGACCACATTATTGTCATTCTTGGTCATTATTGATCAATTCCAAAAAGCCAAAGCTCTTCAAAATTTTCTCTCCTTCCTTCTCCAAGCAAGTTTCGACCAAGACCTCTAATTCTACCCTCCATCACTCTTTAATTTCATACAACCTTATTTCTTGAATCCTTATCTTATTCTAAGCAACTTTCATGTTGGAGACTTTCTCTAAATCTTTCATCTTCAAGGAGTTTTTCTAAGAGTAAGTTCTAAGGTTTTTGAGGTGAAGTGTAAGGAAACTTCATGTCTTTTCTTCTTTTTAATGTTCTAAACCATGTTTGATCCATGGTTCCCCTAGTTTAAGCTTAATATGCTAATAAACTTGTGTTTTGTTTTGTATTTGAGAAGCTTTTGGTGGTGAAGGACTTGGAAAAAGAAGCAAACCAAGGAGCTTTTGAGGTTCTTCAAGAGGTAAGAGGGAGATCTATCTCACTAACCAAGCATGGTAGTGAGAGATGATTTTGTATTTGATGGATAGTGAATCTATGTGAGGATTCATATCCATGGTCATGTAATTATTTGTGGGTGTTATGTGTTTATGTGGTTTATGTGTTTTGTATGGATTAATTGTGTTTACATGTTTGATATGATTTGTATGATTTATTGCTTTTGTTTATGGCATGCTTGTGATATATATGATGATTATGTATATGTATGCCATGATTCGATAATAGAAAGGAAAACAATTTTGGTTCCAAAGAACCATAGAGGCACACAGCCTCAAGAACATTTTTGAATAAAAATATTCTAAGTATTTTATTAATCATGAGTTTTAAATGAAAAGAGCAATGAGTTGATGATTTTAAAGATTTGCAAAGAAAGTGAAACATGAAAATGAACAAATGAATTGATTTTTAAGACCATGAGTCTCACGGTTTTGTTAAGGAATTTTTAATGGTTTTGTTTGTGTAAAAACAAGAATGGAACTTAGTTAATTTAGAAAAAAAGAAATGATGGCTTCAATGGCCAAAGACTCCACGGTTTTTGGGAGATTGGAATAGTTTTGGTTTTATGAAACAAAGTGATTTCAAAGTGGAAACAAAGTGTTTGAACAAAGTGTTTTAGTACAAGGATTAAAGAAAAATGGAAACAATGAGTTTTGTTACTTGAAAGATGGAATTTCATTTGTGAAAGACAAAAATTGGTTGAAAGTGTTTGAACCTCAATTTATTTTGAAGAGAATTGATTTGAGAAAAATAGAGAATATAATAGTCATTTGATATTTTCTAACGTGTAACTCATCCTTTGAGTTTTGGAGAGCGTTAGTAATTTTTTTAAAGTTAGAAACATTGATTTTATTCAATAAAATGGTGAATTTGTGAAATATATTGCGAAAAGAATTTTCTTGAGTAAGAAAATGTGAAAAATAATGTGAGAAGTCATATTATTTTGAGGAAAGGATTTCTAAAAGAAAAAAAATGTTAAAAAATATTTTACGTATCTTAAAAACATGTTGGAAATGATATTAATTTATTTGAATGTCCAAAATAATGTTTGGAATATTAAGGAATATTTTACGTGATTGTAAAATGGTGAAAAATATTTTACGTATCTTAAAAATGTGATTTTTAAGCTACGCGATTTGAGAAAAGTTAAAATATTTCTACGCAATTTGAAAAGCATTTAAATATTTTGAAAATGATGGAAAATGGTTTACGCGACTTAAAAGAATGATTTTTAAGTTACGTGATTTTGAAAATGGTGAAAAATCACTACGCAATTTGAGAAAACGTGTAAATATTTTTACGTGATTGAGAAAACATGGAAAAAATCAATACGTGATTTGAAAATACAACAGAAATGTTGCAGAATTGTGAAAACGTAACAGAAATGTTGCGCAATTGTGAAAACATGACGAAAGTGTTTTGTGACTATGAAAACGCGATAATATGATTTCGTTGTTGAATATACAGTATGATTACTGTTGAACCAGTGTATGGACACTATATGAGAAAGTGATGAATTTTTCCTGTGATTGGCATTTGGTACATTATACATGCATTGGAAAAATATGTATTGAGGCATATGATGAAATTGAAAAAAATATGCATTGAGGCATATGATGAATTTGAACAAAATTGCATTGAGATATTCATGCATTGAACAAAAATTAATAGCTGATGCTATTGTGACCCTTGTGGTTGAAGATGGAATGAGAATTGATAGTGAGGTCTATGATGGATCTTGGGGGCGTCAAGGTGTGACGGTCGACTAGTGGACTGAGATTGGCAAAGACCATGTGCCACTTGGCGATGTAGTCCATTGCAACGCATTGACGATACCCGACAATAACACGATTCTTTTCAACAACTAGGAGATTGTCTTTGGGCTAAGGCTGACAATTAACCAGAGCATTCTTCTTGAAATTGTGAAAACCTCCATGGAGTATAACATTGAGTCTACATGCATAACATATGCATCATTATTGAGTATTGGTTATGATAATTGAACTATTGAATACTTAGATAATAATTGAGGACATTATCATAAATATTGAATAATTATACCTGTGTGATATAATAATTGAGGAATATTGGATGATGATGATGATAAATAATATTGATGACATTATTGTAATTATTGTTATTTTGTACATTATGATGATGGCATAATTGTAATTATAGTATGATATATCTGTATGGTGTGTTGTTTGTGTTATCTCTATGCCACCATGTTGGTATTGGCGTAAGTGATCTCACCTTTTTGTTATATTGTTTTGTTGTGCTTGTATTGTTAAAATTGTATAGTAGATGGAACGAGTTTCTTAGGCTTGACTGGAGGCAAATATTCTGAGTTCGGTGATAACATTGAGGGGTGACCATTCTGGATTCATCGGTGTGCAGTTTTGAGGAGGAACAAATATATGATGCATCAAGATGGATACAAGACGGTATAAGTATATTAATTATTTCTCGTTAGTGTTTTACCGTGCTATTGAGTAGGACCCGTCATAGGGTTTGCTACTGTTTAAAATTGAGTCTGTAAGTGTTATGTATCCTAAATAACTATTAATTATTATGTGGAGTCAATAATGCATGTTAATCAGTTAAATTTATTTTTTAGTATTACTTATACATATCAGTAAGTTTATATTTTCCGTGAAAAGAAATTTTAAAACCCACGTTTATAACTCAAACCCTTTATGAAATCATTTTCAGATTATGAGTTGGTTGTCAGAAATGTGATGCCTTACGGGGGGTATTACATGGAGCCGATGCGCTCAAAGATAAAAGACAAGAGCCGATACATTCAAAAGTAAATGACAGGAGCCGATGCGCTCAAAAGTAAATGACATGAGCCGATGCACTCAAAAGTAAATGGCAATGGGCAACTCTGCTCCCGAAATTTAAAAAGCAATGGGCAACTCTGTCCCGAAATTTAAATGACAATAGGCGACTCTGCTCCCGAAATTTAAAAAGCAATAGGCAACTGCAGCCCGAAATTTAAAAAGCAATGGGCAACTACGGCTCGAAATTTAAATGACAATGGGCAACTGCGTCTCAAAATTTAAATGGCAACGGGCAACTCTGCTCCCGAAATTTAAAAGGCAATGGGCAACTGCGGCCCGAAATTTACATGGCAATGGGCAACTGCGCTCGAAATTTAAATGACATTGGGCAACTGCGTCCCGAAATTAAAAAGGCAATTTAAGGAGCCGATGCGCTCAACAGAGATTAAAAATACAAAGAGCCGATGCGCTCAAATAAACTGACAGAAATTTAAAATGCATGAAGCCGATGCTGTAACACCCACTGTAGGGTATCACATTTATATTACTTTATTACCCAAAATACCCTCAATAGTTATAAAATGTGATGTTGTGATAAAATACGAGTTATAAATTTTTTTTTATAACAATAATATAAACTTAGCGGAAAATAAAACTATTATACAACAACCTCACACATAATTTACATCATATACATATTACACAAGTGCTGTCAGGTTTATTTATTACAGACCATGTCTCGAAACAACAAACACACTTAAATAATTACAGACATAGTTTATATCAGAGTTTAAACTTGCCCAAGTTTAACTAAGCTGCAGAACCCTCAGACGGGTCCTCCTCAGATTCCTCAGCAGATAGGAATCCGTTATTACGTGAAGCTCTACGGACAAGTGTCCATGCAGACGACACGATACTTATCGCACTAGGAGTACGGTAGTAGGCTCCCCAATACTGCCTAATGGATAGTGGAAACTCTAACTGTATATAAATATTGACACTAAAATAGGGGTTCCCTTGTTCAAGCCTACTGTAAGTAATGTTTAGATCCCCTATATAAAATATACATTGCCGATCCAAATGAACATGCCATGCCTCCGGGCCTCCGCGAAACTATAACTTCACGTATCCTAGGAAGCTGGGCATTTCCATCTTCTCAAAATTTTGTGTCCCCAGACGTGAGGAGTAGTTCTTCTTCTCCTTCTTGTACTATTTCTTTCTCAACGTCTTCAGCTAAATATAAATAGAATATACAAATATACATACAAAGAGGTGAGATCACCTACACCAATACCAGCATGATAGCACAGAGATAATACAAATAATATATTATACAAAATATCATACCATGATCACAATTATGCCATCATCATAGTGCAAAAATAATAATTACCATCATGCCACCATCACTGTTCAAACCACAAAATAATTACAGTAATACCATCACATAGATATAAATGCTCAGTTTCATGCATGCGTACATAGACTCAATTTCTAACTCCATGGAGCTAACACTCAAGTCGGAGAAATTGATCGAAAAGATCTGCCGGTACCATGTGCCTCAGATCAAGTGCTATAATTATATCTTGCACATCTAGCACATACACGACAGTCTTTGTCAGATCTCGATTAAGAATAGTGTCTCGGTCCGGATCATCAGTGTGTTGCATCGGTCTAACTCACGGTACAGAAGAGCTACCAACTGCCCATTGCGAGCAACCCGCACCCCGATGCCCCCAAGGTCAACAAGTGACCTACACTACGTGTATCGCACCCACTCAAGAGGTGTACGTTTCTCCTAGGCAATTAGCCATATACAGTCCATCGGACCATTTTCAATGCATATGTAATGCACCAATTACTAACCAAAGGTAAATCACATAATTTCTCATACAAAGTTCAAATTCTATTTTACGTTCGTAAAATGGATTAATGCCAATTATAGGCAAACTTCTCAATTTCTTGTACAGTACTCATATACTGATTTTAACTGTAAATTTTACAGCAAAATCACATTACCGTGTTTTTTTCATTCGCAAAATATTTTTGTTACGTTTTCATAGTCACGTAATACAACGATTTGTAATATTTCTGTTACGTTTAAAAATCGCATAACAATTTTCTACTGTATTCTAAAATGCGTAAAAAAAATATTCTTTCGTTTCTAAATCGCACAGTAATTTTTTTACAACATTTCGATCGTATAAAATATTTAAACGCTTTGAAAATCGCGTAGAAATATCTTAACATTTTTCAAATCGCGTAACTTAAAAATTATGTTTTTGAGTTACATAAATCATTTTTCACCATTTTTACCCTTCGTAAAATATTTCTTAACTTTAAAAATATTATTTTGGACTTTTCTTACAATAATATAATTCCTTACTTTATTTTCTTCCTATTCTTAGTCAAAAATTCTTTTCCGTAATATATTTTCTCAAAATCACTTTTTATTGATTTAATTTTACAAAATCACATTTAGTTGATTTAATTATTGTTTCTAATTTTAAATTTCCTAACGTTTTCCAAAACCCAATAAATAAATTCTACGTTAGTAAAATTTAAGTTACAAACATTTTCTTTTATATTTCTAAATCACTTCTAAAAATTAATTCTGTTCAAAATAATTTGAAGTTCAACACTTTCAATCTCCCTTTTCTTTTATTTATGAAAATTCCACTTGATAACACTTTAGTTCCTTTTCCAATATCCTTATTTGAAAATTCTTATATTTTATAACATCAAAACATTTTTCTAAAATTATCAAAATCTTATAGATGGCCATTGGAACCATGAAATATTTTTCTGCTAACTTAAATAAATTCCATTCTTGTTTCTACACAAAATAAATTCACGAAAACACAACTCCTAAAACCGTGTGCATCCTTTTTACAAAACAAATCCTTTTGTTTATTTTCTTTACTTCTCTAATCATTCAATTTTTATCATTCATGAAAATATAATTTTGTGAACACCAAATTGGTTGATGTCTTAGCCGAAATTTACTTTAGTTCAAGGACTAAAACTTAACTCCATAGTTTTTAAAAAATTTCAATAATAACTTTAGTCTTGGAAGTTCAAAACTGTGACCTCCTCCATGGCCTTTGGAGCCAAAATTTTGCTTATTTCAACATACATCCATCATAATATATTCAACATATATCAACATGCATATTATAAGCATACCATATAAACAAATAAAAATCATACTAAGCATGCATACACAAGTAAATCATGCAAAGCATATAAAGCATAGGCAAAAATAATCAAAGCACATAACACACATAAATTATTACATGACCATGGATAGGAATCCTCACATGGATTCACTATCCATCATATAAAATCATCTCTCACCACCATGCTTGGTTGGTGAGATGAATCTCCCTCTTACCTCTTGAAGAACCACCAAAAAGCTTGTTGCTTTGTATTTTGAACAAGATCTCCACCAACACAAGTTCTTAAACATGAAACAAATACAAGAAAATTAGTATATCAAGCTTGAATAAGAAGAACCATGGATCAAACATGGTTTAGAACATGAAAAAGAAAAGAATAAATGAAGTTTCGTTACACTTTACTAACAAAAACTCTAGAACTTGATCTTAGTAAAAGTCCTTCAAGATGGAAGATTTAGAGAAAGTCTTCAACATGAAAGTTGTTTAGAATAAGGTAAGGATTCAAGAAACTAGGTTGTATGAAATTAAAGAGTGATGGAGGAGAGGATTAGGGTGCTTGGCCGAATGGTCTTCTTTTGGGAGAGAAAATGGAGTTTGCTTGGATTTGTTTCTTGAAACTAAGTGAAATAGGTGAAGGTGTGATAATGTGAAGTGTAAAAATGAATTATTTGGCCTTTAGGACTATGCATGGACATAGCATGCATTGGAGAGAATGGAAAGTGAAGTTTGAAGAACATAAGCATTAATGATCAATAGGAAATGGTCTTGACACTTGGCTATTGTCTTCATTTTTTTCTTTGGCCTAAAAAGCCTATACTAAGTTGTCTCCCTTCTTCCTTGCTTCTCCAAACCGTCCCCCCCTCTTCATGCACTCTAAAAGTGACAAAGTTCATAACCATCACTTTAATTCATCCTAACCATTGATTAAAAGAATGGTTTGGATTAAAAATAGTTACTAGGTTTAGGTTATAGATAGAAGACTTCATTTGAGCCATTGGATCATTTTTACTTGTAATCCTAACCATTGAATGTGTCTCCAAAATGAAGGGTCAAGATTACACCTTCAAACTTTACATCCAAGGGTCCAAAATGGTTGTAGTCATTTTTGATGACCAATTCTCCACCATTGATCTAAATCCAAATCCAATGGCCATTAATGATCCATTCTCCACCATTGATTAAATCTACATCCAAGGGTTGATAATGGTTATAGCCATTTATAAGATTAAATCTCTACCCTTGATTTAATTTCCATCCAACGGTTATAATTGATCCTATTCACTTTTAAGATCAAATCTCCACCATTGATTAAATCAAGATTAAATCTCCAATGGTAATTAAATCGATGATGGATATCCAAACCACCAATATTGACTTAACAATATAGAATTTTATTTTTATCTGTTATAACCTCATGAAAGAATATATCTACTATATTTTTATCATTCGATAATTAAATACAGTACAAAATACAGTAAAGAAAATTTTCTAAAACTGTTTCCGGATTCAGGTTTAGTAAGATCCCCTGTCTCTGTCTAAACAGTACAAATTTTTCTATACGTAGAAAAATTTTCACTTTGCGGGACCCACCTAGGCCCACGTATGGCCACCTGGGCCCACATACACCCTCTGGGGCCCACAAACAGTAAAAAAAAATTATAATCATACATAAAATCACAAAAATTAGAAAACTCACAAATATCACATCAAATTACGTAAATTTATTAAGACTAAACAGTAAAAAATTAATTTACGTAAATTTTTCTGGCCTAAAAATTATTATTTTCCTGACACGAAGCAAATTACTCAAAACGATCAAATATACAGACGGAATATTCAAATAATTTTACAGTACACAGAAATCACTAAACAGTAGAATTTTGTTAACTGTCAAAATTACTGTTTAATAAATAGAAAGTTTGGGGTGTTACAGATGCGCTCAAATTAAACATGGAATTAAAATTCTTTCTTTCTCCTTTTTCTCTCTTTTCTTTTTTGCTTTCTCTTGTTTTCTTTGAATTTTATTAAAAGTCCTTTGAACCAACGACGATCTTGGAAAGCTTTGACCAATCAAACCCTTTGTCCACGTGCTTTTCTTCATCAGACCCTTCGGTTGGCTTGGAATCCTCTTGACTTCCTTTCTTATCTTTTTTTTTTTTCCATTTTTTTTTTTTTTTTTTTTTTTTTTTCATTTTTGAACACCTCATCAGGCCATAGACCGAGAATCTTGTGAAAGGCATCAAGCCAAGGACTTGGAAACCTTCTTTTTTTTTTGACATCTCATCAGGCCATGGACCTGGAATCTTGTAAAGCCATCAAGCCAATGACTTGGAATTTTCTGACACAATCATCAGGCCATGGACCTAGAATCTCATGAGAGCCGTCAAGCCAAAGACTTGGAATTTCTGGATTATCCCTTGGCATATCATTTTCTCCTTCAATTGGAACTTCGAAGTTCTTTTCGATTTGAATTTTTCATCAGGAGATTACCATTGGATGGTCAAATCATAGTGTTGTACTCATGTTCACCTTACCTGAAGCATTTTATAACAAACATGCATGGATTCAAGAGCACAATAGGAAAGAAATTGACCCAGTGAATAACTTCTGGACTGGTCTTGGAAGTTTAACTATACAAAAGAATATTTATAAATGATGAATATATGGAAATGACACAAAGATATTGGATTCAAAGATGTGTTGCCCCAGTATAGATTGGTTCAACCTTCATGAAAATGATCTTTATCTGCCTACTAGGAATTATGGCCAATGATTTCCTTCTGCTGAGCACACACATCAAGACAAATTGAACCACAAAGAAATTTGCCCCAGTCTAGAACAGAATTAAATAGGGCGGACGTCCTAATGACCAAAAGATTTGCCCTAATGTAGGTCAAATTGAACCAGGGAAACGAAAAATTGCCCCAGTTTGGAGTCAACTTGAACAGGATAAAAACTTTTCTTAGTGCAAGGCTAAATTGAACCGAAGAGAAATTTTCCCAGTATAGGTTACATTGAACTGAAGAGAAATTTGTCCTAGTGTAGGACCAGCAAGTACCTCATCTTTCCCTCTTCTTCCTTTTTCTTTTTTCTTTTTCTTCTTTTTTTTTGTTTTATATGAGTAAGGAATTGAAAACTCGAAAGAACACGAACCTTTTGTCTTAAAATTAAAGTTAATGAAAATAAAAGCAATCTTTCATTGATCAGAATGGACTTTTTAAGGCTTGTAATGTGGCCAAGGTTAATGGTTACGAAATAAAGGATATAAGGCTCAAACAAGTGTTTAAGGGTTGAATGGGACCAAGAATCCTTGTTCAAAATTAAACCTTGTCAACCGACTTTCACTTTCAAGCACACTTTTCTTTTATTATTCTTCATTTCTTCCCTTTTCTTTTCATTTCAATAATTCACCTTTGTAGTGACCTCTTTCATTTCATTTTCTTTCCTTTTTTTTTCACAGAAATCACAATTTCCACTTTGTGTTAACCCCTAGTGTAGGGGTGATCCTTGTCCAGGGTTAAATTGAAGAAAACTTTCAAGCTCAAAAAGGGACAACAAGAGATGATGAAAAGATAAATTCCTGTGAAAGATAAAGAAAGATGGCAAATCTTCATTTCAAATCTTGATTGCTTATTTTCAAAAAATTTAATTTCGAGACAAAAAGACAGTGCATGTCGAGTGATGACTTCCCTGCTCCCTCTTATTTTTATTTTTACTTTTTTTGCCTTTTTTTTTTTTTTTTTTTTTCTTCTTTTTTTTTTTCCTTTTTTTTTTTTTATGTAAAAATGCAAATAACACCTACACACGTGGGTTTCATGACCACCAAATTTTTTTCAGAACGAGAATCTCATGGGATCCGAATCCAAAGAAAGCAAGAAAAGGAAGAAAGAAAAAAACGATGAGAAAGACATGACAATAATTTGAGGGTCAAGAACCTAGGAAAAAGAAACAAGGTATGCGAAGTTTGATACCTTTTCTCGATCATTCAATGCATACCATTGAGATCCACGCAAATCTATTACATTAATGCTTCAAGAAAGTTAAAATGAGTTCAACATCATAAAAATCTAAGATGGCAATCTCATCAATTAACATCTCAGATCATCAGCTGTTCAGAAGTTCCAAATCGCTGGAGGTCGATTGGTATAGATAGAGTGAGACGGTGGAAAACGAAGTTATGAAGGTTGCTGATTTTGCATGTAACTCCCTTCCCTCTCTCTTTTCCTAGGGGAAAACTCCTTCAAAATCACCTTTATCGTTGTCGGTTGCCAATTTGCCAACTTTTATCAGAACTTCAATCCTCTCCCCAGCAGCTATTAATTCAGCAAAGTCTCGATACACAATACCCACCATTATCTCAACATATGGAGCTCTCAAAGTCCCCAAGAAGTATGAACACATTTCTATCAGAGTAAACGGTGGTTGCACTTATGTTGCGAGAACCCTCCACCTCTGAGCATACTGTTTGAAGGTTTCCTCACTTCCTTTCTGCATCAAGCTCAATTGTTCTCAGGTAGGAGCTGCATCCAGATTAAACTTGTATTGATCCATGAATAAATTTGCTAATTCCATCCAACGAGAAATCTTACAACGGTCTACTTGAAGATACCACTCTAAAGCAGGGCCTGTAAGACTCTCGTGAAAAAAGCTAATGAGGAACTTATCATCCTTGGACCAAACAACCATCTTGGTTCCATAACTAATTAAATAAAACTGAGGGTTACCATTTCCATCATACTTAGCAAAATCAGGAATCTTGAAACCTTTAGGGATTATGACATTTGCGATAGGACACAGATCTTCTATTCTAAGACGTCCATAAGCGTTGGGGCCCTTAATTGCCTTGATATGTTCCTCCATTTTCTCCATCTATTATTCTTTCATCTCGTCTTTCTCAGTCATGACATGGTTATTTCCAGAGTAAGGCAATGTCGCCTGCCCCAGAACAGACACATGAGGTTGTTCCCAGGTAGGGCCAGGGTAACCAGGAATTTCACCACGAGGGTAGGTGAGCTTCCAGTGGCCTTTCCTTGCAAAGTTTATTGGTTCTTCTAAGGTGCGATACCCCTCCCCAATAGGCATGACCATTGATGTCATTTGAGGTGGTTGCTCACGTATCCCCATAGCGATGCCTGAGGTTACAGTTGGGAAAATCAGAGCAATCACCGATTGCACATTTACATATGCTTCAACCTCATTTGTACCTCTATTTCCACTGATTAAGTGGAGAGACTCCCTCAGATCTTGTAATATTGCTTCCATCCTTGCTTGATTCTCAGATATCTCATTAATCCTCCCTGTCATTTCATCGATTTCTTTGCTCAAGTTTCTCTTAGTCTCAGGATTATTTGCAGTCATTCTGGTCTGAGATTTGGTATCGCGAACTTAAGTTTGATTGGTCTCTTCTTTCCTAGACCGCGCAATGGTTCCTGAACCAATTTGATTTATTAAAACAAAGACTGAGATGAAATGAATGAGATGCATGAGAAGCATAAGATGAAATGAATGAGATGCATGAGAAGCATAAGATGAAATGAATGAAATGCATGAGATGCATAAGGTGAAATGAATGAACTTTGAAAATATTTTTTTTTCTTTTTTTTTTTAAAAATGCTATGAATGCCTTGAAAATGCAAGATGATGTATATGTTTTTTTTTTCTTTTTTCAAACAAGTTATGAATAACATGAAAATGCATGATTTTTTTTTTA
This sequence comes from Ormosia emarginata, assembly GCA_029884605.1. Classification (NCBI taxonomy): domain Eukaryota; kingdom Viridiplantae; phylum Streptophyta; class Magnoliopsida; order Fabales; family Fabaceae; genus Ormosia; species Ormosia emarginata. The sequence goes on along the minus strand of JAQQTP010000075.1, from coordinate 2,201,351 downwards.
ATACTAAGAATGCTATGAAAATATAATGTATACATTTTTATTTTTTTTGGAATGCAAGGAAATGACAATAAAATGTAAGATGAAGTATTTTTTTTATTTCAAAAAAAAAGAATGCAAGAATGAATGACATAAGAAATAGATAGATCAAGAAGAAGTATGCTCCCTTTGTGCCCTAATTAAGTGAAACTTAAAGGTTGGATTTCCTTAAAGTCACGACTCTAATTTTGACAGTCACTATGTTCAATCTATCAGTGTAAGGTTTTTAGGACAGATCTAGACCTCTAAAAGTCATGGTCTCCAGATTGCCCCTATCTCGAAAGACAAGGATCCAATGCATAAATTAATCACAAGTAGGGATAAACCCTCTCAATATGACTGGTCCATGACACTGGTAACAGTTTGAATGGTGTCTCAACCAATGTCAAGTGAGCATGAAGCCCCTCAATAACAACATTCGAGACCCCTCCTATTCCTTAGGTTTGCACAGACTCGGGTATAGAGCCTAAAAAGTGTGTGAGGCAAGTGATAGTGACGTGTGTGAGAGAGCATATAAATTATACCAAAAATTTAAATAGACCAAAAATTACCCCCCAACCTGCAAAACATATATACAACAGCCAGCCAGAAATCATCTACCCTAGGGTTTTAACAATTAAGTACAAAATATATATACAAGTCAAGATATACACAAGATAATGCTATCAAATATTTACACTAAAGTATTAAACAAAAACTATTTACAAACAAATAAGAAAACAAAAAACAAAGACAAAAAGGGAAAAAAATAAATAAACAAAGATTATTAAATATTTGCACAACTAACCACAACAGGCCTGACTCTCCAAATAGTCCCCAGTGGAGTCGCCATTTGTCGCGACTGGGATCGCGGTGAAATATAGCAGCTCACGAGATTTTAAAAAATTAAAAATGAAGTCGCCACCAATTTTATTTGAATTAGAAAAAATTGGAAAACCTTTCTTTGAAAATGGTCTTTGAAAACTAGATCAGATTCGGGAGTCGGTTATGGATAGGGAAGGGTGGAAACTTAATCCCACTGCACCCCTATCACACCCGTCCTGAGACGATATCTTAAGTCAGTTGTGCAAAAACTTGATAATCTCAAATTTATTTATTTTATCCATCTTAAAAAAATACTTTGTAAATATTTTATTTTTTTATTATTTTTTTTAAAGAAAACAACCAAATTGTAAAAATTTAATTTTGGCTTGACAATGAAAATTCTGCTCCTACATACCCTCAGGTGCAATGAGAAACTCAAAGTCACGTAGTTCTATAGAAAATAATTATAAGTTGATTGAATTTAATTAAGAAAAAGATTTTTGAAAAAGATTTTATTTTTGAAAACAAATTCATTCTTGCACAGGATTCAAGTTAGCAACAGGCTACTCAATAAACCCTTATGATCCAAATGACATTGAAGATAGCATCCGCTATTCAATCATCATCATTGGTCATTGCATTGATTAAATTAATTTTTTTTTTATTTTTTATTTTTTTATTTTCATATCTTTTACTTTGCCCAAAATTATCTAACTAAATAACTCTAATTCCTTTCATTTTTTTTGTATTTTGTATTTTTGTTATATTTTTTCTATTTCATTTTTTATATTTTTATCATTTTTATATTTTTTATTAATTTTTATTTACTTCTCCATTCCTATTTATCTACTTACATTATTATCCTAAATCTTATTTTTTCCACTTCTACTGAAAGACACACACTACCTATTTATTTGTTTGGTTCTCTTTTGAAAATGGCTAGCCCACTAATAGAACGTAAAAGCCCATATCAGAAACAGCAACTTAGCCCTAAACCCAATCTTTATTGTCAATCATTCTAATAACAAACCTAAAAACTTATCAGACAAACATAATGCATCACAAAGATAGGGAAGCAGAGCAGCAACCTTAGGTAGTGAAGGATGGTGGTTCGCATAGTGCTGAGCTCGACGGCGAGTTGTGGTGCTCGACGCAACAGAGGCAGGTCGATCTGAGCAGGCTCGCGGACGTGAAAGGAGGAGCGGGTTTGAGCTTTTCCAGGGCTGGGTCGCTGGTCCGAAACGAGCTCGATGAGGGCAGAGCCTGGTGCTATTCGACGGCGAGCTCACTGATTCGAATCTCCAGTCTGCAGCGGCATATCGTGACTGACTGTGAAGGCGAGGTTGGGGGAGCCGGCGACGAGGACACAGTTCCGGTGGGTCGGTGCGTCGCGGCCTGGAACGGCTGGACAGGGTCGGTGCCGGCAGTTGGATCTGGGCTGCTGGTTTGGGTCGTGGTGTGTGGTTTTGGCCTAAGGAGGTCGAGGTCGGTCTGGTGCAGTCTGGGGGTAGCGGCGTCGGACCTGGGCTGAGGCAGCGTTGCACGGTGCTGGCTGGATCTGGTGGAGCTCAAGCAGAGCGGTCTACGGCGGTAATGTCATTACTGTTTTGTGTCCTTTTTGTTGTTGGATGGTGAAAGGTTAAGGATAGAGGGGTGATTATGGTTTATGGTTGAAGGTGGAGATGGAAGGTTGATGAAGATAGGTTAAGGTTAATGGGTCTTTGATGGTTTAAGAAAAAGGTGGTGGTGGTGGAAGCTATGAATGGTGGTGGGAAGAAGATGGGTGGTGAAGGTGAAGGGTGAAGATGAAGATGGAAGGTGGTGATGGATGGTTGTTAATGTGATGGAGATGGTGCAAATGAAGTCCTCCTCCTCAAAACAAAAAATGCACTCTGTATATGCTCCCTCCTTCTGCCAATGTTTTTCCCCAGCATCAGCCTTTGTCCCCTCTTTGTGTTAAAAAAAGATGGCTTTTGTGCTGAGTGATGGAGTGCAGAGAGGTTGCATGTGAGTGAATGTGTGCAATGAGTTGCGTGTGTGCAGGTAGTGAAAGTGATTGTCCTGTAGTGATGAGTGTGTGAGAGAGAAAAAATGTGTCGGGTGATGTGAGTGTGTGGCATAAATTAACAAGTAAGCTGTAAAAATAATTTTTTTATTTTATTTTCAAAATAAAATAGACAAAGTGAGAAAATAAATGAGCTAAAACATGATTAAATTATTTAGTCAAGAAAAAGAACAAATATAAATTTTTTTTATTTGACCCGGGCAAAATTGGGTGTTCACAATTGGTGACAGTCCTTATCTCACCGAGAAGTTCCATTCTTCTCCTTAACTGACAGCACTGTAGCTCATTATACGAAACTCATTGACTACAAGAGTGACATTCATATTTCCCTTGCTTTTGTCCTCCACAAAAGATAACATATATCCTTGGATTCCTTTTTCCTCACAAAGCTTTAACTTTGTTAGCCGTTATTAATTCAAAAATCTTAGTTTTAGGAAACACTAAGGTTTTCATTGGAACGATCTAGCAGGATATAATTAGAAAATAACCAATCTATTCCTAAAATCACACGCATTCGAGAACGAGGTAAACAATTCGAATAACCGAAAAGATTTGGTCTTTAACACAAATAGGATGGGTTGAACAATTGGATAATAACACTAGGTCTGGTAATAGAAACAAAAATGAACAAGCCAAAAGTAACGAAGACTCTGATGACCCTAATCAATCCACGCAATCATAAGTCGTAAAGAAATGGGTTGCCCCCAAAGTTATACAACACAATCACGGGATCATCTCTTATGGCACAATCTTCGCTGTTTAGATCTTCAGTCTGGGAAACTTTCGTTCCATCCAGGGTATAACATTTCCCTTCAGCTTGAGGTCTTGAAGCACGTACATTACTAACAGAAGACTTCTTCTTTGGTGGAGTACAGTCTTTAGAAGTGTGTCCGAGCTTTCCGCCCCCTTGATTTTACACTTCCTCGTTAAGTGGTTCTTCCCACACTTCTTACATCTTGGTAAAAATGTCAAGGTCTGACTGGATCTACTGCCACTAGCACTTTCTCCATAAGTTGGATGTTGCTGTTGCTTCCCTGATAATCGTGAATACGATTTCTGCTTAAATTGATTAACCTTTCTATTATTCCTCCTTTGGAATCTAGGCAGTCCAAAGTTACCCCAAAACTAGCTTTCCTCCAACAAATTATGAACCTCAACTTTCAATTCTCGTTGTTGTGCGGCCCTCTGATCTTGGTGGATTGTTACGTCAGTTATCCTTTGCATTTCTTCTACAGTCGCAACCATACTTCCATTATCTCATCCTGTGCTCACATGCGTATATCCACCACGAGCCATTGACTTTCTTCGAAGATGGACAAAACATGACACAACAAAACCAAACGTAATTATTTCAAACAACATTGTCTCCTTTCGGAAACCAAACATAAAGAATCACACAATCCAAACAAGATAAGTCCAATCCACGAATCCTAATAGTCTCCAACTCGAGCTTCTTCATTCTGCCTTCTATGGTGTAACCTCTTGCAAGTCGTCAACCCCCAAACAGTTCCTCATACCAAACTTACACCAGTTATTCCTTTCCTCAAAAGATCAACCCTCTAAAATCTCTTGGTCTCCTTACTAAAAGAACTCCTATTCTCCTAATATGCCTAGGTGAAGTCATAGTTTCATGTGCATACAGTACATTATATATTGAGTAGGCCAACCCTCAATATCGTGTAACTATGTATCAATAGCTGCTAACATTTAACCTACGGCAAGCCATGCATTTTTTCCCATCATCTCAATCAAGAGACAAGGAAGTGCACAACATACAAGAACTCTAATATGCCTAAACATAGCAAGTTCATACCCCGGCTCAACAGGATGAACTGCTCTAATACCACCTAATGTAACACCCCTTGATTTAATAACCACGACACAATTGTCATTATGCCATAGTCACTAAATCTAGACGTGCTACAACTCAACCACAAGTCTGAAAATTTAATCATTGTGCATATATAGAAAATACGAGCCTCGATATGCAATATATTTATATTTACTCGCATCCAAAACACAACATCAGCTTAGATGAAGTTACAGTTCCACAATCCATGCATAAAAGTAACATACAATAATATTAAACATAAGTTTACATAAAGTAACTACCATATAAAAGTTCGACCTCTCCCAAAGTCAAACACCTGAAGAGAAGGGTCCTGCACTTGATCCTCCTCCGGATCTCCAACAGATGAACTTTCCCCTCGAGACACGTCATGATGCATAGGAACCTGGATAAATGACACAACCGAGACCTCTCTAGGAAATAGGTGGCGGTCATCCCACAACTCCCCAATAGGTATAGGGAACTCCACATGCATAAAAGTATGAAAGATGCTCGTAGCAACTCCAGGATAATTACCACTCCGAATTAGGGTCACATCCCCTATCTATATAAAATGGTCTGCATCACGGTCGGAATGCCAGGCTTCCAAGCCTCCATGGAATTGTATCCACATGCAACTGAAGAAAGCTAGTCCAGATGTCATCGCAAAGAGAAAAAAGTCGACCCCCAAACTAAACTAAGCTAATTCAACTCGCTTTCTTCACAGTCTTTATCCAAACATAGTATAAGACAGAGTAATGCAACAAAGAGGTGAGACATCCTACTTTCATTACCAATTATGGTAATAAAGAAACATAATGGCGCAGAACGCCCACATAGCAAAGGAACAATATTAACCAACAATAATCATATACAATAAAAGAAACAGCAATAGAGTCTCAGATAATAACAATAAAACAGTTCAAGTAATGACAACATCCTTAAAACAATAGTCCAATCATCATATAAATGAACAACAGTCTCATCATCATATAAATGAATAAATACATAAATGCCAAATGATATGCTGACTCACTATGCACGTGCACACGGTACCAAAAGCTCCTACTCCAAGGAGTTAGACATAAACATTCAGAGAGAATGATCAGGAAGTCATGCCAGTATCTCGTTAGCCTAAAAATAAAGTGCTTATCAGAAAAAATAATATTTTGCACAACAATGGATTATACATAGCACTCTCAACAAGATCGCGATATAGGATAGTGTCTCAATCCGGATCGTCGGTGTGTTTGCATCGGTCTATCCCACGGCCCCAGTGGAGCTACCACTGTCTATTATGAGACACTCATACCCCGATGCCCCCAAGGCCAACAATATGACCTACACTTAGTCTACTCACACCCGCACTAAGGTGTAATTCAATCTCCTAGGCATACACAACCTTAACAATAGAGTCCCATGGACTTTCACAAATGCATGATGACTCAATGCATATCATGTATATTAATCAATAATATACCTTTCATAAACATGCCATAATTTGGCCAAGTTAAACATTAACAAATTCTTGGTCTTATTCATAGACCCACAATAACATATCATCAATTTTTCAAGAATAATATATAGTTGTTACAATTCAACCCCAAGTTACATTTCCATTTCAAGACCTTTATCACTAAGCCTCTCTAGAGGAATTCTCATTCAATCTTTATTTCTCTTGATTAGCCAAGTTCTTTACTTTAATTAATTATGCTTACTGAGAAGGTTCACTAAACCTCACACACTCTTGTTCTTCCCCTAAGTCCGAACTCACCCTAGGTCATCAAGTAACTTTCTTTCTTTCATTATTTCTATATTATGAATCCATATCATTGTTAAGTACCTAATCACCTAAGCTTTAGCTTGATACATAGTTTTCTAGCTAACAAGGCCCTTGAGACCGTGACCTCCCAATGGCATGAATCCAAAGTTTTTCATTGCATTAATTTCCTTACCACTTAATCATCTAAGTTTCAATTTCCACAAAATTAAATCTTGATCAACCAAAAACATGGCCTCTTGGCCGCGAATCCGTAGGGGCAAAGAACCCTAAAATCATTGGATTCAATATTCATTTTCTTATTTCATCATTCTAATTCCTCAATCAATCCATTTTCAACCTAAACTCCTAAGTTCCAAATCACCATTAATTTAGTCATAAGTTTTCCATTTCATTCATTTGCTCCTTAACTCTTAATCATCTAAGTTCTGATCTTTACAAAGACTACACCTTGAATACCCAAAAATTTAGCCTCTAGGCCGTGAATCCAATGGGTAAAGAATCCTAAAATTTTCCCATATAACGATCCAATATTTTCCACAGTCGTCAAGACACAATGAAAATCAATAAATCATACAAGTCAAAATAGCACAAAAACATTAAGAACATCATAAGCAAGAGAGCAATCCCACATGGATTCCTTATGAACAACATAAAGAAAACGTTTCCTCACCACCAAGATAGGTTGAAGAGGATTATCTCTCTCTTACCTATTGAAGACAACACAAGAAAGCAAGCTCCTTTGTTCTTGATTTTCGTTTTCCACCTTCAAGAAAATCCTAAGAACATCAAACTTACAAGAATCACAACCAAAGCTTAAAAAAGGCATCCATGACCACCCAAGTGATGATCACATATTTTATACATTAATAAACCCTCATTTTTAGTCATTTACACTATCTATGTACTTAATTGATTAAGTCTAGTTATGTTTTGTAAGTTTGGACTCAAATTGGACTTAATTGGTTTTTTTCAGCACTATTTTGGTCTTACGCTATTTCTGTATTTCGGCCATATCTTGAGTTCTAAATGTCTGATAATTATGAATTTTACCTTGTAGGAAAGATAAGAGAGAGCTCTACAACTTTGATGAGAGCTCAAAGTCTCAATCAGACATCTAGTAGAGCTAATTGGGCTTGGAAGACAAAACACGAGTTTTGTGTCTGAAACCTGAATAGTGTACAGTAATCAGAGCATAACTCGGGCTGCAAGAATTATCTTGGGCTGAAATTTGGACATTTGAAAGTTAAGACCCAGATCTAAAACTTTCATGTTGAACACAAAACTTGATTCGGGCTCCTTGATGGTGATATTGGGTCTGAAAGTCAAAACAGAGGTGCTGAAACTGGGCCTGAACAATTTGTAGTAATTGGGTCATATCTTGGGCTGTAGGATGAATTTTTAGGTGATTCCAAAGCCATTGGAAAGCTTAGACAATTTCCTAGAACTTTCATGAAGACCACTTGGCTCGAAAATGACGAAATCAATGACTTAAGCAATGAATGATTTCGGAGACAAGAAATCTCAATGATTTTTCACTCTTATCCTCACCATTTGGCATTCTCCACTCATTCATCCACTCATCCCACCTACCCCTAATCAGCCCCTTTTTCATTTTGTATCCCTAATCCTCTGTAAAAGGCACCATTGGCTGACCATTTGGAGCACTTGGTGTTAGGCTTAGTTTGTACAAGTTCAGGTTATGCTTGTTTATTGTTTTCCTTTGTTGTAATTTTCTCTTGTTCTAAATTGAAGTCATGTTCATCTTTCTCTTCTTCTCTCTTTCTTTCTTCTTATCCATGAGTAACTAAATCTTCATATTGCTTGGGTGAAAGAGTGAAGCTCTTGGTAATGGTATAAGGTTAGATTATTCTATTTGTTGTGCTTAAATGATATATTATCAATTGGACATTATATGTGTTATATTTTGTTTCCAATCACTTTAGAAACCTTCTTTGTTAATGGAGATCTTGATTTATTGTAGACAATAGGATTGGCACAGTGAATGCTTGAACTCATTTACAAATGTTGGTGGATAATTAAAGGAATCATAATATGATTGCATATATAATTGAACTTTGAATGTTACATTTTCCGATTGGAACCTCCGTTGTGTGTGGATTTCAATTGAGTTATAAAGAGAAATAATCTTACCTTTAATTTATTACCAAGAGTGGATCTCCTAACCCAAGCAAGCCCTTAAATTCATTTGTGAACTTGTTTTATTACTTTTGGTGTTGTGACAAATCCTCTTCTTACCTCAATTAATTTTTCTTCATCAATTCCCTGTGGATCGACCTCGGACTCCCGAGAAATTTACTACTTGAGACAACCTGCACTTGGGTTTGCATCCTTAAATCCCGCAGTCAAGTTTTTGGCGCCGTTGCCGGGGACTTGATTTGAAGTTTTGATTTATTGAGGTTTGTTTTCTTTAATAAAATCTATTCTCTCTTCTCCCTCACCGGAGCAAAAGATCGGCTTGCCGATCCTTTGGTTTCTTTACTAACTCTCTAACTTTCTAACTATCTAACTCTAACTTACTAACTTGCTAACATACTAACTTTCTAACTTTTATATTTATGTCATTTATTTTTGTTTTTTAATTTTATTTATTTATTTTTGTCATTTTTTTTATCAGTGGGGGTAACTCTCCCTGTTATTTTACGCACTAACTTAGTGGGGGAAACTCTCCCTTTTACTTTTCTGTTATTTATTTTTCCGCAATCTAACTTAATAAAATAATATTTCTTCTTCTCTTCTCTTTCGCCGGCTCTATGGGGCTTTGTCACTCTCCGATTTTCATATTTAAATTTACTTTCTGCACTTTATTTTTATTTTTATTTCTGGGTGGTTGGTTTATTACCCCATCCCTGTTAATATTTAATGGTGGGTGACACCACCAGCTTGTACATTATTTTTTTGTTTATTTATTTTTAGTTATTTATGTATTTATGCTTAATTGGTATCGTGATTTAAATTCTGGTCGTTTAGTTAAAATTAATTCTGGTACTTTATATATTGACTTGTTTGAATCACAATCACACACAATTGACACAATGGCTGACAATGAAAGTGTACATGATGAACCGAAAAATCAACCGTTGCGAACCATGCGTGAATATTTGCAACCACCTCGAAATTCTAGTCCATCATGTTTTATCTTTCCACTCAATGCCAATAATTTTAGATTCAAACCAGGTATGATTTCTTTACTTCCTAATTTTCATGGTTTAGAATCTAAAAGTCCATATTTACATCTGAAAGAATTTGAGGAAGTATGTATTGCCTTCAATGATCAAAATTGCACTGAAGAGATTGTTAAGCTTAAATTGTTTCCTTTTTCTTTAAAAGATAAAGCAAAATCCTGGCTTAACACTTTGAAACCAAGATCAATTAGCACATGGCAAGAAATGCAAGGTGAGTTCTTAAAGAAATTTTTTCCAACACATAAAACCAATGCTATGAAAAGACAAATCCAAAATTTTTCCCAAAATTCAAATGAAGCATATTTTCAATGTTGGGAACGATTTAAAGATTTGTTAAATTCTTGCCCACATCATGGTTTTGAAAAATGGCGCACTATAAGCTTCTTTTATGAAGGTTTAACTCCTGAAACTAAACAATTTGTGGAAACAATGTGCAATAGTGAGTTTGTTGATAAAGAATCTGATGAAGCTTTAGACTATTTGAACCAGTTGGCTGAAAATTCTCAATCTTGGCATAGTACTAACACTTCTGAAAATTCAATTAGATCTAATCTTGCAAGTGCTAATAAAGGAAAATATCACCTTAGTCAAGAGGAAGATCTAAATGCTAGATTTGTCAGTTTGGCTAGAAAGGTTGAAGCCATAGAATTAAGAAAAGCAAAAGAAATCAAATCTATGCAAAATGAAGAAATTTGTGGTATTTGTGATGACTTAGGACACTCAACACACGAATGTCCTAACATTCCTGTTTTTAAAGAAGTTGTACATGAGCAAGTAAATGCAATGAATAATTTTAAAAAGCCATTTACTTCTTCTTTTTCAGATACATATAATTTGGGATGGAGAAATCACCCGAACTTCAACTGGAGGAATAATACTCAGTCATAATTTGTGCAACCACCACCTCGTCAGGCATAACAAGACTCTCAAAATTCTCAAGGATATGCACCTTATGTCCCACCATATAGGAAAAACCTTGAAGAAACACTGCATACATTCATAGAAAAACAAGAGGCCATTAATAAACAAAACAATCAAACCATGATTGACATAAAAGACACTCTTGCTAAACTTTCTTCTGCTCTCATCATTCATGAGAAAGGAAAATTTCCTTCTCAACCTCAACCAAATCCCAAGGGTCAGCACAGTCTAAATGAAGGGAGTTCAGAAAACCAACAAATGGACCAAGTCCAGTCAGTGATAACTCTTAGGAGTGGAAAGGTTGTTGAAAAACAAATCCCCAAATCTTGTGAGAAAGAAGATGAACAATTCCCCAAGAAAATGAAGAAGTTGACCAAAAGGAGACTAAACTCTCACCTTCACCCTGACGAACGCCGAACTCAGTCAAAATTATAACCAAAGTTATTACCTAAGCTTGTAGCACAGTGACAACACCGGATCATCTCCACGAGGATTGTAGATGCAATTTAATCAAATCAAGTGAAAGTTAGCAAAGGGGGGTTTGACAGTTTAAGATCGCACTTAACAAAATTAAAGGAAGAAATAACAATTAAAGAGCAGTCAATTTAGAAACCTATCCGAGATTGGGTGGATTCAATCATAGACCCTTCATTGAACACTTGAAGCGCAATTGAATTGTTAATTTGAATCTAACTGAGATCTCTGCATCAAATCCAGAATTCATACTAGACGATCGTCTAGAATTTAATTAACAAGTGATAAACACAAATCCGCAATCACACCATTCATGAAGATCTATGTTAATTTCAAGTACCGAATTCAATTAACTTAGGCACAAATCAGTAACCTAACCTTTTCAATTCTGTGATTAATTTAGATCAATCAGTTCTAAGTTTCATCACAAATCTCAATCTTAAACCAAGATCAAATCAGATCAACATAAATAGAATCACCATTCATGCATTCAAGATCAAGAAGAAGAAAAAAGAAGAAGAAAAGAAAAAAGAATTCAATTACAAATCAAATACAATACATAACCAAGGTCTCAAGAATCCAAACCACAATCTCTTCAAGAGTTCTAAATTGACCGAAAGTAGCTTAGCCCTCCATTACCATGAAGGGAAGCATCAAAATATACAAAAGCTATGAGAAACTATGAAGAAACAAGAAGAAACTATGAGAGAAATGAAGGAGAATACAACTTGTTATTCATGATAACCAATGGTGCCTTTTATAGAAGTCTAGGGTAACAAAATGACAAAGGGGAGTGGGTGGATGAGTGAGGTGGTTGAGTGAAGTGGTTGAGTGGATGGATTAGTGGATGAGTGGGTGGATTAGTGGATGAGTGAGTGGATTAGTGGATGAATGAGTGGATTAGTGGATGAGTGGGTGGATTAGTGGATGAATGAGTGGGTGGTTGAGGACGAAAATTTCTTGTCTGACTTGGAAGCCAAAAACGACCAACTATACTTCAGATCCATAAACAGTACTCTTCATGAAAGTTGTAGATCTTTGTCTTGGCTATAACATGCATATCTGGATCGTCCAATTTGGCTTCCTACAGCCCAAGATATGACCCAAATACCGCAGGTTGCTCAAACCCAACTTCAACACCTCTGTTCCGACTTGCAAGCTCAAACTGACCCATTAGACTTCATTTTTTCAAAAAGTGTTCTTCATGAAAGTTGTTTATTTGGATCTTAACTATCAACTATCTAAATTTCAGCCCATCTCCATTATTACAGCCTGAGATATGATTTTATGAGTGCACACCGTTTGGATTCTACTGACAGAACTCGTATTCTGACTTACATGTAAACTTAGGTCCCTTACACATCTGTGTAGGACTTCGAGCTCTTCATCAAAGTTGTAGAGCTTCCTCCTAGCTTTCCTACAAGGTAAAATTCATGATTATCAGATATCAAGAACTCAAGTTATGGCCAAAATACAGAAACAGTGTCAAATCTCAATAATGCTGAAAATATTCAATTAGGACCATTTTGAGCTTAAACTCACAAAATCATACCAAACTCAATCAATTAAGAATATGGAGAGTGTAAATGACTAAACATAAGGGTTTCTTAATGAATAAAATATGTGATTATCAAATTCCCCCACACTTAGCTTTTTGCACTCCTGGGCAAAACTCAAGACCAAAACAAGGACATAAGAGATTAACAAAAATTTAAATTCCAACGACATTCAAGAGCCCAAAATTTTACAATCAAGAAGAACAACCAAAGGTTCAAGGGATCAAAACATTCATGAGTTAATAATTCTCCACATCTCAAACCAACAAGCAAGGTATCTTCAACATGAATCGAGAATGATAGATCTTCACAAGATTCCCTCTCAATCTCTCAAGTGTTTAAAAGGTAGGTATTTCACTCAATTCAACCCATGAAAATTGCACTACCATAAGCTTGCTTATCTTCTACTTCTCCACTACTCAAAACACATGCACACACAAATCATGAGGACTTTATTCAAGGTTGTAGTGAGGTCAAGGTAACAGAAGAGGATAAAATGGATATGAGAAGATAAATACCAAAGAGAATAAAAGCAAATGAGAGTGAGTTCAAATAACAAGCATAAAAGTTCATCCCAACTCTAATGTATATCCCTTTACATATTCATTTCCCAATCCTTTTCTTTTTTTTTTTTTTTTTTTTTTATATATATATATGAACATAACTATATACATACATTTTTCCTTCTTTTTTTTTTAGGCACTCTTTCCTTTTTCAACAACCATTTTGTAAACACACCCCACACTTGTTCAAAAACTCATCCATTAACCAAGCTAATGTTCTTTTATTCCCTAAGGTAAAGTAAGAACACGATTTTTCATTTAAGGCACATAATGAGCTAGAAACAAGGAATGGTCAAATAAGCTCAAAGGGGTTAAGTAAAGGAAAATATACAAGGTTGGCAGGAATCAGAGAATTTTCAAGAAGTCAAAAGAGTGCTTGATATCATATTGAAAACAAGGTTGGCTATTCGGTTAAACTAGCTAATTAAGAAAGAGGGCCTCAATCATGTTCATACATGCAAGTGAAATGTAGCTTCTAGAGTGGTCATTAACATGAGTGAAAATCACACAAGAAAGAAGAGAATGGCATAAATGTCGAATCCATCCATTAGGCTCAAAATCTCACAAGGTATGCATCCATCAAACTTAATTCATCAATTCAATCATCCATCACCAAGCATATCAGTTCAAGAAGGAAGAAAAGTTATTCAATCATGCAATGAACCCTTTTTTTATTTTTTTTAAATAAAAAAATGCTAAAATCTCTCCCCCACAATTAATATAACATTGCCTTCAATGTGAAAGAGAGATATAGAAAAGAGCAACACAACCTGATAAGAAGTGAATCAACGCCAAGCAGAAAAGAAGCACACTGTCAGTGCCGCATCAGACCCTGAAAAGAAATCAAACAATAAAACTTTAGTACTTCCACAATTTAATACTAATTAATTACTACCTAAAAAAATAACTTACTCTTCCATCAATTAAGATGCGTCTCAAGAGTAAAATTACTCCTTACTCTACCATCACTAATTGGTTTAATAAGTCCATGACAATCATATCATACTTTCCAAACAAAACAACAACAATTTTTTTTTTTTTATTTTTTTTATTTTTTTCAACTATCCTTCCCCCCAACTAGATCACAACATTGTCCTCAATGTTAAAATATAGATGAGTAAAGGATAGAAGATATTACCTGTTGGAGAAAGCTGACACAAATTTAAACAGAAACAAAGTACAATAAAATCAAACCCATTAAAGATAAAGTTTCAGATCTGGCTTTTTTTTCTTGTTACTTCCTTCGCTGCTTCTGTTGACCAATCTATATGAGCTAATACCTTATCGGTACATACTCAAAAGCTTCTAATTTATCAATGAGCTCATCAATAGTGGAGGCGAGAGATAAGAAGTTGTCTTGCTTAGAAGGAGTGATAAATTCTATTTCCACGACTTTGTCAAGAAAAGATAACAAAAGATCAAAGAAATTATTAACATTCAACAAACCAATGGGTCTATGGTGGATGTTCAGTTCGGCCTAAGAAACCATTTGAAAAATTTCTTCCAAAGTACCAAAACCACTTGGTAAGACAAGAAATGCATCAGAATTGTCAACCATTGTTTTCATTCGTCCATGCATAGATGTTACCTGAATTTCTTCTCCAACTGTCTTTCCAAAGTGATGTTATTTTCACTAAAGGTTTAGGAATAACACCTAAAACTGATTGCCTCCTATAAAGGCGACAAGTGATACAGCCCCCATTAACCCACGACAACCTCCCCATATACAAGATGAATATTCCTCGCAGCAAGTGATCGACCAAGAGTGCTAGCTGCGTTTACAAACTCTAATCCCTTCCCATAACTCGACCCACAAAAAACACAGACATTTTTGAGGTTACGAATAGAAGGCCCCATTCTATACTCTTCCTCCCTTTGAGTGTTTCTGAGTTGAAGAAAAATGGAGAAAATGGAGTGTTTAAATAAGAAAAAGAATGGAAAGGGGAATAATTGCACCTATAAGGGTAGGTTGGTACATTGTCAAAAAAGGTTGAAATTAAGAGACACGAGAATCTTTTTTTTTTTTTTACTTCAAGAAAACCATCAAGGTAAAGAAGTCTAGAAACCCCGAAGGACCCTGCTCAAAGGATCGTCGTACAAAAATCAAAATACAACAAAATGATACAAAGATAAAAGAAATAGAAAATGATGACATACTTGTATGTACGGTTTCCATGGCGTATCTTTATCTTTAACGTCATGAGTGCGATAGACATCACGTCCGTTTTTTTTTTTTTTTTAAATTGTTAGAAAAACTTGATGAAAGATGAGTGTATACTTACTTAAGATTGGGATGGAGGTAGTCTGCTCTTTTTCGGCTTTGTGCCAAAGCATTGTTGACTAGTATTTGACCCATTCAAGACCAACGCAACATAGGGCTCCCAAAAGGGACAAGTGGCCATAATGCGACTGGCTGCCTCACATGTGGGATACAATCTACCTTCTTTGTTTTTCAATTAAGAAGGCTGGATCAGGATGCATGCATTTCCCCATTCACGGTTTGTGTTACCAAAGCCAACCCTAAGACGTATACATAATTTTTTTTTTTTTTTGTTTTTTTTTTTTTGTTTTTTTTTTTTTTTTTTTTTTTTTTTTTTTTTTTATATTTTTTTTTTTGTTTGAAAGATGACATGAAGAAGAAGAAGAGATGATATGTACAGATTGTTTGTGGATATGGCTCACATCTGCCTCTGGTTTAACGTCCGATGCTGGCTTAAACGTCTTCTATGAGTCGAGGATAAGCTTCCCATCCAATTTTCTTATAAATTGGCAAACAGGGTCTTTTAGAGTCAGATTCCCAAGACTGTAGCGTTTTTCTTCATCCTTGAAGAGATTCCACAATTTAAGAATTTCATGATGCACCAATCTACAAGAATGCGTCTCAAGAGTCAATAAGATATCATCTAATGACTCCTTACTCAGTCCATTCTTAATGAAAAAAATTTTATCTTCTCTATTTGCGGAAACCATCCCCAAAGTATGACATCGCTTGTTACAGTTCCATCGTCCACATTTGTGACAGACTTGTAACCTTTTTGCTCTTCTCCTTTTAGAATATGAACTTCTTCCAAGACCGGGCATATATGAGTCAAATGAAATTGAGGACTCACCTGCTAATCGGACCTTTGCTTCAATTATCCAGCGTACATCTTCTGGCATACCTTTGTGCATTAACAGTCTCAA
Source organism: Ormosia emarginata (assembly GCA_029884605.1). NCBI lineage: Eukaryota > Viridiplantae > Streptophyta > Magnoliopsida > Fabales > Fabaceae > Ormosia > Ormosia emarginata. The sequence goes on along the minus strand of JAQQTP010000075.1, from coordinate 2,184,935 downwards.
TCTTTCACATCGAACTTTGTAGATTTTTCTCGAGCATTTTGAGGAAGAGAAGGAAAATGTTTTCTCAGGTTTGAAAGAATGACATCCATTTTGAAGGAGAAGAAGGGTTCAGTTATTTTGGGAAACTGAAAAATAAACCGACTTGAGAGTCACGAGTACCGTATCCGCCACTGAACCGGCAACACAAAGAACTCAAGAACTTGGTTTTCCAGGAATGGTTGAGTCTTTGTCCATTAACTTTAAGCGCATTACCATTCTTAGGATCCTCAATATCTACGGCCCCAGAGGATACACGTGTTTGACAACAAAAGAACCGCGCCACCTAGATCTCAATTTTCCAAGGAGTAGGTGCAGATGATAATCTCAAAGCGAAACTTTTTTGACCAATTTCCGACTTTTGCAAAAGGTGTAACAGACCTTGAATAAAGTAGGCCAATAAAATCCATACTGCAAGATTTTCGCAGTTGTTGTCGCTGAAGAAAAAAAAATGACCTCCACATGCTTCCGAGTGACAAAATTTAATGGCACTACCTACCTCATTGTCGGGCACACAGCTGTTTTTTTTTTCTTTTTTTTTTTTCTCTTTTTTTTTATTCATAATGCGGATGGAGAAGGTTCATCACTTCCATTTCTGCATTCTCTGGAAGTTCATGATACTGTTTGAGGCGGTGTCCATTTACGATGAAAGCTTTGGTAGTGACCTCACTTTTAATTTGAACAGCACCAGAAGGAAAAATCTTAGTAACAATAAATGGTCCATCCCATCTAGACCTTAATTTGCCAGGCATGAGTCAGAGGCGGGAGTTATAGAGGAGAACTTTTTGACCAATCTCAAATGTTTTCCTCAGAATCAACTTATCATGGAAGGCTTTGGTCTTCTCCTTATAAAGTTTGGAACTTTCATAAGCCTCCAAGCGGATCTCCTCCAATTGCTTTGCGGTTGCGGCTTCCTCTCCATACCGCTTGATCTAGGTCCAAGTTGCACCTTTTCACCGCCCGAATGCATGATGCTCAATTTCCACCGGCGGGTGGCAGAGCTTTTCAAAAACAATCCGATACGGAGACATCCCGATTGGTGTCTTATAAGCGTCCGGTAAGCCCATAAAGCATCCTCAAGCCTCTTGCTCCAGGTCCTTTCTGTTAGGTTGAACTGTCTTCGGAGTATCTACGCTTGATCTCCTTGTTGGAAATCTCGGCTTGCCCATTAGTTTGGGGATGGTAAGGTGTAGAAACTCGTGCAAGACCCCATACTTTTTCATCAAAGCTTCCATGCTTCGATTACAAAAATGTGAACCACGATCACCGATGATGGCCTTCGAACTCCAAACTGCGAAAATCGTGATCTAACAAAATCCACAACAACATTGGAATCATCAGTCCGAGTAGCTTTCACCTCCACCCACTTGGATACATAATCAACAACTAGCAAAATGTAAACAAAACCAAAAGAAACAGGAAAGGGTCCCAAAAAATCAATACCCCATACATCAAAAATCTCACAGAACAATAAGGATTTTTGGGGCATCTCATTCCTTCGAGAAGTGTTTCCTGTTCTTTGGCATTGATCACAAGATTTACAAAACACATGCATCATGAAATAGAGTGGGCCAATATAATCCAGATTCCAAAACTTTCCTAGCAGTCCTTTGGGGACCAAAATGACCGCCACATGCAAGTGTATGACAAAAGCTAAGAATAGAATAGAATTCATTATCAAGCACGCATCTCCTAATGACTTGGTCACTACAAAATTTTCACGAGATAAGGGTCATCCCACACATAATATTTTGACTCACTCTTCAATTTATCAATCGAGCCCTAATAAAATGTGCGGGGAAACACCAAAGAACTAAGAAATTTATCAAATCAACAAACCAAGGAGTGTTACCTTGCAGCTTGAAAAGCTGCTCATCAGAGAAGACATCATGGATAGGAAAAGTATCTGCCTCCCTTTCAATTCGGCTTAGGTGATCAGCCACTAAATTCTCCGCTCCACTTTTATCACGGATTTCAATATCGAACTCTTGGAGGAGTAAAATCCACCTAATCAACCTAGGCTTTGCATCAAGCTTCTTCAGGAGAAACTTGAGCTATATGATCTGAAAACACAACCACTCTAGAACCAAGCAAATATGATCGAAATTTGTCTAAAGCAAAAACAATTGCTAAAAGTTCCTTTTCGGTGGTGGTGTAGTTGACTTGTGCGAGGATCTAAAGTTCTTGAAGCATAGGAGATGACATGAGATATTTTGCCGACCCTTTGTGCAAGAACACTCCCAAAGCATAATTAGAGGCATCACACATGAGCTCAAATGGGAGTGTCCAATCGGTGGCTGGATGATAGGTGTACTAGTCAATGCTTGCTTCAAGTGATTGAAGGCATCCTTGCATTTCTGGTCAAAAATGGAACTCCACTTCTTTTTGTAGCAAGTTGGATAGTGGAAGAGCAATTTTGCTTTGAAATCTTTTATGAATCGCCTATAGAAACCTGCATGACCAAGGAAAGAACGAACCTCCCGCACGCATGTGGGGTAAGATAGGCATGAAATAACATCTATTTTCGTAGGGATCTACCTCAATACCCTTGCTAGATATTATATGCCCTAAAACTATGCCTTGCTCCACCATGAAATGACATTTCTCAAAATTCGAACAAGGTTAGCCTTAATGCATTTATGCAAAACTTGAGTCAAACTATCCAAACATGCATCAAAGGAAGAGCCATAGACAGTAAAGTCATCCATGAATACATCCATGCAATTTTCTAAAAGGTCGAAAAATATACTTACCATACACCTTTGAAAGGTGCACGGAGCGTTACCTGAGACCAAAAGGCATCCTTACGTATGCAAATGTGCCAAATGGGCAAGTGAAAGTAGTTTTATCTTGGTCTTACGGGGCTATATGGATCTGAAAATAACCCGAATATCCATCCAAGAAACAAGAATGCGACTTGCCGACTAGTCTCTCTAACATCGATCAATGAAAGGTAATGGGAAATGATCTTTCTGGTGGCTTGGTTAAGTCGTCTGTAATCAATGCAAACCCGCCACTGTTTTTGAATTCTTGTGGGTAGTAGCTCATTGTTCGATTTTCAACTACTTGACCCCACATTTCTTTGGAACAACCTACACGGGGCTCACCCATTTACTATCAGATATGGGATAAATAATGCCAGCTTGCAGTAGCTTGGTAACTTCCTTCTTTACCACATCCAGAGTCAGGGGGTTCAGTCTCCTTTGGGGCTGCCGCATCTTGGTTTAGTATCTTCCTCCAACAAAATCCTATGCATGCATGTGGAGGGACCGATACCGGGAAGATCTGCAAGTGTCCATCCGATGGCTTGTTTATTATGCCTCAAAACCTGCAGGTAATTTTTCTTCTTGATCAGGTTGCAAATTTTTAGCAACAATCACAGGCAGCTTCTCACCATCTTCCAAATATGCATATTTAAGATGGTCCGCAAAATCTTTAATTCTAAGGATGGAGGCTGTACAATGGAGGGCAGCAAGCTGTTTGAAACAACTAACTCAACAACATTAAATTCAACATACTTCTGACTCTCATTTTCACATGCTTTGCATCATTCAAGTCAACAGCTACATCACCACTCATAATCGCATAAATCTCAGCACATACGGCAAACATGGTACAATATCACAACCAACACATGTTTCACAGGTAACAGAATCCAAAAAATTAGCAATATCAGGAAATTCAGCATAAATATCAGCATAAGCATCGTCAACTAGCATATCAATCACATCAACATGGAAAATAGAATGCTCCTCTAGGGGATGTCTCATGGCCTCAAAAATGTTAAATTGTACCACATCGTCGCCAAATTCCATGGAAAGGGTGCCAGCATGCACATCTATCTTGGTCTTGGCTGTCTTGAGGAAAGGTCTGCCTAGGATCAATGGAGCATGGTTTGTTGAAGACTCATCTTCCATGTTCAGAATATAGAAGTCCGCTGGAAAAATTAGCTCATTCACCCGAACTAACACATCTTCTAGCACTCTGCAGGATGAGCGGTGGTCCTATTTACCAACTGAATCACTATACCAGTGGTTGCAAAGTGCCAATGTTCAAGGACTGATATATTGACATAGGCATGACATTAATCGAAGCACCCAAGTCTAGCATTGCATGTTCAAATTTGGAGTTACCTATCGTGCAAGGAATTGTGAAAGTTCCGGGATCTTTGCATTTTTGTGGCATGCTTGGTAGAATCATTGCGAAAACATTTACGCCCATGCTTATTTTCTCGGTACCCTTAAGTCTTCTCTTGTGAGTACACAACTCTTTGAGGAATTTGGCATACTTGGGAATGCGCTTGATTGCATCAAGGAGGGAATATTGATTTCCACCTTCTGAATGTGTCCATGACTTCTCTTTCTATTTCGTTTTGCGCGGTATGCTTGGGCCGTGTGACTCTGTTTTGGAAAAGGTAGTGGAATGGCCAGATTTGAATTCTCTGCACATTTCTTATGTGTCACATTTTTGGGTGAGCTATCCACTTTCTTCTGTTTCTGGTCACCTTCTGGTTGTTGCACTTGTAGTTCAAGTTGTGGTGGAGTAGGACCGTCAACTTCTTTGCCACTTCTCAAGCTAATGGCACTTACGTTACCTCTTGGGTTGTTGACTGTTTGTGAAGGCAATTGGTTCGACCCTTGACTTTTCAGCTCACTCAGAGTGGTTGCCATCTGCCCAATTTGAGTTTGTAAATTTTGGATGGTGGCATTGACATTCTGCTGAAATTGTTTCATCAAGTCTTCGAAAGGTGACTCAGCTGGAGTGGGCTGTTTGGAACAGGTAGGCTGGAGAAATTGCTTTGCATGGGTGGCGGCGCGAGTTGTGCTTGCCTAAATGCAAGTGGTTGGTACTTGTTGCCAGGGCTTGTAGCTTGGTATCTAAACTACGGTTCCTGCTGTTGGTAGGTGTTGTTGTTGTTGACCAAAATTTTCATATCTCAGGTTGGGATGGTCCCTCCACCCGGGGTTATAGGTATTAGAAAATGGATCATATACGGGTTCTTCTTGTGATTGCTTGATATTGGGGTCTACCGGAAAGATACCGATTCTTTGCAAATAGATTGCTCTGGAAAAATAGAACCACCATCCCGAAGTGTGGGGCATGCATCGATAGGGATGAGATGAACAAGAGCAAATGCCACACACGATTGCAACCATCTGCGTATTGGTGCTTGTTGTCCCACTGCTAACTGCCTCACCAAAGAAGTCAATTCATCAAGTCTGTGTTCCATTCTCTGTTGGTCTACATGAGACGATTGAATCTCATTGACTCCTCTGGTTGAGGTAATAATTCGTGTGCCAAATTGTTGGGTGTTGGCTGCCATGTTTGCTATCAAATCTCTCGCTGCTGCAGGGGTCTTGTCTACTAAGGCTCCTCCAGAGGCAAAGATCCACCATGCTTCTGTCATTTGGCAGCAAGCCTTCATAGAAATATTGAATTAAGAGTTGATCGGTGATTTGGTGGTGGGGACAGCTCGAGCACAGCTTCTTGAATCTTTCCCAATATTCATGCAAGGTCTCTCCTGTCATTTGTCTTATGCCACATATATCTTTTCTAATGGCAGCAGCTCTAGAGGCAGGAAAAAAATTTCTCTAAGAACAACCGCTTCATGTCAGTCCAACTTGTTACTGAACCTGGTGAAAGATAAAATAACCAATCCTTGGCTGTATCAGCAAGTGAGAAAGGAAATGCCCTCAGCTTGATGTGCTCTTCTGAGATCCCATGTGGCTTCATGGTTGAACAAACCACATGGAACTCCTTTAGATGCTTATGGGGATCCTCACCTGCAAAACCGTGAAACTTGGGCAACAAATGTATCAATCCAGATTTTAACTCAAAATCAGCATCAAGATCTGGGTATTGAATACACAAAGACTGGTTAGTTATATCAGGAGCAGCAAGTTCCTTAAGAGTTCTATTCTGCAATGTTATCGACCATGGTTTCAGAATTATTCAAGATCTCAAGTTCACTCCCAATATTAAGATCAAATTCAGAAACAATTCTTGCACTTAGCCTACGAGCTCTAATCAACCTATGCAAGGTTCTATCAATCTCAGGATCAAAGTCAACCAAGTTATCAGGCTCGGACCTAGTCATGCATCACACAAAAACAAATAAATAAGCAAAATACACTAAACAATGGATAAAAATGTTAGAAAAGTTAATAAAAAGCAAAAGTTAGTAAAAACACTTAAAATGAAAAGATTACACTTACTAATCCCCGGCAACGGCGCCAAAATTTTGACGAGCGCCGAACTCAGTCAAAATTATAACCGAAGTTATTACCTAAGCTTGTAGCACAGTGACAAAATCGGATCATCTCCACGAGGATTGTAGATGCAATTTAATCAAATCAAGTGAAAGTTAGCAAAGGGGGGTTTGACAGTTTAAGATTGCACTTAACAAAATTAAAGGAAGAAATAACAATTAAAGAGCAATCAATTTAGAAACCTATCCAAGATTGGGTGGATTCAATCATAGACCCTTCATTGAACACTTGAAGCACAATTGAATTGTTAATTTGGATCTAACCGAGATCTCTGCATCAAATCCAGAATTCATACTAGATGATCGTCTAGAATTTAATTAACAAGTGATAAACACAAATTCGTAATCACACCATTCATGAAGATCTATGTTAATTTCAAGTACCGAATTCAATTAACTTAGGCACAAATCAATAACCTAACTTTTTCAATTCTGTGATTAATTTAGATCAATTAGTTCTAAGTTTTATCACAAATCTTAATCTTCATTTATGTGATTAGTTTAGATCAATCAGTTCTAAGTTTCATCACAAATCTCAATCTTAAACCAAGATCAAATCAGATCAACATAAATAGAATCACCATTCATGCATTCAAGATCAAGAAGAAGAAAAAAGAAGAAGAAAAGAGGAATTCAATTACAAATCAAATACAATACATAACCAAGGTCTCAAGAATCCAAACCACAATCTCTTCAAGAGTTCTAAATTGACCGAAAGTAGCTTAGCCCTCCATTACCATGAAGGGGAGCATCAAAATATACAAAAGCTATGAGAAACTATGAAGAAACAAGAAGAAACTATGAGAGAAATGAAGGATAATACAACTTGTTATTCATGATAACCAATGGTGCCTTTTATAGAAGTCTATGGTAACAAAATGACAAAGGGGAGTGGGTGGATGAGTGGGGTGGTTGAGTGAAATGGTTGAGTGGATGGATTAGTGGATGAGTGGGTGGATTAGTGGATGAATGAGTGGATTAGTGGATGAGTGGGTGGATTAGTGGATGAATGAGTGGGTGGTTGAGGACGAAAATTTCTTGTCTAACTTGGAAGCCAAAAACGACTAACTATACTTCAGATCCGTGAAAAGTACTCTTCATGAAAGTTGTAGATTTTTGTCTTGGCTATAACATACATATCTGGATCGTCCAATTTGGCTTCCTACAACCCAAGATATGACCCAAATACCGCAGGTTGCTCAAATCCAACTTCAGCACCTCTGTTCCGACTTGCAAGCTCAAACTGACCCATTAGACTTCATTTTTTCAAAAAGTGTTCTTCATGAAAGTTGTTTATTTGGATCTTAACTATCAACTATCCAAATTTCAGCCCATCTCCATTATTACAGCTTGAGATATGATTTTATGAGTGCACACCATTCGGATTCTAGTGACAGAACCCGTATTCTGAGTTCCATGTAAACTTAGGTCCCTTAAACATCTGTGTAGGACTTCGAGCTCTTCATCAAAGTTGTAGAGCTTCCTCCTAGATTTCCTACAAGGTAAAATTCATGATTATCAGATATCAGGAACTCAAGTTATGGCCAAAATACAGAAACAATGTCAATTCTCAATAATGCTGAAAATATTCAATTAGGACCATTTTGAGCTTAAACTCACAAAATCATACCAAACTCAATCAATTAAGAATATGGAGAGTGTAAATGACTAAACATAAGGGTTTCTTAATGAATAAAATATGTGATTATCACACCCTCATTTCCTCAAGCATTGAAAAATCCAAATAAATTGGACCATAACACTTGAATTTTTGAAATTTTGAAACAAGTGAAGATCAATATTCCTTTGTTAGATGCTATCAAATAGATTCCTTCTTATGCCAAATATTTGAAGGACTTGTGCACAGTTAAAAGGAAATTAAATGTGAAAAAGAAAGCATTTTTGACTGAACAGGTAAGCTTCATTCTTCAGAATAATAATGCGTTGAAATATAATGACAAGGCTCATTCTTCAAAATTGGTTGTCCTACGGTTTCTACAGTTTCATGCATTATTGGAGAACATAAAATTGAAAAAGCTTTACTTGATCTTGGTGCTAGTGTCAATTTGCTTCCATATTCAGTTTATCAGCAACTCAACTTAGGTGAGTTAAAACCAACTTCTATAACTCTTCTACTTGCCGATAGATCAATTAAAATTCCAAGAGGAATAGTAGAAGATGTGTTGGTTCAAGTTGATAAATTCATATATCCTGTGGATTTCATTGTCTTGGATACTGAACCTCTGGTTGATAGTTGCAAGTCAATTCCTGTTATTTTAGGCCGTCCATTTTTAGCAACATCTAATGCTTTGATAAATTACGGAAATTGAGTGGTGAAGCTAACATTTGGAAACATGACACTAGATCTCAATGTTTTTAACATGTGCAAGCAACCACAGGAAGTCCTTGATGAAAATGAGGAAGTTGAAGGAATTGAAGCCATTATAGATGATCATCTTCAAAAAAGGAATTCTTCTGACCCATTAGAAGCTTGTTTAATTAATTCATTTGATTTGCTTGATTGTACAGAGGAAACAGAATACAAAGGAAGAAAGCCAAAATTCGAAGAGCTAAAACCCATGAATGATAATGCCCATGAAGAAGTACCCACACCGAAACTAAAGTCATTACCTGCTGGGTTGAAGTACACATTTTTGGGAGAAAAGCAAAGTTTTCCTATGGTAATTTCCTCGTCTCTTACTGAAGAACAAGAAAGAAGGATGTCGCCTCAATGGACGCACCAAATAGAAAGAAATTTTTTACAGAGGTGAAAAATTTTTATTGGGATGACCCATACTTGTTCAAACATTGTCCTGACCAAATTTTTCAGAGATGCGTGCCCAACAGTGAGGTAGGTAGTGTCATTAAATTTTGTCACTCAGAAGCATGTGGAGGTCACTTTTCTTCAAAGAAAATAGCTGCAAAAATCTTGCAGTGCGGATTTTATTGGCCCACTTTATTTAAGGACTGCTATACTTTTTGCAAAAGTTGTGAAAATTGTCAAAAGACAAATCCAATAAAATCCACAGTCAAGACAATTTTGAGAAAATCTTTTGAAATTGGTCAAAAATTTCTGCTTTATGATTCTCGCCTGCACCTATTCCCTAAAAAATTGAGATCTAGGTGGAGTGGTCCTTTTGTTGTCAAACACGTGTATCCTCATGGAGCCGTAGATATTGAGAATCCTAGGAATGGTAATGTGTTTAAAGTCAATGGACAAAGGCTCAAACCATTTCTGAAAAAACCAACTTGATGAGTTCTTTGTGTTGCCGGTTAAGTGGCGGATACGGTACTCCGTGACTCTCAAGTCGGTTTGTTTTTCAGTTTCCCAAAATAACTGAATTCTTCTTCTCTTTTAAAATGGATGTCATTCTTTTAAACCTGAGAAAACATTTTCCTTCTCTCCCTCAAAATGCTCTGAAAAAAATCTACAAAGTTCGATGTGAAAGATTGAGACTGTTAATGCACAAAGGTATGCCAGAAGATGTACGCTGAATAATTGAAGCAAAGGTCCGACTAGCAGGTGAGTCTTCAATTTCATTTGACTCATACATGCCAGGTCTTAAAAGAAGTTCGTATTCTAAAAGAAGAAGAGCAAAAAGGTTACAAGTCTGTTACAAATGTGGACGATGGAATTGTAACAAGTGATGTCGTACTTTGGGGATGGTTTCTACAAACAGAGAAGATAAAATTTTCTTCATTAAGAATGGACTGAGTAAGGAGTCATTAGATGATATCTTATTGACTCTTGAGACGCATTCTTGTGGATTGGTGCATCGTGAAATTCTTAATTTGTGAAATCTCTTCAAGGATGAAGAAAAACGCTACAGTCTTAGGAATCGACTCTAAAAGACCACATGTTTGCCAATTTATAAGAAAATTGGATGGGAAGCTTATCCTCGACTCATACAAGGCGTTTAAGTCCATTCTTGGATGTTAAACCGAGGCGATGTGAGCCATATCCACAACAATCTGTACATATCATCTTCTTCTTCTTCTTCATGTCATCCTTCAAAAAAAAAATTCAAAAAAAAAAGGAGAAAAAAAAAGAAGAAAAAAAAATGTTTGAACAAGGGCGATCCGGAAGGAGTACTATGGCTTTAATTAGTTATGGAACCCCAGCCTTTGGCTGACCCGTCATTGACTCGGGTAGACCTTTGCACGTTGGTCCTTAAAAAAAAATTCGTGAGTGTCTACTGCACTGGTGACACGTAGTATAAAGATATATCATTACTGCACTCATGACGCGCAGTATAAAGATACGCCATGAAAGCTATACATATAGGTATGTCATCATTTGCTATTATATTTTTTTTATCTTTGTATGATTTTGCTGTATTTTGGTTTTGGACAGACGATCCTTTGAGCAGGGTCCTTCAGGGGTTTCTAGACTTCTTTACCCTGATGGTTTTCTTGAAGTAAAAACAAAACAAAAAACAAAAAAAAAAAAAAAAAATGAAAAAAAAAAAAAAAAAAAAAAAAAAAAAAAAAGATTCTGTGTTCCTTAATTTCAAACTCTTCTGACAACAGCCAACCTACCCTTATAGGTGCAATTATTACCCTTTCCATTCTTTTTTCTATTTAAACACTCCACTTTCTCCACTTTTCTCCAACTCAGAATCAATCAAAGGGAAGATGAGAATAGAAATGGAAGGTGTTTCTGTTCGTCAACTTAAAAATATCTGTGTATTTTGTGGATCTAAGTATGGGAAGGGTTTAGAGTTTGTAAATGTAGCTACCACTCTTGGTTGATCACTTGCTGCGAGGAATATTCATCTTGTATATGGGGGAGGTTGTCATGGGTTAATGGGGGCTGTATCACTTGTTGCATATATAGGAAGCAGTCAGATTTTAGGTGTCATTCCTGAACCTTTAGCTCAACAGAACATTACTGGAAAGACAATTGGAGAGGAACTTAAGGTATCATCAATGCATGAACGAATGAAGATACTGCTTGAAAACTCTGATGCATTCATTGCCTTACCAGGTGATTTTGGTACCTTGGAAGAAGTTTTTCAAATTGTCTCTTGGGCCCAACTGAACATCCACCATAAACTCATAGGTTTGTTGAATGTAAATAATTTCTTTGATATTTTGTTAATCTTTCTTGACCATGCTGTGGAATAGAAATTTATCACACATTTGGCAAGACAACTTCTTATCTCTGCTTCCACTATTGATGAGTTGATTGATAAATTACAAGCTTTTGTTCATAAACCTGACCCAGCAATAGCTCAGATAGATTGGTCAGCAGGAAGCAGTGAGGGAAATGGGATGAAAAAAGAGCCAAATTTGACACTTCATGTATAGCTTTTCTTTTGCTTTTATTTATTGTACTTTGTTTTTGTTTAAATTTATGTCAGATTTCTCCAACAGGTAATATCTTCTATCCTTTACTCATCTATATTTTAACATTGAGGACAATATTGTGATCTAGTTGGGGGAGAAGGATAGTTGACTACTAATTTTCTTTTCTTTTCTTTTTTGGGAAGTATGATATGATTGTCATGGACTTATTAAACTAATGAATGATGGCAGAGTAAGGAGTAATTTTACTTTTGAGACGCATTTAAATTGGGAAGTATGTTTAGTGATATGACTATCAGAAACTTATTCTTAGTAAAACCAATTAGTGATGGCAGAGTAAGGAGTAAATTTTGGAAACAATTTATTACTCTTGAGACACATCTTAGTTGGGGTAGTAATTAATTAGTATTGATTTGTGGAAGTAACAAAGTTTTTATCTTTTGATTTCCTTTGAAAGATTCAAGCGAATGCACTCTCACATCCTTGGAAGCAATTGAAATTCAGGAATCATAGCATGATTGAATAAATTATCTTCTTTCTTAAATTTCACATGCTTGGTTATGGATGTTGAATTGGTGGATAGAGAATGATAGAAATATGTCTTGTGAGATTTTGAGCCTATTGATGAATGGATTGAATATTTGTACCATTCTCTTCTTTCTTGTGTGATTTTCACTCATGGAATTGTTACTCTAGAACTTGCTTTGATTCTTTTTGAGGCTACATTTTCACATGCATACATTAATATGATTAAGGCATTTTAAAATAGCTACTTTAACCAAATAGCCATCCTTGTATATTTTCCATTGTGTAACCCCTTTGAACTTGTTTGACCATTCCTTGTTTTTAGCTCATCTCATCCTTCAAAAAAATAAATAAATAAATAAATAACATGTTTTTACCCAACCTTAGGGAATAAGAGAGCATTGACCTTGTTCTTGAACAAGTATGGGGGTGTGTGTGCAAAATGATGCAAAAAAAAATTTTTGAACATCGTTGCAATCAAAGGATTATCAGAATAAAGGTGGATGCTTGGAAACAACAGGAAGAAAAGGAGAATGTTCAAGTCTAACAATGAATTCAATTCACCAATTTGGGATTAATCTTCAGTAAAACATTAGTCAAATGTTGGTGATTGTCCTTTATGATGAATGTTCTCAAACATTTTCTCCACTCTAACTGTACCATAATGCTCTTTTATTCTCTTCGGTATTTATCTTTTCATATCCATATTATCTCTTCTCCTTTACCATGACCCCATTACAACCTTGAATAAAGTCCTCTTGATTTTTGTATGCATGTATTTTGAGTAGCGGAGAAGTAGAAGATAAGCAAGCTTATGGTAGTGCAATTGTTCATGGGTTGAATAGAGTGAAATACTTACCTTTTAAACACTTGAGAGATTGAGAGTGAATTCTGTGAGGATCTATCATTCTTGATTCATTCTTTTCAACTGAAGTTTCCTTGCTTGTTGGTTTGAGATGTGAAGAAACCTCATTAATGCTTTGATCCCTTGAATTTCTTGTTGCTCTTCTTGCTTCATCAAGTCTTTTAGAGTTTTTAGCTTTTGAGTCTGTGTCATTTTTCTTTGTCTCTTAACTTTGGTCGTATGTGTTTTGCCCAGGAGTGCAAAAAGCTAAGTGTGGGGAAATTTGATAATCATATATTTTATACATTAATAAACTCTCATTTTTAGTCATTTACACTCTCTATGTACTTAATTGATTAAGTCTAGTTATGTTTTGTAAGTTTGGACTCAAATTGGACTTAATTGATTTTTTTCAGTACTATTTTGGTCTTACGCTGTTTCTGTATTTCAGCCATATCTTGAATTCTAAATGTCTGATAATTATGAATTTTACCTTGTAGGAAAGATAAGAGAGAGCTCTACAACTTTGATGAAGAGCTCAAAGTCTCAATCAGACATCTAGTAGAGCTAATTGGGCTTGGAAGACAAAACACGAGTTTTATGTCTGAAACCTGAACAATGTGCAGTAATCAGAGCATAAATCGGGCTGCAAGAATTATCTTGGGCTGAAATTTGGACATTTGAAAGTTAAGACCCAGATCTAAAACTTTCATGTTGAACACAAAACTTGATTCGGGCTCCTTGATGGTGATATTGGGTCTGAAAGTCAAAACAGAGGTGCTGAAACTGGGCCTGAACAATTTGTAGTAATTGGGTCATATCTTGGGCTGTAGGACAAATTTTTGGGTGATTCCAAGGCCATTGGAAAGCTTAGACAATTTCCTAGAACTTTCATGAAGACCACTTGGCTCGAAAATGATGAAATCAATGACTTAAGCAATGAATGATTTCAGAGACAAGAAATCTCAATGATTTTTCACTCTTATCCTCACCATTTGGCATTCTCCACTCATTCATCCACTCATCCCACCTACCCCTAATCAGCCCCTTTGTCATTTTGTATCCCTAATCCTCTATAAAAGGCACCATTGGCTGACCATTTGGAGCACTTGGTGTTAGGCTTAGTTTGTACAAGTTAAGGTTATGCTTGTTTATTGTTTTCTTTTGTTGTAATTTTCTCTTGTTCTAAATTGAAGTCATGTTCATCTTTCTCTTCTTCTCTCTTTCTTTCTTCTTATCCATGAGTAACTAAATCTTCATATTGCTTGGGTGAAAGAGTGAAGCTCTTGGTAATGATATAAGGTTAGATTATTCTATTTCTTGTGCTTAAATGATATATTATCAATTGGACATTATATGTGTTATATTTTGTTTCCAATCACTTTAGAAACCTTCTTTGTTAATGGAGATCTTGATTTATTGTAGACAATAGGATTGGCACAGTGAATGCTTGAACTCATTTACAAATGTTGATGGATAATTAAAGGAATCATAATATGATTGCATATATAATTGAACTTTGAATGTTACATTTTCCGATTGGAACTTCCGTTGTGTATGGATTTCAATTGAGTTATAAAGAGAAATAATCTTACCTTTAATTTATTACCAAGAGTGGATCTCCTAACCCAAGCAAGCCCTTAAATTCATTTGTGAACTTGTTTTATTACTTTTGGTATTGTGACAAATCCTTTTCTTACCTCAATTAATTTTTCTTCATCAATTCCCTGTGGATCGACCTCAGACTCCCGAGAAATTTACTACTTAAGACAACCTACACTTGGGTTTGCATCCTTAAATCCAGCAGTCACCAAGTGACCATGGATCACGAAAATGAAATAGAAAAGTGAGAAAGCTATAAACTTTTACCTTAAAGTTTCCAACTTTAAAGCTTGCTGGAAGAAAATGAAAATGGTGGATTTTGATGATGGTCACAAAAGAGGAAATGTTCTAGGTGATGAGAAATGGTAGGAAATGAGGTTGTTTTAATGAAAAACTTGGATGGCCCAAAAATAGTGTTCTAGGTCGTGGAAGAGGAAAGAAAATGGAGAGGAAAGGTTGAGTTTTTGAAGATGGTCACCAAAGGAAAATATCTTAGAATGGTGAGAGGAAACAAGAAATGTGATTTGTTTTAGCAAGCTAATGGAGATGGTCTCCAATGGTGGCTGCAACCGTGGGGTGGAGAGGAAGAGAGGAAGAGAAAGTCGAGAGAAAAAGATGAAGATGGAAAGTAGATAGAGAAAGTGATAGTAAAGAGTTTTGGTGAATTTTGAAAAATGATGAGTGAAAGTGTGGTAAAGTGAGAAGCAAACTTTTGGGCTCCAAAATGTGATGCATTGTCGTGGAAGAGAAGAGAGATAAGGGAAAAGTGAGCTTCATGCATGCATAGGAAATGTCTAGGAAGCTTCCTTAAGCAACTTTTTGATTAAATTAATCATTCTTTTGAAATAAAGGAGATTGGATGTGACATAAAATGGATTTCATTTAGATAAGATAAGATTTCTACTACAAACTATTATCTAATGGACAATGGTTACAGATGGCAAAGCCAATATTAAATGTCCAACGAATAATAAAACACATAGTGATTTTTATTTATCAGATAAAAATTTCTAAAAACATAAAACCTCGTAAACCATGTCTGGCCTCGGGTTTAGTAAGATCTACCGTCGATGTTTTCGCATTTCAAGGTTCTCAGGAAAAATATCTCATTTCTCAGCTCCGCTTAGCGCACACGCAAAACGATAAATATATTAAAATATTCAACGTTTCTAAAAAAAATCAGAAAAATTCACAAAATTCACAAATATTATAAAATGACTATTTATCATGAAATTATCCATTTTTGGGGTGTTACACAGTCGATGGATAATACCATTAGATTCTAGATACTTAGAAAATATAAAAAAAAAATCTTTGGCATTATCAATTTGCGGTGCTTTAAGCTTAATCCACAATTGCAATTCAACCATTTGTTTGAATTTAAGAAAAATAGAAAATGCCTGAGATTTAGTGTGTATCAAATAGAGCCATGAATATCTAGAAAAGGCATCAACAAACAAGATATAATATTTGGCACCATTTATGGCATTTACAAGGGCTGGACCCAAAATATTAGTGTACACAAGCTACAAAGGAGCAATATATATAGACTGTGAATCAGAAAAAGGTTATTGATGAGATTTTCCCATACAACAAGCCTCACAAACACCAATTGACTGAATTTGACTCAAAGAAACATGAATATTACAATTTTTCAAGACTCTATGTACTACTTGATCAAAAGCATGGCCCAACCTTGAATGCTAGAGAGAGAAATCTGTTGAAGAAGGTGCTGAAACGAGATTGGATAGAACAGGCTGAGATGAGTGTGTGGGATGGAAATTGTGAAAAGCATAGAGTCCATCCTAAAAGTTCCTTGAAGAAGGATCTCCTTGGTATCTTGGGATTTAACAAGGCAATGATCAGAATGAAACTCAAAAAACACATTATTATCTTTGGCAAAGTAAGCAACACTTAATAAATTTTTGGTAATTTTAGGAACATTCAAAAGATTATTCAAAAGGAATGACTTAGTAACTGGATTTGAACTGAAGTTAGGGTGCCTTACATGAAGAACAGACAAACCTGTACCATTGCCTACAAAGACTTTATGTGAGCCACCATAGTCCACCTTATGTTGTAGATTAGATGAATCTGGTGTAAGGTGATGTGTTGCACCAGAATTAGGATACTATACTGGATCATATAATGTTGCAGGGGCTGCTAACATTACAACCATAGGAGAATTAGCGTTGCCACTAGTGAAACTTGATTTGAATTTTGAGTAGCCATCATTGCATTAATAGTAGGATTAACATTTCCAAAATTTCTAGAATCCTGATATTGTTGAGAACCAGAGAAGTTTTGATCAAACCTCTGCCAGCATTCTAGAGCAGTATGACCATTCTTCTTGTAGAGTTGACAATGAGGTCATTCCCAATTGGAAAACCTTCCTCTAATTCTACCAAATCTACCTCTAAAATTCAGTTGTCCTATGCCATTATAGAAACCTCGAGCTTGATTCATACCAAATCCTCTACCTTGACCATTGCTAAAATTAGGCTTTTGATTCAAACCATTACCATAGCTCAAATTACTAGTATAACCACTGGTATTCTGATTTCTTTTGAACTGAGATTGAACAATATTTCCTTGAATCATTTCTAATTATGTCTTCCTAAATTTCTCAATCCTCTCTTCTTGAGCCATGAGGAGAGCTTCAAGTTCAGCAGCACTACAAGGATCACTTCTTGAAATGATTATAGTGACAAATCCCTCATATTCTTTAGATAACCCATCAAGAATTACCTCAACATGTTCAGACTCATTAATAGGGGATCCAATTGACCCTAAAGTTTAACTATTTTCTTGATTGCAAGAAGATATGAATTCACTAATGACTTTTTCTTTGTACTGCGCAACTAATTCTTAAGTTACCTTACCTTAGCATGAATCTGAGATGCAAAAAATGTCTCTAACTTCTGCCAAACTCGAAATGAAAACTCACATCCCACCATTCTTATTGTGAATAGCTTACTCATTGATGAGAGCAACCAAGACAACAACAGTTGATCCTGTTGTTCCCAGTTGAGATATGTTTCACTGATCATGTTTCTTGCTGCATCTTCTTATGAAGAAAACTTTTCTAGAATCGATTCTCTAATGATGTATTGATGAAGCTTGTAACATTTGATTGTTGCAAGTGCTTGTTGTTTCCATGCCAAGAAATTATCATCATCGAGCTTGATTGACACAGGATTTGAGAAGATGTGAAGCACAAATTGATTCACATTGCTCATTGCAGAGGAATTTGGATTGGACGCCATGAACATTGAGCTCTGATACCATATAAGGTATTAGGGCTAGGCTGAAGAGAAAGGAGAAAATAAAGAAAGGGAAAAGAGAATTTAGAGAGAGTTCTAAAGATAAATTGTTGGATTGAATTGTGTATGACATTCATGTTTTGATCTTCAATACAATGTGTTATTATTTATAGCATATGCTGATATAAATAATATAACAGACTGTAACTAACTTTCTAACTACTTTCAGCTGAGCTGACATTACTACAACTAACTAATAACTGCTATTAACTAATACTCTGACATTTCTCTCTTACAACAAGTAATTGTGTTGTAGTTTTTAACACTCATTTTTTTCCAACGTGTGTTGGTCTGAGTGGAAGGGGCTCTAAGGTCCCTTAAGCATGTGATCTTGGGTTCGATCCCAAGAATCATGTATATGGAAATAGCAATATTGGGAGGGATCCTAGTTTAGCGTCTGATCATATTCCAAAAGATTAGTCTCTCACCTGTCGGGTTGGGATACTCTGGAAAACACAAAAAAGAAAGAAAGAAAGAAAGAAAGAAAGAAAGAAAGTTTTTTTCCAAAATAGAAATTTAATTAAAGGTATCAATTTGGGTTGGTCTAGTCCATTCGAGTTGGCCCATTATGGACCAAAAGTATTGCGGGTTAATAAATTGTTAGTCTAACCCAACCCTATGTAGGCCATAGGTTGGGTGGGCTTGTTCACTAATTTGAATTATTTTTTTTCTTAAATCTCTTAAGTTTCCAATATTTAAAAAATTTATTCATATGTTTAATTACTTTATTTTTCATTTGCATAGTTTAAATCACAACATCATCAAATAAAATAATTTTTTTAATACAAATATCAATTTATATTAGAGAAGATAAAGATAAAATCATGTACACATCATATAACTTATTAATAAAATAATTACACATTTAGTTAGTGGGTTGACTCAGTTCATTGTGGACTAGCCCACATTAGATGGTGTGTGAGTAAAGTATGCATATCTTGTGCTTGTTTTGATATGAATTTAGATGCATTTTATAAGGATTTATATCATTCTAATTGATTATTCTCCTTGGTAATCGATATGTTGGCCTTTCTCTTTGTTTTATGCTCAAATTGGAAGTTTTGGATTGGATTTATGAAGAATTGGTTGAGCTCATTGCAAAAGAATTGAGCTCGGAATCAATTTTACCAATTGGCCGTAACTTTATATTTATTTGTTAAAATGGTGCAAAAGCAATGATGCTTGTTAGAAGTCATGGGCTCTAACTAGAGGTGTTCGTAATTTGGTTTAGATCGATTTTGAATTAAAAGGTCAATTGATCCGAACAATGTTATATACATCAGTTTAGATTGGATTAAACTAATATTCTAAAAATCGATCCAATGCATACCGAGATTGGATTGGTTTAATCGATTTTTAAACAAAAAAAAATTTAAACCTAGAGTTTTGTGATTTAAAAGCAATTTAACCTATTAAAAAGAAAAAAAAAAGAGGAAATAGAAATAACACGTTTCACATTACTTAAAATAATATTTAATTACATAAAGTAAGATAAATATGTGAGAAATTAGAATTATTATAAATAAAAATATAAATTTAATAACTAATAAATATATTATATAATATTAATCAGTTTGAATTAAATTGAATTAATTTTAAAAATTAAATCTAAAGATGAATCTAATCTAATTAATTTTAAGAAAAATAAAACAAAAAAATATTAAATTTATTCAATTTTAATTAAATTTTAATTTTTCAATTTAATTTCTTATTTAATTTTCAATTTGAATTAGATTTGAGCACCCTATCATTTTCAAAGAAGGTGTTAACATTTCCACTGGTCGGTAGTTTTAGCCCTTCT
The DNA here is from genome assembly GCA_029884605.1 of Ormosia emarginata. Classification (NCBI taxonomy): domain Eukaryota; kingdom Viridiplantae; phylum Streptophyta; class Magnoliopsida; order Fabales; family Fabaceae; genus Ormosia; species Ormosia emarginata. The sequence goes on along the minus strand of JAQQTP010000075.1, from coordinate 2,165,229 downwards.
ATCTCTATAAGTTGAATTACTGACGCATGTATCTTCATAGCACTAACTAGTCTGTGGACTAGTGAAGGAATTTCACCAGCTGTTTTGCCATACTAGTTTGAAGTTGAACAAACATAATTTGATACATAAATGCCAACGGGGCTGACTCTGAATGTAGAAATTGTACACATCCTTCACAGTATTAGCTTCGTACATAGTTTCCCCGCAAATGTTTTGCACAATAGACATAAAAAAATTCATGATATGCTTGTTGAAATTGAAAAAAGAACGGAAGGGTAGAAGTGAAATAAGCAATGAATCAAGATATATGTATTGATTCTTGAAGCATTGTTTGATTTCACCTCTCTTGAATCCATATGTTTCTTGTTTTGAGGCGATCATAATCCGTGCCGTGAACTCTGGATAGTATGTTTGTTGTGGTTCTGAATTAAAACATTCCAAGATATGTGATGCCAACCGGGATAAATTTTCTTTGGCGAAGAAATTTCGTCCAATTGCTCAACTGATTTGGAATGGGGTTCAAGGGAGTGAGTCTACAGTAATTTACTTGATAGAATGAAATTCTTATGCCTGAGACATGTAAAGAGAGTAAGGGGTTCGAATGGCCGCAATGCGTGGTAGACCCTTCCTTGAACCAAATAGATGTCATAATTTTGAGTTCCTAAAAGCTGCTCATAATTATATATTCTTTTTTACTAATGAGGTCCAAAACCTCGTCTAGAGGGAGGAGGAGAGTAAGTTAAGAATATGAATATATGAATGCTCACCTGCTCCTACCTCTGGTTCTGATTATTGTATTTTTCTGCGTTCTAGAACGAACTGAGAATTGAAGTACAACAGAGTAAATTCGGGTAGGTAAAACGAGTGAGGTCGTTGCCACAGTAACCAGAATGGTTCGACATAAAAGGCCAGGAAAATGGAGCGTACATTTTTTTTTCCCTCATCATATACACGAGTGTATTCTAGAACAGCTTCAGGGAAAGGAGAACAAATATGAAAAGTTGATAAATAATGAACTGCCCTCCGAAATGAGATCTTCGATCTATATTTGCAGCCTGATACCCCTTTTTGTTTTAGAATGTTTTTCACTGATGCATTCACCTAAGATTATATATGAATGCAACCAATCAGCGTAGCTGTTTTAACTATTAAACATTTAACACTTAACAGTAGTGCCAGATGTCTGCAAGCCTGTTGTATGTAAAGTTATGCCACTCTTTTACTCAAGAAAAATGCTTCTTGCACATTTCTTAGAAACACATCACCTCACACACATCTAGATGTGACAAAATCAAAGTGTAATGTGTAAAAAATGATGTGAGATCAGCTATAATCAAATGGTGAAATTTGTACAGATGAAAGATGATATGTGTATAAATGTATGTAAAAAGCTGTACTATTTACTCAATCTTGAAAGGAAGATGAGAAAACTTGGATTTAAGTGTTATACATTCCAATTAATAGAAGACGAGGAAAAGCAGCAATTGAAAATCTCTCCATCCTATTTATATTGTCTAAAACGAATACACTCTAAATGTAACTAGTACAACAACATAAGTTTCCACCTCCAGAACTAGACAACAGATGTGATTGCCGTACATATCTTGCAAATGAAGTGAAGATATTATGATCCGCCAAAAGAGGGGTCAAGCTTGCAATGGCTTTTGGCCACAAAGGTAACAATATACAATGTCACTTCAAAACCTTCTTCATTACCTCTTCTAGTTTACAGCAACAATACCAGCCTCCCTCACAAGCTGCTCTGTCAAAGCTGAGAGTCGAGCAACTCCTATTTTTACCTCAGTGAAACAGTCAGTGTTATTGATATCTGTGATCACATCAGGGTTATTACCATTATTTGGCATGACACTGATATAGTTATCAACTTCAACACTCAGGATAGCCTTACTCAAAAGTTGTCGGCTCATTTCTGCAAGTTTATGTAGAGCACTAGTAGCAGCTTCAACTTCAAGCTGAGCTGCCTCAAGCTGAAGCTTCTCAACTGCCAAGTCTCCCATGCTTTTCTCCCCAATTCTCTCCTGCGCCAAAGCATACAGCCTTTTAAGATCATTAGCATCTTCTGTCAACTCTTCCCTTACTTCTTTTAATTCTTCCTCTTTTGCATCCAATCTTGCAAGAGTCATTTTAAGCTCCTCATCTTTTATTGTTAGAGCCCTCTGTGCTGCAAGAACTTCCATCTCCTTTGTTTTCAAGCTTTCTTTGGTCAACTCAAGCTCATTCTCAAGCTGTTTTTGTTGCCACCTGAATTCATTAGTGGGTTCCTCCAATAGTTGCTCGAGTAGTTCATTGCCCATTTCATCTTGTGGTCGTGATGAGTTAATATCTTCATCCTTAATGGAAGCAACCAGTCTGTTTGTGAGCTCTAAAATTCGTTCTACCACAGTTTCAGCCTCGAAAGCCTTCAGGTTTGTATTATTTAACTTGTTCTGGATTATCTTCACATGCTCATCTTTCTCCTTTAGCATATTGGTTGCTTCAATAAGCTGTGTTTCTTTACTGTTCATAAGCATCTTAAGATCAGAGATTTCCTGGTTTACTTCCACCAGTATCTTCCTGGCATTGGAAAGTTCCAAGTCTTTCTCCTCCAAGATAACCTGAAGAGAAGCCTTTTCAGATTTCAAATGCTGGATTTCTAGCTTAGCATCAACAAGCTCTGACTCTTTGACATGAAGAATGGCACTTGTTTCTCTATATTCAGCACTTTTTTTCTCTAATTCCTCTTGAAGCAAAGACATTTCTTGGACTGCATGCTCCAACGAAGTTCTCTCTTTCTTCAGCTCCTCCTGCAACTCCTTCATGAGCTCCTTTTCCATGGATAGATCCCGTTCAAGATCTTTGTTCCGAGCCTCTGCAACCCTTAGTTTCGCTCTTTCACTCTCCACTTCTATTTGGGCATCTTTTAAATTTTCCATGTATGACATGACACTTACCCTTTGCTCTGCAAGTTCAGCCAGCTGCAGTTCCAACAACTGCTCTTGTTCTTCCATTTTGTTTCTAGAAGATGCCAGTGATTGCTGAGAAGAAACTAACTCAGACCTCACATCATTGAGAAGCTTCTTCACCCTTCTAAAATCTTCCAGACTTTCATTACTCTCCTGTGCGTGTCTTGCAGCATCCTCTCCCAGCCTCTTAAGTTCCTCCTGTGCTAACAACCACTCCATTGCTTGCTTTTCCAAAGTGGCCTCTGCAATCTTCAGCTTTTCTTCTTCAAGTTTCCTTTCAGCTAGAGATACTTGAAGTTGTTCTTCTTTTTCATGGACAGCTCTCCGCAGTTCTTGAAGCTCAACTTCTTGTTTGTTCATAACTTCATTTGCTTCAGTCAAAAGCCGAGCCTTCTCTTTAATTTCAGAATCAACATAAGCAGCTTCTTGACTCTTCTTTTCCAAATCAATCTTAATTTTCTCCACTTCCTCTTCCTTCAGAGTTAGTGCAGTTCGGACAGCAGCAATCGCTTGATCCCGTTCCCTAAGCCAGAGCTTCAGTTCCTCTATCTGGCTGGCTTGAGAAACCAAGTTAAGAGTAGCCTCCTTCAACTCCTCTTCAAGTTTCTCATACTTGGAGCGAGCAGCTGCTATTTCCCTCTCTTGGCGTTCCAACTCCTCCTTTGTAAGGTTCAATTTACTGTTCTCCAACAAAACCGTCCTTTCTACATCCTGCAGATGCTCTTCCTTCTTCTTCAAGGCCGCGAGCGCGGCCTGAAGATCCGACTCCAGAACTCGAAGGTTGAGCCCGAGCTGAACCTCCTGACCGGGACAAGATTCTCCTCCTCTGGTCATCATCTGATGTTCCAACTTCTGCGTCTGCTCGAACAATCTTTCGAGAAGGACCCTTGCAGATTCGGCTGCTCCATAGTCGCTAATGCTAGGCCTATTGTCATTCAATACCGATTTAACAGTCTTCCACAGATGATGGACATTTCCTTTTCTGGTTGACACAAAATCTATTCGGCTATAAATATGATGCTTCCTATTGAACCTAAGCGAGCACAACAACTGCACGGAACGCAAACCATTGCAGATCATGATTCATATTAAAAACTGATGAACCAAATGACTAAGCTTGCTTCAAAAATTTTCATTAGTCATTAATCCCGTTGAATTATAGAATCGGAAAGCCCGATCCATAACAGAAAAAGTATTAATTTGCAGATTTGATTTTTTTTTTTTAATAAATATAGAAATCGATACTACAACTTGAGCTTATGGTGTCGGCACAGAACTTAAGAAGACTGTTATATCATAGTTTATATCTAAAATCTAAATACAAATAATGATGCAAATAGAGAGAGGAACCTGAGAGTAGCATGGAGGGCGAAGAGATACGGAGAAAGCCATAGGTATGGAGTGCATGTATTGCGGTTAATCGCCGATGGAAGAAGGGGCCACCAGCAATCGCACCCAAAGGTTCGACCACGCTGTGGAAACGACCATCATTTCAATTCAATGTCTTCAAAACGATGGAGAAAAGGATTGGATTGGAGTCAGTGGAGGGGAAAAACTAAGTAATCAAACAAAAAGATGCAAAAGCCTAACTTGCACCGCTTGATAATGAATACCAAGTTAATAACCGCAGCAGGATTCCCAAACTTTTGGAATCGGATGAAGAAACGAGAAACCTAGCGTGTCATGATTATAGCACCAAAAAAGATTCCCTCTTCAACTTAAATTTCAAACCACTAATAAACATGAACACCTTGTAACTTCTATAAAATCTAGGGAAAAAAGCATTTTCCCTCTCTAACTTTCGGTCATATACACTTCAATTCTTAAATTTTAAAAATGTGTAACATAATTTTTAATTTTTTCTAAATGTGGAATGTAGATAGAAATAGTCGTATAGAAGACACATGATGAAAATAATCATGTATAATCTTATCGTTAACTTTTTTTAAATGTACAATTTAATCTTTTTATGTATCAATTCTTATTAGCAGATTACGGTAAAATTAACAAAAAGATTAAATTGTATATTTAGAAAATATTAAGAATTTAGTTATAATGTAGATTTTTCTGTTATTTGTTAACTTAAATAGTCATATAAAAGACACATGATGAAAATGATCACGTGCAATCTTATAGTTAACTTTTCTTATATATACAATTTAATTTTTTATTTGTCCATTTTTATTAGCAGATTACGATAAAGTTAATAAAAGGATTAAATTGCATATTTAGAAAATATTAAGAATTGAGTTGTACTTTTTTAAAGTTTAGGAATTAAAATGTACATAATCTAAAGTTTAAAGTGATAAAATATTTTTTATTTTCTTAAATTTATGAGTGTTAAAGAATTATGCATTGTCTACATTAATCTTTCGAGTGCAATTTATATATCTGTTAAGTCACTCTATTTAATGTCAATTGGTTTTAGGTTGAAATATTATGTAATATCAGAGTCAATACCTCATTTTCGTCGTCTACTTCGGTAGTTTTTTTTCCTTTATTTTTAAAATTGTTTCTATTTATTTCGCTAGACTCGTCTATTTCGTCTAAGTTTCTATAGAGAGGTGTGTTAAGAGTCTCACATAATTTGCATTAATTTTTTTAGTGCGATTTATATATTTGTTAAATCATTTCACTTAATGATAATTAGTTTAAGTTAGAACCTCACAATGAGAAATTAGTATTTGTATAATAATTAGGTTCAAAATTTATCACAAGTAGAATAGAGGTTAGGGTAGAGATTATTTCTTTGTTTTGTAAATGAAAAAAACCATTGAAATATGATTTTCTTAAACTTAAATACAACCACATATGTACTAGTTGTTCATTGTCAACAATTACTTCTTTGTTTTGTAAATGAAAAAAACCATCAAAATTTTTTAAACTATTTTTTGTTACATGCTTTTCTTAAATACCCACATATATTTTAGCTGTCCATTGTCAACAACTACTTCTTTGTTCGAGTGAAAAAAAATACTTCTTTGTTTTGTTAAATGAAAAAAAAAACCACTGAAATATGCTTCTATTAAAATTGATGTTATTTTTATAACACAAAATAGATAATTTTATGATAACTCTGATAAGTGATAAATATTTTTAAAATAAATAATGATTTTAATTATTTATATAATAATTTTTTTCTATTATATATAATGAGTTGAAATTAAAATTCATTATATTTTATACAAAACCTATAATGTGATGATTAATAAAATGAAAAATTATGATTTTTATTATTTATGTAGTGAATTTTAATTTTAATTCATTATGTATAATAAAATAAAATTATTACGTAAATAATTAAAAATTATCACTTATCTTAAAAATATTTACTAAATTATTTCAAAACTATCCTTTTAAATTCTAAAAAAAACATTTTCTTAAACTTAAATACAGCCACATATGACATACTATCACCGTCAACAATTACAATTTTCGCGAAAGTATAAGGAAACAAGTAATAAATAATAAAACTAGTAGGCCAAATAATTTCTTCAGAAAAGAAACTATGGACGGAGATATAGGAACGAATGCGAGTGCGAGGAATGAGAGGCTTGGTTTTGTGGAAATTAGTGGTGGTCACGGGCCAAGGTGGGCGTAACACGTGTAGATGGTTCTACCAATTCATTAAGATAACATTGATTGAGCTTGCTCTACTCTTTCGGCTGTAGTATGGATATGGATATGGAAATTATTGTTGTTATTATCATGAAGAGGAACTATGAAGATCATGACAATTGACAAAAACAGGAGACCCGGTGATGGCCAAGTCCAATTGTGTGGTGAGGAAATTTTATGTTTTTAATAAATTATAGTTAACACTTTTCCATGCCATTTTAAGTACACTATAATTTAAAAAGTTATTCAGATAAAGGAAAACAAGTATTAATAATAACTTAAAGCTAAACTTAATACCTTTTGTATAAGAAATCTGTTGAATATCTTTCTTTTTTTATTGTGATTTCATTACAGTAAGGTAATATTTAGATCAAATTATATGTACTTTAATTAATTCATCTTTTAGCATAATTAAGATTTGATCTTATAATTATGTATTTACTCATACATTAAATACTCGTCTACTATTAAATCTACACTTTTAAATTATAAAATTGTTGAATATCTAACAAAACTATTACATGACTTGTGAATGAGACAAAATTAATAGAAAAATAAATATAAGTAAAAAAATATAAAATCAACTAATAAAAATATATTTTAACTTCTAATGATATCATAATTAAAGAAAACATTTAATTTAAGTGAATAATTTACATAATTAATTCTCAATGTATAATTTATTAACTATTTTTTATCATATGTTAATTTCATCATATATATTTAATGATTTACTTACCATAACGTTTGTATGAAAAATTTAGGTTTTCAGATTTGACTGCTCATGTAACTTATATTACATTATCTACTAATTGTAAAGATGATGACTCTAGTAATAAAATTATCATGTGAAAGATGTGATAGAAAATTTGTGTGGTGACACGAGTTCACCTCATTTGAATATATGATGAAGAGGAAGAGACTAGATAGGATGATATAACAATAGGAAAAAGAAAAAATGTTGTAGATTAGAAAAAAAAATTGCATGTATTTGTGAATTAACTTTTTTTGATGGAGAGAATCACATGGTGAAGGAGTTGGGGGGTAAGAAAAATCGAAAACAAATGAAATTTATATAAAGAGTAATAAAACTATGAGCTCAACATTATTAGGATTGGGGAAGTTGAGTGTAGTGCCTAGATCATTGGCCTTGTTGGTGATACAGAAAGCGTATGTCTCCTTATACTAATCTATTGAGTTTTGGAGAGAAGTGGAGAAAATATTAATTTCAGAGGTATTTGGGCGAAGTTGATATTATAGATTTGATAGTGATTATGGTGACATGTGAAATATATGTACTTTTTTTTATTACTTATAATATAGTAGGAACTCAAAGGAAAACTATTCATATTTAATGAACGAGTTTAGGAACTAGAAGCATTAGTATTACAAAAAGTAAAATTTCTTTTCATCTTTTAATGAATTGTTTTCGATCATGTTAAAAGTCTTTTTGTATTGGATCTCTCTTAGTAAGTTATGATAGAAATCCTGACAACAATTCAGGAAATATGACATTTCTCTAATCAATGTTCTTTGCAAAATACATCAATTATCATCCTTGTCATCAACTATTAAAAACTTGAATTTTCTAATCAATTTTCCTGTTTCCTCATTGACACGTGCAAAAGTTACACTAAGAGCAAGTGTACTCTATCACCAAGTAATATAGGACTTTGAATCCAGTTATAGATCCCACGAGGAATAATTGATAATTACTAAAATTGTAAAACTCTTTTGTTATTTAGACAGTCGAGTAGATATGTAAGATCCAAATTAAAATCAGAAAATTAATAAAAACAGTAAAGAGCAATTAAATAAAGAAAAGATAAATAAAGATAGAAAAGTACTAGAGCATAAGGTTCACTTGAGTTTCATTATTTAGATCTTCTTTCAAATATAAAACAGGTAATGCTTTTGTCAATATTCTTTAATTTACTATTGAATCCCAATGGTCATTGATGAAACAATATTCAATTCTTAATTTAATCCACCTATTTGGTCATTTAGTTGAATTAATCAAGAATGCATTAAGCTTTAATTCAAGAGATGAACCAACATCTTGTCAATTCTATTGGTAGGAAAAATTGATGTTTGGACATTCACTAATATAGTCCTAGACTTATAATATAGATCCACTCATTAAGTGCGGATGGTCACCGGTCAAACAATGAATTAATAAATGTCAAAAGTGATCAAGTTATGACAAGGATGAAAACAATATAATAAATCCATAAAGAAATTACCATTATTATATTAGAAATAAGATCCACATAATTATAAACTCAAGATCCCTCATAGCTCTAGCTATGAGTTTAGTTACACATATTAATTACAAACAAACTCAAAATAAGATACAATTTCATAAAAAGAAAATTAAATAAAGGAGAAAAACAAGAAAGAAAGAAATATCAAAATCCATTTGCAGAGATTAAGAACTTCAAACCTTCAAGAAATTCTCCATTAGAAACCTTCCTAACTGAGAGAAACTGAAAGAAAATAGAATTATAGAGGTTCAGGGATGTTTTTCCTTCTGCTGCGAAGCTCAATTTATAGAAGATTGAGTGAACAGTACTCACACGGCCGTATCCTTTGGAGGCACGGTCGTGCCTAGTGACATCACTGCTTACATATGTTCCTTAATCATTAAGTTTGGGAGGCACATTTTTGAGTTAGGCACGGCCATGTGACTAGGAGACACAGTCGTGCCTCAGTTAAAAAGCTTCATAAGACTTAGACATGGCCATGTTTGAGTCCTTGATTGCTCCCGAACTGACACGGAACCCTTCCAAAGCTAGAATAGACCTCTTTTGTCTTGAAAACTCGTTATTTTTGCTTGCTTTGCTCCAAATGTATTACAACTTTATAAATCTGCAAAAGCAAAGATAAAGATAAGGATCTAACTAAAACTCGTCCGAAAATATAAACAAATCAACACAATTTGTACAATTAAATGTTATAAAATATAAGTTTATCAACTCCGCCACACTTGAGCTTTGCTTGTCCTCAAGTAAAGAATAGGAATTAACAATAAGATCAAACTCAACATCCAGAAACATGAATAAAGGGAAATTTCACAAGTAAAAAGTCCAAGTTCAACAATCAAATCCAATCAATTAAGATCATTCAATATTTAAAACGATAAGATTCTTTAGTCAAGCTTGCAACTTTTCTCTTCACCAAACATATGAGATTACTCATCTTTCCATCGCTCAAGTGTTTAAGGACAAAGAGATCACTCAAATTTCTCAAGAAAAATGCAAAACCATAAGCTTGCTTATCAATCTTATTTCCACTTCAAAGTTCACATATATAACAAGAATCAAAGGGACTTTATCTGGTTGAAACGGGGCCAAGGGTAAGGAAGGTAGGAAAAAGATAAATAATGGTAAAGAATTTTCATAGATAAACCAATTCAAAACAGAATCTGGCTGAAAAGATGAATAAAGCATGATGCACAAGAATTTTTCCAATTCTCAATTTCAACTCAGTACTTTCATCATTCTTTACCAATAATTCTTTTCCTCTTTTTTTATATACAATTTTTTTTATAATTTATATATATATATATTTATGTATATATATAATTTTTAATTATATATTTTTTAATAAATATATATATACCCTTGAAGATATAATAACTTTTCAAGACTTTTAATTTTAACACATCAGATGCTCTAGGAAAGTTAACCTGCTTATTCAATTGGGTATTCAAAGAAATCAATTTCAGGCTCAAGTGGGGCAACTAAGGGGTTATTTTATTAATACAAGTCTGAAAGTCAAGAAAGAATAAAACCTAATTGCCTCAATCATATTCAAGTATGTATGTAAATCATTAAAGCCTCAACAAGATATCAAAGCAAGTTCTAGTACACATTAATACAAGAAAACTTACTCCAAAAGAAAAATTCAATCATTAAAACTCAAAACTCACTTTCTGGCTAAGTTGATAAAGAAAACAGAAGCAAACAAACATGACTAATTTCAAAGTAAGATGCTAAACTTCACTTTTCTCAATTGAAAAAGATCGCTTTACAGTCAGGTTCATTGGATTTCCCTTTTCAACAAATCTCTATCAGCTTAGAATAAATCAAGCAATTAACACTTAATTCCAACTTAATTATCAGCATTACTCAAGTGTTTATTAGTTGTGCATTTTTTTTCATAAAATACAGTACTACAGTACCCCCCCACACTTAAGATAAACATTATCCTCAATGTGGAAAAGAAAGAAATGAAGGGACAAAGAAAAGAGCAACACAACTTGATGAAGAGTGAGACAGTGTCAGGCAAAGAAGAAGTGCAAAAATCAGCGTCGCAATAGACCCTGGAAAACAAAAATAACAAAAATAATAGAAACAACTAAAAGAAGAAACACAGGTTGCCTCCTAGTAAACGCTTGGTTAACATCATTAGCTCGACATTAGCCTAGTATTAAACCGAAGTGAGGCAGATAGAGTGGCTCTCAGTCTTCACTCCTTTTTCATAGTGTTTTGCTCGTTGTCCATTTATTTGAAAGGTTGTTGGCCTTCTTTCATTACTTTAAGTACACAATATGGAAATACTCCAACAACCGTATATGGTCCATACCATTTTGACCATAGTTTTCCTAGAAAGAGACGAAGACGTGAGTTATAAACAAGAATTTGATCTCCAATATTAAACTTACGTTGTTGAATACGCATGTCATTCCATTTTTTAGTTTTCTCCTTATAGAGCTTGGCATTTTCATATGCCTCAAGACGAAGTTCATCCAGCTCATTGAGCTGGTCACGTCTTTGTGCACCTATAACATTAACATCAAAATTCAAAAATTTAAATGTCTAATATGCTCTATGTTCTAGTTCCACAGGTAAGTGACAAGCTTTACCAAACACAAGTTTATAAGGAGACATGCCAATGGGTGTTTTAAAAGCAGTTCTATAAGTCCATAATGCATCATCTAACTTCAAAGACCAATCTTTACGAGATGCATTAACAGTCCTCTCTAAAATATTTTTTAATTCACGGTTTGAAACCTCTACTTGGCTACTTGTTTGTGGATGATAAGGAGTGGCGACTTTATGGGTGACACCATATTTGCACAAAAGATTGTCAAATTGTTTATTGTAAAAATGAGTGTCACCATCACTCATGATTGCTCGGGGTGTGCCAAATCTAATAAAAATGTTTCGTTTAAAAAATCTTACCACCATTCGAGCATCATTAGTAGGTAATGTCACTGCCTCAACCTATTTAGAAATGTAACACCCTTGTGGGGATGTCACATATATAAAGAGAAATAAATAAAATCTACCCAAGTTGTAAAACATTTATTACGTATTAATATGGGTTAAAAAATAGTTCCTGTTAAACAGAATATTATTAAATAAAATAATACGGAAATATAAAGTAAACAGAACAACATCACTCATAATATACATATGGTCCAAGTTATAGGTTATACAAATAATTTACAACTACAACTACAAATATTTAAACAAAAACAGTAAAGAAAAACAGTAAAGAGTCAATATATACATACGCAGATGCGCCCAAAAACACACATCATAAATATTTAATCCTTTGATGGATCACTCTCAGGAAACTCATCAGAAGATAAATATCCAAGATGTCTCGACTCTCAGCGGAAACGAGACCACACAGTCGATACGAGTGTCATCTCACTAGGCTCAGTGGACACACCACCCCAGTAACGCCTAAGAGATAAAGGCAACTCTAAATGCAGAAACACAGTAGTCGTCATGACTGGCTCTCCATCAAACTCATGTCGTATGGACACAGTCAATCGTCCCACATAAGTCACAGAGTCTCTGTCTCCCCTCAGATGCTAAGCTAATGATCCACCATGAAACTCAAGTGTCACAAATCCCAAAAATCCTGGCACCGCCATACCCAAACTAATCAGTCCAATGGATATGGATGATCAGATGGTTCTCGGTCTTCGTACTGATCTTCGGCTTGTTGCTCTTCTTCTTCTTCTTCAGGATACAAAATCTCAAGAGGCTGTTCCTCTTCCTCAAACTCTTTACCACGTAAAATAAATATACAGAAAATACATACAATAAAGAGGTAAGACAAACTAAAATCATCACAACATGGCAAATAAGAAAACGACAAGCAACAGATATACAATTCATGCAATATGAAAAGCTATAACATTAATTAATAACAGAATAGTATCATAACAACACATAATATCACGTAGATAAAATAATATCACGGATAAAATAAAGTAAGGAATAAACAAATTATCATAACATTAATTGAATAAAATAAACAGATAAAATAAAATAATATCTAAGATATAATCATATATAATATGACACGATCCTACTCCATGGAGATAAACATAAACAGATATCAGAGAGAGAATGACTCGCAAAATCTATTAGTACCACGGCTGCCCAACCAAACTATTGCGATGTCACACTTTGCGTCTATAGCCCCACGTCAGATGGAATCCATCATCCAAAGCATGGTGTAGTTCACGGTCTCACATTGTGGCACTACAGGCAATGTACTATTAGACTTTACGAAATCTCGATTAAAAATAGTGCGTGTCGAGTCCATTAGTGTGCTATCGGTTACCACGGCCCAATGAGCGGCCGACCATATATATGAATCCCGTACACTAACGTCTCCAAGTTCATAAAGACAATGAACCACACTACGTTTATCGCATCGACAACACGATGTGATTCACCTCGTCAACCAATCCACCAAAAACTGGCATAATCTCAATTTACCAAGATATCCTTAAAGATAAAAAGATACAGTAAGTCCCACCGGACAAATCTTTCCAAAGCCTATACGGGTTCACCTCATAGCCCGACAACAGAAAAGAGAAAAATAACAGAAAGTACCGTTTTGGTCAATCGCGTAGAAATTTTATCGCATTTTTCACAATCTCGTCGTTTTTACAAACGTTTTTAAATCACGTAAATTTATTTTTCTGTTTTTTTTAAATCGCGTAGAGTTTTTAATACGTTTTCTCAATCGCGTAAGGTTTTTAAATCATTTTATGGTCCAAATCCCTTAAAATTACTGTTTAAATAGACAAAAATAATAATTAATACGTTTAAACTACGTAAAATATTTTCAATACCGTATACTGTCTTTTGGACATCTTTCCTATCTTAATTGCCCATTTTTACTAAAAATTGATAGTATTTTGTTTAGAAAATTATAATAATGATTTCCTAATTTTTCCATAAAAATTCTGTTTACTTAATTTTTATCCGTATAATTTAAACCTTTTGAAAACCACTAACATGCTTCAAAATACGATTATGAGCTATATGTTAGAAAATTTTGAAAGTTACTGTATTTCTTTTCTAACAATAAAATCAATAGTTTTAATTGGTTAAACTTAATTCAATTCAATTTATTTCTTAAAAACTCATTTTAAAAAAATTCTTTTTAACATATATTGCATCTTTATACTTGGAAATGGTTTGGAATTGATTTTAGAAATTATGAATTCTTGGTTTGGCATGTTGGCCGAAATATATGTTTGGATCATTTGATTTCTAAATTCATTTTCCTTGATCTAAACACTTCTATCTCTTGTTAATTTTCCTAGGTTAATTAAATTACACTTTAGGAAAATAATGAGAACATTTTGGTTCTCCTTTTGAGTCAATGGCCGTGAGCCTTAGGATTGTGTTCTTTGGAACACTCATGCCTTCCTTAACATGTTATTCACATCCTATACATTATCATGCATTTCTAACACATGCAAATTATCAAAGCTTGTAGACATACAATTTAAAGCTTGTAGACATGCAACTACATACAAATTATTACAATTATCAAATAGGAAAGCTACTAACAACCACACAAACAAGCTACTAAACAACCACAAACAAGGAATCCTTATGGATTCTACAATCATCAATCAATTTTCCATTTTCTTACCACCACCCATGGATGATAAGATTTGTCTTCCTCTTACCTTAAATGAAGACAAAATATTCTTTCACTCCTCTTCTAGGTTTCGGTTTTCTCCTTCAAGTCACCTAACAAACTTAAACAAAAATCTACAAGTTACTAACCATAGAAAGAGAGCTTAAACCATGGAGAAATCATGGCTTAGAACTTTGAAAAAGAGTTTAGAAATAGAAAACTAGAAATTTCACCTTCTAGGTAAAATTTTCCAAGTTGGTTTCCAAGCTTCAAATGGAAGATTTTGCAAGAACTCTCAACTAGAGATGTTCTTAGGATTGTGTTTAGGTTTAGAAAACTTGGTTGGATAGAATTTTGGGTGGTTGGATGGTGTAGAACTAGGCTTGGCCGAATGGAGCTTCAAGAGAGCTTCAATGGTGTTTAGGATTTTTGGAAGAGAGAGAAGAGAGAAAGTTGCATGAAGACAAAGTGATTACGGCCTTCCTAAGGTGGCTTGGCCGTAGACTTCACTCCATGCAAGGTGTCATGGATTTGGCTTCATCCAAGCCTTAGAATGGATCAAAGGC
Organism: Ormosia emarginata; assembly: GCA_029884605.1. Lineage (NCBI taxonomy): Eukaryota > Viridiplantae > Streptophyta > Magnoliopsida > Fabales > Fabaceae > Ormosia > Ormosia emarginata. The sequence continues at coordinate 2,150,177 of JAQQTP010000075.1, read as the reverse complement.
CAAGATCAAAACTTGGTTAGCAAGCTTGGCTCCCATTGGTTCATCCTTGCCTTGTCATCCACCTTAGTCACTAACCTAGTCATTAGCTTAGTCACTAATTAGCTTAGTCACACACTTAGTCATCATGTTCTAGAGAATTCCTTCACTAATGATGCTTAATTAAGCTACTAAGTTAACTGTATTAGCTAAACATGGGTCCCGCAAAATATTTCCGGGTCCACTGTCATCTAATTATACTGACTAATAAAATAATATACAAAATTATTTTATTGGATGACGCTTAAATCCTAAAAATTAAAAGATTAATTATCGTCTCATTCAATCGGGTTTAGTAAGATCCCCGATCTGAATAATTAAAACAAGATTTCCCACTTTCGGAAAAATATTATTTTCCGTCCCGAAAAATCGCACAAAAAGTCCAAATAAAATCATAGACAAGTAATATTAAGCATCGTAACATATAGAAAAATTAAAAACAAGACAATCGGGATATAACGGTCATTTTTCTATTTTTCCCCACGACGAAGCAAATCATCCAAAACGTTCAAATAAAATTACAGACAAAATTAATTGTCTCGTATATCACCCAAAAAAATTAAAACAATAGCTTCGAGAAAATTTTTATTTTACCGAGTCTCAAGCAAAATACGTAAAACGATCAAATAAAATTTTAGCCTGTAAAACATATTTGTATTTCATACAGAAAAATAAGAAACAGTAAAAATAGGGACATAACAGTCATTTACACAAAAGCTTGAAAAACAGCAAACAGAACATTCGGGACATTTTCTAAAAATTGGGGTGTTACAAGAAACATAATCCACAACAACAAGAATGTATTGATTAGAAAAAGACTTTGGAAAAGGGCCCATGAAATCAATGCCCCAGACATCAAAAAGTTCACAAACCAAGATGCCTTTCAATGGCATATCCTGTCTCCTAGAGATGTTTCCACTGTGCTGACATTTGTCACAAGATCTAACAAATTCATATGCATCCTTAAACAAGGTTGGCCAATAAAATCCACTTTGCAATACCTTGTATGTAGTTCTAGTGGGACCAAAGTGGCCACCAATTTCCCTAGCATGACAATGTTCAAGAATGGAATAACTATCACTATCTTGAATGCATCTCCTAATAACATTATCAGCACAAATCCGAAACAAATATGGATCCTCCCACAAATAATGTTTAACATCAGACAAGAATTTCTTCTTTTGTTGATAATTGAGATCCGATGGAAGGATATTACCTGCGAGGAAGTTAAATCAGCATACCATGGTAAAGAGGAGACTGCAAAGAGGTGCTAATCAAGAAATGATTCATTTATTGCTCGCTTAGTAAAGGGCTCTAACACCTCCTCATCCAGTTGAGATAGGTGGTCAGCTACAAGATTCTTCATCCCCTTTTTATCACGTATTTCAATATCAAATTCTTGTAACAAAAGAACCCACCGAATCAACATCGGCTTAGCATTCTGTTTAGCAAGCAAATACTTAATAGCAGAATGGTCAGTATAACAAATAACCTTAGAAAGAATAAGGTAAGGTCAAAATTTATCAAAAGCAAATACTACTGCCAGCAACTCTTTTTCAATGGTAGTGTAATTTCTTTGTGCCTCATTTAGAGCACGGCTAGCGTAGTAAATAGTTTGAAATTACCTTTTCATTGGCCCAAAATAGCTCCAACTACTATATCACTTGCATCACACACGAGTTCAAAAGGTAAGGACCAATTAGGAGAAACAATGATGGATGCACTAGTTAATTTTTCCTTTAAGAAAAGAAATGCATTTAAACAAGAATCAGAAAAATCAAATGGTGCATTCTTCATTAGGAGGTTAGTTATTGGTTTGGCAATTTTTGAAAAGTCCTTAATAAACCTCCTATAAAAACCTGCATGTCCCAAAAAACTTCAAATGGCCCTAACAGATTTAGGTGGGTTTAATTTCCCAATTACTTCCACCTTTGCCGTATCAACCTCCACACCTTTGGGCGAAATTTTATGCCCCAAAACAATACACTCTTGTACCATAAATTGACATTTTTCCCAATTCAGAACAAGGTTAGTCGTCTTACATCATTTCAAAACCAAACTGAGATTATGCAAGCATTCATCAAAAGAAAGGCCAAACACAAAGAAATCATCCATGAAAATTTCAATACAATCTTCGATCAAATCAGAAAAAATGGCCATCATACACCGCTAAAAAGTAGCCGGTCCATTACACAATCCAAATGGCATCCGTCTATATGCAAATGTACCATCTGAGCATGTGAAAGTAGTTTTCTCTTGATCCTCAAGTGCCGCAGGTATTTGCATATAGCTAGAATATCCATCCAAGCAATAGAAAATGCATGACCTGAAAGTTTTTCTAACATTTGATCAATAAAGGGTAAGGAAAAGTGATCTTTCTGAGTGGCATCATTTAATTTCCTATAATCAATGCATATACGCCACCCAGTCATATTTCTAACAGTAATGAGTTCTTTCTTTTTATTTTCCATAATTATTGTACCCCCTTTTCTAGGTACCACTTGCACTGGACTTACCCAAGGACTATCAGAAATAGGGTAAATGATACCTGCATCAAGTAGCTTTATTACCTCTTTCTTTACAACTTCTTTTATGTTTGGATTAAGGCACCTTTGTGGTTGAACAAGCGGCTTGTTCTGTGCCTCCATGTGAATTCTATGGGTGCATATGGTAGGGCTGATGCTCATAATGTCATGAATGGTCCACCCAAATGCTTTCTTGTTCTCCCTTAATACTCTTATAAGTTTCTCCTCCATTGGATCTGAAAGTAAAGCAGAGATAATCACAGGTAAATTTGATGGAGGGTCTAGAAAAGCATACTTTAAATTAGAGGGTAGGGGCTTAAGCTCAAGTTCAGGAGGCTCCTCAATTGAGGGTTTTGGGATAGGAATGTTTTTCCTATCCAAATCCTCATAATACCTGTAACACCCTTGTGAGGATGTCACATATATAAAGAAAATAAAAGAAAGATAAATAAAATCTACCCAAGTTGTAAAACATTTGTTACGTACTAATATGGGTTGTAAAAATATTTCCTGTTAAACAGAATATTATTAAATAAAATAATGCGAAAAACATAAAATAAACAGAACAACATCACTCATAATATACATATGGTCCAAGTTATAAGTTATACAAATAATTTACAACTATATCTACAAATATTTAAACAAAAACAAGAAACTTAAAAAAGATAAAGAGTCAATATATACATACGCGAGCCGCGCCCAAAAATACACATCATAAACATTTAATCCTCGATGGATCACTCTCAGGAAACTCATCAGAAGATAAATATCCAGGATGCCTCGACACTCGGCGGAAATGAGACCGCGCAGTCGATACGATAGTCATCTCACTAGGCTCAGTGGACACACCACCCCAATGATGCCTAAGAGATAAAGGCAACTCTAAGTGCAGAAACACAGTAGTCGTCATCACTGGCTCTCCATCAAACATATGTCGTAGGGACACAGTCAGCCCCTACGTAAGTCACCGAGTCTCTATCTCCCGCGGATGCCAAGCTAACGATCCACCGTGAAACTCGAGTGTCACAAAACCCAAAAATCCTGGCACCGCCATACCCAAACAAATCAGTCCAATGGATATGGATGATCAGATGGTTCTTGGTCGTCGTACTGATCTTCAGCTTGCTGCTCTTCTTCCTCCTCAGGATACAAAATCTCAAGAGGCTGTTCCTCTTCCTCAAACTCTTTACCACGTAAATAAATATACAAAAAACACATACAATAAAGAGGTAAGACAATCTAAAATCATCACAAACATGGCAAATAAGAAAACGACAAACAACAGATATACAGTTCATGCAATATGAAAAGCTATAACAGTAATTAGTAACAGAATAGTATCACAACAACACATAATATCACAGATAAAATAATATCATAGATAAGATAATATCACGGATAAAATAATACCACAGATAAAATAAAATAAGAAATAGATAAATTATCATAATAATAACCAAATAAAATAAACAGATAAAATAAAATAATATCCAAGATATAACCATATACAATATGACACGATCCTACTCCATGGAGCTAAACACATACAGATATCAGAGAGAGAATGACCCGCAAAATCTATTAGTACCACGGCTGCCCAACCAAACTATTGCGTTGTCACACGTTGCGTCTATAGCCCCACGTCACATGGAATCCACCATCCAAGGCGTGGTGTAGTTCACGGTCTCACGTTGTGGCACTACAGGCAATGTACTATTAGACTTTACAAGATCTCGATTAAATATAGTGCGTGTCGAGTCCATTAGTGTGCTATCGGTTACCACGGCCCAGCGGAGCGACCGACTGTCCATATATGGGATCCCGTACACTAACGTCTCCAAGTTCATAAAGACAATGAATCACACTGCGTTTATCGCATCGACAACACGATGTGATTCACCTCGTCAACCAATCCACCAAAAATTGGCATAAACTCAATATATGAGAAATTACCAGAATACCCTCAATAAAAATATATCCTCAAAGATAAAAAGATACAGTAAGTCCCACCAGACAAATACTGTTCCAAAGCCTGTACGGGTTCACCTCATAGCCCGACAGCAGAAAAATACAGAAAATACCGTTTTGGTCAATCGCGTAGAAATTTTATCGCGTTTTCACAATCTCGTCGTTTTTACAAACGTTTTTAAATCGCGTAAATTTATTTTTCTGTTTTTAAAATCGCGTAGAGTTTTTAATACGTTTTCTCAATCGCGTAAGATTTTTAAATCATTTTATTGTCCAAATCCCTTAAAAATTACTGTTTAAATAAACAGAAATAATAAATAATACGTTTAAACTACGTAAAATATTTTTCATACCGTATACTGTCTTTTGGACATCTTTTCTATCTTATTTGCCCATTTTTACTAAAAATTGACAGTATTTTGTTAAAAATATATTAATGGTTTCCTAATTTTTCTGTAAAAATTTTGTTTACTAAATTTTTAACCGTATAATTTAATCCTTTTGAAAACCACTAACATGCTTCAAAATAAAGTATGAGCTATATGTTAGAAATTCTCAAAAGTTACTGTATTTCCTTTCTAATAGTAAAATCAATAATTTTAGTTGATTAAACTTAATTCAATTCAATTTATTTCTTCAAAACTCATTTTAGAAAAATTCTTTTTAACATATATTGCATCTTTATACTTGGAAATGGTTTGGATTTAATTTTAGAAATCATGAATTCTTGGTTTGGCATGTTGGCCGAAATACATACTTGTGTCATTTGATTTCTAAATTCATTTTCCTTGATCTAAACAATCTTATATCTTGTTAATTTTCCTAGGTTAATTAAATCATATTTTAAGAAAATAATGAGAACATTTTGGTTCTCCTTTTGGTCAATGGCCGTGAGCCTTAGTGTGGTGTTCTTTGGAACACTCATGCATTCCTTAGCATGTTATTCACATCCTATACATTATCATGCATTTCTAACACATACAAATTATCAAAGCTTGTAGACATGCAAATCAAAGCTTGTAGACATGCAACTTCATACAAATTATTACAAACATCAAATAGGAAAGCTACTAACAACCACACAAACAAGCTACTAACAAACACAAACAAAGGAATCCTTATGGATTCTACAATCAACAATCAATCTCCATCTTCTTACCACCACCCATGGATGATAAGAATTGTCTTCCTCTTACCTTAAATGAAGACAAAAATACTCTTTCACACCTCTAGGTTTCGGTTTTCACTCCACCAAGTCACCTATCAAGCTTAAACAAATCTACAAATTACTAACCATAAAAGAGAGCTTAAACCATGGAGAAATCATGGCCTAAAACTTTGAAAAAGAATTTAGAAATGGAAAACAAGAAATTTCACCTTCTAGGTAAAATTTTCCAAGTAGGTTTCCAAGCTTCAAATGAAAGATTTTGCAAGAACTCCCAACTAGAGATGTTCTTAGGATTGTGTTTAGGTTTAGAAAACTTGGTTGGATAAAATTTTGAGTGGTTGGATGGTGTAGTTTATGGCTTGGCCGAATAGAGCTCCTAGAAAGCTTCAATGGAGTTTAGGGTTTTTGGAAGAGAGAGAAGAGAGAAATTACATGAAAGATGAAGTGATTTTTGTCCTCCAAAGGCCAAATGGCTGTGGACTTCAAGTCATGCAAGGTGTAGCCTTGCTTGGCTTCATCCAAGCCTTAGGATGAATCAATGATCAAGATTAAGCCTTGTTCACCAAGCTTTGCTCCCATTGGTTAATTCTAACCTTGTCACCATGCTTAGTCACTAATTAAGCTTAGTCATCTAGCTTAGTCACTATGTTCTTGAATGTTCCATCACTAATGATGCTTAATTAAGCTACTAAGCTAACTGTTTTAACTAAACGTAGGTCCCGTAAAATATTTCCGGGTCCACTGTCATTTTATTATACTGACTAATAAAATAATATTATAATAATACAAAATTATTTTATTTGACAGTTAAATCTTAAAAATTAAAAGATTAACAACAGTATCATTCAGAATCGGGTTTAGTAAGATCTCCCAGTTCTGAATAATTAAAATAAGATTTCCCCAGCCCGAAAAATATTATTTTCCTGTCCCGGAGCAAATCGCACAAAAAGTCCAAATAAAATCACAGACAGTAATATTAAGCACTGTAACATATAGAAAAATTAAAAACAGTACAATCGGGACGTAATGGTCATTTTTTCATTTTTTCCCACGACGAAGCAAATCATCCAAAACGTTCAAATAAAATTACAGACAGTATTAATTGTCTGTATATCTCCCAAAAAAATTAAAACAGTAGCTTGAAAAAATTTTTATTTTACCGTCTCGAAGCAAATTACGTAAAATGACCAAATAAAATCTTAGCCTGTAAAAACGTATTTGTATTTCATACAGAAAACAAGAAACAATAAATAGGGACACAACGGTCTTTTACACAAAAGCTTGAAAAACAGCAAACAGAACATTCGGGACATTTTTCTAAAAATTAGGGTGTTACAATACCCCTAACTTCTTCTATTGTCAATAGACATGCTAACTTCTAACCGCGTTATCATATCTGTGACTTCTTCAACATTCTCAAGTTCATGGGTGACCATGGTCAAAACCCTTTCTAGAGCATCATTGATCAACGAATCCTGCAAACATGAACTCACAACACTATCCACAATATCAATAGAATTAATGCAATTACATGAATCATAAGAACTAGGATGCTTAATAGAATTAAAAACATTAAAAACAACTTCCTCATCATTTAATCGCAATGTCAACTTCCCTTGATAGACATCAATCATAATCTTTCCAGTAGTAAGGAATGGTCGCCCAAGTATAATTGGGATCTCAGAATCCTCCTCCATGTCTAACACAATAAAATCAGCTGGAAAAATGAACTTGTCCACCTTTACCAAGACATCCTCCAACACACCACAAGGATAAGTAATTGATCTATCAGCCAATTGTATAGAAATGTTAGTAGGCTTTGGTTCCTGCATTCCCAATTTCTGAAATACAAAGAAAGGCATCAAATTTATACTGGCACCTAAATCACATAATGTTTTCTCAAAATAAGAATTACCAATAGAGCAAGGAATATAAAACTCCCTGAATCTTTTACTTTCGGTGGTAGTTTCTTTAAGAGAATGACATAATACTCCTCATTTAGTCTGACTATCTCATATTCCTCAAGCTTGCGTTTGTTTGAAAGGATCTCTTTCAAGAACTTTGCATATTTTGGCATTTGAGAGATAGCTTCCACAAACAGAATGTTAATCTGTAATTTCTTGAATATCTCCAAGAATTTTGCAAATTGTTTATCCTGCTTGGTATTCTGGAGCTTCTGAGGAAATGGAATGGATGACTTTTGTGGCTCGCTGACCTGCACCACAGGAGGTGCTTCACTGGTCTTTTTCTTTTCTGTAATATTTGGTTCATCAAGAGTTTCTTCATGTTCTTGCACGTGTTCTTCTTTGTTCTTGGAGAGATCCCCAAGCTCTTTACCACTTCTCAGAGTGATTGCTTTTACTTGTTCCTTTGGGTTAGTTTCAATAGCACTAGACAAAGATCCTGGTGCCCTTTCTGACATCAGAGTGGTCAAATGACTGAATTGAGTCTCCATGGTCTTCATTCTGGCTTCTGAATTCTACATGTACTTCATTACAAGATTTTCAAAATTTTGTTTTTCAGCAGGTGCTTGAAAACCTGGTGGTGGTTGTGGGCCTCTCTGTTGATTCTGTGGATAGCCTTGTTGATTCCCCTATTTGAAATTAGGGTGGTCCCTCCAACCAGGATTGTATGTATTGGCATAAGGATTGTACTATTGCCTGTTAGAATTACTAACAAAATTTGCTGTTTCAGGCTCAGGGGCAAAAGGACTACCAATTTGACAGTTTGCACTTACATGTCCTTATCCACCACATGCTTCACAATTGAGTGGCGGGGCTGCACTGTTTGTTACCATCAAAGTCTCCACTTTTTTCATCAATGCTTCCAATTGACTCAGAATGTCAGTGGAAGAGTTTACGGCATTCACAGTTACTGGTTTCTTAAGAATTTTGCGATCATTTTGCCATTGATAACTATTCAGTGCCATTTCTTCAATCAATGCATGGCTTTGAGTAGGTGTTTTCCTCCAAAGTGACCTCCTACAACAGCGTCCATGAGTGAAAGGTTTGCAGAAGATAAACCATTATAAAAGATCTGGACCTGCTACTAGACAGGAAATCCATGATGTGGACATCTCCTTAATAGCTCTTGAAAGCGCTCCAACGCTTTGTAGATAGTGTCCATTTCAAATTGCACAAAAGAAGACATGTCATTCCTTAATTTAGCATATTTTAAAGGAGGAAAATACTTTGCCAGAAATTGTTGTGTCAATTGTTCCCATGTAGTGATGGAACCCCTTGGTAGTGATGTTAACCATTGACTCGCCCTATCCCTAAGAGAAAAAGAAAAGAGTCACAATCGAATTGCATCTTCTGTCACTCCATTATATTTTATAGTGTCACAAAACTGTAAGAATCTGGCCAAATGATGATTTGGATCGTCTGAAGGCAAACCACCAAATTGAACAAAATTTTGAATCATGGAGATCAATGCTGGTTTGATCTCAAAATTGTTAGCTGCCACAGCTGGTCTTATAATACTCTCTCCATACCCTTCAACAGTAGGCATGGAGTACTCAAGCATAGTTCTTTCTGCTAGAGCAACTTGTTCGTCACGATTCACCTTAATTACTGGTCCTTCCATCCTTTTTATGTTTTTTGTTTCAGCTGCAATATGAGTTTGCATTCTTAACCTGCGAGTTGTTTTCTCAATTTCTAGATCAAATGGTAGATCAGGAAACTGAGAACGAGTGAGTATAAACAAGAACCAATGAGCAAGTGACAAGTGCGAATGTTAGATCAGGTTACTCAATTTTTCTTTTTTTATATTATTATTTTTTTATTTCTATTAAAAGTAAGAAACTAATTAAAAGAAATAAAAGTCAAATAAACAAAAATAAAAAATTGACTAAAAATAAAAATAAAAAAATAAAATAAAAATAAAAATAACAAAAACAAAAATAAAATATTAACAAAGGTGTGGTAAAAACCAACCACCAAATATATATTAACTTGGATGTGGTAAGAACTAACTACCAAATATATATTAACAAGGATGTGGTAAGAATCAACCACCCAATATATGTTAACAAGTAATTAAGCAAGTAAATTAAAATGTTAGAAGGTTAGAAAGTTAGATAGTTAAATAAGAAAGAAAAACAAAAGCAAAAAGTGTAAATAAAGAAAAATAAAAGCAAAAAGCATAAATAAAGAAAAATAGAAGCAGAAAGCATAAATAAAGAAAAATAAAATTAAAAAATAAAAAATAAAAATAAAATTAAAATTAAAATTAAAATTAAAAAGCGTAAATAAATGATGTAAATAAAAAGTTACAATGCGTAAATAAATAAAAATTTAAAATGAATAAACAAAAACAAAAATAAAAAAATGACAAAATAAAAACAAAAATAAAAATAACAATAATTATAATAATATTAATAATATTAAGAAAAATAAAAATAGAAAAAAAGAAAAACAATAATAAAAGCAAATAAAGCAAATATAAAACAATTAAAAGAAAAGTTTGTCTAAATTAACTAGAACTTTACGCCTTTAATATTACCAAACTTATTCCCCGACAACGACGCCAAAAACTTGACACGTGCAAAAGCTACAATAAGAGTAAGTGTACTTTATCACCAAGTAATATAGGACTTTGAGTCCAGTTATCAATCCCACGAGGAATAATTGATAATTATTAAAATTGTAAAACTCTTTTATTATTTAGACAGTTCAGTAGATATGCAAGATCCAAATTAAAATAAAAAACTAATAAAAACAGTAAAGAACAATTAAATAAACGAAAGATAAATAAAGATAGAAAAGTACTAGAGCATAAGGTTCACTTGAGTTTCATTATTTAAATCTTCTTTCAAATATAAAACAAGTAATTCTTTTGCCAATATTATTTTATTTGCTATTGAATTTCAATGGTCATGGATGAAACAATTTTCTATTCTTAATTTAATCCACCTATTTGGTCATTTTGTTGAATTAATGAAGAATGCATTAAGCTTTAATTCAAGAGATGAACTAACATCTCGTCAATTCTATTGGTAGGAAAAATTGATGTTTGGTCATTCACCAATATAGTCCTAGGCTTATAATATAGATCCACTCATTGAGTGCGGATGGTCACCAGTCAAACAATGAATTAATAAATGCCAAAAGTGATCAAGTTATGACAAGGATGAAAACAGTATAATAAACCCATAAAGAAATTATCATTATTATACTAGAAATCAAATCCACATAATTATAAACTCAAGATCCCCCATAGCTCTAGCTATGAGTTTAGTTACACATATTAATTACAAACAAACTCAAAATAAGATACAATTTCATAAAAAGAAAATTAAATAAAGGAGAAAAACAAGAAAGAAAGAAAGATCAAAATCCCTTTGCAGAAATCAAGAACTTCAAACCTTCAAGAAATTCTCCATTAGAAACCTTCCTAACTGAGAGAAACTGAAAGAAAATAGAATTCTGGAGGTTCAGGGACGTTTTTCCTTCTGCTGTGAAGCTCAATTTATAGAAGATTTGAGTGAACAGTAATCACACGGTCATATCCTTTGGAGGCACGGCCGTGCCTAGTGACATCACTGCTTACATACGTTCCTTAATCATTAAGTTTGGGAGGCACGTTTTTGGGTCAGGCACAACCGTGTGACTAGGAGACACGGTCGTGCCTCAGTTAAAAAGCTTCATAAGACTTAGGCATGACCATGTTTGAGTCCTTGATTGCTCCCGAACTGACACGGAACCCTTCCAAAGCTAAAATAGACCTCTTTTGCCTTGAAAACTCGGTATCTTTGCTTGCTTTGCTCCAAATGTATTAAACCTTTATAAATCTACACAAGCAAAGATAAAGATAAGGATCCAACTAAAACTCGTCTGAAAATATAAACAAATCAACACAATTTGTATAATTAAATGTTATAAAATATAAGCTTATTACTCATCCTTGTGTTAGATTTTTTTATGAACTAGCATAAATCATATTATAATTTTATAAAACCTAGACTAATTTGATGTCAAAATTATTAAAGTATTTTGTTTAGCCCAAATTGTGATCAGTATTGTTAATGTGTCTATCATTGTTAAAGCACTGCTCATATATGAGTTTTGTTTTATGGGTCATTTATATGAGTTTGCCATAGTGAGTAGATTTAACATATTTTAATTATTCTATATATACAGGGAGAGATCCATATTCCTAGCCACTTTAGTACGTATAGTTGCCTCATTGATACTAACGCATGAACGACTACTGTGGGATAAAAATAGTATCTCACCCTCATCAAGATTGCTTTTAAGCGTACCAATAATGACTTCCTTATCTGTGTCTTTTCAAGATAACCCTAAAACTCTTTATATATTTTGATATGTCATAAATTTTGGGATTAATAGTTTTGATAAATTTCTTTCAATTAGTATCAGAGCCAATATTTTTCTTTTTTTAATCATATTTGTGACTAGCAATTTTTGTGTAAATCCTAATGTATGTGATGTTTAATTCAAAAAAAAATTGTGATCGATTTCAAATATTAAATTGGGGCTTTTTGTATATCGGGTTATCCTGAGTTCAGAAACACATATATTGCATTATGATCTTGTGAATTCACAAAGATTTTTTCTCAAACCCGTGAAACCCTAAAATAATTAAATTTTAAGATTTATTTTTTTCTTTTGAAGATCAACTTAAGAAGTTGATTTAAGGTTATTGTAGATCACCCTTTCCTGAATCTAACAACATCAAGATCATGAATTTTGGTTGAGAAATAACATGGAATTCCTGAAAAATGTAACACGCGGTTAGCCTTTAAATGTCATTCAAAACCCATATTTTTGTGCCTTTTTTTTAAATAAGTTTAGGGGAAATGTAAAACCCATTTTTTTTTTGAATATGTAGACACCAAGATCTTGAATTTTGGTGAAGAATTAAAGGAGAAAACTAGCGCGACCTCTTTTGTTCAAGTTGGGTCGCGCAACCCGTATGCAGGAAAATAGGCGAAGGAGACAATGGCTCTCTTGTGCTTCCCCACTTGCGCACATAGCACATAGAGGTGCATGTGGCTTGTTGGAGTGTGTTTTTTAACTTCTATTTTTTGGGTTGTGCTCCAACGCCTTTTTCTATTTTTTGGTGAATTTTATTTAAATTTTCATGCCCATTTATTATATTTCAAAATTTCTAGAAATTAAAATTATTAAAAATATATGGTACTCTCCTCTTTTGCCTCTGAAAATTTATGTATTATTGTGTTATTTTTGGGCATGATATATATTATACACTCTCAGAGTTGATGTTGTTTAGTCACTGAAATAATTTTCGGTGTTATTTTATGCATAAATTGATATATAATGTTTTGAAAAAATACTTATTTTGTTGTTATTTATGCGATTTGATTCTGAGAGTTGTTATTTAAAGTATTATGGTACTGTTTTGGGACACTTTGCATGATTGTGAGTTCACCTTCGCGAGACCAATTATGTTGAGGTGTCATTTTGTTAATAATGTTGCATTGAGGATTATGTTGATAATGCATTTACCCTATCCGTTTGTCTTTATTAATGTAATTTCTGATTATTTGTTAAGTGGTATTATTTTGGGCATTTTTCATGATTGTGAGCTCGCCTTCACGGGACCAATTGTGGCAATGTGCTATTTTGTTGATAAAATATTGTTATGTTACAGTTTTGGGGATTATATTGATAATGCGCTTACCTTATCGGTTTGCCTTTATTAATGTAATTCCTAGTGATTTGTTAAATGCATTAAATTTATGACCTTAGAGTTCTCAATATCATCTCAGTACTAGCTTTAAGAACATGATTTTGATGTCTATAGGAGTCTATTCATGTGTTGTAATTTGGGACCCTTAGGCGGGATTACAATTGTATGTGAAAATTTTATTATGGTTATTTACTGAAATATTGTACATGTTGATATGCTTGACAAAATATCCATTTAACGTATCATTCTTTCAACTTCACCAATGCAAATGAGTGCTATAACGAAATTGAATGAGACTAATTTGAGGACTGAGTGGATTCTGTGAAATTATTCCTTACTGTCTCTAATTTTGATGTTGCTCTCACTAAGGATGAAGCCTAGAGACCCACAAATGCATCTTCCATTGAAGATAAGAAGAAGCTTGAAATGTGGGTTCAATCCAATAAAGTCTGTTTGATGACCATGAAGTATAGCATGAAAAAGATCATTAAAAAAAGTATCTCTAAAACAAATAATGTTGAAGAGTTTCTCAAATCTATTGATGAGAAATTCAAGAAGTTTGATAAAATTGAAAAGGCCTACTACCTCTCTTTATTAACAAAGACTACATATAATGGTGTGAATGGTGTTCGCGAACACGTTTTGAAGCTTCTAAATTGGTACAACAAGTTGAGGTCTATGAAAGTGGAGTTGGAAGAGGATTTCCTTGTCTGGCTGGAATTTGAGTCTCTTCCAGCTAATTTTGATGTTTTGAGGACCACTTACAATGCTCAAAATGAGGAGTGAACTGTTGATGAACTTATATATATACTTACTTAAGAGAAGCTGACCATAAAGAAAGGCAAGGCCTATAGTGTTCAGTTTGTTTCTTACAAGAGTTGTGACAAGAAGAAGAGATTTGCAAAAGAAAAGAACAGTAAGCCTCAGTTTAAGAAAAGGCGGTATGACAAGCTTAGATATCCTTCTGGACCATTTTCTAGTCCTGATGAGTCTTCTGGTGTTAAGCCCAAATATCGATTTAATAGAAATTGTAAGTTTTGTTATATATAGGCATAAGCAGTCTGATTATTTGAAGTTTAAGAGTTGGCTTGAGAAAAAGAAAGGTAGCCCCTTGGCTCTAGTATATTTTGAATCAAATCTAGTTGATGTTCCTTCAAATACCTGGTGGTTAGATACTGATGCAACTATTCATGTTACAAATTCATTGCAAGAATTTAGAAGCAGGAGGAAACCAATTAAAGGGGAGTTAATGATCATAGTAGGAAATGAAACTAACGTTAAAGTAGAACATATAGGAGTGGTTTCTTTAAAGTTATGTACTAGACATGATTTAGTTTTGAAAGGTACAATGTATGTGCCTTCTATGAGGAGGAATTTGGTTTCACTTTCAATTTTGGATAGTTATGGCTACTCTTTCTATTTTAGTAATGAAAATATTTCTTCATATTAAGATTCTGCTCTTGTTGGTTCTAGAGTCTTGTCTAATGGTCTATACATGTTGGATGTTGATTCATTTTCTTTTAATCAATGACATTCAGATATCAATAATGTTGTTAGGAACAAGCATGGTAAAGTTGCTGAAAACTCTTCTATGTTGTGGCACTAACGTTTAGGGCACATCTTTAGGGAGAGAATGAAAAGGTTGATCAAGGAAAATATTCTTCATGATCTGGACTTCTTTGATTTTGATACATGTGTTGATTGTATAAAAGGGAAACTTACAGTTGGAGTTAGGAATAGTAGGGTTACCAAGAGTGAATGAATACTACAGTTAATTCATACAGATATTTGAGGACCCATTTACTCCTTTTGCTATGGGCGATTTTAGGTACTTTATAACCTTTATTAATGACTTCTCTAGCTACAGGTGGATTGATTTGCTGCATGAGAAATCTGACTCTTTAGATGCCTTTGAAGCATTCAAAGTCGCAATTGAATTGAAATTTAGTAAGCTGAACAAATGTGTGAGATCTGATAAAGGTGGTGAGTATTATGACAAGTATAATGAAACTGGTAGAAATCCTGGACCTTTTGTTAGGTTCTTACAGGACTGTGGTATTAAGGCACAGTACACAATGTCTAGCACTTCACAACAAAATAGAGTTGCAGAAAGGTGAAATCATATTATGAATATGGTGATAAATGCATAAGGTATTTTTGGTGCCTTCTTTTGGACCTCAAATTGTGTAAAGGTTTTTTTTTGCCTTTGCTACATGTCATTTGTACATTTGTGTTGGTGAGAGAATTGAGGACTACATTATGTATTTTTAATAGGTTTTTCATTTAGTGACTTCTTTAGTACCTAACAAATGAAATGGGTTTTGAAACCCAATATAGGTGGACCTATGCCTAAAAGACATGCAATAATAGTACACTAAAATGAATTGTTTGTTGAAGACTGAAGTGTAAATTAAAATTTTACCCAAATACTTTTTATTTTACAAATCCACACCTTTACCTCACTCTCATCAATCTCCTCTCACCCCTCATCAACTCTGCCTAAGCCTTTTCCCGCCCATCCATCTCCAACATCTATATCGCCATTGTCAGCCTTGTACCCTTCGACCAGATCTTTGCTGGCATCAACCTCGAGCTCCCTAGTCTCCCTCTTCACTACTCTACCCATGCCCAAAAATTCCTCTTCACCAACCTCTCCATCAATGTTGAAACCCACCTTCATTCCTTCTCCATCTTCGTCACCCATTGTGGCCATTGCTTTCAATTCTTCTAACAACTCCGCAAAGCCCCGAACATCAAACTCCTCTTCAGCTCCAACCATAAGCAACAATTCACACCTTTTTTTTACACTTTTTGCCCCACAAATTTGGACCCCACAACCTTCTCCCTGAAGGTGCTCCACTTCCCCATAAACTAGTTAATACTTCTCACCTAAACCTATGACCATGATGATGAATATGATGATTTATTAGTGTGGCCAGATGGCACTTGCAGTAGCCATAAGATGTATGACAAATTGAAGTTTGCGGCTTTGGAGGATGTAAACAACTCTCCCTCCAAGGTGGCTCTCATCGATTGTGGTGGCAACATCTATAAAGGGTCTTATGTGGAATCGACGATGTTTAACTCAAGCTTGGGGCCTATGCAAGTGGCATAATGGCCTATATGGTTGGTAGTGGCAATAACTATGACCAAATTTTGGGTGTTGTAACACCCCAACTTTTGGGTGAATGATCGTTGTGTCCCGATTTTACTGTTTCTTATTTTTCTGTATGAAATACAAGTATATTTTATAGGCTCTAATTTTATTTGGTCATTTTGCGTAATTTGCTTTGAGATAGTAAAATAAAAATTTTGTCAAATTTACTGTTTTAAATTTTTCTGTGTGAAATACAGATATATAATACTATCTGTAATTTTATTTGAGTGTTTTAAGTGATTTGCTCGGTTGTGGGGAAAAATGAAAAAAATGACCATTACGTCCCGAATGATATCTGTTTTCAATTTTTCTATATGATACAATGTGTGCAATATTACTGTCTGTGATTTTATTTGGACTTTTTGTGCGATTTGCTTTAGGGCAGGAAAATAATAATTTTGCCGGACCGGGGAAATCTTGTTTTAATTATTCGAGTGGGGGATCTTACTAAATCCAATTAATGATACTCTTGTGAATCTTTTAATTTTTAGATTTAACTGTCAAATAAAATAATTTTATATTATTATAATATTATTTTATTAGTCAATACAAATAAGTGATAGCGGACTCGGAAATGTTTGCGGGACCCACGTTTAGTCATCAAGTGCTTTACACGTGGACTAATGAGGAGTTGGTCAAAATTGGTGGTTGTGACTCATCGCAACGGGCTAATAGAAATTCAACACGTGGCGTGACACCTCAGCACCATGACTCAGCAAATTTCGGAAGGTTCCAGAAACGGTGACTCGCCTTGTGACTCACCGTAGTGAGTCACCTGTTCCAGAAGCTTCTATGATGACTCAGCTGATGACTCAACGCTGTGACTCACCATTGATGACATAGCCAGTGATGCAGTTATGACACAGTCAGTGACTCAACACGCTGACTCGCTATGCTGACTCACCTGTTTTGGAAAATATCTATGCTGACTCGCCATACTGACTCACCTGTTCTAGATAGTTCCACGATGACTCATCATACTGACTCATCGTAGTGAGTCACATATTCTAGAAATTTCTCTTTAATGACTCGCTTTATGACTCATCAAGGGCAATCAATAGAAAAAAAATGATCAATAATAATTGCTACTCTGTTAAGTGTAAAATAAAAATCTATGTATATTTTATTATCTATTAGACAATAAACACTGACTTTATAAACAGTAATTATTGTTCATTGGTTAAAGTATACTATAAAATATACAGTGTGCACCAATAGAAATTGGTCAACAAAAATAGCAACCAATAGGAATCAAGTTTGTAAATATTCAACCAATAGAAATTGGTCAAGAATAATGGCTTGACTCTTTAAGGACCAATAGCAAGCAAGCTTTTAAACAAATATTGGATTTCTTAAAGTTTGTTGGTCTACGGTGAAGGAGAAAAACAATTGCTCTAATAGCCAAATTCACAAAGTGAAATTCATGTAGAAGACTTTGTGAAATGCATGTAAAAAGCCAAATTGAATAAAAGGAAGACTAGTCAATATTGATGGCTTTTCTTTGTTGCTTTCTACGGCAAAGCAAGCTTTTGGTGAAACAAATATTACCATTCAATTCTTGCTATCTTACATTTAATTAACCAAGTGAGACAAAGTCCACATTGGTGGCTTCTCTTCATGTTTCTACGACAATGCAATGCCTTTAGAAGGCAATACTCAACAATTCAATTCATTCTTACTCTCAATGCATTTACGGCCAATGCATTTGGAGGGAGTAAAACCAAACATAATTCTCACCTTCTCTCAAAGTGATTTACGGCCATGCATAATAAAAGGTGATGAGGTAACTTCAATTTCATAAAGCTAGTCAATTTTGGTG
The DNA here is from genome assembly GCA_029884605.1 of Ormosia emarginata. NCBI lineage: Eukaryota > Viridiplantae > Streptophyta > Magnoliopsida > Fabales > Fabaceae > Ormosia > Ormosia emarginata. The sequence goes on along the minus strand of JAQQTP010000075.1, from coordinate 2,131,827 downwards.
GCTCTCCATTTAACTCCCACGGCTAGCACATTTGGTGACTCTTCATTCTTCCTATCTCTTAAACAAGAAAAGCTCTCAAATATTTATTCTCCTTTTCTTCTCCAACCTCACGGCCTCCTCACCCTTTTTCATCACTCACTCTTCTATAATTTTAAACTACCTTATTTCTTACTTCCTTACTTCATTTCAAGACACTTTGTAGTTGAAACCTAAGCTTAAATCATCCTTTTTCTATTTTGTTCTTCAAAGCTTAAGTTTGAAGCCTTGAAGGTAGGGTTCTTTAATCTTCATGTTTCTATCCATTTCAAAGTTCTAATCATGATTTTAATCCATGATTATTTTAGTTTAGAGCCTTAGGTATTAATATTGCATGTTTTCTTTGATTTTCAAGAAGCTCTTGGTGGAGAAAGTTTGCTTGAAGGAGACATACAAGGAGCTTTGGAGGTTCTTCAAGAGGTAAGAGGGAGATTACCCTCATCAACCATGTGTTGGTGGTGAGGAATGCTTGTGTTTGTGGTAAAGAATCCATAAGGATTCATTCACTTGATTGTTTATAGTCTTTCCTAATTGTGATTGATTATATGTGAAAGCATGTCTAATAGCTTTAATAATTTGTATGTGTTTTATGGTTGTTTTAGTATATGGTATGTATATATATATGCATGATAATTATTGTAACATGTAAATAATATACAAGGATTTGCATGAATGTTCCAAAGAACATAAATCCAAGCTCACGGCCTCAAGGCAAAGAGGAGAACCAAAATGTTCTCATCAATTTTATAAAAGTAGAATTTAATTAACCTAGGAAAATTGACAAATTACAAATTGGTTTAAAGCAAGAAAGATGAATTTAAAGATCAAATGGCAACTATGTATATTTCGGCCAACATGCTTAAGTTGAATATTTTGATTTCTAAAACCATTTTCTAAAACAATGATTTAATGAATATAGGTAATACAATGAATTGGACATTGATTTAGAAGATGAAAAATAATTTAAAGATCAAATGCAAAGACTTTATTAAATATGGCCAACATGCCACATACCTTTGATCCAAATTTATTTTCTAACTATTGACTAGATAATTTAATTAGATCAAGAGTTTTATAAGAGATTAAATGTATGGAAATAATTAGGAATGAATTATAAAGCATAGAATGATTTTCGGCCAATATGCCAAATTTAAATGTTTTTGATTTATAGAATTGTTTTCAACTAAGGTTAAGTAATAAATGCCAAAAGGATTTTATTACAATGAGTTTTGAAGAAATAAATTGATTAGAATTAAGTTTAAGAAATTTAAACTAATGATTTTTTACTATTAGAAGAAAATACAGTAACTTTTGTAAATTGCTAACATATGGCTCATATTATATTTTGAAGCATGTTAGTGGTTTTCAAAAAGTTAAATTATACAGTTAAAAATTAAGTAAACAGAATTTTTACAAAAAAATTAGGAAACCATTATTATAAATTTTCTAAACATAATACTGTCAATTTATATTAAAAACGGACAAATAAGATAGAAAAGATGTCCAAAAGACAGGATACGGTATGAAAAATATTCTACGTAGTTTAAACGTATTAAATATTATTTCTGTTTGTTTTAAACAGTAATTTCTAAGGAATTCGGACAAGAAAATAATTTAAAAATCTTACGCGATTGAGAAAACGTATTAAAAACTCTACGCAATTTTAAAAACAGAAAAATAAATTTACGCGATTTAAAAACGTTTATAAAAATGATGAGATTGTGAAAATGCGATAAAATTTCTACGCGATTGACCGAAATTGTATATTTTATACCGTTAAGGGTATTCTGTATATTTTTCGCTGTCGGGCTATGAGGTGAACCCGTACAGGCTTTGGAATAGTATTTGTCCGGTGGGACTTACTGTATATTTTTGCCATTGAGGGCATATTTTTTTTAGGGTATTTTGGTAATTTCTTATTTTTTTAGCATGCATTGAGTTAATGCCATTTTTGGTGGATTGATTGATGAGGTGAATAACATCGTGTTGTCGGTGCGATAAACGTAGTGTGGTTCAATTTTGAATGAACTTGGAGACATTAGTGTGCAAAATTTCATTTGTGGATAGTAGGGTTGCTCCTCTGGGCCGTGGTAATTGGCAACACACTAATGGACTCGACACACACTATTTTTAATTGAGATCTTGTAAAGTTTAATAGTACATTGCCTGTAGTGCCACAACGTGAGACCGTGAACTACACCACGCCTTGGACAATGGGTTCCATGTGACGTGGGGCTATAAACGCAACGTGAGACCGCGGAATAGTTTGGTTGGGCAGCCGTGGTACTAATAGATTTTGCGGGTCATTCTCTCTTATGCCTGTATGTTTTTAGCTCCATGGAGTAGGATTGTGTCATATTGCACATTTATCTGTGTTGTTATTGATTATATTTTTATCTGTGATCTTTTATCTGGAATATTATATGCTTATATGTTGTATTTTGTCTGTACATTGTTATCTTTTATTTGTGATATTATATGATGTTGTTACCTTTAATCTTCCTTTTATATTGTTATGATTTACTGTTATGGCATTTTATATTGTATGAATTGTTATATCTATCTTAGTAATGTTATATTTGTTCATTATATTATGATATATGCTTATTTGATTTATTTATAAATTGATAACATGATTGCATTTGTGATATCTGTGTGTATGGAATTGTTACCAAGTGGCTTCGATACTCAAGAGGGGGGTGAATTGAGTTTGTAAAACAAGTTCGCAATTCTTTTGCAAAACACTTGACTATTGATTTTCGTTGAAGCAATTGACTAATTGAAATGAATGAATTGATAAGAACAATGTATATTGCTTAATAACCAACCAAGAGAGAAGTAATCAAGTAAGAGTACAAGCAATGCACAAATATAAAGAGAAGGGTTTAGAGAAAACAAACTCAATCGTTTATCCTGGTTCGATCACCAATCCACTTGTGATCTACGTCCAGTCCCCAAGCAACAACTTGAGATTTTCCACTATATCTTCAAGCTTCAATAGGTGCTTGAATACCTTTACAAACTTGAGCCCTCAACTCTTTGGGATGCCTCACCCTTGAGCTTGAGTCTCTTCAAACAAAGGGATGCCTCACCCTTTACAAATTGAAGGATGCCTCACCCTCTATCTTATACACAATTTAGATTGAATTTGAGAAGCTCTCACTAGAGTAGATGATACAAATTGAAGTTCTAATAATGCTCACAAGGATATCTCAAAGATTGGACAAAAACAGAGCAAGAGAGATTTCAGAGTTTGATTCTCGTATGATGTGTTGCTATGATGTTTTTAGGTTCAAGAACAACCCTTAATGATGCCCCAGCCATTGTATTTAAAGCCCATTCATTAAAAGAGCCGTTGGGGGTGGTTAAAGCCAAGCATTAAATGCATTCAATATAGCCGTTGGGCATGTCAGAACCTTGGTAATCGATTACAAGCCTTTGGTAATCGATTACATGGAAAATACAACGTGTTCTTGGCTTTCTGGGCTTGTGGTAATCGATTACATGACCTGTGTAATCGATTACACGCCCTCTGACTTCATGGTAATCGATTACAATATTGATGTAATCGATTACATGGCCCTTTTGGTCGTGTTCTTGGCTTTCTAGGAACATGGTAATCGATTACATGACTTGGTGTAATCGATTACACGTTCTCTGACTTTCTGGTAATCGATTACAATATTGATGTAATCGATTACATGCCCCTTTTGGTCGTGTTCTTGGCTTTCTGGGAACATGGTAATCGATTACATGACTTGGTGTAATCGATTACACGTTCTCTGACTTTCTGGTAATCGATTACAATATTGATGTAATCGATTACAAGGCTTCTGTTTAGCTTGTAATCGATTACTAAACTTTGGTAATCGATTACACTATACCTTAAACTCATTTTTCAAGCCTTATAATTGTTTTATATCATTCCTAAGCTTTAGAAAACATGGATTAAACAAAATGTAGCATTGTTTGGCATGATCTAGGATAAAAGAAGTTCTCTTTTTAGGAATTTATCTTTGAAACCCATATTGATTAAAATCATTTTTGAAAAACCATTTGAGATATCTTTGGAGCATTTAACATTGATGTACTTATGCCTATATCTAAGCCTCTTGATTTCTTCCTTTGATACTTGGCTTTCTCATTTGCTCTTTGGTCTTCATCTTTGACTTTGTTATCATCAAAAACCATTTGACATGCTTCGAGGCACATGCATTCACATTCTCCCCTTTTTTGATGATGACAATCTGAATCAATGGAATAAAGAGAAACAATTGCATATATATATGTATATCAGAGATTTAAGCGCAATCCTCCCCCGTAATGCATGCATAATATAAGGTTAGTGATGTAATCATGTGAAAGCTTTAAATTAAACTCCCCCGTACCTATGCAATTCACTAATCTCTCCCCCGATGGCATTATCAAAAACACTTTTAAGCGAAAATTTGGACAGCATTTCCTCTGTTTGTCATGATTTCCCAAAAAAAAATTAGATAGTAGAAATGCAATCACCCAAATCACCAGAGACAATCAAACCAACAGATCAATCAAGCATATCCAAATGGAACCAAGTAAATCAATATCCAAATGCATATTATAATCAAGCATATTAATTATATAAGCAATAAACCAACTGATTTTATAAACAATGTTTCAAACATGTACATCGAAATAACAGAACAAATAAAAACACTATCATGACAGAGGTCCATGATCACTATCGATGGCCTCGCTATCGCTCTCTACATCGCGAACATCTCCAAGGTCAACATCATTGTCACCGGTGTCAAGGTCGTCCTCGGAGCCAAGAAGTTCCTCATTTTCGCGAGGAACAAAGCGGTGGAGCGGCAGAGGATCAACAAATGATAGTGGAGCAGCGACGAGAGGAGCAGAGGAGGTGGATGGTGCAGTATGTCTGGTGCCCTCCAAATGCGACCGAATGGCAGCAAGCTCCTGATCGGAGTAGTCCATCCTAAGCTCGAGGTGGTCCACCTTCTGCTCAATGCGGTCCAGCCTGGTATCCACTGTGGTGGCCAAACTTCGCATCTCTTGCAGTAGAAGCTCCAATGTGACTGAAGCAGGTGGAGCTGGTGCAGGCTGCTGGTCCTCATCATCATCATCATCATCCGGACCATGAGGGATGTGCCCATAGCTCCCATGAGCCAGATAATGCCATCTCCCATCGACCTTGTACAGCTGAAGCTTTTTCAGAGTGTGCAATCCAATAGATTGAGGTCCCTTGGAGCTGGTATCCTTGGACTCCTCGGCCAGGAGATGCGACAGGTGCTCCCGGATGGCAAAGACCAACATTGCGTAGGGGAGGCGAGTTTTTCTTTTTCTTTACATCCAATGTCATGTGAATGATGTAATTGGCCCGATTGATTGACCTATCGGTGGTCATGGCCCACAAGACCACCACGTCATCACGTAGTATCCGGGAATAATTCCCTCCTCTCGGGAATCGGGCCTCGAACAACCAAGTAATGGAGTACCCTGCTCTCCATTGTTAGGCCGCGCCATAACTCTCTTGTTGTTCCCGGGAAGCAAGAGAGCCGAGCGAATCGGGGACATCAACGCACTCTTATACTCAAACTCGTCACCCCATGCATTTTCGTTGCCATAGAAGCTGGTCCCAAAGATAGGTTAGCTTGGTCAACCTACACCATTCTTCCCGAGTGATCTTAATCTGAGTTTTCTTCACTTTAGAGATCAAGCAATGGTCTTCATACCTCAGGTTGGCATAGAACACACGTACCAGGTTGGGATAGATGGCTTTCTGAATGCTTAAAAATCCAAGCAATCCTAGCCTCTCAAGCAGCTGGAAGCACTGTAGAGGCTCACTCGTGCAGAAGGAGTGAGGAAGATAGCGCGGAGAGATGAGCTTCCTTAGTTGGAAGTTCTTCCTGAAGAGCTCCGCCTTCTTGGTGGTGGAGAAATGTCTAGTGAGATCCAACCCCGAAATGTTGCGTGGGGGAGCACTGGAGGACTCACCAACAGTGGTCCCTGTCCTTGCACGTTTAGTGCGTTGGCTTGGTTCAGCCATGGATGAATGGAAGGGTGTAAGTGGTGTTTGGAGGGTTGTGGCTCATGGGGGACGAAGGGGAGAAGAACGAGAGAGTGTGGGTGAAGGTGTGGGTGGAAATGTGGTTGATTTGGAGGTAATTTGATGGTTGGGTTATGGTGGGGGAGTGATTTCGAGTGAGAGGAGGAGATTTTGGGAGATTTGGTGGAGAAATGAATGAGAAGGAGAGATTTGAGAGTGGAGAGCTTCGTGAAAGCAGAGGAGAAGAAAAGGTAAAAAAAATTCAGAATGATTGCCTTTCGCGCGTCTCGAAGCCTTTTAAACCCCTCTGTAATCGATTACATGGGTTGTGTAATCGATTACATGCTTTCTGTTTGCCCCTATAATCGATTACAATTTCAGTGTAATCGATTACCAGTCTTCTGGGAACCTTGTAATCGATTACAGTATATGTGTAATCGATTACCTGAGTTCTGAAATGATGTAATCGATTACACGGTGTGTGTGTAATCGACATCGGTCTGCGACAGAACCTTTGTAATCGATTACAAGGGTCTTGTAATCGATTACCAAACTACCAAAACTCAGTTTTTGCGTTTCAATCAGCTGAGGATCAATTTTAAGACAATCAAGTTGATTCATAAGCATGCTAAATCAATTTCAAACATCATTTAGGCATGCAATTCACATAGATTTTGATTTAAACACTTAATCATACAAGATTGTTACTTTTACCAAGAATTACCCCATTTTGGATGGATTGGTCAGTTTTTGCATTTCTTGGAGATCTTTGACACGAGGAAGCACCTGCAAAACAACTTAGGGGGAATCTCCGACGCTCAAGTTAGTATAGGAATAAAAATAAAAAATTATGCAGCAAATAACCATGATTATGCAGAAAAGGGCTTGATTATGCAGAAAAAGTTTCTTTATGCAGCAAAATGATGGATTATGCAGCAATTTAGCTTATACATGATTGATCTAATATGCCAAGTTCATTTCTTATATAATAGAAGGCTTCTTTTGCTAAAGGTTTAGTGAAAATGTCTGCTAGTTGCTTAGTGGTTTCCACAAATTCAAGCATGCAATCACCCTTTTGAACATGATCTCTTATGAAATGATGCCTTATTTCAATGTGCTTTGTTCTTGAGTGTAAAATGGGATTCTTAGATAGATTGATTGCACTAGTGTTATCACATCTTATGGGGATGTGATCCACTCAAGACCATAGTCTAGAAGTTGTTGCTTCATCCAAAGGATTTGAGCACAACAACTCCCACCGCAACATATTCAAATTTTCACTGCTTGACAATGCCACACTATTTTGCTTCTTGCTATGCCAAGAAACTAGTGAGCTTCCAAGCAAGTGGCATGTCCCACTAGTACTCTTCCTATCCATTTTGCACCCAAAAAATCAGAATCGAATAACCAACCAAACAACATGAAGCACCCTTAGGGTACCATAATCCCATTTGTGAAGTGCCTATTAGATATTTCATAATACGTTTTACAAAGACTTAGGTGTGATTCTTTAGGATTTGCTTGAAATCTAGCACACATGCATACACTAAACATGATATCTGGTCTACTTGCGGTAAGATAAAGGAGTGAGCCAATTATACCTCTATACTTAGTGATTTCTACCGATTTACCTCCTTCATCCTTGTCCAAGTAACAGAAGTTCCCATTGGTGTAGCCATTTGCTTTGCTCCTTCCATTCCAAACTTCTTGAGCAACTCCTTGCAATATTTTGATTGACTTATGAAAGTCCCATTTCTTGTTTGCTTGATTTGAAGTCCAAGGAAGAAGTTGAGCTCACCCATCATGGACATCTCAAACTCACTTTGCATGATATTGGCAAATTCTTTACAAAGAGAGTCATTAGTAGCACCAAATATAATATCATCAACATATATTTGAACAAGTAAAATGTCATGTTTTTTATGTTTGATGAAAAGAGTTGTGTCAACCTTTCCCCTAGAGAAACCATTTTCCAAAAGAAACTTGCTCAACCTTTCATACCAAGCTCTAGGAGCTTGTTTTAAGCCATACAAGGCCTTTTTAAGTTTAAAAACATGGTTGGGCAACTCAAAGTTTTCAAAACCGGGAGGTTGATCAACATATACTTCTTCTTGTATGAGACCATTTAAAAAGGCACTTTTGACATCCATTTGAAAGAGTTTGAAATCCATGATGCAAGCATATGCAAGTAACATTCTAATGGCTTCTAGTCTAGCTACGGGAGCATACGTTTCTTCATAATCTATACCTTCTTCTTGATTATACCCCTTAGCTACAAGCCTAACCTTGTTTCTTATTATTAAGCCCGTTTCATCAAGTTTGTTCCTAAAAACCCATTTGGTGCCAATTATTGGATGATCATTGGGCCTTGGGACTAATTCCCAAACTTGATTCCTTTCAAATTGATTTAATTCATCTTGCATGGCCAAGATCCAATGTTCATCATTAATGGCCTCATTTATGTTTTTAGGTTCAACTTGAGAAACAAAAGTCATATAATTACATGCATCTCTAAGAGAGTTACGAGTGATTACCCCTTTTGATACATCACCTATCACTTTGTCAAGAGGATGATATCTTGATGTTTTCCATTCCTTGGGAAGATCCATGATTTGAGAGTCCTCTTGTCTTGGGGAATCATATGGGCTTTCTTCTTGCTTCTTGACTTCTTCTTCTTAATTTCCAAGGTGAATTCTTGCAAGGTTTTCTGCAACATCATCAATAAGCTCCTTTCTTGGCTCGTTTGGGTTAGTCTCATCAAATGCAACATGTATGGACTCTTCTATGGTCATTGTTCGTTTGTTATAAACCCTAAAGGCCTTACTATGTATAGAATAACCAAGAAAGATTCCCTCATCAGATTTTGCATCAAACTTCCCCAAGTTATCCTTTCCATTATTTAGAACAAAACATTTACATCCAAAGACATGAAAATGTGAGACATTTGGTTTCCTTCCTTTGTATAGTTCATAGGGGGTTTTCTTTAAAATTGGCCTTATTAGAGCCCTATTCATAACATAACAAGCGGTGTTAACCGCATCCGCCCAAAAATACTTAGGAAGGTTGGCCTCATTGAGCATAGTTCTTGCCATTTCTTCTAAAGATCGATTTTTTCTTTCTACAACACCATTTTGTTGTGGTGTTCTAGGGGCTGAAAAATTATACTCAATGCCATGTTCATCACAAAACGTTTCAAATTCATGGTTTTCAAATTCACCACCATGATCACTTCTTATGGATGCAATACAAAAACCTTTTTCGTTTTGGATAACTTTAGCAAGCTTTTTGAATGATTGAAAAGCATCATTTTTGTGAGATAAAAATAATGTCCATGTAAACCTAGAAAAATCGTCCACAATCACTAAGGTATAGTAATTCCCACCAAAGCTCATAGTTCTAGGGGGACCAAAAAGATCCATGTGCAAAAGTTGTAGAGGTCTTGAAGTTGAAACCACATTTTTAGCTTTAAAAGAGACCTTTACTTGTTTTCCCTTTTGACATGCATCACAAAGTTTATCTTTTTCAAATTTGAGCTTTGGAAGACCAATTACTAGTTCTTTAGAAACTAATTTGTTTAAGTGATCCATGTGAATGTGAGCAATTCTTCTATGCCATAACCATGAATCATTTTCTCTAGTCATAAAGCAATTAGCATCATTTGAGGAAATGTCATCAAGGCTAATCATATATATGTTATTGACCCTATGACCAATAAACCTAACATGTTTATCATCCTTACTCTCAATTATGCAACAATTTGAATCAAATATAACTCTACTATTGCCTTTATCACATAATTGACTAATACTAAGCAAATTATGTTTAAGTCCTTCAACAAGTAAAACATTATCAATAGATGATGAAGGAGTCTTACCAACTTTGCCAATTCCAAGAATCTTCCCTTTGTTGTTGTCACCATATGTGACATGACCATGTTTCTTGAGAGTAAGGGAGGAGAACTTGGACCCATCACCGGTCATGTGCTTGGAGCAACCACTATCAAGATACCAATTTGAGCTCTTGGTCTTCAAGCACACCTACAACACATATTCAAGTTTTAACTTTTGGTACCCAAATTGTCTTGGGTCCTTGTGTGTTAGAGTTAGGCATGGTGCCTTTAGGAACCCAAACCCTTTTTATTCCAACTTTAGTATTTATATTCTTTCTAATATTGCAAGTGGATGCACTATGCCCTTTCCTACCACAATGAAAACATTTGATAAAGGGGGTACTTGAAGTTTTAGATGGAACAAAGAAATTATTGTAGGATTTTTGATGATTATTTGGATTGTATCCCAATCCGGCTTTTTGAAAAACACACCTTTGTTTACTTAGTAGCATGTTCAAATTATCTCTTCCCATAGTAAATTTTGCAAGAGTGTTTTTCAAGTCCTCAATTTCTTTTTCAAAAGCTTTACATGATAAACAAGGTAATGATATGGATGCATTATCATGTGAGGAACAAGTCATGCATGATGAATTAGCATCTATGAGTCCTAAGGTCTCATTTTCAATTTTAAGTTCATTTATCTCCTTAGTTAAAGTAGAAACTTTGTTTGTCAATAGGGAGATTGTTTTATTTGAAGATAAAATCATTTTAGTGAGTCTCAAGGATTCATCATGCAATTCTTGAAAGGCATCTTGCAATTCATCATAAGTAGGTGGAGGTTCTAGGTTAGAAGAGGTTACCTCGGTGTCGCTTTCTCCACCTTCTTCTCCTTGAGCCATGAGGCAAAGATGGGCTTCTTCATTTTCCGAGTCGTCGGAAGAACTTAAGTCATTGTCCTCCCAAGCTATGTATGCTCTTCTTCCTTTCTTTTCCTTGGAGGGTCTTTTCTCAAACTTCTCCATCTTCTTGAGATATGTGGGACACTCTATTTTCATATGCCCCGGTTTTCCGCATTCGTAGCATTTTGGAGGAGTAGAGGATCCTTCTCCTTTGTGATATGCTTTCTTTTGAGGAAAGGGTGGTCTTCTTTGAAGTCCCTTTTTCTTTAGGAATCTTCCGAATTTTCTCACAAGGAGACTAAGATTCTCCTCACTTAGTTCAATATTTTCAGCATCCTCTTCACCATCTTCATCATCATCTTCAAGTATGGAAGAGGTGGCTTTGAGTGCAATTCCCTTTTTCTTCTTATCTTGCTCCTCATTTTGACTTAATCAGTTTAGTTCCAACTCATGCTCTTGAAGCTTTCCAAAGAGAGTGGCCAAAGTCATTGCGGCAAGATTCCTTGATTCCGATATTGCCGTCACCTTGGGTTGCCAATTTCTGCTCAAACATCTCAAAACTTTGTTAATAAGATCTTCATTGGCAAAAGTTTTTCCCAATGAAGCAAGATGATTAATTATATGAGTAAAACGTTTTTGCATTTCTTGAATGCTTTCCCCTTGGTTCATTCTAAACAATTCATATTCGTGAGTGAGTGTGTTAATCCTAGATCTTTTTACCTCACTTGTACCTTCATGAGTTACTTGCAATGTATCCCACATTTCTTGAGCGGTCTTACAATTTGACACCCTAAAGAACTCATCATATCCTAAAGAGGTAGTAATGATATTCTTGGCTCTCAAGTTGTATTGAACCTTTTTCTTGTCATCATCGGTCCATTCATTTCTTGGTGTATTTGTTCTAACACCATCAACTAGACGTGTGGGGGATAAAAGGACCATTTTCAACAAAGATCCCACACATCAATATCAATAGCTTCAATAAAAATCTTCATTCTTTCTTTCCAATATGCATAACCGTCCCCGTTGAAAAAGGGAGGCCTATTTATAGAAGAACTTTCATTAGAAAAACCATTTGAAGCCATCTTTACTCTTGAAGCGGCTAAGCTCTTTATACAAGAGTCTAGCTCTGATACCACTTGTTACCAAGTGGCTTCAATACTCAAGAGGGGGTGAATTGAGTTTGTAAAACAAGTTCGCAATTCTTTCGCAAAACACTTGACTATTGATTTTCGTTGAAGCTATTGACTAATTGAAATGAATGAATTGATAAGAACAATGTATATTGCTTAATAACCAACCAAGAGAGAAGTAATCAAGTAAGAGTACAAGCAATGCACAAATATAAAGAGAAGGGTTTAGAGAAAACAAACTCAATCGTTTATCCTGGTTCGATCACCAATCCACTTGTGATCTACGTCCAGTCCCCAAGCAACAACTTGAGATTTTCCACTATATCTTCAAGCTTCAATAGGTGCTTGAATACCTTTACAAACTTGAGCCCTCAACTCCTTGGGATGCCTCACCCTTGAGCTTGAGTCTCTTCAAACAAAGGGATGCCTCACTGACGAGCGCCGAACTCAGTCAAAATTATAACCGAAGTTATTACCTAAACTTGTAGTATAGTGAACAACACCGGATCGTCTCCTCAAGGATCGTGATGCAATTTGATCAAATCAAGTGAAAGTTAGAAAAAGGGGGGTTTTGATGGTTCAAGGATTGCAGTGACAGGATTTAAAGAGAAATAACAATTAAAAGAATAGTCAATTCAGAAATCTATCCGAGATTGGGTGGATTCAATCATAGACCTTTCAACCAACACCTGAAATACATTTGAATGGTTAACTTGGATCTAACCGAGATCTCTCGCATCGATCCGAATTCATACTAGACAATCGTCCAAAGATTCAATTGACAAGTGATAAACATAAATCCGCAATCGCACCATTCATGTAAATATATGTCAATTTAAGCACCGAATTCAATTAACCTAGGCACAAATCAAGTAACCTAACCTCTTCAATTACGTGATTAGTTTAGATCAATCAGTTCTGAATTTTATCACAATACTTAATCTTAAACCAAGATCAAATCGGATCAAACATAAACGAATCACCATTCATGCATTCAAGATCAAGAGAACAGAAGAAGAAGAGAAGAGAGAATTCAAATATAAATCAAATACATTACATAACCAAGGTCTCAAGAATCCAAGCCACAATCTCTTCAAGAGTCCCGAATTGACTAGAAGTGACTTAGCTCTCCATTACAATGAAGGAAAAATATACAAGAACTATGAAAAGCTATTTCTAACACCAAGTGTGTGTTGTCTTCAGAGCTCTCCACATGCTTCCTTTTATAGAGGATTCAGAGTAGTAGTAGATGGGTAGATGAGATTAGTAGGTGGAATTAGTAGGTGAGCTTGGTAGGTGAGATTGGTAGATGAGCTTGGTAGGTGAGATTGGTAGGTGAGCTTGGTAGGTGAGCTTCCTTGTCTCCGAAAGTATTCATTGCTGAACTCATTGATTTCGTCATTTCTGAGCCAAGTGGTCTTCATGAAAGTTCTAGGAAATTGTCTAAGCTTTCCAATGGCTCTGGAAGCACCCAAAAATTCGTCCTACAGCCCAAGATATGACTCAATTACTACAGACTGTTCAGGACCAGTTTCAGCACCTCTGTTTTGACTTTCAGACCCAATATCTCCATCAAGGAGCCCGAATCAAGTTTTGTGTTTGTCATGAAAGTTGTACATATGGGTCTTAACTTTCAGATTACAAATTTTCAGCCCATTCTATAAACTCAAACTCGAATTATGTTCTGGTTACTACACACTGTTCGGGTTCCAGTCACATATCCCGTATTCTGATTTCCATGCCCAATTAGCTCGACTAGATGTTTGATTTTGACTCTGAGCTCTTCATCAAAGTTGTAGAGCTCTCTTTTATCTTTCCTACAAGGTAAAATTCATAATTATCATACATTTAGAACTCAAGATATGGCTAAAATACAGAAACAGTGTAAGACCCGAATAATGCTGAAAAAAAATCAATTAAGTCCGATTCGAGTTCAAACTTACAAAACATAATCAAATTCAGTCAATTAAGTACATGAAGAGTGTAAATAACTAAACATAAGGGTTTCTTAATGAATAAAATATGTGATTATCACTCACCCTTTACAAATTGAGGGATGCCTCACCCTCTATCTTATACAGCAATTTAGATAGAATTTGAGAAGCTCTCACTAGAGTAGATGATACAAATTGAAGTTCTAATAATGCTCACAAGGATATCTCAAAGATTGGACAAAAACAGAGCAAGAGAGATTTCAGAGTTTGATTCTCGTATGATGTGTTGCTATGATATTTTTAGGTTCAAGAACAACCCTTAATGATGCCCCAGCCATTGTATTTAAAGCCCATTCATTAAAAGAGTCATTGGGGGTGGTTAAAGCCAAGCATTCAATGCATTCAATATAGCTGTTGGGCATGTCAGAACCTTGGTAATCGATTACAAGCCTTTGGTAATCGATTACATGGAAAATACAACGTGTTCTTGGCTTTCTGGGCTTGTGGTAATCGATTACATGACCTGTGTAATCGATTACACGCCCTCTGACTTCATGGTAATTGATTACAATATTGATGTAATCGATTACATGTCCCTTTTGGTCGTGTTCTTGGCTTTCTGGGAACATGGTAATCGATTAAATGACTTGGTGTAATCGATTACACGTTCTCTGACTTTCTAGTAATCGATTACAATATTGATGTAATCGATTACATGCCCCTTTTGGTCGTGTTCTTGGCTTTCTGGGAACATGGTAATCGATTACATGACTTGGTGTAATCGATTACACGTTCTCGACTTTTTCGTGTAATCGATTACAATATTGATGTAATCGATTACAAAGGCTTCTGTTTAGCTTGTAATCGATTACTAAACTCGTAATCGATTACACTATACCTTAAACTCATTTTTCAAGCCTTAAAACTGCTTTTATATCATTCCTAAGCTTTAGAAAACATGGATTAAACAAAATGTAGCATTGTTTGGCATGATCCAGGATAAAAGAAGTTCTCTTTTTAGGAATTTATCTTTGAAACCCATATTGATTAAAATCATTTTTGAAAAACCATTTGAGATATCTTTGGAGCATTTAACATTGATGTACTTATGCCTATATCTAAGCCTCTTGATTTCTTCCTTTGATACTTGGCTTTCTCATTTGCTCTTTGGTCTTCATCTTTGACTTTGTTATCATCAAAAACCATTTGACATGCTTCGAGACACATGCATTCACAGGAATGACTTTGTCATTCGTATTATTCTTTGCTACCGTACTGGTACTGGTGAAAGGGGATCTCACCTCTTTACTGTATTGTTTGTTGTGTTGTTTTACTTAAATTCATATAGTAGACGAAGCAAATTTCTTAGACCCATTGGAGGTAAACTTCTGATGATGGTGACGGCGTCGAGGAGTAATCTTCCAAGTTTCAACAGGATGCAGTTTGGTGGAGAAATGGAACATGTAGGTTGGGTTTTCTCGTTAGTGTTGTTACCGTGCTATTAGTAGTACCCGTCTTTGGGTTTGCTACTGTTTCTCTGAGTCTGTAAATGTTATGTTTTAATTTGTTATTGAATATTTTGTGGAATATATAATATGTGTATTAATTAATTCAATTTAATTTCTATTTTACTTATAATTTTTGGTAAGTTTATATTTCCGCGAAAAGAAATTTTAAAATTCATCCTTCAGAATTCAAAGCTTTTATAAAATGATTTTATTTGGTTTTATGTTTTATTTAAAAATGTGACGCCCTACGGAGGGTGTTACAGGTGTAGTGTTGGTGGAGAAGGATGGAGATCTCAAGACTCAAATTAAAAAAAAAAACCTTAGGAATGGATTTGTAAAATAAAGAACATTTAGATTAAAACTTAATTTATACCTCAATTTCCAACACACAACTCAGTTTTATATATTGTGACTACATGTCTTTTAGACATTGGTCCACCTAAGATTGGGCTTCAAAACCCATTTCATTTGTTATGTACTAGAGAGGTCACCTTTTCATTCATGCCAAATAACTTAATCATCTTTTTATCATCTATTAATATTAATGATTGATGGAGACCCTTAAGTGCTTTCATGTGTGATTTGTGACATGTGAAAGATAAATTGCATTAGGAATTAGAAATTTGTTTTTGAAAGAATTTGGGGAATTGGTGCAATTTAGCCCTCTAAAATGTGTGACTTTCTGTTTTAAAGTTATGGCAGATAAATTTAAAATTTTGGCTCAAAAGAAGCTGACCCAAGATCTCTTTGGAGTAGAAACAATATTCGAATTTGGACAAATTAATGTAGTTCCAACATAGTTCTCATTCTTGTTTTCCTGATGTTGTCTTCTAAAAGTTAAATTTACATGCCTTTTAAATCTATTTGACAAGTACAAGTATGTGCTTATTAAACACAATAGAGAAGTAAATGGGAACATGTTTTTTCTTTTAACTAATGAAGTCTATGATTTGCCATGGATTAAAAAATTAATATTTTTTGTACATAAGAGATGATAGGTTAAAATATAGCTGAAATAACATGATTAAAATTTGATTTTGATATCAAATTAATACTTAAATAGACTTTATACCATTTACAATGTAAGGCTCTTGAACATATATACCATTCTAATGTACTTTCTTGATATATTCTTATTATAACATATCAAGCACCTTAATTTTTAGTAACATACTAAATATGAAAGATATATAAAATTGTATAATATGCTCCTAGGAAACATTTAGAGAAAGGGAAACTGTTAGAACAAGTAATAAAACTCCAAATTATAACTGGTTCTTTTTTCTGTGCTAGGCATCCATTAATTCATCATGATTTTCTTAATTGACTAGGGGTTCTTAGCTAATTTTTTCTTTGGCATTTTTCATTTTTATATAATTAAATTATTATTTATTCAATAGTCATTCTGGGATTAATAATGCTATCACAATGGTACTATTTATAGTAAACATGGTTATATAAGATAAATTCTAATGCATCTTACATAAGCATTAATCTACAAGATTGGAACTTAATATATGTATAGCAAATGAGTTAAATGACCTAACGTGATTGACATGATTATCACTAATCAACCAAAAACCTTGCAAGTCAAGAGGCACTGTCCAATTTTATCTTTTATTCAAAACCAAGTGATCACATACCTGTAAGAGAATAATATGGCTCACATGTGTACAAATTTGATAAGTCACGGTTTAGGTGAGTTACAAAGTCATGCCCATAATATAAATGTAATCAGGCTCACATGTGGAAATATAATAAGTCATGAGTTATGGTTTAAGCATCTAAGGAGGATCAAACCATATAAGTTATGGTTATCTAATGGCTATGATCATATATGAAAATTAAAATATGAGTTATGGTTTTTTAATGGGAATTAAATCATATAACTTTTGGTTTACCTTGATGGAAGGTAACAATTGGGAATGGTACTAAAAGGGTCCCTAGCCTAGCCTATAAATTGTCTGTGTGACCATTAACAAAGGCACCACCACAAAACTAAAGAATAGGCTAGAGGTTAAAAGATCTCTTATACACTCTTCAATCCAAGATTTTTCTTTAAGAAAGTTGTGTGCTATGGCTAGATGTATATAGATATGACCCTTACACTTAGTATCTTCATTTTTATTCTAACAATTGGTATCAGAACATGGATTTGCCTTTTCCTAGCATAAGTCTAAGGTGTTATACTATGCTATCATCAATCTATCTAAATTTAATGTTTTCCTTGGTCTTCTTTCCTATTTTGGTTGTATTACATGAACTAAATAATTCTAAATATTTTGGGTTTATTTTGGTTAAGTAATGTGTTCATTTAATTGTTTTGAAAAAGAAGAAATATAGAAAATTGAGATTTTTTTTATCTCATTATGATTACCTATTGTTTGCAATTATTATGGTGGTTCTCAATTTGGTTGAAGAAGAATGACTGTAATATATAGTTTATTATCTTATTGTTTGCCATATTTTTAATTTAAATTTCACTATTTGTGGAATTTTTTGTTGATATTTGCTATAATAGTCATTTATTCTATATGAAAAGTTAAGGTTTATATATCCTCTTCTAATGCCAAATTTGTCAACATAAAGAATTTAGTTGACTATGATTTTTGTGATTCAGGAATAGCCAAAGCATCTTGAGTCACGAAAATTATACAAGAATATGGTATTCAACTATTAATTAATTTGTAAGGAAAATAAATACTTGCCCCATAGGGAGGTATTTGTTTTAATTGAATTAATTAAAATAAGGAAATGATTAAAGCTTAAAAATTGAGATATTCTTAGGCCTATAGTTATGGAATGTTTTGATCTTTATCATATAGAATCGTTGTAAGTTCATACGTGATGTAACCTCTACCAACAACAAGGCTTGAATTTACAATATTTGAAGGTTGATTGTGTTCATGGCATTAATATATCTTTTTGTTCATGCAATAATTTCTACTACTTTTTTCAATGATTTTTCTTCTGTCCCAATGTTATTTGGTGATAATTTTTATGACTAGAAAGAAAAGGTCATCTTGGCCTAAGGATGCATGGACCTTGATTTGGCACTTTGTGAGAATGAACCATCTGCCCTCATGGAATTAACTACACCAAATGAAAAAGCTTTGTATGAGAAATGGGAGTGATCCAATCACTTGAGCTTGGTGCTCAGAAAGTCTCATATAAGCAAAAGTATCAGAGGATCCATTCCTAACCATAAAACGGTTAAGGACTTCATGAAGGCAATTGAGGAACAATTTGTCAAGTCTGAGAAAGCATTGGCTAGCACTCTGTTGAAAAGACTTAGGCATAAGGTTTAACAATGCAAAAGGTGTGTGTAAGCATTCATGAAATTGAGGAACATTACTTTTCAATTGACATCACTAAAGATTGAGACTTCAAAACCTTTCTTGGTGCATTTTATTTTGAGCTCTCTTCCCAGTGATCTTACACCACTTAAGGTCTTTTATAACACAACTAAGAAAAATTAGTGAGTTAATGAATTTTTGACAATGTGTCTTCAAGAGGAAGAGAGAATTAAGCATGAGGAACTAGAAAGTGCTCATCTAGTGACTCATGGAAATGCTAAGTGAAAAGTGTTCTACTTAAAAAGAAGATTGCAAAAATAAATACCAAATAAGACTAATGGTAAGAAGATTGTATGCTTCTGCTTCTTTTGCAAGAAGAATGAACACATGAAAAAGAATTGCTCTAAATATCAAGCATGGCTTAAAAAGAAAGGTACTTTTAGAGCTCTTGTATATCATGAATCTAATTTTATTGATGTTTCTAGCAATACATGGTGGATTGATTATGGTACTACAATTCACATTTCAAATACTATGTAGGGCTTTTTGAACCTAAGAAGCCAAACAAAAGTGTACAAAGCATCTATTCTGGAAATTGGATGTGTTCACAAGTGGAGGCAATGGGGACTTATCGCTTAGTTTTGAGTTCTAAATATGTTTTAGATTTGGAAAATACTTTTTATGTTCCTTCTTTTTCTAGAAATTTAGTTTCTATTTCCAAGTTGGATTGTTTTGGTTATAAGTTTGTTTTTGGTTTTCATTATTTTGTTGACAATTTATTTAAATTTGAATTAGACTCCAAATATGATGCAATCATTCCACACTGCATGATAAAGTTGGCACTAAACGCACAATGATCAATGCCAATCTTCTCAATTGTGGTATAGGAGATTAGGACATATCTCTATTGAGAGAATCAAGAGTTTGGTAAATGATGGAGTCTTAACTAACAACTCTTGATTTTTTTTTTATTTTGGTACTTGTATAGATTGCATAAAAGGAAAAGCAAACTAACAAGTCCAATAAAGGTACCAAGAAAAGTTTTGAAATTCTTAAGATCATATATACAGATATTTGTGGACTATTGTCAGAGATATTTTATCTCATTTATAGATGACTAGACAAGATTTATGTATCTATGTCTTCTCTTTGATAAAGTTGAGGCATTAGATGCTTTCGAAACCTACAAAGCAGAAGTAGAGATGCAAATAGACAAAAAGATAAAAAATGATAAAAATTGTAAGATCGGATAGGATGATGAATATTATGGAAGATATATAGAGATAGGACAAATGAAAGGTTCATTTGCTAGATTCCTAGAAGAAGAGGACATAATTGCACAATATACTATGCTTAGCACACCTTATCAAAATGGTTTAGCTAAAAGAAGGAAATGAACACTTATGCACATGGTAAGAAGCATGATTAGTAATTCTAATATGTAACGTCCTGACTTTTGGAAAAATGTCTTTCATGTCCCGAGTGTACTGTTTGATGTTTTTTTTAACTTTAGGATAAATGACGGTTGTGTCCTTTTTGTACTGTTTGTTATTTTTCTGTATGAATTACTGCTTTTTAATACTGTCTGTTATTTTATTTGAACTTTTTGTGTGATTTGCTCCGGGACAGGAAAATAATATTTTTTCGGGCCAGGAAAATCTTATTTTAATTATTCGGAGCTGGGGGATCTTACTAAACCCAATTCTAAATGATACGGTTAGTAATCTTTTAATTTT
This sequence comes from Ormosia emarginata, assembly GCA_029884605.1. Taxonomy (NCBI): domain Eukaryota; kingdom Viridiplantae; phylum Streptophyta; class Magnoliopsida; order Fabales; family Fabaceae; genus Ormosia; species Ormosia emarginata. Next base: position 2,111,410 of record JAQQTP010000075.1, on the reverse strand, counting down.
TAGGATTTTACTGTAAAATAAAATAATTTTATATTATTATAATATTATTTTATTAGTTAATACAAATAAACGGTAATGGACCCGGAAATGTTTTGCGGGACCCATATTTAGTAAAAGCTTAATAGGATTAGTAGCTTAATTAAGCATCATTAGTAGTGGAACATTCAAGAACATGTGACTAAGCTTAATGACTAGGCTTAATTAGTGACTAAGCTTAATGACAAGGCTTAATGACAAGGCTAGGGTTAACCAATGGGAGCTAAGCTTGGTGAGCAAGTTTTAATCCTCACCCTTGATCAATCCTAAGGCTTGGATGGAGCCAACCAAGTGGACACCTCTTGCCCTTTGAAGTCCACGGCCATTTCATCATTCAAGACCATTCTACACTTAATTTTCATGCATTTTCTCTCTTCTCTCTCTTCCAAAAACACAAAAACTCCATTGATGTTTCCTTTGTAAAGCATTCGGCCAAACACCATCCTTCACCATCCATCCATCCAAAATTTCTTCTAACTAACTTTTCTAAACCTAAACACAATTCTAAGAACATCTCTAGTTGAGAGTTCTTGCAAAATCAATCATCTTGGACTTGAAAACCTACTTGGAAGATTTTACCTAGAAGGTGAAACTCTTTGTTTTTCATTTCTAAATTCTTTTTCAAAGTTCTAAGCCATGATTGATCCATGGTTTACACTTTCTTTCATGGTTATAATTTGTAGAAATTTGTTTAAGCTTGTTAGGTGATTTGAAGGAGAAAACCGAAACCCTAGGAAAGGTGTGAAAGAGTTTTTGTCTTCACTTAAGGTAAGAGGAAGACTTAATCTTATCATCCTTGGGTGGTGATAAGAAGATGGACTTTGTTTTGTGATTGTAGAATCCATAAGGATTCATTTGTGTGTTTGTTATAAGCTTTCCTATTTGTTATTTGTATTAATTTGCATGTCTACAAGCTTTGATAAATTTTGTATGTGTTAGAAATGTATGAAAATTTATAGGATGTGAATAATATGTCAAGGATTGCATGAGTGTTCCAAAGAACACAAATGAAGGCTCACGGCCTTGACCAAGAAATGGGAACCAAAATGTTCTCAACAATTTTCTAAAAGTGTGATTGAATTAACCTAGGAAAATTAATAGGTTACAAATTGATTTAAATTAAGAAAAATGAATTTATAGATCAAAGGAAGAAATTAAAGCATTTCGGCCAACATGCCAAAGCCATGTAAATATGATTTCTAAAGTTATTTCCCAAACCATTTTCAAGTAAAGAGAAGTAAGCAATACTAAAAGGAATTTTTTTATAACAATGATTTTGAGGAAATAAAAGGATTTATATTAAGTCTAAGTGGTTAAAATTAAGAATTTAATAGTTGGAAATAAAAACAGTAACTCCTATAAAATTTCTAACGTAGAGCTCATTTCATATTTTGAAGCACGTTAGTAATTTTCAAGGAAGTAATTATATGGTTAAATAAATAATAAAGAAAAGAATTGTTACGAAAAATTAGAAAACCATTATTATGAAATTTTCTAAACAAAATACTCATTAATTTTTATTAAAAACAGACAAATAAGATAGGAAAGATGTCCAAAAGATAGTATACGGTATGAAAAATATTCTACATAGTTTAAATGTACTAGATATTATTTTCTGTTTATTTAAACAGTAGTTTTAAGGAACTTGAGCAAGAAAATGATTTAAAAATCTTACGCGACTGAGAAAATGTTTGAAAAACTTTACGCGATTTTAAAAATAGCAAAATATATTTACGCGATTTAAAAACGTTTATAAAAGTGACGAGATTTTGAAAACGCGATAAAATTTTTACGCGATTGACAAAAATAGTAAGTTTTTTTCTACTGTCGGGCCAAAGTGGTGGACCCGGATAGATGGTGAACAGTATTGCCAGGTGGGTGCGTACTGTATTTATACGCGATTTGCCAGTGAGGGCATATTCGTAATTTTTGCTAGTGAGGGCATATTCATAATTTTTGCCAATGAGGGCATATTTGGAATTTTTTTGTTACAGTATTGCCAGGTGGGTGCGTACTGTACATATTTGGAATTTTTGTTACAGTATTACCAGGTGGGTGCGTACTGTACATATTTGGAATTTTTGCCACAGTATTGCTAGGTAGGTGCGTACTGTACATATCTGGATTTTTTTTCATGCATTGAGTCATGCTTATTTTGGTGGATTGATTGACGAGGTGAATAACATCGTGTTGTCGGTGTGATAAGCTTAGTGTTGTTCAACTCGAATGAACTTGGAGACATTAGTGTGCATAATCCCATTTGTGGACAGTTGGTCGCTCCTCTGGGCCGTGGTAACTGGTAACACACTAATGGACTCGACACGCACTATACTTAATCAAGATCTTGTGAAATCTATTAGTGCAAGCCTGTAGTGACACGACGTATGACAGTGTACTATACCACTATGCTATTTCAGTGGGCTATAGACGCAACGTGTGATAGCGCAATAGTTATGGGCAGTCGACGGTACTAATGGATTTTTGCGGGTCATTCACTCTGATGTCTGTATTTCTTTTAGCTCCATGGAGTAGGGTTGAGTCACATTTCATATATTTTTATCTCATATATTTTAATGCTATTTGTCTATAAATTTCTATTTATTTGTACCCTTATTTATCTGTGTATTTTGGTATATCTGTACCATTATATGTTTTTACATTTCGTTCTATATTACACTACATCTGTGCTATCCTGTATTTTATTTATGCTGTTATAGAATGATATATTGTATGAACTGTTATACTTGTTGTATTATCGTTTTCTTATTTACCATGTTTGTGGTGATATAGATTGTCTTACCTATTTATTGTATGTGCTTTTGTATTTTAAATTATATGGTAAAGAGTTTGAGGAAGAGGAACAACCTCTTGAGTGTAAGTATCCCGAGGAGGAGGAAGATCAGTAAGCCGAAGATCAGTTCTACGATCAAGAACCATCCGATCATCCATATCCTTTGGATTGATTGTGTGGTTATGACGCTACCAGGTTTCTTTGGGTTTGTGCAACTGGAGTTCCATGGAGGCTCTGAAGCCTGGCGTCTGCGAGAGGATAGAGACTCAGTGACGTACGTAGGACGTCTGACCGTGACTATACGTACTGAGTTTGATGGAGTGTCGATCTTTTCCACTCTGCTGTATCTGCATGTGGAGTTGCCGCTATCTCTTAGGCGTCATTGGGGTGGTATGTTTGATGCGCCTAGTGAGATTAGCAGCGTATCGACTGCACGGACCCGTGTCCGTAGAGAGTCGAGGCATCCTAGATATTTATCACCTGAAGTTTCATCTGAGAGTGATCCTTCAGAGAGCTAGATATTTATGATGTGTCCTTGGGCGCGTCTGCGTTTGTATATATAAATCTTTTACTGCTTTGTTTATTGTTCTGTTTTAGTTTTAAATATAAGTAGTTGTACATTACTTGTATAATCTAAAATGAAACCATATGTATATTATGTGTGATGATAGTGAGCTTATTTTATGTTCTGTGTTATTTTATCCCGTAATATTCTGCTTAATCGAAAAAATTTTACAACTCATATTATTATGTAACAAATGTTTTACAACTTGGGTAGATTTTATTTATCTTTCTCTTATTTTCTTTATAAATGTGACATCCTCACAAGGGCGTTACATAATATCCCTTTGAACTTATGGAGTGAGGCTTTAAAAATCGTTGTGTAAATCTTGATCAGGGTTCTATCAAAGGTAGTTCTGTTACCCAAGTGGCTTTAGTACTCAAGAGGGGGGGTGAATTGAGTAATTAAGGATTTTTCGCAAAAGTCTTAAACAAATAAACTATACTGAATTTAATTATTAAAAGTCGTGAATAAGATGAAGATAAGAAGAACAATTAATAATTAAATTGCAAGAATAAATAAAGTGCATAAAGATAAAAGATTAAGGGTAGAAAAAGCAGCACGATATTTATCCCGGTTCGACCACCAACCACTTGTGGCCTACGTCCGAGTCCCCCGAAACACGGTTCGAGATTTTTCACTATTCAATACAAGCTTAAAAACAGGTGCTTGCAACCTTTACACAACAGGGATACCTCACCCTATTTACTAGAGGGATACCTCACCCCCTTTGAAGGATACCTCACCCTCTTTACAACAAGGGATACTTCACCCTTTTACTAGAGGGATACCTCACCCTCACAAATTCACTAAGGGATACCTCACTCTTTTACAGAAGCAGAGAATAGATGAAAAATAAACTCTCACTTAGAGCAGATATTACAAATTGAAGTGCTAATAAGCTCTCTAAAGAATATCTCAAGATTTGGCGAAAAGAGCACAGAAAATATGAAAGAATCACGTTTTAACACAAGCAAATAATTCAAATGATTGGGGCTTCTTCAGAAGAGACCCAAGGTCTCTATTTATAGAGCAATGAAGAAACATAGCCGTTGGAGCAATTAAAAGCAAGTAATTATTGAAATTATGGCCGTTGCTGCCATTTTCGAAAGCTTCGTGAAATTCAATTCTGGAATACGGTATTCGAATGCCTTATGAGGTATTCGAATGCCTCATTTTGAAAAGCTCCGTGAAAACCAGTTCTGAAGAGGGTTATTCGAATACCTTAATAGGTTATTTGAATACCACTGATTTAAAATGATTTTGAGAAACAGTTCAGACACAGGTTATTCGAATACCAAGTGTGGTTATTTGAATACCACTTTGAAAAACAGAAAACGTACAAACTTTAAAACATGGTTATTCGAATACTTTAGAGGGGTATTCGAATACCTATAATAAAATAGGTTTTCTGCAAAAGCAAGTTATTCGGATACTTAATGTGCTATTCGAATACCTTATGGGGTATTCGAATACCTCTGATATAAAATCAGTTTTAAATGCTTTTAAATGTCCAGAAAATGATTGTTTAAGTTTGGAAAAACAATTTTGAAAACATTTCTTTGCAACGCCAAATAATGAGATATCCAAAAGGCTCTTTACAAAGATCCTAAGTCCTAAAGCTATTCTTGAAGATCTTGGACTTGGTCTTCTCATCTTCATGTTTGTCTTCACGTTTGTTATCATCAAAACTATTGTTCATGATAGCTAGCCAATTACATTCTCCCCCTTTTTGATGATGACAAACTAGCATTTGAGAAAAGCATTAGTTCATATAAATTGGAATTCACAAAGTTAGAATGAGAAACTTACTCCTCCTCTTTTTCATAAGAGATGATTTACATCAGAGATATGCACAGCAGCTCCCCCTTACTTTTGGAATTCAATTTCTATTTTTGTTTTGACTTTTTCTCCCTGACTTTTCTCAAACAAAGACATTAAGACATTTAAACTTCTTCTTCCCCTTTTGTCATGATCAAAAAGATGGGGCAAGTATTTTTCTCCCCCTTTTATCATATTAAAACAATATATGCATGTCCTCAAGTTGAATGAATTTTGTCCATTTAAATTTGTGCTTGAGGTAGTGTTCCCCTACAACAAAATTCAGAGTGCTTTCATTGGTATCCATTAATATTGGATCCATAGGGGTTAGTCAAACTCGTAAGCCAATAAGCATTTAAAACAATGAGGCAAAAGCAGCAAATGATTCTTAGGGGCAAAAATATATTTATCGATTAATTTGGCCAAGTAACCACTTGTTTGATATTACTTGTTATTACTTGTTATTACGTTCATACCACTTTGTTTGATACCACTTGTTGTTAAAATGTAAAGCATTTACCACTTGTTATCAATTTCTTATAAATCTTCCATATATAAAAAAAAATATAGATATTAAATATTTCATATACCACTTATTGCGCTTAAATTAGTAGCTAATTACATTAAGCATTTACCTTACAAAGAATTTAAATATGCAGCATATTCTAGAAAAAGGAGGTGAAAGAACAAGCAAAAATATGCATTTAAGAACATCATGTGATTTCTATTTAAGGTACAAAACATAATTTCAAGAACTAAGATGTATTTTATCTAAAGCATGTTATTCATAGTTGGAATATATTTTCATTGCATATGTATAAGAAAAGGAACAGAAACGAAACAGAGAACACGTCGTAAAACTTGCTTTCAGCCATGTGGTATTCGAATACCTTTTGCTGTATTCGAATACCCATCACATTTTATAAACTCCAGAAGGAGCAAGTATTCGAATGCCTTGGAAGGTATTCGAATACTCCAGATAGCATGTGAGAAATACTGATGTGATAGTTATCTAGTTATTCGAATAGCTATATAGTTATTCGAATATTCTAGCTTTATAAAGGCATAAAATTGATGTACTGATGTATGGTATTCGAATACCATGGGAAGGTATTCGAATAGACCTATCAGAAAAACATGGATTTTCACGTACAGATGCAATGGTATTCGAATACCAAAGGGAGGTATTCGAATAACTCAAACATAAAAACATATATTTTACGTCCAGAAGGCATATTTGAGATATGAAAACTTACCTTTTGATGGAAATACTCCTATATAAAATAAATGCAAGTCCAAGTTTGATAGAGACAAGAAGGAGAGCTTGGAATTCATTATAGTCTTGTGCTTGCAGCAACCACTTTCAAAAATGCCGAAGTTAGCTCTTGGCTTTCAAGCACACCTGCAACCCAATTTAATTTTTGATTTTTGGTACCCAAATTTTCTTGGGTCCTTGAGTGTCAGTTTTGGGTATAATACCCTTGGGAACCCATACCATTTTAGTTCTAATTTTTGTATTAATATTTTTCTTTGCATTGCATGTTGATGCACTATGACCCTTCTTCCCACAATAGAAACATTTAATAAATGGGCTACATGAAATGCTAGAATTAACAAAGAAATTTTTATACAATTTTTGTTGATTTTTTGAGTTATATCCTATCCCGGCTTTTTCAAAAACAACTCTTTGTTTTCCTAATATGATATTTAAATTATCTCTACCGAGAGTGAATTTAGAAAGAGTGTTCTTTAAATCTTCAATTTCTTTTTCAAGCATATGACATGAAAAACAAGATGAAGAAGTAGAAGCATGTGAAGAATGAGATGTGCATGCATCAATTAATCCTAATGTCTCATTTTCAATTTTTAATTCTTCAATCTCTTTATTTAAAATATGAATTTGATTTTCTAGAGAAGAGATTTTTTTCTTAGAAGAAGAAATTTGTTTTGTGAGTTTTAAAGTTTCGTCATGCAATTCTTCAAAGGCATCTTGTAATTCATCATAAGAAGGCATTAAAGTAGTATTGGAACTTACCTCATTTTCGCTTTCTTCTTCTTCTCCTTTGGCCATGAAACATAGATGGGCTTCCTCACTATCTGAGCTATCAGTGGAATCCATATCATTGTCATCCCATGCTATGTAGACTTTTCTTTCTTTGGAGGGTTTCTTTTCAACTTTCTTTGGGGGAAAAGGCGATCTTCTTTGAGTTCTCTTTTTCTTTAGGAACTTACCAAATTTTCTTACAAGAAGGCCAAAATTTTATTCATTGATCTCATTGTTTTCAGTGCCTTCTTCATCCTCGTCATCATCATTGTCGATTGTTGAGGAAGTGGCTTTGAGTGCTATCCCCTTTTTCTTTTTATCGTTTTCTTCGCTTTGACTTAATCTGCTCAGTTCTAGTTCGTGCTCATGAAGCTTTCCAAAGAGGGTAGCCAGAGATATTTTTGACAAGTCCCTCGATTCTGATATGGCTGTTACTTTTGGTTGCCAAATCCTGCTAAGACATCTCAATACTTTGTTAATCAAGTCTTCGTTAGTAAAATTCTTTCCTAATGATGCAAGATGATTAACAATGTGGGTGAACCTCTTTTGCATTTCTTGAATGCTTTCTCCTTGGTTCATTGTAAATAATTCATATTCACGAGTTAGAGAATTGATTCTCGACCTCTTAACTTCACTAGTACCCTCATGGGTAACTTGTAAAGTGTCCCACATTTCTTTAGCAGTTTTGCAATTTGAAATTCTAAAAAATTCATCATATCCTAAAGCAGTAGTAATGATATTTTTGGCTATTAAATTATATTGAACTTTTCTTTTATCCACATCAGACCAATCACTTCTAGGTGTCTCAGTTTTTACACCATTGACAACGCGTGTAGGTATAAATGCACCATTTTCGACAGCATCCCACACATCTAGATCAATAGCCTCTAAAAAGATTTTCATTCTTTCCTTCCAATATGCATAACCATCCCCATTGAAAAAAGGTGGTCGATTTATGGAAGTTGCTTCTGATAAAACATTTGATGAAGCCATGTACTCTTGAAGCGGCTAAGCTCTTTATACAAGAGTCTAGCTCTGATACCACTTGTTACCCAAGTGGCTTCAGTACTCAAGAGGGGGGTGAATTGAGTAATTAAGGATTTTTCGCAAAAGTCTTAAACAAATAAACTATACTGAATTTAATTATTAAAAGTCGTGAATAAGATGAAGATAAGAAGAACAATTAATAATTAAATTACAAGAATAAATAAAGTGCATAAAGATAAAAGATTAAGGGTAGAAAAGCAGGCACGATATTTATCCTGGTTCGACCACCAACCACTTGTGGCCTACGTCCAGTCCCCGAAACACAGTTCGAGATTTTTCACTATTCAATACAAGCTTAAAAATAGGTGCTTGCAACATTTACACAACAGGGATACCTCACCCTATTTACTAGATGGATACCTCACCCCCTTTGAAGGATACCTCACCTTCTTTACAACAAGGGATACCTCACCCTCACAAATTCACTAAGGAATACTTCACCCTTTTACAGAAGCAGAGAATAGATGAAAAATAAACTCTCACTTAGAGCAGATATTACAAATTGAAGTGCTAATAAGCTCTCTAAAGAATATCTCAAGATTTGGCGAAAAGAGCACAGAAAATATGAAAGAATCACGTTTTAACACAAGCAAATAATTCAAATGGTTGGGGCTTCTTCAGAAGAGACCCAAGGTCTCTATTTATAGAGCAATGAAGAAACATAGCCGTTGGAGCAATTAAAAGCAAGTAATTATTGAAATTATGGCCATTGCTGCCATTTTCGAAAGCTTCGTGAAATTCAATTCTGGAATACGGTATTCGAATGCCTTATGAGGTATTCGAATGCCTCATTTTGAAAAGCTCCGTGAAAACCAGTTCTGAAGAGGGTTATTCGAATACCTTAATAGGTTATTTGAATACCACGATTTAAAATGATTTTGAGAAACAGTTCAGACACGAGGTTATTCGAATACCAAGTGTGGTTATTCGAATACCACTTTGAAAAACAGAAAACGTACAAACTTTAAAACATGGTTATTCGAATACTTTAGAGGGGTATTCGAATACCTATAATAAAACAGGTTTTCTGCAAAAGCAAGTTATTCGGATACTTAATGTGCTATTCGAATACCTTATGGGGTATTTGAATACCTCTGATATAAAATCAGTTTTAAATGCTTTTAAATGTCCAGAAAATGATTGTTTAAGTTTGGAAAAACAATTTTGAAAACATTTCTTTGCAACGCCAAATAATGATATATCCAAAAGGCTCTTTACAAAGATCCTAAGTCCTAAAGCTATTCTTGAAGATCTTGGACTTGGTCTTCTCATCTTCATGTTTGTCTTCACGTTTGTTATCATCAAAACTATTGTTCATGATAGCTAGCCAATTACAAGTTCCAAAATCACCATTTAAATTATGGAATGGATGGAAACCTAGCTTAAGACATCTATACATATAGGGTTGTCCAATTGAGGTGAGGATTTATAATCCACAATTAAAGAAATTTGATACAAGGACAATAAGTGGCCTCTTCGTAGGCTATGCATTAAATTCAAAAGGATTTAGATTTTATTGTTCTTCAAATATACCTAAAATTGTTGAAGCACAAAATGTAGAATTTCTTGAGGATTTTGAGTCAAGTGGGAGTGAATTTCCTCTTCAAGTATCATTTGAAGAAACTAGAGTAACAATTGAACAACCATTGAACTCAAGAAACTTGGTTGAACAACCAATTCAAGAAGAGCAAATACCCCATCAAGAAATTCAAAACATGGAACCAGTTGGTCAAGATCCTGTTCCAAAAGACAATTTAGCAGGGGTAAGAAAATCCACAAAAATTAAAAGGTTTGCAATTTCTAATGACTACTATGTATACATTCAAGAGATTGATAATGATATCAATCTTAAGGATGATCCTAAGTCATTTTCACAAGCCATAAATGATGAAAATTCTGCACTTTGATATGAAGCCATGAAGGAAGAGATAGAATCTGTAGCAAACAATCAAGTTTAGGATTTTGTTAAGCTACCAGAAGGAGTTGTGGCCATTGACTGCAAATGGGTTTATAAAACCAAAAGGGACTCATCTAGTAATATAGAATGATATAAGGTCAGGCTTGTTGCCAAGTGTTTCACTCAAAATGAAGGTATTGACTACCATGAAACCTTATCTCTAGTTTCTAAGAAAGATTAATTAAGGATCATTATGGCTTCAACACCTCATTTTATTTAGAGATACATCACATGAATGTGAAAATGGCATTTTTGCATGAGGATCTTGAGGGGAAGGTATATACGGTTCAACATGAAGGATTTGTTTCAGAAAAGGGAAGTCAATTCATCTGCAAGTTAAATAAATCCATATATGGACTTAAGCAAGCCTCCCGACAATGGTATACAAAATTTTATAGTATAATTACAACACATGATTTTACATAAAACATTGTTGATCAATGTATATACCTAAGGTTAGTATGAGCAAATACATATTTTTTTTATCTTATATGTGGATGATATTTTACTTGCATGTAATGATCTAGGCATGCTACATGACATTAAGCAATTTCTCTCTAAATGTTTTGAGATGAAGGATCTTAGAGAGGTCTTATATGTCATTGGCATAGAGATACATAGAGACAGAGCCCAGAGGACATTAGGATTGTCTCAAAAGGGCTATATTGACAAAATTTTAGACAGATTCAGGATGAATAATTGTTCACCTATAGTAACTCCTATTCTTGAAAAGGACAAGTTCAATCTAAGTCAGTGTCTGTAAAATACTTTAGAACAACAAGAGATGAAAAAAAGTACCATACGCATCAATAATGGAAAATCTAATGTATGTACAAATCTATACAAGGCCATACATTGCATTTGCCATTGGGATATTGGGTAAGTACCAAAGTAATTCAGGATTTGAGCATTGGAAAGCTGCTAGGAAGGTTTTAAGGTATCTATAAGGAACAAAAGATTATAAGCTCACATATAGGCACACAGATGTTCTTGAAGTGGAAGGGTATTCATATTTGTATTTTGCTAGATGTTTAGATAGTCGTAAATGCACTTCAGGATATGTGTTTATGCTTGCTAGATGAGTTGTATCATGGAAAAATAGTAAACAAACCATTGTTACTTCTTCTACTATAGAAGCAGAATTCATAACTTGTCATGAAGCCACATCGCGGGCAATTTGGTTGAGGAATTTTATTACAGAGCTTAAAATTATTGACTCTATCTTAAAGTAATTAAGGATTTATTGCGATAATGCAGCAACAATATTCTTCTCTAATAATAACAAAAGTGGAAGTAAGAATAAGCATATCGATTCTTGTTGTCAGAGATCACATTAAAGAACACAAAGTTATTATTGAGCATATTAGTACTGATCTCATGATTGCAGATCCTATGACTAAAGGTTTGCAGGCTAAGTCATACAAGGATCATGTAGAACATATAGCGTTAACCACATCTTGTAATGTGAATTTTTAGTTTATCTCCTGAAATATATTGTACCTGCTATTTGGAAATTTTAAGGAATAAAATAGTTTATTTTGTACATATAAAGTTTTAACAATATGTTATCTATAGGACACTAAAGTTTGGACCCTCAATGAAATTAAACTTGTCTCATTTAGAAATTATCTAGTCTTGTAGTACATGGAAGGGAATGCTTATGTTAGAGCAAGACCGCCATGACTCTTGGTTAGAAATTTTTATTGAGTCAAGTACAAATTTGAGACTAATTAATTGGGCAATAAAGTTTGGAAATAAAGATTTAACAAAGTGACATATGAATAATAACAATGTATTTTATTCAATTTATAATCCTCTCACTAGGCTTCTTAAGGTTTAATTTAGCTTAATTAAGTTGATTTTGTCACATTTTATGAAATTAAGCTTAATTGGATCATTGAAGAAATTATTGCTTGAATTATCATTAATTTAGGTGATTGCATTCTTAAGTAAAGTGGCCACAATTTGAGTTGCAATTATTTGATTAATGTGATTCTGGTCTTGTTGGAAAGTTAAGATAATTCTCTAATAACTATTCACTTGATAGCAAGAGTCATATTGATAGCAGTATATTTTATTCATTGTATAATCTTCTCACTTGAATTTTTCAGTAAACTAGTTATAATTTGAGTTACAAATATCCGATTAATGTGATTTTGGTCTTGTTTTAAAGCTAAGACAAATTTCTACAACTTTCATGAAGACCTCAAGACCGGGAACACACATTTGGATAATTCAAATTGGAGTTGAAGCAAAATCTAGAGTTTTGAATCTGACAACTTGACCTCTATGCACTCATTAGGCTATATCTCGAGATATAGGAGTTCAACAATTCTGAAATTTTGATAATGGAGATCCATATCTACAACTTTCATGAAGAATACAAGAGCTAAATCGAAAGTCTTGAAGGTGATATTAGGCTTAGAAGTCAGAACAGAGGAGCTGAAGTTGGGCCTGACTCATAAGCAGTAATTTCGGGCTATAGGTGGTGGATTTGGATGAAACTGGCGGCTATGGAAAGCTAAGTCAATTTCCTAGAGCTTTCATAAAGACCACTTGATGAGGAAATGACGCATGCCATGAGCTCAAAGCAGACATATTTCAGAGACTAGAATCTCTATAATTTAAGCTTATTCATCATCATCAAGCAACTATTTTGGCATTTACTTCTCATCATCAAACAAATTCATTGTCTTCTTGTATTCCTTGAGCTCTATAAAAGGGAGCTTGGGTGCTCATTTAGATCATCTTTGATCTTAGTTTAGTTTATGCTATTGTGTTATTTATTTCTATTGTTAGAGTTTTCTTTGTTCTAAATTAAATTATGTTCATCTTTTTCTTCCTATCTCTTTCTTTCTTCTTATTCATAGGTAACTAATTTTCATTTTGCTTGGGTGAAAGGGTGAAGCTTTTAATAATAAGTTGAGATTAGATTAATTTCCTTCTTGTGCTTAAATGATATATTTTTAAGTGATCATTATATGTGTTGTGTGTTGTTTCCAATCAATTTAGAAACCCTTCTTGTATGTTGAAGAACTTGATTCATTGTAGACAAGACGTTGGCACAGTGGATGCTTGCGACCATTTACAAGTGTTTATGGATAATTAAGAACAATAATATGATTACATATATAATCTAAATTGAACTTTGAATGTTAAATCTTCCGATTGGAACCTCCATTATATGTGATTTCAATTGAGTTATAAAAAGAAATAATCTTGTCTTTAATTTATTACCAAGAGTAGATCTTCTAACCCAAGCAAATCATTTTCATATGTGAATAAGTTTTATTACCTTTAGTATTGTGACAAATCTGCTCCTTACCTCAAAGAATTTTTCTTTATCAATTTCCTGTAGATCGACCTCGGACTCCCGAGAATATACTACTTAAAACAATCTGCACTTGGGTTTGAAACTTTTAATTTCCCATCAAGTTTTTGGCGCCGTTGTCGGAAACTTGATTTGAAGTTCAAATTTATTGAGGCTCTCTTTTTGTAAGTAAACTTCAACAACAGGTATATTCTTCCTCTACTGTTTTTACTTTTTAATTTACTAACTTACTAATTAACTTACTAACTTATTAACTAACTTTTATATTTATGTCATTTATTTATATTTTCTAACTTCTTAACTTTTATATTTGTGTCATTTATTTTTATTTTTTAATTTTTTTATTTATTTACGTCATTTATTTACGCTTTTTAATATTTTTTATTTACGCTTTTTGTTTTTATTTATTTATTTATTTATTTACGCTTTCGATTTACTAACGTTTTATTTACGTCATTTATTTTACGTATACTAACTTTTTATTTATATTATTTATTTACGCTTTGTACATTATTATTTTTTTATTTTAAGTAATTTATTTTTACTTAATATTTAACGACTGGTTTATACTGCCTACTAGTACATTATTTTTATTTTACGTCGCTTATTTATGCTTAATTAGTATCGTGATTCAAATTCTAGTTGTTTGGTTAAAATGAATCCTGGTACTTTATATAGTGATTTGTTTGAATCACAATCACATACAATTGACACAATGACTGAAATTGAAGGTGCACATGTTGAACGTGAAAATCAAACACAATGAGCTGAAAATGAAAGTATACATGATGAACGAAAAAATCAATTGTTGCAAACTATGCGTGCATATTTGTAACTACCTCGAAATTTTAGTCCATCATGTTTCATCTTTCCACTCACTGCTAATAATTTTAGATTTAAGCCGGGTATGATTTCTTTACTTCCTAATTTCCATGGTTTAAAATCTAAAAGCTCATATTTACATCTGAAAGAATTTGAGGAAGTTTGTATTGCTTTCAATGATCAAAATTGCACTAAAGAGATTGTTAAACTTAAATTGTTTCTCTTTTTTTTGAAAGATAAAGCAAAAACTTGGCTTAACGCTTTGAAACCAAGATCAATTAGCACATGGCAAGAAATGCAAGGTGAGTTTTTAAAGAAATTTTTTCCAACACTGAAAACCAATGTTTTGAAAAGACAAATCCAAATTTTTTTTCAAAATTCAAATGAAGCGTATTTTCAAAGTTGGGAACGTTTTAAAGATTTGTTAAATTCTTGCTTACATCATGGTTTTGAAAAATGATGAACTATAAGCTTCTTTTATGATGGTTTAACACCTGAAACTAAATAATTTGTGGAAACGATGTGTAATGGTAAGTTTCTTAATAAAGAACTGGAAGAAACTTTAGATTATTTAAACCATTTGGCTGAAAATTCTCAATCTTGGCATGGTACTAATCCTTCTGAAAATTCAATTAGATATAATCTTGCAAATGCTAGTAAAGGAAAATATCATCTTAGTTAAGAAGAAGATCTAAATGCTAGGTACACTAGTTTGGCTAGAAAAGGTTGAATACATGGAATTAGGGACAGTAAAAGAAGTTAAATCTGTGCAAAATAAAGAAGTTTATGGCATTTGTGATGAATTAGGACACTCGACAAATGAATGTCCTAATATTCTTATTTTTAAAAAAGTTATGCATGAGCAAGTAAATGTAATGAACAATTTTAAAAGATATTCACCTCTTCTTTTTCAAATTCTTACAATCTGGGATGGAGAAATCACCCGAATTTCAGTTAGAGGAATAATAATCAAGCACAATTTATGCAACCACCGCCTCCTCAGGAACAACAGGATTCTCAAAATTCTTAAGGATATGCACCTTATGTCCCACCATATAGGAAAAACCTTGAAGGAACATTGAATGCATTCATAGAAAAGCAAGAGGTCATCAATAAACTAAACACTCAAACCATGATTGACATAAAAAACACTCTTTTCGATCTTACTTCTGCACTCACTGTTCACGAGAAAGGAAAATTTCCTTCTCAACCTCAACCGAATCCCAAAGGTCAATATAGTCTAAATGAGGGTAGTTCAGAAAACTAACAAATAAATTAAGTCAATTCTGTGATAACTCTTAGGAATGAAAAAGTTGTTGAAAAAGAAATTTCTGAACCTTGTGAGAAAGATAGTGAATCAATTCCCCAAGATAAGGAAGAGGTTGATAATCCATTTGGTCAAAATGAGACCAAACTCTCATCTCCTCCACCCCCATTTCCTCAAGCATTAAGCAAACCAAGGAAATTGAACCACCACACTGAAATTTTTGAAATTTTTAAACAAGTGAAGGTCAATATTCCGTTGTTAGATGCTATTAAACAGATTCCTTCTTATGTTAAATTTTTTAAGGACTTATGCACTATTAAAAGGAAATTAAATGTAAAAAAAGAATGCCTTTTTTACTGAACATGTAAGTTCCATTATTCAAAGCAATAATGTTTTAAAACATAAAGACCCTGTTGTCCTACAATTTCATGCATTATTGGAGAACATAAAATTGAACAAGCTTTACTTGATCTTGGTACTAGTGTTAATTTGCTTCCATATTCAGTTTATCAACAACTCAACCTTGGTGAGTTAAAACCAATTTTTGTAACTCTTCTACTTGCTGATAAATTAATTAAAATTCCAAAAGGAATAGTGGAAGATGTGTAGGTGCAAGTTGATAAATTCATTTATCCTATAGATTTTATTGTCTTGGAAACTAAACATATGGTTAATAGTTGCAAGTCAATTCCTGTTATTTTAGGTCGCCCATTTTTAGCAACATTTAATGCTTTGATAAATTGTAGAAATGGAGTGATGAAGCTTACATTTGGAAACATGACACTGGAGCTTAATGTTTTCAACATATGCAAGCAACCACAAGAAGTCCATGATGAAAATGAGGAAGCTGATGGGATTGAAGCCATTATAGATGAACATCTTCTAAAAGAGAGTTCTTTTGACCCATGAGAAGTTTGTTTAATTAATTCATTTGATTCAGGTATACAAGTAGATGGTGATATTTCTGAAATATACTCTTTGCTTGATTGTACACAGGCAATAGAATACAAGAGATGGAAGCCTAGATTTAAAGAGCTATAACCTGACACTTTCAGAAATTTCTTATTTAGAGAAGAAATTTAAAGACGAAAAAAATTCCATCTCTAATAGAGACAAAAACAGAGACAGATTTGATGAATTAGAGAGGAAAAATAAAATTTAAAATTTAGAGACGGAATTTAAAGACGGAAATGATCCGTCTCAGAATTTTTCGTCTCTAATTTCATCTCTGTTTGGTCAATTTAAAGTCAAATACACTTAGAGACGGAGTTTAGAGATGAAATTTATCCGTCTTAGATTTTCCATCCCTAATTCCATCTCTATTCGGTCAATGTGATGGTTTAAAAAGTCAAATATATTTAGAGACGAAATTTAGAAATGAAATTTATCTGTCTCTAAATTTTTCATCTCTAATTCTGTCTCTATTTAGTCAAATAAATATTTTTAAAAAAATCAAAATATAGTAGAGACGGATGTGTTCCGTCTCTAAATTATATATATTATTTAATTATAATTTTTTTAAAGATAGAGACAGAATATTGTTAGAGACAGAATATTGTTTTTGTCTCTAAACTTTTTACCTATTTCAACTCAGTACTCAATTCTCTCTCCCTCTCAACCTTCGTTCTCTTATCTCCATCTCTCCCTCTGAACCCTCGTTCTCTTATCTTTGTCTCTTCCTCTAAACCCAAATCTCTCACCACCGCTGACCCTCTCCCTCTCACTCTCGCTGCAGCACTCCACTCTGATCTAGGGTTATGGTGGTTGATGGCTGCACGTGGAGCACGATGCGAACAATGGTGCAGCGAGATACCGAGAGGCGATATGGTGAGCGAATCTGCATGGTGATGGCTCGTGCGGTGGTGCACGTGGTTCCGAGCTTGCGGCATAGGACGGCGTGCAGTGGGTCTGGCAGAAATAGAGGACGGTTGTGATCTGAGGTGGTTCACATGGTGGGTCGCAACCAGATCTAGGCAGAGGAATGCGCAGCTATGGTGCGGACGGTGGCTTGGAATGGTGGCTCGCGGGAGTGTGAAATAAAGTTCGGATGTGTGAAATCCTTATCTATATTATGTCTTGAATAATTATGATAGAACGGTATTCTATTCTCTTTGCTTGCTGGAAGAAACAGTGATAAATTTAGTGGAGACTTTGACAGGTTTACTTAGGAAGGTTATTACTAGATCGTTTTTTAATTTTCCCCCCTTAATCTTGAAATAGGGCTCATTTCAGTGGGAGGAGGGGGAAATAACTCATAGTTCTAATCTAGTGAAGTGAATTAGTACTTCTTTCCACTTTTGATGAATTTGGTCTATTGTTGATATGTTATTTGATTGGTATTGCATATTTGTGCAACAAGCTTTGGTTGGTGAGGCTTCAGGTGAAGAACGACTTTTTTCTTTTGAAAGTAGTTTGATGAGGGATGGCATTGGTTGTGATATTGATTTCTATCTTGAAAAGATCAAGGTTAGTACTTCCCTCTATTTTTCAGTGGTAGTTACTGTCTTTTTGTTTTACTTATCTTATAATTTTCATTTTTGCCTTCTTAAAAGCAAGCTTGGTTCTCTCTTGTTCATTAGTATTATTAGCTAGCTCTGTGATTAGATTTAATATCTGATCATTTCCAGTTTCCACTCCTAGTTTATTCTTAGTGAGCCTAATTGAGGATATTTCTATGTCTGGTCTTCTAAGGAAGGCATATCCATAGGACACAGATAATTAACATTGTCCATCTTAATACTGGTTGAGTACTGGATTTTTTTTCTAAATTAAATGTCTTTCCTAGTTTCAATTAATATTTCTTGAATTTGGTAAACTTCGTCTCTGTAATGGATGTGAAGTTAAAGGGAATTGTCATAGCATGTTTTGCTTAACAGGCTCTTTGACCCTGTATTTTGCCTAAAATGTTTTAACATTTTTGTTATTTTCTTTACTATTAATTTTGCTCTGTTTGCACTAAAGAAGCCTCTCTTGCTTGATCCTTAAGGATATCACAATGTTCCTATCTTACAAGTGTAATTAAAAATTGTTCAGGATATTTGTTTGTACCTTAGTGTTGAAAACTAGACCTAACTGGCTGGTCTAACTGAGTTAACCATGAATCGGTCCTCCAACCAGTTTGGCTAGGCTTGTGAAACCAACAGGTTGTCATGAATTGGTCATGAACTAGCCAAACTGTGTGAATCATTCACAATTTGGTTGGTCAAACCGGTTCACCATTTATTCACCAATTTCACAAAATGGCAGCACCTAGGATTCAAACCGAAGAGCCTTTAGTGGAAGAACACATTGTTTCTGCTATTGTGTTTGGAACAAACTCATTCCTTTCTGACTTATTCCTTTCTTATTACTAGTAAGTATTGCCAAAACAAGTTTTAAAGCTAACATGAAGGCCCTAGCAAAAAATGAAAAGGAGGGACTTCTCAAGGTTATATTTCTATATCTCCCCTCTTTAATGATATTCATGTACAAAAGCTTATTATAATGTTAAATGCTACGGATGAGTACTCTACTAAAGAATTACTTTACTAGTACCAAAATTATTTAGTTATGAGGCTTGTTCTACACTATTATCCTTTTTCAGGTTGATTATTCATTTAACCATGTGCACTGGTTTAATGTGTCTAATTATGCCTGTCATTTGCTAATTTGTGTTGATTTGCCAAAAAAAAAATTCAATGCAATGCTATTAAAGAGAAGAAGTCAGATGAAAACTATTGGGTAGCAGGGTTAAATTCAAGCAAGTTATTTTGTGTGATATGCAGAAATCCTTACATCTTCCCACAGGTTTGAGTAGGACCATTTGATGTATTCCACTTTTCTAATTTGTCTATGACTAAACATTAATTGATATTCACTTGCTTATCAGGTAATGCCTAAACTAGTTCTCACTCTACTAAATCTTTCATTTCCTCTTGTTTCCTTTGATCTGGGATCTGAAGCCCTTGAAAATGAGTTTATAATGAACAACATGCATCTCTTTTAGGTTTGTTCTTGTACCCTTTCTCAAATTTAATGGTCATTATTCTTAGCACCTAAAGGCTAGCAAGCCTGCCGTAAGTCTTGATTCACATCTATCCAATTGATCAAAGGCACTGACAATTTTATTTTCTTATTGGTTGTTTAGCCTCTAATTTATGTTCAAATTATTTTTATCATTGTTGACTTGTTGTTCAATAGCTGAATTAGTAAATATGTCACATGCAGATTCAGATAATAAACTTGTTTCCAAATTTCCAGATATGGAAATTTGGGATTAGGAGATAGAAATGATCGTTGGATCCCTAAAAAAGTTTCTTTTGTTGATGTATGTTGTAACACCCCAACTTTTGGGTGAATGACCGTTGTGTCCCGATTTACTGTTTCTTATTTTTCTGCATGAAATACAAGTATATTTTACAGGCTCTAATTTTATTTGGTCTTTTTGCGTAATTTGCTTCGAGACAGTAAAATAAAATTTTTGTCAAATTTACTGTTTTAAATTTTCTGTGTGATATACAGATATATTTTACTGTCTGTAATTTTATTTGAGTGTTTTGAGTGATTTGCTCGATTGTGGGAAAAAATAGGAAAATGACCATTACGTCCCGAATGTACTGTTTTAAATTTTTCTGCATGATACAGTGTCTTATATTACTGTCTGTGATTTTATTTGGGTGTTTTATGTGATTTGCTTCGAGTCAAGAAATTTAAAATTTCTGGACCGAGGAAATTTTATTATTATTCGGAGCCGGGGGAGCTTACTAAACCCGAAACCGGAGTCAGTTTTTGAAGTTTTATTTTCTTACGATTTTATCTGACAAATAAAATCGGGGTATGTTTTATTATCTATTGGATGATATTTTTCTTGAAAAATATCTAATGGATGATAACTCATCGCAACGGGCCAATAGAAACCTGACACGTGGCGTGACACCTCAGCACCATGACTCAACAGATTCCGGAAGGTTCCAGAAGCAGTGACTCGCCCTGTGACTCACCGTAGTGAATCACCTATTCTAGAAGCTTTTATGATGACTCACCATGCTGGCTCAGCGCTGTGACTCATCATTGATGACTCACCGATGACTCAAGACAACTAGTCATGCCGACTCGGCCAAGTGACTCAAAGATCGTGACTCGCCATGCTGACTCACCTATTTTAGAAAATATCTACGCTGACTCATCATGCTGACTCAACGTAGTGAGTCACGTGTTCTAGAAACTTCTCTTTGATGACTCGCTCTATGACTCATCAAGGGCAATCAGTAGAAAATGATCAGCAATAATTGCTACCCAGCTAAAATAAGAGAAAAATCTAAGTATATTTTATTACCCATTAGACAATAGATACTGACCTTATAAGCAGTAATTATTGTTTATTACTTGCAGTATACCGAAAAATATCCTAAGCCTTCATCTTTTTCATAAAGTCTATAAATAGGAGGGCTTGGATTCATTTGAAATTTTGGCAAGAAGCTTTCACCTCCCTTTTCTCTCCTTGTGTTCCACGGCCATGGCTCTCAAATGGAGACAACCTTCATCCATTCACCTCATTTGCTCTCTTATACATCCTTTTCTCCAAAGAACCAAGAACAAGCAACCAAAATTCTCTTCTTTTCTCTCCCCCATGATTTCGGCCAAGCTCCAAGAAACCTTCTCCAAATTTCTATAATTCCTACCAATATCATTTCTTGAATCCTCTCATCAATCCAAGACACTTACATGTTAGGAATTTCTCAAAATTTCTCCATTTTCATCTTCCTATCAAGCAAAGAACACAAAAGCTCATACCTTTCTCTTCTTCAAGCTCACGGCCAACTATCCCAAAGTCACCTTCCAAGCTTCAATAATTCTAAACAACCTTAGATCTTGAATCTCCATGCAATTCTAAGGAGCTTTCATGTTGGAGATTTTTCTTAAATCATCCATTTTCTATCATGTTCTTCAAAGCTTAAGTTTGAAGCCTTGAAGGTAGGGCTTTGATCTTCATGTTTCTATCCATTTCAAAGTTCTAATCATGATTTTAATCCATGATTATCTTAGTTTAGAGCCTTAGATATTAATATTGTATGTTTTCTTTGATTTTCAAGAAGCTCTTGGTGGAGAAAGTTTACTTGAAGAGGACATACAAGGAGCTTTGGAGGTTCTTCAAGAGGTAAGAGGGAGATTACCCTCATCAACCATGTGTTGGTGGTGAGGAATGTATGTGTTTGTGGTGAAGAATCCATAAGGGTTCATTCACATGATTGTTTATTGTTTTTCCTAATTGGGATTGATTTTGTGTGCAAGCATGTCTAATAGCTTTAATATGTTGTATGTGTTTTATGATTGCTTTAATATATGGTATGTGTTCATAGATGCATAATAAATATTGTAGCATGTAAATAACATACAAGGATTTGCATGAATGTTCCAAAGAACACAAATCCAAGCTCACGGCCTCAATGCAAAAAGGAGAACCAAAATGTTCTCATCAATTTTCTAAAAGTGTGATTTAATTAACCTAGGAAAATTGACAAGTTACCAATTTGTTTAGAGTAAGAAAAATGAATTTATGGATCAATGGATGAAATTATGTATTTCGGCCAACATGCCTAAGTTGAATGTTTTGATTTCTAAAACCATTTTCTAAAACAATGATTTAATGAATTTAGGTAATACAATGAATTGGACATTGATTTAGAAGATGAAAAATAATTTAAAGATCAAATGCAAAGACTTTGTTAAATTTGGCCAACATGCCACATACCTTTGATCCAAATTTATTTTCTAACTATTGACTAGATAATTTAATTAGATCAAGAGTTTTATAAGAGATTAAATGTATGGAAATAATTAGGAATGAATTATAAAGCATAGAATGATTTTCAGCCAATATGCCAAATTCAAATGTTTTTTATTTATAGAATTGTTTTCAACTAAGGTTAAGTAATAAATGCTAAAAGGAATTTTATTACAATGAGTTTTGAAGAAATAAATTGATTAGAATTAAGTTTAAGAAATTTAAACTAATGATTTTTACTGTTAAAAGAAAATACAGTAACTTTTGTAAATTGCTAACATATGGCTCATCTTATATTTTGAAGCATGTTAGTGGTTTTCAAAAGGATTAAGTTACACGGTTAAAAATTTAGTAAACAGAATTTTTACGGAAAAATTAGGAAACCATTATTATAATTTTCTAAACAAGATACTGTCAATTTTTATTAAAAACGGACAAATAAGATAGAAAAGATATCCAAAAGACAGTATACGGTATGAAAAATATTCTACGTAATTTAAATGTACTAAATATTATTTCTGTTTATTTAAACAGTAATTTTTAAAGAATTCGGACAAGAAAATGATTTAAAAACCTTAAGCGATTGAGAAAACGTATTAAAAATCCTACGCGATTTGCAAAACAGCAAAATATATTTATGCGATTTAAAAACGTTTGTAAAAGCAACGGGATTTTGAAAACGCGATAAAATTTCTACGCGATTGACGAAAACAGTAAGTTTTTACTGTCGGGCCAAAGTGGTGGACCCGGACAGATTGTGAAACAGTATTGCCAGGTGGGTGCGTACTGTCTTTTTTTATATGATTTGCCAGTGAGGGCATTTTTGTAATTTTGTTGCAGTATTGCCAGGTGGGTGCGTACTGTATACATTTGAAATTTTTCTCATATATTGAGTATGCCAATTTTGGCGATTTGATTGACGAGGTGAACAACATCGTGTTGTCGGTGTGATAGGCGTAGTGCGGTTCAAATTGAATGAACTTGGAGACATTAGTGTGCAGAATTCCATATATGGACAGTTGGTCGCTCCTCTGGGCCGTGGTGACTGGTAACACACTAATGGACTCGACAAGCACTATACTTAATCAAGATCTTGTGAAGTCTATTAGTGCAAGCCTGTAGTGACATGACGTATGATAGTGTGCTACACCACTATGCTATTTCAGTGGGCTATAGACGCAACGTGAGACAGCAGAATAGTTATTGGGCAGTCGACGGTACTAATAGATTTTACGGGTCATTCTCTCTGATGTTTGTATTCTTCTTTAGCTCCATGGAGTAGGATTGTATCATATTGCATATGTTTATATGCTATACATTATTATTTTTATCTGTGATCTTATGATTATATGTTGTTATGATCTTTTTGTCTATGATCTTATATGTTGTTATTTATTATAATTTTATCTCTGATCTTATATGTGGTTATTTCTTATATTTTTATCCATGATATTATATGTCGTTATTTATTATATTTTTATCTCGTGATGTTATATGTTGTTATTGTTATTCATTTTATTATGATATATGCTTATTTGATTTTATTTATAAATTGATAACATGATTGTATTTGTAATATCTGTGTGTATGGAATGACTTTGCCATTCGTATTATTCTTTGCTACCGTACTGGTAATGGTGAAAGGGGATCTCACCTCTTTACTGTATTGTTTGTTGTGTTTGTTTTACTTAAATTCGTATAGTAGACGAAGCACATTTCTTAGACTCATTAGAGGCGATATTCGGAGGTTGGTGACGACGACGAGGAGTAATCTTCCAAGTTTCAACAGGATGCAGTTGGTAGAGAAATAGAACATGTAGGTTGGGTTTTCTCGTTAGTGTTGTTACCGTGCTATTAGTAGTACCCGTCATTGGGTAAACTACTGTTTCTCTGAGTCTGTAAGTTACATGTTTTATTTCTTTAGTGAATATTTTGTGGTATATATATATAATAGTGTATTATTCAATTCAATTTAATTTCTGTTTTTCTTGAAATTTTTGGTAAGTTTATGTTCCATGAAAAGAAAGTTAAAAAAATTCATCTTTTAGAACTCAAAGCTTTTATAAAAAAATGATTTTCAGATTTTAAGTTTTTATTTAAAAATGTGATGCCCTATGGAGGGTGTTACATATGTCCTCAAACTAGAAAATATTTATTTTACCACCCCGTCCCCCAATTGCCTAATGCTTGCTTGTTTGAAGTTGCTGTGTGACAAGATAGTCATGGTTGCTTGTGGCTGGCGGCATACAATATCTGTTTCATCTTCTGGTAGCTTATACACATATGGATGGAGCAAATATGGCCAGCTAGGACATGGAGATTTTGAGTATTATCTTGTGCCTCACAAACTTCAAGCCTTGAGTGATAAGTTAATTTGTCAGGTGTTCCTTTAATTTTATGTTGAGTTGATGCCTATGTGGCAATTTCTTATATCATTTGTATGCATTATCATTTCCTTTCACTCTGCTTGTTTAATAGGTTGTATCTTCCCCCAATCCCATTTTAAAATGCTGGATTTTTTCTAGAAAAGGATGGGCTGGAAATAATTCTCATATAAAGGTCCCATCATATATGTTGTGTGTCACACTAATTTGATTTTGTTCCACTTTTTTATTGGAATGTCATTTCTGCTAGTTGTTAAAGACAAGCAAAAATTGGCCCAACAAAATCTTGTACTACCTTAAAACCTACAAACTGGATGAAATATATCTAGTGTTAGATATAAGTGATTATATCAAAAAGAAATGCTTGTTGATAACACAACCAAAGGATAACAATTGGTTACTGGTAAAAGAATACAGATGAATGAGTGTAGAAAACTAAATATATGCTACATTTTAAAGATAACATATTTGATACAAGACTTTTATTCTATATCTATACTAGCACAAGTCTTTCTTCAAATAATGACCAACTATTGTATTCTTATTTATGCACAGTTTTGTTTGTCTTGGCAGAAAATAGTTCAGATCTCATGTGGGTGGAGACACACAATTGCTATTATTGAAAGAGAAAACATATATTCTTGGGGAAGAGGCACACTTGAGTAGCTTGCCCTAGGTGGTATAGCTATGGAGACTGGATTGAATATAAAGGGGTACGAATGGTTTTTGATAGCTAAGTGGTTGGATAATAGTTACCGCTGTAATTTATCCCTTTTTTGTAGTGAAAATGCAATAGTTACTTGGATAATTATAATGATTGATGATTTATTCAATTAGAGAGAAGTCTACTTGTAATTGTATAAGTTAGAGAGAAGTCTACTCGCAAAATGTAATAGTCTACTTGCAAAATGTAAGTTACTTGTAACTATTTTATTCAACTATTTTGATGTCTTTTATAGTTACTTGGATAATTATAATGATTGATGATTTATTGTGATTTTTGATAAATTTTGATTTGGGATAATTATATGTATAAGAAAATAGAATTTTTTTTATAAAATGAAGGCATTTAGTTGTGGCAAATCCCAACTAAATGCCTATTTTTTAAATATTTTTTAGGATATTAGAAATGGATTTAGAGACGAAATTATTCCGTCTCTAATTTTAGAGACGAAATTAGAGATGGGAGAGGTTCATCCATTTAGAGACAGACTAGTGTCGTCTCTAATTTAATCATTATTATATTTAAAAGACAATATCCATCTCTAATTTAGAGATGAAACTCATTTTCTGTCTCTAAATATTTAGATATGCCAGATTTAGAGACGGAACAATTTTTGTCTCTAATTTCATCTCTAAATATTTAGAGATGGAAATTTATACATTTCCAAAAATTATAGTAGTGTGTGAATGATAATATCCATGAAGAAGTATCCACAATGGAACTAAAGTCATTACTTATTGGGTTGAAGTACACATTTTTGGGAGAAAAACAAAGTTTTCCAGTAGTAATTTTATCAATTCTTACTGAAGAACAAGAAGGTATGTTGATAGAAGTACTTAAAAAGAATAAAAGTGCAATTGGATGGACATTAACAGACATAAAAGGCATTAATCCATTAATTTGTACACAAAGAATACATTTAGAAGATAATGCTAAAACATCACAACAACCTCAAAGAAGATTAAATCCACACATGAAAGAAGTAATTAGGGTTGAAATTCTTAAATTACTTGATGTTGGAATTATTTACCCTATCTCCGATAGCCAGTGGGTAAGCCATACACAAGTTGTGCCTAATAAATCTTGAATAATAGTGGTTGAAAATGAAAAAGGTGAATTAATACCTACGCGAGTCTCATCCAGTTGGTGTATGTGTATTGATTTTAGAAAATTGAAAGCAGCCACTAGGAAAGATCATTTCCCCTTGCCATTCCTTGATCAAATTCTAGAAAGAGTAGCAGAACATCCCTACTATTGTTTTCTTGATGGTTATTTAGGGTATAATCAAATACAAATTGCATTAGAGGATCAAGAAAAAACCACTTTTACGTGCTCCTTTGGCACTTTTGCATATAGAAGAATGCCTTTCGATTTTTGTAATGCTCTGACAACTTTTCAAAGATGCATGTTGTAACACCCCTTTGGGGATGCCACACATATAAAGAAAAATAAAATAAATAAATAAAATCTACCCAAGTTGTAAAACATTTGTTAAATAATATTACATATTGTAAGATAATTCCTGATAAACAGAATATTGTTAAATAAAATAATGCGGAAAAATAAAATAAACATCACAACATCACACATAATTCACATATGATTTACATTATAAGTGATATAAATAATTTACACCTAAAACTACCAATATTTAAACAAAAACAGTAAATAAAGCAATAAAAGAGTCAATATATACAGACATACGCAGACGCGCCCAAAAAAAAAACATCATGCATATTTAATCCTCTGAAGGATCACTCTCAACATGAAAATGATCATCAGGAGACAAATATCCCGGATGTCTCGACTCTCGGCGGACATGAGACCGCGCAGTCGATACGAGTGTCATCTCACTAGGCTCAGTGGATATTCCACCCCAATAACGCCTAATGGATAAGGGTAACTCTAAGTGTAGAAATACTGTCGTAGTCATGATCGGCTCTCCATCAAACCGATGACGTAGAGTCACGGTCACCGGCCCCTACATATGTCACGAATCTCGATCTCCTTGCAGATGCCAAGCCAATGAACCTCCATGAAACTCTAGCTGTACAAACCCCAAAAATCCTGGCACTGCCATCTCCCACAATCAATCCAAAGGATATGGATGATCGGATGGTTCTTGGTCGTCGAACTGATCTTCCTCTTGCTGTTCCTCTTCTTCCTCGGGGTACAGAATCTCTAGAGGCTGTTCCTCTTCCTCAAACTCTTTACCATATAAACAGGTATATACAGAAAACACATACAATAAAGAGGTAAGACAATCTAAAATCACCACAAACATGGCCAATAAGAAGACGACAAACAACAGATATACAGTTCATGCAATATGAAAAGCTATAACATTAATAAGTAACAGAGTAGTGTAAAGATTCAAAAAGATTTAAATATCCCAACAATATACCATCACAGATAAAATAAAACAAGAAACAAATGATACAATACAACAATAGATAAAACAAATACAAGAAAACAAATAAATCAATATCAATATAATAAACAGATAAGACAAAAATAAATAGATAAGACAAAATAAATAAATAGATCCCAATAAATAAATATAAGACACACCCTACTCCATGGAGCTAAAAAAAACACACAAGTATCAGAGGGAATGACCCGCCAAATCTATTAGTACCACGGCTGCCCAACCAAACTATTGCGCTGTCTCACGTCGTGTCTATAGCCCCAAGACACAAGAATTCATCATCCAGGCGTGGTGTAGTTCACGGTCTCACGTTGTGGCACTACAGGCAATGTACTATTAGATTTCACGAAATCTCGATTAAATATAGTGCGTGTCGAGTCCATTAGTGTGCTATCGGTTTACCACGGCCCAAATAGCCTACCAACTCGTCCACATATGGGATACCGTACACTAACGTCTCCAAGTCCATTAGAACAATGAACCACACTACGTTTATCGCATCGACAACACGATGTGATTCGTCTCGTCAACCAATCCACCAAAAATTTGGCATAAACTCAATACATAATTCCAAAAATATGAAATTATGAAAATGCCCTCAAGATAAAATATGCCCTCAATGGCAGAAAAATAGAAAGCCTGTACGGGTTCACATTTTCCCGACAGCATAAAATAAATACATCAACGGTCAATCGCGTAGAAATTTTATCGTGTTTTCACAATTCCGTCATTTTTACAAACGTTTATAAATCACATAAATATATTTTTTCTGTTTTTAAAATCGCGTAGAATTTTTAATACGTTTTCTCAATCGCGTAGGATTTTTAAATCATTTTCTTGTCCAAATCCCTTAAAATTCACTGTTTAAATAAACAGAAATAATAATTAATACGTTTAAACTACGTATAATACTTTCCATACCGTATACTGTCTTTTGGACATCTTTTCTATCTTATTTGTCTGTTTTTACTAAAAATTGACAGTATTTTTGTTTAGAAAATTAATAATAATGGTTTCCTAATTTTTTTTCGTAAAAACTCTGTTTTTTTAAGTAAACCGGATAATTTAATCTTTTAAAAACTCCTAACATGCTTCAAAATATAATATACGAGCCATATGTTAGAAATTCTTAAAGATTACTTGTATTTCCTTTATAACAATAAAATCATTAATTTTAATTCCTTAAATTAATTCTAATCTATTGATTTCTTAAAAACTCTTTTTAGAAAAAAAAAATTTGTTAACATATAATGCCTTCTTTATACTTGAAAATGGTTTGGAATTGATTTTAGAAATCAAGAATATCTAGTATGGCATGTTGGCCGAATTTCCTAAATCCTTTGAAATTGATTTCTAAATTATTTTTCATCTTCTAAATATATGTCAAACTTATTGTATTGTCTAAATTCATTTAACCATTGTTTTAGAAAATGGTTTTTGAAATCAACACATTCATTTTAGGCATGTTGGCGAAAATACTAAGTCTTACCATTTGATTTCTAAATTCATTTTCTTTGATCTAATCAACTTGAAACCTTCTTAATTCTCCTAGCTTAATTAAATTACCTTTTAAGAAAATTAAGAGAACATTTTGGTTCTCCATTTGGTTAGTGGCCGTGAGCCTTGGTGTGGTGTTCTTTGGAACACTCATGCAAATTTAAGCATGTTATTCACATCCTAAACATTATCATGAAATTCTATACTTTATCATACAATTCTAACACATGCAATATTATCAAAGCTTGTAGACATGCAATCAAAACTTGTAGACATGCAAATTATTACAAACATCAAATAGGAAAGCTACTAACAAATACACAACCACATCAAATAAGCTACTAACAAGCACACACATGAATCCTTATGGATTCTACAATCACAAAATCAACTCCATCTTCTTACCACCATCCATAGATGATAAGATTTGTCTTCCTCTTACCTTAAATGAAGACAAAAGGTTTCTTTCACTCCTCCTAGAGCTTCGGTTTTCCTCCTCCAAAAACCTAGCAAGCTTAAACAAAAACTACAAATTACTAAACATTAAAAGAGAGCTTAAACCATGGATAAATCATGGCTTAGAACTTTGAAAAAGAGTTTAGAAAAGAAAAACAAGAGATTTCACCTCCTTGGTCAAATCTTCCAAGTAGGTTTTCAAGCTTCAAATGAAGGATTTTGCAAGAACTCTCAACTAGAGATGTTCTTAGGACTGTGTTTAGGTTTAGAAAACTTGGTTAGAAGAAATTTTGGGTGATTGAATGGTATAGTATCAAGCTTGGCCGAATGGTTGAGAAAGGAAGCAACAATGGTGTTTAGGGTTCTTGGATGAGAGAGAAGAGAGAAAATGCATGCAAGCAAAGTGATTTTTGGTCTTCCAAACCTCACTTGGTCGTAGACATCATGGCTTGCAAGGTGCTTGGCTTCATCCAAGCCCTTGGATGCATCAAAGGTCAAGATTAAGCCTTGATTAGCAAGCTTGTTTCCTATTGGTTGCTCCTAACCTAGTCATTAGCCTTAGTCACCATGCTTAGTCACTAATAACCTAGTCATCAAGCCTTATCATCATGTTCAAGAATATTCCTCCACTAATCATGTTTAATTAAGCTACTAAGTTAATTGGTTTAGCTAAACGTGAGTCCCGCAAAACATTTCCGAGTCCACTGTCACTAAATTATACTGACTAATAAAATAATATTATAATAATACAAAATTATTTTATTTGTCATTAAATCCTAAAAATTAAAAGATTAATTTTAGGCTCATTCAAATTGGGTTTAGTAAGATCCCCGCCTCTGAATAATTAAAAACAGATTTTACCGGTCCGAAAAAATATTATTTTCCTGCCCCGTAGCAAATCACACAAAAAGTCCATATAAAATCATAGACAGTAATATTGGACACTAAATCAAGTAGAAAACAATTAAAAACAGCAAAAACAGTACAAACAGCACGTTCGGGACGTAATGGTCATTTTCCCATTTTTTTCCCACAACGTAGCTAATCATCCAAAAAGTTCAAATAAAATTACAGACAGTATTAATTGTCTGTATATCTTCCGAAAAAATTAAAACAGTAGTTCGGAAAAACTTTTATTTTACCGTCTCGAAACAAATTACGTAAAAAGACCAAATAAAATTTGAGCTGTATAAACGTATTTGTATTTCATGCAGTAAATCGAGAAATAGTAAAATAGGGACACAACGGTCATTCACACAAAAGCTTGAAAAACAAAGAAACAAGACATTCGGACATTTTCTAAAAATTAGGGTGTTACAATTCTCCCCAACAAATAAAAATTTCGTCCTCGAAATTGGCTTCCTCAAAACAAATGAGGATACTGATCCTTCATTTTATCTTCCAGCTCCCAGGTAGCTTCACCAGTCACATCATTCCATATGACCTTCACTAGCTCGATCATTTTCCCTCGAAGCTGCTTTACCTTTCTGTCCTCAATTCTGACATGTAAAGTCTCGTAAGTCAAATTCTCCTTCAATTGTACTTCATCTGGTTGTATAACATGCGTCGGATCTGGTATATACTTTCGTAACTGAGACACATGAAACACGTCATGCAGATTCGACAGAAACGGCGGCATAGCGATCTGATACGCTACAGGACCTATACGTCGGATAATCTGATACGGTCCAATGAACTTAGGAGTAAGTTTCTTAGACTTAATAACTCTTCCGACACCAGTCGTAGGAGTAACTCTTAGAAACACATGCTCACCCTCCTCAAATTCAAGAGGTCGTCTTCGTTTATCCGCATAACTCTTCTGTCTGCTTTGCGTCGTCCTCATTTTATCTTGTATCATCTTTACCTTTTCTGTAGTCTGTTGTACAAGATCTGGTCCAACAGTCATACTTTCCCCATCCTGATACCAACATAACGGTGTTCGACATCGTCTTCCATACAATGCTTCATAAGGTGCCATTCCGATGCTTGAGTGAAAACTATTGTTGTAGGTGAATTCTATCAAAGATAAAAATTCATCCCAACTTCCTCGTTGTTCTAAAACACAAGCACGCAACAGATCTTCCAAAGACTGTATAGTTCTCTCTGTCTGACCATCTGTCTGTGGATGATACGCTGAACTCAGTCGTAACTTTGTTCCCATAGCTTCTTGCAGACTCCGCCAAAACCTTGACGTAAACCTCGGATCTTGATCAGAAACTATACATGTAGGTACACCATGTAATCTGACAATTTCACTGATGTACAACTGGGTTAATCTTTCCAATGAATACTTAATATTAATTAGTAAGAAATGAGCCGATTTCGTAAGCCTATCGACTATAACCCATATCGAATCATGACCTTTCCTCATCTTTGGCAAACCAGTAACGAAATCCACAGAAATACTATCCCATTTTCATTCTGGAATCGATAATGGTTGCAACATTCCAGCTGGTCTTTGATGTTCCACTTTTGCTTTTTGACAAACTAGACAAGTTTGCACGCATTTAATAACATCACTCTTCAATCCATGCCACCAAAATAACTTCTTCAAGTCTTGATACATCTTTGTTATGCTTGGATGCATACTCAATAGACTAGTATGGGCATGTTCCACAATATATCGCCTCAGCTCCTTGTCACGAGGAACACAGACTCTACCCCGAAACCTCAGAATTCCATCAGTTCCTTCTTTGAACTCTATTGTCTCGTCTTGCTTTATTTGTTCTCTTATTCCTTGCAAAAATTCATCGGCATCCTGTTTTTCCCTTATGTCTTCCATCAGCTCGCTCGAGATTGTAACCATGTTAATACAGATCTTTCCCGGTTTCAACTCAACAAATGACCACACATCTCTAAACTGTTCAATGAGTTCCTTTTCCTTGATCATCAGAGCAGAAGCACTAATAATCTTTCTACTTAAGGCGTCAGCCACGACATTCGCCTTGCCAGGGTGATACAACAGTTGAAAATCATAATCTTTCAGGAATTGTAACCATCTCCGCTGCCTCATGTTCAGCTCCTTCTGATCATACAAGTATTTCAAGCTCTTGTGATCATTGAAGATGTTGAACGTTGCTCCATAGAGAAAATGTCTCCATATCTTTAGAGCAAAAACCACAGCGGCCAATTCCAAATCGTGCGTTGGATAATTCCTCTCATGAATCCTCAATTGTCGAGAAGCATATGCCACAACGTTCCGATCTTGCATCAACACGCATCCTAGCCCTTGATAAGAAGCGTCGCAATACACATCAAAAGATTTCGTCGAATCTGGTAGGATCAACACCGGTGTAGTTGTTAATCTCTTCTTCAACTCTTGAAAACTGGCTTCACGTTCTTCTGTCCATTCAAAAGCTTGACTTTTCCTCGTAAGTTATGTAAGTGGTCTAGAAATCTTCGAAAAACCCTCGATAAACCTCCGGTAATATCCAGCAAGTCCAACAAAACTTCGAACTTCTGTTACCGTCTTAGGTCTTTCCCACTGTAAAACAGTCTCTACTTTTGATGGGTCTACCGCAATACCATCTTTGGAAATCACGTGACCTAGAAACTGAACTTCCTCCAACCAGAATTCACACTTAGCCAATTTCGCATATAGTTGCTTCTCCCTCAAAATCTGAAGAACAATACCCAGATGTTCAGCATGCTCTTCCTTGGATTGAGAATAGATCAAAATGTCATCGATAAATACAATGACAAATCTGTCTAGATACGGACGAAAAATCCTGTTCATATAATCCATAAATATAGCAGGAGCATTCGTTACCCCGAATGGCATTACCTGATACTCATAATGTCCATAACGAGTTCGAAAAGTAGTTTTCGGTACATCTTCCCCTTTTACACGAATCTGGTGATAACCAGATCTCAGATCTATCTTGGAAAATACCACAGCTCCTTTCAACTGATCCATCAAGTCATCAATTCTTGGAAGCGGATATTTATTCTTGATAGTCACCTTGTTCAGCTGACGATAATCCACACAAAGCCGAGAAGTTCCGTCCTTCTTCTTGACCAAAAGCACTGGCGCACCCCATGGTGAAACACTAGGTCGCACAAACTCTTTCTCCAACAGCTCCACCAATTGCTTCTTCAGCTCCTCCAATTCCACTGGCGACATACGATACGGTGCAATTGAGATAGGACCCGCTCCTGGTACTAAATCAATTGAAAACTCGATCTCCCTCTCGGGTGGCAAACCAGGTACGTCATCAGGAAAAACATCAGGAAACTCGTTGACAACAGGAATAGTATTCACATCTTTCTCATTCTTAACTTCTAGAGAAGATAATACCATATATCTATGCGCTCCATCTCTTAACAAAGACTTGACCCTAACAGCCGTTAAGAATCCAAACTCCTCTTCCTTAGGAAAAACTATCGTTTTACTTGCACAGTCTATAAGGATATGGTTAGAACATAACCAGTCCATCCCTAATATTACATCTATCTCAATAAGAGGCAAACAAATCAAGTTGACTATAAACAGACGGCCCTTCACAACAACAGGACAATCCAAACACATCTTAGATGTAATAACAGGTTTAGCAGTTGGCGTAGATATACTCAATTTAACATTCAGAGAAGACACAGGCAACTTCAGTCTTTCCACACAATCATAGGCAATAAACGAGTGTGTAGCACCAGAATCACACAACACAGTCAGAAGATTACCTCCAATGTCTCCTTCTCCCTGAATAAGATCATCAGACTTAGAAACCTCAAATCCCATCATTGTATATACTCGTCCTCCTGACCTTGGTTGAGCACTTCCAGATTTTTGCTGATTAGCTCTTACATACCGAACAGCAGGTTTCTTCTCTGGTTGAGTACAATCTTTCGACATATGCCCAGGCTGTCCACAGTTAAAACAAACTGTCCCCTTGATTGTACAATCTAGAGATATATGGCCCTTCTTACCGCACTTAAAACACGTTGGCGTAAACACCACCTTCTGCCCTGCTCCACTACCGCGTACACTTCCTCCAACTGGCGGTCGCTGAGATTGATTTCCTTGTGGTCTAGAGTACGGCTTACGCTGAAACCGATTTGTATTGCTACCTCCACCTCTTTGAAACCTTGTCGGTCCAAAGTTACGATTCCTCTGATCTCTCGACGGCTCAAGCTCCTCAAGTCGTGCACATGCATCCACTAAAGCATGAAACTGAGTTATTCCCAAGGATAGCACTCCTCGTTTCAGTTCCACTCTTAAACCTGATTCAAACTTTCGACATCTCCACACATCATCTTGCCGGGTTTGAGCATAATCTGATAATTGAGACAAACTCTCAAATTTTGTGGCATACTCATTCACCGTCATATTCCCTTGTCGCAAACCAAGAAATTCCATCTCTTTGGTATGCCTAGCACTCGCAGGAAAATACTTATCCAGAAAAGCATTAGAAAACACTTCCCATGTGATCTCAGTCCCTTCAGCTTGCAATACTCGGCGGGTTCCTTTCCACCAAAGTTCTCCATCACCCCTTAGCATAAAAACAACATAAGTTACCTTCTTATCATCCACGCATCTCATTCTTTCAAAGATCCTCTCCAAATCTTGTATCCACTAACTTGCTTTCTCCGGATCCACCTCGCCTCTAAACTGTGGCGGATTATGACGCCTAAACTCAGCCAAATTTAGGGCATCAGCAATAGCATCTTGCTGTTGAGCTGCTCTCAGATTTTGCTAAGTAATCACTTCAGCCATCTGTCGCATAGCTTCAGCAGTAGCAATCATAGGGTCAACCTCACGATTCACGTTCGCACGTCATCTGCCTCTACCAGCCATCTTCTTTCTTCAAACATAACAAAACAAAATCAGATACATCCTTTTAGATACTTCCGAAAGGATATAAATCACAGAGAAGCACACAGTACAAACAAAAACAGACCCAACCACAACCCCAAAAGACTCTAACTTGGCTCTGATACCAACTAATGTAACACCCTTTGGGGATGCCACACATATAAAGAAAAATAAAATAAATAAATAAAATCTACCCAAGTTGTAAAACATTTGTTAAATAATATTACATATATGTAAGATAATTCCCGATAAACAGAATATTGTTAAATAAAATAATGCGAAAAAATAAAATAAACATCACAACATCACACATAATTCACATATGATTTACATTATAAGTGATATAAATAATTTACACCTAAAACTACCAATATTTAAACAAAAACAAGAAATAAAGCAATAAAAGAGTCAATATATACGACATACGCAGACGCGCCCAAAAAAAAAAACATCATGCATATTTAATCCTCCTCGAAGGATCACTCTCAACATGAAAATGATCATCAGGAGACAAATATCCCGGATGTCTCGACTCTCGGCGGACATGAGACCGCGCAGTCGATACGAGTGTCATCTCACTAGGCTCAGTGGATATTCCACCCCAATAACGCCTAATGGATAAGGGTAACTCTAAGTGTAGAAATACTGTCGTAGTCATGATCGGCTCTCCATCAAACCGATGACGTAGAGTCACAGTCAGCCGTCCCTACATATGTCACGGAATCTCGATCTTCTTGCGGATGCCAAGCCAATGAACCTCCATGAAACTCTAGTCAGTACAAACCCCAAAAATCCAACCGCCATCTCCCACAATCAATCCAAAGGATATGGATGATCGGATGGTTCTTGGTCGTCGAACCGATCTTCCTCTTGTTTGTTCCTCTTCTTCCTCGGTACAGAATCTCTAGAGGCTGTTCCTCTTCCTCAAACTCTTTACCATATAAACAGTATATACAAAAAACACATACAATAAAGAGGTAAGACAATCTAAAATCACCACAAACATGGCCAATAAGAAGACGACAAACAACGGATATACGATTCATGCAATATGAAAAGCTATAACATTAATAAGTAACAGAGTAGTGCAAAGATTCAAAAAGATTTAAATATCCCAACAATATACCATCACGTATAAAATAAAACAAGAAACAAATGATACAATACAACAATAGATAAAACAAATACAAGAAACAAATAAATCAATATCAATATAATAAACAGATAAGACAAAAATAAATAGATAAGACAAAATAAATAAATAGATCCCAATAAATAAATATAAGACACACCCTACTCCATGGAGCTAAAAAAAAACACACAAGTATCAGAGGGAATGACCCGCCAAATCTATTAGTACCACGGCTGCCCAACCAAACTATTGCGCTGTCTCACGTCGCGTCTATAGCCCCAAGACACAAGAATTCATCATCCAGGCTTGGTGTAGTTCACGGTCTCACGTTGTGGCACTACAGGCAATGTACTATTAGATTTCACGAAATCTCGATTAAATATAGTGCGTGTCGAGTCCATTAGTGTGCTATCGGTTTACCACGGCCCAGATGAGCTACCAACTCCGTCCACATATGGGATACCGTACACTAACGTCTCCAAGTCCATTAGAACAATGAACCACACTACGTTTATCGCATCGACAACATGATGTGATTCGTCTCGTCA
Organism: Ormosia emarginata; assembly: GCA_029884605.1. Classification (NCBI taxonomy): domain Eukaryota; kingdom Viridiplantae; phylum Streptophyta; class Magnoliopsida; order Fabales; family Fabaceae; genus Ormosia; species Ormosia emarginata. The sequence continues at coordinate 2,073,991 of JAQQTP010000075.1, read as the reverse complement.
ACCAATCCACCAAAAATTTGGCATAAACTCAATACATAATTCCAAAAATATGAAATTATGAAAATGCCCTCAAGATAAAATATGCCCTCAATGGCAGAAAAATAGAAAGCCTGTACGGGTTCACATTTTCCCGACAAAGATAAAATAAATACATCAACGGTCAATCGCGTAGAAATTTTATCGTGTTTTCACAATTCCGTCATTTTTACAAACGTTTATAAATCACATAAATATATTTTTTCTGTTTTTAAAATCGCGTAGAATTTTTAATACGTTTTCTCAATCGCGTAGGATTTTTAAATCATTTTCTTGTCCAAATCCCTTAAAATTCACTTTGTTTAAATAAACAGTAAATAATAATTAATACGTTTAAACTACGTATAATATTTTTCATACCGTATATCTTGTCTTTTGGACATCTTTTCTATCTTATTTGTCTGTTTTTACTAAAAATTGACAATTTTTGTTTAGAAAATTAATAATAATGGTTTCCTAATTTTTTTTTTCGTAAAAACTCTGTTTTTTAAGTAAACCGGATAATTTAATCTTTTAAAAACTCCTAACATGCTTCAAAATATAATATGAGTCATATGTTAGAAATTCTTAAAGATTACTTGTATTTCCTTTATAACAATAAAATCATTAATTTTAATTCCTTAAATTAATTCTAATCTATTGATTTCTTAAAAACTCTTTTTAGAAAAAAAAATTTGTTAACATATAATGCCTTCTTTATACTTGAAAATTGTTTGGAATTGATTTTAGAAATCAAGAATATCTAGTTTGGCATGTTGGCCGAATTTCCTAAATCCTTTGAAATTGATTTCTAAATTATTTTTCATCTTCTAAATATATGTCAAACTTATTGTATTGTCTAAATTCATTTAACCATTGTTTTAGAAAATGGTTTTTGAAATCAACACATTCATTTTAGGCATGTTGGCGAAAATACTAAGTCTTACCATTTGATTTCTAAATTCATTTTCTTTGATCTAATCAACTTGAAACCTTCTTAATTCTCCTAGCTTAATTAAATTACCTTTTAAGAAAATTAAGAGAACATTTTGGTTCTCCATTTGGTTAGTGGTCAGTGAGCCTTGGTGTGGTGTTCTTTGGAACACTCATGCAAATTTAAGCATGTTATTCACATCCTAAACATTATCATGAAATTCTATACTTTATCATACAATTCTAACACATGCAATATTATCAAAGCTTGTAGACATGCAATCAAAACTTGTAGACATGCAAATTATTACAAACATCAAATAGGAAAGCTACTAACAAATACACAACCACATCAAATAAGCTACTAACAAGCACACACATGAATCCTTATGGATTCTACAATCACAAAATCAACTCCATCTTCTTACCACCATCCATAGATGATAAGATTTGTCTTCCTCTTACCTTAAATGAAGACAAAAGGTTTCTTTCACTCCTCCTAGAGCTTCGGTTTTCCTCCTCCAAAAACCTAGCAAGCTTAAACAAAAACTACAAATTACTAAACATTAAAAGAGAGCTTAAACCATGGATAAATCATGGCTTAGAACTTTGAAAAAGAGTTTAGAAAAGAAAAACAAGAGATTTCACCTCCTTGGTCAAATCTTCCAAGTAGGTTTTCAAGCTTCAAATGAAGGATTTTGCAAGAACTCTCAACTAGAGATGTTCTTAGGACTGTGTTTAGGTTTAGAAAACTTGGTTAGAAGAAATTTTGGGTGATTGAATGGTATAGTATCAAGCTTGGCCGAATGGTTGAGAAAGGAAGCAACAATGGTGTTTAGGGTTCTTGGATGAGAGAGAAGAGAGAAAATGCATGCAAGCAAAGTGATTTTTGGTCTTCCAAACCTCACTTGGCCGTAGACATCATGGCTTGCAAGGTGCTTGGCTTCATCCAAGCCCTTGGATGCATCAAAGGTCAAGATTAAGCCTTGATTAGCAAGCTTGTTTCCTATTGGTTGCTCCTAACCTAGTCATTAGCCTTAGTCACCATGCTTAGTCACTAATAACCTAGTCATCAAGCCTTATCATCATGTTCAAGAATATTCCTCCACTAATCATGTTTAATTAAGCTACTAAGTTAATTGGTTTAGCTAAACGTGGGTCCCGCAAAAACATTTCCGAGTCCACTTTGTCATTACTAAATTATACCGACTAATAAAATAATATTATAATAATACAAAATTATTTTATTTGACAAGCAAATCCTAAAAATTAAAAGATTAATTTTAGGCTCATTCAATTGGGTTTAGTAAGATCCCCGCCTCGAATAATTAAAAACAGATTTTACCGGTCCGGAAAAATATTATTTTCCCGCCCGTAGCAAATCACACAAAAAGTCCATATAAAATCACAGACAGTAATATTGGACACTAAATCAAGTAGAAAACAATTAAAAACAGCAAAAATAGTACAAACAGCACGTTCGGGACGTAATGGTCATTTTCTCATTTTTTTCCCACAACGTAGCTAATCATCCAAAAAGTTCAAATAAAATTACAGACAGTATTAATTGTTTGTATATCTTCCAGAAAAATCAAAACAACAGCTCGGAAAAACTTTTATTTTACCGTCTCGAAACAAATTACGTAAAAAGACCAAATAAAATTTGAGCCTGTATAAACGTATTTGTATTTCATGCAGAAATCGAGAAACAGTAAAATAGGGACACAACGATCATTCACACGAAAGCTTGAAAAACAGCAAACAGTACATTCGGTACATTTTCTAAAAATTGGGGTGTTACACATGTTAAGTATTTTTAGTAACATGATTGAGCATTATTTAGAGGTTTTCATGGATAACCTGACAATTTTTGGAAATTCTTTTGAAAATTGTCTTGATAATTTGGATAAAGTTCTTAAAAGATGCGAAGAAAAAAGATTTGTTTCACATTGGGAAAAATGTCATTACATGGTTACCTTAGGAATCATGTTAGGTCATATGATATCTTCTGAAGGAATTGAAGTTGATAAGGCCAAAGTTGAATTAATTGCTCATTTGCCTTCCCCAAAAATAGTCAGAGAAGTTCGTTCCTTTTTAGAACATGCAGGATTTTATCGAAGACTTATTAAGGACTTTAGTGCTATATCTAGACCATTATGCAATCTTCTTATAAAAGATACACCATTTGATTGGATTCTAAAATGCCAAAAATCTTTTGAAAAATTAGCTGATCTTCTAATATCTGCTCCTATCATGTAATCTCCTGACTAGTCTTTCCCTTTTGAGTTGATCTGTGATGCTAGTGATTTTGTTGTGGGCGTTGTTTTAGACCAAAGAAAGGAAGGAAAGCCTCATGTGATTTGTTATGCAAGTAGAACTTTAAATAGTGCACAAATGAATTACACTACTACTGAAAAAGAACTACTTGTTGTAATTTTTGCACTGAACAAATTTTGATCTTACTTAATTAGTTCTTCTATTGTGATTTTCACCAATCATGTTGTTGTTAGATATTTGATGTCTAAGCAGGATGTCAAACCTAGGTTGATACGGTGGATCTTGTTGCTTCAAGAATTCAACATCACAATAAAAGATAAGAAAAGAGCCGAAAATGCTGTTGTAGATCATTTGTCCAGACTTACAACAGCCTCAGCACACCTATCAATGATTCTTTTTCTGATGAGTTTTTATTTTATGTCAATTTCATGCCTTGGTTTGCTAACATAGTCAATTTTCTTATAATAGAAAAGATGTCGTTTCAGTGGTCACATCAAGACAGAAAATTTTTTTGACTTAGGTGAAAAAAATTTATTAGGATGACCCATATTTATTCAAATATTATCCTGATTAAATCTTTCAGAGATGTGTACCCGACAGTGAGGTAGGTAGTGTCATTAAATTTTGTCACTCAGAAGCATATGGGGGTTATTTATCTTCATAGAAAACAGCTGTGAAACTCATACAGTGTGGATTTTATTGGCCCACTTTATTTAAGAACAACTATACCTTTTGCAAAAGTTACGAAAATTGTTAGAAATTAGGTTCCATTTCTAAAAGAAATATGATACCTCTGAACCCTATCGTTGCCATTGAAATTTTTTATTGTTAGGGAATTGATTTCATGGGTCCTTCCATCCTCATTTGGATTTGTGTATATTTTAGTTGCAGTTAATTATGTCTCAAAATGGATTGCGACGATTACATGTCGACAAAATGATCATAAAACTGTTCTCAAATTTTTAAAAGAAAATGTCTTGAGTCGATTTGGAATCCCTCGAGCTATCATCAGTGATGGAAGAACACATTTTTGAATAAACTATTTGAATCTTTAATGAAGAAATATGGTATTACCCATCAAGTTGTCACCCCTTATCACCCTCAGACAAGTAGAATTAACAAATAGAAAATTAAATAAATTTTGGAAAAAACGGTTAACCTAAATCATAAAGATTGATCTTTAAGACTAAACGATGCACTTTGGGCTTACTGTACTGCTTTTAAAACATCTTTAGGCATGTCTCTCTCTCAGTTAGTCTATGAAAAATCTTGTCACTTGCCTGTAGAACTGGAGCATAAAGCATTTTGGCCCATTAAAGCTTTCAATTTAAATCTTGATGATACTTGTAGGTTACGCAAATTACAAATAAATGAGTTTGAGGAATTGAGAAATGATGCATATGAAAACTCAAAAATTTATAAAGAAAGAACAAAAGTTTTTCATGACAAATCAATTTTGAGAAAATCTTTTGAAATTGTTAAAAAGTTCTGCTTTATAATTCTCGTCTTCACCTATTCCCTGAAAAATTGAGATCTAGGTGGACTGGCCATTTTATTGTCAAACATATATATCCTTATGGGGCCATAGACATTGAGAATCCTAGGAATTGTAGTGTGTTTAAGGTCAATGGACAAAGACTTAAACTATTTTTGGAAAATCAAGTTGCTGAGGTAGAATTCATTTCCCTTTCTGATCCTTGTTATGAGAAAAATTTACTCTAATTTTATGGCTTTATTTTGTTTTGCAGTTCTTTGTGTTCTCCGTTAAATGGCGGATGACGGTACTCCATGACTCTTAAGTCAATTTGTTTTTTTTTTCAGTTTCCCAAAATAATTAATTCATTTTCCTTTAAAATAGATATCATTCTCTCAAACCTAAGAAAACATTTTCCTTCTCTTCCTCAAAATGCTCTAACAAAAATTTACGAAGCTAGATATGAAAAATTAAGATTGTTAATGCACAAGGGTATGCTGGAAGATGTACGTTGGATAATTGAAGCAAATGTCCGACTAGCATGTGAGTCTTCAATTTCATTTAATTCACACATGTCAGGTCTTGGTAGAAGTTCATATTCTAAAAGGAGAAGAGCAAAAAGATTACAAGTCTATCACAAATGTGCACGATGGAATTGTAATAAGTGATGTCGTTCTTTGGGGATTGTTTCCGCAAACAGAGAAGATAAAATTTTCTTCATTAAGAATGGACTGAGTAAGGAGTCATTAGATGATATCTTATTGACTCTTGATACACATTATTGTGGTTATGTGTATAGTAAACTTCTTAACTTGTAGAATCTCTTTAAGAAGGAACAAAAGCATTACAATCTTGGGAATATGACTCTAAAAGACCTTGTTTGCCAATTTATAAGAAAATTGGATGGGAAGCTTATCCTTGACTCATAGAGGGCGTTTAAGCCGCTTTTAGATGTGAAACTATAGGCAGATGCGAGCCACATCTACAACAACATGTACATATTTTCTTCTTCTTCTTCTTCTTCTTCTTCTTCTTCTTCTTCTTCTTCTTCTTCTTCTTCTTAAAAAGAAAAAAAAAGAAAAAAAAGAAAAGCAAAAAAAAAAGAGGGCGAAACTACGGTTGTACTTGGTCTTTAATTAGATTAGGAGCCCCGAGCAGATGACCTGTCCTATCATAGACTTAGGAGGAGACCTTCACACGCCAGTATGTAAATAAGATTCGTGTGTCATGCTCTATAGAGAGCCATGTGCTATATTCCCAGTTCTTGGAACCAAGGCTCTGTAGCGTTGATGGACAGAAAGAAGCGTCTCGTCTTTACAGTTAACGAAAACTATTAACTGAGCTATATACTTACTTTAATTAGTAGACCTCTATGGTGAGTTCTGACTGGCTGCGATCAGGTACCATCTTCTTAGAATATAGACCTTTAATTAGGTTTGTAGGAAGATAGAGGGCTATTATTCCATAAGCAGGACGGAAAGGACTCAAAGGTTCTTGTTGTCGGTTCTGCAATTCTTGTGGAGTTCTTATGTTGCACTGGTGACACGTAACTCAAAGATATGCCACTAGTGCACTCATGACGCGCAGTATAAAGATACGCCATGAAAACTGTACATACAAGTATGTCCTCATTTGTTATTATATTTCTTTTATCTTTGTATGATTTTGTTGTATTTTGATTTTTGGACAAACGATCCTATGAGCAGGATCCTTCAGGGGTTTCTAGACTTCTTTACCCTGATGGTTTTTTTGAAGTTAAAAAAAAAACACAACAAAAAAAAACACAAAAGAAAAAAAAATTCTGTGTTTCTTAATTTCAAACTTTTTTGACAATAGTCAGCCTACCCATATAACTGTTTTCATTACTTTTTCCATTCTTTTTCCTATTTAAACACTAAATTTTCTTCATTTTCCTCCAACTCATAATCATTCAAAGGGAAGGTGAAATTATGGGACCTTATGTTCGTAACCTTAATATACGTGTCTTTTGTGGGTCAAGTTTTGGGAAGGGTTTAGAGTTTGTAAATGCAACAAGTGCTCTTGATTGAACACTTGTTGCGAGGAATATTCATGTTGTATATAAGGGAGGTTGTCGTGGGTTAATAGGGGCTATATCACTTGTTGTTTTTATAGGAGGCAATCAAGTTTTAGGTGTCATTCTTAGACCTTTAACTCAAAAGAACATCATTGGAAAGACAGTTAGAGAAGAAATTCAGGTATCATCTATGCATGCATGAATGAAGACAATGCTTGACAACTCTGATGCATTCATTGCCTTACCAGGTGGTTTTGGTACTTTGGAAGAAATTTTTCAAATTGTCTCTTAGGCCCAATTGAACATCCACCATAAACCCATAGGTTTGTTGAATGTAAATAATTTCTTTGATCTTTTGTTATTTTTTCTTGACAAAGCTGTGGAACAGAAATTTATCATACCTTCGACAAAATAACTTCTTATCTCTGCTTCCACTATTGATAAGTTGGTTGATAAATTAGAAGCTTTTATTTATGAACCTGATCCAGCAATAGCTTAGATAGATTGGTCAACAGGAAGCAGTGAGGGAAATAGCATGCAAAGAAAGACAGATCTGACACTTCATCTTTAATTTTCTTTTACTTTTAGTTTTATTTATTGTACTTTGTTTCTGTATAAATTTGTGTCAGGTCTTTCTTTCCAATAATTGTCACTACAGGTACTATCTTCTATCATTTACTCATCTGTATTTTAATATTGCAGACAATGTTGTGATCTGGTTGGGGGGAAAGATAGTTTCAAAAAACAATTTAGGAAGTATAATGTGATTGTTAGTAACTTACTAAATCAATTAAGGATGACAGAATAAGGAGTAAATTTTGCTCTTGAGATGCATCTTAATTGAGGAAGTATATTTATTGATATGATTTTCAGAAACCTACTCATAGTAAAACCAATTATAGATGGCAGAGTAAGGAGTAAATTTTGCCTTGGAGGTAATTTTACTCTAGAGACGCATCTTAGTTGAGGAAATAATTATTTTAGAAGTAGCAAAAAACATATCTTGGGTCATAGCATAAATTTTCCTTTTTCTTAAAATCACATGCTTGGATTAGAATGTTGAATTGATGGATTGAGAATAATAGAAATATGCCTTATAAGATTTTGAGCCTATTGATGAATGGATTGAACATTTATACCATTCTCTTCTTTTTTGTGTGATTTTCACTCATGGAATTGTTACTCTAAAACTTGCTTTGATTCTTTTTTAGGTTATATTTTCACATGCATATATAAATATGATTGGGGCATTTTTCTTGAAATAGCTACTTCAACTAAATAACCAACCTTGTATATTTTCCTTTGCTTAACCCCTTTGAGCTTATTTGACCATTCCTTGTTTCTAGCTCATTATGTGTCTTAAATGAAAAACTATGTTCTTACCCGACCTTAGGGAATAAGAGAGAATTGGTATTGTTAATGGATGAGTTCTTGAACAAGTGTGGGGGTGTGTGTGCAAAATGGTTGGTGAAAAAGAAAAGAGTGGCTAATTAAAAAAAAATGTGTGTGTATATTTATAAAAAAAAAGAAAAAAAAATGTGTAAAGAAGGGCCAACAAGGCAAAAAGGGAAGAGAAAAGAATATGTAAATGGAATTTGTATTAGGTGGAGTTGGGATTAACTTTCATGCTTGTTAATTGAACTCAGCTCTCATGCTTTTTTATTCTCTTTGGTTTTTAACTTGTCAAATTCATATTACTACCCTCCTTTACCTTGACCTCATTACAACCTTGAATAAAGTTCTTATGATTTGTGTATGCATGTATTCTGAGTAGTAGAGAAGTAGAAGATAAGCAAGTTTATGATAGTGCAATTTTTCATGGTTGAATTGAGTGAAATAGTTACCTTTTTAATACTTGAAAGATTGAGAGTGAATCTTGTGATGATCTATCATTTTTCATTCGTTCTTTTTAACTAAAGTTTCTTTGCTTGATGGTTTGAAATGTGAAGAAATATTACCTCATTAATGCTTTGATCCCTTGAATGGCTGGTTGCTCTTCTTGATTTATTTAATCCTTTAGAGTTTTTAACTTTTAAGTCTATGTCGTTTTTCTTTGTTCCCTAGTTTTTTTTTCTTATGTGTTTTGCCCGGGAGTACAAAAGTTTAGTGTGAGAGAATTGTGTATTTTGTTCAATTTATAATCCTCTCACTAGGCTTATTAAGGTTTAATTTGTCTTAATTAAGTTGATTTTGTCACATTTTATGAAATTAAGCTTAATTAGATCATTGAAGAAATTATTGCTTGATTTATCATTAATTTAGGTGATTTCATTGTTAAGTAAAGTGACCACAATTTGAGTTGCAATTATCTGATTAATATAATTCTGGCCTTGTTGGAAAATTAAGATAATTTTCTAATAATTATTCACTTAATAGCAAAAGTCACATTGATAGCAATATATTTCATTCATTGTATAATCTCCTCACTTGATTTTTTCAGTAAACTGACTATAATTTAAGTTACAAATATCCGATGGATGTGATTTTGGTCTTGTTTTAAAGTTACGACAAATTTCTACAACTTTCATGAAGAGCTCAAGACTGGGAACACACGTTTGGATAACTCAAATTGGAGTTGAAGCAAAATCTAGAGTTTTGAACTGGACAACTTGACCTCTATGCACTCATTAGGCTATATCTCAAGATATAGGAGATTCAACAATTCTGAAATTTTGACAATGAAAGGTTAAGATCCATATCTACAACTTTCATGAAGAACACAAGAGCCAAATCAAAAGGCTTGAAGGTGATATTGGACTTGGAAGTCAGAACAAAGGAGCTGAAGTTGGGCCATATCTCGGGCTGTAGGTGGTCCTAAAACTTTCATGAAGACCACTTGATAAGGACATGATGCATGCCATGAGCTCAAAGCAAAAACATTTCGGAGACAAGAATCTCTATAATTTCAGCTCATTCATCATCATCAAGGAACTATTTTGGCATTTACTTCTCATCATCAAACAAATCCATTGCTTCTTGTACTCTTTGAGCTCTATAAAAGAGAGCTTGGGTGCTTATTCAGATCATTTTTTATCTTAGTTTAGTTTATGCTATTGTGTTATTTATTTCTCTTGTTAGAGTTTTCTTTGTTCTAAATTGAATTGTGTTCATCTTTTTCTTCCTATCTCTTTCTTTCTTCTTGTTCATGAGTAACTAATTTTCATTTTGCTTGGATAAAAGGGTGAAGCTTTTGGTAATAAGTTGAGGTTAGATTAATTTTCTTCTTGTGCTTAAATGATATATTTTTAAGTGATCATTATATGTGTTGTATGTTGTTTCTAATCAATTTAGAAACCCTTCTTGTATATTGAAGAACTTGATTCATTGTAGACAAGTCATTGGCATAGTGGATGCTTGAGACCATTTACAAGTGTTGGTGGATAATTAAAGGAACCAAAATATGATTACATGTATAATCTAAATTGATCTTTGAATGTTAAATCTTTCGATTGGAACCTCTATTATGTGTGATTTCAATTGAGTTATAAAAAGAAATAATATTATCTTTAATTTATTACCAAGAGTAGATCTCCTAACTCAAGTAAATCTTTTTCATTTGTGAACAACTTTTATTATCTTTAGTGTTGTGACAAATCTGCTCATTATCTGAAAGAATTTTTCTTCATCAATTCTTTGTGGATCGACTTTGGATTCTCGAGAATATACTACTTGAAACAATCTGCATTTAGGTTTGAAACTCTTAATTACCTATCAATAAACCGAGTGAGAGAATATAAGAAAATAATGTGGCTCACATGTGTAGAAATTTGATAAATCACGATTTAAGTGAGTTACAAAGTCATGTCCATAATGTAATGTAATTAGGCTCCCATGTGGAAATATGATAAGTCATGAGTTATATTTTATGCATCTAATGAGGAACAAACCATATAAGTTATGGTTATCCAATGGTTATGATCATTTATGAGAATTAATCCATGAGTTGTGGTTTTTTAATGGGAATTAAATCATATGACGTTTGATTTACCTTGGTAGAAGGTAACCATTGGGGATAGTACGCTAAGGGTTCTAAGCCTGACCTATAAATTGTCTGTGTCACTATCAATTAAGGCACCACCACAAAACTAAAGAATAGGCTATAGGCTAGAAGATCTCTTATACCCTCTTCACTCTAAGATTTTTCTTTAAGAAAATTCTGTGCTTTTGATTCTAGTGCTACAACTGAAAGTATATAGATTTGATTCTTACACTTAATATGTTAATTTTTAATCTAACACAATCAGCAACACCAAGGATTAAAATAAAAACAAGTCGGGAATAATAAGAACAAAATTCCTAGCTCTTTCTAAAGAAGATAGCTCTAACTTTATTGTGATAAACTTTAACCATTTGCTGTTTGATTCAAACCTCAAGCGTAGGCGAGGATTTGCAGTGTACGCAAGTAGACATGATTCACATGAAAGAGTCAAGCTTTGAACTTTTAAAAGAAGCTGCTTGCAAAAAGATTCTAGCTCTAAGTATTAGCAAAGTATGTAAAAGTAGACATGAAACTAGTGTGTTAGGTTGGTTGCGTTTTCAATACAACTTAACGACCAAAAATCATTGTTGATATATGGAAAAAATAGATTAATGGTGGAGATCGGCGACATGTAACTTTGAGTATAAGTATTTTTTTTTATAAATAATTGTACATAATTTATAAATTTTAATCGATAATATTTATACACACATTCAAGTTCATACATAGAAAATTTAGATTAATTTTTTTTATAGATAATTGTACATATAAAAAATTTTTAAAAAATTAATTGATAATATTTACATACACTTAAATCTGCACACATACATAATCAAATCACTATTTTTTCTTTTTATAAATAATTGTATAAAAACTCTATAAATTTTAATTTATAATATTTATAAGTATTCAGATTCACATATATACCCAACTAAATAAAATAAAAAGTACAAAAAAAATCAAAATACTGATGATTAATAGAAAAAGTATTTGTTATATGCATACAACGACCCATAGTTGTTATATGACCAATTCTAATATATACTTTGTAAAAGAGGGTGTATGGTGCACCTTGTGCATCTCAATTGTTGAATATGTTAAAAAATACATCAACGATTAAGATGAATGACTTGTAACCTGCGTAACTTGTTGATACATATTTATTTTAAAGTTTTTTTTTTTGCACACCCCACCACCATCGGCAACCGTCTACCGCCGGTTGACCGCCACCTCTAGCCAACCACCACCTCCGACAGGTCACCACCTCTGGCTAGCCACCATCTCTGGCAAACCACCACTTTCGGTCTGCCACCACCACCTCTAGCCGGCCTCCCTCCACAACTGTCGTCAGCCACCACTTTTTTTTAAGTTATATTATTTTTTTTTAAGTTGCATAATTGTGTATTTAATATCAGTTAAAACTATACTAATTCTTATATTTTTTCATAAATAACTGTGTATACTGAAAACTTTACAGATTTTATTGTGTGTAAATATTTCTAGTTAAAATTTAAAGAATTTTTAGTATACACAGTTATTTATAAAAAATATAAGGACTAATACAATTTTAATTGATACTATTTTAATTAGTATTATTTATACAATTATGCGCAACTTAAAAAATAATATAACTTGAAAAAATTGGTTACCAAGAGACAATGGTTGGTGACGGTGGATGGTTGTCGACCGGCAATAGTGGTACTAGTGATGTGTGAAAAAAAAATATAAAAAAAATAAAAAACAAAAAAAATAAAAAAAATTGTTAAAAAACACTTGCTATAGCAGATAAAATGAAAGAAATACCACATACCTAAACTTAGCAAAGTCTATAATAACACCCGCCATTGCTATATGCTAAACGCGTCGTGTTAGGTCGCGTAGAAAACGTGGTACTTTTTAACCTCTTTTCCTAACTTATGAGTTAGAGCTGGCCGAACTTGACATAAATTTGAGTTTAATATTAATAAATTATTAATATAATGTTTTTATATTATTAATTAATCATATATTATTATATATATATAATTTATAAGTGTTAAATATATTTTATTAACATAATAATACATAATTAAATAATAATATAACAAGCTTGTACACTAATCATATATTTAATTTAATTCCTAAATATTTTAGGAGATAGAAATTTTAAAACTTCAAAGTTTGTAGCATTCTGACGTGCGTCGCTAAAAAATGGGATGTGTTTTTAAAGAAAAAAAAGGCTAGATGTACATCAATCTTACATATGTATCTTACACTTCTTTAATTGATGTATATTTTATATTTATCTATCTGATAGAACTAAAATAAAAGTATATAAAAAATAAAATAAGATTAAATATAATTAGACAATAAAAATTATACAAATAAAAAATAATATAAATAAAAATGAGGAGGATCAGTTTTTAAAGTAAGTTTTTTTGACTTACACTCATTTTTTAATGTTAGATCCACTTTTATCTAATGGTTGAGATTATTTAATTAAAAATAACCATTAGATAAAAGTAGATCTAACAGCTTAAAAATAAGTATAAATCAAAAAGATTAAATAATTGATCATTCCTTAATAAAAATATATGTGATTAAAATTACTCATATGAACATTCAAAAAATAAAAAAAATTACAAATTAAATTATCTAAAGTTATAATAATGTTCACTTCAAAATATTTGAAATTTTTTTTAACAACCATGCAACTTTTTCAGAATAATTAGTATGTATTGTCAGTATTAATGAGATTTATATTGACATCTATTGATATTTTAATAAATTAATATTTATTATTATCTCTCTTAATAATTAAAATAAAAATAAATATGTTAATATGTTAAAATATTAATATAAAATTCTTCACTCTAATAATATATACAAATTTAATTCATAATTTTATTAAAATTTGCTGTAAGTGATGCAAGCATGTGTTGCTCTTTGGGCCATGTATGCAAGAATGCCTCCTTAAAAGTTTAGAAGATTCTAATTTGAATTGGTATTATAATGTTACCAAAATTCATCTCTGCTTTGAAGACCAATGAAATATTAAAATTCCAGTAAAAAAAATGAAATATTGAAATTATTGTACAGGGTTAAAATAAGATGGAAAAAAAGAGGATAAAATTTATATGGTTAAAGAAGAAAAATAAAATCTTGTTGCAAGATTTCAAATGTCATTATTATATTAAAATTGCAATATATAAATTTTGGATTTAATTTATATGTACAGTAAATATAAAAGTTTTTATACCATTAATTAATTATATATTATCATATCAGTAAAAATATTTAATTTGTATAATAATTACTTCAAAAATTACATATATATTAATATATAATTAATTAAAAATGTAAAAAAATTACATTAATAATATATATATCAAAATTAAACTCATAAATTTTCCAATTTTATACATCCCTTGCCTCATAAGTTCTTATATTTGTAGAAAAATGTAATTTGTATGTCAAAAATTTTGTTTTCTTTAGTGAATAATTTTACATTTTTTTACGCTACTTATTTCAAAAAAATAAATATAAAGAAAATATATATTGGAGCACATGTTTTTTATTTTATTATTTAAAATTAATGTAAAAATTATATAATTTTTTTATATACTAATATCTTCGCTCATATTTGTAACTATGTATCTCGTGTCAAAATATGAACAGTCTAAGATGGAATCTCACCGAAATAAAGTACACTTTTCTTTGACATTTAGGTGCACTAGAAAAAGACAAAGATTTGGCATCATTGTGATCTTGTTATCTGTATTTATATATCTTTTATATTTGGTCGTATGCGTCAAATTCACAATATAGGTATATAAAAAATATATGAAATTAATTATAATTAAATAATAAAATTATATAAATATAAATTAATATATGTATAAATATATGTTGATAATAATATTTAATAAAAAATTCTAACCTACCTTAAAGAGTTTTTTTTTTGAATAACTACTTTAAAGAGTTCTAGTATCTCAATTGACGTGATATAGTAATTAAATAATAATTCTATTAAAATATAAATCATCATATATTTATATAATTTTTATCATCTTAATATAATTAATCTTATTTCATTTTTTATATATTTTTGTTTTGCTTTTTATAACATACTCTAAAAATAAGAGATATACATACATATAATATAAAACAAATTATATCCAGTTTAAAACATGAACAATTAAATATATTACTTTTTAGAGCATATTTAAATAGAATTATTTTATAACCAGATAGTTTTTTATAAAAAATTTGTTATATAATAATATTATTATATATTTGACAAAATTAATTTCAATTTTTTACATAAAATTTAATATATTATAAATTTTTTTATATTATTAAAATTTTAACTTATGATTTTAGATTTTAAATTATTTCTTATACTTTGAGATATAAATATTATTTTTTTCTTAAATTAAATAATTTTTTTAATTATATTATACTTATTTTAATAATTTAATGTATAATAATAATTTTTTATATTATTTAAATAAAATAAATTAATTTAAAATTATTTTTTAATTAATATATCTAAACATAAAATTAATTTTATTATAATTAATTATAATAAAAAAATTATATAATAATTAATTATTAAAATAATTAAATTTTTATAATTATTTCAAACAAGTCAATTCTGCCTAGAATAATAACGGTTGGAATATGCCAAACAAGAGGATACTGTGATCTTAGAGATGTGATGGGTGGAATAAAAGTGTTAATAACTTAAATGATAATGGACCTATCATCTTATTATTTTCATTCATATAATTAACGTTGTAATGTCATAAACCAACACAAATAATGATGAATGTTTCCATTCTTCCCGGAAAATAATGAAGAATGTTTGCATAAAATAATTATATATTTTACTCTAATCACATGTCACTCTCATTTTCTTAACGAAAATGAGAGAGTAATGTTATTAAATTAACCAATAATAATAAATAAGGAAACATGTGTGTATATATATATATATTTGAATATGATATGATATCAATATATGAATATAATAAATTTTAAAAATTAAAAGATATAATACGGTTAAAATATAATATAATTAATATAATATTGACATAAAATATAAATTTTAAATTAAAATAAATACATAATATGGTTAAATTATATATATTGACATTATATATATATATATATATATATATATATATATATACACGATACGATATCAATATATGAATATAACAAATTTTAAAAATTAAAAGACATAATATGGTTAAAATATAATATAATTAATATAATATTGACATAAAATATAAATTTTAAATTAAAATAAAGACAAATTCTAATTAAAATAACTGTATCAATGTTTCTCATAAGTCAATTTTAATTAATTTAAACACAATAAAATATTATCATTTATGTAATCATAATAGTATCCTATTTCTATTGGTATAAAATAAAATAATAATTACAAAATATAGACTAAAAGTATCTAAAAATATCTATAATATGTATCAGATATAGATATAGTAACTATTTTGAAGTATCATTATTTTCTAGATGATATTTACAAAAATAGATTTATCGATTTTTAATCACAACTATCAATTTCTCTCTCTCTCTCTCTCTCACACACACTTTTTGTAGAGGTGTTCATGAGATGGGTTGTACTAGGTTTGTTTTGGCCTAAAATCAATCCAATATTTTAATCGAGACAATTTTTTGGACTTGGACTCAGGCCAGTTATAGCCTGACTAATGACTGAGTCGAGACTGAGTCAACCTGTATTTAGACAAATTAAATAACTTTGGTTATTATGCATAACTAAGTCATAAAATTTTAAAAGTAAAAAAACTAAAACTAAATGATATTTTACAATATATTTTGAAACAACATATATCAACATAAATATATTATCATGTTATATAAAATGTATTAATTTAAGTTAAGAAATTTTATTATTTATAGCTACTTGTCAAAAAATTGTAAGTTTTAAAACATTGTGTAACATTGGATTAGTTTGTGTCAACTCGAAATATGACTTAAACTCGACCTGAAAATACACAAAATTTAATTTTCAAAACTTGAACCCATCCCAATTAGTTCTAAGCCAAGAAGGGTTATCAGGACGGACCAGGTTTTGAACACCCATACTTTTTCCATTACATTTATAGCTAACTTTTAATTGTATAAAGTTTCTGTATTGAATAAATTTATGAAACAAACATTACCCTAACACTGTGTTTGGATAATCTTGATGACGTTCCCTCGTTAGTGGTGGAGAGAAAAAGAAAAATAAATAGTAAAATAAAATGAAAGAAATGATGGGAGAATTTGAAGAAAACGAATGCAAGAGAAAAGGAGAAATTGTCTCCGTTATTCATGGCCACCAATTAGTTAGGAATGTCGGCTATAAAAGTTGTTGCCTTCTTTCAATTCAATGTATCTCTTAGACAATCAAAACTTAGAGAGTTTTGAGAGATTAAAAAAAAAACCTCATTTGTGTGAGAGAGAAAATCATCTTGAGAGAAAAACCAAGAGAGAAAGTTTAGCTACCGGTGTTTGGTAAGATTATTATTGTATTCCCATTATTTTCATAGTGAAAATATTAAGTGTTATTTTTGCCCATTTTATTTACACAAGGCTGGGAAAAGTCAGATCCTGGGACTGTCAAATTTATTTATTAGCTCTTTTATTTTTTTTCGTCATCTTTCCCAACAAGTGGTATCAAAGTTTTGGCTCAAAAATTATATTCTTGTGTAATTTAACATAGAGGAGTCATCATCATCATCATAAGCAACAATGTTAAAATTAACTGTATCCTATTACTCCATTTGGAAGCCAAGAATGGAAGACATCGTTTACTGCAAGGATTTGTATGACCCCTTCAATTGATGGGACAAAAACTAGCAAGGAAGTTAGACGATGCATGGAGCATTCTGAATAGAAAAATTGTCGGACAAATCTAACAATGGGTGGATCAAAGTGTGTTCCACCATGTGGCACAAGAAACAGATGCATAATTATCGTCCATGTACGAGCGCAAGACCGCTCAAAATGAAGCCTCAATTATCCGACGATTGGTAAACCTCAAGTACAAAGATGGTCGAAGTGTTACTGAGCATCTTAGTGACTTCTAAGGTTTGATAAACCAATTGACGAATATATAGATGATGCTTGATGATAAGTTACAAGCACTAATGTTACTTAGCTCTTTGCTTGATAGTCGGGATACACTAGTAGTGTCCTTAAGCAATTCAGCTCCTCAAGGCGTTCTTACACTGGACATAGTTAAAGATAGCATGTTCAATGAAGAAGTAAGGAGGAAAGAACAAGGTGTAGTTGCTAAGTTAGAAGCCCTCGTCTTAGAATAACATAGAAGAACTAGTAATAGAAAATTCCACAGGCGAGACAAGTCAAAGGACAAGTTAAGTGATGGCTCGAGAGGGAGGTCCAAGACAAGAAGGGACATAGAATGTTACCATTATGGCGAGTGATAATCACATATTTTATATATTAATAAACCCTCATTTTTAGTCATTTACACTCTTCATGTACTTAATTGATTGAGTTTGGTTATGTTTTGTAAGTTTGGACTCAAATTGGACTTAATTGATTTTTCCAGCATTATTTGGGTTTTACACTATCTTTGTATTTTCGTCATATCTTGAGTTCTAGATGTGTAAAAATTATGTATCTTACCTTGTAGGAAAGATAAGAGAGAGCTCTACAACTTTGATGAAGAGCTCAAAGTCTCATTCAGACATCTAGTAGAGCTAATTGGGCTTGGAAATCAGAATACAAGTTTTGTGTCTAGAACCTGAATAGTGTACAGTAATCAGAGCATAACTTAGGCTGTAGGAACTTTCTTGCTCTGAAATTTGGAAACTTGAAAGTTAAGACCTATATCTACAACTTTCATGAAGAACACAAAACTCAATTCAGACAGCTTAGAGGTGATATTGGGTCTAGAAGTCAAAACAGAGGTGCTGAAACTGGGCCTAAATAGTCTGTAGTAATTAGGCCATATCTCGGGCTGTAGGTGGTGAAATGAGCTGAAATTTGGACATATGAAAGTTAAGACCCAGATCTAAAACTTTTATGAAGATGACTTTTCCATTTGATGACGGAATCCATGAGTTAAGCAATAAATGATTTCAGAGACAAAGAATCTCAATAATCCAACCACTCATCCAACCACTCAACCACTCCTCCTACTCCTCACCTACTCTTAATCAGCTCCCTTATCATTTTGTATCCCTAATCCTCTATAAAAGGCACAATTGGCTGATCATTTGGTGCTCTTAGTGTTAGGCTTAGTTTTTAGAAGTTATGGTTATGCTTGTTTATTGTTTTCCTTTGTTGTAATTTTCTCTTGCTCTAAATTGAAGCTATGTTCATCTTTCTCTTCTTCTCTCTTTCTTTCTTCTTATCTATGAGTAACTAAATCTTCATCTTGCTTGGGTGAAAGAGTGAAGCTCTTGGTAATGAAATAAGGTTAGATTATTCTATTTTTTGTGCTTAAATGATATATTATCAAATGGACATTATATGTGTTGTATTTTGTTTCCAATCAATTTAGAAACTTTCTTTGTATAATGGAGATCTTGATTTATTGTAGACAATAAGATTGACACAGTGAATGCTTGAACTCATTTACAAATGTTGGTAGATAATTAAAGGAATCATAATATGATTCCATATATAATTGAACTTTGAATGTTATATTTTCCTATTGAACCTCATTTGTGTGTGATTTCAATTGAGTTATAAAGAGAAATAATCTTACCTTTAATTTATTAGCAAGAGTGGATCTTCTAACTCAAGCAAGTTCTTAAATTCATTTGTGAACATCTTTTATTACTTTTGGTGTTGTAACAAATCCTTTTCTTACCTCAAATAATTTCTCTTCATCAATTCCCTGTGGATCGACATCGGACTCTCGAGAAATTTATTACTTGAGACAACCTACACTTGGGTTTGCATCCTTTAAATCCCGCAATCAGCTAGATAGGCCACATGAAGAGAGAGTGCATGTTGTTTAAACGAGAGCAAGATAGAGGTAATGAGAAGAATGATGCCAAGCACATGACCGCAACTACCTTTGGTGGAAATAAGGTAATTATTCTATGTGGTGATGGTTTTGTTAATTTTCCCTTTCAAGATACATGCTGGATAGTAGATTTTGGTGCATCATTTCATATCACCTCATGAAAGGTGTAACATCCTAAAAATTTCGTATCTCTTAACCAGTAATTTTGACAGTTAACAGAATTTTACTGTTTAGTAATTTCTGGATACTGTAAAATTATTTTGATTATTCCGTCAGCGTATTTGATCGTTTTGAGTGATTTACTCCGTGTTAGGAAAATAAAAATTTTCGGGTCGGGAAAAACTTTACGTAATTTAATTTTTACCGTTAGGTTTTAATTATTTTACGTAATCTGATTTGATATTTGTGCGTTTTCTAATTTTTGTGATTTTATGGGTGATTATGAAATTTTTAGGATACTCCAACTGTTTTTAGACTGTTTGTGGGTCCCAGTGGTCTTACGTGGGCCTGGGATGAGTTCCAAAATGTAAAAAAAATTTTACGCATAGAAAAATTTATACTGTTGAGACGGAGACAGGGGATCTTACTAAACCTGAATCCGGAGACAGCTTTTAAAAAATTTTCTTGTACTATATTTTGTACTGTATTTAATTATCGGGTGATAAAAATACAGTAAATATACTCTTTCGTAGGGGTTATAGCAAAAAAAAAATATTATATTGCTTAAGTCAACATTGGTGGTTTGGATATCCACCATTGATTTAATCAACGATGGAGACTTGATCTTGATTTAATCAACGGTGGAGATTTGATCTTAAAAGTGAATAAGATCATTTATAACCGTTAGATGAAGATTAAATCAAGGGTAGAGATTTAGTCTTATAAAATGGCTATGATCATTTATAACCATTGGATGTGGATTTAATCAACGGTGTAGAATTGGTCTTGTAAAGTAACAAGGACCATTTATGACCATTGGATGTTAATTTAATCTATGGTGGAGATTTAGTCTTAAAAAGTGACAAACACCATTTATGACCCTTGGATGTAAAGTTTGAAGGAGTAATCTTAACCCTTCATTTTGGAGACACATCTAAGGGCTAGGATTTAAAGAAGAAAGATCCAATGGCCTAAATTAAGTCTTCTATCTAAAGCTATACCTAAAGTCTACCTTAATCCTAACCATTGAATTAATCAATGGCTTAGAATGCTTCAAATAATTGCTTGGACTTTCAAGATTGAATCTTAACCATTGATTTAATCTATGGTTGAAATTTGGTCTTATATAATTGCTTGGACTTCAATTGTGACCCTTGGATGGCAACATGGAAGGAGAGATCTTGACCATCCATTTAGTAGCTTCATCTAAAGGCTAAGATTAAAGGAGGAAGAAGATCCAATGGTCCAAGTTTGTTACTATCACTTGAAAAATTCTTCAATAATTTAGTACCAATTATTTGCTCAAATAATTCATTCTTTTTCTCCTCACTATACGGCCATGCACTCTTTTATGGCCAAAATAATACACTTAATTCTTCTTTCTTCAATTATATCAAATATCAATGAAAATAGTCAAATATAGTGGCCCTCCATTTTGTTTTCTACGGCCATTCATTTGAAGGAGACAACATTCATGCAATTAATTCATTTGGCTATTGTTTTTATGCCTACAAGAAGCTATACAAAGTTAGTCAATGTTTGGTGGCTATTCTTTCCAATTCCTACGGCTATGCTTGCTTGGTAAAAGAGCAACATGCTATCTTTAATTCATTTCTATCTCTTTGTTCCAAATTGACTCACGACCAAAAAGTTTTTTTTTGGGGGGGGGGGCAAAATATTAATTCCTTACTTGATAATTCATATCACTTTTTTATCAATAACATCTCTCACCTTTCTTTCAAAACAAGTGCACGGTCAAGAAGGCCTTAGGAAGCCAAAATTGTGACTTTAGTTTATTTGAACATCTTTTCTATTTTTCAAGAACCAAAGAACCATATAAAATTTCTCTTCTTTCTCTCCAAGTGAAGCTACGGCCATGCACCCTAAAGGAGACCAAAGAATTCATTTCCATACTCTATATTATTACATCTTCATCTTTTCATTCAAGTATCAAGAAGCAAAACCAAAGAAAACTCCATTTCTCTCCCTAAACACACCATTCGGCCATATCACTCAAAACCACCATCCAATCTCTTTTAATTTCATCCAACCATAGATCTTGAATCTACATGATATTCTAAACAACTTTCATGTTGAAGATTTCCTCTAAATCATTCATCTTCAACCTTATTCTTCAAGCTAAAGATTGAAGCTCTAATGGTGAAGTTTACTAATCTTCACTTTTCTTTTGATTTTCAAAGTTCTAACCATGATTCTAATCCATGGTTTTCTTATTCAAGTCTTGTATGTAATAATTATGTGTGCCTTGTTTTGTATTTGAGAAGCCCTTGGTGGTGAAGGACTTGGAAAGAGAAGCAAAACAAGGAGCTTTTGAGGATCTTCAAGAGGTAAGAGGGAGATCCATCTCACCAACCAAGTATGGTGGTGAGAGATGATTTTATATTTGGTGGATGGTGAATCCATGTGAGGATTCATATCCATGGTCTTGTAATTTATTTGTGGTTGTTTATGTGTTTTAATTATTTGCCTATGCTTGATATGCTTTGCATGATTTTATGGCTTTGATAGTATGCTTATATTATGCATGATGAGTATATGACATGCTTGTAGTATTTATGATGAAATATGTATGTGTATGCCATAATGTGTTGATGGAAAGGAAATCAATTTTTGGCTCCAATGACCAAGGGAAAAAGGCTACGGTTTTGATGCCCTTAATTAGGGTTCATGTTGAAATTTTTCAAGAACAAGGGATTTAATTTTGGGTCCCTAGAACATGGTGAATTTTGGCCAAGACACCTCAAGATAGGTGTTCACAAATTAATATTTTCATGAATGATGAAATGGGATGTTTATTAAAACAAGGAAAATAAACAAAGGGTTTATTTTTCAAAGAGTACATGAACACAGTTTTTGAGGAATTTTTATTGATTTATTTTGTGTACAAAGATCCTAAGAATTTTTCTAAACATGAGTTTTAGACGAAATGGGCAATGTTGTTTCTAAGTGTTTATTAAACTTGATTTCAAAAACGAAACAGGCAATGTTGATTTTAAGGATTTGCAAAGAAAGTGAAAAATGATTTGTAAATAAAATGAAAAAGGATTTGCAAAGAAAGTAAAAATGAATTTGAACAAACGGGTTTGGTTTTATAACCATCGGTATTTCAATTTTTAAAACAAAATTTTATTGGTTTTGTTTGTGTAAAAACCGAAATGATAAATAGTTGATTTAGAAGGAAAAATATTTGATGGCTACAATGACCAAATACCCTACGGTTTTTGAAAAGCTTATGATACTTCAATTTTATGAAACAAAGGGATATTTGATAAAACAAAGTGTTATGTCACTCGAAAGATTTGATAGTCTTCAATGGTCATGTCCACGATTTTTGAAAGCTTGTGGATGCATTGATTTTATAACAAAATGATTTTTGCATAAGAATTTGGAAAGAGAATAAGAACGTTTTAATCACTTGAGAAATCGAGTTTTGTAAACGAAAAACAAGGAAAAGTTAAAAATGTTTTCAAACTTCAATTTATTTTGAAGAAGGTTATGTTTGGAAATGATTTGGGAAAAATGAAGAATATAAGGGTGTTTTGAAAATTTATTAACGTATAACTTATTTCACGTTTTGGAGTACGTTAGGAAATTCTTAAAGTTTGAAACATTGATTTAAATCAATGGAAAAGTGATTTTGTGGGTTATATTTGAAAAAGAATTTCTTGAGTAAAGAATTGTGGAAAAAGATTTTCTTGAGTAAGAAAATATATTAAATGAAGTATAAAGTTATATTATTTTGAGAAAAGTTGAAAAGGAATTTTTGAAGGTTAAGAAATATTTTCTGTAATGAAATTGTGGTGAAAAATTATTTGCGTAGCTTAAAAATGATTTGAAATACAGTAAAATATTTATACGAGATTGGAAATACGTTAAATATTTCTACGCAATTTGAATTACGTTTAAATATTTTACGTAATTTGAACTACTGTTGAAAAATCAATTTGTGATTATAAAGAAATAAAATATTTTTATGCGATTGTGAAAATGGCAGAAAACTGCTATGAGATTTAGAAAGTGTTTAAATATTTTGAGAATGATGGAAAATGATTTACGCGACTTAAAAGAATGATTTTTAAGATACGCGATTTTAAAATAGTGAAAAAATACTATGCGATTTGAGAAATGTATACTTTTACGCGATTGAGAAAAACGTTGAAAAATTAGTACGTGGTTTAAAAGTGCAATGAAGAGTTGCGGTATTCTCAAAACGTAAATGTAAATGTTATTGTATTGTGAAAATATAATGTAAGTGTTACGGTATTGTGAAAATATAACTAAAACGTTTTGGAATTGTGAAAACGTAAAAAAATGTTACGCGATTGTGAAAACACGACAAAAGTGTTTTATGACTATAACAAAAAACATAATAATATGATGATTACTGTTAAAACAGTGTCCATACACTGTATGAGAAAATGACGTGTTTTGCCTGTGATTGGCATTTGGTGCATTTTACATGCATTGGAAAGATATGCCTGTAATTGGCATTGGTGCATTGTACATGCATTGGAAAAATATGCGTTGAGGCATATGATTAAATTGAACAAATGAAATTGAAAAGATTTAGCCCTTGTGGTTGGACTTGCACTGATATATTCGTGCATTGTATAAAGTATAGCTAATAGCTATTTTGGCCCTTGTAGTTGAAGAGGGAATGAGAATTGATAGTGAGGTCTATGATGGATCTTGGGGCGTCAAGGCGCGGCGGTCGACCAGTGGATATCTTTCTGTGGGCTAAGGCTGGACCATATGCCACTTGGGGATGCAGTCCGTTGCAACGTATTGACGATACCCGACAAGAACACGATTCTTTTCAACGACTGGAAGATTGTCTTTGGGCTAAGGCTGACAATTAACGAGCATTCTCCTCGAAATTTGTGAAAACCTCCATGGAGTTGTTTTTGAAAAACTGAGTCTATGTGCGCATGCATGAAACTGAACATTTATATCTATGTGATATATTAATTGAGGAATATTAGCTATGACAATTGTTTTGTTGAGAAATACTTGGATGATGATGATGATAAATTGATCATGTTGAGGACATCATCGTAAATATTGAATAATATTTGAATTGATAAATGATTTGATGATGATAGTTGATTAATGTTGATAGCATGATCATAATTATGGTATGATATATCTGTATGATATGCTGTTGTATTATCTCTGTGCTACCATGTTAGTATTGGCGTAGGTGATCTCACCTCTCTGTTATATTGTCTTGCTATGTCTGTATTGTTAAAATTAAACAATAGAAGGAATGAGTTGTCTTAGACATACCGGGAGGTAGATATTCTGAGTTCGGAGACAACATCAGAGAATGACTATTCTAGAGTCGATAGCATACAGTGTTAACAAGGAGCAAATGTCTGATGCATCAAGAGGGATACAAAAAAGAAATAAGTATGTTAAGTTTTCTCATTAGTATTGTACCGTGCTATTAAGTAGGACCTGTCATAAGGTTTGCTACTGTTAAAAAAAGAGTCTGTTAGTTTTATATTTCTCTTTAAATTGTTAAATATTAATTGGTGTCAATATTGTATATTAATCAGTTTAAATATATTTTCAGTAATACTTATGAATTTCAGTAAGTTTATGTTTCTGTAATAAGAAAAGAAAAAAATTTTAAAACCACGTTTATAACTCAAACCTTATGTGAACTTCTTTTCAGATTATGAGTCGGGAGTCGGAAATGTGATGTCTTGAGGAGGGTGTTACAAAAGGGCTTTTTTACATCCTACACCAGTGGAGATTTTGGTAATGTGATGATGGGAAATGATAAATTATCCAAGATCATGGGAAGATGAGATATTTCCCTTGAAACCAACACATGTTATCACTTGGTACTCAAGGATGTGAGACATGTTCCAGATATGCGTCTCAATCTGATCTCCACTGGATTACTTGATGATGAAGGATACACCAATGTCTTTGCTGAAGGAAAGTGGAAACTCAACAAGAACTCTCTTGTCCTAGCACAAGGGAAGAAGGAGAACACCCTTTACATGACACATGCAAAAGTCAATAATGGGTACGTAAATGTTCTTGCAGAAGACTTGATCGAGCTATGGCATAAACGACTTGGTCACATGAGCGAGAAAGGGTTGCAAATTCTATCCAAAAGAGAGGCACTGGCCGAGATAAAGAAAGGCATGCCTCTAAAATCATGCACACATTGCTTGGATGGAAAGCAACATAGAGCTTTGTTTCAACATGGACTTGCACAAAGAAAACCCAATGTATTGGATGTTATGTACTCTGATGTTTGTGGTCCTATAACCATTAGTATTCTTTTCGTGGGGCATGATATTTTGTTACCTTCATTGACGATCATTCCAGGAAGGTATTGTGCTTACAAACTTAGAACAAAAGATCAAGTGTATGAAGTTTTCAAGTAGTTTCATGCCAGCATTGAACGAGAGACTGGCAGAAACTTGAAATGTATTCACACTGATAACAGAGGAGAATATATGGGGGCATTCAGGAATTACTTGAGAAGTAAAGGAAGCAGACATGAACGATATGTTTCGAAGACTCCTCAACATAATGGCATAGTTGAGATAATGAACAGAATAATTGTTGAAAGAATAAGAACAATGTTATCTCATGCCAAGCTGCCCAAAAGTTTTTTGGGTAAAGCTCTGATGACCATGGTTGATCTAATAAACCTTTCTCCTTAGCGCCTTTGAATGGTGAAGTCCCAAACAAGTTTTGGTCGGGAAATTATGTTACCTACAATCATCTGAAAGTGTTTGGTTGTAGAGATTTTGTTCATATCCCTAAAGATAAGAGATCCAAGCTCGACACGAAGTTGAAAGAATGTATCTTCGTGGAATATGGGAATGAAGAATTCGGTTACAGGGATCCTATAGCTAGAAAGATTATTAGAAGTAGGGATGTTGTCTTCTTTGAAGATCAGAACATTGAAGACATTCGAAGAGGTGATAAACTCAATAATCCTAGAGAATATCTAGCTAACTTGGATCCAGTTTCTCCTCCATTGGAGCACAATGACGAGCGAGATGAATCCAATGATATTGATGATCTAGCTAATGATCCTATAATTAATGAACCAATTGATGATGATGTGAGTGATGGTCATATAACTGATGGTATAATAGATGATGTCGCTAATGAGGGGCAAGAAGTACAAGTCCATGAAGAGCCAGCGACCGAATTCCAACCAAGAAGATCGACCAGGGTACGGAGACCTCCGAGTAGGTATTCTCTAGACGATTACATTCTCCAAATAGATAAGGGAGAACCAGACTGCTATGAAGAAGCATTGACTCATCATCAACAAGATGAGTGGTTGAAAGCCATGCATGAAGAGATGCAATCTCTACATAAGAACCACACATATGATCTGGTGAACCTACCAAAAAGTAGAAAAATATTCAAGAACAAATGGGTGTATCGACTGAAGACGAAAGAAAACAACTCTAAGCGCAAGTTTAAAGGAAAGCTAGTTGTGAAAGGTTTCAGTTAGAAGAAAGGAGTTGACTTTGAAGAGATTTTCTCACCCGTGGTGAAGATGTCATCCATACAAGTTGTACTTGGTTTGGCTGCAAACTTGAATCTCAAGATCGAACAACTAGATGTGAAGACTGCTTTTCTTCAGGGAGATCTTGAAGAAGAAATCTACATGGAGTAGCCAGAAGGATTCAAAGTCAAAAGTAAAGAAGATTTGGTATGCCGGCTAAAAGAAGAGCTTATATGGACTAAAGCAAGCACCTTGACAATGGTACAAGAAGTTTGATTCCTTCATGATTGAACACAAATACCAAAGGACTACTTCAGACCATTGAGTATTTGTGAAAAAATTTGATGATGGTGAATTCATCATAATTCTTCTCCATGTCAATGACATATTGATCATAGGACAAAACAGAGACAAGATTAGCAAGCTGAAGAAAGAGATGAGCAAGTCTTTTGCTGTGAAAGACTTAGGATCCGCAAAAAGAATCCTCGGTATGAGTATATCCCGTGATTGAAAAAATCAGAAGTTGAGGTTATCACAAGAAAGTACTAAAGCGGTTTAACATGGATAAAGCAAAACCAATTTCTACTCTATTTCCTAATCACTACAAGCTTAGTTTGAAGCAAAGTCCTACAAGTGAGAAAGAAAAAGAAAATATGGCTATGGCGCCATATTCCTCAGTTGTTGGTAGTTTGATGTATGTAATGATTTGCACGAGACTAGACATAATGCACGTAGTTAGCATTGTAAGCATATTTCTGTCTAAACCAGGCAGAGAGTATTGAAATGCTGTGAAGTGGATTCGTAGATATCTCAGGGGTATTTCCAAAATGAGTTTGTGCTTTGGAGGTGGGAAACCCGAATTGATTGGCTACACAGATGCAGACATGGCAGGAGATCTTGATTCCAGAAAATCTACTTCAGGATACCTGATTACGTTTTCAAGGGGAGCAATTTTGTGGCAATCAAGTTATAGAAATATGTTGCTCTATCAACTACAGAGGCAAAGTTTTATTGCAGCTACTGAAGCATGAAAAGAAATGCTCTGGATGAAGCGATTCTTACAAGAATTAGGGCAATAGCAACATATACATTTTGCATTGTGATAATCAAAGCGCGATCCACTTGAGCAAGAATCCGAGTTTACCTAGAGGTCGAAGCGCATTGATGTGCGATATCACTAGATACGTGATGTGTTGGAGTCCAAGCAATTGCAGCTTGAGAAGATCCATACTGATGACAATAGTTCAGATATAATGACCAAGTTCTTACCTAAGGACAAGTACGATTTTGCAGAAGAGCAGTTGGACTGCTGCAGTCCTCCACCTAAGTCGGGAGGGGGACATTGATGGGGTTCCTTCGTTAGTGGTGGAGAGAAAATAAGGAAAATAGATAGTAAAATAAAATGAAAGAAAGGATGGGAGAATTTGAAGAAAACGAATGGAAGAGAAAAGGAGAAATTGTCTCCGTCATGCATGGCCACGAATTAGTTAGGAATGTTGGCTATAAAAGTCGTTGCCTTCTTTCAATTCAATGTATCTTTTAGAAAACCAAAACTTAAAGAGTTTTGAGAGATACGAAAACCTCACTTGTGTGAGAGAGAAAATCCTCTTAAGAGAAAAACCAAGAAAGAGAGTTTAGACACCGGTGTTTGGCAAGATTATTATTGTATTCCCATTATTTTCATAGTGAAAATATTGAGTGTTATTTTTGCCTATTTTATTTACACAAGGCTAGGAAAAGTCAGATCCTGGTACTGCCAAATTTATTTATTGACTCTTTTATTTTTTCATCATCTTTCCTAACAAATCTTTCATTAATGGAATTAGTGAGGATGGGCTAGAAAGAAAATGGAAGAAATGGATCAAAGCTACTTTCCCTTTATTTGGAATATTAATAAAGGAACATAACAAAACTCCATTACCCTTGTTTGAGAGTTGTATTATAAAGTAACTGAATGAAACTATTATACTTCTTAACTTTATTTAAAATTTATTTTTCCTATTCTACCACAATTTTGAGAAAAACAAAATTTGAGCCTTTGGAAGGGGAAAAATGAAAATAGATTCCCTTGAGTTTTTTTCCCTTCTTATCTATTTGTAAACTTTTAAACAAAGAAACTTATTTCTCATATCTTCATTTCATTTCTATTTCCCTCATTGCATATCGTCCAAACACAATTTAAACTAATATATTCACCAGCAATCACGTCATTAGTAAATCCTTTGTGTCTACATGCCATGCTCTTTAAGGGTGTTCATGAAATGAGTTGGGACAAATTTGAGCCCAAACTTAGCCTGATATTTTAATGGGGCCATTTCTTTGAACACAAACTTGACCAGGTCATTACCCGATATTGACTGAACCAAAACTGAGCCAACCCGATATGTGGACACAATGTTTAAATTTGAACTATGCATAACTAAATTATAAAATTATAGAAGTAAGAAACTCAACTTTAGGTATATTTTACAATATATATTTCAAAATAAATAATATTAATATAAATATATTATCATGTTATGTAAAAAAATATTAATTTAAGTCAAGAAATCTAATTATTTATGATTAATTATAAAAAAAAGTATGAGTTTTTAAATAATGCGTAATATCGATTCAAGTTAGGAGATCCGAAGTATGACTCAAACCTAACTCGAAAACACATCAGATTTAATTTATAGAACCATATCCTACCCTAATTAGCTTCAAGTTGGACAAATTAGTAGGACGAACCGGGTCATAAACACCCCTAATGCTCATGGACTGGCCTGCTATAACCACCTATTAAAAATGAGCATAATTATTTAAAAATAGTTAACTCCTTAAAAATGAGTATAATTATTACACTTATACTATACACAATTTTTTTTTATTATAAATTTCAAAGACATCATATTACACAACCATTCATTTTTTTTTAATCTTTTTTCTTTCTCTCACTTTTTCCTTTACATTAATAGTATTTTTAGGCTATGTAAAAAAAATATTTTTGAGTAATTCAAATAATTTTTTAATAATTCCAATTATTAATATACAAAATTCATCTTAAAAGAGAAAATTCTTAACTTATATTTAACACTATTATTATTCTGCCTATGTAATCAATGAATTCACTTTTGTAAATCTTTAAATACTTCAAATTTTTATTTTTATTATTTAATATTTGTATTAATATGTAAGTTAGTTTTTGAAACTATTATTATCTCAAATAAATATTTTTAATACAATAAAATATATATCATGTTTAATGTAAAAATAAAATTCCGTACATACAAATATAATGTTTAAGTTACTTTTTATAGTATACAATCTTATAGATGATAACAAAAGGGAGAAAAAAAGCAAAAAGATAAAACTAAAAATCAAAGAAAACAAAGGGTTATAAAGCAATGATAAACAAATGAAAAAAGAAAATTTACAAACATAGCATAATTTTTTCGGCCTCTAGGGTCGGCATACCCTGCTCTGCTAAGGTTGCAGCTTTGCTTCCCTACTGTGCTGCCACTCCGCACGCGTCGACCCCTATTGCTTACCTATGTGGAGATCGTCTATGCATTGCTCTAGCTTCCTTCTTAGCCATCTATCACAATCCCTGATGGACCTTTCTACCTGCGCATCCACACCAGCCGCCCCTAACTTCGATCCACTGCAAATCGTCACCACGGATGGCCTTTCCTCAGGTGTTGCGCCTCACGCTGTCGAGAATGAGGATCTTGGCCTCGACCGTTCTGATGCTGGCCCATCCAGTGGTGGCAACCAAGCTACCTCCCAAGGTCCTACAGTAGTCGACAGGTCACCCGCAACTACACTGAATCTGAACGGAGATTTAGGTAACTCCGATGAGAATGAGACAATGTTGTTTGATGATAAGGATTTGCAGGAGCAATCAGAAACAATCAAGTGATGTTTGATTGGAGACCTTTTCTTGGAATGGCACCAACTACAATCCACCATGAAAAATGTTCTCACGGCAATGTGGAACACCTCTCAAGGACTCCGGTGTGAAGAAATTGAAGGCAAGAACTACAAGTTTTACTATGACAGCGAGATTGACATGCACCGTGTCCTTAGAAACCAACCACGGCTCTACAAAATCAATTACTTATGCTGCATTAATGGCAGACGGTAAAGTTGATTGAAACCTATGAATTCTACAATGTTCCTTTTAGGGTAAAGTGTTAGGGTTTGTCGAGGGAGTGTTAGACTGCAGCAGTTGGAAAAAAGTTGTGTGATAGAATTGGTCACGTGGTCGAATTCTACTTATTCTCAATCTAGGGCAACCAAGGGTTTGTTCCAAAGGCGTTAGTGAACATCGACATTCAATAATTAATACGGCACAATATCAATTTTGGATCCCCGTCTTCAGGTGAAATCTAGGTGGACTTTAAGTATGAGTGCTTGCCCACTTTCTATGTGGAATTATAGGACATGATGATAAGAATTGTTCTCGCATGATCCATGATGATTTATATGGCACATTAAAGGAAAAAATGGTAATTGGCTGAAAGCAGACCAAGTGGGAGTGAAAATTGAATCGGGGTGCCACAACCCCTCCACCAATACTGGCCACAACTCCTCCATTCCTCCCCAACTAACAATTGTGGTATAGGTCATGGTTGAACAAACACCCTCCACTAGTGAAAAGGAGTTGTTCCCTCCCTCCTCCTCGCTCAATTGGCCCAACCGGATGACAAGTAGTTCTGTAACCCCTATCTAGGAGCTTCAAGAATTGGTAGATGCTGACACTATCATTATTTTCAATAACACCAATAATCATGAAATCTGCTTGAAGACTGAGGATATCTTCTTGAACAAAAAAGGAATTGTAATGAATGACAAATCCAATGGTACTGGACCTATCATAGCTAACCAGGAGACCATGGTATTTTCTGCAAGTAAGACGTCTGATATCAAATAGGGAAAGATAAAGAAAAGGGTTAAGATGAACACTCCTAAGGTTCCTAATCCTATCCAGTTGATCTAGGAGCATCACCTAACTAAAGTTGTCATTCAAGAGGCTTTAATGCAAGGAGGATCCAAGAAAAGAGTTCTCTATAATGATGAATTTAAGGATGAAAAACATGCTTGTTTTAAAGCCCTATAAGTCTTAATTATTAGTATTTTGTTCTTTATTAACCTTCCAGTTGTGTTGGAAGTGTTGTTGGGAAGCATCCCATGTTTATTTCCTTAGGTATTGGAACCTTGATTTCCATTTCATTTTCATTAATGAATCATCTTATCTGTTGAAAAAAAGAGTTATGAAGCAAGGAGAAAATCTGGTGCTAATTGCAGAATGTATGACGTTATCTTGAGTAATAAATTAATAATGGTGCAAATTTTGCAAATTTTCTCAAAACCTAGAAAATTTGATTTTTTCTTAATAAAGGCTGTGTGACAACAAAAAACCATTTAGTTACAATAAGCATGACCTCATGGGAACAGCCATTGGACCATATATGCTAGTACGTACCGTGTATAAAATAATTTTCATTTGAGGCAAAAATTAACTTAATAACACTTTTACCATATTTGACATCAATCTTTTTATTTTATTTTATGTGTTTTTGACTTTGGGATTGAGATGACATTTTTAATCTACCCGTATATAATAAAATTGAGTTTTTTTTTAGAGTACGATAATTTTTTTTTAGATATTTTTTTTTCTGTTAAGAATGTTTTCTCTACCTGAGAGTAAGAGAATGTTTTTGAATACTCTCTTCATCCATTCACCAAGTTTCCTTCTTTGTAGTCTACCAACACAATTCATTTTTCCTTGACTATCTTCTTTTGTTGGTTACCAACAAAATTATTACTGCTTATTTTTTTCTCCTTATATTCTAGTCTCACTAATCAATCTCCATTCACAAATTTCCTTAATCAAATTTCCATTTAATTTTCTTAATCAATTTCCAAATCAATTATGTTCTTGAAAGTTTTTTTAATATCAATCAATTATATCTTCTTTCATTCCAAATTATAATATAATTTTAATTATTTATTTCTAGATGTCAATAATTAAAACGTATATTACTTTTATACATAGTCTAACTAATTTTTTTAAAAAAAAAATCCCTTTATTTTACTACTTTAAAATAAAATATTAAAATTTTAAGAGTTTAAATTTATAACATGCTACATATATATATAATATGCTAAAAATTAAGTCTATAAAATATTTTTTTATTTTGTGGTTATATTCTTTTTGGTATTACAATCAAGTAGTGTCTAAGTCATCTTGTGTGTAATTTGACTAATTTATTTTCCTAATCAGGTCAAAAATAAATCATTTACTTCAGAATTAAGAATTTTACAAGGATATTTATTTTGACATAACCTTAAAAAATTAATATATCTGATATTCAAACTTGTCCTTATTCACATATTACATATTCCTCTGCAAATAGGTAAACTCCTTAAAATCACTTCTAAAATACATTTTAAATACAAATTAAAACTTTTAAAAAACACCGTTCAATGGGTGACTGCTTAGGATGTGTTTGGATTAGAGTTGGTAAACTTAAATTTGAGTCAATTTGATTTTGTAAACTTAAGTTTAGTTGAAAGTAAATTTGTAGTAACGTAATTTATGTTTAAAAATTTTTATCTCAAAAATGACTTTGACAAAATAAATATTGTCTGGATTAAATATTAAAATCACTTTTGAAGTAAGATTGAAAGAGAAAATGTTCTCCCACGAACTTTTGCCCAATGGAAAAACAAGAAATTCTTGCTTTCACTCCAACTGAAGTTTGGAGACTATTTTCCGTTAAAATTAACTAAATTTTCTTAACAAAAAATTTTGTCAAACATATTAGCACATCTTTCAATACTCCAAACTAACTTTAAAATATTCCGACTACAAACCAAACATATTATTACTAACTGTTTCTCACCGAAGAAAACAAAAACTTGGTATGACACACATGATCTAAAATCGCGTCGTCCTACAACCTTTATCAGTTGTCTTCAATTGTGTTCTGGTTGGCTCAAGCTCAAACGAAGTTTCCAGTTCCACACGTCTAACTGTACCAAACCAATTGCTGCAATTACTTCCATAGAAAAACTGCTTGGGAGGGAAAACAATAAGTCCAAACTCCCAACTAACTTATTTTCTTTAACAACATCAGAACAGAGAGAAAATGTTTGCCGAAGAAATGGTGCAAAGGGAGAAGACCCAAGGCTGCAAGCCATCTCCAAAGCCATCAGAGTGGTGCCTAACTTTCCCAAACAAGGTTTTTTCTTTCGTAATAATAATGCTTCCTTCCAAAATTTTTATCGAACAGATCTGTCACTAGTTTATATATGTGTGCTTTTTTAATTCTTTTCTTAAATTAAATTAAATGAACTGCAGGGATAATGTTTCAAGACATAACGACATTGTTGTTGGATCACAAGGCGTTTAAAGATACGTTGACATTTTTGTCGATCGTTACAGAGACATGGGCATTTCCGTTATTGCCGGTACTCTGCTCTTAATTCCTCTGTACTATTGTCCGCTACGACCTTTTTAGAACCATGTTCGTACCTTTATTTTCACCTTTTTTGTTTTCTTCCTGAAAGAAAAGTAAATATTAATATTATTATGTAAGTTTTAGCAGAAAGGTTAAGCAAGTTTTATGGGATATTGATGTTCTGCATCAATCATGTTTTTCTTCTCTTTTAATTTTTAGACGGTGAACAGAACTGATATATTAATATTCTTTATTTCTCACATATAATTGCATCTATGATCAAACTAGAAAGAAGATTTTTTTTTTTTGGGTAAGAACTCTGAGTAATTTTCTTTTGGAAAATGAGAGAACCATTTGGTAACAGTTAAAACAAACTCAGGGGTGGTAGTCATTCTAAGCAATACATGCATCAATTGAGTCTCTCTATGTTGGATCCTTCGTGGGGGACTAAATTTAACCATTGAGATGGGGGTTTCTGGTTTCAGAAGCATTTGATGGATTTCTAAACCACCAGGGCTATGTTATTAGTGTTTGGTTTGGCAAACCAATTTGGTTAATATGGTTAATGATGAATGACCCTCCAATGACATGCCAGCAGATGTTGGCTTTGCTAGGTGTACGTGCTAATGTAATTGGATTGGATTATATGCAGGAGTGGAAGCTAGAGGATTCATTTTTGGTCCCTCAGTTGCGTTAGGCATTGGTGCAAAGTTTGTTGCTTTACGCAAACCTCGAAAGCTACCAGGTATATACCTATGTTATGTTGAATATTAAATTGAGCTTTGCAACTAAATTTAATCTTTTTAGTTTTAATTTAAAACCATGATTGAAACTAAATTTAATCTGTTTTAAGTTGAAACTCCGAAGTATGAAACTGTGAACAAAAGAAGCTGACGATCAATTTATGTGGCATGGGATGGTATTGGTCCTCTCTGAGTGGAAAGGCCTTGTCCTACTATGGTTGTTCATTATTTATTGAGATATTGTTTTACCGTTTGTATTAGTGGTTTACTGGTTCACCCTAACTCAATTGGCTCCAACTTTCATATTTGCTGGTTTACTAACTGAAACAGATTAGCTCAAGCATCTGAGAGGAACTTAAGTTGCTAAATAAGTTCCCAAGTGCCATATAAGTATTGAATCATCATTTTAAGTGAAATAAATATTTGTGGTTGTACTGTTGCTTAGCTTGTTTTTTCATTAGTTTTCTTGATCTTCATTGAGCAATCTTATCAACATATCTACTATTTAATGCGCCAAGGATTTTAAACTTAGCCATGCTTGCATTCAATTTATGAAACGATAAAACTTAGTTCAAATTTTTTATATTCTTTCTATTAAGTTCTTAAATCAAATAATGATATATAAGTAAAAAAACAAATGATTGTTAAGTTAAGTGTATATTATTGAATTAAAAAAAATTCACGTCATTATTTAATTTAAAAATTAAATAAAAAAATAAAAAATTTTGAACTATTTTTTTTCCTTTAACAAAAACAAGATATAAAAATAAGATATGTTGATTCTATCTTGTCTATATTATATTACAAATCAATATTGCGTGGATTATAATTGCCCTAGGTGATGATAAATATACCTTTTTCCGGACTCACTTTTGCTAGATATAGGGCTAATCTGGATAAGTTGTATATAGTACGGATTTTACAATAAATTCTTCTTGAAGAAGTGATTATATAATTTTCAAGTAGTTTATTTCTGCTTCCTTTTGTATAGTAAATATTTGATCACCTGGGACCGGGAGTAAACTGAAAGTAACTTTTGGGTCCAATTGCTATTCTCATAAATTCATCCAAATGAGTTTCCTGAGGCCCTTTTAGTTGTCTTTTTCTATGGGGCATGCTGTTAAACGCTCGGGCATATAAGCGCTTGAGCTTCAACAGTGTTATAAAGTTTTTTTAACTTTTCAATACACACATCTCTATACATTACTATTAATCCAAAGGCTAGAACACTCGAGTTATGAGCTTGAGTGTTTTCTAGCAAACTCCTTTTACGGGCATGCTACTGAATGCTCACGCTTATGCTTATAAGCGCTTGAGCTTCAACAATGTTATAAAGTTTTTTTTTTTCTTTTAATATTCAATACACACATCTTTGTACATAACTATTAATCTAAAGGCGAGAACACTTGAGCATTCGTGAGCTCATGTGTTTTCTAGCAAACTCCTTTTATCTATTTAAACTACTAGTCCCAATGCATTAGTTAGGCCTTCAAATTTATGCCTAAACTTTGACGTGTTTCATATTTAGGTAAAGTAATTTCAGAAAAATATGTTCTAGAATATGGAACTGATAGTTTGGAGTTGCACGTTGGCGCAGTCCAGCCCGGTGAACGTGCCATAGTTATTGATGATTTGGTGGCTACAGGTGGAACTCTGTCAGCAGCAATTAGACTTCTAGGTGACTGGCAGGCTATTATTATTTGGATTTACTGTTTTGGTCTATATTATTTCTTCCTGGTTCTTTAAATCACTTATAATTGTTCTATATATGTTACATGGTTTTTTTTCAACTTATTTTGTAGAAGGCGTTGGTGCTGAAGTAGTGGAATGTGCTTGTGTGATTGGTCCGCCTGATCTTAAGGTAATGGCTAGAGAGATATTATTGTGTACGTATAAAATACACTATGTCATATTTACATATACACACGAAATTAGAGAGAAGATATATGAGTTTTATTAAATTCGTTCATCACAAAAAATATCATCTCTCTCCAAGTTTTTATGTGTGTATGTAAATGTGACATGGTCGCACAAGAATATCTCATGACTAAATTACTCCTTCTGTTAGTTGTGTTTGTTTTGCTAGTTAATCGCAGAATTTTCCATCTCGTTATTGATGCTCCAAAAGTAAAGCTCTTAACCAAAATAAATAAATTGATCAAAGTTAAATTCATGCTTTCATTCTTATATTAGTTTCTACAGAATCAGTTTCTTGACTTGCCATCTCTGTTGGATTGAGTTATGATCATGAATGATCAATTTATATCCTTGCGTTGCCCTTTTTTTTTTCTTGATTGGTTAGGCTAGCAAATAAGCTAATTCGTAAAACGGTTGATTCTTCTTGTTCAGGAGGGACGTTAAGAAAGGGACTTTGTTTCTCAATTGTAGGTTCTTAGGATGACTAAAAAAACTCCTAATTCGAAGATTGATTAAAAACTAAATTTGGTAAAGACTAAAAATGAAGGTAATGGCAAAAAGATAAAGTGATAAAGTAAATGATAAAGATAAATGATAAATGAAATGTAATGACTTGTGTTTAATTGATTGAATAGTTTTTGTGTTGAGTGGTTACAATTGAGTTCACAGTAACTATTTATAGAGCATAAAACTAACTGTTAGCCTCCACTAAAACTATCTACCACTTTTCCTAAGCTTTCTACCCACTTTACAACATTGTGGAATCATGGGGTGTTGGTTACTGTCACGTCAGCTAAGTTCCTTCAATTTTAAGACCGAATACATTGCATAAGTTAGCTGAACAACTACTCCACAATGAAAGGTAAGTGTAGATCCTTTCTGACGTCGTTAGCTCTCCTTGACTCCCTCTCCAAGATGAACTGTTCAATTTGAGTGGATTTGGTTGCTAGCTGAGTTAGGTTTGAACATTCTTGGCTAATCAGCTTCTCTCTCAGTTGATGATGCATATTTTTCACAGCAATGGTGGCATATTCAGCTTTTGAAAATTGTACATGACATCGGCTCTTCAGTTACCTCAAGCTCTCCAAGAAATCAACTATAGTCTCAACTATCTGTTGCTTCAAGTTTATAAGATCAGCTACTGTAATTTCTGGCTATGGCCTATAGAATCAATCATGGAATAATCTTTCCATGTCTACCCAATTTTGCACAGAGTTTGATGGAAAAGATGAATACTAAGTGAAAGCAATTTCAGTTAACAATAAAGGAAACAACTGAAGTTTATAGTACTCATTTTGATTCACCTCACCACACTCGGCAACAAATTTGTTGATGTGTTCCATGG
Organism: Ormosia emarginata; assembly: GCA_029884605.1. NCBI lineage: Eukaryota > Viridiplantae > Streptophyta > Magnoliopsida > Fabales > Fabaceae > Ormosia > Ormosia emarginata. Next base: position 2,035,143 of record JAQQTP010000075.1, on the reverse strand, counting down.
TAGACATACCATCCTCGCTTGAGAAAGTAGTAAAATCAGGAATTTTATAACCTCCTAGCAAGGGTATGACTTTGTCCATCCATTTTGGATATGGCTTTCTATAGATTGACCTATCAAGTAGCCTCAGTTCTACGTTAAAATGCCTCCTTATTGTCTTGATTATCATGTTGTGGTCGATCAACTGAGGCACAGTAGGTCTCGACTCAACAATCACCAGTTGATCAAGATTCAGCAACTGTACTAGAACTGGACTCGTCTGCCATAACAGTACTGGATGTATCCAAGCTGCCTAATGATACATCGGCTGCTCTAGAGTTGTTAGGTAAACTGGCTGACTAGCTGAAAGAGGTGGAACTAGATTCCATGGCTGCTCTCCAACAAAATCTCTAAGTGCCCTGTATTCAACTCTCGGAATTGGAGGAGCTTGATTTGCATAACGAAAGATTAGTTGATCTAGGGTTAGTGGGTAGACTGGCTGATTAACTGAAAAAGGTGGAACTAGATTCTGTGAATGCTCTCCAACAAAATCAATAGGTTCCTTGTACTTAGTTCCCCTATATATAGCACTAGGACAAGTGGGATATAGTGTGGCGCCTTGTTTAGCTATCTGTGGGATTGCACTTACAGCTAATGAGTTAGGCACAATTTGATCATATGGTAAAGTAAGATTACCCGAGGTGTTAGGTGACCTCTCAGCTATATGAACTTACCCATACTCCAAAGCTAGTTGCACTACTGATTGTGCTACTAGTTTAGCTGACGTTTGCCCTTTACGTTAATTATAGGGACATTTTGTATTGGACTTGTTTGCTGAATTGATTGCCAATGTTAAAGGAGGATGTACAATGCTCTCTCTTCTATTGTATATATCTTTCCTCCTGCTCATGAACATTGTGCATCTCCTTGTGGACTATAGATTTAATTATCTCAGCAAGTTAGCGAGACGTCTGGTAGATTAAATCATTAAGATCCATGTCAATTCGTCAATTGATGAAAGATGTTGTCGCGACCATCGACTGACAGTGCTTAGCAGTTTGTTCAACAATTGGACCTAATTAACCCATGGTTACTAGAATAATAGGTTGAGAAGATGACATAACTAAAGCTAATATAACCATCGATTGAGAAACCTGAGGATCAGTAGATCTCCGATTACCATTCTTCTTTGCAGCTGATTGTGGAGGATCCATCTCACTTAGACTCTTTTCAGATCTCAAGTACAAGCATCAATTGTAATCATGACCAAGTGATGAAAACCTTGCAAGAGGATCTTCTTTTGGTCCCACCTGGCGTGCAAAAATTATGATTGCGATTTTTTCCAAATTGATTAGTTGAGCAGATCAACTAACTCACAAAACGATTGATTCCCCTTCATCAAGCGAGACACTAAGGAAAGGACTATATTCCTCAGTTGTAGGTTCCTATGATGACTAAAGAAAGCTCCAAGTTCAAAGATTAATTAAAAACTAAGTTTGGTAAAAGCTAAAAGTGAAGATAAAGCCATAAAAGCAGTAAAGAAAGTGATAAAGAAAGTTATAAATAAAATGATAAAGTAAAGTAATGGCAGAAAGATAAAGGATAAATGAAATGTAAATGCTTGTGTTTGATTGATTGAGTGATTTTTTTGTGTTGAATGGTTACAATTGAGTTCACAGTAGCTATTTATAGAGCATAAAACTAGTTGTTAGCCTCCATTAAAACTATCTACCACTTTTCCTAAGCTTTCTACCCATTTTACAATGTTATGGAATCATGGCCAACAATTAAAATATTGGTTACTGCCACTAGCTAACTGCTTCAACTTCATCCCCATCTTCAAGGAAGATGGTTACCATGTAGTTTCTAAGTTGGCCCACATGATCTTCCTGAGTCTTATCATCAGTTTCAAACTTCATTTGAACTTATAGTAATCATAAAACTAATTCTCTGGCTATTCCTATAATTTTTTTATGGAAATGGTTTTGGACTTATTTAATGCTTTATCCACTCTTTTCAGTACCAAATTTTTTCTAGATTCTTATTTTTATGTTCAACCCACTTCCTCATAGGCCTAAGCCCAATATCCAGGCAGCCCAGTAAATTGGAACTATCATCAGCTACTTATGTGATCTACCTCAGCTATTAGTTAATTGACTTTGACTATTAGCTGGTTGGCTTTGATTATCAACTGATTGACTTCAGCCACCTCAAGGGTGGCGATGGTTCTGTTGGCTTCAGAATTTCCTCTCTTTTTGGAAGAATCAGAATCAACTAACTTTTTCTCCAGATCGGAGATCCTCTCCTAAGCATCTTCATTTAGCTTGAGGGCGGCAGAAAGTTTCCGGAAAGCCTTCTTTTCCGTTGCTTTAAACTTCGTCATCTTCCTGTCAGTCGTCATGATGGTCCTCTCGAGCATTCGGGCTTTAGCAGCAGTCTGAATGGAAAAAGTTTAAAGCTTGGCTAGAGTTTGGGGGACATTGAGCTCAGAAATGTGCTTTATTACCTCACTGCTCAAAATCTATTCATCAATAAATGGCCCAACATCCGAATGCCCAGTGATTATAGGCATTGGGTCCTCACATTCTTCATTGCCGCCCTCTGAAGCCGTTCTTTTATCCTGATTGGTTGAACTCTTAACAACTTTCCTTTTTCTCCCTTGAAGAGTTTGGGTAGGAGAGTTCGACTGACTGACAGGCTCCTCGAGGACAATACCACTGTCCGAGGTCACCGGGGCAGCAGGTGCAGGAACGCTGGAGGACCCCGCCCTCACTCCTCCTAGCTCTTAAAGCCTTTAAGGCAACAAGTGAAGATCCCGATGACATGTTACTTACTGAAATGAGACAAAAAAGCAAAACTGAAGTCAAAAAAATGAAACAGCAAGTATAGGAAAATCAAAGTGCAAAAACCTAAGGTAGACTAAGGGTAATAATATCCTAGCTCCTACTTAACAAAGCAAGGAGAAAATCATCACCAGGGGTGTTCAGGACGTCTTTGATGTTGATAAACTCGTGGTCTTCGATATACCGGGTTATGAACTTAATGCAGTTAAGCTCGTCTGGAGTGAGATTCCCCTCTTCTTTCTTAAGTAGTACAGTGGGAGTGCTACAGGCATCTTACATCCAATATAATCAGAACTCTGGCTCCCTATCAACTTTCAAGAAAAAGGGACGATATCCCTTCACCCCTATGAGCTTGAAGAATTTGGTTTTAAACCCCTTAAAACTGTCTTGAAAGACAAGGAAGGACTTGCGGCCAACCCTAGATCAAATAGTGAGCCAATTCTTTTGGGTTACCGTGCCTTGGGGACTCATTTGGGTGTAAAAGTAGAAGAAAGCATTTTCTGAATATCGTAACCCCATTATTCGGTAAAATCTTTCAAAGGCAATAATATAGCCCCAACTATTAGGATGAATCTGGGTCAGAGTTACGCGCAAGGTTCGGAGAATTGAAATCTAGAAGTCAAAAAAGGGAAGTCGGAGCCCTATCTTGACAAAGAGGGGCTCATATGAACATAAAATATGACCCTACTTCCCAGCATGAACACACCCTCTCATTTCCTTTAGGGCACAAAACTTGAAATTCTTTATCTCGAACCTTCTCCTCTATCAGACGCAAATAGTCCAGCAACTATTTGAGAATGCACTCAAAAGAGAAGTCAGAAAGACGGTCCCAGACATCATCCCCAACCCATGGGTATATTAGTCCTAAACCACACTATATTCAGATTGGATCTTCTTCATCTAGATCAAGGATTTCGAGAACCGGTGCCCAGGGTCTGACTCCCCTCCTTCCTCTTGCCATGAAGATCCTGAGAACACTCAGAGAGGCCAGTAAGTAATTGTCAGAATCAATTAATTCAAAGATTCAGACACGCAAGGGGGCGAATGAAGCAATTTACACCCACAAACTGACCTTTTTTCCTTCCGAGGGGGCAACGCCATTTGCAGAAGCTCAAGAATCCTAACTCTACTTCGTTAAAAATGGAAGACAAAAATGTATTCCAATGTGGAGCGCATGACTACTCTGTTACTCAACAACAATAGAAGCAATCAGAAAGAAAGATAACGATGGGGTCAGAAGAGAATACACCTTGTGTCAGTAGAAAATAGAATGGGTTGAAAGATGGAAACAAATGAAGAATGCCACACAATCATGCTCTTTGACACGAAGTTCTTAGAAGAATACTCAGAAACAATAAAGGAAGAATGATGGACCCTTAACCCCTATTTATAAAGGCTAAACGGTTAGGGAGCATTCTCGTCTCCATAGCCTAATTTTCAAAAGGTGCTCATCATGGCGTACGAAGTACTAGACACGTTTATCTGATTAGAATGTGCCACGTGGCCCTTATAACTATTGAAACAGTTGAAAAGACAGTTGCGCAGCAACTCAGGTGTCACGCAACCCTTGAAGGCTAAATCTGAATCACTACAAGAAATCAGGAAATTAGCAAGTGAAACGTCCATCGATTTCTTTTTCATCTCTAAGTAGCGACAATATAATTCCCTCGCTAATCCCTCGCTAGTCATTTTTTCTAAACTGTTGCTAATCCCTCGCAAATTTTTAAAAAATGGCACCTGTGTTCCCTAGCAAATTAGCGAGAGAAATTCTGTCGCTATTCCGTCACTATAGTTTAGAATTTTTGGATCTAAAATTCGTCACTAATCCCTCGCTAATTTCCTTCGTTATTCCTTAGCAAATCCCTCGCTAATCCCAGTCACAGCAAGAAAAAAAATTGGATCTAATATTCGTCACTAATCCCTCACAAATTTCCCTCTCTATTCCCTCGTTAATTTTCCTCGCTAATCCTAGTCATAACAAGGAAAAAAATTTGGATTTATTATCCGTCGCTAATCCTTCACTATTCCTTCGCAAATCCCTCGCTAATCCCTGTGACAGAAAGAAAAAGAAATGAAAAAAAAGCAAAAGCCACCAGACATACACTACACACCCATTCTACCCATGCACGTACACTGTGTCACCATCACAACACAATTTGGCATCTCAATAGAAAAAGTAAACTATCTCAATTTCTCAATCAACCATTCATTTCACACAAAATTAGAGTGTTAAACTCAAAAAACCAAGCACCAGAATAACAAGCAATGAGCAAAGACAATAAAGGCAACAAGGTGACTTAGCCACCAAAAGCTTAACAAAGACTTAATAAAGGTTGGATAGAACACTAGGCGTATGAAAAACTAAGACTTCATGAAAAGCAAAAAATAGGATAACACCAGTGAAGATCCAAAAATCAATCTATATCCATTTTTATTCCAAAGAAAAAAAATTAACCAAAGATCATAGAAAAGATAAAATCTCTTATAAAAGATTAAAAAAATTAACCAAACACATTCCACCATATTGCCACAACAACCAAGATTGAAAAGATAGAATCTCATATAAAAGATTAGGATGGCTAGATGGCTCAGCCAATATAACAATTTAAGCTATATTCTAACAGTTAACAAAGTAATTTTTCACATGCCACATTATACAAGTTAGCCTTTTCCTTTCCTAACTCCTTACAAGACTCTTATTCAGTCATAGTTTGACTAAATTCTATTCCCAATTGATTTTATAGAAGTTAAAAATATTTGAATAAAGCAATTAATTTGTTCACAAAAAAGGCCAATTGTTTGAATCAAAAGTTAACATTGTTTCGAACAAATAAAAGAAAAAAAATCCTAAGTGCTTAAAGTAGACTTGTGTTCTTGATAATTCAAACAAAATTTATTTAGGATGTAACTTGTAGTCTTGTACATGCAATTACCGTTCAATGGTTTCCCCATGCCCAAGTTGTCTATTTGCGCATCTTCCCCAAGAATATACATTTTCAAAATTAGTAACAACAATGTTGTGTCTCCATCCACATGAGATCTGAACTACTTTATGCTAAGCCAAACAAAAGTGTGAAGAAATAAAAAATAGTGGGTTATTATTATACATAGTCAACATTTTCCAAAAGAAAGGGGAAAAGGATTTCAAGTACTTGCTCATCGGGAAAGTTCACTTGCACGGGAGACGAATAATCAAAATTGTTACCAACTCCAATATATTCAAACTACAATTGAAGGAGAAATAAGTTACAATTTACTAAACAGATGTTAATATTGTTCAGTATATCTTGCTCCTTACACTCATTCTTGTGCCTGCACTCTTTAACCAATCATTAACTTCTATTTCTTGGGGATATAATACAAAAAATATCATGAAAATAAGAGAAGAATAAAAAGTATTGCTAACCTTATTCCAACCTTAGCCAAAAAGTAGTAAACTGGACGTGAGTGCTATAGTATGGCTCCAACTACTTGATATCTGAAAGAAGTCCAAACAAAGTTCAGAGATAAACAATGACAACTACAATCACTATGTGCCTAATACCAAGGAGGATCTACTAAAGAAGAAGAGTGAAGGGAAGAATTTGGACCTTTAACAAGGTTAGACTTTTAGAAAGTTGTAAACAACAAAAATGACAAGTCAAAAGACATCTAAATGAGACTAAGAAATTGCCACTAACTCAACATGAACTTAAAGGACCACCTGAGAAATGAACTTATCACTCAAGGCTTGAATCTTGCGAGGCACAAGATAGTCCTCAAAATCTCCATGTCCTAACTGGCCATATTTTCCCCATCCATTTGTGTATATTCCACCAGAATATGAAACAGATATTGTATGCCACTAGCAACAAGCAACTAAGACCATTTTGTCACCCTGCAATGGACAATTATGACATCAAAAGTTAACACATGTAAATATTGCTTCTTCTATTTAAGTAAGTAGCAAGTTTAACCTTTTCAAGAATCAAATAATAAATATATGACAAATACAAGGGCCATTGCAGATTATACACAACATTTTGTGTCTCAATGGCTTCTTCAATGGATGAGTACTACATCACCAAGAAATCAACAAAGATTACTTACAACTAAATGACAAATGCAATAACATCACACGGGAACTTTACAGTAACAGGAAGGCAGAGAGATAAGAATCAAGTTTTACAGTAACATAGCAATGGGTCTTTATTTGGTCCATCCAGAAACTGCTAACATTCCTATTCTTACCAAGAAGCTGCTTTGGGTTTTCTTGTTCTCCAATATTTATGGGATCAACAATGAAATAGACAGTTATCAGTCACTCTCACATTTCTAGGAACCTTTTGTCTGTTTAATTTTGACCATTTTCTTAAGATCAACCAACTTGTGAATTGTGATGTATCATCACATCTAAAGTCTTGAATACTTTCAAAATACTGCAAAAATTCCTATTCAATAGAGCAATTCAAATGCACATTGATCACTTTACCTTGTCAGTCCCCAGAGTCTCACAATGTGCAACCCAACTGAAAATCTATCCAGCCTTACAAAAATTCCCAAGAAAAAAAAACATCGTATATCAGAATTTATTGCATGTCAGTCAATAAGTTGGCTTTTGAACTAGTCCTCATTCCTCAAGCACAAGTCATTTTATATTAAATCCACTAAATTGCCACCAAATCAGCAACATCCAGAAAAAATGTAGGTTCAATTTTGTGAAAAATGACACAAAACACAGAATGAGGGAAGGGAATACATACCACAGTTTCTTCTTAGTCTTTTCTATCAAATCTCCATCAATTAAGAAGAGAACACTAACATAAACCAGATGGATCGTCACTAAGGCCAACTTCAAGCACAATGAAGACCTTTGACCTGAAATTCAAGTACTAAAACTCAGAAAAAATGGGAAAGAAAAAAATCGCATATTTTCAAAAAAAAATATGAGTAGTCATGCTCATGCATAGCATTCACCATGCAAAATCGGATAAAACACGCAATAAGCAAAATTAGAAATAAAATAAAAATCCATTGCTAAATCAACTACGACCTCTGCTTTCTTGACAACCAAAGTATTAGAGAACGGTTGATGAAATGCACCACGATTGGCGAGGCAGGGAAAAAATCAAAAGCAATAGTTCATTGGTGGATCCAAAGGGGAACAACATATATCGACAATGGTCATTAAATTAAACTAAAATTTGCATCGCAAGTGTTTGTTTCCAGGGAAACCAATTAATTTTCTCACTTGAATCGAAATTTATCGAGAAAGTGACCCAATTGAAAACCTAGAAGGATTGGAGAGAGAACGAAAGATATGGGGGTGGTAATGATTCTAATTTATAGGGAGCGATGGAGAAACCAAATACAAATAACTTATAATAACTTAAATCCATTGGGGAATATATTTTCACTAGTCCAAAAAGAATGAAAACCTGTAGAAGTTCTTAGAGCCTCCAATGGCTACTAAACAATAGGCATTGGTAAGTTTAGAAAACACTCCAACTTCACAAGAATTGTCAAACCGAATTCCTGCAGGAAACCCATAATTATTTAATATATTATTTTTAAAAGTAAAATGGATTTCCACCAAAGAAGACCATAAAGTAATAGATACATTAAAAAATAACAGATATGAACAAATTCCTTAAAAACTGCAGATTAAACAATAGGAAAAACAAATATGTCTCACTTATTAGTTGCCATGACTGAGATTAACAGAAATCTTTGGCCCAAGTAATCAAATGGAAGATTTGCGTTATTAGAATTCTAATCAGAAAAATAAAACAAAAGAATCATGTTTCATATGGAAATAAATTCAAACAATGATATCAACATGCACCTAATATATAATCACTTATAAACCTCGCATACTCAAATTGTGAGATACAGGTCTTCACCTTACATTTAAGGTTTTGTAATTTGATTATTAAGACAAAACCTCAAAAAAAAAAAAACAGAATGGATCTACAAATTTAGGGATAGGTACCAGACATTTTGCGAAGCTAAAGAGAATTTGATGGTCAACATGGCTTTAATTGCAAATATCCTATAAGAGATATGGAAGAGGATGAATGAAACCATTTTTCAAAGTAAAGACCCTAATCCTAGCTTCGCAATTACAAAATCTGTAACACTTACTTTCCAATATATTCAACAAAACTAATGCTCAACAAACAGGTAATACAAAATAATGCAAAAGGGAAAGGAATTGCCTAATGGAGGAAACCGCCACTGGAATTTGTAAAATGCAATACAAACACTGCTTTTGATGCAAGAAGTGGAAAGGGTTCAGCAACAACCATATTTAGAGATGAGCAGGGGTGTGTAGTCTATGGTTTTACCTCTACGCTCCATGCTTGGTCCCATTTGGTAGCTAAAGCAACAACAATACATGGCAAACAACATGGGTTTTGAGAAGATCTTGATCAAGTCGGACAATTTAGAGGTTGTTTAAGCTTGTAGGGGGAAGCCATTTGATGTGAAATAGCTGCCATAGTTAAAGATGTTAATATTTTGAAAGAGAGCTTCCATCGTTGTGGGTTTATATGGATGAAAAGGGAAGAAAATGAACATATATCACAATTAATTTAATTGATAGAATAAATTTTATAGACATACCTGTGGAGGTGGAGGAGCATCGTCGCGGACGGTGACGCAGCATCACGACCTGGATGTGGAGTGGTGAAGGCGTGGGTTTTGCAATCATGAACTCAGAATTCCCTCAAACCTAAAATCAAAGTCCTTATAAACTCAAAATCAGCAACAGTCGAAGATTCTAGCCTCCTCTGCCATGACAATGAACTCGACGCATAAGTTTTGGAATCAACACAACCACCCAGATTCCAACAATAGTCGAAGTTGTTGTGCTTAACGATGCGCTCGAGTATGAGGGATACAGTTGGGTAGGGTTTGGATGAGGGTAGTGCGAGATTTGAGATTTGGGTTTTGCTAGATCTGGCAGTACGAGTTCAAGTGAGGGTTTGGGTTTTGCTAGATTTGAGATTTGGGTTTGGATGATGGTTGTCGCAATAGGTAAATGAGGTCATGAGATCTGGTGCTTCAGTTGGGTAGTTGTTGGGTTGGCTTCGACAATAGGGGTGGTGGTCGTTCTGAAGCTCGCGATGGTGGCAGTGGTGGGTGTATGGGTGGGCTTCTACGATGGGGATGATGGTCATTTTGTGGCTCGCGGCAATGGTGGGTGTGAATGGTGCGTGGTGATCGTCAAAAGTTTTAAGAGAAAGAGTGATAAAGGAAAAAATTACGATTTTAAAATTTTACTAGGATTTGCGAGGGAACTTATCCTTCATAATTCCCTCGCTAAAATTAGCAAGGGATTTTCTTATAATTCCTTTGCTAATTTTAACTAGAGAAATTATCTTTTGTAATTTTTTCGTTATTCACTCATTATTTTTTTTAATTTATTTTTTAAAATTTAATGAGGGATCAGTTTTCCTTCACTAATTTCTTGTAATTTCATCGCTAATTAGTGAGGGATTATTGAAGGAAATTTCTCTCACAAAATTCTATCGTTAAATCGTGAATTTCTTGTAGTAGATATTTAATCTGAAATTTTAAGGTGTTAACACCTTGTAAAGGATTTGGTTATGGTTAATATAATAATTTTAGCTTCGAGATAATCACAAAGCACTAAGAAGATACTTGTACAAAAACCAATATAATTATCCTATTGAAAGGAATTATGAATTATCTATTGGTAGAGCTTATACTAGTTAGGTCCAGACTGTCAATTGCAAAGAATGTAGTTTCTGTATCCCTCATGATTTTAAGAATGGCGTAACTCCTGCGAACTCAAGGAACTGAGAGCCTTTCTGAGTGTTATGGTCATCAACTTATGATTATACTTTGCTATTCTATTTCCGTTTATCTAACTTTTAAGCGAGAGAGCGAAGAGCCGTTGTCATTGATATTTGATAATGCATGATTTACTCCCTCTCCACCTCAAGGTAAGTTTCCTGTATGGCTTGAAACTTTATGGTACATATCCATTGGTATGTGGCATGGATGCTATGTGTGTTTTTTATTTCCAAGTTGTATAGCTACCATCTTATACAGTTTCTGTCAAGATTCTCTATCAAGATTTTGCAGGACTAAGTTTGTCATCTGCCATGATGTAATTTATTTTTAGATGATATCACTAGAAACAATGTTCTGAAATATTTTTTCTTTCTTTCTTATTTTTTTTGGGTTTTTTAAAATCATGGAAGTGAAATGCAAATTAGCCTTCTTTCAGGAACACTGCAGGCTTAATGGAAAGCTACTTTATATCCTTGTGGAGCCACGTCAAGCAGAAAATTGTTTTTGAGGTACGTCACAATGTCCTGACATGGAAATTCTAATAGTAAATGAAAGAATGGTTGCAATTAATAACCCTTTGGAATACTCTATATTCATTTTATATTCGAGCCTCATGATGTCAGAAGATTTCAAACATCTCTACTCAACGGAGGCACCATTTTGCTAGTTTAGAGACATTTTGACAAGTAAATTTTTTAATGGCTATAGAGTCCTGTTGGAGAGTCCTGTTGGTACCTTTGTTCTTTAGGGGAGGTGGTAACTGGCTCAATAGTTAGCTTAGCTAGAGCATGAGTAAGTTAACCTTGCAAGAAAAAACACATTCTTAGAGTTCCCTTGGTTAGTTTTGTCTTTTGATTTGTGAGAAACTAGAGACATAAAAATAGAAAAGATTTTTTGTATTTTTGAATTGTGTAGAGACCTTTACACTTATTTATAAGCCTAGGAATGTACACATGTAGTACATGTACAATACACATGACTCACATTTTACACATGATATGCATTTTACACATTTTACATGTTAACATCATTTTTTATATTTTACATATTTTACACATTAACATCCCCCTCAAACTCAAGTGAATATAGAGGGAACTAACTTGAATTTGGAAACTAAAGTACGAAACCAACCATGATGATAAGTTTTGGTGAACAAATCAATCAAAATGTTTTATATCAATCACAATCAAGTCAAAGAGCTAATGGAGATGAGACAAATGATTGATTCATACTAGGGTTGTATGGTTCAATTAACAAATCAGCAAGTTTTGAGAGTTCTAATGGAGATGAGACAAAGAGCAGCACGAAATGTGTTGGCAAATGAAATGACAATTAATCTCAATGTGTTTGGTAAGCTCATGAAAGAAATCATTATGTGCAATTCGAATAACACTCCAGTTATCGTAGTAGAGACGAGTAGGAGAAGGCTGCGAAATACCTAAGTCTTTAAGGAGCCAACAGATCCAAAGCATCTTAGAGGTGGTATTGGCTAGGGCACGATATTCTGCTTCAGTACTAGAGCGAGTAATTAGGGTTTGTTTTTTGCTACGCCAAGAGATTAAAAAAAATCACCAAGAAAGATATAGTAATCAGTAGTAGAGTGGTGATTAGTGGGATCCCCTCCCTAATTAGCATATGAATAAATGCATAGAACTAATGCAAAGTCAATAGAGAAATGAAGACGTATAAAAGGTCCCTTTATGAGAATAGTCAGAAATGAAGGAGAATACATAAGCATGTTACAATGATAAATGGTGCCTTTTATAGAAGTCTTAATATATAAAATAATCCATAGAATAGCAGCATAGTGGGTGGAATGCAGAGCATCCATGAACTGACTGACTAAATGAATAACATAAGAGATGTCAAGTCGAGTAAATGTAAGATAAATCAAGTTGCCGACTAATTGTCAATATAAGGTCGATTCATCTAGCAAGGTGTCATCTTGTGGAGTAAGCCAAGCATTTTGTTCAAGTAAAGTGTCCTCAGTTTTGCTATCTGTAAGTCCAACTTGAAAAATGAGGTCCGAAGCATACTTAGCTTGAGAAAGGAACATGCCATCATTAGAAGAGTGTACTTCAAGCCTTAGAAAATAACTCAAAGATCCAGGATCTTTCATCGCAAATTTTTTACTCAATAACTATTTAAACTCAACAATACCAACAATGTCATCACTAGTAATAATCATATCATCAACATAGGGGACAACATTGTCATCACTAGCAATAATCATATCATCAATATAGAGGACCAACATAATAGTACCTTGATCAGTCTTGCGAATAAAGAGAGCAGAATCATAAGCATTGGAGGAAAGTCCAAGTTGATTGATAGTGTTGTGAAACATAGCAAACCAAGCTCGAGGTGCCTATTTAAGACCATATAAAGTCTTTCGAAGACGACAAACCTTGTTTCGTGAACAAGTGTAGTCAGGGGGTGGACACATGTAAACTTTGTCTTCCAAATTGCTATTGAAAGACATTTTTCACATCCATCTGTAGCAAGAAGAGTGTGTATTGAAGAGATGCAAGCAACAAGCACAAAGGTTTCTTCATAATCAATATCATACTCTTCAGTAAATCCCTTTCTAACTAAGCAAGCTTTGTAATGCCCAATAAAACCATCAGAATGAGTCTTGATATTGTATACCATTTACATCCTATAAGTGTATTGTCGAAAAGAGGATCAACAAGGCCTTAAATATTAGTATTCTCCAAAGCTTGTAATTGTTCTTGCATAACTTGCTGCCAATGAGGATTAGTGGAGGCTTCTTGATAAGACTAAGGTTCATGAAGATAAAGTATGGTAGAAAAACAATAATAATCACAAAGAAAGATGGGTTTAGTTCTTACTCAAGTTGGACACTTAGGAGGAGGAGGAGAAGGAGCAGTTTCGGATGTAGGATCAACGTTTAAGATTTTCTTGTCACGAGTGGTTAGAACATCAGAAGTATTCAAGAGTTCACTGGAAGAACCTATATCAAAGTCACTAAGAAAAAGATCAATATAGGGATTAGTAAAGAGAGTGGAAAGGATGAACTTGAATTTAGACAAGGAAGAGAATATGATGTTCCCAAAACACAACATGACGAGATATATGGATGCATTGAGAGATGGGATCCCAACAATGATAACCTTTGTGTTTTATCCCATGGCCAAGAAAGCAACAAAGGCGAGCATGAGGATTGAGTTTAACGTATTCATGTGGTTGAAGGAAAACAAAACAAGTATAACAAAAATCCTTGAGGGAACTGTAGTCTGGAGGAGTGTTATGATATGCTCAAAAGGAGAGACATTACTAATGACAGAGGAAGGGAGACGGTTGATGACATAGATAGTATTATGAGCAGCTTCACCCCAAGCACATTCGGGACAAGAGAAGGAAACAAGCATTGCTCGAACGTAGTCAAGGATATGATGATGCCTTTTCTCAGCGTGACCAGTTTTGTTAAGAAGTGCTAGGACATGAGAATATAGAAAGAGTATTCTATTCAGTAAGAAATGTTAGAAGTTTTGAGTCACGATACTCCATGGCATTATCTTGACGAAAAATTCATGAATTTTGAAGTCATATTTTGATCATTCTAGCAAAATTAATATAAATTTGAGACAATTCATGATGATTTTCATCATATATATCTAAGTAAAACAAGAATGATCATAAATAAATATAACAAAATACAAATTACCTCCTATAGTGGGTGTGAGAGCAGGTCCCCAAACATCATAATGCACAAGATCAAAAGGAGAATAAGAAATATAAGTATTTTTGTTAAAGGATAATGCAGGTTCTTTAGTGGCTTGACAAGAAGAACAATGAAAAGACTCAGTAGTACTTGAACCTAGAGTCCCTTGAAATATAAAGGAACACAATTTTCCTAATGATCTATGAGCAAGATGTTGGCGCCATAGCTAAATGAAAGAGATGGTGGACACTGCACACAGATTCAATGCAGGATGAATATGAAGTTTGGTGAGCTCAAATAGCCTTCCAACCTTATATCCAATCCTTATGACTTGTTCCATTTGTGGATACTACACTCAACAACCAGAAGAAAAAAATATGACTTCATAGCCAATGTCACACAATTGTCCAATTGAAATAAAATTGAAGTTTAATTCAGGAATGAGATAAGTATCATGCAAACTAAGGGTTGGCAAAGAGACAGAACCCTTATGACTTACATTCACAAGAGATCCATTGGTGGTATGTATGAAATGTGCAATGTCGTTAATGGATAGGGGTGAAAAGAACTAAGATGTAGACATCATATGGTTACAGTAAGCAAAATCAAAATTCCACCTAGTGTTACTTGGTATGGTGGAAAAGACAACAGAGGTGCTACCAAAATTAGAAAGTAGTTGCTTAAGGAGGGACTTAAGATTACTAGAAAAAAAAAGGCAGTTCTGGGGTGTGGGTGGAGAAGTCGAAGTCTCATTAGCAGCATTAGCAATAAGCACATGCTTGGAAGAACTAATATGAGGTTGATACTTGTTCTAATCAGACCTTGGAGGACGTGTGGGGTAATTTCAAATCAAGTCTTCGTTTCTTACAATATCGACAACAATAGGAGGCTTTAAGCACAATTGAAATAGGTTAAGCAATATCAGATTTCTCCATTACAATAAGGGAAAATTCAAAAACTAAACTTTCGGGCTGAGTCAACAGTGCCAAGTCAGTAGGCTAAAAACCTAAAAAAGGAAAGATCTCACCTAAAAACCTTGAGAAGGGTCAAACGCAACATCAACCGTGCCAAGTCAGTAGGCTAAGTCAACAGTTATGCACACATTAACATAGGTCAGGCCAGCAACGAATCGGGTTCGTGGGTTACGAACCAAGTCATTAATAGATCTAGATCCTAGTGTGTGAATGACACGCGTAAAGGCTTCTAAGGGTGCGTGAGGCTTTAGATGACTGCAAGACTTTGATGACAGTCAAATTGGATGCCAAAGAAGATAGTGGTGCTGGCAATGTCGATGGGAAACGTTGGGAAGAATAACAATAAGGGCTTCCAATGGCGGAGAACGACAAAGAATGGAAGAGGATTTCGGACAGGACCAAGAACCTAAACTTTGATACTATATGAGAAACGAGAGACAAAAATAGAAAATGTTTTCTGTATTTCTAAATTGTTGAGTAGGGAGACCTTTGCACCTATTTATAAGCCTAGTACACATGCAGTACAACTACAATGCACGAGTCACATTTTGCACATAACACACATTTCACACATTTTACATGTTAACATCATTTTCATATTTTTCATATTTTACATATTAACATGATTTATATTTAGGACCAATATGATTTTCGTGCCACAATATGATTGCTTTGGAAAGACCTTGTGAGATTAATCCTCACTAAGGGTATTGAAGTTGTCCCTCCCAACAAGGGATCTAACTATTGAAATTTTCTAAATCTATTAATCTTAAAATTTATGACATATCAAAATATATAAGGAGTTTTAGGGTTACCTTGAAAAGGCGCCGATAAGAAAATCATTGTTGAAATCCTTAAAATTAATCTCGATAAGGGAGAGATACTATTCTTATCCCATAATAGTCGCTCGCATGTCAATATTAATGGGACAACTGTACGTACTAGAGTAGCTAAGAATAGAGTCTCTCCATGTATATATAGAATAACTAAAATGTGTTAAACACACTCACTATGACAAATTCATATACATGACCCATTAAACAAAACTCACATATGAATAGTATTTTAATAACAACACGCTCATTAATAATACTAATCACAATTTGAGCTAAACAAAATGCTCTAATAATTTTGACATCAAATTAATATGAGTTTTATAAAAGTATAATATGATTTATGTTAGTCCATAAAAAATTCTAACATTCTCTCACTTGAACAACATAAGTCATATTATATTATTTCAATAAGAAAAAAATTATCCAGATTAATCAAACAATATGTAAGTACAACATGATGTCAAAATCGAGTCAACACTCTTAACAACTGGTCCAAAATGAGACTACAAGCATCTCAACCATGAAGAAAATTATACTCAAATAAGTACTGATATTAGGCATACAAGATACTTATATTCCGGTGACCTAACAAAATGTGATATATGGGTAACGGGAAAGCACATCAAAATTGCATGTCAATATATGATCAAAGTGCATTTCTCAACAAAATGGCCCCAAACATCCGTCCAAGATGCTTTCTGAGGTTTAACAAACATCTTAACACAATAACAAAATGAGACTTAGTCCAAAATATCTCCACAATATGTCAAAACATAAACAAACAAAATTACGCAAATAATAATAGCAATATTATATGACAACAATAATAATAATAATATAACTGTTTAAGGTCTCGAGACATAATAATAAAATGAGGTCACAACAAAAATTACAAAACAAACTCTCACTAACCCAAAACATCAAAAGACCTCATTATACCCATATGGGTTAAATGATCAACAAAACTTTGACAGCTAAACCTTTGGTTAGGGGATTTGTAACTATAAGTTATGTAAGGATATACTCGACATGATTTTGAAACATCTTAATATTCTCTCTAACAAACATATACTTTTTGCCAAAAGCTTAGAATGTTTAAAAATCTTATTGATTTGAGAGAAGCACATTACGACAGAGTTATCACAATAGATAGTAAGATGCTTGAAAATAATTTTCACAATATGAAATTCAGTAATCAAATTTTTTAACCATATCGCTTGACGTGTAACCTCATAACAAACTATATACTCTGCCTCCATAATGGAAGTAGTTGTGAGTGTCCGTTTAACATTTTTTCCAAGAAACAACTCCTCTTACAACATAAAGATATACCCTGATGTGGACTTGTGGTCATTTGGGCAACCACCATAATCAGAATCATAATAGTTTATCACTTCAAGGTGATCCGATCTCCTATAGGTGAGCATATAATCTTTGGTACCTTGTAGATATCTCATAACTCATTTTACAGTCTATCAATGAGCCATACTAGGTTTGCTCAAATATCTCTCAAGTACAATAACAACGAAAGCAATATCAAGACATGTACAAACTTAAGCATACATAAGGCTGCTAACAACGGAAGCGTATGAGACCTTCTCCATTTCAACACCATTTTTATCATTTTGAGGACACTAAATATTAGAGAGTCTTTCATCTTTTTGAATAGATGCAGCACAAGGATTACAAGATTTCATATTAAATCTATTTAGAATCTTTTAAATATAAGTTTTCTGAGATAAGCCAAGAATACCACGAGATCTGTCACGATGAATCTCAATGTCAAATACAAAAGAGACATCACCAAGATCTTTCATATCAAAATACACTATCATTGTCTGCTTAGTCTTATTCATAAAATCAATATCATTACTAGTCAACAATATATCATCAACATATAAAATAAGAATGATGAGCCTGCTCCCACTAAACTTTAGATAAAAGCATTGGCCAACAATATTTTCTTTAAAGCCAAGAGAGCTAACAATATAATCAAATTTCAAGTACCATTGCTTGGAAGCCTATTTCAATCCATAAATGGATCTTCTCAATTTACATACTGTATGATCTTTACCATCTTCAATAAAACCATCAAGTTGATCCATATACACATCCTTATACAAATCACCATTTAGGAATGTGGTCTTAACATCCATTTGATGAAGCTCCAAATTAAAATGAGCAACCAATGTCATCACAACAAAGAGTCCTTTAGTGGATACTGGTGAGAAAGTCTCCTTATAATCAATGTATTCCCTTTGGTTATATTCCTTATCAACAAGTCTGGTCTTATACCTCTCAATTTCACCTCTAGCATCACATTTGGTTTTAAAGACTCATTTGCAACTAACAATTTTATAACTAGCAGTTTTACAACCAGCAGGAAACTCCACCAATTCCTAAACATTATTCTTTCTCATAGAAGCCAACTCATCCTCCATCGCCACCAAACATTGTGCCCTATCAGAACTATCTATGGCCTCTTGAAAGAAAAAAGGATCAGAATCCTCAACTGAATTAAACTCATGCTTCTATAGGTACACAACATAATCCCTAAATCTAGTAGACTCAGTGGATATAGGAACCCACTCAGATCTTCTCAGTGGAGTCACAACAACATCTGCATTCTGTACATTATTTCTGACTTGTTGAGGGATATCGACATTATCAACATGATCAACAACATCATCATTATGGATCAAATGAGATGACATTATCCCTAGAAAATGTACAATAGGAATAGGAACAATAACAAGCTCCTCTCTAAAATCAACAATATGTCCTGAGTTCCACCATGCTCTAAGTCCCCTTCAAAATAGATAGTCCAATCAGATTCAATAACTCTACTAGTATGATAAGGATAATAGTACCTAGAACCCCTTGAGCCAATACAATAACCAATGAAGAAACCACTAATGATTTTAGGATCAAGCTTCTTTAAATGTGAGTTATAAGGCTTCACCTCTGCCTTACAACCCTAAACACAAAAATGTCTCAAGGTAGGTCGTTTGCCTGGTATAAGCTCATACGAAGTTTTCGGCACAGATTTACTTGCACATGATTCAATAAAAAAAGCAACAATCTTCAAGGCATCTCCCCATAAGAATTTTGAAAGAATAGAATGACTAAGTATACATCTCACCATATCCATAAGAGTACGATTTCGCATTTCTGCAACTTTGTTTTGTTGCAGAGTGCTAGGCATGGTGTATTGTGCCTCAATACCACAGTCCTATAAGAACCTAGCAAAAGGTCTAGGATATCTACCAGTTTCATTATACCTGCCATAGTACTCACCACTCCTATCAGACCACATACATTTGATATGCTTACTAAATTTAAATTCAACAGCGACTTTGAATGCTTTAAAGGCATCTAAAGAGTCAAATTTTTCACACAGCAAATCAATTCACCTGTATCTAGAGAAGTCATCAATAAAAGTGATAAAGTACCTAAAACCGCCCATAACAATAGGAGTAATGGGCCCACAAATATCTGTATGAATTAACTGTAATATTTCTTCACTCCTCGTAACCCCACTCATTCTGTCTCCAGCTGTAAGTTTCCCTTTTATGCAATTAATACATGTATCAAAATCAAAGAAGTCTAGATCTTGAAGAATATTCTCCCTAATCAACCTCTGTATTCTCTCCTTAGAGATGTGTCCTAAGCGTTTGTGCCACAACATAGAAGAGTTTTCAACGACTCTACTATGCTTGGTCCCAACAACATTATTGATATCTAAATATCGTTAGATCAACAGAAAGGGGTCAATATTTAACATATAAAGGCTATTAGACGAAACTCCAAAAATAACTAGAATGGAATCAAAGTAGGAAAACTCTCTTATCGCTAAATAGACATAACAGTGCAATTATCCAAAATCGAAATTGGAAACAAGTTCCTTCTTATAAAGAACACATAGAAGGTACCTTTTAAACCTAAAGAATATCTAGTAATGAGCTTGTAACGTGAGTAATTGCACCAATATCTAACCAAAAAGTGTTAGAAGGAACATTAACAAGATTAGATTCAAAACACATTGGAGTCAAGGGTTCAACTTCTTTCTCCTTAATCCAATTATTAAGCTCTATACAATTAGCTTGTTTAAGCCAATCTGTAAATTTTGTGGCGTGTTCACGATCACCATTCACACCATCATGCTTGGTCTTGGTCAACACAGATAGGTCACAAGCCCTTCTAGATATGTCAATAGCCTTACAAAATTAGTTGACATTATACGCTTCAAGAAAACTCTCCTTAATGGCTTTGTCCATGTTATACTTTATGGTCATGAGAAGAACTTTATTTAAATGATTTCACCTTTCATATTTCAAACTAATCGCAGTGCAAGACATATCTATGGGCTTCGGAGCTCATCTACAGCGAGAGCAAATTAATAACATATATGACAAGAAATAAACTCATTGACTCAACCTAGTCCTCATAATTGGTCTCACACAGCTTTGTCAAAACATTGATTTTCATAAGTAAAATTGAATCAATATTTTAAATGAAGATTTTCTTGTTGAGTATTTCAATAAACAAGATGAGCAAATAACCATAATGGAGTTTGCCGCAATCCTGCCTAAGGATCCTAAATTACAACATATGAGTAGACTCCTACGGACATCAAAATCATGTCCCTAAAGCTAGTACCAAGAGGATACTGAGAACTCTAAGAGCACAACCTTAATGTCTTTAACAAATCATTAGGAATTACATTTATAAAGGCAAACTGATAGGGTGAGCACATTATCAATATAATTTCCAATGTCACAAAATAATAATATTTTATCAATAAAAATGACACATCAATATAATTGATCCTGTGAAGGCGAGTTCACAATCATGCAAAGTGTCCCAAAACAATGTCACAATACTTAAAACAACAACTCTCATAATCAAATTACATAAATAACAACAAAATAAATAGTTTTCAAAACATTATACATTAATTTATGCACAAAATAACACCAAAAATTATTTTAGTATCCAAACAACATCAGTTCTGAGAGTGCACAATATATATCATGCCCAGAAACATCACAATAATACACAAAAATTTATAGAGGCAAAAGAGAAGAGTACCATATATTTTTAACAATTATAATTTCTAAAAATTTTGAAATAAATAATAAATAGGTAAGAAAAAATAAATAAAATTCACCAAAAAATAGTAAAGGGTGCCTGGAGCACAACACAAAAAACAAAATTGAAAAATCAAGTTTTAAGAAATGTCAAGCGCTCCCACACCTTTGGTGCGTGACTGGGCATGGGGCATGACTGAATCATCTTCTTCACCTGGATTTTGCAATCCGGGTTGCACGACCTGGTTCATAGCCAAACGGGTCGTGCACGATTTTGGCTTCATCTCTCCATGATTTTGAGTGATTTTGAAGTTTATGAATTTGTCTAATCATGATCTACAAAACCCTTACGCCAATTTTTAAAATTATAGCAAAAAAAGTTCTAGGTTTTTCTAAGCAATACCGAAAAGGGTTTTGTGAGATTTTATGAAATTCTCATTGTTTTCTCAACAAAATTCACGATCTTGATGTTGTTAGATTTAGAAAAATGTGATCTTCAATAAACCTAAATAAATTTCTTGAATTGATCTTCAAAAGAAAAACGAATCATAAAATTTAAATGTGTTAAGGTTCAATCAAAATTCTTTATGAATTCACAACATTATAATGCAATATACATGCTTTTAGACTCAGGATAACCTGATCTACAAAAGCTCTCACCCAATTTCTAAAAATTATTCATAAAAAAATTGAATTAAACATCACATACGTTAGGATTTTGGGTTTCTTCAATTTTAAACATTATAAGATTTCTTAGATAAAACAAAAAATTGATAGTCATAATTAGGATTAAAAATAGGCTCTGATTCCAATTGTTGAAATTTTCTTAATCTAATAATCTCAAAATGTATTACATATCAAAATATATAAAGAGTTTTAAGGTTATCTTGAAAGGGCGCCGATGAAGAAGTTATTGTTGAAACCCTTAAAATCAATCTCGATGAGAGAGAGATATTATTCTTATCTCATAGTAGTCGCTCACACATCAATATCAACAGGGCAATTATACGTACTAAAGTGACTAGGAATAGAGGTCTCTCCCTATATATATAGAATAACTAAAATAGATGAAATCTACCTACTATAGCAAACTCATATACATGACCCATTAAACAAAACCCACTTACGAGTAATGCTTTAACAACAATAGGCTCATTAACAATACTGATCACAATTTGGATTAAACAAAATGCTCTAATAATTTTGACATCCAATTAATCTGGATTTTATAAAATTATAGTATGATTTATGTTAGTCCATAAAAATTCTAACACTAACTTCTTTGTTCTTGATTATTTTTACCTTTTGTGGTATAACCTTTCTGCATTTAGGGCTAGTTTGGTACGCAGGATAAGATAAAATTTGATTGTATTAGATTTGATAGTATAAGGTTTGATAAAATTTTAATATTATCTAGTGTTTGACCCGATATTGTATAAGATACTGTATTGTATCACCACAACATCCTTACAATACTCATACACCAGAAAAACCCCCGAGATGGTCCTTGAACCACTGTACCCACCCATCACCCAAAACTCCTTCTCCTGTCTATTCCCAACCACAAACCCAAATCCACTGCTTCCCACTGGTCCTTCGCGACGTCATAACACTCCACGAAACGAATCTGGGTTCCGACGGCAATGAACATGGTATGGCAAGAGTCGCTTCCAGTGACGATGATCTAACCGAAGCCGTTGGAGGATGAGATTGCAGTGCAGGTGAAGCTGTCGCGGGGGCAGAGCACGGTGGCGAGCGATTCCCACGAGAAATTGTGGAGGTTGAAGCAGAAGGTGGAGGAAGGGCGATCAATGAGGAAGGAACTGGTGTTGAAGAAGGAGCCACCGATGAGGTAGAGGCAGGGGCCGAGGGGGAGGGCAGCGAAGTTGTATAAGTCGTACACGTTGGGGTTGCATGAGGTGGGGGGAGGGGGCACCTGCCGTTGTGTGTGGAGTCGAAGAGAAAGGAGTCAAAGTTTATGCTTCAAAACTTAATCAAGTCTAATCTCACCTTCCAAGACCTAATTAAGTTATACATTATTTTAGTGTATAAGAAGAATATACTAAATAAGCTTATACAATACTGTAATATAAATAATTGATAAAATTATAATGTATTATATAAACTTATCCTATCAAACTTTATACGTTATGTCAAACGTGTCCTTAGATTTGTAGAAGTTTGTCCACCTATGTTGCACAAGTACAACTATCTAAACGATACAATACATAAATACAATGATTTTTTAATAGATTAAGATACAGCTACAACAATATATATTAAATAAAATATTTATTTATATATATATATAAAAAGATAAAATTAAATTTATCCACTTTTGAACACTCCAACATGAGTCTCATGCGTTCTGTAACTCATTTGGTGAGAATAAAAGACTGCTACTTTGTGCAATTTTGAGAAGGGAAAGATTTCAAGAGTGAGAATATGCTGTCAGGGAGGTAATTAGTGAGAATAGGAATTGAATCCATCTCTCGGATTTTTTTTTAGGGGAAAATTAATGAGGACAGCTAGTGATATAAAATTAATAAGAATAACCAATTAACTATTCAGAATAGTCAATCAGCTACTCTAAATGGTAATTATTTTTACGAGAATGATTATTGATCCTTCATTTTTAATTTTATATTGTTAATGGTCGTTCTCGTTAATTCTCCTTTTTTTTTAGTAACAGTACTTTGACAGTAGTGAGTATCCACAAATATGAAATTGATATGAATAAATATCCGTGCATCATAAATGTCCACTGTTAATCATGCATGCATTTCTAAATGTATACATTCTGATTCTGATGCATATGTGATTTTCATTCTTCTTCGGATGACTTACAAAAGGATGATTTGATCGAGAAATGATCCTTTTTACAAGTTTCCAGTGATTGAATTCCTACCTTCGCAAAGATGGTCCTTGGAAAGTTTTATATATATCCTAGTATATAGGCCAGTGTCTTGAAACTTCACTAACACTTGTGTAAATCTTATTTTTTATTTAAGTCAATAATAATAAAAAGAAATACTCTTTTACAACTTTTCTATTTTCACATATCCCTATTTACCCCGTCGTTCATTTTATTTTTTGTAAGTAATGAATTTATGATTATTAATGAATTTGAAACAATATTTTCTATTTGGTAACATTAACAAGAAAGAAAGATGATATCAAGAAAATTGGTTAAATTAGTATACAAATTGCTACCAACAAGAAATGGCTGAAAACAAACTCAAATTAATCAAATTATACAGTTGTCATAAACAAAAAGTTGATCAAGTAAGCCAATCCTATTAGTTGGTCCGTTTGCAATTCTTCCGCCCATAATCATAATGAGAAACTTTTAAATGTTATAGAAGTTTTGCATTGCTCTTACGGATAGGCATAGTCAAACCTAATTTTATTAAGAACTGCAGATTTGATGTAATTGGGTTTTTGTATTATATGAAGAGGATACATCATTCTACATGTAAACTGTAAAAAAGAATCTATACAAACTTGTTTGATCTCTTCTAAGAATTAACAGTCAAATTTATCGCGCAGTCCAACAGAGACGGAATCAAATTAACACAAGTGCCTGACCAAAAAGCATGTCTGTCTAAAACATAAGCAAAGGGTAAAAAAATCTACTAAAATTTTATGCTTACAATGCAGATGGAGGCACGGCAATCTCAGGCAAAAAAATAGATGAAGGCAAGAAGAAACATCATTTATGTTCAATGATGACTGGTGTTGCTTTCAGTATTTGAAATTGAAGTATGAAGTATTTGAAGTACACACCCAAAACAAAAAAAAAGTAGAGCAAGGTAAAGGCTTGTATATGTATACAAAGTGAAAACTCAGGTACATGGGGAAATACACTATGGGAGCTACTGCATTCAGTAAGATTAACTAAACTATTTCAAGTTCACATATATTTCTGAAGACTTGTTACAGTTTTCATTGAAGGAAAACCATCATTTGCTTACATGTCCAATTTGAGACCATGCCTTGTAACATGGTTCATCTGTTTTCTCAATCTAACATTGTCGATGAACAAATCTGCTAAGATCTTTCTTAGTTCATCATCACAGATTACACCATCTTTTGTCATTTATTTATCTACATTGGAAGCAGCGCTTCCGTAGTCCTTCCCTAAGTTTCCTACCTGATCAATTTAAATGAATACTCTGTAATTATGGTGGGATTTGCAGGATGTAAGAGTTTGTCTCTAAATATATTGCATTAAAAAATAGTTACTTAACTCATGTAACCGGAAAAAACATGGAAAGCAATAAAGATATAACTTGTATCTCTGCTTCTAGGAGGCCAATTTGGTCATCAGATATTACTGACTGATTTAAAGGACAGCTTAGTGATGATGACTTCTTGATAGACATATCTTCATCTTCAGTAGGAAGTTTGACATTCACTCTTGAAGCTGGTTGAAAAGAAGCCTGCATTTCTGCAGCAATACTGTCCAAGCAGTCTCTGCCTGCTCCTTCACTCTTTCATGTTGAAGAAGTTTCTAAACACATGCACAAGAAAAACACAAGCAAAGCACCATCCGTAAGTCATGTATTGTGGTTCATAGCCTGATTTAAGTCCAACATATCACACTAGATGAGTGTTATGGTACAATAAGCTTTCAAGATAATATACCGCTCAATATATTCCATCTAACTTTGCATAAATAGATAAAGGGAAATTGTACAAAAGATTGGAAAACTAATAAACGCATAACATAAATAAATTCAAAATAAGAGGAAAGGAAAGTCTAGAATAATATCTGAAAGCAATAACACTTAAATGAAGAATATGTATGTTATGTACCCAAAAAAATAATACAGAATATGTATGCTAGACTTTGCATATTAATATTCAGAATTTAGAAAAAAAAAACAGTAAATTGACAAAGAACATTTTCATGGATAAAAAAAATAACAAAGAATATGAACTGTTGAGGAAGAATATCCTGCAAAATATATGTGAAGAACGATAACCTCCCTCAGCTTCACATTTTTCCTTTACTGACTCACTCAGTTCCTCCTTCAATTCAAATTGGGACTTACAGAGAGATTTGACTTCTTTAACCAGAACTTTAATATCTGATTTGGATTTTGCTTCTAGCTCCGCATACTGTTTTGAGAAAATTTCCAGCTGCTCTTTAGTAGCATTTAAATTCTGCAAACAGTACATCTTTCTGCTGAACAATTGATTCCTTCGTCAAATTCTGACCGTTATTTCCATCCTGGTATCATGTCATGAACAACTGCTATTGAAATCACAAGGTCCTACAAAGAGTTTAACATCTGTAAAGAAAACGCAAAAATGTCATACTGGTTCAGACTCTAGTTTTATCTCCATTTGCAATGACTTCCATCGAAGTTCCTCCATATCCCATGGCATTTGGGTAAAACTTTACCTCTCAATCAGAAGAGCCTGCTGCAAGTTCTCCTTAATTTTCTGTTTGGTAGTTTCAAGTTCTACATCCAAATCCTTGACCCGACAGATCCTATAACTACTATAATCTATAAAAATTCTGAGCATGTACGCATATATTGGAGCCATAAAGAATCCATAGATTTCCACAGATTCTAGATATATTTATTTATCTTCAACTCAAATAGACTCTAAACATTTTCATGTACAGTTGAACTAAAATAAAAATTAATTTACGAGGAAATGCATGATGATTTTATACCTTTGTTGCAAGAAAATCCTTTACAGCTATTTCTTGATTTAATCCTCCATATCAGTTTATGCAGTGACTAGCCTTTGCTGCATGATTAAAAAAATCCTGTTAAATTTTTTATTGCATTGATATAGTGGAAGGACTACTTGAAAACCAGCAGTAAACTGCAACTCTGAAAGGCCCAGAATATATGTTGTTCTTGAAACCAAAGCACCTTGAAGAATGTCAAGAGAGCCATCACCAGATGAATTTGATCCCAGAATTAGACATGTCACTACCTCATAAAGAGCTTCCATCACTTTCAACACTCTCATTTGAAAGTTTACGAACATGGCCAATAACCAGAGCATGCACAGGCTCAGAGAAAAGCTCCGTGAGATTATTATCAGCTAGAAATTAAGAATTGTAAGAATTTCCATTAATTCTGTTCTTATCTGCAACATAGTTGACATGTCTGGCATTTACTTTAGGCCTAGGAAGGCCTTCCAGTTGTTCTAGAATAGTCTGAATCATAAACTAACCCTCATCAATATTCGATAAGCCATATTTCACAAGCTTTCCTGGTGGATTTGTCATATCTTTATCTAATGTCAGTTTTCCTTTCAATAACTTGAAAATAGTGCTTGTGATTGTTCTACCAACCACTTAAATATCTTTCGCCTCCTTTTGCTTGAAAGAAATAACCAATCACTCAATGAATGATGTCTATCTATGCAAATAGTCACATATTCCATCAATTGATAGTCAGCATCAAGCAATGCTATTTTTTCACTGTCCATGAATAATTTGCGTTTGAAATTGGAAAATGTAAATAACATCACTCTGGATGCCAGTTATTCGCTCATTGGTTGGTGCCCCAAGGCACTGGTACCTTGCCCTGTTGGCAGTTGATTGACCATAGATTGGATGTAGACAAAGAATCTAATTGTAAAATAAACTGCCAACAGTGCAACCACTGGCCTTGGAGTACCAGAGTATTCACCCAAAATGGAAGACAAAATATAGGAGGCAGAAGAGCTAACGCAGCAGGATGTAAAAGGTATGATTAAAATCATTCTAATTGAGACAAAATACAAGAAGGCAGAAATCATCATGCACCAATTCACCTAACAAACCAACTGCCAATGAAATTTCACAAAGAACATCAAAGTTGAAAATTCGTTCACATATGATGAGAACTAAACCTCGAATTCAGGCACAAGAGAAATTTAATCTCCAAACCCTAACTAACACTCCAAGAAAAAAGCATAATAAGGATCCCAAACCTTAACCCTTAAAAATAATAATCAAAACCAAATCGAACCATGGAAAAGTCCTACAACAGCCAAATCAACTCCTACATCATCAATGGACAAACGCCAAATTCGGTTTGAGATTCACGAAGTTAACAATCATGGAATTGAAGCAGATGCAATTGCAATAACAAGTTCGGACAATAACAAATCTGAAAGGTTGAAAGAAACACATAGAGAGAGAAGAATAAGAGAGAGGAAAGCCTAAAGAACAAGGAACATGAGCTGGAATCTAGGGCTTCCTCTCTACGCCTGCAAGCTGCAACCAAACCCCAATACATGCAGAATCTGCAATTTGAGAAAAAAAAATTTCTTTTTTGTTACATCTGCAATTTGAGAATTTATACATAGCAAATTGGGAAGAAGAATTATGCAGAGGAGGGTGGGTGGAGTATCAGTGGTGCCAGAAAGAAGAGGCCAAACTATAGGCGCTGTATATGATATTTTGGGGATGGTTATATAAACCACCGTTAATAAACTCCAAAATTATCATGAAGCCCTTACATTGTATTCTATCTATCATGTTATGCTCAAATCACATGAATGAATCAATTGAAATTAAGATAAAATTGTTCCATGTGAAAGAAATTGTAAGCTCAATTATTCCCATCTTTCTGTTGTATGAAGAATGAACCCATTACTTTAGCTGCTCACGACAATCACAATCAATACTAAATTACTAAGGGAAAAGATACTTGTACAAATTATGTGAGGTATGCATACAATCTGGACCATTCAGAAAAAAATATTGTAGGACTAATGTGTCATCCAATGACTTGCATGAAAGCATATGAAAAGTGTAAGTATAAGACTGTACAAATATAATTAATTAATTACTGATTCACATGGAAGACTAGAAAAGCACATAAAGTCCAGTTCTTTTTTGAAAAAATTGCTCTATCCCAGAGTCAGGGGGGAAGCCGTACCTGGGCTCAGCAGAACAGTTTGAAGTTGATTATGCTCCAAGTGCTGTGACTAAGTGTGGGGGTGGTGTACCTGTAAAGACACTCCGACGCTCAAGTTAGGGTTTGCCCTAGGAGGTTAAGAGTAAGGGAGAAGATATGTACCTGAGGATATTGTTCCCTTTATGCCATGAATAACTTGTGTACATGACCATCACGTTTACGGCCAGAGGCACGACAGCACATGACCATCCTAAAAATCCAACCTGCAAGAGCACCAACTCAATTGTCATCATTACTATTATTTCAGTTCCCAAATCACAATTATTTCCATACGTAGACATTAATTTCAATTCACCCAAAAAATGTACCCATAACCAAATATGATGGAAACGATGAGGCAGATTAAACTACATGAAATAATCAGGACACATCTTGAGTCCCGCCCCCGCCCCGTTGACATTCCTAACCATGAGATACAGAACCCAAATTTACTTTTTCTGTTTGTTAGAGAATATTAGGGTTATTACTTATTAGGTTATTAGTCTTATGTTAATGGGCTTGGACCAGTACTAGTAGTGTTAGTATTTGACCTAAATATTAGTATAAATAAGTGTATTAGGTTATGGAATTGAAACACATTATCAACACATCAAGTTAATATCATTATCAATTTATATTCTCTCTTTTCCTCTGGCTTCTCTACCTATTTTCCTCCAATTCAACATGGTATTCGATAAGTACCATCCTCCCTGTGGACTTGTCATCACTTTATCGCTGTCAGTTTTCCTTTCAAAGAAAATCCTTGGAACTACCAACCACTTAAATATCTTTCGCCTCCTTTTGCTTGAAAGAAATAACCAATCACTCAATGAATGATGTCTATCTATGCAAATAGTCACATATTCCATCAATTGATAGTCAGCATCAAGCAATGCTATTTTTTCACTGTCCATGAATAATTTGTTGCCAGTTATTCTTCATTGGTTGCACTGGTCTTCTTTACCATCTTTTAAGAATCTATTGGCCTTAAACGGTTGGTGCCCCAAGGCAACCGTGTTTCCATTCCGGTTTGCCGACCTTTCTCTCTTTGCCGTGATGTCTTCCCTTCCCTTGCCGTTGCCACCGCCGTATTCACCGCCTCCAAAATTTCCGAGCTAACCGCCGACCACACCGTTGGAACCGCCTCCCCGACCGGCCGGACCCCAAACCCGGTCCCAACGCCGCTGTTTCAAAAGCCGCCCTTCGCCGCGAGAACACCCAACCACCGCGCGGCTTGTTTTCCAAACCCTAACTAACGTCCAGCTGCCCCTCCGGCCGCCTTAAAAATAATAATCCTCTCGTCATGGAAAAGTCCTCGCCAAATCCTCCTACTCATCAATGATCGCCCTCGGTTTGAGATCCTTGTTTTCTTGCGTGGATTTTTCGATGCAATCTCTAGTTTTGGCTGTTTGGTTCTTTTCCATTGCTAGCATAGTATTGAGGGGGAGAATGGGAATAAGTTCATCTCTCTACATATACTTCAATGCTAGTGTTTGTCATGACTTCTCTCACACAAATGAATCATACTTGGTGGTGACTTCTTTTCCCATTGACGATCATTCCGATGGTGACTTCTCTCCCACGGATGAATCATGCTACTCCAAAATGACTTTTTCTTCCTATTGACGATCATTCCGATGGTGACTTATGTTGGTTATGACTCACACTAGCCTCCACTTTCTGTCCTAGATGAACCCATTACCTGCTCACGTCCATCTTAGTCCCTAAGGGATGCATTGGCCCTATCTCCATCTGGACCATTCAGAAAAAATTATTGTAGGACTAATGTGTCATCCAATGACTTGCATGCGCATTATGTTTTTAGTTTATTTTCTTAAAGATGTAATTGTAACAGAAAAGCTTAAAGCTTAGTTTTTGAAAAAATTGCTTAAGCTTGAGTCAGGGGGAAGCCGTGTTAGAGAATATTAGGTTGATTATTACTTATTAGGTTATTAGTCTTATGTTAATGGGCTTGGACCAGTACTAGTAGTGTTAGTATTTGACCTAAATATTAGTATAAATAAGTGTATTAGGTTATGGAATTGAAACACATTATCAACACATCAAGTTAATATCATTATCAATTTATATTCTCTCTTTTCCTCCTTCTCTACCTATTTTCCTCCAATTCAACACTGTTGATACGTCTAGAAATCACTTACATTAGAACCACAAGTCAATTGATGCTCAGAATTATTGTTTTCCATCAACTTGCTAAGAGATCCACTTCCAGAAGTAGATAGTTGAGATGTCTTCTGTTTGAGCTTTGTTTTCATTTTACGCTCACCCCTCAAATAACCTCCAGAAAAACAACCGGATTTTGTGACAGAATTTCTTCCTGAAGTGTCTCTGTCCCTCTCTTCTTTCACTCCTCTTTCTCTTTGCTCAACCCATGAAAGAATTACCAAGAGTTGATGCAGATCTCAAAGAAGCACTAGCATCAACATCATCAAGCAGTAGTTCCTTTTTCTTCCTTCTGTTTAGTATTGGTCCAGTTCTGGTAAAATCCTGGTTGGAGGGATGGTATAGATTTCCCAACACATCCTGCTCCCTACAAGGAAACAAACCAGCAAGAGCCAAGGCCCAATTTGTTATGCAATAAGAGAAGAAAGAAAATGGGCCTATCCCCAATCAAATAGATCTTAGAATTGAGGAGCAGAGTTATAAATATAAATGTAGCTAAAAGCAAATGCCTAAGGAAATTGTTTCTTCATAAACATGACGCCTCTGCCCAAATTATTTGGGTATATGAGTACCATAGCAAAAACTTCCAAATCAAATAAACATGGTTAAAACGGGAAACATGAAAGTGCAGATTTTTGCTAATAATAATGAGTAAGTGGTAGATTTACCTCAACAACTGAGCCAGCATAGGTGTCATGCGCAGGAGCAGTAAATAGGACATCTTTAAAGAAAGGCTCCAAAAAGCAACTTCTCCCGGTTTCTTCAAAATTCCTGCATCTAACAAGAGTGCTCTTCATAAAAGCCAAAGCAACTAGCCTTCAGAGCTTAGGAAGTCTATTTCTTGCAGTGCTACTTCCATGGATGGCCTGAGGGTCATTTCACAGTGCAAATCAGTTACCTTAACTCTTTCATGACAAAAGCACAATCACAGTATAATCCTGAAAAGAAGAATCTAGAGCACATGCCACATCCTTTGTAACTCATCTCTTTCCTGACAGATTCATAGGGGAAGAAAAACAGCAAAGTATAGACATGATCAAGGCACAAAAGTTATGCTAAACATTGTAATAAAATAAGTAACAGGTGTGCAGTTAAAATCATGCAACATAAATATCACACTACGTTAACTTATCACCTAAAATAAAAGAGAGCTAGTAATAAGAGAGACAAAAATTAAAAACTGTAAATCTATGTAGGATACCCTATTATTCCAACTCTTGTGTCACCGCTGAACCCCTCAGGTGTTGTGGACTATAAACTTCCACCATTTCCAACCTGAAAAGAATAAAAGAGAATACATAAGTAAATTGAAATATATGAACACAGAATAAAAATTCAGGAAATTCAAAAGTGATATCACCGGATTGAGCTGAAATTAGAAAAGAAATCAAAATTTTTCTCCCTTGCTGCATATTTGTCTACTTGTGGCCTGTCATGAAAATTCCACACCACAAGTTTCTCATCCTCTGCCCCTGGAGCAGAAGCCCCCAATGCAGATGCCACTTTGCTATCATCAGGACTGCGGGCCATATACTGCAACCTGGAGAAATGATGTTCCGATTTACCAGTAATCTCCATAGAGGGGTACCTCCAGAGAGAAACATGATTACCAGGGGACCCATGAGAGCTGAGCAGCTCACACCAGAAATTAGTCCACAACAGAGACAAGACTTCTGAGCCAGTGTTCACAGATCGTAAACACTTGTCAGAATTGGTAGACCAAAATTTGATGGAACAGTCAAGTCCCCCAGAGACAAGCAAGTCACTTTGAACCGGTGACCAATCAAGCCCTCTCACTGAAGCACGATGCTCCGTGAACTTTCGAAGCTGTGAAGAAGGCGTAGTTCTGTCCCAAATGTTGACAACCATGTCCATCCCAGAACTAGCCAGCCACCGACTCCTGGCCGAACCCGGTGACCATTTCACACCCAAAACATTTCCTCTATGGCCTCGGTAGCTGGCCACAATCTTGTTGGAACCCAAATTCCAGTCCACAATCTTTCCATCTCCCCTTGCAATGGTAAGATTATCAGAATCATTCCAAGCCAAGGACCCAACATGACCCCTACCGCACCCACCCAAGAAGGTGTCAACCTTCCTCTGAGCTGAAACGTCCCACACCTGAACCTCCCCACTCGAGAGCCCAACGGCTATTCGGTGCCCATCAGGGTTCCAATTAACGCCAGTGATGAGCCTTTCCTCTTCTTTGTCGTCAACAGAGGCAATCTCAAAACTCTCTTTGGAATTGAAATTATAACCGTAGAGGGTTTCAGACAACGCAATCGCGATCACATTGCTGTGCCCCCAATCGATGGCGCTGAAAGAATCATCGCATAAGAGACCCGGGGCATCTAGAACCAGCGCTGGTTTGGGAGGGAATTGGCGGGAAGGGGTTTGGAGGGTTGAGAGTAAGTGAAGTGGGTTTTGTGGGTTGCGATGGTTCCCGAAGGCTAAGATGCGAGAGGCGGGATTCTTGCCGAGAGCAGCGGCAAGAAGAGCTTGGTAATAGGGGTTTGAGGGGTGTTGCTGTTGCAGTGGCGGTGGTCTCTGAGTCATCACAGAACGTGCATAATCCATGTCCATTGCGGACCGATTCGGGATGAATCGATCCATGATCGCAAGCAATGGAATCAATAACGGAAACAGAGAAAGAGGTGATATTAAGAGAGAAGTGCAACAGAGAGAATTAGGGCGAGAAAGAGAAAACGAGCGCAAAGACTGGAATGGCGGTAGCGCAAGCAAAGACTGCAAGCAATGGAATGAATAACGGATACAGAGAAAGAGCGCGGCAGAAAGAGAAGCTATTAGGGCAGAAAGAGTAAAAGAGCGCGAAAATAGTGTACGATCCCGTGAGTTTCACGCGGGGTGTAAAACTAATTTAATATATATAAAAAACTTTTCTTTATATATATATATATATAAAACTTTCTATATTTACAACATAAAAATAAAAAAAAAAACATATAAAGATTGAGCTATAAACTATTAACAAGTTTTTGTTCCAAACACAAATAACAAATAAACAAGTTTAAAATTATATTTACATGCATTAGGAGTGTCTAATGGTTGGATTTCGCAGTATTTTTAAATCTGATCCACTCATTAAACTAGTGAGTTGAATTAAGTTAAACTTATAGATTCGACATATATTATAATTTCTTTTTTCTCCTACCAAAATAATTGTTAAAACATAAAATCAAAAATTTGTTACATATAATACATATAAATTAAAAATTAAATATGTCTCAAATAAATTAAAAAGTCACATAACTATTCTTAAACAAACATAATAAATCTCAAATAAGATAAATAAATATAATAAGTCTTTAAGTTAACATAAGTCTGAAATAATATAAAATAAGATAACAAGTTTTAAAAGTCATAAATTACAAATCACATTAACTAAATGAAGTCAATGTCATCACGTATAATATATGGATTGACATAGTTATTTACTTCATTTTTAATTTTCTCAACATACTCTTCGTCAACTAGTAATCCATTAGATTTTTATCATAATGGTCCGTTATATTCTTCATGAGTTTCTCATTAATATTTTCTTCGTCACATTATCAATGTAATTACAATGTCTACACATAAATTTAATTGGTATTATAGAAAAGTCAGAGGAAAGTAACTTAAAATGTCACAATGGCAAATGACTTTTATAAAAGAAAACAAAAGTTACTTAGATGAGTTGGGATTGTGTGACACTTTTCAAACCTACTACCGAACTCGTACCTTGTGGGTCAAAGTATTTTTCAATCCGACCCAACCTACAGACCCAATACAACTTGCATTTTGTGACTTAGATTGAGTCAAAACTCATGGGTACGTGGGATGACCCAACCCGTTGAACACTCCTAACATGCATTGTAATTCAAAAAATATTGATACATGATGCACTAAACTTAAAATAAAAAAAGTGTTAAATTATTATGTAGGTCCTTATAATTTTATTGAATTTTTAAACAAGTATTTATAGATTAAAATTTTTTAATAGAGTATATATGCTCTTAAAAATTTTTAAATAGATCCTTACTCACTAAACTCTATTATCATTCACTACACAATATTGACCTATTTGAAAACTCAAATAAATAATATAATCGTATTCAATTGTGCATATCTCTTAAATAGGTTTATGTAACTTATCTATATTTACAAATAGGTCCCTATAATTTAGTAAAAGTTAATAGAATCTTAAAGGTCGTTAGTAAGTAAGGACTTGTATAAGAATTTTTTAAAATATAGGGACTTTATTAAAAACTTTAAACTATAGGATCTATTTAAAAGTTTGGTGAAACTATAGGAACTTGTAAAGTAATTTAACCAAAAAATAACATTTTTGGTTTATAAATTTACTTACAACCAATTTACTCTCTTACTTTGCTCTCTTACTCTCAAACAGAAATGACAAACATCAAAATAATGTTAAAATCATAAATGATAACATTTTCATAACGCGATAGCCTTTACTATAATTTCAGCTAAATTAATGTTGTGTTAATTATTTAGACTATAATTGATAGATTTAGGTTTGCAGATTTTCATATATTTGTATGGTGAAAAATAAAAAAATTAGAAGAAAGTTCTCAAGATTTTGAATAAACAAAAATTTCTATGTCCCAGGTACTTTTTAAATTTCTTTTTGTTTCAATTAATATGATTTTAATTTAATATTTTACGCATATATCTATTCACTTTATATCTAAGACTTTATATACTTTAATATCAAATTTGATTTAAACCGACAATCATATTTTAAAATAACAGTAAAAAAATATAAAACTAATTTATTCACACACATATATTATTAGTCATGACAATTACCACACAAGAAGAAAATAAATTTGGTGATTGGTACGCGTAAAATACACTAAGAGCAAATGTACTCTATCGCAAAGTAATATAGGACTTGAGTCCCAGTTGTCGATCTTACGAGAAATAAGTGATAATTACTAGATCCGTAAAACTCTTGGTTATTTAAACAATCGAAAGTATAAGAGGAATTTAAATTAAAATCAGAAAACAAATTAAGAAAAATAATGAATAATCAAACAATGTAAAGACAATCAATTAGAGAGAGACTAGGATGCAAGGTTCATTTGAATTCAATTAATTAGATTTTCACTCATTTATGATGTAAGGTAATTATCTTGTTAATATTCTTTTATTTGCTATTGAATCCTAATAGTCATGGATGAAACAATATTTTTTTTCTAATTTAATTTACTTATTTAGTCATTTAGTTGAATTAATCAAGAATGCATTAAGCTCCAATTCAAGAGATGAACTAGCATACCATCAATTCCATTAGTAAAAATAAATCAATGTTTGGTCATTTCACCAATCTAATCCTAGGTTTATTATATAGGTCCACTCATTGGTTGTGGATGGTCACCGATCAAACAAAGAATTAAAATATGCCAAAAGTGATCAAGTTTTGACAAGAATTCAAACAATATAATAGACCTTAAAAGAAATTACATTAATCAAATTTGAGATCAAACCTAAATAATTAGGAAAATAAGATCCCTCATAGCCCTAACTATGGGTTTAGCTACTTATGTTCAATACAAACAAACTCATATCATAATACAAATCCATTGAAAGAAAACCCAAAGAAAGGGGAACACTAGAGGGAAAGAGAAATCAAAACCCCATCAAAAATGTCGTCCTCTCTTCGTAGCCATCCTCCAAGAATTCGTGGCAATTCTCCATTCTGATTTGCCTCTCAAAGTCTGCCATTGCAAAAGTCTGTCTTTAGGTTTAGGGATTTGTTCTATTTATAATAGTTTAGGGGCAAAACTACCTATTTTTCGCTCAAGGAGACTTCACACGGTCGTGTCTCCCTTTGACACGGCCGTGTGACCAAGATTTGCGTAACTTACACCGTAAGTGAGACACGACCGTGTGAAAAATAGACACGGTTGTGTCTCTTAAAAATTTCATATAGAAGCACTCTTCATGAACATTGTAGCTTTTTTTTCTTAGTTTTCCACTGTCACCAGAATCACCTTGTTTTAACCTTTGTAACTCAAGTTATGCTCATTTTATCGCACAAGGGTAAAAAACTCCGCGAATCTTAGCCATATAAATTCTGAGCTCAACTCCATTGCAATGAATCCATCAAAAGCTTCATAAAACAATGTCAAAACACCTCTTTTGGACCTAAAAACATAAAAAAAGACTAATCATGAGATACCAATGATAATTAGATTAAATGTGACATAAATTCCAATATAAATCCATCAAAGCATACTTAAATCTATCTCAAATCAAGAACAAGATGTGTGTATTGTATCCACACATCAACCCTCCACACTTGAGCTTTGCTTGTCCTCAAGCAAAGAATAATAATAAAAAACAAGATTAAACTCAACATCAAGAAACATGAATCAAGAGCACAATCTAAAAAAAATTCAAGTTCAAGTTCAGCAATCAAATCAAATCCAGCAAGATCATTTAACACTTAAAACAATTAGAGGCTTGGGTCTAGCTTGCATCTTTTTTTTATTACCAACCAATTGAGATCCTTCATCTTTCCATCGCTCAAGTATTTAAGGACAAAGAGATTACTCAATTTTTTTTTGAAAAATGTAATACTATAGGCTTGGTTATTAATCTCATCTCCACTTTCAAGTTCACATACAACACAAGAATCAAATGGATTTCCTTTGGCTATAACGGGGCCAAGCGTATAAAGAAAGGTAGAAAAATGATAAATAAGGGTAAAGAATGCTCATGGATAAATCAATATAAAGCAAAATCAGGTTGAAAAGATGACAAATAGAACATAATGCACAAAGATATAATAATTTCTCACTTTCAACCCAATATTCTCATTATTTTTCACAAACAATTCTTTTCTCTTTTTCCTTTTTTGTCCTTTGCCTTTTTTTTTATCTTTTCTTTCATTTTTTTCTTTTTTTTTCATGCTTTTGTTTTATCCTTAAAGACAACAACAACCATTATGACTTTTCAATTAACACATCAGATGCTCCATAGAATTCAACTTGATTATTCAATTGAGTATTCAAAGAAATCAATTTTAAGCTCAAATAGGGTAACTAAGGGAATATTTTCTCAATGCAACTTTGGAAGTCAAGAAAGAATTAAGTCTAATTGTCTTAATCATATTCAAGTCTGTATGTGAATCATTAAAGTCTCAACAAGATATCAAAACAAGTTCTAGTGTACATCAATCAAGAGAAATCTCACTCCAAAAGAAAAATTGGATTTCGTTTATGAAAAATATAATTATTAAAACTCAAAACTCACTTTCTGGCTAAGTTGATAGAGAGAATAAATGCAAGCAGACTTCGCTAATTTTCAACTAAGATGCTAAATTTCACTTAACTTCATTGAACAAGATTGCTTCACACAAAATTAACTCATGAGTAATAGAATCCCCTTAAAAACATATCTCTATCAACTCAATATTAATTCAAGCATTTAACACATAATTTTAGCTTAATTACCAGCATTACTCAAGTGTTCATCAATTGTGCAATTTTTTTCTTTTGAAGTACCCCCCACACTTAAGATAAACATTGTCCTCAATGTAAAAGAAAAAGAAATAAAAGGGTACAGAAAAGAGCAACACAACTTGATGAAAAGTGATACAATGTTAGGATGAGAAGAAGCACAAGAGGCAGCGCCACAACAAAATCTGAAAAATCACAAGATTTGTTCAAAACAAATGAGTAGCATCTAAAACAAAAACAAAAACAACAAAAACAACAAAAAACAACAAAAACAATGAAAATAAGATATATAAAGAAGAAACATAAGTTGCCTCCTGTAAAGTATTTGTTTAACGTCATTAGCTTGACGTTGCTTCTTTTCAGGTAAATATGTGGCTTAAAATACGAGAAATAGGATGACACCTTATTCAATTCAAAGCAGTGCTTCCATTCTTTGTCCATGACCCTTGAGGTGCCTCCAAAAGCATTTTGAGCATGATAAGAACTTGGTTGTTTTGGAAGTGCGTTGGCATAAGAGAATTCACTTGGCCATGGTGGTTTCAATTGATTAACATATAAAGGACTAATTTGAAATGGAGCATTGATCATGGGAGGACCTTTCTCTAATTCAACAACTTAGGTTTCAGGAAGGTCAACATCCACATTGTATGATGGCGGGAGGTCTTTGATAGCTAAGGCTTCTTGCTTCTTAGCTTGAACAAAATTGATAGCAGTATAAAGATTTGACATTAGGGAAGATTTAGCCTCCCTAAAGACATTGATGGTCATAAAATCTCAATCTACTCTCAAAAAGAGCTCACCCCAAGGTACATCAATCACAACCCCTGAAGTTGCTAGAAACAGTCTTCCAAGAATGAGAGGAATAACAATGTCATCCTCATCCATATCTAGCACCACTAAATTAATTGGGAAAATGAATTTGTCCACCTTCACCAAAACATCCTCCACCACACTGCGAGGGTAAGTGATGGATCTATCAGCCAACTGTAATGAAATATTAGTGGGCTTCGGTTCCTGCATTTCTAATTTCTTAAACACAAAAAAAGGCATCAAATTAATACTAGCACCTAAATCACATAATGCCCTTTCAAAATAAGAATACCAATAGAGCAAGGAATAGTAAAACTCCCTAGATCTTTTAATTTTAGGGGTAACTTCTTTGAGAGAATAGCGGATCACTCCTCATTTAGACATATCGTCTCAAAGTCCTCAAGCTTACATTTCTTTGTAAGTATTTCCTTTAAAAATTTAGCATACTTGGGCATTTGAGAGATGACTTCAACAAACAGAATGTTGATTTACAACTTCTTGAAAATCTCTAAGAATTTAGCAAATTGACTGTCTTGCTGATTGTTCTTGAGCCTCTAAGGGAATGAGATCTTGGCGTATGGTGATGGTTCATATATTGTGTTCTACTCACGATCCTTCTTCGCTTTCTGCCACCTTGGTTGATCCTTTTCAACCTCTCTTTCTTTATTGTCATCTAGAATTGAGACATCTTCAATAGGAGCATCATCTTCCTTTTTCTCAATTCCTGACAAGTTAGGTGCTTCATTCACCTGTCCTTCCAAAGTCTTGCCACTTCTCAGGGTAATTACGCTACTATTCTCCTTTAGATTAGTCTTAGTAATACTAGGCGATGCCCCCGGTGCCCTCGCTGTCATCAATGTAGCCAACTGGCTAATCTGAGTCTACATGCTCTTCATTATGACCTCTGAATTCTGCAAATATATCATCACAAAGTTTTCAAAACTTTGCTTTTCTTCAGTTGCTTGGAAACTTGGAGGTAGTTGTGGAGCTCTCTGCTAATTGCCCTATCGATTTTCCCATTTGAAATTAGGGTGGTCCTTCCAACCGAGATTGTATATATTTGAATATGAATTGTACTGTTGTCAGTTGAAATTACAAATAAAATTTACTCATTTAGGCTCAAGGGCAAAGGGGCTACCAACTTGATAGTTTGCACTTGTATGACCCTGTCCGCCACATGCTTCACAAATGATTATTGAGACCACACTATTTGTTACCATCAGAGTCTCAACCTTCTTTATCAATGCTTCCAATTGACTTAGAATGGCAGTAGAGGAGTTAACAATATGCACATCAACTTGTTTCTTTGGAACCTGGCATTCATTTTGCCACTGATAATTGTTCAGTGTCATTTCTTCAATCAGTGCTTGCCTCTAGAAGGTATTTTTCTCCATATTGTACCTCCTGCAATAGCATCAATGAGTGAACGATTTGCAGGCGACAAACTATTGTAAAAAGTCTATACCTGCAGCCATACGAGAAATCCATGATTTGGACATCTCCTCAACAACACTTGAAAGCACTCCCAAGCTTCATAGAGAGTGTTTATGTCAAACTACACAAAAGAAAATATGTCATTCCTTAACTTAGAAGATTTAGAGGGAGGAAAATACTTAGCTAGAAACTGTTGTGTCAATTGATCCTATGTGGTGATGGAACCCCTTGGTAGTGACGTTAACCATTGACTCGCCTTGTCCCTAAGAGAGAAAGGAAAGAGTTACAATCGGATTGCATCATCTGTCACCCCATTGTACTTGATAGTATCACACAACTGCAAGAACCTGGCCAAATGCTAATTTGGATCATCTGAAGGCAATCCACTAAACTGAAGAGAATTTTGAATCATGGAGATCAATGCTAGTTTGATCTCAAAATTATTAGCCACCACAATTAGTCTTATAATACTCCCTCCATACCCTTCAGCCGTGGGCATGGAATATTCAAGCATGGTCCACTCTGTTGGGGTAGCTCAATCTTCACGATTCACCTTAACTATTGGTTGTCTCTCCATCTTATTTATATCTTCTATCACAACTTCAATATAAGATTGCTTCCTTAACCTGAGAGTTGTTTTCTCAATTTCATGATCAAATGTCACATCAGGAGATTGAGAACAAGTAAGCATAAACAAGAAATATAGGTAGAGAATTCAGAATGTTGATTTGCAACTTCTTGAAAATCTCCAAGAATTTAGCAAATTGACTATCTTGTTGATTGTTCTTGAGCCTCTGAGGGAATGAGATCTTGGCATATGATGATGGTTCATATACTATGTTCTACTCACGATCCTTCTTTGCTCTCTGCCACTTTGGTTGATCTTTCTCAACCTCTCTTTCTTTATTGTCATCTAGAATTGAGACATCTTTAATAGGAGCATCATCTTTCTTTTTCTGAATTCCTGACGAGTTAGGTGCTTTGTTCACCTGTCCTTCCAAAGTCTTGCCACTTCTTAGGGTAATTACGCAACTGTTCTCCTTTGGATTAGTCTCAGTAATACTAGGTAATGTCCCTGGTGACATCGTTGTCATCAATGTAGCCAACTGGCTAATCTGAGTCTCCATGCCCTTCATTATTACCTCTGAATTCTGTATATACATCATCACAAAGTTTTCAAAACTTTGCTTCTCTTCAGTTGCTTGGAAACTTGGAGATAGTTGTGGAGCTCTCTGCTAATTGCCCTCTCGATTTTCCTATTTGAAATTAGGGTGGTCCCTCCAACCAGGATTGTACATATTTGAATATGAATTGTACTGTTGTTAGTTGGAATTACAAACAAAATTTGCTCCTTTAGGCTCAGGGGCAAAGGGGCTACCAACTTGACAGTTTGCACTTGTATGACCCTGTCCGCCACATGCTCCACAAATGATTGGTTGGAATACACTATTTGTTACCATCAGAGTCTCAACCTTCTTTATCAATGCTTCCAACAATATACACACCAACTTGTTTCTTTGGAACTTGGAATTCAT
Organism: Ormosia emarginata; assembly: GCA_029884605.1. Lineage (NCBI taxonomy): Eukaryota > Viridiplantae > Streptophyta > Magnoliopsida > Fabales > Fabaceae > Ormosia > Ormosia emarginata. The sequence continues at coordinate 1,992,570 of JAQQTP010000075.1, read as the reverse complement.
TTTGCCACTGATAATTGTTCAGTGTCATTTCTTCAATCAGTGCTTGGCTCTCAGTAGGTGTTTTTCTCCATATTGTACCTCCTACAACAACATCAATGAGTGAATGGTTTGCAGGTGACAAACCATTGTAAAAAGTCTATACTTGCTACCATACGGGAAATCCATGATTTGGACATCTCCTCAACAACACTTGAAAGCACTCCCAAGCTTCATAGAGAGTGTCTATGTCAAACTGCACAAAAGAAGATATGTCATTCATTAACTTAGCAGATTTAGAGGGAGGAAAATACTTAGCCAGAAACTGTTGTGTCAATTGATCCTATGTGGTTATGGAACCCCTTGGTAGTGGCATTAACCATTAACTTGCCCTGTTCCTAAGAAAGAAAGGAAAGAGTTGCAATCAGATTGCATCATCTGTCACCCCATTGTACTTGATAGTATCACACAACTGTAAGAACTTGGCCAAATGCTGATTTGGATCATCTGAAGGCAATCCACTAAACTGAAGAGAATTTTGAATCATAGAAATCAATGCTAGTTTGATCTCAAAATTGTTAGCCGCCACAATTGGTCTTATAATACTTCCTTAATACCCTTCAGTCATGGGCATAGAATATTCAAGCATGGTTCGCTCTGCTGGGGTAGCTCAATTTTCACGATTCACCTCAACTATTGGTTGTCTCTATCTTGTTTATATCTTCTATCAAAACTTCAATATAAGATTGCTTCCTTAACCTACAAGCTGTTTTCTCAATTTTAGGATCAAATGTCGGTTCAAGAGATTGAGAACGAGTAAGCATAAACAAGAAATATGGGCAGAGAGATGAAGTGACAAATTAATTAAAAAAAGTGCGTCTAAATTAACTACAATTTTTCACTTCTAATATTACCAAACTTATTCCCTAGAAACGGCACCAAAAACTTGATATGCGTAAAATACACTAAGAGCAAGTGCACTCTATCGCAAAGTAATATAAGACTTGAGTCCCAATTATCGATTCCATGAGTAATAAGTGATAATTACTAGATTCGTAAAGCTCTTGGTATTTAGACAATTGAAAGTGTAAGAGAAATTAAAATTAAAATTAGAAAACAAATTAAGAAAAATAATGAACAATCAAATAATGTAATGACAATCAATTAGAGATAGACTAGGGCGCAAGATTCATTTGAATCCAATGAGTTATATTTTCACTTATTTATTATGTAAGGTAATTCTCTTGCCAATATTCCCTTAGTTGCTATTGAATCTCAATGGTCATGGATGAAACAATATTCTATTCCTAATTTAATTCACCTATTTAGTCATTTAGTTGAATTAATCAATAATGCATTAAGCTCCAATTCAAGAGATGAACTAATATATCGTCAATTCCATTGGCAGAAATAAATTGATATTTAGTCGTTCACTAATCTAATCCTAGGTTTATTATATAGGTCCACTCATTGGTTGTGGATGGTCACCAATAAAACAATGAATTAAAACATGCCAAAAGTGATCAAGTCTTGATAAGAATTCAAACAATATAATAGACCATAAAAGAAATTACCTTAATCAAATTCGAGATCAAACCCAAATAATTAGGAAAACAAGATCCTCGATAGCTCTAGCGATGGGTTTAGTTACTCATTTTCAATACAAACAAACCCATATCACAATACAAATCAATAGAAAGAAAACCCAAAGAAAGAGGAAAACTAGAGGGAAAGAGAAATCAAAACCTTTTTTATAGTGACTATGATTTTCATGCCTTCAAGAATGTCGTCATCTCTTTGTAGCCGTCCTCCAAGGATTCGTGACAATTCTCCCTTCTGATATACCTCTTAAAGTCTATCATCACAAAAGTTTGTCTTTAGGTTTAAAGATTTGCTCTATTTACAATAGTTTGGGCGCAAAACTGCATATTTTTTGCTCTAAGAGACCTCACACAACCATGTCTCGCTTCGACATGGTCGTGTGACCAAGATTTGCGTAACTCGGATTGTAAGTGAGACAAGGAGAGACACGGTCGTGTCTCCTAAAAATTTCACACACAAGTGCTCTCATGAAAATTGTAACTCTTTTTCTTAGCTTTCCAATTCCACCGGAATCACCTCGTTTCGACCTTCGTAACCCAATATGCTCATTTTATCACATAAATGTCAAAAGCTCCATGAATCTTAGACATATAAATTCCGAACTCAACTCCATTACAATGAATCCATCCAAGCTTCATAGAATCATGTCTAAAAACCTCTTTTGGAGCTAAAAACATAAATAAAGACCAATCATGAGATATCGAGGATAATTATATTAAATGTGGCATAAATTCCAGCATAAATCCATCAAAGCACACCTAAATCCATCTCAAATGAAGCACAAGATGTGTGTATTTTATCCACACATCAATGATTACAATTTTTTAAAACAACATTAAGAAATGAAACATTTTGAAGCACTCAATGAATAAATACAGCGGAACATACATAATAAAGGTACAACTATTATACATTACTCAATTAAAACTTAGATTAGGAAAAAAAATAAGCAAACAAGTTAGATATTAAGTTATTAACATCAGAATACTAATTTGACAAGATATAAAATAAATAGTTATGGTGCAACAAATATGAAAATTAAAGAGCGTAGGGAAGAGAGAATCAAACTCAAGAATTTATCCTAATTCAATTACCAACCACTTGTGGCCTACATGAAGTCCCCAAGCTTAACTTGAGATTTTCTTCACTATCTCTTAGACTTCATGGGTGTTAAGAGAATATTTGTACAAACAAGAGCACTCCTCACACAGTAGGATCTTTCACCCTTGTGATAGAGGCTCAAACTCTTCAAACTTCTCAAGTGTTTGAAAAATATTTACATTCAAGAGCACTTACAACACCTTTAGGATATATCACCTTTTGTGTTAAAGTCTCATTACAAGGAATACCTTACCCATTTTCTCTCTTGAGGGATACCTTACCTTCTTACACTTGTTAGTCATGGCAACCATCACCCAAAAGGGAGGGTTAATTAGGTGATCACAAATTTTTAAAACAACTTTGAAAAATTATGCATTTTGATATTTTCAATCAATACATGCAGTGGAATAAGTCTAACAATGATACAACTCATATAACATATTATTGGATATATCCTATAAAAGATGCTATAAAGAATATGCATGATTCTTATATGAAATATAATAAGATGGAGTACATGATCATGCATGATCCAATATAATCTATTAAGCACATCTATGTAGCATAAACATTATTCTTTTTGTCTTGTATTTGTCATCATCAAAACTTAACATATTAAACCATTGGAGCAAACTTATTTCTACAATCTCCTCCTTTTTGATGATGACAAATCACCAAAAAAAATATGTTGAGCAATATAGAAGAATAGATATTCGTGTAAGTATATTAAACAATAAGCACAAGAACATATTTTTCTTTCCAATTCTCACTCCCCCTATTTGACATCAACAAAAAGGCATAAAAAGGAAAAATAATATTTTCTCTCCCCCTATAGATAAAGCTCATGTTGCCAAAAAGAGTAAGATCATCAAAACCAAAAGCTTCTTCAAAAACATATCTATCTCCCCCTATTTGATTCTACATATGATTCAATAATAGAGAGATGAAACAAGCATGCTTTCAAGATAAAAAAGATTATTCATGCAAAATTTGTCATATTTTGGTACATCAATATGTAGCATATGATATTATTAAAACACTCTATGTAATCAAACAAGGGTGTAAGCCAAGAGATATAAATAACTTAAGAACTAGGCTCCCCCTTAATAAAGCGAAAGATGGATAAGGAGAAATATGTATGTCAAGATCGTGTAAGCCCATTACCATTAAGTAAAGCCAGGCAAAAAATATTTATTTTTAATCCATCAATAAAAACCATTTTAAAACTTCTTCCTCTTTCAAAAAGAATTTTACAAGAACACATTATATTTTCAAAAGCATTTTAGAAAGGTAGAGAGGTTTTATATTAAAATCACATATTCCTTTAGAGAGATCAAACCCAAGTCAAAAGAACATCTGAAAGTACATTTCATCTCTTTCTTGTTGAACAAGAGCCTTGAGAAAATAAAATACTTTGAAGAACAAGGTTTATTTTTTGAAGTATCAACATGGGCTCTATAGAATAATTCAAAAGATTTATTTGGAAACTTTCTTAAACATTTTCTCAAAATTTAATAAAACTTTTCAAAGCAAATGAAGAGAGTACTACATTTATAGCACATATCCTATGATTTCCAAATTTTCAAGACAATTAGGAGGTGATAGTACTTTCAAGATCTTAAGACAAGTTCAAATGATTCCTAAGGATATGAAACTTGAAAAGTTTTTTTCAAATATGATAAGAGATTTTACTTGAAAAAACTTTTTAATCAAACCATAAACTCTTTTCAAAACAAGAGCTTGATTTTCATAGGTGTTATACCACTAAGAGACTATAGATCAAGAGAATTGGAGATATCAAAATTCATCTTGATGAAATATGCTATAGGGATCAAAATATGTTTAGAACTAACATCATTCACCCTATATGCAATGATAAAATTAGCAAGTTAATATCTAATTAGGTACTTTGTCTGTGATGCCCCCTTTCCTCATTGGAAGGAGGAGGATGCCACAACTTTGTCAATTCAAAATTTCAACCAATCAAAGCAAAATATGAAACAAACTCAACCCAAGTTATAAAATTGGTAATTATTAAAACCACAATATTTATTGTAAAATACTCTTTTACTTACGGATAATAGATCAAACAAGCAGATAGATCATAAAACTTCTTTGATAGGCATATATATATATATATATATATATATATATATATATATATATATATATATATATTGCATATAAATTGATACGAACCTTAGGAGAACCACACCCTAATCATTGTGGTTAGAGAGCCCAAGGCCATATAAACCTTACACCAAAATCCTATACTTCTGATGCAGGACTCAAGTCCCATATCTTGCAATTGGATCCTAACATTCCACCACGCTCCACAGCCCCAGTGCCCACGCGGGCTGGCTGTGCACCAGCCGTTTGACTAGTCCCGGGTGAACATTGCAATGCCGACGTCAGCACCCGCCCTGCTCGTTTGCAACTGAGAGGCATGGTGGAAGGCTCTGATACTAATTGATATGAACTTTAGGAGAACCGCACCACAAAAGCTAACCATTATGGTTGGAGAGCCCAAAGCCATATAAACCCCACACCGAAATCCCATACTTCCGATGCGGAACTCAAGTCCCATACCTTGCAATTGGAATAAATGTTCATATTAGCTAGTTCGTATGGATCATATATATATCTATACCCCAAAATACTTACAAAAAGAATGGCGCTCCAAATACACATGCGCGCTAAAAAATGTATAGATGATCAAGAAAGACTGACTAGCAAAAACACACGACCAACCCAAGTCCTACATACCTAAACCATAGGGTCCTCAGAGGGATCCTCTTCCGATTCCTTGGAAGAAATGACCACAGTAGGAGGTACACCCTAACGGAGGGCATCTGCCCAGAGGACACTACACTGTCCACATGAGGAGTATAGTGGAAATTACTCCACCATTCTCGGATAGGTATGTTAAACACTAACTGAATAGATACAGAGAAAGACAAAACATGGGGATGATGAAGACCTCCACGAAAAGTCAATGTCAGCTCCCCAGTGTAGGTAACCCTCTCATTAGCCAAGTTGACTGACCATGCGTCTGCTCCACCATGGAAGTATACACGAACATAACTCAAAATACGCAGTCTTGATGTTATCTTGGTACAGTAGCTATCACTAATCAAAGAGGGGGTAGTTCCTCTTCAAGTCCGCCTTGGTCTTTAATTAATCATAATATACAGTAAAATAGCATAACACAACTAAGAGGTGAGAAATTCGACTTCATTACCAACAAGCAGTGTAAAGACAGTACGGACAGAAATATCATCCAAGTACAGAAGTCAGCAACATCCAATGTCAACACTAGGGGTAACATTATTAATACAACAGTTCAATAAGTCAATCAATGTCAAATAAATAAACATATATGAAATGTCATGAGGGTATGCCGACCCACTATACATGTATACAATGTACTCAATTCCTACTCTATGGAGCTAGACAAATATTTTGGAGAGAATGATCGGAAGATATGTCTATATCTCGTCAGCCATAAATTAAGTGCTTTCAATAAAAATCAATGTTTGCACAACAAGGCTTTATACAAGACATTCTATACCAGATCCTGATTGGGGTGAGTGTCTCGGTCCGGATCGTCGGTGCGTTTACATTAGTCTGATCCATGACCAAGGGGAGCTACCAACTGGCCATTGTGGATACCCCATACCCCGACGTCCCCAAGGTCAATAAAGACCTACACTAAGCCCATCGCACCCGCACAAAGGTGTAATTCAACTCCTAGGCTCATACAAACATAATAACAGACCACATGACTTCACAAAGTATGATGAATGCCTCAACGCATACGTACATACATAATATCATCAATGTCATGCAATCCATGATCATACACCATCGTAATTCATAGCAATTGTCAATAATTCAAGAATCCACTTACGGGAGCGATAAAGGGATTATTGTTCATTCTCAATTACTTAGACACCCATTATCACTTCATTATAAGAATTACCTTAATAAGTTCTCTTGCTTTCTTTTATTAATACTCATTTCTCTAGTTCGATTAGTGCTTTATTTTTATTATAAATAAAGTTTATTTAATTAAGAGTCATATGATTCTCAAACCTCACTTACACTTATTTTCTTTCAAAGATCCTAAGTCATCATGGTTTTATATTAAAGTTATCATTCCTCTTATTTTTTTGTCTTATGAATTCCTAATTAATTTTCTAGTTATTCAATATTTAAAATTTCACTTTTGATTCACTATGGTTTCATGATTACCCTAAATATCCGAAACCCTAACATTCTTAGGTTCCAAAAATTCCTCTTCTTCCTTACTTATCTTGTAACACCCTTCTGGGGATGTCACATTTTTGAATAATACTCGTAAGCCTTACCCAAGTTATAAATCATTTATTAACATATAATAACAACATAAGTTGTGAAAATTTTCTTTTTTTTTTTGTACATTATATCATTAAATAAAATAAACAGAACATGAATTTAAAACAAACTATTAAATACACACCATAATACACATATGATTTTGTCTTAAGGATATAAATAATTTACACATTACAAACTATTAATAAAGCAATAAACTGTCTAGCTTAAAGCAAACCATAAACTCGCCCAAGTACAAAACTAAAAGTTTTGATCCTCCAAAGGATCCTCCTCTGGGAGATCATTGGAAGACAGAAACCCAGGGTGTCGTGAAGCTCTACGGACAGGAGTCCGCGCTGTCGACATATTACTAAGCTCACTAGGGGCATGGAAACGTCCACCCTAATAGCGCCTAATAGTCAAGGGCAACTCTAGATGTAAATAAAAAGTAGTAGAGAATATCAGAGCACCATCAAACTCCCTACGGAAGGACATAGTTAAATGTCCCACATAAATTACCGACTCCCTATCTGCTCGCAGACGCCAGGCCTTGGAACCTCCGTGAAACTCTAGTTTCACGAATCCCAAAAACTCTGGTAAAGCCATACCGCATCACAATCAGTCCAAATGATATGGATGATCAAGAGGCTCGCCTTCTTCGCACTGATCGCTCGGATGCTGCTCCTCCTCATACTGACAATCTAGAGGCTGCTCCTCTTCCTCTTCCTCATAGTCTTTACGGAACATATATAATAGTACAGAAAATATATACAAAGAGGTGAGACAATCTACATCACTACCAGTATGGTAGTACAGAAAACGACAGTACATACAGATATAGTAATTTATACAATAGTTCATATTATCACCTTATACATAATACCTCAAATCAAATATAAAATATTATTTTATGATGCAGACCACATATGTAAATGTACACAGACTCATTCTTACTTCATGGAGATAGACACAAACATCAGAGAGAATGATCCGGAAGACTTGTCCATAGCTCAGGCTGCCCCAGCCAAGTATTACACAGTCATACGTCGTGTAAATAGTACACAATCAAAACATCGTGTAAGTAGTATATAGTCAAAACGTCGTGCACAACAGGCATTGTACCGGACAGTCTCCACTAGATCCTGATTAAGAATAGTGCTTGTCGAGATCGCTAATGCGTTACCCGTTACCACGGCCCAGCAGAGCTACCAACTGTCCACATGTGGAATCCTCTGTACACTAACGCCTCCAAGTTCACTCAATGAACCACACTACGCCTATCACACCTGCATTACGGTGTAATTCATCTCGTCAACAAATTGCCAATATCAACTAAATTGACACATTCCTCTATGCATGTGCATGAGCCAACAATACATAAATAACCATATAATCAGTATTTCCCATAATAGTATGCCACCACTAGGCAGTATCATTTTTCAACATATCCGGGTCCACCACTTTGACCCGACAGTAAATTACTGTTCCTCTCAGTCGCGTAAATATTTTATCGCATTTTCACAACCGCTTCACCTTTTTCAAACGTTTTCAAACCGCGTAAGTATTTTTCAACGTTTTTGAGATCGCATAGTGTTTTTAAAACATTTTCTCAATCGCGTAACGTTTTTAAATCGTTTTCTCAATCACGTAACTTAAAAATCATTATTTTAAATACGCGTAAGGCTTTTCTAATATTTTTCGACCACGTAAAATATTTCTTTGCTTTCTAAATTAAAATTTGAAACTTTCTCCATTATATATTTATTTCTAAATTGATTTACAACATTTCGTCTAGAAAATCCATTGAAGAGTATTTTCTATGTTTTCCTTTCAAAATCCTCTTTCTTAGTCATACCCAATACTTGCATCTTGAAACTTACTAACACGCTTCAAAACCCAAAGGGTGAGCTCTACGTTAGTATTTTTCAAGTGTTCAATTTATTTCTCATCCATACTTAATTTCTCTAATTAAGTTCCTAAAAATAAATTCATTCATTTTGTTCTTTAAAATCCATAGAAATTGAGTTTTCATTAATTTAATTATATAGTCCACACTTAGAAAATAATTTTAAATCAAATGTATCTTAAATGACATGTTGGCCGAAATTTACTATGTCTTCTATAAATCATCTTTAAATTATTTTCCATCCTCTAAGTCCTTGTAAAAAATATATTTATTTAATTAAATTAATTAATCCTTGTTTTAGAAAATATTTGAGAACATTTTGGTCCTCTTTGGGGTGATGAAGTCGTGAGCTTCATTGTGTTCTTTGGAACACTCATGCAATTCCTCAACATGTTATTCACATCCTACAATAATTATCATGCATCCATAACACATACCAAAATATATTAAAGCTATAGACATGCTTGCAAACAAAATCAATCACAAATAAGAACAACTTTAAATCAACCAAGTGAATGAATCCTTATGGATTCTTCACCACAAACCAATCCATTTTCTCACCATCATACAAGGTTGATGAGATTAAATCTCCCTCTTACCTCTAAGGAAGACAAAACCTTCTTGGACTTCTTCCTAGTGATTTTGTGTGGCTCCAAGAAATACCCTAACAAACTCAAACAATTTTAAAGAGTCATAACTATGGTTGAAAAAGATAAATCATGGATCAATCATGGCTTAGAACTTCAAGAATCAAGTTAGAAATAAGAAACAAGGATTTTTACCTTGTAGGAAAGAAACTTCAAGGTTGTTTTCCAAGCTTCAAATGAATGATTTTGAAGAAACTCTCACGATGAAAGATGTTTAGAATGGTGTTTGGGTTTGAGAAATGGTGTTGGATGAAAAGTTAGAAGAGTGGAGGTATAGTTGTAGGGTGGTGGCCGTGAGCTTCACAAAGGAGGGCTATGGTGTTTTTGGTTCTTGGAAGAAAGAGAATGGAGAGAATGGCTTTGTGAGATAGAAAAGATGAAGTTGAAATGAAGTATTCTCCTATCTCTTCACTACTTGGCCATGGAGCTCCCCCAAAGGAGGTGACCACTTTAGTTGACTTCTCCTAACTCCTAATGACCTTAGATGAAATCAATGGTCATGCAGATGGACATCGAAACACTCTAGATGGTGCTTGAAGACTCCATAACCGAATTACCTAAAGGGAGAGTAACCAAGTTTTGGTTCACTTAGGCAATCTAGTTAGGCTTAGGTGAATTTAGTTAGGCTTCTTTGTTACTTAGCTAACCATTTTCTTGATTTTACTAGAACATTCTCTAACTAAAGCTTTAATGAATAACTAATTAGGTTTGTTCCATTTAGTTACTACTTAAGCACTTTGTATTAACTTAGTTAGGTTTAAGCTAACTTAGTTAGGTTTTCTAGTTACTAATCTAACTAGTGCAACCATTTTTGTGGACTAAAATCCTATTGGCTTAGAAATTCAAGCCATTTATGTTGACTAGCTCTCATTGGCTTAGAAATAATTCAGGCCAATTTCGTTGAGTGATTTCTATTGGTTCACCGAATTGTAAGTTATAAAGACTTTATCGGTTCCTATTATCCGCTGGGCAAAAGCTACTGCTCCTAAGTCAGTAGGTACTGTCCACTGGATAATAAAATAATATTATAATATAAAATATTTTTATTTTACAGATAAATTCTAATAATTTAAAAATTGATACACATATCACTTGGAATTGGGTTTAGTAAGATCCCCCAGCTCTGAATAATCAGATAACAATTTTTTTCGGCTCAAAAATTATTATTTTCTTGACTCGAAGTAAATCACACACAATAATTAAATACAGTTACGAAACAGTCAAATTAATTTTATAGTACACAAAAAACATAAAACAGTACATTTTAGACAATATCGTAATTTAGCCAAAATCTGGGGTGTTACAATTCTCCCCCACTAACAGAAATTTCACCCCTGAAATTTATCGTACCTTAGAAAAGATGTGGGTATAGCTCCCTCATTTTATCTTCTAGCTCCCAGGTAGCATCTCCCGTTACCTCATTCTATATTACCTTTACCAATACAATCATCTTCCCTCAAAGCTGCTTCACTCTCTTGTCCTCAATCTTAACAGGAAGCGCCTCATACGTCAAATTATCTTTCAGTTGTACTTCATCAGGCTGAATGACTTGCGTTGGATCGAGGATATATTTTCTTAACTGAGACACATGGAATACATTATGGAGATTGGATAGAAAAGGTGGTAAAGCTATTTGGTATGCTATGGGACCTATCTGACAAATGATTTGGTAAGGTCTGATGAATTTAGGAGTGAGTTTTCTGGATTTGATAACTCTTCCGACACCAGTCGTAGGTGTTACTCGTAAAAACACATGTTCACCTTCCTCAAATTCAAGAAGTCTCATGTGCTTGTCTGTATAGCTTTTCTGTCTGCTCTGTGTCGTCCTTGTAACACCCTCCCTAGGGTATCACATGTCTGACTCCCGACTCAAAATCTGTAAAGAAGTTCACACAAGGTTTGAGTTATAAAAAGACGGGTTTTAAAATTTCTTCTTTACTGAAACGTAAATTTACTGAAAATATTAGGTAATATTGAAAATCATATTTCAACTATTCATTATGCAATATTGACACCAATTAATATTTCATAATTTAAATCGAAATATAAAATTAACAGACTCTTTTTTTTTAACAGTAGCAAACCCTATGATGGGTCCTACTTAATAGCACGGTACAACACTAACGTTAAAACTTAACATACTTATTCTGTTGTGTATCCATCTTGTTGCATCAGACATCTGTTCTACATCTGTTCTTTGTCAACACTGCACACCTTCGAGTCCTGAATGTCCACTCCTTATTGTTGTCACCAATCTCAGAGTATCCATCGCCCGTTATGTCTAAGACAACTCATTCTTTCTACTGTTTAATTTTAAACAATACAGACACAGCAAGACAACATAACAAAGAGGTGAGATCACCTACGCCAATACCAATATGGCAGCACAGAGATAACACAAACAACAATATCATACAAATATGTCATACCAGAATTTCAATAATGTACTTAATATTAATCAACTATCATCATCATACTATTAACATTATTATCATCACACAATAATCATAAAAATGCCATCAACATGAATATCATCATCATCATCCAAGTTTTCAAAACAATTGTCATAGCCAATATTCCTCAATTAATATATATATCATGCAGATATAAATGTCAGATTATGCATGTACACGAAGACTCAGTTTTTCAAAAACAACTCCATGGAGGTTTTCACAATTTCGAGGAGAATGCTCTGTCAATTGTCAGCCTTAGCCCAAAGACAATCTTCCAGTTGTTGAAAAGAATCGTGTTCTTGTCGGGTATCGTCAATGCGTTGCAATGGACTGCATCGCCAAGTGACACAGGGTACTCGCCAGCTGTCCACTTGGTCGACCGCCGCGCCTCGACGCCCCCAAGATCCATCATAGACCTCACTATCAATTCTCATTCCCTCTTCAACCACAAGGGCCATATACAATGCACGAATATATCCGTGCAAGTCCAACCCCAAAGGGCCAAATCTTTTCAATTTCATTTGTTCAATGTATCATATGCCTCAACGCATATTTTTTCCCAATGCATGTATAATGCACCAAATCCAATTACAAGCATCTCTTTCCAATGCATATAAAATGCACCAAATTATACTGTATTTTCAACAGCAAAATCATGTTATCACATTTTCATAGTTATAAAACACTTTCGTCGTGTTTTCAAAATTGCGCAATATTTCCGTTTCATTTTCACAATTCCAAAACATTTCTGTTACGTTTTCACAATTCCAAAATGTTTATATTACGTTTTCAAAATATTGTAACACTTCTGTTACGCTTTCAAAATTCTAAAACGTTTTCGTTATATTTTCACAATACCGTGATACTTATATTACGTTTTCACAATAAAGAAACATTTTTGTTACGTTTTCAAAATACCGCAACTCTTCTGTTGCACTTTTAAAACACGTACTAATTTTTTAACGTTTTTCTTAATCGCGTAAAAATATACGTTTCTCAAAATCGCATAGTATTTTTCACTTTTTTCAAAATCGCGTACTTAAAAATCATTCTTTTAAGTTGCATAAATCATTTTCCGTCATTCTCAAAATATTTAAAACACTTTTCAAAACACATAACGATTTTCCGCTATTTTCACAATCACGTAAAAATAATTCATCACTTTTCCATCACGTAGTGATTTTTCAATAGTAATTCAGATTACGTAAAATATTTAAACGTAATTCAAATCGCGTAGAAATATTTTAACGTATTTAAAATCACGTAGAAATATTTTTCCATATTACGTAACTTAAAAATCACATTTTTAAGATACGTAAATAATTTTTCACCACAATTTCATTACAGAAAATATTTCTTGACCTTTAAAAATTCCTTTTTAACTTTTCTCAAAATAATATAACTTTACACTTCATTTAATATATTTTCTTACTCAAGAAAATATTTTTCCACAGTTCTTTACTCAAGAAATTCTTTTCAAAATGTAATTCACAAAATCACTTTTTCATTGATGTAAATCAACGTTTCAAAACTTAACATTTTCTAACGTATTTCAAAACTTGAAAATAAGTTATAAGTTAGTAAATTTTCAAAACACCATTATATTCTCCATTTTTTCCAAATCAATTCTAAAATCAATTCTATTCAAAACAAATTAAGATTCAAACCCTTGCAACTTTTCTTTTTCATTTTCATATGAAAGTTCATTTTTCAAGTGATAAAATACTTTGATTTCTCTTTCCAAAATCCTTATACTAAAACATTTTGTTCAAACATTTTGTTTCCACTTTAAAATTACTTTGTTTCATAAAACCAAAATTATTCCAACCTCCAAAAATCGTAGAGTCTTTGGCCATTGAAGCCATCAAATATTTTCCTCCTAAATTGATATGGTTTTACACAAACAAAACCATTAAAAATTCTTTATTTTCAAAACCGAAATACCGATGGTCATAAAAACTAAACCCATTTGTTTAAATTCATTTTTACTTTCCTTACAAATCCTTTTTACTTTCTTTGCAAATCCTTAAAATTATCATTGCTATTTTCATTTAAATCTCATGTTTAGTAAAACACTTAGAAACTTTTCACACAAAATAAATCAATAAAAATCCTTCTAAAACCGTATTCATGTATTCTTTGAAAAATAAATTCTTTGTTTATTTTCCTTACTTTTCTAAACATCCATTTTCATCATTCAAGAAAATATTAATTTTGTGAACACCTATCTTGAGGTGTCTTGTTCAAAATCCACCATGTTCTAAGTACTCAAAAATCAATTCTTTTGTTCTTGAAAATTTTCAACATGAACCCTAATCAAGGGCATCAAAACCGTAGCTCTTCCTTGGCTATTGGAGCCAAAAATCAATTTCCTTTCCACCATCAAATCATGGCATATACATATATATTTCATCATAAACAATATAAGCATACCATCAAAGCCATAAAAGCATGTATAGCATATCAAGCATATCATCAAAGCTATAAAATCATGCAAAGCATATCAAACATAGAAAATTAATCAAAGCTCATAAACATCCACAAATTAATTACATGACCATGGATATGAATCCTCACATGGATTCCACATCCATCAATTAAAATATCATCTCTCACCACCATGCTTGGTTGGTGAGATGGATCTCCCTCTTACCTCTTGAAGATCCTCAAAAGCTCTTTGTTTTGCTTCTTTTTCCAAGTTCTTCATCACCAAGGGCTTCTCAAATACAAAACAAAACACAAGTTAATTAACATATCAAGCTTGATTAAGAGGAACCATAGATCAAACATGGTTTAGATCATGAAAAAGAGAGAAGAAAATGAAGTTTCCTTATACTTCACCTCAAAAACCCAATAACTTTGATCTTGAAGAAACTCCTTGAAGATGAATGATTTAGAAAAAGTCTCTAACATGAAAGTTGCTTAGAAATCATGTAGATTCAAGATCTAAGGTTGGATGAAATTAAAAGAGATTGGAGAGTGGTTTTAGGGGTCTTGACAGAATGATATCTCTTGAAGAACAAAGATGAAATTTTTGATTTTTGATAGAAACTTGAAGCTTGGATTTGAAGATCAAGATGAATGATTTTGGAAAAACTCATAACTAGAGATGTTCTTAGAATGATGTTTAGGTTTAGAAAATCAAGTTGGATGAAATTAAAAAGTGATGGAAGGTGTTCTTGGAGTGCTTGGCCAAAACATGAAGAAGGAGAGAAATGGAGAAAACTTGGTAACTTAGCTTGAAAATGTCTAATGATGACCAAGGATGACAATAATGGTCTTCAAACTTTTTCCTATGTCCTAAAGCTTCTCAATTTCGTGGCGCCCCTCCAATGCATTTTCCTTGAGTGCAAATTGATCAATAATGATCAATTATGATGAAACATTGACCAAGACCACTTAACAATGACATAAAGCAATTAATAATGGTCATAAAGCCTCTTTTTCTTTGTCTTCTAAACAATCCAAAACCATCCCCCTCCATGCATGCTTCTCCTTGTGCATTTAATAAAGTTGTCTTCATTATTTGCCACCATTTGAAGCATTTCTAGCCATTGATTAATTCAATGGTTAGGATTTAGGTAGATTTTTAATTTTAGAAGACTAAATCTAGGCCATTGGATTTTTCTCCTTTAAATTTTAGCCCTTAGATGTGTCTCCAAAATTAAGGGTCAAGATTGCTCCTTCTAACTTTTAATCCAAGGGTTATAATTAGTCTTTGTCACTTTTTAAGACTAAATCTTCACCATTGATTAAATCTTCATCCAATGGTCATAAATGGTCTTTGTTACTTTTTAAGATTAAATCTCCACCCTTGGTTTAATCTAAATCCAATTGTTATAAATGGTCTTTGTCATTTTTCAAGACCAATTCTACACCTTTGATTACATCTATGGTTGATATCAAAGCCTTTCTAACTAAGCTTATTCTCACACCATTGATTAAATCAATGGTTATTATCCAAGGCTTCTTTATTAAGTTTGTTTCTTAACCTTTGATTAAATCAATGGTTAATATTCAAACTAAGTATTCTCATCCAAGGGTATAAATCAAGTCAAGCTCTCTTTGTTGACTACGCAAAGATAATATTTATTCTTGTATCCTACAAATAATATTTTCTTGTATTTTTATCATCCGATAATTAAATACGATATAAAATACAAGATACAAGAAATTTTCTAAAACGTTTTCTGATTCGGGTTTAGTAAGATCCTGTCTCCGTCTAAACAAGTACAAATTTTTCTATGCGTAAAAAAATTTTTGCTTTGCGGGACCCACCTAGGCCCACGTAAGGTCACCTGGGCCCACATAGGACCACCTGGGCCCACATGCAGTAAAAAAAAATATAATCATCCACAAAAATCACAAAAATTATAAAATGCACAAATATCAAATCAGATTACGTAAAATAATTACCTAACGGTAAAAATTAAATTACGTAAAGTTTTCCCCGGCCCGAAAATTTTTATTTTCCTAATAGAGTAAATCACTCAAAACGATCAAATACGTTGATGGAATAATCAAATTAATTTTACAGTGCACAGAAATTACTAAACAGTAAAATTCTATTAACTGTCAAAATTACTATTTAAGAGATATGGAAATTTTGGGGTGTTACAGTCCTTATTTTCTCGTGAATCATTTTCACCTTTTTCGTAGTTTGTTGTACAAGATCATGTCCAATGGTCATACTTTCCCCATCTTGATACCAACACAAAGGTGTTCAGCATCGTTGCCCATATAACGCTTCGTAGGATGCCATCCCTATAAAACTATTGTTGTAGGTGAATTTTATCAAAGATAAGAATTCATCCCAACTCCCTTGTTGCTCCAACACACAAGCATGCAACAAATCTTCCAACGACTGAATTGTTCTCTCAGTCTGACGACCAGTCTGTGGATGATAAGTAGAACTCAGATGTAGCTTGGTTCCCATGGCTACTTGCAAACTTCGCCAAAACCTCGACGTAAACCTCAGATCTCTATCAGAAACTATACTTATGGGTACACTGTGAAGTCTAACAATTTCACTAATGTACCCCTGGGTTAATCGTTCCAACGAATACTTGATATTTATAAGCAAGAAGTATGCTGACTTCGTAAGCCTATCAACTACAACCCGTATAGGATCATGACCCTTCCTCGTTCTTAGTAATCTGGTAACAAAATCCATTGAGATACTATCCCATTTCCATTCTGGAATAGTTAAAGGTTGTAACATACCAGCAGGTCTTTGATGTTCAACCTTTGCCTTCTGACAAACAAGGTAAGACGCCACACGTTCCGTAACATCTCTTGTCATCCTTGGCCACCAAAATATTCGCTTTAGATCTTGATACATCTTAGTCATCCCCGGATGCATACTCAATCTACTAGTATGAGCTTCATCCAAAATTGTTGCTTAAGATCGGGATCATCAGGTATACAAATTCTTCCTTCAAATCTTAAGACCCCATCAGATCCTTCCTCAACCGTTGCCTTATGACCTTGCTTCAAAAATTCTCTCTCATTCTACAAAAATGGATCATCTTCCTGTCTTTCTCGGATTTCCTCTAGCAAGTCATTCAAAACAGTAACCTTATTTAGACGAATCCTTCCTGGTGCTAATTCCACTGACAATCACAGATCTCTAAACTAATTAATCAATTCTTCCTCCTTTATCATCATGGTAGAAACACTGATCACCTTCCTACTTAAGGCATCTTCCACCACATTCGTCTTTCCTAGATGGTATTGAAACTAAAAATCGTAATCTTTTAGAAATTCAAACCACCGCCTTTGCCGCATGTTCAATTCCTTTTGATCAAACAAGTATTTCAAACTCTTGTGATCACTGAAGACATTGAACGTGGCCCCATATAGAAAATGTCTCCACGCCTTTAACGCAAAAACCTCTGTGGCTAGCTCCAAATCGTGCGTTGAGTAGTTCCTCTCGTGTACCTTCAACTGTCTTGAAGCATAGGCTACCATATTTCTATTCTGCATTAACACACATCCTATCCCCTAGTAAGAAGCGTCACAATACACTTCGAAAGTCTCGCTTGGATCCAGAAAAATCAGTACTGGTGCAGTTGTCAATCTCTTTTTCAACTCTTGAAAACTTGCTTCATATTTTTCTATCTAAACAAAAGCTTGACTCTTCCTCGTGAGTTGTGTCAGAGGTCTGGCTATCTTGGAAAAACCTTCAATGAACCTTCGGTAATATTCAGCCAATCCAACAAAACTCCAGATCTCCGTTATTGTCTTTTGCCTTTCCCATTATAGAATGGTTTCCACTTTCGATGGGTCCACCGCAATACCTTCCTTGGAAATCACGTGACCCAGAAACTGAACTTCTTCTAACCAAAACTCATACTTCGCCAACTTTGCATACAACTTCTTTTCTTTCAAAATTTGGAGAACTATGCTGAGATGTTCAGCATGCTCTTCCTGATTTTGAGAGTATATCAAAATGTCATCGATAAAAACAATGACAAATCTATCTAGATATAGATGAAAGATCCTATTCATGTAATCCATGAATATTGCAAGAGCATTCGTCACTCCGAACGGCATCACTTGATACTCATAATGTCTGTAACGAGTTCGAAAAGCTATCTTAGGTATATCCTCTACCTTGACACGAATCTGATGATAACCTAATCACATATCTATCTTAGAGAAAACAACTGCTCCTTTCAATTGGTCCATCAAATCATCAATCCTTGGAAGTGGATACTTATTCTTTATCGTGACCTTGTTCAGCTGACGATAGTCTATACAAAGTTGAGAAGTTCCATCATTCTTGACTAGTAGCAATGGTGCTCCCCACGGCGAAACACTAGGTTGCACAAACTGTTTTTCCAACAGTTCCTCCAATTGCTTCTTCAACTCTACTAATTCCGATGGCGATATCCCATATGGTGCAATCAAAATAGGACCTACTCCTGGTACCAGATCGATAGAAAACTCTCTCTCTCTCTGGCGGTAAACCAGGTACCTCATCAGGAAAAACCTCTGAAAACTTATTAACGACAGAAATAACGTTCACATCTTTCTCACTCTTGACTTCTAAAGAAGACAACAACATGTATCATTGAGCTTCATGCCTCAACAATGATTCGACCTTAGCGGCAGTTAAAAATCCAGAACTCTCATCCTTAGGAAAAACTAAGGTTTTATTGGCACAATCCAATAAGATATGGTTAGAAGATAACCAATCCATTCTTAAGATTATATCTATTTCAACAAGAGGTAAGCAAATTAAATTAACAGAAAAGACTCAATCATGAATGGTAATAGGGCAATTCAAACATACTTTAGATGCAATAATAGGCTTGGCAGTTGGTGTAGAAATAACTAATTGAAAACTCAGAGAAGACATAAGCAATTTCAACCGATCCACACAGTCATACACAATAAATGAATGCATCGCACCCGAATCATATAGTACAGTCAAAAGATTACCTTCTACGACACCTTCTCCCTGAATAAGATCTTTGGACTGGGAAGCTTCAACTCTGCTCATTGTGTATATGCGCCCTCTAGATCGCGGCTAAGTTGCACGAACATTGCTCACAGTTGGTTTCCTTTCTGGCTGATTACAATCCCTAGAAACATATCTAGGTATTCCACAGTTGAAATAGATCATTGCCTTGATTGAACAATCTCTAGATATGTGGCCACTCTTTCAACATTTAAAGCATTTTGGTGTAAACGCCACATTTGGACCAGCTCTGTTACCACTAGAACTTCCCCCAATAGATGGACGTTGGGGTTGACTTCCCGGTGGTCTTGAGTACGGTTTGTGTTGAAACCGACTATTGTTGTTGTTACCTCATCTTTGAAACCTAGTCGGTCCAAAGTTACGATTTCTTGGATCTCGTGACGGCTCCAGCTCCTCGAGTCGTTGACATGTATCTATCAAAACACAAAATTGATTCATCCTCATGGGTAGCACTCCTCTTTTCAACTATACCCTCAATCTTTCTTCAAACTTGCGGGATTTCCACTCCTCATCAGGCTAGATTTGGAAATACCTTGAGAATTGTGACAAGCTCTCAAATTTGGCAGCATACTCACTAACGGTCATATTGCCTTGTCGCAAACTAAGAAATTTCATTTCCTTGGCATGTCGGGCACTGGCAGGAAAGTACTTCTCCAAAAATACCTTGTAGAATACCTCCCAGGTAATTTCAGTCCCCTTAGCTTGTAGTAATTGCCGAGTTCCTCTCCATCGATTCTCTCCGTCCCCTCTTAGCATAAATGTAGCATATGTCACCTTTCGATCATCTGCACACCACATTCCTTCAAATATCTTTTCTAAGTCTTGGATCCAAAGACTCGCCTTCTTAGGATCAAATTCACCCCTAAACTGTGGCGGGTTATTGCGCCTAAACTTAGACAAGTTCAGAGAATCAATTGTCGCCTCTTGTTGCTGGGCTGCTCGTTGATTCTGCTGAGTAATCACCTCTGCTATATGTTGCATAGCCTCCGCAGTTGCAGTCATTGGGTAACATTACGTCCCACGTTTGCACGCATCCTTCTACCACCAAACATCTTTTTCTTCAATCAAGCAAACAAGACAAAACAAAGTCAGATGTAACTTTTCGGAAACAAATCACAAAGAATCACACAACACAAGCAAAAACAGACCCAACTACAACTCCAAAACACTCTAACTTGGGCACTGATACCAACTAATGTAACACCTTTCTGGGGATGTCACATTTTTTAATAATACTCATAAACCTTACCCAAGTTATAAATCATTTATTAACATATAACAATAATATAAGTGGTGAATTTTCTTTTTTTTTTGTACATTATATTAAATAAAATAAATAGAACATGAATTTAAAACAAGCTATTAAATACACACCATAATATACATATGATTTTGTCTTAAGGATACAAATAATTTACACACTACAAACTATTAATAAAGCAATAAACTGTCTGGCTTAAAGCAAACCATAAACTCTCCCAAGTACAAAACTAAAAGTTCTGATCCTTCAAAGGATCCTCCTCTGGGAGATCATCGGAAGACAAAAACCCAGGGTGTCGTGAAGTTCTACGGACAGGAGTCTGCGCTGTCGACACACTACTAAGCTCACTAGGGGCATGGAAACGTCCATCCTAATAGCACCTAATAGTCTAAGGCAACTCTAGATGTAAATAAAAAGTAGTAGAGAATATCGGAGCACCATCAAACTCCCTACAGAGGGATACAATCAAACGTCCCACATAAACTACTGACTCCCTATCTGCTCGCAGACGCCATGCCTTGGAACCTCCTTGAAACTCTAGTTTCACGAATCCCAAAAACTACAGCAAAGCCATAACGCGTCACAATCAGTCCAAATGATATGGACAATCAAGAGGCTCGCCTTCCTCGCACTGATCGCTCGGATTCTGCTCCTCCTCGTATTGATAATCTAGAGGCTGCTCCTCTTCCTCATCCTCAAAGTCTTTACAGAACATATATAATAGTATAGAAAATATATACAAAGAGGTGAGACAATTTACATCACTACCAGCATGGCAGTACAGAAAACAATAGTACATACAGATATAACAATTTATACAACAGTTTATTTTATCAGCTTATACATAACACCTCAGATCAAATATAAATAATCACTTTATGATACAGACCACATATGCAAATGTACACAGACTTATTCCTACTCCATGGAGCTAAACACAAACATCAGAGAGAATGATCCGAAAGACTTGTCCGTATCTCAGGCTGCCCCAGCCAAGTATTACACAGTCATACATCATGTAAACAATACACAATCAAAACATCGTGTAAGTAGTACACAGTCAAAACGTCGTGCACAACAGGTATTGTACCAGACAGTCTCCACTAGATCCTGATTAAGAATAGTGCTTGTCAAGATTGCTAGTGCGTTGCCCGTTACCACGGACCAAAGGAGCTATCAACTGTCCACATGTGGAATCTTCCGCACACTAATGCCTCTAAGTTCACTCAATGAACCACACTACGCCTATCACACCCACACTACGGTGTAATTCATCTCATCAGCCAATTGCTAATATCAACCAAATTGACACATTCCTCTATGCATGTGCATGAGCCAACAATACATAAATAACCGTATAATCAGTATTTCCTATAGTAGTATGCCACCACTAGGCAATACCATTTTTCAACATGTCCGTGTCCACCACTTTGACCCGACAGTAAATTACTGCTCCTCTCAGTCACGTAAATATTTTATCGCATTTTCACAATTGCTTCATCTTTTTTAAACGTTTTCATATTGCGTAAGTATTTTTCAATACTTTTGAGATCGCGTAGTGTTTTTAAATCATTTTCTCAATCGCGTAGCTTAAAAATCATTATTTTAAATACGCGTAAGGCTTTTCTAATATTTTTTGACTACGTAAAATATTTCTTTGCTTTCTAAATTAAATTTTGAAACTTTCTCTATTATATATTTATTTCTAAATTTATTTACAGCATTTCATCTAGAAAATCCAATGAATAGTATTTTCTACATTTTCCTTTCAAAATCCTCTTTCTTAGTCATACCCAATACTTACATCTTGAAACTTGCTAACGCGTTTCAAAACCTAAAGGGTGAGCTCTACGTTAGTATTTTTCAAGTGTTTAATTTATTTCTCATCCATACTTAATTTCTCTAATTAAGTTCCTAAAAATAAATTCATTCATTTTGTTCTTTAAAATCCATAGAAATTGAGTTTTCATTAATTTAATTACATAGTCCACACTTAGAAAATAATTTTAAATCAAAGGTATCTTAAATGGCATGTTGGCCGAAATTTACTATGTCTTCTATAAATCATCTTTAAATTATTTTCCATCCACTAAGTCCTTGTAAAAAAAATCATTTATTCAATTAAATTAAATAATCCTTGCTTTAGAAAATATTTGAGAACATTTTGGTCCTCTTTGGGGTGATGAAGCCGTGAGCTTCATTGTGTTCTTTAGAACACTCATGCAATTCCTCAACATGTTATTCACATCATACAATAATTATCATGCATCCATAACACATACCAAAATATATTAAAGCTATAGACATGCTTGCAAACAAAATCAATAACAAATAAGAACAACTTTAAATCAACTAAGTGAATGAATCCTTATGGATTGTTCACCACAAACCAATCTATTTTCTCACCACTATACAAGATTGATGAGATTAAATCTCCCTCTTAGCTCTAAGGAAGACAAAATATTCTTGGACTTCTTCCTAGTGATTTCGTGTGGCTCCAAGATATACCCTAACAAACTCAAACAATTTTAAAGAGTCATAACTATGGTTGAAAAAGATAAACCATGGATCAATCATGGCTTAGAACTTCAAGAATCAAGTTAGAAATAAGAAACAAGGATTTTTACCTTGTAGGAAAGAAACTTCAAGGTTGTTTTCCTAGCTTCAAATGAATGATTTTGAAGAAACTCTCAAGATGAGAGATGTTAAGGATGGTGTTTGGGTTTGAGAAATGGTGTTGGATGAAAATTTAGAAGAGTGGAGGTATGGTTGTAGGGTGGTGATCGTGAGCTTCATAAAGGAGGGCTATGGTGTTTTTGGTTCTTGGAAGAAAGAGAATGGAGAGAATGGCTTTGTGAGATAGAAAAGATGAAGATGAAATGAAGTATTCTCCTATCTCTTCACTACTTAGCCATGGAGCTCCCCCAAAGGAGGTGGCTACTTTAGTTGACTTCTCCTAACTCCTAATGACCTTAGATGAAATCAATGGTCATGTAGATGGACATCCAAACACTCTAGATGGTGCTTGAAGACTCCATAACCGAATTACTCAAAGGGAGAGTAACCAAGTTTTGGTTCACTTAGGCAATCTAGTTAGGCTTAAGTGAATTTACTTAGGCTTCTTAGTTACTTAGCTAACCATTTTCTTGATTTTACTAGAACATTCGCTAACTAAAGCTTTAATGAATAGCTAACTAGGTTTGTTCCATTTAGTTACTACTTAAGCACTTTGGATTAACTTAGTTAGGTTTAAGCTAACTTAGTTAGGTTTTCTAGTTACTAATCTAACTAGTGCAACCATTTTTGTGGACTAAAATCCTATTAGCTTAGAAATTCAAGCCATTTATGTTGACTAGCTCTCATTGGCTTAGAAATAATTCAAGCCAATTTCGTTGATTGATTTCTATTGGTTCACCGAATTGTAAGTCATAAAGACTTTATCGGTTCCTATTATCCACTGGGTAGAAGCTACTGCTCCTAAGTCAGTAGGTATTGTCTACTGGATAATAAAATAATATTATAATATAAAACATTTTTATTTTAAGATAAATTCTAAAAATTAAAAAATTGATACACGTATCACTCAGAATTGGGTTTAGTAAGATCCTTCAGCTCCGAATAATCAGATAAAGATTTTCCCCAGCCCGAAAATTATTATTTTCTTAACTCGGAGTAAATCACACATAACAGTCAAATACAATTACGAAATAGTCAAATTAATTTTATAGTACACAAAAAACATAAAATAGTACATTTTGGACAATATCGTAATTTAGCCAAAATCTTGGGTGTTACATATCTCAATTCTTTAATTAACTCATTTTTAACCTAAATTGTCTAAATTCCAAGTTACCTTAAAATTTATCCAACATTTCCATCTTTTTCTCCTTCTTGACCATGAACCCTAGGTTCATGTAATTTAATATTCATCTTCTTAATCCATTGGTTTAATTCCTCAGTTAATTCACTTTCCACTTAAACTTATAAGTTCCAATTCATTACCAATTTAGTCTTAAGTTTTCCTAATTTTTTTCCTATTGGCCGTGACCTCACCTAAGGTCTCAAGGCTCCAAAATTTTCATCAACTCATCAATCAATTACTTATGTTCTATTTTATTACAAGGTGTTGTCTTGGTTCACCATTTTAGGCCATGAGGCCGTGAGTCATCCATCCAAAAGAGAAGGGATTCCTTCTCTTCCACACATGATTTCAAGCATACAAAGTAACATAATTTATCCAAGCAACATAATAAAACAACATTAAGTAAAAACATCATACAAACACATAATTACAAATCACTATAAACCAAGCAATCAAGGAGGAGAAATCCACACATGGATCCTCACATTCTAACACACAAATTCGTCCCCCACAACCATGAGTAGTTGATGAGAAAGTTCTCCCTCTTACCAAAGAAAATGACAAGCATAAGATCTCCCTTGATGTTCTTGAAGATTTCGTTCAAGCCTCCAACAAAACCCTAGAATTTTCATCTCACAAAATTAACATTCCAAGCTTTGAAAAAGAGTGAATCAATGGTCATAAGGAAGACCATGAACACGAAAATGAAGAAGAGAAAGTGAAGATCAAAAGTTTACCTCAAAAGCTTCAAGCTTGGCTCTTGAAGAAAGATGATGAAGATGGAAGCTTTTGGAAATGATCTTAACTAGAAAGGTGTTTAGAATGTGATGAAGATCAAGAAAATGTGAGTGGATGAACTTTTTTTAAACATGGAGGGCACAAATGGTGGTTTGGCCATGAGGTAGGAGGAGAAGAAGAGAGAAAAATGATGAGAAAATGGAAGAAGAGAAAGATAGAGAGAGAAAGTGGTAAGAAAGTGTTTGAAATGGAAATGAATGTAACTTAAGTGAAATGAATTTTTTTGGCTCCCCTTTTCCCCCCGTTTGCCGTGGCACACATGGAGAGAAGATAGAAGATTGGCTTCATGCAAGCTTGGAGGAAATTGCTTGGAAGTTTCCTCCAAAAGGCTTTGGTTGGATTTTCTCAAAAAGTTAACTTGATGAGACATAAAGCAGATTTTTGGATAAGGTGATAAGATTTTTTTACTACAAGCTATTATCCAATTGACAATTGTTACAGTCAGCAAAGCTGGTATTCATTATCCAACAGATAATAGAGCGTACAAAAAAATTTTTTAATTATCAGAACGTTCTGCTATTTTATTTTTCAGATAAAATATCAAAAAATGTAAACTTCGTAAACTGTGCAACCTCAGGTTTAGTAAAATTCCCTGTCGATGTTTCCACAATTCAAGGTTTATTAGCCTCGAGGAAAATATTTCATTTTTTCAATTCCACTTAGTATGCGCGCAAATTGAGAAAAATATTAAAATAATCAAGTAATTCAAATAATTCCATAAAAATTCTTAAAAATCACAAATATTATAAAATGAATATTTATCAAAAAATAAACAATTTTCGGGATGTTACAATTCTCCCTTTCTAAAAAGAAATTTTATCCTCGAAATTTTCATACTTCTAAATAGTTGTGGATATTGTTCCATCATTTTGTCCTCTAACTCCCACGTTGCATCTCCAGAGATGTCATTCCATACTACCTTCACTAATTCAATCTCTTTGCCTCAGAGTTGTTTCACCCTTCTATCCTCAATCTTGATAGGAATTGTTTCATAGGTCAAATTCTCTTTTAATTGCACTGTATCCGGTTCAATGACATGGGTTGGATCAGGAATGTATTTTCGTAATTGTGACACATGGAAGACATTGTGTAGGTTTGAAAGAAAAGGTGGTAAAGCTATTTGATAGGCTACTGGACCTACTCGGCGAAGAATTTGGTACAGTCTGATGAATTTAGGAGTAAGTTTTCTAGACTTAATAAGTCTTCCAACACCCGTCATAAGTGTAACCCTTAAAAACACACGATCCCCTTCCTTGAACTCTAGAGGCTTTCGTCTCTTATCCGCATAGCTCTTCTGTCGAGTTTGAGCCGTCCTCATCTTTTCTTAAATCACCTTAATCTTTTTTGTCGTCTGTTATACAAGATCGAGTCCCAATGTGAGATGTTCTTCATCTTGGTACCAACACAAAGGCGTTCTACAACGTCATCCATATAGGGCTTCATAGGGTGCCATCCCTATACTTGAGTGAAAGCTGTTGTTATAAGTGAACTCGATCAAGGGTAAGATTTCATACTAACTTCCTCTTTGCTCTAAAACACAAGCTCTTAACAGATCTTCTAAAGATTGAATTGTTCTCTCAGACTATCCATCCATTTGCGGAAGATATGCAGAAGCTGCTTGTAGACTTTGCCAAAACTTTGATGTGAACCTTGGATCTCTATCAGAAATGATGTTGGAAGGTACACCATGAAGTCTAACAATCTCCCCGATATATATCTAAGTCAACCTCTCCATCGAGTACCTTATGTTAATCGATAAGAAGTGTGCATACTTTGTAAGCCGATCAACAATTACCCATATTGAGTCACATCCACTTCGGGTCTTCGGTAATCCAGTCATGAAATCCATTGCAATACTATCTCATTTCTATTTGGGAATAGTCAAAGGTTGTAACATTTCGGAAGGTCTCTGGTGTTCACCTTAGCCTTCTGATAAACTAAGTAAGATGACACATACTTGACAACGTCTCTTTTCATTCCATGCCACCAATACATCTATTTCAGATCTTGATACATCTTGGTCATTTCAGGATGCATACTTTACTTGCTTGTGTAGGCTTCTTCGAGAATTAACCTCCTGAGTACTGGTTCATCAGATACACATATTCTACCTTTGAACATCAGAATCTCATCAGGTCTTTCCTCAATTGTTGACACCACGACTTGCTTTATCAACTCTCTTTTATCTTGTAAAAACTGGTCGCTCTTCTGCTTCTCTCGAATCTTTTCCAGTAGCTCATTCGAAATAGTAATCATACATAGACAAACTTCCTCCGGTGTCATTTCTAAGGACAACCACATATCTCTGAATTGCTCGATTAATTCTTTTTCCTTAACCATCATGGTAGAAACGCTAAGCATTTTCCTGCTCAAAGCATCTGCCATGACATTTGCCTTTCTAGGATGGTATTGAAGTTAGAAGTCATAATCCTTCAAAAACTCTAGCCATCTTCTCTGTCTCATGTTCAGCTCCTTCTGATCAAACAGGTATTTTAGGCTCTTGTAATCCCTGAAGACGATGAACGTTGCCCCATATAGAAAATGTCTCCATATTTTCAGAGCAAAGACCACTACAGCTAACTCCAAGTCATGTGTTGGGTAGTTCTTCTCATGTACCCTCAGTTGTCTTGAAGCATAGGCTACGACCTTCTTATTTTGCATAAGCATACATCCTAATCAATAATACGAAGCGTCGCAATACACTTCAAATGGTTCATTGGGGTCAGGAAGAATCAACACTGGTGCAAAAGTTAGTCGCTTCTTTAATTCTTGGAAACTTTCCTCACATGGGTCTGTCCACACAAAAGCTTGATTCTTCCTCGTAAACTGGGTAAAAGGTCCCGCTATCTTGGAAAATATTTCAATGAATCTTCAGTAGTATCCGGCTAATCCCACAAAGCTACAAATCTCCATCACGGTCTTGGGTCTTTCCCATTGAGGAATCGCTTCAACCTTCGATGGATCTACGACAATTTCTTCCTTTGAAATCACATGCCCCAAAAATTTAACTTCTTCCAACCAAAACTTACATTTTGATAATTTGGCATACAACTTCTTCTCTTTCAGAATTTGGAGAACTATCCTGAGATGTTCAGCATGTTCGTTTCGACTTCGAGAATAAATTAAAATGTCATCAATGAAGACAACAACGAATCTATCCAAATAATGATGAAAGATCCGATTCATGTAGTCCATGAATACAGTAGGAGCATTTGTCACTCCAAACAGCATCACACGATACTCATAGTGTCCATAGCGTGTCCGAAAAGCTGTTTTGGAAATATCCTCCGCCTTCATATGAATCTGATGGTAACCAGATCGTAAGTCAATCTTAGAGAAAATAACAGATCCTATTAGTTGATCCATCAAATCGTCAATTCATAGAAATGGATACTTGTTCTTGATTGTGATCTTATTCAATTGGTGATAATCCACGCACAATCGAGAAGTTCCATTATTCTTCTTAACTAACAGTACTGGGGCTCCCCAAGGTGAAACGCTAGGTCTCAAACTGCTTCTCTAATAGTTCTTCCAATTTCTTTTTGAGCTCTACTAACTCTACTAGTGACATTCGATATGGCGCCTTAGATACAAGACCAGATCCAGGTACAAGGTCTAAGGAGAATTCCACTTCTCTTTCAGGTGGAAATCCAGGTATGTCGTCAGAGAATACTTTAGGAAATTCGTTGATCATTGGAATAGCTCGTACATCAACTTCACGCTCAACCTCTAAAGAAGATAAAAACATGTATCCTCGGACTCCTTCTTCCAAGAAAGTTCTGACTTGGCCGGCGGTTATAAATCCAAAAATCTCAAAATCAGGGAATACTAAGGTCTTAGTGGAACAATCTAATAGGATATGGTTAGAAGATATAACCAATCCATTCTTAGAATCACATCTATTTGGGATAAAGGTAAACAAATCAGATAGACCGAAAAGGTTCGACCTTCAACAGAAATTGGACAATTCAGACAAACTTTTGCAGTAGTGACAAGTTTAGCAGTAGGAGAAGAAACAGTTACATCAAAAGGTAAAGAAGACACAGACAATCCTAATTGGTTCACAGAGTCATAGGAAATAAAAGAATGTGTTGCCCCGGAGTCACACAGTACAATTAAAGGATTACCTCCTATGTCACCATCTCCCGTAATCAAATTTTCAGAATTTGAGGCTTCAACTCTGCTGATGGTATAGACCCTTCCTCCGACTTGGGGTTTTGCAGCATGCACATTGCTAACAGAGGGTTCTGCCTTGGGATTATTGCAATCTCTGGATAGATGTCCAGGCTTCCCACACCTGAAGCAGATGATCCCTTTAATCATGTAATCTCTTGTAGGGTGATCCTTCCCGTACTTGAGACACTTTGAAGAAAATGTTCTAGTCAGACCAGTTCGATTGCCACTAGAACTACCTCAATGAGGTTGTTGTTGTTTCCTCCCCTTTGGAACCTAGATGGTCCAAAGTTATGATTCCTCGTGTCCTGCGCCTAATCCAGATCTTCCACCCGATGACACGTATCTAATAGTTCTGAAAAATGGTTGATCTTCAAGGTTATGACTGCCCTTTTCACGTCATGCCTCAATCCTTCTTCAAATTTTTGACACTTCCACACCTTGTTCAGCTGATGTTGGAAATATGTTAAAAATTTAGATAAGCTTTTGAACCTTGCAGCATACTCGCTGACAGTCATACTCCCTTGCCTCAGACTGAGGAACTCTATCTCCTTTGCATGTCTTACACTCACTGGGAAATACTTTTCCAGGAATCTATCCTTGAATATCTCCCAAGTGATTACTCGACCTTCAGCTTCTAACAATCTCTCTGCTCCATTCCACCACTTTTTTGCGTCTCCGATCAGCATGAAAGTGGCATAGATTATTTTCTTGTCATCCGCACAGTTCATGCCTCTGAAAATTTTCTCCAGCTCCTTGATCCATAGAATAGTCTTCTCTGGATCAAATTCCCCCTTAAACTGAGGAGGGTTGTTATGATGGAACTCTGACAGATTTTGAGCTTCAGCTAACGCTTCTAATTATTGTGCAACCCTTTCCTGCTGTTGAGCAGCTCTTTCAGTTTATTGTGTGAAAATGTCAGTCATTCGTTGCATCGCTTTTACAACTGCAGCCATACTTTCAATTTCTTGTCTACGTGCCATCGTTTCTCTTCAAGTCAAGCTATACAAAACACAAGAAAAAATTAGATGTATCATTTTGAAATACCAAACACAGAGAATCACACAGCACAAACAAGACAGATATAATCACAAACCCCAAAAGAAGACTCAAACTTGGGCTCTGATACCAAACCTGCTGTGACGCCCCCTTTCCTCATTGGAAGGAGGAAGATGCCACAACTTTGTCAATTCAAAATTTTAACCAATCAAAGTGGAATATGAAACAAACTCAACCCAAGTTATAAAATCGGTAATTATTAAAATCACAATATTTGTTATAAAATACTCTTTTACTTGTGGATAATAGATCAAACAAGCAGATAGATCATAAAACATCATCGATAAGCATATATATATTGCATTTACATAAATGTTCATATCAGCTGGTTCATATGGATCATATACATATCTGTACCCCAAAATACCTACAAAAAGAATGACACTCCAAATACACATGTGTGCTAAAAAATGTACAAATGATTAAGAAAGACTGACTAGCAAAAAGACACGACCAATCCAAGTCCTACATACCTAAACTATAGGGTCCTCAGAGGGATCGTCTTCCGATTCCTCGTAAGAAATGACCATAGTAGGAGGTACACCCTGACGGACAGGCATCCGCCCAGAGGACACTACGCTGTCCTCATGAGGAGTATGGTGGAAGTTACTCCACCATTCCCGGATAAGTATGTTAAACACTAACTGAATAGATACAGAGAAAGACAAAACAAGGAGATGATGAAGATCCCCATGAAAAGTCAATGTCAGCTCCCTAGTATAGGTAACCCTCTCATTAGCCAAGTTGACTGACCACACGTCTACTCCACCATGAAAGTACACGCGAACATAACCCAAAATACGCAGTCTTGATGTCATCTTGGTATAGTAGCTATCACTAATCAAAGAGGGGGTAGTTCCTCTTCAAGTCTACCTTGGTCTTTAATTAATCACAACATACAGTAAAATAGCACAACACAACTAAGAGGTGAGAAATTTGACATCATTACCAACAGGCAATGTAAAGGCAGTACAGACAGAAATACCATCCAAGTACATAAATCAGCAACATCCAATATCAACAGTAAGGGTAACATTAATAATACAACAGTTCAATAAGTCAATCAATGTCAAATAAACAAACATATATGAAATGTCATGAGGGTATGCAGACCCACTATGCATGTACATAATATACTCAATTCCTACTCCATGGAGCTAGACAAATATTTCGGAGAGAATGATCAGAAGATATGTCTATATCTCGTCAGTCATAAATTAAGTGCTTTTAATAAAAATCAATGTTTGCATAACAAGGCTTTATACAAGACATTCTATACCAGATCCTGATTGGCGTGAGTGTCTCGGTTCGCATCATCGGTGCATTTGCATTGGTCTAATTCACGACTCAGGGGAGCTACCAGCTAGCCATTGTGGATACCCCATACCCCGACGCCCCCAAGGTCAATAAAGACCTACACTAAGCCCATCGCACCCGTACAAAGGTGTAATTCAACTTCTAGGCTCATACAACCATAACAACAGACCACATAACTTCACAAGGTATGATGAATGCCTCAACGCATACGTACATACATAATATCATCAATGTCATGCAATCCATGTTTATACACCATCATAATTCATAGCAATTGTCAATAATTCAAGATTCCACTTACGGGCGTGATAAAAGGATTATCGTTCATTCTCAATTACTTAGACATCCATTATCACTTCATTATAAGAATTACCTTAATAAGTTCTCTTACTTTCTTTTATTAATACTCATTTCTCTAGTTCGATTAGTGATTTATTTTTATTATAAATAAAGTTTATTTAATTAAAAGTCTTATGATTCTCAAACCTCACTTACACTCATTTTCTTTCAAAGATCCTAAGTCATCATGGTTTTATATTAAAGTTATCATTCCTCTTATTTTTCTGTCTTAATAATTCCTAATTAATTTTCTAGTCATTCAATCTTTAAAATTCCACTTTTGATTCACTATGGTTTCATGATTACCCTAAATATCTAAAACCCTAACATTCTTAGGTTCCAAAAATTCCTCTTCTTGCTTACTTATCTCAATTCTTTAATTAACTCATTTTTAACCTAAATTGTCTAAATTCTAAGTTACCTTAACATTTATCCAACATTTCCATCTTTTTCTCCTTCTTGACCGTGAACCCTAGGTTCATGTAATTTAATATTCATCTTCTTAATCCATTGTTTTAATTCCTCAATCAATTCATTTTCCACTTAAACTTATAAGTTCCAATTCATTACCAATTTAGTCATAAGTTTTCCTAATTTTCTTCCTCTTGGCCGTGACCTCACCTAAGGTCTCAAGACTCCAAAATTTTCATCAACTTATTAATCAATTACTTAAGTTCTATTTTATTACAAGGTGTTGTCTTGGTTCACCATTTTAGGCCATGAGGCCATGAGTCATCCATCCAAAAGAGAAGGGATTCCTTGTCTTCCACACATGATTTCAAGCATACAAAGTAACACAATTTATCCAAGCAACATAATAAAACAACATTAAGTAACAACATCATACAAACACATAATTACAAATCACCATAAACCAAGCAATCAAGAGGAGAAATCTACACATTGATCCTCCCTTTCCAACACACAAATTCGTCCCCCGCCACCATGAGTGGTTGATGAGAATGTTCTCCCTCTTACTAAAGAAAATGACAAGCAAAAGATCTCCCTTGATGTTCTTGAAGATTTCGTCCAAGCCTCCAACAAAACCCTAGAATTTTCATCTCACAAAATCAACATTCCAAGCTTTGAAAAAGAGTGAATCAATGGTCATAAGGAAGACCATGAACACGAAAATGAAGAAGAGAAAGTGAAGATCAAAAGTTTACCTCAAAAGCTTCAAGCTTTGCTCTTGAAGCAAGATGATGAAGATGAAAGCTTTTGGAAATGATCTCAACTAGAACGAGGTTTAGAATGTGATGAAGACCAAGGAAATGTGAGTGGATGAACTTTTTTTAAACATGGAGGGCACAAATGGTGGTTTGGCCGTGAGGTAGGAGGAGAAGAAGAGAGAAAAATGAAGAGAAAATGGAAGAAGAAAAAGGTAGAGTGAGAAAGTGGTAAGAAAGCATTTGAAATGGAAATGAATGTAAGTTAAGTGACATGAATTTTTTTTGCTTCCCTTTTCCCCCCTCTTGCCGCAGCACATATAGAGAGAAGAGAGAAGATTGGCTTCATGAAAGCTTGGAGGAAATTGCTTGGAAGTTTCCTCCAAAAGGCTTTGGTTGGATTTTCTCAAAAAGTCAACTTGATGGGACACAAAACAGATTTTTGGATAAGGTGATAGAATTTTTTACTACAAGCTATTATCCAATAGATAATTATTACAATTAGCAAAGTCAGTATTCATTGTCCAACGGATAATAGAGTGTACTGAAAAAATTTTAGTTATCAGAACGTTCAACGATTTTATTTATCAGATAAAATCTCAAAAAATATAAACCTCGTAAACTGTGCCCGACCTCGGGTTTAATAAGATCTCCCATCAACGTTCTCATAATTCAAGGTTTACCAGCCTTGGAAAAAATATTTCATTTTCTCGGCTTCGCTCAACACACACGTAAATCAAGAAAAATATTAAAATAATCAAGTAATTCAAATAATTCCAGAAAAATTCTTAAAAATCACAAATATTATAAAATAAATATTTATCATAAAATAAATAATTTTCGAGGTGTTACATTGTCAATGCTAAGCATACTTCTCATGTAAGAAAAATATCTAATCATTTAAGATCAATTTATTAACAAGTATTATACAATCCATAACATATAAAATACCACAATAGCTTAGGGATAGAGATACTTATTGAGTTAGATAGAGAGTTATACTTCTTCACAATGTTCTTCGTTTATTGGCCCTTTGAGTTTGGGCTTTCTTCCATTGAGAATTCCATTCCATTGCACTTGAAGAAAGTCTCCTCATGTCCCTCCTCATTCAACTTTTCTCTTTATCCATTTATACTTGACATTTCAATATTTGATGGCTATATTTGAAGCACATAGAGACACTTGCAAAGCTAACTCTAAAAGTTCTCTAAAACATAGGTTAGTATCAAATATCATTTAAGCCAATATACAAGCATAATTTAGGTTGATATATAATGTAAAGCATGTATCACATTATCAACCATACAATGTTAGCTCTAACAAGAACAAAAGAAGGACATATGCACTTGAATCCAAAATCATAGTTTAATTATTTTCAAAGCAAGATTCAAGTTCATTAAGAAAAACTTGATTATCATTAAAACATATATAAGCATTTTGGGGCAAATAATGATCATGTAAGACATGTAATATCAAGTAAGGAATTTTGGTATGCACACATAATTCAACTTTCTTACATTGAAGTTCAAAGACAAGTTCAAGACACAACATGAATCATTTACTTCTTGTTTTCAATATATGAACATATCAAGCCATTTCAAATAAGAAGACATATAACTTTTAACTTTCTAATCTCCAAGTAAGTATATAAGATAATTAAGCATCAAAGAGAAAGGATTAGAACTATTTATGAGCATGCGAATTTCCATATTTGAATAAAAAAAATTGGTCACAAGCTCAAGAACAAAGATATTACCATAAAACACATTATTCCAAATAAGATATGTACTTATCTAACATGTTAGCATTCGTAAAGACACTTCCAAGACACAATGCTAGAGAAGCATAGCTTAAGGCATGTTAAAGCATAAAACAAGTCTCTAGTTCTCTAAATATCACATGATATTTAATTTAAAGCATAAATAAGGATAAGAGATTAATATCACAAAAAATGTACGCTTTGAGTTTTTGTAGGTAACTTCAACTTCTATGCCTCAATGCTCCTAGAGAATGTTGTGGTTCTCCATGTCATTCTTTTTATGTTTTCATCACTTTTGGAGAACTTAGACCATTTGAAATTTTTCGAATATCAAGTAACATAGTTGTATTTCTCTTCAATGTATGCTTGAGTTAATAGTCACCATACAATACAAATCAAAGTACTTTCTTTGGTATCTACTAATTTTGGATCTATAGGTGTTAATTGTAACACCCACCATAGGGTATCACATTTTTATATTAATCATTACCAAATTACCCCAAGTTATAAAATAATATATTATAATATAAATGCGAGTTATAAAATTTCCTGATACTGATAATATAAACTTACTAGAATATAAAAATACCAAACAATATCACAAAATAATATACGTCATATACATAACATAAGTACTGACCAACTTGAATATATACAGACGAAGTTCTCAAAAGAAATAAACATTATTATAATCACTACAACTGGCCCAAGTGATACACACATATGGAGCAAAACCCTCAGACGGGTCCTCCTCAGGATCTTCCTCCGTCTCCTTGACGAGCGCCGAACTCAGTCAAAATTATAATCGAAGTTATTACCTAAGCTTGTAGCACAGTGACAACACCGGATCATCTCCACGAGGATTATAGATGCAATTTAATCAAATCAAGTGAAAGTTAGCAAAGGGGGGTTTGACAGTTTAAGATCGTACTTAACAAAATTAACGGAAGAAATGGCAATTAAAGAGTAGTCAATTTAGAAACCTATCCAAGATTGGGTGGATTCAATCATAGACCCTTCATAAAACACTTGAAGCGCAATTGAATTGTTAATTTGGATCTAACCGAGATCTCTGCATCAAATCCAAAATTCATACTAGACGATCGTCTAGAATTCAATTAACAAGTGATAAACACAAATCCGCAATCGCACCATTCATGAAAATCTATGTTAATTTCAAGTACCGAATTCAATTAACTTAGGCACAAATCAGTAACCTAACCTCTTCAATTCTGTGAATAATTTAGATCAATCAGTTCTAAGTTTCATCACAAATCTCAATCTTCATTTATGTGATTAGTTTAGATCAATTAGTTCTAAGTTTCATCACAAATCTCAATCTTAAACCAAGATCAAATCAGATCAACATAAATAGAATAACCATTCATGCATTCAAGATTAAGAAGAAGAAGAAAGAAGAAGAAAAGAGGAATTCAATTACAAATCAAATACAATGCATAACCAAGGTCTCAAGAATCCAAACCACAATCTCTTCAAGAGTTCTAAATTGACCCAAAGTAGCTTAGCCCTCCATTACCATGAAAGGGAGCATCAAAATATACAAAACTATGAGAAACTATGAAGAAGCAAGAAGAAACTTAGAGAGAAATGAAGGAGAATACATGAAAGAAATGATAACCAATGGTGCCTTTTATAGAAGTCTAGGGTAACAAAATGACAAAGGGGAGTGAGTGGATGAGTGGGTGAGTGAGTGGAGTGTTTGAGTGGAATGGTTGAGTGGGTTGGTTTAGTGGATTGGTTTAGTGGATGAGTGAGTGGAATGGTTAAGTGGGTTAGTTGAGTGGAAAATGCCAAAGGACTTTTGGTGAGTGGGAAATTATGGACATGAATGGGTGAGTGGATGGATGAGTGGATTAGTGGATGGATGAGTGGGTGGTTGAGGATGAAAATTTCGTGTCTGACTTGGAAGCCAAAAACGACCAACTATACTTCAGATCCACGAAAAGTGCTCTTCATGAAAGTTGTAGATCCTTGTCTTGGCTATAAAATGGATAGCTGGTTCGTCCAATTTGGCTTCCTTCAGCCTAAGATATGTCCCAAATACCGTAGGTTGCTCAAACCCAACTTCAGCTCCTCTGTTCCGACTTGCAAGCTCAAAATGACCTACTAGACTTCCTTTTTTCAAAAAGTGTTCTTCATGAAAGTTGTTTATTTAGATCTTGAATATCCACTGTCCAAATTTGAGCCCATCTTCATTATTACATCTTGAGATATGATTTTATGAGTGCACACTGTTCGGATTCTACTGACAGAACCCGTATTCTGACTTCCATGTAAACTTAGGTCCTTTAGACATCTTTTTGGGACTTCGAGCTCTTCATCAAAGTTGTAGAGCTTCCTCTTAGCTTTCCTACAAGGTAAAATTCATGTTCATCAGATATTAGGAACTCAAGCTATGGCCAAAATACAGAACCAGTGTCAAATCTCAATAATGCTGAAAATATTCAATTAGGACCAATTTGAGCTCAAACTCACAAAATCATACCAAACTCAATCAATTAAGAATATAGAGAGTGTAAATGACTAAACATAAGGGTTTCTTAATGAATAAAATATGTGATTATCAAATTCCCCCACACTTAGCTTTTTGCACTCCTGGGCAAGACTCAAGACCAAAACAAGGACATAAGAGATTAACAAAAATTTAAATTCCAACGACATTCAAGAACCCAAAATTTTACAATCAAGAAGAACAACCAAAGGTTCAAGGGATCAAACATTCATGAGTTAACAATTTTCCACATCTCAAACCAACAAGCAAGGTATCTTCAACATGAATCGAGAATGATAGATCTTCACAAGATCCCTTCTCAATCTCGAAAGTGTTTAAAAGGTAGGTATTTCACTCAATTCAACCCATGAAAATTGCACTACCATAAGCTTGCTTATATTCTACTTCTCCACTACTCAAAACACATGCACACACACTTCATGAGGACTTTATTCAAGGTTGTAGTGAGGTCAAGGTAACAGGAGAGGATAAAATGGATATGAGAAGATAAATACCAAAGAGAATAAAAACAAATGAGAGCTGAGTTCAAATAACAAGCATAAAAGTTCATCCCAACTCTAGTGTATATCCCTTTACATATTCATTTCCCAATCCTTTTCTTTTTTTAAACACTTGGTTTTTTTTTTTTTTTTTTTTTTTTTTTATATATATGAACATAACTATATACATACATTTTTTTTTTCTTTTTGGGCACTCTTTTCTTTTTCAACAACCATTTTGTACACACACCCCCACACTTGTTCAAAAACTCATCCATTAACCAAGGTAATGTTCTTTTATTCCCTAAGGTAAAGTAAGAACACGATTTCTCATTTAAGGCACATAATGAGCTAGAAACAAGGAATGGTCAAATAAGCTCAAAGGGGTTAAGCAAAGGAAAATATACAAGGTTGGCAGGAATCAGAGAATTTTCAAGAAGTCAAAAGAGTGCTTGATATCATATTGAAAACAAGGTTGGCTATTTGGTTAAACTAGCTAATTAAGAAAGAGGGCCTCAATCATGTTCATGCATGCAAGTGAAATGTAGCCTCAAAAAGAATCAAAGCAAGTTCTAGAGTGGTCATTAACATGAGTGAAAATCACACAAGAAAGAAGAGAATGACATAAATGTTAAATCCATCCATTAGGCTCAAAATCTCACAAGGTATGCATCCATCAAACTCAATTCATCAATTCAATCATCCATCTCCAAGCATATCAGTTCAAGAAGGGAGAAAAGTTATTCAATCATGCAATGATCCATTTTTTGTGTTTTTTTTTCTTTTTTTTTAACAACAAAAAGAAACATGCTAAAATCCCTCCCCCACACTTAATATAACATTGCCCTCAATGTGAAAGAGAGATATAGAAAAGAGCAACACAACCTGATAAGAAGTGAATCAACGCCAAGCAGAAAAGAAGCACACTGTCAGTTACGCATCAGACCCTGAAAAGAAATCAAACAAGAAAACGTTAGTACTTCCACAATTTAATACTAATTAATTACTACCTAAAAAACTCCTTACTCTGCCACCAATTAAGATGCGTCTCAAGAGTAAAATTCTCCTTACTCTGCCATCACTAATTGGTTTAATAAGTCCATGACAATCATATCATACTTTCCAAACAAAACAACAAATTTTTTTTTAATAAAATCAAACCCATTAAAGAGAAAGTGTCAGATCTGGCTTTTTTTTCTTGTTACTTCCTTCGCTGCTTCCTGTTGACCAATCTATCTGAGCTAATACCTTATCAGGTACATACTCCAAAGCTTCTAATTTATCAATGAGCTCATCAATAGTGGAGGCGAGAGATAAGAAGTTGTCTTGCTTAGAAGGAGTGATAAATTTACGTTCCACGACTTTGTCAAGAAAAAATAACAAAAGATCAAAGAAATTATTAACATTCAACAAACCAATGGGTTTATGGTGGATGTTCATTTCAACCAAGAGACAATTTGAAAAATCTCTTCCAAAGTATCAAAACCACCTGGTAAGGCAATGAATGCATCGAGTTTTCAAGCATTATCTTCATTCGTTCATGCATTGATGATACTTTAAGTTCCTCTCCAATTGTCTTTCCATTGATGTTACTGTTGAGCTAAAGGTTCGGGAATGACACCTAAAATCATTGTCTCTTACATATGCGGCAAGTGATATAGCCCCCATTAACCCACGGCAACCTCCCCATATACAAGATGAATATTCCTCGCAGCAAGTGATCGACCAAGAGTGCTAGCTGCGTTTACAAACTCTAATCCTTCCCATAACTCGACCCACAAAAACACAGACATTTTTTAGGTTACGAATAGAAGCCCCCATTCTATACTCTTCCTCCCTTTGAGTGTCTCGAGTTGAAGGAAAATGGAGTGTTTAAATAAGAAAAAGAATGGAAAGGGGAATAATTGCACCTATAAGGGTAGGTTGGCTGTTGTCAGAAAAGGTTGAAATTAAGAAACACAGAATTTTTTTTTTCTTTTTTTTTTTTTTTTTTTTTTTTTTTTTTTTTTTTTTACTTCAAGAAAACCATCAAGGTAAAGAAGTCTAGAAACCCCTGAAGGACCCTGCTCAAAGGATCGTCTGTACAAAAATCAAAATACAACAAAATGATACAAAGATAAAAGAAATAGAAAATAATGACATACCTGTATGTACAGTTTCCATAGCGTATCTTTATACTGCGCGTCATGAGTGCAGTAGACATCACGCCTTTTTTTTTTTTGAAATTGTTAGAAAAACTTGATGAAAGATGAGTGCATACTTACTTAAGATTGGGATGGAGGTAGTCTGCTCTTTCAGCTTTGTGCCAAAGTATTGTTGACCAGTATTCGACCAATTCAAGACCAGCGCAACATAGGGCTCCCAAAAGGGACAAGTGACCATAATAAGACTGGCTGCCTCACATGTGGGATACAATCTACCTTCTTTGTTTTTCAATTAAGAAGGCTGAATCAGGATGCATGCATTTCCCCATTCACGGTGTGTGTTACCAAAGCCAACCCTAAGACGTATACATAATTTTTTTTTTTTTTTGTTTTTTTTTTTGTTTTTTTTTTTTTTTTTTTTTTTTTTTTTTTTTTTTTTAGAGATGACATGAAGAAGAAGAAGAAGATGATATATACAGATTGTTTGTGGATATGACTCACATCTGCCTCTGGTTTAACGTTCAGTAACGGCTTAAACGTTTTCTATGAGTCGAGGATAAGCTTCCCATCCAATTTTCTTATAAATTGGCAAACAGGGTCTTTTAGAGTCGATTCCCAAGATCATAGCGTTTTTCTTCATCTTTGAAGAGATTCCACAAATTTAAGAATTTCACGATGCACCAATCCACAAGAATGCGTCTCAAGAGTCAATAAGATATCATCTAATGACTCCTTACTCAGTCCATTCTTAATGAAGAAAATTTTATCTTCTCTATTTGCGGAAACCATCCCCAAAGTATGACATCCTTGTTACAGTTCCATCGTCCACATTTGTGACAGACTTGTAACCTTTTTGCTCTTCTCCTTTTAGAATATGAACTTCTTCCAAGACCGGGCATATATGAGTCAAATGAAATTGAGGACTCACCTGCTAATCGGACCTTTGCTTCAATTATCCAACGTACATCTTCTGGCATACCTTTGTGCATTAACAGTCTCAATCTTTCACATTGAACTTTGTAGATTTTTCTCAGAGCATTTTGAGGAAGAGAAGGAAAATGTTTTCTCAGGTTTGAAAGAATAACATCCATTTTGAAGGAGAAGAAGGGTTCAGTTATTTTGGGAAACTGAAAAATAAACCGACTTGAGAGTCACGGAGTACCATATCCGCCACTTAACCGGCAACACAAAGAACTCAAGAACTTGGTTTTCCAGGAATGGTTGAGTCTTTGTCCATTAACTTTAAGCACATTACCATTCCTAGGATCCTCAATATCTACGGCCCCAGAGGATACACGTGTTTGACAAAAAAGCCGCGCCACTGGATCTCAATTTTTCAAGGAGTAGGTGCAGATGATAATCTCAAAGCGAGAACCTTTTTGACCAATTTCCGCAACTTTTGCAAAAGGTGTAACAGACCTTGAATAAAGTGGGCCAATAAAATCCATACTGCAAGATTTTCGCAGTTGTTGTCGTTGAAGAAAAAGTGACCTCCACTTGCTTCCGAGTGACAAAATTTAATGGCACTACCTACCTCATTGTCGGGCACACAGCTGTTTTTTTTTTTTTCTTTTTTTTCTTTTTTTTTCTTTTTTTTTTCATTCATAATGCGGATGGAGAAGGTTCATCACCTCCACTTCTGCATTCTCTGGAAGTTCATGATACTGTTTGAGGCGGTGTCCATTTACGATGAAAGCTTTGGCAGTGACCTCACTTTTAATCTGAAAATGACACCGGGAAAAACCTTAGAAACAATAAATGGTCCATCCCATCTAGACCTTAATTTGCCAGGCATTAGTCAGAGGCGGGAGTTATAGAGGAGAACTTTTTGACCAATCTCAAATGTTTTCCTCAGAATCAACTTATCATGGAAAGCTTTGGTCTTCTCCTTATAGAGTTTGGAACTTTCATAAGCCTCCAAGCGGATCTCCTCCAATTGCTGCAGCTGCAGCTTCCTCTCCATACCTGCTTGATCTAGGTCTAAGTTGCACCTTTTCACTTGCCCGAGAATGCATGATGCTCAATTTCCACCGGCGGTGTGGCAGGCTTTTCAAAAATAATCCGATACGGAGACATCCCGATTGGTGTCTTATAAGCGATCTGGTAAGCCCATAAAGCATCCTCGAGCCTCTTGCTCCAGTCCTTTACATTAGGTTGAGCTGTCTTACGGAGTATCTGCTTGATCTCCTGTTGGAAATCTTGGCTTGCCCATTAGTTTGGGGATGGTAAGGTGTAGAAACTCAGTGCAAGACCCCATACTTTTTCATCAAAGCTTCCATGCTTCGATTACAAAAATGTGAACCACGATCACTTGATGATGGCCTTC
The DNA here is from genome assembly GCA_029884605.1 of Ormosia emarginata. Lineage (NCBI taxonomy): Eukaryota > Viridiplantae > Streptophyta > Magnoliopsida > Fabales > Fabaceae > Ormosia > Ormosia emarginata. Next base: position 1,949,827 of record JAQQTP010000075.1, on the reverse strand, counting down.
GAACTCCAAACTGCGAGAAAATGCGTGATCTAACAAAATCCACAACAACTTTGGAATCATCAATCCGAGTAGCTTTCGCCTCCACCCACTTGGATACATAATCAACGACTAGCAAAATGTAAACAAAACCAAAAGAAACAGGAAAGGGTCCCATAAAATCAATACCCCATACATCAAAAATTTCACAAAATAATAAGGATTTATGGGGCATCTCATTCCTTCGAGAAGTGTTTCTGTTTTTGGCATTGATCACAAGATTTACAAAACACATATGCATCATGAAATAGAGTGGGCTAATATAATCCAGATTCCAAAACTTTCCTAGCAGTCCTTTGGGGACCAAAATGACCGCCACATGCAAGTGTATGACAAAAGCTAAGAATAGAATGAAATTCATTATCAGGCACACATCTCCTAATGACTTGGTCACTACAAAATTTCCACAGATAAGGGTCATCCCACACATAATATTTTGACTCACTCTTCAATTTATCAATCTGAGCCCTAATAAAATGTGCAGGGAAAACACCAAAACTAAGAAATTTATCAAATCAACAAACCAAGGAGTGTTACCTTGCAGCTTGAAAAGGCTGCTCATCAGGGAAGACATCATGGATAGGAAAAGTATCTGCCTCCTTTTCAATTCGGCTTAGGTGATCAGCCACTAAATTCTCTGCTCCACTTTTATCACGGATTTCAATATCGAACTCTTGGAGGAGCAAAATCCACCTAATCAACCTAGGCTTTGCATCAAGCTTCTTCGGGAGAAACTTGGTGTATGATGCTGAAAACACAACCACTCTAGAACCAAGCAAATATGATCGAAATTTGTCTAAAGCAAAACAATTGCTAAAAGTTCCTTTTCAGTGGTGGTGTAGTTGACTTGTGCAAGATCTAAAGTTCTTGAAGAATAGGAGATGACATGAGATATTTTGCCGACCCTTTGTGCAAGAACAACTCCCAAAGCATAATTAGAGGCATCACACATGAGCTCAAATGGGAGTGTCCAATCTGGTGGTGGATGATAGGTGTACTGGTCAATGCTTGCTTCAAGTGATTGAAGGCATCCTTGCATTTCTGGTCAAAATGGAACTCCACTTCTTTTTGTAGCAAGTTGGATAGTGGAAGAGCAATTTTGCTGAAATTCTTTATGAACCGCCTATAGAAACCTGCATGACCAAGGAAAGAACGAACCTCCCGCATGCATGTGGGGTAAGATAAGCATGAAATAACATTTATTTTTGCAGGATCTACCTCGATACCTTTGCTAGATATTACATGTCCTAAAACTATACCTTGTTCTACCATGAAATGACATTTCTCAAAATTCAAAACAAGGTTAGTTTCAATGCATCTATGTAAAACCTGAGCCAGACTATCCAGGCATGCATCAAAGGAAGAACCATAGACAGTAAAATCATCCATAAACACATCCATGCAATTCTCTAAAAAGTCAGAAAAGATACTTACCATACACCTTTGAAAGGTGCCCGGAGCATTGCACAGACCAAACGACATCCTCCTATATGCAAATGTGCCAAATGGACAAGTGAAAGTAGTCTTCTCTTGGTCTTCTGGGGCTATATGAATCTGAAAATAACCTGAATATCCATCCAGAAAACAATAATGTGACTTGCCAGCTAGCCTCTCCAACATCGATCAATGAAAGGTAGCGGAAAATGATCTTTTATGGTAGCCTGGTTAAGCGCCTATAATCAATGCAAACCCGCCAACCCATTACGAACTCTTGTGGGTAGAAGTTCATTATTCTCATTCTCAACTACTTTGTGACCTCGAGTTTCTTGGGAACAACTTGCACGGGGGCTCACCCATTTCTTGTCGATATGGGATAAATAATGCTAGCTTGAAGTAGCTTGGTCACTTCCTTCTTCACCACATCTAGAATCAAGGGGTTCGGTCTCCTTTGGGGTTGCCTTCTTGGTTTCGTATCCTCTTCCAATAAAATCCTATGCATGCATGTGGAGGGACTAATACCGGGAATATCCGCAAGTGTCCATCCGATGGCTTGCTTATTACGCCTCAAAACCTGCAGCAATTTTTCTTCTTGTTCGGGTTGCGATTCTTAGCAACAATCACTAGCACTTCTCACCATCTCCTAAATATGCATATTTAAGATGGTCCAGCAAAGTCTTCAACTCTAAGGATGGGGGGCTTGTACAATGGAAGGCAAGACAAGCTATTTGAAACAACTAATTCGACAACATTAAATTCAGCACAGTTCTGACTTCTATTTTCACATGCGGTATCATTTAAGTCAGCAATTGCATCATCACTCATACCAGCATAAATTTCAGCACATACAGCACATGACTCAACATCACAAGCAACACATGTATCACAAGAAACAGAATCCAGAAAGTCAGCAATATCAGGGAATTCAGCATATAAATCAGCATAAACATCATCAACCAGCATCTCAATCACATCAATATGAAAAACAGAATGCTCCTCTAGGGGATGTCTCATGGCATCAAAAATGTTAAAACTGTACCAAATCATCGCCAAACTCCATAGAAAGGGTGCCGGCATGCACATCTATCTTGGTCTTGGCGGTCTTGAGGAAGATCGCCTAGAATTAATGGAGCATGGTTTCTTTGAAGACTCATCTTCCATGTCCAAGACATAGAAGTCCGCTGGAAAAATTAGCTCATTCACCCGAACTAACACATCTTCTAGTACTCCTGCAGGATAAGCAATGGTCCTATTTGCCAATTGAATCACTATACCAGTAGGTTGCAAAGTGCCAATGTTCAAGGACTGATAAATTGACATAGGCATGACATTAATCGAAGCACCCAAATCTAGCATTGCATGTTCAAATTTGGAGTTACCTATCATGCAAGGAATTGTGAAAGTTCCAGGATCTTTGCATTTTTGTGGCATGCTTGGTAGAATCATTGCAGAAACATTTCTGCCCATGCTTATTTTCTCAGTACCCTTAAGTCTTCTCTTGTGAGTACACAACTCTTTGAGGAATTTGGCATACTTGGGAATCTGCTTGATTGCATCAAGGAGGGGAATATTGATTTCCACCTTCCTGAATGTGTCCATGACTTCTCTTTCTATTTACGTTTTGCGCGGTATGCTTGGACCGTGTGACTCTGTTTGGAAAATGTAGTGGAATGGCCATATTTGAATTCTCTGCACATTTCTTACGTGTCATAAATTTTGGACCGAGCTATCCACTTTATTCATTTTCTGGTCACCTTACGGTTCTTTGCACTTGTAGTTCGGGTTGTGGTGGAGTAGGACCGTCAACTTCTCTGCCACTTCTCAAGCTAATGGCACTTACATTGCCTCTTGGGTTGTTATTTGTTTGTGAAGGCAATTGGTTCGACCCTTGACTTTTCACTCACTCGAGTGGTTGCCATCGCCCAATTTTAGTTTGTAAATTACGGATGGTGGCATTGACATTCTGCTGAAACTTGTTTCATCAAGTCTTCGAAAGGTGGCTCACCGGAGTGGTCTTGGAGCAGTAGTTGGAGGGGCTACTTGCATGGGTGGCGGTGTAGGTTGTGCTTGCCTAAATGCGGTGGTGGTTGGTACTTGTTGCTAGGGCACATGTAGCTTGGTATCTAAACGTGGTTCTTCTTGTTGGTAGAAATTTGTTGTTGTTGACCGAAATTTCCATATCTCGGGTTGGGATGGTCCCTCCAAATGGGGTTATAGGTATTAGAAAATGGATCATATACGGGCTCTTCTTCTTGTGATTGCTTGATATTGGGGTCTACCAGGGAAAAAATACCGGTTTCTTTGCAAGCAGATTGTTATGGAAAAATAGAACCACCATCTGAAAGTGTAGGGCATGCATCGGTAGGATGAGATGAACAAGAGCAAATGCCACACACAATTGCGACCATCTACATTGGTGCTTGTTGTCCCATCGCTAATCTTGCCTCACCAAAGAAGTCAATTCATCAAGTCGTGTTCCATTCTCTGTTGGTCTACATGAGACGATTGAATTTCATTGACTCCTCTGGTTGAGGTAATAATTCGTGTGCCAAATTGTTGGGTGTTGGCTGCCATGTTTGCTATCAAATCTCTCGCTTTGTAGGGGTCTTGTCTACTAAGGCTCCTCCAGGCGGCATCCACCATGCTTGTCATTTGGCAGCAAGCCTTCATAGAAATATTGAATTAAGAGTTGATCGGTGATTTGGTGGTGGGGACAGCTCGAGCACAGCTTCTTGAATCTTTCCCAATATTCATGCAAGGTCTCTCCTATCATTTGTCTTATACCACATATATCTTTTCTAATGGCAGCGGCTCTAGAGGCGAGGAAAAAATTTCTCTAAGAACAACCAGCTTCATGTCGGTCCAACTTGTTCTTGAACCTGGTGAAAGATAAAATAATCAATCCTTGGTCACGTATCGGCAAGTGAGAAAGGAAATGCCCTCGGCTTGATGTGCTCTTCTTACGAGATCCCATGTGGTTTCATGGTTGAACAAACCACATGGAACTCCTTTAGATGCTTATAGGGATCCTCACTGCAAAACCGTGAAACTTGGGCAACAAATGTATCAATCCAGATTTTAACTCAAAATCGGCATCAAGATCTGGGTATTGAATACACAAAGGCCGGTTAGTTATATCGGGAGCGACAAGTTCTTTAAGAGTTCTATTTTGCATGTTATCGGCCATGGTTTCGAGAATTATTCAAGATCTCAAGTTCACTCTCAATATTAAGATCAAATTCGAAGCAATTCTTGCACTTAGCCTACGAGCTCTAATCAACCTATGCAAGGTTCTATCAATCTCAGGATCAAAGTCAACCAAGTTATCAGGCTCAGACCTAGTCATGCATCACACAAAAACAAATAAATAAGCAAAATACACTAGACAATGGTTAAAAATGTTAGAAAAATTAATAAAAAGCAAAAGTTAGTAAAAACACTTCAAATGAAAAGATTACACTTACTAATCCCCGGCAACGGCGCCAAAATTTTGACGAGCGCCGAACTCAGTCAAAATTATAACTGAAGTTATTACCTAAGCTTGTAGCACAGTGACAACACCGGATCATCTCCACGAGGATTATAGATGCAATTTAATCAAATCAAGTGAAAGTTAGCAAAGGGGGGTTTGACAGTTTAAGATCGTACTTAACAAAATTAACGGAAGAAATGACAATTAAAGAGTAGTCAATTTAGAAACCTATTCAAGATTGAGTGGATTCAATCATAGACCCTTCATAAAACACTTGAAGCGCAATTGAATTGTTAATTTGGATGTAACCGAGATCTCTGCATTAAATCCAAAATTCATACTAGACGATCGTCTAGAATTCAATTAACAAGTAATAAACACAAATCCGCAATCACACCATTCATGAAAATCTATGTTAATTTCAAGTACCGAATTCAATTAACTTAGGCACAAATCAGTAACCTAACCTCTTTAATACTGTGATTAATTTAGATCAATCAGTTCTAAGTTTCATCACAAATCTCAATCTTCATTTATGTGATTAGTTTAGATCAATTAGTTCTAAGTTTCATCACAAATCTCAATCTTAAACCAAGATCAAATCAGATCAACATAAATAGAATCACCATTCATGCATTCAAGATCAAGAAGAAGAAGAAAGAAGAAGAAAAGAGGAATTCAATTACAAATCAAATACAATGCATAACCAAGCTCTTAAGAATCCAAACCACAATCTCTTCAAGAGTTCTAAATTGACCCAAAGTAGCTTAGCCCTCCATTACCATGAAGGGGAGCATCAAAATATACAAAACTATGAGAAACTATGAAGAAGCAAGAAGAAACTTAGAGAGAAATGAAGGAGAATACATGAAAGAAATGATAACCAATGGTGCCTTTTATAGAAGTCTAGGGTAACAAAATGACAAAGGGAGTGAGTGAGTGGATGAGTGGGTGAGTGAGTGGAGTGTTTGAGTGGAATGGTTGAGTGGGTTAGTTTAGTGGATTGGTTTAGTGGATGAGTGAGTGGAATGGTTAAGTGGGTTGGTTGAGTGGAAAATGCCAAAGGACTTTTGGTGAGTGGGAAATTATGGACATGAATGGCTGAGTGGATGGATGAGTGGATTAGTGGATGGATGAGTGGGTGGTTGAGGACGAAAATTTCGTGTTTGACTTGGAAGCCAAAAACGACCAACTATACTTCAGATCCACGAAAAGTGCTCTTCATGAAAGTTGTAGATCCTTGTCTTGGCTATAAAATGGATAGCTGGTTCGTCCAATTTGGCTTCCTTCAGCCCAAGATATGTCCCAAATACCGTAGGTTGCTCAAACCCAACTTCAGCTCCTCTATTCCGAATTGCAAGCTCAAAATGACCTACTAGACTTCTTTTTTTCAAAAAGTGTTCTTCATAAAAGTTGTTTATTTGGATCTTGACTATCCACTGTCCAAATTTGAGCCCATCTTCGTTATTGCATCTTGAGATATGATTTTATGAGTGCACACTATTCGGATTCTACTGACAGAACCCGTATTCTGACTTCCATGTAAACTTAGGTTCTTTAGACATCTTTTTGGGACTTCGAGCTGTTCATCAAAGTTGTAGAGCTTCCTCTTAGCTTTCCTACAAGGTAAAATTCATGTTCATCAGATATTAGGAACTCAAGTTATGGCCAAAATACAGAAATAGTGTCAAATCTCAATAATGCTGAAAATATTCAATTAGGACCAATTTGAGCTCAAACTCACAAAATCATACCAAACTCAATCAATTAAGAATATAGAGAGTGCAAATGATTAAACATAAGGGTTTCTTAATGAATAAAATATGTGATTATCACTCCTCAAAAGATAAATACCCTAGGTGATAAGTAATCCTACGAACAGGAGTCTAGGCGGACGACACCACACTAACTTCCCTAGGGGTAGGGTAATGACCACCCCAAAACTATCTAATAAACAAGGAAAACTCTAGATGTACATATACATCAATAGAAAAGAAAGGATCCCCATGGTAGATTCTACTCAGAGAGACAATCAACTCTTCTTGATAAATAAGACCCTCCTCATTAGGACTAAGACGCCAGACTTCAGCGCCATCACAAAACAGTAGCCTTATATAACCAAAAAAACTAGGTCTCGATGCCATCAACTTAGAAATCAACGTCAACAAAAGGAATATGCTCTTCACCGCCTTCCTCCTCGTCTTTACCAAATACAAATACAGTACAAGAATAGCATACAAAGAGGTGAGACTACCAACACCAGTACCACCATAGTAGTAAAGAGACAGAAATGATAGTAATGTCATACAGGTGTAACAAACAGTGAATATAATCATGGCCTCAAGCATCAACCAATATTAACAAATAAAATATCACACACACACACACACACACACACACACACACATATATATATATATATATATATATATATATATATATATATATATATATATTGATTGCGGGATTTAAGGATGCAAACCCAAGTGTAGGTTGTCTCAAGTAATAAATTTCTCGAGAGTCAGGTTGATCTACAGGGAATTGATGAAGAAAAATTAATTGAAGTAAGAAAAGAATTTGTCACAACACCAAAAGTAATAAAACAAGTTCACAAATGAATTTAAGAGCTTGCTTGGGTTAGGAGATCCACTCTTAGTAATAAATTAAAGGTAAAATTATTTCTCTTATAACTCAATTGAAATCCACACACAACCGAGGTTCCAATCAGAAAATATAATATTCAACGTTTAATTATATATGCAATCATATTATGATTCCTTTAATTATCTACCAATATTTATAAATGAGTTCAAGCATTCACTGTGCCAATCCTATTGTCTACAATAAATCAAGATCTCCATTATACAAAGAAGGTTTCTAAATTAATTGGAAACAAAATATAACACATATAATGTCCAATTGATAATATATCATTTAAGCACAAGAAATAGAATAATCTAACCTTATTTCATTACCAAGAGCTTCACTCTTTCACCCAAGCAAGATGAAGATTTAGTTACTCATAGATAAGAAGAAAGAAAGAGAGAAGAAGAGAAAGATGAATATAGCTTCAATTTAGAATAAGAAAAAATTATAACAAAGGAAAACAATAAACAAGCATAACCACAACTTGTAAAAACTAAGCCTAACACCAAGTGCCCCAAATGGTCAGCTAATGGTGCCTTTTATAGAGGATTAGGGATACAAAATTTCAAAGGAGCTTATTAAGAGTAGGTGGATGAGTGGATGAATGAGTGGAAAATGCCAAATGGTGAGGATAAGAGTGAAAAATCGTTGAGATTTCTTGTCTCCGAAATCATTCATTGCTTAAATCATGGATTCCGCCATCAAGTAGAAAAGTCATCTTCATGAAAGTTGTAGATCTGGATCTTAACTTTCTGATGTTCCAATTTCAGCCCAAGATAATTCTTACAGCTCGAGATATGGCCCAATTACTGCAGACTATTCAGGCTCAGTTTCAGCACATCTGTTTTGACTTCTAGACCCAATATCACCTCTAAGATGTCCGAATTAGCTCTTGTGTTCTTCATGAAAGTTGTAGATCTGGGTGTTAACTTTAAAATGTCCAAATTTTAGCCCAAGATAATTCTTACAGCCTGAGTTATGCTCTGATTACTATACACTATTCAGGTTCCAGACACAAAACTCGTATTCTGTCTTCCAAGCCCATTTAGCTCTTCTAGATGTCCATATTTTACCTGGAGCTCTGATGAAAGTTGTAGAGTTTTCTCTCAGCTTTCCTATAAGGTAAAATTCATAATTGCTAGACATCCAAGACTCAAGATATGACTAAAATACAGAAACAATGTAAGACCCAAATAATGCTGAAAAAATCAATTAAGTCCAATTTGAGTCCAATCTTACAAAACATAAGCAGACTTAATCAATTAAGTACATGAAGAGTGTAAATGACTAAAAATGAGAGTTTATTAATGTATAAAATATATGATTATCAAATTCCCCCACACTTAGCTTTTTGCATTCTTAGGCAAAACACATAAGACCAAAGTTAGGAGACAAAGAAAAATGACACAGACTCAAAAGCTAAAAACTCTAAAAGACTCGATGAAGCAAGAAGAGCTACAAGAAATTTAAGGGATCAAAGCATTAATGAGGTAACATTTCTTCACATCTCAAACTAACAAGCAAGGAAACTTCAGTTGAAAAGAATGAATCAAGAATGATAGATCCTCACAGAATTCATTCTCAATCTCTCAAGTGTTTAAAAGGTAAGTATTTCACTCTATTCAACCCATGAACAATTGCACTACCATAAGCTTGCTTATCTTCTACTTCTCCGCTACTTAAAACACATGCATACAAAAATCAAGAGGACTTTATTCAAGGTTGTAATGGGGTCATGGTAAAGGAGAGGGGATAATATAGATATGAAAAGATAAATACCAAAGAGAATAAAAAAGCATTATGGTACAGTTAGAGTGGAGAAAATGTTTGAGAACATTCATCATAAAGGACAATCACCAATATTTGACTAATGTTTTGTTGAAGATCAATCCCAAATTGGTGAATTGAATTCATTGTTGGACTTGAACATTCTCCTGTTCTTCCTGTTATTTCCAAGCATCCACATTTATTCTAAACTCTGATAATCCTTTAATTGCGGTGGTCAAACAATTTTTTTTTGATCATTTTGCACACACACCCCCACACTTGTTCAAGAACAAGGTCAATGCTCTCTCATTCCCTAAGGTTGGGTGAAAACATGTTTGTTTGTTTATTTTTTTTTTTGAAGGATGAAATGAGCTCAAAACAAGGAATGGTCAAAGTTTAACGGGGTTACACAATGGAAAATATACAAGGATGGCTATTTGGTCAAAGTAGTTATTTCAAAATGCATCAATCATATTAATGTATGCATGTGAAAATGTAGCCTCAAAAAGAATCAAAGCAAGTTCTAGAGTAACAATTCCATGAGTGAAAACCACAGAAGAAAGAAGAGAATGGTACAGATATTCAATCCATTCATCAATAGGCTCAAAATCTCACAAGGCATATTTCTATCATTCTCAATCCATCATATCAACATTCATATCCAAGCTTGTGATTTTTAAGATAGAAGACAATTTATGCTAAGATCCAAGAATCCATTTGCTACTTCTACACAAAATAATTATTTTCTCAACTAAGATGCGTCTCAAGAGTAATAAATTGTTTTCAAAATTTACTCCTTACTCTGTCATCCTTAATTGGTTTTACTACGAATAAGTTTCTGATAGTCATATCACTAAACATACTTCCCAATTTAGATACGTCTCAGAAGTAAAATTACTCCTTACTCTGCCATCATTTGTAACGCCCCTTTTTCCTCCCTTAGTCGTAATGGGTAAGAAGAAGGAACGTCGCACCATAGTGAAACGACGCACAAATGATTACGTAAAGTTTGAACACTTTTTTGTGTGTTTTTTTTAAACATAAATTCGGTTAAAACTTCCATTTAATGTACATATACACCTGTTTGTAAATATATCGCGTAATTGAGTTAAAATTAAAAGTTCCATCTTTCATATAAAACTTCTTATCAAAAACGTTAAAGAGAAATCAACAGGGAATGAAACATACAGCCATACACAATATGGATAATTACATGTTTTATACCAGAAGCACGAGCCTGTTTAATTTACATTTCAAAAAAAAAAGATATACAAAAAGCAAAATGTGTACCTACCCCAAGAGATACAAATATCTACCTACTAATCCGGTAATACGTCAGGCTCCCTCAAAATAAACGGATAGCCATCAGTAGCCATCAATCTAAAAACCAACCCTAAGACTGCCTAGAATGAGAAGGAACCGTAGATAGATCCTCCTCAGGGTCCTCGTCGTCCGACGAGACATCCATCGGGACGACAGAACAACGGGCAGGAGCCCGGGCAGTAGACAAAAAGGAATCCTCACGAGGGGTATAATACATTTCACCCCACATGTCCCTCACGGGCATATAGAACTCCAGCCATACAAAAGCATGAAAATAAAAAATAGAAGCAGTGTAGCGTTCCCATGCCAAAGACACCGTCAATTCGCCGTGGTACACACATCGATCAGTCTGCACATTGATATGCCAGCAATCCAGACCACCATGAAAGTTGATCCGCACATAACCAAAAAATCCACGGGGGTGAAAAGACATTCTCAGCAACTTCGTTCTTAATCGAGATAAGGCCAGAAACCTTGAAACTCAGTAGCTTCCTTGTTCTTCTCACGAGTGTCTTCTATAGAGCATACGATTCAACCAAGATACAAAATAGAGAAAAGTACCGAAAGAGGTGAGATTCCCAGCTTTCAGTACCAACAAGGCAGCAAGAAAATAAACGGCATCGAACGCCCACATAAGACACAGTTAATACATACAGGTATAGTAATACATGAAAGCAATTAATGAGAATAAAGCAACAAAGAACAGTAGTTCACATCATCCATAGCCAACTAGCAACACTAGCATAGCCAACTAGCAACACTAGCATTACCAAGAATCAAATAAATATCACAGTCATAATAGTAAACACATAATCCAATCATGAATGCTCAATGGACCATGTGACTGACAACTCACAATGCAACAAGGGTACCAAAGTTCCTACTCCATGGAGCTAGACATAAACATTTTCGGAGTGAATGATCAAGGAGTAATGCCAGTGTATCGTTAGCCTTAAAAATATAGTGTGCTCATCTCATAAAAACATTTGCGCAAAATGGCTCACACATGGCACCTCAACAGTTAATCGCGACATACGACAGCGCCACAGTCAGGATCGTCAGTGTGTTGCATTGGTTTATCCCACGTCCCCAGTGGAGCTACCACTGCCCATTGTGAGACACCCACACCCCGACGCCCTCAGGGTCAATAACATATGACACCTACGCTTAGTCTATTCGCACCCGCACATAAGTGTTATTCAAACTCCTAGGCAACATAGCCTTCTCAACAATGTCCCACGGACAATATGCATGCATGATGACACAATGTCCAATCATGTATGTTCATCAATAATGCATTCAGCATAAGCCTTTCCTCAATGGCACATGACGAGCGCCGAACTCAGTCAAAATTATAACTGAAGTTATTACCTAAGCTTGTAGCACAGTGACAACACCGGATCGTCTCCTCAAGGATCGTAAATGCAATTTAATCAAATCAAGTGAAAGTTAGCAAAAAGGGGTTTTGACAGTTTAAGATCGCACTTAACAAAATTAAGGAAGAAATAACAATTAAAGAGCAAATCAATTTAGAAACCTATCCAAGATTGGGTGGATTCAATCATAGACCCTTCATAGAACACTTGAAGCGCAATTGAATTGTTAATTTGGATCTAACCAAGATCTCTGCATCAAATCCAAAATTCATACTAGACGATCGTCTAGAATTCAATTAACAAGTGATAAACACAAATCATTGATCGCACCATTCATGAAAATCTATGTTAATTTCAAGTACCGAATTCAATTAACTTAGGCACAAATCGGTAACCTAACCTCTTCAATTCGTGATTAATTTAGATCAATCAGTTCTAAGTTTCATCACAAATCTCAATCTTCATTTATGTGATTAGTTTAGATCAATTAGTTCTAAGTTTCATCACAAATCTCAATCTTAAACTAAGATCAAATTAGATCAACATAAATAGAATCACCATTCATGCATTCAAGATCAAGAAGAAGAAGAAAGAAGAAGAAAAGAGGAATTCAATTACAAATCAAATACAATGCATAACCAAGGTCTCAAGAATCCAAACCACAATCTCTTCAAGAGTTCTAAATTGACCCAAAGTAGCTTAGCCCTCCATTACCATGAAGGGGAGCATCAAAATATACAAAACTATGAGAAACTATGAAGAAGCAAGAAGAAACTTAGAGAGAAATGAAGGAGAATTACATGTTGTTCATGATAAATGGTGCCTTTTATAGAAGTCTAAGGTAACAAAATGACAAAGGGAAGTGGGTGGATGAGTGGATGAGTGAGTGGAGTGTTTGAGTGGATGGATTAGTGGGTTGGTTTAGTGGATTGGTTTAGTGGATGAGTGAATGGAATGGTTGAGTGTTTGAATTAGTGAAAAATGCCAAAGGACTTTTGGTGAGTGGGAAATTATGGACATGAATGGGTGAGTGGATGGATTAGTGGATGAGTGGGTGGAGTGGTTAAGTGGTTGGATTAGTGTATGAGTGGATGAGTGGGTGAGTTAGTGGATGAGTGGATGAGTGGATGGATGGATTAGTGGATGGATGAGTGGATGGATGAGGACGAAAATTTCGTGTCTGACTTGGAAGCCAAAAACGACCCACTATACTTCAGAAACACGAAAAGTGTTCTTCATGAAAGTTGTAGATCCTTGTCTTGGCTATAAATTGGATAGCTGGTTCGTCCAATTTGCCTTCCTTAAGCCCAAGATATGTCCCAAATACCGTAGGTTGCTCAAACCCAACTTCAGCACCTCTGTTCCGACTTGCAAGCTCAAAATGACCTACTAGACTTCTTTTTCTCGAAATGTGTTCTTCATGAAAGTTGTTTATTTGGATCTTGACTATCCACTGTCCAAATTTCAGCCCATCTCCATTATTACATCTTGAGATATGATTTTATGAGTGCACACTGTTCGGATTCTACTGACAGAACCCGTATTCTGACTTCCATGTAAACTTAGGTCCCTTAGACATCAGAATCAGACTTCGAGCTCTTCATCAAAGTTGTAGAGCTTCCTCTTAGCTTTCCTACAAGGTAAAATTCATGTTCATCAGATATTAGAAACTCAAGTTATGGCCAAAATACAGAAACAGTGTCAAATCTCAATAATGCTGGAAATATTCAATTAGGACCAATTTGAGCTCAAACTCACAAAATCATACCAAACTCAATCAATTAAGAATATGGAGAGTGTAAATGACTAAACATAAGGGTTTCTTAATGAATAAAATATGTGATTATCAGCACATAAGCAATATTCAATGTCCAACATGACATATCAACAATACATTTATTAAAACATTGCCTCAATGGCACATCATCATTCTTATCTCATTGAGCACTACATCAATAATTCTCAGCATCAACATGTATTCCTCATTACACACATATCACAATTTCCATGTCATGGATCCAAGAATTTCATATTCAAAAATCATTTCTTCCCTATTGAGGTGAATGCACCTTCCTTTCACAAATTAGTAAAGTAAAATCCTTGAATCCAGGGTTTTTGGGTTATGTTTGAGTTACAAAGGACAAAGAACCACTATCTCAACCATTTCCAGCTCAGAAATCTCATTTTTGGTCTTGGTAATCGATTACAGCACCCTTGTAATCGATTACACCGAGAAATATAACCTCTGTAATCGATTACAATCTCATTGTAATCGAATTACGTGATTCCCAGAATCACGTTTCGTAACTTCAAGGCCCTGTAATCGATTACACAACCGTGGTAATCGATTACCAATTGGACAAACCTCCGTAATCGATTACCCACGGTTGTGTAATCGATTACATGATTCCCAGCGGCACCATTTCGTGACATCAGAGGCTTGGTAATCGATTACACTCCTCTTGTAATCGATTACAAGCCAAATAGAATCTCTGTAATTGATTACACATCAGATGTAATCGATTACCAGATTTTCAGAATCACGATTTTGCATCTTTAAGAGCTTGGTAATCGATTACAAGCCCCGTGTAATCGATTACCATGCGTAAGTTTGTAGAAAAACAGAATTCTCAGGTCCTCTAACTCAAACCAAACCATTCCTCATCATATTTAATCAACAAGATACTCAAATACACCTTCAAATCATGCAAGAGACATCAATAAATCATACAAACCCAACAAAATACATTATCATCAAGAACAACATAAAAATGGGAAAACTTTATACATGGATTCAAAAATTAACAACAATATACATACAAGACATTCCCTTACTACCAAGGTTAGTTGAAGAGGATCATCTCCCTCTTACCTATGTGGAAAACAACACAATGTGCCACTCCTTCTTGTCTTAGATTTTCGTTTTCCCTCCTTCAAGAAAAATCCCAATGTGAGTGATCACCACAACGTTCACTCAAACCATGAAAAATAGGTTCTTGGTCACCAAGGTGGCCAAGAGAAAACGAAAATAGCAAAGAAATAGAAGAAAGTTGAAGACTTTACCTTAAAGCTCCAAGCTTTAGCTTTAATGGTGGAAGAGAAATGGAAGAAGAAGAAGAAGAAGAACCAAAAGATAACCACCAATGAGAATAGTCTTGGAATGGTGGAAGGAACAAGAAAATGTGATTTGTTTTGCAAATATGGAAGTTGGTCTTCCAATGTGATGGTGTGTGTGTGTGTTCGGTGGAGAGGAAGAAGAAGAAGAAAGAAAAAGAGAGAAATGGGTATTTGGGTTTAGAGAAGTGAGAGTGAAATATGAAAGCAATGGAAGGGAAATATTTGGACTCCCCTTTTTTTTTGGTTTCTGCCGTAGAAGAGTGAAAAAGGGAGAGAGAAAAATATGTTGCAAGGGAAATTGCTAGGAAGCTTCCCATAACAAGCTTGGATTAAATTTAATCTTTCTTTTGAAATTAAAACTAACAGGTGTGATACAAAAATTAGATTTTGAATAATGTGATAATATTTTTAATACATGTTATTATTTATTGGACAATAGTTATAGTTGGTAGAAGTCAGCATTACAAATCTGACAGATAAATTCCTCACAGTGTTTTATTATCTCATTTGTTAAGATTTTGCGAAAAATGTGAAACCTTGTAAACTGTGTCCGGCCTCGGGTTTAGTAAGATCCCCCGTCGACGTTTCCATAGTTCAAGGTTCTCGGAGAAAATATCTCATTTCTCCGGTTCCGCTCAGTACACACGTAAAACAAAAAAAATATTAAAATATTCCGCATTTTCAGAAAATTCCAAGAAAATTCCAGAAAATCACAAATATTTTTAGAATGGATTCTGATAATAGAAAAGTAAATTTTGGGGTATTACATCATTCATTGGTTTAATAAGTCTATGACAATCATATCATACTTCCCAAAAAAGAAAAGAAAAGAAAATTGGTAGTCAACTATCCTTCCCCCCCAACTAGATCACAACATTGTCCTCAATGTTAAAATATAGATGAGTAAAAGATAGAAGATATTACCTGTTGGAGAAATCTAACACAAATTTAAACAAAAACAAAGTACGATAAATAAAATCAAAAGTAAAGAAAAGTTATAAACGAAGTGTCAAATCTGGCTCCTTTTTCATCCTGTTTCCTCATTTGCTTCTGTGACCAATCTATCTACGCTATTGCTGGGTCAGGTTTATGAACAAAAGCTTGTAATTTATCAATCAACTCATCAATAGTGGAAGCAGAGATAAGAAGTTGTCTTGCCGAAGGTGTGATAAATTTCTGTTCCACAGTATGGTCAAGAAAGATTAACAAAATATCAAAGAAATTATTTACATTCAACAAACCTATGGGTTTATGGTGGATGTTCAGTTGGGCCCAAGAGACAATTTGAAAAACTTCTTCCAAGGTACCAAAATCACCTAGTAAGGCAATGAATGCATCAGAGTTTTCAAGCATTATCTTCATTCGTTCATGCATTGATGATACCTTAAGTTCCTCTCTAATTGTCTTTCCAGTGATGTTCTGTTGAGCTAAAGGTTCAGGAATGACACCTAAAACCTGACTGCCTCTTATATATGCAGCAAGTGATACAACCCCCATTAACCCACGGCAACCTCCCCCATATACAAGATGAATATTCCTCGCAGTAAGTGATCGACCAAGAGTGGTAGCTGTGTTTACAAACTCTAAACCCTTCCCATACTTAGATCCACAAAATACACAAATATTTTTAAGTTGACGAACATAAACACCTTCCATTTCTATTCTCACCTTTCCTTTGAATGATTCTGAGTTTGAGGAAAGTTGAGAAAATGGAGTGTTTAAATAGGAAAAAGAACAGAAAGGGTAATAATTGCACTTATAAGGGTAGGTTGGCTGTTGTCAGAAAAGTTTTAAATTAAGGAACACATAATCTTTTTTTTTATTTTTTTTTACTTCAAGAAAACCATCAGGGTAAAGAAGTCTAGAAACCCCTGAAGGATCCTACTCAAAGGATCGTCTGTCCAAAACCAAAATACAGCAAAATCATACAAAGATAAAAGAAATATAATAGCAAATGATGACATACCTGTATGTACAACTTTCATGGCGTATTTTTATACTGCGCGTCAAGAGTGCAGTTGTGGCATATCTTTATACTACGTGTCACTAGTGCAGTAGACACTCACGTCCGTTTATTAAAAGAAAGGAGAAAGAAGAAACCATCGTGGGTTTCCATCCTAGGTCTGGAACCTGGAGCGCTCACACTTTGGCTCGTAATATCAATAAAGATGCTAAAATATGAAACTCGTAACGTCCAAGATCCAAAACATCCCATCCCAGGGCGCTGAGAGCCCCTTCTAATAAAAGAGAGGATCAAGCTCAGATGCCTCATATGCTTTGGCAGCCGCGGGTTACTTCTCACTAATAACCAGAGTGGGACGCTTCTGCCTGTCCATCAACTCCACAATGCCTAGATAGTAAACATTGGGTTATGGAGTGCGGCTCTCTACAAAGCATAGTACATGAACTTTTTTAAGGACCAGCATGCAAAGGTCCACCTGAGTCAATGACGGGTCAGCCAAAGGCTGGGGCTCCACAACTAATTAAAGCCATGGTACTCCTTCCGGATCGCCCTTGTTCAAACATTTTTTTCTTTTTTTTTTTGAATTTTTTTGAATTTTTTTTTTTTTTTTTCTTTTTTTTGAAAGATGACATGAAGAAGAAGAAGATGATATGTATAGATTATTGTGGATATGGCTCACATCTGTCTCTGGTTTAACGTCCAGTAACAGCTTAAACGCCTTCTATTCGTTGAGGATAAGCTTCCCATCCAATTTTCTTATAAATTGGCAAACATGGTCTTTTAAAGTCAGATTCCCAAGACTGTAGCATTTTTCTTCATCCTTGAAGAGATTCCACAAATTAAGAATTTCATGATGCACCAATCCACAAGAATGCATCTCAAGAGTCAATAAGATATCATCTAATGACTTTTTACTCAGTCCATTCTTAATGAAGAAAATTTTATCTTCTCTGTTTGCGGAAACCATCCCTAAAGAACGACATCGCTTGTTACAATTCCATCGTCCACATTTGTAA
Organism: Ormosia emarginata; assembly: GCA_029884605.1. Classification (NCBI taxonomy): domain Eukaryota; kingdom Viridiplantae; phylum Streptophyta; class Magnoliopsida; order Fabales; family Fabaceae; genus Ormosia; species Ormosia emarginata. Next base: position 1,931,674 of record JAQQTP010000075.1, on the reverse strand, counting down.
CAGACTTGTAACCTTTTTGCTCTTCTCCTTTTAGAATACGAACTTCTTCCAAGACCTGGCATGTATGAGTCAAATGAAATTGAAGACTCACTTGCTAGTCGGACCTTTGCTTCAATTATCCAGCGTACATCTTCTAGCATACCTTTGTGCATTAACAGTCTCAATCTTTCACATCGAACTTTGTAGATTTTTTTCAGAGCATTTTGAGGGAGAGAAGGAAAATGTTTTCTCAGGTTTGAAAGAATGACATCCATTTTAAAGGAGAAGAGGATTCAGTTATTTTGGGAAACTAAAAAATAAACTGACTTGAGAGTCACGTAGTATCGTATCCACCACTTAACTGGCAACACAAAGAACTACAAAAACAAGGCATCAACTTGGTTCTCCAGAAATGGTTTGAGCCTTTGTCCATTGACTTTAAACACATTACCATTCCTAAGATTCTCAGTATCTATAGCCCCATGAGGATACACATGTTTAACAACAAAAGGACCACTCCACCTAGATCTTAATTTTCTAGGGAATAGGTGCAGGCGAGAATTATAAAGCAGAACTTTTTAACCAATTTCAAAAGATTTTCTCAAAATTATCTTGTCATGAAAAGCTTTTGTTCTGGCTTTATAAATCTTTGAGTTCTCATATGCATCATTTCTCAATTCCTCAAGTTCATTTAATTGCAATTTACGTATCTTGCAAGCATCATCAAGATTTAGATTGAAAGCTTTAATGGCCCAAAATGCTTTATGTTCCAATTCTACAGGCAAGTGACAAGGTTTTCCATAGACTAACCGATAGGGTGACATGCCCAAAGATGTTTTGAAAGTAGTACGTTAAGCCCAAAGTGCATCGTTTAGTCTTAAGGACCAATCTTTACGATTTGGGTTAACCGCTTTTTCCAAAATTTGTTTAATCTCCCTATTTGCCAATTCAACTTGTCCACTTGTCTGAGGATGATAAGGGGTGGCAATTTTGTGTGTAATACCATATTTCTTCATTAAAGATTCAAATGGTTTATTGCAAAAATGTGTTCCCCCATCATTTATGACAGCTCGAGGGATTCCAAATCGACACAAGATATTTTCTTTTAAAAATTTGAGAATAGTTTTATAATCATTGTGTCGGCATGGAATCGCCTCAATCCATTTTGAGACATAATCAACTGCAACTAAAATATACACGAATCCAAATGAAAATAGAAATGGACCCATGAAATCAATTCCCCAACAATAAAAAATTTCAATGACAAGGATGGGATTCTGAGGCATCATGTTTCTTTTTGAAATTGAGCCCAACTTTTGACAATTTTCATAACTTTTGCAAAAAGTATACCAGTCCTTAAATAAAGTGGGCCAATAAAATCCACACTGCAAGATTTTCGCAGTTGTTTTCTTTGAAGAAAAGTGACCTCCACATGCTTCTGAGTGACAAAATTTAATGACACTACCTACCTCACTGTCGGGCACATATCTCCGAAAGATTTGATCAGCACAATATTTGAACAAGTATGGGTCATCCCAATAAAAATTTTTCACCTCTGTTAAAAATTTCCTTCTATCTTGGTGCGTCCGTTGAGGCGGCATCTTTCCTACTACAAGAAAGTTGACTATGTTAGCAAACCAAGGCATGGAATTGATAGAAAATAAAAATTCATCAGGAAAAGAATCATTGATAGGTGTGCTATCAAAAGGTGAGCCTATTGTAAGTCTGGACAAATGATCAACGACAATATTTTCGGCTCCTTTCTTATCTTTTATTGTGATGTTGAATTCTTGAAGCAACAAGATCCACCTTATCAATCTTGGTTTGGCATCCTGCTTGGACATCAAATATCTAACTGCAGAATGATCGGTGAAAATCACAATAGAAGAACCAATTAAGTAAGATCAAAATTTGTCCAGTGCAAAAATTACAGCAAGTAGTTCTTTTTCAGTAGTGGTATAATTCATTTGTGCACTATTTAAAGTTCTACTTGCGTAACAAATCACATGAGGCTTACCTTCCTTTCTTTGGCCTAAAACAGCGTCCACAGCAAAATCACTAGCATCACACATTAACTCAAAAGGTAAAGACCAGTCAGGAGATTACATGATAGGAGCAGATGTCAGAAGACCAATTATTTTTTTAAAAGATTTTTGACATTCTTGAGTCCAATCAAATGGTGCATCTTTCAACAGAAGATCGCATAATGGTCTAGATATGGCACTAAAGTCCTTAATGAATCTTCTGTAAAATCCTACATGTCCTAAAAAGGAATGAACTTCTCTGACTATTTTTGGGGAAGGCAAATGAGCAATTAATTCAACTTTGGCCTTATCAACTTCAATTCCTTTAAACGAGATCACATGACCTAACACTATTCTTAAGGTAACCATGTAATGACATTTTTTCCAGTTTAGCACAAATCCTTTTTCTTCGCATCTTTTAAGAACTTTTTCCAAATTATCAAGACAATTTTCAAAAGAATTTCTAAAATCTGTCAAATCATCCATGAAAACCTCTAAATAATGCTCAATCATGTTACTAAAAATGCTTAACATGCAACTTTGAAATGTTGCCGGAGCATTACAAAGGCTAAAAAGCATTCTTCTATATGCAAAAGTACCAAAGGAACGTGTAAAAATGGTCTTTTCTTGATCTTCTAATGCAATTGGTATTTGATTATAACATGAAAAATCATCAAGAAAACAGTAGTATGGATGTCCTGCTACCCTTTCCAGAATTTGATCAAGAAATGGCAAGGGAAAATGATCTTTCCTAGTAGCAGCATTTAATTTTCTAAAATCAATACACATACACCAAGTAGATGAGACTCGTGTAACACCCCAATTTTTAGAAAATGTACCGAATATACTGTTTGCTGTTTTTCAAGCTTTCGTGTGAATGACCGTTGTGTCCCTATTTTACTGTTTCTCGATTTCTGCATGAAATACAAATACGTTTATACAGGCTCAAATTTTATTTGGTCTTTTTACGTAATTTGTTTCGAGACGGTAAAATAAAAGTTTTTCCGAACTCTTGTTTTAATTTTTCTGGAAGATATACGGACAATTAATACCGTCGTAATTTTATTTGAACTTTTTGGATGATTAGCTACGTTGTGGGAAAAAATGGGAAAATGACCATTACGTCCGAACGTCTTTGTTTATCTTTTTTGCTTGTTTTTAATTATTTTCTACTTGATTTAGTGTCCAATATATTGTTGTGATTTTATATGGACTTTTTGTGTGATTTGCTACAAGGCAGGAAAATAATATTTTTCTGGACCAAGTAAAATCTGTTTTTAATTATTCGAGGCGGGGATCTTACTAAACCCAATTCTGAATGAGCCTAAAATTAATTTTTTAATTTTTAGGATTTAATCACAAATAAAATAATTTTGTATTATTATAATATTATTTTATTAGTCAGTATAACTTAGTGACAGTGGACCCGAAAATATTTTGCGGGACTCACGTTTAGCTAAAACAATTAACTTAGTAGCTTAATTAAACATGATTAGTGAAGGAACATTCTTGAACATGATGATTAGGCTTGATGACTAGGTTATTAGTGACTAAGCATGGTGACTAAGGCTTGATGACTAGGTTAGGAGTAGCCAATAGGAAACAAGCTTGCTAACCAAGTTTTAATCTTGACCTTTGAAGCATCCAAGGGCTTGGATGAAGCCAAATCCATGCACACCTTGCATGCATTGAATGTCTACGGCCAAGAGGGGTTGGAAGACCATTCTTCACTTCATCTTTCATGCTTTTCTGTCTTCTCTCTCATCCAAGAACCCTAAACACCATTGTTGCTTCCTTTCTTCACCATTCGGCCAAGACAATATCTACACCATCCAATCACCCAAAATTTCTTCTAACCAAGTTTTCTAAACCTAAACACAATCCTAAGAACATCTCTAGTTGAGAGTTCTTTCAAAATCTTACATTTGAAGCTTGAAAACCTACTTGGAAGTTTGTACCAAGGAGGTGAAATCTCTTGTTTTTCTTTTCTAAATTCTTTTTCAAAGTTCTAAGCCATGATTTATCCATGGTTTAGGTTCTCTTTTAATGGTTAGTAACTTGTAGTTTTGTTTAAGTTTGCTAGGTATTTTGAAGGAGAAAACCGTGACCTAGGAGGAGTGAAAGAAATCCTTTTGTCTTCATTTAAGGTAAGAGGAAGACAAATCTTATCACCTATGGATGGTGGTAAGAAGATGGAGTTTGATTTTGTGATTGTAGAATCCATAAGGATTCATGTTTGTGCTTGTTAGTAGCTTTTCTATTTGTTGTTTGTAATAAATTGCATGTCTACAAGCTTTAAGTTGCATGTCTATAAGCTTTGATAATATTGCATGTGTTAGAATTGCATGATAAAGTATAGAATTGCATGATAATGTATAGGATGTGAATAACATGTCAAGGAAATGCATGTGTGTTCCAAAGAACACCACACCAAGGCTCACGACCACTAACCAAATGGAGAACCAAAATGTTCTCTTAATTTTCTTAAAAGGTAATTTAATTAACCTAGGAGAATTAAGAAGGTTTCAAGTTGATTAGATCAAAGAAAATGAATTTAGAAATCAAATGGTAAGACTTAGTATTTTCGGCCAACATGCCTAAAATGAATGTGTTGATTTCAAAAACCATTTTCTAAAACAATGGTTAAATGAATTTAGACAATACAATAAGTTTGACATATATTTAGAAGATGAGAAATAATTTAGAAATCAATTTCAAAAGATTTAGGAAATTCGACCAACATGCCAAACTAGATATTCTTGATTTCTAAAATCAATTCCAAACCATTTTCAAGTATAAAGAAGGCATTATATGTTAACAAGAATTTTTCTAAAAAGAGTTTTTAAGAAATCAATAGATTAGAATTAATTCAAGGAATTAAAATTAATGATTTTATTGTTATAAAGGAAATACAGTAATCTTTAAGAATTTCTAACATATGGCTCATACTATATTTTGAAGCATGTTAGGAGTTTTTAAAAGATTAAATTATTCGGTTTATTTAAATAAACAGAGTTTTTACGAAAAAATTAGGAAACCATTATTATTAATTTTCTAAACAAAATACTCACAATTTTTAGTAAAAACGGACAAATAAGATAGAAAAGATGTCCAAAAGACAGTATACGGTATGAAAAATATTACACGTAGTTTAAAAGTATTATTTATTATTTCTGTTTATTTAAACAGTAATTTTTAAGGGATTTGGACAAGAAAATGATTTTAAAAATCCTACGCGATTGAGAAAACGTATTAAAAATTCTACGCGATTTTAAAAACAGAAAAATATATTTACGCGATTTATAAATGTTTGTAAAAACGACGAAATTGTGAAAACGCGATAAAATTTCTATGCGATTGACCGTTGATGTATTTATTTTATCTTTGTCGGAAAATGTGAACCCGTATGAGGCTTTTGAGGATTTTTTCATTTGTCGGGAAAATGTGAACCCGTACAGGCTTTCTATTTTTCTGCCATTGAGGGCATATTATTATCTTGAGGGCATTTTTGTAATTTCATATTTTTGGAATTATGTATTGAGTTTATGCCAAATTTTTGGTGGATTTGGTTGACGAGACGAATCACATCGTGTTATCGATGCGATAAACGTAGTGTGGTTCATTGTTCTAATGGACTTGGAGACGTTAGTGTACGGTATCCCATATGTGGACGGAGTTGGTAGCTCCGCCGTGGTAAACGATAGCACACTAATGGACTCGACACGCACTATATTTAATCGAGATTTCGTGAAATCTAATAGTACATTGCTCCGTAGTGCCACAACGTGAGACCGTGAACTACACCACGCCGGATGATGGATTCCCGTGTCGTGGGGCTATAGACGCGACGTGAGACAATGCAATAGTTTGGTTGGGCAGCCGTGGTACTAATAGATTTGGCGGGTCATTCTCTCGATACTTGTGTGTTTTTTTAGCTCCATGGAGTAGGGTGTGTCTTATATTTATTTATTAGGATCTATTTATTTATTTTATCTATTTATTTTTGTCTTATCTCGTTTATTATATTGATATTGATTTATTTGTTTACTTGTATTTGTTTGATCTATTGTTGTATTGTATCATTTGTTTCTTGTTTTATTTTATCTGTGAAGGTATATTGTTGGGATATTTAAATCTTTTTGAATCTTTACACTATTCTCGTTACTTATTAATGTTATAGCTTTCATATTGCATGAATCGTATATCTGTTGTTTGTCGTCTTCTTGTTGGCCATGTTTGTGGTGATTTTAGATTGTCTTACCTCTTTATTGTATGTGTTTTTTGTATATACCTGTTTATATGGTAAAAAGTTTGAGGAAGAGGAACAGCCTCTAGAGATTCTGTACACCGAGGAAGAAGAGGAACAGCAAGAAGAAGATCAGTTTGACGACCAAGAACCATCCGATCATCCATATCCTTTGGATTGATTGTGGGAGATGGCAATGCCAGGATTTTTGGGGTTTGTACAGCTAGAGTTTCATGGAGGTTCATTGGCTTGGCATCTACGAGGAGACCGAGACTCTGTGACATATGTAGGACGGCTGACTGTGACTCTACGTCATCGGTTTGATGGAGAACCGATCATGACTACGACAGTATTTCTACACTTAGAGTTACCCTTATCCATTAGGCGTCATTGGGGTGGGATATCCACTGAGCCTAGTGAGATGACACTTGCATCGACTGCGCGGTCTCATGTCCACCGAGAGTCGAGACATCCGGGATATTTGTCTCCTGATGATCATTTTCATGTTGAGAGTGATCCTTCAGAGGATTAAATATGCATGATGTTTTTTTTTGGGCGCGTCTGCGTGTGTCTGTATATATTGACTCTTTTATTGCTTTATTTACTGTTTTCGTTTAAATATTTGTATTTTTAGTTGTAAATTATTTGTACAACTTATAACTTAAATCATCTGTATATTATAAGTAATGTTGTTTTGTTTATTTGCTATTTTCGCATATTTTATTTAACAATATTCTGTTTATCAGGAATTATCTTACAATATGTAATATTATTTAACAAATGTTTTACAACTTGGGTAGATTTTATTTATTTATTTTATTTTTCTTTATATGTGTGGCATCCCCAAAGGGGTGTTACAACTCGCGTAGGTATTAATTCACTCTTATCATTTTCAACCACTGTTATTCCAGATTTCTTAGGCACAACTTGTGTAGGGCTTACCCATTGACTATCAGAGATAGGATAGATAGTTCCAACATCAAGCAATTTAAGGACTTTAGCTCTAACTACCTCTTTCATGTGTGGATTTAATCTTCTTTGAGGTTGTTGAGAAGTTTTAGCATTATCCTCTAAATGTATTCTATGTGTACAAATTAATGGATTAATGTCTTTTATGTCCTTTAATGTCTATCTAATTGCACTTTTATGCCTTTTAAGTACTTCTGTTAACATACCTTCTTGTTCTTTAGTAAGAGACGAGGAAATTACCACTGGAAAGTTTTGATTTTCTCCCAAAAATATGTACTTCAACCCAACAGGTAATGGCTTTAGTTCCAGTGTAGGTACTTCTTCATAGGCATTATCATTCATGGGTTTTAGCTCTTCAAATCTTGGCTTCTATCCCTTGTACTCCATTGCCTGTGTACAATCAAGCAAAGAGCATATTTCAGAGATATCATCTTCTAATTGCATGCCTGAATCCAATGAATTGACTAAACAAATTTCTAATGGGTCAGAAGAACTCTTTGTTTGAAGATGATCATCTATAATGGCTTCACTTCCTTCAACTTCCTCCTTTTCATCAAGGACTTCCTGTGGTTGCTTGCACATGTTAAAAATATTGAGCTCCAGTGTCATGTTTCCAAATGTTAGCTTCACCACTCCATTTCTGTAATTTATCAAAGCATTAGATGTTGCTAAAAATAGACGGCCTAAAATAACAAGAATTGACTTGCAACTATCAACCATAGGTTCAATATCCAAGACAATAAAATCCACAGGATATATGAATTTATCAACTTGAACCAACACATCTTCCACTATTCCTCTTGGAATTTTAATTGATCTATCGGCAAGTAGAAGAGTTACAGAAGTTGGTTTTAACTCACCTAAGTTGAGTTGCTGATAAACTAAATATGGAAGCAAATTGACACTAGCACCAAGATCAAGTAAAACTTTTTCAATTTTATGTTCTCTAATAATGCATGAAACTGTAGGACAACCAGGGTCTTTATATTTCAACGCATTATTATTCTGAAGAATGGAGTTTACCTGTTTAGCCAAAAATGCTTTCTTTTTCACATTTAATTTCCTTTTAATAGTGCACAAGTCCTTCAAATATTTGGCATAAGAAGGGATTTGTTTGATAGCATCTAACAGAGGAATATTGATCTTCACTTGTTTCAAAATTTCAAAAATTTCAGTGTGGTGGTCCAATTCCTTTGGATTATTCAATGCTTGAGGAAATGGGGGTGAAGGCGAGAGTTTAGTCGCCTTTTGGTAAGCTTCTTCATTTTCTTGGGGAATTGGTTCATCTTCTTTCTCAAAGGGTTCAAGAATTTGCTTTTCAACAACCTTTCCACTCCTAAGAGTTATCACTGACTTGACTTGGTCCGTTTGTTGGTTTTCTGAACTCCCCTCATTTAGACAATACTGACCCTTGGGATTTGGTTGAGGTTGAGAAGGAAATTTTCCTTTCTCGTGAATGGTGAGTGCAGAAGAAAGTTTAGCAAGAGTGTCTTTTATGTCATTCATGGTTTGATTGTTTTGTTTATTAATGGCCTCTTGCTTTTCTGTGAATGCATGCAGTGTTTCTTCAAGGTTTTTCCTATATGGTGGGACATAAGATGCATATCCTTGAGAATTTTGAGAGTCCTGTTGTGTCTGAGGAGGTGGTGGTTGCACGAATTGTGACTGATTATTATTCCTCCAGTTGAAGTTCGGGTGATTTCTCCATCCCGGATTGTATGTATCTGAAAAAGAAGAAGTAAATGGCTTTTTAAAATTATTCATTGCATTTACTTGCTCATGTATAACTTCTTTAAAAACAGGAATCTTAGGACATTCATGTGTTGAGTGTCCTAAGTCATCACAAATGCCATAAATTTCTTCATTTTGTACAGATTTGATTTCTTTTGCTTTTCTTAATTCCATGGCTTCAACCTTTCTAGCCAAACTGGCAAACCTAGCGTTTAGATCTTCCTCTTGACTAAGGTGATATTTTCCTTTATTAGCACTTGCAAGATTATATCTAATTGAATTTTCAGAAGGGTTAGTACTACGCCAAGATTGGGAATTTTTAGCCAGCTGGTTTAAATAGTCTAAAGCTTCATCAGGTTCTTTATCAAGAAACTCACCATTGCACATTGTTTTCACAAATTGTTTAGTTTCAGGTGTTAAACCTTCATAAAAGAAGCTTATAGTGCGCCATTTTTCAAAACCATGATGTAGGCAAAAATTTAACAAATCTTTAAATCGTTCCCGACATTGAAAATATGCTTCATTTGAATTTTGGGAAAAATTTTGGATTTGTCTTTTCATAGCATTGGTTTTATGGGTTGGAAAAAAATTCTTTAAGAACTCACCTTATATTTCTTGCCATGTGCCAATTGATCTTGGTTTCAAAGTGTTAAGTCAAGATTTTGCTTTATCTTTTAAAGAAAAAGGAAACAATTTAAGCTTAACAATCTCTTCAATGCAATTTTGGTCATTGAAAGCAATACATACTTCCTCAAATTCTTTCAGATGTAAATATGGACATTCAGATTCTAAACCATGAAAATTAGAAAGTAAAGAAATCATACCTGGTTTAAATCTAAAATTGTTGGCATTGAGTGAAAAGATAAAACATGATGGACTAGAATTTCGAGGTGGTTGCAAATATGCACGCATGGTTCGCAACGGTTGATTTTCAGGTTCATCATGTACACTTTTATTGTCAGTCATTGTGTCAATTATGTGTGATTGTGATTCAAACAAATCAATATATAAAGTACCAGGATTAATTTTAACTAAACGATCAGAATTTAAATCACGATACCAATTAAGCATAAATACATAAATAACTTAAAATAAATAAACAAAAATAATGTACAAGATGACGGTGTAACCCACCATTAAATATTAATAAGGATGTGGTATAAACCAACTACCCAATAAATATTAACAAGTAAAAAGATAGATAACTGATAAAGTAAAAAGTTAGATAATTAGAGAGTTAATAATTAGTAAGTTAGAAAGTGCAAAAAATAAAGAAGCGAGAAAATAAATGACGTAAATTAAAAGTTAGAGTGCAGAAAAATAAATGACATAAATTAAAAAGTTAGAGTGCAAGAAAATAAAAGTTAGTAAGCGAAAAATAAATGTTAGTTGGCGAGAAAATAAATGACAGAAATATAAAAGTTAATATGTTAGCAAGTTAGTAGGTTAGTAAGTTAGATAGTTAGAAAGTTAGAGAGTTAGTAAAGAAACCGAAGGATCGGCAAGCCGATCTTTTGCTCCAGTGAGAGAGAAGAGATAATAGATTTTATTAAAGAAAAAGAACCTCAATAAATTAAAACTTCAAATCAAGTCCCCGGCAACGGTGCCAAAAACTTGATTGCGAGATTTAAGGATGCAAACCCAAGTGCAGGTTGTCTCAAGTAATAAATTTCTCGAGAGTCCGAGGTCGATCCACAGGGAATTGATGAAGAAAAATTAATTGAAGTAAGAAAATGATTTGTCACAACACCAAAAGTAATAAAACAAGTTCACAAATGAATTTAAGGGCTTGCTTGGGTTAGGAGATCTATTCTTGGTAATAAATTAAAGGTAAGATTATTTCTCTTATAACTCAATTGAAATCCACACACAACGGAGGTTCCAATCGAAAAATATAACATTCAAAGTTCAATTATATATGCAATCATATTATGATTCCTTTAATTATCTACCAACGTTTGTAAATGAGTTCAAGCATTCACTGTGCCAATCCTATTGTCTACAATAAATCAAGATCTCCATTATACAAAGAAGGTTTCTAAATTAATTGGAAACAAAATATAACACATATAATGTCCAATTGATAATATATCATTTAAGCACAAGAAATAGAATAATCTAACCTTATTTCATTACCAAGAGTTTCACTCTTTCACCCAAGCAAGATGAAGATTTAGTTACTCATAGATAAGAAGAAAGAAAGAGAAAAGAAGAGAAAGATGAACATAGCTTCAATTTAGAACAAGAAAAAATTACAACAAAGGAAAACAATAAACAAGCATAACCACAACTTGTAAAAACTAAGCCTAACACCAAGTGCCCCAAATGGTCAGCCAATGGTGCCTTTTATAGAGGATTAGGGATACAAAATTACAAAGGGGCTGATTAAGAGTAGGTGGATGAATGGAAAATGCCAAATGGTGAGGATAAGAGTGAAAAATCATTGAGATTTCTTGTTTCCGAAATCATTCATTGCTTAAGTCATGGATTCCATCATCAAATAGAAAAGTCATCTTCATGAAAGTTGTAGATCTAGATCTTAAATTTCAGATGTCTAAATTTCAGCCCAAGATCATTCTTACAGCCCAAGATATGGCCAATTACTGCAGACTATTTAGGCTCAGTTTCAGCACCGCTGTTTTAACTTCCAGACCCAATATCACATCCACGCTGTCCAAATTAGCTCTTGTGTTCTTCATAAAAGTTGTAGATCTGGGTCTTAAATTTCAAATGTCCAAATTTTAGCCCAAGATAATTCTTACAGCCCGAGTTATGCTCTGATTACTGTACACTATTCAGGTTCCAGACACAAAACTCATGTTCTATCTTCCAAGCCCATTTAGCTCTTCTAGATGTCCATATTTTACCTGGAGCTCTTATGAAAGTTGTAGAGTTTTCTCTAAGCTTTCCTACAAGGTAAAATTCATAATTGCTAGACATCTAGGACTCAAGATATGACCAAAATACAGAAACAATGTAAGACCCAAATAATGCTGAAAAAAATCAATTAAGTCCAATTTGAGTCCAATCTTACAAAACATAACCAGACTTAATCAATTAAGTACATGAAGAGTGTAAATGACTAAAAATGAGAGTTTATTAATGTATAAAATATATATACACATACAGAGCACATGCAAACTGACCCAATTTCCTACTCCATAGAGCTAAACACAAGTCGGAGAGAATAATCTAGAAGATCTGTCGGTATCTCGGCTGCCTCAGACCAAGTGCTATAATTTTCATCATTTTTGCACATTAGACATTATACACGACAGTCTATGCCAGATCTTGATTAAGAATAGAGTCTCAATCCAGATCGTCGGTGCGTTGCATCTGTAACATCCCGAAGAATACCTATTTGGACATAAATCATCATTTTATAATATTCTTGATTTTTTAGGAATTTTTTTGGAATTTTTCGGAAACGACGAATATTTTAATATATTCTTCGTTTTACGTGCACACTGAGCTGAGAATTGCTGAGGTCAGTGTAACGCTCCGGAAATTAATTATTTCACCGCCAATAGTCATTTTATAATATCTGTGATTTATGTGAATTTTTCTGGAATTTTTCGGAACTGTCGAATATTTTAATATATTCTTCGTTTTACGTGCGCACTGAGCAGAACCAGGGAAACGCGATGTTTTCTCTGAGAACCTTGGACTATGGACATATCGACGGGGGATTTTACTAAACCCGAGACTTGACACAGTTTACGAAGTTTCATAATTTTCGAGAAATTCTAACAGATAAAAATAAATCAATACAGCAAAAAAATCATCTGTCAGATTAATTAAATACTGACTTCTGTCAACTGTAACTATTATCCATTGGATAATAGTGTGTAATAAAAATCCTATCACATTATCATAATGTAATCTACTTTATGTCAAATCTATTTACTTTAATTCAAATTTAATGGTTGAATAATCAAAGCTTCCTTAAGAAGCTTTGACCCAAACATTGACCCATGTGCTTTAGCTTCTCTTAGAAGCCAATTTTCACTCTCTCTTCTCTCACCATGCATGGCTGGAAGCAGCCCCCAAGCAAGGAAAATTATCACATTTCATTAATTCATTTTATCACTTTAATTCATTCAATTCCAAGACACTTTCTCTCTTATCCTTTCTTCTTCTTCTTCCTTGAATTTTCTCTCTTCCTTCTCTCTACCATGAGCTACGGCCAGCTGCTCTTCTTCTTCCCTAATCTTCACAAAAATTTCTTCTAAATACATATTCTCAATCCTCTCACCATTCTAAACACTTTTTCTTCTTGGAGTTTCTTGAAAATCCTTCATTTTCATAATCTTCTTCAAGCTCCAACTTTGAGCATTTTGGGTAAGTTTCAAGACCACTCTTTCTCCTCTCTCATTTTCGTGATTATGGTTTCTTTAATGACCATCCATGGTTCATTTTTCAAGCCTTGATGTTGTTTTAACAAAGTTGAATTTTTAGGGTTTTTGGAGAGGTGCAATCCGAAAATTCAAGAAGCTTCCTTGGTGTTCTTCTTGTTTTCTACACATTGGTAAGAGGGAGACTACTCACTTCAACCACTTATGGTGGTGAGGAGACTTGTATGTGTGTTGATGGAGGAATCCATCCTTGTATGCCCTTTGTATGCTTGCTTGAATTATAAATTTTGTATGATTTAGTATCCTTGAATTTGATTGATACTTGATTATGCTATTGAATATGTTTGATATATTAATTGTGCTTGATCATGTTGGGGTTGCTAAATGAAAAATTTGGAGTTTCCTACCTCAACATGGTGCCACGGTTTTGACTAGAAGTTAGGGATGAGAATTAATTTCGTATACAAGTGAAATAAGACTCATGTAATCAAAGATTGAATGATAGTATTAACACTAATGAATGGAAGACTTTGAGAGTTTAATACCCAAGATGGGTGCCACGGTTTTGGTCTTGGTAAAAAGGCAAATGAATTGATTTTGATGATCTAAATTCAAGTGAATTAAGAGTGTAACATATAATGTGATAATTGTGACCTTAGATTGATTTGTTGTATATAATGGTATGTTGGATTGGATTATGTGATTGGAAATGGGAGAAAAACATTTGGGAACCTCTCTTGGATGGCTACGGTTTTTAGGGTGAAAATTGGATAAATTATGGTTAATGTGTAACAAGCATAAGACTAGAATTAATCAAGTGACAAAGTAGAATTTAATGGAAGAAAAGTTTGAGATTGAAGCCTAAATGATGGCTACGATTTTGAGGCATAAAGATTAGGGTTCTTGGTGAACTAATTTGATAAGTGAACACTTAAATGAATTAAGGGAAATGACATGTAGTATGATGACTTGAGAGAATTTGTGATTGTAACCATTGTGAGGCCACGACCTCTAGGGCAAATTTTAGGTAAGTATGTGGTTTTGATAATTTGGAAGGATAAGTGATTAGGTAATTAGAAACCTATGTAATAAATGGACAACTAATAAATTGGAAGAATTTAGTGTAGTCAAGACTTCATAAATTTTAGAAGACTAAGAATGGGACCATTGTAAAACTTAAGGTGATTCTAAGTGAGTGAAGAACAAGAGAGTGTGAGGCTTAATAGCTTAATTAATTTACAAGTTATAAGAAATCGGATTGCCTTGGAATATTAAATTGATTTCAAGTATTGATTTTGAACATGAACCTTGAAAAGGGAAACAAATTCTAAGTTAGGATTCATAATGAACCTAAGGACGCATCAATTGACTTAATCCTTGTATTATGATGTTATGGGTCCATGTGAGTGACCATTTGTATATTGATGCTTATATTGGCCTAATGTGGCATATTATGGAATTGTATGAGATTGATGATCATACTTGTTCATGCATAGAGTATTATGCATTGTGAATGTCTTGTGGACTGTTGTAAGGCCAAGTTGCCTAGGAGATTGAACACACCTTAGTGCAGGTGCGAATAGACAAGTGTGGGTCGTGTTATGACCTCAGGAGGCGTCGGGGTGCGGGTCCCTCACATGGACAGTTTAGAGCTCCTCTGTGCCGTGGGGCAAACCGATGCAAACACACCGACGATTCAGACTTGACACTGTCCTATATCGTGATCTAGTGTAGAATGTCTGTGCAATGCCATGATTGTGCATGAGAAAATTTATTGATAGCACTGGCCTCGGCAGCCGAGTCACAGACATGTCTCCTGATCTTTCTCTCCGACTGTTTGGGTTTAGCTCCATGGAGTAAGACTTTGGGAAAGCATGCATATGAACCATGATATATTCTGTCATTATTAATGTTTATTTCCTGTAACTGTGACTGATTTGATTATTATTACTGTGATAATTGTCTCATTGTTGTGTTGATTCTTGGAAATACTATTGTGATCTGTCTGCTATTGCTTGTTGTTGTTCTACTTTACTATAAATATCGTTGTTATTATTAATTCTTATTATTGCTTACAATTGCATTGCTTTTGTTATAAATTCATTGTTGCCATTGATAAATATATGAATCGTATTGCTTTATATAGCGCTCATGCGCCGTGTCGTTTTCTTACTACCATAATGGTAATGAAGGATGGGTGTCTCACCTCTTTCCTATATCCTTGTATGTCTGTTTTTATACTTATATTGATAAAAGATCGTGAGGAAGATAAGGAGGGACCACACTTTGGTTGATTGGATTGGGCGTTTGGACAAGGTTTCTTCGGCTACGTACGAGTGCAGTTGCGTGGAGGCATTGATGCCTGACTTGTTGACTGGGACTCCGAGCGTCGTATGTGTACATGGGGTTGCGGCTTTGTCTGCTAGTAGTACCTATCCCTGGGTCACTACTTTTCCTCCTTTTTTTGTGTTTTATTCCCGCTGTATTATATTGGACTCTGTAATTATTATATTCTATGTCATCAGCGATTTGTGTAAATTGACTATATACATATATATAAGAGATATGATTTTATTTCAGTGGTTGTATCATGGCTTGAATATATTTATATTTCATTCGAGGCTCATAATTTCTATCTATGCAAATTGTCAAAAAAAATATATATAGACTCTTGAGAATTTAAATTACTGTTATCATGACTGTGACACACTTGGATTTAGTAACTATGGTGTAATGACGATTATGCTCTGGTTGCTACATTAAGGGTGTTACAGCATCGGTCTGATCCACGGTACAGTGGGGCCACCAATTGCCCATTGTGGAAAACCCATACCCCAATGCCCCCAAGGTAAACAAGTGACCTACACTATGCCTATCACACCACACAAAGGTGTAATTCAACTCCTAGGCCATTGGCCTTAACAATAGTCTATCAGACTTTTACAATACATGTTTAATGCACACAAGCCAATTACAAGCCAAAGTCATGATTTCATATGTATGGGTCCTACACGTTGGCCCAACAATAATTTTACTGTATTTTCAATCGCGTAGTCATTTTATCACGTTTTCACAATCGCACAACATTTCTATCGCATTTTCAAATAGCGTAAAATATTTTTCAATATTTTCTCAATCGCATAAAAATATTTCGATGTTTTCTAAATCACATAGTTCAAAAATCTACGTTTTTGAAATGCGTAAGGTTTTTCTACTATTTTTCATTGTATAAAATATTTCTTGATGTTCTAAATTTAATTTTGAAACATTCTCAATAAAATATGAATTTTGAACAGTTATTCTAATTTTTCTAATAAAAATCCCTATTTTGAGTATTTTCTGACGTTTGACGTCAAAATTGTATTATTTTCAATTAATCATCCTTTTAAAAACTTTCTTCCATTAAGTCTCCTACGAACTTATCTTAATAAAATACTTTGAGGTTTAAACACCATCAACCTCATTTTTCTTTCACCATTGTGGACGAAATCTCTTTATTTTTCAAAATAATAATGTTTGTCTCTATTTTTATTTCTTAAATCCTTGAATTAATTTCCTTGAACCTAATCAACTATGTTACCATTGATAAATCATATTTTTACACAAAACTACTCCATTTAAGCCTTCTTGGCAGTGAGGTATATGGTCATTGGAACCAAAACATTTATTCATTTCCTTGCTTCTTATTCATCTCATTTTATTGTTCATAAAAATATTTGACTTGAAATCTCCATTTTCAAGGTATAGAGGTCGTGAGCCTCATAGGCCATTGGAGCCTAAAATTTGTTTCTTTTCAATACATACATCATAATATACATAACACATAAATCATCATATCTATGCTATCACATAATCATGCATAATCATAAAGCTATAAATCACATAAATAAATAAATAAACACAAATAAATAAACTTAAAGCACATAAACACACATAAATAAATTATACAACCAAGGAAATGAATCCTCACATGGATTCACCACCCATCAAATACAAGTTCATCTCTCACCACCATACTTGGTTGGTGAGATAGATCTCCTTCTTACCTTAGATGTAGTCCCTTGTTTTTTACTTTGCTTCTTGATTCAAGCTTTTTCCACCGATTGATTCCTGAAACAACAAAATAAACACATAATATTAACATCTAAGGCTTCTTTAAGACAACCATGGATTCAAATCATGGTTTAATACTTTAAATAGATAGGAATAGGATGATTGAAATACTTCACCTCAAAAATCTTCAAACCTGAAGCTTGAAAAAAAGGTAGAAGATGATGGAATTTGAAGTTGGTTACAACCACAAAGTTTCTTGGATGGATATAAGGATTCAAGATGTGTGATTGTATGAAATTATAAAGTGATGGAAAGTGTATTAATGGCTCTTGGCCGTGGAGCTTTGAGAGGAAAAAGAGAGAGAATTTGTTGTAGCTTGTTCTTGGTTTGTATGAATGAATGATAGATATGAAGAAAAGATGACCAAGTAGTATTTAGCCTCCTCCAAAATGCATGGGGCTTCCCTTGGAGAAGGTGTCTCCAATTTGGATTCTAAGCCATTATGCTTAACAAGGAGGCTTTCCTCTCATTGGACCAACTTGTGTGCTAGCCACAAAGTAAGACTTTTCAACTAAGAAGATGACAACTCCACAATGTGTAGTTATTTATGCCCCATATCTGTACTTTACTGATTGCTTAAATCCTTGTTATTATGCATATTTGGAAGGTTTTATGCTTATATTTGTTATATTCTTGATAGGACCATGACAAGTATACCAGATCGTCAAGTAATAAAAACGGTGAGAAACTGTATATCGTTCTCAGGGATCGATGACCAAATACCAATACACGAAATTAACTACTATTTAAACCAAGATTTGGATCAAAGTGAGCTCTAATAACAAAACAAGAGAAATACATGAACTCACGCAAAGACAATATTTTTGGATTTTTATAATTTGCAAATTAACAAACACCTGGCATGCAAAATGATTGAAATTCAGTTTATGAAAGAGTTGGGATCAAGCTTCATTTGATTTCACTTGTTGCATACCAATTGGAACTAATACAAGCTACTATTCCTATTTTGTCACCGAATTCTCTAAGATACTCAACTCCTAATTCCTTAGGTAGTTAACCCTTTGTTTCCAATTAAAAACCCTAATTCCTTAGGTAATTCTAAGAGATAAAAAAACGTTAGGATTTAGAATTCAACAAGGTAACGAGCAAATCAATGACTATTCCTAGCCTAGAGATAAGCAAGGTTCATACTCTCATAGCACAATTATACATCAAATTTCCATTCAACATATAATTCTGAAATTGTTCTAAAGAGAATAAATCCTTAGAAAGTATTGAGAGAAGAGATCATAAACTCAAAATAGAAATAACAACTTATATTAATTGAATCCAATATAAAAAAATAATCAAGATCCATCAAAATCCACTTAATCCCAACAAAGGGAAATTTAGCTATACATGGCAACAATGATAAAAACTAGAATAAGGGATGAGAATAGAGAAAACTCCATAGGCAGGTGAAGATCCGATTCGTTTCCACTATTTCTTCACTTCAGAAAACCCAAGAACTCTCCAGAATAAGGTTGGTTCATGCCTTCTTGCCTTCTCTGTTGACTACCCTCTAAAATTAGGTCAGAAATATGAACTTATACTTTGTTATGGGCGCCTAGGCACTAAGTCTAGAGCGCCTAGGCGCTGGATGTCCAGCACGTCCTTTCTTTCATAATTCAGAGCGCCTAGGTGCTTCGTCTTGAACGCCTAGGCGCTCAATATCCAAGGAGAGTTTTCTGAAGTCTTCAAGGGCGCCTAGGCGCTGATTCTGTAGCACCTAGGCGCTTAGTATCCATCAAATCTACACTTCATCTTCTTTTAAGGTTGTTAGTCCTCTTTTCTTAAGTGTTTCTCTTAGTGCCTACAATCAAAACAATAGCAATTGAACTAAGGCACTAATGATTCTAATTAAAATGAACTCAATCTAATAAAAAAATGGATTAACTCAAAAGATAAAATAAAATTGTCTTAAGGTCAAAACAACGTCAAAAGTTGGGCTTAAGTGGTGAAATCCACTCAAAAGGCTTTGGAAAAATAGATAATCTAGTAGATTATCACTACCCCAAACTTAAAACTTTGCTTGTCCTCAAGCAAAACAAAATAACAGAAAAGCTAAATAAAAAGACAACTCTACAACTCAAACACCAACACTGAACTGAATAAAATAAACTAAGAGTGTCCCACAACTCAAAAGTATCAAAGTCATAGCAAATCAATTCATTTATGCATTCTTGAAAGTAGAACTCTCAACTGTGTAGCTGGAACTCAGAGGGTCAAAAATAAGGATCATCACAACCATGCATTGATCAATTACAGCTTGAAAGTTAAAGAACATGGCAACAAGGTACACCTGATAATTAGGTCACTAAAATTCTCTATAGGTGAATAGAGACTCTCAGTCATTCTCGTATTTGGGCTTGTGTTTCCCTCGGTCATCACTTACTGAGCTCACCCTCCTTGGATTTGTTTTTCATCTCATTCATGCATGTACGCCACTCACAAATGCAACAATCAAAAGGATTTTATTCAAGGTCACTTTGGTGCCAAGGTACAAGGTAGATAAAATGAACATATAAATTGCTACCTTAGAGAGCAAGTGAGCATTGGTACTTCTATCAAATCTTCAATTCACAAATCTCATACCTTTCACGTTCTCTCTTTCTTGTATATTTCCCCAATAACCTACATGGTCTCAAAGGGGTACCTAATCATTGAATCAAGTATTACCCCAATAACCCCTCGATCTCAAAAGGGTACCTATTCAACAAGCTAACTCTCTCTCTTTTTTTTAAAAAAAAACAACGGTCACTCCAAACTTAGTACATTGTTAACCCATGTAACACCCCGAAAATACGTATTTTATTTGTTTTCGTCGATTCCAAATTATTTTGAGTAATCAGACTCGACTTCTGTGAATTTTATAATTTATGTGATTTTTAGGAATTTTTGGGAGTTTTTACGTTTTTGATTATTTTAATATTATTTTTGGGTTGTACATATAAGCCTTCGTATTTTATTTATTTCTTTCAATCCTTAATTATTTTTACTAATCTGATTTGATTTTCATGAGTTTCACAATTAATATGATTTTTGTGAATTTTTGTGATATTTTAGATATTTTGAATATTTT
Organism: Ormosia emarginata; assembly: GCA_029884605.1. Classification (NCBI taxonomy): domain Eukaryota; kingdom Viridiplantae; phylum Streptophyta; class Magnoliopsida; order Fabales; family Fabaceae; genus Ormosia; species Ormosia emarginata. Next base: position 1,911,175 of record JAQQTP010000075.1, on the reverse strand, counting down.
AATATATTTTAGATATTTTAAGATATTTTGAATATTTTATTATATTTTAGATATTTTGAGATATTTTAAGATATTTTGAGATATTTTGAGATATTATAATATATTTTTGATATTTTTTATATATTTTGAATATTTAATATCTTTATGATATTTTGGGGTCAGTATGCGCGGGCCGGGATGAGTCTTAAAAAATAAAAATTTGTATTAGCCGAAAAGTTTTGTCTTTGTCATGATTCGAGTGGGGAACTTACTAAACCCGAAACCGGAAATAGTTTTTGAAGTTTTATTTTCCTGTGATTTTATCTGACAAATAAAATCAGGGTATGTTTTATTATCCATTGGATAATATTTTTCTTGAAAAATATCTAGTAGATGATTCTAGACGCGAGCCTAGTCACTCACTTTAGGATGTTCTAGACGATGACTCATCGTTTGGTGACTTAGCTAGGTGACTAGCCTAGTGACTCACATGTTCCAGACTGTTCTAGAAGACGCATCGTCAGCGCGCCTAGTCATCGAGTGCTTTACACGTGGACCAATCAGAAGCTGGTCAAAGTTGGTGGCTGTGACTCATCGCTAAGGACCAATGGAAGCTCGACACGTGGCGTGACACCTCAGCACCTGTGACTCAGCAAATTCTAGAAGGTTCCAGAAGCTGTGACTCGCCCTGTGACTCACCGTAGTGAGTCACCTATTCTAGAAGCTTCTCTGATGACTCACCATGCTGACTCAACACCATGACTCACCATTGCTGACTCAGCCAGTGACTCAGCATGCTGACTCGCCATGCTAACTCACCTGTTCTAGAAGTTTCTACGCTGACTCGTCATGCTGACTCAACTAGTGACTCATCATGCTGACTCATCGTAGTGAGTCACACGTTCTAGAAGTTTTTCTTTGATGGCTCACTCTGTGACTCATCAAGGGTAATCAGTAGAAAAAAATGATCAATAATAGTTGCTACTCTGTTAGTACAAGAGAAAAATCTATGTATATTTTATTACCCATTGGACAATAGACACTGACTTTATAAACAGTAATTATTGTTCATTGGTTAAAGTATACTAGAAATTATACAGTGTGTACCAATAGAAATTGGTCAACAAAAATAGCAACCAATAGGAATCAAGTTAGTAAATATTCAACCAATAGAAATTGGTCAAGAATAATGGCTTGACTCTTTAAGGACCAATAGGAAACAAGCTATTAAACAAATTTAGACTTCTTGAAATTTATTGATTCTATGGTGAAGGAGAAGAGCAAATTGCTCTAAATGACCAATTCACTTTGTGAAATTCACGTAGAAAGCATAAGTTGAACAAAATGAAGACTAGTCAATATTGATAGCTTTTCTTTGTTGTATTCCACGGCTAAGCAAGTTTTTGTGTGAGGCAAATATCACAATTCAATTCTTATCACCTTTTATTAATTGAGCCAAGTAAGACAAGTCAATTTTGGTGGCTTTTTTTCATGTGCATTTACGACAATGCATGCCTTTAGGAAGGCAATTTCTACACTTCAATTCATTTTCATTTCTCTATGCATTTACGGTCATGCATTTGGAGAAAACAAAACCAACAATATTTATCTCCTCCTCTCAAAGTGATTCACAGCCATGCATAACAAAAAGGAGATTTGTTTTCATTTAATCAAAGTCTTCACTTTTCTCCAAAACTATCAAATAAGCAAAGCTCTCAAATTTTCCTTCTCTTTTTCTTTTTCAACCTTACGGCCTCCACACCTAATTCCACCATTCACTCTTCTATAATTCTAAACTACCTTATATCTTGCTTTCTTACTTCATTTCAAGATACTTTGTAGTTGAAACCTAAGCTTGAATCATCCATTTTTTATCTTGTTCTTCAAAGCCCAAGTTTGAAGCCTTGAAGGTAGGGTTCTTTAATCTTCATGTTTCTATCCATTTCAAAGTTCTAATCATGATTTTAATCCATGATTATTTTAGTTTAGAGCCTTAGGTATTAATATTGCATGTTTTCTTTGATTTTCAAGAAGCTCTTGGTGGAGAAAGTTTACTTGAAGGAGACATACAAGGAACTTGTGGACTACATCTAAGGTAAGAGGGAGATTACCCTCATCAACCATGTGTTGGTGGTGAGGAGTGGACTTGTATGTGTGTGAGAATCCATAAGGATTCATTTGTGTGGATTGTTTTTAAAAGCTTTCTTAGTTGTGATTTGTAATGATATGCATGTCTATAAGCTTTGAATATATTGTATGTGTTAGTAAATGCATGAATAATTAGTAGGATGTGAATGACATGTTAAGGTTTGCATGAGTGTTCCAAAGAACACAAATCCAAGGCTCACGACCTCACCACAAAAAGGGAACCAAAATGTTCTCAACAATTTTCCAAAAGAGTAATTTAATTGACTTAGGTAAATTGATAAGATACAAATTGATTTAGAGCAAGAAAAATGAACTTAAAGATCAAATGACAAATTTTGTGGATTTCGGCCAATATGCCAAATTTAAATGTTTTTAGTTTATAAAATTGTTTTCAATCAAGGTTAAGTAAGAATGCCAAAAGGAATTTTATTACAATGAGTTTTGAGGAATAAAAATGATTAGATTAAGTTTAAAGAGCTAAAACTAAGAATTTTACCATTTATAAGAAAATACAGTAGCTTTGGTGAAATTTCTAACGTAGAGCTCACTTTATGTTTTGAAGCACGTTAGTGGTTTTCAAAAGTGTAATTAATTGGTTGTAATATAAACAAAAGGATTTTTGACAGCAAATCTAGAAAACCATTATTATAGATTTTCTAAGTAAAATACTGTCAGTTTTGTTAAAAATAGACAAATAAGATAAAAAAGATATCCAATATATTGTATATGGTATGAAAAATATCCTACGTAGTTTAAACATATTAAATATTATTGCTATTTAATTTAAATAGTGATTTTTAAGGAGTTCGAACAAAAAAAATGATTTAAAAGTCTTACGCGATTGAGAAAACGATTTAAAAATACTACGCGATTTGAAAACATTAGTAAAAATGATGAAATTATGAAAACGCGATAAAATTTCTACGCGATCGATGAAAACAACAAGTTTTGCGGTAGGGCCAAAGTGGTGGACCCGGACATGTGGAAATATGGTACTGTCAAGTGGGACATACTATATGTTGGAATTTTGAGGTTAAGGGTATTTATATAATTATGGTTCATATATATGCATCAAGTGGGTATGCATAGTCGATGGCTGTGATGGCTTTTGTTATTTAGGAATGAATGAGAGCGGGATAGTGCGATCCAGGTGGGTGATCTACTGGGGACGTCAGGACGCGGTTATTCATGGTGATGTAGCATTGCAACGCACTGGCGTATTGTCCTGACGAATACTATTTATGTCTCGCGTCTAGCTTAGACTGTCATATGTGGGTGATAGATCTTCTGGACTATTCATATCTGAAATTTGTTTAGCTCCATGGAGTTGGAATATGGTGCATTGTGCATATGCATTGTCTGTGTACATATTGTTGTGGCGTTGTCGAGGTACATTTTATGGTGACATAATCATTATACATGTATATTATAGATATTGTTGTTGATATACTGTTGATGTTTATATTATTGTGAATTATTATGCATGATGTGACAATATGGTTTATTGTATCAATTGTTTTATCTGTTATGGTAATATTATTGTTGTTCATTTTATTACGATATATGTTTATTAGAATTAATTATAAATTGATAACATGATTATACTTGTGATATTTGTGTATATGGAATGACCTCGTCATTCGTATCATTCTTTGCTACTATCCTGGTATTGGTGAAAGGGGATCTCATCTCTTTGCTATATTGTTTGTTGTGTTTGTATGGTTTAAATTTGTATAGTAGGTGAAACGAGTTTCTTACACCTACTGGAGGAAATATTCTGAAAATTTGAGGATGACATCGAGGAGTGATCTTCTAGACTTCAATCGGATGTAGTTGGTGAAGAAAACAGAACATGTATGTTTAGTTTTCTCGTTAGTGTTTTTACCGTGCTATTAGTAGTACCCGTCATTGGGTTTGCTACTGTTTCTCTGAGTCTGTAAATTTTATGATTTAAATTGTTATTGAATATTTTGTGGTATATATAATATGTGTATTAATCGGTTCAATTTAATTTCTGTTTTACTTATGATTTTTGGTAAGCTTATGTTTCCGTGGAAAGAAATTTTAAAAATTTATCTTTTAGAACTCAAGGTTTTTATAAAAAATGATTTTCAGGTTTTAAGTTTTTCGTATAAAATGTGATACCCTGTGGAGGGTGTTACAACCCACACCTTCAATAAATTCAATGCTCAATTACCCCTTTCAGGTGGATAAGACATTCATTATTTTGGCTATGGCATGCTGTATGGGCAAACGTGTATTAGGCTCAAAAAGGCAACACAGAGGAAACAAACATCTTTTGGTTGGCTATCTGGCTATTGGCTTAACAACAAAACTGTCTTTATCATGTCCATGCATTGTGCAAATCACGACATGCAAATGAGATTCAAGCAAAGCTAGGAGAATAGAAAGTCACAAGCGACCTCTCATCAAAGCAAAAATGTTGAAGGCTCAAAAGAATTCCCAAGGATTAATTATGAAATCCAATCACAAAAATTACCAAGTATATTAACAACAAGCTATAAGATTCATGCATGGAAGTCATAGTCCTCATTCAAGTACCACAATCTAACAAATAAATCCACAAAGCTTTCAAGTTGTCCTAACAGGTAGTGCATGCATGGTTGACTCACCTTACAAAGATACTATCAAACATGGGAACCCACAAAAGTAAACTCCAAACAGTTCAGCATTGGCTTGACTCATGAAAATGCAAGACTAATGAAAATGCAAAACAATAAAAATAAAAGAAAATAAAAATAGAAACTCTTTTTCGTAGATCAATCATCGCTGCTCTCACTGTCGTCTCCACCAGGCTCAGCTCTGCCTTCACTCTCTAAGTCCTACTCCGGAAGTGGAATGCTACCTAGGGCATATGGATCAACATTAAGCTAGACAACTAGATTCCTTAGCATCACTTCTAGCACTTGGCTCGACTGAACCATATAGTTCTCGATTCGTCGGAGGCGATGCTTAACTCCATTGGAGGAAGGTTCAGGGCGTGGACGAGGTGGTCTAGCTGCACGAGCTCGAGCAGCTGGAGGAATCTGAGTAGGGTCATCCTCTTACAAGTAACGATTGATCATGGCCACGTCCACAACTGGAGCTGGCCTGATTGAGACATCACCACTGATCTCCACCCCAGCTGCCCGGCAAAGCTGCATGATAATGCTGAGGTACCATAATCGAGACCATTGGGTCCTATTCTGTCCTAGAGTTTGAATGTTATGGGAGATCAGTAAGCCCACATCCATTAATCTTCCAGTAATAATGGCGAAAATCAGTAGTGCCCGGTTTCTCATCACCTCTTGATGGTGAGAGTTGGGGAAGAATCCTGCCTCAGAAAATGTGCACCAAGCCTTGGGAATTGGGAGCAGATCAGACTTCTTCAAAAATTTAGGGTAGCCTCCCGAGTCAAGTTCCCACTGTGACCCCTACTTGCATATGGCTCGTAGCACTAGGTTAGGGTTTAATGCTTTTTCTTCAACTTTGTGTAACCACAATGGCCCACTTCTTCGGGTATCTCCAAAAATCGGTCTAGAGTTTGCGCATCAAATAAAATGCGATGACCCCGAACGTATGACTCAAATTTGTTGCGGTCATCATCCTCTGACCGAAATGCATTTATATAGAATTCTCGAACAATGGAAGCAGACCCATCGACCGGAAATCTGCAAAGCTTGGACCAATTTCTCCTTAGGATTTGGTTGAAGATCTCATCATATTCACTGTTTACCAGTATAATGCCGCGCTCTGACATGAAACCCCAGTTATAGAGGATGTCGATGAGGCATTTTTCATGCTCTGCCGACAGAAATAAATCAGCATTACAAGCTAGCTATTGGCATGAGCTCTCAGCCTGGGTCTTGCATTTACACGTAGGTTGAAGCTTAGGTGCCATGAATCTAGATGACAAGGAAGCATTAAGGGAAAACCCTAGTGCAAAAATGAGAGTAAGTGCATGAGGAAGGGGGGTTGATGGGTTGTGAAGAAAAGAAAAGGAAAAGGGAGAGGGAGTGGGGTACAAAGGGAGAGGGTGAAAAGGGAAAGGGGAAATGGAGAGGGGAAATGGAAGATAGAGAGAGAGAGAGACGTAAAAGGATTGGAGAAGGGAAGAGGGAGATGAGGGGAAAAAATGAAGGGGAAAAGGGAAGGGTTCTACGTTTAAAATGCAGAACCTGATATGGCCACCTAGGAGCTATGTTCGCAGCGCCTAGGCGTTGAGGTTTTTTTTTTACAAGCGCTGGCGCTAAATCCCAGCGTCTAGACGCTAGTGTGCCAGAAAGGACGTGCCAAGGGCGCCTAGGCGCCCTGTGTACAATGCCTGGGTGCTGTATAGGCAGAGAAAAATTCATTTTTTTTTGTATAGCGCCTAGGTGCTACAGAATAAGCACCTGGGCGCTCTGACTGCAAAACTAAAACTTATGCAAACCTATTTCTGACCCTGTTTCATAGTAAAAGTTCCCCAACCTAGCTCTTCTTCACTTGTTTTTCACTCCAAACCATTTCAACCAGCATCAATTAATAAAAACAGGGTAACAAACCAAAATCATATCCAACCTGGAATAATTAATCAAAAGCAAAACAGTAAAATGTAACAAGAATGAAAGAAAGCAAAACCAAGCTTGGGTTACCTCCCAAGAACGCTTGTTTAACGTCCTGAGCCTGACGTTTTGTTGCTTTAAGTGGAGATCAAGTTGATGGACTCCCTTCTCCGCTCAACATCTCCCCCAAAGTAGGGTTTGAGCCTCTGTCCATTCACCTTGAAGCTTCTATCTGAGTTCAGATCCTTCACTTCCATTGCACCATTAGGGAACACTTGCTTGATCACAAAAGGTCCTGACCATCGAGATTTGAGTTTTCCCAGAAACAACTTGAATCTTGAGTTGAATAACAGCACTAGTTAGCCTTCCTGGAATTCTTTATGAATGATCCTTTTGTCATTCCATTTCTTAGTATTCTCCTTGTAGATTTTGGCTTTCTCATAGGTTGAGTTCTGGAATTCTTCAAGTTCATGGAGCTGCAAGATCCTTGACTCTCCCGCTTTGGCCAAATCAAAGTTCAAGTACTTTGTTGCCCACAGTGCCTTATATTCCAATTCAAAAGGTAAATGGCATGCCTTGCCATAAACCAATTGGAACAAAGACATACCAATTGGAGTTTTGAAGGTTGTCCTATATGCCCAAAAAGCGTCATCCAACTTCATTGCCCAATCCTTCCGAGAGGAGTTAACTATTTTCTCCAGAATTTGCTTCAATTGGCGGTTAGACACCTCAACTTGGCCACTTGTTTGTGGGTGATATGGGGTGGTAACTCTATGGTGAACATTGTACTTTTTCAGTAAAGTCTCCAACTTCCTATTGCAGAAATGGGTTCCCTCATCACTCATCAATGCTCTAGGCACCCCAAACCTTGAGAAAATGTTCTTCTTCAAGAAATCGATCACCACTTTTGCATCATTGGTTGAGGTTGCAACAGTTTCCATCTATTTTGATACATAGTCGATAGCCACCAAGATGTAAACCTTAGAAAATGAGGAGGGAAACGGGCCCATGATGTCAATACCCCAAACGTCATATACTTCAACTTCTAATATGAGATTTTGGGGCATCTCATTCCTCTTTGATATGTTCCCGGTCTGTTGGCATCTATCACATCTCTTAACATGAGCAAATGTATCCTTGAAGAGTGATGGCCAGAATAACCCGGATTGTAAGACCTTCGCTGCTGTCCTATCTCCATTGAAATGTCCACCATACCCAGAATTGTGACAATGCCACAGAATTTGTTCTTGCTCTTCCTCAGGCACACATCTTCTCAATAGACCATCAACACCTCTCTTGTACAGAAATGGTTCATCCCACACATACAACTTTGCTTCATGAAAGAACCTTTTCCGCTGTTGTGAGTTGAAGTCCACGGGAATCACCTTGTCAACCTTGTAGTTGGCTATATCGGCATACCATGGCAAGCTTACCACGGTCAATAACTGCTCATCAGAAAATTGATCATTGATTGGTCTTTTCTCTCATTTTTATCTGCACTTTCTAATCGAGATAAGTGATCAGCTACAGAATTCTCGGTTCCTTTCTTATCTTTTATCTCCAGATCAAACTCTTGAAGCAATAGAATCCATCGGATAAGCCTTGGTTTCAAATCTTGCTTGGCGAAGAGGTACCAGACAGCTGCATAGTCTGTATACACAATCACTTTGGAACCCACCAAGTAAGAACGAAACTTGTTAAATGCATAAACAACAGCCAATAACTTTTTTTCTGTAGTAGCTTAATTAAGTTATGCAGCATTTAAGACATGACTCACATAATAAATCACATGCAATGACTTATCTTTCCTTTGACCTAGAACAACATCTACAGCCGTGTCATTTGCATCACACATAATTTCAAATGGCAAACCCCAATCGGGTGCAGTTACAATTAGTGCAGTGGTCAGTTTATACTTCAAAGTGTTAAAAGCTAACATGTATGCCTCATTAAAATTGAATGGAGCATCTTTCACTAGGAGATCACTGAGAGGTTTAGCAATTTTTGAAAAATCTTTTATGAATTTCCTATAAAAGCCAGCATGCCCCAAAAAACTACGAATGCCCTTTACATTAGTGGGAGGGGGAAGTTTTTCAATAACTTCAACTTTGGCATGATCAACTGCAATCCCTTGGTTAGAGATGCAGTGCCCTAAAATGATCCCCTCTCTCACCATGAAATGGCATTTTTCCCAGTTTAAAACCAAGTTTGTTTCTTCACATCTTTTTAAAACCAAAGACAAATTATGCAAGCATATATCAAATGAAGAACCAAACACAAAGAAATCGTCCATGAACACTTCGATATGTTTTTCAATCATATCAGAGAAGATGGACATCATACACCTTTGGAATGTAGCTGGTGCGTTGCAAAGTCTGAAGGGCATCATTTTGTAAATAAACACTCCATAAGGGCATGTAAATGTTGTTTTCTCCTGATGCTTTGGAGCTAAAGCAATCTGGTTGTAGCCGGAATATCCATCCAAAAAGCAATAATATTTATGCCCGGCCAACCGCTCTAACATCTGGTTAATGAAAGGAAGTGGGAAATGATCATTCCTTGTTGCATCGTTCAACCTCCGATAGTTATTACATACCCTCCATCCCGTAACTATCCAGTGGGTATCAATTCATTATTTTCATTCATAACCACTATTGTCCCGCCCTTTTTAGGCACAACTTGGATGGGATCCGAGATAGGGTAAATAAGCCCAGCATCAAGAAGCTTGAAAACCTCCTTACGAACCACTTCTTTCATGACCGGATTAAGTTTCCTTTGTGGCTGCACTACTGTTTTATGATTTTCTTACATGAGTATTTTATGCATGCACAAAGAAGGACTTATTCCTTTCAAATCACCGATCGACCATCCAATGGCCCTCTTATGATCCCGTAACACCCTCAACAATTTTTCTTTTTCCATTTGGCTCAATCCAGCATTGATGATGATAGGGTAAGAATTATGCCCACCAAGAAAGGCATATTTTAAGTGTGTGGGTAATGGTTTGAGCTCAACCTTTGGCACTTCATCTCTTTTTGGTTGGGTTTCATCTTCTTCTCTCACTAATTCCTCCCATTCTGGTTGTTCATCTTTTGGATAGGGGGTGAGTTTTCCAACTAGCTAAGTATTTCTTTAATCGTCGGATCATCATCTTCATCAACTTTCACTTTTGATTCAACAAGTACTTTTTCAAGAAGTGAAGAGAGGTTGCCTTCCCTATAAGACTTGGAGGTAATGGAGTCACATACATCAATGCTAAAACATGCTTCTCTATCTCTCGGCTGCTTCATAGCTTCAAAGACATTAAAAGTGATGGCTTCCTCATGGACCTTTAATGTTAAAATCCCATCCGCCACATCAATGAGAGCTCTACCAGTTGCAAGGAACGACTGACCCAAAATCAAAGGAATGTCTCTATCTTCTTCCATATCAAGAACAATGAAGTCCACCGAGAAGATGAATTTGTCTACTTTTACCAAAACATTTTCAATTACTCCATAAGGATGCTTCATAGCCTATCCGCAAATTGAAGAGTTACCATGGTGGGCTTTATTTGGCTGATCCCCAATTGCTTGAAAATGGACAATGGCATGAGACTAATGTTTGCACCAAGATCACATAAAGCTTTCCCAAATGTTCTATCACTAATAGTGCACGGAATTGAGAAACTTCCAGGATCCTTAAGCTTAGGAGGAAGCTTCTTTTGAAGGATTGCATTGCACTCTTCCGTAAGCATAATGGTCTCTTCATTTCCAATCCTTCTCTTCTTAGACGACATATCCTTCATGAATTTCACATAGAATGGCATTTGTTCTAGAGCTTCGGCAAACGGTATATTGATTTGTAGCTTGTTAAACACCTCTAGAAACTTCCCAAACTATTTTTTTATCATGCTCCTTCTTGAGTCATTGAGGGAATGGCAACTTGATAATTGGGGTGGCATCTTTACTTCTTACTCCTTTGGTGACTCCTTTTCACTAGAGTCATTGGACAAAGCACCTTGAGATACTTCAACTTCTTCATGAGGCACTTCTTTACCAAGTTTCTCAACTTTTCCTTCACTGTTCTTCTTCTTCCTTGATTGAGGTTCAATTACTTTCCCACTCCTAGTTGTTATGGCTTTCACATGCTAATTTCCTCTAGGATTTGGGACCGTGTCACTTGACAAGGAACCTGGAGGTCTCTCTGAAAGTTGTTTTGCAAGCTGGCCCAGCTAAGTTTCTAGATTACGGATTGAAGAATCTTGATTTCTAAATCTGGCTCTTGTCTCTTACATAAAATCAGTAGTGGTTTTAACAAAAGATGAAGTTTGTGTAGCCAATTTCTCTAAGGCTAACTCCCAAGAAGCCTTCTTCTCATTAGATTGAGGTTAGGAAGATGAAGGACCTTGATATGATAATTGTTGAGGGTGTCCTTGATATCACATCTACTGTCTTGGTTGAGCTTGATTTCCTTGATTACTCTACAAAAAATTTGGGTGATTCCTCCACCATGGGTTGTACGTGTTGGAGTAGGGATTATTCTGTTGCCTTAGAGGATTGTTCATGAAGTTTACTTGCTCTTGAGCTAGAGTTCCAAACATATTTCCTGGACAATCGACACTCCTGTGTTCACCTCCACAGAAATCACAAGCCAAAGGAGCATTGCTCATCGCATTCATACTAAGAGTGTCGACCTTTTTTGTGAGATTCTCAAGTTGTTGAGTCAAAATCTTGTTTTGAGCTAACAGTGCATTCATGGAATTAATCTCTAAGTACCCTTTCTTTACTACAACTCTTTCCCTATTCCTCTGGTAGTCATTATTGGTCATCATCTCAAACAACTCCCAAGCTTCCTCTGGAGTTTTATAATTCAATGCCCCACCTACTGCAACATTAACCATTGCTCTGGTTTGAGGTAGCATGCCATTATAAAAACTTTGCACTTAGATCCAGAAGTCAAAACAGTGATGTGGACACTTCCTCAGTATTTTATTATATTTGTCCCAAGCCTCACTGAGAGATTCCCCATCATGCTGTCTGAATGAAGTGATCTTGCTTCTCAACTTTGCAGCTTTGAACGGAGAAAAATATCTTGTTAAAATTTTTGGACTAAGATAGCCCAAGTAGTAATGCTTCCCCTCGCCAATGAGTCCAACCAATTCTTAGCTTTGTCCCTCACGAAGAAAGGAAACAATCTTAGACGAATAGCATCTTCACTCACCCCATTGAGCTTCACAGTATCACAAATTTGTAAGAAACCCGCTATATGTGCATGTGGGTCCTCATTATCAAATCCTCCAAACTGATTGTTCTGAACTAAATGGAGTAGAGCTGGCTTCAATTCAAAATTATTTGCTTGAATTGGAGGTCTTGTTATGCTTACTCCACACCCATCCATGTTAGGAATAGAGTAATCCATGAGAGTCCTAACAGGTGGTTATGGTGGTGGAAGATCTACATTTTCTCCATTGTTTGCCATGTCTTCAACAACTGCTTAAGTGCCACCCAAATTCTTTCTTTTTTCTCTGGTTTGCTTTCTCAAAGCTCTTGCGGTTCTTTCAATTTCATAGTAAAAAAGAAAGTTATCCGGATGAATGGTACCTCGTATACACTAGAGACACAATATTAGAACGAAAATAACTCAATGAAATAAATAAATTAAAGAAACTAAACACTAGAATGAATAAATGAAAGAGAAATTGTTTAAACTAGTGGCTGATATTACCGATATTGGTAAAATCGATCCCAGGCAACGGTGCAAAAAACTTGATGGGACCATGGCAAGTGTACCAGATCGTTAAGTAATAAAAATGGTGAGAAACCGGATATCATTCTCAAGGATCGATGGCCAAATACCAATTCACGAAATTAGCTACTATTTAAACCAAGATTTGGATCAAAGTGAGCTCTAATAATAAAACAAGAGAAACACATGAACTCATGCAAAGACAATATTTTTGGATTTTTATAATTGGCAAATTAACAAAAACCTGTATGCAAAACGATTGAAATTCAGTTTATGAAAGAGTTGGGATCAAGCTTTATTTGATTTCACTTGTTGCATATCAATTGAAACTAATACAAGCTACTATTCCTATTTTGTCACAGAATTCTCTAAGATACTCAACTCCTAATTCCTTAGGTAGTTAACCCTTTGTTTCCAATTAAAAACCCTAATTCCTTAGGTAATTCTAAGAGATAACAAGCGTTAGGATTTAGAATTCAATAAGGTAACGAGTATATCAATTACTATTCCTAGCCTAGAGATAAGCAAGGTTCATAATCTCATAGCACAATTATACATCAAATTTCTATTCAACATATAATTCTAAAATTGTTTTAAAGAGAATCAATCCTTAGAAAGTATTAAGAGAAGAGATCATAAACTCAAAATAGAAATAACAACTTATATTAATTGAATCCAATATAAAAAACAATCAAGATCCATCAAAATCCACTTAATCCCAACAAAGGGAAATTTAGCTATACATGGCAACAATGATAAAAACTAGAATAAGGGAACAGAATAGAGAAAAGTCCATAGACAAGTGAAGATCCGATTCGTTTCCACGATTACTTCTCTTCAGAAAACCCAAGAGCTCTCTAGAATAAGGTTGGTTCGTGCCTTCTTGCCTCCTCTGCTGACTACCCTATAAAATTAGGTCAGAAATGTGAACTTATACTCTGTTATGGGTGCCTAGGCGCTGAGTCTGGAGCGCCTAGGCACTGGATGTCCAGCACGTCCTTTCTTTCATAATTCAGAGTGCCTAGGTGCTTCGTCTTGAGCGCCTGGGCGCTAAACATCCAGGGAGAGTTTTCTGAAGTCTTCAAGGGCGCCTAGGTGCTAATTTTGTAGCGCCTAGGCACTTAGTATACATCAAATATGCACTTCATCTTCCTTCAAGGCTGTTAGTCCACTTTTCTTAAGTGTTTCTCTTGGTGCCTACAATTAAAACAACAATAATTAAGCTAAGGCACCAATGATTCAAATCAAAATGAACTCAATCTAACAAAATAAAATGGATCAACTCAAAAGATAAAATAAAACTGTCTTAAGGTCAAAACAACGTCAAAAGTTAGGCTTAAGCGGTGAAATCCACTCAAAAGGTTTTGGAAAAACAAATAATCTAACAGATTATCAATTCTATTTTGATGTCTTTCCAATATGATATTGAGCAAACTGTGTGTATTATGTTAGTGATTGAGTGAATTTGTAACTGTTATTGACTTGGTGATTTCTCTATTATAGGAAGGGCTCCAAACAAGTGGATATATGGAGCATTTGAGCTAAAATTAGAAGAGAAAGCCAAAGAAGCATTCTGGCAGCTGACACCACGACGCAAGCATATCAACGCCGCAGCATAGTGAATCCCCTGCATCCAGACAGAGAGCTACGAAATTTGCATGCCGCGGCGTGGTGACCTAATTGTATGCACGCCGCGGCGTAGGCATGTTAATGTCGCAACGTGACTCTATTTTCCTGGGCCTATAAATACAATTTTAGCATATTTTATGAGAGAGCTTTGGAGGTTTTAGAAAAGTTGAGAATGTAACTTCATTTCTGGGTAGATTAGAGGCCTAGGGAGCCAAGGTTAGAGGTCATCTTCCTTATGGAGGATGATTCAAGTATAGAAGATCACATCTATGAGCTTCCTTCCTTCTCCTTTAGTTTTCTTCTCTTTCCTTATCCTTTGAACATTGATTTTGTGATAGATTTTCATGTTCAATGATGTAGCTGAGCTGTTTTTAGGGATTACTTTGGATCTTTCTATGAATATTGATGTTTATGTATTATTTTGAGTATATATTGATGTTTGGTTATGTTCAATCATATAGATCTTAATGCTCTTAATAGTTTGATCAGCTTTTAAGTGATTTGATGAAATTTGATGAACCTAGACATAAGAATTTGGATTTGAGATCATATGTATAGTTGATGCATGTTTGATGAGTTCAATTGGCTTGGATAAGTTGATTAGTTAATGGGATAGAAATATACCTCTTAGCCATGTATAGTGTGTGTTTGAGAATAGATCATTCATTAGTTGATTTCACTTTGGTTCTCATGGAAGCATAGTGAGCTAGGTGAAGAAGATATGGTTAATTGACCTAGACATAGGCTTTTAACTAAATCAGATTCTCAAGTTAACTTAACTCATTCATCTATGTTGCTTGAAGGGTTTCATGTCATTGATTGAAGTAGAGGGTGACGAAGGATTCCCTAAATATCTAAATCATTATGATTTGGTTTGATTTAATTTGAATTGATTTGATTTGATTTAGAAATCAAATTTTATGTTTGGAACTTTTAAAAAAAAAAGATTTGAATTGATTTATAAATCAAATTTTGTGTTTAGAATTCATTAAAATGAGAATTAATTTGATTTTATTTTATTATTTTACATTTTAACCCTTATGAAAAGTAGTTAGATGTAGTTATTAAGGATAAAATAGTCTATTTATTTCAAATCAAATCAAATCCTAACAAATTCTATCAAAATTGATAGAATTTCTAAAACAAAAGGAATGAAATCCATGTGATTTTAGAAATCAAATCATTTCTTATTTTTTAACATTCCAAACACAAAATTTAATTAAATTTGATTTACAAATCAAATCATTTCCTATTTTATTACATTCCAAACACACTCTATGTTTATTTTCATTTATCGCTTTTAAGTTTTAGATTAGTTTTACTGCACTTTTTCCTATTTTTATATTCTTGAATAGAACTAGATAAGCTATTAGTTGATACTTAGTATTGGAAGCTAATCATCCTTGTGGGAATGAACTTTTACTCTGTATCTATATTACTTGAATGACCCGTACACTTGCGGCACACAAATGGTCTAACAGAAGACTTGCTTCTTATTGGATGGTCATAAAGATGCTCATGATGATGTTTAGATATTTGATTCATAAATATATATCTAGATATTTTGTGATAGTTATTACCCAACGGACAAAAGCTACTGCTTATAAACCAATAGTTATTGTCCAACAGACAATAGCTTCAACCAATGGATAATATAATAATATAAAATCACTATAAAAGAAAATTTCAAAAATTGTTCCCAGGTTCATTTAGTAAGATCCGCCGATCCCGAATCAACAATCCAAAATTTGCCAACCCCAGAAAAAATTTATTTTTCCAAACCCGCTCCGGGCCCACATATAGCTCGAAATAATATTAAAATATTCAATATTCCAAAAAATTCCAGAAAAATTCTCAAAAATCACAAAAATTATAAAACTCATTTATGTAGAAAAAATAAAATTTGGAGTGTTACATTAGTCATTGATTATTAATCCATCATGCTCTTATAAAGATCAATTTTTCTATAGTATGTAAATTAAACACAACAAATTAAATAATCAATTACCATTAAGCACATAGCCAATAACATGCTTACTTTCATAATATATAGACAATTTAAAACATAGAAAGCATACATAGTCAAAGAATACCATATTATCAAGAAAAATGCAAGGTAGTGAGTAAATGGTGTAAAAAGAATAAACATAATCATGTGTTATATATAATATTTAACTTTTACTAAGTATGCATGATTCTATCTATAACTCCAAAAATTGTTTGTTTCATAATAAATAATCATTTTATAATATTTGTGATTTTTGTGAAATTTTGTAGATTTTTTTGCAAATGTAGATTATTTTAATATATTTCTCGATTTACGTACGCACTGAGCAGAGTCGGGAAAATGAAATATTTTTCCCGAGGCTGAAAAATTTTGAACTGTGGAAACGTTGATGAGGGATCTTACTAAACCTAAGGTCATGTACAGTTTACGAGGTTTGCATTTTTTGATATTTTTATCTGATAAATAAAAATCGCAGTACGTTTTATTATCCGTTGGACAATAAATACTGATTTTTGTTAATTATAATATTTGTCTATTGGATAATAGCTTATAGTAAAATGTTTATTATATTTTCAAGAGTGTCAACTTTATGTCATATCACTTTGACTTTGCAAAAAGTAAAGAGTTGGCTTCTTGAAGAAACTTTGTTTTTGGCTTGTTGGAGAAGCCAATTTCACCAAGCTTGCAAGAGAAACTTCCCCTCTCTCCTCCATGAAGCTCGACGGCAATAGGAGAGAAATGTGACAAAATTTTGTCACATTTCCACTAATATCACTTAATCAATTTCACTTTTCAAAAATCCCAAAACCTTTCTATCACTTTCTCTCTCTACCTTTCTCTTCTCTCACTTTTTCTCGCACACTTTCTTCTTCCTTCTTCCTCTTCTCTTCCACGGTAATCACCCTCATTTCCCCTCCGTGGTTTGCTTAATTTCAAGCAACCACTTTCCTTGAACCAATATTTCCTTTGAAGCTTTTACATATCTTATTAGAACCATCTACAAAGAACTCAACTTTTCCTCTCCATTTTGTCCTTTCTTCCATGGCCAAGACACCCAATTTTTTCCATCCACTTTTCTTTCCTAAACAACCTTGTTTCCTACATCTTCTTATAATCTTAAAGATTTTCTCTTTTGTGACCAACACATAGATCTATCATTTTCATCATCTTCCATAAAGCTCTAAAGTTTGAAGCTTTGAGGTAAAAGTTCATGACTTTTCCATTTTTTTCCTTCTCATTTTCGTCGTCCTTGGTCACCTTGGTGATCAAGGACTCCTTTTACAAGCTTTGATTGTTGATTTTTATGAGATGGACTTTCTAGGGTCTTGTGGTGGTGAAGGACAAATTTCAAGTGCAAAAAGGAGCTTGTTTTCTTGTTTATCTCTTGGGGTAAGAGGGAGATTTATCCTCTTCAACCACTCATGGTGGTGAGCAAACAAATCTTGTGTGTATATGTGGATTTAATCCTTTGTTTGTATAATTTATATGCTTTGTGATTATTTGATTTTTTTGATTTCTATTGCTTTGAATAATATGTATGATTTATTAGAATAGAAATGTGAAATTTATTGATGGGTATGTTTTGGATGCTTGGAAGCATGTATGAAAGGCAAAATAATCTTTGTTCCTTGTGAGGTATAGCTCACGGCCAAGTGGCCTAATTTAAGGGTCCAAGATGAAATCATTGTGTTAATTTGGGACTAAAGAAATTTGGTGATAAGAAATTGATGAATATGTTAAAATTTTGGGGCTAGGAATCTTTGGTGGAGGTCTCAGTCAAGGGAAAAGAAGATGGGATATCCAAGATAAGTTTTGTGGTAATTTGGGATTTAGAAGCTTAGGTTAGAAATGAATTAATTAATAGTGAATAATGATTAAACAAGATGAAAATCTTTGGGTCCAATGGCCCTTAGGGTTCACAACCATATGAGGTAACCAAGACAATATATTTGGTATCAAGTGGGAACTTAAGCAATTAGATAATTTAGAAATATAATTAGGAACTCATAAAATGGATAAGAGGAAAAATAAATTTTTGACCTTATATTCAAGAGTGATTTTCGGGCAAGAGGTTAAAAATGGGTTTTTAACGATGGTTAAGGACTTCATAAATTGAGAGATTTAGTGATTTATAAAGTAAAGGATTTAAATCAAGAGGTTGTTCTAAAAGTAATAGAAAAAAGGTTTTAAATCAAGGTAGTATGGACTTTGTGAAAGATGTTTGAAAGTTAAGCCTAGTGGTGGCTATTCTTTATCTTGTGATGGATTTAATATTTTGTTGAGTTTAGTGGTGGCTATTCTGTATCTTGTGATGGATTTAATATTCTGGTGAGCCTATGGGTGGTTATTTTGTATCATGTGATTGTTTATTGTTCATGCATTGGATCATTGGTCATGCATTGAAAGTTCGGTGGACTATTTGTTAAGGCTGTGTGAGCCTAGGAGATGAATTACACCTTAGTGCGGGTACGAATAGACAACTATAGGTCACTTGTTGACCTTGGGAGCGTTGGGGTGCGGGTGTTCCATCATGGACAGTTGGTAGCTCCTCTGTGTCGTGGGATAAACCAATGCAAATGCACCGACGATCTAGACTGGGACACTGTCCTATATCGCGATCTTGTGAAGAATGTCTTGTATAAGCCATGTTGTGCAATTTGTTGATATTGAAGCACTTGATTTAAGGCTAACGAGATACAGACATGTTTCCTTGATCATTCTCTCCGAATCTGTGTTTAGCTCCATGGAGTAGGAAATTATTCTCATCGTGCATATGCATAGCTGGTCTATATACCATTGTGACATTTTTATAATTGTTTAATTCTCTGATACTTGATGAAATAATTATTTATTGAAATTGCCTCTTAAATTAATTTGTTAAATTAATAAGTAACTGATAGTATTATTTTGCCGACTGATGTCTAAAATTGTTGTTTATTGTATCTGGATGGTAGTACTATCCTTCCTATTTCTTTACTACCATATTAGTATTGAAGTAGGAGATCTCACCTTTTTGTTGTGTTATTTTGTGTTATACTACTTTACGCTTGATAAAGATCGGGGAGGGGGAAGACGAAGAAGGATTTCAACCCTTTTGACTGTGCTGATTCTCCTGTATTCGTGATGGAGTCGGATCGAGACTTTCTTGGTTATGTGAATGTTCTGTTTCATGGTGGTTCAGACGCCTAGAGGATAGACTGGGATTCGGAGTGCATTAGATACACGAGAGATATTTATGTGGTTGTTCGTAGGACCCGTGGTGGAGAACCTCTCTTTTCTCTGAATATTACCCTGCGCTTGGAGTTCGTCATGCCTATTCGGGAGCTGTGGGGTGATCTAAGTCGCATCCCTAGAAAGGAGTCTGTAGTGTTGTCTACTCGGACTCCTATTTGTAGAACAATGTCCTAGATGGAGCCTTCGTATGTTAGGGATGTTAGTGAGAGTCCCGAGGAGGATCGAGTGTAAGACATTTCTCTCCAGGTGTTTGCACTTGGACCATATCGAGTTTTTATTTAGTAGTTGTATTTATGTTTCTTTTTGTAATGTCAGTTTCAGGTTTTGTATGTACTTGATTAACCATGCTCTGTATATATATATATATATAATTTCTTTAAAATTTCTCTTGAAGAAAGATGTTGGAGTAACGTATTATACGTATATCTTTATTCATTGCTCATATTTTCTATATATACTTAACAGATTTATATTTAAAAAGTGCATCGTTGATTAGTAGCAGGCCTAAATTTAGTATCTGTGGTATAATGACGATTATACTATGGTTATTAAATTTGGGATGTTACATTAGTTGGTATCAGAGTAGTTCATCTTGTTGAGCTGGGCTATGGACTGACTATGCTTCGACATGTTAGAAGTTTCTTGGGTGTTATGCAATTCTTTGTCTCTTAGTTGAGATGTTGGGAAAGGAATGCATGACTTGTCATAGGTTGAAAGTTAATAAGTACTGTTACATAATTACATAATATTGAGGGTTGGCCTACTCGATATGTAATGTTCTGTATAGATAGGAAACTATGACTTCACCCAGGCATACTAAAGGAATAGGAGTTCTTATGGTAAGAAGTCCAGCTCGTATGACTGAACTCATTTAGAATTTGTTTGCATTGACATCTTTGTTGTGATACCTCTAGAGTTGTTTGAGCCAATGAGTTAGATAAAAGGTTATTAAATAGCACTTGCAAGGATTATGGATAGTGGAATCCAAGAGGTTTTGGAGAGCTAATTTTCTTAATTAAAGAATATTTGGTGTAAGTTTGGCTCGAGGAACTACTTTGGAGTTGAAGGCTTGCAGGAGATCGCACCATATAAGGCAGAATGAAGGAGCTCAAATTTGAGTCTATTGGGTTTGTGGTTAGATTTACCTTGTTGTGTTGTGTGACTCTTTGTGTTTGGTTTCCAAAAGAAGACATTATTGTTTGAGTTGATTACTTTTGGATTTTATTGTATTTCAGTTGGTTGGATTTGACGAAAAGTAATGGCACGTGGTAAAAGTGCTCATGTGGGCATAGAACAAGACAATGAAAGTATGGTTGCAGTTGTTGAAGCAGTACGAAGGATGGCAAATGTCATCGTACAATAGAGCCAGAGGGCTACCCAGCAACAGGAATCGGCAGCAGAAGCTCAGAACGTGTCAGAGTTTCGTCACAATAATCTGCCATAATTTAAAGGAGAATTTGATCCAGAGAAAGTGGATCTTTAGATCAAGGAGTTAGAGAAGATATTTCGAGGAATGGGATGTACTGACGATAAGAAGGTAACTAATGCTATCTTCATGCTTGTTGGAGATGCGAAAAACTGGTGGACTGGAACGCAGTGAATAATGGTAGTGGAAGGAAATGATGATCACATGGGAAGTCTTCAAGAACAAGTTTCTAGAGAAGTACTTTCCAGCCAGTGTGAGGCACGCTAACAAAATAGAGTTCCTTGGTTTAAAATAAGGGACCAAGACTGTTAGTGAGTATGTGGCAAGGTTTGAGGGCTTGTCAAAGTTCTCAGGGTATTTTTAGCTGTAACCTGATGAGGAGTGGAAACGTCAAAAATTTGAAGGAGATCCGAGACATGATTTGAAAAAAGTAGTGCTAACTTTGGGAATAGAGCAGTTCCCAACTCTGTTGGATAAGCATTGACGGATTAAGAAGTTAGACCAATTATGAAACATGAGAAACAGTAACCTTGAACCATCTCAGTTCCCAAAAGGAAATAGTAGTAATGTTAATCGTTCTCAACGAAAATTGTATTTTCGATCGCAGAGAAATCAACAGCAACAACAAACATATAAAGGAGGTGCTAGTAGCAGTAGATCCAATCAGACCATGGCATCTTAAACAATATGTAAGGAGTGTAGAAGAAGTCATGTAACAAGGCAGTGTATGTTCAAGGAAGTAGTCTGTTTCAAGTGCGAAAAGCCCGGACACATTTCTAGAGACTATGTTCCACCAAATATGAAATCTTCTGTTAGTGATGAATGGGTTTCAAGTTGAAGTTTTATTGAGGAAAATGAGCCCAATGATATATGTTATTATCTACTTTGGAAGTCAAAAGTAAGGAGAACGTGAATGTTACTCTTGTAATCAATGATTTTCTCATGTTAAGCTCCAGTGCTATCAGTTAAGGAGAGGGATGGAACTTCTCGACGATATATGAACTATCGCTAGTTGAACAAGATTACGATAAAAAATGAGTATCCTCGGAAAAAGATAGATGATTCGATGGATCAGCTAAAAGGGAGTCGCCACTTTCTCCAAGATAGATGTATGTTCTGGTCATCATCAAATTTGTGGGAAGTAGAGGATGTTCCCAAAACAGTTTTTCAAACACGCTATGGGCATTATGAGTATCTCATGATGCTGTTTGGAGTGACAAATGCTCCTGCCGTATTCATGGATTTCATGAATCAGATCTTTCGTCCTTATCTAAAGAGATCTGTCATTGTCTTTATCAATGACATTCTGATCTACTCTCGAAAATCAGAAGGAACATGCTGAACATCTCGGTATATTTCTCCAGATTCAGAAGAAGGAGAATTTGAATGCCAAGTTGTCAAAGTGCAAATTTTGGTTGGAGGA
Organism: Ormosia emarginata; assembly: GCA_029884605.1. Lineage (NCBI taxonomy): Eukaryota > Viridiplantae > Streptophyta > Magnoliopsida > Fabales > Fabaceae > Ormosia > Ormosia emarginata. The sequence continues at coordinate 1,889,057 of JAQQTP010000075.1, read as the reverse complement.
GGTTAAACTTTTGGGTCATGAGATTTCAAAGGAAGGAGTTGTTGTGGATTCACCAAAGGTTGAAGTAGTTTTTCAATGGGAAAGACCGGAGACCGTAACAGAGATTCATAGCTTATGGGATTAGTCGGCTATTATCGAAGATTCATCGAGAGATTCTCCAAGATAGTAGGACCTCTCACCCAGCTTACAAGAAAAGAATCAAGCTTTTCTATGGACCGACGCATGGGAGGGAAGTTTTTAAGGGTTGAAGAGACGTTCGACTACTTTGCCAGTTTTGATTCTACTTGATCCCAATGAACACTTTGAGGTGTTTTGTGATGCTTCACATCGAGGTTTAGGATGTGTACTGGTGTAGAATAGGAAGGTTGTGGCATATGCTACAAGGCAATCGAGAGTATATAAGAAGAACTACCCTACACGAACTTGGAGTTAGCGGTTGTGGGTTTGCATTGAAGATCTAGAGACACTTTCTACATGGAGCAACATTCAGCTTCTACAGTGATTATTAGAGTTAGAAATATCTAGTCAATTAGAAGGAGTTAAATATAAGACGTTACATAGACGACGATGTAAGACATCTTGTGCTGGCACCAAGACAGTGAGAGAATTGTGATTGGACACGAGCTTGCACAATAAGCAACGAATAAAGTTAAAATGACTCAAGAAAAGGTGTACACAACTCAGAGGAAGCGAATTGCATTAGTAGAGTCAATCTGGAATGATGTAATTGGAGATGCAATATGGAAGGTAGAGAACAAGATGAAGGAACAATACCCTCATCTATTCTAAGGTATGACAAAATTTCGAGGATGAAATTTCTTTTTAGAAGGGGAGAGTTGTAACACCCCAAAAATTGTTTGTTTCATGATAAATAGTCATTTTATAATATTTGTGATTTTTTTGTTTGTTGGACAATAAATACTGATTTTTGTTAACTGTAATATTTGTCCATTAGATAATAGCTTGTAGTGAAATGCTTATCATTTTTTTAAGAGTGTCAACTTTATGTCACATCACTTTGACTTTATAAAAAGTGAAGAGTTGGCTTCTTGAAGAAACCTTGTTTTTGGCTTGTTGGAGAAGCCAATTTCACCAAGCTTGCAAGAGAAGCTTCCTCTCTCTCCTCCAAGAAGCTCCACGGCAATAGGAGAGAAATGTGACAAAATTTTGTCACATTTTCGCTAATATCACTTAATCAATTTTACTTTTCAAAAATTCTGAAACCGTTCTATCACTTTCTCTCTCTACCTTTCTCTTCTCTCACTTTTTCTCTCACACTTTGTTCTTCCTTCTTCCTCCTCTCTTCCATAGCAATCACCCCCATTTCCCCTCCATGGTTTGCTTAATTTCAAGTAACCACTTTGCTTGAACCAATATTTCCTTTGAAGCTTTTACATCTCTTGTTAGAACCATCTTCAAAGAACTCAACTTTTCCTCTCCATTCTCTCCTCTCTTCCACGGCCAAGACACCCATTTTTGGCCATCCACTTTTCTTGCCCAAACAACCTTGTTTCCTACATCTTCTCATCATCTTAAAGCTTTTCTCTTTTATGACTAACACATAGATCTATCATTTTCATCATCTTCTATAAAACTCTAAAGTTTGAAGCTTTGAGGTAAAAGTTCATGACTTTTCTATTTTTTTCCATCTCATTTTCGTCGTCTTTGGTCACCTTGGTGATCAAGGACTCCTTTTCCAAGCTTTGATTGTTGATTTTTATGAGATGGACTTTCTAGGGTTTTGTGGTGGTGGAGGACAAATTTCAAGTGCAAAAAGGAGCTTGCTTTCTTGTTTATCTCTTGAGGTAAAAAGAAGATTTATCCTCTTCAACCACTCATAGTGGTGAGGAAATAAATCTTGTGTGTATATGTGGATTTACTCCTTTGTTTGTATAATTTATATTCTTTGTGATTATTTGATTTTATTTGATTTCTATTGCTTTGAATAATATGTATGATTTATTGGAATAGAAATATGAAAGTTATTGATGGGTATGTTTTGGATGCTTGGAAGCATATATGAAAGGCAAAATAATCTTTGTTCCTTGTAAGGTATAGCTCACGGCCAAATGGCCTAATTTAAGAGTCCAAGATGAAATCATTGTGTTAATTTGGGACTAAAGAAATTTGGTGATAAGAAATTGATAAATTGATGAAAATTTTGGGGTTAGGAATCTTTGGTGGAGGTCTCGGCCAAGGGAAAAGAAGATAGGATATCCAAGATAAGTTTTGTGGTGATTTGGGATTTAGAAGCTTAGGTTAGAAATGAATTAATTAGGGGTGAATAATGATGAAACAGGATGAAAATCTTTGGGTCCAATGACACTTAGGGTTCACGACTATGTGAGATAACCAAGACAATATATTTGGTATCAAGTGGGAACTTAAGCAATTAGATAATTTAGAAATATAATTAGGGACTCATAAAATGGATATGAGGAAAAATAATATTTCGACCTTATATTCAAGAGTAATTTTCAGCTAAGAGGTTAAAAATGGGTTTTTAACAATGGTTAAGGACTTAATAAATTAACTAATTTAGTGATTTATAAAGTAGATGATTTAAAACAAGTGATCATTCTAAAAGTAATAGAAAAAGGGTTTTAAATCAAGGTAGTATGGATTTGGTGAAAGATGTTTGAAAGTTAAGCCTAGTGGTGCCTATTATGTATCTTGTGATGTATTTAATATTCTATTGATCCTAGTGGTGGCTATTCTGTATCCTGTGATGGATTTAATATTTTGTTGAGCCTATGGGTGGCTATTTTGTATCATGTGATTGTTTATTGTTCATGCATTGGATCATTGGTCATGCATTGAAAGTCCGATGGACTATTTGTTAAGGTTGTGTGAGTCTAGGAGATGAATTACACCTTAGTGCAGGTGCGAATAGATAAGTGTAGGTCACTTGTTGATCTTGGGGGTGTTGGGGTGCGGGTGTCCCATCATGGACAGTTAGTAGCTCCTCTGTGTCGTGGGATAGACCGATGCAAACGCACCGATGATCCGGACTGGGACACTGTCCAATATCGCAATCTTGTTAAGAATGTCTTGTATAAGACATGTTGCATAATTTGTTGATATTGAAGCACTTGATTTAAGGCTAATGAGATACAGACATGTCTCCTTGATCATTCTCTCTGAATCTGTGTTTAGCTCCATAGAGTAAGAAATTGGTCTCATCGTGCATCTGCATAGTTGGTCTGCATACAATTGTGACATTTTTATACTTGTTTAATTATCTGATACTTGATGAAATAATTGTTTATTGAAATTGTCTCTAAAATTAATTTGTTAAATTAATGAGTAACTGATAGTATTATTTTTTTGACTGATGTTTGAAATTGTTGTTTATTGTATCTAGATGGTATTACTATTCTTCCTATTTCTTTACTGCCATATTGGTATTTAAGTAGGAGATCTCACCTCTTTGTTGTGTTATTTTGTGTTATACTACTTTACGCTTGATAAAGATATGGGGGAGGGGGAAGACGAAGAGGGATTTCACCTATTTTGTCTATGTTGATTCTCCTGTGTTTGTGATGGCATCGGATTAAGACTTTCTTGGTTATGTAAGTGTTTTGTTTCATAGTGGTTCAGACACCTGGAGGATAGACTGGGATTCAAAGTGCATTAGATACACAGGAGATATTTTTGTGGTTGTTTGTAGGAGCCGTGGTGGAAAACCTCTCTTTTCTCTGAATGTTACCCTACGCTTGGAGTTCCTCATGCCTATTCGGGAGCTGTAGGGTGATCTACGTCGCACCCCTAGAGAGGAGTTTGTAGTGTTGTCTACTCAGACTCTTATTCGTAGAACCATGTCCTAGATGGAGCCTTCGTTTGTTAGGGATGTTGGCAAGAGTCCCAAGGAGGATTAAGTGCAAGACATTTCTCTCCAGGTGTTTGCACTTGGACCAGATCGAGTTTTGATTTGGTAGTTGTATTTATATTTCTTTTTGTAATGTCAATTTCGGGTTTTGTATGTAATTGATTAACCATGTTCATATATATATATATACTATGTAATTTCTTTTGAAGAAAGATGTTGGAGTAGCGTATTATACGTATATCTTCATTCGTGGCTCATATTTTCTGTATATACTTAACATATTTATATTTGAAAAGTGCATCGTTGATTAGTAGTAGGCCTAAATTTAGTATCTGTGGTGTAATGACAATTATACTATGGTTATTAAATTCAGGATGTTACACAATCCTTTACCTAGGGCCTACAAGGAATATACCTCATATTCATTGTCTTTTTAAGTGAATGTGCATAAGAAGTAAAAACATTTGATACCTTGGCCTTGGTAATTAAGGAAACTCTTTTCCTTACCCATTGCTTCTCTTTTGGTGTTTTGAACTTTGCGAGTTCCATATTTTGTACTTGAGAAGCATTGGTTGAAGCCATCTTCCTTCTTTAACCTAAACTTCTACCATTGGGCTTTGGAAGCATTCTCCTTGATGATTCCTCTTTCCTTTGACCAATTTGCTCATCCTTTTGAGAAATTTTTGCATAGATGAAACACTAGGAGGACATTTTGGTACCCACTTCATTTTGGGTCCTTGAATGTTAGTACTAGGGCCTTTAAAATCTTTAGGAACCCATATCATATTATTTCTCATATAAGGATTTCTTTTATAATTGCGTAAATGAGAAATATGATTGGAAATAATTGAATTTAATGATGACTTGGTCCTTTGAAAATTATCTTTGGAAAACTTAAACTTTTTTTTGTTATTACATTCTATACTATTTTTGCCACAAGCCTTACTTGAATTTTCATGTGGAATAACATCAATTTCATTTGTATTAACAAACATGGAATGTAAACAATTAGAATCAGTAGCTTTAGCAAATTCGGAATATAAGTCATCAACTTGATTTTCTAAATCAATGCACTTTTTACAAGAAGTTGAGGTTTCACATTTCAAAGGCATTTCCTTATCAATAAAAGCATATTTATTTTTCAAAGTCTCAATTCTATTTTCAATAGAGGAAATATTTTCCAAACAAGATAAGTTTTTCTTTTCTAAAAACAATTCATCATACAATTCATCATATGCACATTGTAGCTCATCATAAGAAGGACTATAATCTAGTTTAGGATTATTTACCTCAAAGTCTTTTTTAGCCATATGGGAAATAGTCTCAATTTCTAGCATATTTGGCTCTTTAAGGAAATCACCTTCTTCCTCAACAATTTTGTTTTGCTTTGCCTCTTCTTGAAATTGAGCACCATCACCACCAAGAGACATTTGGCTCCCTTCAACGGTTTGAACATCTATTTGTGGATGTTTTTTATAACAAGCTTCCTTCAATGACTTTTGCTCTTCTTTCTTTCGATATACAACTTTATACACAAAATCCTTCTTAGCAATATAAAGAGCATCAAGGGTGTCCAAAGTTTCTTTGGCACTAGAACATTTTTTAATTTTAGCATAAGCATCATCATTCAAACTACTTCTCAACATTTGTATTAATCTAATGACTATTAAAGAATCAATACATGTTGCTTTTGATGAAACTAACCCAAATGAGCTAAGAAAGGAGTTTGTAGATGATGTTGCAAAAATCTTAGTAAGAACACACTTGGAGAATCAAGATAAAGAGCCCAAGAAGCAAGAAGAGAGATCCCTTGATCCCTCAAGGCAAGAGGATTCAAAAATCATGGACCTACCCAAGGAATGGAGAAAATCAAGATATCATCCTCTTGACAAGGTGATAGGTGATGTATCAAAAGGGATAATTACTCAAACTCTCTTAGATATGCATGCAATCATATGACTTTTGTCTCTCAAGTTGAACCTAAAGACATAAATGAGGCCATTGATGATGAACATTGGATCTTGGCCATACAAGATGAACTAAACCAATTTGAAAGAAATCAAGTTTGTGAATTAGTTCCAAGGCCCAATGATCATCCCATAATTGACACTAAATGGGTCTTTAGGAACAAACTTAATGAAACGGGCTTAATAATAAGAAACAAAGCTAGGCTTCTTGCCAAAGGTTATAATCAAGAAGAAGGAATAGATTATGAGGAAAAATATGTTCCCGTAGCTAGATTAGAAGCCATTAGAATGCTACTTGCATATGCATACATCATAGATTTCAAGTTTTACCAAATGGATGTTAAAAGTGCTTTTTTGAATGGTTTCATACAAGAAGAAGTATATGTGGAACAAACTCCCGGTTTTGAAAACTTTGAACTGTCCAACCACATTTTTAAATTGAAAAAGGTCTTGTATGGCTTAAAACAAGCTCCTAGAGCATCGTATGAAAGATTGAGCAAGTTCCTTTTGAAAAAGGAATTCTCTGGAGGAAAAGTTGACACAACTTTTTTCATTAAGCATAGAAAGCATGATATACTTCTCGTTCAAATATATGTTGATGATATCATATTTGGTGCTACTAATGAATCTCTTTGCAAGGAGCTTGCTAACATTATCCAAAGTGAGTTTGAGATGTGTATGATAGATGAACTCAACTTCTCCCTTGGTCTCTAAATCAAACAAACAGGGGATGAGATTTTCATAAGTCAATCCAAGTATTGCAAGGAGCAAGTCAAAAAGTTTGGAATGGACAATGGCAAGCATATGGCTATACCAATGAGCACTTCATGTTGTTTGGAAAAGAATGAAAGAGGTAAATCTAGAGAAATATCAAAATATAGAGGTATGATTAGCTCACTCCTTTATCTTGCAGCTAGCAGGTTAGATATCATGTTTAGCGTATACATGTGTGCTAGATTTCAAGCAAATCCTAAAGAATCTCACCTTTATGCTGTAAAAAGAATTATGAAATATCCAGTAAGTACTTCACAAATAGATTTGTGGTACCCTAAGGGTATCTCATGTAGCCTAATTGGTTATTCCGATTTTGATTTTGCTGGATGCATAATGGATAGGAAGAGCACTAGTGGGACATGCTACTTATTTGGAAGCTCACTAGTTTCTTGGCATAGCAAGAAACAAAATAATGTGGCATTGTCTATAGCTGAAGCTGAATATGTTGTAGCTGGGAGTTGTTGTGCCTAAATCCTTTGGATGAAGCATCAACTTCTAGATTATGGTCTTAAGCTTGATCGCATCCCTATAAGGTGCGATAATACTAGTTCAATCAATTTATCTAAGAATCCTATCTTGCATTCAAGAACAAAGTACATAGAAATAAGACATCATTTCATAAGAGATCATGTGCAAAAAGGTGATTGCTTGATTAAGTTTGTTAAAACCACTAAACAACTAGCTGATATCTTTACTAAACCTTTAAATAAAGAAGCATTCTTTTATATAAAAAGTGAACTTAACATATTGAATTAATCATGCATCTAACTTAGTTTTATGCATAATTTGCCATTTTACTACATAATTCACCATTCTGCTACATAATCTGTCATGCTGCTATATAAAATGGTATTCTGCTCCACAACATGTCACTCTGTTGCATAATCTGTCATTTATTGCTTAATGAGTCATTTTCTGCATAATGACAATACACTTCTGCATAATTTCAAAATCTGTTAGTGATGCAAATTAAAAGTTACAAACCCAAGTGCAGGTTATTTCAAGTAGTAAATTCTCGGGAGTCCGAGGTCAATCCATAGGAAATTGATGAAGAAAAATTCTTTGAGGTAAAGAAAAGATTTGCCATAAAAATAAAGATGATAAATGTTGTTCACAAATGAAAAAGGATTTACTTGAGCTAAAAGATCCACTCATGGTAATAAATTAAAGATAAGATTATTTCCTTTTATAACTCAATTAAAATCCACACATAATGGAGGTTCCAATCGAAAAATACAACATTCAAAGTTCATTTAAGATTATATATGTAATTATATTATGACTCTTTTAATTATCCACTAATACCATCACTTATAAATAGCCTCAAGAATTCGTTGTGCCAACATTTTGTTTATAATGAATCAAGATCTCCACTTTACAAGGAGGGTTTCTAAATTGATTGGAAACAAAATATAACACATATAATGACTACTTGATAATACATCATTTAAGCATAAGAAAAAAATTAATCAAACTTTAATTTATTACCAAAAGCTTCACCCTTTCACCCAAGCAAAATGAAAATTAGTTACTCATGAACAAGAAGAAAGAAAGATAAGAAGAAAAAGATGAACATAACTTCAATTTAGAATAAAGAAAACTACAACAAGAGAAATAAATAACACAATAGCATAATCTAAGCTAAGATGATCAAAATGATCAGCCAATGTTCCCTTTTATAGAGCTGAAGGAGTACAAGATGACAATGAAGTTGTTTGATGATGATAAGTAAATGCAAAAGGAGTTGTTTAAAGAAGATAAGTGAGTGGAAAATTATTTTGCTCTGTGTCTCCCCACTAGCACCAAATGATTTGGTGCATATCTCATGGATGCTGTCAGAATAGGACAAAGTGGTCTTCATGAAAGTTGTAGATAAGGATCTTAACTTTCTTTTATCAAAATTTTAGCTCGAAAGACCTCTTACAGCCTGAGATATGGCCCAATCACTGCACATTGTTCAGGCCCAACTACAACTTCCTCTATTCTTACTTCCAAGCCCAATATGACCTTCAAGACATCTGATTCGACTATTGTGTTCTTCATGAAAGTTGTAGATTTGGTTCTTAAATTTCAAATGGAACTAGTTTCATTCCAAAAGCTCATATATAGCTCTAGATATAGTCTAATGAGTATCCATAGGTCAAACTATCAGGTTCAGAACTCTAGATTTTGCTTCAACTCTAATTTAAGTTATCCAAACATGTGTTCCAGATCTTGAGGTCTTCATGAAAGTTGTAGAGAATTGTCGTAGCTTTCCAACAAGACTAGAATCATACCAAACTGATATTTGTAACTCAAATTATAGCCACTTTACTAAAAGATACAATCAAGCAAATTAAGGTCAATTCAAACAATAATTTCTTCAATGATCCAATTAAGCTCAATATCATAAAATGTGACAAAACCAACTTAATTAGCCTAATTGAACCTTAAGCAGCCTAATGAGAGGGTTGTAAAATGTATAAAATATATTGTTATCAAATTCTCCCACACTTAACTTTTGCACTCTGGGTAAAACACATAAGACAAAATCTAGGGAATAAAGAAAAACGACACAAGCTCAAAATCTAAAAACTCTAAAAGACTCGATAAATCAAGAAGAGCAACCAGAGATTCAAAGGATCAAAACATTAATGAGGTAACATTTGTTTATATCTCAAATTAACAAGCAAGGAAACTTCAGTTGAAAAGCATGAATCAAGAATGATAGATCCTTATAGAATTCACTCTCAATCCCTCAAGTATTTAAAAGGTAAGTATTTCACTTTATTCAACCCATGAAAAATTGTACTACCATAAACTTGCTTATCTTCTACTTCTCCACTACTCAGAACACATGCACACATAAATCATGATGACTTTATTCAGGGTTGTAATGAGGTCAAGGTAAAGGAGGGCGGTAATATGGATTTGACAAGTTAAAAACCAAAGAGAATAAAAGAGCGTGAAAGCTGAGTTCAATTAACAAGCATGAAAGTTCATCCTAACTCCACCTAATACAAATTCCCTTTACATATTTTTTCCCTTCCCTTTTTGCCTTGTTGGCCATTCTTTACACATTTGTTTTTTTTTTATAAATAGACATATTTTTTTAATTAACCACTCTTTCCTTTTTCACCAACTATTTTACACATATACCCCTACACTTGTTCAAGAACTCATCCAATGACAAAGCTAATGTTCTCTTATTCCCTAAGGTTGGATAAAAACATGGTTTTTCATTTAAGGCACATAATGAGCTGGAAACAAAGAATGATCAAATAAGCTCAAAAGGGTTAAGCAAAGGGAAATAGGTCATTTCCAATGCCTTATGTTGGTAGGAATCAGAGAATTTCCAAGAAGTCATAAGAGTGCTTGATATCATATTGAGACAATATGCTACTGAGCATGGTTGCCTATTTGTGTGCCAATCATTCTTGGCTATTTGGTTAAAGTAGCTATTTCAAGAAAAATGTCTCAATCATGTTTATGTATGCATGTGAAAATGTAGCCTCAAAAAGAATCAAAGCAAGTTCTAAAATAACAATTCTATGAGTGAAAATCACACAAGAAAGAAAAGAATTGTACAAATGTTCAATCCATTCATCAATAGGCTCAAAGTCTCACAAGGAATATTTCTATCATTCTCAATCCATCAATTCAACATTTATATCCAAGCATGTGATTTTTTAAGAAAGAAGACACTTCATGCTATGATCCAAGAATCCATTTGCTACTTCTACACAAAATATTTATTTCCTTAACTAAGATGCGTCTCAAGAGTAAACTTACCTCCAAGGCAAAATTTACTCCTTACTATGTCATCCTTAATTGGTTTTACTACGAGTAGATTTTTTACAATCATATCAATAAACATACTTTCTTAATTAAGATGTGTCTCAAGAGTAAAATTACTCCTCACTCTGTCATCTTTAATTAGTTTAGTAAGTTGTTGACAATCATATTATACTTCCCAATTTTTTTTAATCAACTATCCTTCTCCCTAACCAGATCACAACATTGTCTATAATGTTAAAATATAGATGAGTAAAGGATAGAAGATAGTACCTGTTGGAGAAATCTGACACAAATTTAAACAGAAACAAAGCACGATAATTAAAATCAAAGGAAAGGAAAGTTATAGATAAAATGTCAGATCTAGCTTTCTTTTCATGTTGCTTCCCTCACTGCTTCCTTCTGACCAATTTATCTGAGCTATTATTGGATCAGGTTTATAAATAAAAGCTTCCACTTTATCAATTAACTCACCAATAGTGGAAGTAGAGATAAGAAGTTGTCTTGCTAAAGGTGTGATAAATTTCTATTCCACAGCTTTGTTAAGAAAAAATAACAAAAAATCAAAGAAATTATTAACATTCAACAAACCTATGGGTTGATGGTGGATGTTTAGTTGGGCCCAAGAGACAATTTGATTTTTTTTTCTAAAATACCAAAATCACCTGGTAAGGCAATGAATGCATCAGAGTTGTCAAGCATTATCTTCATTCGTTCATGCATAGATGATACCTTAAGTTCCTCCCCAATTATCTTTCCAGTGATGTTCTTTTGAGTTAAAGGTCCAGGAATGACACCTAAAACCTGAATGCCTCATATATAAGTAGCAAGTAATACATCCCCCATTAACCCATGACAAGAAGAGTACTTGCTGCGTTTACAAACTCTAAACCCTTCTTATACATAGACCTACAAAATACATAAATATTTTTAAGTCGACGAACAGAAATTCCTTCCATTTCTGTACTCACTCTCCCTTTGAATGATTATAAGTTAGAGAAAAGTGGAGAAAATGGAGTGTTTAAATAGGGAAAAGAAGGGAAAAGGTAATGATCGCACCTATAAGGGTAGGTTGGTTGTTGTCAGAAAAGTTTGAAATTAAGAAATACAGAATCTTTTTTTTGTTTTTTTTTTTACTTCAAGAAAACCATCAGGGTAAAGAAGTCTAGAAACCCCCGAAGGACCCTGCTCAAAGGATCATCTGTCCAAAATCAAAATACAACAAAATCATACAAAGATAAAAGAAATATAATAACAAATAATGACATACATTTATGTACAATTTTCATGACGTATCTTTATACTGCATGTCAGCAGTGCAGTAGTGGCATATCTCTATACTGCGTGTCACCAGTGCAGTAGACACTCGTTCCTATTTATTAGAAAAAAATAAAAATAAAAAACAAAGAAAAAGTAAGAAACCATCATGGGTTTCCATCTTGGGTCTGGAACCTGGAGAGCTCACACTTGGGTTCGTAACATCAACAAAGATGCGAAAATCTGAAACCCGCATTGTCCAAGATCCAGAACGTCTCATCCCAGGGCGCTGAGAGCCCCATCTAATTAAAGAGGTAATCAAGCTCAGATGCCTCATATGCTTTGACAGTCGCGGGTTAATTCTCACTAATAACTAAAGTGAGATGCTTCTGCCTGTCCATCAACTCCATGGTGCCTAGATGGTGAACATTGGGTTATGGAGTGCGACTCTCTACAGAGTATAGTACACGAACCTTATTTAAGGACCAACGTGCAAAGGTCCACCCGAGTCAATGACGGGTCTACTACTGGCAAGGGCTCCACACTCAATTAAGAGCATGGTACTCTTTTGATCGCCCTTCTTTTTTTTTAGAAGAAAAAGATGAAGAACAAAAAGATAATATGTACATGTTGTTGTGGTTGTGGGTCACATCTTCCTCTGGTTTTACGTCCAGTAACGGCTTAAACGCCTTTTATGAGTCAAGGATAAGCTTCCCATCCAAATTTCTTATAAATTGGCAAACAAGGTCTTTTAGAGTTAGATTCCCAAGACTGTAATGTTTTTGTTCATCCTTGAAGAGATTCCACAAGTTAAGAAGTTCATGATACACATATCCACTAGAATGCATATCAAGAGTCAATAAGATATTATCTAATGACTCCTTACTCAGTCCATTCTTAATGAAGAAAATTTTATCTTCTCTATTTGTAAAAACCATCTCGAAAGAACGACATTGCTTGTTACAATTCCATCGTGCACATTTGTGATTGACTTGTAACCTTTTTGCTAAACTTAACGATACCTAACTAAACTAAACTACACTTAAAAAGAGTTGTTGGTCGTGGTCTTTGCATTCAATAAGTTTCAAGCTTACTTAGTGGGGACTAAGGTGATTGTTTATACTAATCACTCTACCATTAAGTATTTGGTCAGCAAGAAAGATGCAAAATCATGTTTGATCAGGTGGGTTTTGCTATCATAAGAATTTGATATGGAGATTTGTGATAAGAAAGGTGCAGAGAATCAAGTTGCAAATCACCTTTCTAGACTTGAAAATGAGGACCATCAAGTTAAACCACTCATGATTAGAGAGACATTTCCAGATAAGCAACTTTTTGCAACCACCGCTCAACCATGTCCATGGTATGCAGATATGGTCAACTACATAGTGTATGGTGTGTTGCCTCATAATTTGACTTCTCACCAAAAGAAAAAATTCTTGCATGATGTCAAGTACTACATCTGGGACGAGTCATTTTTGTTCAAACAGTGTTCTGACCAGATGTTGAGGAGATGTGTACCTATGGAAGAAATGGAGCAGATCCTGAACCAATGACATGCTTCTCCATATGGTGGACACTATAGTCGTGAAAGGACAGCTGCAAAGGTGCTCCAATCTGGCTTTTATTGGCCAACTCTCTTTAAGGATGCACATTTCTTTGTGACAAGGTGTGAGCGATGTCAAAAGTTGGGGAATATCTCAAGAAGGAATGAGATGCCCCTAAATTTTATTCAGGAAGTTGAGATCTTTGACGTCTGGGGCATAGATTTCATGGGGGCCTTTATTCCCTCATATGGGAACCTGTATATTCTTGTGGTTGTGGACTACGTGTCCAAATGGGTCGAGGCATGTGCTTTTCCTACCAATGATGCTAAGGTAGTGGTAGGCTTACGAAGAAACACATCTTCACCCGTTTCAAAACACCTAGGGCTATTATAAGCAATGGAGGGTCCCACTTTTGCAACAAGTCCTTTGAAGCTCTTCTCACTAAGTATGGGGTAACCCATAGGATTGCCACTGCCTATCACCCATAGACAAGTGGGCAGGCAGTGATGTCCAATCGCGAGATTAAGCGAATTTTGAAGAAAACAGTGTGTCTTTCTAGAAAAGATTAGTTAAAAAGACTAGATGATGCACTGTGGGCTTATAGGACTGCCTATAAGAGCCCTATTGGTATATCCCCATATAAGTTGATATTTGGGAATGCATGTCATCTGTCGGTTGAGCTTGAATATAACGCATACTAGGCAATCAAGCAACTGAACTTCAACTTACGAGCTGCTGGGGAGAAAAGATTATTGCAACTCAATTAGCTTGATGAATTCAGGCATCAAGCATATGAGAATGCAAAGTTGTACAAGGAGAAGGTGAAATTCTGGCATGACAAGAAGATCGTGTAAAAGAAATTCAAAGCAGGTCGCAAGTTCTCCTTTACAACTCTAGGCTTAAATTGTTTCCCGGGAAGCTTAAATCTAGGTGGTCAGGACCCTTTGAGGTAAGGAGAGTGTTCCCTCATGGAGCAGTGGAGATAGTTCCCCGGGATGGTTCATCAAGCTTTAAGGTTAATGGCCAGTGCCTAAAACCTTACTATAGAGGAGAGATTCAAAGGGGGAAGACCTCCCTCACTTTGACAACTCTAACATGAGGTTTGTAAAGTCCTGCTGGGACTATAAATAAGGCCATTTTTGGGAGCGAACCCAATTGTGTAATATTAGGTGTTTTAAGTCTTAAATATGTTAATATGTTGATTTTGTAGTTTGATTAAGTTTTTGTTGTACAAATTGTGTTTTAACCCTTTGAGCAAGTTTTGCAGGTGTTGGAGCCTGGAAATGTGCAAAAACAGCAACAGAATGCAAAATTCTACAGAATTCTGCAGGTTGGCCTCTCACGCCGCGGCCTGGTACTTGTCACGCCACGGTGCCCGTAGTGCATCAGCCAAAATCCAAAGAGCAAGTCATCGCGGCGCAACACACTCACCGTCGCGGCATGAAAAATAAATAAATATAAAAATATAAAAAAATATAAAAAATAATAATAATAAATTTTGTGGTAATTAATGCATGTCGTGACATCACAAAGCAAACGTTGTGGCGCACTGCAGCCTTTGGGTTTAAGTGCCTCGGCGTTTAGTTATCCTTTTTACTTTTTTGTCAAATTCTCTGTTTCTCTGCAATTCCCTGCCTTCTTCTTCCTAATTTCTTACCTCCCCAAGCTTTATTTCTTCTTTCTCGCAATCCTTAATCGGTATGTATAAGTTTGCTTGTTTTATTTTTTATTTATTTATAGTTTTTTTTGTGTTCTGTGCGTCTCTATTAATTTTTGAACTCATGTCGCGACGTTTTCTGTTAACATTGTGGTGTCGTGCTTAAATTATGTTGAATGGCGCGATGTGTCAATGCAGCGCCGCGGTGTAAGGTTGTATTATGTTGAATGCCCCAACGTTTCCTGTTAACGTCGCGGCATTTTACTTAAATTTTGATGAATGCCACAACGTGGCCATGAAACGTTGCGGCGTGTGTTCTAATTAGTTTGAATGCGGCGACGCAGGATTGAACGTCGCAGCGCGTGCTTTTAATTTTTGTAGAATTGACTGTTTTCACTACTTTTTTTATCTTATTGATTCAATTCTGACAGAGTGTCTTTTGACAGGTATCATGGGTCCTAAACGTCAAAGAGGAGAGAGCAGTCGCCAGTGCAGGGAGCCTTCTCCCCTGCCTCTAGATTTTGACAGGAGGATTTTTGTCTCAGCCACTATGGCTCAGACATACATGGTCATGATCACTCGGACCATTATAGCAGAGCGTGGATTCTCCTTGTCCAGGGCTATCCACCTCGAGGTTGAGGGTTTGCTCAACGAGCTTAACTGGAGCCAGTTTGCCTGGCATCTAGAGGATTTGGTTGTTCTCCCTATCATTCGTGAATTCTATGCGAATGCCTTCCATGCTGCAAAGGGAACTTTTATTGTGCGCGTTCAGGGGCGTAATGTACCCTACACTGCAGTCATCATCAGAGCTGCTTTGGGATTGCCTGAGCCCCCGCTCTTGTGCGACTATGATGCCTTCTGCCAGTGGAATCCAGTTGAGGGCATCGATCTACCTATCGTCATAGCTTAGATCTGTCGGCCTGAATCCCAGCCGGTGTAGTGGGTCATGAGCATCCAGACCAACATGCCTCGGTACTTTCCCCGATCATGTTTGACGTTAGAGGTGCAGGTTTGGTATCATTTTATTAACACTTGTATCCTCCCGTCTACTAACCTATCTAAGGTAACGTGTGATCGGGCCATCCTTATTTACTCCATCCTAAAGCGCCGCCGCATTAACGTTGCTTAGATCATCCATGATCAGATCCAGTGGTGCATACGAGAGCTGACCAGCCTTTTCTTTCCATGTCTGATCCACACTCTTTGCATCCAGCAGCAAGTGCAGTGGGGGTTGCATGAGGAGCTTGCGAATGGTAAACAGCCTCTCAACGACTCATTTATAGAACGCGTGGGAAGAGCTGCAACCCTAGCCAGGCAGAGGCAGGCCCACAGGTAACCTAGAGTTTCTGCCCCAATTGATGAGGGAAACTTGCGCGCTCAGATTACGTATCTTACTGCCATGCTGTCCTATAGCTTGCAGACTTAACGATGGATGGCAGAGCGCCTCCAGCTCCCCATGGATGGCTATCCTATGCCACAGTTCCCACCCCAGGCAGTAGTTGACCCGCCCCAGCCACAGCAGGATGCCCCCGATGATGCTGATGACGATGACGAGGACACTGATGACTAGCCCGATTTCATACAGGACACTTTCTTTCGTTGTCATTCATTATATTTTTTGTACAGTGGGACACTATTTCCCATAGGTTTGGGGCTAGGCATTATAAACATGTATGGGTGAATGTTTTTAATGTTTCAAAGCATGTTATAATGTTAGACTTTTTGTTTTCATAATTAGTGATTATCATGTTATATTATTGTGTTTATATTTAGTATTTTGAGTAAATATATTGTGAGTATTTAGTTTTATGTTTTAATGGCCATATTACCAAATGAATGCATGTTTTGAATATTTGAACTTGAATATGTTGAAATGCATCACTCTGGGCCAACTAAATACTAGTTAGTAAGATATCATCTGAAAGAGAATGTAAATTTGAAAATCTCATTCAAGATACAATTGTCATTCCCTTTCACAGTATGGATTTGATGTATATCACTATGGTGCATGATGGTTTACATGTATATTTGAAAATGTTAAAATACTTTAATGTACACCATGTACCAATGGCTAGGGTAGTGTTGATTATCCTATGATATTATTACTTGCAAAGTGCCATCTTTTGAGTGAAACCATTTGTAATCAAGAAGCATGTTTAACAATCCAGTCGCTTCTCAAAAGCATGATTTAGATCCCATTTGTATGCTTATGTAACTTTGATTATGATTTGAATGTTGTCTAGAGAGGGTTTATGAATAAGTGCATATTGAAGTTTTGATTATCTTGAAATTGTGTTTAAACTCTCTTGAGATAAAATCCTAGATTGTGCATAATTGAGGAAATGATTAGGACATTGTTTGGATCGATTGATCCTTAAAAAGCTTACCATAATATGAGTATATCCATAGGTCCCTTTTGAAGCTTGATGTATGATTGGTCTTACATGTTTTTCGTTACCTATATATTCCCTACCCATGTAACTAACCTAAATACATATAAAAACACTACAATTCCATCCTACCATCATAGTTTGTTAAGTGCATAATAGGTTATTTCTTGACTTGAGTCTTGTGTTTAAAGGGTATGGGTGAATGTTCAATATCAAATTAGCTTGAAAGAACCATTTGCTGTGAAAGAAAAAGAAAAGTTTTGTGTAACTATAAAAGAAAAGAAAAGAGTCAAGCAAAGCAAAAGAAAAGAATAAGAAAAGTTAAATCCTAAAAGCATTGAATGGTTCTTAAGAGTTCTAATCTTTCAATTTTGTTGAACACCCAGATATTGTCACTTGGAGGCTCAAGTCTTGAAATAGCATGTTTATGTGTCTTCATGTTTGTATTATATTCATTTCATGTTATTCTTTATCCCATTACTATTGGCCTATCATTACAAGCCGTTGAAATACTTTTTGATCCTTTTGATCCTCAATTATGTGTGGTTTACATTAGTGGAGAGAGAGTTTGCATACAATTTTGTAGATTATGTGATTCTTATGCATGTATATTCATAAACTTATATGGATGAATGTGATTTGATTAGGATAAGTTTAACTTGCATGCTAGTAGGATATGTGTTCTGCATGAGAAAGGATTTTGGATATTTGCATGTTGAGGAGTACATATGTGTGAATTTGATAGAGTGGCATTAGCAGTCTCTGAGGATTTAATCAATCTTAATACACTAGTTATGGTTTCAGTAATACTAGGAATTTTTTATAAATGTTGAGTGAATGTGGTGCGTGTGTTGTTTAGTTGGTTTGCTTAATCAGACTTTGTTTTGCTCGAGGACTAGCAAAATCCTAGATTTGGAGGTGTGATAACTCCATGAAATGGTGTTATTGTGGCCCTATATCTGTGCTATATTGACTTCTTAGTCTTTGTTATTGAGCATAATTGGAAGATTTTAAGCTAAATTCATTAATTTCAATTGTGATATCTTCCTATATGTTTTTTGAGAAAACTGGTATAATTCTTCCTATGATTATGTGAACTTACTATTGTCATTAATCTGGTAACTTCTTAATTGCAGTAAGGGATCAAAATGAGAATAACGATCAAGGACTTTAGAGTTGCATTGGAAGAGAAAGCACTAGATGAAGTTCAGCATTCAGCATCGCAGCGTGGGCAAGTTAGATCCGCGGTGTGTGTCAGTCCCCTGTTCAGGAAGAGAGCTACCCATTTTGAGCACCGCGACGTGAATAATGAGCGTCGCGGCGTGCTTGATCTAATTTCAACACGCGCCTCGGCGTGACATGTGGAGCGCCGCAGCGTGAAACAGATTTTTGAAGCCTATAAATACTGTTTTATCATATTTTAAAGAGAGAACGTTTTTGTTTTAAAAACACAATTGCTAGGGTTTATTTGTGACACTGAAATAAAGCTAAAAGAACCAAAGTTGGAGGCCAAATCCTTCCACAAGGAGGATTCAAGCACTAAGGACTACCATTATTGAGCTTGCAACTTCCTCTCTATTCTGATCATGACAATGAGTATTTTTGACATATTTTCGTTTATTATGAGTGGCTAGTTTGTGTATAGGGATTTCTTTGGATCCTTCTATGAATATTGATGATTTTGTAAACCTTTAAGTTAATATATGTGATTTGGGATTGTTCAATCATATTGTTCCTAATACTTTTGAATATTTGGCCAATATTTAATATGTTTTGATTAAATCTAATGAACCTAGACATAGGAAGTTGGATTTAAGGTCATATGTATGATTGATGCATGTTTGATTTCATTCAATTGGCTTGAATAAATTGATTAGCTAATAGGATAGAAATATACATATTAGTCATGCATGACTATTGTTGAGACATGTTCTTAATGAGTGAAATTTAATCTAGATCTCATGGATACATAGTGACTAGGTAAATGACGCATTGTTAAATGACCTAGACATAGGCTTTTAACTGAATAAAATTCTCAAGCGAACAAATTCCATATCATATATGTTGATAAAGAGGTTTGCATATCATCAATTAAAGTAGAGGGTGAAGAAGGATTCCCTATTCTTTAATCAACAACTATAATTCCAATTAGCTAACATTTAAATCTTTTCATTAGTTTACACACAACTTTCTCAATTTGAATGTTCTTAGATAGAAATTATTAAGCTATTGGTTAATTATTAGTTCTAAATTAGCAATAGTCCTCATGGGAACGATATCTGACTCCTAGCTATATTGCAAAGTGCAATCTGTGCACCTGTGATAAGCAAAAGAGCGAACAATCCACTAACACCATCACTTATAAATGGGCTCAAGAATTCATTATGCCAACCTCTTGCTGATGTGTGTGAAGCATGCATATAATTTTGTTTTAGTTAGCATTTAATTGTTGCATATTTTGTGTTGATTTTTAGTATATATCTTAGGTTTTTATTCCTTTAGTTCAGATGACTGCGTTTTGTTTTTATATTTCATAGGTGAATGGATTTGTGACTTTGAAGCACCAAAATATAAAGAGCTAAACTAAAAGAGGAGGAGTAGAAAGAACCACACCATGGCCATGGAATAATCCATGCCCGTGGAACTTGTTGCTGGAGAGAAACAAGCAAAACAGCAAGCTCCACAGCCAGCCCGATGAACTTGCCATGACCATGGACTATTCTGACCATTTTACACACGATTGAAAGCAAGATAGTAAGATCCATGACCAGCCCGTGGCACCTACCACGACCGTGGATAGTGGAGCGTCAGCACATTTAAATCTATATTATTGCTCTTTTACAGGAAAAGTGAATTGTAGAACAAGATGAACTAAAAAAAGGAAGATGAAAAGGGGATCTGAAATGAGAGATTAGAGGAGGATATAAACAACCATTGGATTGAAGAAATGGAAGGGGGGATTCGACAAGAGGAAATCGGAAGAAACAATAGGACTCAATCAGAGTTTTTCTTCTCTTTTCCCCACAACAATTTGGTTTTCTGAATGTTCTTGTTCATTCTTATGGATTGTATTTTGACAAACATGTTTGAGTAGTTCCTTGTTCTAGGATTTAGAAGCAACCCAATTGTGAATTGACAATGTTTGATGTATGAATTTCTTACCTCTTTAATGCTAGTTTCTCTTGATTCAGTTTTTAGCAGACCAACTGTTTATGAATATGCTTGGCAACATGTTTGCATGATTCTTTAATATTAGGAGAAGAACTGAAAGGTGAACCTTGATTTCATAACTCTAGAAACTGAACTTGAGCTTTCAATCATGAAAGTAGATTTATTCTCTTGAGGCTTTCTTTGAATTATCTTGTTCTTACAGAGTCTTCTCTAATCCAATTGTTGTGAAAATAAGAACTGGATTAGATTAAATACGTTATTGCATTTTGAAAGGAAACAATAATTCTTTAGGATAATTTGCCTTCAAAAGTAACCTAGTTTGATAAGAGGGAAAAAATTACAGATTTGTTAATTACCACCATGGTGAACCCGAATCCTAGAGTCTTTAAAACTGATTCCTTTATTCAATTCCAAAGTTGATCTTCTTTGTTATTTTGTGGATTTTATTTTCTGTGATCTTGTTCTATCATTACGGTTTTACATCATTGGTTTCATCTAAATAATCATAATTGTGCGTAATTGGTGATCATCAACTCAGTCCCAGTGGAATGATAATTTTACTACTTGAAAAAAAATTGTGCGCTTACAATTTACACCAACACTTGTCTACAATGAATCAAGATCTCCACTTTACAACGAGGGTTTCTAAATTGATTAGAAACAAAATACAACACATATAATGACTACTTGATAATACATCATTTAAGCATAAGAAAGAAATTAATCAAACCGTAATTTATTACCAAAAGCTTCATCCTTTCACTTAAGCAAAATGAAAATTAGTTACTCATAAACAAGAAGAAAGAAAGAGATAACAAGAAGAGATGAACATAACTTCAATTTAGAACAAAGAAAATTACAACAAGAGAAACAAATAACATAATAGCATAATCTAAGCTAAGATGATCAAAATGATCAGTCAATGCTCCCTTTTATAGAGCTGAAGGAGTACAAGATGACAATGGAGTTGTTTGATGATGATAAGTAAATGCTAAAGGAGTTGTTTGATGAAGATAAGTGAGTGAGAAATTATTTTGATCTGTGTCTCCCCACTAGCACCAAATGATTTGGTACATATCTCGTGGATTCTATTAGAATGGGGCAAAGTGGTCTTCATAAAGTTGTAGATAAGGATCTGAACTTTCTTATGTCAAAATTTCAGCTCTAAAGGCCTCCTACATCCCGAGATATAGCCCAATCACTACATACTATTCAGGCCCAACTACAACTTCCTTTATTTTGACTTTCAAGCCCAATATGACCTTCAAGACATATAATCTGACTTTTGTGTTCTTTATGAAAGTTATAGATTTGGGTCTTAAATTTCAAATGGCATTAGTTTTATTCCAAAACCTCACATATAGCTCTAGATATGGTCTGATGAGTATGCATAGGTCAAGCTATCAAGTTCAGAACTCTAGATTTTGCTTCAACTCCAATTTGAGTTATCCAAACGTGTGTTCTAGATCTTAAGGTCTTCATGAAAATTGTAGATAATTGTCTTAGCTTTCAAACAAGACTAGAATCACACCAAACTGATATTTATAACTCAAATTATAGTCAGTTTATTGAAAGATGCAATCAAGCAAATTAAGGTCAATTCAAGCAATAATTTCTTCAATGATCCAATTAAGCTCAATATCATAAAATGTGACAAAACTAACTTAATTAAATGTAATTGAACCTTAATCAACCTAGTATGAAGGTTGTAAAATGAATAAAATATATTACTATCAGTTAGTTTTGATGCACAAAGTGCTATTTTGCTGCACAATTATCTTGTTATTAATCACTTTTTGAATCCAATACTGACTTGAGCGTAAAGGTCCCCCCTAAGTTATTTTGCAGGTACTCCGTCATGACTAAGTCCTCCAAATAGCTTAACTCACACCAATCCTGTTAAAGTGGTTTGATTCTTGACCAAGGTGATGTTTTTGCAAAAACATGCGTTTTAGACCAAGAACTGATTAGTTTTCATGATAACATGTGGTTTGAAACTGTTTTAGAATGTTTTGGAAGTAATTTGGAATGTTTAAAGTTAGCCATCTACTGTTTGAAGTGCAAAATTTGGTCTCAGAAAGGTTGTAATCAATTACAGGACCTTTTGTAATTGATTACAAAAGCTCTGTCAAGCATTTCAAGCTAAGTCAGAAAGCATGTAATTGATTACACCAACTTTGTAATTGATTACAACATTCCTAGAAGGTATGTAATCGATTACACCATCTTTGTAATCAATTACAAGGATCCCAAAACGTGTGTAATCGATTACACCCCAATGTAATCGATTACAAAGGGGTTTTAAAAGGTTCTCAGACGCGCGAATGAGCATTTTTGCCTGGAACCTCTTCTTTCTCTCTCTAAGCCACAATACCCCTCATCCCCAAATCCCAAATTTCTTTCTCAAAACTCAACCAAATCACTCCATTTCACCTCCCATTCACTCGAAACCAAAACCCCACCATCAAATCTCTCCAAAAACCACTAAAATCACCACCTTAATCCCCTCACCCATTCATATCTCTCTCTCTTCACGCAGTAACCAAACCACCAGACATACTTTTCACCCATGAACCAATCCATCACGTCCCTTACCCATACATTTCCAAACACTTTTCCCCACCCATTACTCTCCAATGGCTGAATCCTCCAGGCGCACCAAGAAACCAAGGACAGGGGCCTCCATAGGAACGTCTTCCAACGCTCCTCCACTCACTATTTCAGGGTTGGATCTCACCCTAACACTTTGGCACTGCTAAGAAGGCTGAGCACTTCCGAAAAAACTTCCAACTTCGCAAGATCGTCTCCCCCAAGTATCTCACAAAGGATTTTTGCTTTAGTGAGCACCTGGATAGTTTTAGGTTGATTGAAAGATTAGAACTGCTAGACTTTCTGAGCATCAAGAAAGAAATCTATCTTGATTTAATTAAAGTCTTCTATGCAAATTTAAAGATTGAGGATAATTGCCTAATCTCGGAAGTTAAGAAGAAACCAATTGTTGTTACTAGAAAGCTCTGGTATAGGCTTACCAAACTGACCTCTGATGGTGCAAAACTCTGTGGTGGTGAAAATGCATGGGCCGCTGACTATGAGTATAATGCAGCCTTAATTTCCTTGCTGAGAAATGGTTATGATATTCCTAGAGATAAGAAAAAGAGGGTGATGGCTACTAGATTGACTATGAAGAATAGGGTGCTACATTACCTTGTAGTTAGGGGATTGGTTCCTAGGGGAGGGAACTACTCCCAAGTGTTCAAAGATGATGTGTTGATCTTATGGGCTATGAACACTGAAAGGCCAATCAACTGGGTCTACTTCGTGATACAACACATGTTGGAAGCCCGAAAGAAAGCACACACTCTGCCTTATGCCATGTTGGTAACAATCATTCTTGAACATTTCCATATTCCTTTGTCTGGGGAGACAAAGAATACTAGTTCCAAAGGACCACAGTCAATTAGTGTGCATACTCTGCACAAGCTTCAGTTGAGAAAATTGGAGGATAAATGGCACTATCTCCTTCATGGGAGTTATGGAGACATCCCTCATGAGGCTGAGGATGCTGATGAGGATGAGGATGAGGACCAGTGCCAACCTGCTCCCACAGCCACTTTGGATCTATTGCTTCAGGAAATGTGCAGCTTGCGAATGGGGATGGAGCGACTTGAGCAAAAAGTAGATCATCAAGGACTGGAGTTGGCTTCCATTCGATCTTTTCTAGAGGATCCTGGATATGTACCGAGGAGAGATGCTAGTGCTCCCACCACCTCCTCTGCTGCACCTCCTGCTCATATCTCCTTTGTCGGTCCTTCTGTTGCTAGTACTGGAGTTCTTGATGACAACGAGGAGATTCTTGGTTCTGAAGATGATCTAGACACTGGTGATGATGATGTGGATCTCGAAGACGTGGCTAGCACTGATAATGATAGCGATGCGACTGATAGTGATCATGGGGCTTAGTCATGATGATTCCTTGTTTATATATTGTCTAACCCCATAGCATTATTACATTTGTATATGAGTTTGGATCCTTTTGGTATTATTGAGTATAAAATCTGATATATTGTTTCTCATATTTTTATATTGTTATTGTGTTGATAACTCATATTAATCTGACTGATTATACTCTCATTGTAAACTGTCTGGGCTGAAATGGTTATATCCTATTATTTCCTATTGATTTTATTTTTGGGGTAATCATGAAATCTTGCTGAAATGCTGCCGAAATTTTGATTGAATGCTTATGTATTTTTGATAATGCCAACAGGGGAGAGTTTAATGAAATATGTTACATGTGTATGGGGGAGCTTTGCGCTTTTACATGAAATTCATTTATCCTATCTCATGCATACATTATGGGGGAGAGTTACGCTTAAATATCTGATGAATAAATGCAAATATTTCTCTCCTTTTTCAATGTTTATTTTGTCATCATCAAAAAAGAGGAGAATGTGAATGCTTATGTCTTGAAGCATGTCAAATGATTTTTTGATGATAACAAAATCAAGATGAAGACCAAGATCAAAAGAAAAGACCAAGATCAAAAGAAGAAAACTAAGATCAAAAGAGGTATATTAGATATAGGTTACCGGTCTTAGAATATCAATGTGAAATGCTCTCAAAGTATCTCAATAATCTCCAAATGGTTTTTCAAGATCCTTTTAAATCATCTTGAATTTCAAAGTTCATATTTTAAAGAAAGGTTGATTTCAATCTTGGATTTTCTAAAATATATGTTAATCTTTTCAAATCCAAGTTTCTCTAAGTTAAGAATGGCTTGCATACTCAATTGGGCTTGAAAAATGTGTTCAAGGGCCAAAATAATCGATTACACGAGTGTTGTAATCGATTACAAGACAAACAGAGGTCTTGTAATCGATTACAAGTCTGACAGAGGCCATGTAATTGATTATATAAGGCGGATAATCGATTACATCCTGCCCAGAAAGCTAAGAATACGTTCAAACAGCCATGTAATCGATTACAAGCATTGTGTAATCGATTACAGCTAGTCTGACATTGCCCAACGACTATATTAGGTGCATTTAATGCTGCCCAGTAAAGCCCCCAACGGCTCCATGGATAAAAAAAACTCTATATATACTTGAGTTGGGTCATCATTAATGGAAAACCATCAACTTGAAACTTACTTCTATCATTCTAATTCGAGAATCAATCACGAAAACCCTTATTGCTTTGTTTTTGTATAATCACTTGAGATATTCTTGAGAACATTATTAGGACTTCAATTTGTATTAATTACTCTTGTGAGAGTTTCACTCTATCAATCTTGATTATTCTGTAAAAGAGGGTGAGACATCCCTCCAAATTGAAAAGGGTGAGGCATCCATTATTTGTAGAAGCTCGAGCTCAAAGGGTGAGGTATCCTAAGGCATTGAGTGTTCCAATTTGTAAAGGTTGTCAAGCACCTATTGAAGCTTGAAGAAATAGTAAAAAATCTCGAGTAATTACTTGAGGATTGGACGTAGGCCACAAGTGGATTGGTGGCTAAACCAAGATAAACCTTGTGTTTGATTTTCTCAACCCTACTCTTTTACCTTTATGCATTGATTATACTTGCTTGCTTAAATATTATCTTGTTGATTCTTTTGTGAGTGAAAGTGTTCAATCTTCATTAGTCATTCATCTCTACCAATCGATAGCTTCAACAAAAATCAATAATCAAGTGTTTTATGAAAGATTTGCGAACTTATTTTATAAACTCAGTTCACCCTCCTCTTGAGTATTAAGGCCACTTGGTAAAACTTACAAGTTTTTATAACAAAGATTACAATATGCACTCTCTCAAATAATAGATATACAACTTGAAGAACAAAACAATATAAGGATTTTGCAATGAAGATCTCAAAATATGATTTTTATGATTTAATGATTAAATCAAGTGTTCAAGAGTTTCTAGAGATGTAAATGCTTCAATCTTCACTTATATATAGAGCCCAAGTGATAAAATAGTTGTTGGTAATATTTAGAAATGATTTCTTATGAAAAGTAGCCATTTATAGCCATTGAGAGCACATTTTGATGCGTGATAATCGATTGTTTATGTGGCTAATTAATTATTGACATGTAATAATCGATTATTGAAGTGGATAATCGATTATTGTACTTTATTTTCAAAAATTAATTTTAAATAGTTATAATTTCTTTATTTTTTTTATCTATTTTAAGTAAATGACCACTCATTGGAAAGAACTTTGAGCCTATTTTCATATGAAATAAGTTTCAAAACAAAACTCAAAGTATTTTAAAAGTTATGATAAAAAGAGTAACCAAAGGTCAACTTTTCAAAATTCAAACATAACTATTTTTATAGTTTTTAACTACTACCATGACTAGCTTTTCAAAAAATGTTTGTTAAACATTTTAACATGTAAAAATCATCTGTAAAGATTTAAAAACATATTTGAGCTCTTTTATTATAAAACCTCTATCTTTACATAGAAGAAAACCTAAAAGAAATATATATCAATTCTAGTCCTTAGGCTTCTTGATGTAATCCAAACTTTCAAAAAAAAAAATTCTCTTCAAATTTTGCAAATGCTTGAAACATCTTGTCATTCTCATTCTTCTTGAGTTGAGTATAATTGTGATATTTTGCTTTCTTGTTGCAATGTTCATTCTTGGTACTTGAACTATCCTACAAAATATTGCTTACTTAAAACAAACATAATTAGTTCAAATTCATAATTCAATATCTTCATATATATAATTCATAAATGTATAACTCTAGGTAGTCTAACATACATATAATACTTTCATAGACACATCCAAATAAGACATTTATCAGTTACTAATAGATATGCTTCTATATAAGATGTAACAAAAAATATTTTGCACATTTTTATTTAAATATAGTCAAATTTAATATTAATTTAATACAACTCATATAACATATTATTGGATATATTCTATAAAGGGAAGGGATCTACTTACACTTAGTGTAAGTAAAAAAGACTTACACTCAATCTTACACCCTTCATTTATTGTGATCTTGCGATTACGATAGGAGATAAATAGTAGTCATAGGATCACAATAAAATAAAGAGTATAAAAGTATAAAAGTAGGTGTAAATTTCTTTTATTTACACTAAGTGTAAGTGGATCCTCTCTCTTCTATAAAATATGCTATAAAGAATATGTATGATTCTTATATGAAATATAACAAAATAGAGTACATGATCATGCATGATCTAATATAATCATTTAAGTACATTTATGTAACATAATCAATATCTTTTTATAATATATTTGTCATTATCAAAACTTAACACGTTAAACTATTAAGATAACACGTTAAACCATTAAAGCAAAGACAATTCCATAAACTTTGTATATTCATCAACACACACATAAACTTTTTATATTCATTAATTGCTATAAACTAATAAACATGTTTTAGATTATATTTACATTTTCAAGCTTTATAATTCAAAAGATAAGGATAGATGATATACTAAACTTAAAATAAAAATATATGTTAAATTATTCTATAAGTCTCTATAATTTTATTAATTTTTTAAACAAGTCTCTATAGATTAAATTTTTTTAATGGAATTTATATATATATTTTTAAAATTAAATAGATCCTTATTCACTAACAATCATTATCATTCGCTAAACTATGGGAACTTATATTTGAAAATTCAGATAAACAATAAGAACCGATTCAACTGAGCTATTTGTTAAATAGGTATATATAGCTTATTTATGTTTTCAAATAGGTTTGTATAATTTAACATAGGTTAACGGAGTCTTTAAAAACTGTTAGTAAGCAAAGACTTATATAATAATTTTTAGAAATATAAAGACCACATTAAAAGCTTTAAACAATAGAAATTTATTTAAAAATAGAGTGAAATTATAAAGACTTATAAAGTAATTTAACTTAAAAACAATATTTTTTTATAAATTTATTTACAACTTAATTGTATAAGCCGGACGCCAATCGGCCAGAAACCTGCGAACCAAGCATTGAGCCCGTCCATGGAAGTCTTTGAATCGGTTTCGATTGACTCGGTCCAAATGAGAAAAAACCGTTTGACTCATGCTCGGTTCTTATTTGAATCGGTTTATGTAAAAAAAAAAAATGAAAACCCCACCCCAGCTGAGCCCTTTGTTCGTTGGATGACATTACTGGACTTGTGAAGATGGGCAGGCTGTCAAAGTGAAGAGCTCCCATCTTAATAGCACTAAGTTCTCGGTATCCGTCGCCCTTTTCCGCACTGCGGCCCCACACCTTTCTACACATTTGGTGCAATTAGTAAAATAAAGTAAAGAGCGAGAGAGAGAGAGAGAGAGAGTGAGACAGAGAGGAAGAGAAAAACTAAAAGAAAAGAGGAGAGTAATATGTAAAAGACTAAGAGAAGAGGAGTACAGTCAAAACTGAAACGTCAAGTGCACTTGAAAGTTGCAAAGAGAGAGAGAAAATAATTAATGTGGGGTTTGAATTTAGCTAGTCACCTACTCTCCTTAGCGTGTGTTTGTTTTTGATTAAAAGCGAAAACCAACAATTTTTTATTTGAAAAAAGTTGTTGCATGATGCAATAGTATGTTTGGGAAATTTGTTTCCCAAAATCAATAGCATTTTATTCAATAAAAAAATTGTTAAATTTGCATCTATTATTTGAGCATTATTGAAAAAAATTGTTATAATTATTCTCAATAATGATATATAAATATTATTTTATTCTCAATTAAATAATTTTTTAAATTAATTAAATAATTTTTTAATTATTTTATATTTATTTTGATAATTTAACACATAAAAATAAATTTTTTTATATTATTCAAATAAAATAAATTAACTTAAAATTACTTTTCGCTTAACATATCTAAACATAATCGATTATTGAAATAATTAAGTTTTCACAGCTTTAATTATTGAAATAATCGATTATTGAAATAATTAAATTTTTACAGCTTATCCCAAACACGCATTTAATGGGAAATGAAATTAATAAAAGCAGGTGATTTAACTTTTTAAGTATGACAAACAATTACTAATATTACTAAATATTACAAATATATTTAAAGCACTAGAAAAGAAATGCACAATTAACATTGAGAATTGCAACAGGTGAATTGTAAGTCTATGAAAAATAATTAATATAAAATATATTAATGATAAGAAATTTGAGAATTATTAATATAAAATATTAATTAAATATTATATTTCAATTCACTTAACCTCTCTTGAATATTAATTGCAAGTAATTAGATATTATATTTCAGTTCACTTAAATAAGAATTTTTAGAAATATAAGAACTCTATTAAAAAATTTAAAATATAAAAACTTATTTAAAAATAATTTAACCTAAAAATAATATTTTATTTATAAATTTGTTTACAACTAATTTACTCTCATACTTGACTATAAATTAATTAGAAAAATCTACAAATAGAAATGACAAACATCGAAATGATGTTAAAATCATAAATGATAACATTTTCATAACGTTATAGCCTTTACTATAATTTCAGCTAAATTAATGTTGTGTTAATTATTTAGACTATAATTGATAGATTTAGGTTAGCATATTTTCATATATTTGTATGGGGAAAAATAAAAAAATAAGAAGAAAGCTTTCACGATTTTGAATAAATAAAAATTTGGATGATAGAATTATTAATTTTACAATAAGATATATATATATATATATATATATATATATATATATATATATATATAGAAAGGACAAACATCGAATTAAAATCATAAATGATAACATTTTCATAACGTTATAGCCTTTACTATAATTTCAGCTAAATTAATGTGGTGTTAATTATTTAGACTATAATTGATAGATTTAGGTTAGCATATTTTCATATATTTGTATGGGGAAAAATAAAAAAATAAGAAGAAAGCTTTCACGATTTTGAATAAATAAAAATTTGGATGATAGAATTATTAATTTTACAATAAGATATATATATATATATATATAGAAAGGACAAACATCGAATTAAAATCATAAATGATAACATTTTCATAACGTTATAGCCTTTACTATAATTTCAGCTAAATTAATGTGGTGTTAATTATTTAGACTATAATTGATAGATTTAGGTTAGCATATTTTCATATATTTGTATGGGGAAAAATAAAAAAATAAGAAGAAAGCTTTCACGATTTTGAATAAATAAAAATTTGGATGATAGAATTATTAATTTTACAATAAATTTAAAACCAATATATATATATATATATATATATTGGTTTTAAATTTCCTCCTTCTTAGAAAGCAAACAATTAGGCAAAGAAGCTCCTCTTCCAAATTGACTAACATAGAACTTCGCACCCAATCACCCTAAGTTTAAGTCGAACAAAATTTCAGATAGTAGTAAGAGAGAACATTTCATTCACAAAATTTGCTTCTTCATAGATTAGAGAAGTAGTATAGAGAAATGGTTGGCAGCAAAATAATACACTTCTTCTATTAAAAGAGCATCTAATAGTCTTGACATTGATTACAATTTCTCAAAATAAGAAATTATCTGGGAAATCCATATGCCCAAACTTACCTCAAATTTCCAATATATTGTGTAACAAACAACCATAGCAAGTAAAACTTGTTATTCTCCGGTATGATTCAATTTTTGCTAGAGCACTTAGGGATGAAAATTGGCACTTAGGGAAAAGAAATGGGCGGGAACAAATTTTTCCAGTTAAAATAAATAAATGACACATGATAAAAACATGTAGTCTTTGTAGCAATAGATAATAAAAATAGATTATCACTTTAAACCACTTTTCATGACATCTCATTTCTTTCTTTCTCTGTTGGTGTATTTTTATTTTTATTTTTTGTTTATAAAACTACTAGATGTTATTCCCGCAATGTGGGCTAATAATATTTCATTTGTGTTCATATTTTCAATTAATTATTGATTTTCCACTCGTGATGAAAAATATAAAATCGTGTAAATTAGGATCATAAATGTGAGATCACACACACACACACACACACACATATATATATATATATATATATATATATATATATGATCTTATTCTGGTGAGAGGAGTGTTTATTGTAAGAGGTGAAAGGAAAGTAAATATTGATCATTAGATCTTACATGAATAGTCAAGATTAGAACATAAATGCATGTGACTTTTTTAAGTGGTCACATGACCTTCAAGCAACTATTAATCTTGACTATCCATGTATAGTTGTATGGTCAAATTTACTCCGCCATTCTCTCTCACATAAACACTCTTATATATATATATATATATATATATATATATATATAAAAGAAGGATAATTTGAAAGAGAAAAACATGTGTCAGTACGAAGTTTATCTTCAGACGAGAAAATTATATTTTGATGAAATTAAAGAAATAATACTACAAAAAATATAATATCATCAAATTAATGTCTCAATTAATGAATATTAATTCTTATTGATTAGTAAAGAAAATCAATTTAGGATTTAATTTGAAACAAAACAAAAAAATATTTTAAATGAACCTAGACAATCAAATAAAATTAATGTAGAATATATTGCATTATTTCTAGATTAAAGATTTGATGTTATATATTATGTTTACCGATGCTTAAGTTTTGCATCGTTATATATAAAATAATACTGCAAACATGTCTCACTTTATCCAATAATGATTGATCGCAGTGGATGTGGATTGTAATCCTAGATAAACCTTGCCTGTAATGTGAGGGGTTTGAATCATGTAATTGATATTTTGAGAAGTGTTTCACCTAACTACTACTCTTGACCCAAAAATTGCGTGAACAATTGGTCAAAAAAAAAAAATGTCTCACTTCCTAAGTAGATCTTCACTGATCTGATTCCATTGCTTGTGAATAAAGTCATATTTCAAGGAAAACAAATAACATGTTTCAAATAACCTCAAATAACCAACATAGCATAAAACAATGAATGATAATATAGAAACTAAACACCCAACTTTGTGTCACTGCTGAACCCCTCAGGTATTATGGACTATCAACTTCCACCATTTCCAACCTAAAAAGAATAAAGGAGAATAAATAAGAAAATTGAAATATATGAACACAAAAAAATTAGGAAATTCAAAAAAGTGATCACCGGATTAAGCTGAAATTAGAAAAGAAATCAAAACTTGTTTGCATTGCAAATTTCTCTACTTGTGGTGTAACACCCTCCTTAGGGAATCACATGTCCAACTCCCAACTCATAATCTAAAAAGAAGTTCATAAAAGGTTTGAATTATAAAAGGTGGGTTTCAAAATCTTTTCTTATTACAGAAACATAAACTTACTGAAGTCCATAAATATTACTGAAAATATATTTAAACTGATTAATATACAATATTGACACCAATTAATATTTAACAATTTAAAGAGAAATATAAAACTAACAGACTCTTTTTTTTTTAACAGTAGTAAACCCTATGACGGGTCCTACTTAATAGTACGGTACAACACTAACGAGAAAACTTAACATATTTATTTATTTTTGTATCCCTCTTGATGCATCAGACATCTGTTCTTTGTCAACACTGCACGCTATCGACTCTGGAATAGTCATCCTCTGATGTTGTCTCCGAACTCAGAACATCTGCCTCTCGGTATGTCTAAGACAACTCATTCCTTCTACTATTTAATTTTAATAATACAGACACAGCAAGACAACATAACAAAGAGGTGAGATCACCTACGCCAATACCAACATGGTAGCACAGAGATAACACAAACAACATATCATACAGATAGATCATACCATAATTATTTTCATGCCATCAACATTAATCAACTATCATCATCCAATCATTTATCAGTTCAAATATCATTCAATACTCACGATGATGTCCTCAACATTATCTAATTATCATCATCATCATCCAAGTATTTCTCAACAGAACAATTGTCATAGCCAATATCCCTCAATTAATATATCACATAGATATAAATGCTCAGTTTCATGCATGCGCACATAGACTCAGTTTTTCAAAAACAACTCCATGGAGGTTTTCACAATTTCGAGAAGAATGCTCTAGTTAATTGTCAGCCTTAGCCCAAAGACAATATCCCAGTCGTTGAAAAGAATCGTGTTCTTGTCGGGTATCGTCAATGCGTTGCAACGGACTGCATCGCCAAGTGGCATATGGTTCAGCCTTAGCCCACAGATAGATATCCACTGGTCGACCGCCGCGCCTTGACGCCCCCAAGATCCATCATAGACCTCGCTATCAATTCTCATTCCCTCTTTAACCACAAGGGCCAAAATAGCTTATTAGCTATAGTTTATACAATACACGAATATATCAGTGCAAGTCCAACCACAAGAGCCAAATCTTTTCAATTTCATTTGTTCAATTTCATCATATGCTTCAACGCATATTTTTCCAATGCATGTATAATGCACCAATTCCAATCACAGGCATATCTTTCTAATGCATATAAAATGCACCAAATGCTAAACACAGGCAAAACTTGTCATTTTCTCACACAGTGTATGGACACTGGTTTGGTAGTAATCATCATGTTATCATGTTTTTATAGTCATAAAACACTTTTATCATATTTTCATAATCGCGTAATATTTCTGTTACGTTTTCACAATTCCAAAACGTTTTAGTTATATTTTCACAATACCGTAACACTTCTATTACGTTTTCACAATACAGTAACATTTCTATTACGTTTTTAAAATGCTGCAACTCTTCTGTTGTACTTTTAAACCACATACTAATTTTTCAACATTTTTCTCAATCGCATAAAAATATACGTTTCTCAAATTGCATAGTATTTTTTCATTGTTTCAAAATCGCGTAACTTAAAAATCATTCTTTTAAGTCGCGTTAATCATTTTCCATCATTCTTAAAATATTTAAAACACTTTCCAAATCACATAACGATTTTCCGTCATTTTCACAATCACGTAAAAATATTCTATTACTTTTCAATCACGTAGTGATCTTTCAACAGTAGTTCGAATCACGTAAAAATATTTTCTCATTATTCAATCACGTAGTAATTTTTCAACAATATTTTCAATAATGTAAAATATTTAAACGCTTTCCAAATCGCGTAGAAATATTTAAACATTTTTTTAATCGCTTAGCTTAAAAATCATATTTTTAAGATACGTAAAATATTTTTCAACATTTTACAATCACGTAAAATATTCCTTAATATTCCAAATATTATTTTGGGCTTAAATAAATCAATATCATTTTCAACACATTTTGCAAATTGCGTAGCTTAAAAATCACGTTTTTAAGATACATAAATAATTTTTCATCACAATTTCATTACGAAAAATATTTTTAAATCTTCAAAAATTCCTTTTTAACCTTTCTCAAAATAATATGACTTTGTATTTCATTTAATACATTTTCTTACTCAAGAAAATCTTTTTCCACATTTCTTTACTCAAGAAATTCTTTTCCAAAATATAATCCACCAAAGAAATCTTTTTCCAAAATATAATCCACAAAATCACTTTTCCATTGATATAAATCAATGTTTCAAATCTTAAAATTCCCTAACGTACTCCAAAACCTAGAAATGAGTTATACATTAGTAAATTTTCAAATCACCATTATATTTTCCATTTTTCCCAAATCATTTCCAAACACAACTTTCTTCAAAATAAATTAAAGTTCGAAAACATTTTCATTTTCAAAAACTTGATTTCTCAAGTGATAAATGCTCTAATTCATTTTCCAAATTCTTTATACTAAATCAATTATATTTCCACTTTGTTTTCATAAAAATCAAGGAAATACAAGTCCTAAAAAACGTGGACATGACTATTGAAATCATCAAAATATTTTTCCTTCTAAGTCAATATGGTTTTACACAAACAAAACCATTAAAATTTTGTTTTCAAAACCACAAGACTTATGGTTATAAAACCAAACCCATTTGTTCAAATTCATTTTTACTTTCTTTGTAAATTCTTTTTCACTTTTTTTACAAATTCTTTTTCACTTTCTTTGCAAATCTTTAAAATCAACATTGCCCGTTTTGTTTTTCGAAATCAAGTTTAATAAACACTTAGAAACTTTTTACACAAAATAAATCAATAAAATCCCTTTAAAAAAAACGTGTTCTTGTTCTCTTGAAAAACAAACCCTTTGTTTATTTTTCATATTCTTCAAATCATCCATTTTCATCATTCATGAAAATATTAATTTATGAACACTTATTTTGAGGTGTCTTGGCTGAAATTCACTAAGTTCTAGGGACCCAAAAATCAATTCTCTTGTTCTTGAAAAATTTTAACATGAACCCTAATCAAGGACATCAAAACCGTAGCCCTTCCTTGGCCATTGGAGCCAAAAATTGATTTCCTTTCCATCAACACATCATGGCATACACATACATATTTCATCATAAATACTACAAGCATGTCATATACTCATCATGCATAATATAAGCATACCATCAAAGCCATAAAATCATGCATAGCATATCAAGCATAGGCAAATAATTAAAACACATAAACACTCACAAATAAATTACATGACCATGGATATGAATCCTCACAAGGATTCACCATCCACCAAATATAAAACCATCTCTCACCACCATACTTGGTTGGTGAGATGGATCTCCCTCTTACCTCTTGAAGATCCTCAAAAGCTCCTTGATTTGCTTCTTTTTCCAAGTCCTTCACCACCAAAGCTTTCTTAAATACAAAACAAAATACATAAAAATTAGTATACTAAGCTTGATTAAGAGGAACCATGGATCAAACATGGTTTAGATCATGAAAAAGAAGATAAGAAATGAAGTTTCCTTACACTTCACCTCAAAAACCTTAGAACTTTGCTCTTGAAGAAAGTCCTTGAAGATGAATGATTTAGAGAAAGTCTCCAACATGAAAATTGCTTAGAATATCATGTAGATTTAAGATCTATGGTTGGATGAAATTAAAAGAGCTTGGAGAGTGGTTTTGGGTGTCTTGACCGAATGGTTCTTCTTGAAGAACAAAGATGGAATTTTTGATTTTTGTGAGGGAAAGGTTTCTTAATCTTGATTAAGGTAAAGAATGAAGTGAAAACACTTGGTTTTCCTTCCTATCAATTTCGTGGAGCTCCTTGGAAAATCCCTAAAAATCATAAACAAATGTTACAATCAATAACAAGTGTAGAAATAGGTAAACCATGGTTCAAGCATGACTTAGCAAATCAAAACTAAAAGATTAGGTGAAGAAATATGAACTCTACCATTTTTTATAGAAACTTGAAGCTTGGTTTTGAAACTCAAGATGAAGGATTTAGTGAAAACCCATAACTAGAGATGTTCTTAGAATGATATAAGGATTCAAGAAATGTATTTAGATGAAATTTTAGAAGCTTGGAGACATGGTTTCTAGGTGTTGGCCGAATGGTGTTTCTTGGAGAAGAAAATGGAGTTTTTGTGTTTTGTTTTGGAGAAGATAATGAATAGAAAGACAATTATGATACAAATAATAGAAACCAACAATTTTGGCCCCCTTTAGAGTGCATGGCCGAAGCTATGCTTGGAGAGAAAGAAGAGAATATTTTTGCTTTAGGAAAATGATCAATAATTATGTATAATTGACCAAGACATCTAATAATGACATAAAGTTTTTCTTTAGCTCCAAAATGAAGCACAAAACCGTCCCCCCCTCCTTGCTTCTTCAAAGTGTGACTAATCTCCAAGCCACCATTATTTGTGCATTCTTAGCCATTGATTGATTCAATGGTTAAGATTAAGGTAGACTTTAGGTATAGCTTTAGATAGAAGACTTAATTTAGGCCATTGGATATTTCTCCTTTAAATCCTAGCCCTTAGATGTGTCTCCAAAGTGAAAGGTTAAGATTACTCCTTCAAACTTTACATCCAATGGTCATAAATGGTCTTTGTCACTTTTTAAGACTAAATCTCCACCATAGATTAAATCAACATCCAATGGTCATAAATGGTCCTTGTTACTTTACAAGACCAATTCTCTACCATAGATTAAATTAACATCCAATGATTACAAATGGTCATAGCCACTTTATATGACCAATTATACACCGTTGATTAAATTGATGATTGATATCAAAGCCTTCCTTATTAAGCTTGTTTAGATTAAATCTCCACCATTGATTAAATTAATGGTGGATATCTAAACCACCAATGTTGATTTAAGCAATATATTTATTTATTTTTATTTACTATAACCCCACGAAAGAATATATTTACTGTATTTTTATCGCCCGATAATTAAATACAACACAACACACAGTACAAGAAATTTTCTAAAACTATTTTTAGATTCAGGTTTAGTAAGATCCTATGTCTCCATCTCAACAGTACAAATTTTTCTATGCGTAGAAAAATTTTTACGTTTTGGGACTCATCCCGGACCCACATAAGACCACTGGACCCACAAACAGTCCAAAAACGGTCGGAGTATCATAAAAATTTCATAATCACCCATAAAATCACAAAAATTAGAAAACGCACAAATATCAAATCAGATTACGTAAAATAATTAAAACCTAACGGTAAAAATTAAATTACGTAAAGTTTTTCCCGGACCGAAAATTTTTATTTTCTTGACACAGAGTAAATCACTCAAAACGATCAAATACGCTGACAGAATAATCAAAATAATTTTATAGTATCCAGAAATTACTAAACAGTAAAATTCTGTTAACTGTCAAAATTAATGGTTAAGAGATACAAAATTTTTTAGGATGTTACATGTGGCTTGTCATGAAAATTCCGCACCATATCAATTAGGGGTGTAAATGGGTGGTTTGGTTCGGGTTTTGGAAAAAAATAAATCTGAACCAATCAAAATTAATTAGTTCGGTTTGGTTCAGTTTTCTTATTTTTTGATAGCCAAATCCGAACCGAACCAAACATCTATGGTTTGGTTTGGTTCGGGTGATCGGGTTGACCATTATTTTTTTTAACAAAAAAATTAGCTAAATAACTATACATGTAATACATAAAAGTACACATAATGTATCTAAAATTTTAAATAATAAATACGGTGCAAATTCTACCTGAGAAGAACAACAATGTTACTTGTAGGAGCACTCTTCTGCATGTAAAGAGGCAAGGAGGCCTGTTACTTGTAGGAGCACTCTTCCGCATGTAAAGAGGCAAGGCGGCCTAAAGCTCTGCTACTTTACTTGTAGATCTTATATTCACAAAAGTATGAAAATATCAAATTCAGAATAGCATGGATATCCACAGTTTCTCTGTGAAATACACTGAACCAACCATGTCACAGCAGAAGGCAAATTATCTAGAGGACATCTAACTTCTCTCCATATAAAGAGAGTTAGATCCCTCCCCCCCACCCCCTTTTTTTCCAGAAAAGTAACCATCAGAAAACATGTAGCATAGAGTTGTAGTTTCGGAAGTAGATAAGAAAGAAAAACCATACCTCGATAAGCAATTCATTCCATCTACCGCTAGAAATGATAAACAAGAATAAACACATACTCTTGAAAAACAATCCAAAAATGATCTTCATGGCTTGTGGAGTATAAGTAGGTAAATAAAACATTTGACACCGCAAAAAGCATGATACAAGAAGCAACAAGCATTTCTAAGCTTCTAAAGAAAAGCACACATGTTCTAAGCTGAGCACATTAAGCAACCACGAAGCAATTTTGGAAAAGAAGCACAAAATCCTCATCTCCTTCAAGTAACCGACTCTGATCAAATTGGAATCACATAAGCATAACAGCCAACATTATCCATCCTTAATAACAGAACTCCGTATGAATATCACATACTGTGAATGTTTCTACATATAACAGAGATTACATTGGCTACTCACATCACATTACATAGCACAAAATCATGTATAACAGATGAATTAACAACACGGGGATAAAAATCTGCCAAAAATGTTAGAGACCCAGAAAAATTATTGAGTCGACAAAAGTGGGTAAGGGATAAAAATGGAACCTTGGAGACGATGTCTTCGCAGAGCGCTAGATGGGTGCGATAGTGTTTGCAGCTATAGATCTTCCCCTCCAGATTCACCACAAACAACCTCCCCATGACTTTACAAAATAACTGAAGATCAAGGATGAAAGAAGAATAAGGATGTAAGAAGTGACAGGAAAAGGCAAAATGCACCTGAGTTGAGTCGGTGGGTGTAAGAAGAAGTTCAACGGATCTAGGGGATTCAAAATGTAGGCAAAAGAGAAGAGGAGTCACAAAGTGGAGAATGAGAAGCTGAATATTGGCAGAGGAGTTGCAAAACGACACCGTTGTTCAGGAAGAAGAAGCAGCAGCAGTAGACGAAGTTGCAGAAGAAGCACTCTCGCCATTGTCGTTCAGAGTAAGAAAAGGATAAATCTAGAGAGAGATTAAATTGCAAAATTTATATTTATCCTCAGAGCTAAACCAGATCTGGCGCGACATGGTGGTGGGTGAGATGTGGCGGAGCAGATCTGGCCCTGAGCTATGGCGGAGCGGACGACGAGCTTCGGTGTGGCAGAATCGAACGGCGGATGGCGAGCTTCAGTGAGGTAAAAACGAACGGCGGATGGCGAGCTTCGATGAGGCATAATCGAGTTTGAGTTTGAGTTTGAGCAAGATGAGTTTCAGTGAAATGAAATCTGAGTAAGACTTAGAGAGTGAAACCAAAAAAGCTAAGTGAGTTACTGTAAATTACAAAAAAAAAAATACTGGTTCGAATCGATTCGGGTCCGGGTTAAGATTTTAAAATCCGAAACCCGAACCAATCAAGTCTTCATTGGTTCGGATTTTATCCGAACTGATCAAAATATCCAAACCAAACCAAATTAACCTTATTGGTTCGATTCGAGTTGGTTGGGTTACCCGAACCGATTTATACCCCTAATATCAACTTGGAAGGATGATGTTTAGATTTACCAGTAATCTCTATAGAGGGGTATGTTCAGATAAGGCCTCTGCAAAACCAAGATAAAAGTCCACTTGCACTGGATCTATTCGGTCTTGAGCCCAAACATGGACTTGATCATATATATTTGTTACTTCTATAAGTCACTACTCGTAGGATGCCCAATTCTTTGCAAGTGCCTCCTGGCCTTGTGATAGAAAAGCAAAAAATGCATTTGCTGCCCTGCGAGCTTGGGTAATATTGAAGGCATGAGCATCCTTAGTATCTATGAAGGTGCCTTCAAGTTTAGATAAAAGGTCAGGTTCAACAACTAATAGGAGATTGCCATAGGCTGCTTGAAGTGGTGTGTCGACAGAAGGTTCAGTTGAGGATGGGCTTGTAGCTGGATAGACCAGCAAAGAACAGTGTGAGAATAAGGGCGCAGTAAGAGGCCAATATTGGAAAGCAAACTTATTAAAGCCTAACCTTAGGATGTGTTGAAGTCAATGAGTTAATAAGCTTTTTTATTGACACATAAGGCGGTGTCGTAACAGAGGGAATGCCTCTTGCACGCTTTGAAGAGGTAGGACTCACCGAGGTGCTTGATTTAGACGAACTTGGCCAAAGCAACAGTTAATTATAGTAAAGAAGATGCTTAATTTAACAAGTTCAATAAAATTTTTGCATAGCAAAACAAAATTTTGACGTGAGACCTTAGTGATCAGAAATAAAGACCGTGGAGCAAAAGGCAAGCCACCAGGTCGAGAAATCTGAGGTGCATGAATAGCAAATATGAAAATCATGTAGTTCTCAGAGTCGTCCTGTTGGGGATAAAAATACAAGTTTTGATTTAATAAAGATATTCTTGACAGACAGTTGACATTCGACGAAGATGATCTTTCTATGGTCGAATGATAACATTGAGGTATTCGACGAAGAGGTTTTTTTCGACAGTTAGACAATGATCTAGTGTTATAGTCAGATGTTGATTTTTGTCGAAATATCTCAGTTGCTTTTAGTTATTCGTCTTGAATTCAACAGGCAAATGGTGAATCCAAGTGGTGATCAATTATCAAAAGGTAAAGGGATGGTTTCGTCGAAAATAAAGTTACCAATGCTATTGACGAAAGATGACATGACTGCTCTCAGTTGAGCAAAATATTAGTATAGATAAATATGATATAACTGCCATGAACGTTGTCAGTTTTTAGGAGTTAGTTATTTTTCATATTTTGCCTATAAATACTAGTATTCACGATGTACAAATGGTGATTTTACTGGATATACAATCCTAACATCTCACTCAAGCAGATTAACGGATTTGATTCCAAGTATGACTTCTATTTTCATTTCCAGCCACTTACATTAATGTAATGTCTCTTTAAATTCTTTATTTTTAAGCCTTGTTCTTTAAATTTCTTTACTCTTTCTGCACTTTAAATTCATGCGTTTTACGTTTTCTGCACTTTAAACTTACTGCATTTTTACAATTCCCATATTTAAACTTTTTGCACCTTTATTTTCTGCATTTTAATCTTCAGCACTTTATATTTCTTGCAATTTACTTTCTCTGCACTTTTAAATTTCTTTGCACTTTATATTTTGGCACGTTACTCATCAATTTCTTAAGTTTCTTTTCTAATGAGATTACCACATAACTCGTGAACCCACATTCATTTGATAAAATATATTTGTTTGCTTGGAATTTGTCTCATACCAAATTCACCCGTAAACAAATTGGCATACCCGGTGGGATGAGTTCAGAGTAACTCGGTAGTGTCACAAACCTCTTCATAAGAAGATGGTTTCATGCGTTTAAGAAGTGGAAAGTTGGTATTTTCTTGCCCTTCTCAAGATACGTAAACTACGAGTAACGTAAATAATCAGGTGTCGAATGCACTTTCAGTTGAAG
The DNA here is from genome assembly GCA_029884605.1 of Ormosia emarginata. Lineage (NCBI taxonomy): Eukaryota > Viridiplantae > Streptophyta > Magnoliopsida > Fabales > Fabaceae > Ormosia > Ormosia emarginata. The sequence continues at coordinate 1,846,960 of JAQQTP010000075.1, read as the reverse complement.
TTAGTGTGCCATCTTCGACAGCCGTTACTGCATCACCTTTAACAATGGGTCCTGTGGTTGATGTAATAGCAACTGGTACTCTTAGGAGTAACCCAGTGTTAGAACAAGTGGTGCTTGGAGTGACTCAGTCATCACCAAATCAACCAAGTAATCAAAGTGTAATAAACTCAAATTCAAGGTTGGCACCACAATATGGTTTGCCACCAAATTATGTTCCTCCTATGATGGCACAAATGGGACTTGGCTCTACTTTGGCTAATACTATAGGCCAAACAGTAGCCTCACAAGGCCAACCACAAATAAGTTCGGTTTTAGCAAGTTTTAATGACCAAGGAATAGGAGTTGCAAGTTCAAGTAATCCAACTCCCTTTTGACAAGAGAGATTGAATTTGGGACCAGTTTTCCCAAATATGTTGAGAGACAATCCCCAAAGTATAATAGGGCTAACTATGAATTCTTTGGCCAGTTTTCGACAATAAATGGATGAAAGTAACCATGACATGGTGCATATGTTCACTCAGCAAATGGGTGCCATGATTACGCCAATCATGAAAAATACAAATAATGTTTGCAACGTATTGGCTCAGCAAATGGCAAGGCTAAACCAAGCCTTGGGCGTAGGTGATTTGACCAATGATAATATCCAGGGAGCTCAGCCTGGGGTAAATAGAGAAATGGTTGCACCTCAGGCAAATGTGGGGCAAAATCAACAAAACTTAGATCAACTAGGCCAAAATGATCAGCCTCGTTTGGAATATGAAAATGTCCATGTGCTCCGTCGAGGAAACGAAGATCAAGTGGCCAGAAATGATATAGCCATGAGATTGCTTCGACCAAATCTTGGGGGGCACCAAATGGTTGAACAAAATGTAAACCAAGTAGTGGAACAAGTGCTGAATAGATTTAGTTTTAACGTTGGCTATGCCAACCAGCCATATTTTGTATCAGCATTTCCTGAGTGGGTCCAACAAGCAGAGTTGCCTAGAGGAGTTCAGATTCCAAAACTTTCCAAGTTTACAGGAGAAAGTGGGGAATCGACCGTCGAACATATTGCACGGTTTACAATAGAGATGGGGGAGTTGGCCATTGTTGAAGGCCTTGAAATGAGATTCTTCCCAAGTTCCCTCACAAAAAATGCTTTTTCCTGGTTTTCGACATTGAGACCAAATTCAGTCTACTCCTGGGCTCAATTGGAAAGAAGCTTTCATGATCAATTTTTTAGAGGAGATTTGAAAGTGGGACTTACAGATCTTTTCAACATCAAAAGAATGTATAATGAAACTGTGGATGACTATCTGGCTAGGTTTTGACAAATGAGGAGTAGATGTTTCACTCCTATACCAGAGGTCAAAATAGTAAAGGTAGCTGCAGGTGGTTTAGATTATTATATAAGGAAGAAGTTAGTGAATCAACATTTAGTTGATCTTGCCCAGTTAGGTGAAAAAGTTAGGCAAATAGAACAACTAAAAGTTGAAAAGATTCAAAAACAAAAAAGATTTCTTAAAAGAGAAAATGTGGCATTTGTCAGATTAAATGAATCCGACAATGAGTTTGAAGGCAACGATGATGAGTTCGAAGTTAACATTGCTGAACTTCAGAACGGTCCTCCTAATGTTTGTCAGGCATTACAGCCTACTAGAAATAAGGAGAAAATGAGCTACGTTAATATGAAAACATATACATTCGACGTAACCAAAGCCGACAAGTTTTTTTATTTGTTACTAAAAGATAAATAGATTAAACTGTCGGAAGGTCATAGGTTGTTAAAGTTAGATGAAATTAAAGACCGAAAATATTGTAAGTTTCATAATAGTTTCGGTCATGTTACTAATGAATGTGTTCGTTTCAGAGACATAATTCAAAAAGCAATAATGGATGGGCGTTTGAAGTTTGCCGACAAGCTTAAAGCGGATATGAAAGTTGACACAGATCCGTTTCAGGCTGAAGTATCTTGTGTTGATCAGCAAGTTCCTTTAAATGTTGGGATGCTCAACATAAGGAGGTTGCAAGAATTCAACGTGGATACAAAGGATGCAACCGACGTATATCCTAAGCCAGGTGAGTCTCTTGAGACATTTCTTGAAAGAAAGAAAGATGAGGACAAGGTAAAGTTATGCCTAAGGTGTAATGCAGTATATGATGAGCTTGCTACGAAGAAAGCTGCTGAAGAACAACCAAGTATCCAGAAGGGTAAGGAAAAAGTTCTCGACAGAAAAACCTGGAGACCACAGAAGACTTTTCATGCTCTAAGGCCAAAGCCAGTTTACATGCCTAGGCCTAACATGAATGGTTGGTTAGTCGAACCACAGGGGTTTATGGGAAACAAAGCTCATGTCAGACCATTTAAGACTAGGGTGCCACCTGCTAATGTTGCCGTGAATAAGTGGATGAAGAATTCCGTAATGGATAGACATACGTATTTTCGATGGAATGTGTCTGCCAGGAGGAGTAATTTTCAAAGGGATCAACCTTTTTGGAATGAAGACTACAAGAATGGAAGGATTAATTTAGGAAAAACTTCGATTGGCCAAGATGAAGCAGGGCCATCAAAGGTTCTTCCAATGTCAAAGAGTAAGAAAAGGAGATTACAGAGATTAAGACAAGCGCAAAAGAGAAGAGATATGGCTGAAGGATTAGTGATCAAGGAGCAGCCTGTAGAAACCGAGTTGTTTGGTGGTCGAAAAGAAACCAATGCTTGATCAGGATAAAGATGGTAGAAAGATAAAAAGTGTTGTTACCATGGGATCATTTCCAGGGGAGCCGACAACAAATGCAGTTAGACAGCTTGATACTGATGATAAATCTCGACAAGAAAGGTTGGAAGAAATAAGAAAGGGCAAGCAAGTTCGACGGCCAATTCCAAATAAAACAAATAGGAAATGGCCAATTGGATTGATAGATGTAGAAAAAGAGGCAAGAAAGAACAGTTTACCAGTCGAAAAGGGCAATGAGTTGATCAGCTCAAATGCTGCAAACCCGACAATAGGAAAAGAGCAGATTAAGGACTCTGGAATTGGAAATAGTAATATTGAAGACTGGTCAAAAGAAGAAATTATGAGAATTTTAGAAGACCCAGATCAAGATATTGAGTGGAAAAAGAAAGTGCTCGACATAAGAAAAGAAAGAGAAAGATTGGCAAAGCCTGACTGCCAAAATATGAACTCAATGACTGATGAAGTTATTGAGGCCTTAAATGATCCAGAGGATCCTTTAGGTCTTGGTGATGAGGAACAATTCGACATGGACATCAACTTGGAAGATAATCTGGATGATATCTTGACGACTATGGATAGTAATTTGCCGTCGGAAGATTACTTCAGGATTGGAAGGCATTTAAGTGATGAAGAGCTGTCTGACGAGGAGGAATTCTTGAAGTCAATGAGTGTTAATTTAGTTTTGGTGTTACCTGCAGATTTTGAAGGGTATCACGAAATTGAGTACACTGGGGAGAATGAAGAAGATTTTGATGACCTCGACGATCATTGGCTTCTTTTCCAAGACAATATGATCACAGTCTTTGATAATACAGCTCAGCTTGAAAAACCGACAGAAGATCAGAAGGCTCATTTACGACCGTTACACATCAAGGCTATGTTGGAAGGAAAACCCACCAATAGAGTTTTGATCGACGGGAGGGCAGCAATCAATTTAATCCCAAGGGCCATGATCAAAAAATTTAGGAAAGATGAGTCAGATTTGATGTCGACAAACATGATAGTCATAGATTTCAGTGGTAAAACCTCCCCATCAGACGGAGTGGTGATGTTGAAAGTACAAGTCGGATCCGTTGCAAGGCCAACATTATTTGTGGTAATTCTGACGAAGTCAAGTTACAATCTTTTGTTAGGGAGAGATTGGATTCATGCCGTCGGAGCAATACTATCAACAGTTCATCAGAAGCTTATTCTTTGGAATGAAGATGACCAAGTTGAAGTAATAGAAGCGATGATGACCCTTGCTATCTCCAAAAACTTCATGTCGATTTCAGAATATATGCTCCAAGTGTTAAACTAGTAACAACAAGTGGTGGAGTGATTAACAAAGACGCACTCGAAGTTTGCTTGAGGGATCAGTTTGGTGTACGACTGGTGAAGAAGGTCGAAGAAGATTGGCTAAGCACTAGTTATGAGTGTTAAGGATAACTCAGAAAAATTGTCGGCTTATTTAGCCGACAAAGCAGTATTCACTGCTGAAAGCATGCTGTCGGATTGTGTAATTGATGACGGTCCTTTAGGATTTGAAAAAAGGCTTGATGAAAAGCAAAATGTGGAAGTGGAAGATCCTTTGGAAGAAATAAACTTGGGCACTGAAGTAGATAGAAGGCCCATTTTCATTAGTTCATTTCTGCCAAAGGATTTCAAAGAAAAGCTTATCGAATTAATTATGGAATATAAATATTATTTTGCTTGGGATTATGATGAAATGCCTGGATTGAATAGAGATCTTGTCGCGTATAGATTGCCTCTGAAAGAAGGATGCAAACCTGTTAGATAAGCCAATAGGAGATTTGCACCTGAGGTGATATTAAAGATAAAAGAAGAGGTTGAAAGATTGCTCAAAGCCAAATTCATCAGAACAACCAGGTATGTCGAATGGCTTTCTAATATTGTTCCTGTAGTTAAGAAAAATGGCAAGTTGAGAATATGTGTAGATTTTAGAAATTTGAATACTGCTACACCTAAAGATGAGTATCCTATGCTAATTGTGGACATGTTAGTTGATGCCGCATCTGGACATGAATTATTAAGTTTTATGGATGGCCATGCAGGTTATAATCAAATTTTTATAGCCGAAGAGGACGTGTCAAAAACTGCCTTCAGGTGTCCAGGAGCCATTGGGACATTTGAATGGGTAGTCATGCCTTTCGGTTTAAAGAATACAGGGGCCACTTATCAGAGAGCAATGAATACAATTTTTCATGATGTCATTAGAAAATTTATGGAAGTCTACATCAACGATGTCATTGTCAAGTCAGAAACGAAGGAAAGCCATTTGACAAACTTAAGGCAGGCATTCGACAGAATGAGGAAGCACAGCCTTAAGATGAATCCAGAAAAATGCGATTTTGGAGTGTCGGCCGCTAAATTTTTGGGTTTCTTAGTCCATAAAAAAGGTATAGAAGTGGACAAGAACAAAGCCAAGACAGTTTTGGAGGCCACACCACCGACAAACAAGAAAGAATTGCAATCTTTTTTAGGAAAAGTTAACTTCCTAAGAAGATTTATATCCAACTTGTCGGGAAGAACCAGAGTTTTTGCTCCATTAATCAAGTTGAAGGCTAAACAGGATTTTGTATGGGAACCCTGCCACTAAGAAGCCTTCGATCAGATAAAGCAGTATTTGACAAAACCACCGGTCATGATGCCTCCAGTGCCCCGTCGACCGTTGAAATTGTATATATCAGCATCAGAAGAAACCATAGGAAGTATGCTGGCTCAAGATGTAAATGGCGTCGAAAGAGCCGTGTATTATCTTAGTCGAGTTTTAAATGATGTTGAGAGAAGATATAGTGCAATAGAGAAACTTTGTTTAGCATTGTATTTCTCATGTACTAAGCTTAAATATTACATGATGCCTTGTAATGTTCTGGTTATGTCAAAAACTGATATAAAAAAATATATGTTCTCGAAACCAGTGTTAAATGGTCGTATTGGAAAATGGACAATTGCTTTGTCAGAATTTTCTTTACAATATGTACCAATGAGAGCAGTAAAAGACCAAGCAATTGCTGACTTCTTGGCCGACCATCCTTGTTTGGATATAGATAATGTAAATATTGTCGGTTTAAAACCTTGGTGTTTATATTTTGATGGTTCAAGGCATTAAAATGGAATTGGAGTAAGGATTTTAATTGTTTCATCTCAAGGTACTCTAACTAAGTTCATGTTTGAACTTAAATATACCTGTTCTAACAATGAGGCTGAATATGAAGCCTTAATTGTCGGATTGGAGATACTAGTGGAAATGAAAGCACCTAATGTGCATATATTTGGTGATTCACAGTTGGTTGTTAAGCAACTTGCCCAAGAATATAAATGTGTTAGTAAAAATCTAATGAAATATTATATTGTGGCAAGTAAGTTAATGAAACAATTCGACGAGGTAACTGTCGAACACATTTCCAGAGGTTTAAATGAAGAGGCTAATGAATTAGCACAAGTAGCCTCTGGTTATAGACTTTCATCAAAGGTTCTTACAAATCTAATGGAAATAAGAGAAATTTTATATCCATTAGAGGAAAGAGATATACTACAAAATGACATTTCGACGATTAATGACTGGAGACAACCAACACTGAGTTATTTGGAAAATCCAAGTCAAGATGTGCATAGAAAGCTCAAGTATAGAGCATCGAAGTTTGTGGTATTAGGAGGAGCCTTATATAGAAAGTCTGTCGATGGAAATTTAGAAGTTTGCCTCAGTGAAGCAGAGGCTTATATTGCTGTAGCGCGTAAGTCCACGAAGGAATTTGTGGAGCTCATCAGGCAGGTGAAAAGATGAAATGGGTCCTTCGACGTCAAAGGTATTATTGGCCAACACTAGTTAGGGATTGTATAATGTTTGCCAAGCCTTGTGAAGAGTGTCAAAGACATGGCCATATACAAAATGTTCCTGCTAGTGAGTTACATGCTATAGTTAAACCTTGGCCTTTCAGAGGGTGGGCCTTAGATTTAATTGGCCAAATTCATCCTGTCTCGTCGAAGGGACACAAATATATTTTAGTAGGAGTTGATTATTTCACCAAATGGGTTGAGGCTATAGCCTTGAAGGATGTAACTCAGCAAGATGTGATTGACTTTATTAAAGATAATATAGTTTGTCGGTTTGGAATACCATAAACTTTGACAACCAACCAAGGATCAGTATTCATTGGAAAGAAAGCTGTCGAATATGCCAGTTCAAGGAAAATTAAAATGCTCACGTCGACGCCATATTATGCTTAGGCGAATGGCCAAGCAGAGGCCATGAATAAAATAATCATAAATTTGATTAAAAAGCATATTGGTCGACAACCTAGAAATTGGCATAATACCTTTAATCAAATTCTATGGGCATATAGAAATTCACCAAGAGAATCGACGAGCACTTTACCATATAAGTTAGTTTATGGTCATGATGCAGTGTTACCAGTTGAGATTAATCTTCATTCCATTCGAATTCAAAAACAAGACGAGTTACTAATTGAGCATTATTGGGACTTGATGTTTGATGAATTGAATGAATTAAGTGATGAAAGATTAGTAACTCTAGAAAACTTGATTCGACAGAAAGAAAGGATTGCAAAGTTTTACGACAGTCGAGTTAAGTATAAATCCTTTAAGATGGATGATTTGGTTTGGAAAGTCATTCTGCCCATGGATAAAAGGTGTCGAAAATATGGAAAATGGTCTCCAAAATGGGAAGGACCATTTAAAATTACTCAAGTATTTTCTGGGAATGCTTATGCACTTGTCGAAGTTAATTCTGGTTTGAGGATTAAATCAATTAATGGCAAATATTTAAAGCCATATAAACCGACAATGTATGAAGTAAAGATAGAAATTGAGTAAAAATAAAATTTTATTCATATATTCGACAAATACAAATTACATACTGATGTTACATCTAGTTTAGATTGTCAAGGAAGATAACAGAGAAATAAACCTATTCTAAATAAACCAGAAGCTTCTCCCCAGTTGAATGTGATCTGAATTGAGCTCGTAGGACCTGAGGAAGAGGAAGGAGCAGACGACCCTTAACTTGTCCTGGACGAGATTTTGGTTGGTCGTCTACTCCCTGATGAGTCATTTACATTATAACAACCGTGTTTCAGAAACACTGGGTTGTTACGATGCTTACTGAAGCTCATCAAAAATATTACGATTCTTACTGAAGTTCAAGTTGATCATCACCATTAATACAGAGCCCTTTTTCCATTTATCCCATTGAGAAAAGAAGAAATTATCTGAAGACATGGTGAAATGATGGAAAAGAAAAATCAGAATACGGATTTGAACTTCGGTGTTTCAGAAAAACGCTATTTATAGAAGATTTGCTGCAGAAGGAATCATTACGTGATGCCTTGTAACTTTCATTATAATTAATTAAGTTAATTATGATGCATAGTTACGAGATGGCATTGAAAAGAAACAGAATAAAGAATGTTTAAGGAGCAATGAATAAAAATGTGTTGGAAACTGATCAAAAGGGATGTTTATTAAGTATTGGCCTAGAAGGCCATACAAATCCTGTCAGATTATCAAACCGACGGTATAAAAGAACTAATACAATTAAATCCTCTTTAAAACTTCCCAAGAGTCCTCCAAAGCTCGTTTATTGGCACAAGCTTTTTGATATTCTGGTTCAAGAGAATGTATGTCCGCCAATACAGCTTTGGTCTCGACAGCCCATTGTTTTGAGTTGTTGATGATGTTTTGCTGTTTTACATTCCCTTGTTGCAGTGCCATGCTGAGTTTTTGTTTTCGACGACGAGTTTCTTCAAGTTTTTTCTCCAAATCTTCAATTTCTTTGTCAAGTTCTGCCTCCTTATTTTTTCCATCAATAAGATAACCTTTCAGTTTGGTTATCTCATTCTTTGCGTCGGTCAGTTGCTTTAAAATCTTGGATTTTTCTTGAAGTTTTTGATCATAAGCAGGAATGACCTGACGAATAGTAGGCATGTTCAGAGATAAGTTTTGGAGAAAATCTTTGACAGTCGAAGGAAGAGCTCGATTCGTTATTGGAAGTTGTTGAGAAAGAGGTTCCAATTCAGCCACAATGGTCAACATTCTTTCCTGGAGTGGTTGATCAAAACTTAATTGCTCAAAGGAGTAGGTAAAGGCATTTTTTAGCTTTACCAAAAGCTCAGTAACATGAGAATCACTGGAATCTTGTCCAGGCTGGGTAGAAGAGTGAGCTGATTATGGAAAACTTCTATGGCTACCTGACAGCATAGATATTAATTCATCCAAATCTACCTCCATATCTTTAGCATTTTTTGACTCTATGACAATAGAATGAATTTGAGATGACAGAGGTAGATTGGAAGGTGCAATTTCAGCTAAGAGAGCATTCATATCGAATTCTTCAGAAGCAATTTCGACAAGATTGTCTTTATTTATTTGGGAAGAACTAGCACCCTGAATTTCTATCGGGAGAGGCAAGGAAACAGTTGGTATTTCAGGAGCTTGAAAAAATTGATCCTCTGGAGAGAGAGTTTCATTGCCTTGTCCAGTAGGATTGTCAGGAGCAACAGGATCTATCAGTTGCTGTAGAAAATAAAAATGACATCAAGATAAGAAAAATCTTAGGAATTCTTTCTTTTAAGACTTGGAAGATCTTACCTCAGCAGGTTGCTGAATTGGATCCTCAGCGTTCAATTCGGTGATAGGTCCTGAAGGACTTTCAGCAATTTGTTTAGTTTTTGGATCCTGAAATAGAAAAGATCACATTATTAAATGAAGTCTTGAGTTTCCAATTAGGAAAAATTGTGTCGGTTAACATTTACCTTGGGAGGAATAGAAGTAGTTTCTGCCTCAAGTTCAGTAGGTTTCAAGCTAGAACTTGAGGATTGAGTCTTTTTCTTTTTCTTCTGCAAAGGTAAAATAAGATGAGAATTTACCAAGGTATGAAAAAAAAAAGAAATAAAGGAAATTATACCTTCAAAGGATTTTCAGAAGATGGGCTTGGAGATTCAATGATTTTGATAGAAGAAGTGGGAGTTAAGCCACCAACCTATAATTGATAAAAAGGTTTAATTTCGACCAATTGAAATTAAATTCTAAAAGGTTGGTTGAAAATATACCTTGGAAGTTTTTGCCTTAGAAGGCTTGGCAACGGCTTTGGGTTTAGCAGGGCTTTTCATCGATGCCGCTCTAGTTGTTTTAGTTTTTTGAGCTTTTGGGATAGGAGGGTTTTGAGTTTTCTTGCCTTTTCTTTTCTTTAAGGCAGAAGTTTCTGTTTCTTCTTCTTCTCCTTCTCCTGATTACTTATACTCCAAAGATCTTTTTAAAGGAGTAGCTAGAAAGAAAAGAAAGAAAAGTAATTAGTTGATGAAATAAGGAATTGATTTCAGAATCGAAAGAAGTACCTTCGAGCAATTTAGTGATGACTCGGGTATCTTTGGCAAATTGTTCACACGGGGAAGCAAACCGACGGGTAAAAGTAACTTCTGGAGTTCTTGTAAGAAAGATGTTACTCGCAGAAAAGACTCTATCAGAAGTAAGGAAGTTACCAGCCTTGGTGGGTTTACCTGGGAATTCGTCGGCCAAACCAAAACGAGCACAAGGAAGAGGCACTGGTTTTGGAAAAGGGACTTGAAAAGGTTCAAGTCGTGCCAAAGGGTTTTTTATGGAAACCGCAATAAAATTAATGGAGCATTTCTCTTTGTGCATTTGCTTTTGTTTAGCCAGGACTTCTTCACAGTGTCGAACAATTGTGCCAGGATACCTGTAGTCCCACTTGATCTTGTAATATTTCTCAAAAGCTCTAATATCTTGAATATGTTTACCTTTGGTTTTTGTCGAAGGCTCTTGACCCTGCACAGGAACGAGTTGTTCAGTTATTCGGCTTCTACAAACATCAATATCGATATGGTAAGGACTATAGTATGTAGTCCACCATTCGACAAAATCTGAAGTAACTCCTCTATAGGGTGTGAAAGGAGAAACTAAAAAATGTTGTTTGTGTCTCTCGTTTTTCATGGCCACCCGTACAAGATCTGACATGTCTTGTAAGCAGCTATTAATGAAGTGTTCTTTGGCTTTTTGAGAGAATGGAGTTGGAATGGCTTGACAGAATCCTAGTTGACGAGCCATTGAATTTGGCAGGTGCAATTCTAAAAGATTGTCCGTCGAACCAGGAAGGCCAACAATTAAAACTTGCCGACAAAGAAAATTTGACCAAATGGAAAGATTGTCGGCTTGAATAGAAGGGTTGTCAGAAATAAGTGGTCGAGTAAACCACTTTGGACCGACGAGCAGTCAGCGAAGGGTGCAAAATAAATATCTTCAGTATTGAAGGAGATGGAATGGAAAATGCTGAAAAAGTGCATAAAATTCTCTGAGTGATGCTTGTGGATTTTTTTGTAACAACACAAAAAGTGTTTATTTAATCGTCAATAATCATTTTATAATATTCTTGATTTTTAGGAATTTTTCTGGAATTTTCCAGAAACGATGAATATTTTAATATATTTCTCATTTTACGTGCGCACCGAGCAGAAACCTGTTGATGTCAGTGTAACGCTCTAGAAATCAATTATTTTATTATGAATGGTCATTTTCAAATATTTGGGAATTATATGAATTTTTCTGGAATTTTTCAGAAATGATGAATATTTTAATATATTTCTCGTTTTACGTGCATACTGAGCAGAGACCTGCTGAGGTCAGTGTAACGCTTCGGAAATCATTTATTTTGTCATGAATGGTCATTTCCTATTATTTGCGATTTATGTGAATTCTTTCAGAATTTTTCGGAAACGATGAATATTTTAATATATTTTTCGTTTTACGTGCGCGTTGAGTGGACCCGGGAAGACGCAATATCTTCCCTGTGTCTGGTAAGCTCTAAAAGTGTGGACTTGTTGACGGGGGATCTTACTAAACCCGAGACCAGACACAATTTACGAGGTTTTACGTTTTACGAGATTTTTACCCGATAAATGAAATCGCGGAACCGTAAAATCATCCGATGAACAATAAAATATTATTTTCATCATCTGTGACTCTCCTACACTGGGGGAAAAAATAATACTGACAGTGTAAATATTCATCTGTGTTAGTGTGCTTAATTAGGAGGCAATCTTACTTTCACTTTATCGTGAAACGTGCGAAGCTTCTCATGCAAGCTTGGAGGAAGCTTCTTGGTAATTTCCTTCTCGCTTTCCCCATGCAAAATGCAGCCCACTCTCCCTCTTCTCTCTCCTTCATGCACGGCTGGACCATCATTTTGGGGGGGAAAGAATTGATTTTTCCTTTAACTAATTACCTTGATTAATTTCAAAACAAAAACCTAAAGCACTTCTCTCTCTCTCTTCTTCTTCTTTCTTCATTTTCCTCTTCTCCTCCTTCTCTCTAGAGCTACGGCCAGCCCCCTTCCTCCCCACTCATCCATCACAAAAAATTCTAACTACATTTTCTTAATCCTCTCCACCTCCTAAACACTTTTCTTGTTTGGAGCATCTTGAAATTCCACCATTTTCACCATCTTCTTCAAGCTTCAAGCTTTGAGTTCTTGGGTAAGATTTTTGATTCTTCCTTCCCTCTCTTCATTTTCGTGTTCATGGTCCTCTTGGAGACCATCCATGCTTTATTTTTCAAGCATTGGTGTTGTTTTAACCAAGTTGAAATTTCTAGGGTTTTGGTGGCACCCGATGCGAATTTGCAAGGAGTTCCTTGGTGGTTCTTCTTGATTTCTACACTTAGGTAAGAGGAAGACACTCCTCCTTAACCTCTATTAGCATTTGGGAACATTGATTGTGTTGTTTGTGGAAAACCCTAATGAGGGTTATCCTTTGATTTTGTGATTAGTATGCTTATATGTTGATTTTATGGAGTTCATGACCTTGATTGGATTGATTGTGTATATTGATACATTGGATTGGATTAGATGGCTTGAAATGGAAGAAAATGAATTTGGAAAGGCTCTTGGGTGGCCACGGTTTTGAGGTTTAAATTGATGTGTTCTTGGTGAACAAATTTTAACAAGTGAATGGTTAAATTAATCAAGTGTGTGGTATAAAATCAATGGAATAGAAAATTGAGGATTGACCCCTTTAGGGAGGCCACGGCCTCTAGGGCAAATTGGGACTTAAATATGCAAATTTTGGTGATCTTGGAGATTGGAAAAATTAAATGGTTAAAACATAGATAATAGATTAGTAAATTAGTAAATTAGTAAATTTGGAAGAATGAAATAAAATCGGAGATTCATAAATTTTAAAGAACCAAGAAATGAACTTGTCATGAAGCTTGAGAAATTTTACAAGAGCAAGAACAAGAGAGTGTGAGATCTTGAGACCTTAGAATAACCTTCTAAGTGTATGAGGATAGATTGCTTTAGAAAAACTTAATTGATTTTGAGGACTTACTTAGTGATGGATTCTTGTAAGAATGGCAAATCTTGAATAATAATGCATAACGGATCTTAAAAATGTATTGCCTTATTCGATTTCAATATTGTGACATTATGGGTCCATTTGAGTGACCATTTGCATATTGATGCTCTCTTGACAAATTGTGGCATATTATGGAATTGTATGAAATTGATGATCATACATGTTCATGCATAGAGTCTTATGCATTGTGAATGTCCCATGGACTGTTGTAAGGCCAAGTTGCCTAGGAGATTAAACACACCTTAGTGCGGGTGCGAGTAGACTAGTGTAGGTCATGTTATGACCTTGGGGGCGTCGGGGTGCGGGTCCTTCACAATGGGTAGTTGGAAGCTCTCCTACCCGTGGGGCAAACCGATGCAAACGCACCGATGATCCAGACCGAGACACTGTCCTATATCGTGATCAAGCGTGGAATGTCTGTACAATGCCTGGATGTGCACGTGAGAATTATTGATTTTAGCACTTTGGCCGCGGCAGCCGAGTTACAGACATGTCCCCTGATCTTTCTCTCTGACTGTTTGTGTCTAGCTCCATGGAGTAGGAATTTAGGAAAGCATGCATGTGCATCATGAAATAATCTGTCATTGTAAATCATTACTTTTCGTAACTGTGAATTGTCTGATCATTACTGTAATGAACATCTACCTGGAAATGTTTATTTGCTTACTGTTGGATCTACTGTTTATTAATTTGAAATGCTATTTTGAATTGCTATTTGGGCGCATTGCGCCGTTTTGTTTCTGGTTGCTATAATTGGTAATGATGGTAGGATGTCTTACCTCTTTCTTGTATTCCTATTATTTGTTGTTTATGTGTATACGGTATCTACCGAAGACGACGGCCAGGAGGTTGAAGCCCCTGATTTCCCCGGCTTCTGGCCAGATTAAGACTAGCATCCACAGAGGAAGACGGAGGCAGGTATGCGCGGATTTCTAGGCGATGTGTGTCTGACCTTCCTCGGAGGGCCGGAGTGTTGGCACATCAACTTGAGTTCTGACCGCTGTGTCTATTTGGGAGACGTGTCAATTGCTTTAGTCTGGAGACGTCATGAGACGCTGGTTTTCACTTGCCATGTCAGCCTGTGCCTGGAGTTTTACTTGCCTATTCGGGAGATGTGGGGTGACCGTTACTACACCCCGCAGGAGGACTCTTTTGATTTCACCGCTCATGCTCCTGCCCGTGCCTCTGTGGTTCCGATGGAGGTTTCCTCGGACGAGGAAGATCCTGCTGAGGACCCTGATACGGTGCCTCCTCCTCTGAGAGACTGATTTTACTAGTAGCTGCTGATGGCTGCCAGTGTTTTGTTTTGGGGGCCTGATGTATTACTTTTAGGTGGGCTGTATATTTTGATATTCCGGGGGGGGTGTATGTGTATTATTCCTTCGGGCTCGTATAGTTTTGCTTTTTGGAAATTTTCAGGCTTGTATCTAAAGTACAGTTAATATTCAAATATATATATATATCGCCATTTTTACTCACGTATTAAAGCATCGAACAAGTTAACCTTAAACTAAATGAACCGAGTCTTAATTCAGAAAAAATTTTATTTTCCGCATTTTCATTTATGTTTAATAATGTGACGTTCCCTCTCTAAAAAGGGGCGTTACATTTTTCATGTTTGAAATGGCAGAGTCTAATGCCATAAGTAGTAGAAGAAATTGTTGAAGAAGAAGTGTCAACTAGATAGTCTCCAAGAATGACATTTAACCAGAGTTGCAGCAACTATATAGGGCCACCAGCATTAGTTTTCTTTGTTTGTGACCTAATGCTTTGTACAATATCGCCAATACCAAAGTAAAGATTGGCAAGAAGGAACTGACCGAAAGCCAATTCTTGACCTTCATGAAGGAGATTGGCGAGGTGAAGGTAAGATTTTGACACCTGAACTGATTTAGTACAGAGAGCATATGCCGACAACCAGAGAAGGAGAAAAGCCACATGTTCTTCGTCGGATATAGGGCCATCTGATGAAGAATAGAAATTGACAAAATTTGAAAAAGAAGTTGGGGCTTTTGAATAAACGTCTATGACGTTCAAGGGGAGAAGGATAGGAGTTATGACTTTTCCATCTGGTCGAAGACCAGTTATGGCAGCCACATCGAAAAGCATAGGTCCCATCATGCCATAAGGGAAATGAAAGGAATTGGTGGTTTTGTTCCAAAAGAAAAAAGATGCACCCAACATACATGAATCTATTTTCATGGGATAACGTGAAAGTTGGATACAGTCAAATATACCTAATTTCCTCCATGAAGTTTCTTTAAAGGCTTGGACTCTATTAAGCCAATCAAGATACCCATTGATTTGGCCAGGTGGGGTTCTAAAAAGCCTTTCAGATTTGTTAAAATAATTGATGGGGATGGAAGGAAGATAAGCTAAAATACATTCTTCTTTTGGATTTTTGCAAGGGAAAAAGCTTTGGATTTCTTTGGTAATGAGTTCTTTGGGCAGAACTGGGCCCAAGAAAGCAGCTGGAGGATCTAAAGAAAGCGAAAGGTCATTGATAGGAAGGATTACCTTGGAAAAATTTCACAGCTCGAAATTCTCTAGAATTGGGTCTTGAACAACGGCGTGATTGCCCAAATCAACTGAAGGCTCATAGACAGATTGAGAATGAGAAGCCATTGTTGAGAAGGAAGTTTTACAGAAAAGACACAAGAGAATAAGGTTGAGGATGATGAATAGTAAAAGATGGGGTAAAAGTAGCGTAAGTCTGTGAAATTTAAAGAAGTAGTGAATAGTAGAGAAGGTAAGAGGACGCGTAATTTTCGTCAGGAAATTAAAAAGCTATTTTCAGAAGAGGAATAAGTATGATCCCTATTTATTAGGAAAAACGGCTAGTAAATGTTTGAAATGATAAGTTGTAGTTGTGGTTTTCGAAAAATCCACGGAAGATTTTACTGGATTTTTTTTGAAAATCAAAATGATTTTGAAAAGATTTTTGATAAGGTCCTGACGTCGAAATTGGAAGTAGAAGATAAGATTAAAATTTATCTTTCTTCTAGCAATGTCGAAAGAAAAATTTTGGGGGGTATTTGTTGGGGATAAAAATACAAGTTTTAATTTAATAAAGATATTCTCGACAGACAGTTGACATTCGACGAAGATAGATAATTCGACGAAGATGGTCTTTCTATGGTCGAATGATAACATTGAGGTATTCGACGAAGAGGTTTTTTCGACAGTTAGACGATGATCTAGTGTTATAGTCAGATGTTGGTTTTTGTCGAAATATCTCAGTTGCTTTTAGTTATTCGTCTTGAATTCAACAGCCAGATGGTGAATCCAAGTGGTGATCAATTATCAAAAGGTCAAGGGATGGTTTCGTCGAAAATAAAGTTACCAATGCTATTGACGAAAGATGACATGACTGCTCTCAGTTGAGCAAAATATTAGTATAGATAAACATGATATAACTGCCATGAACGTGGTCAGTTTTTAAGAGTTAGTTATTTTTCATATTTTGCCTATAAATACTAGTATTCACGATGTACAAATGATGGTTTTACTGGATATACAATCCTAATATCTCACTCAAGCAGATTAACGGATTTGATTCCAAGTATGACTTCCATTTTCATTTCCAGCCATTTACATTAATGCAATGTCTCTTTAAATTCTTTATTTTTAAGCCTTGTTCTTTAAATTTCTTTACTCTTTCTGCACTTTAAATTCATGTGTTTTACGTTTTCTGCACTTTAAACTTACTATATTTTTACAATTCCTGCATTTAAACTTTTTGCACCTTTATTTTCTGCATTTTAATCTTCAGCACTTTATATTTCTTGCAATTTACTTTCTCTGCACTTTTAAATTTCTTAGCACTTTATATTTTGCACGTTACTCATCAATTTCTTAAGTTTCTTTTCTAACGAGATTACCACATAACTCGTGAACCCACATTCGTTTGATAAAATATATTTGTTTGCTTGGAATTTGTCTCATACCAAATTCACCCGTAAACACGTCCGAGAGACTTCCGATTCCGAAATAGTATTTGAGGAATTTTCTTAAACGAATAAAAGGTATTTTGACAGTTGAGGTATAAATATTTGTCGAAAGGAGAGGGTGTCTCTAAATCAAGCCAAATTGTGTCGACATAAGGTTGGGTAAGCATAGTACTGAAAAACAAATATCATTTTCTAGCCAACCATAAATTATTTCTTAAGGACATAAGAAATCGGCCTAAATGGACTTCGATTCTGTTTTGTCTTTGTTAACTCACCAACAAGTGTACTAGTTTGTATAAGTAATATAGAAAATAGATATCATTCTCACGAGGATTGAGATTAACATAATTTTCTTCACTAATGTCACTACTTAGTCACAATCAAAGTTCGATAGAGTCTTGTTTAAAACAGGAAGAGTAAACTGAATAAAAACTATTTAAAAGAAGTAAATTTTCAACAAATAATAAGTTTGGAATATCAAAGAGAGAAAAGCAATTAGGGTTTGATTTCACTTAATCAACTTATGAGTAATAACACTTGATTTGGTTCACGTCATTCATTCATTTGGTTTACGATCAAATTCTGAAAGTTAGCCCACATTCAATTTCTTGAGATATGAACATCTCTTAAACCCACAAACGTCAATTAATTCCTTAATTAAAATCTATGAAAATAACGATTAACATCTTATGAATTTATCAAAATCGCACACTCATGAAATTCTATTCCTAGATATTCCAAAAGCATGGCAATTAGACCAAGATGCATAACCCATACTTCATTTCCCAATTTCATATGAATTCTTCAACAAATAATTGTATGAATAGCTAATTCACAACCATTATCAATCAATTAAAATAGGTCCAATCACTAAATCATGAAAAAAAGACTTGAATTAATATAAAAAAGTCATTACATCATAAGAAGAGAAATTTTCATCACCCTAACTAAAAGAATTTAGCAGTATATGGTGCAAATGTAGGAAACAACAAGAAGAAAAGAGAACACCCTAGTCATTCTTGATGATTTGGAGAAATTCCCCTTCTTCCTGGTGGTTGAGCAACAACTTTCACACTTTTCAAGGATGATTCATCCTTTTTCTGACGCTTCTAACGGCTCCTCCTCCAAATTATGTCAGAATTAATGTATTTATATTTTGGTCTGGGCGCCTAAGCGCTGCGTCTGGAGCGTCTGGGCGCTGATGGTCTAGCACGCAAGTTTCTGCTATAAGTATGAGTGCCTAGGCGCTTCGTATTAGGCGCCTGAGCGCTGATAGTCTAGGGAATGCCCTTTGATGCACTCGAGGTCACCTAGGCGCCCTGTCTGGAGCGCCTGGACGCTGATCGTCCTAAAATTTTTGCTTTTGATCTGTTTCCAAGGCTCCCAGCTCTCCTTTCTTGAGCGTTTTCCTACACAAACACATAAAAGTGATGATGATTCTTTCTTTCACTCAATTTTTCTTAATCAAAAACTAAAAGAACTTAAATCATAATCTACGTCCACTATTCCAAGATACTTGGACCAAAATGAAACAAGAGAACAAGTTCATGAGAAACAAATCAATTTATCAAGCTGTAAAACCATATCTTTTGTGTGCTTATCAGTCGGTCGATAGGTCAATTCCTTGTTTGAACTAAGCTGGACTATACCTTCAATGAGCAAATGGTTGAAGGAATTATAAAAGCCGGTCGTTATCTAAGTAATAAAAGAACATGAGGTAGCTTTCAAATTCAGCTTGAGGGGACAAGTTCGACTCTAGATGGTGAAGATAAGCTAGCCTGGCCCCATATGACGTGATGTCAATGGGCTTGGATGATGGTTCAAAAACAAGTTTATCCTCTAGAGTGTCATTAAGCCAAAGTTGAAGGAGCCACAGAGGTCCTCCTAAGTTGACTACTTCTCCCTTAGTAAGGAGTAAATGAACAACTCAACTGATAGAACCACATAAAGCGGCTAAAAGGAGTTACCCTAAGGCATGAGGACCTTTGTCCATCAACAAAGCTGAGCGTGGAATGTATGTTAGCGAAACCTTAACCCCAACAGGACGACAAACATACTTACACAACTAGAGGACTAAGAAGGCTAAATATTCTGTCAGAAACTTAGCTAGTTTCACAATACCTAAGAATCTATTGTGAATAACTGAGGCTAGTCAAAGATGTATTTGACAGTTCCTTTTAGAGAGACTAGAAACAAGTCTTGATATTAGGGGTAATAGGAGAACCAGCTGGTTGCAAGCAAGTAATGGCAGCCAAGTCGGAAAGAGTGGGACTCATCATACCACAACAGAAGATAAAGCTATTGGTAGTATGGTTCCAGAAACTCAAACAAATCCTATTATAGGTGAAACAACCTTGATCTCATAATGGCTTAGCTGGATAAGATTGAAGAGCCCATAAGCCTCCCAAGAATCTTGTTTTATGGGTTGCATTTGATTGAGCCAAGTGATGAATTCTGGAGATTTCTTTTGAAAGGTTCGAATTAACCTAATATCTTCTAACCAAGGATAAAGAAGGATATTGTTTCTTGAAAATATGGAATCCTCAAAACGCTGACAAGGGAAGAATTCTTGAACTTCTGGGGTGTAATCAAGCAATGAAAAAGAAGGGTCATGTAGAAAAAATGAAGAATTAACGGGAACGAGTACCTGGGTTGCTAATTTGGCAGTTTGTTCTTTGTTTGGAACAACCTCACATAAACCAGCTTTAAGATAAGTTTCTTCAGGCATAGGAGCTTTAGAACTAATGGCAGGTTGATGATCCATAATGGTGCATTGCTTTGAAGAGTTTTCATTTAAAGTGGGTGGTCTAGATGATGAACCACGAAGGCGAGCAGATCTTCAAATTGGAGACATGGGAATGAGATAGTAAAGAGAAATAGGTAATTTTGCAAGTTTAAAGATAAGGTTGTTTTAGAAAACCCAGATTTATAGTAATAACAGTTTTCAATATCCATCATAATGATACCATCAATTGTAAAGTGACACGCGGAGGATTGAAGAAATTATAAAAACTCATGATTTTTTATTTCAAAATCTTAGTTTTCACCCTGTTCAAATTCTTTTTGATTGAGTAAATTTTATCATGTCTTTATTATTTTAAACTTTGTTTTTGTAATGTATTTTATTTGTTTTTATTAGGTGTTTACTTATAGAAGAAGACTGTACGCTTGAACTAAGAGTGAAAAAGAGCAAAAATGAAGTTGCTGGTGCTGAGCACTACAGAAAAGAGTATGATGCGCGCCTAAGCACCCAAACATTGAGCGCTTAAGTGCTCAGTACGTTTAATAACGCATTTTGTTGTCTATAAATAGGAAAAGTAAGGTTTGTGGGTAAACATTCAACAAATTTTTAGAAAGAGAAGTAGAGACAAACTCTAATTTGGCGTGAGAGCATACATGCTTGAAGATTAAAAATTTTCTTCAATCTTTTCACTTATCTTCCATGGAGTTTGTTAGAATTTCTTCTTTGTTTTCTTCTTTCTCCATGTGTAGATAAACTTCTCTAGTTAGGGTTGTGATGGATCTTGTTCTTGGATGATATAAATTCATATTTGTGTTTAATTTAAGTTTCTATTACATAATTTATGTATTTATCTCTTCTCTTAATGTTTTTCTTGAATTGACCATTCTTGGAATAATTTTAGGGTTTATGTATGGTTTGAAAAAATTGTGTATGAACCTAGAACTTGTGATAAATACCTCAACTTCTGTAATCGCTAGGAATAGACGTTGTAAGCTATGTGATCTTACTTTATATTCTCTCGTTTTTTGATAAAACTTTCTCTATTTTGGGTTATACTGAAGGATTGATTAACTCAAAATAATGTGAAGATAATTAATATATCAAATGATTGAATATTGATTAATTTTGAGTATTTGATCTTGAATCATGGAATAGAACTTAGTTAAACTAATCTTTGAATTTACATCAAAAGAGTTCAAGTGAAATCGAAATCCTAATACTTTGATATCATTGTTTTTCAACCTTTTCCTAATTGATTTATTTTTATTCTTGTAAATTTTGATTATTTTCTGATTAGTATTTTTTTTATTTATATTCTTGTCACATTCCAATATTCGATAATTTAAATAATGTTGATTTAACGAATTTAGTAAGTGACAATAAAATCTCTATTCTTATTCATTATTTATTATTTTTGCAATTTGATGCATTTGCTAATATCACAACAAGGATCAAGATGGTTTTTAAGGAAAATGTGAAGTGGTGAATATCTGGAAATCGGGTTTTGAAATTTTAAACGCAAACAAAATATATACATCGTTAAATAAAGACTTGCATAGATTCAAAATGAGAAAGGCTAATAACGTGGCCAATATTTACCTCAAAATGAAAAATAAATCCTATATAGTCCAAATTAATGAAGCAAAGATAAAATTGAATCGTTGGCTGAATTAAAAGCAGTGACTTAGGTCAACTAGGTAGCTTCGACTTCAGCAGTATCGTTTTTGGCTGCCACATGCCTTGGTCACTTTTCTTCTCACGATTTGTTTAGATCTTCGACTTGAACATAGAAGTCTTTGATTCGTTGCAGAGCTCATTAATCTTTCCCTTACAACTGGTCAGCTCAGCTGAGTCTTTCTCTTGTTTTTCTCCAAGGGCTGACAAATTCTTCTCTTCCTCAGCCAGCTTTAGCTTAAGATCTGCAATGGTGGACCGAGAATTAGCCATTTGGTCATCATAGGCAGCAAGTTGAGAAAGTAAGCTCCTTTTCCTTGGTGCGAAGTGTTAGCAAAGAAGCTTGAGCTTTGCCAGTCGTTTGTTTTAGCTCAAGTTGAAAGTTGTCTAACATTTGCTTCTCACCAGTGTGATGAAAGCATTGTTATATTTCTTGACCGAACCTGCGATAGAGCCTTACAAGTTGGAAAGAACACCTTTCACCCAACAATTTTAAATGTTTAACAGGAATGACGAAAGCCTGAGAAAATGCGTCTACAGAACTCAAGTTAGCCCTCAAAAGAGGGCAAATCTTGTTGGAAAAGAGAGCTAAGGGACTTCCAAGCTACTTGAACCTCATCATAAGTAGGCAATTGACGGCTTTGAACATAGGCAGATAAAGGAACATCTTCATCACTGTCATGTAGTCAATCATTAATCCCTGAGAAGAAATCATGGAACTTATATTATGTTTGGATGTTTTTTTTATTAATAGAACAAATAAAAATAAGTGATGATGAATCGAAAAGTAAAGGGAATGAATAGATTATAGTTATTTTTTCTTTTGTGTAGAAAATTAATAACAGAACAAAACGGAAATAATTCTACCTCAATTTTAAGAAAATTCAAGTTAAGTTTTTAAGAAAAAGAAAAGAGAAATAATTTCTTATATGTTCTTTTCACTTTTTATGTATTTTAAAATTCTTAAAAAAAAATTATTTTGATTCTTCTCATTCTCTTTCTC
The DNA here is from genome assembly GCA_029884605.1 of Ormosia emarginata. Classification (NCBI taxonomy): domain Eukaryota; kingdom Viridiplantae; phylum Streptophyta; class Magnoliopsida; order Fabales; family Fabaceae; genus Ormosia; species Ormosia emarginata. The sequence continues at coordinate 1,824,491 of JAQQTP010000075.1, read as the reverse complement.
TTTCCTTCGTTACTTATTATTCAAACATCGGGTTAGGGGCAGACTTAGCAGGTTAACAGGTTCTCAGATATTTTGACTACCTATGAAAGAAATATGATGAATAACAAGCAGTAAAGAGTCATGACAGGAACGAATCAATGCAAGAAAATAAACCTGCACAGGAAAAGATGGAGTGGAGTCCTTTGGCAGAAAGGTCGGTGTTGCTGGTGGACTTTTCCGAGGGCTGGCTGACACTGTTGGACTTCTTAGTCTTCGCCCCAATGTCTTTTTCCTCATCTTCTACCACAACCACTTCTTCTTGAGGGATATGAGGCATAGTACCTCCGGCAGCAACTTGTGTTTCTAAACCTCGACTCGGTGATGAGCCACTGTGCTTAGAGACTTTTTTAGCCTTTGAATCCGTTGCTGAAGATCCTTGTCAAGGTGAGTTATAAGAACTCAAAGTAGTAATGATAAAATGAAAGTAAGTTGACGAAAGAAAATTTGATTACCTTAGTTAACAAAGGATCTTTAGGGAATTTCAGCTTGATTTTGGTTGAAGCCTTCTTCCCAGTAACTTTCGGCTTGGCAGAACCTTTAGCTTTTCTGGTAATCGAGGAAGGTGTTCCTGAGGCTGGAGGATCAGTAACTTGTTCACTAGAAGCAACTTTTGCAAAAGGAAATGCATAAGCCGTGTAAGTACATAGAATGAATTATAATGGAGCCACAAAACAATCGAGGAAATACCATTAGCCTTTCTCTTCTTGGGCTTATGCAAATATCTCCCAGTTGGTTTGGAGAAAAAAAAATAGTATCGCAACTGTTTCAGAGGAGCGCGCTTTGGAAGACGGCAACTAAAAAAAGTTGGGAGTGATTATCAATTGTTTTATCCATTAAAAATAAGATGGTGTACTTGGATATCTTAAAAAAAATTATCTATGTTTTAAAGTTTAGATTCAGAGATTGATTACAAGTAAGAAATACATTAACATCCTGTATTATCCATTCAATAAATTGTTACCTACTTAATTTAATATCATCTGCTAAATTAATTAAGTTAGTCCTAATTATTTATTTGTCAAAAAAGGGTTTTATTTTTTTTATTTTTTACACATCTCATTTTATTGATATATTATCAAGAGTGATAAATGACTATAATAAAAAATGAGTAGCTAAAAAGTCATTATTTTATTAAACAAATTTAAACCGCACCGTAACATGTGGTAAGAAAGTTGTGAATTAAAATTTTAATTTTCAAAGAAAATATTCGAAAAATGAATTGTCATTTAAAAAATCAATTTCAAAAATATTCTTAATAAAATATGAATTTTAAATTAAAGAAGTCAAATTAATTAATTATATATATATATATATATTTGACAAAATGTGATTTTTAAAATGGGTTTTCAAAAGGTTTTTGTAAAATAAAATTTAATTCACCATAATTAAAAGTTGGGGATATATAAACTTATTCACATCAATTTATTATTTTAATTAAAAAATATTTATTTAATTATTGATATTAGACCCCGCCAACGCTTTTGGAAAAATCCAATAAAATGACTTTAAGAGTATTAGGTAGAGTTTTATTGATCGCATTTTGATCATCTCTTAATTTTTTCATCATCTGTTGATTTTTAAGGTTTTGATTTATTAAATAAAAGATAAAGTAATGTGTATAAAAGAATAATAAAAATTGATGTTTAGAATAAATTTTTTATTCTAAGGTCCTGTTAGCGCTTCTAACAAAACTTAAGAGATACTCTTTACCTATGGAAAACCAAAACCTTGCCGTTACTTCGACTAATTTTGGCTATTCTCTTGTCGGAATCTCAATCCATAATAAAAAAACAATTGAAAAGGATAAATTAGATAAGACAACAAATAACAAAAACAAGAAAAAAATTAGCAAATGAATTATATAAAAAATTAAAATAAAATCAAAACGAAACAAAATAATATAGTACATGATAAAAGAAAAGAACTAAAAAAGAATAGCAGGTTGACATTGCAACAATCACTTGACCAAAGAAAACTAATTGTATTAATAATAAAAAACTAATTGAGAGGAGAAAATAAAGTGTTATAGAGATTCACAAAATCGAAAGCTCAATTTCTAACATACGAATCGTGAACGTGAAGATAAATCTGAACTTTTTGAAGATAAAATATTTTCTTTTGCATCAAAATTACGACTAGAATCTTGATTAGAAAACTCTAAGAAGACCACCTTTTACACCAAAATTTTCCTTGAGCTCTTACAGTTTGTGCAGGTTGTATATGCTCTCTCTCTCACTCTCTTTGTTGGGTTGTTTTCTCAATAAACAATGTGTTTGTGTGCTTTTGGTGTCTACTTATTTATAGACAAAGTGATGTCGTGATTACTTAGTGGATAAGAAATAATTAAGCCACCAAATCTTTCTATTTTTTATTACTTACAGATTATGTGTCAATTAAAAAGCAATCTCAAGTGATTTAAATTTTGATTTTGTGATACTAAAAATCCCAGGATATAATTCATCCTAAAATAATATCCTTCCTTATTACCTTTTTATTTGAAATATGGATATATTTGGGTTGAAAAATTCAATAGTCTTTTCCCTTTTCTTTTTACATAATCAAAATCATATTTTCTCATTTACTATCAAATATTCAATCAAATAATTTTTCAATCATTCAACACTTTAATTCTCAATCAAATCTTTCCAAAGACCAAATTTTAATTTTTATTTAAATGTCTGAACAAAATTGGATGCTGACAAATAGCAACAGAATACTGATGCCACCAATCTTGATCGGAAGTACATAAATAACAAGTTTCAAAATCCAACAACAAGAACTAAGCCTTTTCCCATTAGGTGCGGTCGACTACATGGATCAATTGACACCATTGTATCATATCATAAATTAAGTCTTCAGAAATATCATACAAATCTAAATCTTTTTTAATTGTTTCACCTATAGTCTTTCTTGGTCTCCCTCTACCTCTAGCTATTGGGCTATCCTCCACCTGATCTACTCTTCTTACAAGGGCTTCTAAGGGCCTTCTTCTTACATGTCCAAACCACCTAAGACGAGCTTCTCTCATCTTTTTCACAATAGGTGCTACCTAAACTTTCTCTCTAATGCATTCATTCCTAATCCTATCGTGTCTTGTATGGCCATACATCTAGCGCAATATCCTCATCTCAACGACACTAATCTTATGCTCTTGTTCAATTTTTACTGCCCAACATTTAGTACCATACAATATCGCATGTCTTATAGCTGTGTGGTAAAATTTATCCTTAAGCTTGAAAGACACTTTTCTATCACAAATAACTCCTGAAGCACTCCTCCAATTAATCCATCCAACTTGAATCATATGGTTTATATCTTTCTCTATCTTTCCGTCATTTTGTATGATAGATCTAAGATAACTAAATCGTGTGACTTGTGATATGGTATGGTCTCCAATTTTCACCGCTAATCTAGTATTAGCATGCTTCTTACTGAACTTGTATTCCATATACTTCGTCTTACTCCTACTCAGACGGAAGTCATGTTCTTCCAAATCTCATCTCCATAACTCCAGTTTCCCATTTGTTTCCTCTCTCGACTCTCCAACTAAGACTATATCATCTACAGAAAGCATGCATTGTGGCACTGGCTCTTGGATATGCGTAGTAAGCATATCCAAGACCAAAGTAAAAAGATAAGGACTCAGAGTTAACCCTTGGTGCAGTCCTATACTTATAGGGAAATCTTTTGTGACCCCACCTTATGTTCTCACACTAGTTTTAGCTCCATCATACATATCTTGGATTGCTTGAATATAAGCGATACGAACTCCTTTCTTCTACAGCGCCTTCCACAAGACCTTTCTGTACCATATCGTAGGCTTTTTATAGATCAATGAAAACTATGTGTAGGACTTTTTGCTTCCTCCGATACCTCTCCATCAATCTTCGTAGAAGATAGATCGCTTCCATGGTTGACCTCTCAAGCATAAAACCAAATTGATTCTCTGAAGTATGAGTCTATTGTCTTAATCTCCGTTCAATTGCTCTTTCCCATAACTTCATGATATGACTCATGAGCTTAATCCCTCTGTAATTTGTACAGTTTTGTATATCTCCCTTGTTCTTATAAATAAGGATTAAAGTGTTTGTCCTTTATTCATTTGGCATTTTCTTAGACCTCATTATTTCGTTAAACAATTTTGTGAGCTAGCTTATACCTTTCTCTCCTAGGCACTTCCATACCTCAATAGGTATATTATCCGGTCTGACTGCTTTTCCATTATCCATCCTCTTCAATGCTTCTTTTACCTTAAACTCCTAAATTCTACAATAAAAGGTTTTATTTTGGTCCTCCTTTTTAGTGTTTAGAATGATCAATTCCCTTAATGTCATATGTCCCTCATTAAATAACTTGTGAAAATAACTTTTCCATCGATCCATGATGTCTTGTTCCGTAACCAAGATTTTTCCCTCTTTATCCTTAATGCATTTCACTTAATCCAAGTCTCTTGTCTTCCTTTTCCTACTTTTAGCAAGCTTGTAAATATTCTTTTCTCCGTCTTTGGTGCCCAAAGATTGATATAACTCATTGAACACTTTATCTTTCGCCTTGCTCACCACTTTTTTAGTATCTTTTTTTGTTGCATTATATTTTTCCCAATTTTCATCGTTTTTACATACGTGTCAAGCTTTATAACATTCCCTTTTAACCTTAACCTTATCTTGTATACTTGCGTCCCACCACTAAGATTCTTTATCCTTGGGTCCAAAGCCTCTTGATTCACTGAGTGTCTCTTTTGCTATCTTCATAATCCTTTTAGCCATCTCATCCCACATATCATTACTACTCCTTTGTACCTCCCAAATCTCTTCCTCTATAATCCTCCTTTGAAAGAGCATTTGTTTTCCTCCTTTTAGTTGCCACCATTTGATCCTTGGGACTCTGTCTCAACAATTTCTCCTTACTCTCATCTTAACCTGTACATCCATAACCAAAATCTTGTGTTGCGTAGTCAAGCTCTTTCTAAGGATAACTTTGTAATCCATGCAAAGCTTTCTATCAGATTTTCTTATTAGAAAAAAAAATCAATTTAAGTGTAAGAACCCCTGCTTCTGTATGTGATAAAATGTTTTTCCCGTTTCCTAAAACAAGTGTTAGCTATTATCAAATCAAAAGCTACTAAAAAATCTAGAATCGTTTTGCCCTCTACATTAGCTACTCCTAGACCATACCCCCATGCAAACCCTTATACCCCCTAGATTCGCTCCCCTCATGACCATTAGGTCTCCTCCTAGAAAAATCTTCTCTCCTAATGGTATTTCTTAGACTAAACCTTTTAAATCCTCCCAAAAAATTATCTTGTAGTGCTCATATAACCCTACATGGGGTGCATACACACTGATACATTAAAAGTTTCCCGTTCCACAACAAACTTCAAAGCTATGATCCTATCTTCGAGCCTTCTCAATAATGAGAAAAATCCTTTAGTAGAGACAACATTTCTTTTGGCGAGAATGTCAGCATGTTCAAGTTTTTGAAACTGAAAATCATCAAGAATGTAATCACCCACTGAAGGATGCAAACGAGGAAAGACCTGAATTAAGCCTATCCATCGAGAGGAGCAATTAGAAAGATGAATCTGGATGGTACTTTATTTTTGGCCAGGTAGTTCGGCAGAGAATTCTTGATGACAAAAGAAAAGATTTCCAAGCTGAACTACTTCTTCACTAAGACATTTAAACTAATCAGATCCATGCTTTCCCTTTGCAAAAGGATAAAGACAATATGAAGGCTTCCATTGACGATCACCGCCATTGAACCCTCAACCATGGCTGCATCCTCCATTGTGCACTAACACCAACCTAGTACCTAAACCCAGTAACTCAAACAACCCATAAAATCATCCTTATTCCAACAACAATTTTACTCATGGTCATTAGCTATAGAGCCCCTACTGTAGCCACCGCTCACCGCCTCATGACCACCACTGCTCCGTCACATCTACTCTTGCAACATGAACTAGTGTTGTCACCCTTTCCTGCTGTTCCACCACCCATGACCCCAACGACCTTAAACCAGAGCTCCTCTTGTGGAATCATTGTCTGCCCCTATTAAAGCCACAGTCAATGTCATTAACACCTTGACCCAACATGAGGCACCACTTGTACTGTCGTCCATTCTTGTTAAAACCCAACTCTGATACCATCATCGTTGTAACCCAAACCTAGAGCCGCCACAAAATCATGAAGCCACCATGCTCACTTGTGTGCAGATTTGGCAAGTACATGTGTCACTGGAGGTGGTGTCATTGTTGTTCTTCCATGCTAATGAGTTTGGGGTTTCTAGTCAAAGAGGTGCAGGGTTTAGATCCAAATCTGTCAGGTTTGGAGTGTCTAGTCAAAGAGGTCGAGTGAGGAAGAGTGGTGGTGGTGGGGATGGGGATGGTGCCGGTGATGGTGCCAATGGTGGGAGAGAAGATCTGGTGGAGTGTGTTCTACTCGTTAAACCTGCTAACTGGTTATTGGATGTTAGTTGCAAGGTGCATCATGCACCTAAAGATAGGAAGGTGCATGATAGCATTCACCCTAGATTCATTGTACCAACAAGTTCCATATTAGAGAAATCATGCTCCTTTTTCTTTCCCACCTTTTATATAAAGAGGTGATCCTTAAGTGTTTGAGTATTTAGAAAATTATCCACTTGAGCTTAATACTAAGTATAGAACCTGAGAATTTTAGTAATTTTTTTTTCGGTGGGTTGAGCATGTGGGACCCTGTGCACCACACTTGTTAGGGGTGCACACAAGTCGGGTGGGTTTGGGTTTGGGAGAAAAATTGTCCGAACCAATTAAACGAGTTCGGGTTGGTTAGGGTCGATTTTTTGAAAAAGAATCAAGTAACCCGAACCAAACCAACCCGATCACAATCGGGTTGGTTCGGGTCGGGTAATCGGGTAAAATGCATAATGAATTACAGCAATAATATAATACTTCCATGAACACTAAAAAACATAACCGGAGTCATTCTTCCTGGTTAATGCACGAAAAAACCAGCTGTGACCAAAGATAAAGAGATTTTACACCATATTGACACAATAATCAACTTATTATGCAAGAAAAAGAAAAAGTACCTAGCATACACCTCAATTATCCAAATCCTACGAGTAGCTTTGCAATTTCCAAAAACTCCATTGCAGTTGCTACCACCCAGTCACTCACCAGAGATACTAGCTAAGACCTATCAAATAAATATACTAGATTATGCATGAGACACTTCACTAGAAAACTAACTTACATATGTGACATGGACTACGAAGGACTACCAAATACAACTTCACAGAGAATCCCAATCGATGTCATAAGAGGGGTATATGTACATATTAAAATCATCCGAAGCACTTTCCCACTGAGGCTCAAATTTTCATCTATTGACAAACAATCTATAAACTATTTTATTAAACCAAATTCAGCTTCAACTTTCCACTACAAGGCTACAAGCTAAAAATTTGAGCATATAAAAATATGTTTTACTTTTACTAGACACCTTAAGACTCAAGAGACATATTGAAGAACTCTTGTAAACCATTTCTAAGCTTAACTAAGTGGTTTTTTTGTAGTCCACTAAAGATAAATGTTTCAATAAAATTCAACTAATACCTGAAGTCATGATTATCATTCTTTGATCTCATGGAGAACAATAATTCAGATTATGGTGCCTTAAGGCTAGCAGACCAACTAGCAAAACTTTCCAGGTGTTTAAATTGACTATTTTCTCCCAGAAGCAACATACATATTACATACACATGCTACAATTTAATTACGGAATTTAACTATTTTATTTAGACAAACATAACACAAACCAAAGCATAAGCATGGCCATACACTTACTCAATTGTCAATTGTAATCTAAATCCTCCATAACACATTCACAAATCAAGTCTTAGCCAGATACAGAAACCAGTCAGTGTGCATGAAATTGCCAATTCACTATGAAGGTTGAAATTCATAAATATCTACATATATCTCATACAAAAACCATAAGATATGTACCTACTGGTTTTGTGTGTGAATTGCATCAGCAAATATTAAACTATCTTCCTATCTTTCTACCTCAAGTCAGGTGACACTCCAACTGGATCCTCCAAAAATAAAACAAGAGTAAAACTCCTCAAAGTTAATCCTTTTGGCCCTTCTTGCAACATGATAAATAAATTGTTATATGACCATTGGTGATTTTAACTTGTATTGACATTCACAAAAATGCAAGAAGCCAAGAACATTTAAAATACATGATCTTACCTTACCTCATCCTATTGCTCCTAAAATCACTAGCAACCTCAAGTTCTTGAAGTCCAGAAACTCCTAACATTTCTAATAATACAATAAAAGAATACAACATAAAATTAAAAATGTCAAATGAATGAAATGATGAACTATATGTAAAATGAAAAAGTTAAAAACTAAAAATGATGATTGTATACCTGATTCAACCTGCTCAATCTCCTCCAGTTGACTTCGTAGATCATCCACATTCTTAGGAGACCTCAACCAATTTTGGGTACAAATTAAGACCTCCACCGTGGTGGGATTCAAAGAACTACGGAATGCATCAAGGATACGACCTCCAGTGCTAAAAATAGACTCAAATGACACTGTAGACACTGGAATGACCAATATGTCCCTAGCCATACGAGAGAGAATATCGTACTTCGTTGACTTCCCTTTCCACCACTTCAAGATGTCAAACCCCTCGTAATTGTCTTCAACGTCATCCTCCATGTATCTATCCAACTCATTCTTCTTTTGCTCACCTTGTTTTTTCTTCAACTTCAACTTAAACTTGTCTTCTAAATCAAAACCACCATCACTACTACCACTAACATTTGTTAGTGTGCTAACATCCAATGAATTAACACTAGAATCACGAATATCGAGAACAATGGGATACAATGTAACATATTGTGCAAATAAGTTGTTTATGAGATCTTTTAATCTTTTCACGATATCCTTGCACTTATCTTGGCCATACATTTCACTAATACAAAATTCAATGTAATCCAACTTGTACCTTGGGTCAAGAAAAACATCCACAAATAATAAAAAATTTAAATTCCCATAATATCCTAATACTTATCAAACTTCGCCTACATGTTCATTGCCATTCTTTGCAAGACAACATCATCACTTCCAATCCACTTAGTTAACGAATTTTGAATTTGACGCAATTTATGGAAAAAACAATTAGATGTCATATGCAAAGAATCGGAAAAAGAAAGTGTGGCATCATAGAAAATCTTCAAGAACTTTATAAAAACACGAGCATGGTTCCAATCATCAGAATTAGGAGGTCCTCCTTCACTATCAAGAACATGCAAGTAAGCTTGATTCTCATATTCAAGGTGATTAAATGTCTTCTCAAATTGTTCTGCCACTTCCAACATCAAGTAAATAGAATTCCATCTAGTTGCTACATCAAGTAAGTAGAATTCCATCTAGTTGCCACATCAAGTGTTAGCATTTGATTACTAACAACATTTGCCTCTTGGGCACACCTCCTAAAAGTAGCCAATCTAGAAGGAAAGGATCTCACATACTTATAAGCACCCCTAATCCTAGCAATGGAGCAATCTAACTCCTTCAACCCATCGTTAACAATTAAGTTCAAAATATGAGCATAACACCTCATATGCATGAGCTCCCCTTTCAGCAAGGTGCATCCATTCCAATCCTGTATTTCTCTCACCAAATATGATAGAGTCGTGTTATTAGCACTAGCATCATCCACGATGATTGTGCTAATATTTAGAATACCCCACTCTTTCAAGCATTTTTCTAAAGATTTACCTATGGTCTCACCTCTATGGTCAGCAATCAACCCAAAACTCAAAATTTTCTTATGCAATTCAGACCCATCATCAATAAAATGTGCAGTCACACACATATAATTAATGTTTTGAATCGATATCCATGTATCAGTTGTTAGGGAGACCATTTGTTGGTTGCAAGACAAAATAGACTTCAACTTCACATTTTCCTCTACAAAAATTTGCATGATATCTCTTGCAATAGTCATGCGCTCGGACATTATAAATCAAGGTTGAGTAGCATTCATGAAACTTCTAAATTTAGGATTCTCAATAAATTTAAAGGGAAGCTCATCTACCACTATCATCTTACAAAGCTCCAGCCTACATTGTTCTTGATTAAATTCTACAAGCTTCATACTCACAGTACTATTAGGGTCATCCTCATTTGACTTCCCAATAGCAATAGTTTTTTGTTTCTTATCAACCTCCCTATGTGGATTCTTTAAACACACTTTCAAGTGTTTTATCAGGTTAGTGGTGCCATGATTAGCACTATTACATGCATATGACTTTGCACAATAGTTACAACTAGCTCTATCACTATCTTTAGTGAAATGTAACCAAGCATTACTAGGGGGTCTAGTAGGTTTTCTTTTACCTACTTCTTATTGTGACGATGGAGTAGCTTCTTGAGCTCGTGATGACGGAGTTGGAGTGGAAATTGGATTGGAAGAAGATGGCGGTGCTGCTGCTGGGTGTGGTCTTACTCCTTCAGTTGGTGTTGGTGGAGTGAGAGCACTTCCCACTTGAGTCCCACCAGTGTTGTGACTCCTATGAGTTTTCGTAGGACCTTCCATTTAAAGTGAATCGCTGCAATAACATTTACAACAAAAAAAATTATTAACAACTAAAATGTAATGAAAGCAAACCATGACATACCACATATCAAGAACAAGTAGCACAATTAAATAATAGCCAACAATTGATACATAGGTAGGTTGCCATTTCCCAAAATCGAAACAAGCAAAACCAAAATAAATATACAAGTAACTAACTAACTTGGATAAGGTTTAAGATTAGGTAGTGACCATTTTGACACTTATAAATATAGGTAGTGGACAGCCCCAAAAAAGAATTGGCAAGGAAGCAAGACATGAAAAGGGAAAACCAAACAAATAAACCCAACTGATAGAGTTGAGACTTGAGATGCTAAACCAAATTTGCAGCTTTTGAAAGAATGGAGGGTAATTGAGATAACATGTCTTTTTCAGGTGTCGATATATATTAGCATTGTATATCGAATCATTGCATAAGAACACATATCTTTCTTACTATCATGATATACAAACTCAGTTAAAAGTTACACATACAGAGTCAATTTTTTTTTTTTGATAATTATATAATCAGATCTAAAGGTTGCAATGTTGACAATTTGCAAAGAAATATAGTTCTTTTTTCATAATCTGCAAAGAAATACAGTTTTAGACACATGAATGAATATTTATTTTTCATATTGTCTGTTCAAAAGCCATATATTAAATACATACAAATTGTAACAAAGACTTTATACCAGAAAAAGTTACAATTCTTTGATCAATGAAATATAGAATAAATACAATTGAATGAATTGATAAAAATATTTGACACCTTACACTACAGAAAGAGACTTGCAATTTTCAAGTAGAAAGTCAACAAATAAAAGAATTTATGAAATTTAAAATAGCAGAATGGGGATTTACGTTCAATAACTTAGTTGATAGTATTGCAAATCCTTCTTAATTATTATCCCAGCTAACCCAATCAAAGGTTTAATATCTCCCATTTTTATCATAGCAGCTGCAAAATTAGACTTAAAGGTGGTAGGATTTTTGCTATATTCATACACATGAAGGGAAATAGGAGAATGGGAACACGAAGGGAAACAAGTGAGTGAGAAAAAGGAAAGAGGAGTGAGAAACAGTAATGGCTAACCTTAGCGTCACGTCGTGGACTCGTGGCTATGTGAGCAAGAAATGAGAGCAGCAACGGTGACAGTCACAATTCACGAAGACACGAACTTGTCATCGCACGATGGCCCGTTGATGGCTGAGATTGAGCTACCACAACGAGCAACGAGAGAGAGGTGAGAGAGGTGCACTTAGGTTAGGGGTTAGGGCTTGAATTTGGGAGAGAAACTGAGAAAGGAATGAAAATAAGGGCTCGGGTAGGGACAAAAGTGAAGAAATAAAGAAAATGCTAAGGCAAAACGACGTTGTTTCATCGTGTGTTTGGGTCATCGAGTCGGGTCATCAGGTTGGTCTTCTTAACCCGTCACCCAAACCAAAAGAAGGATGGGTTGTTCGGGTTGGACCCGACCTTACCCGATGACCCAACCTAACCAAGATATTTTATGTCAGGTAGGGTTGGTCGGGTTTGCAGGTCGCCGAATCGGGTTGTGCAGCCCTAACAGCTGTTAAGCATAGTATTTATACGCATCTCAAAAGTAAGTTTGTTTATTCCTCTTTTTTTTTTTAATATAATTGTTCATTTTAGCTTATTTCTTTGTTAGCTTAGTTTATTTATTAGTTCTCTAGGTTAGGTTCAAGGTATTTATATTTTAAATTAGTTTTATTTTTAAATTGATAGGGTTTGTTTCTTATATTTAATAGTGAGTTGGTAAAAAAAGAAGAAGATAAAATGTCAAAAAAAAGTACAAAAATAATAAAAAAATTGAGTTCTTAATCGATTTTGTTTGTCATTTTGTTTGTGCTTGTTTACTCTTTTTGATCGATTGTGTTTATTTTGTTATGTTTGTTGGCATATTACTTTATTTTGATTATTGCATTTATAAGTAAATTTTTTCAAAACAACTAATATTTTTTAATTAAAATTAACCAACCCACACTTATTTTTTAAAGAATTACATTGACTTTGAACTCCTCATGACACATAGGAGATACGTAGGCCAAAAGTCAAGTCAAACTCTAAATTTTGTAATTTGTCTTTGATTTTCATCTTTACTTTTATTTGTTATCTTTTTCTATTTTACTTGTATTTTTTATTTTTTTACTTCTTTTCATTCTATTCCAACTTGTAAATTTTGTGAATTAGTATTTAGTCTTTTTATTGTTAATTAACTTGTAAATATGTAATTTATTTTATAATTTCTTTGTAAATATTGTAACTTTTTTTTTTATTTTTATTTGTTCACTCTTGTTATTGTTTATTTTGAGAGGTAGATAAATAATTTTAGGTTATTTAATTTACATAATTAATTTTAAGATAACCATCTTATGATGAATATATAAAAGTATTGTGAGATTAAGTTTATATTCTTTCTTATATATAACCGACTACAAAACTTAATTTAGTTTGCACATACTAGTTTTCTATTTTGTTTAGGAGTTTTATCAACTTTTTCCTATCCTAATAAAGTTGGTGGTGACTTCTCTAATTATTTTATGTTTTTAAATTTTTGGTTGCCTCCCATCGTGATCCTAGATGCGACAATCAGCAATCATCTGATGTTAAAAATCTCCTTTTATTGCTATAAATGGACAAAAACACGAGCAAAAGTTACTTAACCGCCACAGGACAAGAAAACAGTAAGTGTGCTTCTAATCAGTAGACCGTTGGACAAGCTCCAATGACTAGAATTCAAAATCTATAAATATCATATGTCCTGAGTTGAAGAGACGGAGAAGCACTCTTATATTTGCCAAACTTATGATTTTTATCTAATTTCATACTTTCGTTTCTAAACTCAGTTTTTACACTTGGTCCAGTGTTTTTTTTCTCTAAGTATATATATATATATATACACTTCATTTGCTTTAATTCACCCTTTTAGTGTTGTGAGAAAACTTAAACACTTATTCATCTATTTGTAACATGGTCCATTAGTGATCATTGTAATAATCTAGCTTGAAAAAGTTAGTGTTAATTAAAGACTACTTGTAAATTGTAATATAGTTTGGAGAAATTAGGGTTGTGATATAAAAGTCCTGGTAGTTTTTTGGAGATTGGATGTAGGCATGTGGTTGGCCAAACCATCTCAGTGTGATACTTCTCAACTCTTCTATTTAAATTTCTAATATATGTTATTTATTGAATATTTGTCTTTTGATCTCTAAACTAGTTTTTCTATGTTAAAGGAAGAGTATCTAAGCTTCTTCTAGCTAAAATTAAATTTTGATTACCTTTAGCAATACATCTCATCTACCTAAGCTTTTGTTTCTAACATTTATATTATCCAAGTTAAAATACTTAAGAAATTTTTAAGATTGCAAAAAAAAAAAAATTAAGAAAGTTGGAAGTCTGATTCAACTCCCCTTCTCATGTTGTTGCCACCTCCAAAACCTTGAGTTAGCTCTTAGAAAAATTAATTTTCATAAATACACTAGGATGACCTAAGGGTGTATAACCTAAGGTGCTCGCCATAAGATCACTTGAATAAGGGCTTAATCTCAATTGAAGCAAAAGCTAGCCACAAAATGCCCTTATCCTTAATTACCTTGTGTTACATTTATAAGCCTATGTTATATCTTGTGTTAAAAAACACCAAAATATATAATATACATGATATTGAATATTTGGTTATTTGAATTTAGTACACAATATAATTTAATTTTAGAATTTCACGATGTTGCAGGTTAGAAAACATTGTTAATTTTGAAATTTCATCATTCTCGACAAATTTGTGATTTGTGATTAAGGATGAGAACGAGATGAGGTGGGGGTGGGTAGTAGCCCCCGTCCCCAAGGATAAATATATGCCCCCGCTCTCATATCTACACGACTACTCATTTCTCATTCACTCGCAGGTAGATGGGTATTCATGAGTATTTAATAAATTGTAAAAAAAATCAACAAAATTTAAAAAATGAAAATAAATTATAATATCATAATTTTTTAAAATTTGTCCAACACAACTTAATCCAAATACAATGTCAAACACTTACTTTCAAATTTCAAACACTTAAACCACTTAAAATTCAACTTACATCTAAATACAATGTCCAATATAATTACATCAAACATCTTAAAATACTTAAAATTCATCATACATCCAAATACAATATTCAATTCCAATAAAACTTGATTTAACATCTTAAAATACCTAAAATCGAAATAACAACAAAAGTTTTGCTTGAAGTACATTCCAAATTCCAATAGTTAAATTCATCACACAATACAATGCCGAATATCTATATCCAAATACCAAATTTAGCAATATCATTGTATTCAAACACCATCAAAACACTAAGGAATATTTTTGTAATTTTACTTATAAATACCTATGGATACGGGAGAGGGGGGAGAACCACCCTGCCTCTACCCCATTTATTAAACGAGGATAAGAAATAAGTTGATACCTGCACCCACTAAAATAAAAATTCTTTTCTGTATCTGCTCCGTCACATATATTACTCATGAGGTGGATAAAATTTGCATCCTTATTTGTGATTGTGATACTAGAAAAAGTCAAAGTTAATTAAGAAAACATGTAATAAATGTAATAAACTCAATAAAGAAACAAAACGAGAAAACGACAGTACAAAATTTTTAAATGTAATAAACATACATAGTTTATCAATTATTTATTAGAGCTAAATAAATGCATTTATGAATTACACTTCTCTTCATGTACCAAAAGAATTATACTTCTCTTCATAACACTTTGAATTATACACATTTTACTTTTGTATTAAAATGCTAACTTGATTTTCTAATTAACAAATCATAACATTAAGTTTAAAAACTTTAATCGTAATATAAATCTAATTAATAATTAATATTAAGTGAATTTATTTTTAAAAAAATTGTTTAACGATGGTAAGTTAACAATTAGCTAAAACTAAAAAATATAAGTAAAATGTAATTTATATTATAAAATAATAGACTGTAATTTATTGAAAGAAATTTTTATATCCTTAGTTTAAGATAGAGTAATGCTCAGTATAATGAAACTTCTATTTTTTTTTATAAAAAAATACTCACAAATGATAAGTTGTTTGAAAAATAATTATCCTACACCTCTTTTAAGGGTATAAGAACTATTAACATCATTTTCAAAGATATTGATTAAGTAAGAGAAAGTGAATAAAAAAAATATGTATAATAAATAATATTGAAAAAAATATAAAAAAAATATGTATACACAAGAATATAAGAATTATTTGTGAGTTAGGTGGCCACGCATGAGTAATTCTTTTCTTTTTTATAAATAATTATTATATATTTGTTAAAGAGCAACATAGTGTGTTATATATATCACTTTTATTATATTATATCATTTTTATATCATTTCATTTTTTATAATAAAATAAATAAAAAACATTTTTCAATACTCTATTTTTTTTTTACAAAAATCATTTCCTTTAGTCAAATTTTATTAATGTTGAATTAGACTTTTCAAACTTTACTTGCTACTGGGGGAAGAGTCTTTTGGTTCCTTCCCTTGAAATTTCCTCAGAAGAAAAAGGGAAGGGACTTTTGATTTTGAGCAGAACATGGTTCACTTCATAAAGTACATGATGCCCATGCTCATTCAAATTCCAAGATGGTTATGGCTGCCAGAGGTATGGAGATTTGTGGGTTTTGCTTCAACTGTAGTTGGACTGCTCTGTTACGCTCTCAGCTCCTCCTTCAACCATCTATTCGGAGAGTGGAACTTGTTGAAGATCTTTCTTTATAGTGTTTTCAGTTTCATCATCTGCCTTATGATTTTGTTTGCAAAGGTATGGCAACACTCAACGAGTCTTCTGTTCAAAGCTCATCTGGCAGTATTGGTTTTGACAATCACATCTGTGTACACCTTTTTTTATGATAAAGCCGTGAAGGGAAAACCAGATGCATTTAGCCTAATTTCATGTGCTGCATTTTCTGTCATGTCGCTCAGCTTGTCAAAACAGAGTCACTTCGGATTCGAAGTGGATCTCTTATATTTTTCCCTAGGATGTTTGATCATACAACTCATGAAGATAAAATTGCTGTTAGCTTTTGTTGGAGTGGGTATCGGTTATTCCCTCATCATTCTTCGTTCCTCTTTAGACAATCCACCAGAAAATAGGTATCTTGGACTCCAAGATCACCTAGTCATTCAAGTAGATTCCCAACAATCCAATACTGGTAGTGCTGTTTTCATGCCACAGCTCATGGCTTGTATAGAGGCACTTCAGCAAAACAATTCGAATCTGGTCAACATGCTTTTGAAGCAGGTGAAGGGACACCTTGAAACCATTGATGACTCCAAAGATAACGACCAGATCCCGGAGGTGCAACTGGTGACCGACCACGACTTCGTGATCGATGCGTTGCCGTCAAGGACCATCAACGACCTTCACGAAATTGCAAAGCGCATGGTGGCCAGCGGGTTCGAGAAGGTGTGCTCACACGTGTACAGCAGTAGCCGGCGGGAGTTCTTGGAAGAGAGCCTGTTGAGGTTAGGGTTGTATAACTATAAGCTCAGCAACGAGGACGTTCACAGGTTGCCGTGGCAAAACCTCGAAGACGAGATAGAGAAGTGGATTAAGGCTTGCAATGTTGCTCTCAGGATACTGTTTCCCAGTGAGCGGCAACTCTGCGATCGCGTCTTCTTGGGATTCTCCTCCGTGGCTGATCTATCTTTCGTTGAGGTTTGCAGGGGATCCATGATTCAACTGCTGCGTATCGTTGATGTCATCGCAACTGGAAGTCCTTCACCGGAGTGTTTGTTCAAAATCCACCGCATGTTTGAGACATTGGGTGACTTGATTCCGGAGTTGGAATCATTGTTTCCTATTCAATACAGTGTGTCCCTCAGGAATGAAGCAATCATGATTCAAAACAGATTGGGGGGAAGCAATAGGGGGCATTTTAGTGGAATTGGGAGATCGGATTTTCAGTTACCCGGCGCTGGCAGCTATTCCCGATGGCGGGCTTGATCCGATAACCCGCTTTGTCATGAACTCCCTTCGTGACGCTTGCTGGTCACAACAGACCCTCGAGCAAGTTTTCGAAGAATACCCCAAGTTTGGTGATAGAAAGAGAATGTCTTCTTCACTCTCTGTGAAGATGACTTGGATAATAGAGCAATTAGAGTGCCATTTGGAAGCAAGCTCAAAATTCTACGAGGACCCTGCTTTGGGCTATGTTTACATGATGAATAATGGAAGGTACATAGAACAAAAGGCAAAAGATAGTGAACTGGGAACCCTTTTGGGTGACCATTGGATGCGAAAACACATTGCAAAAGTCCAACAAAACCTTGAAAACTATCAAAGAAGCTCATGGAATAAGGTGTTGGACTTTTTGAAGCTGGACAGCAATGAGTCAATGGGGCCTGATGTAGCAACGGAATCAATGAAAGTAAAGCTCAATTTATTCAACTTGCACATTGAGGAGATATGCAGTGTTCAGTGTACATGGTTTGTCTTTGATGAGCAACTAAGGGAAGAAATACGAATATCCATAGAAAACACCTTGTTGCCAGCATATGAAAAGTTCATTATGAAGTTCCAAAATATTCTTGGTAAGCTTGCTTATGAGTATATTGAGTATGGAATGTTTGATATTCAAGCTCGGCTCAAGGATTTGTTTCATGGAATCAGGAGCCGAAGCTTCCATCACGTTAGGGGGTCGCCATTCAATATTCCATGGACTCCGATCAATCCATAGCCGAAAAGAGAACGTCAGGCTACTGAAGCTAGTGTGTACTTAGAATACGAAGTTACGATTATTACAAACGTAGTTCTAGATTTGTGGGCTTGTATTGAAGACACAATCGTAATGGGAACAGTATCAAAGACTTGAATCAAGAAATTTATAGTATATTTTATCTTTTTATATACGTTTCCCCTTTTTTCTTTTTTATGTTTTAGTTTGGTTCGGTTCAAGTCCAAGTCCAAGTTATTTTTATGTTAATTCAGAGAATATTCATTTTGTATGTTAAAGGACAAGACTAGCTAGAGTTAATCGGTTGTTCTCACATATTAGGGTTAAAGGAATTTGACTGAGGCCAGATAAGGTTTTTCTTTTCATCACCACCTCTGCTTTGTAAATTCCTGGGTATGCAAGTGAATTGACTATTGTATTAGCATATTGAAAAATGTAAGACTAGACTACAACTGTACATTACATTAATTGAATTTTTGTTTTGAAAAAATTATTGTTCTTAATGTACTTCTAGATTAATAAATGTTATGCTTCCATTTTTTTGGACGGGATTATGTTTCCTTTTTTGGTGATATATAAATGTTTCGTTTCTGATATCAGACAAATCAGTTTGAATTTTCGGAGACAATCTCAATTTTAGAAATTAAACATGAGAGTAAACTAGTGGTTATAGCCTTTAACGCTAAACTACAATATTTTCTATTCCAAAGGTCATTGTCACGACTGAGATTCTAATGGAATGAGATAAATTTTTTTAAAAAAGAAAGAGTCGTCATTGATTATTTATTCAATAAGAAAAATAATTAAAAAACCGTTTTTAATATTATGAGAGAAATAGTGTTTTAAATAGTGCTAAGTTTAGAGTTGATTATGGACAGAAAATTTTAAAAACTTAATCCCACGACATTTTTAATTTGAATACATTTGTCCTATGGCTACATCAACTTGGTTGTGTAAATTATTAATAAATTTTATAATACTTATTTAATTTACCACTTAAAGCTAAGACTGGGAAATAAAATAAGAAAATTAATAAAAATATCTAAGATTTTGAAATTTTACACTTACACATAATTTAATGTAACATCAGACTATTCTTTACTGGAACGACACTAAAAATAACACCCGGCTATACAGTCAATATTATTAACCATTACGTAAATAATTATTGAACCATTAGCTTCAAAATTTCTCTTTCTTAAAGAAATCATTCCAGAAAGACTTATAACCTAGCATTCCTTTCGAAATGCAAAATTGGCAGGCAAAGACAAAATCTTAAACAAACAAAATATGATGATTAAAACAAAAGGTAAAAAAGTGTCATCACCTCGTAAGTGGCTAGATTCATATGAAGGTGTCTCTTTTAGAGACAAAACAAAATTTATCACTAAATTAATGCAAGACTAAATCAAAGTGAAAAAAACATGGGTGAAAAAAACATGGGCCGACCCAAACCAACAAATGCATTTGACATCTCTTTCTTGGCCTTCACTCCACGACAACAGTTTTTAAAGGCTGTATCTTCCAAATATTTTTAGGTGGTTATAAATATAATAAATCATATTTAAATACATTCATAAAAAGTTAGATAGAGAGGATAAAAGATTTCGCTAAACTTACTTATCACAAAAAGTTATCCTTTTATTTTAATTTTTTATAAATATGTCTAAATATGATGTATTATATTTGTACTCACCCAAATATATATATCTTCTTACCATCTTGCATTAAAGGTCATTCACATATTATATGTCTCTATTGTGGTTTGCAACGTGGCACACTAATGAAGAGAGAGAAGAGCCAATAAGAGGGATAGATTGAGGAAAAGAGAGAAAATGATAAAAAAAGTTTAACATTTTTCCAAATAAAGGTTTAAAAATGTGTAAGAATTGTAAAAAAAAACTTTAGAAAGTTATTAGTATTTTCAATTGATTATTAAGACTCTTCATTAAATAATTATAATTTTATAAAATAAAAAACTAAAATCATGATTTGTTAGTAGGACGTGATGATAGGTAATTTATAGTGTCAATAACATCACTCATAAATTAGTATTATTTTAGACATATGAAATGAACCATTTCAATTTTTAATGTCCTTTTATTTTGTATTTATACTTTTTAATAGGCTAAAATGATTTTAACTCATAAAATTTTAGGCTTAAATTTTTCTTGGTAAAAAACCGATTAAACCAATATAATCCACATCAATTTAAATCAATTTGAATAGGTTCAATTATCACAACGTAACTAGTCCAATCCAATCCAATCCAAACTAAACTAATATAAATAAAATTGTTTACATCGCAGTCAACTACATATGTCATTGTAGTTAAGTACACTCACATCCCTATTATCTTCTTCAAATGATTTTAATATATCACAGACTAGTGTAATTACACTCACATCCCCCTTCAAATTAATTTTGCTTTCTTGTGACTAATCAATGTCAATAACATAGTTAACCACACTTGGTTAGTATCTGATTCAATTCCAACGCTCCAACCAATTACTTCACCAAAATGAATTATATTATTTTAATGAGACCATTATTTTAAACTAAAGCTAAAATGTCAAACATACTTTTTATTTTAAATTAACAAAAGATGTAAAATAATTATTAAAATTACATTCAAGCTTATAGTATAATTCAAAGTTAATGAAATACAATAAAAAAGGACAATATAGATAAATTACATGCCTACAAAAAAAATTACATGAACATATATGAAATATTTAAATAATTAAATAACAACTAATATTATGCCAATAGATACTAATTTAGAACATTGGGCCTTTACTTAAATAATGATTATACTATTAGACACTAATCATGAACATTAAGCCCTTACTTAAGTTAGATTATTCTATTAGACATTAATTATGAACATTGGGTCACTGCTTAAATTAAGATTATACTATTATAAAATAATCATGAATATTGGGCTCTTAAGCTGAGATTATATTATTCGACACAAATCTTGAATATTGGGTCCTTGCTTAAGCAAGAATTATACTATTAAATACAAATCACGAACATTAAGCCCTTAGTTAAGTATGGATTATATTATTAATACTAATCATAAACATTGGACCCTTTGCTTAAGCAAAGAACATACTATCATACACTAATCATAAACATTGTGCCCTTACTTAAGCTAAAATTATATTATTAGACACTAATCTCAAACATTTGGCCATTGCTTAAGCAAGAATTAAACTATTAGACACTAATCATGAATATTGGGGTCTTGTTTAAGCTAATATTATACTATTAGATACTAATAATGAACATTAGACCATTGCTAAAGGTAAGATTATACTATTAGACATTAATCATGAACATTAGACTCTTATTTAAACATGAATTATACTATTAAATACTAATCATGAGCTTTGGGCCTCTAAGTAAGCTAATATTATACTATTAGAGACATTAATCATAAATATTAGTCCTTTACTTGAGCATGAATTATAATATTAAACACTAATAAAGAACATTGGGCCCTTCCTCCCAAAGTAATCTTTCGTGATTTGGACGTAACTTTTCCCAGCTTGAGAGTAACAAAACTCCAAAACCTCGTAACTTTAGGCCATCCTTTTGTAACCTTTCGCCCTAAACTTGTAGCATTTTCATGAATAGAGGTAACTTCTTCCACAAGTATTTTTTCCTAACTTGGGCATAACTTTTTCTAGCCTGAAAGTAACAAAACTGAAAAATCTTGTAATTTTAAGCCATCCTATGGTAACCTTTCGTCCTAAACTTGTAACATTTTCAAAAATTAAGATAAATTCTCCCTTTCAAAGTAATTTTTTGTAACTTAGGCGTAACTTTTCCCATAATAAAGGTTACAAAACTAAAAAATCTTGTAACTTCAGCCCAGTCTCTTATAACCTTTTGCCCTAAAGTTTTAACATTTTCATGAATTAGGGTAACTTATCCTTCAAAAAGTAATTTTTGAAACATAGACGTAACTTTTCCCTGCAAGAGGGTAACAAAATTAAAAAATCATGTAATTTCAAGTGATCCTCCTGTAACCTATTGCCCCAAACGTGACATTTTTATGAATTATGATAGCTTCTCCTTCCCAAAGTAATATTTCATGAATTGGAAGCAACTTTTCCCATACTGAGGGTAACAAAATTGAAAATTCTTGTAATTTCAAGTCATCCTTCTGTAACCTTTATTAGTCATGACAACCATCACCCAAGAGGGAAGTGAATTGGGTGATCACAAAATTTTAAAGCAACATTGAGAAATTATATATTTTGATATACTCAATCAACACATGTAGCATAAAAAGTCTAACAAAGATACAACTATTGAAGATTACTTAAATATAACTTGGGTTATAGGATAAATCAAGCAAATAAGTTAGATATCAAGTTCTTAAAATCAAAACATCAAGATGATAAGATATATAATAAATGAATATACTACACCAAATATTGAAATTAAAGAGTGTAGGGTAGAGAGAATCAAAATCAAGAATTTATCTTAGTTTAGCCACCAACCACTTGTAGCCTACATTCAATTCCCACGCTTAACTTTAGATTTCATTCATTATCTCCTAGACTTCACGGGTGCTAGGAAAACTTTTGTACAAATAAGAACACTCATCACACCTTGGGATCCTCCACCCTTGTGCTAGAGCTTCAAACTCTTCAAACTTCTCAGGTGCTTGAAAAACCTTTACAAACTTTGAGCCTTTCTTACACTTCAAGGATCATCCACCTCTATGTGTAGAAGTCTCTTTGTTTCCTAAAGAGATCCTCCATCCTCACAAGTGTTTACAACAAAGATTACAAGATACACTCTCTCAAAGAGTAGATATACAACTTGAAGAACAAAGAGATAGAAGAATTTTACAATAAAGAGTTCAAAATATGATTTTGATGATTTAAGGATCAAATTAAGTGTTCTCGAGTTGTAAAATCAATCTACACTTATTTATAGAGTCCAAGTAATAAAATAGCCGTTGGTAATGTTTAGAAATGATTTATTATGAAAACTAGTCGTTTATAGCTGTTGGGAGCATTTCTAGGCTCGTGGTAATCGATTACTAGGCATTTTGTTTTGTTAAAATCATGTTTACAACATTCTGATGCTTAAAAAATGACTTTAAACACCCATAACTTCTTCATTTCTCATTCGTGTTAAGCAAATTGCCACTCATTAGAAAGATTTTTGAGTTTATGTTCATATGAAACAAGTTGCAAGATAAAAATCAGAGTATTTTAAAATTTATGATCTAAAGAGTGACCAAAGGTAAGATTTTCAAAACTCAAACTTAACTACTTTTCATAGTTTTTAACTACCACCATGACTAGTTTTCAATACATGATTGTTGGACATTTTAGCATGTGAGAAACATTTGTAAAGATTTAAAGGGCATAATTACTCTATAAGTCCCCAAACTATTTGTGATAATTTAAATAGGTCCATGATAAGCTTATATTTTATAACATTTAATTGTACAAATTGTGTTAATTTGTTTATATTTTCGGACGAGTTTTAATTGGATTCTTATTTTTATCTTTGCTTTTGCAGATTTATAAAGTTGTAATATATTTGGAGCAAAGCAAGCAAAGATACCGAGTTTTCAAGGCAAAAGAGGTCCATTCTAGCTTTGGAAGGGTTCCGTGTCAGTTCGGGAGCAATCAAGAACTCAAACATGGCCATGTATAAGTCCTATGAAGCTTTTTAACTGAGACATGGTTGTGTCTCCTAGTCACACGGCCGTGCCTGACCCAAAAATGTGCAGAAAATCTATTTTACACTAGGCACGACCGTGCCTCACATTCACACGGCCGTGCCTCCCAAAATTGCCCTAGGAATGGTCGTGGCTCACACTCACACGGTCGTGGCTCACACTCACATGGTCGTGCCTCCCAAACTTAATGATTACGAAACGTATGTAAGCAGTGATGTCACTAGGCACAGTCGTGTCTCAAAAGAACACGGTCGTTTGAGTACTGTTCACTCAAATCTTCTATAAATTGAGCTTTGCAGCAGAAGGAAAAATGTCCCTGAACCTCCAGAATTTCATTTTCTCTCAGTTTCTCTTTGTTAGGAAGATTTCAGATGGAGAATTTCTTGAAGGTTTGAAGTTCTTAATCCCTGCAAAGGGATTTTGATCTTTCTTTCTCTCTTGTTTTTCTCCTTTATTTAATTTTCTTTTTATGAAATTGTATCTTATTTTGAGTTTGTTTGTAATTAATGTGTAACTAAACTCATAGCTAGAGCTATGAGGGATCTTGAGTTTATAATTATGTGGCTCTGATTTCTAATATAATAATGGTAATTTCTTTATGGGTTTATTATATTACTTTCATCCTTATCATACTTGATCACTTTTGGCATTTATTAATTCATTGTTTGACCGGTGACCATTCGCACTCAATGAGTAGATCTATATTATAAGCCTAAGACTATATTGGTGAATGACCAAACATCAATTTTTCCTACCAATGGAATTGACAGTATGTTAGTTTATCTCTTGAATTAAAGCTTAATGCATTCTTGATTAATTCAACTAAATGACCAAATAGGTGTATTAAATTAAGAATAGAATATTGTTTCATCCAAGACCTTTGGGATTCAATAGCAAATAAGAGAATATTGGCAAAAGAATTACCTATTTTATATTTGAAAGAAGATCTAAATAATGAAACTCAAGTGAACCTTATGCTCTAGTACTTTTCTATCTTTATTTATCTTTTCTTTATTTAATTGTTCTTTACTATTTTTATTAGTTTTCTGATTTTAATTTGGATCTTGCATATCTACTTGGCTGTCTAAATAACAAAAGAGTTTTATAATTTTAGTAATTATCAATTATTCCTCGTGGGATCGATAACTGAACTCAAAGTCCTATATTACTTGGTGATAGAGTGTACTTGTTCTTAGTGTAACTTTTGCATGTGTCAAGTTTTTGGCGCCGTTGGGGAATAAGTTTGGTAATATTAAAGACGTAAAGTTCTAGTTAATTTAGACAAACTTTTCTTTTAATTGTATTATATTTGCTTTATTTATTTTTATTATTGTTTTTTGTTTTTGTCTATTTTTATTTTTCTTAATCTTATTAATATTATTAATATTATTGTAATAATAATAATAATAATAATATTATTATTATTATTATATTATTATTATTATTATTATTATTATTATTATTATTATTATTTTTGTTTTTATTTTGTCATTTTTATTTTTATTTTCGTTTTTGTTTATTTATTTTTAAGTTTTGTTTATTTACGTATTGTAACTTTTTATTTACGTCATTTATTTATGTTTTTTAATTTTTAATTTATTTTTATTTTTCTTTATTTACGCTTTTTGCTTTTATTTTCCTTTCTTATTTAACTATCTATCTTTTTAACCTTCTAACATTTTAATTTACTTGCTTATTAACTATTTGTTAATATACATTGGGTGGTTGGTTCTTACCACATCCTTGTTAATATATATTTGTTGGTTGGTTCTTACCACACCTTTGTTAATATTTTTTTTGTTTTTTTTATTTTTTTTATTTTTAGTCAATTTTATTTTTATTTTTTATTTTTATTTATTTTAATTTTATTTCTTTTAATTAGTTTCTTACTTTTAATAAAAATAAAAAAATAATAATATAAAAAATTATTAAAAAAGAGAAAATTGAGTAATTTGATCTAATATTCGCACTTGTCACTTGTTCATTTTTTCTTATTTATGCTCACTCGTTCTCCGTTTCTTGATCTAACATTTGATCTGGAAATTGAGAAAACAACTCGCAGGTTAAGAAAGCAAACTCATATTGTGGCTAAACAGAAAACATAAAAAGGATGGAAGGACCGGTAATTGAGGTGAATCGTGACGAACAAGTTGCTCCAGCAGAAAGAACCATGCTTGAGTACTCCATGCCTACTGCTGAAGGGTATGGAGAGAGTATTATAAGACCAGTTGTGGCAGCTAACAATTTTGAGATCAAACCAGCATTGATCTCCATGATTCAAAATTTTGTTCAATTTGGTGGTTTGCCTTTAGATGATCCAAATCATCATTTGGCCAGATTCTTGTAGTTGTGTGACACTATAAAATATAATGGAGTGACAGAAGATGCAATTCAATTGCAACTCTTTCCTTTCTCTCTCAGGGATAGGGCGAGTCAATGGTTAACGTCACTACCAAGGGGTTCCATCACTACATGAGAACAATTGACATAACAATTTCTAGCAAAGTATTTTCCTTCTTCTAAATCTGTTAAATTAAGGAATGACATATCTTCTTTTGTGCAATTTGAAATGGACACTATCTGCGAAGTGTGGGAGTGCTTTCAAGAGCTATTAAGGAGATGTCCACATCATGGATTTCCTGTCTGGCAGCAGGTCCAGTTCTTTTATAATGGTTTGTCTTCTGCAAACTGTTCACTCGTTGACGCTGCTATGGGAGGTTCACTTTGGAGGGAAACACCTACTCAAAGCCATGCATTGATTGAAGAAATGGCACTGAACAGTTATCAATGGCAAAATCATCGCAAAATTCTTAAGAAACCAGTAACCGTGAATGTCGTAAACTCTTCCACTGACATTCTGAGTTAATTGGAAGCATTGACGAAAAAGGTGAAGACTTTGATGGTAACCAACAGTGCAGCAATGCCACTAAATTGTGAAGCATGTGGTGGACAAGGACATGTAAGTGCAAACTGTCAAATTGGTAGTCCTTTTGCCCTTGAGCCTGAAGCAGCAAATTTTGTTGGTAATTTGATAATCACATATTTTATTCATTAAGAAACCCTTATGTTTAGTCATTTACACTCTCCATATTCTTAATTGATTGAGTTTGGTATGATTTTGTGAGTTTAAGCTCAAATTGGTCCTAATTGAATATTTTCAGCATTATTGAGACTTGACACTGTTTCTGTATTTTGGCCATAACTTGAGTTCCTAATATCTGATAAACATGAATTTTACCTTGTAGGAAAGCTAAGAGGAAGATCTACAACTTTGATGAAGAGCTCGAAGTCCCAAACAGATGTCTAAAGGACCTAAGTTTACATGGAAGTCAGAATACGGGTTCTGTCACTAGAATCCGAACAGTGTGCACTCATAAAATCATATCTCAAGATGTAATAATGGAGATGGGCTGAAATTTGGATAGTTGATAGTAAAGATCCAAATAAACAACTTTCATGAAGAACACTTTTTGAAAAAATGAAGTCTAGTAGGTCAGTTTGAGCTTGCAAGTCGGAACAGAGGTGCTGAAGTTGGGTTTGAGCAACCTGCGGTATTTGGGACATATCTTGGGCTGAAGGAAGCCAAATTGGACGAACCAGATATGCATTTTATAGCCAAGACAAAGATCTACAACTTTCATGAAGAGTACTTTTCATGGATCTGCAGTATAGTGGGTTGTGTTTGGCTTCCAAGTCAGACACGAAATTTTCGTCCTCAACCACCCACTCATCCATCCACTAATCCACTCATCCACTAATTCAACCACTCAACCACTCCACCCACTTATCCACTAATCCACCCACTCATCCATCCACTCACCCATTCATCTCCATAATTTCCCACTCACCAAAAGTCCTTTGGCATTTTCCACTCAACCAACCCACTCAACTATTCCATTCACTCATCCACTAAACCAATCCACTAAACCAACCCACTCAACCACTCCACTCAAACACTCCACTCACTCACCCACTCATCCACCCACTCCCCTTTGTCATTTTGTTACCCTAGACTTCTATAAAAGGCACCATTGGTTATCATGAATAAGTTGTATTCTCCTTCATTTCTTTCATAGTTTCTTCTTGTTTCTTCATAGTTTCTCATAGCTTTCGTATATTTTGATGCTCCCCTTCATGGTAATGGAGGGTTAAGCTACTTTTGGTCAATTTAGAACTCTTGAAGAGATTGTGGTTTGGATTCTTGAGATCTTGGTTATGTATTGTATTTGATTTGTAATTGAATTCCTCTTTTCTTCTTCTTGATCTTGAATGCATGAATGGTGATTCTATTTATGTTGATCTGATTTGATCTTGGTTTAAGATTGAGATTTGTGATGAAACTTAGAACTGATTGATCTAAATTAATCACAAAATTGAAAAGGTTAGGTTATTGATTTGTGCCTAAGTTAATTGAATTCGGTACTTGAAATTAACATAGATCTTCATGAATGGTGTGATTGCGGATTTGTGATTATCACTTGTTAATTAAATTCTAGACGATCGTCTAGTATGAATTCTGGATTTGATGCAGAGATCTCGGTTAGATCCAAATTAACAATTCAATTGCGCTTCAAGTGTTCTATGAAAGGTCTATGATTGAATCCACCCAATCTTGGATAGGTTTCTAAATTGACTGCTCTTTAATTGTTATTTCTTCCTTTAATTTTGTTAAGTGCGATCTTAAACTATCAAACCCCCCTTTGCTAACTTTCACTTGATTTGATTAAATTGCATCTACAATCCTCGTGGAGATGATCCGGTGTTGTCACTGTGCTACAAGCTTAGGTAATAACTTCTGTTATAATTTTAACTGAGTTCGGCGTTTGTCATAATTCCAACCGACAACAGTACAATCCTTATGTCAATACATACAATCCTGGTTGGAGGGACCACCCTAATTTCAAATGGGGGAATCAACAAGGCTATCCGCAGAATCAACAGAGAGCCCCACAACCACCACCACGTTTTCAAGCACCTGTTGAAAAACAAAAATTTGAAAATATTGTAATGAAGTACATGCAGAATTCAGAAGCCAGAATGAAGACCATGGAGACTCAAATCAGTCAGTTGACCACTCTAATGTCAGAAAGGGCACTAGGATCTTTGCCTAGTGCTACTGAAACTAACCCAAAGGAATAGGTAAAAGCCATCACTCTGAGAAGTGGTAAAAAGCTTAGGGATCTCTCTAAGAACAAAGAAGAACACGTGCAAGAACATGAAGAAACTCTTGATAAGCCAAATATTACAAAAAAGAAAAAGACCAGTGAAGCACCTCTTGTGGTGCAGGTTAACGAGCCACAAAAGCCATCCATTCCATTTCCTCAGAGGCTCCAGAATACTAAGCATGATAAACAATTTGCAAAATTCTTGGAGATATTCAAGAAATTACAGATTAACATTCCATTTATGGAAGCTACCTCTCAAATGTGAAAATATGCAAAGTTCTTGAAAGAGATCCTTTCAAACAAACCCAAGCTTGAGGAATATAAGACAGTCAGACTAAATGAGGAGTGTTCAGCCATTCTCTTAAAGAAACTACCACTAAAAGTAAAAGATCCAGGGAGTTTTACTATTCTTTGCGCTATTGGTAATTCTTATTTTGAGAAAGCATTATATGATTTAGGTGCCAGTATAAATTTGATGCCTTTCTCTATATTTAAGAAATTGGGAATCTAGGAACCAAAGCCTACTAACATTTCTATACAATTGGCTGATAGATCAATTACTTATCCTCGTGGTGTGTTGGAGGATGTCTTGGTAAAGGTGGACAAGTTCATTTTTCCAGTTGATTTTATTGTGTTAGACATGGAGGAGGATTCCGAAGTCCCAATCATACTTGGGCGACCATTCCTCGCTACTGGAAAGACTATGATTGATGTCTATCAAGGGAAGTTGACATTACGATTAAATGATGAGGAAGTTATTTCTAATGTCTTTAATTCTGTTAAGAATCCTAGTTCTTATGATTCATGTAATTGCATTAATTCTATTGATATTGTGGATAGTGCTGTGAGTTCATGTTTGTAGGATTCGTTGACCGATGATGTTTTAGAAAGGGTTTTGACCATGGTCACCCATGAACTTGAGAATGTTGAAGAAGTCACAGATATAATAACACGGTTAGAAGTTAGCATGTCTGTTGACAATAGAAGAAGTTAGGGGTATTATGAGGATTTGGATAGGAAAAACATTCCTATCCCAAAACCCTCAATCGAGGAGCCTCCTAAACTTGAGCACAAGCCCCTACCCTCCAATTTAAAGTATGCTTTTCTAGACCCTTCATCAAATTTACCTGTGATTATCTCTGCTTTACTTTCAGATCCAATGGAGGAGAAACTTATAAAAGTATTAAGGGAGAACAAGAAAGCATTTAGGTGGACCATTCATGACATTATAAGCATCAACCCTACCATATGCACCCACTGAATTCACATGGAGGCGCAAAACAAGCCGTTTGTTCAACCACAAAGGTGCCTCAATCCAAACATGAAAGAGCTTGTAAAGAAAGAGGTAATAAAGCTGCTTGACGCAGGTATCATTTACCCTATCTCTGATAGCCCTTGGGTAAGTCAAGTGGTACCTAAAAAATGGGGTACAACAGTTATGGAAAATGAAAAGAAAGAACTCATTACTGTTAGAAATGTGACTGAGTGGCGTATATGCATTGATTATAGGAAATTAAATGATGCCACTCAGAAAGATCACTTTCTCTTACCCTTCATTGATCAAATATTAGAGAAACTTTCAGGTCATACATTTTTCTGTTGCTTGGATGGATATTCTGGCTATATGCAAATACCTGTGGCACTTGAGGATCAAGAGAAAACCACTTTCACATGCCCATATGGTATATTTGCATATAGATGGATGCCATTTGGATTGTGTAATGCATCGATTACTTTTCAGCGGTGTATGATGGCCATTTTTTCTGATTTGATTGAAGATTGTATTGAAATTTTCATGATTTCTCTGTGTTTGGCCCTTCTTTTGATGAATGCTTGCATAATCTCAGTTTAGTTTTGGAACGATGCAAGACCACTAACCTTGTTCTGATTTGGGAAAAATGTCAATTTATGGTACAAGAGTGTATTGTTTTTGGGCATAAAATTTCGCCCAAAGGTATGGAGGTTGATTCGGCAAAGGTGGAAGTAATCGCAAAATTACCCCTACCTAAATCTGTTATGGCCATTTGAAGTTTTTTGGGACATGCAGGTTTTTATAGGAGGTTTATTAAGGACTTTTCAAAAATTGCCAAACCAATGACTAATCTCCTAATGAAGAATGCACCATTTGATTTTTCTGATTCTTGTTTAAATGCATTTCTTTTCTTAAAGGAAAAATTAACTAGTGCACCCATCATTGTTTCTCCTGATTGGTCCTTACCTTTTGAACTCATGTGTGATGCAAGTGATATAGTAGTTGGAGCTGTTTTGGGTTAATGAAAAGGTAAAATTTTTCAAACTATTTACTACACTAGAGGTGCTCTAAATAAGGCACAAAGAAATTACACTACCACTGAAAAAGAGTTGCTAGCTATAGTATTTGCTTTTGATAAATTTCGACCTTACCTTATTCTTTCTAAGGTTATTTGTTATACTAACCATTCTGCTATTAAGTATTTACTTGCTAAATAGGATGCTAAGTTGAGATTGATTTGGTGGTTCTTTTGTTACAAGAATTTGATATTGAAATATGTGATAAAAAAGGGACAGAGAATCTTGTAGCTGACCACCTATCTCGACTGGATGAGGAGGTGTTAGAGCCCTCTACTGAGCGAGCCATAAATGAATTATTTCCTAATGAGCACCTCTTTGCAGTCTCCCCTTTACCATGGTATGCTGATTTTGTTAACTTCCTCGCAGGTAATATCCTTCCATCGGATCTCAATTATCAACAAAAGAAGAAATTCTTATATGATGTTATGTATTATTTGTGGGAGGATCCATACTTGTTTAAGATTTGTACTGATAATGTTAGTAGGAGATGCATTCATAGTAATGATAGTCATTCCATTCTTGAACATTGTCATGCTAGGGAAACTGGTGGCCACTTTGGTCCCACTAGAACTACACACAAGGTATTGCAAAGTGGATTTTATTGGCCAACCTTGTTTAAGGATGCATATGAATTTGTTAGATCTTGTGACAAATGTCAGCGCAATGGAAGCATCTCTAGGAGATAGGATATGCCATTGAAAGGCATCTTGGTTTATGAACTTTTTGATGTTTGGGGCATTGATTTCATGGACCCTTTTCCAAAGTCTTTTTCTAATCAATGCATTCTTGTTGTTGTGGATTATGTTTCTAAATGGGTTGAGGCAGTGGCATTGCCTACTAATGATGCTCGAATGGTGGTATGATTTTTGAAACGAAATATTTTTACTAGATTTGGCACACCCCGAGCAATCATAAGTGATGGTGGCACTCATTTTTGCAATAAACAATTTGATAATTTTTTGTGCAAATATGGTGTCACCCATAAAGTCGCAACTCCTTATCATCCACAAATAAGTGGCCAAGTAGAGGTTTCAAACTATGAATTGAAAAAGATTTTAGAGAGGACTGTTAATGCATCTCGTAAGGATTGGTCTTTGAAGTTAGATGATACATTATGAGCTTATAGAACTGCTTTTAAAACTCCTATTGACATGTCCCCTTATAAACTTGTGCTTGGTAAAGCCTGTCACTTACCTGTGGAACTAGAACATAGAGCATATTGGGCACTTAAATTTTTGAATTTTGATGTAAATGCTATAGGTGCACAAAGACGTGACCAGCTCAATGAGCTGGATGAACTTCGTCTTGAGGCATATGAAAATGCCAAGCTCTATAAGGA
This sequence comes from Ormosia emarginata, assembly GCA_029884605.1. Classification (NCBI taxonomy): domain Eukaryota; kingdom Viridiplantae; phylum Streptophyta; class Magnoliopsida; order Fabales; family Fabaceae; genus Ormosia; species Ormosia emarginata. The sequence continues at coordinate 1,791,523 of JAQQTP010000075.1, read as the reverse complement.
GAAAACTAAAAAAATGGCATGACATGTGTATCCAACAACGTAAGTTTAATATTGGAGATCAAATTCTTGTTTATAACTCACGTCTTCGTCTCTTTCAAGGAAAACTATGGTCAAAATGGTATGGACCATATACGGTTATTGGAGTATTTCTATATGGTGTACTTGAAGTAATGAAAGAAGGCCACAAACCTTTCAAGATAAATGGACAACTAGCAAAACACTATGAAAAAGGAGTGGAGACTAAGAGCCACTCTATCTGCCTCACTTAGGTTTAATACCAGGCTAACGTCAAGCTAATGACGTTAAACAAGCGTTTACCAGGAGGCAACTTGTGTTTCTTCTTTTAGTTGTTTCTATTATTTTTGTTTTTTTTGTTTTCTAGGGTCTGTTGTGGCGCTAACTTTTGCGCTTCTCTTCTACCTGACACTGCCTCACTCTTCATCAGGTTGTGTTGCTCTTTTCTTTGCCCCTTCATTTCTTTCTTTTCCACATTGAGGACAATGTTTATCTTAAGTGTGGGGGGTACTGTAGTACTGTATTTTATGAAAAAAAATACACAACTGATAAACACTTGAGTAATGCTGATAATTAAGCTAGCATTATGTGTTAATTGCTTGATTTATTCTAAGCTGATAGAGATTTGTTGAAAAGGGAAATCCAATGAACCTGAGATGATTTTGTGTAAAGCTATCTTTTTTAATTGAGAAAAGTGAAGTTTAGCATCTTACTTTGAAATTAGTCATGTTTACTTGCTTCTGATTTCCTTACCAACTTAGACAGAAAGTGAGTTTTGAGCTTTAATGATTGAATTTTTCTTCTGGAATGAGTTTCCTCGAGATTAATGTGCACTAGAACTTGTTTTGATATCTTGTTGAGGCTTTAATAAGTTGTATATATGTTTGAATATGATTAAGGCAATTAGGCTTTATTCTTTCTTGACTTTCAGAGTTGAATTGATAAAATACCCTTTAGTTGCCCCATTTGAACATGAAAACTGATTTCTTTGAAAACCAAATTGAATAATCAGGTTGAATTCTTTGGAGCATCTAATGTGTTGAATGAAAAGTCTTAGAAAGTTGTTTTATCTTCAAGGGTTTAAACAAAAATGAGAAAGAAGGAAAAAGGAAAAGAATTTTTGGTTAGAATATTGGGTTGAATTTGAGTATCGGTTAAATCTTTGTGCATCATGCTCTATTCATCTTTTCAGCCTGATTCTGCTTGTATTGATTTATCCATTTGCATTCTTTACCCTTATTTATTTTTTTCTTACCTTACATAATTACCCTTGACCTCGTTACTACCAGATGAAGTCCTTTTGATTCTTACTATGTATGTGAATTTATAAGTGGAGATGAGATTGATAGACAAGCTTATGATTTTACATTTTTCTCGAGAAATTTGAGTGATCTTTTTGTCCTTAAACACTTGAGCGATGGAAAGATGAGTGATTTCATTTGTTTGGTGAAGAGAAAAGTTGCAAGCTAGACTAAATTTTTTTATCATTTTAAAGTGCTAAATGATCGTGATTGATTAGATTTGATTGCTGAACTTGGACTTTTTAATTATAGAATTTCCCTTGATTCATGTTTCTGGATGCTAAGTTTGATCTTGCTGTTGATTCTTATTCTTTGCTTGAGGACAAGCAAAGCTCAAGTGTAGGGGAGTTGATAAGCTTATATTTTATAACATTTAATTGTACAAATTGTGTTGATTTATTTATATTTTTGGACAAGTTTTAGTTGGATCCTTATCTTTATCTTTGCTTTTGCAGATTTATAAAGTTATAATACATTTGGAGCAAAGCAAACAAATATACCGAGTTTTCAAGGCAAAAGAGGTTCATTCTAGCTTTGAAAGGGTTTTGTGTCAGTTCGGGAGCAATCAAGGACTCAAACATGGCCATGTTTAAGTCCTATGAAGCTTTTTAACTAAGATACGACCATGTCTCCTAGTCACACGACCGTGCCTAACCCAAAAACGTGCAAAAAATCTATTTTACACTTGGCACGACCGTGCCTCACATTCACACGGCCGTGCCTCCCAAAATTGCCTTAAGAATGGCCGTGGCTCACACTCACATGGCCGTGCCTCCCAAACTTAATGATTAAGAAACGTATGTAAGCAGTGATGTCACTAGGCATGATCGTGCCTCAAAAGAACACGGCCGTGTGAGTACTGTTCACTTAAATCTTCTATAAATTAAGCTTCACAACAGAGGAAAAAGGTCCCTGAACCTCCAGAATTTCATTTTCTCTCAGTTTCTCTTTGTTAGGAAGATTTCAGATGGAGAATTTCTTGAAGGTTTGAAGTTCTTAATCCCTGCAAAGGGATTTTGATCTTTTTTTCTCTCTTGTTTTTCTCCTTTATTTAATTTTCTTTTTATGAAATTGTATCTTATTTTGAGTTTGTTTGTAATTAATACGTGTAACTAAACTCATAGCTAGAGCTATGGGGGATCTTGAGTTTATAATTATGTGAATCTGATTTCTAATATAATAATGGTAATTTCTTTATGGCTTTATTATATTACTTTCATCCTTGTCATAACTTGATCACTTTTGGCATTTATTAATTCATTGTTTGACCAGTGACTATTCGCACTCAATGAGTGGATCTATATTATAAGCCTAGGACTATATTGGTGAATGACCAAACATCAATTTTTCCTACCAATGGAATTTATGGTATGTTGGTTTATCTCTTGAATTAAAGCTTAATGCATTCTTGATTAATTCAACTAAATGACCAAATGGGTGGATTAAATTAAGAATAGAATATTGTTTCATTCATGACCATTGGGATTCAATAACAAATAAGAGAATATTAGCAAAAGAATTACCTGTTTTATATTTGAAAGAAGATCTAAATAATAAAACTCAAGTGAACCTTATGCTCTAGTACTTTTCTATCTTTATTTATCTTTTCTTTATTTAATTGTTGTTTACTATTTTTATTAATTTTCTGATTTTAATTTGAATCTTGCATATCTACTCGACTGTCTAAATAACAAAAGAATTTTACAATTTTAGTAATTATCAATTATTTCTTGTGGGATCGATAACTGGACTCAAAGTCCTATATTACTTGGTAATAGAGTGCACTTGCTCTTAGTGTAACTTTTGCACGTGTCAGTCCATAAACTTAAAAAGTTTGTAATTAGGTTCCTAATGTTCTAAAAATTTGTAATTGGATCCTTAGATCCATTTACAAATTTGTAATTGGGTCCTTAGATCCAATAACAGTTAAGGACCCAATTACGAATTTTTAGAATATCAGGGACCCAATTATAATTTTTTTTGTTTAAGGACCTATTTGAATTATCCCAAATAGTTTGGGGACCTACAGAGTAATTAAACTGATTTAAAAACATATTTGAGTTCTTTTTTTTGTAAAACTTCTATCTTTACATAGGAGAAAGTCTAAAAGGTAAATATGTCAATTCTAGTCCTTAGGCTTCTTGATGTAATCCAAACTTTCAAAAATTTATTCTCTTCAAATCTTGCAAATGCTTAGAACATCTTATCATTCTCATTATTCTTGAGTTAAACATAATTGTGATATTTTGTTTTCTTGTTGCAATGGTCACTCTTGGTACTTGGATTATCCTATAAATTACAAAGTATTGCTCATTTAAACAAACATAGTTTGTCCAAATTCATAATTCAATATCTTCATATGCATGATTCATAAATGTATAACTCTAGTTAGTCTAACATGCATATAAAACTTTCATAGACACATCCAAATAAGAAATTTATCAATTACTAATAGATATGCTCTATATAGGATGCAACAAAGAACACTTTGCACATTTTTATTTAAATAGAGTCAAATCTAATATTAATTTAATATCACTCATGTAACATATTATTGTACATATCCTATAAAAGATGCTATAAAGAATATGCATGATTCTTATATGAAATAAAACAAGATAGAGTACATGATCATGCATAATCCAATATAACCAATTAAGCACATCTATGTAACATAAACATAATTTTTTTTATCTTGCATTTGTCATCATCAAAACTTAACATATTAAACCATCAGAACAAACTTATTTCGACAACCTTTTGCCCTAAACTTGTAACATTTTCATGAATTGAGATAACTTCTCCCTTTCAAAGTAATTTTTATGACTAAGGCATAACTTTTCACATATTGAGGGTAACAAAACTCGAAGGTAGCAAAACTTCAAGCCATCCTCCTATAACCTTTCGCCCCAAACTTGTATCATTTACAAGATTTGGGGTAACTTCTCCATCTCAAAGAAATTTTCATGACCTGAACGTAACTTTTCCCATACTGTGGGTAACATAACTTAAAAGTCTTGTAACTTTAGGCCATCGTTCGACAACCTTTTGATAACTCTATGAAATAGAGTTATTATATCCTAGTTTTGTACTTAAATGTATGCTAAGTCCTTGATTTGTTTAGAAATTAGTAAAACTTGTGAGCTTATTTGAATATCTTGAATTACATGTGCTTTAGTATTGATTAGGCTTGATTTGGAGTTAAATTAGTTTAATTATGTATCATTCGCGATTAGTGTCTTATTAGGATATATTTTAATCTTAGAAGGTAGGTTGATGACCCAATGCGTGTCAAAAATGAAAGGAATCAAGACAAACCAAGAAGATAAGGAGATTAAGTTTTGAGCTTTACCGACCATGTTTGATTAAATGGAGTAGATTTGAAGATGTAGACCTCCAACCGGAGCAATACTAGAGTCATTGAAAATCTAAGAGATATATACAATTTTTATGTTGACCACTTTCTTTGATTCCACCGAGTTGAGTACATAAAATTTAAGGGAAGTTTTGGCCAAATTGGTGAACTGGCATCCTAACCTTGACCTTATTTTGGGATGATTCTAGTGACATTTGAAAATTAAGAGAAAGCCTTAAAATTTTTATGAAGATCCCGAAGTCTATTTCTAAGGTCTAGAAGATGAACAATGGCATGGAAGTTCATAAGAATGGAGGAAAGTAAGGAAAATAGCATAAGAGGCCACGCCTAGGCATGATTGCCTTTGTTTTTCATGGCTTTTTAGCCGAGAAGGCCATGCCTAGGTGTGTAGGTGTGACTAACGCCCTGTTCCATTATTTTTTTTATTTTTAATGTAATTAGAGGGCCATTTTCATCATTCATGGTTTTTGACCATCAAGCCTGAAAAGTGAGAGATTAGCCTTAAGTTTTAGGATTCTTGAGAGAAGATCTTTGAAGATTGGAAGATCAAGCTTCAAGAGAAGAATCAAGATTAATGATCATCCCTAGTTTTGCTTTCTTCTTCTTATCTTGATTGTCTTGCTCTTCTATGTATTTCTTTCTACCTTCTATTTCTTTGAATCTTATGGATTTCTAAGTTCTTTTTAGGGGATCTTTTGGATCCTATTATGAATCTTGATTGTAAATGACTTGTTCTTAAATATTTGATTAATGGGTATGAGTTGTTTATCCAAATCCATGCTTATTATATTCAATTGCTTGATCACCAATTGATTTGTGGTTTTCTCTTGAACTAGACATAGGATAAGGGAGTTAGGACCTAAGTTTTAGATAATGCATGATCAATTTTCACTTGAGTTTATTGGGTGTTTTGAGTTTATTGGGTGTTTTGAGTAGTCAATGAGATGGACACATACCCATTGGCCATACATAGCATATGTTTGAAACAAAGATTGAATGACCATGAGATTACTCTTTTTCACATGGAAACATAGTGTTTTAGGTAATTAAATACTAAAAATTCAAGTAACCTAGATATAGGCATTGTGGATGCATGAGGTTTCCGCTATCAACTAAAGCTCATTTTCACATATTCTTGTAAGTTACAACAATCAAGTGAAGTAGTGGGTGAAGAAAATCCCTAGTCTTTTAATCATTGTTAAATCTCTTATTTGAATGCTTGTTTGGTTATCTTATTTTAGTGCATTTTCTTTTTACCTTTTCAATTTTTTACTTGCTCAAGCCTAAACAAAGTGATTGATTATACGATAATACAAACTTTAAAATCATATCCCTTGGGACACGACACTCTTTCCACTATCATATTACTTGCTCGACTCGTGCACTTGCGGTCCAAACAACTTTTGCCCCAAACTTGTAATATTTTCTTAAATTGGGGTAATGTAACATCCCGCATCTAATTTACTTAAATAAATAGTTATATTAATAAATAATTAATTATTTGATTTATTTGCATGTTTATGTGTATGGTTGTATTTTACGTGTCAGTAGGAAATAACATAGCGCATAAGTTAAGTTTAGAATATTAGATCAAATAAATATAGAAAATTTAAACATGTAAGGATAATGGTTAAAAATTTATAATTTGGATATAAATGAATAAATAAAATTATGATGAATTTGTGGAACTTCAATAAATGAATTTGATAATTTTAATGAATTTAAATGATTTATCAACTTAAAAGTAGCATATAAATTAGAATAAATAGCATAAAATTATGAAAATAATTTTATAAATTGAAGAATAAATTTAGATGATAATAGTGATCTTATAATTCTCTTAGGACTTAATAAAATAAAAAAGAATAAATTAGGATAATTATATGAGATTAAAATCTTATTTGAAATAAAGTAAAGTTATGTAATCATTACCTTGTAACCAATTAAAATTCATGCAAGGAAATGATAGAAAGTAGGTTAAAATTTCTTTGGCTTGATGTCAACCTTGATAATGAGTTGGTTTAAGCTTGAATAGACTCAAAGCAATAGGATTGCATACATGTAGGTTACTTAAACACTAAGTTAACAACATATTACTAAGAATTATGACCTAATTGACACTAGTTGGCCTAAACTAAAATCCTACATGAATCATAAGGATTTTTAAAACATAATTAGGAGCTAAAAATATAGAATTGAGAATTAAAAGTTTCCTAGGAGCATTAGAGCTCACCTAAGCCACCTATGGGCATCATGACTTAGCAACTAAGTTGTTTCCACCTTATAACTCCCACAACCAGTGCCTACCACCCCCAAAAACACAACACCACATCATTTCCTTCTTTTTTTCTCTCTCGGTCAAGCACCCCAAGGAAGCCATGGATATGGAGCTTCAAGCTCTTGCATGACCAACCAAACCACCTTGTCCTCATGTGCACCAGAAGACAAAAGTGATCATCATCACTTCCTCTAGCCATTGCACTGATTGGAATCTCCATTTGCTCCACTTTATCTCCTTCTCCTCATCCCAACCACTAGTCCAAGGAGCTAAGCTGCTCTTGCCTCTCATCTCTTCTTCTTCTCTTCCTTAATGATTCTATGACTTTGCATGTTAAGTTAATATGAGTTGATGATGGATTTCATGGGGGTTGATTCTCGGGCTTGGTGGGTGAGGGGGTAGTTCTTAGGTTTGATCATCATTTTCTTCTTAATTATTGACTTGCTGAGGTTGATTAAGGTTGAATATGTGGTTTCATGTATAAGAATGCATATATTGCTTGGCTTGACAAAACTCTAATGTCACGGGTTCATGGTGATTTTCACCTAGACAATGACTTAAATTGTGTTCTTGAGATGTTCTATGCCTAATTCTTCTTAATTGAATCAATTGGTATGTTGATTAGTGTTAATGTTGCAAAAACTAAGAATTTGATCTTCTAGGAGCCATGGGTTCTTGGTGAAATTGCACCAAGTATGGCTTTAGGATGTTCCTTGGACTGATTCATGTTTAATTGAACTTAATTGAGTTAGTTTGAATGTAAATTATTCGAATGGATGTAGAATTTAGGAAATTGGAATGGTTGGTGTCTCGGGTTCCTTAGAGGAAAATTTAAATTGGGATTTAATTTTGTGGTTTAATAGGCTAATGATGCTTAATTTGATTTAAAGTAGTTAATCCAATAGTTAATTATGTAATTAGATAAAAATGGAGGTTGGCAATATGGCATGGAGTCTCAGGTTCAATGAGAAACCTAGGGGGTTTGGTTGAACAAGCCTAATTAATTGTTAATTAGAAGGTTTAGTTCTTAATTGCCTTGAGCTAGATTTAATTAACTAGGTTAATTAATAATTAGATTACTAGTCCTAGCCTAGCCGAGACCTTAATTAGGTTAATTAGTCAAGTTGGATTGATTAAATCTAAATGATTGAGTATAGGTTGATTTGAGATAACTAAATTATTAATGACTTAAATTAAATTAGCATAATTGATTTAATAATTAAGAGAAGTTTAATGAAGAAAATTTAATGTGCTTAGTGATGAGGTTCGAGAGACAAGGTAGCCTCAAATTAGTAAGCATGAGTTTTAATCATACTTGTTAATGAATGATTCAGTAATAAAGCATGAGATAAGAATTGCCTTGATCATAAATTGAGCTTGATGAATTGTCTGTAATTGATAATTTTTGTGTTGATACTTTTTTGTTGGAAAGTTGAACTAGCTGTAGGCCAATCTTTGTGAATTGTACTAATTTTTGTGATATATGCATTGCTCACAATTGTTTGATGTATTGGAATTAGAATTTCATTCGTGGCTTTATGAATGGTGAGCATGCATAGAGAAATTTATATGCTCCTTTAAAAGATTAAAGTAGAGCCAAAGAAAATAAAGATTGATATGGTAATGTGAATCCTTAAGTGCTCAGATTTAAAAGATATTAGATATAATCTTTGTATCCAGGGGTGATCCTATGTGCTATTCCCTTATGTTGAGTAACTACAGGCAAGGCCTTAGTGTTAAGGGATAGAGTTGTGTAATGAAGTACTATCACGTATAAGGTGAGCTTAGGCCTAATAAGCAGTCTATCACTAAGCGTAGATAAAGTATGAGACTCCCTACTTATTATGAGGACGTAGGTCTTGGGAATAAGCTTATGGACAGATAAATAAATTAATTGAGCACTATAAGGTAATTAATGAGTCATGACATTGCATTACATTGATTAAATAGAACATGCACTGCATTTACATGGCATGCATTTATGACAGTGTTTTGAGTATTGTTGTTAATTTTCTGTTAGTATTATGCTTTTGACAGATAACATTCTAAGTTCTTTGTAAATATTTTTTGTGATCTTCTGTTATGTTAATTATGCCTTTGGGTGTTATCTCTCTGGTTTTCTTTGAAATCTAGTTATCTTATTAATAATACTATAAGTTAATTTATGTAGAAATGGATGATTAAAATGAACCTCTGCCTTGAGGATAATTATTTTGTTTTGGCTTTTGTCGTTTAATTAATTATCTACAAACGTTTGCGAAAGCCTTAAAGCAACTAGAACTACCGTGAAGACACCTATCTATTAGAATTACTGGGAATTCTTAGGATTCTCACCCCATGTATATTCTAGTCCCTGATTCCAGTACAGACTGAAGATGCCATTGTGTTGATGGATTTATCCAATCTTGAATTGGCAGTAACTCCTTTTGCTAACTGTAAGTGCACGTGTCGCTCAAGTAATAAAAATGATGATTAGAGATCATTCCCACAGGGAATATTGTTATTTTCTTCTACTAAACATTGACCTATAACTTAACTAATTCTATTTAAGCAAACACAAATTGGAAAAAAAGGATTGATTAAATAAACTACAAAGCATAAAGAAAAGATAAAGATATGGTTGAGAACATAGGGAATCCTTTTTCACCCCCTACTTCAATTGATAACATGCACTCAAATCAAGCAACACAAACAATCAGATTAGGTTAGCCTGAGAAACTAACTTAGTTAAAAGTCTATATCTAGGTCGATTAACCCTATATTACTTACCTAGTTTACTATGCATCCATGAAAACTAGAGTAAACAACGAACATTAAGATTGATTCTCATCAATGACTATGCATGACTAAGAGGTATATGTCTATCATAGTAGCGAATCAATCTATCTCACTATTGAAATGAAATCGAACATGCATTTACCATATGTATGATCTAAAACCCAAAGTCCTATGTCTAGGCTCATTATATTTCATCAAATCACCTAAATGCTAATCAAACAAGTAAGAACATTAAGCACATTATGATAAATCAAAACCCAAATCATTCATATAAGCTCAAAAGAGTACTGATTGATCAATATTCATAAGGGGATCCAAAGAATATACTATACACAACATAGCTACTCATTGAATATGAAAATGTAGTACAAAAATTCATATTCAAGATAAAAAGGAAGAGAGAAAGAAGAAAGAACAGAAGATGAAGTCCAATGGGGTGAGCCTTGAAGCTTGAATCTCCCTCCAAGATGAAGAGAGTGTTCAATCTAAGCTCCTTCAACTCTCTTTCAGTCCATAAATGAAGATCTAGCTGCTGGGTTCTCGGAGAGGCAAAAGCTCTAAAAGCTTTTAGAGAAAAATGGAAGAACAAAAAAAAAAAATAGAAGAAGAGAGAGGGCATAAATCTGTGTAGAAAGTATTTATAGGCCCACAAATTTCACACTTCACGCTGTGACATTATACAATTTGCACCACGATGCATAAAAATTAGGGCACCAGCACCACGACGTTCACTTCCTTGCACTGCGGTGTTAAAGCCTCAGGTTATCATGGTGCACTGGCAGAGAGCAGGACACCGTGACGTGAAGATGACAATGCTGCAGCGTGAGCTACTGAAGCTGGTCTAGTGATTCCTCTATTAATGCAGGGCCTTAGCCCGCGTCAATTTAGCTCTTTTAGGACATCTTGTAATTTAGAAATCTACCAGTCAAATACAAATGCAATCAAACTCAGTCTAATCAAAGATTAGGAAGCATTTCAACAAGATTTGCAAGGAAAAGATTAATGTGGATTTTTCATGGAAATGGGGCCAAAGCCTTCCAACAATGCTTAACAACAAGGACAAAACAATCAATAATGCATAGAAAAAGGGCATAAATAACTACATTATATGAAGTTATCACACCCCCAAACCTAAGTTTTTGCTAGTCTTCGAGCAAAACAAAGTTAAACTAAATTTGCAAAGACAAGCTTAGCTTCAACACTAGTGTATGATGCTTGTATTAAACCTCAAAGAATATGCATGCCTCAAAATCTGGTCCATATATACACAATCCTTATCATACCAATAATCAAAGCTTCAAATCATGCATGGTCTATTTCCCACAAACATGCAAGTCAAACTTTTCAATTCAAATCATACTTAACCAGATAAGCTTATGAGCAAACACATAGATATAAATCAAGGAATCCATAAAATTATAATGCAACTCTCTCTCCACTAATATAAACCACACATAAATGAGGATCAAAAGGGTCTTTATCAGCTTGTAATGTAAGACCATGGTTATGGGGTGAAGAAGGAAGGGGGAAGGATAACAAACAAACATTGAGAAACAAAAATATGCGATTTCAAGACTTGAGAGCAAGTGAAATTAGCAGGGTATTCAACAGTGAAAGATTAAAACTCGCTAGAACCATGCAATGCTTTTCATATTTAACTTTTCTTCTTTCTTTTACTTGCTTTGCTTGTCTTTTTTTTTATACTTATACAAAGCAATCTTTTTCTCTTTCTTTTATTGCATTTGGTTCCTTTAGGCTCATTTTTGTATTGAAAAAAATATTAATACCCTTAATCATTGAACTCACTTCAAGAAATAACATATCATGCACTCAATAAACATTGATGGTAGGAAGAAAATGCAATATTTTCACATGCATTAGAATGGTTAACATGATAACGAACACAATCGTAATGAAAAACAAATAAGGCCAACAATTAACAAGCTTCAAAGGGGACCTATGGGTGTCGTCATTAAAGGGTAAGCTTGAAAGACGTAATCGGTCCAAAGAATACCCCAATCATTTCCTCAATTATGCATAATCCAGGATTTCGCTTCAAGAGAGTTGCGAAATAATTTCAGAGATACAAGACATCTCCACACATACTAACCATAAGCATTCTCTAGAAAAGCACTCAAATCCAATCCGTAGCCAAACAAGCATAGGAATGGAAAGTTTATCATGCATAAAAAGAATCTAGATTGATTGTCATGCCTGAAAGATAGCATAAGGATTCATAGAAAATTTTGAGGTTAATGTGAATCCCTAATTATCATTGGGCAATCAATACACTAGCTAATGGCATCATGTTAAGCATTCAAATAATTTCACAATACCAAACATGCAAATTAACCATTATGTGCACCAAATCATATAAGAAACAAAAATAATACCAACAATATCAATAATTAAACTAATAATATTTTAACACTAATAAAAAGTCAATGTATATATCCGAGCGAAACACTAAGACACCCCCAAACCTGAGGGAAACAGTGTCCTCACTGTACATCATACATAAGAAAAATAAAAATAAATAAAAAATAATAAAAATGATGGAAACTGCCCTGAATATGTCAATCTACTCATCATCATGCACATCTGGAAGGACCTCAGTGTCGCCTCCACTGTCATCATTAGGAACCGCTGGATCCTGATACCGATGCGAAGGTCCGGCTCCATCAAAAGGAGGGTAAGGTAGTTGCTGTTGATGAGAAGGGCCTGCACCATCAAAGGGTGGGTATGGAGGAATGGAGAAGTCATGGGTGGAGATCTGAAGGCCCTCCTCCACTTACCTAATGGTCTCTACAGTGTAGGTTTGCATGACGGCAACCTATCGGAGCTCGACAAGCATGTCATCCGCCTCCTAAGAGGCTGAGCCTTAAGGGCTACTCTCTGAGCCCGCCTCGGGGCTCTGCGAGGCACTGCTGCTGGTGGTGGGGCTGCACTAACTTCCCAATGAAGTATTCATTGAAAGGTTGTCTGGTGTCAGTAAGCTCCTCTTGGAGGCTGCTGGGCACACTTCACCTCTAGCATAGTCTGTGGATGAGGGAGGGGAAGAAAAGGTTGCGTGGCTTTATAGCTGATCTCCGCAGCTACATGTATAAAATCTCGGCGATATCGATCGTTCATCGCTCTAGAATGTCATAAATCATAATAGCCCTATCGCGAGTGACCTCTGACAGGTTGCCGGTGGGTAGAATCCTGGTACAAATGAAATGGTACCAGGCCTTGGCCTCGTGGGCCAAGCAGGATCGGGAAAAGTATCACACTTGGCACTGCTGAGACATAGTCCAAGAAACCGGTTATAACTCGACAGTGTAGATGTAAGCGGTGACGACCTGCAGGTTGATCCCCTCTTCAAGCTCCCAGTTGATGAACTCTTGGTAATCACAAATTAGTGGAGGAGGGGGCAAAGATAATGTCACTCAAATGGACTCAACAGAACACGAAACTCGTCGCCTCTGTACACCGATTGTGGTGGACTTCTGGTGTGTGATGGCTAGGTTCGCATAAAACTCGCGAACTAAAGGAACTGGGGCCCTGCTAGGGTGTTTAGCGAATTCCCCCCCCCCACTGGTAGTGCCGAATAGTGGCCTCAATATCAGGCTGTATGGATTCTTTGAAACTGAAGCCCCTCTCGACGATGATGCTCTTTGAGACTAGAGTCCCAAAGCATTCTTGTGCAGCTGCTGAGACAAATCTAGTGTTGTCATACTCTCGAGGAGGAGATGGCTACCTAGGCTGCTCTCCACTCTCGCCTCTGACCCTCTTTAGTGCCATGTTGATAGTATATATAAACTTGAAAAAGACATGAGAGGGTTAGAATTAGCAATAAAATGAATAAGATAGTGGAATAGTCAATTTTTGGAAAAATAGGGGTACAATGCCGTAGTGTTAATGCCAGCGCCGCGACATTTAAAGAAATTCAACCCACACTACGATGTAGATGCTAGTGCCGCGACATTGATGCTAGTGATGTGGCATTCAAACTCATTCAAACCCATGCTGCGATGTGAAGTTGCCACGCTGCGACATTCAAAGAAGTTCATATGAATGCCACGACGTAAGCTATGCAGCACTGCGGTGTGCACGAATGATCCAAACTCAAAATTAGCCCAAACAACCCCACACCCCATAATGCAACTCCATAACTAACAAAGCAAACATAAAAATAAACCAAATACCTATCAACTAAGCTAAAAACCAACTAAAAAGAACCTAAATCGAAGCAAATACTAAAACGAGAAATAAAAAAATATGAAAGTAAAAGGAGAAAAGGAAGAAAACCACATACTTGGAGATTGAGAAGGAAATGGAATGCACAGGGAGGCACGAAAACAGAAATAGGGGATTGCGAGAAGAAGAGAGAGGAAAAAACTTAGAGAGAAAATACATAGAGGGGGAAGGTGAAAGGTTTGCATTGTGGCGCAAACCTTGTTATTTATTTATGCAAAATGCGCTTAGAACGCCACACGTGCACTAACCAACGTCGCGGTGCTCGTCTGTGAATAGATGTTTCAATTTTTTTTAATATAAACTTACCATCGCTGCAGTCACTAACCTATGCCGCGTCACTGTGTTCTCTATCTCCAAACCTTGATAGGGGCAGAGACCAAAACGTTGTGGCGCAACAAACCCACCACTGTGACGTGGGAGGCCTGCATGCAAAATTATGCAACAGACATCACACAACATCCAAATTGGCCTCAATGAGGCCTCCACCACCTATAAAAACTGTCTACCAGGATCAACATAAGCATGTATCAACAAAATAACATGAATTTATTAAATGAAATACACTACATACTAGGCACACAACAAAATAATTAAAAACATATAGGTGGATACATTCAAAAATGGTACATTTTTTATAGTTTAGGCATAACTTTTTCTGCTTCTTCAACTTAGGAGAGCATGCTTGAGGGAGGTTTCTCTATCATCACTTGAAGACGTCCCATGGGGCCTATCGTTTATTGCATTGGCTAGCTACCCCATTTGAGTTTCAAGAGCCCTGATTGAAAATGTTTGGCTCTGAAGAAAAGAATCATTTTTGGCCAAATGAGCATCGATTTTAGTCATGTATGAATTAGTTTTCACCATGAATTGTATGAACATGTCTTCCAATGTTAGCTTCCTTTCTTGCATAAGTGGCCTTGCTTGCGATGAGAAACCAGGAGGATATAGTGGTCTCTCATTGCCAGTAGATGAAGATGCTGGTCCTTGGCTATCCCTCCATGAAAAATTAGGATGGTTTCTCCACCCTGGATTATATTGCTGTGAGTAGGGATTGTTCTGAGGTGGACGATGGTTACCCGCATATTCAACACTCTCTAAAGCGGATGGACAACTATTGTTAGCATGATTGTTCCCACACTAGTCACACAACATGATGGGGCTTTGATTAGGGCCTGTACCCAAACTGTCAAACTTGTTTGCCAATGATGCCACATGAGCCGACAAAGATGTAAGTGCATTAATGTTATGAACTCCAGCTACCTTCCTTTGAGTGTTTCTTTTTGAAGGCCATTGGTAGCTGTTGGCGGCCAGTTCTTCCAACAGTTGGTATGCTTCATTGAAAGATTTACTCAATAATGAACCACCTGCAGCTGCATTCACAATTAGACGATGGTGAGGCAGTAAGCTTTTGTGGAAAGAGTAAATATGGTGCCATGGAAAAATTTCATGGTGTGGGCACCTTTTTAGCAGATCATTGTACCTCTCCTAGGCTTTATACAAGGATTCAGATTTTGACTGCGTGAATGAAGTGATGTCATTCACCAACCCAGTAGTCTTGGCCGGAGGAAAGTATTTGTTAAGAAATTTTTCGCACATATCCACCCATGTAGTTATAGATCCTGGAGGTAGAGACTGCAACTAACTTTTGGCTCGATCTCTGAGAGAGAAAGGAAAGAGCCTGAGGTGAATGACATCTTCTGAGACTCCATTATGCTTGAAGGTGTCGCTGGTATCTAGAAAGTTTGACAAATGTGCATTAGGATCTTCGTTCAGCAAACCACCAAATTTTATAGATGTCTGAATCATTTGGATAATGACCGGTTTGATCTCAAAATTATTTACGCAGATGGGAGGCTGTCTGATACTTGATTGAAGATTTTTCATTTGAGGATTAGCAAACTCTCTCAGAGGCCTTGTATGATCATTATTTTTTGCCATTGATGGTACCTTATTCACAAAAGAATAAAATATTAAATCAAAATATAATAAAAGAAAAGACTTGAATTAGAACTAATAAAGCTCGATATCAATATTAGTAATACAGAAACTAGTCGTACTTCCCCAGCAACAGAGCCAAAAACTTATTTATGGATTATCCAACCTTGAATTGGTGGGTAACTCTTTTTGCTAATCGCAAGTGCACAAGTCACTCAAGTAATAAAAATGATGAGTAGAGATCGTTCCCACGGGGAATATGGTTATTTTCTTGTGCTAAACATTGACCTACAACTTAACTAATTCTATTCAAGCACACACAAATTGGAAAAAGGATTGATTAAATAAACTACAGAGCATAAAGAATAGATAAAGATATGGTTGAGAACAAAGGAAATCCTTTTTCACCCCTACTTCAATTGATAATATGCACTCAAATCAAGCAACATAAACATTCATATTAGGTTAGCCTGAGAAACTAACTTAGTTAAAAGCCTATGTCTAGGTTGATTAACCCTATATTACTTAGCTAGTTTACTATGCGTCCATGAACACCAGACCAAACAACAAGCATTAAGATTGATTCTCATCAATGACTATGCATGACTAAGAGGCATATGTCTATCATAGTAATGAATCAATCTATCCAGCCATTGAAATGAAATCGAACATGTATTTACCATATGTATGATCTAAAACCTAAAGTTCTATGTCTAGGCTCATTAGATTTCATCAAATCACCTAAATGCTAATCAAACAAATAAGAGCATTAAGCACATTATGATAAAACAAAACCTAAATCATTCATATAAGATCAAAAGAGTACAAATCGATTAATATTCATAAGGGGATCCAAAGAATACCTTATACACAACTTAACTACTCGTTGAATATAAAAATGTATTACAAAAATTCATATTCAAGATAAAGGGAAGAGAGAAAGAAGAAAGAACAGAAGATGAAGCTCAATAGAATGAGCCTTGAAGCTTGAATCTCCCTCCAAGATGAAGAGAACTTTCAATATAAGTTCCTTCAACTCTCTTTCAACCCATAAATGAATATCTAGCTATTGGGTTCTCTGAGAGCCAAAAGCCCTAATAGCTTTTGAGAGAAAAATGGAAGAACAAAAAAAACATCGAAAGAAGAGAGAGAAAAGAAATATGTGTAGAAAGTATTTATAGGTCCATAGATTTCGCACTTCATGCTGCGACGTTATACAAATCTCACCGTAGTGTGCAAAACTTAAGTCACCAGCGCCACGACGTTCACTTCCTTGCATCGCAATGTTAAAGCCTTGGGTTATCAGGGTGCACTGGCAGAGAGCAGAATACCGCAACGTAAGCATACCAGCGCCATGACATGATGTACTAGAGCTTGTCTTGTGATTTCTCTTCTAATGCAGGGTCTTGGCTTGCATCAAGTTAGTTCTTTTGGGCTCATCTTGCATTTGAAAAATTAACTAGTCAAATACAAATGTAATCTAACTCAATCCATTCAAAGATTAGGAAACATTTCAACAAGATTTGCATAGTAGACATCAACATGGATTTTTCATGAAAATGAGGCCAAAGCCTCCCAACAATGCTTAACAACAAGGACAAAGCAATCAATAATGCATAGAAAAATGGCATAAATAACTATATTCTATGAAGTTATCACATTGCTGATGTTCTACTAGGAGCCTTCCAAGAGTTAGTGGATGTATGACCCTATGACTAACACATATACAATCTATATGAATGTAAGGTTATATATGAGTTATTCCCTAGGGGTTATCATCCTCTTCCCGCATCTGTGACCAGACTGTGGACTGCTGCAGTTTTTCTTTTTTGTGATATACATATGTTGTAGGATGTGGATTTTTTTGCTTATTATAGTATACCACATATGTGCTAAGTTATACATTCAATATTTATATGCCAATCAAGACACTAGTAGGGATCATCTGACACTAAATTTGATCCTATATGATGTATATATGATGTATAGGGCACTAACGCCCATAGACATGTTCATATTTTGTTGGCAATGTATGTATAGGCCTAGGGCCTAAATAGATTATATAATAATGTAGGTACTGATGTCTACATTTGAACTATGCATATATGGTTAATTGAAATTAGTTTATGTTTCTAGATGAGTATTATAGAATTTGCATTATTGATCTGCTTAATGAGAATAAATTGTTAGAGTTCTCTAAAGAGAACTCGTGAGTGTTAAATAAATTTAGTAAAGGATTGGTAACTTAATAAATTGGATTATAAGTTAGAAGGCAACTGACCTTGCTCGTTCAATAATGAGCTAAAGAATCCCTCACAAGGCTTGATAATAACATAATAATATAATAAATGACCTTTATAAAAAAAAGTACACTCCTAGGAGAATCTAGAAAGTGATATGTGACTGGCATGAGTTTGATTACTTCAATATAGGTCTCGAGACTATTGAGGTAATTAGACTTAGGGCATTATATAGTAGGTGGTATTAGAACAATTTATCCTATTTGAGCCTAAGATATGGACTGACCATGCTTTTGTCATGAATAAGGGTTCCCATTATGTGTTATGCATTGTATTTTCTTATCTTGATGATAAGATGCATAGTTAGACTAGATATTCATAACTACTTGAGTATGTATGTTAGAAGTTTTTGCCACACTGTTTACATGATATTAAGATTGATCATTTCAATATGTACTATTCTATATGTATAGGAACTTATGACATCCACCAGGTGTACTGCAAATAGAAACACTGCCAATAGAGAGATGAAAGAAATGATGGGAACTTTTATGGAAATGGCGGTTGCTATAAGGGATCAGACTGCTATTACTAATAGAATGTTGGAAAGGATGAAAGCTAATCCACTTGGACAGTCACAACAAGTAGTTAATGTAGGACTAGTTGGTAATTAGAATTTCCATGAGCTCTCAGAGTTTCAGAAAGCAAACCCTTCGTCTTTTAGAGGAGAGTACAACCCAGTAAAAGCCGAGGGATGGATTAAGGAAATGAAGAAAAATCTTCATTGTTATGGCATGCATTAATGCACAAATGGTTTCTTTTGCCTTTTATATGCTGGTAGGTGAGGTAGATTGTTGGTGGACTAATGCTAGGAGGATGTTAGAGGCTGTTGTTGGGCCATAGGGGGAGCTCAAAAGCAGGAGAGATCTCCATCAATGAGTTAAGTGAAGAACCATATATGTGGACTTGACACTACATCTTGACCCAAAACCTTAAGGCAATGAGTCTATAGGGTCTTCCCAATTATATACTCTTCACTTAATTCATTCTTTACCAATATGGGACTTCAACACTCACATTTGAATTTCCAACAGCTATGGGTACTCAAATTACTTGGGAGGTGTTTAGGGATTCTTTTCTTGATAAATATTTTCCTAAGAACTTGCAGAATGCCAAGGAATTGGAATTTATGAAACTAGAACAAGGAAATATGTCAGTAAGGTAATGTGAAGCAAAGTGTGAGGAGCTATCTAAGTTCTCCACTTATTTTAGGTATAACCTAGATAAGAATTAGAAGTGTGTGAAATTTAAAGCAAGATTGATGGAGGATATCTTACAAGCAGTAGGACCTTTGAAGATCAAAGATTCCCCCACTATTGTCAACAAGTGTAAGATTATAGAAGGATATGGTATGAAAATTCTATCTAATCAGAGCCCACATAATTTTAGAAAAGGTTAAGGGTAGATTGAAGGTATCAAGGGAACACTTCTCAGTTTAGACCACCATAAGGTAAAGGAAAATAGGTTTAGGCAAGAAGTTGGGGACTAAAGTGTGCTAAATATGGAAAGCACCATGGCACAAGACCATGTTGGATTGACTAGAACATATGTTATACTGATGATAAAGGTAGACACTATGCTAGGGATTACACATAGGGGCAAGGAGTGAAGCCCAATCTTAGGCCACAAACTAAAGGAAAAATGTTGACTTTGAGTAGAGAAGAGGCAACTCAATCTCCTAATCTAATGCAAGGTAAATGTATAATTAAAGATAATCTCTTAACTGTATTGTATGACTCTAGAGTTTATCATTCATTTATTTCATATAACTATCTAAAATTTTTAGGCTTGTCTGTGTTTGAACTTCCTTATGATTTGACTGTTTCTACGCCCACTAAGAAACTAGTAATAACTTCACATCCTTATCAAAATTATTCTTTACAAGTAGAGGGTACATCCTTCATTGTGAACCTTATTTGTTTACCTCTGGTTGGTATTAATGTCATTCTTAGTATGGACTAGTTATGTACCAACCAAGTCACTTTGAACTATTAAGATAAAACCTTGATATTCATATCTAATTCTTCTTTTATACCTAATCCATCAGAGTCTTTGTATCTGAATGCCACCCAGTTTAACAATTGTTTGTTAGAGGGGGCTCAGGGATATGTTTCCTATTCTCCTCAAAGGTTGAAAAAGAGCAAACTCTAGAAAGTATACATATGGTGAGGGAATACCTAGAGGTATTTCCAGAGAAAGTAACCAGTTTGCCACCTGAGATTGTGATTGAGTTTTCTATAGATTTAGTACTGAGAACTGAACCTATATCCACAACACCATATAGGATATCACTCTTAGTGCTAGTAGAGCTTAAGAAGAAAATAGAAGAGTTTGTAGACAAGTAATTCATTAGACCCAATGTGTCACCCTAGGGAGCACCAATACTTTTAGTTAAGAAGAAAGATAGTAGTATAAGGCTATGCATTTATTATAGGCAATTGAACAAAGTGGCTATAAGAATAGGTACCAATTGCCAAGGATAGATGATTTGATGGACCAAACGAGAGGAGCCATCATTTTCTCTAAGATAAACTAGAGATCTGGGTATCACCAGATTAGAGTAAGGGAGGAAGTTATTTCTAAGATTACCTTTAAGACTAGGTATGGATATTATGAGTACCTAGTGATGTTATTTGGTTTGACAAATGCCCTAGTCGTGTTCGTGGATTATATGAATAGAATTTTTAGACTCTACCTGAACAAGTTTGTAGTTGTCTTTATTAATAATATACTCATTTATTTAAAGACAACTGAAGAACATGAGCAACACCTTAGGATACTTCTGGAGATCATAAGAGATAAGCAGTTGTATGCTAAGTTAGCAAAGTGTGAGTTTTGGATGAGAGAAGTGCAATTTTTGGGACTTATAGTATCCCAAGGAAGAGTGTTAGTGGATCCCAACAAAGTGGAAGTAGCAGTGCATTGGGAGAGACCTACTATTATGACTGAAGTTAGGAGTTTCCTAGGATTAGATGGATATTACCGGAGATTCATAAAGGAATTTTCCAGTTAGCATTGCCCTTAACCAGGTTGATAAGAAAAGAAGATTCCTTTTAGTAGACCCAAGAGTGTGAACATAGTTTCCAAGAGTTGAAACAAGATTATACAAACACCATAATGATCCAGACAAGACGAATGTCGGGGCCAAATTATTAAGAAAACTTGTACACTAGACATCGATTAACAATTACTACCTTATCATCAAGGAGCCCAACAACAATGCTCCTTAGCTAACATTAACACTTGGGGAGGGGGGAAACTAACATTCCCGTTGACCTTGATCCAAAGTATCTGGATGCTCCTCTTATAGCAGAGCATCGAGCTAGGGGCAATTGTTTTAGATTGGGATCCAGCTCTCATGTCCATAGGGGCAACCTGATTAACAAGAATCATGATTACACCCATTATAGAGCATGTCATGGGTCAATGCCACCTCATTACTAGCACTTATGTAATCAGAGACAATAACTCCCAACAGATCCTACACAAATAGGAGTGATTATAAGTCTTATCAATAACCATAATTGTTTATCAATAATAATTCAAATTAGAATTCCCTCTTATTATACTTCACAACTGAGCAATGCTCCCCTATAAATAACAAACTAAACTAGTCAAGTATCTCTTTGAACCGTAAACACTTTCTCCTTGTGCAAAGCATGACTTGAGCATCAGAGTGCTTTTTACAGATACACCACTCATTTGCTCTGCCAGTGTTTTCGCTACAACAAGAAGAAAAATAGCACCAACCACTCACCTGAGTCTTATTTGAGTGAACCCCTCTAAGCCCATTCAAAACATATTATTATATGAAATAAAAGTAATGATTACTTGGTAACCAATAAGAATTCATGCAAAATTAGGTGAGTAATTAACTAAAATCCTATTGGCCTAAAAATTAATGTAATTATTAGTTGATTTATAAATTGATTGACCTTAAACCAATTAAGATTCATGCAAGGAAAAGGTAAGGCACTAAGGTGCAATTTTAGTGGTTAGGGTTAAGATATAATGATTATAGGTTTTGCATGGGATTTTAAATGAACCTAAATATGATCTAAGGTATGCATGGATGATAATTGCATGACCTAAAGTGGCTAAACTCTACCTAAACCCCTATCCCTTCATTCAAAATCACATTCCATTCACTTAAAACACCTCACTGATCTCACACTCAGACGACTAACACTCTCACACACTCACTTGAAGAAGAGAAAAGATAGAGTGGGAGAGAAGAGAAGTTGGAGAAGAGAAAGAAAACCCCCATCATCATAGATTCTAGGTGCTGCATGGTGGCCTTGGAGGCACTATTCCACCTTGCTTTAGTTGAGAAAAACGTCTACCACCTCAAGCCTCTCACTATGCACTCCTTGTTTTCTCAATTCCACCAACTTCATCTTCCACCACCCTCCCTCCACTGTAAGCTTGGCTTGAGGTAGGGGTTACCTTCCTTCTCATTTTCTTGTTTTCTTCACTTCTATCATGATTATTTGAATTTGGATGATGGTGGTGTGTATTTGGTGGCCATGGGTTAGGCAAAGGTATGGTGGTGGCAAAGGTTGAGGCCACAATTTGGCCTTG
Organism: Ormosia emarginata; assembly: GCA_029884605.1. NCBI lineage: Eukaryota > Viridiplantae > Streptophyta > Magnoliopsida > Fabales > Fabaceae > Ormosia > Ormosia emarginata. The sequence goes on along the minus strand of JAQQTP010000075.1, from coordinate 1,768,720 downwards.
ACATGGAATAAAAGGAGGAGCTCTTAGAGGATTTCGTCTTCCATGGTGGTTGCCACTGTGATGCCCCCTATCCTATATAGTCCAAACGTGTAACAAGATGAGGCAAATAGAATATAGTTCATCACTAATAGTCGTCACTTCGTTTTTTCTACTTTGCTTAAATTCTTTACTTATTTTAATCATATTTTACTTCACCTTTATTTGTTCCTTTACATAGGTCATGTTAATTGTAACATCCTCATTTTAGTTAATTTATATGGATATTTGGGTGGTGTATAAGTACTAAGATGTATTGTACAAAAATTAATTAATTTATTTAGTTTTATCTGTAATTGTTTGTTTATCAATCATCTACATTTAAAAGAGTACAAAAACTACCGAGATGTAAAGAGTATAGGTCAAAATACCCAGTAGAAGTACCTAAATTAACCAATGGAAAAATTATAATTTTGAAAGCATTACTAAGGGTTAATTGGTCCAACATGGGTTAGAAAACCCTAACTAAAGTCGTAATTGGATAACCTAACTAGAAGTCAATTTAGTTTAGTTAGTTCAACGAATTAGTTAGGAAGAAATAATAAAATATTGACAAACCAATATGAACTATCCACCATTCAAAACACTAGTCTTTATTTGATTAGTTACTAAATACATTAAGCAACACCTTATTGGTTGGAAAACTAAACAAATTAATTAACACCTAAATCTCTAATTAAGAAATTTCTTCTTGGATTAAAAAAACTATCTAAGACAAGAAACAAGAGGGGGAGTTTGGCCAAGAAAAAAAAGAGAAGAAAGAAAGAAAATAAAGAAGAAAAATGAGTAATCAACAAGAAGAAAGAAGAAGGAAAAGAAATAAAAAAAGAAGAAAATCTGAGAGTAACCTTCTAATTTCTTCTCAAAGCTTCAACAATCAAGGATTTGAAGACAAGGACCTTAATTTCTCATCCTTCAACCCTTAATATCTCACGCCTAATCTAGCTTGGAAAGAAGTAGGAAATAGCAAATTCAATCTTTCATTATTTTGATTCAATTTAATATGTTAGATTAAGGATTTAATGTTAATTTGATTTCTATGTACTTATATCTCAATTAAAGATTGTTTATATGGTCATGTAAATTTGGAAAGAATGCTTGGATTTGAATGAATTCTTGGGGTAATTGTTTAGAATTAATCCTTGGTCTTGTTAATGCATGGTATTAATTAATTTGATGAAGTTTTTATCATGAATTAATATGATTTAGGGTTACGATTCTTAGGGTTCAAGAGCCGTAATTTAGAAAAGTGAAGATTTGATGAATTTAATATGAAATTAAAGTTTTAATCAGGATTGTATCTTCAATATTTATACACTAATCAAGCATTAAAATGAGAAATTTTGAAGAAAACTTCTCTTGGAAGTTTCGGCCATGACTATTCTAATTAGGTATCTTGAGTTTGATTGTTTACATTGATTTATTTATGACATCAAATCATGAAATGAAGATGTTTTTAACATGTATATTAGAGATTTTATAGAAACTTGTGAATTGAGCAATATGGTCGAATTATTCAATTGACTAGACTTAGGATTTTTATTGAGAATTGATGCTCAAAATATGTCTTCTTATGACTATTAGTCAAATTGATACTTGATATTTCAATTTGGTATGTATTTAGGTTCTTATATATACTAATTGAATTTTTGAAATTAACTGTAAGCAAGATTGGTTGATTAAATTGAACCTCTGCCTCAGGGATAATTAAAGAGTTTTGGCTAAGGCCATAACATTATTTACTGTAAATGTTTACGAAAACCTCAAAGTAACTGGAACTATCATGATGACACTTGGATGCTAGAATTACTAGAAATTCTTAGAATTCTTACATATTTTCCACGATATTCCAGCCCTGGACTCATTAGCTGACTAACTGATGATGCCTTTGCTTACTATCTATCGAGAGCCTTCCGAGAGTTATTGGATCTATGACCCAACGACTAACACATATACCGTCTATATGAATATTAGATTGTATGAGTTATTCGCCTGAGGTCATCATTCCATTCCCGCACATTTGACAGAATCGTGGAGCTACAATAGGACTGACTTGTTTTGTGATAAGCAATAGCTAGATGTGGTTCTTTTTGCTAATTTTGTTTTACCACATCTTAATTTGGTTATACACTCGTACCTTACAAGCCTATCAAGATAGTAGTAGGAGTCATTCTAACTCAAACATACATTCCTAGTTATATTTATTGTTGTGTACTGGGTACTAATGCCCAATGTCTTACTTTTATTCTGCTAATACTGTATGGTGGGCCTGAGGCCCATGTTGACAGATTTGGACTTAATGCATGTACATATTAAGTATGCCAATGCCTAGTAGCTTTTCTCATAATTATTGTGAAGCATAATAAATTACCGATAATGTTACACATAGAATTAATTTACTGTAGTTCTCCAAAGAGAGCCTATGAAATTAATTGAAATTAATAAAGGCCATGATAATTATATTTAAGTAAGTTACACTATTAATAGCTAAGCCTTGCTCATTCAATGTGAGCTAAAGTACCCTCACAAGGCTTATTAGATAATTAGAACAATGAAACATATTTGTTGTATAAAAAAAATATGTGTAGTTAAAGAATATGTACTGAGTCTGAGTTAAGTTGCCTCTAAAGAAACCTATGAAGTAGTGAGGTAATTTTGTAAACTCCAAAGCCATTTTAGTGCTTAATACTACATAATTTATTTTGATAATAACAACTATGTTGAAAATATGGTTTGAATCTTCTCATAACTTTATTAAGTTATAATTAACCTTTGTGGAGTGTTTTTTGTATTAATAACTTTTTAGGACTAAAACAAAGTTCAAGGAAGCCTTTTGATCATCCTAAAGGATTTGAGAAGATTAAATTAGGACTTGAGAAAGTTCAAGTAAGACTTGAGAAGCTTTATGATGATCACATATTTTATACATTAATAAACCTTCATTTTTAGTCATTTACACTCTCTATGTACTTAATTGATTAAGTCTAGTTATGTTTTATAAGTTTGGACTCAAATTAGACTTAATTGATTTTTTCAGCACTATTTTGGTCTTATGTTGTTTCTTTATTTCGGCCATATCTTGAGTTCTAAATGTCTGATAATTATGAATTTTACCTTGTAGGAAAGATAAGAGAGAGCTCTACAACTTTAATGAAGAGCTCAAAGTCTCAATCAGACATCTAGTAGAGCTAATTGGGCTTGGAAGACAGAACACGAGTTTTGTGTCTGAAACCTGAATAGTGTACAGTAATCAGAGCATAACTCGGGCTGCAAGAATTATCTTGGGCTAAAACTTGGACATTTGAAAGTTAAGACCCAGATCTAAAACTTTCATGTTGAACACAAAACTTGATTCGGGCTCCTTGATGGTGATATTGGGTCTGAAAGTCAAAACAGAGGTGCTGAAACTGGGCCTGAACAGTTTGTAGTAATTGGATCATATCTTGGGCTGTAGGATGAATTTTTGGTGATTCTAGAGCCATTGGAAAGCTTAGACAATTTCCTAGAACTTTCATGAAGACCATTTGGCTCAAAAAATGACGAAATCAATTACTTAAGCAATGAATGATTTCGGAGACAAGAAATCTCAATGATTTTTCACTCTTATCCTCACCATTTTGCATTCTCCACTCATTCATCCACTCATCCCACCTACCCCTAATCAGCCCCTTTGTCATTTTGTATCCCTAATCCTCTATAAAAGGCACCATTGGCTGACCATTTGGGGCACTGGGTGTTAGGCTTAGTTTGTACAAGTTAAAGTTATGCTTGTTTATTGTTTTTCTTTGTTGTAATTTTCTCTTGTTCTAAATTGAAGTCATGTTCATCTTTCTCTTCTTCTCTCTTTCTTTCTTCTTATCCATGAGTAACTAAATCTTCATCTTGCTTGGGTGAAAGAGTGAAGCTCTTGGTAATGAAATAAGGTTAGATTATTTTATTTCTTGTGCTTAAATGATATATTATTAAATGAACATTATATGTCTTTGTATTTTGTTTCCAATCAATTTAGAAACCTTCTTTGTTAATGGAGATCTTGATTTATTGTAGACAATAGGATTGGCACAGTGAATGCTTGAACTCATTTACAAATGTTGGTAGATAATTAAAGGAATCATAATACGATTATATATATAATTGAACTTTGAATGTTATATTTTTCGATTGGAACCTCCGTTGTGTGTAGATTTCAATTGAGTTAAAAAGAGAAATAATCTTACCTTTAATTTATTACCAAGAGTAGATCTCCTAACTCCAGCAAGCCCTTAAATTCATTTGTGAACTTGTTTTATTACTTTTGGTGTTGTGACAAATCCTCTTCTTACACAATTAATTTTTCTTCATCAATTCCCTGTGGATCGACCTCGGACTCCCGAGAAATTTACTACTTGAGACAACCTGCACTTGGCTTAAATCCCGCAGTCATGTTTTTGGCGCCGTTGTCGGGGACTTGATTTGAAGTTTTGATTTATTGAGGTTTGTTTTCTTTAATAAAATCTATTCTCTCTTCTCCCTCACCGGAGCAAAAGATCGGCTTGCCGATCCTTCGGTTTCTTTACTAACTCTCTAACTTTCTAACTATCTAACTCTAACTTACTAACTTGCTAACATACTAACTTTCTAACTTTTATATTTATGTCATTTATTTTTACTTTTTAATTTTATTTATTTATTTTCGTCATTTTTTTGTCAGTGGGGGTAACTCTCCCTTTTATTTTACGCACTAACTTTGTGGGGAAACTCTTCCTTTTACTTTTCTCGTTATTTAATTTTCCGCACTTTTATTTTTATTTTTATTTTTATTTTTGGGTGGTTGGTTTATTACCCCACCTTTGTTATATATTTAATGGTGGGTTACACCGCTAGCTTGTACATTATTTTTTTGTTTATTTTTTTTTAGTTATTTATGTATTTATGCTTAATTGGTATCGTGATTTAAATTCTGGTCGTTTAATTAAAATTAACCCTGATACTTTATATATTGATTTGTTTGAATCACAATCACACACAATTGATGTAACACCCCTTTGGAGGATGTCACACATAAAAGAAAATAAAAGAAATAGAAATAAAATCTACCCAAGTTGTAAAACGTTTATCAAATAATAATATGGGTCGTAAAGTAATTCCTGATAGGCAGTTTAATAAAAATAAAATATTGCGGAAAACATAAATTAGACAGAATAACATTGCTCATAATATACATATGTTTTTAAGTTATAAGTTATACAAATAATTTACAACTACAATTATAAATATTTAAACAGAAACATTAAATAAAAACAGTAAAAGTGTCAATATATACATTCATACGCAGACGCGCCCAAAAAAAACATCAAACATATTCACTCCTCTGAAGGATCACTCTCATCATGAAAATGATCATCAGGGGACAAATATCCTGGATGCCTCGACTCTCGGCGATAACGTGATTGCGCAGTCGACACGATACTTATCTCACTAGGCTCAGTGGTCATACCACCAAAATGACGCCTAATGGATAAGGGTAACTCTAAGTGTAGAAACACTGTCATAGTCATGATCGGCTCTCCATCAAATCTATGGCGTAGGGTCACCGTCATCCGTCCAGCATATGTCACCGAGTCTCTATCTCCTCTAATGTTCCACGATAGAGATCCACCGTGAAACTCCAGCGTCACAAACCCTAAAAATCCGGGCACAGCCATACCAAAGCTAATCAATCCAATGGATATGGATGATCAGATGGTTCTTGATCGTAAAACTGGTCGTTGGTCTGCTGATCTTCCTCCTCCTCAGGGTACAAGACCTCAAGAGGTTGTTCCTCTTCTTCTTCCTCAAACTCTTTACCACATAAAATGAATATACAGGAAACACATACAATAAAGAGGTAAGACAATCTAAAATCATCACAAACATGGCAAATAAGAAGACGACAAACAACAGATATACAGTTCATACAATATGAAAAAGCTATAACAGTAATAAGTAACAGTAGCATAAAGATTCAAAAAGATATAAATATTCCAGCAATACGCCATTACAGATAAAATAAGAAACAAATGCTACAATGCAACAATAGATAACACAAACACAAGGTAAACAAATAAATCAATATAATAAACGGATAAAATAAAATAAATAGATAACCTAAAATAAATAGATAAAATAAAATAAATAGATAAGATAAAATAAATAGATAAGATAAAATAAATAGATAAATCCCGATAAATAAATATAAAACACACCCTACTCTATGGAGCTAAAAACACACAAAGATATCGGAGAGAATGACCCGCAAAAATCTATTAGTACCACAGTTGCCCAACCAACTATTGCTTGTTGTCACACGTTGCGTCTATAGCCCCACGACACAGGAATCCATCATCCAGGCGTGGTGTAGTTCACGGTCTCACGTTGTGGCACTACAGGCAAATGTACTACTAGATTTCACAAATCTCGATTAAATATAGTGCATGTCGAGTCCACTAGTGTGCTATCGGTTTACCACGGCCCAGCGGAGCTACCAACTGTCCACATATGGATCCCGTACACTAATGTCTCCAAGTTCATTAGAACAATGAACCACACTACGTTTATCGCATCGACAACACGATGTGATTCGTCTCGTCAACCAAAACACCAAAAATTGGCATAAAGACAATACATAATTCCAAATATATGAAATTATGAAAATGCCCTCAAGATAAAAATATGCCCTCAATGGCAGAAAGCCTGTACGGGTTCTCATTTTCCCGACAGCGAAAGCTTGCCCTCATTGGCAACAAATATAAAGAAAACCTGTACGGGTTCACATTTTCCCGACAGCGAAAAATAAATATAGTAACGGTCAATCGCGTAGAAATTTTATCGCGTTTTCAAAATCTCGTCGTTTTTATAATCGTTTTGAAATCGCGTAAATATATTTTTCTGTTTTCAAAATCGCGTAGGATTTTTAATACGTTTTCTCAATCGCGTAAGATTTTTAAATCATTTTCTTGACCGAATTCCTTAAAATCACTGTTTAAATAAACAGAAATACTAAATAATACTTTCAAATTACGTATAATATTTTCCATACTGTATACTGTCTTTTGGACATCTTGTCTATCTTATTTGTCCATTTTTACTAAAAACTGACAGTATTTTGTTTAGAAAATTGTATTAATGGTTTCCTAATTTTACCATAAAAATTCTGTTTATTAAATTTTTAAACCATATAATTAATCTTTTGAAAACTACTAACATGCTTCAAAATACAGACATGAGCTATATGTTAGAAATTTTCAAAAGTTATTGTATTTCTCCTTACAAAGAGAAATAATTAGCATTAACCTCTTAAACTTAGTTCTAACCACTTTATTTATTTAAAACTCATTGTAGAAAATTTACTTTAGCTTGTATTGATTCTTCTTGATTGAAAATAACTTGGAATTAAATTTAGAAATTATGAATACCTAATTTGGCATGTTGGCCGAATTTGATAAAAATTTTGCATTTGATTTCCAAATTATTTTTCACCTTCCAAATACATGTTAAGTCTCTTGTATTGTCTACATTGATTAAGTTATTACCTTAGAAAATAATTTTAGAAATCAAAATGTTGAAATTAGGCTTGTTGGCCGAAAATGTAGGTTATGCCATTTTATTTCCAAATTCATTTTTCTTGACCTAAACCACTTGAAACCTTCTTAATTCTCCTAGGTTAATTAAATCACCTTTTAAGAAAATTAAGAGAACATTTTGGTCCTCCATTTTTGTTAATGGCCGTAAGCCTCATGGAAGTGTTCTTTGGAACACACATGCATTCCCTTGACATGTTGTTCACATCCTATACTTTATCATGCAATTCTATACTTTATCATACAATTCTAACACATGCAATATTATCAAAGCTTATAGACATGCAACTTAAAGCTTGTAGACATGCAAGGTTATTACAATCACCAAATAAAGAAAGCTATTAACAAATACCACATAACTACTAACAAACACAAAAATTAACAATTAAACACATAACAACCACATCACCACCGAATCCTTATGGATTCTACAAACACCATAAATTAATCCATCCTCTTACCACCATCAAGGGATGATAAGATTAGTCTTCCTCTTACCTTAAATGAAGACTAATGATTTGTTTTCACTCCTTCTAGGGTCCGGTTTTCCTCCACCAAATACCTAGCAACTCAAACGAAATTCTACATGTTACTAACCATGAAAAAGAACTTAAACCATGGATAGATCATGGCTTAGAACTTTGAAAATGAAGAGAGAAAAGAAAAGCATGAGATTTCACCTTCTAGGTAAAATCTTCAAGGTTGGTTTCCAAGCTCCAAATGCAAGAATTTGCAAGAACTCTCAACTAGAGATGTTCTTAGGATAGTGTTTAGGTTTAGAAAAGTTGGCTTGATTGAATTTTGGGTGGTTGGATGATTAAGAAGTAAGCTTGGCCGAAAATGGTGAAGAAAAGGAACAAGAATGGTGGCTAGGGTTTTTGATGAGAGAGAAGAGAGAATTGTTGCATGGAAACAAAGTGAAGAATGCCTTCTCTCCTCCCTTGGCCGTAGCTCATCAAAGAGCATGCAAGGTGGGCACCTTGCTTGGCTTCATCCAAGCCATTGGATGCATCAAAGGTTAGGATCAAAGCTTGCTTAACAAGCTTGTCTCCTATTGGTTGATCATGGGTGACTCACAAGCCTAGTCACACTGCTTCATTAATTATCAGCTTAGTCAACTAGCTGAGTCAGCTTGTTCTGGAAAGTTCTACTGCTAATGATGTTTAATTAATCTACTAAGTTAACTGTATTAGCTAAACGTGGGTCTCACAAAACATTTCCAGGTCCACTTTGTCATTTTATTATACTTGACTAATAAAATAATATTATAATATTATAAAATTATTTTATTTGACAAAAAATCTTAAAAATTAAAAGATTATTTATTGTCTCATTTAGAATCGGGTTGAGTAAGATCCCCGATTCTAAATAATAAAATAAGATTTCCCGGCCCGGAAAAATATTATTTTCCGCCTCGAGCAAATCACACAAAAAGTCCATATAAAATCACAGACGGTAATATCGGACATTAAATCAAGTAGAAAACAATTAAAAACAAAAAAAATAAAAAAACAAGACGTTCGGACGTAATGGTCATTTTCCCATTTTTTCCCACAACGTAGCTAACTGCTTCAAAAAGTTCAAATAAAATTACGACGGTATTAATTGTCGTATATCTTCCAGAAAAATTAAAACAAGAGTTTCTGGAAAAACTTTTATTTTACCGTCTCTAACAAATTACGTAAAAAGACCAAATAAAATTTGAGCCTGTATAAACGTATTTGTATTTCATACAGAAATCGAGAAACAGTAAAATAAGGACACAACGGTCATTTACACAATAACTTGAAAAACAGCAAACAGTACATTCAAAATATTTTCTAAAAATTGGGGCGTTACAATTGACATAATGACTGACAATGAAAGTGTACATGATGAACCTGAAAATCAACCGTTGCGAACCATGCGTGAATATTTGCAACCACCTCGAAATTCTAGTCCATCATGTTTTATCTTTCCACTCAATGCCAATAATTTTAGATTCAAACCAGGTATGATTTCTTTACTTCATAATTTTCATGGTTTAGAATCTGAAAGTCCATATTTACATCTGAAAGAATTTGAGGAAGTATGTATTGCCTTCAATGATCAAAATTGCACTGAAGAGATTGTTAAGCTTAAATTGTTTCCTTTTTCTTTAAAAGATAAAGCAAAATCCTGGCTTAACACTTTGAAACCAAGATCAATTGGCACATGGCAAGAAATGCAAGGTGAGTTCTTCAAGAAATTTTTTCCAACACATAAAACCAATGCTATGAAAAGACAAATCCAAAATTTTTCCCAAAAATTCAAATGAAGCATATTTTCAATGTTGGGAACGATTTAAAGATTTGTTAAATTCTTGCCCACATCATGGTTTTGAAAAATGGCACACTATAAGCTTCTTTTATGAAGGTTTAACTCCTGAAACTAAACAATTTGTGGAAACAATGTGCAATGGTGAGTTTCTTGATAAAGAACCTGATGAAGCTTTAGACTATTTGAACCAGTTGACTGAAAATTCTCAATCTTGGCATAGTACTAATATTTCTGAAAATTCAATTAGATCTAATCTTGCAAGTGCTAATAAAGGAAAATATCACCTTAGTCAAGAGGAAGATCTAAATGTTAGATTTGCCAGTTTGGCTAGAAAGGTTGAAGCCATGGAATTAAGAAAAACAAAAGAAATCAAATCTGTGCAAAATGAAGAAATTTGTGGCATTTGTGATGATTTAGGACACTCAACACATGAATGTCCTAAAATTCCTGTTTTTAAAGAAGTTGTACATGAGCAAGTAAATGCAATGAATAATTCTAACAAGCCATTTACTTCTTTTTTTTTTTCAGATACATACAATCCGGGATGGAGAAATCACCCGAATTTCAGCTGGAGGAATAATACTCAGTCACAATTCGTGTAACTACCACCTCCTCAGGCACAACAAGACTCTCAAAATTCTCAAGCATATGCACCTTATGCCCTACTATATAGGAAAAACCTTGAAGAAACACTGCATGCATTCATGGAAAAGCAAGAGGCCATTAATAAACAAAACAATCAAACCATGATTGACATAAAAGAAACTCTTGCCAAACTTACTTCTGCTCTCACCATTCATGAGAAAGGAAAATTTCCTTCTCAACCTCAACCAAATCTTAAAGGTCAGTTCAGTCTAAATGAGGGGAGTTCAGAAAACCAACAAATGGACCAAGTCCAGTCAGTGATAACTCTTAGGAGTGGAAAGGTTGTTGAAAAATAAATCCCTGAATCTTGTGAGAAAGAAGATGAACCAATTCCCCAAGAAAATCAAGAAGTTGACCAAAAGGAGACCAAACTCTCACCTTTACCCCCATTTCCTCAAGAATTGAAAAATCCAAATAAATTGGACCATAACACTGGAATTTTTGAAATTTTGAAACAAGTGAAAATTAATATTCCTCTGTTAGATGCTATCAAACAGATTCCTTCTTATGCCAAATATTTGAAGGACTTGTGCACTGTTAAAAGGAAATTAAATGTGAAAAAGAAAGCATTTTTGGCAGAACAGGTAAGCTCCATTCTTCAAAATAATAATGCGTTAAAATATAAAGACCCTGGTTGTCCTACAGTTTCATGCATTATTGGAGAACATAAAATTAAAAAAGCTTTACTTGATCTTGGTGCTAGTGTCAATTTGCTTCCATATTCAGTTTATCAGCAACTCAACTTAGGTGAGTTAAAACCAACTTCTATAACTCTTCTACTTGCAGATAGATCAATTAAAATTCTAAGAGGAATAGTGGAAGATGTGTTGGTTCAAGTTGATAAATTCATATATCCTGTGAATTTCATTATCTTGGATACTGAACCTCTGGTTGATAGTTGCAAGTCAATTCCTGTTATTTTAGGCTGTCCATTTTCAGCAACATCTAATGCTTTGATAAATTGCAGAAATGGAGTGGTGAAGCTAACATTTGGAAACATGACACTTTGGATCTCAATGTTTTTAACATGTGCAAGCAACCACAGAAGTCCTTGATGAAAATGAGGAAGTTGAAGGAATTGAAGCCATTATAGATGATCATCTTCAAAAAGGGAGTTCTTCTGACCCATTAGAAGTTTGTTTAATTAATTCATTTGATTTGCTTGATTGTACAGAGGAAATAGAATACAAAGGAAGAAAGCCAAAATTCGAAGAGCTAAAACCCATGAATGATAATGCCCATGAAGAAGTACCCACACCGGAACTAAAGCCATTACCTGCTGGGTTGAAGTACACATTTTTGGGAGAAAAGCAAAGTTTTCCTGTGGTAATTTCCTCGTCTCTTACTGAAGAACAAGAAGGAAAGATGTCGCCTCAACAGACCCACCAAGATAGGAAGAAATTTTTAACAGAGGTGAAAAACTTTTATTGGGATAACCCATACTTGTTCAAATATTGTCTTGACCAAAATTTTCAGAGATGCATGCCCGACAGTGAGGTAGGTAGTGTCATTAAATTTTGTCACTCGAAAGCATGTGGAGATCACTTTTCTTCAAAGAAAACAGGTGCAAAAATCTTACAGTGTGGATTTTATTGGCCCACTTTATTTAAGGACTGCAATACTTTTTGCAAAAGTTGTGAAAATTGTCAAAAGACAAATCCAACAAAATCCACAGTCAAGACAATTTTGAGAAAATCTTTTGAAATTGGTCAAAAAGTTCTGCTTTAAATTCTCGCCTGCACTTATTCCCTAGAAAATTGAGATCTAGGTGGAATGGTCCTTTTGTTGTCAAACACGTGTATCCTCATGGGGCCGTAGATATTGCGAATCCTAGGAATGGTAATGCGTTTAAAGTCAATGGACAAAGGCTCAAACCATTTCTGAAAAAACCAAGTTGATGAGTTCTTTGTGTTGCCGGTTAAGTGGCGGATATGGTACATCGTGACTCTCAAGTCGATTTTTTTTCAGTTTCCCAAAATAACTGAATCCTTCTTCTCCTTTAAAATGGATGTCATTCTTTCAAACCTGAGAAAACATTTTCCTTCTCTCCCTCAAAATGCTCTGAAAAAAATCTACAAAGTTCGATGTGAAAGATTGAGATTGTTAATGCACAAAGGTATGCCAGAAGATGTACGCTAGATAATTGAAGCAAAGGTCCGACTAGCAGGTGAGTCTTCAATTTCATTTGACTCATACATGCCAGGTCTTGGAAGAAGTTCGTATTCTAAAAGGAGAAGAGCAAAAAGGTTACAAGTCTGTTACAAATGTGGACGATGGAATTGTAACATGCAATGTCGTTCTTTGGGGATGGTTTCCGCAAATAGATTCTTCATTAAGAATGGACTGAGTAAGGAGTCATTAGATGATATCTTATTGACTCTTGAGATGCGTTCTTATGGATTGATGCAACGTGAAATTCTTAATTTGTGGAATCTCTTCAAGGATGAAGAAAAACGCTACAATCTTGGGAATCGACTCTAAAAGACCCTGTTTTCCAATTTATAAGAAAATTGGATGGAAAACTTATCCTCGACTCATAGAAGGCATTTAAGCGTTCTTGGATGTTAAACCGAGAGGCGGATGTGAGCCATATCCACAACAATCTGTACATATCATCTTCTTCTTCTTCATGTAATCTTAAAAAAAAAGATAAAAAAAAAAAAAAAGAGAAAAAAAATGTTTGAACAAGGGCGATCCGGAAAGAGTACCATGGCTTTAATTAGTTGTGGAGCCCCGCTTTTGGTGACCCGTCATTGACTCGGGTGGACCTTTGCATGCTTTGGTCTTTAAAAAAAAAAAAAAAGTTCGTGAGTGTCTCTTGATCGGTGACATGCGGTATAAAGATATGCCACTACTGCACTCATGACGCGCAGTATAAAGATACGCCATGAAAGCTGTACATGCAGGTATGTCATCAGTTGCTATTATATCTCTTTTATCTTTGTATGATTTTGTTTTATTTTGGTTTTGGACAGACGATCCTTTGAGCAGGGTCCTTCAGGGGTTTCTAGACTTCTTTACCCTGATGGTTTTCTTGAAGTCACAAAAAAAAAATATATTTACCTTTGGTCTTTGATCCTAACCCAGCAATAACTCAGATAGATTGGTCAGTAGGAGGCAGTGAGGGAAACAGGATGAAAAAAGAGCCAGATTTGACACTTCGTTTAAAGCTTTCCTTTACTTTGGATTTATCATACTTTGTTTTTGTTTAAATTTGTGTCAGTTTTCTCCAACAGGTAATATCTTCTATCATTTACTCATCTATATTTTAACATTGAGGACAATGTTGTGATCTAGTTGGGGGGGAAGGATAGTTGACCCAAAAATTTTTTTTTGTTTTGTTTTGTTTGAGAAGTATGATATGATTGTCATAGACTTACTAAACTAATTAGTGATAACAGAGTAAGGAGTAATTTTACTTTTGAGACGCATCTTAATTGGTGGTAGAGTAAGGAGTTTTTTTTAGATAATAATTAATTAGTATTGATTTGTGGAAGTAACAAAGTTTTTGTCTTTTGATTTCCTTTGAAAGATTCAAGTGAATGCACTCTCACATCCTTGGAAGCAATTGAAATTCAGGAATCATAGCATGATTGAATAAATTATCTTCTTTCTTAAATTTCACATGCTTAGTTATGGATGTTGAATTAGTGGATAGAGAATGATAGAAATATGCCTTGTGAGATTTGAGCCTATTGATGAATGGATTGAATATTTGTACCATTCTCTTCTTTCTTGTGTGATTTTCACTCATGGAATTGTTACTCTAGAACTTGCTTTGATTCTTTTTTAGGCTACATTTTCACATGCATACATTAATATGATTGAGGCATTTTAAAATAGCTACTTTGACCAAATAGCCATCCTTGTATATTTTCCATTGTGTAACCCCTTTGAACTTGTTTGACCATTCCTTGTTTTTAGCTCATCTCATCCTTCAAAAAAAAAATATATGTTTTTACCCAACCTTAGGGAATAAGAGAGCATTGACCTTGTTCTTGAACAAGTGTGGGGGTGTGTGTGCAAAATGATCCAAAAAAAAAAATTTGAGCACCATTGCAATCAAAGGATTATCTGAATAAAGGTAGATGCTTAGAAACAACAGGAAGAAAAGGAGAATGTTCAAGTCTAACAATGAATTCAATTCACCAATTTGGGATTGATCTTCAACAAAACATTAGTCAAATGTTGGTGATTGTCCTTTATGATAAATGTTCTCAAACATTTTCTCCACTCTAACTGTACCATAATGCTCTTTTATTCTCTTCGGTATTTATCTTTTCATATCCATATTATCCCTTCTCCTTTACCATGACCCCATTACAACCTTGAATAAAGTCCTCTTGATTTTTGTATGCATGTGTTTTGAGTAGCAAAGAAGTAGAAGATAAGCAAGCTTATGGTAGTGCAATTGTTCATGGGTTGAATAGAGTGAAATACTTACCTTTTAAACACTTGAGAGATTGAGAGTGAATTCTGTGAGGATCTATCATTCTTGATTCATTCTTTTCAACTGAAGTTTCCTTACTTGTTTGTTTGAGATGTGAAGAAATGTTACCTCATTAATGCTTTGATCCCTTGAATTTCTTGTTGCTCTTCTTGCTTCATCAAGTCTTTTAGAGATTTTAGCTTTTGAGTCTGTGTCATTTTTCTTTGTCTCCTAACTTTGATCTTATGTGTTTTGCCCAGGAGTGCAAAAAGCTAAGTGTGGGGAAATTTGATGATCACATATTTTATACATTAATAAACCCTTATTTTTAGTCATTTACACTCTCTATGTACTTAATTGATTAAGTCTAGTTATGTTTTATAAGTTTGGACTCAAATTGGACTTAATTGATTTTTTTAGCACTATTTTGGTCTTATGCTATTTCTTTATTTCGGCCATATCTTGAGTTCTAAATGTTTGATAATTATGAATTTTACCTTGTAGGAAAGATAAGAGAGAGCTCTACAACTTTGATGATGAGCTCAAAGTCTCAATCAGACATCTAGTAGAGCTAATTGGGCTTGGAATACATAACACGAGTTTTGTATCTGAAACTTGAATAGTGTACAGTAATCAGAGCATAACTCGGCTGCAAGAATTATCTTGGGCTGAAATTTGGACATTTGAAAGTTAAGACCCAGATCTAAAACTTTCATGTTGAACACAAAACTTGATTCGGGCTCCTTGATGGTGATATTGGGTCTTAAAGTCAAAACAGAGGTGCTGAAATTGAGCCTGAACAGTTTGTAGTAATTGGGTCATATCTTGGGCTGTAGGACAAATTTTTAGGTGATTCTAGAGCCATTGGAAAGCTTAGACAATTTCCTAGAACTTTCATGAAGGCCACTTGGCTCAAAAAATGACGAAATCAATTACTTAAGCAATGAATGATTTCGGAGACAAGAAATCTCAATGATTTTTCACTCTTATCCTCACCATTTGGCATTCTCCACTCATTCATCCACTCATCCCACCTACCCCTAATCAGCCCCTTTGTCATTTTGTATCCCTAATCCTCTATAAAAGGCACCATTGGCTGACCATTTGGGGCACTGGGTGTTAGGCTTAGTTTGTACAAGTTAAGGTTATGCTTGTTTGTTGTTTTCCTTTGTTGTAATTTTCTCTTGTTCTAAATTGAAGTCATGTTCATCTTTCTCTTCTTCTCCCTTTCTTTCTTCTTATCCATGAGTAACTAAATCTTCATCTTGCTTGGGTGAAAGAGTGAAGCTCTTGATAATGAAATAAGGTTAGATTATTTTATTTCTTGTGCTTAAATGATATATTATTAAATGAACATTATATGTATTGTATTTTGTTTCCAATCAATTTAGAAACCTTCTTTGTTAATGGAGATCTTGATTTATTGTAGACAATAGGATTGGCACTATGAATGCTTGAACTCATTTACAAATGTTAGTAGATAATTAAAGGAATCATAATATGATTACATATATAATTGAACTTTGAATGTTATATTTTCCGATTGGAACCTCCGTTGTGTGTGGATTTCAATTGAGTTAAAAAGAGAAATAATCTTACCTTTAATTTATTATCAAGAGTGGATCTCCTAACTCAAGCAAGCCCTTAAATTCATTTGTGAACTTGTTTTATTAATTTTGGTGTTGTGACAAATCCTCTTCTTACCTCAATTAATTTTTCTTCATCAATTCCCTGTGGATCGACCTCGGACTCCCGAGAAATTTACTACTTGAGACAACCTGCACTTGGGTTTGTATCCTCAAATCCCGTAGTAACTTTATGAAGAATATGAGAAATTTCATTATGAGAAGGTCCTGAGAAGATTGAAAGAATATGCAAAATAGAACTCCCGCAAATGATCATTCCATTAGAAGAAACTCAAACTGACATTACCATTAGGAAGGGTGTAATGATTTATCACTGAGTTGGAAAAGATCAAAGTTAAGAAGGTTGAAGTTTTCTAACTTGAGAAGGTCGGGTAAGAAAGTTGGTGAGAAAGTACTTACGAAGCTTCAAGCTAAGAAGACTACTTGTAACACCCTTGTGGGAGTGCCACATTTATGATGCAATAAAAATAAAAATAAATAAATATTACCCAAGTTGTAAAACATTTGTTATATAAATAATATGGGTTGTAAAATTTTTCCTCTTAAACAGAATATTACTAAATAAAATGGCATAGAACATAAAATAAAGCAAACTGTCATCACACATATAATATACATAGGATTTTGTTTTAAGTTATACAAATAATTTACAACTAAAAACATATAAACAAACAGAAAAGAGTTAATATACAATACTACATTAAAAAGTGCCCAAGTGCACATCGTAGATCTCTATTCCTCTGAAGGATCACTCTCAGATGAAACTTTACGTGATAGATATCCAGGATGTCTCAAAGCTCTATGGACACGAGTCCGTGCTGTCGACACACTGCTGATCTCACTAGGCACATGGAACATCCCTTCCCAGTAATGCCTAATAGACAGCGACAACTCTAAATGCAAAAACAGAGTAGTAGTAAATACAGGCTCCCCATCAAACTCAGTTCGTAGGGACACAGTCAACTGTCCCACATAAACAGCTGAATCTCTATCCTCCCACAGTCGCTAGGCCGTCGAACTCCCGTGAAACTCAAATCTCATGAACCCAAGAAATCCTGGCAATTCCATCCTCAAAGTCAATCTAGGGGATATAGATGATCGGATGGTTCGAAGTCGTCGAACTGATCCTCGGCTTGCGACTGCTCCTCTTCCTCAAGATATACACAATCAAGAGGCTGATCCTCTTCCTCAAACTCTTTACAATATAAATTAAAAATACAGAAATAGTACATATAGAGAGGTGAGATAATCATACATCAATACCAGCATGACAAATAAGAAAATGCCAAATACAACAGATATAACAATTAATTAAAGCATACCATAACATCATAAATAATAGTGCAATATAATACAGAAATTCAATATAACAGTATCACAGAAATTTAATACAACAATATAATAATATCAAAGATAATAATGTTACGATGCATGATACAAATACAATACGACTCGTTCCTACTCCATGGAGCTAGACACAGATATCTGAGAGAATGACCCGCAAAGATCTATTAGTACCTCAGGCTGCCCAACCAAACTATTGCACTGTCTAACGTTGTGTCTATAGCCCACTGTCCAACATCGTGTAGTAGCACACAGTCCAACATCGTGTACTACAGGCATTGTACTAAAATAGACTTTACAAGATCTTGATTAAGTATAGTGCGTGTCGAGATCACTAGTGTGTTGCCAGTATACTGGCCTGTAGAGGAGCAACCAACTGTCCACATGAGGAATACTCCGCACACTAATGCCTCCAAGTCCATACGAAGAAATGAACCACACTACGCTTATCACACCAACAACACGGTGTTATTCGCCTCGTCAATCAAATCACCAATTATCAACTAAATTGACACAACTCAATGCATGAATAAAAATAATAATTACCAAAATACCCTTAGTCTCAAAATTATTCTCATATTTACAAAAACGCCCTCAATGACACTATTACCCATATTTACGCAAATGCCCTCAATGGCAAAAACCTCAATTATACAGTACGTCCCACTTGACAGTACCGTATCTCAACATGTTCGGGTCCACCATTTTGGCCCGACAGTAAAACTCGCTGTTCCAATTAATCGTGTAGAAATTTTATCGCTTTTTCATAATTCTGTTGTTTTTTACAAACGTTTTTAAATCACGTAAATATATTTTGCTGTTTTTAAATTCGCGTACTGTTTTAAAATCATTTTCTCAATCGCGTAAGATTTTTAAATCGTTTTCTTGATCGAAAAGCTTTAAAATCTCTGTTTTAAAACTGCGTAAGCTATTTTCACTACTTTAAAACTACGTAGAAATAATTTTCCTTACGTTATAAATATATTATAAAACGTTCTCTTTTATTTGTCTGTTTTTAATAAAATTTGATAGTATTTTGTTTATAAAATCTATTAAAATTGTATTTTCTACGTTTTTCTTCTAAAAATTCATTTACTTGGTTTATTATTTCTAAATCCACTTTAGAAATTTTTACTATACTTTAAAATTTAAAAGTAACTATTTTTCAAAGATCAACTCATTTTTCTTCCATATCACATTCTTTAATAAAAAAATGATTTACTTCTTTAAATCTTGGAAATTCATTACTAGTGCATTCTTTTTATGTAAAACATCAACTCTACATTTAGAAAATAAATTTTATATTGATTTTACCTTTACTAGGCATGTTGGCCGAAATTGATAAAATATTGGCATTTGATCTTTGGATCATTTCTCTTCTTCTAAATCATTTTGTAATTCATTCATTAACCTAATTCTATTAAATCCTTCCTTTAGAAAATGGTTAAGAACATTTTGGTTCTCTTTTCTTGGTTGAGGCCGTGAGCCTCTATTGTGTTCTTTGGAATACTCATGCAAATCTTTACATATTATTCACATCCTAAGTAATAAACATGCATATATTACACATGCAAAATATTTTAAAGCTTGTAGACATGCATACAAAACATATCAAACACAAATAAGAAAGCTTTTAAACAATCAACATAAGTGAATCCTTATGGATTCTTCACACACATACAAGTCCATTTTCTCATCACCACACATGGTTGATGAGATTGAATCTCCCTCTTACCTTTAAGGAAGATAAAATCTTTGTTTTCTCCTTCCTAGTGATTTCGTGACTCTCCTTCAAGAACCTAAAAGACCTTAAACAAAAATTTAAAGAGTTATAACTATAGAATAAAAATATAAACCATGGATAAATCATGACTTAGAACCTTGAAAAAGAGGTTAGAAATGAAAAATAAGGATTTTCACCTTCTAGGAAAAATCTCCAAAGAAATTTTCCAAGCTTTAGATGATGGATTTTGGAAGAACTCTCAACTAGAGATGTTCTTAGAATAGTGTTTAGAGTTGAGAAAGTAGGTTAGATAAAATTTTGGGTGGTTGGATGGTGGTATAGATGGTGAGGCCGAATGGTCTCAAAGAGAAGCAACAATGGTGGTTTGTGTTTTTGGAAGAGAGAGAAGAGAAAAAGTGTTAGAGAATGAAGTGATTTTTGCTCTCCAAATGGTGCATGGCCGTGTAACTCAATGAAGAGAAAGGTGGATGCAATTTAATCAAATCAAGTGAAAGTTAGCAAAGGGGGGTTTGACAGTTTAAGATCGTACTTAACAAAATTAACGGAAGAAATGACAATTAGAGAGTAGTCAATTTAGAAACCTATCCAAGATTGGGTGGATTCAATCATAGACCCTTCATAAAACACTTGAAGCGCAATTGAATTGTTAATTTGGATCTAACCAAGATCTCTGCATCAAATCCAAAATTCATACTAGACGATCGTCTAGAATTCAATTAACAAGTGATAAACACAAATCCGCAATCGCACCATTCATGAAAATCTATGTTAATTTCAAGTACCGAATTCAATTAACTTAGGCACAAATCAGTAGTTACTCTTCAATTATGTGATTAATTTAGATCAATCAGTTCTAAGTTTCATCACAAATCTCAATCTTCATTTATGTGATTAGTTTAGATCAATTAGTTCTAAGTTTCATCACAAATCTCAATCTTAAACCAAGATAAAATCAAATCAACATAAATAGAATCACCATTCATGCATTCAAGATCAAGAAGAAGAAGAAAGAAGAAGAAAAGAGGAATTCAATTACAAATCAAATACAATGCATAACCAAGGTCTCAAGAATCCAAACCACAATCTCT
This sequence comes from Ormosia emarginata, assembly GCA_029884605.1. Lineage (NCBI taxonomy): Eukaryota > Viridiplantae > Streptophyta > Magnoliopsida > Fabales > Fabaceae > Ormosia > Ormosia emarginata. The sequence goes on along the minus strand of JAQQTP010000075.1, from coordinate 1,747,892 downwards.
TCAAGAGTTCTAAATTGACCCAAAGTAGCTTAGCCCTCCATTACCATGAAGGGGAGCATCAAAATATACAAAACTATGAGAAACTATGAAGAAGCAAGAAGAAACTTAGAGAGAAATGAAGGAGAATACATGAAAGAAATGATAACCAATGGTGCCTTTTATAGAAGTCTAGGATAACAAAATGACAAAGGGGAGTGAGTGGATGAGTGGGTGAGTGAGTGGAGTGTTTGAGTGGAATGGTTGAGTGGGTTGGTTTAGTGGATTGGTTTAGTGGATGAGTGAGTGGAATGGTTGAGGACAAAAATTTCGTGTCTGACTTGGAAGCTAAAAATGACCAACTATACTTCAGATCCACGAAAAGTGCTCTTCATGAAAGTTGTAGATCCTTGTCTTGGCTATAAAATGGATAGCTGGTTCGTCCAATTTGGCTTCCTTCAGCCCAAGATATGTCCTAAATACCGTAGGTTGCTCAAACCCAACTTCAGCTCCTCTATTCCTACTTGCAAGCTCAAGATGACCTACTAGACTTCCTTTTTTCAAAAAGTGTTCTTCATGAAAGTTGTTTATTTGGATCTTGACTATCTACTGTCCAAATTTGAGCCCATCTTCATTATTACATCTTGAGATATGATTTTATGAGTGCACACTGTTCGGATTCTACTGACAGAACCCGTATTCTGACTTCCATGTAAACTTAGGTCCTTTAGACATCTTTTTGGGACTTCGAGCTCTTCATCAAAGTTGTAGAGCTTCCTCTTAGCTTTCCTACAAGGTAAATTTCATGTTCATCAGATATTAGGAACTCAAGTTATGGCCAAAATACAGAAATAGTGTCAAATCTCAATAATGCTGAAAATATTCAATTAGGACCAATTTGAGCTCAAACTCACAAAATCATACCAAACTCAATCAATTAGGAATATAGAGAGTGTAAATAACTAAACATAAGGGTTTCTTAATCAATAAAATATGTGATTATCAAATTCTCCCACACTTAGCTTTTTGCACTCCTGGGCAAGACTCAAGACCAAAACAAGGACATAAGAGATTAACAAAAACTTAAATTCCAACGACATTCAAGAACCCAAAATTTTACAATCAAGAAGAACAACCAAAGGTTCAAGGGATCAAAACATTCATGAGTTAACAATTCTCCACATCTCAAACTAACAAGCAAGGTATCTTCAACATGAATCGAGAATGATAGATCTTCACAAGATCCCCTCTCAATCTCTCAAGTGTTTAAAAGGTAGGTATTTCACTCAATTCAACCCATGAAAATTGCACTACCATAAGCTTGCTTATATTCTACTTCTCCACTACTCAAAACATATGCACACATAAATCATGAGGACTTTATTCAAGGTTGTAGTGAGGTCAAGGTAACAGGAGAGGATAAAATGGATATGAGAAGATAAATACCAAAGAGAATAAAAGCAAATGAGAGCTGAGTTCAAGCATAAAAGTTCATCCCAACTCTAGTGTATATCCCTTTACATATTCATTTCCCAATCCTTTTCTTTTTTTAAACACTTAGTTTTTTTTTTTTTTTTTTCCTTTTTTTTTTTTTTTTTTTCTTTTTCTTTTTTTTTTTTTTTTTTATATATGAACATAACTATATACATACATTTTTTTTTTTTCTTTTTGGGCACTCTTTTCTTTTTCAACAACCATTTTGTACACACACCCCACACTTGTTCAAAAACTCATCCATTAACTAAGCTAATGTTCTTTTATTCCCTAAGGTAAAGTAAGAACACGATTTCTCATTTAAGGCACATAATGAGCTAGAAACAAGGAATGGTCAAATAAGCTCAAAGGGGTTAAGCAAAGGAAAATATACAAGGTTGGCAGGAATAAGAGAATTTTCAAGAAGTCAAAAGAGTGCTTGATATCATATTGAAAACAAGGTTGGCTATTTGGTTAAACTAGCTAATTAAGAAAGAGGGCCTCAATCATGTTCATGCATGCAAGTGAAATGTAGCCTCAAAAAGAATCAAAGCAAGTTCTAGAGTGGTCATTAACATGAGTGAAAATCACACAAGAAAGAAGAGAATAACATAAATGTTAAATCCATCCATTAGGCTCAAAATCTCACAAGGTATGCATCCATCAAACTCAATTCAATCATCCATCTCCAAGCATATCAGTTCAAGAAGGGAGAAAAGTTATTCAATCATGCAATGATCCCTTTTTTGTGTTTTTTTTTTCTTTTTTTTTAACAACCAAAAGAAACATGCTAAAATCTCTCCCCCACACTTAATATAACATTGCCCTCAATGTGAAAGAGAGATATAGAAAAGAGCAACACAACCTGATAAGAAGTGAATCAACGCCAAGCAGAAAAGAAGCACTGCTTGTCGATTCGCATCGACCACGAAAAGAAATCAAACAAGAAAACGTTAGTACTTCTACAATTTAATACTAATTAATTACTACCTAAAAAACTCCTTACTCTGCCACCAATTAAGATGCATCTCAAGAGTAAAATTCTCCTTACTTTGCCATCACTAATTGGTTTAATAAGTCCATGACAATCATATCATACTTTCCAAACGAAACAACAATTTTTTTTTTAATAAAATCAAACCCATTAAAGAGAAAGTGTCAGATCTGGCTTTTTTTTCTTGTTACTTCCTTCGCTGCTTCCTGTTGACCAATCTATATGAGCTAATACCTTATCAGGTACATACTCAAAAGCTTCTAATTTATCAATGAGCTCATCAATAGTGGAGGCAGAGATAAGAAGTTGTCTTGCCAAAGGAGTGATAAATTTCTGTTCCACAGCTTTGTCAAGAAAAAATAACAAAAGATCAAAGAAATTATTAACATTCAACAAACCAATGGGTTTATGGTGGATGTTCGATTCAATAAGAAGAGACAATTTGAAAAATATCTTCCAAAGTACCAAAACCACCTGGTAAGGCAATGAATGCATCAGAGTTTTCAAGCATTATCTTCATTCGTTCATGCATTGATGATACTTTAAGTTCCTCTCTAATTGTCTTTCCATTGATGTTCTGTTGAGCTAAAGGTTCAGGAATGACACCTAAAACCTGACTGTCTCTTACATATACAGCAAGTGATATAGCCCCCATTAACCCACGGCAACCTCCCCCATATACAATATGAATATTCCTCGTAGCAAGTGATCGACCAAGAGTGCTAGCTGCGTTTACAAACTCTAATCCCTTCCCATAACTCGACCCACAAAAAACACAGACATTTTTGAGGTTACGAATAGAAGCCCCCATTCTATACTCTTCCTCCCTTTGAGTGTCTCTGAGTTGAAGGAAAATGGAGTGTTTAAATAAGAAAAAGAATAGAAAGGGGAATAATTGCACCTATAAGGGTAGGTTGGCTGTTGTCAGAAAAGGTTGAAATTAAGAAACACAGAATCTTTTTTTCTTTTTTTTCTTTTTTTTTTCTTTTTTTTTTACTTCAAAAAAACCATCAAGGTAAAGAAGTCTAGAAACCCCTGAAGGACCCTGCTCAAAGGATCGTCTCGTACAAAAATCAAAATACAACAAAATGATACAAAGATAAAAGAAATAGAAAATGATGACATACCTGTATGTACAGTTTCCATGGCGTATCTTTATACTGCGCGTCATGAGTGCAGTAGACATCACGTCCTTTTTTTTTTTGAAATTGTTAGAAAAACTTGATGAAAGATGAGTGCATACTTACTTAAGATTGGGATGGAGGTAGTCTGCTCTTTCGGCTTTGTGCCAAAGCATTGTTGACCAGTATTCGACCCATTCAAGACCAGCGCAACATAGGGCTCCCAAAAGGGACAAGTGGCCATAATACGACTGGCTGCCTCACATGTGGGATACAATCTACCTTCTTTGTTTTTCAATTAAGAAGGCTGGATCAGGATGCATGCATTTCCCCATTCACGGTGTGTGTTACCAAAGCCAACCCTAAGACGTATACATAATTTTTTTTTTTTTTTTTATTCTTTTGTTTTTTTTTTAGAGATGTCATGAAGAAGAAGAAGAAGATGATATATACAGATTGTTTGTAGATATGGCTCACATTTGCCTCTGGTTTAACGTCCAGTAACGGCTTAAACGTCTTCAATGAGTCGAGGATAAGCTTCCCATCCAATTTTCTTATAAATTGGCAAACAGGGTCTTTTAGAGTCAGATTCCCAAGACTGTAGCGTTTTTCTTCATCCTTGAATAGATTCCATAAATTAAGAATTTCACCCCGCATCAATCCATAAGAACGCGTCTTAAGAGTCAATAAGATATCATCTAATAACTCCTTACTCAATCCATTCTTAATGAAGGATCTATTTGCGGAAACCATCCCCAAAGAATGACATTGCATGTTACAATTCCATCGTCCACATTTGTAACAGACTTGTAACCTTTTTGCTCTTCTCCTTTTAGAATATGAACTTCTTCCAAGACCGGGCATATATGAGTCAAATGAAATTGAGGACTCACCTGCTAATCGGACCTTTGCTTCAATTATCCAGCGTACATCTTCTGGCATACCTTTGTGCATTAACAGTCTCAATCTTTCACATCGAACTTTGTAGATCTTTCTCAGAGCATTTTGAGGAAGAGAAGGAAAATGTTTTCTCAGGTTTGAAAGAATGACATCCATTTTGAAGGAGAAGAAGGGTTCAGTTATTTTGGGAAACTGAAAAATAAATCGACTTGAGAGTCACGGAGTACCGTATCCGCCACTTAACCGGCAACATAAAGAACTCAAGAACTTGGTTTTCCAGGAATGGTTGAGTCTTTGTCCATTAACTTTAAGCGCATTACCATTCCTAGGATCCTCAATATCTACGGCCCCAGAGGATACACGTGTTTGACAGCAAAAGAACCGCGCCACCTGGATCTCAATTTTTCAAGGAGTAGGTGCAGATGATAATCTCAAAGCAGAACCTTTTTGACCAATTTTCGCAACTTTTGCAAAAGGTGTAACAGACCTTGAATAAAGTGGGCCAATAAAATCCATACTGCAAGATTTTCGCAGTTGTTGTCGTTGAAGAAAAAGTAACCTCCATTTGCTTTCGAGTGACAAAATTTAATGGCACTACCTACCTCATTGTCGGGCACACAGCTGTTTTTTTTTTCTTTTCTTTTCTCTCTTTTTTTTTCTTTTTTTTAATTCATAATTCGGATGGAGAAGGTTCATCACCTCCATTTCTGCATTCTCTGGAAGTTCATGATACTGTTTGAGGCGGTGTCCATTGGTCTTATTAAGTGAGGTTGGTGAAAAGACTCCACCAGGATCCCATTGGTTGAAACGTGATGACCAGGTTATGGTTGACATAACATGATAGCTTCCACTACGGTCCCATTGGTTGAAGTGTAACGACCAAGTGAAGCTTGAAGCATGAGGGTTCACATTGGGGTCCCATTGGTCTTCCTTGACTTCACCAATGGCATGCAATACGTGTAATTTTGCAATCCTGCTTTCATTGATAATGCTGGACCATGGCTTAAAAACAAAATCCACTTCAGTAGTTACTAGCATCTACTGACTTTCCTCTTTCTTTGAAAATTCCTCAATGGCCTTCAAATCCACCTCCCTATATGTTTCAGATTCTGCAACTATATTGTTGATAGACCCTTCTATATCATTAGATCCTGCGTAAACAGAATCATTAGTTTTCAAATATGCAGAAATTTCAGCACACACAACACATTTTATATCACCATCATGATCAAAGACATGAGTTGCAATTGATAGAATCATCAAAACCAATTAAATCGGAAATTCAAAGCACACAACTCATCATGAGTTTCCTCAACTAAGTCCGCATGTAAATCAATATGACAATTAGAATGCAGGGAGTTGGGAATTGTTTGGGGAAAGAGTTGGCCCGACTCTTGACATCTTAGTTCATTAACAGGTGGTTGTCAACCGGTCAATTTGGGTTGTTAAATCTGAATAGTGGCGTTGAAATTGGGCTGGAACTCAATTTGGGTTTTCATCAAGTCCTCCCATGAAGGCTCAAGTTTTGTGGTTGATGGACTTGTTATCTGCTTGGAATGGTCTGCTCATATTGAAATGATTGTTCTTTGTAGTGATGCCGTATTGCCATATCCCGGATCCGGATAGTATTCCCGCTAGGGTTGTTTGTGTTGAAGAAGGGGTCATAACTCATTGTCTTCTTCTTTGGAACTGTGGTTCATCAGGAAAATAACCAGCTGCTACAACAAATTGATCTGGAAAAACAGAACTACTATACTGAAGTGTAGGGCATGCGTATGTGGGGTGAGATGAACAAAAACAAATGTTACACACAAGTGTAGCTTCCTGCACAGGTGATTGTTGTCTCACTACTATATGTCTTACCAAAGAAGTCAACTCCTCAAGTTTTGACTCCATTATGCATGGTCCATTGTATCCTTAAAATGCAACAGAATGCAACAAAATGATAATGAAAGAAAAAGAAAAAATTAAAAAGAAAGAGTTAGTATGGGATCAACACTCAAAATATGCAAAAATAATTCTAGTTAATGTATCTAAACATTTTTAAAATTTATAGGAGCAACACAGGACAAAATCTACATGAAACTAGAAAATGCAATAAAAAATAAAAAAAATAAAAAAAATGGTCTAAATGATAGAATTTCGAAAAACCAGGGTTGACCTCACCATTCTTGTGAGTCTTGTTTATCGAGGATATTTTCCTTCACCACCAAGTTTCATATTTTTCTCGGGCACGTTCGATTCGAAAATTGTATCAACTACCCATAATCACCAGCTTTTCCGTCTTTCCTTCACTAGAGAAATTCAGAAATCTAAGAAAAAAATTGTTAGTGTAGTATGAACAATACTAGATAATGGATAAAAATGTTAGAAAAGTTAATAAAAAGCAAAAGTTAGTAAAAACACTTAAAATGAAAAGATTACACTTACTAATCCCCACAGCTAGAATCGCCAAAATTTTGACGAGCGCCGAACTCAGTCAAAATTATAACCGAAGTTATTACCTAAGCTTGTAGCATAGTGACAACACCGGATCATCTCCACGAGGATTATAGATGTAATTTAATCAAATCAAGTGAAAGTTAGCAAAGGGGGGTTTGACAGTTTAAGATCGTACTTAACAAAATTAACGGAAGAAATGACAATTAAAGAGTAGTCAATTTAGAAACCTATCCAAGATTGGGTGGATTCAATCATAGACCCTTCATAAAACACTTGAAGCGCAATTGAATTGTTAATTTGGATCTAACCGAGATCTCTGCATCAAATCTAAAATTCATACTAGACGATCGTCTAGAATTCAATTAACAAGTGATAAACACAAATCTGCAATCGCACCATTCATGAAAATCTATGTTAATTTCAAGTACCGAATTCAATTAACTTAGGCATAAATCAGTAACCTAACCTCTTCAATTCGTGATTAATTTAGATCAATCAGTTCTAAGTTTCATCACAAATCTCAATCTTCATTTATGTGATTAGTTTAGATTAATTAGTTCTAAGTTTCATCACAAATCTCAATCTTAAACCAAGATCAAATCAGATCAACATAAATAGAATCACCATTCATGCATTCAAGATCAAGAAGAAGAAGAAAGAAGAAGAAAAGAGGAATTCAATTACAAATCAAATACAATGCATAACCAAGGTCTCAAGAATCCAAACCACAATCTCTTCAAGAGTTCTAAATTGACCCAAAGTAGCTTAGCCCTCCATTACCATGAAGGGAAGCATCAAAATATACAAAACTATGAGAAACTATGAAGAAGCAAGAAGAAACTTAGAGAGAAATGAAGGAGAATACATGAAAGAAATGATAACCAATGGTGCCTTTTATAGAAGTCTAGGGTAACAAAATGACAAAGGGGAGTGAGTGGATGAGTGGGTGAGTGAGTGGAGTGTTTGAGTGGAATGGTTGAGTGGATTGGTTTAGTGGATTGGTTTAGTGGATGAGTGAGTGGAATGGTTGAGGACGAAAATTTCGTGTCTGACTTGGAAGCCAAAAATGACCAACTATACTTCAGATCCACGAAAAGTGCTCTTCATGAAAGTTGTAGATCCTTGTCTTGCAAGCTCTATTCCGACTATTCGTGAAAGTGCTCTATCCTTGTCATGAAAGTTGACCTCTATTCCGACTTGCAAGCTCAAGATGACCTACTAGACTTCCTTTTTTCAAAAAGTGTTCTTCATGAAAGTTGTTTATTTGGATCTTGACTATCCACTGTCCAAATTTGAGCCCATCTTCATTATTACATCTTGAGATATGATTTTATGAGTGCACACTGTTCGGATTCTACTGACAGAACCCGTATTCTGACTTCCATGTAAACTTAGGCCCTTTAGACATCTTTTTGGGACTTCGAGCTCTTCATCAAAGTTGTAGAGCTTCTTCTTAGCTTTCCTACAAGGTAAAATTCATGTTCATCAGATATTAGGAACTCAAGTTATGGCCAAAATACAGAAACAGTGTCAAATCTCAATAATGCTGAAAATATTCAATTAGGACCAATTTGAGCTCAAACTCACAAAATCATACCAAACTCAATCAATTAAGAATATAGAGAGTGTAAATGACTAAACATAAGGGTTTCTTAATGAATAAAATATGTGATTATCAGGAAGCAAAGACAAGCATGCTGGTTCATCCGTATGAGATGTACAAAATGAAGGACCATGAGACAATAAAAAAGATGTTTGCAAGGTTCACAGTAATTGTGAATGATCTAAAATTTCTTAGGAAGGTTTACTCAAACCAAGCATGAGAAAGTTACAAAGAAGCTTGCTTAAAGTATGGAGACCAAAGGTTACAGCCATCTAAGAAGCTAAGGACTTGTCAGTCCTGAGGTTAAATGAACTATTAGATATTTAAAGGTCTATGCACAAGAACTTGCAGAGATGGGTGAAGATATGGCAAAAAAGAGATAGATAATAGCCTTGAAATCCATGCTTAGAGCAATCAAGCAATCTTCTCATTAACCTTCTCAAAGCTCTCTATGTTAAAGAACATAAATTGATGATGAAAGTGATGATAAGTCAGATGAAAATGAACTTTCCTTCATCTCCAGAAAGATCCAAAAAATATAGAGGAAACTAGGAAGGAAGAGAAATTAAATGGTTCCAAACTAAGAAGGAATTTTATAAAAATGAACTTGGAAACTTCAATAAGGGACAAATCACTTGCTTTGAGTGTAAGAAACCTAGACATATCAGATCAAAGTGTCCATTGCTGAAGAAGTCCCAAAAGAAGTTCTCTAAAAAGAAAGGGATGATGGCCACTTGGGAAGATCTAGGTGACTCTTCAAGTGAACAAGAACAAGAGAAAGTTTCCAATATGTGTCTGTTTTCTAGAGAACAAGACACTAATGATGAGGTATTAGATTCTAAACTCTCCCACCTTTCTTATAAAGAACTTAAGACTACTTTTTATAACCACTCTAATTATAATACTCTAGCTCAAACATGCATTGTCCTAAAGGCCAAATTGGCTGATTTAGAAAAAGAAAATGATTTATTAAAGCAAGATAATGCAGCTTTGATCAAGAGGGTTAGATCCCTAGTTAGTTTGAATAAAAAGCTGATAGCTTACTCCAAACTAAAACTGGTTCAACCTTTTCACCATCTTTCTCAGTAATCCTCTCATGTGTTGGAAAAGAATATACAATTGAGAAAGAAAGTGGATAAGTTAACAAAAGACTTGGCCAAGTTTGTTGATGGTACAAACAATCTTGAAAAGCTATTTACTAGCAAAATTTGTACCTTTGACAAAGCTAGTTTAGGCTACAAAGGAGGTTCAAAGGAGTAGAATGTTTTTTTAAAAAAATCACCAAAGGCTAAGCCTTCTAATATGAAAGGACTTAAGAAAGTCTAGGTACCTAAGAGTATGATACATTATCTTGCAAATTTGTCTAGTAACAAAGAAAAAGAAAGATAAATGGTATCTACATAGTGGTTGTTCCAGGTATATGATTGGGGACAGAAGCAAGTTCTTATCACTAAAGGACAAAGAAGGAGGTGATGTAACCTTTGAAGATAACAACAAAGCTAAAATTAATAGGATAGATAAGATTAGTAAGAAAAATTCTACAAAATTATTCATAATGTATACTATGTGAAGTAGTTAGAGCATAACGTTCTCAGCATTAGTCAATTTTGTAACAATGAGAATGAGGTTATGTTTGAACCTACCAAATGCATAGTAAAAGAAGTCAATGGTGAAAAAGTCCTCTTCTTCGTGAATAGAGATAAGAATGTTTATAACATTCAATTGAAGGATCGTAGCAATCAAAATGTAGAACACCTCTTATCTATAAGTTTTGAAAAATGGTTGGAATAAGAAGGTTGGTCATATAAACATGAAAACCATCTCTAAGCAACTGAAACATGACCTTGTGAGAGGCTTGCCAAAAAATAAGTTTGATAAAGATATGGTATATGAAGCATGCTAAAGAAGCTAGCAAACAAAGTCAAGTTTTCATCCTAAGAATGTTGTCACAACCCATAGACCTCTTGAGATTCTATATATTGATCTCTTTGGGCCCACTAAGACTACTAGTCTAGGAGGAAAGAGGTATGACTTTGTGATTATTGATCATTTCTCTAGATATACATGAGTACTCTTCCTTAGAAACAAGGATGACTCTTTTGAGGCATTCAAAACCTTTTTGTTATGACCTTGTGTGTACCGCAAGTGCACGGGTTGCAAAAGTAATACAATGATGAGAAAGATCATTTCCATAAAGATAATGAATAATATCTAATGCCAAATATTAACCAATAGTTTAATGAATTCTATTCAAGCACATATAAATTGGGGAAAGTGAGTGTGGTTAAAATTAGGGCTAAAAGGCAATAACCAAGGAGTAAAAGACAGTAACGAGAGCATAGAGACTCCTTCTTTACCAACTGCTTTACTTGGCAATATGCAACCATTTTAAGCAACAATGATGAGTAGTTTTGTTAACCTAGGAAACTATACTAGCTAAAAGCCTATGTCTAGGTCATTTAACCCTATATCATTTACCTATCCCACTATGTGTCCATGAGAACTTAAGCAAACAATATGCATTACAGTTGATTCTTAACAATGGCAATATATGGACAATAGGTATATGCCTATTCTATTAACAAATTAATTCACTCTATCATTAGAATGAGATTAAACATGCATCACCCATATCCATGTTTTAAAACCTAGATTCCTATGTTTAGTTCAAGAGATTTTATTAGATCACAATAAATGATGGCCAAACATCTATGGGCATTAAGAGAAACATGGATGAACAAAACCAAACATCATTATAAACTTAAAAGGTTACAAAGTCACTAATGTATATAGAAGGATCCAAAGGAATCCCTATAAACAACTTAGCTACCCATGGAATCTGAAAATCTCAAGAGAGATTTCCTACCCATAGCCTAGAAAAAGAGATGTTAAAGAGAAAAGAGGGAAAAGTCTATAATGAGATCTTGGGAGGCTTGATCCTCCTTGGATGATGATGGTTTCCCTTCTAAATCTCTTCCAAGCTCTTTAAAATGACGAAAAGCTCGTCTTCTCTGCGTTCTGTCTTGTCACCCACCTAACTCTCTCAAAATATATGATGAAACCATATTAATAGAGAAAGCCTGCGAACTTACGCCGCTGCGTTACCATTGTTGCATCGCAACGTGAATGCCTACATGGTTAAGTGGAATCAGTGTTGACAAACGTGCACCATAGTGTGACATCCTTTGTGTTACGGTGCTTTAGCCTCTGTCTTCAGTATGCGTAGTAGGCAGAGAGTGAAACGTCGTGGCGTGCTAAACCTTGTGTCGCGGTGTGATAAGCTAGAATGCATGCTAGGCTCCCTTCTCCAATGCAAGTTCTTGACTTGCTTTATTTTCTCAATTTAGAGCTCATCCTACAATAGAGAAGTCGTCTAATTAATCACAAGTGTAAATCTACTTAGTCTAGCAAAGAATAGACAAGCTTTTAGCAAGATTAGAGAGGAAGACATCAACATGAATTTGAATAAAAAGTGAGGGAAAAGTCTTCCAATCATGTCTAAGCACAAGGACTAAGGGATCAATATACCACTAATACGTGGCACAAATAACTACATTTTATGGAGTTATCACTTTTATAAACAAGTCCAAAATAAAAAAGATTTTGTATCACTGCCAAAATGAGTGATCATAAATGAGAGTTTGACTATGGTTTTCTTTAAAAAGCTTTGTGATAAAAATGAAATTGTCCATAATTTCTCTTGTCTGAGAACTCCATAGCAAAATGGAGTTGTGGAAAGGAAAAATAGAACTTTTCAAGAGATGGCTCAAACTCTCCTATGTGATACTGAGTTGCCAAAGTATTTTTGGGCTGAGATAATCATCATTTCATGTTATATTCTGAATAGAGTGTCAACAAGGTCAATATTAAAGAGAACACCATATGAGTTATGTAATATCCTTCGAAACTTATTAGTCTTAAGAATTGATATAAAAGTTCTTTAATGCTTGTGTCAATCACCTGTTAATTTTGGAATTTTTCTAAACTAATTTAAGTATGATGTTATAACCTAGAAGGCGGAAAATAGCTCATATTAGCTCAAAATTTAGCACAAATGGCTAAGATGAAGGAAATAAATAAATAAAATTATTTCTAGATCATAGATAATTAGATTGAGCTGTAGTAAATTTTGGAGAATTAACTGAGCTAGTTTGACTTTTTTGATGACACAAAATAAGTGTTTAAATGCCAAATTAAATAAGAAAATGGCTTGAAAAATTATGAAAATTTGAGGAAAAGTTAAGTAAAGGATGGATGTTATTTTGGTAATGAGTAAATGTTAAGGCAAATGCTTGAGAGCCTACTAACTTAATTCTTTAGGTATAATTTAACCTAAAGAAGAGTAATAGAGCTTAAGTGATAGTTATCAATTTGTAGGACAAGATGGAATGATGAGTATAAGGACTAAATGAAGTCTTAGAATTTCCTATCACACTTATAAAAGTTAGAAAGTTTAATTATAAAAGATTAAAGTATCCCTAAGAGATACAAAACTTCTACTTAACAATGAAAGTTAGACCACCCTTATCTCTCCACTTATTCCACCACCTCTTCCCTTCATTTTTTTCACTTTTCTTTCTTATTTTCATTCTCATATTATGGTTAGGTACAAATGGAGAAAGAATAAGAGAAACAAAAGGAAAGAAAAGAAAAGAAAAGAAAGAAATAGAGAGAAATAGCAAGACAGAGAATGTGGGAAGGAAATAAGGAAAAAAGAAAAGAAAGAAGAGGAAGAAAGAGCAAAAAGGAAACAAGAAAAAGAACACCACTTGAGGTAGGGGTTGTTGTATGCTTTCATTACTCTCTAATCCTTCCTTGTTTTTCTTGAAACTTGTATGGATGGATTGAAAGAGAATTGTGTATAAATTCTTTGAATTGAGTTTGGAATATGTGTGAGTTTGCTTTGATTCTAGTATGGATATAATATAATTATGTTCAAACTGTTATAACTTGATTGTGGTGATGCATGGTATATCATATAAGGATTGATTATCACTTTATTACATAGTGATTAGTTTGTATTAAAGAATAAAATGATATAAAGGTATGAAAATGGTGGAAAAAATGATGCAAAAAATTGATTCTGCAAACCGTTATTCGAATAACACCAATTGTTTTTCGAATAACATAAACTAGAAATGAAACAAGATGGTGTGTTTTTTGAATAAGGCTTAAGCTTATTCGAATAACATTGATTAGGATTATTAGAATTAAGCTGTTATTCGAGTAACAGAAGATATTATTCAAATAACAAAGCCTTGTTTTCAGGAATTAGACATTCCATAAGGTATCAAATGATGAGATTTAAGGGTTTTCACTAAGATAAGTGATTTAACCTAGGAATGAGCCTTTTGTATACATAGGTTAAGATGTTTGAGTGCATTAGTTACCTATGGAGGTGACCTTTTATGCACTTTGAATGCGATATATAGAAGAATACCTTGTACTCTTGACTCACTTGAGAAGTGATAGAGTTATGTATTTAGTTCCTATGTGATGAGTTGAATGACTTTGGATATAAACTCCTGTATGAGTAATGAATATAGACTTTGGGAAGTGAGTAATCTTGAATAAACTCTAGGAATGGAGTAATCTTGAATAAATTTCAGGCAAAGAGTAATCTTGAATAAACTCAAGGAAAGGAGCAATCTTGAATAAACTCTGAGTAAGGAGTAATCTTGAATAAATTATAGGTAGGGAGTAATCTTGAATAAACTCCGGGTAGAGAGTAATATTGAATAAACTTCAGGAAGGGAGTACAAATCGACAGATGAGTTAGTACCCTAGATATATAGTATGAAGATAGACTCATGTATGAGTTGTAACATTCTGCCCAACCTAATAATACTAATTAGTGTTACAATAGCTCAATAAATCTAGTATAAGTTACCTGATAATTTAGATAAGTGTTTGGGTTGAATTGAGCATATATCTATAACATTGAATGTGAGAGCTAAGAAGGCATAAATAAATATGTAGAATTATTTCTAAGTCATAAATGATTGGAATGAGCTATACCAAATTTTTAGAAATCAAAGGAATTTGTTTGACATTTTTTATAACATTGAGAAAATATTTATAGATTAAATAAAATAGCTAGATAGCTTGGAAAATTATGAAATTGCTTGGTAATGATAAGTGAAATATGGAGAATATTTTGATATAAAAAATAAGTTGAGGTAGATATGTTTACTTACCCTACAGGTTCGATTTAATTTAAAAGAAACAGTGCAGCTTATTAAGAGAATAACAGTGTATGAAAAATTATAGAAATCAAGATATAAGAATTTAGTTGAGACTTGTGATTTTTTAGAACACTTATGGAAGTTGGAAAAAGTGATTTTGAAGGATTGAAGTGTTCTTAAGAGATATAGAAGTTTCAATATATTTTTCTTTTCCTCTCTATTCTCCCACTGCCTCATATTCTCTCTATCTTTCAAGAGATATTTTCTCTCTTCTTTTATCACTCACTCAGTCTCGTCTCTCTCTCTATTGGGTTGAAGGCAACAACCATTGAAGAGAAAATAAGAAAGTGAGAGCAAAAGGAGAAGAAGTGAAGCAAGAAAAGAAAGGAAACCGAAAAATAAGTATCAAAGAATGAAAAACAAGATCAATGAGCCATGGAAACCAAGGTAGGCGATTTTTCTCAGTCTTTCTTTTCACCCTTTATATTTCAAAACTTGAACACTTGATGACTTTGATTGGGATTTTGACTTGATGATGAAAGATCTATGCTTTATGCTTTGAATATGAGTAAAGCTTCAAACTTTGCTTTGGATTTCTTGATGAACTTGAGGATTGAAACCCATATTTGTTTGATGCTTTGATTCATAAATCACCATGCTAATTTATTTTTGAGGTTGTATGAGGGTTTTAACAAGTGTGGGTGGCATATTTGTGGTTGAAAGATTCAAGCTTGGGTTACATTTTGGAAAGAATATGAAAAATCCAGAAAATGAGGGAGAGCCGCGGCACATTTTGGGGGAGAGTTGCAGCACCCCACTCTCTGGGAATGCAAGATTTGTAGCAGAGAGCAGGAAGCTGCAACACAAAATAACTAAGTATCACAACACAAATTTGGTGAAAGTGGGAGTCGTGACACTTATGAAGGGTGAAGTCGCGGCACCACTTGAGAAAATTACCCAAACTTTTTTTCTTGTGTGATTTTGCTATGAAATGTATGAGGTTTTAGCATAAGGTGATATAATGGAATATACTAATGCTTGATTGATGAGATAGTAATGCATTAAGTCATGTTATTAGATTAATTGATGAATTTGAATACTATTGCATATTGATGAAATGTGAGGCCTTGTGCCATAACATGATTGAATCAAATGAGATTAATGAGTTGAGAAATTATTTTTCATGATGATATTGCATAAAACGAGATTCAATGATGGACTTGATTATTGATGACAAGAAAAGTCTTTATATGCATATTATTGCATGATGATGAAATGTGAGGCCTTGTGCTATGATATGAGATGATGAGATATATATCATAATGTATAATTGATTTGATCATTATGCATGATATCATGATATAAGATTAATGATTCAAATGAGACTTGATTTTCATGAGTAACCTTTTATCTAGGATATCCTTGGTCCTAGGGGGAGACTTGGAAAAGGGTGGTTGAGGATTAATATCTCCTTACCACTTGAGTTATTGAGGCTGAGGACGGATAATTCCCTCTCTCTTTACCTGAGCTCTCCCTGGATAGCATGCAGTTGAGGATGGATAATTCCCTCTATACTTGAGGAATTCCTAGATTCTAGATAGTGTGGGGAAGGAAGACAGCCTCCCTATCTAAGTATTTGAGGGGATAATGTGAGGATGGGTAATACCCTCCCTATCAAAGTAGTTGAGGATGGATAATTCCCTCTTTACTCGCAATTCTAGAATGAGGACAAATAATTTCCTTCTAAGTTGTGTTCCCTCTCTACTCATAACTTTAGAATAAGGACGGATAATTCCCTCATAAGTAGTGAAATGATTTAGGTTACTCAGACTTTGGAGTAGTTCTATGTGACCACATAGCGTCATGAATGGGTTGAAGTGTACCGACCTGAAAGCATACTACTACCAAGTGATTGGTATTGTGAGGATGGACATTCCCTTTATACCATTTGATTTGAAATGACATATATGTCTTAATGATTTGAGATATGAACCTTGAGGTTTCTTAATATGATTTTGATGACTGATGATATAGATGAATTTTCATATGAAATTTGATAAAATGATTTATGACTTGATGACTCAAGGTTTGATGATATGAACCATGTTTTAAATCATGATGATATGTTGATTTGAGATTTGATAATATGACTTACGATTTGGATAATTTGAGAATTGATGACATGAATCATGATTTGATTTCATGAGATTTCTTGACATGACTTAAGATTTTTTATAAGACTTGACGAGTGATTTAATCATTCAAATGATTTTGAAAAACAATATAAAATGAACCTTTATTTCGGGAAGAGAAAGGACTTGATTTGGCATTTGGCCACTTTTCTATGAATTGATGATTATTCCTTTAAAATGGATATTTCTCCGAAATTGTTGGAATTATTGTGAAGACACGATTTTTGTAAACTACTAAGAATTTTATGATTCTTACCCCTCTTCTTCTATTATTTCCATGATAATTTCAAGCAGGATCTAAACCGTAAAGTGGGATGGAGCTTCAACATGAAGAATTAGTTAGTGCTTTTGTGCCTTGAGGCGATCTATGTAAATTGTGTACTATAATGTACAATTTATATAAATTCATTTTCTTGATATATAGATATATATATATATATATATATATATATATATATATATATATATATATATATATATATATATATTATGCTTCCACGAAAGGCTCATATTTTAATATTTACTCAAATTATGTATTTATAAAATTGACAAGATTCATAAGTGATATACCAAATTATAATTACTAATGCGTAAACCGAATAGGTCATTAGTTCTAGTATTTGGGATGTTACATGAGTGATAACCCTGTAAATAGGGATAAACTCATGTATGAGTGAAGGATATAAGCTCATGTAGGAGAGTATCCTTCATGCATGAGCATTGGATGCAAACTTGTGTAGGAGAGTATCCTTTGTGTAGGATAATTAGATATAATCTCGTGTATGAGAATATCTAGAATAAAATGGGATATAACCTCGAGCATGATAATATCCTGAAATGAATGAGATATAACCTTGAGTATAAGAATATCTTCATATATTAGTAACGGATATAAACTTATGTATGAGAGTATCCTAAATTGATATAAAACATAAAGTTGTTATGAAAATTATGTAACTAATTTGATGATATTGAGCTATGACTTAGATTTGATATGATTATTATGAAACCAACCTATATCTTAATATGTGATAATTATTTATAAATTATTTAGTAATAATAATAATTAGATTTTTGTTTCGAGAAGAGAAAGGGTTTGATTTGACTTTTTGGCCACCTTTCTATATTATATTTTTATATTAAAATGACTTTTCCCCAAAACAGCCGAAATTATTGTGATGACACTATTTTCATTAGATCTATTGAGAATTACTAGAATTCTTACCTTTTTATTGTTGGGAATTGCGGGTCAAAAGTCTCGCAGCGGAATAATAGAATTCCCTCACAGGATCCATGCGAAAAATCCATAATCCGAGTCTTTAAAAATTTACCTCTTGAAGCGTGATAATCACAAGCAAGGTGAATCACCAACACCGTAATAGTGACGATGTCTCTGCGGTATCCACACGAATAGACTTGCAAAAAGGAGTCACGCCTCTGTTTCGTAGTGCTAGCTGCAAAGAGAGGAGAAGAAGACCTCACTATCTCTCACTCACTTTCTGTAGGTGCGGCTAGGGTTGTGATGTAACCTAGTAGCAGCCCCCTTAGCAGTATTATTTATAACAAAGGGCTGCCTTAAGTGAATGTGAGCAGTAGCAAGGTAAGTGGTGCAACCCTAAACCCATCTGTCATGAGTTAGGCCCACAATTGAATCCGAGTCCAACTTGGATTTTGATTACTCCAATTTAGTCTGTTCTAAGTGTGCGACCCTGCAGGTTCTCATGACGTTGGTAGTAATATTAAAATCTCATTTTAATATTACAAATAGTGAGCAGTATCTAGCAACACATCATTGCTACCCAAGTAATGAGAATGTCAGTGATTTGATATAACCTATCCGTGACCAATGTTTCTGTGTAGTTTAGTCCCTTTGTCCAGATATCCAGATTGAACACAAGGCATGGAATGTGTCACCCTTGTTTAGTTCAATCTTCAGTTTCCTGATTCCCGAGTAGACATAGTAATAACAAATGAGATCAATATCTCATATTGACTCATTTAAGCATGGCCATGCATTTCGTAGTCTCACTCAATCAGGGGACCCGAAGATATCACTCCTGTTATGTAGGAGGGACAAATCCCATCTAGGTCACTCACATCCCTCCACATGTATCGCGGTATGTCTAATAACCAACTTTATAATCATCTTGTTACAAATGACGTTTGATGGCATTAAAACACACAACTCCTCATATAGGAATCGTAGTGATTTCAGGTCAAAGGACCACATACACCATTATCACTATGAGAATCGCTTATGACACTCACATAACGATCCACATAGCGTTCTCATGGCGGGTCTGTCCAATACATCATTACTCTAATATGTATCCATGTGTAGACTTGATATCTCATATCCATGACCCGTGAGATGTGGTCATCAGTCTACGCACATACTAGTCTCAATGCATTATTGTTGTCCTGATTAACAATAATACTTAACTTGGGACATTTAAGAATAGTATTTTATCCAATAGGATCTCACGATCAAGTCATCCACTTGATGTCCTATGGTATCAAACTTACTATTCTAAGACTTTATTATGTCTACCAAAAAGAACACAATAAATGAAATGCCTCATATAAAATAACATAATATAATGTATGTAAATACAAACAAAATGTATTGGCCACTAGGGCATACACCAACATTTATTTTGATTTCCATAATAATTCTAGGAAAGGATTCAGTAGCAAGGAGACGAAGAAAATGGACACGAATTAGAAAGATTTTATTTTTAATTAAGAAATTTTTGTATTAAATAGTATGAGTAATGCCTTTGAGGCATGTTTAGTAATTAATATATTATGATGTACAATTTTGTATAATGACCATTCTCAATATATGTATATTATGTTCCTCATCAAGCTCATATATATATATATATATATATATATATATATATATATATATATATATATATATATATATATATATATATATATAAATGTTTTATAGAAAATGATATTAGTTTAGAAGTGATGTGCCTAATTCTATTTACTAATGCGTAATTCAAAATATGTCATTAGTATTAATATTAGGACGTTACAAGTTGTGGAAAGGAAGAAAGCCCAATATATCATACTTTCATACATTTGGATGTGAATTCTTTATGTTAAATAACAAAGAACAGCCAGGAAAGTTTGATTCAAAATCTGATAAATGTATCTCTCTTGGAAATTCCCTCACTTCTAATGCCTATAGAGTTTATAATCTGAGAGCACTAGTAGTTGAAGGGAGTATACATGTGGTTTTTAATGAAACTAACAATCTTGATGAGATGAGCAAGGCTGTAGACCTTGATGAGGACATGGAGAAGCTCACTCTCAATGAAAAAGGAGAAAAAGATGGTAAGAAGAAGGATGAAGTTAGTAGAAGTAGTAAAAAAGACAAATCCAGTGGTGAGAAAGTTAACATCGAAAAGAAGAAAGAATATCCTAAAGCTGATAAAGTTCATGAAGCTTCTTATGAACTTTTTCAGCAACCCTCTTACTTATCTTCTCACCAAGCTTTTCAATTCCCTAAAAGACTGGAGACTCCACTCTTCTCACCCCAAGGAACAAATAATTGGAAAAACATATGTAGAGGTTAAAACCATATCATCATTCAGAAGACCTAAGCACTCTTCTCAATTTGTATTGCTCTCTTAGATTAAACCAAAGATAGTTGATGAAGCACTATAAGAAGAATCTTAGATTGAGGCCATGCAGGAGGAATTCAACTAGTTTGAAAGAAACCAAGTATGGACACTAGTTCCTGCACCAAGAGATTAGTCACTCATAGGCACTAAATGGGTGTTCTAAAACAAATTAGATGAGAGTGGGAAAGTGGTAAGAAATAAGGCAAGGTTAGTGGCTCATGGGTATAACCAATAAGAAGGTATAAACTATGAAGAAACCTTTGTCCCTATAGCTAGATTGGAGGCTATTAGGATTCTCCTTGCATATGATGCATTTAAAGGTTTTAAATTGTTTCAAATAGATGTTAAAAGTGTCTTCTTAAATGGTTTTATAAATAAGGAAGTGTATGTCCATCAACCTCTTGGTTTTGAGGATGTTAAACATCTAGAATATGTGTATAAGCTCTCCAAAGCCCTTTATGGTTTGATGTAGGCTCCAAGAGTCTGGTATGAGAGACTTAATAACTCTTTCTCATAAAATAACATTACAAGAGGAAAAGTGGACACTACTCTCTTTAGAAAACACTTAACGAATAATGGGGGAGCTTAAGTTCTTCCTTGGCCTAAAATTAAACAAGAAAAGTTAGGTATATTCATCTACCAAGAAAAATACTCCAAAGATTTGCTACAAAAGCTCAACATGGAATATGCAAAACCAAAGAAGACTCCTATGCATCCTTCTATTGTTATTGAGAAAGATGAACAAGGTAAATCAGTAAGTGACAAGCTCTAAGGAGGTATGATTGGATCTTTACTATATTTAACTGCAAGTAGACTAGATATAGTTTTTAGTGTTGGGTTATGTGCAAGATTCCAATCTTGTCCTAAAGAGTCTCATCTTCAGGCTATAAAAAGAAACTTTAGGTACTTACTTGGAACAAGTAACTATAGTTTGTGGTACAAGAAAAGCTATAGTTTTGATCTTGTAGGATATTATGATGTTGATTTTACTGGTGATATAGTTGAGAAGGAAAACTCAAGTGGTGCTTATCACTTCATTGAGAATGCAATGGTCACATGGTATAGTAGGAAGCAAAACACATAGCTCTCTCAACTACAAAAGTTGAGTATGTCTCAGCATCCTACTATTGTTCATAACTCATGTGGATTGAACATCAATTGGAGGATTACTCCATGAGGTATGACCATATCCCAATCTTTTGTGATAATACTAATGTCATAAACTTGTCAAAAAAATCCCATTCAGCTTTCAAGGTCAAAGCATTTTGAGATAAAACATCACTTTATTCGTGATCATGTCCAAAAAGGTGATTTTGAACTTAAATTTGTGGATACTGAACATTAATGGATAGATATCTTTACAAACCGCTTAGTGAGGACAAGTTTTGTTTTGTAAGGGAAAATCTCAATATCAAGCCTCTCATGTGATTTGATGATTGAATTCTGATGAGTGATTTATAAAATTTTGCATGATAAAATTGTTATTTTAACTCATATGTTATATAAAAAGGTTTATATGGTCTTTCTATAAGGTCAGGGAATGAATCTTAGTTGGGAATCATAGAAATCAGTGAAAAGGTTATTGAGAGGTACATGAGAAAGTTAGTGAAAAGCTTCTTAACTCAACCTTCTCACCTAAGTTCTGGGTGCTTGATAATTTTTACTCAAATGGCTAGTTCTGAAACTAACCATCTCATCACTTCAGTAAAGGTCATTTAATGACCTCTAATGGTAATTTCTTGATGAAACGCCCCTTTTTCTTTCCTCACAAAGAAGGAATGTCACACTATAATAATTTGAAACATAAAACGAAATAAATTAGGGAAAATAATAATTATTTTAAACCTCATAGACCCGGTTCATTTAATAGATGTATAGGTTCCTTTCTAAATAGCATTTCATTTTTTTTTGTTTAAATTATATTATTAACAGGTAGTGTCAAAAGAATAAATTTAGAGATTTTCTTCGTAGCGAGATAATAGTTCGAATGGTCATAATAAAAACCAACGTGAAATAAACCATACATCCATACATAATATATATATATATATATGCAACAACCTGTTTAATTATATCATAATTTACACAAAAAGCAAAAGATATACCCACCCAAGATGATACAAATATACACCCATCAATTACAGCAAAACGTCAGGCTTTCCAAAAGATAAACGGTTAGCCATTAGTAGCCATCGATAGTATCAGCCCCTAAGACTGATGAGAAGGGATCGTAGCCTGGTCCTCCTCAAGGTCCTCTTCATCTGATGAAATTGCCATCGGAGCGACCGAATTTCGGGTGGAAGCCCAAGCAGTAGAGAGGAAAGAGTCCTCTTGTAGGGTGTAGTAAAGGTCATCCCACAGATCTCTAACAGACAGGTAGAATTCCAAGTGAACAAAACTTGTGAAGTCAAAAACAGGCAGGTCGTAGCGGCCCCACGCCAAAGACACAGTCAGCTCCCTGTGATAGATGCAATGGTCCGTGCTTAAGTTGATGTGCCAACAATCGAGTCCCCCATGAAAGGTCATCCTAGCATACTCCAAAAATCGGTGCGGACGTGAAGACATCTTCAGCAAACTCTAGTCGTAGTTTGGCCAAAAATCCAGAAACTCAAGTGTTTCCTTTTCTTCCTCACGAATATCTTCTCAGAAGTATATAAATAAACAGAAATATCGAAATACAAAAAGAGGTTATACACCCATCTTTCATTACCAAAATGGCAACAAGAAAACAGAATGGCGTTGGATGCCCATATAGCATTACAGTATATATATTCATCCACAGTAATAATAAAATTGACAGTAAAAGCAGATCGGCAGTAAATAATAATAAGAATTACCATAACAGGCAGATAGCAGTAATATCCCCAACAGTCAATAGTCTAAAGATCAGGTAATTATTGCCCTAATAAAAATAGATATTTTCTCAGTTGTAAATGCTCATGCTTAATGAATTATGAGACTGACAGTTCACAATACAAATGGTACTAAGTTCCTATTCCATGGAGCTAGACACTAACATTTCGGAGAGAATGATCAAGGAGTCATGCCAATATCTCGTTAGCCTTAAAATAGTGTGCTTCATCTCATAAAAATATTTGCGCAATACGGTTTATACATGGCACCTCAACAGTTGATCGCGATATAAGACAGCGTCTCAATCCGGATCGTCAGTGTGTTTGCATCAGTCTATCCCACAGCCCCAGTGGAGCTACCACTGTCTATTGTGAGACACCCGCACCCTGACGCCCCTAAGGCCAACCACTATGACCCTACGCTTAGTCTACTCGCACCCGCACATAAGTGTTATTCAATCTCCTAGGCATACATCGCCTTTCCAATAATGTCCAATGGACAACACATATGCATGATGATGCAATGTACATTATGTATGTTTATCAAAGATACATTTATCATAAGGCATACCACAATGGCATACGATCATTTCTCAATATCAACATGTGATAATTTTATCAAGTACTTAGTCCTACATAGGAACTCACAATAACATAAAGTCAATTCTCAACATCAACATCAACATATATGTATATATATGTATATATATGTATATATGGCTCATCAATTATTACAAGTACATATTACAGATCCACAATTCCAGAATCTTAAGCTTTGATCAATTATGAAAACTTTAGATTAAATAACCCTTAGAAACCGTGGCCTCCCTAGGTCTTCAAGGTTCTAATTTCTTTCCATTTTATACATTAGTCACTTGATATCTAATCACTTAAATTCTATCTCACACAAAATCACTCCAATCCCTCAAATCCAAGGCCAAAACCATGGCCACACCTTACTATAGGAAACCCTCAAATTTTCCATTCCATGCCTTAATCATTTTTATAACCAATTACATAAGTTTTATTTTACACAAATCAATTCCAACCTTAGGAATTTCAAGCCAAAACCATGGCCTCTCAATAGGGTAGTAAACCTTTAAAATTTCCATTCATTAATTCTAACATTTCCAAACATTCCAACACCACCAATGCATTTAAAATCATTATTCAATCATCAACCTCAATTAAAAACACATACACATGCAGAATCATCAAACAAAGTAAGCATACAAATATGGATTTCTCTATTAAACAATCACACAAGGTCTCCTTACCACTAATAATGGTTAAAGTAAGTAAATCTCCCTTTTACCTAAAGGAAGAACACGAAAATGGCCTCCAATTTGCTCCTTGGTGGTTTTGGTTTTGGGGTCCAAAAACCCTAGAAATTACAAACACAAAGAATCAACATCAAGCTTAGGAAAAGATGGATCTTTGGTCTCCAATGAAACCATAGAACACGAAAATGAAGAAAAAGAAAAGAAAAAATAGAAACTTTACCTTAAAGTTTGAAGCTTGGTCTTGGAAGACAATGGAGGAAATGATGGATTTTGGAGAAACTCTCAAATAGGAAGTGTAGAGGAGGTTGAGGGAGTGTAGAAATAATGTTGATGAAGAGAGAAAATGAAAAGAAGTGGTCACTAATAGGGCTGCAAACCGTGGGTGAAGGAGAAGAAGAAGAGAGAAAGAGAAGAGAAAAAATAGAAGATGAAATTTGAAGAGAGAGAAAGTGTTGTATGCAAATGAGAGATATTTGGTAAAATGTGTTAAGTGGGGGAGCGAAAATTTGCTCTCCTTGGACAAGCATTGTCGCGGCATTGAGAAAGAGAAGAAGGGGGAAATTGGCTTCCCCAACAAGCCAAGGGTAACTTAGTTTTTTGGTGGTCAAAGCTTCTTAAAGAAGCTTTGATTAAAATACAATAGATTTGAATTAAAGTAAATTTGATTAGACATAAAGTGGATTACATTAGGATAATGTGATAGGATTTTTAATACATACTATTATCCAATAGACAATTGTTACAATTGGCAGAAGTCAGTATTAATTGTCCGACGGATAAAATTTTACACAATGATTATTATTTTATCTGATAAAATTCATAAAAAATGTGAAACCTCATAAACTATGCCTAGTCTCTGGTTTAGTAAGATCTCCCGTCGACGTTTTCACAGATCAACGTTCTCGAGAAAAATATCTCATTTGCTCGGCTCCACTCAGTTTGCATGCAAAATGAGGAATAATATTAAAATATTTTGCATTCTCAGAAAAATCCAGAAAAAATCCCAAAAATCACAAATATTGTAAAATGAATATTTATAATGAAATAAATAAATTTTGGGGTGTTACACTTGACTCAAATGGTCAAAAATCATTTCCTATAAATGAAGGAAGAAATTACAACACTTACTCATGATCTCAAGCAATCAAATCGCCTATTCTTTCTTTTGTTCTTGCTCTTAGTTTCAACTTTAAACTCTCCTACTCTCTTCTTCTATGCAAAATCCTTCATTGATCTGTAGTGAGAATGTGTGTAAAACACATGGATGTAAGAACTAAAAATCTTTCTACCTCTACATAACAATCTTCAAGTGAGGAAACTCCCTCTTCATTGTCCACCTTTCATGAACCTTCTCAACCACTTACTATAACCTAGGAAATTCCAACCCTTTCTGAACCACAAACCTCTATTGTTCTTATCAGAAGGAGAAGATCATTAAGCGTAATGTTATGTGTTGTAAAGTCCACAACCCCTAAGAAGAAAGGTAAGAAAGAAGATGCCATAATCTTCGAGAAGGAAGAAGAAGAGAAGGATAAATCCTCTAAAAGTAAGGAAGAGGAAGAAAGGAAATCCACCAAACTGTCTCTCAAACTACTTTATACCAAAGAATCTAAACTGAAATTTGATGATTGGTCCAGGAACAAGAAAGTTGTTCCTAGAAGAAACATCTCATTTGATAAGATGGTTGAAGAAGAAATGGACTTTAAGCCTCATATGGAGGTTCTAAAATGGAGAAATGTTTTTAACATCTCTGATAAAGTATGTGCTTTGCCAAAAGTTATATGTTGGGGCAGCCTATACCATTGAACTTCATACCATCATCTCCTATGTGAAAGGGACAATAATCAAGTTGGACATGGCCACCTTTACTGAAATCACCAGAGTGCCCAACAAAGGCCTATTAGCCTAAGACCAAAGAGGTTAGAATGTTGGGTATGGACACTATGAGGAAGTCTTGGAGACTTTGTTCAAATATAGAGAAGAATCCTAACTAGCTAGTGATCTTAACTCTGCTACCAAATTCATCCACTCTCTCTCTTGTCAATTTGTAAAGCCAAGGATAGGAAGCACTAAGAAGATTCATGAGGTTGACAAAATGGTGATATTCTATGTCAAGGAGAGAAAACCTCTCAATCTTCACTTCACTTTATCATTCTCAAGTATATGATCTCTGCAATTGAAAACACAAAAATGACAACAAGCTTGCCCTATGGAATGTTGCTGACTAAAATCTTCAAGCACTTTAAAGTGGACCTCTCCAAGGAGAAGGTTGAGAAAGATGGTCCAACCTTATCAAAAAGGAACTTGAAGCAAATACATTTAGAAAAAAGAGAATTTATAGACAAAGGGCCTAAATTAAGGAGCAAGATGAGGCATGATTTTCCATCCAAAATGAAGAGCCCTAGAAAGGGCAAAGAAAAACTGATGGAAGAAAAACCCAAGAAGGAAAGTCAAAGAAGGACTCTAAAGAAACATAGGTTGAGAAGGTAGAAAGTAAAAAGGAAAAGAAAAAAAGAGAAGAAGAGAAATAGAAGAAAAAGAAGAAAGTGAAAAGAAAGACAAGGAGAAGGAGGAAAAGAAAAAGAGAAAAACTGAGGGAAAAGAATATAAGAAAAAGAAGTAGCATAAGAAGGAAGTATCAACTAAAATAGAGCCTGAGAAGGTTGTTGATGATGAACCTTCTCACCCTGATGAAGCTTCTCATCAAGTTACTGAAGCTTCTCATGGTCATGAAAGGGATCCTACCATAGAAGACTTAGAAGTTGCAGAAGAATACATGTCTGCTATAAGATCACCTACACAAGAAAAGGCTAGCATAGAGAAACCATAGGTTGATCTTACATCTAAATATACAATTGTAGATGATGATCACATATTTTATATATTAATAAACCCTTATTTTTAGTCATTTACACTCTCCATGTACATAATTGATTAAGCCTAGTTATGTTTTGTAAGTTGGGACTCAAATTGGACTTAATTGATTTTTCTAGCACTATTTGGGTCTTACATTGTTTCTGTATTTCTAACATATCTTGAGTTCTAGATGTGTAAAAATTATGCATCTTACCTTGTAGGAAAGATAAGAGAGAGCTCTACAACTTTCATGAGAGCTCCAAGTAAAATATGGACATCTAAAGGAGCTAAATGGGCTTGGAAGTTAGAAACGAGTTTTGTGTCTAGAACCTGAACAGTGTACAGTAATCAGAGCATAACTTGGGCTGTAACAATTATCTTGGGCTGAAATTTGGATATTTGAAAGTTAAGACCCATATCTACAACTTTTATGAAGAACACAAGAGCTCATTCAGACAGCTTGAAGGTGATATTGGGTCTGGAATTCAAAACAGAGGTGCTAAAACTGGGCCTGAATAATCTGCAGTAATTAGGTCATATTTTAGGCTATAGGATGAATTTTTGGATGATCTTAGTGGCATTAGAAAGCTGAGACAAAGTGCTACAACTTTCATGAAGACCATATTGCTTTATTCTGATAGCATCTATGAGATCAGCACTAAATGATTTTAGAGACAGAATCTCAATAATTTTTCACTCATTCACCCACTCATCCACCTACTCTTAATCAGCCCCCTTGTCATTTTATAACCCTAATCCTCTATAAAAGGCACCATTGGCTGATCATTTGATGCTCTTGGTGTTAGGCTTAGTTTTTAGAAGTTACGGTTATGCTTGTTTATTGTTTTCATTTGTTGTAATTTTCTCTTGCTCTAAATTGAAGCTATGTTCATCTTTCTCTTCTTTTCTCTTTCTTTCTTCTTATCTATGAGTAACTAAATCTTCATCTTGCTTAGGTGAAAGAGTGCAGCTCTTGGTAATGAAATAAGGTTAGATTATTCTATTTCTTGTGCTTAAATGATATATTATCAAATGGACATTATATATGTTATATTTTTGTTTCCAATCAATTTAGAAACCTTCTTTGTATAATGGAGAACTTGATTTATTGTAGACAATAGGATTGACACATTGAATGCTTGAACTCATTTACAAATGTTGGTAGATAATTAAAGGAATCATAATATAATTACATATATAATTGAACTTTGAATGTTATATTTTTTGATTGGAACCTCCGTTGTGTGTGGATTTCAATTGAGTTATAAATAGAAATAATCTTGCTTTTAATTTATTACCAAGAATGGATCTCCTAACTCAAGCAAGTTCTTAAATTCATTTATGAACATCTTTTATTAGTTTTGGTGCTGTGACAAATCCTTTTCTTACCTCAAATAATTTCTCTTCATCAATTCCTTGTAGATCGACCTCGGACTCCCGAGAAATTTATTACTTAAGACAACCTGCACTTGGGTTTGCATCCTTTAAATCCCGTAGTCAAGTTTTTTGGCGTTGTTGCCGAGGACTTGATTAGAAGTTTTAATTTATTGAGGTTCTTTTTCTTTAATAAAATCTATTCTCTCTTCTCCCTCACCGGAGCAAAAGATCGGCTTGCTGATCCTTCGGTTTCTTTACTAACTCTTTAACTTTCTAACTATCTAACTTACTAACCTGCTAACTTGCTAACATACTAACTTTCTAACTTTTAATTTATGTCATTTATTTTCTGCTTACTAACTTTTATTTTCTGCACTCTAACTTTTTAATTTCTGTTATTTATTATTGCTTTCTAACATAACGAAATAATCTTTCTTCTTCTCTTCTCTTTCGCCGGCTCTGGTGGGGCTCTGCCTCTCTCGCTTTTCATATTTTAAATTTATTTTTTGCAATTTATTTTCTGTAATTATTTTCTACAATTTACTTTCTGTACTTTATTTTTTGTAATTTACTTTCTGTACTTTATTTTCTCGTATTTTACTTTTTGTACTTTCTAACTTACTAATTATTAATTCTCTAATTATCTAACTTTTTTAATTTATTAGTTATCTAACTTTTTACTTGTTAATATTTATTGGGTGATTGGTTTATACCACATCCTTGTTAATATTTAATGGGTGGTGTAAACTGCCGACTTGTACATTATTTTTTTTATTTTAAGTCATTTATTTATGCTTAATTGTTATCGTGATTTAAATTTTAGTCGTTTAGTTAAAATTAATCCTGGTACTTTATATATTGATTTGTTTGAATCACAATCACACACAATTAATACAATGGCTGAAAATGAAAGTATGCATGATGAACATGAAAATCAACCGTTGCGAACCATGCGTGAATATTTGCAACCACCTTGAAATGCTAGTCCATCATGTTTTATCTTTCCACTCAATGCCCACAATTTTAGATTTAAGCTAGGTATGATTTCTTTACTTCCTAATTTTCGTGGTTTAGAATCTGAAAGTCCATATTTACATCTGAAAGAATTTGAGGAAGTATGTATTACTTTCAATGACCAAAATTGCACTAAAGAGATTATTAAGCTTAAATTATTTCCTTTTTCTTTAAAAGATAAAGCAAAATCTTAGCTTAACACTTTGAAACCAAGATCAATTGGCACATGGCAAGAAATGCAAGGTGAGTTCTTAAAGAAATTTTTTCCAACATATAAAACCAATGCTATGAAAAGACAATTCCAAATTTTTTTTCAAAATTCAAATGAAGCACATTTTCAATGTTGGGAACAATTTAAAGATTTGTTAAATTCTTGTCCACATCATGGTTTTGAAAAATGGCGCACTATAAGCTTCTTTTATGAAGGTTTAACACCTGAAACTAAACAATTTGTGGAAACAATGTGCAATGGTGAGTTTCTTGATAAAGAACCTAATGAAGCTTTAGACTATTTAAACCAGTTGGCTAAAAATTCTCAATCTTGGCATAGTACTAACCCTTCTGAAAATTCAATTAGATCTAACCTTGCAAGTGCTAATAAAGAAAAATATCACTTTAGTCAAGAGGAAGATCTAAATGCTAGGTTTGCTAGTTTGGCTAGAAAGGTTAAAGCCATAGAATTAAGAAAAACAAAAGAAATCAAATTTGTGCAAAATGAAGAAATTTGTGGCATTTGTGATAACTTAGGACACTCAACACATGAATGTCCCAATATTCCTATTTTTAAAGAAGTTGTACGTGAGCAAGTAAATGCAATGAATAATTTTAAAAAATCATTTACTTCTTCTTTTTCAGATACATACAATCCGGGATGGAGAAATCACCCAAATTTCAGCTGGAGGAATAATAATCAGTCACAATTCGTGCAACCACCACCTCCTCAAGTACAATAGGACTCTCAAAATTCTCAAGGATATACACCTTATGTCCCACCATATAGGAAAAACCTTGAAGAAACACAACATGCATTCATAGAAAAGCAAGAGGCCATTAACAAACAAAATAATCAAACCATGAGTGACATAAAAGACACTCTTGCTAAACATTCTTCGGCACTCACCATTCACGAGAAAGGAAAATTTCCTTCTCAACCTCAACCAAATCCTAAGGGTCAATACAATCTAAATGAGGGGAGTTCATAAAACCAACAAATGGACTAAGTCAAGTCAGTGATAACTCTTAAGAGTGGAAAGGTTGTTGAAAAATAAATTCCCGAACCTTGTGAGAAAGAAGATGAACCAATTCCCCAAGAAAATGAAAAAGTTGACCAAAAGGAGACTAAACTCTCGCCTTCACTCCCATTTCCTCAATCATTGAATAATCCAAAGAAATTGGACCACCACACTGAAATTTTTGAAATTTTGAAACAAGTGGAGATCAATATTCCTTTGTTAGATGCTATCAAATAGATTCCTTCTTATGCCAAATATTTGAAGGACTTGTGCACTGTTAAAAGGAAACTAAATGTCAAAAAGAAAGCATTTTTGGCTGAACAGGTAAGCTCCATTCTTTAGAATAATAATGCGTTGAAATATAAAGACCCTGGTTGTCCTACAGTTTCATGCATTATTGGAGAACATAAAATTGAAAAAGCTTTACTTGATCTTGGTGCTAGTGTCAATTTGTTTCCATATTCAGTTTATCAGCAACTCAACTTGGGTGAGTTAAAACTAACTTTTGTAACTCTTCTACTTGCTGATAGATCAATTAAAATTCCAAGAGGAATAGTGGAAGATGTGTTGGTTTAAGTTGATAAATTCATATATCCTGTGGATTTTATTGTCTTGGATACTGAACCTATGGTTGATAGTTGCAAGTCAATTCCAGTTATTTTAGGCCATCCATTTTTAGCAACATCAAATGCTTTGATAAATTACAGAAATGGAGTGGTGAAGCTAACATTTGGAAACATGACACCGGAGCTCAATGTTTTTAACATGTGCAAGCAATCACAGGAAGTCCTTGATGAAAAGAAGGAAGTTAAAGGAATTGAAGCCATTATAGATGATCATCTTCAAACAAGGAGTTCTTCTGACCCATTAGAAATTTGTTTAGTCAATTCATTTGAGTCAGGCATGCAACTAGAAGATGATATCTCTAAAACATGCTCTTTGCTTGATTGTACACAAGTAATGGAGTATAAGGGATAAAGGCCAAGATTTGACGAGCTACAACCCATGAATGATAATGCCCATGAAGAAGTACCCACACCGGAACTAAAGCCATTACCTGCTGGGTTGAAGTACACATTTTTTGGAGAAGAACAAAACTTTCCAGTGATAATTTTCTCGACTCTTACTGAAGAACAAGAAGGTATGCTAACAGAAGTACTTAAAAGGCATAAAAGTGCAATTGGATGGACATTAAAAGACATAAAAGGTGTTAATCCATTAATTTGTACACATAGAATACATTTAGAGGATAATGCTAAAACTTCTCAACAACCTCAAAGAAGATTAAGTCCACACATAAAAGAGGAGGTTAGAGTTGAAGTTTTTAAATTGCTTGATGTTGGAATTATCTATCCTATCTCTGATAGTCAATGGGTAAGCCCAACAAAAATTGTGCCTAAGAAATCTGGAATAACAGTGATTGAAAATGATAAAGGTGAATTAATACACATACCAAGTGGCTTCCAAGACTCGAGGGGGGTGAATTGAGTAACAAAAACTTTTACAAAAGCTTTAAACAAATAAATTTTGCTCAATATAATTATTAAAGAATGTGGAAGAGATGAGAAAAAAGAAGAACAAGTAATAAATAAATTGCAGGAATCAATAAATAAAGTGCATAAAATAAAGAGAATAAGGGAAAGAAAAACAGGCACAGTATTTATCCTGGTTCGACCACCAACCACTTGTGGCCTACGTCCAGTCCCCGAAACACCGTTCGAGATTTTTCACTATTCAAGACAAGCTTAAACAACAGGTGCTTGCAACCTTTACAATACGGAGCACTTTTCACACACAGGGAAACTCTACCCTTGTGCTCAAGCCTCAATTAAACAAAAGGGATACCTCACCCTTATACAATCCTTGGGGATACCTCACCCTCAATATACAGAAATAGATAAAGAGATGAAGTGAAACTCTCACTAAGAGTAGATAAATACAAATTGAAGCACTAAGGAGCTGTTTCTCAAATATCTCAAGAGTTAAGCAATTATAAGTTCAGAAAAAGAGAGAATAAAGTAGAGCACGTTTTCAAGCAAGCAAAAATGATCACAATGTTCAGGGATTTTTCAGAGAAGTCCCAGGCCTCTATTTATAGAGCTCGTGGAAGAATATGGCCGTTGGGAGCAATTAATAACATTAAAAACTTTCTGATTCTTCGTATGTTGTTTAAAAACGTAGCTCTGTTTCTCGTGGGGTATTCGAATGCTGAAGGAGGTATTCGAATACCTCTGTCAAAAAACTCTTTTAGAAAACTGCTTAAGTTGGAGTTATTCGAATACCCGGTCAAGGGTATTCGAATACCTCATTAAAATAAGGCATGTTTCGAAAAGCAGGGGTATTCGAATACCATATGGGGTATTCGAATGCCTCATTTAAAACGGTTCATTCTGGCTCAGGGTATTCGAATACCATATGGGGTATTCGAATGCCTCTGTTTTAGCACAACAGAAGAATATCAGTTCTAATCAGGTTATTCGAATACCATATTGAGGTATTCGAATACCTCAGTTAAAAACAGTTCAAAATCCTTTCCAAAAAGCTTCGAAATACTTGTTTTTAACTTTTAAAACATTTGATCTTTTAAAACCTTCAGTTTAGGTTATCTTTGATCATTTGAGATATTTAATTAACAGCTCCATACATGATAGATCCTAAGTCCTAAAGCTAATCTTTAAATACTTGGACTTGGTCTTCTCATCATCCTCATGTTTGTTATCATCAAAATACATCTTCATTGTTGCGTAGCAAACACAATACCTACGCGAGTCTCATCTAGTTGGCGTATGTGTATTAATTTTAGAAAATTAAATGCTACTACTAGGAAAGATCATTTCCCCTTGCCATTTCTTGATCAAATTCTAGAAAAGGTAGCAGGACATCCATACTACTGTTTTCTTGATGGTTTTTCAGGTTATAATCAAATACCAATTGCATTGGAAGATCAAGAAAAGACCACTTTTACATGTCCCTTTGGTACTTTTGCATATAGAAGAATGCCTTTTGGCCTTTGTAATGCTCTGACAACATTTCAAAGATGCATGTTAAGCATTTTTAGTGATATGATTGAGCATTATTTAGAGGTTTTCATGGATGATCTAATAGTTTTTGGAAATTCTTTTGAAAATTGTCTTGATAATTTAGAAAAAGTTCTTAAAAGATGCGAAGAAAAAAAGATTTGTGTTAAATTGGGAAAAAAGTCATTACATGGTTACCTCAGCAATAGTGTTAGGTCATGTGATATCTTCTAAAGAAGTTGAAGTTGATAAAGCCAAAGTTGAATTAATTGCTCATTTGCCTTCCCAAAAAACAGTCAGAGAAGTTCGTTCCTTTGTAGGACATGTAGAATTTTACAGAAGATTCATAAAGGACTTTAGTGCCATATCTAGACCATTCTGTAGTATTCTGTTGAAAGATGCACCATTTGATTGGACTCAAGAATGTCAAAAATCTTTTGAAAAATTAATTGGTCTTCTGACATCTGCCCCTATCATGCAATCTCCTGACTGGTCTTTGCCTTTTGAGTTAATGTGTGATACTAGTGATTTTGTTGTGGGTGTTGTTTTAGGCCAAAGAAAGGAAGTTAAGCCTCATGTGATTTGTTATGCAAGTAGAACTTTAAATAGTACACAAATGAATTACACCATTACTGAAAAAGAACTACTTGCTGTAACTTTTGTATTAGACAAATTTCGATCTTACTTAATTGGTTCTTCTATTATGATTTTCACCGATCATGTTGTTGTTAGATATTTGATGTCTAAGCAGGATGCTAAACCAAAATTGATACGATGGATCTTGTTGCTTCAAGAATTCAACATCATAATAAAAGATAAGAAAGGAGCCGAAAATATTGTCGTTGATCATTTGTCCAGACTTACAATAGGCTCACCTTTTGATAGCACACCCATCAATGATTCTTTTCTAGATCAATTTTTTTTTTCTGTCAATTCTATGTCTTGGTTTGCTAACATAGTCAACTTTCTTGTAACAGGAAAGATGCCGTCTCAATGGACGCACCAAGATAAAAAAAAATTTGACAGAGGTGAAATTTTTTTTATTGGGATGACTCATACTTGTTCAAATATTGTCTTGACCAAATCTTTCGGAGATGTGTGCCCGACAGTGAAGTAGGTAATGTCATTAAATTTTGTCACTCAGAAGCATGTGGAGGTCATTTTTCTTCAAAGAAAATAGCTGCAAAAATCTAGCAGTGCGGATTTTATTGGCCCACTTTATTTAAGGACTGCTATACTTTTTACAAAAGTTATGAAAATTATCAAAAAATGGGCTCAATTTCAAAAAGAAACATGATGCCTCTGAACCCCATCCTTGTCATTAAAATTTTTTATTGTTGGGAAATTGATTTCATAGGTCCATTTCCAATCCTCATTTGGATTTGTGTATATTTTGGTTACAGTTGATTCTGTCTTAAAATGGATTGAAGCAATTCCATGCTGACACAATGATCATAAAATTGTTCTCAATTTTATAAAAGAAAATATCTTGTGTCGATTTGGAATCCCTCGAGCTATCATCAGTGATGGGGGAACACATTTTTGCAATAAACCATTTGAATCTTTAATGAAAAAATATAGTATTATACACAAAATTGTCACCCCTTATTGTATCACCCCGAGAATTCATATTTTATTTGTTTTGGTCGATTCATAATTATTTTGAGTAATCCGACTCGATTTCTGTTAATTTTATAATTTTTGTGATTTTTAAGAATTTTTGGGGAGTTTTTACGTTTTTGATTATTTTAATATTATTTTTAGACTGTGTATATAAGCCTTCGTATTTTATTTCTTTCGACAATCCTTAATTATTTTTACCAATCTGATTTAATTTTCATGAATTTCACAATTGTTATAATTTTTGTAAATTTTTGTGATATTTTAGATATTTTAAGATATTTTAAATATTTTAATATATTTTAGATATTTCGAGATATTTTGAATATTTTAATATATATTTGAGATATTTTGAGATATTTTGAATATTTTATTATATTTTTGATATTTTGAAATATTTTGAATATTTAATATATTCTAGATATTTTGGACTGTGTGTGGGCCCAGGGCGGGCTCAGAAAATTTTGTACTGTTAACTTGGAGCCTAGGGATCTTATTAAACCTGATGCCGGAAAAAGTTTTTGAAGTTTTGTTTTTCTACAATTTTATCTGACAAATAAAATCGGGGTATGTTTTATTATCCATTGGATAATATCTTCTGCAAAAATATCCAGTGAATGATTTTAAAAGCAAGCCTAGTCACCCGCTCTAGAATGTTCTAGACGATGACTCATCGTTTGGTGACTCACCTAGGTGACTAGCCTAGTGACTCACATGTTCTAGATTATTCTAGAAAACGCCTCGTCATGCGCCTAGTCATCAAGTGCTTTACACATGGACCAATAAGAAGCCGGTCAAAGTTGGTGGTTGTGACTCATCACGAAGGACCAATAGAAGGTTGACACATGACATGACACCTCAGCACCTGTGACTCATCATATTCAGGAAGCTTCCAAAAGTAGTGACTTGCCATGTTCCAGAAGCAGTGACTCACCATGTTCTAGAATGTTGACTCGCCACATTCTAGAAGCTTGTAGAAGCGCTGACTCGCCCTGAGACTCGCCGCAGTGAGTCACATGTTCCAGAAGGTTCTATGCTGACTCAGCTAGTGACTCGCTATGCTGACCCACCTGTTCTAGAAATTTCTACGCTGACTCATCATGCTGACTCATCGTAGTGAGTCAAATCTTCTAGAAACTTCTCTTTGATGACTCGCTCTGTGACTCATCAAGGGCAATCAGTAGAAAAATGATCAACAATAGTTGCTACCCAGCTGGAACAAGAGAAAAATCTAGGTATATTTTATTATCCATTGGACAATAGACATTGACTTTCTAAGTAGTAATTATTGTTCATTGTTTAAAGTATACTGGAAAATATCTTGATCAAATATCATAAGCCTTCATCTTTTCCATGAAGTCTATAAATAGGAGGGCTTTGATTCATTTGCATCTTTTGCATGAAGTTCACCCTTTTCTCTCCTTGTGTTCCATGGCCAAACACTCTTAGAGACCAAAATTATACACTTGCTCATCTTTTATTCATCTCCATCCAAGAAGCCAAAAGATATACACCAAACTCTCTCACTTTTATAGAAACTTTCTCATCATTTCTCTTCACTAAACCCACGGCTATGACTCCTTGAGAGACCAAGTTCTATACTTAGTTCATCCTTTTCTCAATTTCACCAAGAACCAAGAGAACTAAACACAAAAACTCTCTCCTTTTCTATCTTCTTTAGTTTCGACCAAACACCAAAGAATCACTTTCCAAACTTCTATAATTCCTACCAATATCATTTCTTGAATCTTCTCATTAATCCAAGACACTTTTATGTTAGGAACTTCTCAAGATTCATTAATCTCCATCTTCCTATCAAGCAAAGAACACAAAAACTCTTACCTTTCTCTCTCACAAAGCTCACGGCCAAACCACCTTGTATCACTCTCCACTCTTCTATAATTTCAAACAACCTTAGATCTTGAATCTTCATGCAATTCTAAGGAACTTTCATGTTGGAGACTTTCCCTAGATCATCCATCTTCATCCTTGTTCTTCAAGCTCAAGGTTTAGAGTTTTAAGGTGAAGTTTATGAAATCTTCACTATTGATTTCATTCTTTCCTTCTAAACCATATTTTGATCCATGGTTTTCCTTATTCAAGCCTTAGATATTAATATATATATGTTGTTTTGTTGTAAAGGAGCAACTTGGTGGTGGTAGAAGGATTTATTCAAGAGGACGAGCAAGGAGCCTTAGAGGTTTCACCAAGAGGTAAGAGGGAGATTACCCTCATCAACTATGTGTTGGTAGTGAGGAATAGATGTGTTTGTGGTGAAGAATCCATAAGGATTCATTCACTTGATTGTTTAAAGTTTTCCTATTTGTGATTGATTTTGTGTTCAAGCATGTCTATAGCTTTAAAATATATGGTATGTGTTTATGGATGCATGATAGTTATTGTAAGATATGAATAATAAGTTGAGGATTTGCATGAATGTTCCAAAGAGCACAATGAAGCTCACGGCTTCACCACTACAAAAAGGAACCAAGATGTTCTAAATATTTTTCTAATTATGGATTAAGTGATTTAATAATGATAAATTGGATTAAGAATTTTTATAAGAGATTAAATGATGAGAAACAATTAAATATGATTTTTAATGCATAGAATGATTTTTGGCCAACGTGCCTACTTATGATGTTTTTAATCCAAAACTATTTTAAAAGTGTGGACTTATGTAATTAACTTAATGAGAACTTAATTAAATGGATTTTTGGATAAACAATGGAAAGTAATTTAATTTTAGAGTTAAATTAGTGAATTTAAGTAATGATATAAATACTTGAAAGGTATTAACGCATAGCTCACTCATTGAGTTTTGAAGCGCGATAGTAAGTTTCAAGATGTAAATATTAGTTATGATTAAGAAAAGTAAATTTTTTATGGAAACGTAGAAAATATCATGTAATGAAATTTCTAGATAAAATGCTGTCAAAATTAATTAAAAATGGACTAATAATGGAGAAAGTTTCAAAATATAATTAGAATGTAAAGAAAATATTATACGTAGTAGAAAAATACTAGAAATAGCTTACGCGTATTTAAAACAATAATTTTTAAGCTACACGATTGAGAAAATGATTTAAAAATAGTACGCGATATTTCAAAACGTTGAAAAATATTTATGCGATTTAAAAACATTTTGAAAAAAAATGACGTGATTATGAAAATGCGATAAAATCTTTACGCGACTAAAAGGAACAATGAGTTTTACTGTCGGGCCAAAGTGGTGGACCCGGACATGTTGAGAAATAGTACTGTCAAGTGGAGACATACTATATTTGGAAATATTGAGACTGAGGGTATTTATGAGATTATGGTTTATGAGTATATATTGAGGGATGTGTCAATTTGGTTGAGAATTGGCGTTTGACTGACGAGATGAATTACACCGTGTTGTCGATGTGATAGGTGTAGTGTGGTTCATTTAGTGGACTTGGAGGCATTAGTGTGCGGAGTATTCCACATGTGGACAGTTAGTCGCTCTTCTGGGCCGTGGTAACTGGTAACACACTAATGATCTCGACACGCACTATTCTTAATCGAGATCTTGCGGAGACTGTCTAACGCCTGTAGTGCACGACGTATTTGGATTGTGTACTACTACACGATGTTTTGGACTGTGGGCTATAGACACGACGTATGACAGTGCAATAGTTTGGTTGGGCAGCCTGAGGTACTGATAGTTCTTTCGGATCATTCTCTCTGATGTCTGTGTTTTAGCTGCATGGAGTAGGAATGAGTCTGTGTATATTTGCATATGTGATCTGCATCTTGATGTGGTTATTCATATTTAATTTTGAGATATTGTGTATGATGAGTTAATGTGAGATATTATGCATGATGTGACTATATGGTTTATTGTATTAATTGTTATATTTGTTATGGTGAAATTATTGCTGTTTATTTTATTACGATATATGTTTATTGGAATTATTTGTAAATTGATAACATGATTATACTTGTGATATTTGTGTGTATGGAATGACTTTGTCATTCGTATTATTCTTTGCTGCCATACTGGTATTAGTGAAAGGAGATCTCACCTCTTTGTTATATTGCTTTATTGTGTTTGTATTGTTAAATTCGTATAGTAAGTGAAACGAGTTTCTTAGACTTACTGGAGGCAATATTCTGATGTCGGTGATGGCATCGAGGAGTGATCTTCCAAGTTTCAACAGTAAGCCGTTTGATGGAGGAACGAAACAAGTATGTTGAGTTTTCTCGTTAGTGTTATTACCGTGCTATTAAGTAGGACCCGTTATTGGGCTTGCTACTGTTTTCTTGAGTCGGTAAATTTTATGTTTTAAAATGTTATTGAATATTATGTGATATAAGTAAAATGTGTATTAATCAGTTCGGTCTGTTTTTCTATTACTTATAATTTCGGTAAGTTTCTGTTTTCGCAAAAAAGAATTTTTAAAATCCATATTTTAGAACTTAAAGCTTTTATGAAATGATTTTCAGGTTTTAAGATTTTAGTCAAAAATGTAATGCCTTACGGAGGGTTCATGTGGTGTCCCGGGACTGACGAAGGTGGGGAGTGGATGCCGGTGTAAGAGAAGCACGTACAAGGAGCGACTTCTGGCAGGCTTTTAGGCGAAGGGTCCCATGAATGAACTGAATACGCACCGGAATGAGAGGGATTCAGAGACTGTGCAGGTGTGGGACTGCATAGTTGAGGATGGCTTAAAGGAATTGATTAGGCATAGCCATATCAACAAGTTATAACTTCTTTTCGGGAGTATAGAACATAAGAACTCCATGGTTAAACGTGCTTGACCTAGAGCAATTGTGGGATGGGTGACCTCCTGGGAAGTTTCCTAGGATGCGTGTGAGTGAGAACAAAGCATGCTGAAAAGACCCGTGTTGGTTTGTGGAGACACTCATCAATCCTACAGGTATTCTCGGGATGTTACACTTATCACCCTCAGACAAGTGGACAAGTTGAATTGGCAAATAGGGAGATTAAACAAATTTTGAAAAAAACAGTTAACCCAAATCGTAAAGATTAGTCTTTAAGACTAAACAATGCACTTTGGGCTTATTGTACTACTTTCAAAACATCTTTGAGCATGTCACCTTATCGGTTAGTCTATGGAAAACCTTGTCACTTGCCTGTAGATTTGGAACATAAAGCATTTTGGGCCATTAAAACTTTCAATCTAAATCTTGATAATGCTTGCAAGATACGCAAATTACAATTAAATGAACTTGAAGAATTGAGAAATGATGCATAAGAGAACCCAAAGATTTATAAAGCCAGTACAAAAGCAACATGACAAGACAATTTTGAGAAAATCTTTTGAAATTGGTCAAAAAGTTCTGCTTTATAATTCTCGACTGCACCTATTCCCTGGAAAATTGAAATCTAGGTGGAGTAGTCCTTTTGTTGTCAAACATGTGTATCCTCATGGGGCCATAGATATTGAGAATCCTAGGAATGGTAATGTGTTTAAAGTCAATGGACAAAGGCTCAAACCATTTCGGGAAAACCAAGTTGATGAGTTCTTTGTGTTGCTGGTTAAGTGGTGGATAACGGTACTCCGTGACTCTCAAGTCGGTTTGTTTTTTCAGTTTCCCAAAATAAATGAATCCTTTTTCTCTTTTAAAATAGATGTCATTCTTTCAAACCTGAGAAAATATTTTCCTTCTCTCCCTCAAAATGCTCTAAAAAAAATCTACAAAGTTAGATGTGAAAGATTGAGACTGTTAATGCACAAGGGTATACCAGAAGATGTAAGCTGGATAATTGAAGCAAAGGTTCGACTAGCAGGTGAGTCTTCAATTTCATTTGACCCATACATGCCAGGTCTTGGAAGAAGTTCGTATTCTAAAAGGAGAAGAGCAAAAAGGTTACAAGTCTGTCACAAATGTGGACAATGGAATTGTAACAAGCGATGTCGTTCTTTGGGGATGGTTTCCGCAAAC
Organism: Ormosia emarginata; assembly: GCA_029884605.1. Lineage (NCBI taxonomy): Eukaryota > Viridiplantae > Streptophyta > Magnoliopsida > Fabales > Fabaceae > Ormosia > Ormosia emarginata. The sequence continues at coordinate 1,706,180 of JAQQTP010000075.1, read as the reverse complement.
AGAGAAGATGAAATTTTCTTCATTAAGAATGAACTGAGTAAGGAGTCATTACATGATATCTTATTGACTCTTGAGACGCATTCTTGTGGACTGGTGCATCGTGAACTTCTTAATTTGTGGAATCTCTTCAAAGATGAAGAAAAACGCTACAGTCTTGGGAATCTGACTCTAAAAGACCCTGTTTGCCAATTTATAAGAAAATTGGATGGGAAGCTTATCCTCGACTCATAGAAGGCATTTAAGTTGTTACTGGATGTGAAACCAGAGGCAGATGTGAGCCATATCCATAACAATCTGTACATATTATCTTCTTCTTCTTCATGTTTTCTAAAAAACAAAAAAAAAGAAAAAAAAAGATCCTGTGTTTCTTAATTTCAAACTTTTCTGACAATAACCAACCTACCCTTATAGGTACTATTATTATCCTTTCTATTCTTTTTCCTATTTAAACACTCTATTTTCTCTATTTTCTTCCAACTCAGAATCATTCAAGGGGAAGGTGAGTATAGAAATGGAAGGTGTTTCTGTTCGTCAACTTAAAAATATCTGTGTATTTTGTGGGTCTAAGTATGGGAAGGGTTTAGAGTTTGTAAACGTAACTACCACTCTTGGTCGATCACTTGTTGTGAGAAATATTCATCTTGTATATGGGGGAGGTTATCGTGGGTTAATGGAAGTTGTATCACTTGCAGCATATATAAGAGACAGTCAGGTTTTAGGTGTCATTCTTGGACTTTTAGCTCAACAGAACATCACTGGAAAGATAATTGGGGAGGAACTTAAGGTATCATCAATGCATGAACGAATGAAAATAATGCTTGAAAACTCTAATGCATTCGTTGCCTTACCAGGTGATTTTGGCACCTTGGAAGAGGTTTTTCAAATTGTCTCTTGGGCCCAACTGAACATCCACCATAAACCCATAGGTTTGTTGAATGTAAATAATTTCTTTGATATTTTGTTATTTTTTCTTGACCATGCTGTGGAACAGAAATTTATCACACCTTCGGCAATAGAACTTCTTATCTCTGCTTCCACTATTGATAAGTTGATTGATAAATTAGAAGCTTTTGTTCATAAACCTGACCCAACAATAGCTCAGATAGATTGGTCAGTAGGAAGCAGTGAGGGAAGCAGTATGCATCGCAAGTCCGATCAGACACTCCAGTTATTTAAATAATATTAAGCTTTGGTTTTATTTATTGTACTTTGTTTATGTTGAAATTTGTATTAGGTTTCTCTTTTCAGTAATTTCTCTAACAGGTAGTATCTTCTATCCTTTACTCATCTATATTTTAACATTGAGGACAATGTTGCGATCTAGTTGAAGGGGAAGCATAGTTGACAAAAAAAAATTTCTTTGTTTTGGGGAAGTATGATATGATTGCTATGGACTTACTAATCCAATGAATGATGGCAGAGTAAGGAGTAATTTTACTTTTGAGATGCATCTAAATTGGGAAGTATGTTTAGTGATATGACTATTAGAAACCTATTCATAGTAAAACCAATTAAGGATGGCAGAGTAAGGGGTAAATTTTGCCTTGGAGGTAATTTTACTCTTGAGGCGCATCTTAGTTGGGGTAGCAACTATTAGTGTTTATTTGAAGAAGTAGCAAATGGATTCTTGGATCTTAGCATAAATTGTCTTCTTTCTTAAAAATCACAAGTTTGGATATGAATGTTGATATGGTGGATTGAGAATAATAGAAATATACCTTGTGAGATTTTGAGCCTATTGATGAATGGATTGAATATCTGTACCATTCTCTTCTTTCTTGTGTGATTTTCACTCATGGAATTGTTACTCTAGAACTTGCTTTGATTCTTTTTTAGGCTACATTTTAACATGCATACAAAAACATGATTGAGACATTTTGAAATAGCTACTTTGACCAAATAGTCATCCTTGTATATTTTCCCTTGTGTAACCCCTTTGAGCTTATTTGACCATTCCTTGTTTTTAACTCATTACGTGCCTGCAAAAAAAAAATATGTTTTTACCCAACCTTAGGGAATAAGAGAGCATTGACATTGTTCTTGAACAAGTGTGGGGGTGTATGTGCAAAAATAAAAAATAAAATAAAAAAAATTGACCACTATTGCAATCAAAGGATTATCAGAGTCTAGAATAAATGTGGATGCTTGGAAATAACAAGAAGAAAATGAGAAGGTTCGAGCCTAACAATGAATTCAATTCACCAATTTGGTATTGATCTTCAACAAAACATTAGTTAAATATTGGTGATTGTTCTTTATGATGAATGTTCTCAGACATTTTCTCCATTCAAACTATACCATAATGCTCTTTTATTCTCTTTGGTATTTATCTTCGCATATCCATATTATCCCCTCTCATTTACCATGACCTCATTACAACCTTGAATAAAGTCCTCTTAATTTTTGTATACATGTGTTTTAAGTAGCGGAGAAGTAGAAGATAAGTAAGCTTATGGTAGTGCAATTGTTCATGGGTTGAATAGAGTGAAATACTTACCTTTTAAACACTTGAGAGATTGAGAGTGAATTCTATGAGGATCTATTATTCTTGATTCATTCTTTTCAACTAAAGTTTCCTTGCTTGTTGGTTTGAGATGTGAAGAAATGTTACCTCATTAATGCTTTGATCCCTTGAATTTCTGATTGCTCTTCTTTCTTCATCGAGTGTTTTAGAGTTTTTGGCTTTTGAGTCCATGTCGTTTTTATTTGTTTCCTAACTTTGGTCTTATGTGTTTTGCCTAGGAGTGCAAAAAGCTAAGTGTGGGGGAATTTGATGATCATATATGTTATACATTAATAAACCCTTGTTTTTAGTCATTTACACTCTCCGTGTACTTAATTGATTAAGCCTAGTTATATTTTGTAAGTTGGGACTCAAATTGGACTTAATTGATTTTTTCAGCATTATTTGGGGCTTACACTGTTTGTGTATTTTTTCCATATCTTGACTTCTAGATGTGTAAAAATTATGTATCTTACCTTGTAGGAAAGATAAGAGAGAACTCTACAATTTTCATGAAGAGCTCTAGGTAAAATATAGACATCTAGAGGAGCTAAATGGACTTGGAAGTCAGAACACGAGTTTTGTGTCTGGAACCTGAATAGTGTACAGTAATCAAAGCATAACTCAGGCTGTAGGAATTATCATGGGCTGAAATTAGGGCATTTGAAAGAAGATCCATATCTACAACTTTCATGAAGAACACAAGAGCTCATTCGGACAACTTGGAGGTGATATTGAGTCTGGAAGTCAAAACAGAGGTGCTGAAACGAGGTCTGAATAGTTTGCAGTAATTGGGTCATATCTTAGGCTGTAGGACGAATTTTTGGATAATCTTGATGGCATTGGAAAGCTAAGACAAAATGCTACAACTTTCATGAAGACCACATTGCTTCATTCTGATGGCATCCATGAGATCAGCACTAAATGATTTCAAAGACAAAGAATCTCAATAATTTTCCACTCACCAACTCACCATTTGGCATTTTCCACTATTCACCCACTCATCCACCTACTCTTAATCAGCCCCCTTGTCATTTTATATCTCTAATCCTTTATAAAAGGCATCATTGGCTAATCATTTGGTGCTCCGGGTGTTAGGCTTAGTTTTTAGAAGTTATGGTTATGCTTGTTTATTATTTTCCTTTGTTGTAATTTTCTCTTGCTCTAAATTGAAGCTATGTTCATCTTTCTTTTCTTCTCTCTTTCTTTCTTCTTATCTATAAGTAACTAAATCTTCATCTTGCTTGGGTGAAAGAGTGAAGCTCTTGGTAATGAAATAAGGTTAGATTATTCTATTTCTTGTGCTTAAATGATATATTATCAAATGGATATTATATGTGTTGTATTTTGTTTCCAATCAATTTAGAAACCTTTTTTGTATAATGGAGATCTTGATTTATTATAGACAATAGAATTGGCACAGTGAATATTTGAACTCATTTACAAATGTTGGTAGATAATTAAAGGAATCATAATATGATTACATATATAATTGAACTTTAAATGTTATATTTTCCGATTGGAACCTCCGTTGTGTGTGGATTTCAATTAAGTTATAAAGAGAAATAATCTTGCCTTTAATTTATTACTAAGAGTGGATCTCCTAACCCAAGCAAGTTCTTAAATTCATTTGTGAACATCTTTTATGACTTTTGGTGTTGTGACAAATCCTTTTCTTACCTCAAATAATTTCTCTTCATCAATTCCCTGTGGATCGACCTCGGACTCCCAAGAAATTTATCACTTAAGACAACTTGCACTTGGGTTTGCATCCTTTAAATCCTGCAGTCAGTAGACCCAAGAGTCACAGTTACAAGAATCTTAACTCAGTTATCTCGAGAAGGTCACTTGGAGAACGACCAACCTTCTCACCCCATTGAACCTGGTTTGATGCAATTAGAAAGAGATGATAAAGAAGAAGAATGATAAAAAAAGAAGACTCATTTGCCCCAAGAAGACTTAACTCACTTTGAGAAGTTAGATAATGAGCCTTCTCAACATACTAAGAAGCAACCCTCTTCTAAACCTTCTCAACCATTAAAAAATATGAGTATTGAACATGCTACAATCGTACTCTCTCCAATTCCCCTCACATCACCTGCACTTTCATCTCTAATTTATGATGCTACTGCACCACCAATACAAAGGTAACCAAGCCCCAAAACTCCTCCAATTCCTACTAGACTAACTTAGATATTGGGCTTCTTGAGGAAAATGGCCTCTCTTGGATCTTAAATGAACATCCTAGTCGAGGAGCAAGCAGGAGAAAAATCTATCCCTAACTAGGAGAAAGAACAAAAGAGAGTGAGACTCATCATGGCTTCAGCCAAGCTTTTTGTCAAGAAGACATACAAGTCTACTAAGGAGGAATTGAAGCAGTTGAGAGCAGATAATAAGAAGCTTAGGAGGATGGTGAGAAAATTGATTGTTGGACATAAAGAATTCCACTCAACACTTCATGCTTTCATGGATCATTTCCTAATGTTTGAAGAGTGGATGGTGCATAAGATGGAGGAAGAAGTTATCCCTAGTACAACTAGGAATGAACACTATCCATATCTAGCCCACAACAAGATTCCGAATTTCACATCTTCATCGTCATATTCATATGCGCACTCTGATTCCTAATTAGGATAGTATTTGTGATGGAAAAATAGTCCCTTATTTTTTTTGCTGATGACAAAAGAGGGAGTAAGAAGAAAATTTGAATTTTTTTTTAATTTTTGAATATATTGGCATTACTTACAGGGTGCTTTTAAGTATTTTAATGAATTATGTATACAAGTAATATGATTAATAGATGAGTATGATTTTTTTTTAGCTTTATATCTTTACTATACTCTATCTCTTTACTTGCAATACCATGAATTATATTGAGATCAATCTTTTTACTAATATTTTGAAATGATTGTTAAGTTGAGGGGGAGCAAATCTAATCCTTCTCACCAATTATACAGAAATAGTAAAGTTCCTAAACTCATAAGTTCACCCTTAAAAATTTCCAATTAGTTTGTCATCATCAAAAAGGGGGAGAAAGTAATCTCTAACGCCCTTTTTGTGCTTAATATTACATAATTTGTTTTGATGATAATAACTGTGTTAAAAATATGGTTTGTATCTTCTCACCACTTTATTCAGTTATAACTTTTGTGGAGTGTTTTCTTTATTAATAAGCTTTTCAAGAGTAAAACAAAGTTGAAGGAAACCTTCTGATCATCTAAAAAGATTTAAGAATATCAAATTATGACTTGAGAAAGTTCAAGTAAGACTTGAGAAACTTTCTGAAGAACATGAGAAAGTTCATTATGAGAAGGTCCTAGGAAGATTGAAAGAATGTGCTAAAGAAATTTCCCTCAAATGATCACTCCATTAGAAGAAACTCAAACTAACGTTACCATCAAGAAGGGTGTAAGATTTATCACTGAGTTAGTAAAGATCAAAGTTGAGAAGGTTGAAGTTTTTAGGCATGAGAAGGTTGGGTTGTTGGTGTATGCCCTAGTGGCCAATACGTTTTGTTTGTATTTACATACATTATATTATGCTATTTTATATGAGGCATTTCATTTATTATGTTCTTTTTTTTTTTTTTTTGGTAAACATGATAAAGTCCTTAGAATAGTAAATTTGATACCATAGGACATCAAGTGGATGACTTGATCGTGAGATCCTATTGGATAAAACACTATTCTTAAATGTCCCTAGTCAAGTATTATTGTTAATTAGGACAACAATAATGCTTTGAGACTAGTATGTGCGTAGACTGATGACCACATCTCACGGGTCATGGATATGAGATATCAAGTCTACACATGGATACATATTAGAGTAATGATGTATTGGACAGACCCGCCATGAGAACGCTACGTGGATCGTTACGTGAGTGTCATAAGCAATTCTCATAGTGATAATGGTGTATGTGGTCCTTTGACCTGAAATCACTACGATTCCTACATGAGGAGTTGTGTGTTTTAATGCCATCAAACGTCATCTCAGAACAAGATGATTATAAAGTTGGTTATTAGACATACCGCGATACATGTGGAGGGATGTGAGTGACCTAGATGGGATTTGTCCCTCCTACATAACAGAGTGATATCTTCGGGGCCCCCGATTGAGTGAGACTATGAAATGCATGGCCATGCTCAAATGAGTCAATATGAGATATTGATCTCATTTGTCATTACTATGTCTACTCGGGAATCAGAAACCGAAGATTGAACTAAACAAGGGTGACACGTTCCATGCCTTGTGTTCAATTTGGATATCTGGACAAAGGGACTAAACTACACGGAAACATTGGTCACGATAGGTTATGTCAAATCACCGACATTCTCATTACTTGGGTAGCGGTGATGTGTTGCTAGATACCACTCATCGTTTGTAATATTAAAATGAGATTTTAATATTACTACCAACGTCATGAGAACCTGCAGGTCGCACACTTAGAACAGACTAAATTGGAGTAATCAAAATCCAAGTTGGACTCGGATTCAATTGTGGGCCTAACTCATGACGGATGGGTTTAGGGTTGCACCACTTACCTTGCTTACTTGCTCACACTCACTTAAGGCAGCCACTATTATAAATAGTCTTTGCTAAGGGGCTGCTACTAGGCTACATCACAACCCTAGCCGCACCTACGAAAAAGTGAGTGAGAGATAGTGAGGTCTTCTTCTCCTCTCTTCGCAGCTAGCACTACGAAACAGAGGCGTGACTCCTTTTGCAAGTCTGTTCGTGTGGATACCGCAGAAACATCGTCGCTATTACGGTGTTGGTGATTCACCTCGCTTGTGTCTGTCACGCTTCAAGAGGTAAAATTTTTTTAAAAAAAAAACCTCGGATTATGGATTTTTCGCATGGATCCTGTGAGGGAATTCTGTTATTCCGCTGCGAGACTTTGATCCGTAAATTCCCAACATGGGTGAGAAAGCTAGTGAAAAAGTACTTGAGAAGCTTCAAGTTAAGAAGACTCAATGAGAAGGTAGACCTTGAGAAGGTTTCAGATGAACCCTCTCATGTTAAATCAAAATACTGATGTGTCCAAGAAAAGGACAAAATAATGGTCACTTGAAACCAACAAGTACAACCATTGTTTGTAGTGCCTAACAATATTATTTTGAATCCTATAAAAGAGATCAGGCCTAAAGATCAAGTAGAGAACTTTGCTAAAAAAAATTGACAAGCTGACAAGAATTGAGCCTTCTCAACTATACCTACTTATGTCAGATCATTTTAAAATCTATAGTAGGTGTTGTTATGGTTTGTACAAGTGTTTGTATCCACTCCTAAAGTGATTTTGAGTGCTAAGCAAGTCAAAGAAACACTTATTTCGACCTCTAATTCTAACTTGTAATGAGTGAGCTTGTGAGGTTGTCCAAGTCACTTGATTATGTGATTGAAGGCCTGAAGAGGCTATTGAAGAATACTTGTAGCTAGCCTGAAAAGGTTGTTGGCAAGAATACTTGTAGCTAGCCTGAAAAGGTTGTTGGCAAAGATTTATAAGTTGAATGTGTATAAACTTTTGAAACACAAGTTTCAAGGAAATACATTTTAGAAAAGCTTTAGACTCAATCTGATTAAAAGAAAGAAATTATAGTGGTGAGAAGGTTGCTTGACTCAACCATTAAAGTTTCTCATGAACCTTCTCAACTTGGTCTATCAGTTTTATAACTGAATCTTCTCACTAACTATGTGCTTGAAGTTATAACCTTCTCACCTGAAGTATACTAACTTAAGAAAGTTATGAAAGAGTTAACTTTTTAGGAAAAAGGAGAACACAATTCAACCCACCTTCTTATGTTGTTGTTAACTTCAAATTTGACTTAGGGCATTACAATCTAGACCAATTTGTGATTGCCTTTATAGATGACATCCTCATCTACTCAAGGACAACATATGAGAATGAGTTGCACCTTAGGATAGTGCAACAAATTCTAAGAGAAAAACAATTATTTCCCAAATTGGAAAAGTGTGAATTCTGGATGTAAGAAGTGAAGTTTTTAAGCCATGGTATTTGTAGATCATAGTAAGATAGAGGCATGTGATTAACTATGTGACATCGAAGAATGGCTTTTGATGATACCAAACATGAAGATGATGGGAATAGCAAGTCCAAGATCTTCAAGAATAGTTTTAGGACTTAGAGTCTTTGTACCGAGCTCTTAGGAAATCTCATTGGTTTTAGAGGAAATAATTAAAAGGTTTTCTCAATAAAACCAATATTTTAAAATGGCTTTTGAAAATTGTTAAAAGGTTTTTGGTAAATTTGGAAAAAAATCATCAATTCTTAAAAATATTTATAAAATGATTTTGAACAACTTTATTCGAATAAAGCTCCTTTTACTCGAATAAACCATCCCAATTGATCTGTTCTCATAAGAGCTTATACGAATAACTAATAAGTTATTCGAATAACAATTTAAATTTTGGTTACGCCCCTTTGTTATCAAAAAGGTTATTCGAATAGCACCATTGCTATTCAAATAGAGGCTTTTTCAGAATGCTTTTCTTAACTGAGTTATTCGAATAACTCATCAATTATTCAAACAAGACTTGTTTTACAGAAAACTATTTTTAACAAAGTTATTCGAATAATGTCTATGTTATTCGAATAATTAGAACTGGTTTTTCACATGAAATTTAAAAATGTGTTATTCGAATAGAGGATTGGTTATTCGAGTAAACACGTGATTCTGAAATGAAAAGAAACAACCACACTTGCATTTATTTCATGAATTAATTATACCTAACGGCTCTTTTTCTTCAAAGCTCTATAAATAGAGACCTTGGGTCATCTTTAGAAAATGCCTAACCCTCTAAAAAATTTTATGATTTGCTTTAATACATGATTTCTATTTTACTCATTTTATACGCTCTTTTTTTGCTTAAACTTTGAGATATTATGAGAAAGCTCCATTAGCACTTCAAGTTGTATTATTTGCTCTTCGAGAAAGTCTCTATTCTTCTATTCTACTTTGCTATAAAGGGGGAAGATATCCCTTTAACATTTGTGTAAGGGTGAGGTATCCCTGAAATATTGAGGCTTTAGCACAAGGGTTCAGTTTCCCTGCGTGTGAAAAATGTTCTTGGTTGTAATAGTTGCAAGCACCTATTTAAGCTTGTATTGATAGTGAAAAATATCGAATAATTTTTTGAGGACTAGACATAGGCCACAAGTGGTTGGTGGCTAAACCAGAATAAATATTGTGCCTACTCTTCTTACCTTATCTCTTTAGCTTCTGCAATTTATTTATCGTAATTATATGCTTATTTTTGTGTTCTTGCTTTTAATCCTCTCTTTAATTCACCTCTTTAACAAATAGCTTCTACATAATTTGTTTTAAAAAGGATTTGCGAAAATTTTTATATACTCAATTCATCCCCCTCTTGAGTACTGGAAGCCACTTGGTAATAAGTGGTATTAGAGTTAAACTCTTGTATAATGAGCTTAGCAGCTTCAAGAGAACATGGCTTCTTCAAATGATTTTTCAGAAGGATCTTCCATAAACTGACCACCCTTTTTCAATGGGGATGGTTATGCATATTGGAAGGAAATAATAAAATTTTTTGTTGAAGTTATTGATCTAGATGTGTGGGATGCTGTAAAAAATGATGCATTTATACATTTGTGTGAGGTCAATGGTGTATAGACTAAAACACCAAGGAGTGAATCATCTGATGAGGGCAATAGAAAAGTTCAACATAACTTAAAAGCCAAAAACATCATTACCACATGCTTTGGGGTATGATGAATTTTTTAGAATTTCAAATTGCAAAATTACTAAAGAAATGTGGGATACTTTATAAGTTACCCATGCGGGTACTAGTGAAGTAAAGAGGTCGAGAATCAATTCTTTTACTCGCAAATATGAATTATTTAGAATGAACAAAGGAGATAGCATTCAAGAAATGTAAAAGAGGTTCACCCACATTGTAAATCATCTTGCATCATTGGAAAGAGTTTTTCTAACGAAGATTTGATTAACAAAGTTTTGAAATATCTAAGCAAGATTTGGCAACCCAAGGTAACAACCATATCAGAATCGAGGGATTTGTCAACAATGACACTAGCTACCCTATTTGAAAAACTCTAAGAACATGAATTGGAGCTGAGGAGATTAAGTCAAAGTGAAGAGCACAATAAGAAGAAAAATGGAATAGTGCTCAAAGCCACTTCCTCAACAATTGATGATGATGATGAAGAGGATGGAGAAGGCACAGAAAACATCGAGATAAATGAAAAAAATCTCAGTCTTTTAGTAAGAAAATTTGAAAAATTTCTCAGGAAAAAGAAAACATAAAGAAGACCTTATTTTCCTCCAAATAAAATCGATCACAAAGGGGAAGGAGCATCATCAACTTTAACTTGCTACGAGTGTGAAAAATCGGGACACATGAAGATGAAGTGCCTAATTTACCAAAAGAAGATGGAGAAATTTGAGAAGAAACCATTTAAGGAAAGAAAAGGAAGAAGAGCCTACATAACATGGGACGACAATGACATGGACTCAACTGATAGCTCAAATAGCGAGGAAGTCCATCTATGTCTTATGGCCAAAGGAGAAGAAGAAGAAGAAAGCGACAATGAGGTTAGTTCTAATATTAATTTATTGCCTTCTTATGATAAACTACTAGCTGCCTTTGAAGAACTGCATGATGAATCACTAATGCTCATAAAATTAATTTCTTCATTTAAGAAAACAATTTCTTCTTTAGAAAACCAAATTCTTATTTTGAATAAAGAAATTGAAGAATTAAAAATTGAAAATGAGACATTAAGATTAATTGATGAATGCACAACTTGTTCTTCACATGTTTCTACATCTTCATCTTGTCCTTCATGTCATATGCTTGGAAAAGAAATTGAAGATTTAAAGAACACTCTTTCTAAATTCATTTTTAGAAGAGATCATTTAAATATTTTGTTAGGAAAACAAAGAGTTATTTTTCAAAAAAGCTGGGATAGGTTATAACCCGAAAAATCAATAAAAATCTTATAAAAATTCCTTTATTCATTCAAGTACTTCTAGTAGCCCATTTATTAAATGTTTTTATTGTGGGAAGAAAGGATACAATGCATCAATATGCAATGCAAGGAAAAATATTAACACAAAGATTGGGATAAAAATGGTTTAGGTTCCTAAGGGTACTATACCCAAAACTGACATTCAAGGACCCAAGAAAATTTGAATACCAAAAGTTAAATATTAAATTTGTGTTGTAGGTATGCTTGTAATCAAAGAGCTCAAATTGGTACCTCGATAGTGGATGCTCTAAGTACATGACCGGAGATGACTCCAAATTCTCATTCCTTGTCCCCAAGACTCATGGACACATAACATATATAGACAACAATAAAGGAAAAATTCTTGGAGTCGGCAAAGTTGGTAAAAATCCTAACTCCTCTATTGATAATGTATTGCTTATTGAATGGTTGAAACATAACTTACTTAGTATTAGCCAATTATGTGACAAAGGTAATAGAGTAATTTTTAATTCAATCAGTTGCATAATTGAAGGTAAAAATGATAAACATGTTAAGTTTATGGGTCATAGAGTTAATAATATTTATATGATAGCCTTGACGATATATCCTCAAATGATGCGAAATGCTTTTTAAGTAAGGAAGATGATTCATGGTTATTGCATAGAAGAATTGAACACATTCACATGGATCATTTAAAAAAGTTGGTTTCTAAAGAACTAGTAATTAGACTACCCAAACTCAATTTTATACAAAAAAAATTATGTGATGCATATCAAAAGGGAAAACAAGTAAATGTTTCTTTCAAAGCTAAAAATGTTATTTCAACTTCTAGACCTTTACAACTTTTGCATATAGATCTTTTTGGACCATCTAGAATTATAAGTTTTGGTGGGAATTACTATGCATTAGTGATTGTAGATGATTTTTCTAGGTTCACATGGACCTTCTTTCTTTCTCACAATAACGATGCCTTTCTAGCTTTTAAGAAACTTGCCAAAGTTATCCAAAATGAAAAAGATTTTTTAATTACATCCATAAGAAGTGACCATGGTGATGAATTTGAAAATCATGATTTTGAAATCTTTTGTGATGAACATGGCATTGAGCATAATTTTTCTGCCCGTAGAACTCCACAACAAAACGGAGTTGTAGAAAGAAAAAATCAATTTTTAGAAGAAATAGCAAGAATTATGCTCAATGAGGCTACTCTTCCTAAGTATTTTTGGGCATATGTGATTAATACTGCTTCCTATGTAATAAATAGGGCCCTAATAAGGTCGATTTTAAAGAAAACCCCATATGAATTATGCAAGGGAAGAAAGCCAAATATTTCACATTTTTATGTTTTTGGATGTAAATGTTTTGTTTTAATTAATGGAAAGGATAACTTAGGAAATTTTGATGCTAAGTCTGATAAGGGTATATTTCTTAGTTACTCTAATCATAATAAGGCTTTTAGAATTTACAATAAAAGAACTATGACTATTGAAGAATCTATTCATATTGCTTTTGACAAAACTAATCCAAATGAGCTGAGAAAGGATTTTGTTGATGATGTTGTAGAAATCTTAGCGGAAACACATTTGGACAACAAAGAATAAGAAGTCAAAGAGCAAAATCAAGAGGACACCCTAATACATGAAGACTCACAAGTCTTGGACCTTCCCAAGAAATGGAAGACATTAAGACACCATCCTCTTGACTCCATAATAGGTGATATCTCAAAAGGGGTAATTACTATAAACTCTCTTAGAAATGCATGTAACCACTTAGCCTTTGTTTCACAAATTGAACCTAAAGACCTAAATGAAGCTTTTGATGATACACATTGAATTTTGGCCATGCAAGATGAATTAAATTAATTTGAAAGAAGTCAAGTTTAGGAATTAGTTCCTAGGCCTAATGATCATCCTATAATTGGCACTAAATGGGTTTTAGGAACAAGCTTGATGAAAATGGTTTAATAACAAGAAATAAAACTAGGTTGGTTGTAAAAGGATATAATCAAGAAGATGGAATATATTATGAAGAAACCTATGCACTTGTAGTTAGATTAGAAGCTATTAGAATGTTACTTGCATATGCTTGTATCATGGATTTTAAGTTATATCAAATGGATGTTAAAAGTGCCTTTCTAAATGGTTTTATTCAAGAGGATGTATATGTTGAACAACCTTCGGGTTTTGAAAATCATGAACTACCGAACCATGTTTTTAAACGAAAAAAGGCCTTGTATAACTTAAAACAAGCTCTTAGAGCTTGGTATAAAAATTTGAGTAAGTTTCTTTTAGAAAATGATTTTTAAGAGGAAAAGTTAATACTACTCTTTTCATTAAAAATAAAAAGCATGATTTCTCCTTGTACAAGTTTATGTGGATGACATTATCTTTGGTGCTACTAATGAATCCCTTTGCAAGGAATTTGATAAGACAATGCAGAATGAGCTTGAAATGTCGATGATGGGAGAACTTAATTTCTTCCTCAGACTTCAAATCAAGCAAACAAAAGAAGGGACATTCATAAGTCAAACCAAATACTGCAAGGAACTGCTCAAAAAGTTCGAAATGGAAAATGCCAAGCACATGGTTGCACCAATAAGCATTTCTTGCTATTTGGGCAAAGATGAATGAGGTAAATCCGTAGAAATTACAAAATATAAAGGTATGATTAGATCTCTCTTTTAACTTACTACTAGTAGGCCAGATATAATTTAGTGTATGCATGTGTGCTAGATATCAAGCTAATCCTAAAGAATCAAACCTATGTGCTGTTAAAAGAATCATGAAATACCTAGGAGACACTTCACAAATGGGTTTATGGTACCCTAAGGGTGCCTCATGTAGCCTAATAGGCTATTTCAATTCTGATTTTGCAAGATACAAAATGGATAGGAAGAGTACTAGTGGGACATGTCACTTGATGGTAGCTCTTTAGTTTCTTGGCACATCAAGAAGCAAAATAGTGTGGCATTGTCTTTTGCTGAGGCTGAATATGTTGCAGCCGGGAGTTGTTGTGCTCAAATCTTATGGATGAAGCAACAACTTCTAGACTTTGTTATTTAGCTTGATTACATCTCGATAAGATGTGATAACACTAGTGCAATAAATCTCTCTAAAAATCCTATTCTACACTCAAGAACAAAGCACATAGAAATAAGACATCACTTTATTAGAGATCATGTACAAAAAGGAGACTGCATACTTGAATTTATTGAAACATCTAAGCAACTTGCAAATATTTTCACAAAACCCTTAGCAAAAGAAGCATTCTTTTATATTAGAAGAGGATTAGGCATAATTGATCAATCATGCATATGAATGAATGCATATATTTATTGCTTAATTACTGATTTATAACTCTTGAATTATAACTGACTTGAGCATCAGAGATATCCCAAAATCTATTTTGCAGGTACGTCAATTATTAGGTAAGTCTTTCTATAACACCCCAAATTTTCTAGCTATTCGACAGTAATAATAGAATTATACTATTTAGTGATTTTGGTGTACTATGAAATTATTTTGAGTATTCCGTGAATACATTTAATCGTTTTGAGTGATTTACTCCGTGTCAGGAAAATATTAATCTTCGGGCCGGGAAAAATCTTACGTATTTTATTTATATCTATTGATTCTTAATTAATTTTTCAAATTTTATTTGATTTTCATAATATTTATGATTTTTGTGAATTTTTGTGAGATTTTATATTTTCTTGATTATTTTAATATTATTCTTGGGTTGTATGCGAGCCCGGGGCAAATCCGAAAAAATAAAAAATTTTCTATGGCCAGAAACTTTTGTACTGTTAAGACGGGGACGGGGGATCTTACTAAACCCGAAACCGGAAACAGTTTTTAAAATTTTTTTTATCGTGTTTTGTATTGTATTTGATTATCGGGTAATAAAAATTATAGTAAATAATTGTCCGTAGGGTAATAGTAGATAAAAATAAATATTATGCTGCTTAGTCAACTTTAGTGGTTATGACAACTTTATGACAGACTAATAGGAAACAAGCTTGGTGAGGAAGGCTTTGGATATCCACTATTGATTTAATCAAGAGTGGAGATTGGTCTCACAAAGTGGCTAGGACCATTTGTGACTATTGGATGGAAAGTATGAAGAGTAAATCTTGACCCTTCATTTTGGAGATACATCTAATGGCTAGGATTTCAAGGAGGAAAGATCCAATGACTTAGATTTAGTCTTATCATTTTAGGAGCTATAACCTAGAAGCTACATCAATATCAACCATTGATTTAATCAATGGCTAAGAATGCCCAAAATGGTGGCTAATGAACTTGGACACAACCCTAGAGAATAAGGGGGGTTCGGTTTTGTGAAGGCATAAGGCTATAGCAAAGTTTCAAGACACATTTCATTACTTTTCAAAAAAAAAGCTAAGCTAACAAAATATTTTCTCTCCTTTTCTTCTTCTCTAACTCACGGCCAAAGCACCCAAGACCACCTTCTACCACTCTATAATTTTAAACAACCACATATCTTGCATCCTTACCTTAACCTAAGACACTTTGTAGTTTGGTTCAAGTCCTAGATCATTCATCTTCAATGACTTTCTCCAAGATCAAGCTCTAGGGTTTTTAAGGTGAAGTTATGGAAACTTCACTCTTTATCTCTTTCATAACTTCACTCTTTATCTCTTTTTCATGTTCTAGGCCATGATTTGATCCATGGTCATTCTTATTCAAGCTTTAGATACTAATAAAATTGTGTTTGTTATATGTTTAAGAAACCTTTGGCGGTGAATCACTTGTTCAAGGAGCAAAACCAAGAGCTTTGGAGGCTTCTCCAAGAGGTAAGAGGGAGATCCATCTCACCAACCAAGTATAGTGGGGAGAGATGAAATTGTATTTGACGGATGGTGAATCCATGTGAGGATTCATATCCATGGTTATGTAATTTATTTTGTAGGTGTTTATGTGCTTTAAATTATTTATTTGTATTTGCATGCTTTAGGTGATTTTTATTGCTTTAAGGTATGCTTGATTATATGATATGATGAATATGTATATGTATGCCATGACTTGATGATGGAAAGGAAAACAATTTTTGGTTCCAAAGACCATGAGGATTTTAGCCTCAACACCTCAAAATAGGTGTTTCCAAGTTAATATTTTCATGAATGATAAAATTAGATGCTTAGGAAGGAAAGGAAAAGGAAAAATATGATGGTTTTAAAAGGCCAAGTGCTCACGGTTTTGAAGACTTGAAAATGAGGAAATTTTGTATGAAATTATGATTTAGAAATTGAAAAGAATTAATTTTATAAAGAATGAGAACAAGAATTTTAGAAATGGAAACAAAGTGTTTTGTCACTTGAAAAATATAAATTTCGATTATGAAAGGAAAAGAGAGGTTGAAAGTGTTTGAACCTCAACTTAATTTCGAAGAGGATTAATTTTTGGAATTGAATTAGAATTATAAAGAATACATTGGTGATTTAAAATTCACTAACGTATAGCTCACTCATTAGGTTTTTGAGCGCGTTAGGAAATTTTAAAGTTAGAAAATATGGAAGAGCAAAGCAGGAAGTGGTATGAATTTGAGAAAGGTTGAAATGGAATTTAGAAGGTTGAGAAATATTTTACGTAGTGGAAAAACGATGGAAAATACTTTTCGTAACTTAAAAACGTGATTTTTAAGCTACGCAATTGTAAAAATGATGAAAAATTACTACTCGATTTAAAAAATATTTAAATATTTGTACGCGATTTGGAAAGCGTTTAAATATTTCTACGAGATTGAGAAAATGTTGAAAAATCAATACGTGATTTGAAAACGTGACAAATTGTTGCGCAATTAAGAAAATGCGATAATATGGTTTCGTAATTGAAAATACAGTAAAAATACTGTTGGGCTAGTGTGTGGACCCTGAATATGAGATTATGAGGTTGAACTGAGAACGAGCCAGTGTGTGGACCTTGAATGTGAAATTATGAATTTGAACTGAGAATGGTGCATTGTACATGCATTGGAAAGGTCCGATAGACTGGATAAGGCTAATTGCCTAGGAGAGAATACACCTCTTGAGTAGGTGTGATATGCGTAGTGTAAGTCACTCATTGACCTTGGGGGCATCAGGGTATGGGTCGCCTACAATGAGCAATTGGTAGCTCTTCTGTACCGTGGGTTAGACCGATGCACCGCACCGATGATCCTGACCGAGACACTATTCTTAATCAAGACCTGATAAAGACTGTCGTGTATATACTAGATGTGCAAACACTTATGAGAATTGTGGCACATGATCTGAGGTATGTTGGTACAGACAGATCTTTTTGATCAATCTCTCCAACCTGAGTTTAGCTCTATGGAGTAGGAAATTGAGTCTATGTACACATGCATAATTATTGAGCATTGATATCAGTGTGATATTTGAATTGTTGAATATTTGGAAAATGTTGAAGGCATTTTCGTAATTATTATTGATGATAATTGAATTATTGAATATTTGGGTAATGTTGAGGGTATGATCGTAATTATGGTTTATTACATCTGTTGTGATGATAAATAATATTGAGGGCATGATTGTAATTATGGTATGATGTATCTGTATGATATAGTGTATGTGTTATCTCCATGCTACCATGTTGGTATTTGTGTAGGTGATCTCACCTCTTTGTATGCCTATTTTGTACTATATTTATATTTGTAAAGATGTTGAGCAAGGGATTGAACAAGAAGGCGAAGAGGAATAGATTCCTGTGGAGGAAGCTGAGTTTTGATCGGATGGCAGCCCGGTCAAGTTTCTTTGGGTACGTGCGACTAAAGTTCCACGGCAGAGCTGGCGCTTGGAGGCTTAGTCCTCATAAGGAGGGATTAATTTATCAGGGACTGTTGATGGTCAACATAAGTAGGATTTTTCATAGAGACACGTTCTTTTTTGTAACTATATATGTACATGTCGAATTTCTGATGTCGATTAGGCAGTATTGGGGTGGTAGGTATCACGTCCCAATGGAGATTAGTATTGTGTCATCTGCGCGGACACCTGTCTGTAGGACTTCGTGTCAAGTCGGATTCCAGCCTATTGAGGAATCTGAGGAGGACCCGTTTGAGGGTTCTGCTGTTTAGTAATACTTCGGCAGTATGCTAGTTTTAAATAATGTTCAAATACTTTGAAGACTATGTCCATATATAAATAATTTTGACAGTACTTTTGTAATGTATATGATGTAAATTATTTGTGATGATGTTGTAATATTTTTATTTTTCGCTAAGTTTATCTTATTGATATTAAGAAATTTTACAACTCGTATTTACATTACAAAGCATATTTTATAATGGAATGTGTAATTTGGTAATTAAGTAACATAAATGTGATACCCAAAGGTGGGTGTTACATTAGTTGGTATTAGAGCCCAAGTTAGAGTCTTTTGGATTTGTGGTTAGGTCTGTCTTGTTTAAGTTATGTGATTCTCTGTGATTAGTTTCCTTTTGGAAAATAATATTGTTTGAAAGATTGACCTTAACTCTTCTTTGTGTTGTCCAGTTTGATTTAGAAGCGAACGTAATGGCTGGACGAGGAAGAGGACGCGTTAATACTAAAGCAAGAGTGGGAAATGTTGGCGACAACAACCAAAACATAGCTGCAGCTGTAGCAGCAATGCAATAGATGGTTGATGTCGTTGTGCAGCAAAACCAAAGAGCAACTGAGGATGCTCAAAGTTTTTCGGAATTTCATAGAAACAATCCACCAAAGTTTCATGGAGAATTTGACCCAGAGAAAGCTGATCTATGGATCCAAGAACTAGAGAAGATATTTGAAGGTATGGGTTGTATCGATGAACGGAAGCTTACTTTTGCGACTTTTGTGCTGGTAGGAGATGGAGAAGACTGGTGGCAGGAGCCCGAAGATTGATTCAAGCTGAGAGAAGAGTTGTGACGTGGTAGCTCTTTAAGCAGAAATTTCTTGGGAAGTATTTCCCAACTAGTGTTCATCATGCCAAGGAAATGGAATTCCTTAGTTTGAGGCAAGGGGTGATGTCCATAAGTGAATATGCTACAAAATTCGAAACCTTGTCTAAGTTTTCGAGGTATTTTCAGATGCACTCGGACGAGGAATGGAAGTGCAGAAAATTTGAAGAGGGGTTAAAACTTGACATTAAGCGAGCAGTGGCAATCTTGGAAATTGACTAGTTTCCGGCATTGTTGGACAAATGTTGAAAGATTGTAGAAATTGATTATCAACGAGAGGCAAGGAATAGGAACTTTGGATAGACACAGTTCCAAAGAGGAAAGGGAAGCAGTGGCAACTGTTATCAGCAGAAACCGTATACCAAACCGACATGAGGTCAGACTCGGCAGCAATCTTTTAGGGGAAGTTCTGGGGGCAACAAGACAGGTCAAGCTGGAACTTCTACGCTTAAATGTTTTAAGTGTGGGAAGGATCATCTCACCAATGATTGTCAACATAAAGGAGTCATCTGTTATAGGTGCGGGAAGCATGGACATTTCTCCAGAGAATGTGATCAGTTGAAGGCGGAACCATCGGTGGGGAGCGTCCGTACTGCGAGACCACAGGCGGGTGGTCGTGTGTATACTATGAGCGGGGAAGAAGCCACAAAATCAGAGGACTTGATTATGGAGGAGTGTGCCATCGAAGGTAATCCTTTAACAGTGTTATATGATTCGGGAGCAACATATTCTTTCATTGCATGTGATTATGTGGGGCGTTTGGGATTGACTGTGACTACATTGCCTTATGATTTGAGTATTGCTACTCCTACTGATAAGCTTGTGATTACTACAAAAAGTATGTTTGAATTGTCTTGTCTGTGTTAGGGATAGAATCTTTTATGTGGATTTGATTTGTTTGCCTCTTTCCAAGATTAATGTAATCTTAGGAATGGATTGGTTGTCTTCTAACCATACTCTGATAGACTGTTCCAGTAAGACATTAGTATTTCCTAAGGCTAAGGATTCTAGATTCCTGATGGCTACTCAAGTGGAAGAGTGTTTGAAGGAAGGAGATCAGGGGTACTTATTGATATCTTCTTTGGAGGTTCAATGTGAAGATGTATTGAAAGATATTTTCGCAGTTAATGAATTTCCTGAAGTGTTTCCTGAAGATATACCTGGACTACTGCTAGAAAGAGAAATCGAGTTTGCTATTGATTTAGTACCTGGAGCTGGACCTATATCTATGACGCCTTATAGAATGTCGCCAGTAGAGTTGGCAAAGCTTAAGAAACAACTGGAGGATTTGTTGGCGAAACAATTCATGAGACCTAATGTGTCATCATGGGGAACTACAGTATTATTGGTAAAGAAAAAGGATGGGACTTCTCGTTTATGCGTAGATTATCGACAGCTGAACACGATTACGATTAAGAATAAATATCTACTCCCAAGAATTGATGATCTGATGGATCAATTGTGAGGAGTCGTAATATTTTCCAAGATTGATTTACGTTCTAGTTATCACCAGATTCGTGTGAAAGCGGAGGATATTCCCAAGACTGCATTTCAGACACATTATGGGCATTATGAGTATCAAGTGATGCCATTTGGTGTAACGAATGCACTTGCCATATTCATAGACTTCATGAACAGGATTTTTTGTTTGTACTTAGACAAGTTTGTTGTTGTCTTTATAGATGACATTTTGATTTATCCTTGAAGTCAGGAGGAACATGTTGAGCATCTTAGAGTGGTTCTCCAAATTTTGAAGGAGAATAAGTTGTATGCCAAGTTGTCAAAATGTGAATTTTGGTTAAGCGAAGTTCAATTTTTGGAACACATGATATCGAAGGAAAGAATTGACGTTGATGTTTCTAAGGTGGAGACGATTATTGAATGGGAAAGGCGGAAAACTGTATCAGAGATCTGTAGTTTTATCGGATTAGCCGATTACTATCAACGTTTTATTAAGGGGTTTTCCAAGATAACAAGACCTCTTACCTAACTTACACGAAAGAATCAACCATTTACATGGACTGATGCATGTGAAGAAAGTTTTTAGGAGTTGAAAAGCTGACTGACTACTTCACCAGTACTGATTCTACTTAATCTGAACGAACCTTTTAAAGTATATTGCGATGCTTCATATTAAGGATTAGGTTGTGTACTTATGCAGAACTACAAGGTGGTGGCTTATGCTTCAAGGTAGTTGAAAGTACATGAGAGGAATTATCTGACTTATGATTTGGAATTGGCAGCTATAGTGTTTGCGTTGAAAGTGTGGAGACATTTTCTCTATGGGGCAACGTTCACTGTTTTTAGTGATCGTAAAAGTTTGAGGTACTTGTTTGACCAAAAAGAGTTGAACATGAGACAAAGGCGTTGGCTAGAGTTTCTGAAGGATTATGACTTTCAGTTATAGTATCATACCGGAAAGACGAATGTCATAGCGGATGCTTTAAGTAGAAAGATGCTTAGTGCTTCTGTTATGATGATAAGGGAGAAAAAACTGATAGAAGAATTTCGAGATATGCGTTTGTCTGTGAAATTGATGCCGGGGAAGATGTTTTTAAACATGATCACTATTTTAAATAGTTTGATGGATAGAATATGAGAAAGACAGAACAGTGAGCAGTATTTGCAAGAAGCAAATGAAGTAAGGAGCCAAGGCGCAGAGGTAGAATTCAACGAAGGTGCTGATGGAATTCTAAAGTTTAAAGGACGGGTTTGTGTGCCTAATGATCAAGGACTTAGGAGATTGATTTTGGATGAAGCTCACAGGAGTAAGTTGAGTATGCATCCATGAGCCACAAAGATGTACCAAGATTTGAAGAAGTTATATTGGTGGCAAGGAATAAAGAAGGATGTCGCTGAATATGTATCATCTGTAACACCCTTTTGGAGGATGTCACACATAAAAGAAAATAAAAGAAATAGAAATAAAATCTACCCAAGTTGTGAAATATTTAACAAATATTATTACGGGTTGTAAAATAATTCCCGATAGATTTAAATATGATATAAAAAGATAATGCGGAAAATGCGAAATAAAAAAAAAAAACATCATCACTAATAATATACATATGGTTAGGTTATAAGTTGTACAAATAATTTACAACTAAGACTACAAATATTTAAACAAAAACAAGAAAAGAAAGCAATAAAAGAGTTAATATATACACGTACATACGTACGACGCGCCCAAAAACATCATGGTTATCTAATCCTCGATGGATCACTATCACCGAAAATGATCATCGGGGGATAAATATCCCGGATGCCTCGACACACGGCGATAACGGGATCGCGCAGTCGATACGATGCTTATCTCACTAGGCTCAGGGTTTTCAGCACCCCAATAACGCCTAATGGATAAGGGCAACTCTAAGTGCAGAAATAACGTCGTCGTCATGACAGGCTCATCATCAAAACGATGACGTAGGATCACGGTCACACGTCCTGCATATGTCACAGAGTCACGGTCTCCTCGTAGATGCCAAGCCAGAGCACCTCCATGAAATACCAGCTCTATGAATCCCAAAAATCCTGGCGTCGCCATCCCTCACAATCAATCCAGAGGATATGGATGATCGGATGGTTCTTGATCGTCAAACTGGTCGTCTGCTTGTCGATCTTCCTCCTCTTCAGGGTACACAATCTCAAGAGGCTGTTCCTCTTCCTCGAAGTCTTTACCGCGTAAAATAAATAAACAGAAAATACATATAACAAAGAGGTAAGACAACATAAAATCATCGCAACATGGTCAATAAAAAGACGGCATACAATATACATACAGTTCATGCGATATATAAAGCTTTAACAATTATAATAACAGATTTAAGAAAATTTAGATATCATTACAATGTATCACATCACAAATAAAACTTCACAGATAAAACAAGAAAGATAAGAATAAACAAATAAGATATAATAACCAAATATAATAACAATAACCGGATAAAATAAATAAATGAAATACGAGATAAAAATAAATAGATAATATGGAAACAAATAGACATAGAGATAAACAATATAACAAAATCCTACTCCATGGAGCTAAAGAAAAACACAAGTATCGAGAGAGGAATGATTCGCAAAATCTAATAGTACCACGGCTGCCCCACCAACTATTCCGCGGTCACACGTTGCGTCTATAGCCCCACGACACAGGAATCCATCAATCCAGGCGTGGTGTAGTTCACGGTCTCACGTTGTGTCACTACAGGCAAATGTACTACTAGATTCCACCAATCTCGATTAAATATAGTGTATGTTGAGTACCATAGTGCGCTATCGGTTTACCACGGCCCAGCGGAGCTACCAACTGTCCACATGTGGGATCCCGTACACTAAAGTCTCCAAGTTCATTAGAACAATGAACCACACTACGTTTATCGCATCGACACCACGATGTGATTCGTCTCGTCAACCAATCCACCAAATACATGGCACACATAACAAATAGATGGAAAGCCTGTACGGGTTCACATTTTCCCGACAGCAAATAATTCTCAAAAACCTGTACGGGTTCACATTTTCCCGACAGTAAATAGATTTTCAAAAGCCTGTACGGGTTCACCTTTTCCCGACAGCATATAGATTTTCAAAAGCCTGTACGGGTTCACTTTTTCCCGACAGCGAAAAATAAATATGATTACGGTCAATCGCGTAGAAATTTTATCGCATTTTTGAAATCTCGTCGTTTTTACAAACGTTTAAAAATCGGGTAAAGATATTTTTCTGTTTTTAAAATCGCGTAGCATTTTTAATACGTTTTCTCAATCGCGTAGGATTTTTAAATCATTTTCTTATTCGAATGCCTTTAAAATTACCGTTTAAACAGATAGAAATAATAATTTGTACATTTAAACTACG
Source organism: Ormosia emarginata (assembly GCA_029884605.1). Lineage (NCBI taxonomy): Eukaryota > Viridiplantae > Streptophyta > Magnoliopsida > Fabales > Fabaceae > Ormosia > Ormosia emarginata. The sequence goes on along the minus strand of JAQQTP010000075.1, from coordinate 1,681,893 downwards.
TAGAATAATTTTTCATACCGCATACTGTCATTAGGATATTTTGACTATCCTATAAGTTCATTTTTACTAAAAATTGACAGCATTTTGTTTATAGACTTATAATAATGGTTTTCTAAATTTTCCATAAAATTTTCTATTTACCTAATTTTTTTATCCATATCATTTAATTCTCTTTTGAAATCTCTAACATGCTTCAAAACCTAAAGTGAGCTATATGTTAGAAAATTTCTCAAAATTTCTGTATTTTACTTCCTAATGATAAAATCACTAGTTTTAATCCTTTAAACTTAATTCTACTCAATTGGTCTCTTCAAAAATCATTATAGAAAATTTCTTGTTAACTTGTATTATTTCTTTTTGATTGAAAAAGGTTTGAAATCAAGTTTTAGAAATCATAATTACCTATAGTGGCATGTTGGCCGAATTTTATAAAACTTTTTCATTTGATTTCTAAATCATGTCAAAGGTATTATCTTATCTAAATTCATTAAATCATGTTATAAAGTAATGATTTTGGAATCAAATAAATCTTTTAGGCATGTTGGCCCAAAATGTACTAAATCTTTACCATTTGATTTATAAATTCCTTTTCTTTGATTAAAACCATTTGAAACCTTCTTATTTCTCCTAATCAATTAAATTGCACTTAAGGAAAAATGAAGAGAACATTTTGGTCCTCACACTTTGGCATTGCCGTGAGCTAAGGAATGTGTTCTTTGGAACACTCATGCAAATTTACACATGTTATTCACATCCTAAACCTTATCATACAATTCTAACACATGCATTTATATCTCTAACACATGCAAAATATTTCTAACACATGCAAAATATTTCTAACACATAAAACCTAATTTAAAGCTTATAAACATACAATCAAAAGCTATTAGACATGCAAGATTATTACAATTACCAAATAAGAAAGCTACTAACACATAACACTTAAGCTACTAGCAACCACAAAAATTAACAAATACACATCAATAAACACACCACAACCGAATCCTTATGGATTCTACAAACAACCCATCTTCTTACCACCATCAAGGGATGATAAGAATTGTCTTCCTCTTACCTTAAATGAAGACAAAAAGCTTGCTTTCTCACCTCCTAGGTCACGGTTTCACTCCACCAAACACCTAAAAATCTCAAACAAAACCTACATGTTATTAACTATGAAAAAGAAGCTAAACCATGGAAAAATCATGGCTTAGAACTTTGAAAAAGAATAGAGAAAAGAAAAGCATGAAATTTTACCTTCTAGGTAAAACTTCCAAGGTTGGTTTCAAGCCCTAGATGGAAGAATTTGAAGAAACTTCCAACTACAAAGGTTCTTAAAATGGTGTTTAGGTTAAGGAAACTTGGTTAGAAAAATTTTTGGATGGTTGGATGGTGTAGTTTGTGTCTTGGCCGAATGGAAGGAAGAAAATGGACAACAATGGTGGCTAGGTTTTTGAAGAGAGAGAAGAGAGAAAAGTGATGAAGATGGAAGGTGATTTTTGGCTTTCTCTCTCAATGGCCGTAGCCTTCTAGGGTAAGGATGTGCATGGATTTGGCTTCATCCAAGCCATTGAACACATCAAAGGTCAAGATCAAATCTTGCTTAACAAGCTTTAATCCTATTGGTTGCTCATGGTGACTCACCTGGCTTAGTCACACTTTGTGTAATAAATGCTCACGAGTCGACTAGCCGAGTCACTGTTCTGAAAGTTCTACAACTTACGGTGATTAATTAAGCTACCGATCTAACAACTTTGCTAATTGTGGGTCCCGCAAAATATTTCCTGGGTCCATCATTCACTAAAACATACTTGACTAATAAAATAATATTATAATAATATAAAATTATTTTATTTGACAGTTAAATCCTAAAAATTAAAAGATTATTTTTAGTCTCATTCAGAATCGGGTTAAGTAAGATCCCCCAATTCTAAATATTAAAATAAGATTTCCCGGCCCGGAAAAATATTATTTTCCTGCCTCAGAGCAAATCACATAAAAAAGTCCATAAAAATTTACAGACAGTATTTTCGGGCATTAAATCAAGAAGAAAACAATTAAAAACAGACAAAAACAACGAAAACAGTACGTTCGGGACGTAACGGTCATTTTCTCATTTTTTCCCACAACGTAGGTAATCGTCCAAAACGTTCAAATAAAATATCCAGCAAGTATTATTTAGTCAGTATATCTTTCAGAAAAATTAATACAAGAGCTCGAGAAAAATTTTTATTTTATCTTGTCTCGAAACAAATTACGTAAAACGATCAAATAAAATTTGAACCTGTATTATCGTAATTGTTTTCATACGTAAATCGAGAACAGAAAAATAGGGACACAAATGGTCATTCATACAAAAGCATGAAAAAAGAAAAACAAGATACATTCGAGAATATTTTCTAAAAATTGGGGCGTTACAACTCTCCCCAACAAATAAAAATTTCGTCCTCGAAATTCGCTGTTCATTCAAACAAATGAGGATACTGATCCCTCATTTTATCTTCCAGCTCCCAGGTAGCCTCACCCGTCACATCATTCCATATGACTTTTACTAGCTCAATCATCTTTCCTCGAAGTTGCTTTACCTTTCTGTCCTCTATTATGACAGGTAAAGTTTTGTAAGTCAAATTCTCCTTCAATTGCACGTCATCTGGTTGTATCACATGTGTCGGATCTGGTACATACTTCCGTAACTGAGACACATGAAACACGTCATGCAAATTGGATAGAAAAGGCGGCAAAGCAATCTGATATGCTACAGGACCTATACGTCTGATAATCTGATATGGTCCAATGAATTTAGGAGTAAGCTTCTTCGACTTAATTACTCTTCCGACACTCGTTGTAGGAGTAACTCTTAGAAATACATGCTCACCCTCCTTAAACTCAACAGGTCGTCTTCGTTTATCCGCGTAACTCTTCTGTCTGCTTTGTGCCGTCCTTATCTTCTCTTGTATCATCTTGACTTTATCCGTAGTCTGTTGTACAAGTTCCGGTCCAACACCATACTTTCCCCATCTTGATACCAGCATAGCGGCGTTCGACATCGTCTTCCATACAATGCTTCATAAGGTGCCATTCCGATGCTTGCGTGAAAACTATTGTTGTAGGTGAATTCTATCAAAGATAAAAATTCATCCCAACTTCCCCGTTGTTCCAAAACACAAGCCCGTAATAAATCCTCCAAAGACTGTATAGTTCTCTCTGTCTGACCATCTGTCTGCGGATGATACGCTGAACTCAGTCGTAACTTAGTTCCCATAGCTTCTTGTAGACTTCGCCAAAATCTTGACGTAAACCTCGGATCTCTGTCAGAAACTATACATGTAGGCACTCCATGTAATCTGACAATCTCACCGATGTACAACTGGGTTAATCTTTCCAATGAATATTTAATATTGATTGGTAAGAAATGAACCGATTTCGTAAGTCTATCGACTATAACCCATATTGCATCATGACATCTTCTTGTCTTTGGCAAACCAGTAACGAAATCCATAGAAATGCTGTCCCATTTCCATTCTGGAATCGATAATGGTTGCAACATCCCAGCTGGCCTTTGGTGTTCAACTTTCGATTTTTGACAAACTAGGCAAGTTGACACGCATCTAACTACATCACCTTTCATTCCATGCCACCAGAATAACTTCTTCAAGTCTTGGTACATTTTTGTTATGCCTGGATGCATACTTAATAGACTAGTATGGGCATGTTCCACAATATATTGCCTCAGCTCTCGGTCACGAGGAATACGATTCTACCCCGAAACCTCGTAATTCCATCGTTCCTTCTTTGAACTCTACCGCCTCATTTTGCTTCATCTCGCTCCCTTATTCCTTGTAAAAATTTATCGGCATTTTGCTTTTCCCTTATATCTTCCATCGGCTCGCTTGAGATAGTAACCATATTCATACGGATCTTCCCGGTTTTAACTCAACAAATGACCACTCATCTCTAAACCGTTCGATGAGCTCCTTTTCTTTAATCATCGCCTGGCACCGATAACCTTTCTACTCAAGGCATCACCACGACATTCGCCTTACCAGGGGTGGTACAAAAGTTGAAAATCATAGTCGTTCGAAATTCCAACCATCTTCGCTGCCTCATATTCAGCTCCTTCTGGTCGTACAAATACTTCAAACTCTTGTGATCACTGAAGATGTTGAACGTTGCTCCATAGAGAAAATGTCTCCATATCTTCAAAGCAAAAACTACCGCAGCCAATTCCAAATCATGCGTAGGATAATTCTTTTCATGAACCTTCAATTGTCGAGAAGCATATGCCACCACGTTCCGGTCTTGCATCAACACGCATCCTAGTCCTTGATAAGAAGCGTCCACAATACACATCGAAAGATTTTATCGAATACGGTAGGATCAATACTTGGTGCGATTGTTAATCTCTTCTTCAACTCTTGAAAACTCGGCTTCACGCTCTTTCGTCCATTCAAAAGCTTGACTTTTCCTTGTCGATTGTGTAAGTGGTCCAAAGAATCTTGGAAAAACCTTCAATAAATCTCCGATAATAACCAAAGCAAGTCCAACAAAACTTCGAACTTCATTCATCGTCTTAGGTCTCTCCCACTTTGTAAAACAGCTCTCCACTTTCGATGGGTCCACCGCAATACCTTCTTTAGAAATTACGTGACCAAGAAACCGAACTTCTTCCAACCAGAACTCACACTTAGCCAACTTCGCATACAACCGCTTCTCCTCAAAATCAAGAACAACTTTCGGATGTTCAAGATGCTCTTCCTTCGAACTAGAATAGATCGAATGTCATCGATAAAGACAACGACAAATCTGTCTAGATATGGACGAAATATTCTCGTTCATATAATCCATAAATATGGCAGAGCATTCGTCACCCCGAATGGCATTACTTGATACTCATAATGTCCATAACGAGTTCGAAAAGCAGTCTTCGGCACGTCTTCCCCTCTTACACGAATCTGGTGATAACCTGGTCGCAAATCAATCTTGGAAAATATCACAGCTCCTCTTAATTGATCCATCAAATCGTCGATTCTTGGAAGCGGATATTTATTCTTGATAGTCACCTTGTTCAACTGCCGATAATCCACACAAAGTCGTGATGTTCCATCCTTCTTCTTGACCAAAAGTACTGGTGCACCCCATGGGGAAACGCTAGGTCGTACAAATTCTTTCTCCAACAGTTCCACCAATTGCTTTTTCAGCTCCTCCAACTCTACTGGCGACATACGGTATGGTGCAATTGAGATAGGACCTGTTCCCGGTACTAAATCAATTGAGAATTCGATCTCCCGCTCGGGCGGTAAACCAGTACATCGTCAGGAAAAACATCCGTAAAATCGTTGACAACAGGAATAGTATTCACATCCTTCTCATTCTTAACTTCTAGAGAAGACAATACCGGATATTCCTGCGCTCCATCTCTCAACAAAGACTTGACCTTAACAAAGGTTAAGAATCCGGACTCTTCTTCCTTAGGAAAAACTATAGTTTTCTTTGCACAATCAATAAGGATATGGTTAGAACATAACCAAATTCATCCCTAAGATTACATCTATCTCAATAAGAGGCAAACAAATCAAATTGACCAAAAACAAACGGCCATTCACAACAATAGGACAATCCAAACAGATCTTAGAAGTAACTACGGTTTAGCGGTTAGCGTAGATACACTCAACTTAACATTCGAGAAGACACGAGGCAACTTCGGTCTTTCCACACAATCATAGGCAATAAACGAGTGTGTAGCACCCGAGTCATACAATACGGTCGAAGGTTACCTCCAATTTCACCTTCTCCTTGAATAAGGTCATCGATTGGGAAACTTCAGATCCCATCATTGTGTACACTCGCCTCCGGATCTCTCGTTGAGTATTTCCAGATTTTTGCCGATTAGTTTTAACATGACGAACGTTGGGTTTCTTCTCTCGGTCGAGTACAATCCTTTGACATATGCCCAGTCGTCCACACTTAAAACAGACAGTTCCCCTGATTGTACAGTCTGGAGATAGATGGCCCTTCTTACCGCACTTAAAACACGTCGGTGTAAACACCACTCTCTGTCCTGCTCCACCACTAGGTACACTTCCCCCAACTGGCGGTCGCTGAGTCTGACTTCCTTGTGGTCTAGCATACGGCTTACGCAAAAACCGATTTGTATTGCTACTTCCACCTTTTTGAAACCTTGTCGGCCCAAAGTTCCGACTCCTTTGATCTCGCGACGGTTCAAGCTCCTCAAGCCGTGCACATGCGTCAACCAAAGCATGAAATTGATTCATTCTCAGAGATATCACTCCCCGCTTCAATTCTACTCTCAATCCAGACTCAAACTTCCGACATTTCCATACCTCATCTTGTTGATTTTGAGCATAATCTGAAAATTGAGACAAACTTTCAAATTTTGTAGCGTACTCATTCACTGTCATGTTTCCTGTCGCAATCCAAGAAATTCCATCTCCTTGGCATGCCTAGCACTTGCAGGAAAATACTTATCCAGAAAAGTATTAGAAAATACTTCCCAGGTGATCTCAGTCCCTTCAGCTTGCAACATTCGGCGGACTCCTCTCCACCAATGTTCTGCATCTCCTCTTAGCATGAAAACAGCATAAGTCACTTTCTTTTCATCTGTACATCTCATCCCCTCAAAGATTCTTTCTAAATCTTGCATCCACTGACTTGCTTTCTCCGGATCCACCTCGCCTCTAAATTGTGGCGGATTATGGCGCCTAAATTCAGATAAATTTAGGGCATCAGCTGTAGCATCTTGCTTGTTGGGTTGCTCTTAAATTTTCTTGAGTAATCACTTCAGCCATTTGCCGCATAGCTTCGGCAGCAACCAACATCGGGTCCTCATCACGATTTACGTTAGCACGTCCTCTACCTCTACCAGCCATCTTCTTTCTTCAATCATAACAAAACAAAGTTAGATACATCCTTCTAGATATTTCCGAAAGGATATAAATCACAAAGATCGCAGAGAATCACACAGCACAAACAAAAACAGACCCAACCACAACCCCAAAAGACTCTAACTTGGGCTCTGATACCAACTAATGTAACACCCCTTTGGAGGATGTCACACATAAAAGAAAATAAAAGAAATAGAAATAAAATCTACCCAAGTTGTGAAATATTTAACAAATATTATTACGGGTTGTAAAATAATTCCCGATAGTATTTAAATATGATATAAAAAGATAATGCGGAAAATGCGAAATAAAAAAAAAACATCATCACTAATAATATACATATGGTTAGGTTATAAGTTGTACAAATAATTTACAACTAAGACTACAAATATTTAAACAAAAACAGTAAAGAAAGCAATAAAAGAGTTAATATATACACAGACATACGCTGACGCGCCCAAAAAACATCATGGTTATCTAATCCTCTGATGGATCACTATCAGCCTGAAAATGATCATCAGGGGATAAATATCCCGGATGCCTCGACACACGGCGATAACGGGATCGCGCAGTCGATACGATGCTTATCTCACTAGGCTCAGGGTTTTCAGCACCCCAATAACGCCTAATGGATAAGGGCAACTCTAAGTGCAGAAATAACGTCGTCGTCATGACAGGCTCATCATCAAAACGATGACGTAGGATCACGGTCACACGTCCTGCATATGTCACAGAGTCACGGTCTCCTCGTAGATGCCAAGCCAGAGCACCTCCATGAAATACCAGCTCTATGAATCCCAAAAATCCTGGCGTCGCCATCCTCACAATCAATCCAGAGGATATGGATGATCGGATGGTTCTTGATCGTCAACCGGTCGTCTGCTTGCCGATCTTCCTCCTCTTCAGGGTACACAATCTCAAGAGGCTGTTCCTCTTCCTCAAGTCTTTACCGCGTAAAATAAATAAACAGAAAATACATATAACAAAGAGGTAAGACAACATAAAATCATCGCAACATGGTCAATAAAAAGACGACATACAATATACATACAGTTCATGCGATATATAAAGCTTTAACAATTATAATAACAGATTTAAGAAAATTTAGATATCATTACAATGTATCACATCACAAATAAAACTTCACAGATAAAACAAGAAAGATAAGAATAAACAAATAAGATATAATAACCAAATATAATAACAATAACCGATAAAATAAATAAATGAAATACGTATAAAAATAAATAGATAATATGGAAACAAATAGACATAGAGATAAACAATATAACAAAATCCTACTCCATGGAGCTAAAGAAAAACACAAGTATCGAGAGAGAATGATTCGCAAAATCTAATAGTACCACGGCTGCCCCACCAACTATTCCGCGGTCACACGTTGCGTCTATAGCCCCACGACACAGGAATCCATCAATCCGGCGTGGTGTAGTTCACGGTCTCACGTTGTGTCACTACAGGGCAAATGTACTACTAGATTCCACCAATCTCGATTAAATATAGTGTATGTTGAGTACCATAGTGCGCTATCGGTTTCCCACGCCCCACGGAGCTACCAACTGTCCACATGTGGGATCCCGTACACTAAAGTCTCCAAGTTCATTAGAACAATGAACCACACTACGTTTATCGCATCGACACCACGATGTGATTCGTCTCGTCAACCAATCCACCAAATACATGGCACACATAAAAAAATAGATGGAAAGCCTGATACGGGTTCACATTTTCCCGACAACAAATAATTCTCAAAAACCCATGCGGGTTCACATTTTCCCGACAAGAAATAGATTTTCAAAAGCACATGCGTACGGTTCACCTTTTCCCGACAAAGATATAGATTTTCAAAAGCTCAGACGGGTTCACATTTTCCCGACAAAAAAATAAATATGATTACGGTCAATCGCGTAGAAATTTTATCGCATTTTTGAAATCTCGTCGTTTTTACAAACGTTTAAAAATCGGGTAAAGATATTTTTCTGTTTTTAAAATCGCGTAGCATTTTAATACGTTTTCTCAATCGCGTAGGATTTTTAAATCATTTTCTTATTCGAATGCCTTTAAAATTACCGTTTAAACAGATAGAAATAATAATTTGTACATTTAAACTACGTAGAATAATTTTTCATACCGCATACTGTCATTAGGATATTTTGACTATCCTATAAGTTCATTTTTACTAAAAATTGACAGCATTTTGTTTATAGACTTATAATAATGGTTTTCTAAATTTTCCATAAAATTTTCTATTTACCTAATTTTTTTATCCATATCATTTAATTCTCTTTTGAAATCTCTAACATGCTTCAAAACCTAAAGTGAGCTATATGTTAGAAAATTTCTCAAAATTTCTGTATTTTACTTCCTAATGATAAAATCACTAGTTTTAATCCTTTAAACTTAATTCTACTCAATTGGTCTCTTCAAAAATCATTATAGAAAATTTCTTGTTAACTTGTATTATTTCTTTTTGATTGAAAAAGGTTTGAAATCAAGTTTTAGAAATCATAATTACCTATAGTGGCATGTTGGCCGAATTTTATAAAACTTTTTCATTTGATTTCTAAATCATGTCAAAGGTATTATCTTATCTAAATTCATTAAATCATGTTATAAAGTAATGATTTTGGAATCAAATAAATCTTTTAGGCATGTTGGCCCAAAATGTACTAAATCTTTACCATTTGATTTATAAATTCCTTTTCTTTGATTAAAACCATTTGAAACCTTCTTATTTCTCCTAATCAATTAAATTGCACTTAAGGAAAAATGAAGAGAACATTTTGGTCCTCACACTTTGGCATTGCCGTGAGCTAAGGAATGTGTTCTTTGGAACACTCATGCAAATTTACACATGTTATTCACATCCTAAACCTTATCATACAATTCTAACACATGCATTTATATCTCTAACACATGCAAAATATTTCTAACACATGCAAAATATTTCTAACACATAAAACCTAATTTAAAGCTTATAAACATACAATCAAAAGCTATTAGACATGCAAGATTATTACAATTACCAAATAAGAAAGCTACTAACACATAACACTTAAGCTACTAGCAACCACAAAAATTAACAAATACACATCAATAAACACACCACAACCGAATCCTTATGGATTCTACAAACAACCCATCTTCTTACCACCATCAAGGGATGATAAGAATTGTCTTCCTCTTACCTTAAATGAAGACAAAAAGCTTGCTTTCTCACCTCCTAGGTCACGGTTTTCACTCCACCAAACACCTAAAAATCTCAAACAAAACCTACATGTTATTAACTATGAAAAAGAAGCTAAACCATGGAAAAATCATGGCTTAGAACTTTGAAAAAGAATAGAGAAAAGAAAAGCATGAAATTTTACCTTCTAGGTAAAACTTCCAAGGTTGGTTTCCAAGCCCTAGATGGAAGAATTTGAAGAAACTTCCAACTACAAAGGTTCTTAAAATGGTGTTTAGGTTAAGGAAACTTGGTTAGAAAAATTTTTGGATGGTTGGATGGTGTAGTTTGTGTCTTGGCCGAATGGAAGGAAGAAAATGGACAACAATGGTGGCTAGGTTTTTGAAGAGAGAGAAGAGAGAAAAGTGATGAAGATGGAAGGTGATTTTTGGCTTTCTCTCTCCAATGGCCGTAGCCTTCTAGGGTAAGGATGTGCATGGATTTGGCTTCATCCAAGCCATTGAACACATCAAAGGTCAAGATCAAATCTTGCTTAACAAGCTTTAATCCTATTGGTTGCTCATGGTGACTCACCTGGCTTAGTCACACTGTGTAATAAATGCTCTGCTGAGTCAGCCTGTTCTGGAAAGTTCTACAGCTTACGGTGATTAATTAAGCTACCGATCTAACCGCTTTGCTAATTGTGGGTCCCGCAAAATATTTTCGGGTTCATTGTCACTAAAACATACTTGACTAATAAAATAATATTATAATAATATAAAATTATTTTATTTGACGTTAAATCCTAAAAATTAAAAGATTATTTTTAGTCTCATTCAGAATCGGGTTAAGTAAGATCCCCCAATTCTAAATATTAAAATAAGATTTCCCCGGCCCGAAAAAATATTATTTTCCGCCTCGAGCAAATCACATAAAAAGTCCATAAAAATTTACGACAGTATTTTCGGGCATTAAATCAAGAAGAAAACAATTAAAAACAAACAAAAACAGCGAAAACAGTACGTTCGGGATGTAACGGTCATTTTCCTATTTTTTCCCACAACGTAGGTAATCGTCCAAAACGTTCAAATAAAATATCCAGCAGTATTATTTGGCTGTATATCTTTCAGAAAAATTAATACAAATGAGTTCGGAAAAATTTTTATTTTATCGTCTCGAAACAAATTACGTAAAACGATCAAATAAAATTTGAACTGTATTATCGTAATTGTTTTCATACATAAATCGAGAACAGAAAAATAGGGACACAGCGGTCATTCATACAAAAGCATGAAAAACAGAAAACAGTACATTCAGAATATTTTCTAAAAATTGGGGCGTTACATCATCCTGTTTAGTTTGTCAGAAGCCTAAGGTGGAACATCAAAGACCTTCGGGAATGTTGCAACCTTAGCCTATTCCTAAATAGAAATAGGATGATATAGCAATGGATTTCGTAACAGGACTACCGAAGACTCGGAAAGGTTATAATTCTATCTGGGTAATTGTTGATCAGCTTACAAAGTTGGTGCACTTTCTGTCAATTAATATTAAGTACTCAATGGAAAAGTTGGCCCAAGTATACATCAATGAAATTGTTAGACTTCATGGTGTACCATCTAGTATTATTTTGGATCGAGATCCGAGATTTATGTCAAGGTTTTTGGAATAGTTTACAAGAAGTGATGGGAACAAAGCTACGTTTAAGTTCTGCTTACCATCCACAAATAGATGGTCAGTCAGAAAGAACGATTTAGTCATTAGAGGACTTGTTGAGAGCTTGTGTTCTAGAACAAACTGGAGGTTGGGATGAATTCTTACCATTGATAGAGTTCACGTACAACAACAATTTTCATTCGAGCAAAGGAATGACACCCTATGAGGCATTATATAGGAGATGATACAGAACACCGTTATATTGGTATCATGATGGTGAAAGTGCTATTGTAGGACTAGAATTTGTACAACAGACTACGGAAAAAGTGAAGATGATTCAAGATAAAATGAGGACAACTCAGACTCGGCAAAAGAGTTATGCTGATAAAAGAAGAAGACCGCTTGAGTTTGAGGAAGATGACCATGTATTTCTGCGAGTGACACCTATAACTGGGGTTGGACGAGTGCTTAAGTCTAAAAAGCTCACTCCAAAGTTTATTGGGCCATTATCAGATTTTACGTCGGATAGGTCCGGTGCCTTATCAAATTGTATTACCACCTTTTCTATCAAATCTTCACAATGTATTTCACGTATCACAATTACGGAAGTATATTTCTGATCCTACCCATGTTATTGAATCAGACACAATACAACTAAAGGAGAACTTAACCTATGAAACGTTTCCAGTTAAGATTGAGGATTGAAGAACAAAGCAACTTCGAGGTAAGGAGATTTTATTGGTTAAAGTAGTTTGGAACGACGTAAGTGGAGAAGCGACATGGGAACTGGAAGATAAGATAAAAGAACAATATCTATATTTATTTTGAGGGTGTGAAATCAAGTTTCGAGGACATAACTTCTTTTTAGAGGGGGAGAGTTGTAACACCCCAAATTTTCTAGCTATTTGACAGTAATAACAGAATTCTACTGTTTAGTGATTTTTGTGTACTGTAAAATTATTTTGAGTATTCCGTGAATACATTTGATCATTTTGTGTGATTTACTCTATGTCAGGAAAATAATAATTTTCGGGCTGGGGAAAATCTTACGTATTTTATTTATATATGTTAATTCTTAATTAATTTTTCAAATCTGATTTGATTTTCAAGAATTTCATAATATTTATGATTTTTGTGAATTTTTGTGAGATTTTATATTTTCTTGACTATTTTAATATTATTCTTAGGCTGTATGCGAGCCCAGGGCAGATCCGAAAAAATAAAAAAAAATTATGGCCAGAAAATTTTGTACTATTGAGACGGGGACGGGGGATCTTACTAAACCCGAAACCGGAAACAATTTTAAAATTTTCTTTTATCGTGTTTTGTATTGTATTTAATTATTGGGTATTAAAAACTATAGTAAATAATTGTCCGTAGGGTAATAGCAGATAAAAACAAATATTATGCTGCTTAGTCAACTTTAGTGGTTATGACAACTTTATGACGAACCAATAGGAAACAAGCTTGGTGAGGAAGGCTTCGGATATCCACCATTGATTTAATCAAGGGTGGAGATTGGTCTCACAAAGTGGCTATGACTATTTGTGACTATTGGATGGAAAGTATGAAGAGTAAATCTTGACCCTTCATTTTGAAGATACATCTAATGGCTAGGATTTCAAGGAGGAAAGATCCAATGGCTTAGATTTAGTCTTATCATTTTAGGAGCTATAACCTAGAAGCTACATCAATATCAACCATTGATTTAATCAATGGCTAACAATACCCAAAATGGTGGCTAATGAACTTGGACACAACCCTAGAGATCGAGGGTGGTTCGGTTTTATGAAGGCATAAGGCTATAGCAAAGTTTCAAGACACATTTTATTACTTTTCAAAAAAAAAAGCTAAGCTCACAAAATATTTTCTCTCCTTTTCTTCTTCTCTAGCTCACGGCCAAAGCACCCAAGACCACCTTCCACCACTCTATAATTTTAAACAACCACATATCTTGCATCCTTATCTTAACCTAAGACACTTTGTAGTTTGGTTCAAGTCCTAAATCATTCATCTTCAAGGACTTTCTCCAAGATTAAGCTCTAGGGTTTTTAAGGTGAAGTTATGGAAACTTCACTCTTTATCTCTTTTTCATGTTCTAGGCCATGATTTGATCCATGGTCATTCTTATTCAAGCTTTAGATACTAATAAAATTGTGTTTGTTGTATGTTTAAGAAACCTTTGGTGGTGAATCACTTGTTCAAGGAGCAAAACCAAGAGTTTTGGAGGTTTCTCCAAGAGGTAAGAGGATATCCATCTCACCAACCAAGTATGGTGGTGAGAGATGAAATTGTATTTGACGGATGGTGAATCCATGTGAGGATTCATATCCGTGGTTATGTAATTTATTTGTAGGTGTTTATGTGCTTTAAATTATTTATTTGTGTTTGCATGCTTTAGGTGATTTTTATTGCTTTAAGGTATGTTTAATTATATGATACGATGAATATGTATATGTATGTCATAATTTGATGATGGAAAGGAAAACAATTTTTTGTTCCAAAGATCATGAGGATTTCAGCCTCAACACCTCAAAATAGGTGTTTCTAAGTTAAGATTTTCATGAATGATAAAATTGGATGCTTAGGAAGGAAAGGAAAAGGAAAAATGTGATGGTTTTAAAAGGCCAAGTACTCATGGTTTTGAAGACTTGAAAATGAGGAAATTTTGTATGAAATTATGATTTAGAAATTGAAAGGAATTATTTTTATAAAGAATGAGAATAAGAATTTTAGAAATGGAAACAAAGTGTTTTGTCATTTGAAAAATAGAAATTTCGGTTATGAAAGGAAAAGAGAGGTTGAAAGTGTTTGAACCTCAACTTAATTTTGAAGAGGATTAATTTTTGGAATTGAATTAGAATTATGAAGAATACATTGGGGATTTAAAATTCACTAACGTATAGCTTACTCATTGGATTTTTTAGTGCGTTAGGAAATTTTAAAGTCAGAAAATATGGAAGAGCAAAGCAAGAAGTGGTATGAATTTGAGAAAGGTTGAAATGGAATTTAGAAGGTTGAGAAATATTTTACGTAGTGGAAAAATGATGGAAAATGCTTTTTGTAACTTAAAAACGTGATTTTTAAGCTACGCGATTGCAAAATCGATGAAAAATCACTACGCAATTTGAAAAACGTTTAAATATTTTTACGCGATTTGGAAAGCGTTTAAATATTTTTACGAGATTGAGAAAACGTTGAAAAATCAATATGTGATTTGAAAATGCGACAAAACTATTACGTGATTGAGAAAACGCGATAATATGGTTTCGCAATTGAAAATATAGTAAAAATACTGTTGGGCTAGTGTGTGGACCCTGAATATGAGATTATGAGATTGAACTGAGAACGGGCCAACGTGTGGACCCTGAATGTGAAATTATGAAGTTGAACTGAGAATAGTGCATTGTACATGCATTGGAAAGGTCCGATGGACTGGATAAGACTAATTGCCTAGGAGAGAATGCACCTCTTAAGTGGGTACAATATGCGTAGTGTAAGTCACTCGTTGACCCTGGGTGCATCGGGGTGCGGGTTACCTACAGTAGGCAGTTGGTAGCTCTTCTGTACTGTGAGTTAGACCGATGCAACGTACCAATGATCCTGACCAAGACTCTATTCTTAATCAAGACCTGATAAAGACTGTCGTGTATATGCTAGATGTGCAAACACTTATGAGAATTGTGGTACGTGGTCTGAGGCATGTTGGTACACACAGATCTTTTCGATCAATCTCTCCGACCTGAGTTTAGCTCCATGGAGTAGAAAATTGAGTCTATGTGCACATGTATAATTATTGAGCATTGATATCAGTGTGATATTTGAACTATTGAATATTTGGAAAATGTTGAGGGCATTATCATAATTATTATTTATGATAAATGAATTGTTGAATATTTGAGTAATATTGAGGGCATGATCGTAATTATGATTTATTACATCTATTGTGATTATAAATAATGTTGAGGGCATGATTGTAAGTATGGTATGATGTATCTGTATGATATAGTGTACGTGTTATCTCCATGCTACCATGTTGGTATTGGTGTAGGTGATCTCACCTCTTTGTATGCTACTGTATTTATATTTGTAAAGACGCTGAGCAAGGGATTGAACAAGAAGGCGAAGAGGAACAGATTCCTATGGAGGAAGCTGAGTTTTGATCGGATGGCAACCCGGTCAAGTTTCTTTGGGTACGTGCGACTAAAGTTCCACGGCGGAGCTGACGCTTGGAGGCTTAGTCCCAATAAGGAGGGACTAATTTACCAGGGACTATTGATGGTCAACATGAGCAGGATTTTTCATGGAAACACGTTCTTTTCTGTAACTATATATGTAAATATCAAATTTCTACTGTCGATTAGGCAGTATTGGGGCGGTAGGTATCATGTCCTAACGGAGATTAGTATTATGTCGTCTGTACGGACACCTGTCCATAGGACTTCGCATCACGTCGGATTCCAACTTGTTGAGAAATCTAAGGAGGACCCGTCTGAGGGTTTTGTTGTTTAGTAATACTTGGGCAGTATGCTAGTTTTAAATAATGTTCAAATACTTTGAGGACTATGTCTGTATATAAATAATTTTGATAGTACTTTTGTAATGTATATGATGTAAATTATTTGTGATGATGTTGTAATATTTTTATTTTTTCTAAGTTTATCTTATTGATATTAAGAAATTTTACAACTCGTATTACATTACAAAGCATATTTTATAATGGAAGGGGTAATTTGATAATTAAGTAACATAAATGTGATACCCTACGGTTAGTGTTACACTTTCTTTTTCTCTGAACGTGTTTACTATTGTTTTTTCTGAAAGTTTTATTCGAATAATCCTATGGTTATTCAAATAAACACAATCAGCTGCTCAAAAATTGAGTTGTGTATCAGTGTTATTCGAATAAACCCTATTTTATTCGAATAAACTCAGTCCAGCAACCACAACCTATGTGTTTTTTATATCTGTACTATTCAAATAAATTGTCATCTAAATTAGTTTTGGTTTTTGCATTATTCGAATAAACTCTATGTTATTCGAATAAGTATGATGCTTGTGCTTTATGTTGTCATAGAGTTATTTGAATAACCTCTGACAAAAATGCCATGAGCTTTGGTCTTCGCGCAAGTTTATTTGAATAATGCCCTTGCTATTCGAATAAACTCGGGTTCTCTATTTAAGCCCATACTACACCTCTCCTACCCACATTTTCATTTTCCCTCTCACTCTCTGTCTCTTCATTCTTTCTAAACCTCAACTCCCTTTATGCTCCACCATTGTTCTTCCTCCTCTCTCTCTTTGTGTCTCCACCATTGTTCTCCATCATTTCCTTCACCCACACCTTTCCCTTCACCATGGTCTCCTCTTCCTCCAGGGCAAAATGACCTCATAGGAAGACAACCCCCTGCAACAACCCCTTATACATGTGCAAGCTTTCCTCCAACCAGGAGCAACGTGGTTGCTTCATTACTCATATCTGGAAGCGCAACCTTGTGCAACCCAAGTACATTGATCTACCTTTCTTTTAGCGAGATGAAATTTTTGTTTTTCTGAACCCCCTGCACAATCAAGGCATTCTCCAACTCTCCTCTTACTAGGCAATTCTCCACCCTGCATTGGTGAAGATGTTTTACTGCAACTTGGCGATTGATGGTCATGACCTCCACTCTGAAGTCTATTGATGATCACATATTTTATACATTAATAAATTCTCATTTTTAGTCATTTACACTCTCCATGTACTTAACTGATTAAGCTTGGTTATGTTTTGTAAGTTTGGACTCAAATTGGACTTAATTGATTTTTTCAGCATTATTTAGGTCTTACACTATTTCTGTATTTCTGTCATATCTTGAGTTTTAGATGTGTAAAAATTATGTATCTTACCTTTTAGGAAAGATAAGAGAGAGCTCTACAACTTTCATGAGAGCTCCAGGTAAAATTCAGACATCTAGTGAAGCTAAATGGGCTTGGAAGTCAGAGCACGGGTTTTGTGATTGGAACCTGAATAGTGTGCAATAATCAGAGCATAAGTCGGGCTGTAGGAACTTTCTTGGGCTGAAATTTTGAGACTTAAACATTAAGACCCATATCTACAACTTTCATGAAGAACACAAAACTCAAATCGGACAGTTTGGAGGTGATATTGGGTGTGGAAGTCAAAACAGAGGTACTGAAACTGGGCCTGAACAGTCTGCAGTAATTGGGTTATATCTCGAGATATAGGTGATGAAATGAGCTAACATTTGGACATCTGAAAGTTAAGACCCAAATCTACAACTTTCATGAAGATGACTTTTCTATTTGATGACGGAATCCATGAGTTAAGCAATGAATGATTTTGGAGACAAAGAATCTCAATAATTTTCCACTCACCAACTCACCATTTGGCATTTTTCATTCATTCACCCACTCATCCACCTACTCTTAATCAGCCCCCTTGTCATTTTGTATCCCTAATCCTCTATAAAAGGCACCATTGGCTGATTATTTGGTGCTCTTGGTGTTAGGCTTAGTTTTTAGAAGTTATGGTTATGCTTGTTTATTGTTTTCCTTTGTTGTAATTTTCTCTTGCTCTAAATTGAAGCTATGTTCATCTTTATCTTCTTCTCTCTTTCTTTCTTCTTGTCTATGAATAACTAAATTTTCATCTTGCTTGGGTGAAAGAGTGAAGCTCTTGGTAATGAAATAAGGTTAGATTATTCTATTTCTTGTGCTTAAATGATATATTATCAAATGGACATTATATGTGTTGTATTTTATTTCCAATCAATTTAGAAACCTTCTTTGTATAATAGAGATCTTGATTTATTGTAGATAATAGGATTGGCATAGTGAATGCTTGAACTCATTTATAAATGTTAGTAGATAATTAAAGGAAACATAATATGATTACATATATAATTGAATTTTGAATGTTATATTTTCCGATTAGAACCTCTGTTGTGTGTGGATTTCCATTGAGTTATAAAGAGAAATAATATTGCCTTTAATTTATTACCAAGAGTGGATCTCTTAACCCAAGTAAGTTCTTAAATTTATTTGTGAACATCTTTTATTACTTTTGGTGTTGTGGCAAATCCTTTTCTTATCTCAATTAATTTTTCTTCATCAATTCCCTGTGGATCGACCTCGGACTCTCGAGAAATTTATTACTTGAGACAACTTGTACTTGGGTTTGCATCCTTAAATCCCGCAATCAAGTTTTTGGCGCCGTTGCCAGGGACTTGATTAGAAGTTTTAATTTATTGAGGTTCTTTTTCTTTAATAAAATCTATTCTCTCTTCTCCCTCACTAGAGCAAAAGATCAGCTTGCCGATCCTTCGGTTTCTTTACTAACTCTCTAAATTTCTAACTATCTAACTTACTAACCTACTAACTTGCTAACATACTAACTTTCTAACTTTTAATTTATGTCATTTATTTTTTGCTTACTAATTTTTTAATTTCTGTTATTTATTATTACTTTTTAACATACGAAATAATCTTTCTTCTTCTATTCTCTTTTGGCTCTGGTGGGGTTCTCCTTTCTCTCCGATTTTTATATTTTAAATTTATTTTCTGCAATTTACTTTGTACAATTTATTTTTTGCAATTTACTTTCTGTAATTTACTTTTTGCAATTTATTTTCTCGTATTTTCCTTTCTGCACTTTCTAACTTACTAATTATTAACTCTCTAATTATCTAACTTTTTAATTTATCTCATTTATCTAACTTTTTACTTGTTAATATTTATTGAGTGGTTAGTTTATACCACATCCTTGCTAATATTTAATGGCTGGTGTAAACTGTCGACTTGTACATTATTTTTTCTATTTTAAGTCATTTATTTATGCTTAATTGGTATCGTGATTTAAATTCTGGTTGTTTAGTTAAAATTAATCCTAGTACTTTATATATTGATTTGTTTGAATCACAATTACACACAATTGACACAGTGACTAAAAATGAAAGTTTACATGATGAACATGAAAATCAACTGTTGCGAACCATGTGTGAATATTTGCAACCACTTCGAAATTCTAGTCCATCATGTTTTATCTTTCCACTCAACACTAACAATTTTAGATTTAAGCCAGGTATGATTTCTTTACTTCCTAATTTTTATGGTTTAGAATCTGAAAGTCCATATTTACATCTAAAAGAATTTGAGGTAGTATGTATTGCTTTCAATAACCAAAATTGCACTGAAGAGATTGTTAAGCTTAAATTATTTCCTTTTTCTTTAAAAGATAAAGCAAAATCTTGGCTTAACACTTTGAAACCAAGATCAATTGGCACATGGCAAGAAATGCAAGGTGAGTTCTTGAAGAAATTTTTTCCAACACATAAAACCAATGCTATGAAAAGACAAATCCAAAATTTTTTCCAAAATTCAAATGAAGCATATTTTCAATGTTGGGAACGGTTTAAAGATTTGTTAAATTCTTGCCCACATCATGGTTTTGAAAAATGGCACACTATAAGCTTCTTTTATGAAGGTTTAACACCTGAAACAAAACAATTTGTGGAAACAATGTGCAATGGTGAGTTTCTTGATAAAGAACCTGATGAAGCTTTAGACTATTTAAACCAGTTGGCTGAAAATTCTCAATCTTGGCATAGTACTAACCCTTCTGAAAATTCAATTAGATCTAACCTTGCAAGTGCTAATAAAGGAAAATATCACCTTAGTCAAGAGGAAGATCTAAATGCTAGGTTTGCTAGTTTTGCTAGAAAGGTTAAAGCCATGGAATTGAGAAAAGCAAAAGAAATCAAATCTGTGCAAAATGAAGAAATTTGTGGCATTTGTGATGACTTAGGACACTCAACACATGAATGTCCTAAGATTCTTATTTTTAAAGAAGTTGTACATGAGCAAGTAAATGCAATGAATAATTTTAAAAAGCCATTTACTTCTTCTTTTTTAGATACATACAATCTGGGATGGAGAAATCACCCAAACTTCAGCTGGAAGAATAATAATCAGTCACAATTCGTGCAACCACCACCTCCTCAAGCACAACAAGACTCTCAAAATTCTCAGGGATATGCACCTTATGTCCCACCATATAGGAAAAATCTTGAAGAAACACTGTATGCATTCATAGAAAAGCAAGAGGTCATTAATAAACAAAACAATCAAACCATGAATGACATAAAAGACACTCTTACTAAACTTTCTTCTGCACTTACCATTCACAAAAAAGGAAAATTTCCTTCTCAACCTCAACCAAATCCCAAGGGTCAATATAGTCTAAATGAGGAGAGTTCAGAAAACTAACAAATGGACTAAGTCAAGTTAGTGATAACTCTTAAGAGTGGAAAGGTAGTTGAAAAACAAATTCTCGAACCTTGTGAGAAAGAAGATGAACCGATTGCCTAAGAAAATGAAGAAGCTGGCCAAAAGGAGACTAAACTATCGCCTTCACCCCCATTTCCTCAAACATTGAATAATCCAAAGAAATTGGACCACCACACTGAAATTTTTGAAATTTTGAAACAAGTAAAGATCAATATTCCTCTGTTAGATGCTATCAAACAGATTCTTTTTTATGCCAAATATTTGAAGGACTTGTGCACTGTTAAAAGGAAACTAAATGTGAAAAAGAAAGCATTTTTGGATGAACAGGTAAGTTCTATTCTTCAGAATAATAATGCATTGAAATATAAAGACCCTGGTTGTCCTACAATTTCATGCATTATTGGAGAACATAAAATTGAAAAAGCTTTACTTGATCTTGGTGCTAGTGTCAATTTGCTTCTATATTCAGTTTATCAGCAACTTAACTTGGGTGAGTTAAAACTAACTTCTATAACTCTTTTACTTGCCGATAGATCAATTAAAATTCCAAGAGGAATAGTGGAAGATGTGTTGGTTCAAGTTGATAAATTCATATATCCTGTGGATTTTATTCTCTTGGATACTTAACCTATATTGATAGTTGTAAGCCAATTCCTGTTATTTTAGGCCATCCATTTTTAGCAACATCAAATGCTTTGATAAATTACAGAAATAGAGTGGTGAAACTAACATTTGGAGACATGACACTGGAGCTCAATGTTTCTAACATGTGCAAGCAACTACATGAAGTCCTTGATGAAAAGGAGGAAGTTGAAGGAATTGAAGCCATCGTAGATGATCATCTTCAAACAAGGAGTTCTTCTAACCCATTAGAAATTTGTTTAGTCAATTCATTTGAGTCAGGCATGCAACTAGAAGATGATATCTCTGAAATATGCTCTTTGCTTGATTGTACACAGGTAATGGAGTACAAGGGATGGAAGCCAAGATTTGACGAGCTAAAACCCATGAATGATAATGCCCATGAAGAAGTACCCACACCGGAACTAAAGCCATTACCTGCTGGGTTGAAGTACACATTTTTGGGAGAAGAGCAAAGCTTACCAGTGGTAATTTCCTCGTCTTTTATTGAAGAACAAGAAGGTATGTTAACAGAAGTACTTAAAAGACATAAAAGTGCAATTGAATGGACATTAAAGGACATAAAAGGTATTAATCCATTAATTTGTACACATAGAATACATTTAGAGGATAATGCCAAAAGCTCTCAACAACCTCAAAGAAGATTAAATCCACATATGAAAGAGGTAGTTAGAGCTGAAGTCCTTAAATTGCTTGATGTTGGAATTATCTATCCTATCTCTAATAGTCAATGGGTAAGCCCTACACAAGTTGTGCCTAAGAAATCTGGAATAACAGTGGTTGAAACTGATCAGGGTGAATTAATACCTATGCGAGTCCCATCTAGTTAGCGTATGTGTATTGATTTTAGAAAATTAAATGCTGTTACTAGGAAAGATCATTTCCCCTTGCCATTTCTTGATCAAATTCTGGAAAGGGTAGCAGGACATTCATACTACTGTTTTCTTGATAGTTTTTCAAGTTATAATCAAATACTAATTGCATTGGAAGATCAAGAAAAGACCACTTTTACATGTCCCTTTAGTACTTTTGCATATAGAAGAATGCCTTTTGGCCTTTGTAATGCTCCGACAACATTTCAAAGATGCATGTTAAGCATTTTTAGCGACATGATTAAGCATTATTTAGAGGTTTTCATGGATGATCTGACAGTTTTTGGAAATTCTTTTGAAAATTGTCTTGATAATTTGGAAAAAGTGTTAAAAGATGTGAAGAGAAAGGATTTGTGTTAAACTGGGAAAAATGTCATTACATGGTTACCTTAGGAATAGTATTAGGTCATGTGATATTTTCTAAAGGAATTGAAGTTAATAAGGCCAAAGTTGAATTAATTGCTCATTTGCCTTCCTCAAAAACAGTCAGAGAAGTTCGTTCCATTTTAGGACATGCAGGATTTTACAGAAGATTGATAAAGAACTTTAGTGCCATATCTAAACCATTATGTAGTCTTCTGTTGAAAGATGTACCATTTGATTGGACTCAAGAGTGTCAAAAATCTTTTGAAAAATTAATTGGTCTTCTGACATCTGCTCCTATCATGCAATCTCCTGACTGGTCTTTGCCTTTTGAGTTAATGTGTGATGCTAGTGATTTTGCTGTGGGCGTTGTTTTAGGCCAAAGAAAGGAAGGTAAGCCTCATGTGATTTCTTACGCAAGTAGAATGTTAAATAGTACACAAATGAATTACACCACTACTAAAAAAGAACTACTTGCTATAATTTTTGCACTGGACAAATTTCGATCTTACTTAATTGGTTCTTCTATTGTGATTTTCACTGATCATGCTGCTGTTAGATATTTGATGTCTAAGCAAGATGCCAAACCAAGATTGATACAGTGGATCTTGTTGCTTCAAGAATTCAACATCACAATAAAAGATAAGAAAGGAGCCGAAACTGTTGTTGCTGATCATTTGTCTAAACTTACAACAGGCTCACCTTTTGATAGCACACCTATCAATGATTCTTTTCCCGATGAATTTTTATTTTCTGTCAATTCCATGCCTTGGTTTGCTAACATAGTCAACTTTCTTGTAACAGGAAAGATGCCGTCTCAATGGATGCACCAAGATAGAAAGAAATTTTTGACAGAGGTGAAAAATTTAATTGGGATAATCCATACTTATTCAAATATTGTCCTGACCAAATCTTTCGAAGATTTGTGCCCAACAGTGGGGTAGGTAGTGTCATTAAATTTTGTCACTCAGAAGCATGTGGATGTCACTTTTCTTCAAAGAAAACAACCGTGAAAATCTTGCAATGTGGATTTTATTGTCCCACTTTATTTAAGGATTGCTATACTTTTTGCAAAAGTTGTGAAAATTGTCAAAAGATGGACTCAATTTCAAAAAGAAACATGATGCCTCTGAACCCCATCCTTGTCATTAAAATTTTTTATTGTTAGGGAATTGATTTTATGGGTCCATTTCCATCCTCATTTGGATTTGTGTATATTTTGGTTACAGTTGATTATGTCTCAAAATGGATTGAGGCGATTCCATGTCGACACAATGATCATAAATCTGTTCTCAAAATTTTAAAAGAAAATATCTTGTGTTGATTTGGAATCCCTCAAGCTATCATCAGTGATGGAGGAACACATTTTTGCAATTAGTCATTTGAATCTTTAATGAAAAAATATGGTATTACATACAAAATTGCCACCCCTTATCACCCTCAAACAAGTGGACAAGTTGAATTGGCAAATAGGGAGATTAAACAAATTTTGGAAAAAACGGTTAACCCAAATCGTAAAGATTGGTCTTTAAGACTAAACGATACACTTTCGGCTTACCGTACTGCTTTCAAAACATCTTTGGGCATCTCACCCTATCAATTAGTCTATGGAAAAACTTGTCACTTGCCTGTAGAATTGGAACATAAAGCATTTTGGGCCATTAAAGCTTTCAATCTAAATCTTGATGATGCTTGCAAGATACACAAATTACAATTAAATGAACTTAAGGAATTGAGAAATGATGCATATGAGAATTCAAAGATTTATAAAGCCAGAACAAAGGCTTTTCACGACAAGACAATTTTGAGAAAATCTTTTGAAATTGGTCAAAAAGTTCTGCTTTATAATTCTCGCCTGCACCTATTCCCTGAAAAATTGAGATCTAGGTGGAGTGGTCCTTTTATTGTCAAACATGTGTATCCTCATGGGGTCGTAGATATTGAGAATCCTAGGAATGGTAATGTGTTTAAAGTCAATGGACAAATGCTCAAACTATTTTTGGAAAACCAAGTTGATGAGGTAGAATTCATCTCTCTTTCTGATCCTTGTTATAAATAAAATTTATTCTAATTTTTGTTGCCTTGTTTTTGCAGTTCTTTGTGTTGCCGGTTAAGTGGTGGATAACGGTACTCCGTGACTCTTAAGTCGGTTTATTTTTCAGTTTTCCAAAATATTTTCCTTCCCTCCCTCAAAATGCTCTGGCAAAAATCTACAAAGTTAGATGTGAAAGATTGAAACTGTAAATGCAGAATGGTATACCAGAAGATGTACGCTGGATAGTTGAAGCAAAGGTTCGACTAGCAGGTGAGTCTTCAATTTCATTTGACCCATACATGCCAGGTCTTAGAAGAAGTTCGTATTCTAAAAGGAGAAGAACAAAAAGGTTACAAGTCTGTCACAAATGTGGACGATGGAATTGTAACAAGCGATGTCATTCTTTGGGGATGGTTTCTACAAACAGAGAAGATAAATTTTTTTTCATTAAGAATGGACTGAATAAGGAGTCATTAGATGATATCTTATTGAGTCTTGAGACGCATTCTTGTGGATTGGTGCATCGTGAACTTCTTAATTTGTGGAATCTCTTCAAAGATGAAGAAAAACGCTACAGTCTTGGGAATCTGACTCTAAAAGACCCTGTTTACCAATTTATAAGAAAATTGGATGGGAAGCTTATCCTTAACTCATAGAAGACGTTTAAGCCGTTACTGGACGTGAAACCAGAGGCAGATGTGAGTCATATCCACAATAATCTGTACATATAATCTTCTTCTTCTTCATGTTTTCTTTTAAAAAAAAAGAAAAAAAAAAGAAAAAATGTTTGAACAAGGGCAATCTGGAAGGAGTACCATGACTTTAATTAGTTGTGGAGTCCTAGCCTTTGGCTGACCCATCATTGACTCGGGTGGACCTTTACACGTTGGTCCTTAAAAAAGTTCGTGTACCATGCTCTGTAGAGAGCCGCGCTCCATAACCCAATGTTTACCATCTAGGCACTGTGGAGTTAATGGACAGGCAGAAGCGTCCCACTCTGGTTATTAGTGAGAAGTAACCCGTGGCTGCCAAAGCATATGAGGTATCTGAGCTTGATCCTCTCTTTTATTAGAAAGGGCTCTCAGCGCCCTGGGATGGGACGTTTTGGATCTTGGACATTACGGGTTTCAGATTTTAGCATCTTTGTTGATGTTATGAGCCCAAGTGTGAGCTCTCCAAGTACCAGACCCAGGATGGAAACCCACGATGGTTTCTTCTTTCTCTTTTCTTCGAATAAACGGACGTGAGCATCTACTGCACTAGTGACACGTAGTATAAAGATATGCCACTACTGCACTCATGACGCGCAATATAAAGATACGCCATGAAAAGTGTACATAAAGGTATGTCATTATTTGCTATTATATTTCTTTTATCTTTGTATGATTTTATTATATTTTGGTTTTGGACAAATGATCCTTTGAGCAGGGTCCTTCAAGGGTTTCTAGACTTCTTTACCTTGATGGTTTTGTTGAAGTAAAAAAAAACAAAAAAAAAACAAAAAAAAAAGATTCTGTATTTCTTAATTTCAAATTTTTCTGACAACAACCAACCTACCCTTATAGGTGCTATTATTATCCTTTCTATTCTTTTTCCTATTTAAACACTCTATTTTCTCTATTTTCTTCTAACTCAGAATCATTCAAGGGGAAGGTAAGTATAGAAATGGAAGGTGTTTCTATTCATCAACTTAAAAATATATGTGTATTTTGTGGGTCTAAGTATGGGAAGGGTTTAGAGTTTGTAAATGCAGCTACCACTCTTGGTCGATCACTTGTTACGAGGAATATTCATCTTGTATATGGGGGAGGTTGCCATGGGTTAATGGGGGCTGTATCACTTGCTGCACATATAAGAGGCAGTCAGGTTTTAGGTGTCATTCTTGGACCTTTAGCTCAACAGAACATCACTGGAAAGACAATTGGGAATGAACTTAAGGTATCATCAATGCATGAACGAATGAAAATAATGCTTGAAAACTCTGATGCATTCATTGCCTTACCAGATGATTTTGGTACATTAGAAGAAGTTTTTCAAATTATCTCTTGGGCCCAACTGAACATCCACCATAAACCCATAGGTTTGTTGAATGTAAATAATTTCTTTAATATTTTGTTACTTTTTCTTGACCATGCTGTGGACTAGAAATTTATCACACCTATGGCAAGACAACTTCTTATCTCTGCTTCCACTATTGATGAGTTGATTGATAAATTAAAAGCTTTTATTCATAAACCTGACCCAGCAATAGCTCAGATAGATTAGTCAGTGGGAAGCAGTGAGGGAAGCAGTATGCATCGCAAGCCCGATCAGACACTCTAGCTATTTAAATAATATTAAGCTTTGGTTTTATTTATTGTACTTTGTTTATGTTCAAATTTATATCAGGTTTCTCTTTTCAGTAATTTCTCCAACAGTTAATATCTTCTATCATTTACTCATCTATATGTTAACATTGAGGACAATGTTGCGATCTAGTTGGGGGGGAAGGATAGTTGACAAAAAAAAAATTTTTTTTTGGGAAGTATGATATGATTGTCATGGACTTACTAAACTAATGAATGATGACAGAGTAAGGAGTAATTTTACTTCTGAGACGCATCTAAATTGGAAAGTATGTTTAGTGATATGACTATCAGAAACCTATTCATAGTAAAACCAATTACGGATGGCAGAGTAAGGAGTAAATTTTTCCTTGGAGGTAATTTTACTCTTGAGACGCATCTTAGTTGGGGTAGTAACTATTTAGTGTTTATTTGTAGAAGTAGCAAATGGATTCTTGGATCTTAGTATAAATTGTCTTCTTTCTTAAAAATCACAAGCTTGGATATGAATGTTGATATGGTGGATTGAGAATGATAGAAATATACCTTGTGAGATTTTGAGCCTATTGATGAATGGATTGAATATCTGTACCATTCTATTCTTTCTTGTGTGATTTTTACTCATGGAATTGTTACTCTAGAACTTGCTTTGATTCTTTTTGAGGATATATTTTAACTTGCATACAGAAACATGATTGAGGTATTTTGAAATAGCTACTTTGACCAAAGAGTCATCCTTGTATATTTTCCCTTGTGTAACCCCTTTGAGCTTATTTGGCCATTCCTTGTTTTTAACTCATTACGTGCCTACAAAAAAAAATATGTTTTTACCTAACCTTAGGGAATAAAAGAGCATTAACATTGTTCTTGAACAAGTGTAGGGGTGTATGTACAAAAAAAAATGACTGTCATTGCAATCAAAGGATTATCAGAGTCTAGAATAAAGGTGGATGCTTGGAAACAACAGGAGGAAAAGGAGAATGCTCAGGTCTAACAATGAATGCAATTCACCAATTTGGGATTGATCTTCAACCAAACATTAGTCAAATATTGGTGATTGTCCTTTATGATTAATGTTCTCAAACATTTTCTCCACTCTAACTATACCATAATACTCTTTTATTCTTTTTGGTATTTATCTTCTCACATCCATATTATCCCCTCTCCTTTACTATGACCCCCATTACAACCTTGAATAAAGTCCTCTTGATTTTTGTATGCATGTGGTTTGAGTAGAGGAGAAGTAGAAGATAAGCAAGCTTATGGTAGTGCAATTGTTCATGGGTTGAATAGAGTGAAATACTTACCTTTTAAACACTTGAGAGATTGAGAGTGAATTCTGTGAGGATCTATCATTCTTGATGAAGTTTCTTTGCTTGTTGGTTTGAGATATGAAGAAATGGTACCTCATTAATGCTTTGATCCCTTGAATTTCTTGTTACTCTTCTTGCTTCATCGAGTCTTTTAGAGTTTTTAGATTTTGAGTCTATGTCGTTTTTCTTTGTTTCCTAACTTTGGTCTTATGTGTTTTGTCCAAGAGTGCAAAAAGCTAAGTGTGGGGGAATTTGATGATCACATATTTTATACATTAATAAACCTTTATTTTTAGTTATTGACACTCTCCATGTACTTAACTGATTAAGCCTGGTTATGTTTTGTAAGTTTGGACTCAAATTGGATTTAATTGATTTTTCCAGCATTATTTGGGTCTTACACTGTTTATGTATTTCTGTCATATCTTGAGTTTTAGATGTGTAAAATTTATGTATCTTACCTTTTAGGAAAGATAAGAGAGAGCTCTACAACTTTCATAAGAGCTCCAGGTAAAATTTAGACATCTAGTGAAGCTAAATGGGCTTGGAAGTCAGAGCACGGGTTTTGTGATTGGAACCTGAATAGTGTGCAATAATCAGAGCATAAGTCGGGCTGTAGGAACTTTCTTGAGCTGAAATTTCGACACTTAAACGTTAAGACCCATATCTACAACTTTCATGAAGAACATTAAACTCAAATCGGACAGTTTGGAGGTGATATTGGGTGTGGAAGTCAAAACAGAGGTACTTAAATTGGGCCTGAACAGTCTGCAGTAATTGGGCTATATCTCGAGCTATAGGTGATGAAATGAGCTGACATTTGGACATCTGAAGACCCAAATCTACAACTTTCATGAAGATGACTTTTCTATTTGATGACAGAATCCATGAGTTAAGCAATGAATGATTTCAGAGACAAAGAATCTCAATAATTTTCCACTCACCAACTCACCATTTGGCATTTTGCATTCATTCACCCACTCATCCACCTACTCTTAATCAGCCCCCTTGTCATTTTGCATCCCTAATCCTCTATAAAAGGCACCATTGGCTGATCATTTAGTGCTCTTGGTGTTAGGCTTAGTTTTTAGAAGTTATGGTTATACTTGTTTATTATTTTCCTTTGTTGTAATGTTCTCTTGCTCTAAATTGAAGTTATGTTCATCTTTATCTTCTTCTCTCTTTCTTTCTTCTTATCTATGAGTAACTAAATTTTCATCTTGTTTGGGTGAAAGAGTGAAGCTCTTGGTAATGAAATAAGATTAGATTATTCTATTTCTTGTGCTTAAATGATATATTATCAAATGGACATTATATGTGTTGTATTTTATTTCCAATCAATTTAGAAACCTTCTTTGTATAATGGAGATCTTGATTTATTATAGACAATAGGATTGGCACAGTGAATGCTTGAACTCATTTACAAATGTTGGTAGATAATTAAAAGAATCATAATATGATTACATATATAATTGAACTTTGAATGTTATATTTTCTGATTGGAACCTCCATTGTGTGTGGATTTCAATTGAGTTATAAAGAGAAATAATCTTGCCTTTAATTTATTACAACCCAAGCAAGTTCTTAAATTCATTTGTGAACATCTTTTATTACTTTTGGTGTTGTGACAAATCCTTTTCTTACCTCAATTAATTTTTCTTCATTAATTCCCTGTGGATCGACCTCGGACTCCCAAGAAATTTGTTACTTGAGACAACCTGCACTTGGGTTTGTATCCTTAAATCTCGCAA
Organism: Ormosia emarginata; assembly: GCA_029884605.1. Lineage (NCBI taxonomy): Eukaryota > Viridiplantae > Streptophyta > Magnoliopsida > Fabales > Fabaceae > Ormosia > Ormosia emarginata. Next base: position 1,651,563 of record JAQQTP010000075.1, on the reverse strand, counting down.
TCATCTATGATCAGCACATGGTCTTTACCGCTCAGGATTGGGAAGTACTGCTTGGTTTACAGTTCATTGGCATGCCTATTGAAGAAGATAACCCTCTTATCCTGGAGTTTGACAAAAATCAGAATTTGAAGACTTGTTGAAACCTAGGCTAGCCTTTCCAGATAAAGTTCTCAAAGGAAGCATGCTAAAAAGCCAAGATAGGCTCTTGCATTATGCTTTTGCTTATATCCTGGCCCCTCGAGGCGAGAACTATCCTGGCCCCTCGAGGCGAGAACTATGCCTACCTGAGTGAAGATGACATCTTCATGCTCTAGGTTCTGAAGAAAGGCCATTAGATCAATTGGCCAGTCTTCATCATGAAGCATATGATGAAGGCAAAGGGCAAGGAAAAGTTTGGCCTTCCTTCTAGCATAATCATCACAACCCTTCTCAACAAATATCCTCAGGTTTTGGCAATAAATGCGTAGTAACACTGACTCATCACAACATCTTTGGCTCGTATATTCTGCGTAAAATGAAGATGATCAAGACTTACGAAGGCTGGGTGTACCCAAATGAAGTTGGTGATAATGAGAATGACCTAGAAGACCTCCCTGTTGCAGCTACTACTGATGTTCTTGTTGATCCTGTTCTTGGCCCTTCTCTTGTTACTAATGAGTAGATCATGGCTACTTTGTTGGACCATAAATCTTACATGGAGAACACCTTCTCCATTCTGTTTGACAGAATAGAAGGTGTTGAGCGTGAATAGGCTACCCTCCTAGCTTTGCTGTCTGACAGAGCACCTGACTCTCCACCTCCGCTACCAAATGCATACTTCTAGGAGTTTTAGATCTTAGGATCTCTGTTTTTTATCATGTTTTGGCCTCTTGTTTTTATTCGTTGTACTTAAACAAATTGATTAATAAATATGATGTTTTTTGTTGGCCTATTACTTATTGAATTTGTTTTGGCTTTGCACAAATTACTTTTGTATGCAATTCATTGCTTATCACTTGCCTTGTTCCTTTTATTTGACACTGAATAATTATGTCTTTACTAAGACTTACCCCACTTTTTTGCTCATGACAAAAAAAGGAGAAAAATCTGAGTTTATTTGAGAAAATACAGGTAAAATTAAAAAGAGAAATTGGATTCCAAAAGTAAGGGAGAGCTGCGCACATCTCTGATATACATATGTCACCTCTTATGATTAAAGAGGGGGAGTAAGTTCTTAAATAAATATTTGTGAATTCCAATTTATTTGAACTAATCCTTTTCTCAATGCTAGCTTGTCATCATTAAAAAAAGAGGAGAATGTGATTGACTATGCGACATTGAAGAATGATTTTTGATGATAACAAACATGAAGATGATAGGAAAACCAAGTGCAAGATCTTCAAGAATAGTTTTAGGACTTAGAGTGTTTATACAGAGCTCTTAGGAAATCTCATTAGTTTTAGAGGAAATAATAAAAATGTCTTCTCAATAAAACCAATATTTTAAAATGGCTTTTGAAAATTGTCAAAAGGTTTTTGGGAAATTTGGAAACAAATCATCAAGTCTCAAAAATGTTTATGAAATGATTTAGAACAGCTTTATTCAAATAAAGCTCCCTTTATTTGAATAAACCATCCTCATTGATATGTTCTCATAAGAGCTTATTTGAATAACTGAGAAGTTATTCGAATAACAATTTAAATTTTGGTTGCGCGCCTCTGTTATCAAAAGGATTATTCGAATAGCACCATTGCTTTTCGAATAGAGGCTTTTTTAGAATGTTTTTCTTAACTGAGTTATTCGAATAACTCATCAGTTAGTCAAACAAAACCTGTTTTACAGAAAACTATTTTTAACAAAGTTATTCGAATAATGTCTATGTTATTCGAATAACCTATATCAGAACTGGTTTTTCACGTGAAATTTAAAAATGTGTTATTCGAATAGAGGATTGGTTATTCGAATAAACACGTGATTCTGAAATGGAAAAAAAAGCCCACATTTGCATTTATTTCGAGAATTAATTATACCCAACGGCTCTTTTCTTCAAGCTCTATAAATAGAGGCCTTGGGTCATCTTTAAAAAGTGCCTAACCCTTTGGAAAATTTTCTGATTTGCTTTAGTACGTGATTTCTATTTTTACTCTTTTTCTACGCTATTTTTATGCTTAAACTTTGAGATATTCTGAGAAAGCTCTATTAGCACTTCAAGTTATATTATTGCTCTTTGAGAGTGTCTTTATTCTTCTATTCTACTCTATTGTGAAAGGGGTGATGTATCCCTCTAAGGTTTGTGTAAGAGTGAGGTATCCCTGAAATTTTGAGGCTATAGCACAAGGGTTCAATTTCCCTGCATTTGAAAAGTGTTCTTGGTTGTAACAGTTGCAAGCATTTGTTTAAGCTTGTATTAATAGTGAAAAATCTTGAATAGTTTTTCAAGGACTAGATGTAGACCACAAGTGGTTGGTGATTGAACCAGGATAAATTTTGTGCCTACTTTTCTTACCTTATCTTTTTAGCTTCTGCAATTTATTTATCGTTATTATCTGCTTTTTTTTCATGTTCTTGCTTTTAATCTTATCATTAATTCACCTTTTTAACAAATAGCTTCTACATAATTTGTTTTAAAAAGGATTTGCGAAAAGTTTTATATACGTAATTCACCCTCCTCTCTTGAGTATTGGAAGTCACTTGGTAACAAGGCAGTAATGCACTAGAAAGGCCTAAGACTGTTATAGAGATTAGGAGTTTTCTAAGACTAGTAAGATATTATAGAAGGTTCATTAAGGGATTTCCTCAACTAGTTTTGCCTCTAACCAGACTTACCAGAAAGGGTAATCCCTTTGATTGGACACAAGAGTGTGAAAATAGTTTCCAAGAGTTGAAACATAGATTGAGCACCACACCTATATTAGTGATACCAAACCCTTAGGGACACTTTAAGGTGTACAGTGATGCCTCAAAGAACGACTTAGGTTGTGTACTAATGCAGAACATAGGTGTAGTTGCTTATGCCTATAGGTAGTTGAGGCCTGATGAAGAAAATTACCCTACCCATGACCTAGAATTAGTAGTAGTAGATTTTTCCTTAAAGATATGCAGGCATTACCTCTATGGAGTTAAATTTGAAGTGTTTATGGACCACAAGATTTTGAAATACTTGTTTAACTAAAAGGAATTAAACATGAGGCAAACATAGTGGATGAAGTTCCTTAAGAATTATGATTTTGAGTTAAAATATTATTCGGGTAAAGCCAATGTAATGGCTAATGTACTGAGTTAAAAATCTCTACATTTGTCCCATATGATGATACGGGAAATGAAACTTTTAGAGAACTTTAGATACCTGAATCTGGCAGTGACTACTTTGTTATATAGTCTCTATATGAGCGAATTGAAAATAATATGTGACCTTAGAACTCAAATCAGAGAAGCACAAGAAAATGATCAAACCTTACAGTTCTTAATAGAACAAATCTTGTAAGGAAAACAAAAGAACTTTAGCAAGACAAAGGATGGAACCATCATGTTCTGAGGAAGGAGGTGTGTCCTAGAGAAAATAGAATTAAGAATTAAGATCCTAGAAGAAGCTCATAAGAGTAATTATACCATTCACCCAAGCGTAACCAAGATGTACCAGGACCTTAAGATAATATTTTGTTCGCTAATAATGAAGGTTGACATTGCTTCATATATGACAAAATTTCTAGTATACCAGAGGGTTATGATAGAACACCAAAAACCATTTAGACCCTTACAACCCTTGGAGGCCCCATAATGGAAATGGGATAGAATATGCATGGATTTTGTCATAGGATTATCTAAAACTAAATCAGGACATGATTTTATATGTGTCATTGTGGTTAGACTGACTAAGTCTGCCTATTTCTTACCTGTCGAGCTAATTCCCCATTGGTTAAATTAGCTTAACTGTATATATAAAAGATAGTAAGGTTATATGGCATACCCTCAAACATCATATATGAATAAGATTCTAGGTTTACATCTAGGTTTTGGGTAGCATTATAGAAAGCTTTTGGGACTGGGTTGTACTTCAGTATGACTTATCACCCACAAACAGATGGTCAGACTGAGAGGACCATGCAAACCTTATAAAATATACTTAGGGACTGTGTTTTAGAACAACAATATAACTAGGACAGATATCTGTCATTAGCTGAGTTTGCCTACAATAATAGTTACCACCCTAGTATAGGGATGGAGCCCTATGAAGCATTCTATGCAAGAAATGTAAATCACCCCTATGCTGGTTTGAAGTTGGAGAGAAAACTATTCTAGGGCTAGAGTTAGTATAAAAAACCATTGAGTATATCAAGTTAATCAGGGATAGATTAACAATTGTCTAGAGTAGATAGAAGAGCTATGCAGACAAAAGGAGGAAATCCTTAGAGTTTGAGGAAGGAGGATATGTATTCTTGAGAGTCACTCTTATGGGATTAGCAAATTCCTAAAATCTAGAAAATTAAGTCCTTGTTTCCTAAGTCCATTCCAAATTCTCAAAAGAACTAGACTTGTTGCTTACCAGATAACCGTTCCACCATGTCTTTCTAATCTCCATAATGTCTTCCATGTGTCATAGCTTAAAAAGTATAACCCAAATCCTTCACATATTCTAGTAAATGAATCAATAAAAGCAGTGGCAGAAGATTGTTAGGACAGAGGAGGGCAGTTGTACCCCTCCCTTCCTCCCCAATTTTTTGTCTTTACTTTAAAAAAAAATCTAATCCTTATTAATGAATCATAGTTAAACTCAGCTTTACACATCCTAACGTACAAACTAGCTCATTTAAAATAAATAGGTAATAAATACTAGTGTCTTGAAGTCTTTAATTCTCACTTTGCATCAAATTGCTTGGGATTGAATTGAATATATGATGATTTTGATGAAATAAATACCCAGTTTCTGGCAATTACTTTTATTATGATTAAATTCTAATTTTTAAATTATTATTTCAAAAAGCCTTTTAAAAATGTAAACATTTCAAACTGGACTTAGCTTTGTTGTTATCATAGATTTGTGAGGCACTTGGCTTTGCTAAAATATAGAAAGCATGAAATAATGTAAAAATAAAAGAAAAATTTATTTTTTTTCTTCAAAGAAAAAATATTTTCTTATAAGAAAAATATTTTCTTATATCAAGTTCATTGCTATCATCTAATTTTTTGAGTCTTGTAAATGCATATTTATAAAAAGAATAAAATTCATAATATAAGGGGAAAAAAAGTCTTTTAAATAAAAGTCTTAAGTTCTATTTCTATATAAAAAAAATTATACATTGGTTAGATATGCTCCAAAATCTCTAAAAAATGACTATTTATTCAAGAATAAAAACTTTTATATTTGAATGGACTTTATAGCTAAGTATGGATATTATTTTTGTTTAAATAGCTTATTTAAGAAAATATAATTTATTTTAAATTTAAGTATGGTAAAAATTATTTAACATTCCCCCCCCCCTCAAAATTTTAGTTCAAGTTTCGCTATTGAATACAAGTAAGAAGTTATTTAACTTACAAAATAAAACATGTATAGATTGTGGATAGTAGAGTTAAAGAACTCAGAGGAAAATAGATTCCTCTAGTTAAAGTGACTTGGGAAAGAATAAACTTCGAGAAGGCTTCTTGAGAGCTAGAGACAACTATGAGACAAGACTACCCTTAATTATTCTTATTGGGTAACTAAATTTTGAGAAAAAAGATTTTTTCAAATGAGGGAAGAATTATAACACCCTCCCTTCCATCTCAACTCGATAACTAGTGAAATAACATGTAGCATGTTCTTGATAACTCAGTGAGCAAGTTAACTTTCAAGATAAATTAACCTAATTTTTAATATTAGTAATTAATTAAATATATTAATTTTAAAATTAGTAATTACTTGTGAGAATATTATAATTAAATAAATTAATGAATAATTATGATAAATAAAAATAATAATTTCTATAATATGTGACAACCAATAAAAGTGCATATGACTAAGTTAGGTAATTAATTAGACTTACATTATATTATTATATGAAATAAAATTAATGATTACTTGGTAACCAATAAGAATTCATGCAAAATTAGGTGAGCACCTAACTAAAATCATATTGGTCTAAAAATTAAAGTGATTATCAATTGATTATGATTCATGCAAGGAAAAAGGTAAGGCACAAATGTGCAATTTTAGTTGTTAGGGTTAAGGCACAATGATTATAGAGTTTGCATGGGGTTTTAAATGAACCCTAATATAATCTAGGGTATACATGGATGATAATTGCATAACCTAAAATGACCCTACCTAAATCACCACCCCTTAATTCAAAATCACGCTCCACTCACCTAAAACACCTCACCACACTCACACGGCTACTGAATAGATTGTGGATAGTAGAGTTAAAGAACTCAGAGGAAAATAGATTCCTCTAGTTAAAGTGACTTGGGAAAGAATAAACTTCGAGAAGGCTTCTTGAGAGCTAGAGACTAGTATGAGACAAGACTACCCTTAATTATTCTTATTAGGTAACTAAATTTTGAGAAAAAAGATTTTTTCAAATGAGGGGAGTATTATAACACCCTCCCTTCCATCTCAACTCGATAACTAGTGAAATAACACGTAGCATGTTCTTGATAACTCAGTGAGCAAGTTAACTTTCAAGATAAATTAACCTAATTTTTAATATTAGTAATTAATTAAATATATTAATTTTAAAATTAGTAATTACTTGTGAGAATATTATAATTAAATAAATTAGTGAATAATTATGATAAATAAAAATAATAATTTCTATAATATGTGACAACCAATAAAAATGCATATGAGTAAGTTAGGTAATTAATTAGACTTACATTATATTATTATATGAAATAAAACTAATGATTACTTGGTAACCAATAAGAATTCATGCAAAATTAGGTGAGCACCTAACTAAAATCATATTGGTCTAAAAATTAAAGTGATTATCAATTGATTATGATTCATGCAAGGAAAAAGGTAAGGCACAAATGTGCAATTTTAGTTGTTAGGGTTAAGGCACAATGATTATAGAGTTTACATGGAGTTTTAAATGAACCCTAATATAATCTAGGGTATACATGGATGATAATTGCATAACCTAAAGTGACCCTACCTAAATCGCCACCCCTTAATTCAAAATCATGCTCCACTTACTTAAAACACCTCACCACACTCTCACGGCTACTGAATAGATTGTGGATAGTAGAGTTAAAGAACTCAGAGGAAAATAGATTCCTCTAGTCAAAGTGACTTGGGAAAGAATAAACTTCAAGAAGGCTTCTTGAGAGCTAGAGACTAGTATGAGATAAGCCTACCCTTAATTATTCTTATTAGGTAACTAAATTTTGAGAAAAAAGATTTTTTCAAATGAGGGGAGAATTATAACACCCTCCCTTCCATCTCAACTCGATAACTAGTGAAATAACACATAGCATGTTCTTGATAACGCAGTGAGCAAGTTAACTTTCAAGATAAATTAACCTAATTGTTAATATTAGTAATTAATTAAATATATTAATTTTAAAATTAGTAATTACTTGTGAGAATATTATAATTAAAAAATTAGTGAATAATTATGATAAATAAAAATAATAATTTCTATAATATGTGACAACCAAGAAAAATGCATATGAGTAAGTTAGGTAATTAATTAGACTTACATTATATTATTATATGAAATAAAATTAATGATTAATTGGTAACCAATAAGAATTCATGCAAAATTAGGTGAGCACCTAACTAAAATCATATTGGTCTAAAAATTAAAGTGATTATCAATTGATTATGATTCATGCAGGGAAAAAGGTCAAGCACAAATGTGCAATTTTAGTTGTTAGGGTTAAGGCACAATGATTATAGAGTTTGCATGGGGTTTTAAATGAACCCTAATATAATTTAGGGTATACATGGATGATAATTGCATAACCTAAAGTGACCCTACCTAAATCGCCACCCCTTAATTCAAAATCATGCTCCACTCACTTAAAACACCTCACCACACTCACACAGTTAACATTCTCACACACTTATTTGAAGAAGAGAAAAGATATAGTGAGAAAGAGGAGGAGGCGGAAAAGAGAAAGAAAACCCCCGCATTAGATTCTAAGCGTTGCATGGTTGCCTTAGAGGTACCTTTCCACCTTGCTCTAGTTGAGAAAATGTTCACTAGCTTAAGCCTTTCATTGTGTACTCCTTGTTTTCTCAATTCCTCCTACATCATCTTCCACCACCCTTCCTCCATCGCAAGCTTGGTTTCAGGTAGGGGTACTCTTCCTTCAAATTTTCTTGTTTTCTTTGCTTTTATGATGATTAGTTGAATTTGGATGGTGGTGGTGTGTATTTGGTGGGTGTGGGTTAGGCTATAGTACGATGGTGGTGAGGGTTGAGGCCACAGTTTGGCCTTAACAAGGAAAAAGAGGAGGAGTTTTGGAAAACTTCATCTTCTATGGTGGTAGTTGCCACTTTGGCGGCCCAGAAATGAAAAAAGAAAGGTGGTGGTGGCTGCAGGAATCACTTGGCAAAGGGGGGGAAGGTGTTCTTGGAGAACTTCTTTTAGTCATGGTGGTGGCCGCCTCTTTGGCAACCAACAGATGGTGGCGGCCACAGGTTATCCATAACTAAGGGGAAAGGAATTTGGCCATGTATGGCCGCGAGCCCTTTGGGAATAATAGAGATTAGCTTAGAATTAATTACTTGATTAATTAATGCTTAATTGATTAATATTATTTATTGAATTGTTGATGATGTTTTGTAACTTAAATAGAATGATGTTTTATAGTGGAGGTCTTAGCCTAATTGGCCTTGAGGAGCTATTGTTGATAAGGGTATGTTACTTGGTTGCCAAGTTACCTTATTAGGTCATTGGGTATATGTATTGAGTTGAATGTTGATAACTTGAACCTTATGAATGCATATGCAGTTGAAATGCTCGGATTTGATTATTGGATATGTAATTGTTGAGCTATTGAGATTAATATATGTATTGAAAAGCAATGAATTGAAATGCATTGTGACTACATCACGCATTATGAGGCTCATGAAATTGTAAATGTAAAGGTATGCTTTTCGCAGAGATTAGGTAATTTAAATTTCGTCTCTAATTTTTTTGTCTCTAATTATGTGTTTATTCTGTCTCTAACTAATTTATATAATTTAATTAATAATTTTTTTAAAAGATAGAGATGAATTGTTTTCGTCTCTAGTTCTTCAAAATAAAATGTTAATAACTTAGCTTTCAAAAACCCTTGTTCCCATATTAGAACCAGCAAACCCCTTCAGCAACCCAGTAACCACTACCTACCAAACAGCCATCACCCAGTCCATCACCCACAACGACAACCCACCATCGTCCTTGAGCTTGACCTTCGCCAGCGGCAAAACACTCTCCACCCCTGTGCCATCATCGTTCCAAATCGCGAGCCACCAGTCCCCTGCCACCTTCATCACAACCAAAACCCCCTGTCACTGATGAAACATTATTCTCACTGCTGCACATCCAACCATGCACCACTCGCGAGCCACCATGCTCTGTCGTTCCAAGCTAGCTATGACCCAGAACCACACAGCCACTGTCTGCACCATAGTTGCGCCTCCTTCTGCCTAGATTTGCTCCAACCTCTACCCAACAGCCAAGGTGGATCTGCCATCACTTGTTGGCAACCACCACCCATGTATGTCCAAGCTAGCCATGATGCAGATCCGTGAGCCACCACCACGTGTCGTCACGACCTAGATCCATATGCTTTATTTATTCTTGGATTTGTTATGTCTTTATCTACTGGCCTTGCTAATGTTAGCTTGAAGTATAATAGGTAACCCAACAATTCATATTTTTATTTAAAGTACTTGTTTTATACTCATAATTTAATTTCTATATCTTCAGCATTGGTTTTTATCATATAGAAAAGATTACAGTAAAGTTTGTCTTCAGCATTGGTTTATAATTTGGTCATGTAGTTCACCTCATTAATAAAAGGTTTGTACTTATTGTCTTGTTGTTTGGTAAAGTTTTAAGTTGTTAGATTGAGCAAATTGAGATTAGATAAATATATTGGTCAATTGTGTGGCTAGATAGCTTTTTAACTTTGATCAGTTGCTCTATTGCTTGTGTGATATTGCCTAATACCACTTGTGGTAAAGTGTTTTGCTGAAGCTCCTCTCCTTTGGATTTTGATTTTTAGTGGGAAATCTATTGTGGAAAGTTTGGGAGTACTAACACTGACACGTGATAGAAAATAAGGTATTCAACATTGACATTGTTTGGAGCTTTGCTTCATACAAATATGATGTGAATTATAAGTTACAAACCCAAGTGCAAGTTATCTTAAGTAATAAATTTCTCGAAAGTCTAAGGTCGATCCACAAGGAATTAATGAAGAAAAATTCTTTGAGGTAAGGAAAGGATTTGTCACAACAATAAAGATAATAAAACTTGTTCACAATTAAAAAAAGAACTTGTTAGGGCTAAGAAATCCACTTTTGATAATAAATTAAGGACAAGATTATTATTATTATTATTATTATTTATAACTTAATTGAAATCCATGCACAACGGAGATTCCAATCGAAAAATAAAACATTCAAAGTCCATTTAGAATTATATATGTAGTTATATTATGGTTCCTTTAATTATTTACGAGCACTAACACTTGTAAATGAGTTCAAGCATTCATTGTGTCAACCACTTGTCTACAACGAATGAAGAACTCCACTTTACAAGGAGGGTTTCTAAATTGATTAGAAACAAAATACAACACATATAATGATAACTTGATAATATATCATTTAAGCATAAGAAAGAAATTAATCTAACCTTATTTTATTATCTAAAGCTTCACCCCTTCACCCAAACAAGATAAAAATTAGTTATTCATGAGCAAGAAGAAAGAAAGAGAGAAGAAGAAAAAGGTGAACATAACTTCAATTTAGAACAAAAGAAAATTACAGCAAGAGAAACAAATAACACAATAGCATGCATGATCTTGATCTCTAAGCCAAGATGCCCAAGATGATTAGCCAATGCTCCCTTTTATAGAGCTTGAGGCTTACAAAATGACAATGAAGTTATTTAATGAGTGGGTAGATGATGGGTGGATGAGTAGAAAATGACAATGGAGTTATTTAATGAGTGGGTGGATGATTATCATGCTTCTCTCTCTACTTGTACCAACTAATTCAACTATTTTCACACGATTATAACTTTATTAAAACGTCATTTTCTGAAAAAGTGATCTTCATGAGAGTTGAAGGGTTTTGTCTTAGAGTTCCAATGCCACTAGTTTCAGCTCAATCCAACTCCTACAGCCCAAGTTATGCCCTAATTAGTGCACACTACTCGGGTTTTAGTGATAGAACCCATTTTCTGACTTCCAGGCCTAATTAGCTCCACTAGATGTCTAATTGAGACTTCGAGCTCTTCATCAAAGTTGTAGAGCTTTCTCTTAGGTTTTCTACAAGGTAAAATTCATGATGCTTAGATACCTAGAACTCAAGATATGACTAAAATACATAAATAGTGTAAAATCTCAATAATGTTGGAAAAGATCAATTAAGCCTAATTTGAACCCAAACTTATAAAACATGACCAAGTTCAATCAATTAAGTACATGACGAGTGTAAATGATTAAAAATGAGGGTTTATTAATATATAAAATATGTTATTATTGAATTCCCCCACACTTAGCTTTTTGCACTCCTGGGCAAAATACATAAGACCAAAGCCAGGAAATAAAGAAAAACGACACAGACTCAAAAGCTAAAAACACTAAAAGACTCAATTTCCAATGATATTCAAGAATGCAAAGGTTTATAAACAAGAAGAGCAACAAAAAATTCAAGGAATTAAAACATTCATGACGTAACATTTCTTCGCATCTCAAATCAATAAGTAAGGAAACTTGAGTTGAAAAGCATGAATCAAAAATGATGGATCCTCACAGAATTCACTCTCCATCCCTCAAGTGTTTAAAAGGTAATTATTTCACTTTATTCAATCCATGAACAATTGCACTACCATAAGCTTGCTTATCTTCTACTTCTCCGCTACTCAAAAATACATGCACACAAAAATCAAGAGGACTTTATTCAAGGTTGTAATAGGGGCATGGTAAAGGAGAGGGGGTAATATGGATATGACAAGTTAAAATACCAAAGAGAATAGAAGAGTATTAGGGTACAGTTAGAGTAGAGAAGATGTTTGAGAATATTTAGTTTAAATCTCATAAAGAATAATGACCAATATTTGATTAAAGTTTATTGAATATCAATTCCAAATTGGTGGATTGAATTCATTATTAGGCATGAACCTTCTCCTTCTCTTCCTATTGTTTCCAAGCATCCACCCTCATTCTAGGTATGTCACATGGTGTATTAGGAGATTCTGATCATCATTTGATTGCAGCGGTGGTCAGCTCTATTTTTTTCTAACATTTTGCACACATACCCCCACACTTGTTCAAGAACTCATCCAATAACAAAACCAATGCTCTCTTATTCCCTTAAGGTTAGGTAAGAACATGTTTTTTTAAAGCACGTAATGACCTAAAAAAATGAGGAATTGTCAAATAAATTCAAAGGAGTTACACAAGGGAAAATATGCAAGGTTGGCTATTTGGTCAAAGTAGCTATTACAAAATGTCTCAATCATGTTTATGTATGCATGTGAAAATATAGCCTCAAAAATAATTAAAGCAAGTTCTAGAGTAACAATTCCATGATTGAAAAATCACACAAGAAAGAAGAGAATGGTACAAATATTCAATCAATTCATCAATAAGCTCAAAATCTCACAAGGCATATATCTATCATTCTCAATCTATCAATTTAACATCTATAACTAAGCATGTAAAATTTAAGAAAAAAGACAATTTATTCAACCATGTTATTATTCCTAAATTTCAATTGCTTTAAAGGATGTGAGAGCTCATTCATTTGAATCATTCAAAGGAAATCAAATGATAAAACTTTGTTACTTCCACAAATCAACACAAAAAAATTACTTCCCCAATCTAGATGCGTCTCAAGAGTAATTTTCTTCAAGAGTAAATTTACTTTTTACGCTGTCATCCCAAATTGGTTTTACCGTAGGTTTATGACAATCATATCAATAAACATACTTTCCTAATTTAGATACATCTCAAGAGTAAAATTTACTCCTTACTCTGTCATCCTTAATTAGTTTAGTAAGTTACTGACAATCATATCATACTTCTTAATTTTTTTTAAATGTCAACTATCCTTCCCCCCAACCAGATCACAATATTATTCGCAATTTTAAAATATAGATGAGTAAAGGATAAAAGATATTACCTATTACGGTAATTACTGAAAAGAGAAATCTGACACAAATTTAAACAGAAACAAAGTACGATAAATAAAACCAAAGATAAAGAAAAGTTATAGATGAAGCGTCAGATCTGTCTTGCATTTCATGCTACTTCTCTCACTGCTTCCTTCTCTCCAATCTATCTGAGTTATTGCTGGATCAAGTTTATAAAGAAAAGTTTTTAATTTATCAATCAACTCATCAACAGTGGAAGTAGAGATAAGAAGTAGTTTTGCTGAAGGTGTGATAAATTTCTATTCCACAGCATGGTCAAGAAAAGATAACAAACCAGAAAAAAAATTATTAATGTAATAGGCTAGCTGACATTGATAAAATTTTTGATGATAACAAACATGATGAAGATAATGATAAGACCAAGTCCAAGACCTGCAAGAATAGCTTTAGGACTTAGAGTCTTTTTGTACGAAGCCGTCTGGATATCTCATGGGTTTTGGAAAGAAAAGTCTTAAGCATAGTTTTCAAATATATCTATATTTTCAAAATGGTTCTGAAAATAATTAAAAGTTAGTTTGGAATTTTGGAAACAATTTGACAAGTTTCAAAAGTGTTTAAAATGTTTTTTTAAACAACTTTATTCGAATAAAGCTTCCTTTATTCGAATAAACCATCTCATTTGATCTACTTTCATAAAAGCTTATTCGAATAACAACGGAGTTATTCGAATAACAAGTTACGTGCTTTTGTTTTCGAATTGTGCTATTTGAATAGCACTTAAGCTATTCGAATAGAAGCGTTAATGAACATATCTTTCAAGAAATTTTATTCGAATAACAAGGATGTTATTCGAATAACCATGTTTTTTAGAAAACTCTATTTGAAAGAGTTATTCGAATAACCAGTTGGTTATTCGGATAAAGAATATCATAATCAGTTTTCAAAAGGCTTTTGAAATTGGGTTATTCGAATAACTCAATGGTTATTCGAATAACGTCATGATCCTGTTTTAGAAAGAAACGACCATATTCGTATTTATTGATTGAATTAATTATACCCAATGGCTCTTTTCTTCAAAGCTCTATAAATAGAGACCTTGGGTTATCTTTGCATCAAGCCTAACTATCTGAATCATTCTTTGCTTGGTTAAAAATGTGATTTATAATTTTCTCATATTTTCTATGCTCTTTTCGCCAAAACTTTGAGATACCCTTAAAGAGCTTTCTTAGTGCTTCCAGTTGTATTATTTGCTCTGTGTGAGAGTTTCTATTCATCTGCTTTCTGCTCTATTGCAAAGAGGGTGAGGTATCCCTCAAAGGTTTGTATAGAGGGTGAGGTATCCCTTAAAGGTTTGTGTAAGGGTAAGGTATCCCTAAAAGTTTGAGGTTTTAGCACAAGGGTAGAGTTTCCCTGCGTGTGAAAAGTGCTCTTATTTGTAACGGTTGCAAGCACCTGTTTTAAGCTTGTATTGATAGTGAAAAATCTCGAATTGTGTTTCGAGGACTAGACGTAGGCCATAAGTGGTTTGGTGGCTGAACTAGGATAAATATCATGTTTGCTCTTCTCATCTTTATCTCTTTATTTTCTGCATTTTATCTATCATTACTAATCTATTAATTTGTTGCGCTTAAAGCTTTCAATTATTTTCTTTATTTTTATATCTTTCTTAATATTTAGCTTCGATAAAATTTGTTTTATAAGCATTTGCGAAAAGATTTTTAATACTCAATTCACATACAACAAACCTATGCGTTTATGTTGGATGTTCAGTTGGGCCCAAGAGATAATTTGAAAAACTTCTTCCAAAGTACTAAAACCACTTGGTAAGGCAATGAATACATCAGAATTTTCAAGCATTGTCTTCATTCGTTCATGCATAGATGATACTTGAAGTTCCTCTCCAATTGTCTTTCCAGTCATGTTCTTTTGAGTCAAAGCTCTAGGAATGATACCTAAAACCTGATTGCCTCCTAGAAATGCAGAGAGTGATATAGCCCCCATTAACCCATAACAACCTCCCCCATATACAATATGAATATTCCTCGTAGCAAGTGTTCGACCAAGAATGCTTGTTGCGTTTACAAACTCTAAACTCTTCCTATACCTAGACCTACAAAATACACACATATTTTTAAGTCTACGTACAGAAGGTCCCATTTCTACACTCACCCTCCCTTTGAATGATTATTAGTTAGAGGAAAGTGAAGAAAATGAAGTGTTTAAATAGGAATAAGAATAGAACAAAGTAATGATAGCACCTATATGGGTAGGCTGACTGTTGGCAGAAAATTTTAAAATTAAGAAACATATTTTTTTGTTTTTTATTTTTTTTTATTTTTTGTTTTTGCTTTTGTTTTGTTTTGTTTTTGTTATTTTTTTGAACTTCAAGAAAACCATAAGGGTAAAGAAGTCTAGAAACCTCTGAAGGACCCTGCTCAAAGGATTGTTTATCCAAAACCAAAATATAACAAAATCATATAAAGATAAAAGAAATATAATATCAAATGATGACATACCTTTATGTATAGTTTTCATGGCATATCCTTATACTGTGCATCATGAGTGCAGTGGTGGCATATCTTTGAGTTATGTGTCACTAGTGCAACATAAGAACTCCACAAGGATTGCCGAAACTAGTCACAAAAACCTTTGAGCCCTTTCCATCCCGCTTATAGAATAGTAGCCCTCTATCTTCCTGCAAACCTAATTAAAGGCTTGTATTCTAAGAAGATGGTACCTGACTGAAGCCAGTCAGAACTCGTCATAGAGGCCTACTAACTAAATTAAGTATATGGCTCAGTCACAGTTTTACATGCATTGCAAAGACGGGACGCTTCTATCTGTCCATCAGCGCTATAGAGCCTTGGTTCCAAGAACTGAGAATGTAGCACGTGGCTCTCTACAGAGCATGACATAAGAACCTTATTTACGGATCAGCGTGCGAAGGTCCACCCTAGTCAATGACAGAACGGGCATCCACCCGGGGCTCATAATCTAACTAAAGACTAAGTACAATCGAAGTTTCGCCCTCTTTTTTTTCTTTTTTTCTTTTTTATGAAGAAAAAGAAGATAATATGTACTGGTTATGGCTCACATCTTCCTCTAGTTTTACGTCCAGTAACGGCTTAAACGCCTTCTATGAGTCAAGGATAAGCTTCCTATCCAATTTTCTTATAAATTGGAAAACAAGGTCTTTTTGAGTCAGATTCCCAAGACTATAATGCTTTTGTTTGTCTTTGAAGAGATTCCACAAATTAAGAAGTTCACGATGCACAACTCCATAAGAATGCATCTCAAGAGTCAATAAGATATCATCTAATAACTTCTTACTCAGTCCATTCTTAATAAAGTAAATTTTATCTTCTCTGTTTGAGGAAACCATTCCTAAAGAACGACATCACTTGTTGCATTTCCATCTTGCACATTTGTGATATACTTGCATTCTTTTCACTCTTCTCCTTTTTGAATACGAACTTCTACAAAGACCTGACATGTATAAGTCAAATGAAATTGAAGACTCACTTGCTAGATGGACTTTTACTTTGATTATGCAACGTACATCTTCTGGCATACCCTTGTTCATTAACAGTCTCAATCTTTCATATCTAGCCTTGTAGATTTTTGTTAGAGTATTTTGAGAAAGAGAAGGAAAATGCTTTCTTAAATTTGAGAGAATGACATCTATTTTAAAGGAAAATGATTCAGTTATTATGGAAAACTGACAAACAAATCAACTCGAGAGCCATAGAGTACTGTTATCCGCCACTTAACCAAAGACATAAAGAACTACAAAAAAAGGCAACAAAATTAGAATAAATTCTATTCACAACAAGGATTAGAAAAAGAGATGAATTCTACCTTATCAACTTGGTTTTCCAGAAATGGTTTGAGTCTTTATCCATTGACTTTAAACACATTACCATTCCTAGGATTCTCAATGTCTATGACCTCATGAGGATACACATGTTTGACAACAAAAGGACCACTCCACCAAGATCTCAATTTGCCAGGGAATAGGTGCAGGCGAGAGTTATCAAGGACCAATTTCAAAAGATTTTCTAAAAAATGACTTGTCATCAAAAGCTTTTGTTCTAGCTTTATAAAGTTTTGAGTTTTCAAATGAATCATTTCTTAATTCCTCTAGTTCATTAATTACAATTTGTGTATATTGCAAGCATCATCAAGGTTTAGGTTGAAAGCTTTAATGGCCCAAAATGCTTTATGTTCCAATTCTACAGACAAATGATAAGGTTTTCCATAGATTAACCGATAGGGTGACATCCCCAAAGATGTTTTGAAAGCAATACGGTAAGCCCAGAGTGTATCGTTTAGTCTTAAAGACCAATCTTTACAATTTGGGTTAACCGTTTTGTCCAAAATTTGTTTAATCTCCCTATTTGTTAATTCAACTTGTCCACTTGTCTAAGGGTGATAAGGGATAGCAATTTTGTGTGTAATGTCATATTTCTTCATTAAAGATTCAAATGATTTATTGCAAAAATGTATTCCCCATCACTGATGATAGCTCGAGGGATTTCAAATCGACACAAGATATTTTCTTTTAAAAAATTTAAGAATAGTTTTATGATCATTATATCGCCATGGAATCTCTTCGATCCATTTTGAGACTTAATCAACTGCAACCAAAATATACACAAATCCAAATAAGGATAGAAATGGACCTATGAAATCAATTCCCTAACTATAAAAAAATTCACTGACAAAGATAGGGTTTAGAGGCATCATGTCTCGTTTAGAAAAGGAACCTAATTTTTGATAGTTTTCACAACTTTTACAAAATGTATAGCTATCCTTAAATAAAGTGAGCCAATAAAATCCACACTGCAAGATTTTTATAGTTGTTTTCTTTGAAGAAAAGTGATCTCCACAAGCTTCTGAGTGACAAAATTTAATGACACTACCTACCTCACTGTCGGGCACACATCTCCAAAAAAATTTGATCTGGACAATAATTAAACAAATACAGGTCATCCCAATAAAAAAAAAATCACATCTATCAAAAATTTCCTTCTGTCTTGGTGCTTCCATTGAGGTGGCATCTTTCCTGTTACAAGAAATTTGACTATATTAGCAAACCAAGGCATAGAATTGACAAAAAATAAAAATTCATCAGGAAAAGAATCATTGATAGGTGTGTTATCAAAAGGTGAGCTTGTTGTAAGTTTAGACAAATGATTTGCGACAACATTTTAGGCTCTTTTCTTATCTTTTATTGTGATGTTGAATTCTTGAAGCAACAAGATCCATCGTATCAATCTTGGTTTAGCATCCTGCTTAGACATCAAATATCTAACAATAACATGATCGATGAAAACCATAATAGAAGAACCAATTAAATAAGATCAAAATTTGTCCAATACAAATATTATAGCAAGTAGTTCTTTTTCAATAGTAATGTAATTCATTTGTGCACTATTTAATGTTTTACTTGCGTAACAAATCACATGAGACTTACCTTCCTTTCTTTAGCCTAAAATAGTGCCAACAACAAAATCACTAGCATCACACATTAACTCAAAAGGCAAAGACCAGTCAGGAGATTGCATGATAGGAGCAGATGTCAGAAGATCGATTAATTTTTCAAAAGATTTTGAACATTCTTAAGTCCAATCAAATGATGCATCTTTCAACAAAAGATTACATAATGGTATAGATATGACACTAAAGTCCTTAATGAATCTTCTGTAAAATCTTGCATATCCTAAAAAGGAACGAACTTCTCTGACTGTTTTTGGGGAAGGCAAATGGGCAATTAATTCAACTTTGGCCTTATCAACTTCAATTCCTTTAGAAGATATCACATGACCTAACACTATTCCTGAGGTAACCACGTAATGAGATTTTTTTCAATTTAGCACAAATCCTTTTTCTTCGCATCTTTTAAGAACTTTTTCTTAAACAATCTTAAACTTGTCTAGTATGAATTTTCTTTCCTTGAACTTGTGTTTGCTCATGAGCTGTTAGGCATTTCCAACTTGGTTTCTTTCCATAATCAAAGTAATATACATTAGTAATTGTATCAAAAGCTCTATCATTACTTGCCTATTTGTTCAAATTAGGTTCTCTGAGGTTTACTTGAGAAGGTTAGAAATGATGGATTCCTCTGTGGCGCAGCCGCTACAGTAATGAGTAAGGGGTGGGCACCTGCAAAAGGCACTCCAAGTCCAACGCTCAAGTCATTAGGTGTGCAAGGAGGGTATAGTGTATTATGAATTAGGTTGTACCTCTTTTCCCTTGCTAACAGTTTATATATGAGCATTTAAAGGTGTAAAGAATCTGAGCATTCAATGCATATTGAATGTTGTTGCCTGGAATTGCTGAAACTGTTATTCTATATGATTAATTCCTATTTATGCCGGGATGTGGTGGACATTCATTCCTATTGATGATGTTATGCCTAGTGCAAAGGCTGCTTCATGCGCGCAGTAACATATGGGTGCCAGCCTGATGGGTTTGGTTGTTCCAAATTTGTGGACCCATAACTCGGTCTAGAACAGTTGCTCCCAACTTAACACTTTGATGGGACAACTAAGTGTCAAGATATTTGAGTTTGACAGGAGCACACAATGCACAATGGACAAAGGGATTCTGGTCATAGTGGTGACGTCAGATCTCATGATGTTTTTTCAAAGGGCTGAGGTTTGTGATGTGTCATTGTACATTTCTCGGGGTTAATAAGTAAGGTCAAGATCTGAGTTGGATCGCTTTGCTTACATTATCATTCCATTATCTGGGGTATATAGTATGTTGCCCCCATGTATATTTTATGGGGTCTGAGCGCCCAACTGAAATGATGAGGCCGAGGTTGCAGTGGTCGGGGTGATTGAGATCGTTGTTTGCGGTGTTGTTTTACCGTGATACCTTGTTGAAGGGCCGTGATTTGGCTTATGTGTTCTAAAACATCACGCATCGTTTCAATTTCAAACGTTTTGTGCTTTGTCGTTTCAGATACATTTGGTCAGAAACGGTACTCCACGTGGTTGGAGAATAGTGGAAGCTGTCGTTTGGGGTTTGTAGCATCATGATGAGCTGTTTTCAAATTTCAAAAAAAAGGCGTCTGATTACGCCCAAAGAATGACACGATAGTTGTAGCATAACTTTGGGATATCGATTCCATAGAGAGACAAATTAAAAGAATAGAAGAAGGAATAAAGAAACTAAAGAAAAATATTAAATGATTAATGATAAATAAAGATTAATTTTGAAAACAAATTAAAGTAAAGCAAAGTAAACAAATTGGGTTTCTACCAAATGCAAGATGACTAAGGTTCATAATACACCAAAATTAATTTTAACATTAATTATATTAAGTTATTATGCCAAAATAATTTAACTCATGAACATCTAGCAGCAAGCATGTGATCACGAAAGATCTATCAATAAAGTACTAAAAATACTAATAAAGTGTATGATAAAATTTTCCTAAAGTAATAGTAAATTATCAAATCATTAAATGTATCCTTAATAAGAAATCACAATTGATATTCAACAATTACCACTAACACTCAGATAACAAAAATAAATTGTTAAGTATGAGAAAAGCATAATGCAACACCCACCGTAGGGTATCACATTTAAGACTAATCCTAATATAACTTACCCGAGTTGTAAAAGAATTAATCTTGTAAAAACATTGATTTTAAAATTTCGTTTGTGGAATAACTAATAATAAATAAAAACATTAAACATGAAACGTAATTAAAACTAACAAACCTTATATTATATATTACAAACCTTGTTCACAAATAATTTACATAATTACACTCCCCAAAATTTATATATACATAACACACCAATATAAAACTACTAAACTAAAACCCCAATAAACTACAGGTTCAGGCTCTCATTGGGATCCCCCTGGAGGATACAGCACACGTCTAGTTGATGTCCTGGCAGTCGACATCATGGATTCCTCGTGTGGAGTATAAGTATTGTTATTCCTACTCCAAATCTCACGTATAGGAATATAAAACTTTAGACGTACAGACACGTGTTGTGTCATGACAGGAATACTATCACGAGTACCACTTAAAGTCAAAGTCAGATCCTCGGTCTACACAAACATTTCCCTGTCTAAGTTAACCTGCCACGCATCAATCCCACCGTGGAATCGAACCGTGACATACCCTAAAACTTGGCGCCTCGCCGCCATATTAGATAAATACAGAAAAATAGCTACGGATAGTAGAATGACTTATCAGCCTCCTCGCCTCTTCGGTCTTCATCGAATACATACAATACACAAATTCAATATAATAAAGAGGTGAGATCCCCTTTTATCAATACCAATGAGGCAGTATAGAAAATGACAGTAAAAGATACAGATACAAAATATCTCATACAGTCATATCATATCATATCATATCATAGAAAACAGATAAAATAGGCATAATTATTATACCAATATGCTGACCCACAATGCATGTGCACAATGACTCATTTCCTACTCCATGGAGCTAATCACAATTTCAGAGAGAATGATAAGGAGTACATGTCTGCATATCGTTAGCCTCAAATCATGTGTCAATATATTAAATCATGGTGCGTAACATGGTCGATACAGACACTCTCAACAAATCACGAAAAGAGTAGTAACTCCGTCGAGACCGTCGGCATGTTTGCAAATGATACCACGACACAGTGATGCTACCCACTGGCCACATATGACATTCCACACCCTGACGTCTCCAATATCACTGAAGATCGTAACTACGTAATTCTTACCCGCACAAAGGTGTAATTTCCATCTCCTAGGCCAATCGCCTTAACTGACATGCTTTTCCATGCATGATGTATGATCCAACACATACAATTTTCCATGCAATATGTATGATCCAACACATACAATTTTCCTTGCAAGATGTATGATCCAACACATACAATTTTCCATTATTTTACAGTATTTCACATATACGCGTCATTTCTTGACAGTATCACTTTTCAACATAATGGGGCCCACCATGATAGCCCGACAACCAACTGCTGTAATTTTCAATCGCGTAAACATTTTATCGCATTTTTGAAACAACATGATGTTTTTCTTACGTTTTCAAATTACGCAATATTTTTCAACGTTTTTGTAAATGCGTAATTAATTTCAAACGTTTTTAAATCACATAAATATATTTAAACATTTTTCTAAATCACATAAATATTTTCAACATTTTTCAAATCACGTAAATATTTCCAAAACATTTTCTCAATCGCGTAACGTAAAATTAATTGTGTAGCTTAAAAATAGTGATTTCTAAGTCGCGTAATGATTTTCTAGCATTTTTCACTTACCTAAAATATTTTCTCATTTACGTAAAATATTTTCCTAACATTCTAAATTTATCTATAAAATTCTTTACATAAATTATACACTTTGGCCTTCTTGAAAATATTTTCTTCCTAAAAATCCTTTACGTAATATTTTCTATATATCAAATATGCACTTTGACCTCCTTGAAAATATTTCCTTTCTAAAAATTCTTTACGTATTATTTTCTATGATTCTTTTCAAAAATTTGATTTCTTTAATATAGGTTACATACTAATTTAATTCCTTCCATTAAATCCATTTTTCCTTTTCCTACTAAAAATTCCTTAATTCCAATTCTTGTAACTAATTATCAAAGTCCACACTAGGCAAAATAATTTAGGGTTTAAAATAACACATTTTTGGTGTGTTGGCCGAAAATTAGGTTTATGTTCCATATTCAAACTTAACCATTTTTCATCACTAAAATTCTTTACAAAACCATTTTTCATCATCAAAATCCTTTAATCCAATTTTTATCCTTAAAATCACTAATCCATACTTAGTAATTAATTTGAAGCATCTTGTCCCCTTTGTAGTAGTCAAAATCGTGAGCCTCCCCTAGGTTCTTTGAAACCTTCATATAATTTTCCTCATCATACAACTCATATTCAATTTTACACAACATTCATCATGCTACCATAAGCATATAAACAAGCATATAAGCATATAATCTACTTAAACAAGCATATAATCAAAGCTTAAGAATAAACCAACCATAAATAAAGCAAGCTTAAACCATACAAGTGAATAAATCCTTATGGATTTTTTACCACAAACAAGGTCATCTCCTTACCACCAACATATGGTTGATGAGGGTAATCTCCCTCTTACCTCAAGGAAGACAAAATCCACCAAGTTGCCTTACTACAAGAATTTCGTGTGGCTCCAAAGGAAAATCCTAACAAACTTAAACCAACCAAAGTCACAAACAAAGCTTGAACAAGAGAAACCATGGAACAATCATGGTTTAGAAACTCAAAAACCAACTTAGAAACAAAGAAGAAGAACTTTTACCTTAAAAGTTCAAGAACCCTAACTTGTAGAAATGGTAGAAGATGAAAGATTTTGCTTAAGTCTTCAACATAGAAGTATCTTAGAATGATGTTTAGATGTAGGAAATAAGGTTAGATGAAATTTTGAAAGCTTGGATGGCTGTCTATGGTGCTTGGCCGAATGGTGTTTAGAGAGAAATGGAGAGAAAAGTTTGAAGAACTTTGCTTTAGGAAATGTTCAAGAATGATCAATAATGACCAAGATAACAAATTATTGATGTCTTCAAACTTTGCTAATCACCTACACCATCACAAAACCGTCCCCCCTTCAAGCATTCTCCAAAATGTGACCAATATCACTAGCCACATTTTAGGCATTCTTAGTCATTGATTAAATCAATGGTTAAGATTAACATAGATTCTAATTATAGCCTCTAGGTAGAAGACTTAATCTAGGCCATTAGATCTTTCCTCCTTGAAATCTTAGCCATTAAATGCATCTCCAAAATGAAGGGTCAAGATTACTCCTTCATACTTTACATCCAATGGTCATAAATGATCCTAGCCATTTTATAAGATCAAATCTCCACCGTTGATTAAATCCACATCCAATGGTCATAAATGGTCCTTGCCACTAATTTTGACTTCTTCATACTAGTAGCACATGGCTATCACTTAGTTATAGCTACAAGAAATTATTACTCACAGAATAAAAATTATCGATCATAAACCAGTAATTATTGTACAACGAATAATAAAATCACATTATAAGAAATTTTTTATACTGTATCCGATTTTGGGTTTAGTAAAATCCCCCGACCCCGCATTAACAATACAAAATTTTTTGGCCAATAAAATTTTTTAGTGTTTTCGGGCCCACCGTGGGTCCCACAGACGGCCCAAAATATTACTAAAATATTTTTATTCTCAGAAAAATTCTCAAAAATCACAAAAATTTAAAAATTAATATTTATGCAGAAAAAACGAAAATTGGGATGTTACGCATGACTAAACTCATCTAAAAATTTATTCATATAATTTGATAGGAAAATCTAATCAATAAGCATTAAATCCTAAAATTGGGTAACAACAATTCAACATAACAATCCTAAAATAATCAAGGTTTCATCTTACCTCAGTACAAAGAATTTAGCAAGACATGATAAAATCATAACACAATAAAATCATCTCACTAATATTCTCCGTTGCACACAACCTATCTGCACTGTCGCATTGCTTCTTCTCCCGTCCGCGCTCCATGCTATCACGTCCAATCCGTGCAACTCTTCTTCTCAAATCTCAAGCGACATGTTATATGTTGTGCATCCTTTCTTCCTCTTTTTTTTCTTCTCCAGCGATGCAGTGCTTGTCTCACCAATTTGTTTCTCCTCTTCCATTTATAAGGTTTTTTCCACTGCCTCACTTTTTATCATAGGCTTTTCTTTTCTTTTCTTTTTTTATTTGATTTGTTGCTACTATTCTCATTGGACCATAGGCTTCCTTTGCAATTGTTTTGCTTCATGTGGGCCCAAAGAAATACAAAAGAATGAACCTTGCCTATTCTTTACTCATCTTAATCTATAAAATAAAATGATTAAATAGTGAGACAAAATTGATTAAAATAAATATAAAAAAAAATTATCAAGTTTAAATATATATATATATATATATATATATATATATATATATATATATATATATATATATATATATATTGCTTAAGAATATTTCAAAGTAAATAGAAACTCAATTTAAAAATACACATTAATTCGAATTATTTCTATTCATACTTTAGCATTTTATTCCAATAAAAGGGTATCTATAGAGCACTTTCATACACTAATCACACCACCCAACTTGTTTATTGCTAGTTCCTAGCAATTTCTATGCAAAATAGATGAAAGAGGCTAAGAAAATAATAAAATAGTCCATCAATTCACATTTTCCAGATTCACATATCAAAACAATCTTAAGAATTTATTAATCATATCATAAGCAATCCGCCTTTAGCAATCTGCAAAGTGTGTGTGTTCCAAACTATATCCATCTAACCAGAAGGCCTGACACATACAACTTCAAGAACATCTCAAGCAAAAGGTTCAACTCCATAACTCACGAGTATAAAAGTGTTTTGTATGAGGATTCTTTCTATGGAGTTGACAATGGGTGTACACACTCTCATAGGGAATTACGAAACTATGTACAAGCAACAAGCAAACATTGATCTTATGATAGGAACACTAACAAATGAGACTTCCACCACTCTTTCCAAAAGTTTACTTAAGATCAGGACGATTAATACAAAATGTTGTAATGTGGCTTAGGTTCAGTGCTATATGAAAAAACAAATGAAAAGGATTCAAAAAGACTTCCAAGTACATACAAAGGGAATCTTATTAAATATCGCAGTAGATCACACTTTTCACTTAATGTACTCTCTAACTTTTCAGATCATCGAATAATAATGCTTTCCTTCTTCTTCCTCTTCTTTTTTTTTCTTTTTTTTTTTTGACTATTTGATGAACAAACACACACCACTTTGGTATTCTTGCCATTTCTACCCAAGCTTGACTTTGCTTGTTTTAGTAATTGAAACCTAACACAAAAGGAAAAAAATGCAAATTCCACACTTAGTATACACTTGGAAGTAAAAAGATAGAAAAATCGGTGTATAGACTATGTTCCAATGTGGAGAGGCATGATGTAGGCATATGAAAAAAAAAGCAACATGTGTTTATTTTCTCAAAGTTGGCTACTAGGGATCTATGACGGAAAGAGTTAGTTTGAAAGGCTCAAATGTTTATCCTAAGTTGACCTTCGTCTTATCCCAAGTATATCTTTCATCTTACCACAAACTATGTAATGATTTCTCCAAAGAAATGCCCAATTCAACAAATCAATGAATCTTTATCAAAATTTACTGTATTTGTAGACTCTCAATCCTCTCCAAAACTCATATGAATACTTAAGCAAAAGAGTTCTCTTGCTACATGTGTTAAACCACCATCTTACCACAAAGCTTGGATGAGTGCATTAGGGGTTCTGTGGATGCTTCAACAAAAATGATTATGGTGGGTTTGGTGAATTCACGAAGATGGTTATTCATGAGAATGAGTACACATGTGAAAAGGATGCACATGTGATGCAAGTTTAAAAAAAATTGACACATGAAAATATGCCAAAAACTTCCAACAAAATTTTAAATACTTAATTTACACCACCAATGCCTCCCAACTTAAATGAAACATTGTCCTCAATGTTTAAGACTCAAAATGGAATGAGGAATAGCTAAAAAGTGTTGAATACATGTGATGAGTGATGTGGGTAGCTCGCTAAGCACTAAAGATGGTAACCTGAAATGACAAAATAAAACTAACCTATAAACAAAAACAAAGAAAACAATAACAAACAAAAAGGGAAAGAAAGAAAATAAAAGAAAACAAAAATAAAACAAAACAAATAAAGAAATACATACCTGAGTAGTGTGGTCAAGTTTGATAGACCAAATCCACAAGTGGAATGTCTTCTACTTCCAGAAATTTCTTATCAATTAAAACTTTAAGTCGTTGACCATTTACTTTAAAGATCTTACCATCCTTAGGATCCTCTATTTCTACCACCCTATGTGCAAAAACATTCTTCCTATGAAAGGGCTGGTCCACCTAGACCGAAGTTTTCTTGGATGCTTATGGAGTCTAGAATCATATAAGAACACTCAATCATTAGGCTTAAACATTTTTCTCAAAATACTTTAATCATGAAATGCTTTCATTTTAGCCTTATAGATTCTAGAGTTCTCATAAGTATCATTTCTCAGTTCCTTTAACTCAGTCAACTGAAATTTTCTAAGCTTACCTGCTTATCCCATGTCAAAATTGAAATGCTTGATGGCTGAAAAAGCTCGATGCTCGAGCTCCATAGGTAAGTGGCAAGGCTTTCCAAAATCAAGCCTATAAGGTGACATGCCTAAGGGAGTTTTGAAAGTTGTACGGTTAGCCCAAAGTGTATCAACTAGTCACAAAGACCCATCTTTGTGATCTGGTTGACCCTTTTTTTTTTCTAAAATTTGTTTAATTTTCCTATTTGTAAGTTCTACCTATCCACTTATCTGGGGGTAGTAGGCAGTAGAGATCTTATGTACTATCCCATATTTTTTCATCAAAGCCTAAAAAGAACGATATGTGTACTTCCGGTCACTAATGATTGCACGTGGTGTAACAAATTGAGATAACACATTCTCTTTGAGAAATTTAATTATCGTGCTATTATCATTGCTCCTGCAAGTTATTGCCTCTACCCATTTTGACATATAATCTACTGCCATAATAATATATTAATATCCAAAAGAAGGAGGAAATGGTTTCATAAAATCAATGCCCCAATAATAAAAAATTTCAATCACTAAAATTAGGCATAAGGGCATCATATTATGACAGGACATAACTCCTAACTTTTGACACTTTTCACATGAGCGACAATAAATGTTTGCATCCTTAAACAAGGTGGGCTAATAAAATTCATACTGCATAATTTTTACAGTGATTTTCTTCATTGAAAAGTGGCCCATACAAGCTTGGGAGGGACAAAATTCCAAGATGCTAGCAATCTCTTCATCAAGGATGTAATGCCTTAAAATTTGGTCAGGGTAGTATTCAAAAAGAAAAAGGTCATCCTAATAGAAATTACATACCTCAGTCATGAACTTCCTCATGTCTTGAGTGCTCTAATCCATTGGTATCTCACTTGCAGCCAAATAATTAACAATATGAGTAAACCATGGCAGAGAAGTAATAGAAAATAAATCCTCATCAGGAAAATCATCTTTGATTGGCAGGTGGTCAGAGGTGTCCTCAAATAGCCTTAAGCGATAATCAACTACTATGTTCTCCACTCCTTTCTTATCTTTGATGGTGATGTCAAATTCCTACAAAAGTAAAATCTACCGTATTATCGCGCCTTAGCATCCTTCTTTTTAAGAAAGTACTTAAGGGTTGTATGATATGTGAAAATATTAATAAGAGAACCAATCAAGTAAGCATGAAACTTATCCAAAGCAAACACTATAATTAGCAACTCTTTTTTAGTTGTGGAGTAATTTATTTATGCACTATTTAGAGTTCTAGTAGCATAAAAATGGAAAAAGGCTTCCCCTCCCTTCGTTATCTAAGAACAACACCTATAAATTAGCAAGGTAAATTCTGCATAAAAAAAAAAACAAACTAGCACCTATTAAACCAGATTGCATAAGTTTTTGCTTCAAAGTTTAAAACACATGAGATTAGTGGTATTTTGAATTTAACATGTAAGGCTATAAGAGATAAAAATTTCAAGAATTTTGCATTCTTCATGCATTCCCAGTTTTAGTTTAAAGTTGGGCCAGATTTTGATAAAATGGTTAGTTGTCCTATATAAGTTTCTGCATTTTGTTACATAACTTTAGCTACAATAAGTCAAATAAAGTGAGGCTTATTTCATTTAAAAGATATGAGATAAAGCTATATCTATATAAATTTTTAGGATTTTTGAAATTAAGATGTATCTTTGATGGAGTCGTAAATATCAACCTTTTTGAATGAGATTTTGGGTTTATAGTCTTGAAATTTCTAAACTAAATTGAGTCTACAATTGTTTTCTCTTACCTCAAATGAATTATTTAGTAAAATTCAGTTTCTTTATGTGGTATCTAAAATTGTTGCATTTTGACATGGATAGTTGAACTTTCACGCTATAAAAATATCAGGATTTATACATTTTTCATGCATTCCCAGTTAGTGTACAAAGTGAGTATGAATTCTAGCAAATCAATCAAGTATGCGTTGTCTATATTTAGATTGTTGTTATTTTAATAGGAATAGCTATTGTGGTCCTCTATCAAGTGAAACACAAGATACATGAGCATGAAAAGCTTTATGTGAGCATCAAATGGTTGTTGTTATGTTTCTTTAATGAACTAATTGATACTTTTCTTTGAAAATATCAATATAAGTGCAATCAAGTGATCATTTAAATTAGTATTTGAACTCATTATTGATTAGTTAAAAGAAATGAGCTAATCTAGTATAGAGCTTATAGTATAAATCCTAGAAAGGATCGAAATCTATAAGTAAGCTTTCTTATTGTTTGGTGGATCTAGATGTATTCTTATACATAACCCTTATAAGTTTAAACCAGTGTTCTGTAGTTGGTTTAACATGAGTAAGTATTGACCTTAATTCTAACAAGTCATTTAGTTAAACGTATCTCCCTAGGACCAAAGACTACCCTTATGGTTGTATATTGATTGGGGCCATTCGACCATTAGGTGTAAATGAGTGTACTATTATTTATTTTTATATGATACTGGGCTTGTTAAGTGTATAGCTAAACAAAAGCTAGATTAAGTGGTAAACAAATCCTAGCAAAGATATGGTGCATGATAATTGTACTAAGTAAATTTTGAGGATAATTTTTTTTTAAAAAAAAAAGAGGAGAAAAATGTAACATCCTCCTTCCAACTAATTTATATAGATATTTTAAGGGTCTGTAGGCACTAAAATGTATTGTAAAAAAATTAATTAATTTATGTTATTTTATTTATTATTGGTTAGTTATTAGTCACTGATGTTAAAAGAGCATAGAAAATTGCTTAGATACGAAAAGTGTATATCAAATGCTTAACAGAAGAGTCTAAATTTATCAGTGGCAAAATCATAATCTTAGGAGTTTTACCATGGGCATTTATGTCAAATAAAGTTTAGAAAACCCTAATTAAATAAACAAGCTAGATATTATGCTTATTTGATTACTCCAACTATCTAGTTAGGATAAATTAATAAAATATTATTTATCCAATGAGAGTGAGACACCATAGGTCACACTTAGCTTAATTTAATTAGTACATGAAGACACTAATCAACTTATGATTAGTTGATTAAGTGACTAATGGAAGCTAGCCAAATAGTAAACATTAGTCGTAACTTGATTGGTTACTGATTAATGATGATCACATATTTTATACATTAATAAACCCTCATTTTTAGTCATTTACACTCTCTATATACTTAATTGATTGAGTTTGATTATGTTTTGTAAGTTTGGACTCAAATTGGACTTAATTGATTTTGTCAGCATTATTTGGGTCTTACATTATTTCTGTATTTTCGCCATATCTTGAGTTTTAGATGTGTAAAAATTATGTATCTTACCTTGTAGGAAGGATAAGAGAGAGCTCTACAACTTTCATGAGAGCTTTAGGTCATATATGGACATCTAGTGGAGCTAAATGGGCTTGGAAGTTACAACACGAGTTTTGTGACTAGAACCTGAACAGTGTGCAGTAATCAGAGCATAACTCGAGCTATAGGAACTTTCTTGGGCTGAAATTTGGATACTTGAAAGTTAAGACCTATATCTACAACTTTTATGAAAAATATAAGAGCTTATTCGGACAGCTTGAAGGTGATATTGGATCTGGAAGTCAAAACAGAGGTGCTGAAATTGGGCCTAAATAGTCTGCAGTAATTAGGTCATATCTTGGGCTGTAGGACGAATTTTTGGATGATGTTGGTGGCATTGGAAAGCTAAGACAAAATGCTACAACTTTCATGAAGACCACATTGCTTCATTCTGATGGTATCCATGAGATCAACACTGAATGATTTCAAAGACAAAGAATCTTAATAATTTTTCACTCACCATTTGGCATTTTTCACTCACCATTTGGCATTTTTCACTCATCCATCTACTCCTCACCCACTCATTAATCAACCCCCTTGTCATTTTGTATCTCTAATTCTCTATAAAAGGCTCCATTGGCTGATCATTTAGGTGTTAGCCATGGAAACCATCACCCAAGAGGGGGTGAATTGGGTGATTACAAATTTTAAAACACCTTTGAGAAATTAAGCATTTTGAATAACTCAATTAATAAATGCAGTGGAATAAGTTTAACAAATATGCAACTATTAGAGATTTCACAAATACTACTTGGGCTATAGGATAAATCAAGTAAATAAGCTAGATATCAAATTCAACTCAAGCATATATAATTAAGGCACAAATGTAAAGAGATAGAGTTGAGAAGATCAAACATAAGATTTATCCTGGTTCAGCCACCAATCCACTTGTGGCCTATGTCCAGTCCTCAAGCAATCACTTGAGATTTTCCACTATATCTTCAAGCTTCAATAGGTACTTGACAACCTTTACAAAATTGAGCACTCAACTCCTTGGGATGTCTCACCCTTGAGCTTGAACCTTTTCAAACAAAGGGATGCCTCACCCTTTACAATTTGGAGGGATACCTCACCCTCTTTACCAACAAGGGATACCTCACCCTCTTTATAAATAAGGGATACCTCACCTTTTTCTCTAGAA
This sequence comes from Ormosia emarginata, assembly GCA_029884605.1. NCBI lineage: Eukaryota > Viridiplantae > Streptophyta > Magnoliopsida > Fabales > Fabaceae > Ormosia > Ormosia emarginata. The sequence goes on along the minus strand of JAQQTP010000075.1, from coordinate 1,619,614 downwards.
GGATACCTCACCCTCTTACAATGATTTCAAGATGAAGAGAATGATTAGAAACTCTCACAAGAGTATATATACAACTTGAAGAATAAAGTATGGATCATAAGAAACTCTCTCAAGAGTAGATAATACAACTTGAAGCTTTATAGGTATTAATGATTCACACTTTAAAGCTCAAAATATGATTTTGATGATTCAAGGATCAAGTATAGTGTTCTTGGGTTTCTTAGGATGTAAATGCTTCAAATATGACTTATATATAGAGTCTAAGTGATAAAATAGTTGTTGGTAGTATTTAGAAATAATTTTTTTTATGAAAACTAGCCATTTATAACTGTTAGAAACGTTTCTGCGCGCTTGGTAATCGATTACACAAGTCTGGTAATCGATTACATTTGTATAATCAATTACAACATTTTTTATTTTGAAAACTGACTTTAAAAGGTCATAACTACTTCATTTCTTATCTGATTAAAGCAAATGACTATTCATTGGAAAGATCTTTGAGTCTATTTTCAAATGAAATAATTTCACAAAAAAACTCAAAGTATTTTGAGAGTTATGATCAAAAGATTGACCAAAGGTCAGTTTTTCAAAACTCAAACTTGACTATATTTTATAGTTTAAAGCAAATGGTCATAACTTCTTCATTTCTTATCCTTTTAAAGTAAATGACCACTCATTGGAAAGATATTTGAGTCTTTTTTCATATGAAATAAGGTTCATAACAAAACTCAAAGTATTTTAAAATTTATGATCAAAATAGTAACTAAATGTCAGTTTTGCGAAACATAAACTTGGTTATTTTTCAAAGGTTTGAACTACCACCAAGACTAACTTTCCAAAATTAGTTTGTTGGGCATTAAAACATGTAAGAAACACTTTTTAAAGATGTTAAAACATATTTGAGCTTAGTGTGATTCCTCTTTACCTTTACACAAGATCTAAGTCCTATAAGCTACTCTTGAAGAACCTTGCGACTTGATATTTTGCCATCATCCAAGCTTCCAAAAATTTCCTCTCTTCAAATCTTATAAATGCTTGTAACATCTTATCATTCTCATTCTTTTTGAGTTGAGCATGATTGTGATCTTTTGCTTTGTTGTTGTAATGCTCACTCTTGATACTTAGATTATCCTATAAAGTATTAGTCACTTAACACAAACATAGTTAGTCCAAATTCATAACTCAATATCTTCATATGCATGATACAATATATCTCATTAATCACATCTATGTAACATGATCAATATTTTTTTGTAATGTATTTGTCATCTATTAAGCACATTTATGAAGCATAAACATCATTCTTTTTATCTTGTATTTGTCATCATCAAAACTTAACATATTAAACCATTGATGCAAAGACAATTCTACATTAGGAGACTTTGGTTTTAGGCTTGGTTAGGAGAAATTATGTTCATGCTTGTATATTGTCTTCCTTTGTTGTAATTTTCTTTTGTTCTAATTTGAAGTTATGTTCATATTTCTCTTCTACTCTCTTTCTTTCTTCTTGTCTATGAGTAAGTAAATCTTCATTTTGTTTGGGTGAAAGAGTGAAGCTCTTAGTAATGAAATAAGGTAAGATTATTCTATTTCTTGTGCTTAAATGATATATCATAAAGTGGATGTTATATGTGTTAGATTTTGTTTCTAACCAATTTAGAAATCTTCCTTGTTTAGTGGAGATCTTGATTTATTATAGACAAGAGGATTAACATAGTGAATGCTTGAACTTACTTACAATTGTTGGTAGATAATCGAAGGAATCATAGTATGATTGCATATATAATTGAACTTTGAATGTTATATTTTTTTATTGGAACTTCCTTTAAGTGTAGATTTCAATTGAGTTATAAAGAGAAATAATCTTGTCTCTAATTTATTACCAAGAGTGGATCTCCTAACTCAAGCAAATCATTTTTCATTTGTGAATAACTTTTATTACTTTTGGTGTTGTGACAAATCCTTTTCTTACCTCAATTAATTTTTCTTCATAAATTCCCTGTGGATCGACCTCGGACTCTCGAGAATTTATTACTTGAGACAACCTACACTTGGGTTTGTATCCTTCAATCCTGCATCAATTAACCAATAGTAAGAATATACCAATTCTAAGGTGATTGGCTAATAGAATACACTAGTTTCAATGTGATAAGTTAGTAAGGAGTAGCCAATGGGAGTTAGACAACTTATAAGACACTAGCTTCAATGCGATTGGTTAGTAAAGAGTAGCCAATGGGAGTTAGACAACCTAGTGAGATCAATTAATAGAAATTATACAGCATACAAGACATAAGTACTAAATTGATAGGTTAATGATTAACCAATAAGAATTTGATATTATGCAAGACATGAGTTTAAAAATGATTGGTTCTTAGAAACACTAAGTTATTTCCTATTAGTGGATTAAAGACACTAAACCCATTCTAATTGGTTAGTGAAGTGACCAATGAAGGTTAGCTACTATAGAAACTCCTAATTAGATGTCCTAACTAGAAGTTAGATTAGTTTGGTTAGTTAAACTAATTAGTTAGTAGAAAATAATTAAATAATGATTAACCAATGAGAACAATATACTAATCCAAATACTAGTTTTCCTATGATTGGTTACTAAAAACATTAGTCAAAATTCTATTGGTGGAGAACTAAACCTCATTAATTAGCATTTGAATCACTTAGTTAAGAGAAATATCTTGTAGGATTAAAATCCTAACCAATGAGAACCTAGCCACCTAGTTAGCCATTAGTTAGAATTTGATTGGTTAAGTAAGACATGAGTTAAAATCTAATTGGCCAAAATAATAAAATAATAATAAAAATTAAGAAGATGAGAAAGACAAAAGAACAAGCTAGAAGCTCTCCAAGAGCTTAAAGAGATAGTTAGGCCAAGGCAAGAAAGAAAGAAAGAAAGAAAGAAAGAAAGAGAAGGAAATGGAAGAAAATCTATGAAATTTCTCAAAAATTGGGAAATCTTCTCCTTGCAACCTTAGAAGTTTCTAACAAGCAAGAAATTCAAGAAAGGAGCTCAAATCTTCTTCCTTTTGTCTCTAATAAGTCATGCCTTTTGTAGTTTAGAGAAGAGGTAGGAATACAAACTTATATATTTCTTAGTTTTTGATTAAATCTAGTTTTTAGATAAGAGTCTTAATGTTATTATGGCTTCCATATGCTTGTATCTTTGGTTTAGAGAACATTACTATGTTGGAATGATCCTAAAAAGAATAATTGATCTTGAGTAATTTAATGGGGTTATGGTTTTAAATTAGTTCTTGATCTTATTTATGTTTAGAATTTAATGGGGTTAGGGTTCTAACCTAGGGTTTGGATTTAAGGACTTAAGAATCATAGATTGAAAAGTAAAGAGTAAGATTAAGCTTGAAGTTAAATTTTAGATGGATTTTTCATCATTAATCAAGAAACCCTAGGATTAGAGTTTTTAAGGTCCAAGAACCCTAATTTGTGGATTGATGAATAATATGATTAAATGGTCTTGAGCTGATGAATTTTAGTATAGATCCTAGAATTGGAATGTAAATGGCCAAGGATGACTAAGAGCTAGATTTGGCATGATTAAAGGTATATATTTATTTAAATGCTTAGAAACTTGAGTTTGTACTATTAATTATGTTTAAAGGTTTGTATTTATTAATGTTTTAATTTGACATATGACAATGATTTAATTATTAATTGAGGGAAAGTTTATGAAGAATTGATTTATGATGACATGATTTATGAAGGAATGATTTATGATGACATGGTTTATGAAGAAATGATTTATGAAAAAAGGATCTATGATTTATGATCAAATGATGTTTTATGATGAAAATAATATTTAATGATTCTAAAATCTATTAAGATGATCCACAGGCTAAAAGGAGTCTTGAGATGATACTTGAGCTAAGAGGAGTCTTAATAGAAAGTTTATTAAGATGATCCATGGGCTAACAGGAGTCTTTGAGATGATCCATAGGCTAAGAGGAGTCTTAATAGAAAGTCTTAAATTCTTATCCTATTAAGATGACCCACGAACTAAGAAGAGCCTATTAAGGTGATCCACAGGCTAAGAGGAATCTTACATTGGGGACGCCCTCTAACACCCCAAATTTTACAAATTTATAGTAATGTTTGAATTGTACTATTTTGTGATTTCTGTGTGTTGTAAATTTATTTTGACTGTTTCGTGATTGTATTTGATTGCTGTGTGTGATTTACTCCGAGTTAGGAAAATAATAATTTTCAGGTCGGGAAAAATCTTTATCTGATTATTCGGAGTTGGGGATCTTACTAAATCCAATTCCAAGTGATACATGTATCAATCTTTTAATTTTTACAATTTATCTGTGAAATAAAAATATTTTATATTTTAATATTATTTTATTATCCCAGAGACAAGACTACTAACTTAAGAGCAAGAGCTTTCACGCCCGGTGAACAATAGGAATCAGAAAAGTCTTTGTGACTTACAATTCGGTGAACCAATAAGAATTGATCAACGTTTTTGGCTTCAATTATTTCTAAGTCAATAAGAGTTAGTCAACGATATTGGCTTGAATTTTCTAAGCCAATAGGAAGTAGTCAACAATAATGGTTGGACTAGTTAGTTAGTAACTAGAAAACCTAACTAAGTTAGCTTAAACTTAACTAAGTTAATCCAAAGTGCTTAAGTAGTAACTAAATGGAACAAACCTAGTTTACTACTCATTAGAGCCTTAGTTACAAGAATGTTCTAGTATGATCAAGAAGGTGGTTAGTCATATTTAGGTAACTAGATGGTTAGTAATGTAACTAAGTAATCTAACTAAGTTGGCTTAAATTAGTTAGGAATCAAAGGAAATCAAAAACTTGGTTAGCTTCTCTTTAAGCCCACGGTTATGGAACCTTCAAGCACCACCTAGAAGCTTAGTGATTCATCTACATGACCAATGCATGATCAACTTGTGACAAGAGCCATGTGCTCTTCATAATTGCTAGCCAAAAACTTTGACTCCTCCTTCATATACACTCCACGACAAGCATAAGGGGAGGAGAGCATTTTCATTTCATCTTCATCCTTTCTATCACACAAAAGCTATTCTTTCCTTTCTCTCTCTTCCAATAACCAAAAACACCATTGCTTCCCTTTGTGAAGCTCATGGCCACCACACCATTTTCATACCTCCACTGTTCTAAAATTTTATCTAACATCATTTCATAAACCTAAACACCATTCTAAACACTTTTTATGTTATAAGTTTCTTCAAAATCATCTATCTAGTGCTTGGAAAACAAGCTTGAAGTTTCTTCCATACAAGGTAAAAGTCCTTGTTTCTTGTTTCTAAATTGATTCTTAAAGTCCTAAGCCATGATTGATTCATGATTTTTCTTTTTCAACCATAGTTTATGACTTTGTAAATTGTTTAAGTTTGCTAGGGTTTTTCTTTGGAGCTACACGAAATCCATAGGATCAAGCTAGAAGGAGATTTGTCTTCCTTAGACGTAAGAAGGAGATTTAATCTCATCAACCATGTATTGGTGGTGAGAAAATAGATGTGTTTGTGGTGAATCATTCACTTGGTTGATTAAAGTTTTTCTTATTTGTGATGAGTTTTGATGCAAGCATGTTTATAGCTTTGATATATGTTTTAATATGTATTTATGAAAGTATGATAGATATTATATGTAATAGGATGTGAACAACATGATGGGGATTTGCATGAGGGTTCCAAAGAACCCATGAAGCTCGCGGCTTCACCACCACAAAGGGGACCAAGATGTCCTAAATTATTTTCTAATCATGGATTAATTAATTTAATTGGATTATGGATTTTTCAAAGGATTAGATGATGGAAAATAATTAAATATGATTTATAAAGCATATAATGATTTTTGGCCAACATGTCAACTTATGATGTTTTTAATTCAAAATTATTTCTTAAGCATAGAATTATGTAAATTAAAGAGAACTCAATTTAATAGATTTTAGAGAATGAAATGAATGAATTTATTTTAGAAGTTAATTAGATAAATTAAGTAATGATGAGAAATAAAATAAACACTTGAAAAGTACTAATGTATAGCTCACCCATTGGGTTTTGAAGCGCGTTAGCAAGTTTCGAGCTGTAAATATTAGTTAAGTCCAAGAAAGGTGATTTTTAAAGGAAAACATAGAAAATACTACTTAAAGGATTTCTAAGAGGAAATGTTATAAATAAAGTTAAAAATGAATATATAATGGAGAAAGTTTCAAAATTTAATTTAGAAAGCAAAGAAATATTTTACGTAGTTGAAAAATATTAAAAAAGCCTTACGCGTATTTAAAATAATGATTTTTAAGTTACACGATTGAGAAAATGATTTAAAAATGTTACGCGATTGAGAAAATGATTTAAAAATGTTTCGTGATTGAGAAAATGATTTAAAAATGTTATACAATTGAGAAAATGATTAAAAAAACACTACGCGATTGCAAAAACATTGAAAAATGCTTATGTGATTTGAAAACGTTTGAAAAAAGTTACACTATCGTGAAAACACGATAAAATATTTATGCGATTGAAAGGAACAGCAGTTTGCTGTCGGGTTAAAGTGGTGGACCCGAATATGTTGAAAAATAGTACTGTCAAGTGGTGGCGTACTATTATGAAAAATAATGATAACATTATTATTTATGTATTTTGACTTATGCACATGCATAGAGAAATGTGTCAATTTGGTTGAAATTGACAAGTTGCTAAAGAGATGAATTACACCGTAGTGTGGGTGCGATAGGCGTAGTGTTGTTCATTGAGTGAACTTGGAGGCGTTAGTGTGCGAAGGATTCCACATGTGGACAATTGGTAACTCCTCTGGGCCATGGTAACGGGCAATGCACTAGTGATCTCAACAAGCACTATTCTTAATCACGATCTAGTTTAGACTATCTGAAACAATGCCTATTGTACACGACGATTAGACTGAGTAATATTTGGCTGGGGCAACTAGAGCTACAGACAAATCTACTAGATCATTCTCTTTGACGTTTGTGGTTAGCTCCATGAAGTAGGAACGAGTTTGTGTACATCTGCATATGTGGTCTGCATCATGATGTGATATTTATATTTAGTCTGAGATAATATATATGATGTGATAATATGATTTGACATATTGAATGTTATATTTGTATGTACTGTCATTTTCTATACTGTCATGCTAGTAATGATGTAGATTGTCTCATCTCTTTGTATGTATGTATGTATGTATTATCTTTTATGTTTGGTAAAGATTGTGAGGAAGGCGAAGAGGAGCAACCTCCTTATTGTTAGTACGAGGAGGAACAACATCCAAGTGATCATTGTGAAGAGGGCGAGCCTCTAGATCATCCATATTGTTTGGATTAATTTGGTTTTTATGGCTTTGTCGAGTTTTCTGGGATTCGTGAAACTGGAGTTTCATGGAGATGCTGAAGCCTGGCATCAACAAGCTGATAGGGAGTCGGTTGTTTATGTGGAACATTTGATTGTGTCCCTTAGTAAGGAATATAATGGTATTCTGATGTTCTTTACTACTGTCTATGTACATTTGGAGTTGCCATTATCTATTAGGCGCTATTGGGGTGGTCGCTCCCATGCCCCTAGTGAGCTTAAGTGTGTCGACTGCACAGACTCCTGTCCGTAGGGCTTCATGACATCCGGGATTTCTGTCTTCTGATGATCTTGTTCGCTCTTTTGCTTACCGCAAGTGCACGGATCGCACCTGTAGTATAGCAAGGAGTCAGATATCGTTCCCACGAGGACAATCGTTAAATTCAGTGCTAATTATAAACCAATAACTTAAGTATTTCTATTCAAGGACATATAAATCGCAAAAGTTCATATTAAACTACTAAGAAGAACTCAAAAACTATTAAATTGAGTAAGATAATGATTAGAGAATAGGGTATCTTTTTTCACCTCCTATTTCAATTGTTAACAAGTAATCCTTACGAGTAATATAAATGCAATGGTCAGGTTAGCTTGGGAATCTGTTTTAGCCAAAAGCTTATGTCTAAGTTAATCAACACTGGTATTACTTACCTAATCCACTATGTTTCCATGAGGACTAGTGTAAGCTCTACTAAAGAACGATTTATTCCCAATTAATTACTATGCATGGCCAATAGGTATATTTCTATCCTATTAACGAATCATTGCATCCAAGCCAATTGAATGAAATAGAAAATGCATCAATCATACATATGATCTCAAATCCAAATTCTTATGTCTAGGTTCATTAGATTTGAACAAATCAGTTGAAAGCTGATCAAACAATCAAAGCATTAAACACTATATGATTGAACAAATATCAAATCATGTATATAACTCAAAGGATTACAAGATTAATCAATATCCATAGGAGGATCCAAAGTAAACCCTATAAATAGCCTAGCCAGCCATGACCAACGAAAATAGATCACTAATACTCAGGGTCATGGATATGGAATAGAGAAAGGAGAAGAGAAAAGAAGAACAAAGCTAAGGGGAGTGATCCTCCAAGCTCCAATCCTCCACCAAGGTGAAGAGAGACTCCAAACTTAGTCACTTCTACTTCTTTCTGGTCTAAAAATGCTAAACCTAGCCGCAACTTTCTAAAATAAAACCTAACTACTCATAAAAATCGATGCAACAGTATTTATAGGGCTCAGAAAATAGGGTCACGCCACGGCATTCAAATGCCACGCCACGACGCATTACATGCGTAGCTCTCTGACTTTGGATGCAGGGGAGGCTCACGCCGTGGCATTCAAATGCCACGCCGCGGTGTGACAAGTTGATACTTGCACAAAGCTTTCTCTTGCAATACTGGTCCAAATCTGAAATGATTCACTTGGTTGGAACCTTACTTGCCATAGAGAAATTTCCAATTCAATAAACAATGCAAATGTACTCAGTATATCCAAGAATCAAACACATGTTCTCAGAATCATGATGGAAGACATTGAAATCAAATCATACTAAACTCTTCCATTCATGCTTCAAAACAAGGACTAAGCAGATAATAAAGCACAGATATAGGGCCAAAGTAACTACTTATGGAGTTATCACACCCTCAAACGTAGATTTTGCTAGTCCTCGAGCAAAACAAAGTACATTCATATCGATCAACTTGCTAACCTGCTTCTCCAATCTATACATTCCACTTTCGCTTAAATAGAACTCATGTAAAATGATTGCATAAAATCTCAAAGAATGTTCTTGCCTCACATTCAGTTTCTCATATATACAACCCTACTCATGCTGACAATCACAGTTTCCTTTCAGTCAAGATACAATTTCCCACAATCATGCATACCAAACTTCTTCTTTTCAATTAGGACTCACCCGGATAAGTTTATGAACATCCAAATGAATATGCATCAAGGAATCCACACGATTGTAATTCAACTCTCTCTCCACTAATGTAACTCACACATAATTGAAGATCAAAAGGGTCTTTATCAGCTTATAATGTTATGCCAATGGTATGAGTTAAAGAACAAAGGGAATGGAGTTAATACAAACATTAAGACACATACACAAATGATTTCAAGACTTGAACTCCAGTGTGATTATCAGGGTATACCACAAGAACTTTGAGAGACCAGAACTCATAAGAACCATTCAATGCTTTATTTTTAACTTTTCTTTTTCTTTTCTTTTGCTTTGCTTGTCTCTTTTCACTTTTTCTTTCTTTCATTTTTACAAAGCAATGATTTTCTAACTGCAGATGGTTCAAACAAGTTCTTTTTGAATTTGACTTACATAGTACCCCTGATTAATGGACTCAATTCAAGAAATCATATATATATGCACTCAACAACAACGATGGTAAGATAACTAATGTCATGTTTTCACATGCATTTATAAATGGTTACGTGGTATGGAATATGTAGGTGGTGAAAAACTTAAGGCCAAACATACATAAGGTTTCAAAGGGGACCTAAGGATATAATCATGTCAAGGTAAGCCTTTCAAGGCTCAATCGGTCTAAAGAATGCCCTAATCATTTCCTCAATCATGCACAAATTAGGATTTCACCTCAAGAGAGTTCTAAAACAATTTCACAGATAACCGACACCTTCACATGCACAATCCATAAACTTTCTCTAGGCAAGACTTCTTATCAATCCCAAAGTTCAACAAACATGCAGGTGGGAAATGTATCAATCCTAAAATGAAACTAGCTTCAACATGCTTCAAAAATTGCATATGGATTCACAGAAATGTTAAAGTCAATTTATATCCATATCTATCATTGAACAATCATTTCACATTAGTTTTTAACCATTATGATTCAAATCGTGAAAGGGAACGACAATTGTATCTTGAATAGGATTTTCAATAAATGATTATCAAGATACAAGTTCCTTTAGATATTGACAAACATACATAATTACACACATGCATAACTATACTAACATACCAAAATATTATATCCACAAGAGGCAATACTAACAAAAATCATGCATAAATATCAAAATAAAAAGTCTAGGACACCCCCCCAAACCTGAGGAAAATAGTGTCCACACTGTACATGAGAAACATACAATATACTAATAAAACTGAACAACAACAAAAGGAAAGTGGCTTGAAAGCCTCAATGGCTAGATGGAAGCCTCCTCAGAATCGATGGCCTCAACATCTGCGTCCTCATCCTCCTCATCGTCATCATGGCTTGCCTGGTGAGAGGGCCCTGGCTCCTGGGGTGGTGGTGGTGGGTCAACAACTGCCACGGGCGGGAAGTCTGGGACTGGGTAGTCCTTTATGGGTAAGTGCAATCGCTCCGCGGTCCATCTCTGGGTCTATATGATATACGCCAACATGGTTGTCGTCTGTGCTGCCTGGGCCTCTAGTCCGGTCACCCGAGCCTCCATCTGTGCCCTCCAGGATGCAACATCAGCTGGTACTGCCCTGGGCTGTTCTGACTCTGCCCTAGGCTCTACTGGAGCCTGCCTCGGTGGTCCCCTACCTGCTGCTGGTGCTGCTGCGGGAGCTGCTCTAACCCTCTCAATGAAATAATCATTGAGAGGTTGTTTCTCAATGGTTTGCTCCTCATGGTCCTAAGATTGGACCATCTACCCTCGATATAACCTCTGGATGAGGGAAGGAAAGAACAAACTCCTGCACTCCCTAGCAGCTCTGCGAATCTGCTGGTAAATGATATGGCCGACATCTATAGCTCGATGCTCGAGAATAACATAAATCATGATCGCACGCTCTCGAGTCACCTCTGATAAGTTGGCGGACGGCAGAATCTGCGTGCAGATAAAATGGTACCAGACTCGAGCCTCTGGCGTGAAACAGGCTTGTCGAAAATATCTGGGTCTGGTATCTTGGACGCTCAAGACCCACTCCACTGGTTGTGACTCAGGCGTGCAAATCTTAGCTGTAACCATGGCGAGGTTGATGTCGTCGAGTTCGACTCTAATGAAATGAGTGTACTCGCAGAGCAATGGCAGATCCTGATGACCGCTGCAACGTAGGAGACCTGGCACCCTCGTACAATAACAGTCGAGGTGTTGGCATCAGTAGTGTCTATGTTCGCGTAAAATTCGTGAACCATAGGAAGAACGACCACTGTGAGGTGCTGTGCAAATCTACTCCAGCGATGGTGGTGGATCGTCCGATCAATGTGCTCTGGGATACTTTCCCTGAAGGAGAATCCTCGCTCAGATGTGACTGATTTCGAAACCAGTCTGGTGTATCTCTGTGCCGCTTCAGCCAACACAAATCTTGCCTCATCAAAGGGCAGAGGGGGAGTTAGCTCCCTGTGTCTCTGGCTGGAGGATCCACGCTGGCGCTTTAGGCCCATGGTACCTGAAATTGAATTACAAATAGTCAATAACAAGTACTGGCAGTGAAAGCATATGAAAAATTTATAATTTCTGACAAATTCTGGAAAAGTTGATGTCTCATGCCGCGACACTAACACCAACGCCGCGGCATGCAATCTGTTCATGACCACACTGCGGCACTCATATGATATGCCGCAACATTCAACCAAATTCATATCTACGCTGCGGCACTCAAAGTTTACGCCGCGACATGCAAACAATTTCATCATAGTGTCGCGGCATTCAAATGCCACGCTGCGGCGCGTATGAATCCTGAACCCAGAAATCTCCCTCAAATCAGCCAAATCATCCCCCCAGGCAGTAAATCATGGAGAACAACTTTAAAACTACAACATTCTACTATTTAAACACATTTAATCTCACTAAACTACAACAAATATACATTTAACACAGGTTTTTAAAAAAAGTGAAGTAAACACATAAGAAAATATGAAATAAAAAGAAGGGGAGAGCTTCTTACCTGGTTTGGAAGCTAGAAAATGATGCTGAAGATGAAAGAAATTCAAAACGAGGGGGAGAAATTTGAGAGAAAATACAAAAGAATGAGGGAGAGTGTTATGCAATGAGGGACAAATGAATCGTTGTGATGTTTAACCCAAACAGACATATCACGCCACGGCGTGATACTAACTGCGTCGCGGCGCATGCCATTCCATCTAAAATTAATATTTAAATAAATATAATTAAATTTTTTTATTTTTTTTGAACAATACGCCGCGGCAGTATACATAGTTGCGCCGTGGCGCTCTAGCCTCTGGAAATTGGCTGATGTACTATGTGCGCCGCAGCGTTACATACACCACGCCACAACGTGAGAGGCCAGCTTGCTGAATTCTATAGAATTTTGCATTCTGCTCCTGTTTTTGCACATTTCCAGCCTCCAACACCTGCAAAATTTGCTTTAAAGGTTAAAACAAAGTTTGTACGACAAAAACTTAATCAAACTACAAAATCAACATATTAACATATTAAGGACATAATAACACAAACTATAAACATATTTAAAACATAAGATAATTAGCTTGGGTTCCCTCCCAAGAAGGGCCTGATTTATAGTCCCGGCAAGACTTTATGTGCAGTTCTGCATTTGCTCCAAGAGGGAGGATCTTCCTCCTTTGCATCAAAATCAACTTGAAACACTTGAAATGGCATTGGTTTAAGCTTCTCATTTAGAACTTTCTCTATCGGTGGATTGCATGACTTAATCACACTCTTTGAATTCAGCCGCTCCAGTTTATCATCTCTACTTCCTTGTATTGAGATCAATTGACCTTCATTGAGAGCTCTTACTACACTTCCACCAAGTGCCTCACATGTTAACTTATCAACTTCACTTACCAAACAACATTGTTCTTGATTTTTAGGACTTTGTATAGCTTTAAAAATATTGAAGGTAACCTCCTGATCTTGGACCCTCATAGTGAGCTCTCCTTTCTCCACATCTATGAGGGTTCTTACTGTTGCAAGGAATGGACGGCCTAAAATCAAAGGGACCCTATGATCCTCTTCTATATCCAGTATCACAAAGTCCGCAGGGAATATGAACTTGTCCACTTTCACCAGGACATCTTCCACAATTCTCCTTGGATACGTATAAGAGCGATTGGCTAGTTAGAGAGTTACATATGTGGGCTTACATTCCCCCAACCCTAACCTCTGGAATATGAATAAGGGCATAAGATTAATGCTTGCCCCCATATCACATAAGGCCTGCCCCATGAAATCCTTCCCTATGGCACAAGGGATTTTAAAGCTTCCTGGATCCTTTAGCTTTGGGGGAAGCTTTTGTTGTAAGACGGCGCTACATTCTTCAGACAATGCCACCATTTCATACTAACCCAGCCTATGTTTCTTCAACAAAATATCCTTTATAAATCTAACATAGCTGGGCATCTGCTCCAAGGCTTCAGCAAATGGGATGTTTATATGAAGTTTCTTGAAAACTTCTAAAAATTTCTTAAATTGATCATCCATTTTGTGCTTATTCTGCCTACTTAGAAAATGAAGAGGGTGCACATAAGGATTGTTCACAAACTTCTTGTCCTCAACCCTTGTTTGGACTTTGCTTTCATCCTTTTCCTTTTCTTTCTTGTCATCCACCTCCTTGTGGCCTATTTCATCATGGTCCTGGCTCTTGACCACTTCTTTCTCCAGCAATCTCGTCCTAGAATTTCCCTTAACGTCCTTGCCACTCCTCAATAAGATAACCTTACAGTCCTCATTCGAGGTACCTTTTCGATTATTGACTGTGTTACTTGGGAAGGTGCCCGGTGGTCTGTTGTTGATGGCATTGGCCAGCTGACCTACTTGCGTTTCCAAAGCACTCATCGAAGCCATTTGGCTTTGAATCATCGAATCATTTTTTGACAAATGAGCATCAGTCCTTTGCATGTAAGAGTCTGTCTTGGAAATGAAAGCATCGTTCTTTGCCATCAACTGCATGAACATATCTTCTAATGCAGGTTTCCTTTCTTGCATTGGTTGTCTTTGTTGGGCTGGAAATCTCGGAGGGTTATACTGACGTTCAGGTCTAGGAACATTGGAGGAAAAGAGGGTCCTTGGTTGTCCTTCCATGAGAAATTTGGATGATTTCTCCATCCAGGATTATATTAGTTAGAGTATGGATTATTAGGTTGGGAGCGATAGTTACCAACATAATGTGTACTTTCAGACATACCAGGGCACCTATCACTCGCATGATTATCTCCATACTTGTCACAAAGGACAAATGGGCTTTGTTGAGATCTTTGCTAACCCATACTGTCCATCTTGCTCGCCAAAGCCGCAACCTGTGCTGTTAATGAGGTTATGGGATCCACTTCATGCACACCAGCCACTCTCCGTAGAGTATTCCTTGTTGAAGGCCATTGATAGCTGTTAGGAGCTAATTCCTCTAATAGCTGGAAGGCATCAACAAAAGATTTACTTAACAAGGAGCATCCGACTGCAGCATCTACTATTGGGCAGTGGTGGTGGAGCAAGCCTTTATGAAACGAATAAATTTGGTGTCAAGGTGGTATCTCATGATGTGGGCACCTTCTTAACAGATCCTTATACCTTTCCCAGGCTTCATATAAGGATTCTGAATCAGATTGGGTGAATGATGTTATATCATTCACCATCTTAGCAGTCTTGGACGGAGGGAAATATTTATTCAAAAACTTAGTACATACCTCCGCCCAAGTTATAATTGATCCCGCTGGCAGAGAATGCAGCCAGCTTTTAGCTCTATCCCTTAAAGATAAAAAGAAGAGCCTTAAATGAATAGCATCATCGAATACTCCATTAGGCTTAAACGTATCACAAATCTCCAAGAAGTTTGAGAGATGTGTGTTAGGATCTTCATTGGATAAGCCACCATACTATACTGAAGCTTAGATCATTTGGATGATGACCGACTTAATCTCAAAGTTGTTTGCCTGGATGGCAGGACGTCAAATGCTAGATTGCAGATTATCCATCTGAGGAGTAGCAAACTCCCTCAATGGCCTTGTGCGGTTCTCGTCCCCCACCTCGTGCATAGCGGCTTCTTCAACCATCTTTCTATTATCTGAAACAATTAAAGAATAAGAAATTAAATCTATAAGGAACAAAAGAAACTTGAACTAGAGATATTTAAACTCATTGTTTATATTAGCTAAGCTAAATTTAAACCGATGTCCCCAGTAATGGCACTAAAAACTTGATCGCTCTTTTGCTTACCGCAAGTGCACGGATCGCACCTGTAGTATAGCAAGGAGTCGGATATCGTTCTCACGAGGATAATCGTTAAATTCAGTGCTAATTATAAACCAATAACTTAAGTATTTCTATTCAAGGACATATAAATTGAAAAAGTTCATATTAAACTACTAAGAAGAACTCAAACTATTACATTGAGTGAGATAATGATTAGAGAATAGGGTATCCTTTTTCACCTCCTATTTCAATTGTTAACAAGCAATCCTTACGAGTAATATAAATGTAATAGTTAGGTTAGCTTAGGAATCTGCTTTAGCTGAAAGCCTATGTCTAGGTCAATCAACCTTGGTATTACTTACCTAATCCACTATGTTTCCATGAGGACTAGTGTAAGCTCTACTAATGAACAATTTTTTTTCAATTAATTGCTATGCATGGCTAATTGATATATTTCTATCCTATTAACGAATCATTGCATCCAAGCCAATTAAATGAAATAGAACATGCATCAATCATACATACGATCTCAAATCCAAATTCCTATGTCTAGGTTCATTAGATTTGAACAAATTAGTTGAAAGCTGATCAAACAATCAAAGCATTAAACACTATATGATTGAACAAATACCAAATCATGTATATAACTTAAAGGATTACAAGATTAATCAATATCCATAGGAGGATCCAAAGTAAATCCTATAAACAGCCTAGCCAGCCATGACCAACGAAAATAGATCACTAATACTCAGGGTCATGGATATGGAATAGAGAAAGGACAAGAGAAGAGAAGAACAAAGCTAAAGAGAGTGATCCTCCAAGCTCCAATCCTCCACCAAGGTGAAGAGAGACTCCAAACTTGGTCACTTTTGCTTCCTTCTGGTCTAAAAATGCTAAACTTGGCCATAACTTTCTAAAATAAAAGCTAACTACTCATAAAAATCAATGCAACAGTATTTATAGGGCTCAGAAAATAGGGTCACGCCGCGGCATTCAAATGCCACGCCGCGACGTGTTATATGCATAGCTCTCTGACTTTGGATGCAGGGGAGGCTCACGCCGCGGCATTCAAATGCCATGCCGCGGCGTGACAAGCGGATACTTGCATAAAGCTTTCTCTTGCAATGCTGGTCCAAATCTGAAATGATTTACTTGGTTGGAACCTTACATGCCATAGAGAAATTTTCAATTCAATAATCAGTGCAAATGTACTCAGTATATCCAAGAATCAAACACATGTTCTCAGAATCATGATGGAAGACATTGAAATCAAATCATACTAAACTCTTCCATTCATGCTTCAAAACAAGGACTAAGCAGATAATAAAGCACAGATATAGGGCCAAAATAACTACAACTTGTGGAGTTATTAGATCTCCCAGAGGAGGATCCTTCGAAGGATTAGAACTTCTAGATGTGTACTTGGGCTAGTTTATAGTTTGTTATGAGTTAAACAGTTTACTGCTTTGCTAAACAGTTTGTAGTATATAAATATTTATATCCTTAAAAACAAATCATATGTATAATTATGGTGTGTACTTAATAGTTTGTTTTATTTCATGCTCTATTTATTTTATTTAATGATATAATGTACAAAAAGAAAAATTTCACAACTTATATTATTATATGTTAAGAAATGATTCATAACTTGGGTAAGGTTTTATTATAATTATTCAAAAATGTGACATCCTAAGGAGGGTGTTACACGCCCTAGAAAGTATGAGATCTCTACTAGGATAATGACTATGTAAGCAAGGAAGAGATAAGTGATGCATAATGAAATGTGAAATGGTATATAGATGTGATCACTATGTGATTTACTATATGAATATAATTATTATTATGGTTTATATAATGAAATATGAATATGATCACTATGTGATTTGATATATGAACATAATTATTATTATGGTTTATATTCTTTCTTACTATGTAAAGTGTTCTTTGTGATTGATGCAGCTAGAAGCACCATGGTTTGTATAGTAGTATCTTAGTTTGTTTTCTTACTGAGAATTATACAATCCTCATTATGTGTATGTTGTTTTCTAGAAAATCAGTAAATAATGTATTCACTCCGCTGATCGATATTGGAATGATGTCTTATTATGGCGATTTAGATTGTAAACATCTTCTACTCATGTATTGCATGGTTATGTAAGTTGATGAGACTATATGTGTATCACTAGATGGCAACAGTGTTATAAGCCCTTGGTTATTTAAACAATCGTAGGTGTGAAGAGAAACTTAAAATAAAATGAAACAATAATTAAAGAAGAATGATGGAAGATTAATCAATGTAGAGATAAATCACTTAGAGGAAAACTATGGCGCAAGGTTCACTTGAATCCAATTAATCGGATTTTCACTCGTTTATAATGTAAGGTAATTCTCTTACCAAATTTTCTTAATTGTTATTGAGTTCTAATGGTCATGGATAATCAATATTCTATTCTCAAATAATCACTTATTTGGTCAATTAGTTAAATTAACTAAGAATGCATTAAGCCTCAATTCAAGAGATGAACTAACCTAATTGTCAATTCAATTAGTAGAATAAATTGATGTTTGATCATTCACCAACCTAATCCTAGGCTTATCATATAAGTCTACTCATTAGTTGTGGATGGCCACCATTCAAACAATGAATTAAAGTATACCAAAATTGATCAAGTCTTGATAAGAATTTAAGCAATACAATAAACCCAAAGAAATTACCTTAATCAAATTCAAATACAAAACCAATTAATTAGAAAAAAGATTCCCCATAGCCCTAACTTATGTGATTAACTATTCATGTTCAATAACAATCACAAATATAACACAAATCCATGGAAGATAAACCTAAAGAAAGGGAAAAAACTAGAGGAAAGAGAAATCAAAACCCCTTTAATAGAGATTGTGATCTTCAAGCCTTTAAGAATTGTGTCCTCTATTCGTCGACGTCTTCCAATGATTCATGGTTGTCTTTTGGTGTGATTTTTTTGTCAAAGTTTGCTACCGCAAAAATCCATTCTCTGGTTTAGGGATTTGCTACTATTTATATTAGTTAGGGGGAAAAACTATACATTTTCATGCACAGAAGGCTTCACTCGGCCTTGTCTAGGCTTGACATGGCTGTGTCCCCAAGATGGCTCGTAAATTCAACATTACGGAGACACGAGCGTGTCTCCAAGTCAGAAGTGTTCCCCAAGTTAGACAAGGTCGTGTCTAACTTAGGAGTCATTTTTGAGTTGACACAAGACCCTATCTCAGCCAATAAGATATTCTTTTGCTCTGAAAATGCGATGTCTTCACCTACTTTCACTCCAAATGTAATAAATCCCTTTCAATTTGCAAAAACTTAAGACAATGATAAAGATCCATCTAAAATTCACCAATAAACACAAGTAAATCACCATAATTCATCTAGTTTGAGATTATAAAATATGGACTTATCAACCCCCCATACTGGACCTTTACTTGTCCTCAAGCAAAAATAGGCATAAAAAACAAAGTTAAACTCAGCATCCAGAAATATGAATAAAAGGAAATTCTATATTTAAGAATTCAATCAAGTTCACTAATCAAATCCAATCCAGCAAGATCATTTAGCACTTAGTACAATCAGAGGCTCGAGTCAAGCTTGCTTCTTCTCTCCTTACCAACCAGTTGGGGTCACTTATCTTTCCATTGCTCAAGTGTTTAAGGAGAAGGAGGTCACTCAAGTTTCTCCAGATAAATGCATTATCATAGGTTTGGTTATTAATGTCATCTCCACTTCCAAATTCACACATAACATAAGAAACAAAAGGACTTTCTTTGGTTGTAACAGGGCCAAGGAGAACAATGAAAAGTAGGAAAAAGATAAATAAGGGTAAAGAATGTTCGTGGATACATTGATACAAAACAGAATCAGGTCGAAAAGATGATAAATATAATATAATGCATAAGGGTATAATAGATTCTCACTTTCAACCCAATATTCTCATTATTCTTCACTAATAATCCTTTACTTTCTTCTTCCTTCTCCAATTTTTTTTTTTAAAATTCAACAAGAATTCAAAAGCAGCCCTTAATGACCTTTCAATTAACACATTAGTTGCTTTGTTATTCCACAAAAAATAATCAACGAATTTAACTTAATTATTCAATTAGGTATCTAGAGGAATCAATTTCAGCCTAAAATGGGGCAACTAAAGGATTAGTTTCTCAATGCAACTCTGGAAGTCAAGAAAGAATTAACCTAATTGCCTTAGTCATGTTCAAGTATGTGTGTGAACCATTAAAGTCTTAACAAGATATCAAAGTAAGTTCTAGCACACATTAATTAAGAGAAATCTCACTCCAGAAGAAAAATAGGATTTTGTTTATTAAAAATTCAATCATTAAAGCTCAAAACTCACTTTCTGGCTAAGTTAATATTGAGAACAAATACAAGCAGATATAACTAATTTTCAACTAAGATGCTAAATTTCTCTTTACTTAATTGAAAAAGATTGCTTCGCACAATATCAGCTCATGAGCAATGGATTCCCTTCTTAAACATATCTCTATCAGCTCAATATTAATTCGAGAAATTAACATACAATTCATGTTTAATTAGTAGTAATGATTAAGTGTTCATCGATTCAATGTAAGCAAGATTAACAGTTAAGTGCACAAAAATTTAAGTGTACCCTCCACACTTAAGACCAACATTGTCCTTAATGTTAAAAAATAAAAATAAAAGAAAAATAAAATATACAAGAACGACAGAAAAACAAAACAAAACAAAGGATAATGAAACTTCCAAGAAAATAAATAAACGAAAGTCATAGAGGGGGTAGGGGAGATAGAGCCTGAGAGAAGCGTGTAACCATGAGCTCAAACATCTGATCCAACTAAGTAGTGACATGTCATCGAAAGCTAGCCTGATTAGCGGCCATGCAACTCAAGTCGGTCAGCACACGCTATCAAAAGCTAGCCCGATCATCCTTCATTTGAGTTAGTCGGTCACTCAAATTGGTCAATACATGCAGGGGCAGTGATGGCGCACCATCCTCAGTAGCAGTGTCAGCGGGATCCTCCAGTGGTAGGGAAAGTGAGGCCAAGATAGGCCCATATTGAAGTGCCCATCACCATGAAGCAACCTCGTAAACAAGGCCCAGGCGAAATAGCATACCCTGATCAATCAGCTTCATCTGCTTGGCGAGATAGGTGTTGGGATGAAAGGCATCGAGGTTCTAGGTAAGGTTGGAGATGTAGGAGCCCACTGGGATGTACCTCTGTTTGGCCCCACCTTTGGCTTTATTAAGCTTGGAAACGTGCCGAAGGAACATATATCCAAGGTTATAGTGGTGGCCATGCACCAAACACCAGAGATAGAAGAGGTCAGATTTAGTGACAACCCTAATGCTGTGCCGCTGCCCCCAAGATGCTATGGATGATGAACCGGTGAAGTTATCTCAAGGTGGGGTCACAGATGTAGGAAGATTTTGTGGAGCTGGGGTTGTAGTGGTGGTAGCATTTGCCAATCTCGCCCCAGAAGACGTTATCAATGGATGAGGTAGGGTAGTCCATGAAAGCATTCTGATATACTAGGGACTGGATGGATGCAGAGTCTCAAAACCCATAGTTATATTGAACTCATTCAGCGACATGAAGAAGTAGCACCTGTTGAGTCTCAATTGGATGGTGTCTAGCTAGTCAATAGTTTGGGCCTCACATGACACCGTAAGTGTGGAGAGGAACTCAATTGTCGACTCTAGATAGGCGTCGCAGTGAATTGGCACAAATAATTCCCACCCAGCTCGAGCCAAGTGTACATGGATGGTCTCCAAGACGCCAAATTGTTCCATCATCTCTGACTCCAAGAATTTGTTAGCAGTGATTGTGTATGTGCAAAATAACTCGCATTTCTGTTGATGGGTCAGAGAGTCAAACTATAGGAGGTGATCAATTGCCATCACAAAGTGAGATGGGATGTCTCTTCTGCCAATCTGTTGGTGCTTTGGTTCCATGGTACCTAAAAATGATGAAGGGAGGTGTTAAGCAAGGACAACAAACCAAAATCCTGTAAATAGAGCAGGCAAGCACCAAAAGCAGAGAACTGAAAATATAGCCTAAGTAAACTATAATCAAAACTACGCAATATAGTCAGGGCATAAAATGCTAGCATGCATAAACTTAAGCACTGGCGAATAACATATTTAGAGCAAACATGAGTATTAGACAATCACAAGCCAATAACATATTTAGAGCAAACAACATGCATGATGAATAAGGGCATGCAAAATAACATACAGGCGAGGAAGCAACGGTCCACATAACAAAGATATCCATATACATAAAGAGGGACTTCCAAAAAGCGCTTAAAGCAAGTAGTATCCAAAATAATTCGAAATGTAGCCAAGTAACAAGTAGATAATTAAGGAACAACGAACAATATCAAAAAGCACAAAAAGATCACAATAGAAAAAAATACAAAAAATAATTTAAATAAAATAAAAACAAAATAAAAGTAAAATAAAAAAGCATAACAAATAAAATCAAATCAAATAATAAAATAAAATAATAGGGAGAAGAGGGAACCTAGTGGGTAGTGGGATGGGCAAGGTGGTGGTAGGTTTGGTTGGTGATGGAGGGAAAAGGGGAATGGTGATTGTGTGGCGGGGGTTCGGAGGGTGGGACAAGATGGTGGTGGGTTGGGCACGATGGTGGTTGGTTTGCATAGTAAAGATGGGTTGGCACGATATGGATAGAGAGAGAGGAACGGTGGGGGCGTTTTGGAGGGTGAAGGGAAGGATAGTGGGTGGGGGGAGATAGGGATACTAGGGTAGGGGAGAAATGGAGAGGTGTTTAAAGCCCCCCTTTTTAACCAGTGTTTTTTATTTTTTAGGGGGACACGACCGTGTCGAGTAAGGACACAGTTGTGTCTTATGCTGCATCTCAAACAGAAACAATAAGAGGGTTAGACATGGCTGTGTCTAACTCTTCCATCGTTTCTGTAAATGAACACACAATTGTGTCTAATAAGACACAAGAGTGTGCCTAGTCCAGACTCACACATAAG
The DNA here is from genome assembly GCA_029884605.1 of Ormosia emarginata. NCBI lineage: Eukaryota > Viridiplantae > Streptophyta > Magnoliopsida > Fabales > Fabaceae > Ormosia > Ormosia emarginata. The sequence goes on along the minus strand of JAQQTP010000075.1, from coordinate 1,597,082 downwards.
CGATTTTTTGGCGTTAGACATGATCATGTCTAACTTCTTAATCATTTCTAAAATGAGAAAAACAAAACAACAATTGAAAAATCAAATACAAGGACAAAGAATGCTATGAGAAAAGATAGAAACACAGGTTGCCTTCTGTGAAGCGTTAAGTTATAGTTATTAGCTTGACTATGGGTCGGTGTCATGCTTAGGTGAGGCGGATGGAGTGGTGCTCAGTCCCCACTCCTTCTTGATAGTACTTTGCTCTCTGACCATTATTGAATGTCTTTTGCCCTTCTTTCTTTACCTCAAGCACACCGTACAGTAAGACTTGAATAACTTCATATGGTCTGTACCACCTTGACCTCAATTTACCGGGAAAGAAACGTAGACATGAGTTATAGACAAGAATTTTATCTCTAATCTAAAACTCACAGCAGAGGCTTGAAGTCCACAATGTGGATTTTGATGTGGGTTCGAGTTCCTCAATCAGGGTGAGGATCCTGGAGGCACTCTGAAGGGCAGATCAAGTCAAGAGCTGGCTATGCATAGGTTCACTCCTCTGCTCTCTGAGCTTCTGATGACATTAGGAGACTTAAGTGATTCCTCATATTCTAACTCGAGTGCATCCTCTATAGATATGATGTAAACCTGGAGGGTTACACCTGCAAAGCAGAGGAGGGCTGCACTTACAAAGTAGAGGAGGGTTGCACCTGTGGAGCAGAAGGAACTCATATTCCCGTATGATATAAACATGTACCATTGGGTGGACCATGAGGTTCTAGGCACCCCTTCCAGAATAAAGACGACCAAGGATGCCTACGACAAGCAATAATACATACAGCTCACTGTGGAATGGCTTAGAGACTTGGAGTTTACAATTTGACACCCACTGGAGGAGGAAAGGGTGTGCTCGACCGGTACAGGTAGCAAGCACTTCATGTACATGTACGAGGCTCTCTTTACTCAAATTAGTGTACGACTACCATTCACTAAGTTCGAGATGAGTATTCTTAATCATTTGCTAGTGGCGCCTACTCAACTTCATCTGAATACTTAGGGATTTATCCTAGCATTCGAGCTTGTATGCTAGGTCTTTGATTGGCTGTACTCGAACAACTCTTTCTTCTATCTTTTCTTCCAATTGTCAACCAGGAACAATCAACTCAAGGGATAGGTCACCCTGCAAGTGCAAAGTTGGCACAAAGTTTTCCATCCCTGCAAAAAGTCCTTCAAGAATTTCAAAAAGGACTATTTTAGGGTAGAATGGGCTCTAGGGAGCACACATTTTTTTGTCTCCCCTAAGGGTCAACTGTGCCTTTACTTATGTTAGACCTAGGTTGGTTGGGAACATAGTAATAAAGAGATAGAGACTTCGATGTCACAAGTCTCTCATCCCAAGGCCATAGTCTTGAACTTCCTAATTAACTGAACCAAGAAGAAGGGGGTCATTAGCTGCAAAGATCTCTTGGATGCACCCGCCAATTCCGTAAAGGCCATGCTAGGTATCTCGTCCTGTATATTTTCCTTTTTGCACTTATTATGTTGCACTAAAATTTATTCAAGTTTTGTAATACATTTCTTTCTTCTGTTTGTTTGCATAAAGCATGGCTCCACCGACTAGACTTCGGCACTTGGCTAAGAAATTGGCAGCCAGGAGTGGTGAGGCGTCAGGATCTCAGGCCCCAACAATTGCTCAAAGGGCGACTGTTGTTGTCCCTACACCTTCGAGCAGTGCGGTCCCTACTCCTATAGCCGTGGTGATCTCCCCACCTCCCCCGAACACTGAGGTCCAGAATGCTGAACCAAGTTCTCCTATACCACTACTGTGACCTCGAAAGAGGCAAGTTGGGAGCAGTAGCGATGGTAGGGGAAGAGGCCAGCAATTGAAGGCATTCTAAAGGAGCCTGAAATAGACAAGGTTCCAACTAGTCTGGGGTCTGAGGTTGCTTCAAGGCTTGGGGTTGCTCCGCAGTCTAGGGTTGCTTCGCATCACTTTCCATTAGGATTAGTGTGGGCTCGGGGGGGCCGACCCTATCAAATTTATTGATGGTAACTTATTGAGTCCCACCGAGATCGATGTGCTGATCGAGCGTGGCATGACAGAGTTCCTCCACAAGGCCTAACTCTGTGGTTTGTGCATCGTCTTCGTTCTTTGATTTATGGAGGAGGCTTGGGAGTCCATCTAGGAGGTTACTAACTTGGAGGGGGAGCTCAGTACCCTTCGGGGTAAAATTGTCGAAAAGGATAGACAGCTAGCCCAAGCCGCAATGGAGATAACCAAGAAGGACATGCAACTAGCCTAGATTGTTGGAGAGATTAAGTTGATGACACCGAGGTTGATAAGCTCTAGGCTGAGGTTGCCCTCCTTATTACAGATGCTGCTGAGGTCCCTTCCCTCTGAGCTCAAGCTATTGAGGTGGAGTCACTCCGAGCCAAAGCTATTGAGGCCGACAAGCTTCGAGCCCAACTTGGTGAAGCAATGGCTTGGGAGGATGCATTGAAGAAGAACTTAGCCTCAATCGAGTTCATCCTCGCTAGTGTTCGGGCTCAGTGTGAACTTCTGAAGGGGGAAATAAACTAAATAATAGATGACTGGTTAAAACCTGTGGAGGAAACATTTGAGAATTCCCTTAACCAACTCCACATTCTTAACCTTGATCTTAATAAGGAGGGGATTGATGCATTAAAGGAGGTATGATATGGCCAAATTGTGGACATGGTTGTTTCAGTGGCAGTCCTAAATAACTAAGTGGACTGCGGGGTGGATGGAGGAGGAGGGGCAAAAGTAGCACCGAAGGCTGGATGAGAAGAGACTAGAGCTGTAATGGCTAAGCTGGTGTATATTGAAGTGGTGCAAACTGAGGTAGTGCAGTTCAAGGAGGTGGTGGAGGCCCCGAAAGATCAAAGCCCCACCTTTTGATATCTAAGTTTTTCATTCTCCTACCCCATGCGTAGGGCTTTATTGATGTATTTGGACAAGTCCCGACCTTTGGCATTTTGAGTTTATTTTCAATAATTGGAATTCATAGATTTCTTTTTTTTTTGGTCAGGATGAGTCCAAAGTTCATTCTCGATACCTTCTTCACATGTCGAAATTTTGCCTTTGCAATGCAAGATGGGTCCGACACTCAATCCCGATATTGATTTTACACTTAAGCAATTTGCTCGTGTAATTCACTGAGACAGGTCCAACGCTTGATCTCAGTGGAAAGACTTTACTACCCTTGGGATTTGATGTCCTTTTAGTATCCTTTACTCTACAGTTCATAGCAATATGTGCTTTCATGGGAAATGTTGCTTTGAATTTATTGGGAATTTGGGCTGCTTAAATGCAATAGTAGTCTTCCGCTCTGTTTCCCAACTTCCCGCTGTCCTTGTGGCCATTCAAAGGAGAGGAACAATTAAACATGGTTTTGAATGTGCAATCAATTTTACTAATCAGAGAACGTATGACAACCTTTTTAAGTAGGGAATATCTGCAAGCAGTGGGGTTATCACTTGTTTTCTTCTTTCATTTTCCAGCCATGTTTGTTACTGGGTCATTTCCAAGGGGCACTTTTTACTTCTTGTAAGCGTGTTGAGGATTGTGTCTTTTTCTAGGAACATTTGTCATTTTTTTTCCTAAATTCTTGAAGGTGTTCCATTTTTGCTTGCACATACTTCTGGTGGAGGCCTTTCTTTCCAAGCGTAATGGCTTAGTGAGGGCCAAGTAACTACTCTACGTGGGTTGGTCAGCATGTCTCCGAGCAGCAAAAGTCTTTCTTTCTAAGTATACATAGAAGATCCTACTTTTGCTGGGAATGCTCATGACTTCTGTTGTAGCTCCTGTGCGACATGGAGGGGTTTCACTACTTTTCCTCCTCTGTTCCCCTGATTGTCATCATGTCTTCTGATGCGGATTAAAGGATGCAAACCCAAGTATAGGTTATCTCAAGTAATAAATTTCTTGGGAGTCTGAGGTTGATCCGCAGGGAATTGATAAAGAAAAATTATTTGAGGTAAGGAAAGGTTTTGTCACAACAATAAAGATAATAAAACTTGTTCACAATTAAATTCAAGAACTTGATTGGGCTAAGAGATCCACTTTTGGTAATAAATTAAGGACAAGATTAATTCTTTTTATAACTCAATTGAAATCCACGCACAATGGAGGTTCAAATCGAAAAATAAAACATTGAAAGTCCATTTAGAATTATATACGTAGTTATATTATAGTTCCTTTAATTATTTACCAACACCAACACTTATAAATTAGTTCAAGCATTCATTATACTAAACCACTTGTCTACAATGAATTAAGAACTCTATTTTACAAGGAGGGTTTCTAAATTGATTGGAAACAAAATACAACATATATAATGATCACTTGATAATATATCATTTAAGCACAAGAAAGAAATTAATCTAACCTTATTTTATTAGCAAAAGTTTCACCCCTTCACCCAAGCAAGATGAAAATTAGTTACATATGAGCAAGAAGAAAGAAAGAGAGAAGAAGAAGAAGATGATCATAACTTTTATTTACAACAAAAGAAAATTGCAACAAGTAAATAACATAATAGCATAATCTTGATCTAAAACCAAGATTACCCTAATAGGCAGCCAAGGCTACCTTTTATAGAGTATCACAAGCAAAATATGACAATGAGTGGTTGGATAATTAAGGAGTGAGTGGATGATTAAGGAGTAAGTGGATGATTGCAAAAAATGCTTGTCTTCACTTGCACAAAATAATTTGGTGCCAAACTCGTGCTTGCAGACAGAATCTCAGAAAGTGGCTTTCATGAAAGTTGTAGCCATTTGTCTTGGCTATCACATGCCCACTTTAACCATCTAATTTGGCCTCCTACAACACAAGATATGACCCAATCATTGAAACTGCTCAGGCCCAATTTCAGCTCCTCTGTTCTTACTTGCAAGCCCAATATGACCCACTAGATCTCAGAATCTCGAAAGGCGTGCTTTATAAAAGTTGTAGATTTGAGTCTTAATTATCAACTTTGGAAATTTAAGCGCATTATCATTCCTACAGCCCAAGATATGGGCTAATGAGTGCACACTGCTTTGGTTCTAGTGACAAAATTCATTTTTTGACTTCCAGGCCCAATTAGTTCCACTAGATGTTTGATTGAGACTTTGAACTCTTCATTAAAGTTGTAGAGTTTTCTCTCGGATTTCCTACAAGGTAAAATTCATAATTTCTAGACATCTAGAATTCAAGATATGGTCGAAATACATAAACAGTGTAAAATCTAAACAATGCTAAAAAATATCAATTAAGCTTAATTTGAACCCATACTTATAAAACATGACCAAGCTCAATCAATTAAGTACATGGAAAGTGTAAATGATTAAAAATGAGGGTTTATTAATGTATAAAATATGTGATTATCAAATTCTCCCACACTTAGCTTTTTGCACTCCTGGGCAAAACGCATAAGACCAAAGTTATGAAACAAAAAAAATGACACAGACTCAAAAGCTAAAAACTCTAAAAGACTCGATGAATCAAGAAGAACAACCATAAATTCAAGGGATCAAAGCATTCATAAGGTAACATTTCTTCGCATCTCAAATCAACAAGCAAGGAAAATTCAGTTGAAAAGCATGAATCAAGAATGATAGATCCTCACAGAATTCACTCTCAATCCCTTAAGTGTTTAAAAGGTAAGTATTTCACTCTATTGAACCTATGAACAATTACACTACTAGAAGCTTGCTTATCTTTTACTTCTTCGCTACTTAGAACACATGCACACAAAAATCAAGAGGACTTTATTCAAGATTGTAATGGGGCCAAGGTAAAGGAGGGTGGTAATATGAATTTGACAAGTTAAAAACCAAAGAGAATAAAAGAGTATGAGAGCTAAGTTCAATTAACAAGCATGAAAGTTTATCCTAACTCCACCTAATACAAATTCCTTTTACATATTATTTTCCCTTCCTTTTTTGCCTTATTGACCCTTCTTTACACATTTGTTTTTTTTTTAGATCATAAATATATACACACATTTTTTTTAACTAGCTACTCTTTCCTTTTTCACCAACCATTTTGCGCACATACCCTCATACTTATTCAAGAACTCATCCATTAACAAAGTCAATGCTTTCTTATTCCCTAAAGTCAGGTAAGAACATGGCTTTTCATTTAAGGCACATAATGAGTTAGAAACAAGGAATAGTCAAATAATCTCAAAAGGGTTAAGTAAGGGAAAATAGGCCATTTTCAATGCCTTACGTTAGCAGGAATCAGAGAATTTCTAATAAGTCATAAGAGTGCTTGATATTATATTAAGACAATATGTTGTTGAGCAAGGCTGCCTATTTGGTTAAAGTAGCTATTTCAAGAAAAATGCCTCAATCATGTTTATGTATGCATGTGAAAATATAGCCTCAAAAAGAATAAAAGCAAGTTCTAGAGTAACAATTCCATGAGTAAAAAAAATCACACAAGAAAGAAGAGAATAGTACAGATATTCAATCCATTCATTAATAGGCTCAAAATCTCACAAGGCATATTTCTATCATTCTCAATCCATCATTTCAACATTCATATCCAAGCATGTGATTTTTAAGAAAGAAGATAATTTATGCTATGATCCAAGAATTCATTTGCTACTTCTACACAAAATAATTATTTCCTCAACTAAGATGCATCTCAAGAGTAAAATTACCTCAAAAGGCATAAATTACTCCTTACTCTGCCATCCTTTATTGGTTTTACTACGAGTAGGTTTCTGACAATCATATCAATAAACATACTTCCCCAATTAAGATGCGTCTCAAGAGTAAAATTACTCTTTACTTTGTCATCCTTAATTAGTTTAGTAAGTTGTTGACAATCATATCATACTTCTCAAATTTTAATTTTTTTTTATCAACTATCAAACTATCCTTCCCCCCCAACTAGATCATAACATTGTCCGCAATGTTAAAATATAGGAGTAAAGGATAGAAGATAGTACCTGATGGAGAAATCTAACACACATTTAAACATAAAGAAAGTACGATGTTTACCATGCTCTATAGACATATTTTTTTTATTTTTTTTAAAGAAAACCATCTGGGTAAAGAAGTCTAGAAACCCCTGAAGGACCCTGCTCAAAGGATCGTCTGTCCAAAATCAAAATACAGCAAAATCATACAAAGATAAAAGAAATATAATAACAAATAATGACATACCTTTATGTACAGTTTTCATGGCGTATCTTGATACTGCACATCATGAGTGTAGTAGTGGCATATCTTTGAGTTGTGTGTCACCAGTGCAACATATGAATTCCACAAGGATTGCCGAACCGACAACAAGAACCTTTGAGTCTTTTCTGTCCCACTTGCGGAATAGCAGCCCTCTATCTTCCTGCAAACTTAATTAAAGACCTGTATTCTAAGAAGATGGTACCTGACCGCAACCAGTCAGAACTCGCTATAGAGGCCTACTAATTAAAGGAAGTATACAGCTCAGTAACAGTTTCTGTTCATTGTAAAGACGAGACGCTTCTTTCTGTCCATCAGGGCTATAGAGCCTTGGTTCCAAGAATTGGGAATATAGCATGTGGCTCTCTACAGAGCATGGCACACGAATCTTATTTACATATTGGCGTGTGATGATCTTCTCCTAAGTCTATGACAAGACGGGCATCTGCCCGGGGCTAAAGAGCAAGTACAACCGAAGTTTTACTTTTTCCTTTTTTTTTCCTTTTTTTTCTTTTTTTCTTTTTTTTTTCTTTTTTTTAAGAAGAACATGAAGAAGAAGAAGAAGAAGAAGAAAATAATATGTACAGGTTGTTATAGATATGACTCACATCTGCCTCTAGTTTCACATCCAGTAACGGCTTAAACGCCTTCTATGAGTCAAGGATAAGCTTCCCATCCAATTTTCTTATAAATTGGCAAACAGGGTCTTTTAGAGTCAGATTTTCAAGACTGTAATGCTTTTATTCATCTTTGAAGAGATTCCACAAATTTAGAAGTTCACGATGCACAGATTCCCAATAGTGTAACATCTTTTTTAAGAAGAACATGAAGAAGAAGAAGAATAAGATAATATATACAGGTTGTTGTGGATATGGCTCACATCTGCCTTTGGTTTCACATCCAGTAATGGCTTAAACGCCTTCTATGAGTCAAGGATAAGCTTCTCATTCAATTTTCTTATAAATTGGTAAACAGAGTTTTTTAGAGTCAGATTCCCAAGATTGTAAGTTTTTGTTCATCCTTGAAGAGATTCCACAAATTAAGAAGTTCACAATCCACAAATCCACAAGAATGCGTCTCAAGAGTTAATAAGATATCATGACTCCTGACTCAGTCCATTCTTAAATTTGAGAGAAAGACATCCATTTTAAATCAAGATCAGCTTAAATTATGATTCAAACAAATCAATATATAAAGTACTAGGATTAATTTTAACCAAACGACTATAATTTGAATCAAGATACCAATTAAGCATAAATAAATGACTTAAAATAAAAAAAATGTACAAGTCGGTGGTTTACACCAGCCATTAAAATCTTAACAATAAATAAATGACATAAATAAAAAAAAATGTACAAATTGTTAAGTAAGAAAATAAAAATAAATGACATAAATAAACAAGTTAATAAGTTAGTAAGTCGAAAAACAAAAATAAATGACATAAATAAAAAAAAGTTAGTAAGCATAAATAAATGATATAAATAAATAAGTTAGTTAGTAAGTCAAGAAAATTAGAAAGTTAGTAAGTTAGTAAGTTAGAGAGTTAGAGAGTTAGTAAAGAAACCTAAAGACCGGCAAGCCAATCTTTTGCTCCTATAAAGGAGAAGAGAGAAAAGATTTTATTAAAGAAAAAGAACATCAATAAATTAAAACTTCAACTCAAGTCCCCGGTAATGGGACCAAAAACTTGATGCGGATTAAAGGATGCAAAACCAAGTGCAGGTTGTCTCAAGTAATAAATTTCTCGAGAGTCCGAAGTCGATCCACAGGGAATTGATGAAGAAAATTTCTTTGAGGTAAGGAAAGGCTTTGTCACAACAATAAAGATACTAAAACTTGTTCATAATTAAATTAAAGAACTTGCTTGGGTTAAGAGATCCACTTTTGGTAATAAATTAAGGACAAGATTAATTCTTTTTATAACTCAATTGAAATCCATACACAACAGAGGTTCCAATCGAAAAATAAAATATTCAAAGTCCATTTAGAATTATATACGTAGTTATATTATGGTTACTTTAATTATTTACCAACACCAACACTTGTAAATAAGTTCAAGCATTCATTGTGCCAAACCACTTGTCTACAATGAATCAAGAACTCCACTTTACAAGGAGGGTTTCTAAATTGATTGGAAATAAAATATAATACATATAATGATCACTTGATAATATATCATTTAAGCACAAGAAAGAAATTAATCTAATCTTATTTTATTACCAAAAGCTTCACCCTTTCACCCAAGCAAGATGAAAATTAGTTACCCATGAGCAAGAAAAAAGAAAGAGAGAAGAAGAATAAGATGATCATAACTTCTATTTACAACAAAAGAAAATTACAAGTACATAGCATAATAGCATGATTTTGATCTAAAACCAAGATTACCCTAATAGGCAGCCAAAACTACCTTTTATAGAGCATCACAAGCAAAAGATGACAATGAGTGGGTGGTAATTAAGGAGTGGGTGGATGATTAAGGAGTAGGTGGATGATTGCAAAAAATGCTTGTCTTCACTTGCACAAAATAATTTGGTGCCAAACTTGTGTTTGCTGATAAAATCTCAGAAAGTGGCCTTCATAAAAGTTGTAGGCCTTTGCCTTGGCTATCAAATGCTCACTTTAACCATCCAATTTGGCCTCTTATAGCCCAAGATATAACCCCAATCATTGTAACTGCTTAGACCCAATTTCAGCTCCTCTATTCTAACTTGCAAGCCCAATATAACCCATTAGACCTCAGAATCTCGAAAGGTGTTCTTCATGAAAGTTGTAGATTTGGGTCTTAACTATCAACTATCAAAATTTCAGGCTATTAACATTCCTACAGCCTGAGATATGGCTTGATAAGTGCACACTGCTCGGGTTCTAGTGACAGAATCTGTTTTCTAACTTCCAGACCCAATTAGCTCCACTGGATGTCTGATTGAGACTCAAGCTCTTCATCAAAGTTGTAGAGCTTTCTCTTAGCTTTTCTACAATGTAAAATTCATAATTTCAAGACATCTAGAACTCAAGATATGACTGAAATACAGAAATGATGTAAAATCTCAACAATGCTGGAAAATATCAATTAACCCTAATTTGAACCTAAACTTACAAAACATGATCAAGCTCAATTAATTAAGTACATAAAGAGTGTAAATGATTAAAAATGAAGGTATATTAATGTATAAAATATGTGATTATCACCTTCAGTGAGCATGGGAGTTTAGGGAGTGTAGAGTTGTGAAGCCTTCTTCTCATGTTGATCAAGTGGGAAGAGGCAAGTATCTGCACCTTGAGGAACCGTTGGGGTGGCCATGGTCCATGCTTGATCATCATCATCATCTTATCAAGCTACGTTCTTAGCTTCCTTCAAAGGGGTAGTGTTGCACGAGGGTAACTCATAGGCTCTTCTTGTAAAGTTGACGATGTTTGAAATGTGAATAATAAAAAACTTGCTTTTTTTGAATATTTTTGCTTTCCATTGTCTTGGTGACGAACACTCGTTTTGCCAATCGAGATGAGTCTAAAGCTCGATCTCAAGGGTTGGGTTCATTTGGTTTCACGAACATTCGTTTTGCTAACCGAAATGAGTCTAAAGCTTGATCTCGGTGGTTGGGTTTGTTTAGTAATCAGTTAACACTTAGTCGATCCTTAGGTGTGAGTGACATGGAAGCCTCTTAGTGTGGAGTCCACAATCCTGGGTTACGGTCAATTACTCTTAACTACCGTAAACCTAGTCGATTTATGGGTTAAGGTGAGACCATAGGGTACGAGTGAAAACCTTTGAATGCGTTGCTTGACCTTGGAGGGTGTTCAAGTGTATTCCCTTTTTTGATCATCATGTAAAAATATGCTTAACCTCTGTAAACCTGGTCAGTTTATGGGTTAAGGTCAGGCCCAAATGGGTACAAGTGAAGACCATTGAATGCACTGCTTGACCCCCAAAGGGCGTTCAAGTGGATTCCACAGTTTAGCCATTATGTAAAGATGCTGGAATAGCTAATCCTTTTCGAACCTTGTATTCCTCGTACCTCGCCAAGGTGTGGTAACTTTGTGGGTTGCATCAGGCTGAAGTATTGGTGGACTCGAAATCATAGCCAGGGTACTAGTTGTGGATGGTAATGAGCCAAAGTACCCATGGACCCAAAGTCATGGCTGAGGTACTAACTTTTAGATAAGACAACAATTTGTGAAAAAACTGATTTATTGATATCTAAAGATGTTTATTACACAACAGAAGTAATAATGACAAAGCATTACATAATTGTTCGGGTTACTTCAGTTGGATGGAGATAATCCTCCTAGTTGTTATTCTAGGGTTATGCCCTATCTTGATTTTGGGCATTAACTCGAGGCGAGCATGGGCCAAGGTTATCATTCCTAGCCAGATAACGTCTTCTTTGGTAGGGGAGAGGGACTCCAAGGGCTATAGCTCTATTTCTTGTAATGATCCCTCCTTTGACTGTTCTAGGCCTAGAGCACATACCGGCCCAGATGGTCGTCCTGAATGAGAGATTCAATGGCATCCCAGAGGTTGGTACAATCCTCCGTGTCGTGACCATGGCTATTATGCCACGTGCAATGCTTAGATGTGTCATTGCACAAATGATTTTTTATAAGAGGAGGTCTTTACATATCTCGAAGCTCGATGTTCATGACCTCTTGACAGATTTGAGCTCGAGGTGTATTGAGGGGAGTATAGTTGTTGTACTTTCCCTTAAAAGGTGGCTTTAAATTTTGCCCTTGCTGGCTTTGTTGCTCTCTAGTCTTGAGTTTAGCATCTTTTTTTTTTTTTTGAGATGCTTCGTAGCTCAGAGGACATCATTTGCGTTGATGTACTTGTCAGCACGGGCACGAAATTCGTCCATGGTTTTGGGCTCTTTTTTTGCCAATGAAAATGAGAATGGTACAGGTCAGAGTCCTTCTTTCATGTAGTACAACTTGAGTCTTTCGTCCCAGTCATGCATGTTCACAAATTCCTTGTTGAAATAGGAAGTGCATGAAATGGATTTAGGCTACACTTTGCTAGTAGTTAAATGTAGCAAAAATCTCAAAGAGAGGCTTCCTTAGTTATCTATGGACCTCGGAGATAAGGTAGTGAACCATCTCAAGATGACTTTCTTTAAAGACAGAGGGAAAGCACAACACATGAGAGAGTCATCACCTCCAGCAAACAAAAGTGCAGACATGTAGGTGTCCAGATGCTTATGAGGCTTCGTGGTCTGATCATAGGCTTCAATGTTGGCAGGATACTTAAAACGCCTATGGATTTCATAAGCCATCAATCTGTCAGAGAAGGGTTGGTTTTATGAAACCGTGTCCCTTGCTCTGTCTTCTTACTCTCTTGCGTGGGCAGGTTTAGCATTATGACCGGGATCCATGATCTTGGAGTTCTCTAGATGGAAGTCATCATGTTGATGTCGGTCTCTTCTGTTTTCATGGTTCCTTCTAGGAGATTGATTTTTTGCTTCGTGGTCCTAGTTAGCAGCTCTCTCTAAGTTATGGATTCTTTCATCTTGACAATAAATCCTCTCATCCTAAAGTCTAACTAGAGATAGAAACTCTGCTCTAGATAGCTCTTGATGATCAATCTCAGCCCGGTAAGACTGAGCTTTGTTCTTCACCCAGTCTCCAAGGCGCTGTAGCGCTGACACCCACTGTCCCACATTTCCAGAAGGTGTTCTTTGTGGGCCAAGGCGTTGCCTCGCCGAAACTTTCTCAGGACGAGGGGGAGATTCTCTCCAGTGAAAGAAGTCTCCTGCCCATCCTGCTTAGGCTCCGATTGAGGTACGACAAGTTCGTGAGCAACAAGGATAGATGCTGGATTGTGATTCACAGAAGGTAGGTTACGCGCAGCAGAAACACTGTTCTGGTTTGTTGAGGTTTGACTCTTACTCATGTTCACCATTATGGTGGTGGTAGTGGGAGTACCGAAGGTGGTATTGAGAGTAGAAATTTATCGCTTCTCATAAACAGCGTCAATGTTCAGATCTAGGTTCTGTGGCTTACCTAAGAAGGTAAAAAATGATGGATTCTTCCGTGGCGTAGCTGCAACATCAATGAACGAGGGGGTGGGTACCTACAAAAGGCACTCTAACGCTCAAGTCAATAGGTGCCCAAGGAGGGTATAGTGTATTGTGAATTAGGTTGTACCTTTTTTCCCTTGCTGACAGTTTATATATGAGCATTTAAATGTATGAAGAATCTGAGCATTTAATGCGTATTGAATATTGTTACCTAGAATTGCAGAAACTATTATTCCATATGATTAATCCTTATTAATGTGGGATATGGCTGACATTCATTCCTGTTGAGGATGTTACGCCTAGTGCATAGGCTACTTCATGCATGCAGTAACGTCTAGGTGTCAACCTAATGGGTCAGGTTACTCCAAATTCGTGAACTCGTAACCCGGTCCAGAACACTATTATTCCTTGAAAATTAAAATGTGAGTTGAATATCTCCTCAGACTTCTTATGTTATAGATCTCTTATTATGACATAGTTTTTATTTTTCATTTGAAATATTTCCCTATTCCATAAGTAATGCCAAGGTCTTTATTGCTTAGCTCCTTAAACTCTTTCATCCATGCATTTTATGAAATATATCACAATCACATAATCATCTAGTAGAATTTGTCCATATCAAGGTCCAACATCCTTTATATAGTTAAAGACATGATAAATCTTTCGCACCTATTAATAGATCAAGGAGTGAGAATGCAAAAGAAACCTTATAAAAGTATTTGATCATGTATATAATCTCATTGCAACAAAGTAAACATGTTACAAACTTTAGATATTATAAGATCACACAGTTCTCTCATTTCCTTCTCTTGTTTCCCCTTCTCCTATGGAGGTCAGATAAAAGATGGATGATGCACATGAATCCTGCAAGACCATAAATCATGTCTAAGTTTAAATTCATTTGACATCCTCTTCTTGTTGACTAATCCACCTATCTAACCTTTTCCATCAAATCCCTAAGGATCTAATGACCATCACTTTGATTCATAGTTTTTTTTTTCTCTTTTGCAAATTTTGTTGATGAGCTCTATAAAAAAAATAAATGATACAATTTAGACAATATGCTAGGCATGAAAGAAAATATCAAACTTTTGAAGGAGCTTTAGAGAATTTACTTGAATGTAGGAACTTGGAAGGAGAAAAGAATGGAAACTTCTTCAAGAGAGTCTTGCCTTTTATCTTTCTTTAGTATCTATCTGAAGAGAAATACATGATGAGGATAAAATTTTTACTCTCTATGTGTGAATCCTAGTCTTTTATTTTCTCTAAGCTTTCCCTTCTCCATTTTCATGTGCATTTGTTAAAGTGCTTTTCATATTATAACTCTTTTGATGTGTGTGAAAAATCATTAAAATGATGTGTGTCTTTTCTTTGCCATAGTGTTACTGCATGGTTTTATAGCATATTCTTTCAAATTGATTCTCAATCCCCTTTTCCTACCTATAGGATACGCTCTACTATAAATTAGTTAAGGGTGTAATCGGGTCAGTATGGTTCGATTTTTGGAGAAAAATAAAATCGAACCAATCAAAATCAATTAGTTTGGTTTGGTTTAGTTTTTTTGTTTTTGGATAGCCAAATCAGAACTAAACCAAACTGAACATCTACAAATTGTTTGGTTCGAGTGATCGGGTTGACTCTTTTTTTATACAAAAATTAGTTAAATAATTAGCTTCCCATAGCAAAAAAATATATATGCATAATAAACTTAACACTATGCTCTTCGTGCTACATTTGACAATCCTAAAAGGGACAACATTATAGTTTGCAAATGTGTAAAATAACACATGAAAAGGAAAACATATTAAAAAGAAAAATTCGGTTCACATTTTCCAAAAGAGAGCAAATCATCCCCCCTTGAATATGGAGGCAGAGGCACTACCCAACAATCTCACGAGATTCATTTTCTTTCTATCAGATACGCAATGATACTCATAAGATATTTCTAGAATGGCAGAGCAGAATAGCAGGTCTGCAGTGAGTTAGTGATGGTCATGATAGTGAGGGCATGAGCAGCAGAGCGGTGGCATCGTGACGGTGAGGACCTGAGCAGTAGAGCGATGGCGTTGTGGTGGTGAGAGCCTGAGCAGAGTAGATCTGCGGTGCGCTGGTGATGCCATGAGCCTATGACGGTGAGGGGTTTTTGTTAAAATGGTAGAGCAGCAGACCAACTTTTGTCAAAATAGATATATATTCAAAAGCTTTCTCGAGCTAGCTGTATATATAGTTCAATTCAGTTTTTGGGTTTAAAACTTTTAATCTGAGAACCAAACCAATTAAGTTTTATTCAGTTTAGATTTTACCTGAACCAATCAACCTACTCGAACCAAACCAAACCAATATAATTAGTTTAGTTTGAGTTGGTCGAGTTATCCGAACTAATTTACACTCCTAAAATTAGTGTCTGATCTCATTTTTAGCAAGAATTTCTCATTTTAGTTTTCTTGACTTTCTTGTATTATTGAAATTTGGAATTGACTGAAATTTTAAATTGTATATATTTCTTTGTAATATGTTCATATTTAAAATTTGAATTATAAATAAGTTATTGTACAAATGAAAGTAAAAAGTTGTTTCTAATTCTTTTTAATCTAAAAACTAAAAAGCAATACTTTGATGGTTAATAAATACAATAGTTAATTTTTCCAATAGTTAATCTAAAAAATAATTTGTTTATTAAATTTGATGTGGTAATTCTCAAAGATTAAATTCTAATCCTAAAAAAAAATCTATTGTTATTATTGTTGGTGTATGCCCTAAAAGCCGATACATTTTATCTGTATTTACATACATTGTATTATGCTATTTTTAATATATGAGACATTTCATTTATTATATTCTTTTTTGATAAACATAATAAAGTCTTTAGAATAGTAAGGTAGATGCCATAGGACATCAAGTAGATGACTTAATTATGAGATCCTATTGGATAAAACACTATTCTTAAATGTCTCTGGTCAAGTGTTATTATTAATTAGGACAACAATAATGCATTGAGACTAGTATGTGCGTAGACTGATAACCACATCTCACGGGTCATGGATATGAGATATCAAGTCTTCACATGGGTATATATTAGAATAATAATGTACTGGACAGACCCTCCATGAGAACATTACATGGATTGTTACGTGAGTGTCATAAGCGGTTCTCATAGTGACAATGGTGTATGTGATCCTTTGACTTGAAATCACTATGATTCCTATATGAGGAGTTGTATGTTTTAATGTCGTCAAACATCATCTGTAATAAGGTGATTATAAAGTCAGTTATTGGACATACCACGAATCATGTAGAATGATGTAAGTGATCTAGATGAGATTTGTCCCTCCTACATAACAGGAGTGATATCTTCAAGCCCCCTGATTGAGTGAGATTACGAAATGCATGGCCATGCTCAAATGAGTCGATATGAGATATCGATCTCATTTGTTGTTATTAAGTCTACTCGGGTATCAAGAAACGAAAGATTGAACTATACAAGGGTGACATATTCCATGTCTTGTGTTCAATCTAGATATCTGGACAAAATGACTAAACTACAAGGAAACATTAGTCACGGAAAGGTTATGTCAAATCACTAACATTCTCATTACTTGGGTGGTAGCAATATGTTGCTAGATACCGCTCACTGCTTGTAATATTAAAATGAGATTTTAATATTACTGCCAACGTTATGAGAACCTGCAGGGTCGCACACATAGAGCAAACTAAATTGGAGTAATTAGGATCCAAGTTGGACTTAGATTCAATTGTAGGCTGGACTCATAAAAGATGAGTCTAGGGTTACACAGCTTACCTTACTACTACTCACACTCACTTAAAGCAGTCACTATTATAAATAGTACTGCTAAAGGGGTTGTTAAGCAGACATCATGGAACCCTAGCCTCACCTACAGAAAGTGAATGAGAGAGAGAGTGTGTGATAGGTTTCCTTATCTTCTCTTCACAGCTAGCACTGTTGTAGAGAGGTCAGACTCCAAGACTACGAACATTGGACGTTTTTGCAAGTATGTTCGTGTGGATACCGCAGAGACATCATCGCTATTACGATGTTGGTGATTCACGTCGTTTTTATTTATCACACTTCAAGAGGTAAACACTTATAAAAACTCGGATTATATCTTTTTCGTATAGATTCTGTGAGAAAATTTTTATTATTCTACTGCGTTATATATCTGCAATTCCCAACAATTATCACATTTATATGTCTAATCTATATATGTACTTATTTGTCTATATCTATATCTATATAATATACAATTGAAGTATCTTATTTATATCTATATTTATATTTATATATATCTATATAATATAGAATTGAAGCCTCTTATCTAGAAAATTCGTGTCACGTGTCACATTCTTCAAATCCTCTCCATTTTTCAAGATTTTTTTTAATTAATAGTAAGGTTTTTGAAAGTTTTAAATTTAAAAACTACAAAAATTTGAAAAGGTCGTACATTTATGATTTACGTATTAATAGGCTCCTCATTATTTGATTGGGTATTATTAATTCTAACCTTTAGATTGTACACTATTTTATATATACTTGATTGATAGATTAAGTATTATATAAGGGAATTATGAAAGGTTCTAAAATATTAATATATTTATTTGATGTTAATATCATTCAGCATTAATATTCATTTAAATTTAAGATTATTATTATTATATAAGGAATCAATTCAACATTAATGAATTTAATTCAATCAATTATTATTTTAATTGATCCATAAATCAAATCATAACTAAGATTGTCCATTATCACTGTGAAAGTTGTTGTACTTTTTTTTTTGTATTTTCATTATTTTAATTAAATTTAATATAAAATGTTTGGAGCAATTGAATAAGAGGGGATCATTATTTTTTTTTACTTACACTCATTTTTAAATGAGATCCACTTTCATCTAATGGTTTAGATTATTTCATTAAAAGTAACCATTGTTTCTAACAGGAGTGTAAGTCAAAAAAAGACTTGAATAATGCTTCTTGGTGTTTGTTGGAGATATATGTTCAAAGACAATCTTTGAGTCTGATTATAATCATTTTCCTAGACTCGAATAAGGCTTCTTATGGGTATCTCAAACCAAAATTCTATTTCTTGAAATAGGTTTTTTGTTGTAAGTTATGACCAAGTAATAAGATACCTAATTAAATTGTCTTACATATATGTCCTTGTAATTATGTCAATTAAAATCAACAATCTTAACACTTACCTAGATTATGTCTAAAACTTTATGTCAAAATTTAATTATTCTTAATTTATTTTATAATTAGAAAAATCATTGCTTTATTATTTTTAACTTTCTGTAAATTAAAGGTGCATTGAATATTAGGTTAAATTTGAGAATTTTTTTTTTAAAACAAAACCATGACCAAGCAAGCTACACAATCAAATAGTCTTACATATTTCTATAATTATATGAATTAGAATCATCAATCTTAATACCTATCGAGACTATGGCTCAATTAATTTTATGTCAAAATTTAGTTATTCTTGATTTATTTTATAATTATTATTTCAATCAATTAATATTTAATTGACAATGAAATTTGTGGTAGACATAGAAAGGCATATCCTCTTAACTTTATCTTTTGGCGCTTTGGATTATATCAAGTATTATAGTTCTATTTTGACACTTTTATTTATTTTAGAGTGGTGATACATACTCAAACACATTTAAAACAAAAATTTAACAGATTATATTATTTAACATTTTTTATTGTCTTTTTCTTTCCTCTCTCATTCTCTATTATGTAAAGAAAAATAAGATTTAGTCTATGCAACTTCTGTAATTGCTTTTTTTGTGTATCATGTTTTTCCTTTATTTTATAACTCTACGGCTGATGTTTCGAGTTTTCTTTAAAAATTCATATTTTATGTGCTATTTGCTTTTATGCTTTTATTATTTGGTACATAATGTTTTTACAAGGAGTCACTATATGGATGAAGATCGCCTCTCCATCCACTTAAATTCTGTCAAGTGAAAAATAAATTAAAATGAAAAGAGAAGAGAATGGGACATGTAATTAAGTTTAGAACACTTAACAAAATTTAAGTAGGAGGACATGAAATGATAACAGATAATCCTCACTTGTCACTGTATCGCTTTGTTATTAAAGTGTACACCTACATGGCTACATATAAGTTGGTATATAATTCGTTTTAAAAAAAAAAATCTTTTCAAGCTGATGAATAAGGACTAACATTCTTCTATTCTTGTATAATTATTTTATCTTAAGGCAGGAATGTTGGATTTAATATAACCATTACAATTTTTTCCTTATTATGATGTGCTAAAACTTGCAAGGACCTTTTAATGGTATCGGTCTACTTTAAAAATGTAGCATTGGTACATATTTGATGTATGAGAACAAAGAAGCATATATGTTAGACATTTGTGTGTTGAAGCTTTTTATCACCAAAGTAATTTTGTGGCAAGAGTTGCTAAACTTTATCTTAAATTTAATGTGTCGAGGTAAATAAACAATGTCTTGGTAGATGAATTGCTAAACGTATGTCGAAGTTACAACATTTTTAAGACATGTATTATTATGTTTATATATGTTAAAATTTGATCAAAAAAATTTATATTTATATCTATTCCACTTAATAATATATATTTTAAGGCTCATTTTAGGGAGTTTTAAATAAATGTCACCTTTATATTTTACTTTATTTTTTTCCATTCCAAAATTATTTTCTTGAATAGTTTGCTATTGAATAAGTCAAATTTCAAATATGTCCACATATATTTAGCGGCACAATATATTCAAATGACCTAATTAAAAAATATATATAATGCTTTTATTTAAAATTTAAAAACACATTTTATCAATCAAGGAAAAAAATATAATGCATTCATTATTTTTTTAATGACTCACATTGTTAATAAGAAGAAATTCTCAATTTTATAAATATGTGTTCATTTTATTTTTCATTATATATACGTGCCTAATATATAAAGATTTTTTCTACTTCATTTTAAAGTTACATATTTTTAGTTGTGCAAATATTTAGTAAAATGTTATGCACGATTAGGTTTCTATTCAATCATATATTTTAAAAATGATAAAATTTAGAAGATAGTAAGTTGTCATTTGTCCTTTCCATTTTAATTTTATATTTATATCATACACTGCTAAAAACTTGATATGAAATTATATTAATATATACAATAATAAGAGGAAAAAATTATAAAAAAGACTTAATCAAATTAATAGACAAGTAATTTATTAATGAAAATCTAAATTAATTAATCATATATGGGTGGGATTATTGACACAAAGATTATAAAAAAAAAATTTACCCATTATAATCGAGTCTCACTAATATATTTCTTTGTATCTATTTCTCTTCTCCACTTGATTACTTGAAAGAGAAAAAAATTAAGAAGATCTAAATCCCCTTATTTACACTCTCACTTTTTAATATTTAATAACAAATTTTATATTTTAAAAAATTTAAGAGAGGGCAAATTTTTAAATTGTAATAAAAAATTAAAATTAGAGAGTATGACTAAACATATTTAACTACCAATAGCCTCACCTATTATATATATTTAAAATATTTTTTATTAAAATATGTTTTATAGTATGTTTTATAAACTGGAATTAATTGTTTGATTATTATTTATTTATTTTATAAGATATATTCTTATTATTGATATCAATGCCTTATAAATGAACAAATAATTTTTTAACCATATTTTCAATAACTATATAAATAGATTTTTTATTAATTATCTCACACATATATAATTCTTATTAATTATCTTGTACATCGTACATATACAAAACATTAGTTATATATTATTTTCTAGTTAAGAGTATTTTCAAGTTTATTTTTTTCTTAATCAAAATTAAACTATTTCTCAAATGTTGAATCAATCAAATCTCTTAGTGTTGAATCAATCAAATCTCTTAATGTTGAATCAATAAAAAATTAAACTATTTTTCAAAAGTACCAATAAATGATATCTTTAAAAGGTTTTAAAAAATTAATTCTCTTAATATTGAATCAATAAATTTAAATAAATTTGATTTAAGAGTATTAACTTTTTTTTTTCTAAACTCAGATAAAAAAAAAGAGAAGAATAGATCATTTATTTTCTTATTTTATTTGTGCAAAATAAGAATTATTTATTTATTTATTACCATTTCAATAATAATAATAATACTTTTAAAAGTTTTTCACTTAATTAATGATAATACTTAAATTTTTATCGCTAATAACAAACAACATAAGTTATGATCAAATCTAGGAATTCTCTCACCCTAAACTAAAATACATTGATTGACATCCAGTCATCATCATCATAAAATAATCATAAAAAATTCCAAAAAATAAAAAATCAATACTCTTATTTATCATTTAGGTTAAATTATAATTTTAGTCCTATAGATTTTATTCATTTTTAATTTAGTTTTTATAATTATTTTTTATTTTCAAATCAATCCTCACACTTACAAATATTTTTAAAATAATTCTTATTGTTAACTTCAATTATAACGCTATTATAATACTTGTTAGTTGACTAATTCATTTAGTGTATTTTTGTCCCATAGATGTTTTTTTATATGTTTTTTTTTAAATACTCATTAGGTGTTCCTTCATTTTAGTATATATTTTTATTTTTGTGTAGATGTTCATTTGTTTAATAAGTGTTGCTTTAAATATTTTCTTTTTTTCTATAAAATGTCTAAATTGATAGTATTATAATGGAAATAAACGATGAGAGTTATTTTGAAAATATTTAGAAGTGTGAGAATTGATTTAAGTTAAATTAAAGTTTTTGTACTTATATTTTATACTCATTTTTAATTATGTCTTAATATATTTTTTAAATCAATTCTCATACTTATAAAAGTTTTTAAAATAATCTCTAGCATTGATTTATGTTATAACCCTATTATATTAACAGTTAGCTAATAAAATAATTATTTTTTTATTCAATATGACTCCTTTAAATGCTATTTTTCTTTTTAAAACGTTAAATAATATATTTATTTACTTTAATAAGTGTTTATTTTTTATTAATAAATATTTTTTCAATAAGTGTTGTTCTAGATATTCTTTTTATTCTATAAGATGTCTAGTAAAAATTAAATTAATAATATTAAAACAAAAATTAATGGTAAAAAATATTTAAAAATATTTATAATGCTTTGTTTGGATGATGAGAGAAAATGGGAAGAGAGAAAATGGGAGGAGAGAAAATAGAGAGGAGAGAAAATAAAGAGAAAATTATATTTTCTTTCCTATTGTTTAGTTGAAGAGAAAAGTGAGAAGAAAGAAAATGAAAACTTTTCTTTCTCTTGTTTGGTTGAGAAGAAAAGTGAAAAGAAAAAAAATGAAATTATATAAATTGATTAATGTACCCTTTATGTAATATAATAAATGAATCTATTTTTTGTTATTTGTTTTACTTCTCTAATGTAATAATTACACCTCCCTTATTTACTTTGAACCGCAAATAAAAGTTCACGTGTCTGATTTTTTCTATCCATGTAATGTAACTTATCTAACGTCATTATGAAATTGGAATTTATTATCTTGAAAGATCAGAGCTCAGAAAAGAACCAAGAAAAGTTGGTGATTCCTCAAGCCATAACATTAAGCCATTATCTTTGGGATAGTTAGCTAAGCAATTAACAACTTTGTTACATAATCTTAGAACATAAGAATAATCAAAAGCCAAAGGCCTGGAAGAAAAACAAAAAAAATGTCCTGTAAAATGTTACGAATGTAAGATAAATCAATGGAATCTTCCCTGATACTATTATAAATCGCTTACGCATCTTCTTCTAGAATAATCCGCCTGCAAACTATTTCCCAAGCAACATATAGTCCTTCTCTAGCTGCTAAAAATTCACCCATATTTGCTAGGAGACCTTGCTTCAACCATGATTTAGCAACTACAAAATTTTCATTCCAGTCCTGAATAAAGCACCTAACCCGTAAGTGGATCTCTCATCAAAGAAAGCAAAATCAACATTAACCTTAAACATCATATGAGAATATCATCAACAAAAAACAAGTGAAACACCATAGGAGCAAATCTGCACACACCCGTAGACCCCTTAAACTCTGTCTAAATTCTACTTGATACAAAAGAGAAGAGAGAGCTTCGAAGCAAAGAACAAACAGTTATGGAGAGAGTGGGCTGCTTGCCTAAGACCTCTCTGAGATTGGAAATATGAGCCAGGAAATCCATTAATCAAAACAGAGTAGGAAACTGTTGAAACACAATTCATTACCAGATTCACCCAGTGCTCAGGAAAACCAACCTTCCTCAAAATAGCTTCCAAGAAAGCTCATTTAACCCTATCATATGCTTTGCTCATGTCCAATTTCATAGCCAGGTATCCTTTACAACCAGATCTCTTTTAGAGCATGAATGAGCTCGTAAACTATCAGGAAATTATCAGTGATATATAAATTCTGCACAAATAAACTCTGGGATTCTAAAATCAAAAAAGGAAGAACCACCCTCAATCTATTGGGCAAAGTCTTACTAATAATCTTGTAAAGAACATTTCAAAATGATATTGGTCGAAATTGAGACATAATTTTTGGAATCTGATTCTTTGGAATCAAAACAATAAAAGTCTCATTCAAGTCATTCAGAAACTGACCTCCATTTAGCACCCTGAGAACTGAATCTGTTACCCCCTCCCCCCACTATATGCCAATACTTCAGTAAGAAGAGAGCTGACATTCCATCTGGGCCCAGGGATTTCGTTGGACCCATTTAGAATAAAGCCTCCCTAACTTCTAAACGAGTAAAAGGCATAGAAAGAAACTGAATTATTTTCTCATCCAAACAATTAAACTGACCACCCAAAGCTTCCTCTATCCTGGTAGGGTTTATGGAAGCGAAAAGATTAACATTGCAGTCCAATTTTCCTTTCATTTGAATCTAATAAAATCATATACTAAGTTTTGAGTTTGGTTTTGGGGTGATAATCAGAAACAAGATTCGAAATATCTCTTTAAAGTAAAACACACACGGGAAATAGATATCTTGTCATATTTCAAATGGAAAATACTCCAGTATCTATCCTTAAACTCATTATCAAATATCGTACCTCATAAATACCATAACAATTCTCATATCAAATATGTTTATTATTAGAGAAATCATTATATATATTGTCAAAGCAAGCAGTTGTTTCATTTTTGTTTTTGGTACAATACAAGGCGGCAAGCAGTTGTTTCAGAGACAGTTGTTTCAGAGATGATGAAAATGGATATTTAGAAAAGTAAGGAAAATAAACAGCCAATCAACCAAATTACATTCATGAATGAACAAGGAAACAAATTTCTTGAATAAATTTCTTGAATAACCACTGGAAGATCCCAATAAAAAATAGATGATGGTCGATGGCAGCAACATACAATTATCCAACAGAAACAAACCAACAAACAAAGATGTCTAACAAGTAATAAAGGTTTAAAGAAGACATTTACCCAAAAAAAAGTTGTAAAAAAGACAGAAATTTTGTCTGATTAATCAAAGGCATCTCAAATATAAACCAATAGCATCTCAAATATAAAAGCCAAAGCCATATCAAATATAAACCAATAGCATCTCTAAAAATTTAGTACTTACGAGTGATTAATCATTTTGAACATACAATGGTTGATACACATCCATTACAAAGACATATTTCTTCAAAATGATTAATCATTTTGAACGTACAATGGTTGGCAATGAATTTTGTAACACCCTCTCTGAGATTTGGAAATTGTTTTAAATATTTTGAGAATCACATTTTCGATTCCCGACTCATAATCAATGAAAAATACTATGCTTTTGAGACATGTAGTTTGAGTTATAAAAATATGGGTTTAAAAAAAATTCTTTCTTTATTCTTGATTGTGACACGTAAATTTACTGAAAATATTAGGTAAACTTTCATATTTCAATTTCTCATTATCTAATGTTGACACACAATTTAAAGAGAAATATAAAATTAACACGACTTTTTTTTGTTTTCTCAAAATACAAGATAATTTAAACCCCATGACGGTCCTACTTGGAAATAGATGCGTGATTGTAACACTAACGATAAAACTTAACATACTTGTTCTTTCTCCTGTATCAACTTGATACATCAGAACTCTATTCCTTGTCAACACTGCTCCCCATGGAGTCATGAATGTCCACTCCTTATTGTTGTCTCCAATCTCAGAGTGTCCATCGGAATGTCCTTCTTGAAGCATTAGACATTTGTTCTATGTCTGTTCCTTGTCCTCAAACATCTTTTCCATTTCAACACTGTTGGCAAGGTCATTCTCCGATGTTGTCTCCAAACATAATAGAGTATTTGTCACCCGTATGTCTAAGACAACTCGTTCCTTCTACTTGTATAATTTTAATAATACGAGACATAGCAAAAAAATCAACATAACAAAGAGGTGAGATCACCTACACCAAGTAAGGAGTGGACATTCAACACTCAACATGGCAAAGAACATAGAGAGATAACACAAACAACAATATCATATAGTTATATCATCTCATAATTACTATCATGCCATCATCATTATGGTTATCACACAGATATAATATTAAAATCATGCTATCAACATTAATCAACTATCATCATCCAATTATTCAAAACAATTGTCATAGCCAATATTCTTCAATTAATATATATCACACAGATATAAATGTTCAATATGCATGTACACAAGACTCGATTTCCTACTCCATGGAGCTAAACACAGTTTGGAGAAATGATAAGAATCATTAGATCGATTCGTATCACATGCCTCGAGACCACGTGCTATAATCCTCATTTTGATTTTTGCACATCTAGCATATACACGACAACATGGTCTTTATCGATCTTGATTAAGAATAAAGTCTCGGTCAGGATCATCGGTGTGTCGCGTCGGTCCTAACCTACGGTTACTGAGAGAAAAGACTCATTTTGTCCATTGTAGGCAACCCGCACCCCGATGCCCCCAAGGTCAACGAGTGACCTACACTTTGACGCATATCGCACCCACTTTGAAGAGGTGTGATGTTTCTCCTAAAGCAATTAGCCTTATCCAAATCCATCTACACCATTCCAATGCATGTATAATGCACTAATTACCAATCAACGGGTATAATACCAATCACAAGATTCAACCGTAATCATACTTGTATTTTCAACAACAACAAATCATGTTATCACATTTTCATAGTTATAAAACACTTTCGCCGTGTTTTTACAAAATTGCATAACAACATTTAGATTCGTTTTCACAATTTCAAAAAAATGTTTTTGTTACGTTTTCAAATATCGTAACAATCTTCTTCGTTACGTTTTTATAAATTCTAAAACGTTTTTGTTATATTTTAAATGTAATACCGTAACACTATCGCTTCGTTTTCAAATCTTTGTAACTTTTTGGGTTACAAAATTTGCACTTTTAAATCACGCGTCTAATTTTTTTTCATGTGTTACGTTTTTCTTTTTAAACACGTAAAAAAATATACGTTTATCAAATCCCATAATATTTTTTCATTGTTTCAAAATTACGTAACTTAAAAATCTTTCTTTTACGTCACGTGTCACGTAAATCATTTTCTTTCATTTTCAAAATATTTAAAACACTTTTCAAATCACATAATGATTTTTCTTATTTAAAATTATTTTCACAATCACGTAAAAATATTCTATTGTTGTTCAATCACGTAGTGATTTTCAATGGTATTTCAAATCACGTAAAATATTTAAATATACACCAAATCAATAGAAATATTAAAATATTTTTCAAGTCACGTAGGAATACTTAAACATTTTTCAAATCATTCAAGTGTAAAAGATAAAAATCACGCTTTTTAGGATACGCAAAATGTTTTTCACCATAATTTCATTATTTTTCCAATACGCAAAACATTCTTTAATATTCCAAACGTCATTTTGAAAACTACGTAAAATATACCTCAATATTCCAAATATTATTTTGGACTTTCAAAAACTCAATATCGTTTCCAATGTCATTTTTCACATTTTCTCTTTTAAGAAAACCTTTCCAAAATATATTTCACAAAATCACTCTTACAAAATCCCAAAGAATGATTCATATGTTAGAAGACGTTAAATTATTATATTTTTTTCATTTTTCTCAAATCAATTCTAAAATCAATTTTCTTTAAAACAAAATGAGGCCTAAAACAATTTGCAACCCTTTTTTTTTTTAATTTTCTTTTCATCTTTATATGAAAGTTCACCTAAAGTGATAAAATACTTATCGATTCCCTTTCCAAATTCTTTTCTTTTAAAATCAAATTACATTTCCACAAAAAAAAAAATTAGTTTGTTTTATAAAAACCAGGGCATTACAAGTTTTCGAAAATCGTAGTACTTGATTATTGAAACCATCAAATATTTTTCCTTCTGAATTGATATGGTTTACACAAACAAAACCATTAAATTTTGTTTTTCAAAACCGTAAGACTTATGGTCATAAAACCAAACTCATTTGTTCAAATTCATTTTTCACTTTCTTTGCAAATCCTTTTTCACTTTCTTTGTAAATCCTCAAAATCAACATTGTTATTTTCATTTAAAACTCATGTTTAAAAAAATACTTAGGAACTTTGTACATAAAATAAATCAATAAAAATCCTTCTAAAATTGTGTTCATGTTCTCTTGAAAAACAAACCCTTTGTTTATTTTTCATATTCTTCAAATCAATCCAATTTTATTCTTCCATGAAAATATTAATTTGTAAACACCTATTTTGAGGTGTCTTGTTTGAAATCCACCATGTTCTAAAGTACTCAAAAATCAATTCCATTTTTGTTCTTGAAATTTTTCAACATGAACCCTAATCAAGGGCTTCAAAAAATCGTAGCTCTTGCTTGGCTATTGGAGCCAAAAAACCAATTTCCTTTTTTCCACTAAGCCATGTCAAGTCATGGCATATATATATATATTTCATCATAAATAATATAAGCATACCATCAAAGCCATAAAAGCATGTATAGCATATCAAGCATATCATCAAAGTATATAAAATCATGCAAAGCATATCAAGCATAGAAAATTAATCAAAGCTCATAAACACCCACAAATTAATTACATGACCATGGATATGAATCCTCACATGGATTCCACATCCATCAAATAAAATACCATCTCTCACCACCATGCTTGGTTGGTGAGATGGATCTCCTCTTACCTCTTGAAGATCCTCCAAAGCTTCTTGATTTGTTTCTTTTTTCAAGTCCTTCACCACCAAGATAGGTGTTCTCAAATACAAAACAAAACACAAAAGTTAATTAACATATCAAGCTTTTTTATTGATTTATTTTGACGCTTTAAAGGAACCATGGATCAAAACAAATGATGGTTTATATCATGAAAAAGAGAGAAAGAAAATGAAGTTTCCTTATACTTCACCTCAAAAACCCAATAACTTTGATCTTGAAGAAACTCAAAGATGAAGATGAATGATTTAGAAGAAATCTTCAACATGAAAGTTGCTTAGAATATCATGGAGATTCAAGATCCTTAAGGTTAGATGAAATTAAAAGAGCTTGGATGGTGATTTTAGGTAGTATGGCCGAATGGTGTATTTTGAAGAACAAAGATGAAATTTTTGATTTTTGATAGAAACTTGAAGCTTGAATTTGAAGATCAAGATGAATGATTTTGGAAAAACTCATAACTAGAGATGTTCTTAGAATGGTGTTTAGGTTTAGAAAGTCAAGTTGGATGAAATTAAAAGTGATGGAAGGTGCTTCTTGGAGAGCTTGGCGAATGGTGTTATTTTGGGAGAGAAATGGAGTTTTCTTTGGTTTTAATCCTTCGTGATGGAAGAAGTTGAATTAGAATTGATAGCGAAAAATTATTATGAAGTTGGAAATTAAATGGAAATACTATTTTTGAGAAAATATTTTTACGCGATTTAAACTTGAAAGAAAAGGTGAGGATGTAATAATAGAAAGCATGAAAATGAATTCTTTGGTCTTCTTTAGAGTGAATGACCGTAGCCTTACTTGGAGAGAAAGGAGAGAATAATTTGCTTGTGAAATCTTGTTTTTGGAAAATGATGAAGATTGATCAAGATAGGTGATTTTCTTAATAATCTTCAAATTTTTCAACTGTACAAAAATTTCTTTCAAAATGTCTCCTTCTTCTTTGTTTTCTTCAAAACCGTGCTCCCCTCCAAATGACTTTCTAAGGAAGCAAACAAATAAATCATAATCAAGGATGATGTATTGGTGATCTTGACATGTAATAATGGTCATCAAAGTCATCTTTGGCTTCCAAAAGCATGCAAAAACCGTCCCCCCTCCTTGAATTATGCATGCCACCTTTTTCAAGTCATTATTTGAATATTGCGGCTTTCTACCAATTGATTAATTGATGGTTAGGATTTAGGTAGATTTTTAATTTTAGAATATTTGTAAATCTGGCCATTGGATTTTTCTCATTTAAATTCTAACCATTAGATGTGTCTCCAAAATTAATGGTTAAGATTACTTTCCTTCAAACTTTTAATCAAGGGTTCTAATTAGGTCTTTACTTTAGATTAGAAGACTAAATTTCCACCATTGATTAATTCTTCATCCAATGGTCATAAATAAAAAAAGAAGTACTGTTAGTTTTTATTTTCTTTCTTAAGATTAAATCTCCACCCTTGATTTAATCTAAATCCAATGGTTATAAATGGTTTATGTTTCTTTTAAAACTCATTTTTCATCACCAATTTTGAGTACACCTTACCCTGATTACATCTATGGTACTTGATATCAAAGCCTTCCTAACTAAGCCTTCTGATTCTCACACCATTGATTAAATCAATGGTTATTATCCAAGAAAAAACTTCTTTATTAAGTTTGTTTCTTAACCTTCTTTTACAACCAGATCTCTTTTATTAAATCAATGGTTAATATTTAAACTAAGTATTTTCATCCAGGTGATATATAAATTATATAGCACTAAACTCGGGTATAAATTAAGTCAAGCTTTCTCTTTGTTGACTTACTAATGATCTTGTATAATATTTATTCTTGTATCCTACAAATAATTTTTTCTTGTATTTTTATCATCCGATAATTAAATACAAGATTCGAGAAAAAAATTTACAAGACAATAAAATTTTCTAAAAGCTGACATTCCATCCGGATTCGGGTTTAGTAAGATCCCTAACTGTCTCGTCTAAACAATACCCAATTTTTATGCGTAAAAAATTTTCATTTTGTGGGACCTACACTAAAATCATATACGTTTTGATTTGGTTTTGGGGTGATAATCACAAGATTCGAAATATCTCTTTAAAGTAACATACACATGCGGGACCTTGTCACAAAGGGAAAAATTTCAAAATCATCCATAAAATCACAAAAATTATAAAATGCACAAATATCAAATCGATTATGTAAAATAATTACCTAACGGTAAAAATTAAATTACGTAACGTTTCTCCTACCAATCAACCAAATTTTTATTTTCCGACAAGGAGTAAATCACTCAAAAAATCGATCAAATAACCACTGACGGAATAAACAAAATAATTTTACAATGCATAGAAATTACTAAACAACAAACAAAATTCTAACAAGTTAAAGGTTTCAAAATTACTTGTTTAAGAGATTGGAAATTTGGGGTGTTACTCAAATTTGCTTACATCTCAAATATAAAGTGAAAGCCATATCAAATATAAACCAATAGCGGCA
This sequence comes from Ormosia emarginata, assembly GCA_029884605.1. Classification (NCBI taxonomy): domain Eukaryota; kingdom Viridiplantae; phylum Streptophyta; class Magnoliopsida; order Fabales; family Fabaceae; genus Ormosia; species Ormosia emarginata. The sequence continues at coordinate 1,566,201 of JAQQTP010000075.1, read as the reverse complement.
AAATTTAGTACTTACGAGTGATTAATCATTTTGAACGTACAGAGGCGGAGGAGATTACGTGGAGTTGGACATTTGCGAAGGGCGTGAATTTGCTTACTGACGGTGGGCTGAGAGACGGAGACGCGTTGAGATCTGCAACGACTGGATCCGACTCCGCGATTGCAGCTGACCGGAGTGACACGAAGGAGGGACGAACGGAGTAAACACGCGGCGGAGGAGACACAGAACGAAGGAGACACGCGGCGGAACGGGTGGATCTCACCGTCGATGGCGTCCCACGGCTGAATGGGAGGAAAGAAGAGGGACAAGGTATCACTTCTGCGTGGGGAACGAATGGGGAAAGGGGAATTTGGCATTTTCAGATCTGAAGATAGGGGCAATTAGGTAATTTGATATTAACATCACACAATGCCTTCATTTTCTCCGCATCTGAGGAGAGAAAATATTTTAGGTGGACCCCACCTCAAAATTTTCTATCTCCTCTATTTTCTTTGTTATACCAAACAAGAGAAAACCACATATTCTCTCAATTTTTTCGCTTCCCATTTTCTCTTAAAACAAACAAAGGGTAAGTGTAACAACTAATTTAAAAAGTAAAAATTATAAGAATTAAATTAAAAATAAATAAAAAATTATAACCACAAATTTAGTCATTGATTTAAAAAGAAAAAAAAAACCTATAAAAACTAACTTAAAAATAAGTAAAAAATATAATATTCAAAATTATAATTTAATCTACAATTTTGATATTTATATCACAAACAGTTCATACACCTCTTTTTATACCTCATCTAATATCATTTATTATACTTATTTTTTTTTATTATTTTCTCTTTTTAATTACACACCTTTAAAAAAAATATATACAATATCTACACTTAAAAAAAAATATAAAATCATCTTTTCCCTTTAATCTATCATATATCATATATCATCAGTTTAATAAAAAAGAGTGTAGGTGATTGAATGCGTATTTTCGTGGTAGTTAATTAACCGTGCCTACGTATTTTCGTGGAAACCGTAAAAGCCGTATATTATCTTAACGTAACCGTACATTCTGACTCTGTCACTGCCTGTGTGACCCATTCACTCACTCACTCGCCGTTTACAGAGAAAGAGAGCGACCTCACCTGGAATTGGATTTGAAAACCGCTCCTATATATGAAACTTCTCTCTCTACCTTTCACTCTTCTTTATCTTTTAATTTTTTATATTATTTAATATAAAAAAAGATAAATCATTAGCAACGCCTACAGTTTTAATCTTACGGATCTTGTTGCTGGAGTGTGTTTGGATCCTCCGATCGTGATCCTCTTTTTTTTTTTTTTCTGGGGGCAGATCTCTCTGTTCTGTTCTGTGCACTGCCCACTCTTCAAGTCACTGCTTCAATCCAGGCCAAGCATCAATGGTATTCAGTATCCACCTTTGATGCCATTTTGACTAGCCTTCCCTTTTAACCAGGTAACCCACGACAGCGTGGAATTTCACTTATCTACTATTGGGAACTGAAAAAATGGACCAAAATTTCTTTTTTATTTATTTGGGTTCTGGTTTTTTTTTCCCCTCTTCTGAAATCCTCGACTTAAGTAAGATTATAGTTATTTATTATTGATTTGCTTGTTTGTTATGATTATCCTGTCACAAAAACGGAATTTGGGTTCTCATTGGGATAATTCGTGGCATTATGTTGGATCAAAGTTTGATACTTGGAAGTGAGGTGTTGGAATGGGAGCTTTATTTATCATACTGATTTGCTCAGTTCTCTAGTTGCACTTGTAGTCATCAATCATATGCTGACCATATTAGTTTCGTACCAAGTGCTTTTCTACTTGGTTGCTAAGCAAATGCCGCAGAAGCAAGTCAATTATGAGCTTTCAATTAGGTCTCTCACTCTCAATTTTTCCTTTTTTTTTTTTGGTCTCATAAAAATAAAAATTCCTTCTTCCAATTTTTCTTCATGCACTAGGCAACCAAAAGGGAATTAGATTATACAACGAAATTGCTCTACATTATTATTGATTAATGTCCATAACATTGAAACGGGCTGTTTATATTTTTTATCATATTGAACTGAAACTTTCTTACCAATAATAATAGTAATAATAACTGAAACTTCTGATTTATGATGATTGTGTTTTGTTGTTTTCTCCCTTTTGACTGGTAAATAACTTATGACACAACCTGACAGGTCTACTATTTTGTCATCTCACTCCTATCTTTCTTCTTCAAGTGGGTAAGTTGCTATTTACACCCAAAGGCTTGCTGATGAACTCTGTTTTCTGAAAGATTGTATTCTCTATTTGTTCCTTGGATACTGGAAAAGAAAATTTGTTTGAGAATTTGTCTATATACTTTTCAAAACTGTCTTGGCTAACAGGGCAGAAAATTAAAATTTATTTTAACACCAGAGGAATTGTTAAACTTGTTCAGGTTAAGGATAATAAATTTGTTTCTTGTTGTCATCTTGTGTTTAACCATCTCTAAGCTGCTGTTAGTTGTTTCTATGTAACTTGTAGCTTAGTGTGAATGATGGATCCAAGTAACCTTTCACCTGCTGATGGGCTTGAAGTGGTCCACCAAAATGGTGTTCATGAGGAACCTTCTAATTCTGGAGAGGATGGTGTTGTTTCAAATGATTTAGACCCCAGTGTTACTGAAATTAAAGAAACTGTAGCTCCAAATGGAAATTTTGAAAATTTCAACCAGTCGGATAGCACTGCAACTGAGAATTCATCTGTGGCGGAAATCAAAGGATCAAACGACAACATGGATGGAAACAATGTGATCATTTCTAAGGTGAGAAGATTTTGTTTTCCTTGAGTTGGTTTCATTAAGTTAGTTATATTTTTTGGATCTCATGTATTTGCTCAATTCTAGGAAGAGGAAGTGATAATCACAGATCAAACAGGCCAATTAAGAGCACGAAAGGATCCTGTAAAGAATAAGAATGCAAAGGTCACAAGTTCCAGTGGTGTTCATGCAAGTTTGGTGAAAAGGAGCAAAAATGGAAAAGATAAAGAGGCATCATCTGCTGTTTCAAATGGTATTTTGGCTTTAGACTCTCGCCCAAGACAGCCTATTAAAAGCAGCTCATTCAATGACCGGCAGACTCAATTGTCCAAGGTAAACTCTGTTGATACATTTGCTTGCTTTCCCAATTGTTTACTTAGGAACTCAGATAGTTGTGCTTCGTTCGTTTCTTCTTATATCTTTTTCTGTTTTCGGTAATAGAAATTATAGTTTTGGCATTCCCTGATAGTTTTTGCACTTTGTTTCCCTCAGCACCCTTCAAAGTCTGATGCAGCATCTTCTGAAGTACCAATGTATGTAATGCTTGCATTTATTTGTAAATGTTTCATTATAAGAAAGATACAAAGAATTAATGATTGTAATTATCTGACTGGTGGACTGTGATTAATTGGGTACAGGGAGAAGACAAATCCAAAATCATTGAAAAAGGGACCCCTTGATAATGTTCAAGGAGAAGTAGAATCTTCTTCGTATCCTTTCTTTTTCAGTTGAGTGTTGTTTCTTCCTCCTATTGAGTGAAAATGGGGAACAATTGCAGATTTCTTTATATTTAGATTTATTATTGAGTGTGATGCTATGTGTTCTTGTTGTTTATCCTTAATCCACTTAGAAGTAACAATGCAGAAGATGCCAAACCTCGCAGGTTGGGGACACTTCCAAATTATGGATTCAGTTTCAGGTGCGGTGAAAGAGCTGAGAGAAGAAAAGAGGTAAATAGTTAATACTTGTTTCCAGCTACTATGTCATTGTCAAGGTTTCTTTTGAAAAAGCTTGTAGTTAAAAAAAAAAAATTGATATTTTGGCGAGCAGTTCTACAATAAGCTTGAGGAAAAGATCCATGCAAAGGAGGTGGAAAAGAGTAACTTGCAAGCAAAAACCAAGGTGAGAATATTTGATATCTGGGCAGAAATGTGAATTGTAGAGTTTGGCTTTTAATCACGTCAATCTTTCACTCCTTTTATAGGAGACCCAAGAAGCCGAGATTAAGATGCTTAGGAAGAGTCTGACATTTAAAGCAACTCCTATGCCAAGTTTCTACCAGGAGCCTCCTCCTCCTAAGGTGGAGCTAAAGAAGGTAAATTTCTCTCTCTCTCTCTCTCTCTCTCTATGTGTGTGCGTGTGTGTGTGTGTGCGCGCGTGCCTCTCCACTTAATTGCATGCATGCCTTGCATGTGTCTGCAGTCTGCACTAATTATTTTCAGAAGATTTTTGTTTGCTTTGAAGCCATGTGTAATGGATGTGATTGCTGCTATGTGAATGCACAAGCACACGGATGCAAACACACTCACATATTACATGTAGCTTGAAAGAGACAAAAGCATACAACAATCTTCTGAAAACAACTGGTAAAGAACACTCTTTGCTGATGGAAGCTTTCTTCTCACTGTTCCCACTTGTCTCCATCAATTATTGTCTGTCTTATTTTTTCCCTTGTTCTTATATACCCTTTGATTACAAAATGTTTGATCTGAACTCTATATATATAAATTCACTTATTAGCTACTCCATAGGTGTGGTCTTTTTGTCTATTGCATAAACTGTAGGTGTGCTGGATATAAAAATAGAAGAAAACGTTCATTATGAAAGTGACATTGCTAGCTCATTATGGAGATTTATACTTTTGGCCTTGCTAATGAATGTTGTATTTTCTTTGTTGGACCAACATTTGTAGGGAGGTGAAATAAAGGGTTAGCTTGTTATATCACATATATATGATAAGCTCAAAATACTACATATATATTGTTCATTAATTATGATGTCAAATTCAATTGCTAAATCTGAAAGTTCATTCTCAGAAATTAGTGACTATCAATTAGAATATTGCATCTTCTTATGCAATTATCTGCTTTCATCAATCTCCGTGAGGAATCCTTAGATTTGGATTGTGATTTGGTGATTTGAACATATCGGTAGTTTTAAACTATGGGGGTTCTGTTAAATGTTAATTTTCCAAACTAAGTCCACAAGATTTCAAATTATTTTATTTGATTGTAAATATTTTATTATTCTTAATTTGTTGTCCTAGATGATTTGTTCATTAATCTATCCTTAGGTGAATAAGCTGATTGAGTGCATCTAAACTGATGTCACTTCGGCTCGGACAATTTTTTAAAACTAACCCTCTTATCAGTAGATGGTTAAGTGGGGGTGCTCAATTTGTTGACCTCAAATATCTTGCAGTGGTGTGCAAGTTCTTTTTGTATGTTCCTTCTATCGATGAATATCTGAATGTTGCATAATTATATGAAAAGCTTTTCTAATGCCTTTTTAACTATAAAGTGATGTCAAAACCCCAGTTTTCTGTCACTCATGAATTGAAGTTATCTTCCTCGCTTTGCTCATTTAACATGTCATTGTGAATAAGTATAGTTTCAATCCTGTTTTGAATTTCTTTTCTGGTATCTGGACCATTGATCCTTTACTTGATTTTGTTTTGAGTTAGCAAGTTTGGTCTTGTCATTTGGAAAATTAAACTTTTTTAGCCTTTGGACATTACTAATGTAGATACCAACTACAAGAGCAAAATCTCCCAAGCTTGGTCGTAAAAAGAGTTCAACAAATTCAGAGTCAGATGGAAACACTAGCAGCAGTTCTCGACAAGGTCGTTCAAGTTTGGATGAGAAAGTGTCTCAGAGTAACCCTACTAAAGGAATTACTCCTGTCCATATAAAGAAGCCACAACGAACATCTCTACCTCCTCGACTTGCTTCTGAAAGGACCAGTTCATCCAATTCAACAACTGCACCTGCTTCATCTAAGGCAATGAAGGATGAAAAGACCTTATCTGGTGCAACAAAAAAAGATACCAGCTTATCCAATGCTACAGGGGAAGAGAAAATTGAGATGGCTGCAGCCAATGAAGAGAAAAATACCTTGTTGAGTGAGGCAAGTGAAGCTCTGCCTCTGAATGCAGTTCACTCAGACAAGCCAAGTGAAGCAGAGTCTCATGTGAATGGTGATATCGTGGTTGAACAGAATCCTCAGCTTGCCTTGGTACAAGAACCCATCGCGGCAGAACATTAAGCAAACAGGAGGTTACTTTCACAGAAATTGATTCATCTGGTGAATATTATAGCATATGACTGAGATTATTTGACAATGAAGGCTTGCAGATTTACATTATGGTTTGTGTTGTCATCATGTCCAAGCAGCATTGTTTCTTTTTATGTGTTTAGTCCCAAGCTTGCTGGTTTGGTCCGTATGATTCTCTTTCCTGCTTGCAGCAATGTATGTAACTATTTTCCAGGTTATTCTAGTTGATGTTATTTTAATATGCAGCACTTGTCTGTTTAGCGGATCTGTTAAGGAAAATTTTGAAGTTTGCCATCTGATGGTTCAAGTGCATTTTCTTCAGGCCTTGCTTTGTTAAACAATTGGCATTGTCGCATGAATCAACCTGTTTGTGTTGTGGACACCCCTTCTGTTGAGTCCTATGGATCAAATTCTGCTGTTTGTCGTATAGCCTTGATTTGTTGTGGATCAAATTTTATTGTCACTAAGACCAATCCATCTCCAGCCCCCAGTGTACCCTGTATAACCACACATGGACATGCATCACGCGGGCAAGCAAATAAATATATTTTCTTTAAGAAGGTAATGAAACCCATATTTTGTCTCCCTCCAATCCCCTCCACAAAATTCACTTTCAATCTTTCACTAGGAGACTGACTTCTCCAAATTTTAGGGTAGCGGCCGCCCATGGCCAATGTATTAGGCGTGACAGCACATGTTAAAATGTGTCTAGATGAGTTATTAGTTTGTTATTTTCATACAATGACGTGACACTGTTTGATCCATATAGCTAATTCCACTTAGTGGGTAAAAGCTTTGTTGTTGTTTTATTTGGACTTGTTGAAAATTATGTAAATAGTATTTAGATTCGTTGTATAGGTTAATTAAATCATAAACAAATCATATAATTACGATAATTAGGATCTTTTATAATTTTTGTATTTATTACAATAATTCTATATAATTTGGTCTCCGTTGTGTAATTTAGACACAAGATTTTCTTTATATGTCTCTCTTTTCTCTCTTTCAACATGGTATCTAGAGCCTAAAAAGAGACAACCCTAGAACTATGCACGCTCGATGAGCCCACTGCTCTTTGGTGAATTTTTTTTTTCAGACAAATTGTGTTTCCACTTCGGTTTGTCAATAAACACCATCTTACCACCGTCATTTTTTCTGGCCGGTGACCTCACCAGTCGCACTATTAGCCTGAGTTTGGCTAACCCCCGAAAGCACATCTCTGACAGCCGTTTGACACGCTCCCATGCGCGACTTCTTCTCTCTATGTGCAACCTGTCGCGATCGATCGTGACAGGAGTAGTGAAAAATAAATTATTAGGAGTCTCCACCAATTTTATTTGAAATAAGAACAATTGGAAAACCTTTTTTTAGAAAATAGTCTTTGAAACCAGATTGGATTCGAGAGTCGATTATGCATAGGGAAGGGTGGAAATTTAATCTCACAGCACCCTTAACACAACCGTCCTGAGACAGTATCTTAAATCAGTTGTGCAAAATTAATAATCTCAAAATATATTTGTTTCACCCCTTTTGTAAAAACACTAAAAATAAATAAATAATTTGTAAAAATTTAATTTTTGACTTGATGAAATAGGAGTTTCGCTCCTATATATCATCGGGTGCAATGAAGAACTTAAAATCATGTAGTTCTTTATAAAAAAAAATTATGAGTTTGTTATTTTTAATTTTGAAAAGATTTATTTTTATTTTTAAAATTCATTTGATTTTTTCTATGTTTAAAAAAAGATTTGAATAATCAAATTGTCACAACTTAGATGATAAAAAAAAAACATAAGATTAATAAGCTGTCACAACTCAGCTAAACCTATTTTATTCTTTTTCACATGGTTCAATTAAGATCAAAAAACATATCAACAAAACAAATCAAAAGATTAATAAACAAGCAAAACTCTTTTTTAGATTTTATCTTTTCATCTCTTTTTTTAGCATTTTTTTTATTTTTTTTTGCATATTTAGTTTTTTTCTCTTTAAAAAAAACTAACAAAGAAAGAACCTTTATCTCTAAATCTAGAAAACGTAAAGAAAAGAGGAGTCAAGATGGAGCATGAAGTGGCGGCGGCTGCGTGCTGGTGGTGGTGTGCCGGGGAAACACGACGATGACACGACAACGATCGAGTAACACTGATTGATAACTCTATAAATTGTAGTTATTTGTGCCTTATATATGTGCTATATTGATTGCTTAGTCCTTGTTTTTATGCATGAATGGAAGACTTTAGCCTCATATTCATATAATTCAATCTTGATGTCTTCCATTATGATTTTGAGGAAATATTTCCAATTCGTTGAGAAATCGAGTACATTTGCAATTGTTATTGAATCAGTGATTTCTCTATTGCAGGAAGGGTTCCAATCAAGTAGAAACTAGGAAGATTTGGAGCAACATTGCAAGAGAAAGCCAAATGCAAGAATTTGTTTGTCACGTCATGGCGCAGACATGTCAATGCCACGGCGTGGTGCATCTCCTATTTTAGACAGAGAGCTACGAAATTTGCACGCCGCGACGTAAGGGAATGAATGCTGCGGCGTGGTGACCTAATTTGTATACGCGCCGTGACGTAGGGTTGTGAATGCCATGACGTGACTTTGTTTTTTTGAAACTATAAATATTGTTTTATCATATTTCAACTAGAGAGCTTGTGTGATTTTAGAAAATAGCGGCTAGGTTTTCATTGTAAGGTCGAAAGGAAGTAGAAGTAGCCAAGTTAGGAGGCCATCTTCATCTTGGAGGAAGATTCAAGCATCAATCATCATCATTATTGAGCTTTTTCTCTTCCAATCCTTTTACTTCCTCTTTTCCATTTCCATGAACATGATATATTATGATATATTTTTATGTTTCATGGCTAGCTAAGCTGTATATAGGGATTTCTTTGGATCTTCTTTTGGATATTGAATATTTATGTAATCCTTTACGTTTATATATATGATTTGGTTTGGTTCAATCATATAAATCTTAATGCTCTTGAATATTTGATAAGCTTTTAAGTGATTTGTTAAAATCTAATGAACTTAGACATAGGAATTTAGATTTGAAATCATAAATATGATTGATACATGTTTGATCTCATTCAATTGGTTTAGATAAGTTGATTCACTAATGGGATAGAAACATACCTCTTGGCCATGCATAGTAATTGATTGAGAATCGATTTTAATGAGTGAATTTTACACTAGTTCTCATGAAAACATAGTGAATTAGGTAGCTGAAGTATGATTGATTGACCTAGACATAGGCTGTTAACTAAATTAGATTCTCAAGCTAACCTAATCATTTCATTTATATTGCTTACAAGGATTGCTTGTTATTAATTGAAGTAGGAGGTGAAGAAGGATTCCCTATTCTCCAATTAACATCTTTAGTACCGATTTACTGTATTTTAGTCTTTACATTTGATTTACACAATCCTTTTATAATTTGAATGTGCTTGGATAGTATTAGATAAACTATTGTTTCATATTTGGTTCTTAAGATTAACATATTCCTCGTGGGAATGATATATGACTCTTGACTATATTACAAGTGCAACCCGTGCACTTGCGGTAAGCTTAAGAGCGACTAAGTTTTTGGCGCTGTTGTCGGGGAATATGACTTAATTTTAGTAGAGCTAATATTAACAACGAGTTTATTTAGTTCTAGTTCAAGTTTCTTCTTGTGCATATTTATTTAAGTTTCAATTCTTTAATTGTTTTAGGTACTTGTGAGAATGGCGGATGAGTATAACAACACACGGTCCTTGAGGGAGTTTACAACCCCTCAAATGGACAATTTGTAGTCTGGTATTAGATGGCTAACCATCAGTGCAAACAACTTTGAGATAAAGCCTGCTATAATCCAAATGATACAAACCTCTGTACAGTTTAGAAATTTATCCAACAAAGATCCCAACACTCATCTCTCAAATTTCCTGGAGATCTGCAATACATTTAGGCACAATGGTGTTTCTGAGGATGCTATTCACCTGAGGCTTTTCCTTTTTTCTCTCCGAGACAGAGCAAAGAGCTGGTTGCAATCTCTGTCTGCGGGATCGATAACAACTTGGTTTGAGGTATGTAATAAATTCCTTAACAAATATTTTCCTCCGACCAAGACTGTTGAGATGGTGAATGATATTACATCATTCACCCAAATTGAATCAGAATCATTGCACGAAGCCTATGAGAGGTACAAGGATCTGCTTAGGAGGTGTCCACACCATGCTATTCCAACGTGACATCAAGTCTATTCATTTCGCAAGGGTTTGTTGTTGCAACATCATCCAATAGTGGATTGTAACACCCCTTTGGAGGATGTCACACATAAAAGAAAATAAAAGAAATAGAAATAAAATCTACCCAAGTTGTGAAACATTTGTTAAATATTATTACGGGTTGTAAAATAATTCCTGATAGACAGAAATATGTAATAAAAAGATAATGCGGAAAATACGAAATAAAAAAAAAACATCATCACTAATAATATACATATGATTAAGTTATAAAATGTACAAATAATTTACAACTAAGACTACAAATATTTAAACAAAAACAAGAAGGAAAGCAATAAAAGAGTTAATATATACGGACATACGGCGCGCGCCCAAAAAAAACATCATGATTATCTAATCCTCGATGGATCACTCTCGGATGAAAATGATCATCGGAGATAGATATCCCGGATGTCTCGACACACGGCGATAACGGGATCGCGCGGTCGATACGATGCTTATCTCACTAGGCTCGGGGTTTTCAAAGACCCCAATAACGCCTAATGGATAAGGATAACTCTAAGTGCGAGAAAAAGTGTCGTAGTCATGACGGAGCTCTTCATCAAAACGTTAACGTAGGATCACGGTCACACGTCCCGCATACGTCACGAGTCACGATCGCCTCGTAAGTGCCAAGCCGAGCACCTCCATGAAATACCAATGAATCCCAAAAATCAAGCGTCGCCATCCCTCACACTCAATCCGGAGGATATGGATGATCGGATGGTTCTTGATCGTAAACCGGTCGTTTAATGCTTGTTGATCTTCCTCCTCCTCGGGTACACGATCTCAATAGGTGATCCTCTTCCTCGAAGTCTTTACCGCGTAAAATAATTAAACAGAAAATACATATAACAAAGAGGTAAGACAACATAAAATCATCACAACATGGCCAATAAGAAGACGACAAACAACATGTATACGGTTCATGCAATACATAAAGCTTTAACAATTATAATAACAAATTGAAGTAAAATCTAGATATCATAACAATATATCACATAACGTATAAAACCTCACGGATAAAATAAGAAAGATAAGAATAAACAGATAAGATATAATAACCAAATATAGTAACAAACCGAATCAGATAAAATAAACAAATAAGATACGTATAAACAATAAATAGATAAGATGGAACTAAATAGACATAGAGATAAATAATATGACAAAATCCTACTCCATGGAGCTAAAGAAAACACAAGTATCGAGAGAGAATGACTCGCAAAATTTAATAGTACCACGGCTGCCCCACCAACTATTGCGTTTGTCACACGTTGCGTCATAGCCCCACGACACGAGGAATCCATCAATCCAGGCGTGGTGTAGTTCACGGTCTCACGTTGTGGCACTACAGGCAAATGTACTACTAGATTTCACAAATCTTGATTAAATATAGTGTATGTCGAGTACCATAGTGTGCTATCGGTTTACCACGGACGTGAGCTACCAACTGTCCACATGTGGAATCCCGTACACTAAAGTCTCCAAGTTCATTAGAACAATGAACCACACTACGTTTATCGCATCGACAACACGATGTGATTCGTCTCACAACCAATCCACCAAATACATGGCACACATAACGTTAGATGGAAAGCACACGGGTTCACATTTTCCCGATAGAGATATAGTCTCAAAAGCACATGCGGGTTCACATTTTCCCGACAAAGATATAAATTTTCAAAAGCATGCAGGTTCACATTTTCCCGACAAATGAAAGATTTTCAAAAATAATCAGCGGGTTCACATTTTCCCGAAATATAAAGATAGTAACGGTCAATCGCGTAGAAATTTTATCGCGTTTTCATAATTCCGTCGTTTTTACAAACGTTTAAAAATCGCGTAAAGATATTTTTCTGTTTTTAAAATCGCGTAGCATTTTTAATATGTTTTCTCAATCGCGTAGGATTTTTAAATCATTTTCTTATTCGAATGCCCTTAAAATTACTGTTTAAAACCAACAGAAATAGTACTTAGTACATTTAAACTACGTAGAATAATTTTTCATACCGCATACTGTCTTTAGGATATTTTTACTATCTTATTGGTTCATTTTTACTAAAAATTGACAGTAATTTGTTTAAAATATCATAATAATGGTTTCCTAAATTATCCATAAAATTTTCATTTACCTAATTTTTAACCATATCATTTAATTCTTTTTGAAATCTCTAACATGCTTCAAAACCTTAAGTGAGCTATATGTTAGAAAATTCTCAAAATTTACTTGTATTCCTTTCTAAATGATAAAATCATTGGTTTTAATTCTTTAAACTTAATTCTAACCAATTTGTTTCTTTAAAAATCATTATAGGAAATTTCTTTCTAACTTGTATTGTCTCTTTTTGATTGAAAAAAAGTTTGAAACTAAGTTTAGAAACCATGATAACCTATATTGGCATGTTGGCCAAATTTCATAAAACTTTTTCATTTGATTTCTAAATCATGTCAAAGGTATTATCTTATCTAAGTTCATTAAATCATGTTATAAAATAATGATTTTGAATCAAATAAATCCTTTAGGCATGTTGGCCCAAAATTTACTAAATCTTTACCATTTGATTTCTAAATTCCTTTTCTTTGATCAAATCAATTTGAAACCTTCTTATTTCTCCTAATTAATTAAGTTACACTTTAGGAAAAATTAAGAGAACATTTTGGTCCTCACACTTTGTCATTGCCGTGAACTAGGGAATGTGTTCTTTGGAACACTCATGCAAATTTACACATGTTATTCACATCTTATACCTTATCATACAATTCTAACACATGCATTTATATTTCTAACACATGCAAAATATTTCTAACACATAAAACCTAAATTAAAGCTTATAGACATACAATCAAAAGCTAATAGACATGCAAAATTATTACAATCACCAAACAAGAAAGCTACTAACATACAACACCTAAGCTACTAGCAACCACAAAAATTAACAAATACACATCAATAAACACACCACAACCGAATCCTTAGGATTCTACAAACAATCCATCTTCTTACCACCATCAAGGGATGATAAGAATTGTCTTCCTCTTACCTTAAATGAAGACAAATGATTAGCTTTCACACCTCCTATGGTTCGGTTTTCACTCCACCAAATACCTAAAAATCTCAAATAAAATCTACATGTTATTAACCATGAAAAAGAAGCTAAACCATGGAGAAATCATGGCTTAGAACTTTGAAAAAGAAGACAGAAAAGAAAAATATGATATTTCACCTTCTAGGTCAAATTTACAAGGTTGATTTCCAAGCCCTAAATGGAAGATTTTGAAGAAACTTCCAACTAGAAAGGTTCTTAGAATAGTGTTTAGGTTAAGGAAACTTGGTTAGAAAAATTTTTGGATGGTTGGATGATTAGGAATGGCTCTTGGCGAATGATAGGGAAGAAGAACAACAATGGAGGCTAGGGTTCTTGGAAGAGAGAGAAGAGAGAAAAGTGATGAAGATGAAGTGTAGTTTTGGTCTTCCAAGGCCTCTTGGCCGTAGCACTCAAGTGCAAATGGATGTGCATGGATTTGGCTTCATCCAAGCCATTGAATGCATCAAAGGTCAAGATCAAATCTTGCTTAACAAGCTTAAATCCTATTGGTTGCTCATGGTGACTCACCTTGCTTAGTCACACATTATGCATTAAATTCTCTCATTTGATCACTAACTGAGTCACTAGTGAATCGTCACTGCTTTCGGAAAGTTCTACGCTACTACGGTGATTAATTAAGCTACCGATCTAACCGTTCTGCTAATTGTGGGTCCCGCAAAATATTTCCGGGTCCACTATCACTAAAATATACTGACTAATAAAATAATATTATAATAATATAAAATTATTTTATTTGACAGTTAAATCCTAAAAATTAAAAGATTATTTTTAGTCTCATTCAGAATCGGGTTAAGTAAGATCCCCCAATTCTAAATAATAAAATAAGATTTTCCCTACCCTAAAATATCATTTTCCGCCTCGAGCAAATCACCCAAAAAGTCCATATAAAATCACGATGAGACATTATCGGACATTAAATCAAGAAGAAAACAATTAAAAACAAAGAAAATAAGCGAAAACAAGACGTTCGGGACGTAACGTTATTTTCCCATTTTTTCCCACAACGTAGGTAATCGTCCAAAACGTTCAAATAAAATATCCAGCAAGATATTATATAGCTGTATATCTTTCAAAAAAATTAATACAGTAGCTCAGAAAAATTTTTATTTTACCGTCTCGAAGCAAACTATGTAAAATGATCAAATAAAATTTGAGCCTGTATTATCGTAATTGTTTTCATACAGAAATCGAGAATAGAAAAATAGGGACACAACGGTCATTCATACAAAAGCATGAAAAACAGAAAACAGTACATTCAGAATATTTTCTAAAAATTGGGGCGTTACATGGATGCTGTAGCTGGAGGCTCTTTGTTAAGCAAATCTTTTGATGATGCCTTCCAATTGTTGGAGGAATTAGCTGTTAATAGCTACCAATGGCCCTCTGCAAGAAATGTAACACCTTCCGCTGGGAGTTACATTTCAGACTAAACTTTAAAACAAAAAACAAGTTATAAAAGATTTAATATCGTAGTTTACGGATTTTAAAATTTCTTTTCGCTGATCACATGATCTTAATAAAAATACAAGTAATACAAATTATAATAAACTGAATAATATACATCTCATATACATACATAACTTAGAATACTGATAACATAAAACATAATACTTACATACCCAAAAACATAGGTACAACTACCATATAAAAACTCAATCTGACCTAAGTCTAAACACTTGAAGAGAAGGGTCCTGCAATTGATCCCCCTCTGGATCCCCATTGGACATATTCTCCAGTCGGGGCATGTCACTACGAATGGGAGTCTGAGCGGTCGACACCATAGAGTCTTCTCTAGGAGTGTGATGACGATCACCCCACAACTCTTTAATAGGCATAGAGAATTCTAAATGTACAAATACATCAAAAGACAGAATAGAAACCCTATGACAGGTCCCATTAAACATTAGGGTCACATCCCCAACATAGGTAACACGCTCCAGATCTAGGTTGATACTCCAAGTGTCCACGCCTCCGTGAAATTGAACTCTAGCAAAACCGAGAATACCATGTCTCAACGCCATTCAAGATCTCAGAAAAATCAACACAAACAGAATGGATGCTATCTTGCCTCGTATTCCTTACAGTCTTTATCAAACATAAACATAAAACAAAGTAATACAACAAAGAGGTGAGATCCCCTACATCACATACCAGCGTGGTAGCATAGAAATAGAAATAACAGTAATGTCATTCAAATACATAAATAGCAAGTATATTCATGGTATCAAATAACATATAATTCAATAGATATACATCATGGTAATATGTCAATTGACTATGCATATGCACAATGGACCAATTCCTACTCCATGGAGCTAAAACCAACCTCAGAGAGAATGATCTAGAAGACATGTCTGTATCTCGTCAGCCTCAAATCAACTACTTTAATATTATCAAAGTGCGCATCATGGCTTATACAAGACATTCTACAGCAGATCGGGAATAGGAATAGTATCTCGTCGAGATCGTCAGTGCGTTTGCATCGGTGGCCATGGCACAATGGTGTTACCAACTGGCCACTTGTGGAATTTCGCGTCCCGACGCCCCCAAGATCATTCATAGATCTTCACTACGCAATTTGCACCAGCACTGAAGTATAAATTCATCTCCTAAGCAAACAACCTCAACAAACACAGTCTACACGACTTTCAATGCATGATAAATGACTTAATGCATAGATAATTATTAATAATATAATTTTCACAGAAACAAGCCACCATTAGGCTAAAACCATATACCAACATCTCCGGGTCCAGTACGTCAGCCCGATAGCAAACTGCTATTTTTCTCAATCGCGAAGCACTTTTATTGTGTTTTCATAATTGCGTAACACTTTTGTTACGTTTTCAAATCACATAAACATTTTCCAACGTTTTCTCAATCGCGTAAATTTTTTTAAACATTTTCACAATCGCGTAGCTTAAAAATCATCATTTTTGAAACGCGTAAGGTTTTATCACCATTTTTCAATTGCGTAAAACTTTTATTGACTTTTTAAACTTAATTTTGAAACTTTCCAAGTTTAATATAAAATTTAACCTTAATTCTAATATTTTCTTGCTAAAACTCCTCTAGAAAATATTTTCTAACGTTTTTCCCAAACCTTGCATTATTTCAATTTAATAAAATCCTTTCCATTTACTTTACTAAAAATCCTCTTAAATAAAATACTTTAAGTTTCCAATTTGCTTCTTAACCCTATTTTCTAACTTTCTTCACAAAATCTATGTTTATTGAATAATCAAACATTTTAGAACAAAATCTTTCTTTTTCCATTGCCTTTTCTAAAACATCTCTTAAATAAAATACTTTAAATTTTAAACCATTTTTCAAACTTATTTCAATCTCTTTTATTAAAAACTCTTTTAAATAAAATACTTTGAAATTTCATGCTATCTTTCAAACTCATTCTCTATGATCATGACCCAAAAATCCATTCTTTTCAATTTATAAAATTTTATTCATTTCCTTTTCCATTTTACAAATCCTTAATTAATTCATTGTCACCTAATCACCTAAGTTCACAATTAATAAAACATTTTGACTTGGATTGCCCAATTTTAGGCATGATGGCCGTGACCCCTAATGGTCATTTGGACCAAAAATCCTTTTCATTTCAACATGTTTTATAGCATACCACATACTTTAATCATCAAATTATACTATAATAAGTTCATGCATAATTTCAAAGCTATAAAATCACATAAAACAAATAAGCACCAAACCATTGAAAATCATACAGTCAAGTGAATAAATCCTCACATGGATTTTTCACCTACAAACACCGACTTCGTTTCTCACTACCAAGATTGGTTGATGAGGTTAATCTCTGTCTTACCTTAGATGTTGATAAAAAAAACTCCTTGTATGTCTTCTTGAAGCAAACTTTCACAACCAAGATGTTCTTGAAAACAAAACAAACATTCAAATATTAACATGAAACAAGATTACCATTGGATCAAGATCATGGTCTAGAATTTGAAAATCAAAAGAAAAGTGAAGATTAAAAAATTTCACCTATGAACCCTTAAACTGAGCTTGAAGAAAAAACTTGAAGATGGATGAATTAGATGATGGTTACAACACAAAAGTGCCTTGGAATGGTGTTTAGATTCAAGATCAAGGGTTAGATAAAATTAAACAAGCTTGGAAGGTATTTTGGTAGTGATGACCGTTGTAACACCCCAAAATTTTCAATCTCTTAAACAGTAATTTTGACAGTTAACAGAATTTTACTGTTTAGTGATTTCTGAGTGCTGTAAAATTATTTTGTTTATTCCGTCAGCTTATTTGATCGTTTTGAGTGATTTACTCCGTGTCAGGAAAATAAAAATTTTCGGGCCGGGGAAAACGTTATGTAATTTAATTTTTACTGTTAGGTAATTAATTTACGTAATCTGATTTGATATTTGTGCATTTTATAATTTTTGTGATTTTTGTGGATGATTATGAATTTTTTACTGTATGTGGGCCCAGGTGGTCCTATGTGGGCCCAGGTGGCCATACGTGGGCCCAGGTGGGTCCCACAAAGTGAAAATTTTTCTACGCATAGAAAAATTTGTACTGTTTAGACGGAGACAGGGGATCTTACTAAACCTGAATCCGGAAACAGTTTTTAAAATTTCTTGTACTATATTTTATACTGTATTAAATTTATCGGATGATAAAAATACAGTAAATATAATCTTTTGTGGGGTTTTTAGCAGATAAAAATAAATATTATTCTGTTAAGTCAACATTAGTGGTTATGACAACTTTTGACGGACCAATTGGAAGCAAGTCTTCTACTATTGAAGACTTGAATATCAACCGTAGATTTAATCAACTATGAAAGACTTGATCTTGATTTAATCAACGGTGTAGGATAAGTTTAATAAAATGGCTATGACCATTTATAACCATTGGATTTAGAATTGATCAAGGGTGAAGATTTGGTCTCAAAAAGTGACAAAGACCATTTATAACCATTGGATTTAGATTAAATCAAGGGTGGAGATTTAATCTTAAAAAGTAACAAAGACCATTTATGACCATTGGATGAAGAATCAATCAATGGTGGAGATTTGGTCTTCTAAAGTAGCAAAGACTAATTAGGACCCTTGGATTTAAAGTTTGAAGGAGCAATCTTGACCATTAATTTTGGAGACACATTAAGGCTAGAATTTAAAGGAGAAAAGATCCAATGGCTTTAGATTAAGTCTTCTAACCTACCTAAATCTAAATCCTAAATCCTAACCATTGAATTAATCAATGGCTAGAAATGCTTCAAATGGTGGCAAATAATGAAGACAACTTTATTGAATGCATTATGAAGAGAAGGTGATGGTTTTGGAGTGTTTAGAGGTTAGACAAAGAGACAAGTTTTTATGTCATTTTTGCATGTCTTGGTCAAGTTAGACATCATAATGACTTACTTTTTGATTTTTGCACTCAAGAAGAATGCAAGAAGGGGGGCACGGTTTTGGTTTGATTTTGAGAGCTTTGAAGACCATTATTAGCTATCTTGGTCATTATTGATCATTCTTGATCATCTTTGCTCCTCCAAAAGCAAAAACTCATCAAACTTTTCTCTCCACCTCTCTTCCAAGCAAGTTTTGGCCATGACCATCAAAAACACCTTCCATCACTCAAAAATTTCATCCAACTTGATTTTCTAAACCTAAACATCATTCTAAGAACATCTCTAGTTATGAGTTTTTCCAAAATCATTCATCTTGGGCTTCAAATCCAAGCTTCAAGTTTCTATGAAAAATAAAAAATTCCATCTTTGTGCTTCAAGAGAAACCATTCGGTCATACTACCTAAAACCACCATCCAAGCTCTTTTAATTTCATCCAACTCTAGATCTTGAATCTCCATGATATTCTAAGCAACTTTCATGTTGGATATTTTCTCTAAATCATTCATCTTCAACCTTGTTCTTCAAGCTAAAGATTGAAGCTTTAATGGTGAAGTTTGGTACTTTTCACTTTTCTTTTGATTTTCAAGGTTCTAACCATGATTTTAATTCATGGTTCTCTTATTCAAGTTTTGAATATTAATGATGTGTGTATTTTGTTTTGTGTTTGAGAAGCCCTTGGTGGTGGAGGACTTGGAAAAAGAAGCAAATCAAGAAGTTTTGGAGGATCGTCAAGAGGTAAGAGGGAGATCCATCTCACCAACCAAGCATGGTGGTGAGAGATGGTATTTTATTTGATGGATGTGGAATCCATGTGAGGATTCATATCTATGGTCATGTAATTAATTTGTGGGTGTTTATGAGCTTTGATTAATTTTCTATGCTTGATATGCTTTGCATGATTTTATAGCTTTGATGATATGCTTGATATCTATACATGCTTTTATGGCTTTGATGGTATGCTTATATTATTTATGATGAAATATATATGTATATGCATGACTTGATGGTGGAAAGGAAATTGGTTTTTGGCTCCAATAGCCAAGGAAGAGCTACGGTTTTGATGCCTTGATTAGGGTTCATGTTGAAAATTTTCAAGAACAAAAGAATTGATTTTTGAGTCTTAAACATGGTGGATTTCGAACAAGACACCTCAAAATAGGTGTTCACAAAATTAATATTTTCTTGAATGATGAAAATGGATGTTTAGAAAAGTAAGGAAAATAAACAAAGAATTTATTTTTCAAAGAGTACATGAATACAGTTTTAGAAGGATTTTTATTGATTTATTTTGTGTAAAAAGTTTCTAAGTGTTTTACTAAACATGAGATTTAAATGAAAATAGCAATGATAATTTTAAGGATTTGCAAAGAAAGTGAAAAAAGATTTGTAAGGAAAGTAAAAATGAATTTGAACAAATGGGTTTGGTTTTTATGACCATCGGTATTTCGGTTTTGAAAACAAAGAATTTTTAATAGTTTTGTTTGTGTAAAACCATATCAATTTAGAAGAAAAATATTTGATGGCTTAATGTAAAAGACTCTATGATTTTTTTTTTGGAGGTTGGAATAATTTTGGTTTTATGAAACAAAGTAATTTTAAAGTAGAAACAAAATGTTTGAACAAAATGTTTTAGTATAAGGATTTTTGGAAAGGGAATGAAAGTATTTTATCACTTGAGAAATGAAATTTCATATGAAAATGAAAAAGAAAAGTTGCAAGGGTTTGAATCTTAATTTGTTTTGAAAAGAATTGATTTTAGAATTGATTTGGGAAAAATGAAGAATATAATAGTATTTTGAAAATTTACTTAACGTTATAACTTATTTTCAAGTTTTGAAATACGTTAGAAAATGTTAAGTTTTGAAACGTTGATTTACATCAATGGAAAAGTGATTTTTGTGAAATATATTTTGAAAAAATTTCTTGAGTAAGAATCTGTGGAAAAATATTTTATTGAGTAAGAAAATATATTAAATGAAATATAAAGTTATATTATTTGAGAAAAGTTAAAAAGGAATTTTTGAAGGTTAAGAAGTATTTTACGTAATGAAATTGTGATGAAAAATGTTTTACGTATCTTAAAAACATGATTTTTAAGCTACGCAATTTTGAACAATGTGTTAAAAATGATATTGATTTATTTAAGTCCAAAATAATGTTTGGAATATTGAGGAATACTTTATGTGATTGAAAAATGTTGAAAAATATTTTACGATCTTAAAAACAATTTGAAATACATGATAAAATATTTCTACGCGATTTGAAAAATGTTTAAATATTTCTACACGATTTGGAAAGCGTTTAAATATTTTACGCTTGATGAAATATTGTTGAAAAATCACTACGTGATTTGAATAGTGACAGAATATTTTTACGTGATTGTGAAAATGATAGAAAATTGTTATGAGATTTGGAAAGTATTTTAAATATTTTGAGAATGATAGAAAATGATTTACGTGACGTAAAAGAATGATTTTTAAGTTATGCAATTTTGAAACAGTGGAAAAATACTATGCGATTTGAGAAACGTATGTTTTTACGCGATTGAGAAAAATGTTAAAAATTAGTACGTGGTTTAAAAGTGCAACGTGAAAGAGTTGCAACATTTTGAAAACGTAATGAAATGTTACAAAATTTTATAAACGTAATAATAGTGTTACGGTATTGTAAAAACGTAATAAAAACGTTTTGGAATTTTAAAAACGTAACAAAAGTGTTACGATATTGTGAAAATATAAAAGAAGTGTTATGGTATTGTGAAAACATAACAAACGTTTTTGGATTGTGAAAACGTAATGGAATGTTACTGCGATTGTGAAAATACGGTAAAAGTGTTTTATAACTATGAAAACATGATAAGATGATTTAATTTAACAAATGAATTTGAAAAGAATGGCCCTTGTGGTTGGACTTGCACTGATATATTCGTGCATTGTATAAACTATATCTGAGAAATTATGAGATATACATATGATTGGTATTATACCCGATTGGTATTTGGTGCATTATACATGCATTGGAATGGTCCGATATGGGACTGAATATGGCTGATTGCTAGGAGAAAACACACCTCTTGAGTGGGTGCGATATGCGTAGTGTAGGTCACTCGTTGACCTTGGGGGCATCGGGGTGCGGGTTGCCTACAATGGACGGTGAGTCGCTCATCAGTAACCGTAGGTTAGGCACCGACGCGACACACCGATGATCTGACCGAGACACTATTCTTAATCAAGATCGATAAAGACTGTCGTGTATATCTTTAGATGTGCAAAAATCAAAATGAGGATTATAGCACGTGGTCCGAGGCATGTGGTACCGACAGATTCTTTTCGATCATTTCTCCGACACGTGTTTAGCTCCATGGAGTAGGAAATCGAGTCTTGTGTACATGCATAATCTAAACATTTATATCGTGTGATATATTAATTGAGGAATATTGGTTTGCTATGACAATTGTTTTGAATACTTGGATGATGATGATGATAATTAGGGACATTATCGTAATTGTTGTTTATGATAATTGAATTGATAAATGATTTGATGATGATAGTTGATTAATATTGAATATATTATTGGAAGTTTGATATGATATCCCCGTATGATATTCTTCTTTGTGTTATCTCTGTGCCATACGTGGTATCTTGGTGTAGGTGATCTCACCTCTTTGTTATGTTGTTTTTGCTATGTCTGTATTATTAAAATTATACAGTAGAAGGAATGAGTTGTCTTAGACATAGCGGGTGACAAATACCTCTACGTTTGGAGACAACATCAGAGAATGACCTTGCGGACAGTGTTGAAACGGAAAAGATGTTTGAGGACAAGGAACAGATATAGAATAAATGTCTGAGGCTTCAAGATGGACATTCCGATGGACACTCTGAGATTGGGGACAACAATAAGGAGTGGACATTCATGACTCATTGGGGAGCAGTGTTGACAATGAGTAGAGTTCTGATGCAACAAGCTGGATACAAGATAAGGAATGAGTATGTTAAGTTTTCGTTAGTGTTATACCGTGCTATTTAGTAGGACCCGTCATGGGGTTTGCTACTGTGAAAAAAAAAAGAGTCTGTTAGTTTTATATTTCTCTTCAAATTGTTAAATATTAATTGGTGTCAATGATTGTATATGAATTAGTTTCAATATATGTCTTTTTCAGTATTACATATAAATTTCAGTAAGTTTATATTTCAACAAGAAAGAAATTTTTTAACCCACGTTTTTAACTCAAACCTTTTATGAAAACATTTTCAGATTATGAGTCGGGAGTCGAAAATGTGATGCCCTAGGGAAGGTGTTACAACCGTGAACTTCAAAGAGAGAGAAAGGAGAGAGTTTTGGTCACTTTGGTGTCTTTGGGTGGTTTGGCCATGACTTAGCAAGAAGAGAGAGATGAGAGAATTTTTTGGTCACAAAGATATATGAAAGAAAAAGTGAGAGAATGTCCAAGAATTCCTCTTGGCCGTGAAATGAAAGGAGAGAATTTTGGTGTTTTATTTTCTAAAAAGATGGTAAGATAACTTAAGAGAAATATGACAACTTTTGTGTCATCTTTGCATGTCCTAGAAGCACCTCCAAAACTGTGAGTCACTATAGTGAGTCACAAAGGGTGAGTCATAAGATGAGCTCAAAAGATGGAGTAGCCAAATTGATTTTCTCGACTTGATTCTACAAGCTTCTAGACCATGGACACCTAAGGAGTAAGGTGGCCAGAGAGTGCAAGGTGGCAAAGCTTCTCCAACAAGCTTCCTCCAAGCTTCCTTCCCATTGGTCTTCAAGAATGAGTCATGGCCATTATTGTTGACTTGCTCCTCATTGGTCCATCCTAGGTGAGTCACAAAAGAGGTTTCTAGAATGGGTGACTAGACTTGCATCTAGAACCTTCCCACTAGATATTTATCAGAAGTTATTATCCAATGGACAAAGGTTACTGTTAGCAAAATCAGTGGTTATTGTCCAATGGATAATAAAACGTACCTAGATTTTATTTTCAAATAAAATCTCAGATAAAGAAAAACTTCAAAAACTATTTCCAGTTTTGAGTTTAGTAAGCTCCTCTGACGCCGCATTAACAGTCCAAAATTTTTCGGCTCCAAAATTTTTTTATTTTTCCGGCCCCGCCTCAAATACACAGAAATTCTAAAAATAATAATAAAATAATCAAAATAGATCAAACAATTCACAAAAATAACAAAAATCATAAAAACCATATATAATTGAAAATAAGAAATTTCGGGATGTTACAAGAAACACTCTACGAAGGGTGACTAGGGTGCCTGAGGTGGACGCAATAACATCGTTATCAGCTCAGGTGGCAGCAATAGCAAGTAAGCTGGACAATATAGGGCTGTTGGGAAATTGCAAGTGTGAGTTGTGGGTGAAAGAAGTGATAATCATATATTTTATATATTAATAAACCCTCATTTTTAGTCATTTACATTCTCCATGTCCTTAATTGATTAAGCCTGGTTTTGTTTTGTAAGTTTGGACTCAAATTGGACTTAATTGATTTTTCCAGCATTATTTGGGTCTTATGTGTAAAAATTAGGTATCTTACCTTGTACGAAAGATAAGAGAGAGCTCTACAACTTTCATGAAGAGCTCCAGGTAAAATATGGACATCTAGAAGAGCTAAATGGGCTTGGAAGTCAGAACATGGATTTTGTGACTGGAACCTGAATAGTGTGCAGCAATCAAAGCATAACTCAGGTTATAAGAACTTTCTTGGGCTGAAATTTGGACATTTGAAAGTTAAGACCCATATCTACAACTTTCATGAAGAACATAAGAGCTCATTCGGAGAGCTTGGAGGTGATATTAGGTCTGGAAGTCAAAATAGATGTGCTAAAACTAGGCCTAAACAGTTTGCAGTAATTGGGTCATATCTTGGGCTATAGGACGAGTTTTTGGATGATCTTAGTGGCATTGGAAAGCTGAGACAAAATGCTACAACTTTCATGAAGACCACATTGCTTCATTCTGATGGCATCTATGAGATCAACACTGAATGATTTCAAAGACAAAGAATCTCAATAATTTTCCACTCACCAACTCATCATTTGACATTTTCCACTCATCCACCTACTCATCACCTACTCTTAATTAGCTCCCTTGTCATTTTGTATCTCTAATCCTCTATAAAAGGCTCCATTGGCTGATCATTTGAGGGACTTTGGTGTTAGGCTTAGTTTTGAGAAATTATGGTCATACTTGTTTATTGTTTTCCTTTGTTGTAATTTTCTCTTGCTCTAAATTGAAGATATGTTCATCTTTCTCTTCTTCTCTCTTTCTTTCTTCTTGTCTATGAGTAAATAGATCTTCATCTTTCTTGGGTGAAAGAGTGAAGCTCTTGGTAATGAAATAAGGTTAGATTATTCTATTTCTTGTACTTAAATGATATATTATCAAATGGACATTATATGTGTTGTATTTTGCTTCCAATCAATTTAGAAACCTTCTTTGTATAATGGAGATCTTGATTTATTGTAGACAATAGGATTGACACAGTGAATGCTTGAACTCATTTACAAATGTTGGTAGATAATTAAAGGTATCATAATATGATTGCACATATAATTGAACTTTAAATGTTATATTTTCTGATTGGAACCTCCATTGTGTGTGGATTTCAATTGAGTTATAAAGAGAAATAATATTACCCTTAATTTATTACCAAGAGTGGATCTCTTAACCCAAACAAGTTCTTAAATTTAATTGTGAACAA
This sequence comes from Ormosia emarginata, assembly GCA_029884605.1. Taxonomy (NCBI): domain Eukaryota; kingdom Viridiplantae; phylum Streptophyta; class Magnoliopsida; order Fabales; family Fabaceae; genus Ormosia; species Ormosia emarginata. The sequence continues at coordinate 1,540,632 of JAQQTP010000075.1, read as the reverse complement.
GTTTTATTATTTTTATTATTGTGACAAATCCTTTTCTTACCTCAAATAATTTCTCTTCATCAATTCCCTGTGGATCGACCTTGAACTCTCGAGAATTTATTACTTAAGACAACCTGCACTTGGGTTTGCACCCTTTAATCCCACAATCAAGTTTTTGATGCCGTTGCCCGGGATTTGATTTGAAACTTTAATTTATTGAGGTTCTTTTTTTTTTAAAGTAAATTTCATTATCTTGTATATTCATCATTTGGTAAATTCTATCTTTACTCTTTTAATTTACTAACTTACTAACTTGTTAACCTACTAACTTGCTAACATACTGTAACACCCACCGTAGGGTGCCACATTTATGTTACTTAATTACTAAATTACCCCAAGTTATAATCAATGATGTTGTGATAAAAATACGAGTTATAAATTTTTTTCTTTCTTCTTTGATAACGATAAAATAAACTTAGCGAAAAATAAAAATATTATACATCATCACATATAATTTACATCATCATACATTATAAACGTACTGTCAGGATTATTTATATACAGACCAAGTCTCAAAAGTATTTAAACATAATTTAAAACTCACACACTGCCCAAGTCTTACTAAACTGTAGAACCCTCAGACGGGTCATCCTCAGATTCCTCAGCAGGAAGGAATCCAGCACGACGAGAAGCCCTACGGACAGGTGTCCGAGCGGATGACACAATACTAATTTCCGTTGGGACATAATATCTAGTATCCCAATGCTGCCTGATGGACAGCGGAAATTCAACATGTACATATATAGTTACGAAAAAGAACGGATCTCTATGAAACTCTCTACTCATAATGACGGTTAGGTTTCCCTCATAAATTAGTCCCCTCTCATTGGGACTAGTCCTCCATGCTCCAGCTCCACCATGGAACTGTAATCTTACGTATCCGAAGAAACTTGACCGGGATGCCATCCGATCAAAACTCAGTTTCCTCCGCAGGAACCTGCTCTTCTTCACCCTCTTGTTCTATGCCTTGTTCAATGTCTTTACCAAAAATAAATACAGTACAAAATAATATACAAAAGGGTGAGATCACCTACGCCAATACCAACATGGTAGCACGGAGATAATACAAACAGCATACCATAATTACAATCATGTCATCAACATTATTTATCATAACAGATACAATAAATAATAATTACCATCATGCCATAAACATTATTATCATCACACAATAATTACCATAATGCCATCACATCATTATCATCATCATCATCATCCAAGTATTCCTCAACAAAACAATTGTCATAGCCAATATTCCTCAATTATTATATCATATAGATATAAATGCTTAGATTCATGTATACGCACATAGACTCAATTTCCTACTCTATAGAGCTAATACTCAATTCAGAGAAGTTGATCAGAAAGATCTATCTGTACCAATATGCCTCAGACCACGTGCCACATTTCTCATATGTGTTTGCACATCTAGCATATACACGACAGTCTTTACTAGATCTTGATTAAGAATAGTGTCTCGGTCAGGATCATCGGTGCATTGCATCGATCAAACTTACAGAAAGAAGAGCTACCAACCCCCCATGTAAGCAACCTGTACCCCGATGCCCTCAAGGTCAACAAGTGACTTACACTATGCATATCGCACCCACTCAGGAGGTGTACGTCTCTCCTAGGCAAATAGCTTCATACAGTCCATCGAACCTTTCCAATGCATGTTCAATGCACCAATGCCAATCATAGGTTGGCAAAATTCATATACAGTGTCCATACACCAGTTCATGCATATAAAATGCACCAATGCCAATCACAGGCAGAATTCATCATTTTCTCATACAGTGTCCACCCACTAGTTCAACAGTAATCCTACTGTATATTTAATCGTGAAAATCATATTATCACGTTTTCATAATCGCGCACCACTTTTGTCGTGTTTTCACAATTTTGCAATATTTCTGTTACGTTTTCAAATCACATATAGATTTTTCAACGTTTTCATCAATTACGTAAAAACATTCCACCATTTTTAAATCGCGTAGCGATTTTTCAATAATATCTCAAACGCGTAAAAATATTTAAACGCTTTCCAAATTGCGTAGAAATATTTCAACGTTTTCAAATTGCGTGGAAATATTTAAACGTTTTTCAAATTGCGTAGCTTAAAAATCACGTTTTTAAGTTACGTAAATCATTTTTCACCATTTTTCAACTTCGTAAAATATTTCTCAACCTTCAAAAATTCCATTTCAACCTTTTTCAAAATAATATGACTTCTCACATTATTTTCCACATTTTCTTACTCAAGAAAATCCTTTTCGCAATTTATTTCATAAATCCACCATTCATGATTTTACACAAACAAAACCATTAAAAATTCTCACAAAAATCGTGAGCACTTGTTTCTTGAAAACTAACCTTTTGTTCATTTTCCTTGCTTTTCTAAGCATCCAATTTTATCATTCATGAAAATATTAATTTGTAAACGCCTATTTTGAGGTGTAGAGGCCGAAATCCTTATTGTCCTTAGAACCAAAAATTGTTTTCCTTTCCAACAATTTTTATGGCATACATCACATATAATCAACATATTATATTTCAAGCATACCATAAAAGCAAATAAAAATTATACTAGGCATGCAAACACAAATAAATCATGCAAAGCATATCAAGCATAGGCAAATAATCAAAGCACATAAACACCCACAAATTATTACATGACCATGGATATGAATCCTCACATGGATTCACTATCCATCAAATATAAAACCATCTCTCACCACCATACTTGGTTGGTGAGGTGGATCTCCCTCTTACCTCTTGAAGAACCCTAAAAAGCTCCTTGCTTTGCACTTTGATCAAGATGTCCACCAACAAAAGTTTCTTAAACATAAAACAAACACAAAGAAATTAGTATATTAAGCTTGAATAAGAGGAACCATGGATCAAACATGGTTTAGAACATGAAGAAGAAGAGAAGAAATGAAGTTTTCATAACTTCACCTTAAGAACCCTAGAACTTGCTCTTGGAAAAACTCCTTGAAGATGAAAGATTTAGAACTTGGTGTAAACTACAAAGTGTCTTAGAATAATGTGTAGATTCAAGAAATATGTTTGTTTGAAATTAAAGAGTGGTAGAAGGTGGAGTATGGTGTCTTGGCCGTAGCTATGCTTGGAGAGGAAGGAGAGAAATTTTTTTTGCTAAGCTTTGCTTTAGGAAAGTTCATGAATGATGAAGAATGATCAATAATGACCAAGGTGATCAATTATGGTCTTCAACTTGTGCTTTAGCTTCTAATGCAGCACCAAAAACCGTCCCCCCCCTCCATGCACTCTTCAAAGAGTGACCAATCTCCTAGCCACCATTTTAGGCAATCTTAACCATTGATTAGATCAATGGTTAGGATTTAATGTAGCTTCTAGGTTTAGGCTTAGATAGAAGACTTAATTTAGGCCATTGGATCTTTCCTCCTTGAAATCCTAGCCATTAGATGTATCTCCAAAATGAGGGGTCAAGATTGCTCCTTCAAACTTTACATCCAAGGACTATAAATGGTCCTAGCCACTTTGTAAGACTAAATCTCAATCGTTGATTAAATCAAGATTAAGTCTCCACCGTTGATTACATCAATGGTAGATATCCAAGCCACTAATGTTGACTATGCAGTATAATATTTATTTTTTTATCTGCTATTACCCTTCGAATAATATTTTTACTGTATTTTTATCACCTGATAATTAAATACAGTACAAAACACAATAAAAGAAAATTTTAAAAACTATTTTCGGATTTAGGTTTAGTAAGATCCCCCGTCTCCGTCTCAATAGTACGAATTTTTCTAGTTACAAAAAAATTTACTTTTCTGGACCCATGCGGGGCCCACATATGACCTCCCTGGGCCCACCGACAGCCCACTGATAACGCTAAAATAATCAGAGTAATATAAAAATTTCACAATCATCTACAAAATCATAAAAATTAAAAAACTCACAAATATTAAATCAGATTACGTAAAATAATTAAGACTTAACAGTAATAATTAAATTACATAAAATTTTCCCTGGCCCAAAAATTATTATTTTCCTGACACAGAGTAATTCACACAAAACGATCAAAAGCAGTCACGGAATAATCAAAATAATTTTACAGCACACAGAAATTACTAAACAGTAGAATTTTGTTAACTGTCAAAATTACTATCTTATATTTAGGAAGTTTTTGGGTGTTACACATACTAACTTTCTAACATTTATATTTATGTCATTTACTGATGTTTACTAACTTTTAATTTATGTCATTTATTTTCTGCTCTCTAACTTTTAATTTATGTCATTTATTTTCTGCTTTGTAACTTTTAAATTTCTATTATTTATTATTGCTTTCTAACGTAATGAAATAATCTTTCTTCTTCTCTTCTCTTTCGCCAGCTCTAGTGGGGTTTTGCCTCTCTCCAGTTTTCATATTTTAAATTTATTTTCTGCAATTTACTTTCTGCACTTTAATTTCTATATTTTACTTTCTACACTTTCTAACTTACTAATTATTAACTCTCTAATTATCTAACTTTTTATTTATCAATCCTTTAACTTTTTACTTGTTAATATTTATTTGGTGGTTGGTTTATACTACATCCTTGTTAATATTTAATGGCTGGTGTAAACTGTCAACTTGTGCATTATTTTTTCTATTTTAAGTCATTTATTTATGCTTAATTGGTATTGTGATTTAAATTCTGGTCATTTAGTTAAAATTAATCATAGTACTTTATATATTGATTTGTTTGAATCACAATCACACACAATTGACACAATGACTGAAAATGAAAGTGTACATGATAAACATGAAAATCAACCATTGCGAACTATGTGTGAATATTTGCAACCAACTCGAAATTCTAGTCCATCATGTTTTATCTTTCCACTCAATGCCAATAATTTTAGATTCAAGCCAGGTATGATTTCTTTACTTCCTAATTTTCATGGTTTAGAGTCTGAAAGCCCATATTTACATCTGAAAGAATTTGAGGAAGTATGTATTACTTTCAATGAACAAAATTGCACTGAAGAGATTAAGCTTAAATTATTTCATTTTTCTTTAAAAGATAAAGCAAAATCTTAGCTTAACACTTTGAAATCAAGATCAATTGGCACATGGCAAGAAATGCAAGGTGAGTTCTTGAAGAAATTTTTTCCAACACATAAAACCAATGCTATGAAAAGACAAATCTAAAATTTTTCTCAAAATTCAAATGAAGCATATTTTCAATATTGGGAACAGTTTAAAGATTTGTTAAATTCTTGCCCACATCATGATTTTGAAAAATGGTGCACTATAAGCTTCTTTTATGAAGGTTTAACACCTGAAACTAAACAATTTGTGGAAACAATGTGCAATGGTGAGTTTCTTGATAAAGAATCCGATGAAGCTTTAGACTATTTAAACCAATTGGCTGAAAATTCTCAATATTGGCATAGTACTAACTCTTCTGAAAATTCAATTAGATCTAACCATGCAAGTGCTAATTAAGGAAAATATCACCTTAGTCAAGAGGAAGATCTAAATGCAAGATTTGCCAGTTTGGATAGAAAAATTGAAGCAATGGAATTAGGAAAAGCGAACGGAATCAAATCTATGCAAAATGAAGAAATTTGTGGCATTTGTGATGACTTTAGGACACTCAACACATAAATGTCCTAAGATTCCTATTTTTAAAGAAGTTGTACATGAGCAAGTGAATGCAATGAATAATTTTAAAAAGCCATTTACTTATTCTTTTTCAGATACATACAATCTGAGATGAAGAAATCACCCGAACTTCAGCTGGAGGAATAATAATCAGTCATAATTCGTGCAACCACTACCTCCTCAGGCACAATAGGACTCTCAAAATTTTCAAGGATATGCACCTTATGTTCCACCATATAGGAAAAACCTTGAAGAAACACTGAATGCATTCATAGAAAAGCAAGAGACCATTAATAAACAAAACAATCAAACCATGATTGACATAAAAGAAACTCTTGCTAAACTTTCTTCTGCACTCACCATTTACGAGAAAGGAAAATTTCCTTCTCAACCTCAACCAAATCCCAAGGGTGAGTACTGTCTAAATGAGGGGAGTTCAGAAAACCAATAAATGGGTCAAGTCAAGTCAGCGATAACTCTTAGGAGTGGAAAGATTGTTGAAAAACAAATTCCTGAACCTTGTGAGAAAGAAGATGAACCAATTCCCCAAGAGAGTGAAGAAGTTGACCAAAAGGAGATCAAACTCTTGCCTTCATCCTCATTTCCTCAAGCATTGAATAATCCAAAGAAATTGGACCACCACACTGAAATTTTTAAAATTTTGAAACAAGTGAAGATCAATATTCCTCTGTTAGATGCTATCAAACAGATTCCTTGTTCTGCCAAATATTTGAAGGACTTGTGCAATGTTAAAAGGAAACTAAATGTGAAAAGAACATTTTTGGCTGAACAGGTAAGCTCTATTCTTCATAATAATAATGCGTTGAAATATAAAGACTCTGGTTGTCCTACAGTTTCATGCATTATTGGAAAACATAAAATTGAAAAAGCTTTACTTGATCTTGGTACTAGTGTCAATTTGCTTCCATATTCAGTTTATCAGCAACTCAACTTTGGTGAGTGATAACTCCACAATCTATAGTTATTTGTGCCCTATATATGTATTTCTCTAATTGTTAAAGTCCTTGTATTCATGCATATTTGCAAGGTTTTGCATTTATATTCGTTATATCTAATTTTGATACTTTTCCTATATGATATTGAGCAAACATTGCGTATTATGTTATTGATTAAGTGAATTTGTATATGTTACCGATTTGGTGTTTTCTCTATCATAGGAAGAGCTCCAAACAAGATGATATATGGAGCATTTGAGCCAGAATGGGAAGAGGAAGCCAAATTTGCATCTCCGCAAGTAACTCCGCGGCGCTGAAGATCATACGCTGCGACGCTCTCCTCCCCTACATCAAAGTCAGAGGGCACGAGAATTGAACGTCGCGACGCAAGGAAGTTAATGCCGCGGTGTCCTTGACCTAATTTAGTACGCGCCGCGGCATGGGAATGTTAATGCCATGACGTGCCTCTGTTTTTCTGAGTCTATAAATAGATTTGTAACAGATTTTATAGAGAGCTCCGTTTTAGTTTCTAGGTTTAAGAGAAACTGCAACCTGAACTTCATTTCTAGGCTGATTGGAGGCCTAGGGAGGCTAGGTTGGATGCCATCTTTCTCATGGAAGGAGATTCAAGCTTCAAGGATGCTATCCATGGATTCTTTCCTCTTCTCCCTTTGCTTCTCTTCTCTTCCCTGTCTCTTGAGCATGGTTTTTGTTGTAAATTCGTGTTCAATGGATTAGTAGCTATATTTAGGAAATACTTTGGATCTTTCTATGAATATTGATGTTTATGTTATCTTTTGAGTATATATTGATGTTTAGCTTTGTTCTTCCATACCTATGCTTAATGCTTGCTTCTGTTTGATCAACAATTGCATGATCTTAATTGATGCAAATGAACTAGACATAGGGATTTGTGGAGATGGACATGGTATGGTTGATGCATGTTCAACGAGTTCAATTAGCTTGGATGAGTTGATTCGCTAACTGGATAGAAATATACTTTTTAGCCATGTATTAGCATGTGTTTGAGAATAGATCATTCATTAGTGGAGTTTATACTAGTCCTCATGAAAACATAAGAAACACAGTGGATTAGGTAAATGACACCAGGGTTGATCAACCTAGACATAGGCTTTTGACTAAATCAGATTCTCAAGCTAAACTAACTAATCATTGATGTTGCTTATAAGGATTGCATGTCATTAGTATGAAATAGGAAGTGAAGAAGGATTCCCTAGATCTGTAGACCATTATTTTTATTGCTTTTGTAGTTTAGATTTAGATTATTTGCATTTCTTTATTTTATATGTTCTTGAATAGAATTTAGCTAAGCCATTGGTTGTTACTTAGTAATGGAAACTATATATCCTCGTGGGAATGAACTTTTACGCTGTATTTGTATTACTTGAACGACCGTGCACTTGCAGTACATAAATGGTCTAACAAGTTTTTGGTGCCGTTCCCTGGGATAATGATGTATTTCCAAAGAGTTTAGCCTTATTCCTTAGCAATTACTGGGGGATAACGGTTTAATTCCATACTGCTAATATCAACAATAAGTTTGGTTAGTTCTAATTCAAGTTGTATATAATCTATGTTAATTTAAGTCTCTTTATGTTGTTGCTTTAGGTTCAATAAAGAAGTCGGATGATCCTAATCATATAAAGTCCTTCAGGGAATTCGCGACTCCTCAAAAGGATAAGCCTTGGATCAAGTTTAAGAAGACTACTCATCCGCACAATTCATTTTGGAGACAAAGTCCTGTCAGGACTATAACTCAGGTCCTTCTAGGGAAGGAACCCAGGTTTTTTATGTTTTTGTAAATTAATATGTGTTTAGTAAGTTTTAAGTCATAAATATGTAGTAAGTTTAGTTTTGTAACTTTAGTTAGTTTTTAAGCTTTTCTTTAGTTTAAAGTCTTAAATATGTTAGTAACTTTGATTTTTGCATTCTTGAAGTTAGTATGTTTGATTTTAGTATCTTCAGTTGGTTTTAAGTCATATATATGTAGTATGTTTGATTGTAGTAAGCTTAGTTAGTTTGTATGTGTATGGTTAGTTTTAGGTTATATATAGGTTAGTATGTATGATTTTGAGTTTTTATATATTTTAGTTGCCCATTTTATGTTTTAGCCTTTTGGATAAGTTTTAGAGGTGTTCATGACCTTTTTGGGTAGAATTCTGCAGCAAAACTGAATTTGCTGCAGAATTTTATAGGTTGGCTTCTTACGTCGTGGCATGAGGTTGTTGCACGCCGCGACGTAACAATTATTTATGTGCATTTGAGCGAAATTCCAGAGACCTCAGTGCCACTGCATGGAAAGTGTAATGTCGCGGTGTTCCTCAGCTGAACTTGTTAATTTTTTTTTTAAAAAAAAGAGCTATTTATTTTGGGTGCTACTGAAGGCACCCATTCTGATCAAATGTCGTGGCACAGATGCTATGTGTTGCGGTATGTTGTGTTGTAATGTATATATTGTACATTGTTAGTTAGTTTAAGTTTTTAAATATTTATAGCATACTCAGCTCTCACATGTCAGATGTTTATAGGCTCAAGTACCCTAGACACCATGGAAAGTGAGGACTTTGTCTCACTTAAGTTTGGGGGAGTGTCATTATATGCTTTGATTACTATGATGTATTATGTAGGCATGTGATGATATTTTCTTGATGCAGTTACGATAGCCACCATGTTTCAATGAGTTCCTATTTGATTTACTTATTACTGATGGGTTTGCAAAGACGTTTCAATTTTTACTCTTATGCAAATGATGTGTGCATATCATATTGAAAAGTTTAATCTAATTGAATGTATGCTTTGTTGTAAAAGAATGTTGGAGTTGTTTTGGTTCTTCATGACATGAAAGGTTGCTATTTGTCCCTTTATGAGTGAAACCTTATGTGATCTTGAAACATGTAAAATAATTCAGTCATTTTTGATGTATGATCTACATTCCACTTAGATGCAAGTGTAACTTTGAGTATGATAAGAGTACATGTTTAGAGAAAGTTTATGGATGTACATATAGACTTTTGATTATCCTAGAAGTTGTTTTTAAACTCTCTTGAGGCAAAATCCTAGATTGTGCATGACTGAGGAAATGATTAGGGCATTCTTTGGACCGATTGAGCTTTTTAAGCCTACCCTGAATGATGATATCTCTAGGTCCCATTTTGAAGCCTTATAATTGTTTGACCTTATATGTTTTTCATTCACCCATCGTATTCCTTACCATGTTAACCATTCTAATGCATGTGAAAGCATTGCATTTTCTTCCTACCTTAATGTCTGTTGAGTACATGATGTGTTATTTCTTGAAGTGAGTCCAGTGAGTAGAGATATGTATGTTTGAGAAAAATGAGCCTGAAGGAACCAAATGCAATCAACAAAGAAAAAGAAATTGCTTTGTAAAAGTAAAAAGAAAAAGAGAAAATGAAAAGAGAGAAAAGCAAAACAAACAATGAAAGAAGAAAAGCTAAAAATGAAAAGCATTGCATGGTTCTGGCAAGTTGTGATCCTTCACTGTTGAATACCCTTCTAATCTCAGTTAGTGGCTCAAGTCTTGAAATCACATATTTATGTTTCTCAATGTTTGTATGTATCATTTTCCTTCTTTTCTTACACCCATACTATGGCCTAACATTACAAGCTGTAAGGACCCTCTTGATCCTCAGTTGTGTGTGGTTTACATTAGTGGAGAGAGAGTCTAGGATCAATTTTATGGATCATATGATTCAAATGCATGTATGCTTATAAACTTATCCGGATGTGTATGAATTGAATAGGAGAAGTTTATCTTGCATGTTGGTGGATAATGTGAATTGCATGGAAGGAAGCTAGATTGTTAGCATGTGACGGATTATATATGTGTGAAGCTGGTTTTGGGGCATTTGCACTTTTTATATATTGAAGTAATCATTACATACTAGTAGTTGGGGTTAATTGTAACACCCCTTTGGAGGATGTCACACATAAAAGAAAATAAAATAAATAGAAATAAAATCTACCCAAGTTGCGGAATATTTGTTAAAATATTATTACGGGTTGTAAAATAATTCCTGATAGACGAAATATGTAATAAAAAGTTAATGCGGAAAATACGAAATAAAAAAAACATCATCACTAATAATATACATATGGTTAAGTTATAAACTGTACATATAATTTACAACTAGGACTACAACTATTTAAACAACAACAGTAAAGAAAGCAATAAAAGAGTTAATATATACATACATACGCTGACGCGCCCAAAAAAAAACATCATGATTATCTAATCCTCTGATGGATCACTCTCGGTGTGAAAATGATCATCAGGAGATAAATATCCCTGATGTCTCGACACACGGCGATAACGGGATCGCGCAGTCGACACGATGCTTATCTCACTAGGCTCAGGGTTTTCAGCACCCCAATAACGCCTAATGGATAAGGGTAATTCTAAGTGCAGAAAAAACGTCGTCGTCGAAATCGGATCTCCATCAAACTGATGACGTAGAATCACAGTCATACGTCCAGCATAGGTAACAGAAGCACGATCTCCTCGTAAATGCCAAGCCAGATCACCTCCATGGAATACCAGCTCTACGAATCCCAAAAATGCAGGCGTCGCCATCCCCCACACAATCAATCCAGAGGGTATGGATGATCGGATGGTTCTTGCTCGTAAAACTGATCGTCGGTCTGCTGATCTCCCTCTTCCTCAGGGTACACGATCTCAAGAGGTTGTTCCTCCTCTTCCTCTTCAAACTCTTTACCGCATAAAAATAAATAGAGAATAGACACATACAATAAAGAGGTAAGACAACATAAAATCATCGCAACATGGCAAATAAGAAGACGACAAATAACAATTACACAGTTTATACAATATGAAGAAGTTATAACAGTAATACATATTAAATATCCTAGGGTTTCAGAACATCATAGACAGATCACAAATAGAGAAAATCACACAGATAAATCAATCTCACAGATAAGATAAGATAAGAAATAGACAACTAACATAAAAATTATCAGATAATTATAAATAGAAAAAAAAACATCCAAGATGTTACCAGATAAAGATAAATAGAGAAAATGGAATATTATCCAAGATATACTCAAATACACCAAAACACAACCCTACTCCATGGAGCTAAACCCAAACAGATATCAGAGAGAATGACTTGCAAAATCTATTAGTACCACGGCTGCCCAACCAACTATTACGCGATCACACGTTGCGTCAATAGCCTACGACACTGGGAATCCACCATCCAGGCGTAGTATAGTTCACAGTCTTCCGTTGTGGCACTATAGGCAATGTACTACTAGACTTTACAAACCTCGATTAAATATAGTGAATGTCGAGTACATTAGTGTGCTATCGGTTTACCACGGCCCAGCGGAGCTACCAACTGTCCACATGTGGGATCCCGTACACTAAAGTCTCCAAGTTTATTAGAACAATAAACTACACTACACTTATCGCATCGACAACACGATGTGATTCGTCTCGTCAACCCAAAACACCAAAAATCGGTATAAAGACAAAACATAATTCCAAATATATGAAATTACGAAAATGCCCTTAAGATATAAATATATGCCCTCAATGGCGTAAAGCACATGCGGGTTCACTTTTTCCCGACAAAGAAAAATAACCTCAAAAACCTATGCGGGTTCACGTTTTCCCGACAGCGAAAAATAAATACGGTAACGTTCAATCGCGTAGAAATTTTATCGCGTTTTTGAAATTTCGTCGTTTTTACAAACGTTTAAAAATCGGGTAAAGATATTTTTCTGTTTTTAAAATCGCGTAGCATTTTTAATACATTTTCTCAATCGCGTAGAATTTTTAAATCATTTTCTTATTCGAATGCCTTTAAAATTACCATTTAAACAGATAGAAATAATATTTAGTACATTTAAACTACGTTGAATAATTTTTCATACCATATAATCTGTCATTAGGATATTTTGACTATCTTATAGGTTTATTTTTACTAAAAATTGACAGTATTTTGTTTAGAAACTTATAATAATGGTTTTCTAAATTTTCCATAAAATTTCTGTTTACCTAATTTTTAACCATTTCATTAAATTCTTTTTGAAATCTCTAACATGCTTCAAAACCAAAAGTGAGCTCTATGTTAGAAAATTTCTTAACATTACTGTATTTCCTTCCTAATGATAAAATTATGAATTTTAACCCTTTAGACTTACTTCTAATCAATTGGTTCCTTCATAAATCATTATAGAAAATTTCTTCTTAACTTGTATTGTTTCTTTTTAATTGAAAAAGGTTTAGAAACAAGTTTTTAAAATCATGAATTCCTATAGTGGCATGTTGGCCGAATTTTATAAAACTTTTGCATTTGATTTCCAAAATGTCTTTCACCTTTTAAATCATATCAAATATATTCTATAGTCTAAGTTCATTAAATCATTTTAGAAAATAGTTATCTATAGTCAATTTAATCCTTTAGGCATGTTGGCCCAAAATACTAAGTTTTCACCATTTGATTTCTAAATGCATTTTCTTTGATCAAATCAATTAGAAACTTTCTTGATTCTCCTAGGTTAATTAAGCTACACTTTAGGAAAAATCAAGAGAACATTTTGGTCCTCCAAACTTGTCATTGCCGTGAGCTATTGGATTGTGTTCTTTGGAACACTCATGCAAACTTACACATGTTATTCACATCCTAAACCTTATCATACAATTTCTAACACATGCATTATATTTCTAACATATGCAAAATATTTCTAACACATGCAAAATATTTTCTAACACATACAACCTAAATTAAAGCTTGTAGACATGCATTCAAAAACTAATAGACATGCAAAATTATTACAATTACCAAATAAGAAAGCTAATAACAATTACCACATAAACTACTAGCAACCACAAAAATTAACAAATACACACATAAATAACACATGACCACCGAATCCTTATGGATTCTACAACATCACAAATAACTCCATCTTCTTACCACCATCAAGGGATGATAAGAATTGTCTTCCTCTTACCTTAAATGAAGACAAAAACTTGCTTTCTCACCTCCTTAGGTCACGGTTTTCACTCCACCAAACACCTAAAAATCTCAAACAAAACCTACATGTTACTAACCATGAAAAAGAAGCTAAACCATGGAAAAATCATGGCTTAGAACTTTGAAAAAGAAGAGAAAAAGAAAAGTATGAAATTTCACCTTCTAGGTAAAACTTCCAAGGTTGGTTTCCAAGCCTTAGATGTAAGAATTTGAAGAAACTCCCAACTACAAAGGTTCTTAGAATGGTGTTTAGATTAAGGAAACTTGGTTAGAAAAATTTTTGGATGGTTGGATGGTGTAGTTTGTGTCTTGGCCGAATATGGTGGAGAAAATGGGCAAGAATGGTGGCTAGGGTTCTTGATGAGAGAGAAGAGAGAAAGTGATGAAGACAAAGTGATATTTTGGTCACCAAAAGCCTCTTGGCCGTGGACTTGATGTGGGGTGCAAGGTGGGCACCTTGCTTGGCTTCATCCAAGCCATTGGATGAATCAAAGGCTAAGATTAAGCCTTGGTGAGCAAGCCTTCTTCTCATTGGTTAGCTTATGGTGACTCACATGCTGAGTCACACAGTGTATTTAATTTTCTCACTTGAGTCACAGGTAGTGAGTCACTGTTCTGAAAGTTCTACGACCTACGGTGATTAATTAAGCTACCGATCTAACTGTTTACTGCTAATTGTGGGTCCCGCAAAATATTTCCTGGGTCCATTTGTCACTAAAACATACTTGACTAATAAAATAATATTATAATAATATAAAATTATTTTATTTGTGATTAAATCCTAAAAATTAAAAGATTATTTTTAGACTCATTCGAATCGGGTTAAGTAAGATCCCCCATTCTAAATAATCAAATAAGATTTTCCCCGGCCCTAAAATATTATTTTCCCGCCTCGAGCAAATCACACAAAAAGTTCATATAAAATCACAGACGGTATTTTCTCGGCATTAAATCAAGAAGAAAACAATTAAAAACAGACAAAAACAGAGAAAACAAGATGCGTTCGGGACGTAACGGTCATTTTCCCGTTTTTCCCACAACGTAGGTAATCGCCCAAAACGTTCAAATAAAATATCCAAGAAGTATTATTTAGTTTGTATATCTTTCGAGAAAAATTTATACAAGAGCTTCGAAAAAATTTTTATTTTACTGTCTCGAAGCAAACTACGTAAAACGATCAAATAAAATTTGAACTGTATTATCGTAGTTGTTTTCATACGTAAATCGAAACGAGAAAAATAGGGACACAATGGTCATTCATACAAAAGCATGAAAAACGAGAAAACAAGACATTCGAATATTTTCTAAAAACGGGGCGTTACAACTCTCCCCTAACAAATAAAAATTTCGTCCTCGAAATTTGATGTTCATCCAAACAAATGAGGATACTGATCCTTCATTTTATCTTCCAGTTCCCAAGTAGCTTCACCCGTCACATCATTCCATATGACTTTCACCAGCTCGATCATCTTCCCTCGAAGCTGCTTTACCTTTCTGTCCTCTATCCTGACAGGTAAAGTATCGTAAGTCAAATTCTCCTTTAATTGTACGTCATCCGGTTGTATAACATGTGTCGGATCTGGCATATATTTCCGTAACTGAGACACATGAAACACGTCATGCAAATTGGATAGAAACGGCGGCAAAGAAATTTGATATGCTACAGGACCAATACGTCGGATAATCTGATATGGTCCAATGAATTTAGGAGTAAGCTTCTTAGACTTAATTACTCTTCCGATACCAGTCGTAGGAGTAACTCTCAGAAATACATGCTCACCCTCCTCAAACTCAAGAGGTCGTCTTCGCTTATCCGCGTAACTCTTTTGTCTGCTTTGCGTCGTCTTCATCTTCTCTTGTATCATCTTGACTTTATCCGTAGTTTGTTGTACAAGCTCCGGTCCAACAGTCATACTTTCTCCATCTTGATACCAGCATAACGGCGTTCGACATCGTCTTCCATACAATGCTTCATAAGGTGCCATTCCGATGCTTGCGTGAAAACTATTGTTGTAGGTGAATTCTATCAAAGATAAAAATTCATCCCAACTTCCCCGTTGTTCCAAAACACAAGCACGCAATAAATCCTCCAAAGACTGTATAGTTCTTTCAGTCTGACCGTCAGTCTGCGGATGATACGCTGAACTCAGTCGTAACTTAGTTCCCATAGCTTCTTGTAGACTTCGCCAAAATCTTGACGTAAACCTCGGATCACGATCAGAAATTATACTTGTCGGTACACCATGTAGTCTGACAATTTCACTGATGTACAACTGGGTTAATCTTTCCAATGAATATTTGATATTGATCGGTAAGAAATGAGCCGATTTCGTAAGTCTATCGACTATAACCCATATTGCGTCACAATACACATCGAAAGATTTCGTCGAATCTGGTAGGATTAACACCGGCGCAGTTGTTAACCTCTTCTTCAACTCTTGAAAACTAGCTTCACGCTCTTCCGTCCATTCGAAAGCTTGACTTTTCCTCGTAAGTTGTGTAAGCGGTCCAAATGAATCTTGGAAAAACCTTCGATAAACCTCCGATAATAACCAGCAAGTCCAACAAAACTTCGAACTTCTGTTACTGTCTTAGGTCTCTCCCACTGTAAAACAGTCTCCACTTTCGATGGGTCCACCGCTATACCTTCTTTAGAAATTACGTGTCCAAGAAATTGAACTTCTTCCAACCAGAACTCACACTTAGACAACTTCGCATACAACTGCTTCTCCCTCAAAATTTGAAGAACAACACTCAGATGTTCAGCATGCTCTTCCTTCGATCTAGAATAGATCAGAATGTCATCGATAAAAACAACGACAAATCTGTCTAGATACGGACGAAATATCCTATTCATATAATCCATAAATATGGCAGGAGCATTCGTCACCCCGAATGGCATTACCTGATACTCATAATGTCCATAACGAGTTCGAAAAGCAGTTTTCGGCACATCTTCCCCTTTTACACGAATCTGGTGATAACCTGATCGTAGATCTATCTTGGAAAATATTACAGCTCCTCTCAATTGATCCATCAAATCGTCGATTCTTGGAAGCGGATATTTATTCTTGATAGTCACCTTGTTCAGCTGCCGATAGTCCACACAAAGTCGCGACGTTCCATCCTTCTTCTTGACCAAAAGTATCTTGGTGCACCCTATGGGAAACACTAGGTCGTACAAATTCTTTCTCCAACAGTTCCACTAATTGCTTTTTCAGCTCCTCCAACTCTACTGGCGACATACGATATGGTGCAATTGAGATAGGACCTGTTCCCGGTACTAAATCAATTGAAAACTCAATCTCCCGCTCAGGCGGTAAACCAGGTACATCTTCAGGAAAAACATCTGGAAATTCGTTGACAACAGGAATAGTATTCACATCCTTCTCATTCTTAACTTCTAGAGAAGACAATACCAGATATCCCTGCGCTCCATCTCTCAACAAAGACTTGACCTTAACAGCAGTTAAGAATCCAGACTCTTCTTCCTTAGGAAAAATTATAGCTTTCTTTGCACAATCTATAAGGATATGGTTAGAACATAACCAGTCCATCCCTAAGATTACATCTATCTCAATGAGAGGCAAACAAATCAAATCAACCAAAAACAAACGGCCCTTCACAACAATAGGACAATCCAAACAGATCTTAGAAGTAACTACAGGTTTAGCAGTTGGTGTAGATACATTCAACATAACATTCAGAGAAGACATAGGCAACTTCAACCTTTCTACACAATCATATGCAATAAACGAGTGTGTAGCACCCGAATCATACAAGACAGTCGAGATTACCTCCAATGTCTCCTTCTCCCTGAATAAGATCATCGACTTAGAAATCTCGAGATCCCACCATTGTATATACTCTTCCTCCGGATCTCGGTTGAGTACTTCCAGATTTTTGCCGATTAGCTTTAACATACCGAATGCAGGTTTTCTCTCTCCCGTGTGGACAATCCTTTGCTATGTGCCCAGGTTGTTTACAATTGAAACAAACCGCACCTTTAGCTAATCGTACACTCGGGAGAAATATGACCTTTCTTCCCGCACTTAAAACATGTTGGCGTAAACGCCACCCTCTGTCCAGCTCCACTACCACTTGCACTTCCGCTAACAGATGGTCGTTGAGATTGACTTCCTGTTGGCCTGGTATACGGCTTACGCTGAAACCGATTGGCATTACTACCTCCACCTCTCTGGAACCTTGTCGGTCCAAAATTCCGATTCCTCTGATCTCTAGATGGCTCCAACTCTTCAAGTCGAGCACACGCATCCACCAACGCATGAAACTGAGTCATCCTCAAAGATACCACTCCTCGTTTCAGTTCCACCCTTAAACCTGATTCAAACTTCCTGCATCTCCACACATCATCTTGTCGTGTTTGAGCATAATCTGAGAATTGAGATAAACTCTCAAATTTTGTGGCATACTCATTCACCGTCATATTCCCCTGTCGCAAACCAAGAAATTCCATTTCCTTGGCATGCCTAACACTCGCAGGAAAATATTTATCCAGAAAAGTATTAGAAAATACTTCCCAAGTGATCTCAGTCCCTTCAGCTTGCAACACTCGGCGGATTCCTCTCCACCAATGTTCTGCATCTCCTCTCAGCATGAAAACAGCATAAGTCACTTTCTTTTCATCTGTACATCTCATCCCCTCAAATATTCTCTCTAAATCTTGCATCCACTGACTCGCTTTCTCCGGATCCACCTCGCCTCTAAATTGTGGCGGATTATGACGCCTAAATTCAGATAAATTTAGGGCATCTGTTTAGCAGCATCTTCTTTGTTGGGTCGCTCTCAAATTTTCTTTGAGTAATCACTTGACCATCTCGCATAGCATAGCCTCGGCGAACAACCAACATCGGATCCTCATCTCGATTTACGTTAGCACGTCCCTTCTGCCTCTACCAGCCATCTCCTTTCTTCAAACATAACAAAACAAAGTCGGATACATCCTTTAAGATATTTCCAAAAGGATATAAATCACAAAGATCACAGAGAATCACACAAAGACAAACAAAAACAGGACCCAACCACAACCCCAAAAGACTCTAACTTGGGCTCGATACCAACTAATGTAACACCCCTTTGGAGGATTTGTCACACATAAAAGAAAATAAAATAAATAGAAATAAAATCTACCCAAGTTGCGGAATATTTGTTAAAATATTATTACGGGTTGTAAAATAATTCGATAGACGAAATATGTAATAAAAAGTTAATGCGGAAAATACGAAATAAAAAAAACATCATCACTAATAATATACATATGGTTAAGTTATAAACTGTACATATAATTTACAACTAGGACTACAACTATTTAAACAACAACAGTAAAGAAAGCAATAAAAGAGTTAATATATACAGACATACGCTGACGCGCCCAAAAAAAACATCATGATTATCTAATCCTCTGATGGATCACTCTCGGTGTGAAAATGATCATCAGGAGATAAATATCCCTGATGTCTCGACACACGGCGATAACGGGATCGCGCAGTCGACACGATGCTTATCTCACTAGGCTCAGGGTTTTCAGCACCCCAATAACGCCTAATGGATAAGGGTAATTCTAAGTGCAGAAAAAACGTCGTCGTCGAAATCGGATCTCCATCAAACTGATGACGTAGAATCACAGTCATACGTCCAACATAGGTAACAGAAGCACGATCTCCTCGTAAATGCCAAGCCAGATCACCTCCATGGAATACCGCTCTACGAATCCCAAAATGCAAAGGCGTCGCCATCCCCCACACAATCAATCCAGAGGGTATGGATGATCGGATGGTTCTTGCTCGTAAAACTGATCGTCGGTCTGCTGATCTCCCTCTTCCTCAGGGTACACGATCTCAAGAGGTTGTTCCTCCTCTTCCTCTTCAAACTCTTTACCGCATAAAAATAAATAGAGAATAGACACATACAATAAAGAGGTAAGACAACATAAAATCATCGCAACATGGCAAATAAGAAGACGACAAATAACAATTACACAGTTTATACAATATGAAGAAGTTATAACAGTAATACATATTAAATATCCTAGGGTTTCAGAACATCATAGACAGATCACAAATAGAGAAAATCACACAGATAAATCAATCTCACGATAAGATAAGATAAGAAATAGACAACTAACATAAAAATTATCGATAATTATAAATAGAAAAAAAAAAAAACATCCAAGATGTTACCGGATAAAGATAAATAGAGAAAATGGAATATTATCCAAGATATACTCAAATACACCAAAACACAACCCTACTCCATGGAGCTAAACCCAAACAGATATCGAGAGAATGACTTGCAAAATCTATTAGTACCACGGCTTGCCGCCCAACCAACTATTACGCGATCACACGTTGCGTCAATAGCCTACGACACTTTGGGGAATCCACCATCCAGGGCGTAGTATAGTTCACGATCTTCCGTTGTGGCACTATAGGCAATGTACTACTAGACTTTACAAACCTCGATTAAATATAGTGAATGTCGAGTACATTAGTGTGCTATCGGTTTACCACGGCCAAATGGAAGCTACCAACTCATCCACATGTGGGATCCCGTACACTAAAGTCTCCAAGTTTATTAGAACAATAAACTACACTACACTTATCGCATCGACAACACGATGTAATTCGCCTCAATCAACCCAAAACACCAAAAATCGGTATAAAGACAAAACATAATTCCAAATATATGAAATTACGAAAATGCCCTTAAGATATAAATATATGCCCTCAATGGCGAGAAAGCACATGCGGGTTCACTTTTTCCCGACAAAAAATAACCTCAAAAACTCATGCGGGTTCACGTTTTCCCGACAAATGAAAAATAAATACGGTAACGTTCAATCGCGTAGAAATTTTATCGCGTTTTTGAAATTTCGTCGTTTTTACAAACGTTTAAAAATCGGGTAAAGATATTTTTCTGTTTTTAAAATCGCGTAGCATTTTTAATACATTTTCTCAATCGCGTAGAATTTTTAAATCATTTTCTTATTCGAATGCCTTTAAAATTACCATTTAAACAGAGATAGAAATAATATTTAGTACATTTAAACTACGTTGAATAATTTTTCATACCATATACTTGTCATTAGGATATTTTGACTATCTTATAGGTTTATTTTTACTAAAAATTGACGATTTTTGTTTAGAAACTTATAATAATGGTTTTCTAAATTTTCCATAAAATTTCATTTTACCTAATTTTTAACCATTTCATTAAATTCTTTTTGAAATCTCTAACATGCTTCAAAACCAAAAGTGAGCTCTATGTTAGAAAATTTCTTAACATTACTGTATTTCCTTCCTAATGATAAAATTATGAATTTTAACCCTTTAGACTTACTTCTAATCAATTGGTTCCTTCATAAATCATTATAGAAAATTTCTTCTTAACTTGTATTGTTTCTTTTTAATTGAAAAAGGTTTAGAAACAAGTTTTTAAAATCATGAATTCCTATAGTGGCATGTTGGCCGAATTTTATAAAACTTTTGCATTTGATTTCCAAAATGTCTTTCACCTTTTAAATCATATCAAATATATTCTATAGTCTAAGTTCATTAAATCATTTTAGAAAATAGTTATCTATAGTCAATTTAATCCTTTAGGCATGTTGGCCCAAAATACTAAGTTTTCACCATTTGATTTCTAAATGCATTTTCTTTGATCAAATCAATTAGAAACTTTCTTGATTCTCCTAGGTTAATTAAGCTACACTTTAGGAAAAATCAAGAGAACATTTTGGTCCTCCAAACTTGTCATTGCCGTGAGCTATTGGATTGTGTTCTTTGGAACACTCATGCAAACTTACACATGTTATTCACATCCTAAACCTTATCATACAATTTCTAACACATGCATTATATTTCTAACATATGCAAAATATTTCTAACACATGCAAAATATTTTCTAACACATACAACCTAAATTAAAGCTTGTAGACATGCATTCAAAAACTAATAGACATGCAAAATTATTACAATTACCAAATAAGAAAGCTAATAACAATTACCACATAAACTACTAGCAACCACAAAAATTAACAAATACACACATAAATAACACATGACCACCGAATCCTTATGGATTCTACAACATCACAAATAACTCCATCTTCTTACCACCATCAAGGGATGATAAGAATTGTCTTCCTCTTACCTTAAATGAAGACAAAAACTTGCTTTCTCACCTCCTTAGGTCACGGTTTTCACTCCACCAAACACCTAAAAATCTCAAACAAAACCTACATGTTACTAACCATGAAAAAGAAGCTAAACCATGGAAAAATCATGGCTTAGAACTTTGAAAAAGAAGAGAGAAAAGAAAAGTATGAAATTTCACCTTCTAGGTAAAACTTCCAAGGTTGGTTTCCAAGCCTTAGATGTAAGAATTTGAAGAAACTCCCAACTACAAAGGTTCTTAGAATGGTGTTTAGATTAAGGAAACTTGGTTAGAAAAATTTTTGGATGGTTGGATGGTGTAGTTTGTGTCTTGGCCGAATATGGTGGAGAAAATGGGCAAGAATGGTGGCTAGGGTTCTTGATGAGAGAGAAGAGAAAAGTGATGAAGACAAAGTGATATTTTGGTCACCAAAAGCCTCTTGGCCGTGGACTTGATGTGGGGTGCAAGGTGGGCACCTTGCTTGGCTTCATCCAAGCCATTGGATGAATCAAAGGCTAAGATTAAGCCTTGGTGAGCAAGCCTTCTTCTCATTGGTTAGCTTATGGTGACTCACATGCTTTGAGTCACACAGTTGTATTTAATTTTTCACTGAGTCACTAGTGAGTCGGCTGCTCGAAAGTTCTACGACCTACGGTGATTAATTAAGCTACCGATCTAACTGTTACTGCTAATTGTGGGTCCCGCAAAATATTTCCTGGGTCCACTGTCACTAAAACATATCTTGACTAATAAAATAATATTATAATAATATAAAATTATTTTATTTGACAGTTAAATCCTAAAAATTAAAAGATTATTTTTAGACTCATTCAGAATCGGGTTAAGTAAGATCCCCCAATTCTAAATAATCAAATAAGATTTTCCCCGGCCCGGAAAATATTATTTTCTGCCTCTGAGCAAATCACACAAAAAGTTCATATAAAATCACAGACAGGTATTTTCTCGGCATTAAATCAAGAAGAAAACAATTAAAAACAGACAAAAACAGAGAAAACAAGATGACGTTCGGGACGTAACGGTCATTTTCCCGTTTTTCCCACAACGTAGGTAATCGCCCAAAAACGTTCAAATAAAATATCCAAAGAAGATTATTTAGTCAGTATATCTTTCGAGAAAAATTTATACAAAAGATGTTCGAGAAAAATTTTTATTTTACTGCGTCTCAAGCAAACTACGTAAAAACGATCAAATAAAATTTGAACTGTATTATCGTAGTTGTTTTCATACATAAATCGAGAACAGAAAAATAGGGACACAGCGGTCATTCATACAAAAGCATGAAAAACAGAAAACAGTACATTCAGAATATTTTCTAAAAACTGGGGCGTTACATTAATTGAAGAAAAGAAAGATTGAAACTTGTTAATTGCTGAATGCATGTTGAGTCTAAATTGTAAGTGAGTTTACTTGGTCATGCTTTGTTTTGCTCGAGGACAAGCAAAAGGTTAAGTTTGGGGGTGTGATAACTCCACAATGTGTAGTTATTTATGTCCCATATCTGTATTTCTCTGATTGCTAAAGTCCTTGTATTCATGCATATTTGGAAGGTTTTGCGTTTATATTTGTTATATCCAATTCTGATACCTTTCCTATATGATATTGAGCAAACTTTGCGTATTATGTTATTGATTAAGTGAATTTGTATATGTTACTGATTTGATGTTTTCTCTATCATAGGAAGGGCTCCAAACAAGATGATATATGGAGCATTTGAGCCAGAATGGGAAGAGGAAACCAAATTTGCATTTCAACATGTAACGTCGCGGCGCTGAAGATCATACGCCGCGATGCTCTCCTCCCCTGCATCAAAGTAAGAGGGCACGAGAATTGAACGCCGTGGCGCAACGAAGTGAATGCCGTGGCATCCCAGACCTAATTTAGTACGCGCCGCGGTGTGTGAATGTTAATGCTGTGACGTGCCTCTGTTTTTCTGAGTCTATAAATAGATTTGTAGCAGATTTTATAGAGAGCTCCGTTTTAGTTTCTAGGTTTTAGAGAGGCTACGACTTGAACTTCATTTCTGGGTTGGTTGGAAGCCTAGGGAGGCTAGGTTAGATGCCATCTTCCTCATGGAAGGAGATTCAAGCTTCAAGGATGCTATCCATGGGTTCCTTCCTCTTCTCCCTTTGTTTCTCTTCTTTTCCCTATCTCTTGAGCATGGTTTTTGTTGTAAATTCATGTTCAATGGATTATCAATTGTATTTAGGAAATACTTTGGATCTTTCTATGAGTATTGATGTTTATGTTATCTTTTGAGTATATATTGATGTTTAGCTTTGTTCTTCCATGCCTATGCTTAATGCTTGCTTCTGTTTGATCAACAATTGCATGATCTTAATTGATGCAAATGAACTAGACATAGGGATTTGTGGAGATGGACATGGTGTGGTTGATGCATGTTCAACGAGTTCAATTGGCTTAAATGAGTTGATTCATTAACTGGATCGAAATATACCTTTTAGCCATGTATTAGCATGTGTTTGAGAATAGATCGTTCATTAGTGGAGTTTATACTAGTCCTCATGAAAATATAAGAAACATAGTGGATTAGGTAAATGACATCAGGGTTAATCGACCTAGACATAGGCTTTTGACTAAATCAGATTCTCAAGCTAAACTAACTAATCATTGATGTTGCTTATAAGGATTGCATGTCATTAGTATGAAATAGGAAGTGAAGAAGGATTCCCTAGATCTCTAAACCATTATCTTTATTGCTTTCGCAGTTTAGATTTAGATTATTTTCATTTCTTTATTTTATATGTTCTTGAATAGAATTTAGCTAAGCTATTGGTTGTTACTTAGTAATGGAAACCATATATCCTCTTGGGAACGAACTTTTACTCTGTATTTGCATTACTTGAATAACTCGTGCACTTGCAGTATACAAATAGTGTAACAAGTTTTTGGCGCCGTTGCTGAGGATAATGGTGTATTTCCAAAGAGTTTAGCCTTATTCCTTAGCAATTGTTGGGGGATAACAGTTTAATTCTGTATTGCTAATATTAACAATGAGTTTGGTTAGTTCTAATTCAAGTTGTATATAATCTATGTTAATTTAAGTCTCTTTATGTTATTGCTTTAGGTTCAATAAAGAAGTCAGATGATCCTAATCATATGAGGTCCTTCAGGGAATTCGCGACTCCTCAAAAGGATAAGCCTTGGATCAGGTTTAAGAAGACTACTCATCCGTACAATTCATTTTGGTGACAAAGTCCTTCTGGGACTATAACTCAGGCCCTTCTTGAGAGGGAACCCAGGTTTTTTATGTTATTGTAAATTAGTATATGTTTAGTGTTAGCCATGGCAACCATCACCCAAGAGGGGGGTGAATTGGGTGATTACAAATTTTAATGTAACTTTGAGAAATTAAGCATTTTGAATCACTCAAGTAATAAATCCAGCGGAACATGCACAACAAAGGTACAACTATTATAGATTACTCAAATACAACTTGGGATATATGATGAATTAAGCAAATAAGCTAGATATCAAGTTTATAGAATCAAATCACCAAGATGACAAGATATGTAACAGATAAATATACTACACTAAATACTGAAATTAAAAAGTGTAGGGAAGAGAGAATCAAACTCAAGAATTTATCCTGGTTCAGCCACCAACCACTTGTGGCCTATATCCAGTCCCCAAGCTTAACTTGAGATTTTCTTCACTATTTCCTAGACTTCAAGGGTGCTAGGAAAACCTTTGTACAAACAAGAGTACTCCTTACACCTTAGGATACCTCACCCTTGTGCTAGAGCCTCCAATTCTTCAAGCTTCACAGGTGCTTGATGATCTTTACAATCAAGAGCACTCGCAACACCTTTGGGATTCATCACCCTTTGTGTTTGAGTTTCACTACAAGGGATACCTCACCCTTTTCTCTCTTGAGGGATACCTCACCCTCTTACAATGATTTCAAGCTGAATAGAAAGAATAGAAACTCTCACAAGAGTACATATACAACTTGAAGAACAAAGAATGGATGATAGCAAACTCTCTCAAGAGTGGATAATACAAATTGAAGAACAAATGAATAGAAGGATTTTGTAATAAAGAGCTCAAAATATGATTTGGTGATTCAAGGATCAAATCAAGTGTTCAAGAGGTGTATAAGCTTCATACAACACTTATATATAGAGCCCAAGTGATAAAATAGCCGTTGGTAGTGTTTAGAAATGATTTTTTTTTTATAAAAACTAGCTGTGTATAGCCGTTAGAAACGTTTCTGGGCACTTGGTAATCGATTACACACTTCTGGTAATTGATTACACGACTTCTGTCAACGTTGTAATCGATTACAGGACTTGTGTAATCGATTACAGCATTTCTAGTTTTGAAAGCTGACTTTAAAAGGTCATAACTTCTTCATTTCTTATCCGATTAAAGCAAATGACCAGTCATTGGAAAGATCTTTGAGTCTATTTTCAAATGAAATAATTTCACAACAAAACTCAAAGTATTTTGAAAGTTATGATTAAAAGAGTGACTAAAGGTCAGCTTTTCAAAACTCAAACTTGATTGTTTTTGAAAACTGACTTTAAATAGTCATAACTTCTTCATTTCTTATCCGTTTAAAGCAAATGACCACTCATTGGAAAGATATTTGAGTCTATTTTCATATGCAATAAGTTTCATAATAAATCTCAAAGTGGTTTGAAAGTTATGATCAAAATAGTAGCCAAATGTCAGTTTTGCAAAACACAAACTTGGCTATTTTTCAAATGTGTGAACTACCACCAAGATTAACTTTCCAAAAATAGTTTGTTGGGCATTTAAATATGTAAGAACCATTTTTAAAGACTTGAAAACATATTTGAGCTCTTTTCTTGTAAAACCTCTATCTTTACATAGGAGAAAACCTAAAAGGAAAATATACCAATTCTAGTCCTTAGGCTTCTTGATGTGATCCAAGCTTCCACAAATTTATTCTCTTCAAATCTTCTAAATTGCTTGGAACATCTTTATCATTCTCATTCTTCTTGAGTTGAGTATGACTGTGATTTTTTGCTTTCTTGTTGCAATGCTCACTCTTGATACTTGGACTATCCTACAAAGTATTACTCACTTAACATAAGCATAGTTAATCTAAATTCATAACTCAATATATTCATATGCATGATACAATATATCTCATTAAGCACATCTATGTAACATGATTAATATTCTTTTTGTATTGCATCTGTCATCTATAAAGCACATCTATCAAGCATAAATATCATTCTTTTTGTCTTGTATTTGTCATCATCAAAACTTAACATATTAAACCATTGGGGCAAACTTATTTCCACAATCTCCCCCTTTTTGATGATGACAAATCACTAAAGAAAAATATGCAATACAGAAGAATAGGTATTCATGTAAGCATTTCAAATAATAAAAACATATTTTTCTTTCCAATTTTCACTCCCCCTATTTGACATCAACAAAAAGGCTTAGGAAGAAAAGATAATATTTTCACTCCCTTTATAGATAAAACTCGTGTTGTCAAAAAGAGTAAGATCATCAAAGCTCAGAAACTCCTTCAAGATATTCAAATCATAATTATCTCCCCTTATTTAATTCTACATATGATTCTAGAAAAGAGAGATGAAACAAGCATATTTTCAAGATATAAAAGATTATTCATGTAATACTTGTCACATTTTGGTACATCAATATTTAGCATATGATAGCAATAAGCTTAGTAAATTATATCTAGCATATAGTATCTTGCATACCATAGGATAAATAAGTACCACTTGACATCACTTGTTAGGAGTTATAAAATATTCGTGTAAGATCATGGATTTGAGGTTTTCAAATGAAAGATTATACAACTATCACATATCAAGCATTTCTCAATAAAAGAATCAAAAGATATAAAGTTTAAGAATGTTTACCTTCTTTCATTGATAGAGGGAAAGAGAGTAAGAGATAATCTCCATTGACATGTTGATAGTATTAACAATAGAACACTTCATGTCAAACAAGGATGTAAGCTATGAGATATAAACAACAATTCAAGAGCTAGGCTCCCCCTCATTGAAGCACAAGATGGATAAAGTGAAATATGTATACGAAGATCATGCAATCATATTACCATAAAAGGTCATATTCTTAATCCATCAATCGAAAACTATTTTAAAACTTCTCCCCCTTTCAAAAAGAATTTTGTAAGAACACATATTTTCAAAAGCATTTTAGAATGGTAGAAAGATTTTATATTAAAACCACATATTCTTTTCAAGACAAGAGCATGATTCTCATATGTGTTATACTACAAAGAAACCATAAATCAAGAGAATCATAGATATCAAACATTCATCATGATGAAATATGCTATATGTATAGAACTAATGTCATCCACCCCATATGCAATGACAAAACTAGCAATTTAATGTCCAATTAAGCACTTTGTCAATGCTAAGCATACTTCTCATGTAAGGAAAACATCTAATTTTTTAAGATTAATTTATCAACAAATATCATACAATCCATAACATATAAAATACCACAATAGCTTAGGGATAGAGATACTTATTAAGAGAGTGGTACTTCTTTAGAATGCTCTTCATTTATTTGTCCTTTGAGTTTGAGCTTTCTTCCATTGCGTATTCCATTCCATTGTACTTGAAGAAAGTCTCGTCATGTTCCTCTTCACTTAACTCTTCTCTTTATCCATTTATGCTTGACATTTCAGTATTTGATGACTATATTTGAAGCACATAGAGACACTTCCAAAGCTAACTCTAAAAGTTCTCTAAAACATAGGTTAGCATCAAATATCATTTAAACTTATTTACAAGCATAATTTAGGTTGATATACAATGTAAAACATGTATCACATTATCAATTATGCAATGTTAGCTCTTACAAGAATAAAAGAAGAACATATGCACTTGAATCCAAAAGCATAGTTTAAGCATTTTCAAAGCAAGATTCAAGTTTATCAAGAAAGACATGATCATTATCAAAACATATATAAGCGTTTTGGGGCAAACAATGATCATGTAAGGCATGTAAAAACAACTCTCTACTTCTCCAAATATCACATGATATTCAATTTAAAGTATAGATGCGGATAAGATATTGATGTCACCAAAAGTGTACTCTTTGAGTTTTTGTAGGTGATTCCAACTTATATGCATCAAGCTCCTTGAGAATGTTGTGGTTCTCCATGCCATCCTTTTATGTTTTCATTACACTTGGAGAACTTAGACCATTTCAAATTTTTCCAACCTCAAGTGGCGTAGTTGTATTTCACTTCAATGCATGCTTGAGTAAATAGTCACCCTACAACACAATTCAAAGAACTTTCTTTGGTATCCACCAATTTTGGATCCATAGAGGTTAGTCATTATACCAAACTCATGAGCAAATAAGCATTAAAAAAATAATAATAAATGAGTTCACAAGGGCAAAAGATATTTCATTTCATTGATCATTAAGCACATACCAAGAGAAAAGGTGAGTAACAAAAGAAATATGGCTTTTTGCGCACTGAAACTCATTTTTAAAGCCTGTGTAATCAATTACAATGTATGTGTAATCGATTACCAATCCTCTAGAATCCATGTAATTGACGAACGCCGAACTCAGTCAAAATTATAACC
Organism: Ormosia emarginata; assembly: GCA_029884605.1. Lineage (NCBI taxonomy): Eukaryota > Viridiplantae > Streptophyta > Magnoliopsida > Fabales > Fabaceae > Ormosia > Ormosia emarginata. Next base: position 1,511,159 of record JAQQTP010000075.1, on the reverse strand, counting down.
GAAGTTATTACCTAAACTTGTAGTATAGTGAACAACACCGGATCGTCTCCTCAAGGATCGTAGATGCAATTTGATCAAATCAAGTGAAAGTTAGAAAAAGGGGGTTTTGATGGTTCAAGGATCACAGTGACAAGATTTAAAGAGAAATAACAATTAGAAGAACAGTCAATTCAGAAATCTATCCGAGATTGGGTGGATTCAATCATAAACCTTTCAACAAACATTTGAAGCACATTTGAATGGTTAACTTGGATCTAACCGAGATCTCAGCATTAGATCCAGAATTCACACTAGACAATCGTCCAGAATTCAATTGACAAGTGATAAACACAAATCTGCAATCGCACCATTCATGTAGATATATGTCAATTTAAGCACCGAATTCAATTAACCTAGGCACCAATCAGTAACCTAACCTCTTCAATTACGTGATTAGTTTAGATCAATCAGTTCCAAGCTTCATCACAAATCTCAATCTTCAATCATGTGATTAGTTTAGATCAATTAGTTCTAAGTTTCATCACAAATCTTAATCTTAAATCAAGATCAAATCAGATCAAACATAAACAGAATCACCATTCATGCATTCAAGATTAAGAAGAAGAAGAAGAAGAAGAAGAAGAAGAGAAGAGGAATTTAAATATAAATTAAATACATTACATAACCAAGGTCTCAAGAATCCAAACCACAATCTCTTCAAGAGTCCCAAATTGACCGAAAGTAGCTTAGCCCTCCATTACCATGAAGGGGAGCATCAAAATATACAAAAGCTATGAGAAACTATGAAGAAACAAGAAGAAACTATGAGAGAAATGAAGGAGAATACAACTTATTCATGATAACCAATGGTGCCTTTTATAGAAGTCTAGGGTAACAAAATGACAAAGGGGAGTGGGTGGATGAGTGGGTGAGTGAGCGGAGTGTTTGAGTGGAGTGGTTGAGTGGGTTGGTTTAGTGGATGAGTGAGTGGAATGGTTGAGTGGGTTGGTGAAGTGGAAAATGCCAAAAACTTTTGGTGAGTGGGAAATTATGGAGATGAATGGGTGAGTGGATGGATGAGTGGGTGGATTAGTGGATGAGTGGGTGGAGTGGTTGGATTAGTGGATGAGTGCATTAGTGGATGGATGAGTGGGTGGTTGAGGACGAAAATTTCGTGTTTGACTTGGAAGCCAAAAACGACCCACTATACTTCAGATCTATGAAAAGTACTCTTCATGAAAGTTGTAGATCTTTGTCTTGGCTATAAAATGCATATCTGGTTCGTTCAATTTGGCTTCCTTCAGCCTAAGATATGTCCCAAATACCGCAGGTTGCTCAAACCTAACTTCAGCACCTCTGTTCCGATTTGTAAGCTCAAACTGACTTACTAGACTTCATTTTTTCAAAAAGTGTTCTTCATGAAAGTTGTTTATTTGGATCTTGACTATCAACTTTCCAAATTTCAGCCCATCTCCATTATTACATCTTGAGATATGATTTTATGAGTGCACACCGTTCGGATTCTAGTGGTAGAACCTGTATTTTGACTTCCATGTAAACTTAGGTCCTTTAGACATCTGTTTGGGACTTCGAGCTCTTCATCAAAGTTGTAGATCTTCCTCTTAGCTTTCCTACGAGGTAAAATTCATGTTTATCAGATATTAGGAACTCAAGTTATGGCCAAAATACAGAAATAGTGTCAAATCTCAATAATGCTGAAAATATTCAATTAGGACCAATTTGAGCTTAAACTCACAAAATCATACCAAACTCAATCAATTGAGAATATGAAGAGTGTAAATGACTAAATATAAGAGTTTCTTAATGAATAAAATATGTGATTATCAGTAATCGATTACATGTTTGGTGTAATCGATTACCAACTTTCTGGGAACCTTGTAATCGATTACAGGGTTGGTGTAATCGATTACATGAGTTCTTGAAACGTTGTAATCGATTACATAGTATGTGTAATCGATTGCAGACTCTCTAACTTTGCTTGGAACGCTTGGAAGAGCCTCTGTAATCGATTACAAAGGTCTTGTAATCGATTACAAGCTTGCTGAATTCAGTTTTTGCACTTCAAACAGTAAAGGACTGAACTCAAAGCTTTCAAATTAGTTTCAAAACTTTCCAAAACAATTCCAAACATCATGTAAGCATAAAAATTAACTAGTTCTTGATCCAAAACACATGTTTATGCAAAAACTGTAAATTATGCAGAAGATTATAACTTTATGCAGCAAAAGTTATGATTTTTAGCAAGAGTTAGATTTATGATTTATCCAATATGCCAAGTTCTAAGATGTTTTCATCAAATGTGTTATTTCAAACAAGAAGTGAACTTATCTAGCATATTATCACATGTAGAGATATATAGAAAATTTAAAGCATAGAAAGCATCCATAGTCATAGAATACCCTATTATCAAAAAATATACAAGGTAGTGAGTAAAGGGTGTAGCAAGAATATAATCATGTGCTATATATAATATTCAAATTTTACTAAGTACACATGATTCAATTAATTACTTAAGGCCTACAAGGAATATACCTCAAATTCATTGACTTTATAAGTGAATGTGCATAAGAGGTAGAAACTTTTGATACCTTGCCCTTGGTAGTCAAGGAAACTCTTTTCCTTACCCATTGCTTCTCTTTTGGTGTTTTGAACTTTGCAAGTTTCACATTTTGTACTTGAGAAGCTTTGGTTGAAGCCATCTTCCTTCTTTGACCAAAACTTCTACCAATGGGTTTTGGAAGCATTCTTCTTGATGATTCCTCTTGCTTTTGACTAATTAGTCCATCCCTTTGAGAAACTTTCTGCATATTTGAGACACTAGGAGGACATTTTGGTACCCACTTCATCTTGGGTCCTTGAATGTTAGTACTATAACTTTTAAGACTTTTCGGAACCCAAACTAAGTTATTTCTCATATAAAGATTTCTTCTATAATTGCACAAATGAGAAATATGTCCTAGATGACCACAAAAATTGCAAACAATTGAATTTAATGATGACTTGGTCCTTTGAAGATCATTTTTGGAAAACATAAGCCTTTTGTTGTTTTTATATTCTATGTCATTCTTGCCACAAGCTTTACTTGAATTTCCATGTGAAATAACATCAATTTCATTCTTATTAACAATCATGGATTGTAAACAATTAGAATCATTTGCTTTGGCAAAATTAGAATATAAGTCCTCAACATGATTTTCTAAATCAATACACTTTTCACAAGAAGTTGAGGTTTCACATTTCAAAGGCATTTCCTCATCAAGAAAAGCATATTCATTTTTCAAAGTCTCAATATCATTTTCAATGGAGGAAATGTTTTCTAAACAAGATAAGTTTATATTTTCTAAAATCAACAAGCCATCATATATTTCATCATATGCACATTGTAACTCATAATAAGAAGGACTATATTCTAGTTTAGCATCATTTACCTCAAAGTCCTTTATAGCCATATAGGAGGTAGTCTTAATTTGTAGCATGCTTGGCTCTTTGAGGAAATCATCATCTTTATCATTGTTGTCCATCAAGGATTCAAGAACATCTTCTTTCTTAATTTTGTTTGCATTTCCTCTTCTTCAAATTGAGCACCATCATCATCAAGAGGCATTAAGCTCATTTTCTTGCTTTGAACATGTTCTTGAGGACATTTTTCAAAGTTGTCTTCCTCTAGAGGTTTTTGCTCTTCTTGCTCTCTATATACAACTTTATGCAAGAAATTATTGTTAGCAAGATAAATAGCATCAAGAGCATCCTATATATCTTTAGCACTAGAGCAACTCTTAATTCTAGCATAAACATCATCATTCAAACTACTTCTCAATATTTGCATTGCTCTAATGTTCAAGGAAAAGCATTTCTTGTCATAAGCATTCAAATCTTGTTTTGGTTTAGGAGAAAATCCATCAAGCACAATATCCCACAAATCAAGATCAATAGATTGCATGTAACACCCCAAGTTTTGGAAAAATATTCCGAATGTCCTGTTTGTTGTTTTTCAAGCTTTTGTGTAAATGACTGTTGTGTCCCTATTTTACTGTTTCTTGTTTTCTGCCTGAAATACGAATATGTTTTACAGGTTAAAATTTTATTTGATCGTTTTACGTAATTTGCTTCGAGACGGTAAAATAAAAATTTTCTCGAGCTACTATTTTAATTTTTCTGGGAGATATACAGACAATTAATATTGTCTGTAATTCTATTTAAACGTTTTGGATGATTTGCTTCGTCGTGGGGAAAAATGAAAAAATGACCGTTACGTCCTGATTGTACTGTTTTTAATTTTTCTATATGTTACAGTGCTTAATATTACTGTCTGTGATTTTATTTGGACTTTTTGTGCGATTTGCTCCGGGACAGGAAAATAATATTTTCTCGGGCCGGGGAAATCTTGTTTTTAATTATTCAGAACTGGGGGATCTTACTTAACCCGATTCTGAATGATACTGTAAATAATCTTTTAATTTTTAGGATTTAACTGTCAAATAAAATAATTTTGTATTATTATAATATTATTTTATTAGTCAGTATAATAAAAAATGACAAGTGGACCCTAAATATTTTGTGGGACCCACGTTTAATTAAAACAGTTAACTTAGTAGCTTAATTAAGCATCATTAGTGAAGGAATTCTCTAGAACATGATGACTAAGTGTGGTGACTAGGTTAATTAGTGACTAATCATGGTGACTAGGCTAGATGACTATGCTAAAATCAACCAATAGGAAACAAGCTTGCTAACCAAGTTTTAATCTTAACCTTTGATCCATTCTAAGGCTAGGATGAAGCCAAGCCCATGGACACCTTGCATGGCATTGAAGGCTACGGCTATTGCATGTTGGAAGACAAAAAAAAATCACTTCACTTTCATGTAATTTTCTCTCTTCTCTCTCTTCCAAAAACCCTAAACACCATTGAAGCTTCCTTGAAGCTAGTTTCAGCCAAGCCTTGTTCTATACCATCCAACCACTCAAAATTTTATCCAACCAAGTTTTCTAAACCTAAACACAATTCTAAGAACATCTCTAGTTGAGAGTTCTTGCAAAATCTTTTATGTGAAGCTTGGAAACCTACTTGGAAAATTTTACCTAGAAGGTGAAATTTCTAGTTTTCCATTTCTAAACTCTTTTTCAAAGTTCCAAGCCATGATTTCTCCATGGTTTAAGCTCTCTTTTTATGGTTAGTAACTTGTAGATTTTTGTTTAAGTTTGTTAGGTTTTGAAGGAGGAAAACCGAAACCTAGAAGAGGAGTGAAAGAATATTTTTGTCTTCATTTAAGGTAAGAGGAAGACTAATCTTATCATCCATGGGTGGTGGTAAGAAGATGGAGTTTGATTGTTATGATTGTAGAATCCATAAGGATTCCTTGTTTGTGTTTGTTTAATAGCTTGTTTGTGTGGTTGTTAGTAGCTTTCCTATTTGATGTTTGTAATAATTTGTATGAAGATGCATGTCTACAAGCTTTGATTTGCATGTCTACAAGCTTTGATAATTTGTATGTGTTAGAAATGCATGATAGTATATAGGATGTGAATAACATGATAAGGATTGCATGTGTGTTCCAAAGAACACCACACCAAGGCTCACGACCATTAACCAAAAGGAGAACCAAAATGTTCTCATTATTTTTCTAAAGTGTAATTTAATTAACCTAGGAAAATTAACAAGAGATAGAATTGTTTAGATCAAGGAAAACGAATTTAGAAATCAAGTAACACAAGTGTATATTTCGGCCAACATGCCAAACCAAAGATCCATGATTTCTAAAATCAATTCCAAACCATTTTCTAAAATAATGATTTAATGAATTTAGGTACTACAATAAATTTGACATGGATTTAGAAGATGAAAAATAATTTAGAGATCAAATGCAAAGACTTTGTTAAAATTGGCCAACATGCCACATACTTTTGATCCAAATTTATTTTCTAACTATTGACTAGATAATTTAATAAAAATAAACTAGATCAAGAGTTTTTAAAGAGATTAAATGTATGGAAATAATTAGGAATGAAGTATAAAGCATAGAATGATTTTCGGCCAAAATGCCAAATTTAAATGTGTTTTGATTTATAGAATTGTTTTCAACTAAGGTTAAGTAATAAATGCCAAAAGGATTTTATTACAATGAGTTTTAAAGAAACAAATTGATTAGAATTAAGTTTAAGGATTAAAACTAATGATTTTACTGTTAGAAACAAAATACAGTAACTTTTGAAAATTTCTAACATATAGCTCATGTTATAATTTGAAGCATGTTAGTGGTTTTCAAAAGGATTAAATTATACGATTAAAAATTAAGTAAATAGAATTTTTACGGTAAAATTAGGGAACCATTAATATAAGTTTCTAAACAAAATACTGTCAATTTTTAGTAAAAACGGGCAAATAAGATAGAAAAGATGTCCAAAAGACAGTATACGCTATGGAAAATATTTTACGTAGTTTAAACATATTATTTATTATTTTTGTTTATTTAAACAATAAATTTTAAGGGATTTGGACAAGAAAATGATTTAAAAATCTTACGCGATTGAGAAAACGTATTAAAAATCTTACGCGATTTACAAAAACAGCAAAATATATTTACGCGATTTAAAAACGTTTGTAAAAACGACGAGATTGTGAAAACGCGATAAAATTTCTACGCGATTGACCGCAACTGTATTTTTATACCAATGACGGTATTCTCGTATTTTTTTTTTTGTCAAGTCGGGCTATGAGGTGAACCCGTACATGAGCTTTGGAACAATATTTGTCCGGTGGGACTTACTGTATCTTTTTATCTTTGAGGATATCCTGGTAATTTGAGGATATGCCAGTTTTTGGTGGATTGGTTGACGAGGTGAATCACATCGTGTTGTCGATGTGATAAACGTAGTGTGGTTCATTGTCTTTATGAACTGGGAGACGTTAGTGTACGGGACTCTATATATGGACAGTCGGTCGCTCCGGGCCGTGGTAACCGATAGCACACTAATGAACTCGACACGCACTATATTTAATCGAGATTTCGTAAAGTCTAATAGTACATTGCCTGTAGTGCCACAACGTGAGACCGTGAACTACACCATGCCTTGGATGATGGATTCCATGTGACGTGGGGCTATAGACGCAACGTGTGATAACGCAATAGTTTGGTTGGGCAGCAGTACGTGGTACTAATAGATTTTGTGGGTCATTCTCTCTCGATATCTATATGTGTTTAGCTCCATGGAGTAGGATCGTGTCATATTGCATATGATTATATCTTGAACATTATTTTATTTCATCTGTTTATTTTTATCTCGTTATTATTATGATAAATTGTCTATTTATTATTTTATTTTATCCGATCTGTGATATTAGTTTATCTGTGATATTATGTGTTCTTATGATATTTAAATCTCTACATTCTTTTGTTATTAAATTACTGTTATAGCTTTTCATATTGCATGAACTGTATATCTGTTGTTTGTCGTTTTCTTATTTGCCATGTTTGATGATTTTAGATTATCTTACCTCTTTATTGTACGTGTTTTCTGTATATTTATTTTACGTGGTAAAGAGTTTGAGGAAGAGGAACAGCCTCTTGAGATTTTGTATACTGAGGAGGAAGAAGAGCAGCAAGCCGAACATCAGTACGACGACCAAGAACCATCTAATCATCCATACCCATTGGATTGATTAGTTTGGGTATGGCGGTGCCAGGATTTTTGGGGTTTGTGACACTCGAGTTTCACGGTGGATCGTTAGCTTGGCATCTGAGGGGAGATAGAGACTCAGTGACATATGTGGGATGGCTGGCTGTGTCCTTACGACATAGGTTTGATGAAGAGCTAGTGATGACGACTACTGTGTTTCTGCACTTGGGGTTACCTTTATCTCTTAGGCGTCATTGGGGTGGTATGTCCACTGAGCCTAGTGAGATGACTCTCGTATCGACTACGCGGTCTCATGTCCGCCGAGTGTCGAGGCATCCTAGATATTTATCTTCTGATGAGTTTCCTGAGAGTGATCCTTCAGAGGGTTAAATATTCATGATGTGTGTTTTGGGCGCGTCTGCGTATGGTTGTAGTGACTGTTTTACTGTTTTAGTTACTGTTTCTGTTTAAATATTTGTAGATATAGTTGTAAATTATTTGTATAACTTATAACTTGAACCATATGTATATTATGAGTGTTGTTGTTTCGTTTATTTTATGTTTCCGCATTATTTTATTTAATAATATTCTGTCTAACAAGAAATATTTTTACAACGCATATTAGTACGTAACAAATGTTTTACAACTTGGGTAGATTTTATTTATCTTTCTTTATATATGTGACATCCCCACAAGGGTGTCACATTGCATATACAATTCCATTCTAGCTTTCCAATAAACAAAATGCACACCATCAAAGAATGATGGTTTATCAATTTCAAAACCTTCCATTTTGAAAAGCTTTTTAATGGTTGCCAACAAACAAGAATCTTTAACTCTAAGCGGTTAAGCTTTCACCAGAGCACGAAGCTCGGATACCACTTGTTAGCCATGGCAACCATAACCTAAGAGGGGGGTGAATTGGGTGATTATAAATTTTAATGCAACTTTGAGAAATTAAGCATTTTGAATCACTCAAGTAATAAATGCAGCGGAACATGCACAACAAAGGTACAACTATTATAGATTACTCAAATACAACTTGGGATATATGATGAATTAAGCAAATAAGCTAGATATCAAGTTTATAGAATCAAATCACCAAGATGACAAGATATGCAACAAATAAATATACTACACTAAATACTGAAATTAAAAAGTGTAGGGAAGAGAGAATCAAACTCAAGAATTTATCCTGGTTCAGCCACCAACCACTTGTGGCCTACATCCAGTCCCCAAGCTTAACTTGAGATTTTCTTCAATATCTCCTAGACTTCACGGGTGCTAGGAAAACCTTTGTACAAACAAGAGTACTCCTCACACCTTGGGATACCTCACCCTTGTGCTAGAGCCTCCAATTCTTCAAGCTGCACAGGTGCTTGATGACCTTTACAATCAAGAGTACTCACAACACCTTTGGGATTTCTCACCCTTTGTGTTTGAGTCTCACTACAAGGGATATCTCACCCTTTTCTCTCTTGAGGGATACCTCACCCTCTTACAATGATTTCAAGCTGAATAGAAAGAATAGAAACTCTCATAAGAGTACATATACAACTTGAAGAACAAAGAATGGATGATAGCAAACTCTTTCAAGAGTGGATAATACAAATTGACGAACAAATGAATAGAAGGATTTTGCAATAAAGAGCTCAAAATATGATTTTGGTGATTCAAGGATCAAATCAAGTGTTCAAGAGGTGTATAAGCTTCATACAACACTTATATATAGAGCCCAAGTGATAAAATAGCCGTTGGTAGTGTTTAGAAATGATTTTTTATGAAAACTAGCTGTTTATAGCCGTTAGAAATGTTTCTAGGCACTTGGTAATCGATTACACACTTCTGGTAATTGATTACACGGCTTCTATCAACGTTGTAATCAATTACAGGACTTGTGTAATCGATTACAGAATTTCTGGTTTTGAAAGCTGACTTTAAAAGGTCATAACTTCTTCATTTCTTATCTGATTAAAGCAAATGACCAGTCATTGGAAAGATCTTTGAGTCTATTTTCAAATGAAATAATTTCACAACAAAACTCATAGTATTTTGAAAGTTATGATTAAAAGAGTGACTAAAGGTCAGCTTTTCAAAATTCAAACTTGATTGTTTTTGAAAACTGACTTTAAATGGTCATAACTTCTTCATTTCTTATCCGTTTAAAGCAAATGACCACTCATTGGAAAGATATTTGAGTCTATTTTCATATGCAGTAATTTCACAATAAATCTCAAAGTGGTTTGAGAGTTATGATCAAAATAGTAACTAAATGTCAGTTTTGCAAAATACAAACTTAGCTATTTTTCAAATGTGTGAACTGCCACCAAGATTAACTTTCTAAAAATAGTTTGTTGGGAATTTAAATATGTAAGAACCATTTTTAAAGACTTGAAAACATATTTGAGCTCTTTTCTTGTAAAACCTCTATCTTTACATAGGAGAAAACCTAAAAGGAAAATATACCAATTTTAGTCCTTAGGCTTCTTGATGTGATCCAAGCTTCCACAAATTTATTCTCTTCAAATCTTGTAAATTGGTTGGAATATCTTTATCATTCTCATTCTTCTTGAGTTGAGTATGACTGTGATTTTTTGCTTTCTTGTTGCAATGCTCATTCTTGATACTTGGACTATCCTACAAAGTATTACTCACTTAACACAAGCATAGTTAGTCCAAATTCATAACTCAATATATTCATATGCATGATACAATATATCTCATTAAGCACATCTATGTAACATGATTAATATTCTTTTTGTAATGCATTTGTCATCTATAAAGCACATCTATCAAGCATAAGTATCATTCTTTTTGTCTTGTATTTGTCATCATTGTAACACCCCTTGATGTAGCAACCGAAGCATAATCGTCATTACACCACAGTTACTAAATCCGAGTGTGTCACAGTTATGAGAACGGTAACTAAATTCTCAAGAGTCTATATTTTTTTTTTTTGACAATATGCATAGGTAGAAAATATGAGCCTCGAATGAAATATAAATGTATTCAAGCCATGATACAACCACTGAAATAAAATCATATCTCTTATACATATGTATATATAGTCAATTTACACAAATCACGATGACATAGAATATAACAATTACAGAGTTCAATAAAATACAATGGAATAAAACACTAAAAGGGGAAAAGTAGTGACCCAGGATAGGTACTACTAGCGAGACAAAGCCGCAACCCCATATACACATACGACGCTCGGAGTCCCAGTCAACAAGTCAGGCATCAATGCCTCCACGCACGCAACTGCACTCGTACGTAGCCGAAGAAACCTTGTCCAAACGCCCAATCCAGTCAACTAAAGTGTGGTCCCTCTTTATCTTCCTCACGATCTTTTATCAATATAAGTATAAAACAGACACACAAAGATATAGGAAACACAGAAAGAGGTAAGACATCCTACATCATTACCAATTATAGCATGCTAGAAACATTACGGCGCCACGCGCCCAAATAGCAAATCAGAAACAAGATATTCAAATACTAACAAGTAAGTCCAACAAGTAAGCAATTAAACAAATCCCAGCAGTAATCATCACAAGAATGAATGACGTATAAGTCATAATATGGAAAACAGATAATAACAACAATGTATATACATATCATGTCTCATATGAATGTTCTCTCAAACCCCTACTCCATGGAGCTAAACTCAATCAATCGGAGAGAAAGATCGGAGACATGTCTCAGTAACTCCTACGCCGAGGCCGGTGCTATCAATAAATTTTCTCATGCGCAAATCATGGCATTGTACGTACATTCTACACTAGATCACGATATAGGACATGTGTCAAGTCCGGATCGTCGGTGTGTTTGCATCGGTTTGCCCCACGGCACGCAGGAGCTCTAAACCGTCCATGTGGAGGACCCGCACCCCGACGCCCCGAGGTCATAACACGACCCACACTTGTCTATTCGCACCCGCACTAAGGTGTGTTCAATCTCCTAGGCAACTAGGCCTTACAACAGTCCACAAGGACAATCACAATGCATAAGACACTATGCATGCACATGTATGATTCATAATTTCATACAATTCCATAATATGCCACAATAGGCCAATATAAGCATCAATATATAAATGGTCACTCACATGGACCCATAATCACATAATATCAATGTCAAATCAATTAATACGTCATTAGGTTCATTATGAATCCTAACTTAGAATTTATTCCTCATTCCAAGGTTCATGTTCAAAAATCAACTTAACATACTAAGGCAATTCGATCTCCAATAACTTACATTTTATTTAAGCTCTCAAGTCTCACATTCTCATGTTCTTTACCCACTTATAATCACCTTAAGTCTTATGATGAATTCATTCTTAGTCCTTTAAGACTTATGAAGTCTTAATCCTAATAATCCTTCTAATTTAATAATTGTCCATTTCATTACCTAGTTCTCTAAGTATCTAATTACTTATACTTCCAATTTACCAAAATTACATTTTCCCAAAAATGTACTAGAGGCCGTGGCCTCCTAATGAATTCAATTCCAATTCCTTTCAAGCCATAATCTTGTACACCACTCCCTTAATTATTTAAAGTGTTCACTTGTTCAATTAACTCACCAAAAACCCTAGGTTCTTGGCTCCAAAACCGTAGCCACCATAGAAGTTTCAACTTCCAATTGTTCTTCCATTAAATCCCATCTTGTCACTTAATTAATCCTAGTCTTATACTTATTGCATATTAACCATAAATTACCCCATTTTTCCACCCAAAACCGTGGCATCACTTGAGTTTCAATTTCAAATTCTTCTTCCATTACATTCCATATTTATACATTGATTACTTCAAATCAAATGCTTGTTACAATTTATCACAATTTCCCTTAATTGCTAGCCTCAAAACCGTGGCCACCAAGAGGGCTTCCCCAACGTTTTTCTTCCATTTTCAATCACTAGATCCCATCTAACATAGCATTATATACAACAATTCAATCCAATAGCATAAATAAATAAAAATCAACACATAGCATAATTAATCATTAAATTCAAGAACAACCCTCATTAGGGTTCTTCCACAAATCAAACAATCAAGGTTCCTAGATGCTAAAAATGGTTGAAGAGGAGTGTCTTCCTCTTACCTAAGTGAAGAAATCAAAGAACTCCAAGAAAGCTCCTTGGATTTTCGGATTTGGCCACCAAAATCCCTAAAAATGGTGACTTGGTTAGAATCAATATCAAGGCTTAGAAAATCAACTATGGATGGCCATAAAAGAAACCATAATCACGAAATCAAGAGGAGAGGAAGAGTGGTCATGAAACTTACCCAAAATACCCAAAGATGGAGCTTGGAGAAAATGGTGAAGATGATGGAATCTCAAGAAACTCCAAGAAGAAAAAGTGTTTAGAATGTTGAGAGGATTCAAGAAATGTAGCTAGATGAAATTTTTGTGAAGGTTAGGGTGGTGAAGGGTGGCTGGCCGTGGAGCTTGGTAGAGAGATGGAGGAGAGAAAGTTTGAAGAAGGAAGGAGAAGAAGTGATGAGAGAGAAGTGTTTTTTTGGAAATTAATGTATTTTTGATGTAAATGAATTAATGAAAGGAAATGAATTTTCCTTGCTTGGAGGCTGCATTCCAGCCGTGTGGGGAGGGAGAGAAGAGAGAGGGAATGGCTTCCAAGAGAAGCCAAAACACATGGGTCAAAGGTGAGGTCAAAGCTTCTTAAGGAAGCTTTGATTATTTAATCAATAAATTTGAATTAAAGTAGATAGATTTGACATAAAGTAGATCACATTAAGATAATGTGATAGGATTTTTATTACACACTATTATCCAATAGATAATAGTTACAATTACATGACAGTCGATTTAATTAATCTGACAGATGAATTTTTCGCTGTATTGATTTAATCGTATCTGTTAAAATTTCTCGAAAATTACGAAACCTCGTAAATTGTATCAAGCCTCGGGTTTAGTAAGATCACCCGTCGACATGTCCATAGTCCAAGGTTCTCAGAGAAAACATCGCGTTTCTCTGGTTCTGCTCAGTGCACACGTAAAACGAGGAATATATTAAAATATTCGACAGTTCCGGAAAATTCTCAGAAAATTCTCAAAAATTGAAAATATTATAAAACGACTATCCGTCATATAATTTCCCAATTTTTGAAGCACTACAGTCGTTTTCACGACTCTGCTCAATGTTCGCGTAAAACGAGAAATATATTAAAATATTCATCGTTCCCGGATAATTTCGAAAAAATTCACATAAATCACAAATATTGGAAAATGACTATTCATGGTGAAATAATCAATTTCTGGGGTGTTACATTGGTCTCAAAGAATTCTCAAATTTCACATGCACGCAAAACGAGGAATATATTAAAATATTCGTCGTTTCCGAAAAATTCCAGAAAAATTCCTAAAAATCAAGAATATTATAAAATGATGATTTATGATCAAATATGTATTTTTCGGGATGTTACAACACTCTCCTACTAAAAGGAATTTCGTCCTCGAAATTTACGTACCTTCAAATAATTCTGGATGTTGCTCCTTCATCTTATCTTCCAATTCCCAAGTCGCATCACCAGTTGCTTCATTCCAAATCACCTTTACCAATGCGATCTCTATATCTTTGTGTTGCTTTATTCTTCTATTCTCAATCTTCATGAGAAGTTTCTCATAAATCAGACTCTCTCTGAATTGCACCGGGTTTAGTTTGATGACGTGGCTGGATCGGTGACATACTTTCGCAATCGTGATATATGGAAGATATCATGGAGATTTAGAAAGAAAGGATAACAGAATCCGCTGACAAGCTATTGAACCAAACCCGAACCGAAATTTGATATAGTCCAAAGAATTTTGGAATGGGTTTATTAGTAACCCAGACAGGACGACACTGAAACTAAACGTTATACTCCTTTAAAAACTTTAATCACCTTTCCTGTCTCATGTTCACCACTTTTTATCGAATGGATACTTCAGGTCCTTGTGATTGCTAAAGGCGTTGATCGTAGCAAGCGTCTCCATATTCTCGAGAGAAATTTTAACTACACACTAGCACCAAACCGTGAGTTAGGCAATTCCCAATGTGTCCTCAACTACCTTGAGGTGTAGGTCACAACCTTCCTAACCTTACATGAACACATGTCCTAGATTTTAATGTAAAGCATAAAATTCTCCAAACAGTTCCCTGGGATTAGGTAGAACCAGATCTGACAAGCATTCGAATGTCTCCTCGACCTTTAAAACCTTTCTTCACACGCGTTAGTCCATAGAAGTTTTTATTCTCTTCTTGCAAACTGAGCAAAATATCCGGCTATCTTGGAGGATCCATTGATACTCCTTCAATCTTTGTGTCTTCTTCGATAAGACTAACTAATTCCGCCAGCTATGTGTCCCTTTTACGGTCTCCGATCTTTCCTTTTGAAGAACTGCTTCAATCTCTTGGAAATCCACAACAATCCCTCCGTTTGGAATTTCATGATCCAAAACTGAACCTTCTCAATTAAGAATCCGTACTCTGATACTTTGGCATTTGCTCTCTCCCCTTTAAAGTCAGGAAAACTATGCCGAGATGTCCAACGTGTATCTCCATATTTTCGAGAATAGATCAGAATGTCATCATTAATGACAATGACAATTCTGTTCTAGGTAAGGACAAAAGATACAATTCATGTCACTCATGAATACGACAAGAGGATTTGTTATTCCGAACGGCATCACGAGACACCCATAATGCCCATAGCGCATTCGAAATCATTTCGGGGACATTCTCAATTTCCCGCGAATTTAATGATGACCAGGACGTACATCTTTCTCCGAGGATACTCGCCCTTGATCATAATCTCGTTCGTTTGACGATGGTGCTCATCTCACTGAGATGTTTCATTCTTCTCCTTAACGACAAAGACTTGTAGTTCATCACAAGAAACTTACTGACCATATTGGTGACAGTCATATTCCCTTTTCTTTGGTCCTCTACAAAAGGTAACATACATGTACCCTTGGATTTCTTTTCCCTCACAACGCTTCAACTTTGTTGGCTGTTACAAACTCAAAAGCCTTAGTTTCGAAAATCACTAAGGTGTTGGTCGAAACGCTCTAGCAGTGATAATCGAGAAACGACCAATCAATTTCTAGAATCATGGGCTCAAATATATATGATTTTAGGTAAGCAAGATAGATCAACAAAAGATTCAGTCTTTAGTAGAAATAGAATAGATTACATAAACTTAGGTGTCAACAATAAGTCTTAGTAACAGAAATGGAAATAATTTAAGTTGAAGATAGGAAAGATACAGATGAATCCTAATGATCCATAAAGTTACAAATTGTAAAAGGAAGGGTTACCCCTGAATTATACAAAGACGATTACAGGATCGTCATTTGAGGCATAACTTCCACGGTTTAGATCTCCGAATTTTGAAGTCTCAAACTCCTCCCGTGGTATAAGTTCGCTTCGCTTGTGGTTCTACAAATTTTACAAAGATTGATCGAAGAATTTGCCTTTGCTTGGTCGCAGCTTGCGAGAACGTGTCCAGCTTTCCACATTTAAAACAGATTATCCCTTTGATCTTACACTCCCTCGTGAAGTGTTCCTTTCTGCATTTCATACATCTTGGCGAAGATGTCGGGATCTGACTAGATACACCGCCACTAGTACTTTGTCCAGGAATTGGTTGTTGTTGTTGTTTCCACGATACCCGTGCGCATGGTTTCCGCTTAAACCGGTTAACTTTTCTATTATTCCTCCTTTGAATCTAGGTAGTCCACGTTTGCCCCGAAGTCGACTTTCCTCCAACAGATTCTCAACCTCAACTTCCACTCTCGTTGTTGCGTGATCCTCGATCCCGGTAAGTTGTCATCTCGCCTACCGTTTGCCTTTCTTCTCGTCGTGGCCATACTTCTATTGTCTTGTCCCGCGCTCACATGTATACGTCCGTCACGAGCCACCGCCCTTGCATGTCTACTGCGAGCCATTGAATCTCTCTGAAGACGGACATAATTACAACAAACAAAAAAATTACTTCAAACAATGTTATCTCCCTATGAAAATCAAACACAGAGAGTCACACAATTCAAGCAAGACAAGCTCAATTCCATACATCCTAACTATCTCCAGCTCGAACTTCTTCGTTCTGCTTCCACAGCGCAATCCCTCGTAAGTCGTCAACTCCCAAACTGCTTCTCGAATCTAGTTTACACCAACTATTTCTTTCTCCAGAAGATCGGTTTTCCAAAACCTTTTGATCTCCTCACAAAAGAATTCCTATTTCCCTAACATAATACGCCTAGGTGAAGTCATAGTTTCCTGTACATACAGAACATTACACATTGAGTAGGCCAGTCCTCAATATCATGCAACTGTATAACAGTAGCTATCAACATTCAACCTACAGCAAGCCATGCATTCCTTTCCCATCATCTCAATCAAGAGACAAGGAAGTGCACAACAGACCAAATTCTAATATGCCTAAACATAGCAAGTCCATACCCCGGCTCAACAGGATGAACTGCTCTGATACCACCTAATGTAACACCCCTTGATGTAGCAACCAAAGCATAATCGTCATTACACCACAGTTACTAAATCCGAGTGTGTCACAGTCATGAGAACGGTAACTAAATTCTCAAGAGTCTATATTTTTTTTTTTTGACAATATGCATAGGTAGAAAATATGAGCCTCGAATGAAATATAAATGTATTCAAGCCATGATACAACCACTGAAATAAAATCATATCTCTTATACATATGTATATATAGTCAATTTACACAAATCACTGATGACATAGAATATAACAATTACAGAGTTCAATAAAATACAAATGAATAAAACACTAAAAGGGGAAAAGTAGTGACCCAGGGATAGTACTACTAGCGGACAAAGCCGCAACCCCATATACACATACGACGCCGAGTCCCAACAAGTCGCATCAATGCCTCCACGCAATGCACTCGTACGTAGCCGAAGAAACCTTGTCCAAACGCCCAATCCAATCAACTAAAGTGTGGTCCCTCTTTATCTTCCTCACGATCTTTTATCAATATAAGTATAAAACAGACACACAAAGATATAGGAAACACGAAAGAGGTAAGACATCCTACATCATTACCAATTATAGCATGCTAGAAACATTACGGCGCCACGCGCCCAAATAGCAAATCGAAACAAGATATTCAAATACTAACAGTAAGTCCAACAGTAAGCAATTAAACAGTCCAGGCAGGTAATCATCACAGTAATGGACAGATAAGTCATAATATGGAAAACAGATAATAACAACAATGTATATACATATCATGTCTCATGTGAATGTTCTCTCAAACCCCTACTCCATGGAGCTAAACTCAATCAATCGGAGAGAAAGATCAGGAGACATGTCTGTAACTCGGCTGCCGAGGCCAGTGCTATCAATAAATTTTCTCATGCGCAAATCATGGCATTGTACGATTGACATTCTACACTAGATCACGATATAGGACAAAGGTGTCAAGTCCGGATCGTCGGTGTGTTTGCATCGGTTTGCCCCACGGCACACAGGAGCTCTAAACTGTCCATGTGGAGGACCCGCACCCCGACGCCCCCGAGGTCATAACACGACCCACACTTGTCTATTCGCACCCGCACTAAGGTGTGTTCAATCTCCTAGGCAACTAGGCCTTACAACAGTCCACAAGGACAATCACAATGCATAAGACACTGTGCATGCACATGTATGATTCATAATTTCATACAATTCCATAATATGCCACAATAGGCCAATATAAGCATCAATATATAAATGGTCACTCACATGGACCCATAATCACATAATATCAATGTCAAATCAATTAATACGTCATTAGGTTCATTATGAATCCTAACTTAGAATTTATTCCTCATTCCAAGGTTCATGTTCAAAAATCAACTTAACATACTAAGGCAATTCGATCTCCAATAACTTACATTTTATTTAAGCCCTCAAGTCTCACATTCTCATGTTCTTTACCCACTTATAATCACCTTAAGTCTTATGATGAATTCATTCTTAGTCCTTTAAGACTTATGAAGTCTTAATCCTAATAATCCTTCTAATTTAATAATTGTCCATTTCATTACCTAGTTCTCTAAGTATCTAATTACTTATACTTCCAATTTACCAAAATTACATTTTCCCAAAATGTACTAGAGGCCGTGGCCTCCTAATGAATTCAATTCCAATTCCTTTCAAGCCATAATCTTGTACACCACTCCCTTAATTATTTAAAGTGTTCACTTGTTCAATTAACTCACCAAAAACCCTAGGTTCTTGGCTCCAAAACCGTAGCCACCATAGAAGTTTCAACTTCCAATTGTTCTTCCATTAAATCCCATCTTGTCACTTAATTAATCCTAGTCTTATACTTATTGCATATTAACCATAAATTACCCCATTTTTCCACCCAAAACCATGGCATCACTTGAGTTTCAATTTCAAATTCTTCTTCCATTACATTCCATATTTATACATTGATTACTTCAAATCAAATGCTTGTTACAATTTATCACAATTTCCCTTAATTGCTAGCCTCAAAACCGTGGCCACCAAGAGGGCTTCCCCAACGTTTTTCTTCCATTTTCAATCACAAGATCCCATCTAACATAGCATTATATACAACAATTCAATCCAATAGCATAAATAAATAAAAATCAACACATAGCATAATTAATCATTAAATTCAAGAACAACCCTCATTAGGGTTCTTCCACAAATCAAACAATCAAGGTTCCTAGATGCTAAAAATGGTTGAAGAGGAGTGTCTTCCTCTTACCTAAGTGAAGAAATCAAAGAACTCCAAGAAAGCTCCTTGGATTTTCTGATTTGGCCACCAAAATCCCTAAAAATGGTGACTTGGTTAGAATCAATATCAAGGCTTGGAAAATCAACTATGGATGGCCATAAAAGAAACCATAATCACGAAATCAAGAGGAGAGGGAGAGTGGTCATGAAACTTACCCAAAATGCCCAAAGATGGAGCTTGGAGAAAATGGTGAAGATGATGGAATCTCAAGAAACTCCAAGAAGAAAAAGTGTTTAGAATGTTGAGAGGATTCAAGAAATGTAGCTAGATGAAATTTTTGTGAAGGTTAGGGTGGTGAAGGGTGGCTGGCCGTGGAGCTTGGTAGAGAGATGGAGGAGAGAAAGTTTGAAGAAGGAAGGAGAAGAAGTGATGAGAGAGAAGTGTTTTTTGGAAATTAATGTATTTTTGATGTAAATGAATTAATGAAAGGAAATGAATTTTCCTTGCTTGGAGGCTGCATTCCAGCCGTGTGGGGAGGGAGAGAAGAGAGAGGGAATGGCTTCCAAGAGAAGCCAAAACACATGGGTCAGGTGAGGTCAAAGCTTCTTAAGGAAGCTTTGATTATTTAATCAATAAATTTGAATTAAAGTAGATAGATTTGACATAAAGTAGATCACATTAAGATAATGTGATGGGATTTTTATTACACACTATTATCCAATAGATAATAGTTACGGTTCTGATGTAAGTCAAGTATTTAATTAATCCATGGATGAATTTTTCGCTGTATTGATTTAATCGTATCTGTTAAAATTTCTCGAAAATTACGAAACCTCGTAAACTGTGTCAAGCCTCGGGTTTAGTAAGATCCCCCGTCGACATGTCCATAGTCCAAGGTTCTCAGAGAAAACATCGCGTTTCTCTGGTTCTCGATCTGCACGTAAACGAGGAATATATTAAAATATTCGACAGTTCCGGAAAATTCCCAGAAAATTCTCAAAAATTGAAAATATTATAAAACGACTATCCGTCATATAATTTCCCAATTTTTGAAGCACTACAGTCGTTTTCACGACTCATTTCAATGTTCAACATTGAGTAAAACGAAAAATATATTAAAATATTCATCGTTCCTGGATAATTCCAAAAAAATTCACATAAATCACAAATATTGGAAAATGACTATTCATGGTGAAATAATCAATTTCTGGGGTGTTACACTGGTCTCAGCAATTCTCACCACATTTTGCACGTAAAACGAGGAATATATTAAAATATTCGTCGTTTCCGAAAAATTCCAGAAAAATTCCTAAAAATCAAGAATATTATAAAATGACGATTTATGATCAAATATGTATTTTTCGGGATGTTACAATCATCAAAACTTAACATATTAAACCATTAGGGCAAACTTATTTCCACATTTAGTAAGTTTTAAGTCATAAATATGTAGTAAGTTTAGTTTTGTAACTTTAGTTAGTTTTTAAGCTTTTCTTTAGTTTAAAGTCTTAAATATGTTAGTAACTTTGATTTTTACATTCTTGAAGTTAGTATGTTTGATTTAGTATCTTTAGTTAGTTTTAAGTCATATATATGTAGTATGTTTAATTGTAGTAAGCTTAGTTAGTTTGTATGTGTATGGTTAGTTTTAGGTTATATATAGGTTAGTATATATGATTTTGAGTTTTTATATATTTTAATTGTCCATTTTATGTTTTAGCCTTTTGGACAAGTTTTAGAGGTGTTGAGGACCTCTTTGGGTAGAATTTTGCAGCAAAACTGAATTTGCTGCAAAATTTTGTAGGTTGGCTTCTCACGCCGCGGCATGAAGTTGTTGCATGCCGCGATGTGACAGTTATTTAGTCGCATTTGAGCCAAATTCCATAGACCCCAGCGCCACGACGTGGAAAGTGTAACGCTGCGGCGTTCATCAACTGAACTGGTTAATTTTTTTTTAAAAAAAAGAGCTATTTGTTTTGGGTGCTACTGAAGGCAACCATTCTGATCAAATGTCGTGGCACAGATGCTGTGTGCTGCGGTATGTTGTGTTGTAATGCATATATTGTACATTGTTAGTTAGTTTAAGTTTTTAAATATTTAAAGTATACTCAGCTCTCACATGTCAGATGCTTATAGTCTCAAGTACCCTAGACACCATGGAAAGTGAGGACTTTGTCTCACTTAAGTTTAGGGGAGTGTCATTACATGCTTTGGTTGCTATGATGTATTATGTGTGCATGTCATGATATTTTCTTGATGTAGTTGCGATAGCCATTATGTTTTAATGAGTTCCTATTTGATTTGGTTATTACTGATGGGTTTGCAAAGACGTTTCAATTTTGACTCTTATGTAAATGATGTGTGCATGTCATATTGAAAAGTTTAATCTAATTGAATGTATGCTTTATTGTAAAAGAATGCTGGAGTTATTTTGGTTCTTCATGACATGAAAGGTTGCTATTTGTCCCTTTATGAGTGAAACCTTATGTGATCTTGAAACATGTAAAATAATTCAGTCGTTTTTGATACATGATCTACATTCCACTTAGATGCAAGTGTAACTTTGAGTATGATAAGAGTGCATGTTTAGAGAAAGTTTATGGATGTACATGTAGAGTTTCGATGATCCTAGAAGTTATTTTTAAACTCTCTTGAGGCGAAATCCTAGATTGTGCATGACTGAGGAAATGATTAGGGCATTCTTTGGACCGATTGAGCTTTTTAAGCCTACCCTGAATGATGATATCTCTAGGTCCCATTTTGAAGCCTCATAATTGTTTGACCTTATATGTTTTTCATTCACCCATCGTATTCCTTACCATGTTAACCATTCTAATGCATGTGAAAGCATTGCATTTTCTTCCTACCTTAATGTCTGTTGAGTACATGATGTGTTATTTCTTGAAGTGAGTCCAATGAGTAGAGATATGTATGTTTTAGAAAAATGAGCCTGAAGGAACCAAATGCAATCAACAAAGAAAAAGAAATTACTTTGTAAAAGTAAAAAGAAAAAGAGAAAATGAAAAGAGAGAAAAGCAAAGCAAACAATGAAAGAAGAAAAGCTAAAAATGAAAAGCATTGCATGGTTCTGGCAAGTTGTGATCCTTCACTGTTGAATACCCTTCTAATCTCAGTTAGTGGCTCAAGTCTTGAAATCACATATTTATGTTTCTCAATGTTTGTATGTATCATTTCCCTTCTTTTCTTACACCCATACCATGACCTAACATTACAAGCTGTAAAGACCCTCTTGATCCTCAGTTGTGTGTGGTTTACATTAGTGGAGAGAGAGTTTAGGATCAATTTGTGGATCATATGATTCAGATGCATGTATGCTTATAAACTTATCCGATGTGTATGAATTGAATAGGAGAAGTTTATCTTGCATGTTCATGGATAATGTGAATTGCATGGAAGGAAGCTAGATTGTTAGCATGTGATGGATTATGTATGTGTGAAGCTGGTTTTAGGGCATTTGCACTTTTTATGGATTGAAGTAATCATTACATACTAGTAGTTGGGGTTAATTGAAGAAAAGAAAAACTGAATGTAACGCCCCTTTTTGGGAGGGAACGTCACATTGTCAAATAAAAGAAAATGCGGAAAAGTAAAGTTTTAACATTTCAAGACCCAGTTCATTCGTTTAAGTTTAACTTGTTCAATTCTTAAATACGCGAGCAGAATAGCAGAAATATACAATTTTTTTTTATAATCATTTTAACCATGCGGAATATAAATGACAGTGAAGGATAAAATAGTAGACAACATTCTCATCTGGATAACATGCATATATATATATATATATATATATATATATATATATATATATATAATGTAATTTGATATCATTTATACTTAGATACAAGCCTGAATTACCCAAAAACAAAACTATACCGCCTTGGATTATACAAATATGCCCCAGGTGATACCAAAATATACAAAGCCCACACAAAAATACATCGTGCCCCAAAATAAAATACCGGTAGCCATCGGTAGCTACCAAGAAACCTTCGCCTCTCGGATGAGGAGGGATCGTATCCGGTCCTCGGCGGATCCTCCTCTTCGAGGAAACCTCCATGGGAACCACGGAACCACGGGCAGGAGCCCGAGCAGTAGAATCGAAAGAGTCCTCCCAAGGGGTGTAGTAACGGTCACCCCACATCTCTCTGATGGGCAAGTAGAACTCCAGTCGCAGGCTGATGTGGCAAGTGAGGACAGGTGCCTCATGACGTCTCCAGGCTAGGGCGATCGACACATCTCCCAAGTAGACACAGCGGTCGGAACTAAAGTTGATATGCCAACACTCCGGCCCTCCGAGGAAGGTCAAACACACATCACCAAGAAATCCGCGCATAGGTGTCGCCATCGTCTCAGTAGAAGCTAGTCTCGTTCGGGCCAGAAGCCAGGAAACTCGGGATCTTCCGCCTCCTTACCGTCGTCTTCGATCAATACAGTATACACACATATAGCAAGTAACAGAGATACAAGGAAAAGGTAAGACATCCTACCATCATTACCAATTATAGCAGCTAGAAATGCGATCGCGCACGCGCCCAAATAGTAATTCAGAATATCATATTCAACTAATAAGCAGTAATTCCAACAGTAGGCAAATAAACAATTCCAGACGGATAGTCATCACAGTAATAACCAAATCAGTCATAGATATGGAAAAATAAATATTAACAATGACAATGTACATCATGACTCACATACATGCTTTCCCAAATTCCTACTCCATGGAGCTAGGCTCAAACAGTCGAAGAGAAAGATCAGGAGACATGTCTGTAACTCGGCTGCCGAGGCCAGTGCTATCAATAAATATTCTCGTGCACAATCATGGCATTGTACAGACATTCTACACTAGATCACGATATAGGACGCCCGTCAAGTCCGGATCGTCGCTTCATGCGTTTGCATCGGTTTGCCCCACAGGCAAAGGAGCTACCAACTACCCATTGTGGAGGACCCGCACCCCGACGCCCCCAAGGTCATAACAAGACCCACACTTGTCTACTCGCACCCGCACTAAGGTGTGTTCAATCTCCTAGGCAACTTGGCCTTACAACAGTCCACAAGGACATTCACAATGCATATGACACTATGCGTGGACATATATGATTCACAATTTCATACTATTACATAACATGCCAAATTAGGCCAATATAAGCATCAACATATATTCCTTATCACACACATATCACAATTTCCATATCATGGATCCAAGAATTCCGTTTTCAAAATCATTTCTTCTCTATCGGTATGAATACATATTCTTATCATGTTTAAGTGAGGTAAAATCCTTGAATCCAGGGTTTTTAGGTTATGTTTGAGTTACAAAGGACAAAGAACCATAGTTTCAATAATTTCCAGCTCAAAAATCTCATTTTTGGGTCTTGGTAATTGATTACATCGATCTGGTAATCGATTACATCGATCTGGTAATCGATTACCAGTAAAACAGAATCCTTGTAATCGATTACAATCTCATTGTAATCGATTACATGATTTCTAGAACTACTATTCGTAACTTCAAGGACCTGGTAATCGATTACACAGCCGTGGTAATCGATTACCAATCCGACAGAACCTCCGTAATCGATTACCCACAAGTTGTAATCGATTAAGTGATTCCCAGAAGCATCATTTCGTGACATCAGGGGCTTGGTAATCGATTACATGATTCTTGTAATCGATTACAAGCTAATCGAGATCTTCAATCGATTACACACAGATGTAATCGACACGATTTCCGTAATCATCACGATTTCGTACCCTTAAGAGCTGGGTAATCGATTACAAGCTTCACCAATCGATTACCACGCCAGTAATCTTACGTAAAAATAGAGTTCTCCAGGTCCTTTAACTCAAACCAAACCAATCATTATCATATTTAATCAACAAGTTACTCAAATATACCTTCAAATCATGCAAGAGGCATCAATCAATCATACAAACTTAACAAAATGCACTATCATGAAGAACAACATAAAAATAAGAGAACTTTATATATGGATTCAGAAATCAATAACAACACACATACAAGGTTCCTAGATGCTAAGAGAGGTTGAGGAGGAGTGTCTTCCTCTTACCTAAGTGAAGAAAAACAAAAGAAGAACACCAAGAACCTCCTTTGAATTTTCAGATTTGAGCTCCAAGAATCCTAAAAATGGTGACTTTGTTAGAATAGCATAATGGCTTGCAAAAATGAAGTATGGATGGCCAACATGAAGACCATGACCACGAAAATGAAGGAGAAAGAAGAGAAGTCTTGAGTCTTACCCAAAAAGCTCAAAGCTTGGAGCTTGGAGAAAATGGTGAAAATGGTGGAATCTCAAGATGCTCCAAACAATAAGGATGTCTAGGAAAGGAAGAGGGTTAAGAGAGTCTGGTTGGAAGAAAATTTGGTGATGAATGAGGGGGGAGAGGGCTGCTAGTGCCGTGGGATTTCTGGAGAGAGGGAGGAGAAAATATCATGAGGAAGAAGAAGAGTGAAGCAGAAGAAAGACGAAGTAAAGGAATGCTTAGGAAATAAAATCAATCCTCCCCCCAAAATGTTGTCCAGCCATGCATGAAGGAGAGAGAGAAGGGAAATGGGCTACTTTTGCATGGGAAAGGAGGAAGAGGAAATTTCCAAGAAGCTTCCTCCAAGCTTCCATGAGAAGCTTCGCACGTTTCTCAATAAAGTGGAAGTAGAGTTGTTTCCTAATCGGGCACACTAACACAGATGAATATTTACACTGTCAGTATTATTTTTCCTCCAGTGTAGAAGAGTTACTGATGATGAAAATAATATTTCATTATTCATCAGATGATTTTACAATACCGCGATTTCATTCATCGGGTAAAACCTCGTAAAATGTAAACTTCGTAAATTGTGTCCGACCTCGGGTTTAGTAAGATCCCCCATCGACAAGTCCACAATTTAGAGTTTATCAGCCACAGGGAAGACATCGCATCTTCCCGGGTCTGCACAGCGCACACGTAAAACGAGAAATATATTAAAATATTTGTCGTTTTCGAAAAATTTCAAAAGAATTCACATAAATCACAAATATTAGAAAATGACTATTGGTGGTGAAATAATTAACTTCCGGAGCGCTACACTGACCTCAGCAATTCTCAGCTCAGTGTGCACGTAAAACGAGAAATATACTAAAATATTCGTCGTTTCCGAAAAATTCTAGAAAAATTCCTAAAAATCAAGAACATTATAAAATGATCATTTATACTTGAACAGATATTTTTCGGGATGTTACACTGAAACTTGCTAATTGCTGAATGCATGTTGAGTTAAAATTGTAAGTGAGTTTACTAGGTCATGCTTTGTTTTGCTCGAGGACAAGCAAAAGGTTAAGTTTGGGGGTGTGATAACTCTACAATGTGTAGTTATTTATGCCCTATATCTGTATTTCTCTGATTGCTAAAGTCCTTGTATTCATGCATATTTGGAAGGTTTTGCATTTATATTTGTTATATCCAATTCTGATACCTTTCCTATATGATATTGAACAAACTTTGCGTATTATGTTATTGATTAAGTGAATTTGTATATGTTACTGATTTGATGTTTTCTCTATCATAGGAAGGGCTCCAAACAAGATGATATATGGAGCAGTTAAGCTAGAATGGGAAGACGAAGCCAAATTTGCATCTCAACATGTAACGCCATGGCGCTGAAGATCATACACTGTGGCACCCTCCTCCTCTGCATCAAAGTAAGAGGGCACGAGAATTGAACGCCGCGACGCAACGAAGTCAATGCCGCGGCATCCTTGACCTAATTTAGTAAGCGCCGCGGCGTGTGAATGTTAATGCCACGACGTGCCTTTGTTTTTCAGAGTCTATAAATAGATTTGTAGCATATTTTATAGAGAGCTCTGTTTTAGTTTCTAGGTTTTAGAGAGGCTGTGACCTGAACTTCATTTCTGGGATGATTGGAGGCCTAGGGAGGCTAGGTTGGATGTTATCTTCCTCATGGAAGGAGATTCAAGCTTCAAGGATACTATCCATGGGTTCCTTCCTCTGCTCCCTTTATTTCTCTTCTTTTCCCTATCTCTTGAGCATGGTTTTTGTTGTAAATTCGTGTTCAATGGATTAGCAGCTATATTTAGAAAATCTTTGCATCTTTCTATGAGTATTGATGTTTATGTTATCTTTTGAGTATATATTGATGTTTAGCTTTGTTCTTCCATGCCTATGCTTAATGCTTGCTTCTGTTTGATCAACAATTGCATGATCTTAATTGATGCAAATGAACTAGACATAGGGATTTGTGGAGATGGACATGGTGTGGTTAATGCATGTTCAACGAGTTCAATTGACTTGGATGAGTTAATTCACTAACTGGATAGAAATATACCTTTTTGCCATGTATTAGCATGTGTTTGAGAATAGATCGTTCATTAGTAGAGTTTATACTAGTCCTCATGAAAACATAAGAAACATAGTGGACTAGGTAAATGACACCAGGGTTGATCGACCTAGACATAAGCTTTTGACTAAATCAGATTCTTAAGCTAAACTAAGTAATCATTGATGCTGCTTATAAGGATTGCATGTCATTAGTATGAAATAGGAAGTGAAGAAGGATTCCCTAGATCTCTAAACCATTATCTTTATTGCTTTTGTAGTTTAGATTTAGATTATTTGTATTTTTTTATTTTATATGTTCTTGAATAGAATTTAGCTAAGCTATTGATTGTTACTTAGTAATGGAAACCATATATCCTCGTGGGAACAAACTTTTACTCTATATCTGTATTACTTAAACGACCCGTGCACTTGTGGTATACGAATGGTCTAATAGTGAGTTAAAACCAACTTCTATAACTCTTCTACTTGCCGATAGATCAATTAAAATTCCAAGAGGAATAGTGGAAGATGTGTTGGTTCAAGTTGATAAATTCATATATCCTGTGGATTTTATTGTCTTGGAAACTGAACCTATGGTTGCTAGTTGCAAGTCAATTTCTATTATTTTAGGCCATCCATTTTTAGCAACATCTAATGCTTTGATAAATTGCAAAAATGAAGTGGTGAACCTAACATTTGAAAACATGACACTGGAGCTCAATGTTTTTAACATGTGCAAGCAACCACAAGAAGTCCTTGATGAAAATGAGGAAGTTGAAGGAATTGAAGCCATTATAGATGATTATCTTCAAACAAGGAGTTCTTCTGACCCATTAGAAATTTGTTTAGTCAATTCATTTGAGTCAAGCATGCAATTAGAAGATGATATCTCTGAAATATGCTCTTTGCTTGATTGTACACAGGTAATGGAGTACAAGGGATGGAAGCCAAGATTCAAAGAGCTAAAACCCATGAATGATAATACCTATGAAAAAGTACCCACACTGGAATTAAAGCCATTACCTACTCGGTTGAAGTACACATTTTTGGGAGAAAAACAAAGCTTTCCAGAAGTAATTTCCTCAACTCTTACTGGAGAACAAGAAGGAAAGATGCCGCCTTAGTGGACACCCCAAGATTAAAGGAAATTTTTGACAGAGGTGAAATTTTTTTATTGGGATGACCCATACTTATTCAAATATTGTCCTGACCAAATCTTTCGGAGATGTGTGCCCAACAATGAGGTAGGTAGTGTCATTAAATTTTGTCACTTAGCAGCATGTGGAGGTCACTTTTCTTCAAAGAAAACAGCTGCGAAAATCATACAGTATAGATTTTATTAGCCCACTTTATTTAAGGACTGCTATACTTTTTGCAAAAGTTGTGAAAATTGTCAAAAAATGGGCTTAATTTCAAAAAGAAACATGATACCTCTGAACCCCATCCTTGTCATTGAAATTGTTTATTGTTGGGGAATTGATTTCATGGGCCCATTTCTATCCTCATTTGGATTTGTATATATATTGGTTGCAGTTGATTATGTTTCAAAATGGATTAAGGCGATTCCTTGCTGACATAATGATCATAAAACTGTTCTCAAATTTTTAAAAGAAAATATCTTGTGTCGATTTGGAATCCCTTGAGCTATCATCAGTGATGATGGAATACATTTTTGCAATAAACCATTTGAATCTTTAATGAAGAAATATGGTATTACACACAAAATTGCCATCCCTTATCACCCTCAGACAAGTGGACAAGTTGAATTGGAAAATAGGGAGATTAAACAAATTTTCGAAAAAACGGTTAACCCAAATCGTAAAGATTGGTCTTTAAGACTAAACGATGCACTTTTGGCTTATCGTGCTACTTTCAAAACATCTTTGGGCATGTCACCCTATCGGTTAGTCTATGGAAAACCTTGTCACTTGCCTGTAGAATTAGAACATAAAGCATTTTGGGTCATTAAAGCTTTCAATCTAAACTTTGATGTGCTTGTAAGATACATAAATTGCAATTAAATGAACTTGAAGAATTAAGAAATGATGCATATGAGAACTCATAGATTTATAATTCTCGCCTGCACCTATTCCCTAGAAAATTGAGATCTAGGTGGAGTGATCCTTTTGTTGTCAAACATGTGTATCCTCATGGGGCTATAGATATTGAGAATCCTAGGAATGTTAATATGTTTAAAGTCAATGGACAAAGGCTCAAACCATTTCTAGAAAACCAAGTTGTTGAAGTAGAATTCATCTCTTTTTCTGATCCTTGTTATGAATAGAATTTACTCTAATTTTGTTGCCTTATTTTTTGCAGTTATTTGTGTTACCGGTTAAGTGACAGATAATGGTACTCCATGACTCTCAAGTTAGTTTGTTTTTTAGTTTCCCAAAATAACTGAATCCTTCTTCTCCTTTAAAATGGATGTCATTCTTTCAAACCTGAGAAAACATTTTCCTTCCCTCGCTCAAAATGCTCTGAAAAAAATTTACTAAGTTAGATGTGAAAGATTGAGACTGTTAATGCACAAGGGTATGCCAGAAAATGTATGTTGGATAACTGAAGCAAAGGTCCGACTAGCAGGTGAGTCTTCAATTTCATTTGACTCATACATGCTAAGTCTTAGAAGAAGTTCATATTCTAAAAGGAGAAGAGCAAAAAGGTTACAAGTTTATCACAAATGTGCATGATGAAATTGTAACAAGCGATGTCGTTCTTTGAGGATGGTTTCCGCAAACAGAGAAGATAAAATTTTCTTCATTAAGAATAGACTGAGTAAGGAGTCATTAGATGATATCTTATTGACTCTTGAGACACATTCTTATGGATTTGTGCATTGTGAACTTCTTAATTTGTAGAATCTCTTCAAGGATGAAGAAAAACGCTACAGCCTTGGGAATCTGACTCTAAAAGACCTTGTTTGTTAATTTATAAGAAAATTGGATGGGAAACTTATCCTCAACTCATAGAAGGCGTTTAAGCCGTTACTGGATGTGAAACCAGAGACAGATATGGGCCATATTCACAACAATCTGTACATATTATCTTCTTCTTCTTCTTCTTCTTCTTCATGTTTTCTTTAAAAAAAAAGTCTAAACAAGGGCAATCTAGAAGGAGTACCATGACTTTAATTAGTTGTGGAGCCCCAGCCTTTGGCTGACCTGTCATTGACTCGGGTGGACCTTTGCACGCCGGTCCTTAAAAAAGTTCGTGTACCATGCTCTATAGAGAGGTGCACTCCATAACCCAATGTTTACCATCTAGGCACTGTGGAGTTGATAGACAGGCAGAAGCATCCCACTCTGGTTATTAGTGAGAAGTAACCCGCGGTTGCCAAAGCGTATGAGGCATTTGAGCTTGATCATCTTTTTTATTAGAAAGGGTTCTCAGCACCCTGGGATGGGACATTCTGGATCTTGGACATTACGGGTTTCTGATTTTAACATCTTTGTTGATGTTACGAGCTGAAGTGTGAGCTCTCTAGGTTCCAAACCCAAGATGGAAACCCACAGTGGTTTCTTCTTTCTCTTTTCTTCAAATAAATGAACATGAGTGTCTACTGCACTGATGACACGCAGTATAAAGATACACCATGAAAATTGTACATAAAGGTATGTTATCATTTGCTATTATATTTCTTTTATCTTTATTTGATTTTGTTGTATTTTGATTTTGGACAGAAGATCCTTTGAGCAGGGTCCTTCAGGGGTTTCTAGACTTCTTTACACTGATGGTTTTCTTGAAGTAAAAAAAAACATTAAAAAAAAAAGATTCTATGTTGCTTAATTTCAAACTTTTCTGACAACAACCAACCTACCCTTATAGGTGCTATTATTACCCTTTCTATTCCTTTTCCTATTTAAACACTCCATTTTCTCCACTTTCCTCTAACTCAGAATCATTCAGAGAGAAAGGTGAGTATAGAGATGGAAGGTGTTTCTATTCTTCAACTTAAAAATATCTGTGTATTTTATGGGTCTAAGTATGGGAAGGGTTTAGAGTTTATAAACGTAGCTACCACTCTTTGTCGATCACTTACTGCGAGAAAAATTTATCTTGCATATGGGGGAGGTTGTCGTGGGTTAATGGGAGCTGTATCACTTGCTGTATATATAGGAGGCAGTCAAGTTTTAAGTGTCATTCCTGAACCTTTAGCTTAACAGAACATTACTGGAAAGACAATTGGGGAGGAACTTAAGGTATCATCAATGCATGAACGAATGAAAATAATGCTTGAAAACTCTGATGCATTCATTGCCTTACCAAGTGATTTTGGTACCTTGGAAAAAGTTTTTCAAATTGTTTCTTGAGCCTAACTGAACATCCACCATAAACTCATAGGTTTGTTGAATGTAAATAATTTCTTTGATATTTTGTTAATCTTTCTTGACCATGTTGTGGAACAGAAATTTATCACACCTTTGGCAAGACAACTTCTTATCTCTGCTTCCACTATTGATGAGTTGATTGATAAATTAGAAGCCTTTGTTCATAAACCTGACCTAGCAATAGCTCAGATAGATTGGTCAGCAGGAAGCAGTGAGGGAAGCAGGATGAAAAGAAAGCCAGATTTGACACTTCGTTTATAGCTTTCCTTTACTTTTGATTTTATTTATCGTACTTTGTTTTTGTTTAAATGTGTCAAATTTATCCAACAGGTAATATCTTCTATCTTTTATTAATTTATATTTTAACATTGAGGACAATGTTGTGATCTGGTTGGGGGGAAGGATTGTTGACCAAAAAAAATTTTTTTTTTAGGAAGTATGATATGATTGTCGGACTTACTAAACCAATGAATGATGGCAGAGTAAGGAGTAATTTTACTCCTGAGACGCATCTAAATTAGGAAGTATGTTTAGTGATATGACTGTCAGAAACCTATTCATAGTAAAACCAATTAAGGATGGCAGAGTAAAGAGTAAATTTTGCCTTGGAGGTAGTTTTACTCTTGAGACGCATCTTAGTTGAGAAGATAATTATTTTGTGCAGAAGTAGCAAATGGATCCTTGGATCTTAGCATAAATTGTCTTCTTTCTTAAAAATCACAAGCTTGGATATGAATGTTGATACGATGGATTGACAATGATAGAAATATGCCTTGTGAGATTTTGAGCCTATTGATGAATGGATTAAATATCTATACCATTCTCTTCTTTCTTGTGTGATTTTTACTCATGGAATTGTTACTCTAGAACTTGCTTTAATTCTTTTTTAGGCTACATTTTCACATGCATACATAAATATGATTAATGCATTTTGAAATAGTTACTTTGACCAAATAGTCATCCTTGTATATTTTCCTTTGTGTAACCTCTTTGAGCTTATTTGACCATTCCTTGTTTTTAGCTCATTACATACCTTAAAAAAAAAACATGTTTTACCCAACCTTAGGGAATAAGAGAGCATTGGCCTTGTTCTTGAATAAGTGTGGGGGTGTGTGTGCAGAATGATAAAAAAAACAAAAAAAAAACTAACCACCGTTGTAATCAAAGGATTATCAGAGTCTAGAATAAAGGTGGATGCTTGAAAACAACAGGAAGAAAATGAGAAGGTTCAGGTCTAACAATGAATTCAATTCACCAATTTAGGATTGATCTTCAATAGAACATTAGTCAAATATTAGTGATTGTGCTTTATGATGAATGTTCTCAAATATTTTCTTCACTCTAACTGTACCATAATGCTCTTTTATTCTCTTTGGTATTTATCTTCTCATATTCATATTATCCCTTCTCCTTTACCATGACCCCATTACAACCTTGAATAAAGTCCTCTTGATTTTTGTATGCATATGGTTTGAGTAGCGGAGAAGTAGAAGATAAGCAAACTTATGGCAGTACAATTGTTCATGGGTTGAATAGAGTGAAATACTTACCTTTTAAACACTTGAGAGATTAAGAGTGAATTCTGTGAGGATCTATCATTCTTGATTCATTCTTTTCAACTGAAGTTTTTTTGCTTGTTGGTTTGAGATGTGAAGAAATATAACCTCATTACTGCTTTTGATCCCTTGAATTTCTGGTTGCTCTTCTTGCTTCATCGAGTTTTTTAGAGTTTTTAGCTTTTGAGTCTATGTCGTTTTTCTTTGTTTCCTAGCTTTGGACTTATGTGTTTTGCCCAAGAGTGCAAAAGGTTAAGTATGGGAGAATTTGATAATCACATATTTTATACATTAATAAACCCTCATTTTTAGTCATTTACACTATTCATGTACTTAATTGATTAAGCCTGGTTATGTTTTGTAAGTTTGGATTCAAATTGGACTTAATTGATTTTTCTAGCATTATTTGGGTCTTACACTATTTTTGTATTCCCACCATATCTTGAGTTCTAGATGTGTAAAAATTATGTATCTTCTAGATGTGTAAAAATTATGTATCTTATATTGTAGGAAAGTTAAGAGAGAGCTCTACAACTTTTATGAAGAGCTCCAGGTAAAATATAGATATCTAGAGGAGCTAAATGGGCATGGAAGTTAGAACACAGGTTTTGTGACTAGAACCTGAATAGTGTGCAGTAATAAGAGCATAACTCAGGGTATAGGAACTTTATTGAGTTGAAATTTGGACATTTGAAAGTTAAGATCCATATCTACAACTTTCATGAAGAATATAAGAGCTCATTCAGAGAGCTTGGAGGTGATATTGGGTCTGGAATCAAAATAGAGGTGCTGAAACTAGGCCTGAATAGTCTTTAGTAATTGGGTCATATCTTAGGTTGTAGGACAAGGTTTTGGATGATCTTGGTGGCATTGGAAAGCCGAGACAAAATGCTACAACTTTCATGGAGACCATGTTGCTTTATTCTGATGGCATCCATGAGATCAGCATTGAATGATTTTAGAGACAAAGAATCTCAATAATTTTTCACTCATCAACTCACCATTTGGCATTTTCCACTCATCCACCTACTCCTCACCTACTCCTCACCTACTCTTAATCAGCCTTCTTGTCATTTTGTATCTCTAATCCTCTATAAAAGGCTCAATTAACTGATCATTTGAGGGACTTTGGTGTTAGGCTTAGTTTTGAGAAGTTATGGTCATGCTTGTTTATTGTTTTTCTTTGTTGTAATTTTCTCTTGCTATAAATTGAAGCTATGTTCATCGTTCTCTTCTTCTCTCTTTCTTTCTTCTTGTCTATGAGTAACTAAATCTTCATCTTGCTTGGGTGAAAGAGTGAAGCTCTTGGTAATGAAATAAGGATAGCTTATTCTATTTCTCGTGCTTAAATGATATATTATCAAATGGACATTATATGTGTTGTATTTTGTTTCCAATCAATTTAGAAACCTTCTTTGTATAATGGAGATCTTGATTTATTGTAGACAATAGGATTGGCACAGTGAATGCTTGAACTCATTTACAAATGTTGGTAGATAATTAAAGGAATCATAATATGATTACATATATAATTGAACCTTGAATGTTATATTTTCTGATTGGAACCTCCGTTGTGTGTGGATTTCAATTGAGTTATAAAGAGAAATAATCTTGCCTTTAATTTATTACCAAGAGTGGATCTCCTAACCCAAGCAAGTTCTTAAATTTAATTGTAAATAAGTTTTATTATTTTTATTATTATGACAAATCTTTTTCTTACCTCAAACAATTTCTCTTCATCAATTCCCTGTGGATCGACCTCAGACTCCTGAGAATTTATTACTTGAGATAACTTGCACTTGGGTTTGCACCCTTTAATCTCGCAATCAAGAAGTCTCACATTAGATAGAAATGGACTAAGAGAGGGGTTTATAAGTGAAGAGAACCTATATACCTAATACCTTAAGGTTTTGGGTTGATATGTGGCGTCCAATCCCACTTGTGGTTCCTCACTTAGCCCATTATTAGAGATCTCCCCATTGTTTATAGCTCCCCCGATACTAATAATTAGTATCAGAGCTGATGGTTTGACTAGGATAAGTATTGGATAGACATATCTTTGGTGGATCTAAGTCAAGGGATCCCTTGTTTTGAAAGTCTTCCTGATATTGTGTGGTGGTCAGGCAGTGTGTTCCATTAGTGATGGAGATAACAACGGCACAAGTATGGATTGAATACTTGAATGTTTCCGCTTGAGGGGGAGAATATGGACTCACACTTGAGAGGGAGATTTGTTAGGAAATTGAAAGCGTGAGTTGTGGGTGAAAGAAGTCCTACATTGGATAGAAATGGACTAAAAGAGGGGTTTATAAGTGGAGAGGACCCATACACCTAATGCCTTAAGGTTTTGGGTTGATATGTGGTGTCCAACCCTATTTGTGATTCCTCACTTAGCCCATTATTGGAGATCTCCCTGTTGTTTATAGCTCCCTCAATACTAACAGGGGCAAAGTCCTCATCAGAGCCTATTTGTTTTGTGTGACAAGTGTGGCAACAACCATGCGAGTGATAGGTATCCTTCTTTGTTAGAAAGTGCGTAATATATCGGTAACTATCGTCTGAAGCAAAACAACCCATACTCAACCCAGTATAATACGGGATAGAGGAACCATCCAAACTTCTCTTAGAGGGATAACCAAGGAGCTTCCTCCTTGGGTCCTGGAAATGAGAGACCTTACAATCCTCCTGGATTCCCTTCCTAGTTAAGACAAGCAATGCAAGACAAGAAACTATCTATTGAAGACATGTTCATACAGTTAATGGTGAAGACAGATTCCTTCATGACAAAGACGGATGCTCATTTGGCAAAGAATGATTCTATGATTCAAAGTCAAACTGCTTCGATGAGAGCGTTAGAAACTCAGGTAGGGCAATTGGCTAACGCCATAAGCAATAGGCCCCTCAGGCACTTTCCCAAGTGATACTGTGAATAATCTAAATGGTGCCTCCAATGAGTACTGCAAAGCCATCTCACTGAGAAATGGGAAGGATATTAAAGGAAATCCAAAAACAAAGCTGCTTGAAGAAGAGGTAGAAGGGAGTAAGGACCAAGAGATAGTGATTGAGGAGGGTGAGAAGAATGAAGAAATTGTCCACAATGAGATGAAAGACAAAAAGGTGGTGGACAAAAAGGTAAAGCATAAGCCGTATATACATCCTCTTCCATTTCCTAACAGGCAAATCAAATATAAGTTTGATGCACAATTTAAGAAGTTTTTGGAAGTTTTTATGAAACTTCACATCAACATTCCATTCACTGAGGCATTGGAGCAAATGCCTAGTTACGTCAAGTTCATGAAGGACATTCTTTCAAAGAATTGTAAACTGGGTGAGTTTGAAATGGTAGCATTGTCAGAGGAATGTAGTGCTATTCTACAACAAAATCTTTCTCCAAAACTGAAGGATCCATGGAGCTTCACGATCCCATGTGTAATAGGAGATCAATTTTTTAGCCAAGCTTTATATAACATGAGGGTAAGCATTAATCTCATGCCCCTATCCATTTTTTATAGGCTAAGTTTGGGGGAATGTAAGCCCACATCAGTAACCCTCCAATTAGCTGATCGTTCCCATACATACCCAAAAGGGATTATGGAGAATGTATTAGTTAAAGTGGACAAGTTCATATTCCCTGTGGACTTTGTCATTTTGGATATGTAGGAGGGTCGAAGGGTGCCTTTGATTCTAGGCAGACTGTTCCTTACTACGAGAAGAACACTCATAGACGTCCAAAAAGGTGAATTGACTATAAGAGTTCAAGATCAAAAAGTAACTTTTAACATCTTCAAAGCAAAAAAGTTTCTTCAAGATCATGAAGAGTGTTCTTATATTGGTTTGTTAGATAATATCATTGTTGATGCATTTCATGCCAACTATCCTAAAGACCCTCTCGAATCATCATTGGCTTCATCAAATGAGCAGGATGAAAATCCTAAGGATGACGTTTTTTATTTCATCAAACACCTTGATGTTGTTCCTAAGTATTTCAGGTCACCAAAGTTTGAGTCTTTGGATTTTAATGCATTTAAAGAGGCATCCAAGCCTTCCGTTGAAGAACCTTCAAAGCTTGAGTTGAAGTTTTTGCCTAACCATTTGCAATATGCGTATTTGGGAGCAACCTCCACCTTGTCGGTCATCATATCATCATCCTTTTCGGATGATCAAAAGGAGAAACTTCTCCGTATACTCTGGAACTATAAACATGTCATTGGATGGACTATTACTGATATTCATGGCATTAGCCCTTCAATCTGTATGCATAAGATCTTGTTGGAAGACAATCAGAGTAGGGTTGTGGAGCACCAAATGCGGCTTAACCCAATTATGAAGGAAGTAGTGAGGAAAGAGATAATCAAATGGCTTGATGCAGGCATTGTTTATCCTATTTTCGACAGCCCTTGGGTTTCACTAATTCAATGTGTTCCGAAGCAGGGTGGTATGATGATAGTCACCAATGAAAATTATGAGCTCATTCCTTCCCAAAAGGTTATTGGTTGGGAGGTGTGCATGGACTACCACAAATTGAATAAGGTCACTCAGAAAGACTATTTCCCACTCCCTTTCATAGATAAAATGTTAGATAGATTGGCTGGAAAGGCCTATTATTGCTTCCTAGATGGTTATTATGGATATAACCAAATTGTCATAGCACCTGAAACCAAGAAAAGATGACATTTACTTGTCCATATAGTACATTTGCTTTCCAGAGAATGTCCTTTGGATTATGCAATGCTCCAACAACCTTTCAATGCTGTATGATGGCCATCTTCACTGATATGATTGAGCATGACCTTGAAGTGTTATGGATGACTTTTCAGTGTTCAGAGACACATATGAGAGTTGTTTGCTGATTCTCTCATATGTGCTGAAAAGATGTGAAGAAACGAACCTTGTCCTCAAATTGAAAAAAAATGTCACTTTATGGTCCAAGAAGACATAGTTCTTGGCCATAAAGTTTCTATTAAAGGGATGGAGGTTGACAAGGCAAAAACTGAGGTGATTGACAAGCTTCCACTGCCAATTTCAGTTAAAGGAATTTGCAGTTTTCTTGGTCATGCGAGTTTCTACCGAAGGTTTATTAAAAACTTTTCTAAGATAGTCAACCCTTTTTGCAACCTGTTTGAGAAAGATATTCAATTTATTTTTGATGAATCATGCTAGATTGCATTTGAGGAATTGAAGAAGAAATTAGTTTCAGCTCTAGTTATTATTACTCCAGATTGGGACTTACCTTTTGAACTCTTGTGCGATGCCAGCGATTATGCTATGGGTATAGTGTTGGGGTAGAGAATGGACAAGGTGTTTCGCTCCATTTATTATGTGAGCAAAACACTTAATGATGCACAACTAAACTACACCACAACGAAAAAAGAGCTGCTGGCTATTTTATTCGCATTCGATAAGTTTCGAGCTTACTTGGTGGGGACTAAGGTGATAATTTATATAGATCACTCTGCCATTAAATACTTGGTAAGCAAGAAGGATGTGAAACCACGATTGATTAGGTGAGTTTTGCTGTTACAAGAGTTTGATATGGAGATTCACAATAAGAAAGGTGTAGAGAATCAAGTCACAGACCACTTTTCTAGACTTGAGAATGAAGACTATCAAGCTGAATCACTCATAATTAGTGAGACATTTCCAAATAAGTAGCTTTTTGCAACCACAACTCAATCATATCCATGGTATGCTGATATGGTGAACTACCTTATGGGTGGTGTGTTGCCCCTTGATTTAACTTTTCATCAAAAGAAGAAATTCTTGTACGATGTCAGACACTATATCTGAGATGAGCCGTTTCTATTTAAATAGTGCCCTGACCATATGCTAAGAAGGTGTATGCCTATGGAGGAGGTGGAGCAAATTTTGAACCAATGTCATGCTTCTCCATATGGTGGATATTACAGTGCTGAAAGGACAACTACTAAGGTGCTCTAGTCTGGCTTTTATTGCCCATATCTATTTAAGGACGCACATTTTATATGCAAAGATGTGATCGGTGTCAAAAGTCAGGGAATATCTCAAGGAGGAATGAGATGCCCTTTAATTCTATTTTAGAAGTTGAGATTTTTGACGTATGGGACATTGACTTCATGGGCCTTTTTATACACTCTTATAGAAATCAATATATTCTAGTGGCAGTGGACCACGTGTCCAAGTGGGTGGAGGCATGTGCATTTCCTACTAATGATTCAAAGGTAGTGATTAATTTCATGAGAAAGCAGATCTTCACCCAGTTTGAAACACCTAGGGCCATAATCAGTGACGAAGGATCACACTTTTACAATAAGCATTTTGAAGCTCTCCTAGTTAAGTATGGGGTAACACATCGGATTGCCACTACTTATCACCCACAGACAAGTGGGCAAGCAGAGGTATCCAATTGCGAAATCAAGCAAATTTTAGAAAAGACGGTATGTTCATCCAGAAAAGATTAGTAAAAAAGACTGGATGACGCACTGTGGGCTTATGGGACTGCGTACAAGAGCCCTATTGGTATATCTCTATACAAGTTGGTATTTGGGAAGACATGTCATCTGCTGGTTGAGCTTGAACATAATGCTTACTAGGTAATCAAGCAGCTTAACTTCAATTTGCAAGCTGCTAGTGAGAAAATACTTTTGCAGCTTAATGAAATGGATGAATATAAGCTGCAAGCCTATGACAATGCAAAATTGTACAAGGAGAAGGTTAAATACTAGCATGACAAAAAGATAATCCAGAAAATATTTGAAGAAGACTAGTAAGTTTTCCTTTACAATTCTAGGCTTAAGCTATCCCCTAGAAAGCTTAAATCGAGGTGGTCCCCTCTTTGTGGTAATAAAAGTGTTCTCCCATAGAGCCGTGGAGATTGCTCCACTGGATGGTTTATCAAGTTTTAAGGTTAATGGCCAGTGCCTAAAACCTTACTTTGGAGGAGAGATTTACAGGGGGAAGACCTCTTTCACATTAACAGCTCCAACTTGATGTCTGTGAAGTCCTGCCTGGACTATAAATAAGGCCCTGTTTGGGAGGGAACCCAAATGTTTAATTATTGGTTTATGTTTTAAATATGTCAATACCTTGAATTTTTGGTTTTATTATATTTTTAAAGTACATTATGCAAATTAACCTTGTAGACATGTTTTGCAGGTATTGGAGACCTTATTTGGGCATGAGTTATGGCTGAAGTGAGTTTGTTGCTGAATTTTACAGATTGACTTCTAAGGCCACGACGTGAGACTTGTCATGCCGCGACGTGAGGCCTCATCAGACACAAGGTTAACGGGTTAGCGCTTCGGCGTACCAAATACAATGCCGCGACGTACTTGTGTTTAGAAAAATAATAATAATAAATAGTAAATAATAATTATTTAAATAAATCAAATTAGGAGGGAATTAATGCACGTCGCGGCACAGTAAGCTTAACACCACGGCGCAAGGTGTTATTTGGGGTTAAATGCCATAACGTTTCGTGCGTCCCCCATTTCCTCCCATTTGCAATAGTTCTTTTCTGTTTTCTTTGAACCATTTTCTCTCATTCTTACTTTCTCACCCTCTTTGTCTCAATTTCTCTGCTTCATACAAGGTATGTTGTAGTTTGTTTTGATTTATTTTGATTTTATTATTTATTTTCTCGTTTTATTTCGTTTTGCATTTTGTCGTATGTATTTTTTGTTATTTTTGTTAAGAATATGTGTTATAGGTTAGGTGTTTTTATGTTTTTAGTTAGTTTAGGTTTAAGATTTCTACCTAGAATGGATGGATTTGGCTTATTTTGTTTAAGTTCTGGGTTCTATTCATATGTGCACCGCGGTGTTACTGTGGAGTGTCGCGGCATGAGTTTGAATTTTGGTCAATACCGCGGCGTTACAGTTGAATGCTGAGGTATGAGGTTAATTTAGGTTGACTATCATGGCGTGGCTTATCAATGCCGCGACGTGACATGAACTTTGTTGAATGTTGCGGCGCAAGAGTGAACACTGTCGCATGTGGGCCATTTTTTGTTTTTACAAAATTGTCAGTTTTCATATGTTTAACACTTCCAATTACTCTATTCTAACTTTTTGCCATACTTTTTCAGGAACTATAGGTCCTAAAAGACAACGAGGTTCCTCTATCCAGCGTAATAGGGAGCCATCTCCCCCTCTTGCATTCGATGAGAGGAGATTTATATCTGCTGAGGCTGCTGAGGCTGCTTAAAGATATTCCACATTGGTTTCCAAACCAGTGATGACAGAGCAAGGATTTTCCTTCCGAGAGGCCATTCCTCAGGACATCGAGTAGACCCTCTGCCACTTTCGCTGGATCACTTTTGCCAAACACCCTGAGGTGGTGGCACTTCCAATAGTTCGCGAGTTTTATGCAAACATTTAAGTCCTTGACCCAAACACCACTTTTGTGGGACGCTGGGTCTCCTACTCTCCTGTGGTCATCAGGGTAGCACTGAGCTTACCTCCACCACTGTTAGTATGTGAGTAAACTCACTTCCTCCAATAGGAGCCAGAGGAGGGCATTGACCTCAATACAGTCACTGCCAGGATCTGCACAACTGCGGCTCAGCTTGTGCTATGGACTTTGAGCGTGTAGACTAACAGAGCCCAATTCTTCCCCCGTTCGTGTTTGACACCCGAGGCTAGGGTTTAGTATCTCTTCATATGTACACGCATCCTGCCAACAACAAACCTATCTAAAGTGACTCGAGATCAGGCGATCATGATTTATTCTATTCTTGAGCGTCGAGCCATCAATGTTGCCCACATTATCCATGCTCAGATCAGGAGGGCGGCAAGGGAGTGCAGGAGTCTATTCTTTCCTTCACTCATTCATCAGTTGTGTCTGCACTAGTCTATTCAAGTAGGGCCTCATGAGGAGCTTTTAGAGGTTAAACAACCTTTCAATGATTATTTCATTGAGAGGGTGCAAGTAGCCCTAGCCCCAACACCAGCCCTTGCTCATAGAGTATAGAGACAGGCTTCTGTAGAGCCTCGGGCGGCACTAGCAGATGATGCTGCATGGCGTGCACATATAGAAGCCCAGGTGGCATAGATGACAACCATGCTATCTTATATTATACAAAGTCAGCAGTGGATGGCGGAGCGCTTATAGCTTCTGATGGAGGACTATCTAGTCCTAGACTTCCCACCTCATGTTGTTGTTTACCCTTCCCATCTTGCACATGGACATGGAGATGGAGAGGATG
The DNA here is from genome assembly GCA_029884605.1 of Ormosia emarginata. Taxonomy (NCBI): domain Eukaryota; kingdom Viridiplantae; phylum Streptophyta; class Magnoliopsida; order Fabales; family Fabaceae; genus Ormosia; species Ormosia emarginata. The sequence continues at coordinate 1,468,380 of JAQQTP010000075.1, read as the reverse complement.
ATGCCCGACCTATACCTGAGGATACTAATGTAGATGACGAGGACACAGATAGTGAGGATGCAGTCATCTAGCCCTTCTGGCATTTAGGGCATTTTTCTTTCATTGTATTTCTTTTTATATATATTATTGTATGTTTCTTTTGTACAGTGCGGATACTATTTCCCTCAGGTTTGCGGGGGTGTCTTAGACTATTTACTTTCATATTATTACGATTATATTCTAGTATTGCCTATTTTTGGTATGATATTATTGTGTTCTAGTACAACTATTTATGTTTGTTATTATATACATGATAATATCTATAGGAACGTATATCTTGAGGAAAATTTCATGAAAATCCCATTCAAGATACAACTGTTGTTCTCTTTCACAACACGAGTCATAATAGTTGAAAAACATGATATTGTTGAAAATTTTTAAAGGATATCATGTTGCCAAATGTAACTAGTGTGACATGATTGCCCAATGATAGATATGGATTCAAATTGACCTTTATATTTCTGTGAATTCGTATGCAATCATGAAACATGTTGAAGCAATCTAGTCTCTTTTTATGCATGATGTGTTTCCTTCTTGCATGCTTGTTTAACTTTGAAAAAGATAAGAATTCTTTTCTAGAGAAAGTTTATGGATTGTACATGTGAAAATTTCAATTATCCTTGAAATTGTTTTTGAACTCTCTTGAGGCGAAATCCTAAATTATGCATGATTGAGGAAATGCTTAGGACATTGTTTGGACTGATTGAGCCTTTTAAGCTTACTTGATATGACTATATCCATAGGTCCCTTTTGAAGCTTGATATATGTTTGGCCTTATATGTTTTTCATCACCTACATATTCCTTCCCATGTAACCATTCTAATGTATATGAAAACATTGCATTCTTTCTCCTACCATCCTTGTTTGTTAAGTGCATGATATGCTCTTTCTTGACTTGAGTCCTATGACTGAAGGGTGTGAGTGCTTGTGTCAGTATGGAAGTGATTTGAAGGAACCATGTGTTGTGAAAGAAATTAATTAAAGAAAAGAGAAAAAGAAAAAGAATGAGAAAAGAAAAGAAAATCCCAATCCAAAATCCAAAAGGCAAAACAAATGAAAGAGTGGTTCTGGAGAGTCTAGTTATTTCACCTTGCATACCCTAACTATGTCATATGGTGGCTCAAGTCTTAGGATCTCATGTTTATGTGTCTCAATGTTTGTGTTAATTCCTTTCGATCCCTTTTGTTCTTTAACCTATACCATTGGCCTTACATTATAAGCTGTTAAAGACCCTTTTGATCCTTAATTATGTATGATTTACATTAGTGAAGAAAGAGTTGAATTACAATCTTGTGGATTCTTTGATTTATATTCATGTGTATGCTCATAAACTCATTTGGGTGAGTATGAATTGAATAGAAGAAGTTTTATTTGCATGACTATGGGAAATATATCTTGTATAAAAGGACACTGTGAATGCTAGCATGATGAAAATTGTGTATGTGTGAAGCTGATTGTGAGGTAGGTGCATTCTTTGATGTTTTATGCAATCATCATACATTAGTTTGGTTTAAGTGAAAGTGGAATATAGAAAGTTGTTGAATGCAGGTTAACAAGGTTGATCAATGTGAATGTACTTTGTTTTGCTCGAGGACTAGCAAAAATCTAGGTTTAGAGGTGTGATAACTCCACAAATTGTAGTTATTTATGCCATATATTTGTGCTATATTGATTATTTAGTCTTTGTTTTTATGCATGGATGAAAGACTTTAGCCTTATATTCATATAATTCAACCTTGATGTCTTCTATTATGATTTTGAGGAAATATTTCCAATTCATTGAGAAGTCGAGTACATTTGTAATTTTTATTAAATTGGTGATTTCTCTATTGTAGGAAGGGTTCCTATCAAGTAGAAACCTAGAAGATTTGGACCAACATTGCAAGAGAAAGCCAAGTGCAAGGATTAACTTATCATGCCACGACGCAGGCATGTTTATGCCGTGGCATACTGCATCCCCTGTTTCAGACAGAGAGTTACAAAATTTGCACGCCGCAACATAAGGGAATGAATGCCGCAACGTAGTGACCTAATTTATATATGCACCGCGGCATAGGGTTATGAATGCCGCAGCATGACTCTGTTTTTTGAAACTATAAATACTATTTTATCATATTTCAACTAAAGAGCTTTTGTGTTTTTAGAAAACAACGACTAGGTTTTCATTATAAGGTTGAAAGGAAGCAAAAGTAGCCAAGTCAGGAGGCCATCTTCATCTTGGAGGAAGATTCAAGCATCCATCATCATGATTATTGAGCTTTTCTCTTCCAATCCTTTTACTTCCTCTTTTCTATTCCCATGAACATGACATATTGTGATATATTTTTGTGTTTCATGGCTAGCTAAATTGTATATAGGGATTTCTTTGGATCCTTCTATGGATATTGAATATTTATGTAATCCTTTGAGTGTATATATATGATTTGATTTGGTTCAATCATATAAATCTTAATGCTCTTGAATATTTGATTAGCTTTTAAGTGATTTGTTAAAATCTAATGAATATAGACATAGGAATTTGGATTTGAGATCATAAGTATGGTTGATGCATGTTTGATTTCATTCAATTGGTTTGGATAAGTTGATTCATTAATGCATAGTAATTGATTGAGAATAGATCTTAATGAATGGATTTTACATTAGTTCTCATGGAGACATAGTGAATTAGGTAACTAAAACATGGTTGATTGACCTAGACATAGGTTGTTAACTAAATTAGATTCTCAAGCTAACCTAATCATTTTGTTTATATTGCTTATAAGGATTGCTTGTTATTAATTAAAGTAGGAGGTGAAGAAAGACTCCATATTCTCTAATTAATATCTTTAGTACCGATTTACTGCATTTTAGTCTTTACATTTGATTTACACAATCTTTTTATAATTTGAATGTGATTGGATAGTATTACATAAACTATTAGTTAATATTTGGTTCTTAAGATTAACGTATTCCTCGTGGGAACGATATCCGACTCTTGACTACATTACAAGTGCGACCCGTGCACTTGCAGTAACCAAAAGAGCGAACAAGCGGATCTAGTGAGGCACAAAGGGCTATCAGTTGCTCCAGTGATAGCTGCTGGGTCTCGGATCGAACATCGACGTGGGTTCTAGTTTGAGTGGCGAGATGCGGTGAGCCATATCTGGTTCGATCGAAAGGTTAGGTGGCGACGCATGATTCGTAGATCAAACATTGCGGGTAGCTAGGTTCAATGGTGCGGGACGTGTAACACCCTAAACTTTTGGGGTATTACCGTTGAGTCCCGAATGTACTGTTTTATGTTTTTCAACTTTAGGATAAATGACCGTTATGTCCTTTTTGTACTGTTTGTTGTTTTTCTGTATGAATTACTGCTTTATATTACTGTCTGTTATTTTATTTGAACTTTTTGTGTGATTTGCTTTGAGACAGGAAAATAATAATTTTCCGGGCCGGGGAAATCTTATTTTAATTATTCAGAGCTGGGGGATCTTACTAAACCCAATTATGAATGATACGATTAGTAATCTTTTAATTTTTAGGATTTTACTGTGAAATAAAATAATTTTATATTATTATAATATTATTTTATTAATCAGTACAAATAAGCGGTAATGGACCCGAAAATGAATTGCGGGACCCACGTTTAGTGAAAACTTAATAGGATTAGTAGCTTAATTAAACATCATTAGTGGTGGAACATTCAAGAGCAAGTGACTAAGCTTAATGACTGGGCTTAATTAGTGACTAAGCTTGATGACAAGGTTAGTGACAAGGCTAGGATTAACTAATGAGAGCAAAGCTTAGTGATCAAGTCTTAATCCTCACCATTGATCAATTCTAAGGCTAGGATGGAGCCAACCTAATGGACACCTCTTGGTCCTTTGAAGTCTACGGCCATATGGCTCTTGGAAGGCCATTAATCACTTAATTCTATAGCATTTTCTCTCTTCTCTCTCTTCCAAAAACACAAAACTCCATTGTTGTTTCTTTTGTGAAGCATTCGGCCAAGCACCCTTATACACCATCCAACCACCCAAAATTTCTTCTAACCAACTTTTCTAAACCTAAACACAATTCTAAGAACATCTCTAGTTGAGAGTTCTTGCAAAATCCATCATTTGGAGCTTGAAAATCTACTTGGGAGATTTTACCTAGAAGGTGGAATTTCTTGTTTTTCATTTCTAAATTCTTTTTCAAAGTTCTAAGCCATGATTGATCCATGGTTTAAGCTTTCTTTCATGATTATAACTTATAGAATTTTGTTTAAGCTTGATAGGTGCCTTGGAGGGTGAAAACCGAAACCCTAGGAAAGAGTGAAAGAGTATTTGTCTTCATTTAAGGTAAGAGGAAGACTTAATCTTATCATCCTTGGGTGGTGGTAAGAAGATGGAAATTGTTTGTGATTGTAGAATCCATAAGGATTCATTTGTGTGTTTGTTATTAGCTTTCCTATTTGTGATTTGTATTAATTTGCATGTCTATAAGCTTTGAAATATGGTATGCGTTAGTAGATGCATGTGTAAATATTAGGATGTGAACAATATGTCAAGGATTGCATGAGTGTTCCAAAGAACACATTATTAAGGCTCACGGCCTCCACCAAAAAGGAGAACCAAAATGTTCTCATCAATTTTCTAAGAATGTGATTTAATTAACCTAGGAAAATTAACAAGATACAAAATTGTTTAGAGTAAGAAAAATGAATGTAGAGATTTAATGGTAATTTTAATTGTTTCGGCCAACATGCCAAAGCCAAGGATTTATGATTTCTAAAGTCATTTCCAAACTATTTTCAATTAAAAAGAAGCAATCTATGTTAAAAGGAATTTTTCTACAATGAGTTTTGAAGAAATAAATTGATTAGAATTAAGTTTAAGAAGTTGAAACTAATGATTTTACTGTTAGAAGAATATACAGTAGCTTTTGTAAAATTTCTAACATATAGCTCATATTATGTTTTGAAGCATGTTAGTGGTTTTCAAAAGTTAAATTATACGGTTAAAAATTAAGTAAAAAGGAATTTTACAGAAAAATTAGGAAACCATTATTATAAGTTTGTAAACAAAATACTGTCAATTTTTAGTAAAAACGGATAAATAAGATAGAAAAGATGTCCAAAAGACAATATATGGTATGAAAAATATTCTACGTAGTTTAAACGTATTAAATATTATTTCTGTTTATTTAAACAATAATTTTTAAGGAAATCAGACAAGAAAATGATTTAAAAATCTTACGCGATTGAGAAAACATTTGAAAAACAGTACGCGATTTTAAAAACAGTAAAATATATTTACGCGATTTAAAAACGTTTGTAAAAGTGACGAGATTTTGAAAACGCGATAAAATTTCTACGCGATTGACGAAAACAACAAGTTTTACTGTCGGGCCAAAGTGGTGGATCCGGACAGATTGTGGAACAGTACTGTCAGGTGGGACGTACTGTATATATATGCGATTTGCTAGTGAGGGCATATTTGGAATTTTTGCCAGTGAGGGCATATTCGTAATTTTTGCTAGTGAGGGCATATTTGGAATTTTTATCATGTATTGAGTCGTGCCATTTTTGGTGGATTGATTGACGAGGTGAATAACATCGTGTTGTCGGTGTGATAAGCTTAGTGTTGTTCAACTTGAATGAACTTGGAGACATTAGTGGGCAGATTATTCCATTTGTGGACAGTTGGTCGCTCTTCTGGGCCGTGGTAACTGGTAACACACTAATGGACTCGACACGCACTATGCTTAATCAAGATCTTGTGAAATCTATTAGTGCAAGCCTGTAGTGACACGACGTATGACAGTGTGCTACACCACTATGCTATTTTAGTGGGCTATAGACGCAACGTGAGACAGCGGAATAGTTATTGGGCGGTCGACGGTACTAATAGATTTTGCGGGTCGTTCTCTCTAATGTCTGTATTTTTAGCTCCATGGAGTAGGGTTAAGTCATATTTCATATATTTATATTCTATACATTTTAATGTTATTTATCTGCACTATTTTATCCATCTGTATCATTTTATTTATCTGTACCATTTGATTCATTTGTATCATTGTATGTTGTTAGGGTATCGAGTTTCTGTATTATTTAATATTATGATTTATGTTATTATGGTATGTTATATTGTATGAACTGTTATACCTGTTGTATTGTCATTTTCTTATTTTACCATGTTTGTGGTGATATAGATTATCTTACCTCTTTCTTGTATGTGTTATCTGTATATTTTAAATTATGTGATAAAGAGTTTGAGGAAGAGGAACAGCCTCTTGAGTGTGAGTATCCCAAAGAGGAGGAAGAGTAGCAAGCTGAAGATCAGTTCTACGATCAAGAACCATCCGATCATCCATATCCTTTAGATTGATTGTGTGGATATGACGCTACCAGGATTCTTTGGATTCATGCAACTGGAGTTTCACGGAGGCTCTGAAGCCTGGCATCTGCGAGAAGATAGAGATTCGATGACGTACGTAGGGCGTCCCCGACCATACGTGACCATACGTATGGAGTTTGATGGAGTGCGATCTTTTCTACTATGTTGTACTTACATGTGGAGTTGCCGCTATCTCTTAGGCGTCATTGGGGCGGTATGTTTGATGCGCCTAGCGAGATCAGTAGCGTATCGACTGCTCGGACCCGTGTCCGTAGAGGGTCGAGGCATCTTGGATATCTATCACCTGAAGTTTCATCTGAGAGTGATCCTTCAGAGGGCTAGATATTTATGATGTGTACTTGAGCGCGTCTGCATTTGTATATATAAACCTTTTACTGCTTTGTTTACTGTTCTATTTTAGTTTTAAATATAGGTAATTGTACATTACTTGTATAATCTAAGATGAAACTATATGTATATTATGCGTGATGATAGTGTGCTTATTTTATGTTCTGTGTTATTTTATCTCATAATATTCTGTTTAATTGGAAAATTTTTATAACCCGTATTATTATATAATAAATGTTTTACAACTAAGGTAAATTTTATTTATCTTACTCTTATTTTCTTTTTAAATGTGACATCCCCATAAGGGTGTTATATTAGTTGGTATCAAAGCCCAAGTTAGAGTCTTTTGGGGTTGTGGTTGGGTCTGTTTTTGTTTGTGCTGTGTGATTCTCTGTGATTTACTTCCGAAAGGATGTATCTAACTTTGTTCCTGTTATGATTGAAGAAAGAAGATGTCTGGTAGAGAACGAAGACGTGCGAACCTAAATCGGGAAGTGGATCCAATGATTGCGATCGCTTTGAAGCTATGCGAATGAATGGTCAAGTGATTACGCAGCAGAATCTGAGAGCAGCTCAACAGCAAGATGCTACTGCTGATGCCCTAAATTTATCTGAATTTAGGCGTAACAATCTGTCGCAGTTTAGAGGCGAGGTTGATCCTGAGAAGGCGAGTCTATGGATACAAGACTTGGAGAGAATCTTTGAAGGAATGAGATGCTCTGATGAAAAGAAGGTGACATATGCAACCTTTATGTTAAGAGGAGACAGAGAACATTGGTGGAGAGGAACCCGCCGGTTGTTACAGGCTGAAGGAACGGAAATTACATGGGAGGTATTTTCTAACGTGTTTCTGGAGAAGTATTTTCCTACGAGTGCTAGACATGCCAAGGAGATGGAATTTCTTAGGTTGCGTCAGGGTAATATGACGGTGAATGAGTATGCTACTAAATTTGAGAGTTTGTCTCAATTCTCAGATTATGCTCAAACTCGATCGAATGATGCGTGGAGATGTCGGAAGTTTGAGTCGGGGTTAAGAGTGAAACTGAAGTGAGGGGTGATATCCTTGAGAATGAATCAGTTTCATGCTTTAGTTGATGCGTGTGCGCGACTCGAGGAGTTGGAGCCGTCACAAGATCAGAGGAATCGTAGCTTTGGACCAACAAGGTTTCAGAGGGGTGGTAACAATAATAATAGTCAGTTTTAGCGCAAGCCGTATTCTAGACCACCAGGGAATTAAACTCAATGACCACCGGTTGGGGGAAGTACTAGTAGTAGTAGAGCTGGACAAGGGGTGGCGTTCACGCCAACATGTTTTAAGTGTGGAAAGAAGAGCCATCTTTCTAGTGAATGCCCTATCAGAGGAACAATTTGTTTTAATTGCAAACAGCTTGGACATATATCTAGAGATTGTACTCAGCCAGAAAGAAAGCCAGCTGTGAGAAATGTTCGTGCTACTCAGTCAAGGTCAGGAAATGTTCAACCAAGATCAGGAGGGCGAGTATATAATATGACGGGAACTGAAGTTTCTAAGTCTAATGACCTTATTCAGGGGGAAGGAGTCATTGAAGGTAATCTCTTGACTGTGTTATATGACTCTGGTGCGACACATTCATTTATTGCATATGATTGTGTGGAAAGATTGAAGTTGCTTGTCTCTTCTCTAAATGTTAAATTGAGTGTTTCTACGCTAACTGCTAAACCTGTAATTATGTCTAAGATATGTTTGGATTGTCCTGTTGTTATCAAGGACCGTACATTTTTGGTTAACTTGATTTGTTTCCCTCTTGTTGAGATAGATGTAATATTAGGGATGGACTGGTTATCTTCTAACCATATCCTTATAGATTGTGCAAGCAAAACCATAGTTTTTCCTAAGGAAGAAAAGTCTGGATTCTTGACTGCTGTTAAAGTCAAGTCATTGTTGAGAGAAGGAGCACAGGGATATATGGTATTGTCTTCTCTAGAAGTCAAGAATGAGAAGGATGTGAATACTATTCCTGTTGTCAATGAGTTTCCAGAGATTTTTCTTGATAATGTACCTGGATTGTCACCTGAAAGGGAGATCGAGTTTTCAATTGATTTAGTACCAGGAACAGGTCCTATCTCAATTGCGCCATACCGAATGTCGCCAGCAGAGTTGGTGGAGCTGAAACAACAATTGGTGGAATTGTTGGAGAAACAGTTTGTGCGACCTAGTGTTTCACCGTGGGGAGCGCCAGTGATTTTGGTCAAGAAGAAAGACGGAACATCTTGACTTTGCGTGGATTATCATCAGCTGAACAAAGTGACTATCAAGAATAAATATTCGCTTCCAAGAATTGACGATTTGATGGATCAGTTGAAGGGAGCAGTGGTATTTTCTAAAATAGATCTGAGATCGGGTTATCACCAGATTCGTGTTAAGGGGGAGGATATACCCAAAACAGCTTTTCGAACTCGTTATGGATATTATGAGTATCAGGTAATGCCATTCGGGGTGACGAATGCTCCTGCCATATTAATAGACTATATGAACAGGATTTTTCGTCCATATCTAGACAAATTTGTCATTATTTTTATTGATGACATTCTGATCTATTCTCAATCTAAGGAAGAGCATGCTGAACATCTCGGTATTGTTCTTCAAATTTTGAAGGAAAAGCAGTTGTACGCAAAATTGGCGAAGTGTGAGTTCTGGTTAGAGGAAGTCCAGTTTCTCGGTCACGTGATTTCGAAAGAAGGTATTGCAGTAGACCCATCGAAAGTAGAGACTGTTTTACAATGGGAGAGGCCTAAGACGGTGACGGAAGTTTGAAGTTTTGTTGGACTTGCTGGATATTATCGGAGGTTTATCGAAGGTTTTTCTAAGATTGCTGGGCTTTTGAGTGGATGGAAGAACGTGAAGCCAGTTTCCAAGAATTGAAGAGGAGGTTAACAACTGTACTAGTGTTGATTTTGCCAGATTCTAAGGGAACTTTTGATGTGTATTGTGACGCTTCTTACCAAGGGTTAGGATGCGTGTTGATGCAAAATCGGAATGTTGTGGCGTATGCTTCTCGACAGTTGAAGGTTCATGAGAGGAATTATCCAACACATGATTTGGAATTGGCCGCAGTGGTCTTTGCTCTAAAAGTGTGGAGGCATTTTTGTATGGAGCGATGTTCAATGTCTTTAGTGATCACAAAAGTCTAAAGTACTTGTTTGATTAGAAAGAATTGAATATAAGGCAGAGACGATGGTTGGAATTCTTAAAGGATTATGATTTTCAACTCCAATACCATCCAGGAAAAGCTAATGTGGTAGCTGATGCCTTAGTAGAAAGGTACTTAGTGTTTCGGCAATGATGATAAAGGAGGAGGAATTGATTAACAAATTCCGAGATTTATGGTTGTCAGTGGAGTTTCTGCTTGGAAGAGTTCGCCTATGTAAGGTCGTGATCATAAATGAATTTCTTGATGTAGTCCGAGATAAACAAAAGGAAGACGTGTTTTTACAAAATGGGAGGGAATTGTTAAAGCAAGGTCATAAGGCGATGGTAGAGGAAGGAGCAGATGGAATCTTAAGGTTTAAGGGAAGAATCTATATGCCTGATGATTCTGAATTGAAGAAGGTGATCCTAGATGAAGCTCATACTAGTGACTTGAGTTTACATCTGGGGATGACCAAGATGTACCAAGACTTGAAAAGGTTGTTTTGGTGGCCAAGGATGAAAAGAGACGTAGCAGAATATGTGGAGTCTTGTCTGGTTTGTCAGAAGGCAAAAGTTGAACATCAGAGACCAGCTGGTATGTTGCAACCATTAGCTATTCCAGAGTGGAAGTGGGATAGTATCTCTATGGATTTTGTTACTGGGTTGCCGAAGACGAGGAAAGGTCATGATTCGATATGGGTTATAGTCGATAGGCTTACAAAGTTGGCTCATTTCTTGCTAATTAATATTAAATATTCGTTGGAAAGATTAACCCAGTTGTACATCAGTGAGATTGTTAGATTATATGGTGTGCCTACATGTATAGTTTCTGACAGAGATCCGAGGTTTACATCGAGGTTCTGGCGAAGTTTCCAAGAAACTATGGGAACTAAATTGCGGTTGAGTTCAGCTTATCATCCGCAAACTGATGGTCAAACAGAGAGAACTATATAGTCTTTGGAAGATCTGTTGCGAGCTTGTGTTTTGGAGCAACGAGGGAGTTGGGATGAATTTTTATCTTTGATAGAATTCACCTACAACAACAGTTTTCACGCAAATATAGGGATGGCACCCTATGAGGTGTTGTATGGAAGGCGTTGTCGAACACCGTTGTGTTGGTATCAAGATGGGGAAAGTATGACTATTGGACCAGATCTTGTACAACAGACTACGAAGAAGGTAAAGATGATACAAGAGAAGATGAAAACGACGCAAAGCAGACAGAAGAGTTATGCGGATAAACGAAGACGACCTCTTGAATTTGAGGAAGGTGAGCATGTATTTCTAAGAGTGACTCCTACGACCGATGTCGGAAGAGTTATCAAATCTAAGAAGCTTACTCCTAAGTTCATTGGACCGTATCAGATTATCCGACGTATAGGTCCTGTAGCGTATCAAATTGCTTTGCCGCCTTTTCTATCCAATCTGCATGATGTATTTCATGTATCCCAGCTAAGGAAGTATATTCCGGATCCAACACATGTTATACAACCAGATGCAGCACAGCTGAAGGAGAATCTGACTTATGAGACTTTACCTGTTAGAATAGAGGATAGAAAAGTAAAGTAGCTTCGAGGGAAGATGATTGAATTGGTGAAGGCCATATGGAACAATGTGACGGGTGATGCTACCTGGGAACTGGAAGGCAAAATGAGGGAGCAATATCCTTATTTGTTTTGAGGTATAATGAATTTCGAGGACAAAATTTTTGTTTGTTGGGGAGAGTTGTAACACCCTAAACTTTTGGGGTATTACCGTTGAGTCCCGAATGTACTGTTTTCTGTTTTTCAACTTTAGGATAAATGACCGTTATGTCCTTTTTGTACTGTTTGTTATTTTTCTGTATGAATTACTGCTTTATATTACTGTCTGTTATTTTATTTGAACTTTTTGTGTGATTTGCTCCGGGACAGGAAAATAATATTTTTTCGGGCCGGGGAAATCTTATTTTAATTATTCGGAGCTGGGGGATCTTACTAAACCCAATTCTGAATGATACGGTTAGTAATCTTTTAATTTTTAGGATTTTACTGTGAAATAAAATAATTTTATATTATTATAATATTATTTTATTAGTCAGTACAAATAAGCGGTAATGGACCCGGAAATGAATTACGGGACCCACGTTTAGTGAAAACTTAATAGGATTAGTAGCTTAATTAAACATCATTAGTGGTGGAACATTCAAGAGCAAGTGACTAAGCTTAATGACTAGGCTTAATTAGTGACTAAGCTTGATGACAAGGTTAGTGACAAGGCTAGGATTAACCAATGAGAGCAAAGCTTGGTGATTAAGTCTTAATCCTCACCATTGATCAATTCTAAGGCTAGGATGGAGCCAACCTAATGGACACCTCTTGGTCCTTTGAAGTCTACGGCCATATGGCTCTTGGAAGGCCATTAATCACTTAATTCTATAACATTTTCTCTCTTCTCTCTCTTCCAAAAACACAAAACTCCATTGTTGTTTCTTTTGTGAAGCATTCGGCCAAGCACCCTTATACACCATCCAACCACCCAAAATTTCTTCTAACTAACTTTTCTAAACCTAAACACAATTCTAAGAACATCTCTAGTTGAGAGTTCTTGCAAAATCCATCATTTGGAGCTTGAAAATCTACTTGGGAGATTTTACCTAGAAGGTGGAATTTCTTGTTTTTCATTTCTAAATTCTTTTTCAAAGTTCTAAGCCATGATTGATCCATGGTTTCAGCTTTCTTTCATGATTATAACTTGTAGAATTTTGTTTAAGCTTGATAGGTGTCTTGGAGGGTGAAAACCGAAACTCTAGGAAAGAGTGAAAGAGTATTTGTCTTCATTTAAAGTAAGAGGAAGACTTAATCTTATCATCCTTGGGTGGTGGTAAGAAGATGGAAATTGTTTGTGATTGTAGAATCCATAAGGATTCATTTGTGTGTTTGTTATTAGCTTTCCTATTTGTGATTTGTATTAATTTGCATGTCTACAAGCTTTGAAATATGGTGTGTTAGTAGATGCATGTGTAAATATTAGGATGTGAACAATATGTCAAGGATTGCATGAGTGTTCCAAAGAACACATTATTAAGGCTCACGGCCTCAACCAAAAAGGAGAACCAAAATGTTCTCATCAATTTTCTAAGAATGTGATTTAATTAACCTAGGAAAATTAACAAGATACAAAATTGTTTAGAGTAAGAAAAATGAATGTAGAGATTTAATGGTAATTTTAATTGTTTCGGCCAACATGCCAAAGCCAAGGATTTATGATTTCTAAAATCATTTCCAAACTATTTTCAATTAAAAAGAAGCAATCTATGTTAAAAGGAATTTTTCTACAATGAGTTTTGAAGAAATAAATTGATTAGAATTAAGTTTAAGAAGTTGAAACTAATGATTTTACTGTTAGAAGAATATACAGTAGCTTTTGTAAAATTTATAACATATAGCTCATGATGATCACATATTTTATACATTAATGAACCCTCATTTTTAGTCATTTACACTCTCCATGTACTTAATTGATTAAGCCTAGTTATGTTTTGTAAGTTTGGACTCAAATTGGACTTAATTGATTTTTTCAGCACTATTTTGGTCTTACGCTGTTTCTGTATTTTAGCCATATCTTGAGTTTTAAATGTCTGGTAATTATGAATTTTACCTTGTAGGAAAGATAAGAGAGAACTCTACAACTTTTATGAAGACCTCAAAGTCTCAATCAGACATCTAGTGGAGCTAATTGGGCTTGGAAGACAGAATAGGAGTTTTGTGTCTGAAACCTGAATAGTGTACAGTAATCAGAGCATAACTCGGGCTGCAAGAATTATCTTGGGCTGAAATTTGGATATTTGAAAGTTAAGACCCAGATATAAAACTTTCATGTTGAACACAAAACTTGATTCGGGCTCCTTGATGGTGATATTGGGTCTGAAAGTCAAAACAAAGGTGCTGAAATTAGGCCTGAACAGTCTATAGTAATTGGGCTATATCTTGGGCTGTAGGACGAATTTTTGGGTGATTATAGAGCCATTGGAAAGCTTATACAATTTCCTAGAACTTTCATGAAGACCACTTGGCTCGAAAATGACGAAATCAATGACTTAAGCAATGAATGATTTCGGAGACAAGAAATCTCAATGATTTTCACTCTTATCCTCACCATTTGGCATTCTCCACTCATTCATCCACTCATCCCACCTACCCCTAATCAGTTTCCTTGTCATTTTGTATCCCTAATCCTCTATAAAAGGCACCATTGGCTGACCATTTGGAGAACTAGGTGTTAGGCTTAGTTTGTACAAGTTAAGGTTATGCTTGTTTATTGTTTTCTTTTTGTTGTAATTTTATCTTGTTCTAAATTGAAGTCATGTTCATCTTTCTCTTCTTCTCTCTTTCTTTCTTCTTATCCATGAGTAACTAAATCTTCATCTTGCTTGGGTGAAAGAGTGAAGCTCTTGGTAATGAAATAAGGTTAGATTATTTTATTTTTTGTGCTTAAATGATATATTATTAAATGAACATTATATGTGTTATATTTTGTTTCCAATCAATTTAGAAACCTTCTTTGTTAATGGAAATCTTGATTTATTGTAGACAATAGGATTGACACAGTGAATGCTTGAACTCATTTACAAATGTTGGTAGATAATTAAAGGAATCATAATATGATTACATATATAATTGAACTTTGAATGTTATATTCTCCGATTGGAACCTCCGTTGTGTGTGGATTTCAATTGAGTTAAAAAGAGAAATAATCTTACCTTTAATTTATTACCAAAAGTGGATCTCCTAACCCAAGCAAGCCCTTAAATTCATTTGTGAACTTGTTTTATTACTTTTGGTGTTGTGATAAATCCTCTTCTTACCTCAATTAATTTTTCTTCATCAATTCCCTGTGGATCGACCTCGGACTCCCGAGAAATTTACTACTTGAGACAACCTGCACTTAGGTTTGCATCCTTAAATCCACATTGAGTCAAGTTTTTGGCGCGCCGTTGCGGGACTTGATTTGAAGTTTTGATTTATTGAGGTTTGTTTTCTTTAATAAAATCTATTCTCTCTTCTCCTCACCGAGCAAAAGATCGGCTTGTCGATCCTTCGGTTTTTTACTAACTCTCTAACTTACTAACTTGCTAACATACTAACTTTCTAACTTTTATATTTATGTCATTTATTTTTGTTTTTTAATTTTATTTATTTATTTTTGTCATTTTTTTCGTTAGTGGGGGTAACTCTCCCTTTTATTTTACGTACTAACTTAGTGGGGGAAACTCTCCATTTTACTTTTCTGTTATTTATTTTTCTCAATCTAACTTAATGAAATAATATTTCTTCTTCTCTTCTCTTTCTCTTGGGGCTCTGTCACTCTTCGGCTTTCATATTTAAATTTACTTTTTGCACTTTATTTTCTCGTATTTTAATTTTCTGCACTTTATTTTTATTTTTTATTTTTATTTTTATTTTTATTTTTATTTTTGGGTGGTTGGTTTATTACCCCACCTTTGTTATATATATATTTTTGGTGATTGGTTTCTACCACACTATTTTTTTTATTTTTATTTTTGGTGGTTGGTTTATACCACATCCTTATTAATATTTAATGGTGGGTGACACCGCCAGCTTGTACATTATTTTTGTTTATTTATTTTAAGTTATTTATGTATTTATGCTTAATTGGTATCGTGATTTAAATTCTGGTCGTTTAGTTAAAATTAACCCTGGTACTTTATATATTGATTTGTTTGAATCACAATCACACACAATTGACACAATGGTTGACAATGAAAGTGTACATAATGAACCTGAAAATCAACCGTTGCGAACCATGTGTGAATATTTGCAACCACCTCGAAATTCTAGTCCATCATGTTTTATCTTTCTACTCAATGCCAATAATTTTAGATTCAAACCAGGTATGATTTCTTTACTTCCTAATTTTCATGGTTTAGAATCTGAAAGTCCATATTTACATCTGAAAGAATTTGAGGAAGTATGTATTGCCTTCAATGATCAAAATTGTGTAACACCCTTGTGGGGATGTCACATATATAAATAAAAATAAAAGAAATCTACCCAAGTTGTAAAACATTTATTATGTACTAATACGGGTTGTAAAATAATTCCTGTTAAACAGAATATTATTAAATAAAATAATGCGAAAACATAAAACCAACAGAACAACATCACTCATAATATACATATGGTTCAAGTTATAAGTTATACAAATAATTTATAACTACAACTACAAATTATTTAAACAAAAACAGTAAACCAAAAACAGTAAAGAGTCAATATATACATACGTAGACGCGTCCAAAAATACACATCATAAACATTTAATCCTCGATGGATCACTCTCAGGAAACTCATCAGAAGATAAATATCCAGGATGCCTCGACACTCGGCGAAAATGAGACAGCGCAGTCGATACGATAGTCATCTCACTAGGTTCAGTGGACACTACCCCAATGACGCCTAAGAGATAAAGGCAACTCTAAATGCAGAAACACAGTAGTCGTCATCACTGGCTCTCCATCAAACGTAAGTCGTATGGACACAGTCAACCGTCCCACGTAAGTCACAGAGTCTCTGTCTCCCCGCAGATGCCAAGCTAACGATCCACCGTGAAACTCGAGTGTCACAAAACCCAAAAATCCTGGCACCGCCATACCCAAACAAATCAGTCCAATGGATATGGATGATCAGATGGTTCTTGGTCGTCGTACTGGTCTTCAGCTTGCTGCTCCTCTTCCTCCTCAGGATACAAAATCTCAAGAGGCTGTTCCTCTTCCTCAAACTCTTTACCACGTAAATAAATATACAGAAAACACATACAATAAAGAGGTAAGACAAACTAAAATCATCACAAACATGGCAAATAAGAAAATGACAAACAACAGATATACAGTTCATGCAATATGAAAAACTATAACATTAATTAATAACAGGATAATATCACAACAACACATAATATCACAGATAAAATAATATCACAGATAAAATAAAATAAGAAATAGACAATTATCATAATAATAACCAAATAAAATAAACAGATAAAATAAAATAATATCCAAGATATAACCATATACAATATGACACGATCCTACTCCATGGAGCTAAACACATACATGTATCAGAGAGAGAATGACCCGCAAAATCTATTAGTACCACGGCTGCCCAACCAAACTATTCCATGGTCTCACGTTGCGTCTATAGCCCCACGTCACATGGAATCCATCATCCAAGGCGTGGTGTAGTTCACTGTCTCACGTTGTGGCACTACAGGCAATGTACTATTAGACTTTACGAAATCTCGATTAAAAATAGTGCGTGTCGAGTCCATTAGTGTGCTATCGGTTACCACGGCCCAGTGGAGCGACCGACTGTCCATATATGGGATCCCGTACACTAACGTCTCCAAGTTCATAAAGACAATGAACCACACTACGTTTATCGCATCGACAACACGATGTGATTCACCTCGTCAACCAATCCACCAAAAATTGGCATAAACTCAATATATAGAAATTACCGAGATACCCTCAATAAAAATATATCCTCAAAGATAAAAAGATACAGTAAGTCCCACTGGACAAATACTGTTCCAAAGCCTGTACGGGTTCACCTCATAGCCCGACAACAGAAAAAATACAGAAAATACTATTTTGGTCAATCATGTAGAAATTTTATCGCGTTTTCACAATCTCGTCATTTTTACTAACGTTTTTAAATCGCGTAACTATATTTTACTATTTTTAAAATCGCGTAGAGTTTTTAATACGTTTTCTCAATCGCGCAAGATTTTTAAATCATTTTATGGTCCAAATCCCTTAAAAATTACTGTTTAAATAAATAGAAATAATAAATAATACGTTTAAACTACGTAAAATATTTTCAATACCGTATACTGTCTTTTGGACATCTTTTCTAACTTAATTGCCCGTTTTTACTAAAAATTGACAGTATTTTGCTTAGAAAATTATATTAATGGTTTCCTGATTTTTTCGTAAAAATTCTATTTACTTAATTTTTAACCGTATAATTTAAACCTTTTGAAAACCACTAACATGCTTCAAAATACAGTATGAGCTATATGTTAGAAATTTTTGAAAGTTACTGTATTTCTTTTCTAACAATAAAATCAATAGTTTTAGTTGCTTAAACTTAATTCAATTCAATTTATTTCTTCAAAACTCATTTTAGAAAAAACTCTTTTTAACATATATTGCATCTTTATACTTGAAAATGGTTTGGAATTGATTTTAGAAATCATGAATTCTTGGTTTGGCATGTTGGCCGAAATATACATTTGGGTCATTTGATTTCTAAATTCATTTTCCTTGATCTAAATGATTCTATCTCTTGTTAATTTTCCTAGGTTAATTAAATTACACTTTAGGAAAATAATGAGAACATTTTGGTTCTCCTTTTGGGTCAATGGCCGTGAGCCTTGGTGTTGTGTTCTTTGGAACACTCATGCATACCTTAGCATGTTATTCACATCCTATACATTATCATGCATTTCTAACACATACAAATTATCAAAGCTTGTAGACATGCAATTTAAAGCTTGTAGACATGCATCATCATACAAATTATTACAAACATCAAATAGGAAAGCTACTAACAATTACACAAACAAGCTACTAACAAACACAAACAAAGGAATCCTTATGGATTCTACAATCAACAACTAATCTCCATCTTCTTACCACCACCCATGGATGATAAGAATTGTCTTCCTCTTACCTTAAATGAAGACAAAAATATTCTTTCACTCCTCTTCTAGGTTTCGGTTTTCTCCTTCAAATCACCTAACAAACTTAAACAAAAACTACAAGTTACTAACCATAAAAGAGAGCTTAAACCATGGAGAAATCACGGCTTAGAACTTTGAAAAAGAGTTTAGAAATGGATAACAAGAAATTTCACCTTCTAGGTAAAATTTTCCAAATAAGTTTCCAAGCTTCAAATGGAAGATTTTGCAAGAACTCTCAACTAGAGATGTTCTTAGGATTGTGTTTAGGTTTAGAAAACTTGGTTGGATAAAGTTTTGGGTGGTTGGATGGTGTAGAATAGAGCTTGGCCGAAACTAGCTTCAAGGAAGCTTCAATGGTGTTTGGGGTTTTTGGAAGAGAGAGAAGAGAGAAAATGCATGAAGACAAAGTGATTATGGCCTTCCAAAAGCCATATGGCCGTGGACTTCAAAGCCATGCAAGGTGTCATGGGTTTGGCTTCATCCTAGCCTTAGAATGAATCAAAGGTCAAGATTAAAACTTGGTTAGCAAGCTTGTCTCCCATTGGTTGAGTTTAGCATAGTCATCTAACCTAGTCACATGCTTAGTCACTAATTAGCTTAGTCAACACACTTAGTCATCATGTTCTAGAGAATTCCTTCACTAATGATGCTTAATTAAGCTACTAAGTTAACTGTTTTAGCTAAACGTGGGTCCCGCAAAACATTTCCGGGTCCACTGTCATTTTATTATACTGACTAATAAAATAATATTATAATAATACAAAATTATTTTATTTGACATTAAATCCTAAAAATTAAAAGATTAACAACAAGATATCATTCAGAATCGGGTTTAGTAAGATCCCCAGTTCTGAATAATTAAAACAAGATTTTCCCACCAGAAAAATATTATTTTCCTGTCCCGGAGCAAATCGCACAAAAAGTCCAAATAAAATCACAGACAATAATATTAAGCACTGTAACATATAGAAAATTTAAAAACAGTACAATCGGGACGTAACGATCATTTTTCTATTTTTTCCCACGACCAAGCAAATCATCCAAAACGTTCAAATAAAATTACAGACAATTATTAATTGTCTCGTATATCTCCCAAAAAAATTAAAACAGTAGCTTGAGAAAATTTTTATTTTACCATCTCGAAACAAATTACGTAAAACGATCAAATAAAATTTTAGCCTGTAAAACATATTTGTATTTCATACAAAAAAATAAGAAACAGTAAAATAGGGACACAATAGTCATTTACACAAAAGCTTGATAAACAACAAACAGAACATTCGGGACATTTTTTTAAAAATTGGGGTGTTACAAATTGCACTGAAGAGATTGTTAAGCTTAAATTGTTTCCTTTTTCTTTAAAAGATAAAGCAAAATCTTAGCTTAACACTTTGAAACCAAGATCAATTGGCACATGGCAAGAAATGCAAGGTGAGTTCTTAAAGAAATTTTTTTGCAACACATAAAACCAATGCTATGAAAAGACAAATCCAAAATTTTTCCCAAAATTCAAATGAAGCATATTTTCAATGTTGGGAACGATTTAAAAATTTGTTAAATTCTTGCCCACATCATGGTTTTGAAAAATGGCGCACTATAAGCTTCTTTTATGAAGGTTTAACTCCTGAAACTAAACAATTTGCGGAAACAATGTGCAATGGTGAGTTTCTTGATAAAGAGCCTAATGAAGCTTTAGACTATTTGAACCAGTTGGCTGAAAATTTTCAATCTTGGCATTGTACTAACACTTCTGAAAATTCAATTAGATCTAATCTTGCAAGTGCTAATAAAGGAAAATATCACCTTAGTCAAGAGGAAGATCTAAATGCTAGATTTGCCAGTTTGGCTAGAAAGATTGAGGCCATGGAATTAAGAAAAGCAAAAGAAATCAAATCTGTGCAAAATGAAGAAATTTGTGGCATTTGTGATGACTTTGGACACTCAACACATGAATGTCCTAAGATTCCTATTTTTAAAGAAGTTGTACATGAGCAAGTAAATGCAATGAATAATTTTAACAAGCCATTGACTTCTTCTTTTTCAGATACATACAATCCGAGATGGAGAAATCACCCGAATTTCAGCTGGAGGAATAATAATCAGTCACAATTCATGCAACCACCACCTCCTCAGGGACAACAGGACTCTCAAAATTCTCAAGGATATGCACCTTATGTCCCACCATATAGGAAAAACCTTGAGGAAACAGTACATGCATTCATAGAAAAACAAGGGGCCATTAATAAACAAAACAATCAAACCATGATTGACATAAAAGAAACTCTTGCCAAACTTACTTCTGCTGTCACCATTCATGAGAAAGAAAAATTTCCTTCTCAACCTCAACCAAATCCCAAAGGTCGGGGCTAAAGGTGATGCAAGATGCAGTCTAAATGAAGGGAGTTCAGAAAACCAACAAATGGACCAAGTCAAGTCGGTGATAACTCTTAGGAGTGGAAAGGTTGTTGAAAAACAAATTCCTGAACCATGTGAGAAAGAAGATGAACCAATTCCCCAAGAAAATGAAGAAGCTGACCAAAAGGAAACCAAACTCTCTCCTTCACCCCCATTCCCTCAAGCATTGAATAACCCAAAGAAATTGGACCACCGCACTGAAATTTTTGAAATTTTGAAACAAGTGAAGATCAATATTCCTCTATTAGATGCTATCAAACAGATTCCTTCTTATGCCAAATATTTGAAGGACTTGTGCACTGTTAAAAGGAAATTAAATGTGAAAAAGAAAGCATTTTTGGCAGAATAGGTAAGCTCCATTCTTCAAAATAATAATGCGTTGAAATATAAAGACCCTGGTTGTCCTACAGTTTCATGCATTATTGGAGAACATAAAATTGAAAAGCTTTACTTGATCTTGGTGCTAGTGTCAATTTGCTTCCATATTCAGTTTATCAGCAAGTCAACTTAGGTGAGTTAAAACCAACGTCTGTAACTCTTCTACTTGCAGATAGATCAATTAAAATTCCAAGAGGAATAGTGGAAGATGTGTTAGTTCAAGTTGATAAATTCATATATCCTATGGATTTCATTGTCTTGGATACTGAACCTCTGGTTGATAGTTGCAAGTCAATTCCTGTTATTTTAGGCCGTCCATTTTTAGCAACATCTAATGCTTTGATAAATTGCAGAAATGGAGTGGTGAAGCTAACATTTGGAAACATGACACTAGATCTCAATGTTTTTAACATGTGCAAGCAACCACAGGAAGTCCTTGATGAAAATGAGAAAGTTGAAGGAATTGAAGCCATTATAGATGATCATCTTCAAAAAGGGAGTTCTTCTGACCTATTAGAAGTTTGTTTAATTAATTCATTTGATTTGCTTGATTGTACAGAGGAAATAGAATACAAAGGAAGAAAGCCAAAATTCAAAGAGCTAAAACCCATGAATGATAATGCTCATGAAGAAGTACCCACACCGGAACTAAAGCCATTACCTGCTGGGTTGAAGTACACATTTTTGGGAGAAAAGCAAAGCATTCCTGTGGTAATTTCCTCGTCTCTTACTGAAGAACAAGAAGAAAAGATGTCGCCTCAATGGACGCACCAAGATAGAAGGAAATTTCTGACAGAGGTGAAAATTTTTTATTGGGATGACCCATACTTGTTCAAACATTGTCCTGACCAAATTTTTCAGAGATGCGTGCTCGACAGTGAGGTAGGTAGTGTCATTAAATTTTGTCACTCAGAAACATGTGGAGGTCACTTTTCTTCAAAGAAAATAAGTGCGAAAATCTTGCAGTGCGGATTTTATTGGCCCACTTTATTTAAGGACTGTTATACTTTTTGTAAAAGTTGTGAAAATCGTCAAAAGACAAATCCAATAAAATCCACAATCAAGACAATTTTGAGAAAATTTTTTGAAATTAGTCAAAAAGTTCTGCTTTATGATTCTCGCCTGCACCTATTCCCTAGAAAATTGAGATCTAGCTGGAGTGGTCCTTTTGTTGTCAAACACGTGTATCCTCATGGGGCCGTAAATATTGTGAATCCTAGGAATGGTAATGTGTTTAAAGTTAATGGACAAAGGCTCAAACCATTTCTGAAAAAACCAAGTTGATGAGTTCTTTGTGTTGCTGCTTAAGTGGCGGATACGGTACTCTGTGACTCTCAAGTCGGTTTGTTTTTCAGTTTCCCAAAATAACTGAATCCTTCTTCTCCCTTAAAATGGATGCCATTCTTTCAAACCTGAGAAAACATTTTCCTTCTCTTCCTCTAAATGCTCTGAAAAAAATCTACAAAGTTCGATGTGAAAGATTGAGATTGTTAATGCACAAGGTATGCCAGAAGATGTACGCTGGATAATTGAAGCAAAGGTCCGACTAGCAGGTGAGTCTTCAATTTCATTTGACTCATACATGCCAGGTCTTGGAAGAAGTTCGTATTCTAAAAAGAGAAGAGCAAAAAGGTTACAAGTCTGTTACAAATGTGGACGATGGAATTGTAACATGCAATGTCGTTCTTTGGGGATGGTTTCCACAAATAGATCCTTCATTAAGAATGGACTGAGTAAGAAGTCATTAGATGATATCTTATTGACTCTTGAGACACGTTCTTATAGATTGATGCAGGGTGAAATTCTTAATTTGTGGAATCGCTTCAAGGATGAAGAAAAACGCTACAGTCTTGGGAATCTGACTCTACAAGACCCTGTTTGTCAATTTATAAGAAAATTGAATGGGAAGCTTATCCTCGAGTCATAGAAGGCGTTTAAGCCATTACTGGACGTTAAACCAGAGGCAGATGTGAGCCATATCCACAACAATCTGTATATATCATCATCTTCTTCTTCATGTAATCTTTAAAAAAAAAAAAAAAAAAAAAAAAATCAAAAAAAAAGAAAAAAAAAAATGTTTGAACAAGGGCGATCCGAAAGGAGTACCATGACTTTAATTAGTTGTGGAGCCCTAGCCTTTGGCTGACCCGTCATTGACTCGGGTGGACCTTTGCACATTTTTTTTTTTTTAAAAAAAAGTTTGTGAGTGTCTCTTGCCTTTGGTGACACGCAAAGATAAAGATATGCCACTACTGCACTCATGACGCGCAGTATAAAGATACGCCATGAAAGCTGTACATACAAGTATGTCATCATTTGCTATTATATTTATTTTATCTTTGTATGATTTTGCTATATTTTGGTTTTGGACAGACGATCCTTTGAGCAAGGTCCTTCAGAGGTTTCTAGACTTCTTTACCCTGATGGTTTTCTTGAAGTCACCAAAAAAAAAAAATTCCTTTACCTTTGATCTTTGATCCTGATCCAGCAATAGCTCAGATAGATTGGTCAGCATGAGGCAGAGAGGGAAACAAGATGAAAAATGAGCCAGATTTGACACTTCGTTTATAGCTTTTCTTTACTTTTGATTTTTTTTATCGTACTTTGTTTTTGTTTAAATTTGTGTCAGATTTCTCCAACATGTAATATCTTCTATCCTTTACTCATCTATATTTTAACATTGAGGACAATGTTGTGATCTAGTTGGGGGGGAAGGATAGTTGACCTAAAAAAAAATTATTTTGTTTTGTTTGGGAAGTATGATATGATTGTCATGGACTTACTAAACCAATTAGTGATGGCAGAGTAAGGAGTAATTTTACTTCTGAGACGCATCTTAATTGGTGGCAGAGTAAGGAGTTTTTAGGTAGTAATTAATTAGTATTGATTTGTGGAAGTAACAAAGTTTTTGTCTTTTGATTTCCTTGGAAAGATTCAAGCGAATGCACTCTCACAGCCTTGGAAGCAATTGAAATTCAGGAATCATAGCATGATTGAATAAATTATCTTCTTTCTTAAATTTCACATGCTTGGTTATGGATGTTGAATTGGTGGATTGAGAATGACAAAAATATGCCTTGTGAGATTTTGAGCCTATGATGAATGGATTGAATATTTATGTCATTCTCTTCTTTCTTGTGTGATTTTCACTCATGGAATTGTTACTCTAGAACTTGCTTTGATTCTTTTTGAGGCTACATTTTCACATGTATACATTAATATGATTGAGGCATTTTGAAATAGCTACTTTGACAAAATAGCCATCCTTGTATATTTTCCATTGTGTAACCCCTTTAAACTTATTTGACCATTCCTTGTTTTAAGCTCATTTCATCCTTCAAAAAAAAAATTGTTTTTACCCAACCTTAGGGAATAAGAGAGCATTGACCTTGTTCTTGAATAAGTGTGGGGGTGTGTGTGCAAAATGAAAAAAAGAATTATTGACCACCGTTGCAATCAAAGGATTATCAGAATAAAGGTGAATGCTTTGAAACAACAGGAAGAAAAGGAGAATGTTCAAGTCTAACAATGAATTCAATTCACCAATTTGGGATTGATCTTCAACAAAACATTAGTCAAATGTTGGTGATTGTCCTTTATGATGAATGTTCTCAAACATTTTCTCCAATCTACCTGCACCATAATGCTCTTTTATTCTCTGCAATATTTATCTTTTCATATCCATATTATCCCTTCTCCTTTACCATGACCCCATTACAACCTTGAATAAAGTCCTCTTGATTTTTGTATGCATGTATTTTGAGTAGCGGAGAAGTAGAAGATAACAAGCTTATGGTAGTGCAATTGTTCATGACTTGAATAGAGTGAAATACTTACCTTTTAAACACTTGAGAGATTGAGAGTGAATTCTGTGAGGAGCTATCATTCTTGATTCATTCTTTTCAACCGAAGTTTCCTTGCTTGTTGGTTTGAGATGTGAAGAAATGTTACATCATTTATGCTTTGATCCCTTAAATTTCTTGTTGCTCTTCTTGCTTCATCGAGTCTTTTAGAGTTTTTAGCTTTTGAGTCTGTGTCATTTTTCTTTGTCTCCTAACTTTGGTCTTATGTGTTTTGCCCAGGAGTGCAAAAAGCTAAGTGTGGGGGAATTTGATGATCACATATTTTATACATTAATGAACCCTCATTTTTAGTCATTTACACTCTCCATGTACTTAATTGATTAAGCTTAGTTATGTTTAGTAAGTTTGGACTCAAATTGGACTTAATTGATTTTTTTTCAGCACTATTTTGGTCTTACACTATTTTTGTATTTCGGCCATATCTTGAGTTTTAAATGTCTGATAATTATGAATTTTACCTTGTATCAAAGATAAGAGAGAGCTCTACAACTTTGATGAGAGCTCAAAGTCTCAATCAGACATCTAGTGGAGCTAATTGGGCTTAGAAGACAGAACACGAGTTTCGTGTCTGAAACCTGAATAGTGTACAGTAATCAGAGCATAACTCGGGCTGCAAGAATTATCTTGGCTGAAATTTGGACATTTGAAAGTTAAGACCCAGATATAAAACTTTCATATTGAACACAAAACTTGATTCAGGCTCCTTAATGGTGATATTAGGTCTGAAAGTCAAAATAAAGGTGCTGAAATTGGGCCTGAACAGTCTATAGTAATTGGGCTATATCTTGGGCTGTAGGACGAATTTTTGGGTGATTCCAGAGCCATTGGAAAGCTTAGACAATTTCCTAGAACTTTCATGAAGACCACTTGGCTCGAAAATGATGAAATCAATGACTTAAGCAATGAATGATTTCAGAGACAAGAAATCTCAATGATTTTCACTCTTATCCTCACCATTTGACATTCTCCACTCATTCATCCACTCATCCCACCTACCCCTAATCAGCCTCCTTTTCATTTTGTATCCCTAATCCTCTATAAAAGGCACCATTGGCTGACCATTTGGAGAACTGGGTGTTAGGCTTAGTTTGTACAAGTTAAGGTTATGCTTGTTTATTATTTTCCTTTGTTGTAATTTTCTCTTGTTCTAAATTAAAGTCATGTTCATCTTTCTCTTCTTCTCTCTTTCTTTCTTCTTATCCATGAGTAACTAAATCTTCTTCTTGCTTGGTGAAAGAGTGAAGCTCTTGGTAATGAAATAAGGTTAGATTATTTTATTTCTTGTGCTTAAATGATATATTATTAAATGAACATTATATGTGTTATATTTTGTTTCCAATTAATTTAGAAACCTTCTTTGTTAATGGAGATCTTAATTTATTGTAGACAATAGGATTGGCACAGTGAATGCTTGAACTCATTTACAAATGTTGGTAGATAATTAAAGGAATCATAATATGATTACATATATAATTGAACTTTGAATGTTATATTCTTCGATTAGAACCTCTGTTGTGTGTGGATTTCAATTGAGTTAAAAAGAAAAATAATCTTACCTTTAATTTATTACCAATAGTGGATCTCCTAACCCAAGCAAGCCCTTAAATTCATTTGTGAACTTGTTTTATTACTTTTGGTGTTGTGACAAATCCTCTTCTTACCTCAATTAATTTTTCTTCATCAATTTCCTGTGGATCGACCTCGGACTCTCGAGAAATTTACTACTTGAGACAACCTGCACTTGGGTTTGCATCCTTAAATCCCGCAGTTAGCTCATATTATGTTTTGAAGCATGTTAGTAGTTTTCAAAAGTTAAATTATACGGTTAAAAATTAAGTAAAAAGGAATTTTACAGAAAAATTAGGAAGCCATTATTATAAGTTTTTAAACAAAATACTGTCAATTTTTAGTAAAAATGGGCAAATAAGATAGAAAAGATGTCCAAAAGACAGTATATGGTATGAAAAATATTCTACGTAGTTTAAACGTATTAAATATTATTTCTGTTTATTTAAACAGTAATTTTTAAGGAAATCGGACAAGAAAATGATTTAAAAATCTTACGCGATTGAGAAAACATTTGAAAAACAGTACGCGATTTTAAAAACAGTAAAATATATTTACGCGATTTAAAAACCTTTGTAAAAGCGACGAGATTTTGAAAACGCGATAAAATTTCTACGCGATTGACGAAAACAGCAAGTTTTACTATCGGGTCAAAGTGGTGGACTCGGACAAATTGTGGAACAGTACTGTCAGGTGGGACGTACTGTATATATATGCGATTTGCCAGTGAGGGCATATTCGTAATTTTTTCCAGTGAGGCCATATTTGGAATTTTTGCCAGTGAGGGCATATTTGAAATTTTTGCCAGTGAGGGCATATTCGTAATTTTTGCCAATGAGGGCATATTTGAAATTTTTATCATGCATTGAGTCGTGCCATTTTTGGTGGATTGATTGACAAGGTGAATAACATCGTGTTGTCGGTGTGATAAGCTTAGTGTTGTTCAACTTGAATGAACTTGGAGACATTAGTGTGCAGATTATTCCATTTGTGGACAGTTGGTCGCTCCTCTAGGCCGTGGTAACTGGTAACACACTAATGGACTCGACACGCACTATACTTAATCAAGATCTTGTGAAATCTATTAGTGCAAGCCTCTAGTGACACGACGTATGACAGTGTGCTACACTACTATGCTATTTCAGTGGGCTATAGACGCAACGTGAGATAGCAGAATAGTTATTGGGCGGTCGACGGTACTAATAGATTTTGCGGGTCGTTCTCTCTGATGTCTGTATTTTTAGCTCCATGGAGTAAGGTTAAGTCACATTTCATATATTTATATTCTATACATTTTAATGTTATTTATCTGCACTATGTTATCCATCTGTATCATTTTATTTATCTGTACCATTTAATTCATCTGCACCATTGTATGTTGTTAGGGCATCGAGTTTCTGTATTATTTAATATTATGATTTATGTTATTATGGTATGTTATATTGTATGAACTGTTATACCTGTTGTATTGTCGTTTTCTTATTTTACCATGTTTGTGGTGATATAGATTGTCTTACCTCTTTCTTGTATGTGTTATTTGTATATTTTAAATTATGTGATAAAGAGTTTGAGGAAGAGGAACAGTCTCTTGAGTGTGAGTATCCCGAAGAGGAGGAAGAGCAGCAAGCCGAAGATCAGTTCTACGATCAAGAACCATCCGATCATCTATATCCTTTGGATTGATTGTATGGATATGACGCTAATCGGAAAATTTTTAAGATTATATTTATTTTGAAATAGATAAACTAGGATTCTTTGGATTCGTGCAACTGGAGTTTCACGGAGGCTCTGAAGCCTAGCATCTGCAAGAAGATAGAGATTCGATGACGTACGTAGGGCGTCTGACTGTGACCATACGTACTGAGTTTGATGGAGTGCCGATCTTTTCCACTATGTTGTACTTACATGTGGAGTTGCCGCTATCTCTTAGGCGTCATTGGGGCGGTATGTTTGATGCGCCTAGCGAGATCAGTAGCGTATCGACTGCTCGGACCCGTGTCCGTAGAGGGTCGAGGCATCCTGGATATCTATCACCTGAAGTTTCATCTGAGAGTGATCCTTCAGAGGGCTAGATATTTATGATGTGTACTTGGGCGCGTCTGCGTTTGTATATATAAACCTTTTACTGCTTTGTTTACTGTTCTGTTTTAGTTTTAAATATGTGTAGTTGTACATTACTTGTATAATCTAAGATTAAAACAATATGTATATTATGCGTGATGATAGTGTGCTTATTTTATGTTCTGTGTTATTTTATCTCATAATATTCTGTTTAATCGAAAAAATTTTACAACCCGTATTATTATATAATAAATGTTTTACAATTTGGGTAGATTTTATTTATCTTTCTCTTATTTTCTTTTTAAATGTGACATCCTCATAAGGGTGTTACAGGACGAACTCAGTTGTACGAGATTGGTTCAAGGGAGTGTAGTTGTGCGATACTGGTCGTGTGGCTAGTCAGAATCGTTATGCGGCAAGTAAGATCTAGGTAGTGGTGGCGCGTGGTTGCAGATCACAGATCTGCGACTTACGACATTGGCTGGGTTAGGTTGGTTGATGACAACGGTGGCTGGTTGCGATTTTGGTGGTTTTCTGGGGTTGGCTTTTTATGGTAGGTTGAAGATGATGAAGATGAAGTGGTGGTGTGGGTGAAAGTTAGAGGGTGATTGTTATAGTGGGTTAAACATGATGGACATGATGAAGATGGTGGTGATAAGGTTGGTGATGAAGGTGAGGTGATGGAGTGGTGATGAAGGTGAAGATCATGTTTATGTGACGGTGGTTATGGAAGAAATTGGTTATGGAGGGTGATGAGAGGTTAAAGATGAAGGGTGCTAAGTGAAAAAAAAAGTATGGCTAGGGTGTTAGTGTAAGCAGAAGTATGTTTAAGGGGATTATGCTATTAGTTTTAGGCTGAAGTGTATGGAAAAATGTGCAGGTTATGGGTTTTTATAGAAGAAATTAGGGTTTGGAGAGTGATGGTGGCTAGGGTTTTAGTCAAATAGTGGCTGCTATGATTTGTTTAGATGTTAAATGACATATGAATTATAAGTTGGATAATGGGTCAATGGGTTAGGTTATGAGTTTATGTCAAAAAATTGGGTCATTTTTTTATTTTTTCTCTCTCTTTTTTTAATTTTTTTCTTTTACCAAAAAGGTGTTAATGCCCTAAACAAAATTGAGTATTCACAATTGCCCGTCTTTACTTGTTTCTTACTAGATAAAAAGAATAACCATAATTTTTCATTTTATCATTGTAAGGAACAAGTAAAGACTTGAACTCGAATTTTGTTCGAGAATGCATAAGATGATACAAAAAATAATGCGAGAACTAAAAAATGTGATGAACTGATGCGCTTAAAAGTAAATGATAAGAATTTAAATGCATGGAGTTGATGTGCTTAAAAGAAATGACATGAATTTTAAATGTATGGAACCGATGCGCTCAAAAGAATTGATAGAAATTTAAAATGCAGGGAGCCGATGCGCTCAAAATAAATGACAAGACTTTAAAAATACATGGAGCCGATGCGATTAAAAGAATTGATAGAAATTTAAAATACAAGAAGCCAATGCACTCAAAATAAATGACAAGAGCCGATGCGCTCAAAAGAATTTAAAATGCATGGAGCCAATGCACTCAAAAGAATTTAAAATGCATAAAGTCAGTGCGCTCAAAAGAATTTAAAATAATGGAGTTGATGCGCTCAAAAGAATTTAAAATGCAAGAAGCCGATGTGCTTAAAAGAATTTAAAATGCATGGAGTCGATACGCTCAAAAGAATTGATAGAAATTTAAAATGCATAGAGCCGAATTGACAGAAATTTAAAATGCATGGAGCCGGTGCACTCAAAAGAAATAAAAATGCATGAAACTAATGCACTCAAAAGAAATTAAAATGTAGGGAGTCGATGCGCTCAAAAGTAAATAACAAGAGTTTAAAATGTAAGGAGTCGATGTGCTAAAAAATGAAAACATTTGTGTCAGTTAGACATGAACTTAAGATCTTTTTCTTCTCTCTCTTTTTATCTTTTTTCTTTTCTCTCTCTTTTTTTCTATCTTTTTTTTCTCTCTTTTCTTTTCTCTCTTTATATTATTCTTAAAAAATCATTTGAATCAATGACAACTTTAGAAAGCTTTGACCAATCATACTTTTGTTCACGTGCTTTGTTCATCAGACCTTTTGGTTGACTCGGAATCCTCTTGACTTGCTCATTTTCTTTCTTCTTTTCTTCATTCTTTTTTTTTATTATTACTTCGACCACCCCTTTTCTTCTTAGCAATGAAAGCTTAGTGTGACATGTATTGTAATCACTTCTAACAAATGTTGCATTACAATATGTACTTTGAGCTATTGAGATATTTTTTTCAAATTCAATCATTGAAGGATTGTTGTAGAATTGTCAAATCAAACTATTAACCTTAAATTTATCTTATTTGAGACATAAACATGTATTCATGAATGAACAAAAATTTGTTAAATGAACAAACTTCCTTTTATTACTTTGGTAATCAAATCGTACATGAGCTTTTGGTAAGACACATACTTGAAACATGAAAGCATAGAAACAAAAGAAAGTTGCAAGGATTTTATTAAAATTTTGTCCTAGTATTGCTTCCTTGTCCTTCATCCAATTGATTCCCTGCAACTGCTTGATAATTCAACTGTTGTCTCTATTGTTATTTTCTTCAACACAGCTTTTCATTAATCTTTTAGAAAATTTGCTCCAATATGGCAAATTGAATGCAAACAAAATTGCCCTTGTGTAACCAATCAGACACAAATAAAAATTATCCTAGTTTGGTGAACCCTTCAAGGAGTTTCATGCCATCTTTCTTTGAGATTTTACTTATTTATTTGTCTTGACTTTTGCTTAGGCTGCCCTTTCAGGTTTTCAACCTAACGGACTTTTTTTTATGAGTATGGAATTGAAAACTCGGAAGAGCTTGAACCTTTTGTCTCAAAGTTAAAGTTAATGAAATGACAACAACCTTTCATTGATCAGAATGAACTTTTTGAGGCGTATAACGTGGCCAAGGTTAAGGGTTGTGAAAGGAAGGATATAAGGCTCAAACAAGTGTTTAAGGGTCGAATATGACTAACAATCCTTAGTGAGCTTTGGCATTATCAAGAGCACTAATACTTTTTGCTCATTTTTGTATTATCTTTTTTTTTCACTTAACATTTGCCTTTGCTATAAGTCATTTTATTTTTCGTAATAATTTTTGTTTCTTCTTTTTCTTCTTTCCCCATTTTTCACAAAAATTAGTCTTTTTTACTTTATGATAACCCCTAGTGTAGGGGTGATCTTTATTCAAGGTTCTTTGAAGAAAATTTTCAATTCAAAAGGGGTAACAAGGGATAATGAAATTTTGTAAAAGATAGAGAAAGATAATCAATCTTTATTTTCAAATCTTGATTGTTTATTTTCAAAACTTTAATTTTGAGACAAAAAGATAGTGCACACCAAGTGATCACTTATTTGTTCCTTTTCAAAAATTATGTTTCCAATTGTTTGGTGACTCCTTCCATGATCTTCAGGGACATATCAGGATGCATCATCCCTAACTTATGTTTCTTTGCCTTAACATTCATGTTGATCACCTCTTCTACCTTACCATTCAAGTCAAATCCCTTCTCTGAATGTTGTAATAATTTTGTAAATTTTTTGACAACTTCTTCCTTTTCACCAGATCTAGGGACTTCTTCATCAAACTTCACAAGGAAATCAATTGATGAGTTTCTGAGGTCCCTTTCATGAGGTGAACTTTCTACAAGACTTAGATCCTTGAAAAGTAATTTGTGTGGAGTTAGAAAGACAAAATAGAGTAGGAATGACAAAGTAAGAATTATAAAAATGGACCAATAATGAGGTATTATACAGAAATGTAAAAAAGAAAATTGATAAATGCAAAAGGATAAGCCAAAGGTGCAATGAGGAAGAATACAAATTCATTTATTTAATGTCTTAAATAACATAAATATAAGCTCAAAACATAGCCAATCTTAGATATCTTCTTAGTTCAGTATAACCAGACAATTACTTGGAAACAATCACATCAATCATTAGTTCAGATTTTTTAGTTCTTCAGTAGCACATCATCAGTAAAAGGATGAATTGTTTTACACTCTTCTGGTCTTCTTCATGCAACGCATTAATACTAAGATGGCATCGGGGATGAATGACTTCTTCAGATATGATTACCTCAGCTGGTGCTAGAAATATTTCCCTCAGGTGAGGAATGTGCTTCCTCTTACCCTTATTATTTTTGTTTCCCAAAGTCATACTTCTCATTCTTTCCTCCAACTTTATATTGACCTCTTCAGAGGAAGCTACCCCTTGTCAAGCTTGTATTACTCCCAAAGTGAGCAATCCTTAGACTCGAACCTTAAAATCCCAACAGTTCTCGATATAATGTACTATTCCCCTACAATGATAAGTACAACTTAACTCTTCATCTTGCTTTTCCTCTTCTTTCATCGTTGTAGTCGGTGCAGTGATACTATAACTTGCTTTCTTCAACCCCGCAAATATTTTAGCCATCGGCATACACAAACTTATGACCTTTCTTATTGGTTATATTTCCATCTCCAGAGCATTTACCTCATTTCTTCCACCATGATTAGGAATTTGGTTGTTGACAATACTAGGTCCAGCCTCCTCTTGAATATCAAGCTTCGCATAAGTAATTAGATTTTTTACTACAGTCTTGAAAGATTCATAATCTTCAATTGAGTGCCTTGGGATATCCATGTGATATTTGCAAGTTAAACTCGGGTTATACCACGCTAGGAATTGTGGCTCTAGGGGACGAACAAGATTTTTGGAGATGATGTAAGCATTAAACAACCTTTGGAATAAGTTTGTGTTTGAAATGGATAACCTTGGGAAATGGGGTAGGTTTTGGGGCCAGAAGCGACTTTGATTTTGGAAGTTTGACCGAGGTTATGGATGGCTTGGGTAATTTTGTAGAGGTGCAGGTAGATATCAAGTATAAGTTAGGAGAGTTGGTACATATGGTTGTGGTGTGGGAACATGGTTGATTTGGAATTGTGGAGTTAGGGTGATGTTTGTGGTTAGCACAATTTGGTAGGGTGGGTAATAAGGAGCTGTAGGTGTTTAGTATGGAAGGTGAAGGTTAGGGTTATATGGTGGTTGATGACTTGGGTATTGTGGTGAATACCGAGGCCAGAAGGTCTGTTGGTGTTGAACATAATTCACTTCGAGTTCTTTCTTTTTCGGTTGGAATTCCTTCTTAGGAGTAGTATCCTCTGTTTGCTCACCGGTAACTTCCTAGCTTTGGCTAAAATCTCGATCTTTTCTCCCGCAGTGATCAAGTAAGAAAAATCTTTATAGGCTACTCCAATCAAGGTGAGGGTCTGCCTCATGGCCAACAACATTTCCTTTATTCTTCTCTAAGACTCTGTCATTTCATCAATCCTCCCTTTCAACTCATCTACTTCCATACTTAGATTTCTTTCTTCGTTCTCGGTTGCCATCGCTGCAAGCTTTACTTCAGCCCTTATGTTGTGAACTCGGGTTTGATTGATGTCTTCTTGTAGGGAATTGTGGATAAGAATCACACAACAGAATAATAAAATTCCCTTATAGGATCCATGCGAAAAAACCAAAATTAGAGTTTTAAAATGTTTACCTTTTGAAGTGTGATAAACACAAGCGATGTGAATCACCAACACCGTAATAGCGACGATGTCTCTGCGGTATCCAGATGAACAGACTTACAAAATGTCCAACGTTTGCAGTCTTGGAGTCTGACCTCTCTACAACAGTGCTAGCTGCGAAGAGAAGAGAAAAAAACATGTCACTCTCTGACTCACTTTCTTTAGGTGCGGCTAAGGTTCTATAATGTCTTACTAGCAATCCCTTTAGCAGTACTATTTATAATAGTGACTGCCTTAAGTGAGTGTGAGTAGTAACAAGGTAAGTTGTGCAACCCTAGACTCATCTGTTATGAGTTAGGCCCACAATTGGATTCGATTCCAACTTGGATCCTTATTGCCCAATTTAGTCTGCTCTAAGTGTGCGATCCTATAGGTTCTCATGACGTTGGTAGTAATATTAAAATCTCATTTTAATATTACAAACATCGAGCGGTATCTAGCAACACATCGCGACTACCCAAGTAATGAGAATGTCAGTGATTTGACATAACCTATTCGTGACCAATATTTTCGTGTAGTTTAGTCCATTTGTCCAGATATCTAGATTGAACACAAGGCATGGAACGTATCACCTTGTTTAGTTCAATCTTCAGTTTCCTGATTCTCGAGTAGACATAGTAATAACAAATGAGATCAATATCTCATATTGACTCATTTGAGCATGGCCACGCATTTCGTAGTCTCACTCAATTGGAGGGCCCAAAGATATCACTCCTATTATGTATGAGGGACAAATCTCATCTAGGTCACTTACATCCCTCCACATGAATTGCAGTATGTCTAATAACTAACTTTATAATCATCTTGTTACAAATGACATTGGATGGCATTAAAACACACAACTCCTCATGTAGGAATTGTAGTGATTTTAGGTCAAAGAACCACATAAACCATTATCACTATGAGAATCACTTATGACACTCACATAATGATCCACGTAGCGTTCTCATGGCGGGTCTACCCAATACATCATTATTCTAATATGTATCCATATGAAGACTTAATGTCTCATATCCATGACCCGTGAGATGTGGTCATCAATCTACGCACATACTAGTCTCAATGCATTATTGTTGTCCTAATTAACAATAATACTCGATTAGAGAGATTTAAGAATAGTGTTTCATCTAATAGGATCTCATGATCAAGTCATCCACTTGATGTCTTATGGTATCAAACTTACTATTCTAAGGACTTTATTATGTTTATCAAAAAAGAACACAATAAATGAAATGCCTCATATATTAAAAAATAGCATAATATTGTTGGGAATTGCGGATCAAAAGTCTCGCAGCGGAATAATATAATTCCCTCACAGGATCCATGCGAAAAAATCCATAATCCGAGTTTTTAAAAATTTACCTCTTGAAGCGTGATAATCACAAGTGAGGTGAATCACCAACACCGTAATAGTGATGATGTCTCTGCGGTATCCACATGAACAGACTTGCAAAAAGGAGTCACGCCTCTGTTTCATAGTGCTAGCTGCGAAGAGAGGAGAAGAAAACCTCACTATCTCTCACTCACTTTCTGTAGGTGCGGCTAGGGTTATGATGTAACCTAGTAGCAGCCCCTTTAGCAATATTATTTATAACAGTGGCTGCCTTAAGTGAATGT
The DNA here is from genome assembly GCA_029884605.1 of Ormosia emarginata. Taxonomy (NCBI): domain Eukaryota; kingdom Viridiplantae; phylum Streptophyta; class Magnoliopsida; order Fabales; family Fabaceae; genus Ormosia; species Ormosia emarginata. The sequence continues at coordinate 1,432,199 of JAQQTP010000075.1, read as the reverse complement.
GAGCAGTAGCAAGGTAAGTGGTGCAACCCTAAACCCATCTGTCATGAGTTAGGCCCACAATTGAATCCGAGTCCAACTTGATTACGATTACTCCAATTTAGTCTGTTCTAAGTGTGCGACCTACGAGGTTCTCATGACGTTGGTAGTAATATTAAAATCTCATTTTAATATTACAAACAATGAGCGGTATCTAGCAACACATCAACCTACCCTAAGTAATGAGAATGTCAATGATTTGACATAACCTATCTGTGACCAATGTTTCCGTGTAGTTTAGTCCCTTTGTCCAGATATCCAGATTGAACACAAGGCATGGAATGTGTCACCCTTGTTTAGTTCAATCTTCAGTTTCCTGATTCCCGAGTAGACATACTAATAACAAATGAGATCAATATCTCATATTGACTCATTTAAGCATGGCTATGCATTTCGTAGTCTCACTCAATCAGGGAGCCCGAAGATATCACTCTTGTTATGTAGGAGGGACAAATCCCATCTAGGTCACTCACATCCCTCCACATGTATCGCGGTATGTCTAATAACCAACTTTATAATCATCTTGTTACAGATGACGTTTGATGGCATTAAAACACACAACTCCTCATGTAGGAATCGTAGTGATTTCGGGTCAAAGGACCACATACACCATTATCACTATGAGAATCGCTTATGACACTCACGTAACGATCCACGTAGCGTTCTCATGGCGGGTTTGTCCAATACATCATTACTCTAATATGTATCCATGTGTAGACTTGATATCTCATATCCATGACCCGTGAGATGTGGTCATCAGTCTATGCACATACTAGTCTCAATGCATTATTGTTGTCCTAATTAACAAAAATACTTGACTAGGGACATTTAAGAATAATGTTTTATCCAATAGGATCTCACGATCAAGTCATCCACTTGATGTCCTATGGTATCAAACTTACTATTCTAAGGACTTTATTATGTCTACCAAAAGGAACACAATAAATGAAATGCCTCATATAAAATAACATAATATAATGTATGTAAATACAAACAAAATGTATTGGCCACTAGGGCATACACCAACAAATATAATGTATGTAAATATAAACAAAATGTATTGGCCTTTAGGGCATACACCAACAATCTCCCACTTGCACTAGAGCCAATCAGGTATATTTCTAATGCCTAAAGACCTAGTGTGACCCTCATGCTTCTGCTGTGCAAGAGGCTTTGTCAATGGATCAGCAATGTTATCATCTATTGGTACTCTGCATATCTTCACATCTCCTCTATCGATGATCTCTCCAATGAGATGGAAGCGCCTAAGTATATGTTTGGATCACTAGTGAGATATGAGCTCCTTAGCTTGTGTAATGGCTCCATTATTATCACAATAGAGGTCCACTGGGTCCACAATGCTAGGAGCTACACCAAGCTCAATAATGAACTTCCTAATCCAAATGACCTCCTTTGCTGTATTGGAGGCAGCAATATACTCAGCCTTTGTGGTAGAATCGGCGACTGTCTCCTACTTTGAACTCTTCCAGCTCACAGCCCCACCATTTAGTCAATAAAGAAAACCCAATTGCAATCTGGAGTCATCCTTATCGGTTTGGAAATAACATTAGTGTAACCCTTTACAACTAGTTCCTCCTCGGCTCCATATACTAAGAACGAATCCTTAGTCCTTCTCAAGTACTTAAGGATGTTCTTGACAGCACTCTAGTGACTCTCATTGGGATCATACTGGTACCTGCTCGTCATACTCAAAGCATACGAGCTGTATGGTCGAGTATATAACATGGCATACATGATAGATCCAATTGCAGATGCATATGGAATCTTACTCATACGATCCCTTTCATCCTGGGTGGAAGGGGATTGAGCCTTAGATAGGCTTACACCATGCGACATAGGCAAGAGTCTTTTCTTGGATTCATGTATGTTAAACTATCTTAACACTTTGTCTATATATATACTTTGACTTAGGCCAAGCAATCTCTACGATCTATCTCTATAGATCTTGATACCTAATACATTGTGGCTTTGCCCAAGTCTTGCACCCAATAGGTTTTATCCCTTCAGGTGCGTCAACCAAGGTCTATACCGGGTTGGTATACATGGATTCCATTTCAGATCTCATGGCCTCAAGCCATTTTTCATATTCTGGGCCAATAATGGCTTCCTAGTAAATCACAGGCTCATCTTGATCCATGAGCAATACGTCACCTTGTTGGGTCATGAGAAATCCATATCTCTTTGGTTGATGACGTATCCTGTTAGACCTACGCAAGTCTTGTGCTACTAGAGCAGATTATGGTTCCTCAACGACTTATAGAGGCTGCTCTATTTCCACCATTGGTTCGCTGCTACTCTGTGAACTTTAAATTTCTTCAAGTTCTACTTTCCTCCCACTGGTTTCTTTAGAGATAAACTCCTTTTCTAGGAATACAACAGTCCATTCAACAAACACTTTGCCCTTGGTAGAATTATAGAAATAGTATCCATTGGTTTCCTTGGAATACCCCACAAAGAAGCATTTATCTGATTTAGGGCCAAGCTTATCAGAAACTTGACATTTCACATAAGCTTCACAACCCCAAATCTTCATAAAAGACATACTGGGCCGTCTCCCAGTCCACATCTCATATGGTGTTTGTTGAACCATTTTAGATGGAACATGGTTAAGTGTGAAAGCTACTGCTAATAGAGCATGTCCCCAGAAGAAGCCTGGAAGGTCTGTATGACTCATCATGAATCAGACCATGTCCAACAAGGTCTGGTTCCTCTTTTTAGAAACACCATTCCATTATGGTGTTCCAAGAGGAGTGAGTTGAGATATTATTTCATACTCTATCAGATAATCATCAAACTGTTGGCTTAAGTATTCACCTCCTCGATCTGATCGAAGGATTTTAATATTCTTGCCAAGTTAGTTTTGTACTTCATTCTTGAACTCTTTGAACTTTTCAAAGGATTTTGATTTGTGCTTCATAAGATATACAAATCTATATCTACTGAAATCATCAGTAAATGTAATGAAATATTGAAAATCGCCTCTAGTTAGTATGTTTAGTGGCCCACATACATCACTATGTATGAGGCCTGTAATACCCTTAAACACATGTTAGACTAGTAAATGGTTACCAAAGGTAGCATTTGACTTGTTTAACATGTCAGTAAAGTTTTGTGACAAACTGAGTTTATTTAGGCACTTAGTTGCAACACAGAAGTTGTAAAGTGGCTTAAAATGACTCAGATAATAGCATAAGTTACTAAGTTAAAGGAAATAAATATAGAGAGTTTATTTCTAGGTCACAAATAAGCCAAGTAAGATGTGGTAAAAGTTTCAAGAGAATCAGAGTCAGTTTGGTATTTTTAGGCATACTGGTTGTGCATTTTAATACCGAATGACCAGCAGCAGATATAGAAAATGATGAGAATTTTGAAACAACAATTTAGATGAATCCTATGATTTATTCTAAAGTTGTTGGAAGCTGAAAAACTTGAATTAGCATAATTCGGGTATCCTTAACAGATATAAGTTTTAGTGTAGAACTTAAGTTAATCTTTTTTCTTAATTTCCTCCACATCCCACCCCCTATTTCTCTCTTCTCCTTTGGCAGAGAACCGAAAAACAGAGAAAGAAAAGAAAGAAAAGGGAGAAAGGGGGGAAGAAGAAGGAGAAAGGGGAAGAAGGGAAGAAGGAGAAGAAGAAGATCAAGGATCAAGCTTTAAGATCTTCATCCAATCAAGAGGTAAGGGGATTTCTATTCATTGCTCCCTCTTTGATTATCTTTGAATATAGTTTGGGGTTTTTGAATAGAAATAGGGGTTTGAATAGCCAAATCCATGTTCTTAGCTTGGTTCTTGAATCCAAGGACTAGGTTAGGATAATTTAAGCCAAGATAATGCTAGATGGTCATTTATGGCCCAAGACAAACCATTTTGGTTCATGAATGGAGAATTAGGAAATGGTTTGGAGTTATGAGATTTGAACCTAGATCTATGTCCTAAGAGAATTCGTAGGTTGTAAAAGAGTTACAACAAGTTTAAGGGCCTAGATTAGTGTTAGAAATCATTTAGAATCCATGATTGAGAGATTGGAAATTGGTTTTCCAACCAATTATGCAGAAAATGCATTCTGCAGAATTTTTTGTAGAATGGTCATGCCTAGGCGTGATATTTCTAAGCCTAGGCGTGGGTTGATCAGTTTTCAGCCCTGCGAGACAGAGCACCACGCCTAGGCGTGGTAAAACCAAGCCTAGGCGTGGACAGGGCAACATTCAGACAGCCTGTATTGTTTGTTGCGTAACTTGAGCTGTAGATATCAGAATGACTTGATTCTAGAGCCATTTGAAAGCTAAGACATAAGGCTTCATGTGGTAAAAATTTTAGAATTATTGAGAAAGCCAATCAATACCAGTTTCTGTTTGAATCTAAGGAAGATTCTACAGAAAAAGGCATTCTGGCAGCTAGTAAACTAGATTGCATAATTTCTTGCTCTGATATCGTATCGACATGGGACTAATGGCATTTTGAAGCTAAGATGTAAGGCTTCTTTCCTGTAAAATTGTAGAATTTTCCCACTTGTGGATTGTTCCCAGTTACAATTTAAAGTCATGTCAAAATCGAGTGAATCAGAGAATAACCTGTTTTGGCTCCTACAAAATGTCGCATAACTTTGGCTATATTTAGCCAAATGAGGCAAGGTTTGTGGCATTGGAAAGACATGAGAGAAAGCTAGTAGCACCTTAGGCAACTTAGTGTTGCATTAGATATCACTTAAGATGTGATGAGATGGTGCAATGAAGACAAGTGTTCACACACACTAGTAGAGAATGAGAAAGGTATGAACCTTAGGATATCCAAGAGTAGTGGATTATCTTAGGAAGATACCTAGAACCTTAAGCAACAAAGAGTTACAAGTAAGAACCACTCTTGTATTAGGTTCACTTGAGTGGAGACAAGATTGTGTATTAGTTCCAAGAAGGGAAGGTTTAGGTACTAAGTCTCTAGTTAAGTGAGACTTTGTGCATTGCTAAATACACAATAAGATGAATTGTGACTAAGAAGATGTCATAATCATAAGGTATAGCAGAAATGAGCAATAACTCATGTATTAGTAAAGATGAGTTAGAAGTGCAAGATAAAGGTAATCTACTTCCTTAGATACTAATGAAAGTATGGAAGTTAAGTTCTTAAGCATTCCATGAGTTTGGATTAATTAAAGGGGTATATGGAACCTTAAGCACACAAGTGTAGTATAGGCTACTACCAGAAGTGTGATAGAAGGGAAAGCTAGATACAACCAGAATAAGTATGTTATACTTATTTAGATGCATGAATTACTCACTTTAATTAAAGTTGAGTTAATTATGTAAAGTTTTAGAAAAATGCTCATTTATTTCCTTAAGCAAGGGTAGATGAGGCATTAGTTAAGATAAACTCTTTCACTAAGATGAATTGAGTCTATAAGAGAGTAAGATGATGTTTATGTAAGAGTTAAGTATAACACTAAGCTTTTCGCACACTAATTAGTTAAGCTAGAATGTATGTGAAGAGAAAGAACCTTAGTGCAACCAAGATTAGTGGCTTGCCAGAGGTAAGTACCTAACACCTCAGCAACATATTGTTGCATTAGAAATCGCTTACGAGATAGGAGTGATGAGGTGGTGTTTAGGTAAAAGTATAAGAAATGATTGGTAATGTTTACCTGAGAATGCAGCGTTATATGACGCGAGGTCATTTAGCCAGAAGGAAAGGAATCAGAGAAGTTGCTAAGGGAACAAGTATTTCTAACCAAGTGCTAAGGTTACATGTAGTATGAGGTTACAAATTCTCCTCATTACAAAGGGTAAACATAAGAAGCCAAAGTTCCTAGGAGAATATGCTTAGATCGTAAAGGAACTAAGTATATAAGTACGTATGTAAGTCTACGAATTAGTCGAGTAGTATCGATCTTAGTGAGTATCCTTTGATGCTCATTCATGGAGGCAAAAGGAGATAGATGGGTGTCCGAAGGACTTTTGAGAAGGACATAACCCTGATGTCTCGATAGTGCCAAGGGCAAAGGAGATAAATGGGAAATCCAAAGACGCTTTTTGGGCAAGAATGAAGCCCGAATTTCTCAGCGTGCCAGGATATGTGTAATGTGAGGATGAGTTTTTCCTCCAATTACCACTGGATGATATACTGACTAGTTCCTAGTAAACTACCTTGTTTTCAAAATAAACTTCTGCATGTATTTCAAAACAAAACCCTGCATTTGTATTTCATCCATATACTCTTGGGATTCCTTAGGCACATTCATCTTACATATCATCCTCATTGCATACACGGATAATTGTATGGGCATTGTCCGTCACTATTGGTATTTACAGCTGTATGGGCGTTGTATATATTAACAATGTATAGGCTATCGGTTGATATCACACTATAAGAAAATGTGCATATATGAGAAAAGAGGAGGAAACTCCTAAGTCAGAATTATAGCATTTGTTATATAATTGTTATATACAATGTTATAGAGAACTGGTATTGGAATTGCTTTTACTGAGAATTTGTAATTCTCACCCCAGTTGCTATTCCATGTAAATCCAGATGCAGGCACAGATGAAGGCAAAGGCACAGGTACAGAGGTACAGACCCTGCTAAGGGTGAGAAGATAAAGCATGAAGACTAGAGTAGTTTTTATTGCTTTAAGTAGACAGAACTTATGTAATCAGTTTATATTTGTTCTGTATGTTTTGTATTATATGTATTACAAGAAGCCCTCATGTGGCTAAGTTTGTATATATATATGTATGAGGTTTAAGTTTTTCCGCAATCTCTTAAGGCTTTCTATAATTACTCAGTTGTGATTATAGATATATGTTAGTTTGTAGTATAGAAGTGACGTCTCTAGTACTGATTATCTTTATATATCTCTATCTATCTAGGATATATCTAGATATCTGTATTAGGGTGTTACATTATGGTATCAGAGCAGTTCATCCTATTGAGCCGGGGTATGGACTGACTGTGCTTAGGCATAAGTAGCAGTTTAGTAGAAAGTTATGCATTCTTTTATCTCTTTTTGTGATATGCATATGGAATAGCATGACTAGCCTGAGGTATGTGTGCTAATAGCTACTGTCACACAGTTACATGATATTGAGCCTAGCTAACTCAATATGTAATATTCTGTGTGTACAGGAACCTATGGCAACTACCAGGCGAACCTATGAGAATAGAAGTCTGGTAAGGAGGAGAAAACCAGAGCTCTTAGAGAAATAGCTACTGTGTTGAGAGAGCAGACTGCCATTAGTAGAAATCTATCAGTGGTGATAGAATAGGACTCGCATAGTTAGTTGCGGGAACGAGAAGGAACTTTTGAGGAATCAGTATTTCTCAGAGTTCAAGAAAGTTACTCCTTTGTTCTTGAAGGAAGAGTTTGGTTCAGTCAGAGCTGGAAGATGACTTCATGTGATGAAGAGATCCTTGAGGTCATGTTATGCGCTGGAGAACAGAAGGTGACCTTGCTTCATAAGGGTTAGTAAGAGAAGTCGAAAGCTGATGAGATGAAGCAGAGAGGTTACTACAAATGGTTAGTACTCGAACCACCTGAGAGGTGTTTAGAGTTACTTTCCTAGATAAGTATTATTCCCTTGAGTTCTAGGAAGCAAAGGAATAGGAATTCCTAAGTTAGAGCAAATGGATATTACTGAAGACTAGTATGCAGAGCAATTCAAAGAATGTCAGAAGTTCTTTTCTTATTTTACGTCCAATCCAGATGAAGACTGGAAGTGAGTAAAATTTGAAATAGAACTTGGAGAGGGCATTAGAAGAGTTGCGATGCAAAAGGAGGTTAAGGACTTCTTCGCTCTAGTCAGTGAATACAGAGTTGTAGAAGTAGATAATCTTAGAGCCACGATAGAACAAGAGTTAGAAAGTTCCTAAAGAGGAAAAGATCAGATGTTGAGATCAGTAAAAGTGCCTCTTGATCTCAATTTGTATTAGAGTTGCACAATGGAAGCTTAGAGTGATGATAAGTATAAATAGAGTGCTTTTAGATTAGCAACCCTAAGGAGAAAGGTAAGTCAAGCTTCAAGTCACCAAGATGTGCTAAATATGGTAAGATACATGGATGTAGACCGTGCTTGACAGGTAATCCATTTGCTGCGTAAGTGAGAAACCAGGACATCGTAAGGAAGATGGTTCTTGGAAAAAGAAAGCGACGAAATCTTCCAACTTGGTATGAGATGAGAACACATGTAAAGAGAAATCTTTTAAGGTGTGTATAAGGAGAGAATAGATTTACTTTGTAGATCATGTTGATTTACTTTGTGAATCTAGTTTGCTTACCTTGTTAGTATGATTTGGTTGTTTTAGAGAGACAAATGATGTTATGTTCTTGTTTAGTTCGTGTGTGAGACTGTGCCTTAAGTTAAAGGCAAGTTGAACAAAGGAAATATCAAGAATAAATGTTTTTGTCTAAAAGAAGGATGATCAAGTATATCAGTTGAGAGAAGCTTTGAATTTTCTTAGGAGATGATCTAAGACTTGGTTGTCATAGAAATAGAGTAAAAAGAGCAGATCTTTGAAAGTTTTCCAGGATTACAAAAGGACATAAAGAGTATGTCAAAGGTAGTTTTGGAAACTTTTGAAAAAGAAGTGGTTAAGTGCCAAGTAAGCCGAAAGTCAGTTTTGGATTACAAGTGGTATAGTTTAAGGGCTATGTAATTTCTCAAGATAGAAATTGCAGAGAATTCTAGTAGAGTTTAAGTAGAGGTACAATGGGTAGAGTAGCCATTGTATCCAAGAGTAAAGAATCTATCAGTAGATTTTCTAAGTTAGTGCTACCTGGTTTAGGCCAGTTAGGGTAGGTAGTACTCAGCAATGGACTCTAGATGGTGAGTTTGTTTCTCAAGAGTAGAAGAGAAGGTTGATTACTACATTAGTATTGGTAATTCTAAATTCCCGAGAGAACTTTGAGGTAGTAAGATATACTTTGAAGATGGAACTAGGGTGTGTTCAATGCAATAAAGGTAGGTAAATGCCTACGCATCAAGGCAGTTAAGTCTGCAAGAGAAGGACTACCCTAGGTATGATTTGGAATTAGCCACAGTAGTGATTACCTTATAGTTTTGGAGACATAACTCATAAAGAGTTTAGTTTGAGATGCTCAGCGATCATGATAGCTCAAGATGCTTGTTGATCAGAGGAAGCTGAACATGAAGCAAAATAGATGGATAGAGTTTTTCAAGGCTCATAACCTTGAGTTGAGATATCATTCGGGTAATGCCAGTGTAGTGGTTATCTTAGATGATAGTCCAAGAAAGAGTGAATTTCTTGAGAGTTTTTGAGAATTTGAGTCTAACGGTGACTATGATTCTAGATAGTCTCTCAGTGAGCAAGGTAGACATAGTAAGAGGCCTAAAGACTCAAATTTCTTTGAAGCTCAGAAGGAGAATGAAGCTCTAAGGGACAAGTGTGAGCAGATCTTCTATGGAACCCTAAAGGATTTTGTTATGACTAAGAGGGAATGACGAAGTTTAGAGACAACTTTGTTTTCCAAGAGGGTCAAAACAAATCAAGAAAAAGGATTCCGGAGGAAGCTCACCAGAGAAAGTATACCATCTATCAAGAGGTTACTAAGGTTTTCCAAGAGTTAAGGAAGATGTATAGTGGCCTAGTATGTTAAAGAACATAATAGAATATGTTGAGTTGCAGGTAAAGGTGGTGAGATTAAGTAATCTGCCCATCTTTTGCTACGTACAATTAGCTATTTTCTAGATAAAGTAGTTCAACTACTTTTGAAAGAAATAGTCAGGATTCATAGAGTTTCAGTGAATGTAGTGTCTGATAGGGATATTAGATTCACACCAGGTTTTGGAAGCCTTATAAGAAGGAGTTCAAAGCTAAGTTATGTTTTAGTATAGCTTACCATCCATAAGCAGAGGGATCAAGAGCTTTAAGGTAAGCAGATCTCGTCAAGAGAAGGTGGATGGGAGAAGCTGGTACTAGAAAAGGACTGCATGGAAGTAGAAGTTCCATGTGGAGTTTTGTTTAACCAGAATTGTTTACTTGAGGTTAGCAATTTTGGGGACAAAATTTTTAAAAAAAGGAGGAGAGACATGTAATACCCTTAAACACATGTTAGACTAGTAAATGGTTACCAAAGGTAGCATTTGACTTGTTTAACATGTCAGTAAAGTTTTGTGACAAATTGAGTTTATTTAGGCACTTAGTTGTAACACAGAAGTTGTAAAGTGACTTAAAATGACTCAGATAATAGCATAAGTTGCTAAGTTAAAGGAAATAAACATAGAGAGTTTATTTCTAAGTCACAAATAAGCCAAGTAAGATGTGGTAAAAGTTTCAAGAGAATCAGAGTCAGTTTGGTATTTTTAGGCATACTGGTTGTGCATTTGAATACCGAATGACTAGCAGCAGATATAGAAAATGATGAGAATTTTGAAACAACAACTTAGATGAATCATATGATTTATTCTAAAGTTGTTGGAAGCTGGAAAACTTGAATTAGCATAATTCGGGTGTCCTTAACAGATATAAGTTTCAGTGTAGAACTTAAGTTAATTTTTTTCCTTAATTCCCTCCACGTGCCACCCCCTATTTCTCTCTTCCTTCGGCAGAGAACCGAAAAACAGAGAAAGAAAAGAAAGAAAAGGGAGAAAGGGGAGAAGAAGAAGGAGAAAGGGGAAGAAGGGAAGAAGGAGAGGAAGAAGATCAAGGATCAAGCTTTAAGATCTTCATCCAATCAAGAGGTAAGGGGATTTCTATTCATTGCTCCCTCTTTGATTATCTTTGAATATAGTTTGGGGTTTTTGAATAGAAATAGGGGTTTGAATAGCCAAATCCATGTTCTTAGCTTGGTTCTTGAATCCAAGGACTAGGTTAGGATAGTTTAAGCCAAGATAATGCTAGATGGTCATTTATGGCCCAAGACACCATTTTGGTTCATGAATGGAGAATTAGGAAATGGTTTGGAGTTATGAGATTTGAACCTAGATCTATGCCCTAAGAGAATTCATAGGTTGTAAAAGAGTTACAACAAGTTTAAGGGCCTAGATTAGTGTTAGAAATCATTTAGAATCCATGATTGAGAGATTAGAAATTGGTTTTCCAACCAATTATGCAGAAAACGCATTCTGCAGAATTTTCTACAGAATGGTCACACCTAGGCATGATATTTCCAAGCCTAGGCGTGGGTTGATCAGTTTTCATCCCTGCGAGACAGAGCACCACGCCTAGGCATGGTAAAACCAAGCTTAGGCGTGGACAGGGCAACATTCAGACAGCCTGTATTGTTTGTTGCGTAACTTGAGCTGTAGATATCAGAATGACTTGATTCTAGAGCCATTTGAAAGCTAAGACATAAGGCTTCATGTGGTAAAAATTTTAGAATTATTGAGAAAGACAATCAATACCAGTTTCTGTTTGAATCTAAGGAAGATTCTACAGAAAAAGGCATTCTGGCAGCTAGTAAACTAGATTGCATAATTTCTTGCTCCGATATCGTATCGACATGGGACCAGTGGCATTTTGAAGCTAAGATGTAAGGCTTCTTTCCTGTAAAATTGTAGAATTTTCCCACTAGTGGATTGTTCCTAGTTACAATTTAAAGTCATGTCAAAATCGGGTGAATCAGAGAATAACCTGTTTTGGCTCCTACAAAATGTCGCATAACTTTGGCTATATTTAGCCAAATGAGGCAAGGTTTGTGGCATTGGAAAGATATGAGAGAAAGCTAGTAGCACCTTAGGCAACTTAGTGTTGCATTAGATATCACTTAAGATGTGATGAGATGGTGCAATGAAGACAAGTGTTCACACACACTAGCAGAGAATGAGAAAGGTATGAACCGTAGGATATCCAAGAGTAGTGGATTATCTTAGGAAGATACCTAGACCCTTAAGCAACAAAGAGTTACAAGTAAGAACCACTCTTGTATTAGGTTCACTTGAGTGGAGACAAGATTGTGTATTAGTTCCAAGAAGGGAAGGTTTAGGTACTAAGTCTCTAGTTAAGTGAGACTTTGTGCATTGCTAAATACACAATAAGATGAATTGTGACTAAGAAGATGTCATAATCATAAGGTATAGCAGAAATGTGCAATAACTCATATATTAGTAAAGATGAGTTAGAAGTGCAAGATAAAGGGAATCTACTTCTCACCCCAGTTCCTATTCCATGTAAATCCAGATGCAGGCACAGATGCAGGCAAAGGCATAGGTACAGAGGTACAGACCCTTCTAAGGGTGAGAAGATAAAACATGAAGACTAGAGTTGTTTTTATTGCTTTAAGTAGACAGAACTTATGTAATCAGTTTATATTTGTTCTGTATATTTTATGTTATATGTATTACAAGAAGCCCTCATGTGGCTAAGTTTGTATATATATATGTATGAGGTTTAAGTTTTTCCGCAATCTTATAAGGCTTTCTATAATTACTCAGTTGTGATTATAGATATATGTTAGTATGTAGTATATTAATGACGTCTCTAGTACTAATTATCTTTATATATCTCTATCTATCTAGGATATATCTAGATATCTGTATTAGGGTGTTACAAGGCCCAAAAGATCACTAGCCCTTTCACCTTGTCTAGTGAATGGGGCCTTAGTCATCTTCCCCAATAAATAAGATTCACATGTCTCTTATGATTCGAAATCAAACGAGTCCAAGAATCCATCTTTATGGAGTTTGGAGATGCATTTCTCATTTATGTGGCCCAAACGACAATGCCAGAGATAAGTCGGGTTCATATCATTTGACTTGAACCTCTTTGTATTTACGTTATAGATGGGCGTTTCGAGATCAAGGACATAAAGTCCATTACTCAAATGTGCACTACCATAGAAAATATCATTCAAATAAATAGAACAACTTTTGTTCTTTATTATAAAAGTAAAACCTTTCTCGTCCAAAAAAGAAACAGAAATGATATTCCTGCTAATAGCAGGCACAAAATAACAATTATCCAATTCAATTACAAGCCCAATGGGCAACGCTAATAAATAAGTCCCTACGACTAGTGCAGCAACCTTTGTTCCATTTCCCACTCGTAGGTCAACTTCGCCCTTAGTCAATGGTCTACTGCTCTTTAGATCTTGCACATTTACACAAATGTGAGATCCACATCCAGTATCTAATACCCATGATGTAGAAGTAGATAAATTGACTTCTATAACAAAAATACCTAAAGTGGAAGTCTCACTTCCCTTGCTCTTCCAATGTCTAGTCTGACCACGGTGGAAGCATATACCTTCCTTAGCCACTCCACCCACTTGTTTCAAGTTAGAAATGTTGGCCTTAGACTTATCCTTGCCCTTACCCTTCCACTTGTCCTTGGGCTTTTTCTGCTGTTTCTTGCCCTTATTCTTTTGGACCATCATTATGGCCTTTCCTTTTCCTTTGTTTATGTTCTGCTTAGTAGTTCTCAACATGCTTAGCAGCTCTGGTAGTGATTTGTCAATTACATTCATGTTGTAGTTCATGACAAATTGACTAAAACTTTCTGACAATGATTGCAGGACTAAGTCAGTGGCCAACTCTTGGCCCAAAGGAAAACCAAGTCTCTCTAGGTTTTTAATGTACCCAATCATCTTGAGTACATGAGCACCAACAGGGCTTCCTTCTACCACCATTGCACCGAAACAAAGGCTTTTAGAGACCCCGTATCTCTCATGTCTAGCCTGCTTTTGATAGAGCTTTTTGAGGTGTATGATAATATCGTAGGCATCCATGTTCTCATGTTGCTTTTGGAGCTCTAAGTTCATAGTGGCTAGCATTAGACATCCGACATCTAAGGTATCATCTTGATGCTTCTTATAAGCATCTCTTTCAGCTTTAGGGGCATTAGTAGCAGGTGGCTCAAGAATAGACTGTTTTAAAACATACAGCTTTTTCTCTTGCTTGAGGACAATCCTCAAGTTCCTGTACTAGTCTAGGAAATTTGTCCCAGACAACTTGTCCTTCTCAAGGACTGATCGCAATGATAAGTTACTTGAAGTGTTTGTTGCCATGGTAATCTATCAACAGAAATATGCAAAATATAAGTATCATGCCATAAACATATTTAACAAGATCTTTAATTAAATATGCCGCCCACTATTTTATTCAAATCAATGACCCTCAACATTGACTCAGAAAATCCTATCGAAAGATTTCTTAGTGGGCCAAGATCCATATTTCACCTAGCTTTGAGTCAGCTTTGGCTGATCACCCAAAATTCGGTTATTTAGGTAGGAAACTCTTTCCAATTACATCATATGCAACTCTTGGATAGTTGGGTGAATAACACTTATTCTAATCCATCTAATGGACTAAAGTCCAACTCCATGCCTCTAAACCTTCAATCCTATTGAAATGGCCTAGTTAAGTCAGACCCAATGGTTGGCAATCAGATATTACTCTTATCCCATCGCGTCTTACTAATATAGATAAAGGCATCCTGCTTTGGCAGACCTATACTTGATCGATAATAGTCTTGACGAGTGCCACGCATTGAAAGGCATCACATAATGACTTAATATTTACTTTGAGGGAATTTTTATTATTAGATCTCACCATTTATTAAACTTGTTTAACATACCATAAACATCATCCATGCATCTCATATATATAAAGCATATAATAAATGTGACATGGTTATGGCCTCTAAGAGAATAGCATTAACTAAGCCAGCTTCACCAAGCGTCTCCCACCAACATCCTCACTTAATGTCATCTTCTTGCCTCCACATCAAGATTACATTATATAAAAACCTCTTTTACATTCGAGGGGAGTTAGGTGAGAAGAGAATGTACAATTAGAATGTATAAAGAAAGGCACGACACGCAGGTTGTATTTCAAATAACCAAAATAGCATAAAAAGAGGACTAAGGCCATAACCATGCACCATGTATCACTAAGTACACATAAACACAAAACAATAACACATTATTATTTTGTGAGTTATAAAAATGATTTTCAATATGGCGCTATCGAATATCACACACCACGCAACGAGGCTTGGCGCAGTGCCACGATGGGGGTCAGGGGGAGGCCGCCCCTTGCGGGATGCAGGGGCAACGCCCCAGTCCAAAGTTTTTCATTCATATACCACTACTAGTTTCTTGAAGGAAAAATCGAGTTGGACCCCTTTCGCCTTTGTGACAGCTAGGGTAACAACACTTGAACCCTAAGGCCTGCAAACACATGAATGCTTCATGTGCCGTAGGGGTTCCTCACAGCCGCCATCACCTATCTAGAAACAGGGTTTCCAGAATGCATGAAGACATGAACACTTTATGTCATGGGGAAACCTCATAGCCGCCGCAAACTAAGAACAAGTTTCCAAAACCTTGCACCGAGCCTCGGTGTATAAACAAGGATTCGAGAACCCTTGCGTCTCTGCTGTTCTATGAAGGCAGCCAAGGCTTGCTTCGATGCTGCCGCAAATCGGAATAAAGGTTTCTAAAACCTTACGCTACGCTGCTATGTATATATTGCATATATACCAGAAAACCCAGAAACAGAAAGCATTCAAAACAGTTTTCACAGAATCATACATATCACACACACACACACACACACACACACACACACACACACACACACACACATATATATATATATATATATATATATATATATAATATATATATATATATATATATATAATATATTTGCTAGAAAAACGTAGAACAAGAAAGCATTCAAAATATTTTCACACACACACACATCACACACACACACACACACACACACACACACAGCGGAATAATAAAATTCCCTCATAGGATCCATGCAAAAAAGCCAAAATCCGAGTTTTAAAATGTTTACCTCTTGAAGTGTAACACCCTACAGGGGATGTCACATTTTTGAATAATTATAACAAACATTACCCAAGTTATAAAACATTTTTGCACATATAATAATATGAGTTATAAAATTTTTCTCTTATACATTATATCATTAAAAAAATAAACAATACATAAATTAAAACAAACTATTTAATACACACCATAATGTACATATGATTTTTGTCTTTAAGATACAAAAAATTTACAAACTACAAATATTTAAATAAACAATAAAAAGTTTGATATCACACAAAATACAAACTCGCCCAAGTACACATCTAGGAATTCTAATCCTCCACCGATGGATCGTCGGATGACAGAAATCCTGGATGTCTCGCAGCTCTACGGACAGGAGTCCGTGCTATCGATACACTACTAATCTCACTGGGGGCATGAAAACGTCCTCCCCAATAATGCCTAACAGTCAAAGGCATCTCAAGATGTAAATAAAAAGTAGTAGTAAACATCGGTGCTCCATCAAACTCTCTACAAAAGGACACAATCAGACGCCCCATATATACAACCACCCTCTGTCTTCTTGCAGTCGCCAGGCCTCAGAGCCTCCGTGAAACTCAAGTCTCACAAAACCCATAAACTCAGGCAAAGCCATGACCAAAAATCAATCCAAATGATAAGGGTGATCTAATGGCTCGCTTTGCTTAAACTGGTCGCTCGGATACTGACAATCTAGAGGCTGCTCCTCTTCCTCTTCCTCTTCCTCATACTCTTTACGGAACATAAAATAATAATACAGAAAATGCATACAAATAGGTGAGATAATCTACATCACTACCAACATAGTAGTACAGAAAATGACAGTACATACAGATATCACAATTGATACAATATGTCGTGTAAACTATTACACAAGTTGCTAAACTAACTATTACACAGTATGTCGTGTAAATAGCCCACAATCAAATCGTCATGTAGTTAGTACACAGTCAAAACGTCGTGCACAACAGGCATTGTACAAGACAGTCTCCACAAGATCTTGATTAAGAATAGTGATTGTCGAGATCGTTAGTGTGTTGCCCATTACCATGACCCAGAGGAGTTACCAACTGTCCACATGTAGAATCATCCGCACACTAATGCCTCCAAGTTCACTCAATGAACCACACTACACATATCACACCCACAACACGGTGTAATTCATCTCGTCAACCACTTGCCAATTTCAATCAAGTTGACACATCTCTCAATGTATGTATATGAACCATAATTACATAAATACCCCTATTGTCATTATAAACCATAATTACACAAATACCCTTAGTATCAGTATAAACCAAATATAATATGTCTCCACTTGACAGTACTATTTCTCGACATGTCCGGGTCCACCACTTTGGCCCGACAGTAAACTTACTGTTCCTTTTAGTCGCATAAATATTTTATCGCATTTTCATAATCGAGTCACCTTTTTCAAATGTTTTCAAATTGCATACATATTTTTCTGCATTTTTAATGTCGCGTAGTGTTTTTAAATCATTTTCTCAATCGTGTAACATTTTTAAATCGTTTTCTCAATCGCGTAATTTAAAAATCACTATTTTAAATACGCATAGGCTATTTCTTATATTTTCCAATTATGTATAATATTTTCTTTACGTTCTAAATCATATTTGGAAATTTCCTCCATTATTTATTTATTTTTAATTAATTTTGAAACAACATTTCGTCTAGAAAATTCATTAAGTGATATTTTCTACGTTTTCCTCTAAAAATTACCTCTTTTAACCATAAACATTATTTACAACTTGAAACTTGCTAACGCGTTTCAAAACCCAAAGGGTGAGCTCTACGTTAGTATCTTTCAAGTGTTTCAATTTATTTCTTATCTATATTTAATTCCTCTAATTAAGTTTCTAATAAAAAGTTCATTTATTTTGTTTTTCCAAAATTCATTGAAATTGAGTTCTCTTTAAATTAATTCCTTAGTCTACACTTAGAAAGTAATTATTGGATCAAAGATATGTCAAATGGTATGTTGGCCGAAATTCAACATATTCTTAACAATTCATCTTTAAATTATCTTTCATCCTCTAAGTCATTGTAAAATTTATTTATTGCAACTAAGTTAATTAATTCAAGCTTTAGAAAATAGTTGAGAACATTTTAGTTCTCTTTTTATTGGTGAAGCTGTGAGCTTTCTTGTGTTCTTTAGAACAGTCATGCAAAACCTCACAAGTTATTCACATCCTACAATAATTATCATACATCTATGAACACATACCATATATTTTAAAGCTATAGACATGCTTGCACACATAATGAATCACAAATAGAAAAGACATTAAACAACCAAGTGAATGAATCCTTATGGATTCTTTACCACAATTACATCCATTTTCTCACCACCACACAAAGTTGATGAGATTAAATCTCCCTCTTACCTTAAGGGAAGATAACTCCTTCTAAACTCCTCCTTGTGATTTTCGTGTAGCTCCCAAAGAATCCCTAACAAACTTAAACAATTTTAAAGAGTCATAACTAAGGTTGAAAACTAATAAACCATTGATCAATCATGGCTTAGAACTTCAAAATCAAGTTAGAAATAAGAAACAAAGATTTTCACCTTATAGGAAAAAAACTTCAAGGTGGTTTTCTAAGCTCAAAATGAATTTTTTTGAAGAAACACCCAGGATGAAAGATGCTTAGAATGGTGTTTGGATTTGAGAAGTGGTGTGAGGTGAAAATTTAGAAGAGTGGATGATGGTGTTCAGGGTGATGGCTGAATAGCTCAAGGAGAAAAGCTATGGAGTTTTCTTCGTGTTCTTGGACTGAGAGAAATGAAAACTTAGGTGATAACAAAGATGAGAATGAAGAGAAAATGGCCTCCTCTCCTATGCATAGCCGTGGAGCTCAATGAAGGTGGCCACCTTTGTCGACCATCCAAGGATTCCTAATGGCCTTAGATGTGATCAAGGGTTGATATCAAAGGCTTTGCCTCCAAGCTTGCTTCTCATTGGCTTAGAGAATCAAGTTATCAAGTGACTTGGCCCTTCTTGAAGAGTCTTGGCCGAAATGCTCCAAGGGAGAGCAAACTAAGTTCTAGTTCACTTAGGCAATCTAGTTAGACTTAGGTGCATTTGGTTAGGTTTCTTAGTTACTTGTCTAACTATCTAGTTACTTAAGGCAACTAACCATCACCTTAACTTTACTAGAACCTTCTCTAACTAGGACTCTAATGAGTAGCTAACTAGGTTTGCCTCATTTAGTTACTACTTAGATACATTAGATTAACTTAGTTAAGTTTAAGGTAACTTTGTTAGGTTTTTCTAGTTACTTACTAACTAGTCTAACCACTTTTGTTGACTACATCTTATTGGTTTAGAAGCTATCAAGCCATTTTCGTTGACTAGCATCATTGGCTTAAAATAGTTCAAGCCGTTTTCATTGACTGATTCACTAAACGTGAGTCCCACAGACTTTTTCGAGGCTAAAGTCATTTTTGGGGCAGAAGCTACTATTTTTAAGACAATAGGTACTGTCCAATAAAATAATATTATAAAAATATAAAATATTTTTATTGCACAGTTAAATTCTAAAAGTTAAAAAATTGATACACGTATCACTCAGAATTGAGTTTAGTAAGATTCTCTAGCTTCGAATAATCAAATTAATATTTTTCCAGCCCAAAAATTATTATTTTCTTGACTCAGAGTAAATCACACACAACAATCAAATACAGTCACGAAACAGTCAAATTGATTTTATAACTCACAGAAAACATAAAATAGTACATTTAGAGTAATATTGTAATTTAATCAAAAGTTGGGGTGTTACAACTCTCCCCCACTAATAGAAATTTCGTCCCCAAAATTTGTCGTACCTCAGAAAAGTTGAGGGTATTGCTCCCTCATTTTATCTTCCAACTCCCAGGTAGCATCTCCCATTACATCATTCCATATTACCTTTACCAATTCGTCCATCTTCTCTCGAAGTTGCTTCACTTTCTTGTCCTTAATCTTAACAGGAAGTGTCTCATATGTCAAATTATCGTTCAACTGTACTTCATCGGGTTGTATAACATGCGTTGGATTGGGGATATATTTTCTCAGTTATGACACATGTAATACATTATGTAGATTGCATAGAAAAGGTGGTAAAGCTATTTGGTAGGCTACAGGACCTATCTGACGAATGATTTGGTAAGGTCCGATGAATTTAGGAGTGAGTTTTCTAGACTTGATAACACTTCCGACACCAGTCGTAGGTGTTACTCGTAAAAACACATGCTCACCTATCTCAAATTCAAGAGGTCGCATTCGCTTGTCAGCATAGCTCTTTTGTCGGCTCTGAGTCGTCCTCATTTTCTCCTAAATCATTTTCACCTTTTTCGTAGTTTGTTGCACAAGATCAGGCCCAATGGTCATACTTTCCCCATCCTGATACCAACACAAAGGTGTTCGGCATCGTTATCCATAAAGTGCTTCGTATGATGCCATCCCTATGCTTGAGTGAAAACTATTATTGTAGGTGAATTCGATCAAAAACAAGAATTCATCCCAACTCCCTTATTGTTCCAACACACAAACACACAACAAATCTTCCAACGACTGGATTGTTCTCTCCGTTTGACCATCAGTCTGTGGATGATAAGCATAACTCAGACGTAACTTAGTCCCCATGGCTTCTTGCAAACTTTGCCAGAACCTCGACGTAAATCTCAGATTTCTATCAGAAACTATACTTATGGGTACACCATGAAGTTTAACAATTTTACTAATGTACACTTGGGTTAATCGTTCCAATGAATACTTGATATTGATTAGCAAGAAGTGCATTGACTTCGTAAGCCTATCAACTATAACCCATATAGAATCATGACCCTTCCTCGTTCTTGGCAATCCGGTAACAAAATCCATAGAAATACTATCTCACTTTCATTCTGGAATAGTCAAAGGTTGTAACATACTGGCAGGTCTTTGATGTTCCACTTTTGCCTTCTGACAAACAAGACAAGACGCCACATGTTCCGCAACATCTCTCTTCATCCTTGGCCATCAAAACATCCGCTTTAAGTCTTGGTACATCTTAGTCATTCTCGGATGCATACTTAACCTACTGGTATGAGCTTTGTCCAAAATTGTTTGCTTAAGATCGGGATCATTAGGTATACAAATCCTTCCTTCGAATCTTAAGACCTCATCTGATCCTTCCTCAACCGTTGCCTTATGACCTTGCTTCAAAAACTCCTTCTTATTCTGTGAAAACGGATCTTCATCCTGTTTTTCTCAGATCTCCTCCGGCAAGTCATTCAAAACTATAACTTTATTTAGATGAATCCTTCCTGATGCCAATTCCACTAACAACCACAGATCTCTAAACTGATTGATCAATTCCTCCTCCTTTATCTTCATGGTAGAAACACTGATCACCTTTCTATTTAAGGCATCCGCCACCACATTCCCCTTTCCTAGATGGTATTGAATCTGAAAATCGTAGTCCTTTAAAAACTCTAGCCACCGCCTCTGCCTCATGTTCAATTCCTTTTGATCAAACAAGTATTTCAAACTCTTGTGATCACTAAAGACATTGAATGTGGCTCCATATAGAAAATGTCTCCACGCTTTTAACGCAAAAACCATTATAGCTAGCTCCAAATCGTGTGTTGGGTAGTTCCTTTCATGTACCTTTAACTGTCTTGAAGCATAGGCTACCACATTCCTATTCTGCACCAACACACATCCTAACCCTTAGTAAGAAGCGTCACAATATACCTCGAAAGCCTCGCTAGGATCCGGTAAAATATGTAATTAGCTAGCTATCATGGATAATGGTTTTGATGATAACAAACATGAAGATAATGAGAAGACCAAGTCCAAGACCTTCAAGAATAGTTTAGGACTTAGGATCTTTGTAAGGAGCCTTTTAGATATCTCATTGGTTAAATTTAAAAGATCTAAAAATCTATTCCTTAAAATCAAACTGAGGTTTTCAAAATGGTTTTGAAAGATCAAAGGTTTTAGAGATTGAAAATGGTTTTTCGAAGCAATTACAAATGGTTTTTTTAACTATTTTTAAGTGAGGTATTCGAATACACCTCCATGGTATTCGAATAACCTGCATCCCTTACATACGTTTCTGTTTTCAAAATCAGAGGTATTCGAATACCGTTCATGGCATTCGAATACAGTGCTTCTTAAAAACCTATTTTAAGTGACAGGTATTCGAATAACCCTTGTGGTATTCGAATAACCTAATTTCAGAAAATACCTTTTAAACTGAGGTATTTGAATACCCTTAACTGGTATTCGAATAACCCCCCTTTGATCTATTTTTAAAAATACCTTTTATCAAAGGTATTCGAATACCCCTGATGGTATTCGAATAACCCACGAGACTCTGCTCTGGTTTTTGAAAATGGCAGCCAACGTTCTTGCATTTAATATGGTTTTAATGGCACCCAACGACTCTTTTCTTCAATGCTCTATAAATAGAGACCTTGGGTCTCTTCTGAAGGTTGCCTAACCACTTGAATTATTTTTGCTTGTGCCAAAAACGTGATTCACTATTTTCTTATATTTTTTGTGCTCTTTTTGCCAAAATCTTGAGATATCCTTAAAGAGCTCTATAGTGCTTCAACTTGTGATATTTACTCTTTGTGAGAGTTTATTTTTCATCTATTCTCTGTTGTATTTCTGAGAGGGTGAGGTATCCCTCGAAGGCTTTTGTAAAAGGGTGAGGTATCCCTTAGTGAAATTGTGAGGGGTGAGGTATCCCTTGTTGTAAAGGAGGTGAGATATCCTTCATAGGGGGTGAGGTATCCCTCTAGTATATAGGGTGAGGTATCCCTGTTGTGTAAAGGTTGCAAGCACTTGTTTTAAGCTTATATTAAATAGTAAAAAATCTCGAACTGTGTTTCGGGGACTAGACGTAGGCCACAAGTGGTTCGTGGTAAAATCAAGATAAATATCGTGCCTGCTATTCTTCTCTTTATCTCTTTATTTATTACAATTTATTTATCATTGTTTAATTGTTTATTTTCTATTCTTAAAACATTTTATCATCTTTATATATTCATTATATTGCTTTAAGAAATTCGTGTTAAAAAGGGTTTGCGAAAAAGTTTCTTAAATACTCAATTCACCCCCCTCTTGAGTACTAAAGCCACTTGGGTAACAAGTGGTATCAGAGCTAGACTCTTGTATAAAGAGCTTAGCTGCTTCAAGAGTACATAGCTTCATTAAATGGTTTTTCAGAAGCAACTTCCATAAATCGACCACCCTTTTTCAATGGGGATGGTTATGCATATTGGAAGGAAAGAATGAAAATCTTTATCGAGGCTATTGATCTAGATGTGTGGGATGCTGTAAAAAACGGCGCATTTATACCTACACGAGTTGTTGATGGTGTAAAAATCGAGACACCTAGAAATGATTGGTCTAAAGATGATAAAAGAAAAGTTTAATATAACTTGGTAGCCAAAAACATCATTACCACAGCTTTGGGGCATGATGAATTTTTTAGAATTTCAAATTGCAAAACTGTTAAAGAAATGTGGGACAGTTTACAAGTTACCCATGAGGGTACTAGTGAAGTTAAGAGGTCGAGAATCAATTCTCTAACTCGAGAGTATGAATTATTTAGAATGAACCATGCTGAAAGCATTCAGGAAATGCAAAAGAGGTTCACCCACATAGTAAATCATCTTGCATCATTAGGAAAGAATTTTTCTAACGAAGATTTAATTAACAAAGTGTTGAGATGTTTGAGCAGGATTTGGCAGCCTAAGGTGACAGCTATATCTGAATCAAGAGACTTGTCAACAATGACATTAGCTACGCTTTTTGGAAAACTTCAAGAGCACGAATTAGAACTCAACATGCTTGACCTAAGTGAAGAAAATGATAAGAAAAATAAAAGGATTGCACTTAAAGCCACCACTTCCACTATCAATAATGAAGAAGAAGACGATGGAGATGACATGGACAACATTGAGTTAAATGAAGAGAACCTCAGTCTTCTAGTGAAGAAATTCGAAAGGTTTCTCAAAAAGAAAGGAACTCAAAGAAGACCACCTTTCTCCCAAAAGAAATTTGAAAAGAAGCCCTCAAAAGGAAGAAGAGCCTACATAACTTGGGATGACAACGATATGGACTCATCAAACAGTTCAGATAGCGAAGAAGCCTATCTATGTTTTATGGCCAAAGGAGAAGAAGAAGAAGAAGAAAGCGACAACGAGGTAAATTCTGACTTATCTCATTCTTATGATGAATTACAAGAAGCTTTCGAAGAATTGCATGACGAATCAATAAGGCTCACAAAATTAATTTCTTCATCTAAGAAAACTATTTCTTCTTTGGAAAATCAAATTCTAATTTTAAATAAAGAGATTGAAGAATTAAAAATTGAAAATGAAACTTTGGGAATTATTGACGCATGCCCATCTCATTCCTCACATGCTTCTACTTCTTCATCTTGTTTTTCATGTTACTTGCTTGAAAAAGAAATTGAAAATTTAAAGAACAATCTTGCTAAATTCACTCTCGGAAGAGATAATTTAAATATCATATTAGGAAAACAAAGGGTTGTTTTTGAAAAAGCTGGAATTGGTTATAACCCGAAAAATCAGCACAAACCGTATAAAAATTTCTTTATTTATTCAAGTACTTCTAGTAGCCCATTTACTAAATGTTTTTATTGTGGGAAAAAAGGTCATAATGCATCAACATACAATGCAAGGAAAAACATTAATACAAAATTGGAACTAAAATGGTATAGGTTCCCAAGGGTACTATACCCAAATTCATTAAGAAACCCGATGTTCAAGGACCTTAAGAAAATTTGGGTACCAAAAGCCACAAATTGAAATGTGTTGTAGGTGTACTTGAAGGCCAAGAGCTGACTTTGCCATTTTGAAAGTGGTTGCTACAAGCACAAGACTAAAAATAATTCTAAACTCTCCTTCTTATCTCTATGAGGCTTGGACTTGTATTTTTTTTTATATAAGTGTTTCCATCAAAAGGTAAGTTTTCATATCTCAAATATACCTTTCTGGATGTAAAATATGTGTTTTTATGTTTAAGTTATTCGAATACCTTCCTATGGTATTCGAATACCATTGCTTTGTACGTTTAAAATATGTTCTTTTCTGATAGGTCTATTCGAATACCATCATAAGGTATTCGAATACCATACATCAGTACAACATTCTTATAGTTTTATAAGCTAGAGTATTCGAATAACTAATATAGCTATTCAAATACCCAGAGACTTATCATATCAGTATTTCTCATATGCCTCTAGAGCATTCGAATACCTTCCAAGGCATTCGAATACTTGCACCTGCCATGTCTTCTTTTCTATGGTGGGTATTCAAATACAAAAGTCCTTTGGTATTTGAATACCACATGGCTCATCCAAAACCAAATTCCATCCACTCAAACACTCCACTCACTCATCTTTGTTCGTCATTTTGTATTCTTTTTTATGCAAATGCAATGTAAATATATTTTGACTATGAATAACATGCTTTAGTTGAAATACATCTCATTTCTTTTAGCCTAAATTTATGCCTTATATGAAAATTACATGATGTTCTTAAATGCATATTTCTTAGCTTGTTCTTGCCCCTTCTTTCTCTTAAGAATATGCTGCATATTTAAATTCTTGTAATACAAATGCTTAATGTAATTGGCTACTGTTTTGATAAATATATGAACGTGATAACAATTGCAACAAGTGATATTAAACAAGTGGTCACTTGGCCAAATTAATCAACAAAATATCTTTTTTCTTATGAACTCCTTTTGGATTTGTTTTGCCTTATTATTTTGAATGCTTACTTGCTCGGTATGAACAATTTGGCTAACCTCTGTGGATCCAAAAATTAATGGATATCAAAGAAAATTTTTTGAATTGTTTGGTAGGGTTATAACTACCTCAAGCA
Organism: Ormosia emarginata; assembly: GCA_029884605.1. Taxonomy (NCBI): domain Eukaryota; kingdom Viridiplantae; phylum Streptophyta; class Magnoliopsida; order Fabales; family Fabaceae; genus Ormosia; species Ormosia emarginata. The sequence goes on along the minus strand of JAQQTP010000075.1, from coordinate 1,406,466 downwards.
AACTCTTAAATGAAAAAGATTATTCAACTTGAGAGATATGAATGAAGAGGACACGAGGAGACTTTCTTCAAGTACATTGAAATGGAATACTCAATGGAAGAAAGCTCAAGACTATCTTAAATGACTAAATTTTTTTTTGGCATTGACAAAATGCCAAATTGGATATTTTTTTATTATTTTTTTTGTCATTGCATATAGGGTAAATAATGCTAGTTCTATCCAATGCTCTGATCCCTATAGCATATTTCATCAAGATAAAATGTTTAATATCTATGTTTCTTTTGATATATGGCAGATTTATAAGAAATTAATAACAAGTGGTAAATGTTTTATATTTTGGTAACAAGTGTTTTATGTAACACCCCTTTGGAGGATGTCACACATAAAAGAAAATAAAAGAAAGAGAAATAAAATCTACCCAAGTTGTAAAACATTTGTTACATACTATTACGGGTTGTAAAATAATTCCTGTTAAACAGATTATTAAAATAAAATAATGCGGAAAACATAAAATAAACAGAACAACATCACTCATAATATACATAAGTTCCAAGTTATAAGTTATACAAATAATTTACAACTAAAATTACAAATATTTAAACATGAAACATCTTAGAATAAAAACGTAAAAGAGTCAATATATACATCCATATGACAGAGAGACGCTTGCATGAATATTGGGAAAAAAACATCATGCATATTTAATCCTCCACCAAGGATCACTCTCAACATGAAAATGATCATCAGGAGACAAATATCCCAGATGTCTCGACACTCGGTGATAACGAGATCGCGCAGTCGATACGATACTAATCTCACTAGGCTCCGTGGTCATACCACCAAAATATCGCCTCAGAGATAGGGGTAACTCTAAATGTAAAAATACAGTAGTAGTCATAACCGGCTCTCCATCAAACGTGTGACGTAGGGTCACCGTCACCGTCCCTACATACGTCACAGAGTCTCGGTCTCCTCACAAATGCCAAGCTAGCGATCCTCCATGAAACTCCAAGAGCCCAAATCCTAAAAATCCAGGTACCGCCATACCCAATCAAATCAATCCAATGGATATGGATGATCGATGGTTCTTGATCGTAAAACCGGTCGTCGATTTGCCATCTTCCTCCTCCTCCTCCTCCTGGGTACAGGATCTCAAGAGGCTGGTCCTCTTCCTCAAAGTATTTACCGCGTAAAATAAATATACGTAAATACATACAACGAAGAGGTAAGACAATCTAAAATCACCATAAACATGGCCAATAAGAAGACGACAAACAACATGTATACGCTTCATGCAAATGAAAAGCTATAACAAGAATAATAACGGAATAGAGTAAAGTTTAGATATCATAACATTACATAACATCACGTATATAACACGTATAAAAACACGGATAAGACAATATCACGTATAGAATAAAATAAGAAATAGACAACCATCATAATAATTACTAGATAAAGATAAATAGAGAAAATAGAATAATATCCAAAATATAATTATATACACTAAGACACGATCCTACTCCATGGAGCTAAACACAAATTCCTCAAAGAGATATCGAGAGAGATGACTTGCAAAATCTATTAGTACCACGGCTACCAAGCATGCCCAACCAACTATTTCACAATTCCTTGCACACACGTTGCGTCAATAGCCCACGACAGATTTGGGAATTCACCATCCTATGTCGTAGTATAGTTCACGGTCTCCCGTTGTGGCACTATAGGCAATGTACTACTAGACTTTATAAACCTCGAGTAAATATAGTGCGTGTCGAGTCCATTAGTGTGCTATCGGTTTACCTTGACCCATGCCCCATTAATTCTAGAGCTACCAACTCATCCATATATGGGATCCCGTACACTAAAGTCTCCAAGTTCATTAGAACAATGAACCACACTACGTTTATCGCATCGACAACACGATGTGATTCGTCTCTGGTCCAAAACACCAAAAATTGACATATTACCAAAATACCCTTGAGAAAACATATCCTCAAAGATAAACATATACAACTTTCTGTCCCACCGACAAATCTTGCTTGTTCCAAAGCTTGTATGTCGGGTTCACCTCTTAGCCCGACTTAAATGATAGAAAAAAAAGTCGAACATGTTGTTGAAACTTCATAAAAATATCGTTTTCGATTAATCGCGTAAAAATTTTATCGCTTTTCACAATTTCATCGTTTTTATAAACGTTTTGAAATCGCGAAACATATTTTTCTGTTTTCAAAATCGCCATCGGATGAGTTTTAAACACAATTTCTCAATCGCATGCAGATTTTTAAATCATTTTCTTGTTCGAATACCTTAAAAATTAATGTTTAAATAGGCAGAAATAATAAATAGTACGTTTAAACTACGTAAAATATTTTTCATACCGTATACTATCTTTTGGACATCTTTTCTACCTTATTTGTCCGTTTTTACTAAAAATTGACAGTATTTTGTTTATAATTTTAATAATAGTGGTTTCCTAAATTTTTTCATAAAAACTCTGTTTATTTAATTAAATCGGATAATTTAATCTTTTAAAATTCCTAACATGCTTCAAAATATAGCATGAGCCATATGTTAGAAATTCTTTAAAGATTACTTTGTATTTTCTTTATAACAATAAAAATTTTTATTTTAATTCCTTAAATTAATTCTAATCAATTGATTTCTTTAAAACTCATTTTAGAAAATTTCTTTTTAACATATATTGCATCTTTATAAGTAAAAATGGTTTGGAATTGATTTTAGAAATCAAGAATACCTAGTTTGGCATGTTGGTCAACTTCATAAACCCTTTGCATTTGATTTCTAAATTATTTTCCATCTTCTAAATACCTATCAAATTTATTCTAAATTCATTTAGTCATCATTTTTAGAAAATGGTTTTTGAAATCAACACATTCATTTTAGGCATGTTGGCCCAAAATACTAAGTTTTACCATTTGATTTCTAAATTCATTTTTCATGATCTAAACAACTTGAAACCTTCTTAATTCTCCTAGGTTAATTAAATTACCTTTTAAGAAAATTAAGAGAACATTTTGGTTCTCCATTTGGTTAGTGGCCGCGAGCCTTGGTGTAGTGTTCTTTGGAACACACATGTATTTCCTTGACATGTTATTCACATCCTATACATTATCATGCAATTCTAACACATGCAATATATTTCTAACACATATAACCTAAATCAAAGCTTGTAGACATGCAATTTAAAGCTTGTAGACATGCAATTTATTACAAACAACAAATAGGAAAGCTATTAACAAATACACAACCACATCAAATAAGCTACTAACAAGCACAAACATGAATCCTTATGGATTCTACAATCACAAAATCAAACTCCATCTTCTTACCACCATCCATAGGTGATAAGATTTGTCTTCCTCTTACCTTAAATGAAGACAAAAGGATTTTCTTTCACTCCTCCTAGGTCACAGTTTTCTCCTTCAAAATACCTAGCAACTTAAACAAAACTACAAGTTACTAACCATTGAAAAAGAACCTAAACCATGGATAAATCATGGCTTAGCACTTTGAAAAAGAATTTAGAAAAGAAAAACAAGAGATTTCACCTCCTTGGTCAAATCTTCCAAGTAGGTTTTCAAGCTTCAAATGTAAGAATTTGCAAGAACTCTCAACTAGAGATGTTCTTAGGATTGTGTTTAGGTTTAGAAAACTTGGTTAGATGAAATTTAGAGTGATTGGATGGTAGGGTTTTAGGTTTGGCCGAATGATTGAGAAAGGGGGCAACAATGGTGTTTAGGGTTCTTGGAAGAGAGAGAAGAGAGAAAAGCATGAAAGATGAAGTGATCTTTTGGTCTTCCAACCTCACTTGGCCGTAGACTTCATGGCTTGCAAGGTGTCCATGGCTTGGCTTCATCCAAGCCTTAGAATGCATCAAAGGCCAAGATCAAAACTTGGTTAGCAAGCTTGTCTCCCATTGGTTCCTTCTAACCTAGTCACTAAGCCTTGTCACTAAGCTTCATCATCACACTAACCTAGTCACTAAGCTAGTCACCATGTTCTAGAGAGTTCCTTCACTAATGATGATTAATTAAGCTACTAAGTTAATCATCATTAGCTAAACGTGGGTCCCGTAAAATATTTCCGAGTCCAAAGAAAAGTCAAAGTTATCTTGACTAATAAAATAATATTATAATAATACAAAATTATTTTATTTGACAACGAAAATCCTAAAAATTAAAAGATTAATTTTAGGCTCATTCAATTGGGTTTAGTAAGATCCCCACCTTTTGCAATAATTAAAAATAGATTTTACCACCTCTCCTTGAAAAAATATTATTTTCCCGCCTTAGCAAATCACACAAAAAGTCCATATAAAATCATAGACAGGATAATATTGGACACTAAATCAAGTAGAAAACAATTAAAAATTCAAGGAAAACAAAGTTCAAACAAAGACATTTGGGACGTAACGGTCATTTTCTCATTTTTTTTCGTTTTCCACAACGTAGCTAATTGTCCAAAACGTTCAAATAAAATTACAAACAAATTAATTGTCCTTCTCTTCCTCAATATCATCCAAAAAAATTAAAAAAGTTCGATGTTCGAAAAAACTTTTATTTTACGATGTCTCGAAACAAATTACGTAAAAAGACCAAATAAAATTTGAGCCTCATATAAACGTATTTGTATTTCATGCGAAATCGAGAAACAAGAAAAAAGGACACAACGGTCATTCACACGTGGAAGCTTGAAAAAAATAGAGAAGATAACATTTTCTTCATTAAGAATGGATCGTCATTAGATGATTCTTACATTTTCTATAAAAAATTGGGGTGTTACATTTTACTTTTTGATAACAAGTGGTATCAAATATAAATGAATCTCTTGGTAAATGTAATGACTGTTTTGATGATAATACAATGCAATTAGTTGATCTATGAATGAATATATCTTTGCTCATGTGCTGAATATTGTGCTTATATTGCTAAATTTATAAAATTGAACTCTGTTGCTATTCTTGTATGCTATGAATGAACATATCTTGTTGGATTGAAAAACAAAGAAGGTAGAATATACTCTGTTTAGCCTTATGCTTTATCTTGCCCCATCTTTTTTATCATGACAAAATGGGAGAAAAAGCAATTCTTTGTTTGAGAAAAGTCGGGGGAAAAAAGTAAAAGTTCGGTAAGACAAAAATGGAAATTGGATTCCAAAAGTAAGGGGAGTTCTTTGTGCATATCTCTGATATAAATCACCTTTTATGAAAAAGAGGGGGAGTAAGTATCTCTAAACAACTTTGTGAATTCCAATTTATATGAACTGATGCTTTTCTCAATGATAGTTTGTCATCATCAAAAAGGGGGAGAATGTAATTGGCTAGCTATCATGGATAATGGTTTTGATGATAACAAACATGAAGATAATGAGAAGACCAAGTCCAAGACCTTCAAGAATAGTTTAGGACTTAGGATCTTTGTAAGGAGCCTTTTGGATATCTCATTGGTTAAATTTAAAAGATCTAAAAATCTGTTCCTTAAAATCAAACTGAGGTTTTCAAAATGGTTTTGAAAGATCAAAGGTTTTAGAGATTGAAAATGGTTTTTCGAAGCAATTACAAATGGTTTTTTAACTGTTTTTAAGTGAGGTATTCAAATACATCTCCATTGTATTCGAATAACCTGCATCCCTTACATACGTTTCTGTTTTCCAAATCAGAGGTATTCGAATACCCTTTATGGCATTTCAATATAGTGCTTCTTAAAAACCTGTTTTAAATGACAGGTATTCGAATAACCCTTGTGGTATTCAAATAACCTGATTTCAGAAAATACCTTTTAAACTGAGGTATCTGAATACCCTAAACTGGTATTCGAATAACCCCCCTTTGATATGTTTTTAAAAATAACTTTTATCAGAGGTATTCGAATACCCCTGATGGTATTCGAATAACCCACGAGACTCTGCTCTGGTTTTTGGAAATAGCAGCCAACGTTCTTGCATTTAATATGGTTTTAATGGCACCCAACGGCTCTTTTCTTCAATGCTCTATAAATAGAGACCTTGGGTCTCTTCTGAAGGTTGCCTAACCACTTAAATTATTTTTGCTTGTGCCAAAAACGTGATTCACTATTTTCTTATATTTTTTGTGCTCTTTTTGCCAAAATCTTGAGATATCCTTAAAGAGCTCTATAGTGCTTCAACTTGTGATATTTACTCTTTGTGAGAGTTTATTTTTCATCTATTCTCTGTTGTATTTTTGAGAGGGTGAGGTATCCCTCGGAGGCTTTTGTAAAAGGGTGAGGTATCCCTTAGTGAAATTGTGAGGGTGAGGTATCCCTCAATAAAATGATGAGGTATCCCTTGTTGTAAAGAAGGTGAGGTATCCTTCATAGGGGGTGAGATATCCCTCTAGTATATAGGGTGAGGTATCTCTGTTGTATAAAGGTTGCAAGCATATGTTTTAAGCTTGTATTGAATAGTAAAAAATCTCGAACAGTGTTTCGGGGACTGGAAGTAGGCCACAAGTGGTTGGTGGTCGAACTAGGATAAATATCGTGTCTGCTATTCTTCTCTTTATCTCTTTATTTATTGCAATTTATTTATCATTGTTTAATTATTTATTTTCTGTTCTTAAAGCATTTTATCATCTTTACATATTCATTATATTGCTTCAAGAAATTCGTGTTAAAAAGGGTTTGCGAAAAAGTTTCTTAAATACTCAATTCACCCCCCTCTTGAGTATTGAAGCCACTTGGGTAACAAAATTAGTACTGGTGCAATCGTCAATCTCTTTTTCAACTCTTGGGAACTTGTCTCACATTCTTCTGTCCAAACAAAAGCTTGACTCTTACTTGTAAGTTATGTAAGAGGTTCATCTGTCTTGGAAAAACCTTTAATAAACCTTCGATAATATCCGGCCAATCCAACAAACCTCCGAATCTCTGTTACTGTCTTAGGCCTTTCCCATTGCAGAATGGTTTCAACTTTTGATGGGTCCACCGCAATACCTTCCTTAGAAATCACGTGACCCAAAAAATTAAATTCTTCCAACCAAAACTTACACTTCGCCAACTTTGCATACAACTTCTTTTCTTTCAAAATTTGGAGAACTATACTGAGATGTTCAGCATGCTCTTCCTGATTTTGAGAGTAGATCAGAATGTCATCGATAAAAACAATGACAAATCTGTCTAGATACGGATGAAAGATCATATTCATATAATCCTTGAATATAGTAAGAGCATTCGTCACTCCGAACGGTATCACTTGATACTCATAATGCCCATAACGAGTTCGGAAAGCTGTCTTAGGTATATCCTCTACCTTGACACGAATCTGATGATAACCTGATCGTAGATTCTTGGAAGTGATACTTATTCTTTATTGTGACCTTGTTCAACTGGCGATAGTCCACACAAAGACGAGAAGTTCCATCCTTTTTCTTAACTAGCAGCACTGGTGCTCCCCACAGCAAAACACTCAATCGCACAAACTATTTCTCCAACAATTCCACTAATTGCTTCTTCAACTCTACTAGCTCCAATGGCAACATCCGATATGGTGCAATCGAAATAGGACCTGCTCCTGGTACCAGATCAATAGAGAATTCGATCTCTCTTTCCAGTAGTAAATCGGGCACATCATAAGGAAAAACCTCTGAAAATTCATTAACAACAGAAATAACGTTCACATCTTTCTCACTCTTTACTTCTAAAAAAGACGGTAGTAAGTATCCTTGAGCTCCATCTCTCAACAATGATTTGACTTTGATGGCAGTTAAAAATACAGAACTCTCATCCTTAGGAAAAACTATGGTTTTGTTGGCACAGTCTAATAGGATATGGTTAGAAGATAATTAATCCATTCCTAATATTACATCTATTTCAACAAGAGGTAAGCAAATTAAATTGACAGAAAAGACTCGATCATTTATGGTAATAGGACAGTCCAAACCTATTTTAGATGTGACAACAGGCTTGGTAGTTGGTGTAGAAACAATCAGTTGAAAACTCAGAGAAGACACAAGTAATTTCAACCGATCCACATAGTCATATGCAATAAATGAATGCGTCACACCTGAATCATATAGCACATTCAAAAGATTACCTTCAATGACACCTTCCCCCTGAATAAGATCTTCAGACTGAGTAGCTTTAGCTCCAGTCAGCGTATATACTCGCCCTTCAGATCGCGGCTGAGTTGCACGAACATTACTAACAGTTGGCTTCCTTTTAGGTTGATTGCAATCCCTAGAAACATGTCTAGGTTTTCTACAGTTGAAACAAATTGTCCCCCTGATTGAACAATCTCTAGATATTTGACCACTTTTTCCACATTTAAAATATTTTGGCATAAATGTCACATTCTAACCAGTTCTATTGCCACTAGGACTTACCCCAAAAGGTGGACGTTGGGACTGACTTCCCGGTGGTCTCGAATATGGTTTGCATTGAAACCAGCTATTGTTGTTGTTGCCTCCTCTTTAGAACCTAGTCAGTCCAAAGTTACGATTTCTGGGATCTCGTGACGGCTCTAGCTCCTTGAGTCATCGACATGTATCCATCGAAGCAGGAAATTGGTTCATCCTCATGGGTAGCACTCCTCATTTCAATTCTACCCTCAACCCTTCCTCAAACTTGCGACATTTCCATGCCTCATCAGGTTGGATTTGGAAATACCTTGATAACTGTGACAAGCTCTCAAATTTGGCAGCATACTCACCAATGGTCATATTGCCTTATCGTAAACCAAAAAATTCTATTTCCTTGGCATGTTGGGCACTAACAGGGAAGTACTTCTCCGGAAATACTTCGCAAAATACCTCCTAAGTAATTTCAGTCCCCTCAGCTTGCAGAAATCGTCGGGTTCCTCTCCACCAGTTCTCACCATCCCCTCTCAACATAAATGTAGTGTACGTCACCTTCCGATCATCGGTGCACCCCATTCCTTCAAATATCTTTTCAAAGTCTTGGATCCAAAGACTCGCCTTCTCAGGATCAAACTCGCTTCTGAACTACAGTGGGTTGTCACGCCTAAACTCAGACAAGTTCAGGGCATCAACAGTCGCATCTTGTTGTTGGGCAGCTCGTTGATTTTGTTGGGTAATCACCTCTGCCATACGCTGCATAGCCTCAGCAGCTGCAGTCATTGGGTCAACATTACGTTCCACGTTCGCACACATTCTTCTTCCGCTAGACATCTTTTTCTTCAATCAACAAGACAAAACAAAGTTATATGTAACCTTTCAAAAACAAATCACAGAGAATCACACAACACAAACAAAAACAGACCCAACCATAACCCCAAATGACTCTAACTTGGGCTCTGATACCAACTAATGTAACACCTTACTAGGGATGTCATATTTCCAAATAATTATAATAAACATTGCCCAAGTTATAAAATATTTTTGCACATATAATAATATGAGTTATAAAATTTTTCTATTATACATTATATCACTAAAAAAATAAACAGTACATAAATTAAAACAAACTATGAAATACATACCATAATGTACATATGATTTTTGTCTTTAAAATACAAATAATTTACAAACTACAAATATTTAAATAAGTTGTAAAATGTTTGATATCACACTAAATACAAACTTGCCCAAGTACACATCAAGGAATTCTATTCCTCCTCCGATGGATCGTTGGATGACAGAAATCCCGGATGTCTCGCAGCTCTACAGACAGGAGTCTGTGCTATCGATACACTACTAATCTCACTGGGAGCATGAAAACGTCCTCCCCAATAACACCTAATAGTCAAAAGCATCTCGAGATGTAAATAAAAAGTAGTAGTAAACATCGGTGCTCCATCAAACTCTCTACGAAGGGACACAATCACATATACAACTGACCCTCTGTCTTCTCGTAGTCGCCAGGCCTCAGAGCCTCCGTGAAACTCAAGTCTCACAAAACCCAAAAACTCAGGCAAAGCCATGACCACTAAATCAATCCAAATGATAAGGGTGATCTAACAGCTCGCCTTGCTCAAACTGGTCGCTCGGATACTGACAATCTAGAGGCTGCTCCTCTTCCTCTTCCTCAAACTCTTTACGGAACATAAAATAATAATACAAAAAATGCATACAAAGAGGTGAGACAATCTACATCACTACCAACATGGTAGTACAAAAAACGACAGTACATACAGATATCACAATTGATACAATAATCCATATCATCACATCATACATAATATTTCGAATTTAAATATAAATAATCACAATTAATCACATTATGATGTAGACCACATATGCAAATGTACACAGCTCCATGAAGTTAAACACAAACATCAGAGAGAATGATCTGGAAGACCTATCCGTACCCCAGGCTGCCAAACCAACTATTACACAATCAAATGTTGTGTAAATAGCCCACAGTCAAATTGTCATGTAGTTAGTACACAGTCAAAACGTCGTGCACAACAGGCATTGTACTAGACAGTCTCCACAAGATCTTGATTAAGAATAGTGCTTATCGAGATCGTTAGTGTGTTGCCCGTTACCAAGGCCCAGAGGAGTTACTAACTGTCCACATGTAGAATCATCCACACACTAATGCCTCCAAGTTCACTCAATGAACCACACTACACCTATCACACCCACAATACAGTGTAATTCATCTCGTCAACCACTTGCCAATTTCAATCAAGTTGATACATCTCTCAATGTATGTATATGAACCATAATTACATAAATACCCCTATTATCACTATAAATCATAATTACACAAATACCCTTAGTATCAGTATAAACCAAATATAGTATGTCTCCACTTGACAATACTATTTCTCGACATGTCCTGGTCCACCACTTTGGCCCGACAGTAAACTTACTGTTCCTTTTAGTCGCATAAATATTTTATCGCATTTTCACAATCAAGTCACCTTTTTCAAATGTTTTCAAATTGCATAAATATTTTTCTACGTTTTTAATGTCGCGTAGTGTTTTTAAATCATTTTTTCAATCGCGTAACATTTTTAAATCGTTTTCTCAATCGCGTAATTTAAAAATCACTATTTTAAATACGCGTAGGCTATTTCTAATATTTTCCAACTACGTATAATATTTTCTTTATGTTCTAAATCATATCTGTAAATTTCCTCCATTATTTATTTATTTTTAATTAATTTTGAAATAACATTTCGTCTAGAAAATTCATTAAGTGATATTTTCTACGTTTTCCTCTAAAAATTACCTCTTTTAACCATAAACATTATTTACAACTCGAAACTTGCGAATGTGCTTCAAAACCCAAAGGGTAAGCTTTACGTTAGTATCTTTCAAGTGTTTCAATTTATTTCTTATCTATATTTAATTCCTCTAATTAAGTTTCTAATAAAAAGTTTATTTATTTTGTTTTTCCAAAATTCATTGAAATTGAGTTTTCTTTAAATTAATTCCTTAGTCTACACTTAGAAAGTAATTTTTGGATCAAAGATATGTCAAATGGCATGTTGGCCGAAATTCAACATATTCTTAAGAAATCATCTTTAAATTATCTTTCATCCTCTAAGTTGTTGCAAAATTTATTTATTGCAACTAAGTTAATTAATTCAAGCTTTAGAAAATGGTTGAGAACATTTTGGTTCTCTTTTTATTGGTGAAGCCGTGAGCTTCCTTGTGTTCCTTGGAACACTCATGCAAAACCTCACAAGTTATTCAAATCCTACAATAATTATCATACATCTATGAACACATACCACATATTTTAAAGCTATAGACATACTTGTACACATAATCAATCACAAATAGAAAAGACATTAAACAACCAAGTGAATGAAACCTTATGGATTCTTCACCACAATTACATTCATTTTCTCACCACCACACAAGGTTGATGAGATTAAATCTCCCTCTTACCTTAAGGGAAGACAACTCCTTCTAAACTCCTCCTTGTGATTTTCGTGTAGACCCTAACAAACTTAAACAATTTTAAAGAGTCATAACTAAGGTTGAAAAATGATAAACCATTGATCAATCCTGTGATTTCAAGTTAGAAATAAGAAACAAGGATTTTCAGGAAAAAAACTTCCCAAGCTCAAAATGAATCACCCAATAAAAGATACTTAGAATGGTGTTTGGATTTGAGAAGTGGTGTTAGGTGAAAATTTAGAGGAGTGGATGATGGTTTTTAGGGTAATGGCTGAATAGCTCAAGGAGAAAAGCTATGGAGTTTTCTTCGTGTTCTTGGACTGAGAGAAATGAAAGCTTAGGTGATAACAAAGATGAGAATGAAGAGAAAATGGCCTCCTCTCCTATGCATAGCCATGGAGCTCAATGGAGGTGGCCACTTTTGTTGACCATCCAAGGATTCCTAATGGCCTTAGATGTGATCAAGGGTTGATATCAAAGGCTTTGCCTCCAAGCTTGCTTCTCATTGGCTTAGAGAATCAATTCATCAAGTAACATGGCCCTTCTTGAAGAGTCTTGGCCAAAATGCTCCAAGGGAGAGCAAACTAAGTTCTAGTTCACTTAGGCAATCTAGTTAGACTTAGGTGCATTTGGTTAGGTTTCTTAGTTACTTGTCTAACTATCTAGTTACTTAAGGCAACTAACCATCACCTTAACTTTACTAGAACCTGCTCTAACTAGGACTCTAATGAGTAGCTAACTAGGTTTGCCTCATTTAGTTACTACTTAGATACATTAGATTAACTTAGTTAAGTTTAAGGTAACTTTGTTAGGTTTTTGTAGTTACTTACTAACTAGTCTAACCACTGCTGTTGATTACATCTTATTGGTTTAGAAGCTGTCAAGCCATTTTCGTTGACTAGCTCTCATTGGCTTAAAATAGTTCAAGCCATTTTCATTGACTGATTCACCAAACGTGGGTTCCACAGACTTTTCCGAGGCTATAGTCAATTTTGGGGCAGAAGCTACTTTTTTTAAGACAGTAGGTACTATCCAATAAAATAATATTATAAAAATATAAAATATTTTTATTACACAGTTAAATTCTAAAAATTAAAAGATTGATGCACGTATCACTCAGAATTGAGTTTAGTAACATTCTCTAGCTCCGACTAATCAAATTAATATTTTTCCAGCACGAAAATTATTATTTTCTTGATTCGGAGTAAATCACACACAATAATCAAATACAGTCACAACAGTCAAATTGATTTTATAACTCACAGAAAACATAAAATAGTACATTTAGGGTAATATCGTAATTTAACTAAAAGTTAGGGTGTTACAACTCTCCCCCACTAATAGAAATTTGGTTTCCGAAATTTGTCGTACCTCAGAAAAGTTGAGGGTATTGCTCCCTCATTTTATCTTCCAGCTCCCAGGTAGCATCTCCCGTTACATCATTCCATATTACCTTACCAATTCGTCCATCTTCCCTCGAAGCTGCTTCACTCTCCTGTCCTCAATCTTAACAGGAAGTGTCTCATATGTCAAATTATCTTTCAATTGTACTTAATTGGGCTGTATAACATGCGTTGGATCGGGGATATATTTTCTCAGTTATGACACATGGAATACATTATGTAGATTGCATAGAAAAGGTAGTAAAGCTATTTGGTAGGCTGCAGGACCTATCTGACGAATGAATTGGTAAGATCCGATGAATTTAGGAGTGAGTTTTCTAGACTTGATAACACTTCCGACACCAGCCGTAGGTGTTACTCGTAAAAACACATGCTCACATTCCTCAAATTCAAGAGGTCGCATTCGCTTGTCAGCATAGCTCTTCTATCGGCTCTGAGCCGTCCTCATTTTCTCCTAAATCATTTTCACCTTTTTTGTAGTTTGTTGCACAAGATCAGGCCCAATGGTCATACTTTCCCCATCCTGATACCAACACAAAGGTGTTCGGCATCGTTATGCATAAAGTGCTTCGTATGATGCCATCCCTATGCTTGAGTGAAAACTATTATTGTAGGTGAAATCTATCAAAAACAAGAATTCATCCCAACTCCCTTACTGTTCCAACACACAAACACACAACAAATCTTCCAACGACTGGACTGTTCTCTCCGTTTAACCATCAGTCTGTGGATGATAAGCATAACTTAGACGTAACTTAGTCCCCATGGCTTCTTGCAAACTTCGCCAGAACCTCGACGTAAATCTCAGATCTCTATCAGAAACTATACTTATGGGCACACCATAAAGTTTGACAATTTCACTAATGTACACTTGGGTTAATCGTTCCAATGAATACTTGATATTGATTGGCAAGAAGTGCATTGACTTCGTAAGCCTATCAACTATAACTCATATAGAATCATGACCCTTCCTTGTTCTTGGCAACCCGGTAACAAAATCCATAGAAATACTATCTCACTTCCATTCTGTAATAGTTAAAGGTTGTAACATACTGGCAGGTCTTTGATGTTCCACTTTTGCCTTCTGACAAACAAGACAAGACACCACATGTTTTGCAATATCTCTCTTCATCCTTGCCCACCAAAACATCTGCTTTAAGTCTTGGTACATCTTAGTCATTCTCGGATGCATACTTAACCTACTAGTATGAGCTTTGTCCAAAATTGCTTGCTTAAGATTGGGATCGTCAGGTATACAAATCCTTCCTTCGAATCTTAAGACCTCGTCTGATCCTTCCTCAACCGTTGCCTTACGACCTTGCTTCAAAAACTCCTTCTTATTCTATAAAACTGGATTTTCATCTTGTTTTTCTCAAATCTCCTCCAGCAAGTCATTCAAAACTATAACTTTATTTAGACGAATCCTTCCGGACACCAATTCCACTGACAACTACAGATCTCTAAACTGATTGATCAATTCCTCCTCCTTTATCATCATGGTAGAAACACTGATCACCTTTCTACTTAAGGCATCCGCCACCACATTCGCCGTTCCTGGATGGTATTGAATCTGAAAATCGTAGTCCTTTAAAAACTCTACCCACTGCCTCTGCCTCATGTTCAATTCCTTTTGATCAAACAAGTATTTCAAACTCTTGTGATCACTAAATACATTGAACGTGGCTCCATATAGAAAATGTCTCCACGCTTTTAACGCAAAAACCACTATGGCTAGCTCCAAATCGTGTGTTGGGTAGTTCCTTTCATGTACCTTTAACTATCTTGAAGCATAGGCTACCACATTCCTATTCTGCATCAACACACATCCTAACCTTTGGTAAGAATCGTCACAATATACCTCGAAAGCCTCGCTAGGATCTGGTAAAATCAGCACTGGTGCAATCGTCAATCTCTTCTTCAACTCTTGGAAACTTGTCTCACATTCATTTGTCCAAACAAAAGCTTGACTTTTCCTTGTAAGTTGTGTAAGAGGTCCAGCTATCTTGGAAAAACCTTTAATAAACCTTGGTTAATATCCGGCCAATCCAACAAACCTCTGAATCTTCGTTACTGTCTTAGGCCTTTCCCATTGCAGAATGGTTTCAACTTTTGATGGGTCCACCGTAATACCTTCCTTAGAAATCACGTGACCCAAAAATTGAACTTCTTCCAACCAAAACTCACACTTCGCCAACTTTGCATACAACTTCTTTTCTTTCAAAATTTGGAGAACTATACTGAGATGTTCAGCATGCTCTTCCTGATTTTGAAAGTAGATCAGAATGTCATCGATAAAAACAACGACAAATCTGTCTAGATATGGACAAAAGATCATATTCATATAATCCATGAATATAGTAGGAGCATTCGTCACTCCGAACGACATCACTTGATACTCATAATGCCCATAACGAGTTCAGAAAGCTGTCTTAGGTATATCCTCTACCTTGACACGAATCTGATGATAACCTAATCGCAGATCTATCTTAGAGAAAATAATTGCTCCTTTCAATTAGTCCATCAAATCATCAATTCTTGGAAGTGGATACTTATTCTTTATTGTGACCTTATTCAACTGGCGATAGTCCACACAAAGATGAGAAGTTCCATCCTTTTTCTTAACTAGCAACACTGGTGCTCCCCACGGCAAAACACTCAGTCGCACAAACTATTTCTCCAACAATTCCTCCAATTGCTTCTTCAACTCTACTAGCTTTGATGGTAACATCCAAAATGGTGCAATCGAAATAGGACCTGCTCCTGGTACCAGATCAATAGAGAATTCGATCTCTCTTTTTGGTGGTAAATTGGGCACATCATTAGGAAAAACCTCTGAAAAATTCATTAACAACAGAAATAGCGTTCACATTTTTCTCACTCTTGACTTCTAAAAAAGACGGTAGTAAGTATCCTTGAGCTCCATCTCTCAACAATGATTTGACTTTGACAGCAGTTAAAAATCCACAATTCTCATCCTTAGGAAAAACTATGGTTTTGTTGCCACAGTCTAATAGGATATGGTTAGAAGATAACCAATCCACTCCTAATATTACATCTATTTCAACAAGAGGTAAGCAAATTAAATTGACAGAAAAGACTCGACCATTTATGGTAATAGGACAGTCTAAACATATTTTAGATGTGACAACAGGCTTGGTAGTTGGTGTAGAAACAATCAGTTGAAAACTCAGAGAAGACACAAGTAATTTCCATTGATCCACACAGTCATATGCAATAAATGAATGCGTCACACTCGAATCATACAGCATATTCAAAAGATTACCTTCAATGACACCTTCCCCCTGAATAAGATCTTCAGACTGAGTAGCTTTAGCTCTAGTCAGCGTATATACGCGCCCTTCAGATCGCGGCTGAGTTGCACGAACATTACTAACAGTTGGCTTCCTTTTAGGTTGATTGCAATCCCTAGAAACATGTCTAGGTTTTCTGCAGTTGAAACAAATTGTCCCCCTAATTGAACAATCTCTAGATATTTGACCACTTTTTCCACATTTAAAACATTTTGGCATAAATGCCACATTCTAACCAGTTCTGTTGCCACTAGGACTTACCCCAAAAGGTGGACATTGGGGCTGACTTCCTGGTGGTCTCGAATATAGTTTGCATTGAAACCGGCTATTGTTGTTGTTGCCTCCTCTTTAGAACCTAGTCAGTCCAAAGTTACGATTTCTGGGATCTCGTGACGGCTCTAGCTCCTCGAGTCGTCGACATGTATCCATCGAAGCAGGAAATTGGTTCATCCTCATGGGTAGCACTCCTCGTTTCAATTCTACCCTCAACCCTTCCTCAAACTTGCGACATTTCCATGCCTCATCAGGTTGGATTTGGAAATACCTTCAGAACTGTGACAAGCTCTCAAATTTGGCAGCATACTCACCAACGGTCCTATTGTCTTGTCATAAACTAAGAAATTCCATTTCCTTGGCATGTCGGGCACTAACAGGGAAGTACTTCTCCAGAAATACTTCGCAAAATGCCTCCCAAGTAATTTCAGTTCCCTCAGCTTGCAGAAATCATCGGGTTCCTCTCCACCAGTTCTCACCATCCCCTCTCAACATAAATGTAGCATACGTCACCTTCCAATCATCGGTGCACCCCATTCCTTCAAATATCTTTTCAAAGTCTTGGATCCAAAGACTCGCCTTCTCAGGATCAAACTCGCTTTTGAACTGCGGTGGGTTGTTACGTCTAAACTCAGACAAGTTCAGGGCATCAACAGTCACATCTTGTTGTTAGGCTGCTCGTTGATTTTGTTGGGTAATCACCTCCGCCATACGCTGCATAGCCTCAGCAGCTGCAGTCATTGGGTCAACATTACGTTCCACATTCGCACACATTCTTCTTCCGCTAGACATCTTTTTCTTCAATCAATAAGACAAAACAAAGTTAGATGTAACCTTTCAGAAACAAAACACAGAGAATCACACAACACAAGCAAAAACAGACCCAACCACAACCCCAAATGACTCTAACTTGGGCTCTGATACTAACTAATGTAACACCCTACTAGGGATGTCATATTTCCGAATAATTATAATAAACATTGCCCAAGTTATAAAACATTTTTGCACATATAATAATATGAGTTGTAAAATTTTTCTATTATACATTATATCACTAAATAAAATAAATAGTACATAAATTAAAAAAAACTATGAAATACACACCATAATGTACATATGATTTTTGTCTTTAAAATACAAATAATTTACAAAATACAAATATTTAAATAAGTAGTAAAATGTTTGATATCACACTAAATACAAACTCGCCCAAGTACACATCTAGGAATTCTATTCCTCCTCCGATGGATCGTCGGATGACAGAAATCCTGGATGTCTCGCAGCTCTACGGACAAGAGTCTATGTTATCGATACACTACTAATCTCACTGGGAGGATGAAAACGTCCTCCCTAATAACGCCTAATAGGCAAAGGCATCTCGAGATGTAAATAAAAAGTAGTAGTTAACATCGGTGCTCCATCAAACTCTCTACGGAGGGACACAATCAGACGCCACACATATATAACTGACCCTCTGTTTTCTCGTGGTCGCCAGGCCTCAGAGCCTCCGTGACACTCAAGTCTCACAAAACTCAGAAACTCAAGCAAAGCCATGACCACTAAATCAATCCAAATGATAAGGGTGATCTAACAGCTCGCCTTGCTCAAACTGGTCGCTCGGATACTGACAATCTAGAGGCTGCTCTTCTTCCTCTTCCTCAAACTCTTTACGGAACATAAAATAATAATACAGAAAATGCATACAAAGAGGTAAGACAATCTACATCACTACCAACATGGTAGTACAAAAAACGACAGTATATATAGATATCACAATTGATACAATAATCCATATCATCACATCATACATAATATTTCGAATTTAAATATAAATAATCACAATTAATCACATTATGATGCTGACCACATATGCAAATGTACACATCTCCATGGAGCTAAATACAAACATCAGAGAAAATGATCTGGAAGACCTATCCGTACCCCAGGCTACGAAACCAACTATTTCACAGTCAAATATTATGTAAATAGCCCACAGTCAAATGGTCATGTAGTTAGTACATAGTCAAAATGTCGTGCACAACAAGCATTGTACTAGACAGTCTCCACAAGATCTTGATTAAGAATAGTGCTTGTCGAGATCGTTAGTGTGTTGCCCATTACCACGGCCAAGAGGAGTTACTAACTGTCCACATGTAGAATCATCCGCACACGGACGCCTCCAAGTTCACTCAATGAACCACACTACACCTATCACACCCACAACATGGTGTAATTCATCTCGTCAACCACTTGCTAATTTCAATCAAGTTGATACATCTCTCAATGTATGTATATGAACCATAATTACATAAATACCCCTATTATCACTATAAACCATAATTACACAAATACCCTTAGTATCAGTATAAACCAAATATAGTATGTCTCCACTTGACAGTACTATTTCTCGACATGTCTGGGTTCACCACTTTGGTCCGACAGTAAACTTACTGTTCCTTTTAGTCGCATTTTCACAATCGAGTAACCTTTTTCAAATGTTTTCAAATTGCATAAATATTTTTCTACGTTTTTAATGTTGCGTAGTGTTTTTAAATCATTTTCTCAATCGCGTAACATTTTTAAATCGTTTTCTTAATCGCATAATTTAAAAATCACTATTTTAAATATGTGTAGGCTATTTCTAATATTTTCCAACTACGTATAATTTTTTCTTTACGTTCTAAATCATTTGGAAATTTTCTCCATTATTTATTTATTTTTAATTAATTTTGAAACAACATTTTGTCTAGAAAATCCATTAAGTGATATTTTCTACGTTTTCCTCTAAAAATTACCTCTTTTAACCATAAACATTATTTACAACTTGAAACTTGCTAACGCGCTTCAAAACCCAAAGGGTGAGCTTTACGTTAGTATCTATTTCTTATCTATATTTAATTCCTCTAATTAAGTTTCTAATAAAAAGTTCATTTATTTTGTTTTTCCAAAATTCATTGAAATTGAGTTCTCTTTAAATTAATTCCTTAGTCTACACTTAGAAAGTAATTTTTAGATCAAAGATATGTCAAATGGCATGTTGGCCGAAATTCAACATATTCTTAAGAAATCATCTTTAAATTATCTTTCATCCTCTAAGTCATTGTAAAATTTATTTATTGCAACTAAGTTAATTAATTCAAGCTTTAGAAAATGATTGAGAACATTTTGGTTCTCTTTTTATTGGTAAAGCCGTGAGCTTCCTTGTGTTCTTTGGAACACTCATGCAAAACCTCATAAGTTATTCACATCCTACAATAATTATCATACATCTATAAACACAAACCATATATTTTAAAGCTATAGACATGCTTGCACACATAATGAATCATAAATAGAAAAGACATTAAACAACCAAGTGAATGAATCCTTATGGATTCTTCACCACAATTACATTCATTTTCTCACCACCACACAAGGTTGACGAGATTAAATTTCCCTCTTATCTTAAGGGAAGACAACTCTTCTAAACTCCTCCTTGTGATTTTTGTATAGCTCCCAAAGAATCCCTAACAAACTTAAACAATTTTAAAGAGTCATAACTAAGGTTGAAAAATGATAAACCATTGATCAATCATGGCTTAGAACTTCAAAAATCAAGTTAGAAATAAGAAACAAGGATTTTCACCTTGTAGGAAAGAAACTTCAAGGTGGTCTTCCAAGCTCAAAATGATTTTTTTTGAAGAAACACCCAAGATGAAAGATACTTAGAATGGTGTTTGGATTTGAGAAGTGGTGTTAGGTGAAAATTTAGAAGAGTGGATGATGGTGTTTAGGGTGATGGCTGAATAGCTCAAGGAGAAAATCTATGGAGTTTTCTTCATGTTCTTGGACTGAGAGAAATGAAAGCTTAGGTGATAACAAAGATGAGAATGAAGAGAAAATGGCCTCCTATCCTATGCATAGCCGTGGAGCTCAATGGAGGTGGCCACCTTTGTTGACCATCCAAGGACTCCTAATGGCCTTAGATGTGATCAAGGGTTGATATCAAAGGCTTTGCCTCCAAGCTTGCTTCTCATTGGCTTAAAGATTCAAGTCATCAAGTGACTTGGCCCTTCTTGAAGAGTCTTGGCCAAAATGCTCCAAGGGAGAGCAAACTAAGTTCTAGTTCACTTAGGCAATCTAGTTAGACTTAGGTGCATTTCATTAGGTTTCTTAGTTACTTGTCTAACTATCTAGTTAGTTAAGGCAACTAACCATCACCTTAACTTTACTAGAACCTTCTCTAGCTAGGACTCTAATGAGTAGCTAACTTGGTTTGCCTCATTTAGTTATTACTTAGATACATTAGATTAACTTAGTTAAGTTTAAGGTAACTTTGTTAGGTTTTTCTAGTTACTTACTAACTAGTCTAACCACTTTTTGTTGACTGCATCTTATCGGTTTAGAAGCTGTCAAGTCATTTTCGTTGACTAGCTCTCATTGGCTTAAAATAGTTGAAGCCATTTCATTGACTGATTCACCAAATGTGAGTCCCACAGACTTTTCCGAGGCTATAGTCAATTTTGGGGCAGAAGCTACTATTTTTAAGACAGTATGTACTATCCAATAAAATAATATTATAAAAATATAAATATTTTTATTGCACAGTTAAATTCTAAAAACTAAAAGATTGATACACGTATCACTCAGAATTGAGTTTAGTAAGATTCTCTAGCTCTGAATAATCAAATTAATATTTTTCCAGCCTAAAAATTATTATTTTCTTGACTCGGAGTAAATCACACACAACAATCAAATACAGTCATGGAATAGTCAAATTAATTTTATAACTCACAGAAAATATAAAATAGTACATTTAGGGTAATATCATAATTTAACCAAAAGTTGGGGTGTTACATGAAGCGTGATAAACACAAGCGATGTGAATCACCAACACCGTAATAGTGACGATGTCTCTGCGGTATCTACGTGAACAGACTTGCAAAATGTCCAACGTTCACTGTCTTGGACTCTGACTTCTCTACAACAGTGCTAGTTGCGAAGAGAAGAGAAAAAAAACTTGTCACTCTCTTAGTCACTTTCTTTAGGTGCGGCTAGGGTTCTGTAATGTCTTACTAGCAGCCCCTTTAGCAATACTATTTATAATAGTGACTGCCTTAAGTGCGTGAGAGCAGTAACAAGGTAAGTTGTGTAACCCTAGACTCATCTGTTATAAGTTAGGCTCACAATTGAATCCGAGTCTAACTTGGATCCTTATTGCTCAAATTTAGTCTGCTCTAAGTGTGCGACCTTACATGTTCTCATGACATTGGTAGTAATATTAAAATCTCATTTTAATATTACAAATAGTGAGAGGTATCTAGCAACACATCGCTGCTACTCAAGTAATGAGAATGTCAATGATTTGACATAACCTATCCATGACCAATGTTTCCGTGTAGTTTAGTCCATTTGTCCA
Organism: Ormosia emarginata; assembly: GCA_029884605.1. Lineage (NCBI taxonomy): Eukaryota > Viridiplantae > Streptophyta > Magnoliopsida > Fabales > Fabaceae > Ormosia > Ormosia emarginata. The sequence continues at coordinate 1,384,227 of JAQQTP010000075.1, read as the reverse complement.
GATATCTAGATTGAACACAAGGCATAGAACGTGTCGCCCTTGTTTAGTTTAATCTTCAGTTTCTTGATTCTCAAGTAGACATAGTAATAACAAATGAGATCATTATCTCATATTGACTCATTTGAGCATGGTCATGCATTTCGTAGTCTCACTCAATCAGAGGGCCCGAAGATATCACTCCTGTTATGTAAAAGGGATAAATCCCATCTAGGTCACTCACATCCCTCCACATGAATCGCAGTATATCTAATAACTAACTTTATAATCATCTTGTTACAGATGACATTTAATGGCATTAAAACACACAACTCCTCATGTAGGAATCGTAGTGATTTCAGGTCAAAGGACCACATACACCATTATCACTATGAGAATCACTTATGACACTCACGTAACGATCCACGTAGCATTCTCATGGCCGGTCTATCCAATACATCATTACTCTAATATGTATCCATGTGAAGACTTGATATCTCATATCCATGACCCGTGAGATATGGTCATCAATCTACGCACATACTAGTCTCAATGCATTATTGTTGTCCTAATTACCAATAATACTTGACTAGGGACATTTAAGAATAGTATTTTATCCAATAGGATCTCACGATCAAGTCATCCACTTGATATCCTATGGTATCAAACTTACTATTCTAAGGACTTTATTATGTTTACAAAAAAAGAACACAATAAATGAAATGCCTCATATATTAAAAAATAGCATAATATAATATATGTAAATACAGACAAAATGTATTGGCCTCTAGGGCATACACTAACACTTCTTTCCTTGGTCACGCAATGGTTCCAAATATCTATTAACAGTTAAAGTACAATTTATTAAAAACAACCGTGATTATTATTGATTTGTTAGAGGACCATTATTAGTTTGTTTCGAAAGGACTTGAGAGAGTATCTTTGATCTCTCTTTTTTTTTGTCATGACCGATTCTTAGAACATCTCGTTCAAAAGTATTTGGTCTTAAGTAAAACATGGGATCATAAAAACAAAAAGGCATACTTTCTTCAATTGAAAAAAAATCATCAACATCATTTAAGAGGAGTACATCATTTTCACCCTGTTTGAAATACATCATTATCTAGTCAAATTCATCATTCTCAACCAAGTGCACTTTGATCATCTGCTTCATTTGTCTAATAAGACTCTTGCAATACTCAATGAAATCATTAACCTCTGCTGGTGTCTTAATAGGATTGACTATCTTATCATCTATCTTTAGATAATATGGAACGTCAGCGATTGCTGTGTTGGCTAGACATGCTAGTCTCTCAAAGCGGTCCATCCAAAAGTGGACTTCTCTTTTCCATTCATTGATGTCCTTGTCCTGTTGTTTCATCTGATCTATCAGCTTCATCAAGTCTTCTTGTCCCTGTTGTAATGCTGCTTCATACCCCACAATCGCCTTGTCAGTGTGCAACCTCTCAATTTTGATTATGTCTTCATATCCTGCTGACACCATTTTTATTTATTGTCTCATGTTATCCATATGCTGAAGAGCATTATTCTATGCTGCTTTGACATTTACGAATAACTCTTTAAGTTGTTGATTTTCAATTAGAGCCCTATATCTTTTTTTCCTCAGAGTTCCAGTCCCTTGTTTGTAGCTTCCAAACATCTTTTGGTTCTTGACATATGATCTTGTTCTATCTTTTACCTCCTGTTAGCTCTTTCAAAAGCAGGGTTTTTCTCAGAATTTTTACGTTTTAAAACCACATATGCTTGGCTAGTCTTTTCTAACTCTACTTCTAACTTCTTTTTTTCTTCAATGGCTTATGCTAGCTTTTCTTTTATTTCTTCATCTTCTATCAGAACCAGAGGCAGAGATTTACTAACTACGGAGGCTGTTGAAATTTTGAAGGGTAACTTGACTTCTTGAGCCCGGTTCTTAACCCACTACCAGTAACTTTCTTTGACTCTATAACTTCTAACTCCCAGCTCTCTACCCTTTATGAGATTTTCTTCCAAGCATCTCGGACCATCCTATGTGTCTTAGTACATTTCATCTCTATGCCGTAAATAAAAAGGAGTGATTTCCAATTCTGAGGGAGGTCCCATCATAGGATAGCCAAGTTGTCGCAATGCTAAAGCGGGGTTGTAGTTAATGCACCTGTGAGTACCTATGAGAGGAACATTAGGAAAGCCTTCGCATTGATAAACCACAGTTTGTCCTTCCTTCCGTGGGTACCATACAATTTTCCTTTCCTCAAGCTTTTCCAATTCCTTGGCCTATTCACAGTTGTTCATGGTTTTCAACTGAAACATCTTGAGATCTATAATGGAACATGGTTCTTCGCAGCCCTGCTTGAACATATGAGTCATGAGCCATACAAATAGCATCAGTAGACAATATAAGATCCTCTCACCTTTCTTTTCATGGCTAAAATTCAAAGTGTAATAAACATTAGCAAGAATGACTGGGACATGATTTGCGATATCATATCTTCGAGCAAGGAAGACATTGATTGCGATAAAATCTACTAAGTTTTCATTACTCAAGAAGAGGATGCTGCCATAAATGGTGAAGGCTAGCACATCTATAAAGGTACTCCAATATTCAATGTAACGTCCTTACTATTATTACTATTCATGTGTCCAGAATTACACTATAGTAATAATAGTAAGCACATCACTTAAGATAGTTATTAAAAACTTCAAATTATACTTTACAATATTATACAAAAGTATGAGCCTGGTCAAGGTGTAATAATAATAATATACATATGCTAAAGGAATTTATACAAGTGTACATACAAATACATATCATATGCCTTTTAGGTATTTTCCATACATCCATTATACAAAAGTTTTAATTCAAAAGAAATAGAACTAATATCCACTTCAACTCGTGCCACGGTGCTACAAGTACTGAACTTGGAATTATCATGGAATATAATAATAATAATAATAATAATAATAATAATAATAATAATAATATTATTATTATTATTATTATTATTATTGTTGTGTTATTATTATTATTATTATTATGTTGAGAATACTAATTTTCAGTAGATTCTTTTATGAAAAAAAGTGCTATCACAATAATTCCAACTGTTTCAAAAAAAAAAACACATTCTTATATATATATATATATATATATATATATATATAAGAAGGTGGCAAACTACGAAAACTAGTCCTTCCTCTTCCTAAAGCAGAATTCTATTTAATAATTTTTTGAAATATCTGTTATCAATAATATATACTACATTCACTAATAATTTCTAGAAAACATATACAATCTCAATACCATAATGTCAAATTCATTCAAAGACTCAAATATAATTTCAAATCATAATCATAACATACAGATTCAATTTAACCTTTAGTGCTCATTCAAATTCTTGGTTATCAAATTATAGCTTATCCCACAAAACCTATATCTCAAGCATCACAAGGATGGGAGCCACCTTATATAGCTCGAGTTCTATATTCTCATGGTAGAGAGTGATTCAGGGCTTCACACTACCACTAGTATTCTATGAGGGAATTAATACGTGAGGATTATACTAATATTATGAGGAATTTATTCAAGAACACAAGATCTCCCTTCCCCACAAGAGGTCGTCTTCATGGTTCTAGTAAAATTCTGAATACCCTGTCCTCATACTGGATCGTCTCTGAAATCCAATATATTAAAGTGAAACATAGTTCACATAAAAACAAGGATACCGAGTGAGAAAGCATGGACTAATGCCTTCCCATTCAAGGATAATAGTCCAAATTCTTATTCATATTTCAAGTTCAATTCTAAGAGCACTAATTATTTTATCTCACATTCAAGATCAACATCATGAATTAAAGGAAACATATTCAATTTAGAATCTAACTCAATTTGAATAATCAAGGAGCATTATAACAAATTCCATTATCACATTTCACAACTCTCCACAAGTATACAATGCCAAACTCATTTAATTCATGATCAAATATTCAATTATTCTTCAAACAAATACAATCCATCCTTATACGCATCAATGCTACATAAAGATTTCCACATCTCCATTTGTATCTCCAATTTGGCCTAAAGGGCCTTCACTAGATCAAATATACATTATCAACATAGCAATTCATATTCAAGTTACTTTATACAACCAAGCAAATAGAAACAAGTCATGGTCTTACTTAAAAATCCATATACAAATTGAAGTATACACATCCAAGATCAAGTCATGATTATAATTCATTTTAATTTCCACGATCTCAATTTATTCTCAATTCAACACTTCTATAATCAATTCAATTAACAATTAGTGTAATAATTCAAAGAGTTAAATAAATCAATAAAATTAGTAACCTCCTTAGGGTATGGCCATGAGCCATTAAAATGGCAAAATTCAAGCCTTTTCTTTCCATACATGCTAAAATCAATTCCTAAGAAGCTCAAAGTAATAGAAACTCATTAAAACACTAACAAAATCATAATTTTCCTTGATTACCCTGTTTTGGCCATGAGCCCTAGCTTCAAAGTTTCAAAATTTTGACTTCACAACATCACAAATTCATCACAAGAATCAATGGAAAAAGAAGAACAAATTGAAACAGAAAATCATCTAACCATAGCAAGCCTTAACCGTGAGCTACCAAAGAGAGAAATACAAAATTTTTAATCCAAGAAACATAGAAGAACAAGAAAAAACAGCCCCTACCTCAAGCCCTTTAGCTCGTCACCACTTTCTTCCCTTTCTTGCCTTTAGTTTCTTGTTCTTGTCTCTCATTTTCTTCTTGATTTTCCTTGCATTTTCTTTCCTTTCTTGGGGCTGCTATGGATGTTCAAAAAAATAGAGAAGGATGGAAGAATGTGAAATGAAAATGTGTGGAGAAAAGATGAAGGAAAAAGTATAGAATTGTCTAGAATTTGAACGACAAAATTTGACTAAGTTTATGACTTAATTTTTTTGATGTTGGAACTTTTGTATTTCTTAAACATTCTTTAATTTTCCAAAACCAAGATTTCAAGTTACCATAGGTATTAGGAAACATTTTAGGACTCAGCCTAGTCCTTGGATTTATTTTTCCACAATTCTCCATATATCACTATTTATTAGTTAAGCTTTATTACTCGATCTCAAGTTAAATTAAATTACAGATTGAGTAATTATACTTATTGATACTTATCTTAGTTGGCATTTTATACCACCATATTCTCCATATTTTACTTATCATTTTCATGGAATTTCATAATTTTCTGAGATACTCAACTGTTTTATTAATTTCTTATTGAATCCTTAAAAATATCAAACTTGCTTTGTTGTTTCTCCAAAATTTTCGATAACTCTTATTAATGGTCCTTAACTAGGAAATAAATTTTTCATATTTATTTCCATCATATCAACTGATTTAGAAAATACTTTAATTATTCTATTGTATTCAATGTTATAGAATTAAGCTTAAACTAGTTTAGAAAATTATCCGAATTTAATAAATAATTCCTACCAGCATTATTGAGCTTCTATAACTCTGGTTAGAATCATTAAGGTAAGGAGGATGTTACATTCAACCTCAGCTAGGTAACACATGTTCTCTTCTAAAGAATTTCTTGGAAATCCCTCTGTTTCTTTCTTATTTTGTTTTACTTTCTATAGATCTTTTACATGAATCTTCAAGAAATCTGCTATAGTTAGCATGGATGCATAATGGCCCATATATTGGTATGGCGTCTCCTTTTCCAAAGGTAAGCCCATGATTTGCTCGAACTCCTTTAAGGTGAGGGCTAAGTAAAAATCCTAAAATGTGAAATAATGTAATGGTGGGTCATTATTCTGGGCTAATGCAGTGATGGCTTCTACTTGCACGTCCACTTCTAATAGAATCAAAATCCTCCCATATCTTGCAGTGAAGGTCAGACGTTGTGTCTTCTTCAATATTCAACCTAAACTCACTAAGCTCTCTATGTCAACTTTCTTGGCCTTCAGTTGTAGTGTATTTTTCAAAATTGCATCTTTGTGATCTGATCCCATGATACTTTCCATTGTTAATCAAAGATATTCACTGCTAGTCCTTAGGCACTTATTTTCAATGGTTCTCCAACAAACCTAGGAATGACAAATATAAGAATTATCAATGCATGGATTTCAGAGAAATATGGTGTGAAGTATAATGATTTACAATGTAATAATGAGTGAGTGAGTTGTTGGTCCTTTAATAGTGACTCGCCTCTTCTTTTGGGAATTTTTTTTTTATTAAGAGGGACGCAAATATGGTTCATTACATTAAAGGACAAAACAACTCACAAGCATTTGATATGGATAAATTTAAAGGTAATGAAAGGTATGCTCTATTTGTGTCCTAATGAGATTGCCTTAAATTTGGCGATTTCTATCTTGAGGATCTATGGGTCTTTCTGATTCGTGAGAACTTTCATTTGGTGACTCTATTATTCTAAAGGTTTCTAGAGCTAAGTCCCATTTTAAAATGTTGACCACAAACAGTGGGTAAATCACTAGATGTGGAACATTGATGAAAAAGGCACACTCTAGATAAGATTTTGTGATAACCAAACAAGATGTACATCCAAAATGGCTACCACTACGCAACCTCTACTTAACTTAGGCTTCACTCAAACCCGGGTATAGAGCCCCTGATCTATCAACTATTTCTATATCTTGAGTGCTTTATCTTTGATCTAATTGGACTTTTTATGTGCGTAATTATCAATTCTTAGCTAAGTTTCTGGATATGAAGCTTAATCAAAGCTTTATCGTTAAACTTTGCTTAAGTACGTTTATAAACACTTATAATTGAGTTATGTTTTTTGGGAGATCTTTGAGTGTTTGAGTCCACTAGCTTCAAACCAAGCTCATTATCCACTTGAGAAGAGAGCCAAAGATTCAAGGAGATCAATATTACCCCTAAAAGCAAAGATAGAAGTGTATACGTGAAGAATAAAGCTTGAATATGAAGAAGTTAAGTTACACGGCGTGTGTCCCAATACACCAGGGGGACGTGTCCTTCTCTGGTATCACAAGTTGAAACCAGTTCTGAGCTTACCCTCAGACACGACCTATGTCATCGGACACAGGGTAGGTTGTGCCCTTCTATGCCTTCTAAACTGCTTGAAATTGTGCTAACAGACTCAAACACGGGGGGGAGGGGGCAGTGTCATCAGACACGACCTGTGTTTTTGCATCAAGAAATCAGTTTTGAATTTGGACGAGGAGCTAGGTATCCAAAGTTATAAATAGGATTGCTTAGGGTTCTAAAAGGGACTTTTCTGGACTGCAAGCTACTAAGGAATTGAGAGAAGATGGTTCAATCAAAGATTGGAGATTCAAGTTCGAATTATTGGATATCAACTAACCTCGATCATTGGAAACCAGTTTGATTTTTAGTTTTCTTTTGCACTTGTGTTCTTGATGATGACTATCTTTAGTTTTTCTTTTGAATTTGAATTTGCCATGTGTGGCTAAGTTTCTTATTTGGTTAAGGGAATATGAAACCCTAGTTTTGATTATGTGATTCTTAGATATTCGTTTATATTCAATACAATTATGTTCTTATTCATATGTTTCTATTCTTAATTCGGTATAAAGGTTTTTATACCCTTCACTATTTTTGAAAGTAGTAAAACTAGGATTGCTATATATGGTTGCGATAGTATGATTAGTGAAACATATGATCTGAGTAATTCAATCCTGGTGTGTGATTGGACCTTAGTGTAATTGGTCTTCTGAATCTTAATGCAATCATTAATTAGGTGTGAGAACGGTTGCTTTACAATTAACTAATGATTAGGGCTTGATTTGAGTGGTGACTAAATTAACTAAAACTTAAGGAAAATAGAGAATTAATCTCACAATCACATGAGATCATAATTAATTATGTTGGTATAAAGGATATGTAGATTAGCATGATCATATAAATCTAGTGGTGGATTCCATTTCTTAACCAATATCTTCTAGTTGGTAATTCAAATTATGTTTGCTATTGTTGCATTCAATTTAATTTCTTTTCATAGTTTTAACAAACAAACCTCATTTTTACTGTTTATTATTTTTAGAGTTTAAATTAGGATTCAGTTCTTAGTGTTAATTGAATTAGTTCTCTATGGATCGACCTTTGTTAACTACAACTAATTGTAAGGTTTTCAAATTTTTTATGGAACTTGGCAATTGATTTCAATCTTAATTTTTAATCATAATCTAGAGGACACCAAATTTTGGTGCCATTGCCGGGTATTGAATTAAGATTTGGTGATACCATAGAAATCAAGATCATTAGGGACAATGTCTAATTTAAGTGTAGGGAAGAAGGGGGAAATGCTCTTAATTGCATTTTTGGTGGGCTTTTAAGTGTTTTGAATGATGAGCAAAAGATCAAATATGTTTATTGAAAATTTGATGAGATTTTAAGCTTGAAGGAATGAACTTTCTTAATTTCAAATCCGACAAGTGAGGTCTTGAAAAACTGAAGGCTTAATTCAAAAGTGATAGATTGAGACCTAGTGAAATTTTGGGCCCTGACGTGAATGGCTAATTTTAGGCCATCTTGGTTCTTTATTGTGCGATTCCACTCATGATTATATGTGCTTCAGAACTTGGTTTGACTTTCTTTTAAGCTGCAAATGACCACTACATATTTTTGAAATGACAAAGGCAATTCTTTCTAATAGCTACTGACCAAATAGTCATCCTTACATTTTAATCCATTGTTCACCCCCTTTGAGCTTAATTGATTTGTTATTCTCTTCTTTCTAGCAAAGCTCAATATAAACCTAAAAGTGGAAAACCATTATGCTACCCTACCTTAGGGAGTAAAAGAGCTTAGTTAAGTTAGGAATTGGTTTTTGAATAAGTGTAGGGGAATTTAACAATGTGATGGAAGGTGTATATATATATATCTATATAAGAGCTCAAAAATGAAAAAGGAAAAGTTGATTGTTGATTGGAGAAAGGAAAGAAAAATGTGAAGGTACAAAAAGAAATTGGAGGTTGAAGAATGCTAGGAAATTACTGAAATGATTGAATAATTCTCCCTTTTTCCTCTTCTATTTCCTATGGTCTAACTTTATTTATCCTTGGTGTATCCTACCTTAACCTTGACCCCATTATAGCCTAATTAAAGACCTTTTTATCATTGTATGCATGTGGCCTAAGTGGTAGAGAAGTAGAGGCTTGCTAAGCCTATGGTAAGCCATGTTTTCATGAGTAGGTTGAGAATAAACATAAGCCCAAAACACTAAAGTGAGAGAGTATATCACTAAGGATTTATCATGTTAATTTAACCTTGATTTTTGATTGATTTAACTTGTTGATTTGGATTGTCGAGGGAGGAAATTCCTGATTGTTTATATTCTTGGAAGAGACTAAGATGTGTAGGTCTTTGCTCATTATTCTGCACCTTCATTCTTATTGGGAAGCATGTGCTTGATTGTATATTTTTGCTCAGGAGTGCAAAAGGCTAAGTATGGGGGTATTTGATCTATCGATTATTTATATATCTTGAGTGCTTTATGTTTGATCTAATTGAACTTCTTATGTGCGTAATTGTCAATTCTTAGCTAAGTTTCTGGATATGAAGCTTAATCAGAGCTTTATCATAAAACTATGCTTAAGTATATTTATAAACATTCATAATTGCATTGTGTTTTTCAAGAGATCTTTGAGTGTTTGAGTCTACTAGCTTCAAACTAAGCTCATTATCCACTTGAGAAGAAAGCCAAAGATTCAAATAGATCAATATTGCCCCTAGAAGCTAAGATAGAGGAGTATATATGAAGAATAAAAGTTGAATATGAAGAAGTTAAATGACACAACTTGTGTCCCAAGATACCAAGGAACTGAGAGAGAAAGGTTCGAGATTCGAGTTCGAATTATCAAAGATCAACCAAATCTCTGATAATTCGAACCTGAATCTCCAATCTTTGATCAAACCCTCCTTTCTCAGTTCCTTGGTAGCTTACAGTCCAAAAGAGTCCCTTTTAGAACCCTAAGCAATCTTATTTATAACTTTAGATACCTAGCTCCTTGTCCAAATTCAAAACTGATTTCCTGATGCGAAGACACGGGCCGTGCCTGATGACACTGCCTCCCTCCCCCCTCCCCCGTGTTTGAGTCTGTCAGCACAATTTCAAGTGGTTTAGAAGGTAGAGAAGGACATGGCCTACCCCGTGTCTGATGATACGAGTCGTGTCTAAGGGTAAGCTCAAAACTGGCTTCAACTTGTGATACTACAGAAGGACACAGCCCCCCTGGTGTCTTGGGACACGGGCTGTGTCACTTAACTTCTTCATATTCAGCCTTCATTCTTCACATATACTCTTCTATCTTTGATTCTAGGGGGCAATATTGATCTCCTTGAATCATTGGCTCTCTTCTCAACTGGATAATGAGCTTGGTTTGAAGCTAGTGGACTCAAATAATCAAAGATCTCCTGAAAAACACAATGCAATTATGAATGTTTATAAACATACTTATGCATAGTTTCACGATAAAGCTTCTTATCTAGAAATTTAGCTAAGAATTGACAATAACGCACATAAGAAGTCCAATTAGATCAAACAAAAGCACTCAAGATATAGAAATAATCGATAGATCAACCTCACTCAGATGTGTATGATAAATGTATAGGTGCGGTAGAAGTAGGGATCATACAAACCTTCATAATCATAAGGACTAACTGCATCCTGCAAAACATAAATAAATGCAAAAAAAATTCCAAAAGAAATTCTCTATCATAAAGTTTGCATAATAAAATAATTGGTAAATAGCTAAAGGTGAGAAACAAAAAACCAAAAAAAGAAAAAGGTAAAACAAATATACAAAGATTACAAAATTTTGCACAACAAACTTATATGAGCATGACTCTTAAGTATCTCCAGTGGAGTCTTCATCTGTCGCGACCGAGATCGCGACAGGAATGATAAAAATTAAATTATCAGGAGTCTCCACAATTTTATTTGAAATAGGAAAAAATGAAAAACCTTTCTTAGAAAATAATCTTTGAAACCAGATTAGATTCGGGAGCTGATTATGCATAGGGAAGGGTGGAAACTTAATCCCACAAGACCCTTAACACACTCATCCTGAGACGGTACTTTAAATCAGTTATGCAAAATTAATAATCTCAAAATATATTTGTTTCACCCTTTTTGTAAAAACACTAAAAAATAAATAATTTATGAAAATTTAATTTTTGGCTTGATGGAATAGGATTTTTGCTCCTACATATCCTCGAGTGCATTGAAGAACTCAAAGTCACATAGTTTTTTATAAAAAAGAAATATTATGGGTTGGTCTTGGAAGAGGAATACAAAGGAAAAAATAAAAAGAGGGTTCAAAGAAAATCATGTGTCAGAGGAGAACATGGTGAAGCAAAAGTTAGTTGTCTCTAATGACATGGAGGTAGAGGAAGGCTTGGTTCTAAAAAAGAAGAAACTGTGATTCATTAGTAGGCACTGCTACTCAAACCTATCGAACACCATGAAAATATTATGTTATAACTATCATGGGCTTGGGAACCTGCAACACCCCTTTGGAGGATGTCACACATAAAAGAAAATAAAATAAATAGAAATAAAATCTACCCAAGTTGCGGAACATTTGATAAATATTATTACGGGTTGTAAAATAATTCCTGATAGGCTGAAGTATGTAATAAAAAGATAATACGAAAAATACGAAATAAAAAAAAAACATCATCACTAATAATATACATATGGTTTAGTTATAAACTGTACAAATAATTTACAACTAAGACTACTACTATTTAAACGAAAACAAGAAAGAAAGCAATAAAAGAGTTAATATATACGTACATACGCCGACGCGCCCAAAAAAAAAAAAACATCATGGTTATCTAATCCTCGATGGATCACTCTCTCGGTCGAAAATGATCATCTGGGAGATAGATATCCCTGATGTCTCGACACACGGCGATAACGGGATCGCGCAATCGACACGATGCTTATCTCACTAGGCTCGTGGGTTTTCAAAGACCCCAATAACGCCTAATGGATAAGGGTAACTCTAAGTGCGAAATAATGTCGTCGTCGCAATCGGATCTCCATCAAACCGATGACGTAGAATCACAATGCACGTCCAAAGATAGGTAATGAAGCACGATCTCCTCGTAAATGCCAAGCCGATCACCTCCATGGAATATCACTCTATGAATCCCAAAAATGCAAAGGCGTTGCCATCCCCCACACAATCAATCCAGAGGGTATGGATGATCGGATGGTTCTTGCTCGTAAACCGATCGTCGGCTTGTCGACCTTCCTCTTCCTCGGGTACACGATCTCAAGAGGTTGTTCCTCTTCTTCCTCTTCAAACTCTTTACCGCATAAAATAAATAGACAATAGACACATACAATAAAGAGGTAAGACAACATAAAATCATCACAACATGGCAAATGAGAAGACGACAATTAACTACTACACAGTTTATACAATACGAAGAAACTATAACAGTAATACATATTAAATATCCTAGTGTTTCGAACATCACGATATAACACAAATAAAGAAATTCACACGTATAAATCAATTTCACGATAAACTAAGATAAGAAATAGACAACTAACATAAAAATTATCGATAAATACAAATAGAGAAATGTAAAAACATCCAAGATGTTACCGTATAAAGATAAATAGAGAAAAATGGAATATTATCCAAGATATACTCAAATACACCAAAACACAACCCTACTCCATGGAGCTAAACCCAAACAGATATCGTAGAGAATGACTTGCAAAATCTATTAGTACCACGGCTGCCCAACCAACTATTACGCGATCACACGTTGCGTCAATAGCCTACGACACCGGGAATCCACCATCCAGCGTAGTATAGTTCACGATCTCCGTTGTGGCACTATAGGCAATGTACTACTAGACTTTACAAACCTCGATTAAATATAGTGAATGTCGAGTACATTAGTGTGCTATCGGTTTACCACGGCCCAATGGAGCTACCAACTCATCACATGTGGGATCCCGTACACTAAAGTCTCCAAGTTTATTAGAACAATAAACTACACTACACTTATCGCATCGACAACACGATGTGATTCGTCTCGTCAACCCAAAACACCAAAAATCGGTATAAAGACAAAACATAATTCCAAATATATGAAATTACGAAAATGCCCTTAAGATAAAAATATATGCCCTCAATGGCGTAAAGCCCAGACGGTTCACTTTTTCCCGACAAATAAATAACCTCAAAACTCATGTACGGGTTCACATTTTCCCGACAAATAAAAATAAATACTAGAATTGGCGGTCAATCGCGTAGAAATTTTATCGCGTTTTTGAAATCTCGTCGTTTTACAAACGTTTAAAAATCGGGTAAAGATTATTTTTCTGTTTTTAAAATCGCGTAGCATTTTTAATACGTTTTCAATCGCGTAGGATTTTTAAATCATTTTCTTATTCGAATGCCTTTAAAATTACCATTTAAACAGATAGAAATAATATTTAGTACATTTAAACTACGTAGAATAATTTTTCATACCGTATAATTGTCATTAGGATATTTTTACTATCTTATAGGTTCATTTTTACTAAAAATTGACAAGATTTTGTTTAGAAACTTATAATAATGATTTTCTAAATTTTCCATAAAATTTCTATTTACCTAAATTTTTAACCATTTCATTAAATTCTTTTTGAAATCTCTAACATGCTTCAAAACCAAAAGTGAGCTATATGTTAGAAAATTTCTTAACATTATCGTATTTCCTTCCTAATGATAAAATTATGAATTTTAACCCTTTAGACTTACTTCTAATCAATTGGTTCCTTCATAAATCATTATAGAAAATTTCTTCTTAACTTGTATTGTTTCTTTTTAATTGAAAAAGGTTTAGAAACAAGTTTTTAAAAATCATGAATTCCTATAGTGGCATGTTGGCCGAATTTTATAAAACTTTTGCATTTGATTTCCAAAATGTCTTTCACCTTTTAAATCATATCAAATGTATTCTATAGTCTAAGTTCATTAAATCATTTTAGAAAATAGTTATCTATAGTCAATTTAATCCTTTAGGCATGTTGGCCCAAAATACTAAGTTTGTACCATTTGATTTCTAAATGCATTTTTCTTTGATCAAATTAATTAGAAACTTTCTTGATTCTCCTAGGTTAATTAAGCTACACTTTAGGAAAAATCAAGAGAACATTTTGGTCCTCCAAACTTGTCATTGCCGTGAGCTATTGGATGTGCTCTTTGGAACACTCATGCAAATTTACACATGTTATTCACATCCTAAACCTTATCATACAATTCTAACACATGCATTTATATCTCTAACACATGCAAAATATTTCTAACACATGCAAAATATTTCTAACACAAAAAAAAACCTAATTTAAAGCTTATAGACATACAATCAAAAGCTATTAGACATGCAAAATTATTACAATTACCAAATAAGAAAGCTACTAACACATAACACTTAAGCTACTAGCAATCACAAAAATTAACAAATACACATCAATAAACACACCACCACCGAATCCTTATGGATTCTACAAACAACTCATCTTCTTACCACCATCAAGGGATGATAAGAATTGTCTTCCTCTTACCTTAAATGAAGACAAAACTTGCTTTCTCACCTCCTAGGTCACGGTTTTCACTCCACCAAACACCTAAAAATTTCAAACAAAACCTACATGTTACTAACCATGAAAAAGAAGCTAAACCATGGAAAAATCATGGCTTAGAACTTTGAAAAAGAAGAGAGAAAAGAAAAGTATGAAATTTCACCTTCTAGGTAAAACTTCCAAGGTTGGTTTCCAAGCTTTAGATGGAAGAATTTGAAGAAACTCCCAACTACAAAGGTTCTTAGAATGGTGTTTAGGTTAAGGAAACTTGGTTAGAAAAATTTTTGGATGGTTGGATGGTTAGGAAATGAGCTTGGCCGAATATGGTGAAGAAAATGGGCAAGAATGGTGGCTAGGGTTCTTGATGAGAGAGAAGAGAGAAAAGTGATGAAGACAAAGTGATTTTTGGTCCTTCCTCCTTCACTTGGCCGTAGCTCTCTAAGGGCATGCAAGGTGGCTCCTTGCTTGGCTTCATCCAAGCCATTGGATGAATCAAAGGCTAAGATTAAGCCTTGGTGAGCAAGCCTAATTCTCATTGGTTGGTTCCCGTGACTCACATGGCTTAGTCACACTGCGTAATAAATGCTCTGGCACGAGTCACTATGAATGAGTCACTGCTCGAAAGTTCTACAAATTTTACGGTGATTAATTTAGCTACCGATCTAACCGTTTCGCTAATTGGGGTCCCGCAAAATATTTCCTGTCCATCATTCACTAAAACATACCGACTAATAAAATAATATTATAATAATATAAAATTATTTTATTTGATTAAAATCCTAAAAATTAAAAGATTATTTTTAGTCTCATTCAGAATCGGGTTAAGTAAGATCCCCCAATTCTAAATAATCAAATAAGATTTTCCCTACCGAAAATATTATTTTCCCCGCCGAGCAAATCACACAAAAAGTTCATATAAAATCACAGACGTATTTTCTCGCATTAAATCAAGAAGAAAACAATTAAAAACAGACAAAAACAGAGAAAAACAAGATGCGTTCGGGACGTAACGGTCATTTTCCCATTTTTTCCCACAACGTAGGTAATCGTCCAAAACGTTCAAATAAAATATCCAGCATTATTTAGTCAGTATATCTTTCGAAAAAATTAATACAAGAGCTCGTAAAAATTTTTATTTTACCGTCTCGAAACAAACTACGTAAAACGATCAAATAAAATTTGAACCTCATTATCGTAGTTGTTTTCATACAAAATTCAAGAACAAAAAATAGGGACACCGCGGTCATTCATACAAAAGCATGAAAAACAAAACAAGACATTCGTAATATTTTCTAAAAATTGGGGCGTTACAACACTCCCCAACAAATAAAAATTTCGTCCTCGAAATTCGATGTTCATCCGAACAAATGAGGATACTTGATCCTTCATTTTATCTTCCGCCTCCCAGTAGCTTCACCCGTCACATCATTCCATATAACTTTCACCACTCGATCATCTTCCCTCGAAGTCGCTTTTACCTTTCTCGTCCTCTATCCCGACAGGTAAAGTTTCGTAAGTCAAATTCTCCTTTAATCGTACGTCATCCGACCGTATAACATGTGTCGAATCGCATATACTTCCGTAATCGAGACACATGAAACACGTCATGCAAATTGGATAGAAATGGCGGCAAAGCAACTGATATGCTACAGACCTATACGTCGGATAATCTGATATGGTCCAATGAATTTAGGAGTAAGCTTCTTAGACTTAATTACTCTTCCGACACCACCGTAGGAGTAACTCTCGAAACACATGTTCACCCTCCTCAAATTCAAGAGGTCGTCTTCGCTTATCCGCGTAACTCTTTGTCTCGCTTTGCGTCGTCCTCATCTTCTCTTTTATCATCTTGACTTTATCCGTAGTTTGTTGTACAAGCTCCTATCCAACAAATACTTTCTCCATCTTGATACCAAAGATAATCTGCGTTTCGACTTCGTCTTCCATACAATGCTTCATAAGGTGCCATTCCGATGCTTGCGTGAAAACTATTGTTGTAGGTGAATTCTATCAAAGATAAAAATTCATCCCAACTTCCCCGTTGTTCCAAAACACAAGCACGCAATAAATCCTCCAAAGATCGTATAGTTCTTTCGGTCGACCGTCGATCTGCATGGATGATACGCCGAACTCGGTCGTAACTTAGTTCCCATAGCTTCTTGCGTACTTCGCCAAAATCTTGACGTAAACCTCTGATCACGATCGAAATTATACTTGTCGGTACACCATGTAGTCCGACAATTTCACCGATGTACAACTCGGGTTAATCTTTCCAATGAATATTTGATATTGATCGGTAAGAAATGAGCCGATTTCGTAAGTCTATCGACTATAACCCATATTGCGTCATGACCTCTCTTTGTCTTTGGCAAACCAAGAACGAAATCCATAGAAATGTCGTCCCATTTCCATTCTGAATCGATAATGGTTGCAACATCCCAAATGTGGTCTTTGGTGTTCAACTTTCGACTTTTGACAAACTAGGCAAGTTGACACGCATCTAACAACATCACCCTTCATTCCATGCCACCGAATAACTTCTTCAAGTCTTGATACATCTTTGTTATGCCGGATGCATACTCAATAGACTAGTATGGGCATGTTTCACAATATATCTTCTCAACTCTCGATTACGAGGAACACAGACTCTACCCCGAAATCTCGTAATTCCATCAGCCCTTCCTTGAACTCTAGTGTCTCGCCTTGTTTCATTTGCTCCCTTATTCCTTGCAAAAATTTATCGGCATTTTGCTTTTCTTTTATGTCTTCCATCACTCACTCGAGATAGTAACCATGCTAATACGATCTTCCCCGCTTTCAACTCAACAAATGACCACTCATCTCTAAACTGTCAATGAGCTCCTTTTCCTTGATCATTAGAGCGACACACTAATAATCTTCCCGCTCAAGGCATCGGCCACGACATTCGCCTTACCAGATGGTATAAAAGTTAAAAATCGTAATCGTTCGTAAATTCCAACCACCTTCGCCGCCTCATATTCAGCTCCTTCTGGTCGTACAAGTACTTCAAACTCTTGTGATCACTGAAAATGTTGAACATTGCTCCATAGAGAAAGTGTCTCCATATCTTCAAAGCAAAAACTACCGCAGCCAATTCTAAATCATGCGTAGGATAATTCTTCTCATGAATCTTCAATTGTCGAGAAGCATACGCCACCACATTCCGGTCTTGCATCAACACGCATCCTAGTCCTTGATAAGAAGCGTCCACAATACACATCGAAAGATTTCGTCGAATCTGGTAGGATTAACACCGGCGCAGTTGTTAACCTCTTCTTCAACTCTTGAAAGCTAGCTTCACGTTCCTCCGTCCATTCGAAAGCTTGACTTTTCCTCGTAAGTTGTGTAAGCGGTCCAAAGAATCTTGGAAAAACCTTCGATAAACCTTCGATAATAACCAAGAAGTCCAACAAAACTTCGAACTTCATTCGTGTCTTAGGTCTCTCCCACCGTAAAACAGCTCCACTTTCGATGGGTCCACCGCTATACCTTCTTTAGAAATTACGTGACCAAGAAATTGAACTTCTTCCAACCAGAACTCACACTTAGACAACTTCGCATACAACCGCTTCTCCCTCAAAATCAAGAACAACACTTAGATGTTCAAAGATGCTCTTCCTTCGATCTAGAATAGATCGAATGTCATCGATAAAAACAACGACAAATCTGTCTGATACGGACGAAATATCCTGTTCATATAATCCATAAATATGGCAGAGCATTCGTCACCCCGAATGGCATTACCCGATACTCATAATGTCCATAACGAGTTCGAAAAGCGCTTTTCGACACGTCTTCCCCTTTACACGAATGCGGTGATAACCCGATCGTAGATCTATCTTGGAAAATATCACAGCTCCTCTCAATTGATCCATCAAATCGTCGATTCTTGGAAGCGGATATTTATTCTTGATAGTCACCTTGTTCAATTGCCGATAGTCCACACAAAGTCGTGACGTTCCATCCTTCTTCTTGACCAAAAGTACTGGTGCACCCCATGGGGAAACACTAGGTCGTACAAATTCTTTCTCCAACAATTCCACCAATTGCTTTTTCAGCTCCTCCAACTCTACTGGCGACATACGATATGGTGCAATTGAGATAGGACCTGTTCTCCCCGTACTACATCAATTGAGAACTCGATCTCCCGCTCAGCAAGAAACTGTACATCTTCGGAAAAACATCCTAAAAATCGTTGACAACAGAATAGTATTCACATCCTTCTCATTCTTAACTTCTAGAGAAGACAATACCATATATCCCCGCGCTCCATTTCTCAACAAAGACTTGACCTTAACAAAGCGGTTAAGAATCCAGACTCTTCTTCCTTAGGAAAAACTATAGTTTTCTTCGCACAATCTATGAGGATATGGTTAGAACATAACCACCCATCCCTAATATTACATCTATCTCAATGAGAGGCAAACAAATCAAATCGACCAAAAACAAACGGCCCTTCACAACAATAGGACAATCCAAACAGATCTTAGAAGTAACTACAGTTTAGCAGCTTGGTGTAGATACATTCAACATAACATTCGAGAAGACATAGGCAACTTCAACCTTTCCACACAATCATATGCAATAAAAGAGTGTGTAGCACCCGAGTCATACAAGACAATCGAAGATTACCTCCAATGTCTCCTTCTCCCGAATAAGATCATCGACTTAGAAATCTCGGATCCCACCATTGTATACACTCGTCCTCCGGATCTCGGTTGAGTACTTCCGCATTTTTGCTGATTAGCTTTAACATACCGAATGTGCTGGTTTCCTCTCCGGGTGGTGACAATCCTTTGCTATGTGCCCGTGTTGTTTACAATTGAAACAAATTGCACCTTTAACTGTACACTCGGGAGAAATATGACCTTTCTTCCCGCACTTAAAACATGTTGGCGTAAACGCCACCCTCTGTCCAGCTCCACTACCACTTGCACTTCCACTAACAGATGGTCGTTGAGATTGACTTCCCGTTGGCTCTGGTATACGGCTTACGCCGAAACCGATTTGCATTACTACCTCCACCTCTCTCGGAACCTTGTCGGTCCAAAATTCCGATTCCTCTCGATCTCTAGATGGCTCCAACTCTTCAAGTCGAGCACAAGCATCCACCAAAGCATGAAACCGAGTCATCCTCAAAGATACTACTCCTCGTTTCCCACCCTTAAACCCGATTCAAACTTCCCGCATCTCCACACATCATCTTGTCGTGTCTGAGCATAATCTGAGAATTGAGACAAACTCTCAAATTTTGTGGCATACTCATTCACCGTCATATTCCCCGTCGCAAACCAAGAAATTCCATTTCCTTGGCATGCCTAGCACTCGCAGAAAATATTTATCCGTAAAAGTATTAGAAAACACTTCCCAGTGATCTCGGTCCTTCACTTGCAACACTCGGCGGATTCCTCTCCACCAATGTTCTCAGATCTCCTCTCAAAGATGAAAACAAAGATAAGTTACTTTCTTTTCATCCGTACATCTCATCCCCTCAAAGATTCTCTCTAAATCTTGCATCCACCGACTCGCTTTCTCCGATCCACCTCGCCTCTAAATTGTGGCGGATTATGACGCCTAAATTCGGATAAATTTAGGGCATCTGTTGTAGCATCTTGTTGTTGGGCTGCTCTCAAATTTTGTGAGTTATCACCTCACCATCTCGCCGCATAGCCTCAAGAAGAACCAACATCGGTCCTCATCTCGATTTACGTTAGCACGTCCTCTACCTCTACCACCATCTTCTTTCTTCAAACATAACAAAACAGAGTCGATACATCCTTCTAGATATTTCCGAAAGGATATAAATCACAAACATCACAGAATCACACAAAGACAAACAAAAACAGACCCAACCACAACCCCAAAAGACTCTAACTTGGGCTCGATACCAACTAATGCAACACCCCTTTGGAGGATGTCACACATAAAAGAAAATAAAATAAATAGAAATAAAATCTACCCAAGTTGCGAACATTTGATAAATATTATTACGGGTTGTAAAATAATTCCCGATAGGTTTGAAGTATGTAATAAAAAGATAATACGAAAAATACGAAATAAAAAAAAACATCATCACTAATAATATACATATGGTTTAGTTATAAACTCAGTACAAATAATTTACAACTAAGACTACTACTATTTAAACGAAAACAAGAAAGAAAGCAATAAAAGAGTTAATATATACGTACATACGCCGATGCGCCCAAAAAAAAAAACATCATGGTTATCTAATCCTCGATGGATCACTCTCGGTCCGAAAATGATCATCTGCGAGATAGATATCCCTGGATGTCTCGACACACGGCGATAACGGGATCGCGCGAATGACACGATGCTTATCTCACTAGGCTCGGGGTTTTCAAGACCCCAATAACGCCTAATGGATAAGGGTAACTCTAAGTGCGTAAATAATGTCGTCGTCGCAATCGGATCTCCATCAAACCGATGACGTAGAATCACGGTCATACGTCCAAAGATAGGTAACGTAAGCACGATCTCCTCGTAAATGCCAAGCCGATCACCTCCATGGAATATCACTATGAATCCCAAAAATGCAGGCGTTGCCATCCCCCACACAATCAATCCGAGGGTATGGATGATCGGATGGTTCTTGCTCGTAAACCGATCGTCGGCTTGCCGACCTTCCTCTTCCTCGGGGTACACGATCTCAAGAGGTTGTTCCTCTTCTTCCTCTTCAAACTCTTTACCGCATAAAATAAATAGACAATAGACACATACAATAAAGAGGTAAGACAACATAAAATCATCACAACATGGCAAATGAGAAGACGACAATTAACTACTACACAGTTTATACAATACGAAGAAACTATAACAGTAATACATATTAAATATCCTAGTGTTTCGAACATCACATATATAACACAAATAAAGAAATTCACACGATAAATCAATTTCACGATAAACTAAGATAAGAAATAGACAACTAACATAAAAATTATCGATAAATACAAATAGAGAAAATGTAAAAACATCCAAGATGTTACCAGATAAAGATAAATAGAGAAAAATGGAATATTATCCAAGATATACTCAAATACACCAAAACACAACCCTACTCCATGGAGCTAAACCCAAACAGATATCAGAGAGAATGACTTGCAAAATCTATTAGTACCACGGCTGCCCAACCAACTATTACGCGATCACACGTTGCGTCAATAGCCTACGACACCGGGAATCCACCATCCAGCGTAGTATAGTTCACATCTCCCGTTGTGGCACTATAGGCAATGTACTACTAGACTTTACAAACCTCGATTAAATATAGTGAATGTCGAGTACATTAGTGTGCTATCGGTTTACCACGGCCCAAATGGAGCTACCAACTCGTCCACATGTGGGATCCCGTACACTAAAGTCTCCAAGTTTATTAGAACAATAAACTACACTACACTTATCGCATCGACAACACGATGTGATTCGCCTCGTCAACCCAAAACACCAAAAATCGGTATAAAGACAAAACATAATTCCAAATATATGAAATTACGAAAATGCCCTTAAGATAAAAATATATGCCCTCAATGGCGTAAAGCTCAGACGGGTTCACTTTTTCCCGACAAATAAATAACCTCAAAAACTCATGACGGGTTCACATTTTCCCGACAAATAAAAATAAATACGGAACGGTCAATCGCGTAGAAATTTTATCGCGTTTTTGAAATCTCGTCGTTTTTACAAACGTTTAAAAATCGGGTAAAGATTATTTTTCTGTTTTTAAAATCGCGTAGCATTTTTAATACGTTTTCTCAATCGCGTAGGATTTTTAAATCATTTTCTTATTCGAATGCCTTTAAAATTACCATTTAAACAGATAGAAATAATATTTAGTACATTTAAACTACGTAGAATAATTTTTCATACCGTATACTGTCATTAGGATATTTTTACTATCTTATAGGTTCATTTTTACTAAAAATTGACAGTATTTTGTTTTTAGAAACTTATAATAATGATTTTCTAAATTTTCCATAAAATTTCTATTTACCTAAATTTTTAACCATTTCATTAAATTCTTTTTGAAATCTCTAACATGCTTCAAAACCAAAAGTGAGCTATATGTTAGAAAATTTCTTAACATTATCGTATTTCCTTCCTAATGATAAAATTATGAATTTTAACCCTTTAGACTTACTTCTAATCAATTGGTTCCTTCATAAATCATTATAGAAAATTTCTTCTTAACTTGTATTGTTTCTTTTTAATTGAAAAAGGTTTAGAAACAAGTTTTTAAAAATCATGAATTCCTATAGTGGCATGTTGGCCGAATTTTATAAAACTTTTGCATTTGATTTCCAAAATGTCTTTCACCTTTTAAATCATATCAAATGTATTCTATAGTCTAAGTTCATTAAATCATTTTAGAAAATAGTTATCTATAGTCAATTTAATCCTTTAGGCATGTTGGCCCAAAATACTAAGTTTGTACCATTTGATTTCTAAATGCATTTTTCTTTGATCAAATTAATTAGAAACTTTCTTGATTCTCCTAGGTTAATTAAGCTACACTTTAGGAAAAATCAAGAGAACATTTTGGTCCTCCAAACTTGTCATTGCCGTGAGCTATTGGATGTGCTCTTTGGAACACTCATGCAAATTTACACATGTTATTCACATCCTAAACCTTATCATACAATTCTAACACATGCATTTATATCTCTAACACATGCAAAATATTTCTAACACATGCAAAATATTTCTAACACAAAAAAAAACCTAATTTAAAGCTTATAGACATACAATCAAAAGCTATTAGACATGCAAAATTATTACAATTACCAAATAAGAAAGCTACTAACACATAACACTTAAGCTACTAGCAATCACAAAAATTAACAAATACACATCAATAAACACACCACCACCGAATCCTTATGGATTCTACAAACAACTCATCTTCTTACCACCATCAAGGGATGATAAGAATTGTCTTCCTCTTACCTTAAATGAAGACAAAAAGCTTGCTTTCTCACCTCCTAGGTCACGGTTTTCACTCCACCAAACACCTAAAAATTTCAAACAAAACCTACATGTTACTAACCATGAAAAGAAGCTAAACCATGGAAAAATCATGGCTTAGAACTTTGAAAAAGAAGAGAGAAAAGAAAAGTATGAAATTTCACCTTCTAGGTAAAACTTCCAAGGTTGGTTTCCAAGCTTTAGATGGAAGAATTTGAAGAAACTCCCAACTACAAAGGTTCTTAGAATGGTGTTTAGGTTAAGGAAACTTGGTTAGAAAAATTTTTGGATGGTTGGATGGTTAGGAAATGAGCTTGGCCGAATATGGTGAAGAAAATGGGCAAGAATGGTGGCTAGGGTTCTTGATGAGAGAGAAGAGAGAAAAGTGATGAAGACAAAGTGATTTTTGGTCCTTCCTCCTTCACTTGGCCGTAGCTCTCTAAGGGCATGCAAGGTGGCTCCTTGCTTGGCTTCATCCAAGCCATTGGATGAATCAAAGGCTAAGATTAAGCCTTGGTGAGCAAGCCTAATTCTCATTGGTTGGTTCCCGGTGACTCACATGGCTTAGTCACACTGCGTAATAAATGCTCTGCTGAGTCACGTAGTCCGAGTCACTGCTCGAAAGTTCTACACTTTTACGGTGATTAATTTAGCTACCGATCTAACCGTTCGCTAATTGTGGGTCCCGCAAAATATTTCCTGTCCACTGTCACTAAAACATATCGACTAATAAAATAATATTATAATAATATAAAATTATTTTATTTGACGCTTAAATCCTAAAAATTAAAAGATTATTTTTAGTCTCATTCAGATCCAAGTTTAAGTAAGATCCCCCAATTCTAAATAATCAAATAAGATTTTCCCGGCCCGAAAATATTATTTTCCCGCCTCGAGCAAATCACACAAAAAGTTCATATAAAATCACAGACATGTATTTTCTCGGCATTAAATCAAGAAGAAAACAATTAAAACAGACAAAAACAGAGAAAAATAGTACGTTCGGGACGTAACGGTCATTTTTCCATTTTTTCCCACAACGTAGGTAATCGTCCAAAACGTTCAAATAAAATATCCAAAGAAGATTATTTAGCTGTATATCTTTCGAGAAAAATTAATACAAGAGCTTCGAAAAAATTTTTATTTTACCGTCTCAAACAAACTACGTAAAACGATCAAATAAAATTTGAACCTGTATTATCGTAGTTGTTTTCATACAAAATTCAAGAACAGAAAAATAGGGACACCGCGGTCATTCATACAAAAGCATGAAAAACAGAAAACAGTACATTCAGAATATTTTCTAAAAATTGGGGCGTTACAGAACCCATGTACAATTGGAGATTTGAAGAAGCTCATGAGAAATCAAGATCTTAATCTTGTTTTCCTTATGTAGACAAGGAAAAATGCTAATGAGATGATGAGAATGAGACACATTGGTGGTTTCCAAAATGTTGTAGTTGTTGATTGTAGAGGAGTAGGAAAAGACAGAAGTGGGGGCTTAGCCTGTTTTTGCAAAGGGGATTTGGAGATTGTGGTGACTCTTGTTAGTGTATGCCCTAGAGGCTGATACATTTTGTCTGTATTTACATACATTGTATTATACTATTTTTAATATATGAGGCATTCATATATTGTGTTCTTTTTTGATAAACATAATAAAGTCCTTAGAATAGTAAGTTTGATGCCTTAGGACATCAAGTGGATAACTTGATCATGAGATCCTATTGGATTAAGCACTATTCTTAAGTGTCCCTGATCAAGTATTATTGTTAATTAGGACAACAATAATGCATTGAAACTAGTATGTGCATAGACTGATGACCACATCTCAGGGTCATGGATATGAGATATCAAGTCTTCACATGGGTACATATTAGAGTAATAATGTACTGGACAAACCCACCATGAGAATGCTACATGGATTGTTACGTGAGTGTTATAAATGATTCTCATAGTGACAATGGTGTATGTGATCCTTTGACCTGAAATCACTACGATTCCTACATGAGAAGTTATATGTTTTAATGCCGTCAAATGTCATCCGTAACAAGGTGATTATAAAGTCAGCTATTGGACATATCACGAATCATGCGGAGGGATGTGAGTAACTTAGATGGGATTTATCCCTCCTACATTACAGGAGCGATATTTTTGGGGCCCCTGATTGAGTGAGATTACGAAATGTATGGCCATACTCAAATGAGTCGATATGAGATATCGATTCCATTTGTTGTTATTAAGTCTACTTGGGTATCAAGAAATGAAAGATTGAACTATACAAGGGTGACGCATTCCATGCATTGTGTTCAATCTAGATATCTGGACAAAGGGACTAAACTACACAGAAATATTAGTCACAGAAAGGTTATGTCAAATCACTAACATTCTCATTACTTGGGTGGCAGTGATGTGTTGCTAGATATCGCTCACTGCTTGTAATATTAAAATGAGATTTTAATATTACTGCCAACGTTATGAGAACCTGCAAGGTCGTACACATAAAGCAGACTAAATTGGAGTAATTAGGATCCAAGTTGGACTTGGATTCAATTGTGGGTTGGACTCATAATAGATGAGTCTAGGGTTCCACAGTTTACCTTGTTGCTGCTCTCACTCGCATAAGGCACCAACTATTATAAATAGCTCTGCTAATGGGCTGTCAAGGCATGCATTAGAAACCCTAGCTGCACTTGATAGAAACAGAGAGTGAGAGAGTAACAAGTTTCTTCTTGTAACACCCCAAGTTTTCTAACTATTTGACAGTAATTTTGACAGTTAATAGAATTCTACTGTTTAGTGATTTCTATGTACTGTAAAATTATTTTGAGTATTCCATCAGTACATTTGATCGTTTTGTGTGATTTACTCTGTGTCAAGAAAATGATAATTTTCGGCCCGGGAAAAATCTTTATGTATTTATTTCTCTTGATTGTTAATTATTTTTAACAATTTGACTTGATTTTCATATGTTTTCTAATATTTGTGATTTTTGTGGATGATTATGAAATTTTTATATTTCTCTGATTGTTTTTGGGCTGTTTGTGGGCATAGGTGGGTCCCAAAAAGTGAAAATATTTCTGCGGATAGAAAAATTTGTACTGTTTAGACGGAGACAGAGGATCTTACTAAACCTGAACCTGGAAACAGTTTTAGAAAATTTCTTTTACTATGTTTTGTACTGTATTTAATTATCGGGCGATAAAAATACAGTAAATATATTCTTTTGTGGGGTTATAGTAGATAAAAATAAATATTATACTGCTTAGTCAACAACAGTGATTATGAAAACTTTTTGACGGACCAATAGGAAGCAAGCTTAATGTTGAAGCCTTTGATATCAACTGTTGATTTAATCAATGGTGTAGAATTGGTCATATAAAATGGCTAGGACCATTTATAACCGTTGGATTTAGATTTAAATCAAGGATGGAGATTTGATCTTACAAAGTGGCTAGGACCATTTGTGACCATTGGATTTGGATTTAATCAACGGTGGAGATGGATCATTTATGACCATTGGATGTGGATTTAATCAATGGTGGAGATTTGGTCTTCTAAAATGGCTATGACTAATTATGACACTTGGATTTAAAGTATGAAGGAGTAATCTTGGCCCTTCATTTTGGAGATGCATCTAATGGCTAGGATTTCAAGGAGGAAAGATCTAATGGCCTAGATTAAGTCTTCTAACTTAAAGTCTACCTTAATCTTAACCATTGAATTAATCAATGACTTAGAATGCTCTAAATGGTGGCTTGAAAAGATGATCACTTATTGAATGCATATGAAAAGGGGGACGGTTTTGGTGAGTGCTTAAGAGCATTGAATGGTTTCAAGACCATTATTACTCCATCTTGATTATTATTAATCATTTTCAAGAAGCTAGCTCTTCAAAAATTTCTCTCCATCTCTTCTTCATGGTGGTTTCGGCCATGACCCTCAAATCTACCCTCCATCACTCAAAAATTTCATACAACCATATTTCTTGAATCCTTACCTTATTCTAAGTAACTTTCATGTTGGAGACTTTCTCTAAATCATTCATCTTCAAGGACTTTCTTCAAGAGCAAAGTTATAGGGTATTTGAGGTGAAGTGTAAGGAAACTTCATTTCTTCTCTCTTTTTCATGTTCTAAACCATGTTTGATCCATGGTTCCTCTTGTTCAAGCTTAATATGCTAATAAATATATGTTTTGTTGTGTGTTTAAGAAACCTTTGGTGGTGAAGGACTTGGAAAAAGAAGCAAAACAAGGAGCTTTTGAGGTTCTTCAAGAGGTAAGAGGGAGATTCATCTCACCAACCAAGTATGGTGGTGAGAGATGGTTTTGTATTTGGTGGATGTTGAATCCATGTGAGGATTCATATCCATGGTCATGTAATTATTTGTGGGTGTTTATGTGTTTGATTTATTTGTTCATGCTTTGTATGATTTGCATGATTTATTGCTTTTGATTATGGCATGCTTGTGGTATATATGATGAAATATATATACGTATTCCATGATTTGATAATGGAAAGGAAAACAATTTTGGTTCCAAAGAACCATAGAGGCACACGGCCTCAAGGACATTTTTGAATAAAAATATTCTAAGTATTTTATTAATCATGAGTTTTAAATGAAAAGAGCAATGAGTTGATGATTTTAAGGATTTGCAAAGAAAGTGAAAATGAAAAATGAACAAATGATTTGATTTCAAAGACCAAGTGTTCATGATTTTTTTGAAGGAAATTTTAATGATTTTGTTTGTGTAAAACCATATTGACTTAGAAGGAAAAATATTTGATGGTTTCAATGGCCATGTACCACGGCTTTGAAGGCTTGTAATGCCTTGATTTTATGGAAACAAAGTGATTTTCAAAGTGGAAATATAGTTTAATTTAGTACAAGGATTTTTGAAAAGGAAATCAGAGTGTTTTATCACTTGAGAAATGAAATTTTCGTATGTAAATGGAAAATAGAGGTTGAAAGTGTTTGAACCTCAATTTATTTTAAAGAGGATTAATTTTTAGAATTGATTTGAAATTACAAAGAATACGTTGGTGACTTGAGATTTTCTAACGTGTAACTCATCCTTTGGGTTTTGGAGAGCATTAGTAAATTTTAAAGTTAGAAACATTGATTTAATTCAATGAAATGATGAGATTGTGAAATATATTGCGAAAAGGATATTCTTAAGTAAGAAAATGTGGAAAATAATGTGAGGAGTCATATTATTTTAGAAAAGTTGAATTGAGATTTTGAAGGTTGTGGAATATTTTACGTGGTTGTAAAATGGTGAAAAATGTTTTACGTATCTTAAAAATGTGATTTTTAAGCTACGCGATTTGAAAAACGTTTAAATATTTTCACGCGATTTGAAAAATATTGAAATATTTCTACGCAATTTGGAAAGCGTTTAAATATTTTTACGCGTTTGAGATATTGTTAAAAAATCGCTACACAATTTAAAAATGATGGAATATTTTTACGTGTTTAAGAAAATGAAGAAAAATCACTACGTGATTAAAAAAATAATATATTTTTACGTGATTTGAGAAACAATGAAAAATCGCTACGCGATTTGAAAACGTAACAGAAATGTTGTGAAATTGTGAAAATGTAACAGAAATGTTACGCGATTGTAAAAATGCGACAAAAGTGTTTCGCAACTATGAAAATGCGATAATATGATTTCGCAATTGAATATACAGTATGACTACTGTTGGGCCAGTGTGTTGACCCTGATCATGAGATTATGAAATTTGAACTGAGAATGGTGCATTTTATATGCATGAATTAGTGTATGAACACTATATAAGAAAATGATGAATTTTGCCTATGATTGGCATTGGTGCATTGAACATGCGTTGGAAAGGTCCGATGGATTGTATGAGGCTATTTGCCTAGGAGAGACGTACACCTCTTGAGTGAGTGCGATATGCGTAGTGTAAGTCACTTGTTGACCTTGGGGGCATCGGGGCATGGGCAGTTGGCAGCTCTTCTGTACCGTGGGTTAGACCAACGCGGCACACTGATGATCCTGACCGAGACACTATTCTTAATCAAGATCTAGTAAAGACTGTCGTGTATATGCTAGATGTACAAATACATATGAGAAATATAGCACATGGTCTGAGGCATATTGGTACAGACAAATCTTTCGGATCAACTTCTCCGAACTGAGTATTAGCTCTATGGAGTAGGAAATTGAGTCTATGTGCACATGCATAAATATTGAGTATTGATTATGATAATTGAATTATTGAATACTTGGATAATATTGAGGGCATTATTGTAGATATTGAATATTTATATCTGTGTGATATAATAATTGAGGGATATTGGATGATGATGATGATAAATAATGTTGATGGCATTATTGTAATTACTATGTGATTTAAATAATGTTAATGGCATGATGGTAATTATTGTATCTATGTGATGACAATAATGATGATGACATAATTATAATTATGGTATGATATATTTGTATGGTGTGCTGTTTGTGTTATCTCTGTGCTACCATGTTGGTATTGGCGTAGGTGATCTCACCTCTTTGTTATATTGTTTTGTTGTGTTTGTATTTTAAAAATTATATAGTAGAAGGAACTAGTTTCTTAGATGTGACGGGAAGTAGATATTCTAAGTTCAGTGACAACATTGAGGAATGGTCATTCAGGATTCGATAGTGTGCAGTGTTGACAAGGAACAGATATATGGTACATCAAGATGAATACAAGAAGGAATAAGTATGTTAAGTTTTCTCATTAGTGTTTTACCGTGCTATTGAGTAGGACCCGTCATGGGGTTTGCTACTGTTTATAATTGAGTTTATAAGTTTTATATTTCTTGAATAATTATTAAATATTAATTTGTGTCAATATTGTATATTAAACAATTTAAATATATTTTTCAATATTACCTATAAATTTTAGTAAATTTACGTTTCAGCGAGAAGAAATTTTAAAACCTACCTTTTATAATGCAAACCTTTTACGAACTTCTTTTCAGATTAGGAGTTAGTAGTCGGAAATGTGATGCCCTACGGAGGGTGTTATACTTCTCTTCTCTTCACAGCTAGCACTATGTGAGAGAAGTGTAACTCCTTTTTGTGGACGTTGGACATTCGTGAGTCTGATCGTGTGGATACTGCATAGACATCATAGTTGTTATCGTGTTGGTGATTCATACCAATTGTTTTGATCATGCTTCAGGAGGTAAACAATTTTAAAAACTCAGATTATGGCTTTTTTTCATAGATCCTTGGTGGGAATTCTATTTTTCGCTGCATGATGTATCCGCAATTCCCAACAGCGGTATCAAAGCCACTTGCGAAACCATGATTCGGTTTTTCTGTTTTCATTTTGTATGAGATAGCATGATTGTTGTTCTGTTTTTGATAAAAGATTTGATATTTAATATGTTATTGCAGAAAACAAGTGAAACCCTTTGCGAAAACATATTATGTTTCATCTTTTGTATGCGAAACCATGATGATGTTTTTGAAACAATGAATTTCTTTTATGTGAATGTAAATTTTTGCAAAGTTTTTCCAGTATATATATGATATATACATCGTTATGGACACATTCTGGAAACTTGGTTGTGACGACATCAAGTGTTGATGTCTAGCAAGCCTCGTTCTGGACAGCGTTCTGGGCAAATGCGCAAAGGTTCTTGAATCCTTGTTTCTGGTTAGTAGCGATATCAAGCGTTGATGTCAAGCAAACCTTGTTTTTGCACAACAGCACGATGCAAGGTTTTTGAAACCCTGTTATGGTTTGTGACAGCTATGAGGGTTCCCCGCGGCACATGAAACGTTCATGTGTTTGCGTTGCCTCGAACCCCGTGCTATCTCTGCGTAGAGCATCTTTTCTGAAGCGCGATAATCAAATCTATTTTTTATAACTCACAGAATAATAATGTGTTATTGCTTTGTGTTTATGTGTACTTTGTGGTGCATGTAACATGGTTATGGCCTTAGTCCTCCTTTTATAATATTTTGGTTATTTCAAAAATATGACCTGCGTGTCATGCCTTTCTCTCTACATTCTGATTGTACATTATCTTCTCACCTAACTCCCCTCGAATGTAAAAGAGGTTTCTATATAATATAATCTTGATGTGGAGGTATGAAGGCGGCATCAAATGAGGACATTGGTGGGAGACACTTGTGAAGCTAGTTCGCTCCCTCATTTTAGGGAATGGTTTTTTCTTAAGGGTCATAACCATGTCACATTTATTATATGCTTTATCTGTATGAGATACATGGATGATGTTTATGATATGTTACACAGTTTAATAAATGGTGAGTCTAATAATATTAAAAATTCCCTCAAAAGTAAATATTAAGTCATTATGTGATGCCTTCCAATGCGTGACACTCATCAAGACTAGTATCGATTAAGTGTAGGTCTGCCAAAGTAGGATACTTTTATCTATATTAGTAAAATGCGATGGGATAAGGGTAATATCCAACTGCTAACCATTGGCTCTGACTTAACTAGGCCATTTCAATAGGATTGAAGGCTTAGAGGCATGAAGTTGGGCTATAGTCCATTAGATGGATTATAATAAGTGTTATTCACCCAACTATCTAAGAGTTGCATGTGATGTAATTAGAAAGAGTTTTCTACTTAAATAATTGAATTTTAGGTGAACAGCTAAAGCTGACTCAAAGCTAGGTGAAATATGGATCTTGGCCCACTAGGAAATCTTACAATAGGATTTTCTAAGTCAATGCTGAGGGTCATTGATTTGAATAAAATAGTGGGAGACATATTTAATTAAAGACATTGTTAAATATGTTTATGGCATGATACTTATATTTTGTATATTTCTATTGATAGATTACCATGGCAACAAACACTTTAACTAACTTATCATTACGATCAGTCCTTGAGAAGGACAAGTTGTCTGGGACAAATTTCCTAGATTGGTACAGGAATTTGAGGATTGTCCTCAACTATGAGAAAAAGTTGTATGTTCTAGAATAACCTGTTCCTGAGGCACTTGCTACTAATGCCCTTAGAGTTGAAAGAGATATTTATAAGAAGGATTAAGATGATGCCTTGGACGTCGAATGTCTAATGCTAGCCACCATGAACTTTAAGCTCCAAAAGCAACACGAGAACATGGATGCCTACGATATGATCGTACATCTCAAAAAGCTCTATCAAGAGTAGGCTAGACATGAGAGATACGAGGTGTCTATAGCATTGTTTTAGTGCAAGCTGGTAGAAGGAAGCCCTGTTGGTGCTCATGTACTCAAGATGATTGGGTACATTGAAAACTTAGAGAGACTTGGTTTTCCTTTAGGCTAAGAGTTGGCCATTGACTTAGTCCTGCAATTGTTGTCGAAAAGTTTTAGTCAATTTGTTATGAACTACAACATGAATGAAATTGACAAATCACTACCAGAGTTACTAAGCATGTTGAGAACTGTTGAGCAGAACATAAACAAAGGCAAAGGAAAGGCCATAATGATGGTCCAAAAGAATAAGGGCAAGAAACAACAAAAAAAGCCCAAAGACAAGTGGAAGGGCAAGGGTAAGGATAAGTCCAAGCCCAACACTTCTGGCTTGAAACTAGTGGGTGAGTGGCTAAGGAAGGTACGTGCTTCCACTATGGTTAGACCAGACATTGGAAGAGGAACTATGCCAAATACCTAGAGGAGCTAAAGAAGAAAAAGGAAAGTGAGACTTCCACTCTAGGTATTTTTGTTATAGAAGTCAATTTATCTACTTCTGCATCATAGGTATTAAATACTGGATGTGGATCTCACATTTGTGTAAATGTATAGGATCTAAAGAACAGTAGACCATTGATTAAGGGCGAAGTTTGTAACACCTACTGTAAGGTGTCACATTTAAGATTAATACTAATATAACTTATCCAAGTTGTAAAAGAATTAATCTTGTAAAAACACTGATTTCAAAATTTCCTTTGCGAATAACTAAAGATAAATAAAACATGAGTACAATATTGTAACTGAATAAAACTCACCATAACATACATAGATACTGAAAACTTATTCACAAATAATTTACATAAATACATTGTATTCCAAAAGATAAATATGTACAACATATACATCAAAACATAAACTACTTAACTAGAACTTCTAAAGACTAAGGATTTGGGCCCTCAGAAGGATCCTCCTCCTCCTTCTCCTTCTCCTCCTCCTCAGTATCATCATTAAAGAACCCCAGCAGATACATCCATCATCGAGCTGGCATCCTAGTAATTGAATCCTCTTGTGGAGTATAGACACTACCACCCCAAAGCTCTCAAATAGGCATCGAGAACTCCAAACGAACAGATACATTCATTGACATAACTGGAACCCCATCACGAGTCCTACTAAGATTCAGAGTCAAATCCCCAGTATACACAAATGCTCATTTCCTATATCGAACCTCCATGCATCAGTTCCCCCACGGAACTGTACTCTAACAAAACCTAGCACCTGACGCCTCGCCGCCATAAAAATAAACACAAGGAAAACTATCAAGTTTGGAAAACAGAATTTCCTGCCTTGTCGTCTCTACGATCTTCATTAAACATACACAAAAAAGTAGAACAATATAACAAAGAGGTGAGATCCTCTACATCAATACTAATATGGCAGTATAGAAAATGATAGTAAATATATAGATACAATATTTAACACATCAAATCATGTTATCACATCACAGATAATATATTGGATAACATAAATATCACATCAATATGGAGTTAATCACAATTTTGGAGAGAAAGATCGGGAGTACATGTCTGTATATTGTCAGCCCCAATTCCTGTGCCAAGATATTATATCAAAATACACAATATAGCTTATACAAGACACTCTCAACCAACCACGAAAAGAGTAGCAACTCCGTCGAGATCGTTGATGCGTTTGCATCGGATACCACGGTGTAGAGGTGCTACCATCTAGACACAAATGACATTCCGCACCCTGATGCTTCCAAGATCAATAATGTAACACCCTTGTGGGGATGCCACATTTATGATGCAATAAAATAAAATCTACCCAAGTTATAAAACATTTAGTACATACTTAATATGAGTTGTAAATTTTTTTTCCATTTATACTGGATATTGTTAAATAAAATAACATGGAACATAAAATAAAACAAACTGTTATCACATACATAATATACATATGATTTTGTCTTAAGTTATACAAATAATTTGCAGCTACAAATATTTAAATAAAGTAGTAAAGAGTTAGTATAATACAAAACATAGACATGCCCAAGTGCACATCAAAGTTTTCTAACCCTCCGACGGATCACTCTCAGAGGAAACCTCGGGTGATAGAAATCCAGGATGTCTCACAGCTCTACGGACAGGAGTCCGTGCTGTTGACACTATACTGATCTCACTAGGGGTACGGAAAAGTCCTCCCCAATGACGTCTCAGATCCAAAGGCAACTCTAAATGTAAGTACAAAGTAGTAGTAAAAACTGGCTCAGCATCAAACTCTCCACGTAGGGACACAGTCAAACGTCCCAAGTAGATCACTGATCCTCGATCCTCAATCCTCGCACAGTCGCCAGGCCTCCGAGCCTCCATGAAACTCTAGTCTCACAAAACTTAGGAATCTAGGCAATGCCATTACCACAAGATCAATCTAGGTGGTAGGGATGATCGGACGACTCGCACTCATCAAATTGATTGCCCGTCTACTGATCCTCGGGGTACAGAATCTTAAGAGGTTGTTCCTCTACCTCTTCCTCAAACTCTTTACAGAAATAAAATAATAATATGGAAACACATACAAATAAAAGGTGAGACAATCTTATATCAATACCAGCATGGCAAATAAGAAAACGACAATACAACAATTGTCACAGTTTAATACAAATAAAGCATACCATAACATCATAAATAATAGCACAATTTAACACAAGAATTGCATACCACAGTATCATAAATAACAACACAATTCAACATATCATACAATATCACAAATAATAATGTTATGATGCATGACACAAATGCAAATGTAATATGACTCGTTCCTACTCCATGGTGGAGCTAGACACAGACATTAGAGAGAATGACCCGAAGAGAATTATCAGTACCTCGCGCTGCCCAACCAAACTATTACACTGTCAAACGTCGTGTCTATAGCCCACAGTCCAACATTGTGTAGTAGTACATAGTTCAAACACGTCGTGCACTACAGGCATTATACTAAACAGTCTTTCCAAGATCTCGATTAAGTATAGTGCATGTCGAGATCATTAGTGTGTTGCCAGTTACCACGACCCAAAGAAGCGACCAACTGTTTACATGTGGAATACTCTGCACACTAATGCCTCCAAGTCAACATAAGATGAACCACACTACGATTATCACACCGATAACACGATGTAATTCGTCTCGTCAATCAATCGCCAATATTATAAGAACTAAAATTATCAAATTACCCTTAGTTTCAAAACATTACCATATTTACAAAAATGTCCTCAATCTCAAAATTCTCAAATATAGTACGTCTCCACTTGACAGTACCATATCTCAACATGTCCGGGTCCACCACCTTGGCCCGACAGCAAAACTCACTGTTCCAATTAATCGCGTAGAAATTTTATCGCGTTTTCACAATCGCGTCGCTTTTACAAACATTTTTAAATCGCATAAATATATTTTGTTGTTTTTAAAATTGCGTAGCGTTTTTAAATCGTTTTCTCAATCGCGTAAGATTTTTAAATCATTTTCTTAATCGAAAAGCTTTAAAATCTCCATTTTAAAACTACGTAAGCTATTTTTAATACTTTTAAACTACATAGAATATTTTCCTTTCATTATAAAATATTATAAAATGTTCTCTTTTATTTGTCTGTTTCTAATAAATTTTGACAAAGCATTTTGTTTATAAAATCTATTAAAATTGTGTTTTCTACGTTTTTCCTTTAAAAATCCCTTTATTTAATTTATTACTACAAAATACACTTTGAAAATTGTCATTATACTTTAAAAATCGAAGATAAGTATTTTTCAAGAGTTTTGTTTATTTTTCTTCTATACCATATTTCTAATAAAAATTAGTTTACTTCTTTAAGTCTTGGAAATCCATTGCAAATGTATTCTCTTTAGGTTAAGCATCTAATCTATACTTAGAAAATAAATTTTGGATTGATTACACATTAGAAGGCATGTTGGCCGAATTTAACAAAACCTTGGCATTTGATCTTTGGATCATTTTCTATCTTCTAAATCCTTTTGGAATTCATTAACTTACCTAATTCCATTAAATCCTTCCTTTAGAAAATGGTTGAGAACATTTTGGTTGTCTTTTCATGGTGAAGCCTAAAGCTCCAAGGTGTGTTCTTTGGAACACTCATACAAACCTTACATGTTATTCACATCCTAATTAATAATCATGCATATATTAACACATGCAATATATTTTAAAGCTATAAACATGCATACAAACAATATCAAACACAAGTAGGAAAGCATTTAAACAACCAAACAAGTGAATCCTTATGGATTCTTCACATACATACAATTCATTTTCTCAACACCACACTTGGTTAATGAGATTAAATCTCCCTCTTACCTTAAAGGAAGATAACTCCTTCTACTCTCCTTCCTAGTTGATTTCGTGTGGTCCTCCAAAGAAACCTAACATGCTCAAATAAATTTTTAAAAGTTATAACTATAGGAGAAAAGCATAAACTATGGATCAATCATGACTTAGAACCTTAGAAATCAAGTTAAAAATGAAAAACAAGAATCTTCACCTTGTAGCAAAAATCTCCAAAGTGATTTTCCAAGCTTAAGATGAATTTTTTTGAAGAAACCTCCAACTAGAAATGTTCTTAGAATGGTGTTTAGATTTGAG
The DNA here is from genome assembly GCA_029884605.1 of Ormosia emarginata. Taxonomy (NCBI): domain Eukaryota; kingdom Viridiplantae; phylum Streptophyta; class Magnoliopsida; order Fabales; family Fabaceae; genus Ormosia; species Ormosia emarginata. The sequence goes on along the minus strand of JAQQTP010000075.1, from coordinate 1,346,805 downwards.
AAAGTAGGTTAGATGAAATTTTTGAAGGTTGGATGATAGTGTATAGGTGTTTGGCCAAATGGTCTTCAAAGGAGAAAACAAGAGAATGGTTCTTGGTGTTCTTGGAGAAAAGAAAGATTAGAGATGAAAAATGACTAAGTTGATGTTCTCTTCACTATGCATGGCCGTTCACTTCATCAAGGGAGATGGCCACCTTGTTTGACTTCTCCTATCACCTAATAACCCTAGATTTGATCAATGGATGACATACAAAGCTTTGCCTCCAAACTTGTTTCTAATTGGTGCATGAAAACCTAGTCATCCAAGTGACTAAGCCTTTCTTGAATGTTCTTGAACCTCCTTGCTTAAGCTTGGCCGAATAGCCCTAATGGAGAGCAAACAAAGTTTGTGTTCACTTAAGCCATCTAGTTACATTTAGGTGCATTCAATTAATTTGTTTAGTTACTTGCCTAACTATATAGTTACTTAGGTTAACTAGGTTAGTCTTGATATTTTCTAACTAGAACTCAAATAGATAGCTAACTAGGTTTACTTCACTTAGTTACTATATAAGCTTTCTATGTTAACTTAGTTAGGTTTTAAGCTAACTTGGTTAAGCTTTCTAGTTTGATTTCAACAAGTCTAACCACTTTTGTGGACTTGTTTTCTATTGGTCCAAACCTTTCAAGCCTACATCGTTGACTTGCTCTCATTGGCTTAGAATTTAGTCTAGCCAGAAACGTTGACTGGTTCACTAAACGTGAGTCCCACAGACTTTTTCGGGTCCATGGTTATTTTGGAGCAAATTTCTACTATTTTTAAGATAGTAGGTACTGTCAAATAAAATAATATTATAATAATATAAAATTATTTTATTGCACAGTTAAATCCTAAAAATTAAAAGATTAACATTCGTATCACTCAAAATTGGGTTTAGTAAGATCCCCCAGCTTCGAATAATTAAAATAAGATTTCCCCTGCTCGAAAATTATTATTTTCCTAACTCAGAGTAAATCACACAAAACACTCAAATATCATCACGAAATAGTCAAATAAATTTTATAACATACAGAAAAATAGAAAATAGTACAATCAAGATAAAACGGTCATTTATCCAAAAGTTGGGGTGTTACAAATAACTGATCGTAACTACGCAATTCTCACCTGTACAAAGGTGTAAATTCGTCTCCTAGGCAATTTGCCTTTACTAATAAAGCTTACATATTTTTCAATGCATAATGCATGATCCAAATACACATACAACATCACTATCACTATTTTTCACAAACACTTGTCATCTCTTGGTGGTATCACTTTTCAACGTATCCGAGTCCACCACAACAGCTCGATAGCAAACTGTTGTTATTTCCAATCACGTAAACATTTTATCGCGTTTTCACAATTGCGTAATATTTCTCTTACATTTTCAAATCGCGCAAGTATTTTTCAATGTTTTTACAATCGCGAAAATATTTTCAAATGTTTTTTAAATCGTGAGAGATTTTTAAATATTTTTTCAATCGCGTAGCGATTTTAAATCATTTTCTTAATTGCGTAACTTAAAAATCATTATTTTGACATCATGTAATATTTTTCTAATATTTTTCAATCACGTATGATATTTCTTAGCTTTCTAAACTCATTTTTGAAAATTTTTACATAATATTGGTATTTTGGCTTTATTTACAATATTTTCTCACTAAAAATCCTTTAAGTAGTATTTTCTACTATTTCTCACAAAAGTTTCACTTCTTTGGTTTAATTAGATATTATAGCTCGAAATTTTCTATCGCGCTTCAAAACCCAAAGGGTGAGCAATACGTTAGTAAATTTCAAGTTTTAATTTTATTCCTCATCATAACTTAATTACACTAAATTAACTCTAAACATTAGTTCATTTTCTTTTTACCTCTAAAAAACTCATTAAATTGAGTTCTTGTTAATTAATTACCTAAGTCTACACTTAGGAAAATAATTTTGGATCTAAAGTATCAAATCTTGGCATGTTGGCCAAAAATCCATTTGTGCTTCATAAATAGTATTTATTTATTTTCTATTTCATTGTTCTTTATAAAACCTTTAATCTAATTTCTTATCATTAAATCACTTAATCCATATTGGTAAAATAATTTAGAACATTTTGCTCCAAAATTTGATGTTGAGGTCGTGAGCCTCTAGGGTTCTTTGGAACCTTCATACAATTCCTCATCATGTGAATCACATCCTACTTTATACAATAATCAACATACTTTCATAATCACATATTCAAGCATATAATCAAAGCTATAAAGCATACCAATCAAAACCATCACAAATAATGAAAGTTTAAACAATAAAGTGAATAAATCCTTATGGATTTTTCACCACAAACAATTCCATTTCCTCACCACCAACACATGGTTGATGAGGTTAACACATGGTTGATAAGGTTAATCTCCCTCTTACCTCATGGAAGACAAAAATCCTTCTTGTTTGGCCTCATATGGATTTCATGAATCACCACAAGAAAACCCTAACAAACTTAAACCAAACCAAAGTCACAAACAAAACTTGAAAATAAGAAACCATGGATCAATCATGGTTTAGAAACTCAAGAATTAAACTTAGAAACAAGAACAAGAATTTTACCTTGTAGAATAGAAAAATCTAGCTTGATTTTCAAGGTTGTAAATGGAAGAACTAGGCTAGGTTCATAACATAAAAAGGTCTTAGAATAGTGCATAGGTTAAGGAAATGAGGTTAGATAGAATTTTGAAAGCTTGGATGGTGCTTCTTGGGTGGCTAGCCGAGAGCTTCACCAAGGAAAGAAATAGAGTTTTTGTTGTGTTAGGAAGAGGGAGAATGGAGAGAATGGCTTCTTGGTCACAAAGTATGATGAAGATGAAATGAAATATCTCTTTTTGCATGTGCTTGGTCATGGAGTGTAATAGAATAAGAGAGTTAATGCTTAAGCAATCAAGATAGAAATCAAGCAAATGGTTAATGTCACCAAGTGATCATGCTTTGGTCACTTGATTTTTTTTTCTATTGGTTTAAGCTTAATGAGTCAAGACATGAATCACACACCCTAGAAGGTGCAAGAACCTCCTTGGCCGTGGAACTCAATGGAGGAAGCTAACCAAGTTTATTCCATTTAGTTACTACTTAGGCTTAAGTTAACTTAGTTAGTTCATCTAGTTTCATGATTAAGTCTCCTAGCCATTTTTGTTGACCATTTCTATTGGTTCACCTTAAGTATCAAGCCTTCTAATTGGTTCACAAAACAAGTCATCAAAACTTTTTCTAAAGGCTATTGTCCAATGGACAATAGTTACAGGATCTATTACCCAATGGGTAGAAGCTACTGCTCACAAGTCAGTAGGTATCGTCCAATGTATAATAAAATACGAACAATTTTTATTAGAGAGATAAATTCTAAAAATCAAAAGATTAAGAACCGTGTCTCTCGGATTCGGGTTTAGTAAGCTCCCCTGACTCCGAATAAATCATCGAAGATTTTCCTCGACCCAAAAATTTTTATTTTAATAGCTTGGAGTAAATCACACACAAAGATCAAAAATAGTCACAAAACAGTCAAAACAAATTTACAGTGCACAGAAAAAATAGTAAAATCAGACATTTACTGAGAAATAACAAATTTTGGGGTGTTACAAAGTCGACCTACGAGTTAGAAATGGAGCAAAGGTTGCTACCTTAGCCGTAGGGACTTACTTGTTATCTTTGCCCATTGGGCTTGTAATAGAGTTATAGAACTAGTATTTTGTGCCTGCTATTAGCAGGAATATCATTTCTGTTTCTTGTTTAGATAAGAAAGGCTTTACATTTATTATAAAGGACAAGTGTTGTTCTATTTATTAGAATGATATTTTTTATGGTAGTGCACAACTGAGTAATGGACTGTATGTCCTTGATCTCGAAACGCTCGTCTATAGCATAAATACAAAGAGGTTCAAATCAAATGATATGAACCCAACTTATCTCTGGCATTGTCGTTTGGGCCACATAAATGAGAAACACATCTCTAAACTTCATAAAGATGAATTCTTGGACTCGTTTGATTTCGAATCATATGAGATATATGAATCTTGTTTATTGGGGAAGATGATAAAGGCCTCATTCACTGGACAAGGTGAAAGTGCTAGTGATCTTTTAGGCCTTATACATAGTGATGTATGTGGACCCCTAAACACACTGTCTAGAGGCTATTTTCAGTACTTCATTACATTTACTGATGATTTAAGTAGATATAGATTTGTATACCTTATGAAGCACAAATTAGAATCCTTTGAAAAGTTCAAGGAGTTTAAAAATGAAGTACAAAATCAACTTGGCCAGAGTATTAAAGTCCTTTAATTAGATCGAGGTGGTGAATACTTGAGTCAATAGTTTGATGATCATCTAAAAGAGTGTAGGATAATATCTCAACTCACTCCTCCAAGAACACCACAATGGAATGATGTCTCTGAAAGGAGGAACCAGACCTTGTTGGACATGGTCCAATCCATGATGAGTCATGCAGACCTTCCAGGCTCCATTTGGGGATATGCTCTGTTAATAATAACTTTCACACTTAACTGTGTTCCATCTAAAAAGGTTCAAAAGACACCATATGAGATATGGACTGGGAGACGACCCAGTATGTCTTTTATGAAGATTTGGGAATGCGAAGCTCATGTCAAACGTCAAGTTTCTGATAAGCTTAGGCCCAAATCAGATAAATGCTTCTTTGTGGGGTATCCCAAAGAAACCAATGGATACTATTTCTATAATCCTATTGAGGGCAAAGTGTTTGTCGCACAAACTGTTGTATTCCTAGAAAAGGAGTTTATCCCTAAAGGAATCGATGGGAGAAAAGTAGAACTTGAAGAAGTTCAAGGCTCATAGAGTAGTAATGAACTGATGGTAAAAATAGAGCAGCCTCCATAAGTTGTTGTAGAACCACAATCTGCTCTAGTAGAACAAGACCCGCGTAGGTCTAATAGGATACGTCATCAACCAAAGAGATTGGAATTCTCATGACCCAGCAAGATGATGTATTGCTCATGGATTAAGATGAGCTTGTGACTTACTAGGAAGCTGTAATGGGCCCAGAATATGAGAAATGGCTTGAGGCCATGAGATCTAAAATGAAATCCATGTATGCCAACCAGGTATGGACCTTGGTTGACCCACCTGAAGGGGTAAAACCTATTGGGTGCAAGTGAGTTTTCAAAAAGAAAACTAACATGGATGGTAACGTGCATACTTTTAAGGCGCGATTGATGGCTAAAGGTTTCAAGCAAATTCATGGTGTAGACTATGATGAGACTTTTTCCCCAGTAGCGATGCTTAAATCCGTTCAGATCTTGCTTGCTATTGCAGCATACCATGATTATGAAATTTAGAAAATGAATGTCAAAACTGCTTTATGTAACATCCCAAATTTTTTTTTATTTTATCATAAATACTCATTTTCTAATATTTGTGATTTTTGTGAATTTTTTTTGGATTTTTCTGAGAACGTGAAATATTTTAATATTATTTTTCATTTTACGTGCATGTTGAGCAGAGCTGGGGAAATGAAATATTTTCCCTGAGAACCTTGAATTATGGAAATGTCTATGGGGAATCTTACTAAACCTGAGGCCAGACATGGTTTACGAGATTTCATATTTTTTGAGATTTTATCTGATAAATAAAATTGTTGTACACTTTATTATCCGTTGGACAATAAATACTGATTTTGCTAACTGTATCATGTATCTATTAGATAATAGCTTGAAGTAGAAATCCTATCACCTTATCTAAAGAAAATCTACTTTATGTCACATCTAATTTTCTTTATTTCAAAAGAATGATTAATTTAATTAAAAAGCTTCTTAAAGAGACTTCCTCAAAATTTTCTAAACATGACATTTCTCTCTCTTCCCTCCTCTCTCTCTTGCTTCCACGGCAATGCATATTTTGGGGGAGCAAAAATTTGCTTCTCCCTTTTATCACATTCACTTTTACTTTCAAAAGTTTTCAAGACACTTTCTCTCTTCATTTTCTCTCTTCTCTCATTCTTCTTCAAGTTATTCTTTTTTCCTCTCTTCCTCTCCTTCCACGGCACCACACCACTCTCCACCTCCACCATTACAAAAATTTCAATCAATCACATTTCTAGCTTCCTTCCATCATTCTAAGGTTCTTCTCTTTGGTGGTCATTGACGAGCGCCGAACTCAATCAAAATTATAACCGAAGTTATTACCTAAACTTGTAGTATAGTGAACAACACCGGATCGTCTCCTCAAGGATCGTAGATGCAATTTGATCAAATCAAGTGAAAGTTAGAAAAAGGGGGTTTTGATGGTTCAAAGATCGCAGTGACAAGATTTAAAGAGAAATAACAATTAGAAAAACAGTCAATTCAGAAATCTATCCGAGATTGGGTGGATTCAATCATAGACCTTTCAACAAACATTTGAAGCACATTTGAATGGTTAACTTGGATCTAACCGAGATCTCAGCATCAGATCCAGAATTCATACTAGACAATCGTCCAGAATTCAATTGACAAGTAATAAACATAAATCTGCAATCGCACCATTCATGTAGATATATATCAATTTAAGCACCAAATTCAATTAACCTAGGTACCAATCAGTAACCTAACCTCTTCAATTACGTGATTAGTTCAGATCAATCAGTTCTAAATTTCATCACGATACTTAATCTTAAACCAAGATCAAATCAGATCAAACATAAACAGAATCACCATTCATGCATTCAAGATCAAGAGAACAGAAGAAGAAGAAGAAGAGGAATTCAAATATAAATCAAATACATTACATAACCAAGGTCTCAAGAATCCAAGCCACAATCTCTTCAAGAGTCCCGAATTGACTAGAAGTGACTTAGCTCTCCATTACAATGAAGGAAAAATATACAAGAACTATGAAAAGCTATTTCTAACACCAAGTGTATGTTGTGTTTAGAGCTCTCCACATGCTTCCTTTTATAGAGGATTCAGAGTAGTAGTAGATGGGTAGATGAGATTAGTAGGTGGAATTAGTAGGTGAGCTTGGTAGGTGAGATTGGTAGGTGAGCTTCCTTGTCTCCGAAAGTATTCATTGCTGAACTCATTGATTTCGTCATTTCTGAGCCAAGTGGTCTGCATGAAAGTTCTAGGAAATTGTCTAAGCTTTCCAATGGCTCTGGAAGCACCCAAAAATTCGTCCTACAGCCCAAGATATGACCCAATTACTACAGACTGTTCAGGACCAGTTTCAGCACCTCTGTTTTGACTTTCAGACCCAATATCTCCATCAAGGAGCCCGAATCAAGTTTTGTGCTTGACATGAAAGTTGTACATATGGGTCTTAACTTTCAGATTACAAATTTTCAGCCCATTTTATATGCCCAAACTCGAATTATGTTCTAGTTACTACACACTGTTCGGGTTCCAGTCACAAATCCCGTATTCTGATTTCCATGCCCAATTAGCTCCACTAGATGTCTGAAATTGACTTTGAGCTCTTCATCAAAGTTGTAGAGATCTCTCTTATCTTTCCTACAAGGTAAAATTCATAATTATCAGACATTTAGAACTCAAGATATGGCTAAAATACAGAAACAGTGTAAGACCCGAATAATGCTGAAAAAATCAATTAAGTCCGATTCGAGTTCAAACTTACAAAACATAATCAAATTCAGTCAATTAAGTACATGAAGAGTGTAAATAACTAAACATAAGGGTTTCTTAATGAATAAAATATGTGATTATCAGATTCCCCCACACTTAGCTTTTTGCACTCCTGGGCAAAACATATAAAACTAAAGTTAAAAGACAAAGACAAACGACACAGACTTAAAAGCTAAAAACTCTAAAGGACTCAATGAAACAAGAAGAGCAACAAGAAATTCAAGGGATCAAAGCATAAATGAGGTAACATTTCTTCACATCTCACACCAACAAGCAAGGAAACTTCCGTTGAAAAGAATGAATTAAGAATGATGGATCTTCACAAGATTCCCTCTCAATCTCTCAAGTGTTTAAAAGGTAGGTATTTCACTCAATTCAACCCATGAAAATTGCACTACCATAAGCTTGCTTATTTTCTACTTTTCCACTACTCAAAACACATGCACACACAAATCATGAGGATTTTATTCAAGGTTGTAGTGAGGTCAAGGAAACAGAAGAGGATAAAATGGATATGAGAGGATAAATACCAAAGAGAATAAAAGCAAATGAGAGCTGAGTTCAAATAACAAGCATAAAAGTTCATCTCAACTCTAATGTATATCCCTTTACATATTCATTTCCCAATCCTTTTTTTTTTTTTTTTATATATATATATGAACATAACTATAAGCATACTTTTTTTTTTTTTTTTTTTTTTTTTAGGCACTCTTTTTTTTTTTTTTTCAACAACTATTTTGTACACACACCCCCACACTTGTTCAAAAACTCACCCTTTAACCAAGCTAATGTTCTTTTATTCCCTAAGGTAAAGTAAGAACATGATTTTTCATTTAAGGCACATAATGAGATAGAAACAAGGAGTGGTCAAATAAGCTCAAAGGGGTTAAGCAAAGGAAAATATACAAGGTTGGCAGGAATCAGAGAATTTTCAAGAAGTTAAAAGAGTGCTTGATATCATATTGAAAACAAGGTTGGCTATTTGGTTAAACTAGCTAATTAAGAAAGAGGGCCTCAATCATGTTCATGCATGCAAGTGAAATGTAGCCTCAAAAAGAATCAAAGCAAGTTCTAGAGTGGTAATTAACATGAGTGAAAATCACACAAGAAAGAAGAGAATGACATAAATGTTGAATCCATCCATTAGGCTCAAAATCTCACAAGGTATGTATCCATCAAACTCAATTCATCAATTCAATCATCCATCACCAAGCATATCAGTTCAAGAAGGGAGAAAAGTTATTCAATCATGCAATGAACCCTTTTTTTTTTTATTTTTTTTAACAAAAAAGAAACATGCTAAAATCTCTCTCCCACACTTAATATAAACATTGTCCTCAATGTGAAAGTGATAAATAAAACGGAAAGAAAAGAGCAACACAACCTGATGAGGGGCGAGATAATGGCAAGCAGAAAAGATGCGTAAGAATCAAAGCTACGCAATGTAACATGAAAACTCACAAAACAAATGAGTAAAATGTAAAACCAAAATAACATGACTGGAATAATATAAAATTAAAGAGGAAATGTGGGTCTTTTAGAGTCGATTCCCAAGATCAGAATATGTCTCTCATCTCGAAGAGATTCCACAATTAAGAAGTTCATGATGTACCAGGCCACAAGAATGCGTCTCAAGAGTCAATAAGGTATAACTTACTTGACTCCTTACTCAACCATTTAAAGTGAAGTATGTTTTTATCTTCTCAGATTGCGAAAACCATCCCCAAAGATCTTGAAAACAAATCTAGTTGGGTTGCCTCCCGATCAGCGCTTGTTTAACGTCATTAGCTCGACGTTGGGACACTTCTTAGTAATCTTTATAATGTGGATGGTAAAAACCCATCACTTTCACTTCCACATTTTTCGGCTTGAGATGGTGTCCGTTGGTCTTATTAAGTGAGGTTGGTGAAAGGACTCCACCAGGATCCCATTGGTTGAAACGTGATGACCAAGTTATGGTTGACACAACATGATAGCTTTCACTAGGGTTCCCTTGGTTGAAGTGTAATGACCAAGTTAAGCTTGAAGCATGAGGGCTCCCATTAGGGTCCCATTGGTCTTCCTTGACTTCACCAATGGCATGCAATACGTGTAATTTTGCAATCCTGCTTTTATTGATAATGCTGGACCATGGCCTTAAAACAAAATCCACTTCAGTAGTTACTAGCATCTGCTGACTTTCCTCTTTCTTTGAAAATTCCTCAATGGACTTCAACTCCACCTCCCTATATGTTCCAGATTCTGCAACTACATTGTTGATAGACCCTTCTATATCATTAGATCCTGCGTAAACAGAATCATTAGTTTTCAAATATGCAGAAATTTCAGCACACACAACACATTTTATATCACCATCATGATCAGCGCATGAGTTGCAATTGATAGAATCATCAAAACCAATTAAATCAGGAAATTCAAGACACAACTCATCATGAGTTTCCTCAACTAAGTCTGCATGTAAATCAATATAACAATTAGAATGCGAGGAGTTGGGAATTTTGGGGAAAGAGTTGGCGACTCTTGACATCTCGGTTCATTAACGGTGGTTGTCAACCTGGTCAATTTGGGTTGTTAAATCTGAATAGTGGCGAGTGAAATTCTGCTTTGGAACTCAATTTGGGTTTTCATCAAGTCCTCCCATGAAGGCTCAAGTTTTGTGGTTGATGGACTTGTTATCTGTTTGGAATGGTTGCTCATATTGAAATGATTGTTCTTTGTAGTGATGCCGTATTACCATATCCCAGATCCGGATAGTATTCCCAGACTAGGGTTGTATGTGTTGAAGAAGGGGTCATAACTTGATTCTTCTTCTTTGAACGTGGTTCATCGGAAAATAACCATTTCTTTGCAACAAATTGATCTGGAAAAATAGAACTATCATACTTGAAGTGTAGGGCATGCATATGTGGGGTGAGATGAACAAAAACAAATGTTACACACAAGTGTAGCTTCTGCCATGTGTGATTGTTGTCTCACTACTATATGTCTTACCAAAGAAGTCAATCTGCTCAAGTTTTGACTCCATTATGCATGGTCCATTGTATCCTTAAAATGCAACAAAATGATAATGAAAGAAAAAGAAAAAAAAAAAAAAAAAAGAGTTAGTATGGGATCAACACTCAAAATATGCAAAAATAAATCTAGTTAATGTATCTAAACATTTTTAAAAATTATGGAATCAACACAGAACAAAATATACATAAAAATCAAACTAGAAAATGTAATAAAAAATATTAAAAAATTAAAAAAGTGGTCTAAATGATAGAATTTCGAAAAACCAGGGGTGACCTCACAGTTTACTGTGAGTCTTGTTTATCAGGCTGTTTTCCTTCAACCGACCAAGTTTCAGCTCATTCTGGGCATGTTTCAGTTCGAAAATTGCAATAGTTACCCGTAATCACTGTTTTCCGTCCTTCCTAAATCCAGAAAAATTCAAAAGCTAAGATAAACATGTTAGTATGGTATGAACAATGTTAGTAAATGAAAAATAACTGTTAGAATAGGTAAGAAAGAACAAAAATTAGTAAGGTTACTCAAAATGAAAAGATTACACCTACGAATTCCCAAGAATTGCGCCAAAATTTTGACGAGCCTTAGAACTCAATCAAAATTATAACCGAAGTTATTACCTAAACTTGTAGTATAGTGAACAACACCGGATCGTCTCCTCAAGGATCGTAGATACAATTTGATCAAATCAAGTGAAAGTTAGAAAAAGGAGGTTTTGATGGTTCAAAGATCGCAGTGACAAGATTTAAAGAGAAATAACAATTAGAAAAACAGTCAATTCAAATCTATCCGAGATTGGGTGGATTCAATCATAGACCTTTCAACAAACATTTGAAGCACATTTGAATGGTTAACTTGGATCTAACCGAGATCTCAAAGATCGATCCGAATTCATACTAGACAATCGTCCAGAATTCAATTGACAAGTAATAAACATAAATCTGCAATCGCACCATTCATGTAGATATATATCAATTTAAGCACCGAATTCAATTAACCTAGGTACCAATCAGTAACCTAACCTCTTCAATTACGTGATTAGTTCGGATCAATCGGTTCTAAATTTCATCACGATACTTAATCTTAAACCAAGATCAAATCAGATCAAACATAAACAGAATCACCATTCATGCATTCAAGATCAAGAGAACAGAAGAAGAAGAGAAGAGGAATTCAAATATAAATCAAATACATTACATAACCAAGGTCTCAAGAATCCAAGCCACAATCTCTTCAAGAGTCCCGAATTGACTAGAAGTGACTTAGCTCTCCATTACAATGAAGGAAAAATATACAAGAACTATGAAAAGCTATTTCTAACACCAAGTGTATGTTGTGTTTGGAGCTCTCCACATGCTTCCTTTTATAGAGGATTCAGAGTAGTAGTAGATGGGTAGATGAGATTAGTAGGTGGAATTAGTAGGTGAGCTTGGTAGGTGAGATTGGTAGGTGAGCTTGGTAGGTGAGCTTCCTTGTCTCCGAAAGTATTCATTGCTGAACTCATTGATTTCGTCATTTCTGAGCCAAGTGGTCTGCATGAAAGTTCTAGGAAATTGTCTAAGCTTTCCAATGGCTCTGGAAGCACCCAAAAATTCGTCCTACAGCCCAAGATATGACCCAATTACTACAGACTGTTCAGGACCAGTTTCAGCACCTCTGTTTTGACTTTCAGACCCAATATCTCCATCAAGGAGCCCGAATCAAGTTTTGTGCTTGACATGAAAGTTGTACATATGGGTCTTAACTTTCAGATTACAAATTTTCAGCCCATTTTATATGCCCAAACTCGAATTATGTTCTAGTTACTACACACTGTTCGGGTTCTAGTCACAAATCTCGTATTCTGATTTCCATGCCCAATTAGCTCCACTAGATGTCTGAAATTGACTTTGAGCTCTTCATCAAAGTTGTAGAGATCTCTCTTATCTTTCCTACAAGGTAAAATTCATAATTATCAGACATTTAGAACTCAAGATATGGCTAAAATACAGAAACAGTGTAAGACCCGAATAATGCTGAAAAAATCAATTAAGTCCGATTCGAGTTCAAACTTACAAAACATAATCAAATTCAGTCAATTAAGTACATGAAGAGTGTAAATAACTAAACATAAGGGTTTCTTAATGAATAAAATATGTGATTATCAGTCATCTCCTAAATCTTCTTATTTCATCTTCCACCATTGGAGACCAAGTTTGAATCTTTTGAGGTAAAGTTCTTAACTTTCTTCTCTTTTCTTCCTAGTTTCATTTTTCTTGGTCACCTATGTGGCCAAAGACTCATCTTTTCATGGTTTGAGTGAATATTTTGAAAGATTGCTCGCCTTAGGGTTTCCTTGAAGGTGTAGGACAAAAATCTCAACAAGGGATCAAGGAGCTTGCTTTCTTGAGTTGTCTTCCATAGGTAAGAGGGAGATAATCCTCTTCAACCTATCTTGGTGATGAGGAATCCATATGGGATTACTCTCTTGGTTGCGATGTTCTTCATGTTTTTGTGCTATTTTGACTTGTATGATTTATTGATTATCATTGTGTGTCTTGATGACTATGGAAAATATTTTGGATTGTTATATGGAAAAATTGTAGGGTTCTTTACCCTTTAGATTCACGGCCAAGAGGCCAAGTTTTTGGGTGTTGAAGGTGTAGTTTTTGTAAAGATTGGGACTTAGGTGATTAAGAGTTAAAGAACAAATGAATGAAATGGAAAACTTATGACTAAATTAATGGTAATTTGGAACTTAGGAGTTTAGGTTGAAAATGGATTGATTGAGGAATTAGAATGATGAAATAAGAAAATGAATATTGAATCCAAGGACTAAATTAATTTTGTGGAAATTGGAACTTAGGCGATTAAGTAGTAAAGAAATTAATTAAAGCAATGAAAGACTTCGGGTTCTTACCTTGGGAGGGTCACAACCTCTAGGGCTTTTAAGGATTCAAGATTTAATTTTTATGTAACCTTGAAACTTAAGTAATTTAATGAAAGTAACTAACAATGTGGTGGAGAAAGTGGTTGGATTCATATCATGGGGAGGTCATGGTCTCAAAGGCCTTGTTGGCTAGAAAACTATGCATCAAGCTAAAGCTTAGGTGATTAGGTACTTAACAATAATATGGATTCATAATATGGAAATAACGAAAGAAAGAAAGAAAGCTACTTGACGACCTAGGGTGAGTTTGGACTTAAGGAAAGAACAAGAGTGTGTGAGGTTTAGTGAACCTTAGAATAATTTTCTAAGTATGATTTAAATTAAATAAAGAACTTGCCTAATTAAGAGAAATAAAGATTGGATGAGAATTCTTCTAGAGAGAGATTTTATAAGAAATACTAATTTAAAGTAAAATTTCATAATGAACCTTAAAGAATGTTTTACCACTTTTGAGAACTTGATGCTATGTTATTATGGGTTCATGAGTGGGACCAAAGAATTATTGATGTTTAAGTTGGACAAATTGTGATATGTTATGGATAAGTATATTATTGTTCAATATACATGAATATTGTTGATGTTTATCTTGGCCTAAATGTGGCATGATTATGAGAAAGTATATCATTATGAAATATACATGAATATGCATTGAGTCATCATGCATTTGTGAAAGTCCATTGGACTCTGTTGTTAAGGTGGTGCATGCTTAGGAGATTGAATTACACCTTAGTGCGGGTGCGAATAGACTAAGTGTAGGTCATATTGTTGACCTTGGGGGCGTTCGGGTGCGGGTGTCTCACAATACACAGTGGTAGCTCCACTGGGGCTGTGGGATAAACTGATGCAAACACACCGACGATCCGGACTGAGACATTGTCCTATATCGCGATCTTGTTGAGAGTGCCATGTATAAGCCATGTTACGCAAAATATTATTTTTCTGATAAGCACTTTTTTTTAGGCTAACGAGATATTGGCATGACTCCTTGATCATTCTCTCCGAATGTTTATGTCTAGCTCCATGGAGTAGGATTTTGGTACCTTATGGATTATGCATTGTTTGTCTTATATTTCTTCTGGAATAAGTGTCTATAACTATTAAATTATCTCTTTTAATGTTGTAATAATTATCTGACTGTTGAACTGCTTACTGCTTGAGATATTATTGTTGTTTCCCTTTGATTGCTTTTTTTTATTATTACTGCTAATATACATACATACATATATATATATATATATATATATATATATATATATATATATATATATATATATATATATATATATATGTTGTCTTCTTATATGGGCATCCTGCGTCGTTCTGTTTTCTTACTGTCATATTAGTATTGAATGCTGGATGTCTCACCTCTTTCTTATCTTGCTGTGTTTTATATTTATGAACCTCAAAGACTGAAATAGTGGTAAGGCAGTTGTTTGTGGGTTTGTGGATATGCGGTTTTCTTGGAGGTGCCGACGTATTGCTTACTCCATTGGAGTTAGAGAACATTGGGTATGTTGGGAATGTTACCCTACCTTTGATGTAGGACCTGTTATGGGTTTTCTACTTTCTCGTTTGGGTCAGTATAATCTTAGTGGCGGTAGTTACATTTATGTCTCTAAACAAGTATGTTTCATATTTGATATATGTTATTGTATTATGCTATATGTATGTTTATATCAGGAATGTAATTCTGGTATTGGAAGATGCTCATAGTTGTGTAATAAATATACTTTATTCATGGCTCTTATTTTCTATATATGCACAATGATTAAATTTTATAAACCTCTTTGTTGAGCTGTAGCATGCCTAAATTTAGTGACTGTAGTATAATGATGATTGTGCCATAGTTATTAGATCTAGGGGTGTTACACTTTCTTTAATGGAAATCTTCTTAAGGATGTGTACATGACACAACTGAGGGTTTTGCCACTCCATAGGAAACTAGAAAGGTGTGCAAGTTACAATGATCTATTTATGAATTGAAGCAAGCCTCCAGAAGCTGGAATCTTCATTTTGATGATACAATCAAATAGTTTGGTTTCATCAAGAATGAAGAAGAATCTTGTGTCTACAAGAAGGTTAGTGGGAGCACAATTGTCTTTCTGGTGTTGTATGTAGATGACATATTACTCATCGAAAATGACATTCATACCCTACAGTCTGTAAAGACTTGGTTAGGGAAGTGTTTTTCTATGAAAGACTTGGGCGAAGCCACCTATGTGTTAGGTATCAGGATCTATAGAGATAGATCACAGAGGCTACTTGGCCTAAGTCAGAGTACATACATAAACAAAGTGTTAAAACGATTTAACATACATAAATCCAAGAAAGGACTCTTGCCTATGTCACATAGTGTAAGCCTATCTAAGACTCAATCCCTTACCACCTAGGATGAGAGGGATCGCATGAGCAAGATTCCAGATGCATCTGCAATTGGATCTATCATGTATGTCATGTTATGTACTCGACCAAATATCTCGTAAGCTTTGAGCATGACGAGCAGGTACTAATTTGATCCCGGTAAGAGTCACTGGACTACTGTCAAGAACATCCTTAAATACTTGAGAAGGACTAAGGATTTATTCTTGGTATATAGAGTCGAGGAGGAGCTAGTTATAAAGGGTTACATTGATGTTGGCTTCTAAACCGTTAAGGAATACTGAATGGTGGTGCTATGAGCTGGAAGAGTTCAAAGTAAGAGACAATCGCTGATTCTACCATAGAGGCTAAGTATATTGCTACCTCCAATGTAACAAAGGAGGCCATTTGGATCAGGAAGTTCATTTCTGAACTTAGCACTATTCATAGCATTGTGGACCCAGTGGACCTCTATTATGATAATAATAGAGCCATTGCACAAGCTAAGGAGCCTAGATCTCACCAGCGATCCAAACATATACTTAGGCGCTTCCATCTCATTTGAGAGATCATCGATAGAGGAGATGTGAAGACATGTAGAGTACCAACAGATGATAACATTGTTGATCCACTGACGAAGCCTCTTGCAAAGCAGAAGCATGAGGGTCACACTAGGTCTTTAGGCATTAGACATATGCCTGATTGGCTATAGTGCAAGTGGGAGATTGTTGGTGTATGCCCTAGAGGCTGATACATTTTTTCTGTATTTATATATATTGTATTATGCTATTTTTAATATATGAGGCATTTCATTTATTGTGTTCTTTTTTTATAAACATAATAAAGTCCTTAGAAAAGTAAGTTTGATGTCATAAGACATCAAGTGTATGACTTGATCATGAGATCCTATTGGATAAAATACTATTCTTAAATGTCTTTGGTCAAGTATTATTGTTAATTAGGACAATAATAATGCATTGAGACTAGTATGTGTGTAGACTGATGGCCACATCTCACAGGTCATGGATATGAGATATCAAGTCTTCACATTAGTACATATTAGAGTAATAATGTACTGGACAGACCCGTCATGAGAATGTTACATGGATCATTACGTGAGTGTCATAAGCAATTCTTATAGTGAAAATGGTGTATGTGGTCCTTTGACCTGAAATCACTACAATTCTTATATGAGGAGTTATGTGTTTTAATGTCATTAAACATCATCTGTAACAAGGTGATTATAAAGTTGGCTATTAGACATATCGCAAATCATGCAGAGGGGTGTGAGTGACCTAGATGGGATTTGTCCCTTCTACATAACAAAAGCGATATCTTTGAGCCCCTTGATTGAGTGAGACTGTGAAATGCATGGCCATACTCAAATGAGTCGATATTAGATATCGATCTCATTTGTTGTTATTAAGTTTACTCGGGTATCAGGAAACAAAGGATTGAACTATGCAAGGGTGACGCATTCCATGCCTTGTGTTCAATCTAGATATCTAGACAAATAGACTAAACTACACGGAAACATTAGTCACATAAAGGTTATGTCAAATCACTGACATTCTCATTACTTGGGTGGTAGTGATGTGTTGCTAAATACCGCTCACTGCTTGTAATATTAAAATGAGATTTTAATATTACTGCCAATATTATCAAAACCTGCAGGGTTGCATAGAGTAGACTAAATTGGAGTAATTAGGATCCAAAATGGACTTGGATTCAATTGTGAGTCGGACTCATAACAGATGAGTCTAGGGTTACACAACTTACCTTGCTGCTGCTCTCACTCGCATAAGGCAACAACTATTATAAATAACACTGCTAAGGGGCTATTAAGGCATGCATTAGAAACCCTAGCCGCACTTGACATAAACAGTGAGTGAGAGAGTGGTAGGTTTCTTCTCTTTTCTTCGCAGCTAGCACTGTGTGAGAGAGGCGTAACTCTTTCTTGCGAACATTGGACATTCGTGAGTCTGTTCGTGTGGATACCACAGAGACATCGTAGCTATTACGGTGTTAGTGATTCACGCCACTTGTTTTGATCACGCTTCAAAAGGTAAACAATTTTAAAAACTCGGATTATGGCTTTTTCGCATGGATCCTTGGTGAGAATTCTATTTTTCACTGCGTAATGTATCCGTAATTCCTAACACTTCCATAGGCCTAAATACATCAATTTAACCATTAAAAGGGAGGATGGATCAAGTGGGTGGCATGCAACTAGTGTGTATGGTTTCTTGAAATCATCCATCAAACATCTCACATAAGACCTCTTAAAATCTCTATGTACAAGATCTGATGATCGTTGGGTCTGTTTTGGAGATTTCAATTAAGTTCTAACACAAGAAGAGAAGTTAGGAAGAAACAGTGTGACATTTTCACAGGTAAATGGTTTTAAAGAATGTTTGCATCATTGTGATTTATATGATATGGACTTTAAGGGAAACACTTACACTTGGTCAAATAATCAGGATGATGATCATAACATTCAGGCTAGATTCGATAGGTTTGTAGTGAATCCTAGTTAGAATTTGTATCCAAAAGCAATAATGTATCATCTTGCCAGATTCCAACATGACTATATGCCAATTTTGCTGAATTTACAAATAAGAAGAGGAACTTGAAGAGTGTTCTAGACCGTGAACTGGGATCTCATCTAATAAGATCGATTCGGCACGCGTACTATCGAACTCCGCCATCAATACCCCGGTCAAGCCGTAAGACCATGGAACACGGTATTGAGCCATAATAACGATCACTAGATCTGCGTAGATTCTCGTAACTATCAATCATGATCTTACAACATTATAGAATCCTTATTTGTCTCCAATGGTAGATAACTGCCATTTTTGTATTCCAATATTATAAGGATCCCCTCATATGATAATAGGAAGGCAATCTCCATAAGGATATTAATCCTAAATACTTGCATGTAATACTGATCTCATTATGATTCAAGTCACTTTTTATAAATACTAAGCTAAGTTGTCCTAATCAGGGATCTGCTATATTACTACATAAACCCTACTTATGCACTATCTGACTTGAGTATTGGAGTCCCTTTGCAGGTACCCACCCCCCTAATTTGATATGCTTAGCAGCGGTTGCTCAAGGAGGAAACCACCACATACGTGCCTATCTTTGGTACCCTCTGAATTCACTTCAGAACATTGGCGCCAACTGTGGGGACCATAAACTTCTATTCTCACATCAATCATGGTGAGCACGAGACAAAACCAAAGGAAAGGAAGCGTTGCGCATGCCACCCCTGGCCAAGGGCAACGCCCAGTAGCTCAGCGCGATCCTCCATCTGTAGCACCACCAGAAACCTCCGCCGCTAGAAGCAAGTCTGTTGTCGTGGAAACTCTTAATAAGGAACACGAGACTTTGGCTTCTGCCAAAAGCCCTACCCTATCGCGGAGGGTCTCTGTCCAGCACAGGCTTATTTTTCCTCCTGGTGAGGGAGCTAACAACGCAAATCAAGGAATGAGGATCCCTGTGCATGCTCGCCTAAGGATCTCAAATAATAATGCAGACCATACATCCCACTATAAGAATAACATCCATTTTAAAATGATGAGAAATGACCTTCAAGAATTATTGCGCCAACAAACAGCACTGATCGATGACCAATAACATTAGTTGGAAGACCAACATCGTCAGTTGGAGGATCTTGAAAGATCTGTATGGGTAGAGAATGACGACGGAGAATAAAATATGGTCCGCAATGAACAAGGAGCCTAGTATGTCGGCGCCAAGGTTGTTGGAAACAGTAACCTGACCCCAAGCCATCAGCAACAACAATTCTCAGATGCGTTAATGGCATACAGGGTCCCCAGGAACTTCAAATCTCCAAGTAACCTGGAACCTTATGACTGGACAACAAATTCCTAGGAGCACTTGGATGCCCACACTCAGTCTATACAGCTCCATGAGCATACCCTGGAATTGTTGTGCCATATATTCCCTCTCTTTTTAAAGAAGGATGCTCTCCCTTGGTTTGTTACTTTACAAACAAAAGTTACAAGATGGGAAGACCTCACACAACGCTTCTTGCTGCACTACACCACTACTAAGGAACGACCAAAATCGATTGATTCTCTTTCTGGAATTCGCCAAGAGAGTAATGAATCCCTGCACGAATGCATTAAAAGATTCACTCACGCCTGCGTGGGCATAGAAAATCTGGATGACAAGATAGCCCTCCATTATGCCAGGAATGACATCCGAACTGACTCAGGCTTCTTTCGATCACTGGCAAAAAAGAAACCAGTAAATTTAGATGAATTTTACCTACACGCCGACAAGTATTTCAAATTGGAGGATATTACCAAGGTGAAAGAGAGTTTAGAAAAAAGAGAACCCTTTTCACCAGAAAAAAGAACCAGAACTCCAACGAGCCTCGTGACTCCTCCAAGAGTGGATGATATCGACCTAAATATTCTGTGTACACTTCTTTGAACACCCCTCGAGAGACGATCTTGAAAGAGGTCCTTCAAACCGAGTTCTAGGATATCAAAAGGCCCCCCTCTGAAGAAACAATCCCAGAAGGACCATTCAAAACACTATAAATGGCATAAAAGCTATGGCCACAAAAGACTACTACCAACTCCAAGACGTCATTGAGTCCCTAATTAAGGAGGGATGGTTGCAAAAATACATTAGCGATTTTCAAAGTAATGAGGACCATGGAAGATGTAGGGATTGGAGACAAAGCCACAGTCCAAGGCGAAGTCCGAGCCCACGCCAGAGGAGAAGAACCCAGAGCCCCGCTAGAAAATCCTGGACACCGCCACACCATAATGTCAAAAATCAGCACGATCAGAACCAGGATACGCAGGGTGGAAGTAACAGGAAGGACAGACTTATCAGTACCATCTCTGGAGGGCTTGTAAGCCGGGGTTGGTCAAATAATTCTAGGAATAAAGCACTCCAGACGACGGTCTTAAGCGTCTCCAGTTCTTCACAAGGACCCTGAAGACAAGGATGCACCACCCATTTCCTTCTTTGATAAAGACTGCGGTGATATTATCCGAGATTATGATGACCCATTGGTCATATCCGAAGTAATATCTAACGCCGAGATCCGATGTATCTTCATAGACTAAGGAAGCTCAGTGGATATTATGTTTATAGACACCTCTGAAATCTGCTAAGGACACTTGAATTATACCAATTCACGTTTTTCAATTTTCAACAACTTTAGAATAAATCATGGGATTCATCTAAATTGTTGTTTCACCTTTATCTTATTTGTCCATCTCTACTGCTAGTCAATCAACATTAAAACACACAACCAGTATGCTTAAAAATACCAAACTGAATCTAATTCTTCTCAAATTTTAACTGCATTTTACTTAACTTATTTGTGACCTAGAAGCAAGTTATCCATACTTGTTTCCCTCAACTTAGCCCTTAAAGCTATTTTCTGAGTCATTTTAGGCAACTTTTCAACTTTTGTGCTACAACTAAGTGCCTAAACTAACTCAATTTGTCACAAAACTGAACTGACATGTCAAGCAAGTATTAGGATACTTCTGTAACCCATTTACCAGTCAAACATGTTATTGAGGGTGTTATAGTTGGTGACTTGACTGGCATTCAGGTAAATAGACTTAGAAGGAGTTTTTAGAGAAGATGTGTATGATATGAACACTAGGGTTTTATCTGAGCAGTTTAGAATGGCATGGTTTTTTTATAGCCAGTTCATACCTAAGATGAGATCTATATCAACAAGGGGTAGATATATCAAATTCATAAGGAAGTCTTGGTTATCAATGGTTACACAGCAATTTAAGCAAATTTGAGTGGCTGTTACTAGTTTTCTAGTGAGAATGGAAACTGAAAAGTCATAAGGAAGATCTGAAATAGGTAACTCCAACTCCTTCACACAATCATAAGAAATAAAAGAGTGGGTTGCCCTAGAATCATAAAGTACAATTAAAAATTTATCTTTAACTATACATTTGCCCTATATAAGATCAGAGGATTAAGCCTCTTCCTTGCCACTCAAAGTGAATACTCTTCCTTTAGTCAAGGGCTTGAGAGTTACTGTTTCTTTCCTCTGGGGACAATTCCTGGCATAATATCCCTTGTTGCCATGGCTAAAGCACTTCATTTGGTTAATCCTACAAGTTGTATCACCATGGTATCCTTTACACTTTGTACATTGAGGTCTTTTATCCTCTATCTTGAGTTATTTCTCTTTTCCTTATAAATTCTTGAATTTTGAGAACTTCTTCTTAAAATCATCATCTATCTTCTTTCTTTTTTGAAGCCTTTGAGGCGTTTGCTCCTGCTCTCATTCTAACTTAGCAGATTCTATGATAAAGTTTCGTATCTCAAAAGGTCTTACTTTCTCTTTCAAGTCTCATTTCAAGCACGTCTCAAACTTGACACATTTCCATTTTTCATCTGAGTTATACTTGAGATAGGAAGAAAACTTAACTAACTCCTTAAACTTCGCCAAGTACTGACTTACCGTCATATGGCCTTGCTTCAATTCCAAGAAGTCTATTTCATTTTCTTCTTGGACATTTGGAGGAAATATTTTTCTAGGAAAGTGGTTTTGAACACCTCCCACGAAACCTGAGTTCCTGCAGCCTCAAGTAACCTCCTAGCTTCACTCCACTAGTTTTTAGCCTCCATTTTTAGCATAAAGGAGGCCAAGGAAACCCGCTGCTCATCGGTGCATGCTAGCGCTGAAAATATCTTCTCCAATTCTTTTTTTCACTCTTGAGCTTTGGATGGATCATATTCTCCATGGAAAGACGATGGATTACACTTTATGAACTCAGCAAAGTTATGAAAGTTGTAATCCCTCACCTAAGTTGATTCATTTTCTTGCTGCTAGTGTTGATTATTTTCTATTCTTTCGATTTGTTCCCTCATAGCTACAGACATTTCAAGTTGCTCCCTCATAGAAGTTGTTATCTCCCTAAACATTTCCATCATGTCTGCCATATTGTCATTGGCAGAAGCGTGACTTCCCCATGAACACCTGGATGATGCCATATTATCCTACATACATAGAACATTACATATTGAGTTGATCAGGCTCAATATCATGTAATCGTTCCACAATAACTATAAACATACATACACAAGGCTGTCATGCAATTCTATCAATAAACCTCAGTATCAAGATAGGAAAATTGATAAGTTTGTATTTTATAGCCATTAAATGGATGAATTATAATGATTTGATTGTGATTATTGATAAATTTTGGATGGATTCTTATCGATTATCTTCATTTGTATAGAATAAGAGAGATTTAACACATTTGAAGTGAAAGTAAGTGAAAATATCTCATTTTTAGAGCAAAAGAGGGTAATTTTGGCTTAGATAGGGCCTTGTGTCAACTCAGAAGCAATTTAGGAGTTAGACACGACCCAACCTAACTTGAAGAAAGTTTTTGACTAGGAGACACAGTCGTGTCTCTTGGTCACACAATCGTGTCTCCCCCAACGTTGAAGTTACGCAATTTTGGCACTAGACACGACCATGTCTTAACATCATGAAGCTTCTAACTTTGAGACACGACCATGTCTCACTTAAAATCCTGAAATATTGTTTTCAAAAGACACGGCTGTGTTGATGGGAGACACGGTCGTGTGAGTCCTTTTGATATTAAAAAAGGGAAATTTTGCCCCCAAATCGTTATAAATTAGGAAAAAAACACCAAACTTAAGGAAACTTTTGGCTAGAGACTTGTGTGATGGCAGGTTTTGAGAAGAGAAGCGCAAGGATTTAAGGCGAAGGCTTTGAAGGCAAGAGCAAGGCTCTTTGAAGATCAACCATTGAAGTTCTTTTCATCATCTCCATTTTCTTATCTTTTCTTTTTATTTATCAATCATGATTGTTTCTTTAATCATTGTTCTTGTTAATGTTACAATTGCCATGAGTGGCTAAACCCTTTTTCTAAGATTAAGATGAAACTCTCTATTTTTCTATTATGAATTGTTAATTTGATTCTTTGTTAATGAAATTATTATTCTTGATTCATTTTTGGTATGCTTAATGCTTGTGATATGTTGCGCGCCATATTTGCATGATCTTAGGTTTTAGATGAATGATCAAAAGATGAAATTTAATTGCTTGATAATCCAAGAATTGAACTTAGGAATTGAGACCTAGATATAGACTTAAATCCTTTGAGGGTTAAACGATTGTCATGAATCTTAATGGGTTGGAACTTGGATTAATTGCCATGAGAATGAGATTAGTGAAGTTTTAGCACTTTTTTAGTTCCAAGAAATTGGGCTTTAAATAATTTAGGACAAATCACCTTTAAGAACATAATTGAACATTGACAAAGATATGATTACAATTTATCGTAGGGGGCAGTGTAGTGGATTCTGAGTCCTAGGCCTTTAAATTATTGTTGAATCCTATCTTTTCTAGTTTTAATTGTTTACTTTATTGCCTTGTTCTTCGTATTAATTTTATCTGAATCTTTTCTATCGATTTCACTCACTTAAATAATCAAAATAGCCGTAAGAGTTAGTAATCAATCAATCCTTGTGGGAATGATCTTTATTTACTACTTGTACGATCCATGTGCTTGCAAAAATTCATAACAAGTTTTTGGCGTTGTTGCCAAGGTTTGTGTTGATATTAGCACGAGCGATAATTTGGTTGATTTAAGCAATTTTTATTTTATTTTATTTCTATTTTTTTATCTTATTTTATTTTAACTTTCTTTTATTTTTCTTTGAATTTTCAGGTGTTGTTTCTTTCTAATGTGTAGAACGAGGAGTCAAGGAAATCTTATTATCCTTGTTGATCTTGAGATCGAGAGGACGCTTTGTGATATCAGAAGAGAAAGAAGAACACAAATATTTGAGGAAGACAACATGGCAGATAATACTAACTAAGTAGCCAATCCAGAAAGAAGGCTGAGGGATTATGGAACTCTTAATGCTAATGCTTGTCAGTCTTCCATTGTAAGACCACGTATAGAAGCCAATAACTTCGAGATTAAGACATCATTGATCCAGATGGTCTAACAATTACAATTCAATGGGTCACTAACTAAAGGCCCAAATCAACATTTCGATGTGTTCTTGGAGTTGTGTGACATTATAAAGATTAATGGGGTTTCAACGGATGCTATACGGATTAGAATTTTTTCCTTTTCTCTTAGGAGGAAAGCTAAGAAGTGGATTCACTTAGAGGTCCATAATTCACTCACCACCTAGAACTTGATGGAGAAGGCCTTCTTGGACAAGTATTACTTGATTGGAAAGACAGTCAAGCTCCGCCAAGACATCACTACCTTCTTTTAAAGGGAAGATGAATCTCTTTATGAATCATGGGAGAGGTATAATGATCTTATTCATCAGTATCCACTTTATGGCCTACTTGGGCAACCTTTAGAGATTTTTCGAAAAAGAGCCTTAAACAAATTTGTTATCATCTAGACCTTCTATGCTGGATTGTCTTTCTTTACAAAGGCAGCTCTTGATGCTACAGCTGGCAGTGCTTTGATGGCTAAGACTCCAACAGAAGCAAGGAGTTTGATCAATGAAGTGGCTTCGAATATTTATTTTTGGCTAAGTGAGATTTCCTCTTCGAAGAAACAAGTCAAAATGATAGAGCTTGATGCCATTAATATGATGAATGCCAAGTTTGATACTTTGATCAAGTCACTTGAGAAGTTGAATGTCAATGTCGACACTACTCCTAATATAACTTGTGACATATGTGGAGGAAGACATATGACTTCAGAATGCAATTCAGTGGATACCTATTCTCAAGACCTGTCTTTGGAGCAAGTGAGTTATGTGCAAAACGGTAATCTCAAGGCTCGTAACCCTTTCTCCAATACGTATAATCTAGGATGGAGAAACCACCCTAATTTATCCTATGGTAACCAACAAAATAGAGGGGCTCTATCCAATAATAGGCCACCACCTGGTTTCCAACAACCTCAACAATCTTCTTAGGGTACAAAGTTAAATTTAGAAGCTCTTATGGAAACTTTTATAGTTACACAAAAAAAGCA
Source organism: Ormosia emarginata (assembly GCA_029884605.1). Taxonomy (NCBI): domain Eukaryota; kingdom Viridiplantae; phylum Streptophyta; class Magnoliopsida; order Fabales; family Fabaceae; genus Ormosia; species Ormosia emarginata. The sequence continues at coordinate 1,320,850 of JAQQTP010000075.1, read as the reverse complement.
GAATCAAGTCATTCAAGCTCAAGTGCAATAATATAGGGAATCAATCAAGCAAATTCATAATTGCCTTGATCAAATGGCCACTCACTCTAAGATGCTTGAAACTCAAATCGCCTAACAAGCAAGCTTGTTCAACATGGTTGAAGGGTGAATCCCAAGTCAATTGGAGATTAACCCAAGTGAACACATTTAAGCAATTTCGTTGAGAAGTGGCAAGCAACTTGAAAGGCCCACAAGAGAAGAAAAGCTTGAAGCTAAGGACACCAAAGAGAAGGAAGAGAAGCAAAAGAAGAGCGAGGACAAAGAATGAGAAGAAGGAAGCACCAAAAAGTATGTTCTTCCGAAAGCATATGTTCCCTCTTTGCTATTCCCTCAAAGATTTCAAAAGGCAAAGCTGGATCATCAATTCAGAAGATTTTTAGAGATACTAAAGAAACTTTGCATCAATGTCCCTTTTACAAAAACTCTCTCCCAAATGCCTTCTTGTGCTAAGTTTTTGAAGGAGATTCTCTCAAATAAGATGAAGCTTGAAGATTATGAGACCATTGCTTTAATGGAAGAATGCAGTGCACTCATCCAAAACAAGCTTCCCCCTAAGCTTAAAGATTTGGGTAGCTTCTCAATTCCATGCTCGATTGGAAGCATGCATATCAATAAGGCTTTATGTGACCTTGGAGCAAGTGTGAGTTTGATGCCCTTTTCTCTTTACAAGAAACTTGATATAGGGGAGCTTAAGCCAACCACAATCTCTCTTCAATTGGTGAATAGGTCAATCAAGCATCCTGTTGGTATATTAGAGAACGTGCCAATGAAGGTAGGGAAGTTCTATATACCGATCGACTTTGTTGTACTTGAGATGGAGGTAGATACTCAGATCCCTATTATTCTAGGGAGGTCATTCTTAGCCACTGCTGGAGCCATGTTTGATGTGAAGCACAAAAAAATAACTCTCAAGGTTGGTGAAGAAGTTGTTGAATTTAATTTGTTTTAAGCCTCCAAGCAACTAGCCGTTGTTGATTCTTGTTTAAGGGTTGATGTGGAAAAAAGTTGATTAGAGTAGTGAACACCAACAGTCATCCACAAGACCCTTTGGAAAAGTGTTTAGTGCACAATGGTGACACTAACATGAAGATGAGCAGATGGCAATCTATGCTAAAATTTTGGACACATGCTCAACTGTTTTCCCTTCTCAAAATAGTAAGTTCAAAGAGCTCAAGGTTGTCTCAATCGAAGATCCTTCACTTAAAAATAAGGAAGCCCCAAAGGTAGAGCTTAAACCTCTTCCACTCATGCTAAGATACGCATTTCTTGGTCCTAATTCTACATATCCTATCATTATAAATGCAAATCTTAGTGATGAAGAGGTTGATAAATTGTTGAATGAACTTAGGATGCATAGAAGGGTAATAGGGTACACCATTGATGATATCAAAGCCATTAGTCCTTCTATTTGCATGCATTATATCTTGATGGAAGATGGTTGTAAACCTTCTATAGACATCAAAGGAGACTTAACCCAAATATGCAAGAAGTTGTTAAAAAAGAGGTTTTCAAACTCTTAGATGTCGGGATTATTTACCCAATCTCGGATAGTTCATGGGTGAGTCCAGTGCATGTTGTTCCTAAAAAAAGTGGTATGATTGTGATTAAAAATGAAAAGAATGAATTAATTCCAACTAGGACAGTTACAGGTTGGAGGATGTGTATCGATTATAGAAAGTTGAATAATACAACCCGGAAAGACCATTTCCTTCTCCCCTTTATTGATCAAATGCTTGAGAGCTTAGTTAGACACTATTTATTTTGCAATTTGGATGGTTATTCTGGTTTCTTTCAAATTCCTATTCACCTTAGTGACCAGGATAAAACTACCTTTACTTGTCCCTATGGTACTTATGCTTATAGACATATGCCTTTTGGACTTTGTAATACACCTGCTACTTTCTAACGTTGCATGATGGCAATTTTCTCTAATTTTTTTGAAAATATAATGGAAGTATTCATGGATGATTTCTCCTCTTATGGCACTACTTTTGATAATTGTTTGACTAACTTATCTCAAGTTTTGCAAAGATGTGAGAAAGCTAACCTTGTTTTGAATTAGGAGAAATGTCATTTTATGGTGCGTGAAGGCATTATCTTAGGATACTTCGTGTAAGAGAGGGGCATTGAGGTGGATAAAGCAAAGATCAAGGTGATTGAGAGAGAGGCTACCACCACCAATAAGAAAAATTAAAAAGAAGAGAAGAAGAAAGATTATTTCGTTATGTTTGAAAGCAATAATAAATAACAGAAATTAAAAAGTTAGAGTACAGAACATAAATAACATAAATTAAAAGTTAGAAAGTTAGTATGTTAGCAAGTTAGTAGGTTAGTAAGTTAGATAGTTAGAAAGTTAGAGAGTTAGTAAAGAAACCGAAGGATCAACAAGCTGATCTTTTGCTCTGGTGAGGGAGAAGAGAGAATAGATTTTATTAAAAAAAAAAAGAACTTCCATAAATTAAAACTTCTAATCAAGTCCCCGGCAACAACGCCAAAAACTTGATTGCGGGATTTAAAGGATGCAAACCCAAGTATAGGTTGTCTCAAGTAATAAATTTCTCGGGAGTCCGAGGTCAATCCACAGGGAATTGATGAAGAGAAATTATTTGAGGTAAGAAAAGGATTTGTCACAATACCAAAAGTAATAAAAGATGTTCACAAATGAATTTAAGAACTTGCTTGGGTTAGGAGATCTACTCTTGGTAATAAATTAAAGGCAAGATTATTTCTCTTTATAACTCAATTGAAATCCACACACAACGGAGGTTCCAATAGGAAAACATAACATTCAAAGTTCAATTATATATGTAATCATATTATGATTCCTTTAATTATCTACCAACATTTGTAAATGAGTTTAAGCATTCACTGTGTCAATCCTATTGTCTACAATAGATCAAGATCTCCATTAACAAAGAAGGTTTCTAAAGTGATTGGAAACAAAATACAACACATATAATATCCATCTGATAATATATCATTTAAGCACAAGAAATAGAATAATCTAACCTTATTTCATTACCAAGAGCTTTATTCTTTCACCTAAGCAAGATGAAGATTTAGTTACTCATAGATAAGAAGAAAGAAAGAGAGAAGAAGAGAAAGATGAACATAGCTTCAATTTAGAGCAAGAGAAAATTACAACAAAGGAAAACAATAAACAAGCATAACCATAACTTCTAAAAACTAAGCCTAACACCAAGAGCACCAAATGATCAGCTAATGGTGCCTTTTATAGAGGATTAGGGATACAAAATGACAAGGAGGCTGATTAAGAGTAGGTGGATGAGTGGGTGAATGAGTGGAAAATGCCAAATGGTGAGTTGGTGAGTGGAAAATTATTGAGATTTATTATCTCCGAAATCATTCAGTGCTGATCTCATGGATGCCATTAGAATAAAGCAATGTGGTCTTCATGAAAGTTGTAGCATTTTGTCTCAACTTTCCAATGGCACCAAGATCATCCAAAAATTCTTCCTACAGCCCAAGATATGACCCAATTACTGCAGACTATTCAGGCCTAGTTTCAGCACCTCTGTTTTGAATTCCAGACCCAATATCAACTCCAAGCTGTCCGAATGAACTCTTGTGTTCTTCATAAAAGTTGTAGATATGGGTATTAAATTTCAAATATCCAAATTTCAGTCCAAGATGATTCCTATAGCCCGAGGTATGCTCTGATTACTGTACACTGTTCAGGTTCCAGACATAAAACTCATGTTCTAAATTCCAAGCCCATTTAGTTCCTCTAGATGTCCATATTTTAGTTGGAGCTCTTCATGAAAGTTGTAGAGCTCTCTCTTATCTTTCCTACAAGGTAAGATACATAATTTTTACACATCTAGAACTCAAGATATGATAGAAATACAGAAACAATATAAGACCCAAATAGTGCTGAAAAAATCAATTAAGTCCAATTTGAGTCTCAACTTACAAAACATAACCAGGCTTAATCAATTAAGTACATGGAGAATGTAAATGACTAAAAATGAGGGTTTATTAATGTATAAAATATGTGATCATCAAATTTTCCCACACTTAGCTTTTTGCATTCCTGGGCAAAACACATAAGACCAAAGTTAGGAAACAAAGAAAAACGACATAGACTCAAAATCTAAAAACTCTAAAAGACTCGATGAAGCAAGAAGAGCAACCAAAAATTCAAGGGATCAAAGCATTAATGACATAACATTTCTTCGCATCTGAAACCAACAAGCAAGAAAACTTCAGTTGAAAAGAATGAATCAAGAATGATAGATCCTCACAGAATTCACTCTCAATCTCTCAAGTGTTTAAAAGGTAAGTATTTCACTCTATTCAACTCATGAACAATTGCACTACCATAAGATTGCTTATCTTTTACTTCTCCGCTACTCAAAACATATGCACACAAAAATCAAGAGGACTTTATTTAAGGTTGTAATGGGGTCATGGTAAAGGAGAGGGAATAATATGGATATGAGAAGATAAATACCAAAGAGAATAAAAGAGCATTATGGTACAGTTAGAGTGGAGAAAATATTTGAGAACATTCATCATAAAAGACAATCACCAATATTTGACTAATGTTTTATTGAAGATCAATCCCAAATTAGTGAATTGAATTCATTGTTAGACCTGAACTTTCTCATTTTTTTCCTGTTGTTTCCAAGCATCCACCTTGATTATAGATTCTAATAATCCTTTGATTGCAATGGTGGTAAATTTTTTTTAATTTTTTTTTATCATTTTGCACACACACCCCCACACTTATTCAAGAACAAGGTCAATGCTCTCTTATTCCCTAAGGTTGGGTAAAAACATGTTTTTTTTTTGAAGGCACGTAATGAGCTAAAAACAATGAATGCTCAAATAAGCTCAAAGGGGTTGCACAAGGGAAAATATACAAGGATGGCTATTTGGTCAAAGTAGCTATTTCAAAATGCCTCAATCATATTTATGTATGCATATGAAAATGTAGCCTAAAAAAGAATCAAAGTAAGTTCTAGAGTAACAATTCTATGAGTGAAAATCACACAAGAAAGAAGAGAATGGTACAAATATTCAATCCATTCATCAATAGGCTCAAAATCTCACAAGGCATATTTCTATCATTCTCAATCCACCATATCAACATTCATATCCAAGCTTGTGATTTTTAAGAAAGAAGACAATTTATGCTAAGATCCAAGAATCCATTTGCTACTTCTACAAATAAACACTAAATAGTTACTACCCCAACTAAGATGTGTCTTAAGAGTAATAAATTGTTTCCAAAATTTACTTCTTACTCTGTCATCCTTAATTAGTTTTACTACGAATAGGTTTATGATAGTCATATCACTAAACATACTTCCTAATTTAAATGCGTCTCAGGAGTAAAATTACTCCTTACTCTGCCATCATTCAATGGTTTAGTAAGTCCATGACAATCATATCATACTTTCAAAAAAAAAATTTTTTTTTGTCAACTATCCTTCCCCCCCAACTAGATTGCAACATTGTTCTCAATGTTAAAATATAGATGAGTAAAGGATAGAAGATATTACCTATTGGAGAAATTACTGAAAAGAGAAACCTGATACAAATTTGAACATAAACAAAGTACAATAAATAAAACCAAAGCTTAATATTATTTAAATAACTGGAGTGTCTGATCGGGCTTGTGATGCATACTGTTTCCCTCACTGCTTCCTGCTGACCAATCTATCTGAGCTATTGCTGGGTCAGGTTTATGAACAAAAGCTTCTAATTTATCAATCAACTCATCAATAGTGGAAGCTGAGATAAGAAGTTGTCTTGCCAAAGGTGTGATAAATTTCTGTTCCACAGCATGGTCAAGAAAGAGTAACAAAATATCAAAGAAATTATTTACATTCAACAAACCTATGGGTTTATTGTGGATGTTCAGCTGGGCCCAAGAGACAATTTGAAAAACTTCTTCCAAGGTACCAAAATGACCAGGTAAGGCAATGAATACATCAGAGTTTTCAAGCATTATTTTCATTCGTTCATGCATTGATGATACCTTAAGTTCATTCCCAATTGTCTTTCCAGTGATGTTCTGTTAAGCTAAAGGTCCAGGAATGACACCTAAAACCTGTCTGCCTCTTATATATGCAGCAAGTGATATAACTCCCATTAACCCATGGCAACCTCCCCCATATACAAGATGAATATTTCTCGCAGCAAGTGATCAACCAAGAGTGGTAGCTACATTTACAAACTCTAAACCCTTCCCATACTTAGACCCACAAAATACACAGATATTTTTAAGTTGACAAACAGAAACACCTTCCATTTCTACACTCACCTTCCCCTTGAATGACTTTGAGTTAGAAGAAAATAGAGAAAATGGAGTGTTTAAATAGGAAAAAGAATGGAAAGGATAATAATAACACCTATAAGGGTAGGTTGGTTGTTGTCAGAAAAGTTTGAAATGAAGAAACACAATTTTTTTTAATTTTTTTTTTACTTCAAGAAAACCATCAGGGTAAAGAAGTCTAGAAACCCCTGAAGGACCCTGCTCAAAGGATCGTCTGTCCAAAACCAAAATACAGCAAAATCATACAAAGATAAAAGAAATATAATAGCAAATAATGACATACCTTTATGTACAGTTTTCATGGCGTATATTTATATTGCACGTCATGAGTGCAGTAGTGGCATATCTTTATACTGCGTGTCACCAGTGCAGTAGACATTCACGTCCGTTTATTCGAAGAAAGGAGAAAGAAGAAACCATCGTGGGTTTCTATCATGGGTCTAGAACCTAGAGAGCTCACACTTGGGCTCGTAACATCAACAAAGATGCTAAAATCTAAAACCCGTAATGTCCAAGATCCAGAACATCCTATCCCAGGGCGCTGAGAGCCCCTTCTAATAAAAGAGAGGATCAAACTCAGATGCCTCATATGCTTTGGCAGCCGCGGGTTACTTCTCACTAATAACCAGAGTGGGACGCTTCTGCCTGTCCATCAACTCCACACAGTGCCTAGATGGTAAACATTGGGTTATGGAGTGCGGCTCTCTACAGAGCATGGTACATGAACTTTTTTAAGGACCAGCGTGCAAAGGTCCACCCAAGTCAATGACGGGTCAGACAAAGACTGGGGCTCCACAACTAATTAAAGCATGGTACTCCTTCCGGATCGCCCTTGTTCAAACATTTATTTTATTTTTTTTTATTTTTTTTCTTCTTTTTTTTAAAGAAAACATGAAGAAGATAAAGATAATATGTACAGATTGTTGTGGATATGGCTTGCATCTGCCTCTGGTTTCACGTCCAGTAATGGCTTAAACGCCTTCTATGAGTCTAGGATAAGCTTTTTATCCAATTTTCTTATAAATTGGCAAACAGGGTCTTTTAGAGTCAGATTCCCAAGATTGTAGCGTTTTTCTTTATCCTTGAAGAGATTCCACAAATTAAGAAGTTCACGATGCACAAATCTACAAAAGTGCGTCTCAAGAGTCAATAAGATATTATCTAATGACTCCTTACTCAGTCCATTCTTAATGAAGAAAATTTTATCTTCTCTGTTTGTGGAAACCATCCCCAAAGAATGACATCGCTTGTTACAATTCCATCGTCCACATTTGTGACAGACTTGTAACCTTTTTGCTCTTCTCCTTTTAGAATACAAACTTCTTCCAAGACCTGGCATGTATGAGTTAAATGAAATTGAAGACTCACCTGATAGTCAGACCTTTGCTTCAATTATCCAGCGCACATCTTCTGGCATACCCTTGTGCATTAACAGTCTTAATCTTTCACATCTAACTTTGTAGATTTTTTTCAGAGCATTTTGAGGGAGAGAAGGAAAATGTTTTCTCAGGTTTGAAAGAATGGCATCCATTTTAAAGGAGAAGAAGGATTCAGTTATTTTGGGAAACTGAAAAACAAACCGACTTGAGAGTCACGGAGTACCATTATCCACCATTTAATTGGCAACACAAAGAACTGCAAAAATAAGGCAATAAAAATTAGAATAAATTCTATTCATAACAAGGATCAGAAAGAGAGATGAATTTTACCTCATCAACTTGGTTTTCTAGAAATGGTTTGAGCCTTTGTCCATTGACTTTAAACACATTACCATTCATAGGATTCTCAATATCTACGGCCCCATGAGGATACACATGTTTGACAACAAAAGGACCACTCCACCTAGATCTCAATTTTCTAGGGAATAGGTGCAGGCAAGAATTATAAAGCAGAACTTTTTGACCAATTTCAAAAGATTTTCTCAAAATTGTCTTGTCATGAAAAGCTTTTGTTCTAGCTTTATAAATCTTTGAGTTCTCATATGCATCATTTCTTAATTCCTCAAGTTCATTAATTGTAATTTACGTATCTTGCAAGCATCATCAAGATTTAGATTGAAAGCTTTAATGGCCCAAAATGCTTTATGTTCCAATTTTACAGGCAAGTGACAAGGTTTTCCATAGACTAATCGATAGCGTAACATGCCCAAAGATGTTTTGAAAGCAGTACGGTAAGCCCAAAGTTCATCGTTTAGTCTTAAAGACCAATCTTTACAATTTGGGTTAACCGTTTTTTCTAAAATTTGTTTAATCTCCCTATTTGCCAATTCAACTTGTCCACTTGTCTGAGGGTGATAAGGGGTGGCAATTTTATGTGTAATACTATATTTTTTCATTAAAGATTCAAATGATTTATTGCAAAAATGTGTTCCCCCATCACTTATGATAGCTCGAGGGATTCCAAATCGACACAAGATATTTTCTTTTAAAAATTTGAGAACAGTTTTATGATCATTAATATACACAAATTGAGCCCATGAGGATGGAAATGGACCCATGAAATCAATTCCCTAACAATCAAAAATTTCAGTGACAAGGATAGGGTTCAGAGGTATCATATTTCTTTTTGAAATTGAGCCCATTTTTTGACAATTTTCATAACTTTTGCAAAAAGTATAGCAGTCCTTAAATAAAGTGGGCCAATAAAGTCCACACTACAAGATTTTCGCAGTTATTTTCTTTGAAGAAAAGTGACCTCCACGTGCTTCTGAGTGACAAAATTTAATGACACTACCTACCTCACTGCCAGGCACATATCTCCGAAAGATTTAGTCAGGATAATATTTGAATAAGTATGGATCATCCCAATAAAAAATTTTCACCTCTGTCAAAATTTCTTTCTATCTTGGTGCGTCCATTGTGGCGGCATCTTTCTTGTTACAAGAAAGTTGACTATGTTAGTAAACCAAGGCATGGAATTGACAGAAAATAAAAATTCATCAGGAAAAGAATCATTGATAGGTGTGCTATCAAAAGGTGAGCCTGTTGTAAGTCTGGACAAATGATCAACGACAACATTTTTGGCTCATTTCTTATCTTTTATTGTGATGTTGAATTCTTGAAGCAACAAGATCCACCGTATCAATCTTGGTTTGGCATCTTGCTTAGACATCAAATATCTAACAACAGCATGATCGGTGAAAATCACAATAGAATAACCAATTAAGTAAGATCGAAATTTGTTCAGTGCAAAAATTACAGCAAGTAGTTCTTTTTCAGTAGTGGTGTAATTTATTTGTGCATTATTTAATGTTCTACTTGCGTAACAAATCACATGAGGCTTACATTCCTTTCTTTGGCCTAAAACAGCGCCCACAGCAAAATCACTAGCATCACACATTAACTCAAAAGACAAAGACCTGTCAGGAGATTGCATGATAGGAGCAGTTGTCAGAAGACTAATTAATTTTTCAAAAGATTTTTGACATTCTTGAGTCCAATCAAATAGTGCATCTTTCAACAGAAGACTACATAATGGTCTAGATATGGCATTAAAGTCCTTAATGAATCTTCTGTAAAATTTTGCATGTCCTAAAAAGGAACGAACTTCTCTAACTATTTTTAGGGAAGGCAAATGAGCAATTAATTCAACTTTGGCCTTATCAACTTCAATTTCTTTAGAAGATATCTGAGGTAACCATGTAATGACATTTTTCCCAATTTAACATAAATCCTTTCTCTTCATATCTTTTAAGAACTTTTTCCAAATTATCAAGACAATTTTCAAAAGAATTTCCAAAAACTGTCAGATCATCCATGAAAACCTCTAAATAATGCTCAATCATGTCACTAAAAATGCTTAACATGCATATTTGAAATGTTACCGGAGCAATACAAAGGCCAAAAGGCATTCTTCTATATGCAAAAGTACTAAATGAACATGTAAAAGTGGTCTTTTCTTGATCTTCCAATGCAATTGGTATTTGATTATAACCTGAAAAACCATCAAGAAAACAATGGCATGGATGTCCTGCTACCCTTTCCAGAATTTGATCAAGAAATGGCAAGGGAAAATGATCCTTCCTAGTAGCAGCATTTAATTTTCTAAAATCAATACACATACGCCAACTAGATGAGACTCGCGTAGGTATTAATTCACCTTTATCAATTTCAATCACTGTTATTCTAGATTTCTTAAGCATAACTTGTGTAGGGCTTACCCATTGACTATCAGAGATAGGATAGATAATTCCAACATCAAGTAATTTAAGGACTTTAGCTCTAACTACCTCTTTCATGTATGGATTTAATCTTCTTTGAGGTTGTTGAGAAGTTTTAGCATTATCCTCTAAATGTATTATATGTCCTTTAATGGATTAATGCCTTTTATGTCCTTTAATGTCCATCCAATTGCACTTTTATGTCTTTTAAGTACTTCTGTTAACATACTTTTTTGTTCTTCAGTAAGAGACGAGGAAATTACCATTGGTAAGCTTTGCTCTTCTCCCAAAAATGTGTACTTCAACCCAGCAGGTAATGGCTTTAGTTCCGGTGTGGGTACTTCTTCATGGGCATTATCATTCATGGGTTTTAGCTCTTCAAATCTTGGCTTCCATCCCTTGTACTCCATTACCTGTGTATAATCAAGCAAAGAACATATTTCAGAGATATCATCTTCTAATTGCATGTCTGACTCAAATGAATTGACTAAACAAATTTCTAATGGGTCAGAAGAACTCCTTGTTTAAAGATAATCATCTACGATGGCTTCAATTCCTTCAACTTCCTTCTTTTCATCAAGGACTTCATGTGGTTGCTTGCACATGTTAAAAACATTGAGCTCCAGTGTCATGTTTCCAAAGGTTAGTTTCACCACTCCATTTCTGCATTTATCAAAGCATTTGATGTTGCTAAAAATGGACGGCCTAAAATAACAGGAATTGACTTGCAACTATTAACCATAGGTTTGTTAGTCATGGCAACCATTACCCAAGAGGGGGGGTGAATTGGGTGATGACTAGTTTTAATGCAACTTTGATAAATTATGCATTTTAAAACACTCAATAAATAAATGCAGCGGAATATGCACAATAAATGTACAACTATTATAGATTACTCAACTGCAACTTGAGATATAGGATAAATCAAGCAAATAAGCTAAATATCAAGTTCAACTCAAGCATATATAATTAAGGTGCAAATGTAAAGAGATAGAGTTTAGAAGATCAAACACAATAGTTTATCCCGGTTCGATCACCAATCCACTTGTGATCTACGTCCAATCCTCAAGCAATTGCTAGAGATTTTCCACTATCTTCAAGCTTCAACAGGTGCTTGATAACCTTTACAATTGAGAGCACTCAACACACCTTGGGATACCTCACCCTTGTGCTTGAGCCTCAAATAGGGATACCTCAACCTTTACAACTTTTGAGGGATGCCTCACCCTCAAGGGATACCTCACCCTCTCTTTATATATTACACAAAGTGTAGAAGATAGAAACTCTCTTGAAGAGTAGATAATATAACTTGAAGCTTATGGGTATAAAGGATTTATACACTTAGCTCAAAACAAAGATTTAGAGAAAAAGATGATGAAATTCGTTTTCAATACTCAAGGGTAATTTTCAGAATGTTCTCCTACATTTCTTTGATAGTATTAATAAAATATTTCATGTCAAACAAGAATGTAAGTCAAGAGATATAACATGTTTACCACTTGTTAGCCAAGAGATATAAGCAACAATTAAGAGATAGGCTCCCCCTCAGAATATGCATATTATCAAGATATAAAACATAATGGTTCAACATAGTCATGCATATATTTATAATCAATAAGGACATGGAAGAAAGATATGTAAGATAAGTAAGATAAGTTTCCCCTTATTGAAGCACAAGATAGATAAAGGGAAACATGCATGCCAAGACTATGTAAGCACATTATCATAAAGAAAAGCAAGGCAAAGATACATATTCTTAATCCATTAATCAAAAATCATTTTAAAAAAAACTTCTCCCCCTTTCAAAAAGAATTTTATAATAACACATTACATTTCCAAAAGCGTTTTAGAATGGTAGATGGGTTCTATATTGAACCCACATATTCCTTGAGAGTGATCAAATCCAAGTCAAAGGAACATTTGAAAGTACATTTCCTCTCTTTCTCATTAAACAAGAGCTTTGAAAAGATAAAACACTTTTGAAGAACAAGGCTTATCTTTTGAAGTATTAAGATGGTCTCTATAAAACATTTCAAAAGATTTATTTGGAAAATTTCTTAAATATTCTCTCAAGATATAATAAAACATTTCAAAGCAATGAAGAGAGTACTACATTTATAACACAAATCGAATGATTTCCAAATTTTTAAGATAATTAGGAGGTGAAAAGCTTCTTTCAAATATGATAAGAGATTTTTTAAAAAAACTTTTTAATTAAACAAGAGATTCTTTTCAAAGAGAGCATGATTCTCATAAATGTTATACCATTAAGAAACCATAGGTCAAGAGAATCATATATATCAAACATTCACCTTGATGAAATATGCTATAGGGATCAAAACATGTATAGAACTAATATCAGCCACCCTATATGCAATGACAAAATTAACAAGTTAGTATCCAATTAGGTACTTTGTCAATGCTAAGCATACTTCTCATGTAAGGAAAGCATCTAATCTTTTAAGATCAATTTATCAACAAGTATCACATAATCCATAACATATAAAATACCACAATAGTTTAGGGATAGAGATACTTATTGAGCTAGATAGAGAGTGATGCTCCTTTAGAATGTTCTTTATTTATAGGTCCTTTGAGTTTGTACTTTCTTCTGTTGAGAATTTCATTTCATTACACTTGAAGAAAGTCTCATCATGTCCCTTTTTCATTCAATTCTTGTCATTTACCCATATATGCTTGACACTTTGATATTTGATGTCCATACTTGAAGCACATAGAGATACTTACAAAGCTAACTTTAAAAATTCTCTAAAACATGGGTTAGCATCAAAAATCATTTAGTCTCATTTACAAGCATAAATTAGGTTGATATATAATGTAAAACATGTATTACATTATCAACCATGCAATGTTAGCTCTAACAAGAATAAAGGAAGAACATATGCACTTGAATCCAAAAATATGATTTAAGCATTTTAAGGCATGATTCAAGTTTATCAAGAAATACATGATCAACATCAAAACTTATATAAGCATTTTGGGGTAAACAAGAATCTTGTAAGGCATGTAATATCAAGTAGGGAATTCTAGTATACACGCATGCCAATCAAGGAAAAAAAAATTCCTTATTGTAATGAAAGAATTGAAAAACCATGGAATTATAATCTTTAAAACCATTTATGATTCATTTCAACATATATTTCAATGTAAGAATAATTGGAATTTAAAGGCAAGTTCAAGACATAAATTATGTTGAGTAAGTGGGTTCTTGTTATGTGAAAGAGGTCATGACTAGGAGTGGTTTTTGATGTCCAGTAACTGGTTATAAAGCTTTATGTAACCGGTTACCAAGTGTCCTCTAACCGGTTAGAGAATGTCTTTAATCAGTTAGCAGTTAGTTTCAAATAGCTCTAGGAAATCCAAAGCACCCATAACCGATTAGTGTAGCCTTCTAACCGATTACTAGTTTTCTCTAATCGGTTGGGCCTTTTATTGAAACCAATACATATGCTTCTGTTTTAGTGTATAACCGATTACCAAATTGGCCTAATCGGTTAGGATCTTTTTAAGACATAACGAGGGAATGCCTCTGTTATGAGGAAATAACTGATTAGGGGGGATGTGATAACCAATTATTGGTTTAGAAAAAGCATAACCTTTGTTTGATTTGAATAACCAATAATTGATACATGATACAACAAGACATTATGCAATATCATGACAAATTATGCAGCAAAGATGAATTTTAGCAAGAGTTAGATGCATGATTGATCCAATATGCTAAGTTCTAAGATATTTTCATCAAATGTGCTATTCTAAACAAGAAGTGAACTTAGGCATTGTAGAACTTTATGTACCAAGATATATAACAAATTAATGCGCTATGGTACAATAAGAATAAACATAATCATGTGCTAAACATAATATTCAAATTTTACCAAGCACACATGATTCTATCCTTTACCTAAGGCCTATAAGGAATATACCTCAAATTCATTGACTTTACAAGTGAATGTGCATAAGAGGTAGAAACGTTTGATACCTTGGCCTTGGTAATCAAGGAAACTCTTTTCCTCACCCATTGCTTCTCTTTTGGTGTTTTGAACTTTGCAAGTTTCACATTTTGTACTTGAGAAGCTTTGGTTGAAGCCAACTTCCTTCTTTGACCAAAACTTATACCATTGGGCTTTGGAAGCATTTCCCTTGATGATTCATTTTTCATTTGACCAATTTGTGCATCCTTTTGAGAAGTTTTCTGCATAATTGAAATGCTAGGAGGACATTTTGGTACCCACTTCATCTTGGGTCCTTGAATGTTAGTACTAGAGCCTTTATGACTTTTAGGAACCCAAACCATGTTATTTCTCATATAAGAATTTCTTCTATAATTGCACAAATGAGAAATATGTCCTAGATGACCACAAAAATTACAAACAATTGAATTCAATGATGGTTTGGTCCTTTGAAGTTCATCTTTGGAAAACTTAAGCCTTTTGTTGTTAACATATTCTTTGTTATTTTTGCCACAAGCCTTACTTGTATTTCCATGTGAAATAACATCAATTGCATTCTTATTAACACACATGGATTGTAAGCAAATAGGATCATTAGTTTTGACAAATTCAAAAGATAAGTCCTCAACTTGATTTTCTAAATCAATGCATTTTTCACAAGAAGTTGAGGTTTCATATTTCAAATGCATTTCCTCATCAAGAAAAGCATAATCATTTTTCAAAATCTCAATTTCATTTTCAATAGAGGAAATGTTTTCCAAACAAGATAAATTTTTATTTTCTAAATTCGACAAACCATCAAATAATTCATCATATGCACATTGTATCTCATCATAGGAGGGACTATAATATAGTTTAGTATTGTTTACCTCAATGTCCTTTTTAGCCATATATGAAGTAGTCTCCATTTCTAGCATATTTGGCTCTTTAAGGAAATCACCATCTTCCTCATCAATTTTGTTTAGCTTTGCCTCTTCTTCAAATTGAGTACCATCATCACCAAGAGGCATTGATCTCATTTTCTTGCTTTGAACATGTTCTTGAGGACATTTTTCAATGTTGTCTTCCTCTAGAGGATTTTGCTCTTCTTGCTCTCTATATACAACTTTATACACAAAATCATTATTAGCAAGATAGATAGAATCAAGAGCATCCCATATATCTTTAGCACTAGAGCAATTCTTAATTTTAGCATAAGCATCATCATTTAAACCATTTCTCAAAATTTGCATAGCTCTAATGTTAAAAGAAAAACATTTCTTTTCATAGGCATTCCAAGTTTGTTTTGATTTGCAAGTAAATCCATCAAGCATAATATCCCACAAATCAATATCAATAGATTGTATATAAATTTCCATTCTAGCTTTCCAATAAATAAAATTCACACCATCAAAGAATGGTGGTTTATTAATTTCAAAACTTTCCATTTGAAAAGCTTTTAATGGTTGCCAAACAAACAAGGATCTTTAACTCCAAGCGATTAAGCTTTTACCAGAGCACGAAGCTCTGATACCACTTGTTAGTCATGGCAACCATTACCCAAGAGGGGGGGTGAATTGGGTGATGACTAGTTTTAATGCAACTTTGACAAATTATGCATTTTAAAACACTCAATAAATAAATGCAGCGGAATATGCACAATAAATGTACAACTATTATAGATTACTCAACTGCAACTTGAGATATAGGATAAATCAAGCAAATAAGCTAAATATCAAGTTCAACTCAAGCATATATAATTAAGGTGCAAATGTAAAGAGATAGAGTTTAGAAGATCAAACACAATAGTTTATCCTGGTTCGATCACCAATCCACTTGTGATCTACGTCCAAATCCTCAAGCAATTGCTAGAGATTTTCCACTATCTTCAAGCTTCAACAGGTGCTTGATAACCTTTACAATTGAGAGCACTCAACACACTTTGGGATACCTCACCCTTGTGCTTGAGCCTCAAATAGGGATACCTCACCCTTTACAACTTTTGAGGGATGCCTCACCCTCAAGGGATACCTCACCCTCTCTTTATATATTACACAAAGTGTAGAAGATAGAAACTCTCTTAAAGAGTAGATAATATAACTTGAAGCTTATGGGTATAAAGGATTTACACACTTAGCTCAAAACAAAGATTTAGAGAAAAAGATGATGAAATTCGTTTTCAATACTCAAGGGTAATTTTCAGAATGTTCTCCTTCATTTCTTTGATGCCCAAACACTTGTATTTATAGCCCACTAATATTTAGTGTCATTGGGTAAAGTTTAGAAATGATTAATTAAGAAAACTAGCCGTTTTATGACCGTTAGGAGCGTTTCTGGTTTGCAACTAATCGGTTAGGACATTGTCCTAATCGGTTAGGCCGTTTAGGAAAAGCCTTCTAACTTATCAAATAACCGGTTAGGCATTTGGCCTAATCGGTTAGGCCACTTTACAATGCTTTTCACGATCATTTTAAACACATACTAACCGGTTAGGGAGTTACCCTAATCGGTTAGGCCATTTTGATAGCCAAATTGCATCTCACTTAAAAACATGTTCTAACCGGTTAGGAAATCTTCCTAATCGGTTAGGAGGCCATTTAAAACATGAAAAAGGCTCCTTTTTATCATCCTAATCGGTTAGGACAAGTTCCTAATCGGTTAGGACATTTCAGAAACGTGAAAATGGCTTCTGGTAGAGTGAATAATCGGTTAGGGAAAGTCCCTAATCGGTTAGGACACTCTGGTTTTGAAAACTAACTTTAAATGATCATAACTTCTTTGTTTCTTATCCGTTTTAAGCAAATGACCACTCATTAGAAAGATCTTTGAGTCTATTTTCATATGAAATAAGTTTCAAAGCAAAACTCAAAGTATTTTGAAAGATATGATCAAAAGAGTAACCAAAAGTCAGTTTTACAAAACACAAACTTGGCTATTTTTCAATGGTTTGGCCTACCACCAGGACTAACTTTCCAAAAACACTTTGTTGGGCATTTAAACTTTTTAGAAAACACTTTTTAAAGATGTTAAAACATGTTTTGAGCTTAGTGTGATTCCTTTTTACCTTTACACAAGATCTAAGTCCTATAAGCTATTCTTGAAGAACCTTGGGACTTAATCTTTGCACTTTCAATCCTTTGGCTTCTTGATATAATCCAAGCTTCTGAAATTTTCTTCTCTTCATGTCTTGCACAAGCTTGGAACATATTTATTATTTTCATCCTTCTTGAGTTGAGCATAGTTGTGATCTTTTTACTTTCTTGTTGTAATGCTCACTCTTGGTACTTGGACTATCCTACAAAGTATTGCTCACTTAATCAAACATAGTTAGTCCAAATTCATAACTCAATATCTTCATATGCATGATTCATAAATGTATAACTCTAGTTAGTCTAACATGCATACAAGACTTTCATAGACATATCCAATATTAATTCATTTATAACTCATATAAAATATTATTGGATATATTATATGATGAATGTTACATATATCTCTTTAAGCACATTTATGTAATATGATCAATATTCTTTTGTGATGCAATTGTCATCTATAAAGTACATCTATCAAGCATATGCATCATTCTTTTTGTCTTGTATTTGTCATCATCAAAACTTAACATGTTAAACCATTTGGGGCAAGCTTATTTCCACAATCTCCCCCTTTTTGATGATGACAAATCACCAAAGAAAAATATGTTTAGCAATATATAAGAATAGATATTCATGTAAGCATATCAAGCAATTAAACACAAGAACATATTTTTCTTTCCAATTTTCTCTCCCCCTATTTGACATCAACAAAAAGGCTTAGGAAGAAAAGATAATGATTTTCTCTCCCCTTATAGATAAAACTCATGTTGTCAAAGAGATGAAACAAGCATGCTTTCAAGATATAAAAGATTATTCATGCAATACTTGTCACATTTTGGTACATCAACATTTAGCATATGATAACAATAAGCTTAAGAAATTATGTCTAGCATATAATATATTGCATACCACATGATAAATAAGTGCCACTTGATATCACTTGTTAGAAATTACAAAATATCCGTGTAAGAGTATGGAATTTAGGTTTTCAAATGAAAGATTATATAATTTGCCATATATCAAGCATTCCTCAATGAAAGAATCAAAAGATATGAAGTGTAAGAATGTATACCTTCTTTCATTGATAGAGGGAAAAAGAACAAGAGATGATCTTTGTTGTCATGTTGATAGTATTAATAAAACATTTCATGTCAAACAAGAATGTAAGTCAAGAGATATAACATGTTTACCACTTGTTAGCCAAGAGATATAAGCAACAATTAAGAGATAGGCTCCCCCTCAGAATATGCATATTATCAAGATATAAAACATAATGGTTCAACATAGTCATGCATATATTTATAATCAATAAGGACATGGAAGAAAGATATGTAAGATAAGTAAGATAAGTTTCCCCTTATTGAAGCACAAGATAGATAAAGGGAAACATGCATGCCAAGACTATGTAAGCACATTATCATAAAGAAAAGCAAGGCAAAGATACATATTCTTAATCCATTAATCAAAAATCATTTTAAAAAAAAACTTCTCCCCTTTCAAAAAGAATTTTATAATAACACATTACATTTCCAAAAGCGTTTTAGAATGGTAGATGGGTTCTATATTGAACCCACATATTCCTTGAGAGTGATCAAATCCAAGTCAAAGGAACATTTGAAAGTACATTTCCTCTCTTTCTCATTAAACAAGAGCTTTGAAAAGATAAAACACTTTTGAAGAACAAGGCTTATCTTTTGAAGTATTAAGATGGTCTCTATAAAACATTTCAAAAGATTTATTTGGAAAATTTCTTAAATATTCTCTCAAGATATAATAAAACATTTCAAAGCAATGAAGAGAGTACTACATTTATAACACAAATCGAATGATTTCCAAATTTTTAAGATAATTAGGAGGTGAAAAGCTTCTTTCAAATATGATAAGAGATTTTTTAAAAAACTTTTTAATTAAACAAGAGATTCTTTTCAAAGAGAGCATGATTCTCATAAATGTTATACCATTAAGAAACCATAGGTCAAGAGAATCATATATATCAAACATTCACCTTGATGAAATATGCTATAGGGATCAAAACATGTATAGAACTAATATCAGCCACCCTATATGCAATGACAAAATTAACAAGTTAGTATCCAATTAGGTACTTTGTCAATGCTAAGCATACTTCTCATGTAAGGAAAGCATCTAATCTTTTAAGATCAATTTATCAACAAGTATCACATAATCCATAGCATATAAAATACCACAATAGTTTAGGGATAGAGATACTTATTGAGCTAGATAGAGAGTGATGCTCCTTTAGAATGTTCTTTATTTATAGGTCCTTTGAGTTTGTACTTTCTTCTGTTGAGAATTCCATTTCATTACACTTGAAGAAAGTCTCATCATGTCCCTTTTCATTCAATTCTTGTCATTTACCCATATATGCTTGACACTTTGATATTTGATGTCCATACTTGAAGCACATAGAGATACTTACAAAGCTAACTTTGAAAATTCTCTAAAACATGGGTTAGCATCAAAAATCATTTAGTCTCATTTACAAGCATAAATTAGGTTGATATATAATGTAAAACATGTATTACATTATCAACCATGCAATGTTAGCTCTAACAAGAATAAAGGAAGAACATATGCACTTGAATCCAAAAATATGATTTAAGCATTTTAAGGCATGATTCAAGTTTATCAAGAAATACATGATCAACATCAAAACTTATATAAGCATTTTGGGGTAAACAAGAATCTTGTAAGGCATGTAATATCAAGTAGGGAATTCTAGTATGCACGCATGCCAATCAAGGAAAAAAAAATTCCTTATTGTAATGAAAGAATTGAAAAACCATGGAATTATAATCTTTAAAACCATTTATGATTCATTTCAACACATATTTCAATGTAAGAATAATTGGAATTTAAAGGCAAGTTCAAGACACAAATTATGTTGAGTAAGTGGGTGCTTGTTATGTGAAAGAGGTCATGACTAGGAGTGGTTTTTGATGTCCAGTAACTGGTTATAAAGCTTTATGTAACTGGTTACCAAGTGTCCTCTAACCGGTTAGAGAATGTCTTTAATCAGTTAGCACTTAGTTTCAAATAGCTCTAGGAAATCCAAAGCACCCATAACCGATTAGTGTAGCCTTCTAACCGATTACTAGTTTTCTCTAATCGGTTGGGCCTTTTATTGAAACCAATACATATGCTTCTGTTTTAGTGTATAACCGATTACCAAATTGGCCTAATCGGTTAGGCTCTTTTTAAGACATAACGAGGGAATGCCTCTGTTATGAGGAAATAACTGATTAGGGGGATGTGATAACCGATTATTGGTTTAGAAAAAGCATAACCTTTGTTTGATTTGAATAACCAATAATTGATACATGATACAACAAGACATTATGCAATATCATGACAAATTATGCAGCAAAGATGAATTTTAGCAAGAGTTAGATGCATGATTGATCCAATATGCTAAGTTCTAAGATATTTTCATCAAATGTGCTATTCTAAACAAGAAGTGAACTTAGGCATTGTAGAACTTTATGTACCAAGATATATAATAAATTAATGCGCTATGGTACAATAAGAATAAACATAATCATGTGCTAAACATAATATTCAAATTTTACCAAGCACACATGATTCTATCCTTTACCTAAGGCCTATAAGGAATATACCTCAAATTCATTGACTTTACAAGTGAATGTGCATAAGAGGTAGAAACGTTTGATACCTTGGCCTTGGTAATCAAGGAAACTCTTTTCCTCACCCATTGCTTCTCTTTTGGTGTTTTGAACTTTGCAAGTTTCACATTTTGTACTTGAGAAGCTTTGGTTGAAGCCAACTTCCTTCTTTGACCAAAACTTATACCATTGGGCTTTGGAAGCATTTCCCTTGATGATTCATTTTTCATTTGACCAATTTGTGCATCCTTTTGAGAAGTTTTCTGCATAATTGAAACGCTAGGAGGACATTTTGGTACCCACTTCATCTTGGGTCCTTGAATGTTAGTACTAGAGCCTTTATGACTTTTAGGAACCCAAACCATGTTATTTCTCATATAAGAATTTCTTCTATAATTGCACAAATGAGAAATATGTCCTAGATGACCACAAAAATTACAAACAATTGAATTCAATGATGGTTTGGTCCTTTGAAGTTCATCTTTGGAAAACTTAAGCCTTTGTTGTTAACATATTCTTTGTTATTTTTGCCACAAGCCTTACTTGTATTTCCATGTGAAATAACATCAATTGCATTCTTATTAACACACATGGATTGTAAGCAAATAGGATCATTAGTTTTGACAAATTCAAAAGATAAGTCCTCAACTTGATTTTCTAAATCAATGCATTTTTCACAAGAAGTTGAGGTTTCATATTTCAAATGCATTTCCTCATCAAGAAAAGCATAATCATTTTTCAAAATCTCAATTTCATTTTCAATAGAGGAAATGTTTTCCAAACAAGATAAATTTTTATTTTCTAAATTCGACAAACCATCAAATAATTCATCATATGCACATTGTATCTCATCATAGGAGGGACTATAATATAGTTTAGTATTGTTTACCTCAATGTCCTTTTTAGCCATATATGAAGTAGTCTCCATTTCTAGCATATTTGGCTCTTTAAGGAAATCACCATCTTCCTCATCAATTTTGTTTAGCTTTGCCTCTTCTTCAAATTGAGTACCATCATCACCAAGAGGCATTGATCTCATTTTCTTGCTTTGAACATGTTCTTGAGGACATTTTTCAATGTTGTCTTCCTCTAGAGGATTTTGCTCTTCTTGCTCTCTATATACAACTTTATACACAAAATCATTATTAGCAAGATAGATAGAATCAAGAGCATCCCATATATCTTTAGCACTAGAGCAATTCTTAATTTTAGCATAAGCATCATCATTTAAACCATTTCTCAAAATTTGCATAGCTCTAATGTTAAAAGAAAAACATTTCTTTTCATAGGCATTCCAAGTTTGTTTTGATTTGCAAGTAAATCCATCAAGCATAATATCCCACAAATCAATATCAATAGATTGTATATAAATTTCCATTCTAGCTTTCCAATAAATAAAATTCACACCATCAAAGAATGGTGGTTTATTAATTTCAAAACTTTCCATTTGAAAAGCTTTTAATGGTTGCCAAACAAACAAGGATCTTTAACTCCAAGCGATTAAGCTTTTACCGTGAGCACGAAGCTCGATACCACTTGTTAGTCATGGCAACCATTACCCAAGAGGGGGGGTGAATTGGGTGATGACTAGTTTTAATGCAACTTTGACAAATTATGCATTTTAAAACACTCGATAAATAAATGCAGCGGAATATGCACAATAAATGTACAACTATTATAGATTACTCAACTGCAACTTGAGATATAGGATAAATCAAGCAAATAAGCTAAATATCAAGTTCAACTCAAGCATATATAATTAAGGTGCAAATGTAAAGAGATAGAGTTTAGAAGATCAAACACAATAGTTTATCCTGGTTCGATCACCAATCCACTTGTGATCTACGTCCAGTCCTCAAGCAATTGCTAGAGATTTTCCACTATCTTCAAGCTTCAACAGGTTCTTGATAACCTTTACAATTGAGAGCACTCAACACACCTTGGGATACCTCACCCTTGTGCTTGAGCCTCAAATAGGGATACCTCACCCTTTACAACTTTTGAGGGATGCCTCACCCTCAAGGGATACCTCACCCTCTCTTTATATATTACACAAAGTGTAGAAGATAGAAACTCTCTTGAAGAGTAGATAATATAACTTGAAGCTTATGGGTATAAAGGATTTACACACTTAGCTCAAAACAAAGATTTAGAGAAAAAGATGATGAAATTCGTTTTCAATACTCAAGGGTAATTTTCAGAATGTTCTCCTACATTTCTTTGATGCCCAAACACTTGTATTTATAGCCCACTGTCGCGACCGGGATCGCGGCGGGAAATATAGCAACTCGCGTGATTTTAAAAAATTGATTAAAATGAAAATGGAGTCGCCACCAATTTTATTTAAATTAGGAAAAATTGGAAAACCTTTTTTAGAAAATGGTCTTTGGAACCAGATTGGATTCGGGAGTCGGTTATGGTTAAGGAAGGGTGGAAACTTAATCCCACAAAGACTTCTAACACACCCGTCTGAAACTGTACCTTA
Organism: Ormosia emarginata; assembly: GCA_029884605.1. Classification (NCBI taxonomy): domain Eukaryota; kingdom Viridiplantae; phylum Streptophyta; class Magnoliopsida; order Fabales; family Fabaceae; genus Ormosia; species Ormosia emarginata. Next base: position 1,297,174 of record JAQQTP010000075.1, on the reverse strand, counting down.
AGTCAATTGTGCAAAAACTTAATAATCTCAAATTTATTTATTTTACTCCTTTAAAAAAAACTTTTAAAATATTTTATTTTTATTTTTTTTTATTATTTTTTTTAAGAAAAGAAAAATCAAATTGTGAAAATTTAATTTTGAACTTGACAGAATTGAAATTCTGCTCCTACGTACCCTCAGGTGCAATGAGGAACTCAAAGTCACGTAGTTCTGTAGAAAATAAGTGTGGGTTGATTGATTTTAATTAAGAGAGAAACTTAAAACTTTTAAAATCAAATTTGTCAGCAATGGATTAACTCTAACTTACCAAAAGAAAAGATGCTCACAAGAACGGAAAAACCTGTGGTAGTTGGCGGAGCAGATCTGGGCGTATTTGATGAAACTTAAAAAAAGCGACGAGCGCCGAACTCAGTCAAAATTATAACCGAAGTTATTACCTAAGCTTGTAGTATAGTGACAACACCGGATCATCATGAAGGGGAGCATCAAAATATACAAAAACTATGAGAAACTATGAAGAAACAAGAAGAAACTTAGAGAGAAAATGAAGGAGAATTCTTTTACAAATCAAATACAATACATAACCAAGGTCTCAAGAATCCAAACCACAATCTCTTCAAGAGTTCTAAATTGACCGAAAGTAGCTTAGCCCTCCATTACCATGAAGGGGAGCATCAAAATATACAAAAACTATGAGAAACTATGAAGAAACAAGAAGAAACTTAGAGAGAAAAATGAAGGAGAGTTCCTTTTTTTCATGATAAATGGTGCCTTTTATAGAAGTCTAAGGTAACAAAATGACAAAGGGAAGTGGGTGGATGAGTGGATGAGTGAGTGGAGTGATTTAGTGGATGGATTAGTGGGTTGGTTTAGTGGATTGGTTTGGTGGATGAGTGAGTGGAATGGTTGAGTGGTTGAATTAGTGAAAAATGCCAAAGGACTTTTGGTGAGTGGGAAATTATGGACATGAATGGGTGAGTGGATGAATTAGTGGATGGATTAGTGGATGAGTGGGTGGAGTGGCTAAGTGGGTGGAGTGGCTAAGTGGTTGGATTAGTGTATGAGTGGATGAGTGGGTGAGTTAGTGGATGAGTGGGTGAGTGGATGAGTGGATTAGTGGATGGATGAGTGGATTAGTGGATGGATGAGTGGATGGTTGAGGACGAAAATTTCGTGTCTGACTTGGAAGCCAAAAACGACCCACTATACTTCAGAACCACGAAAAGTGTTCTTCATGAAAGTTGTAGATCCTTGTCTTGGCTATAAAATGGATAGCTGGTTCGTCCAATTTGGCTTCCTTAAGCCCAAGATATGTCCCAAATACCGTAGGTTGCTCAAACCCAACTTCAGCACCTCTGTTCCGACTTGCAAGCTCAAAATGACCTACTAGACTTCTTTTTATCAAAATGTGTTCTTCATGAAAGTTGTTTATTTGGATCTTTACTATCCACTGTCCAAATTTCAGCCCATCTCCATTATTAGATCTTGAGATATGATTTTTTGAGTGCACACTGTTCGGATTCTACTGACAGAACCCGTATTCTGACTTCCATGTAAACTTAGGTCCCTTAGACATCTGAATCAGACTTTGAGCTCTTCATCAAAGTTGTAGAGCTTCCTCTTAGCTTTCCTACAAGGTAAAATTCATGTTCATCAGATATTAGGAACTCAAGTTATGACCAAAATACAGAAATAGTGTAAAATCTCAATAATGCTGAAAATATTCAATTAGGACCAATTTGAGTTCAAACTCACAAAATCATGTCAAACTCAATCAATTAAGAATATGGAGAGTGTAAATGACTAAATATAAGGGTTTCTTAATGAATAAAATATGTGTTTATCAAATTCCCCCACACTTAGCTTTTTGCACTCCTGGGCAAAACTCAAGACCAAAATTTTACAATCAAGAAGAACAACCAAAGGTTCAAGGGATCAAAACATTCATGAGTTAACAATTCTCCACATCTCAAACCAACAAGCAAGGTATCTTCAACATGAATTCAGAATGATAGATCTTCACAAGATCCCCTCACAATCTCTCAAATGTTTAAAAGGTAGGTATTTCACTCAATTCAAACCATGAAAATTGCACTACCATAAGCTTGCTTATCTTCTACTTCTCCACTACTCAAAACACATGCACACACAAATCATGAGGACTTATATTCAAGGTTGTAGTGAGGTCAAGGTAACAGGAGAGGATAAAATGGATATGAGAAGATAAATACCAAAGAGAATAAAAGCAAATGAGAAATGAGTTCAAATAACAAGCATAAAAGTTCATCCCAACTCTAGTGTATATCCCTTACATATTCATTTCCCAATCCTTTTCTTTTTTTAAAACACTTGTTTTTTTTTTTTTTTTTTTTTTTTTTTTATATATGAACATAACTATATACATACATTTTTTTTTTTTTTTCTTTTTGGGCACTCTTTTCTTTTTCAACAACTATTTTGTACACACACCCCCACACTTGTTCAAAAACTCATCCATTAACCAAGCTAATGTTCTTTTATTCCCTAAGGTAAAGTAAGAACACGATTTCTCATTTAAGGCACATAATGAGCTAGAAACAAGGAATGGTCAAATAAGCTCAAAGAGGTTAAGCAAAGGAAAATATACAAGGTTGGCGTAAATCGAGAGAATTTTCAAGAAGTCAAAAGAGTGCTTGATATCATATTGAAAACAAGGTTGGCTATTTGGTTAAACTAGCTAATTAAGAAAGAAGGCCTCAATAATGTTCATGCATGCAAGTGAAATGTAGCCTCAAAAAGAATCAAAGCAAGTTCTAGAGTGGTCATTAACATGAGTGAAAATCACAAAAAAAAAAGAAGAGAATGGTATAAATGTTAAATCCATCCATTAGGCTCAAAATCTCACAAGGTATGCATCCATCAAACTCAATTCATCAATTCAATCATCCATCACCAAGCATATCAGTTCAAGAAGGGAGAAAAGTTATTCAATCATGCAATGAACCTTTTTTTTTTGTTTTGATTTTTTTTTTATTTTTTTTAACAAACCAAAAGAAAAGAAACATGCTAAAATCTCTCCCCCACACTTAATATAACATTGCCCTCAATGTAAAAGAGAGATATAGAAAAGAGCAACACAACCTGATAAGAAGTGAATCAACGCCAAGCAGAAAAGATGCGTAAGAATCAAAGTTGCAACAGAACTCTGCCATTGGTAATGAAGTATATGTGCATCTTCTCGGTTTGCGGAAACCATTTCCAAAGATCTTGAAAACAAATCTAGTTGGGTTGCCTCCCAATAAGCGCTTGTTTAACGTCATTAGCTTGACGTTGGGACACTTCTTAGTGATCTTTATAATGTGGATGGTAAAAGCCCATCACTTTCACTTCCACATTTTTCGGCTTGAGATGGTGTCCATTGGTCTTATTAAGTGAGGTTGGTGAAAAGACTCCACCAGGATCCCATTGGTTGAAACGTGATGACCAAGTTATGGTTGACACAACATGATAGCTTTCATTAGGGTCCCATTGGTTGAAGTGTAGTGGAGTGATTTTTTTTAATTTAATTTTTTTTCTCTTTTTTTTAATTATTATATTTTTTCTCTTTTTTTTAAAATCCGGTCAAAATTGGGTGTTCACAGTTGCCCTCTTTACTTGTTTTCTTAGTAGATAATAAGAATAACTGTAATTTTCATATTATCGTCGTAAGAAACGAGTAAAGACATGAACTTCAATTTTGTCCTAGCAATGCAGAGGATAATATGCAAAACAAAGCAAGAACAAATAAAAGCGAAAAGCCGACACGCTCAAAGAATTAGCGAACTTAAAGTGCATGGAGCCAATGCGCTCAAAAGAAAATTAAAATGCATGAAGCCGATGCACTCAACAAAAATAAAATACATGGAGCCGATGCGCTCAACCGAAATTAAAATGTAAGGAGCCGATGCGCTCAAAAGAAAATAAAATGCAAGGAGCCGATGCGCTCAACGAAAACTTAAAATGCATGGAGCCGATGCGCTCAAAATTAAATGACAATGGGCAAACCATGTGTCCCGAAAATTAAATGACAATGGGCAAACTGTGTCCCGAAAATTAAATGACAATGTTTAAATGACAATGGGCAAACCTGTGTCCCCGAAAATTTAAATGACAATGGGCAAACTGTGTCCCGAAAATTTAATGACAATGGGCAATGATCTGTGTCCCGAAAATTTAAAATGACAATGCGCTCAAAGAATAAATGACAGAGCCGATGCACTCAAAAATTTAAAATTTAAAATGCATGGAGCCGATGCGCTCAAAGAATAAATGCAAGGAGCCGATGCGCTCAATTAATGAAAATTTAAAATGCATGGAGCCGATGCGCTCAACGGAAATTAAAATGCAAGGAGCCGATGCGCTCAACAGAAAATAAAAATGCATGGAGCCGATGCGCTCAACGGAAATTAAAATGCAAGGAGCCGATGCGCTCAACAGAAAATAAAAATGCATGGAGCCGATGCGCTCAACAGGAATTTAAAATGCATTGACTTAAATTTTCTTTCCTCTCTTTTTTGTTCCTCTTTTCTTTTCTCCTTTTTTCCTTTTTTATTTATTTATTCAAAGTTATCTTAATTAACGGCGATCTTGGAAAGCTTTGACCAATCAAACCCTTTACCCACGTGCTTTTCTTCATCAGACCCTTTGTCGGCTGAGACTCCCTTAGATTTTCTCATTTTCTTTTTCATTTTTCTGACCACCTTGTTCTTCTTGGCAACACATCACAACCTGTATCTTGAATTACTAAGATCTTTTAATCTAAATTAATCATTGATGGATTGCTGCAAAATTGTCAGATCAAATTGTTGACCTTAAGTTTATTTTATTTGAGACATAAATTAATGGGTAAACATGCATTCATGAATGGACAGAAATTTGTTGAATGAACAAACTTCCTTTTTGTTATTTTGGTAATGTAATCGTACATGACTTTTTGACAAAACACGTACTTGAAAGACAAAAGAAAGGTTGCAAGAAAAATAAAATTTGCCCCAAGTATTGATTCTTTGTTCCTCATTCAATTGATTCACTTTGTAAATGTTTGATAACTCAATCCGCCTCTCTGATACCTCCTTCAACATGAATCCTCTTTAATTCCTCAAAAATTTCACCCCAAGATAGCCAATTCAATGTGAACAACTTGCCCACGTGTAACTGATTGGACGCACATCAAAAATTGCCCCAGTTTGGTGAATCCCTCGAAGAGTTTCTGGCCCACTCTCTTTGAGATGTTTCCTATTTATTTGCCCTAACTTTTGCTTAGACTGCCTTTTCAGGATTTCAGCCTAACGGACTTTCTCTTTTTTCTTTTTTTCTTTTTTCAATTGCTCTAACTTTTGCTTAGGTCGCCCTTTCGGGTTTTCAACCTAACGAGCTTTTTCTCTTTTTTTTTTAGGCATAGAATTTCTTGACAACATCGGTATTCACGGGCCTTGGCAATTCTTCTCCATCCATATTCTCGCAAAATTAATGCTCCTCCGAAAAATGTCTCGCTTGACTATGTACGGGCCTTCATAATTCGGAGCCCATTTTCCTCCGGCATCCTCTTGGTTAGGGAGAATCTTTTTCAAAACCAAATCCCCGAATAGAATTCCCTGGGACGAACTTTCTTGTTGAAGGTTCGCCATTCTCTTTGATACAATTGCCCATGACAAATAGTTATCAATCTCTTCTCTTCTATCATATTCAATTGCTCATACCGAGTCTTCACCCATTCAGATTCTTCTAACTCTGCTTCCATTAGAACTCTTAGAGAAGGGATCTCGATTTCTATTGGAGAGACAGCCTCCATCCCATATACCAAAGAGAAAGGCGTTGCCCCAGTGCTTGATCGTATATTAGTACGATATGCATGCAAAGCATAGGGTAACATTTCATGCCAGTCTTTGTAGTTTACTACCATCTTAGCAACAATTTTCTTCACATTCTTATTTGCTGCTTCAACTGCACCGTTCATCTGAGGCCTGTAAGGAGCTGAATTATGATGCTTAATTTTGAAATTCTCACAGAACTTTTTAATCTCAGCACCATTGAGATTGGTACCATTATCTGTGATTATCCTTTCTGGAATTCCATATCTGCAGACAATATCCCTTTTGAGGAATCTCAAAAACACTTTTTGAGTAATGCTGGTATAAGAGGAAGCTTCTACCCACTTGGTGAAATAGTCAATTGCTACTAAGATGAAGCGATGACCATTGGAGGCTTTGGGATTAATGGGTCCGATGACATCTATTCCCCACATTGAGAAAGGCCATGGAGATACCAAATTATGCAAAGAGAAAGGAGGTGTGTTGACTCGATCTGCATACATCTGGCATTTTTGACACTTCCGTACATAATTTATGCAGTCTGTTTCCATTGTGGACCAATAATAACCACTCCTTAGAATTTTCCGAGCCATCATATGACCATTGGCATGAGTTCCACAGATTCCTTCATGAACCTCAGTCATTATTAGGCGAGCTTCACAAGCATCCACGCATCTAAGTAAAGTACCATCGTGACTCCTTTTATACAAAACCTCTCCATTCAAGAAAAAAGTCATCGCCAACCGGCGGATAGTCTTCTTATTTACCTCACTTGCTCCCGTTGGGTATTCTCTATGCTGAATATACTGCTTGATATCATAATACCAAGGTTTACCATCTGGCTCGCCTTCCACATTAGCACAATATGCAGGCTCACTATGCATCTTCACTTGGATGGGTTGAACATTATTATGAATATCTAACTTGGTCATTACAGCTAAAGTGGCCAAGGCATCTGCAAACTGATTCTGGTCTCGGGTCAAATGGGAGAAGGTCACCTCCTCAAACTTCTCAACCAACTGGATTAAATACTTTTGATAAGGTATCAACTTTGGATCCTTAGTTTGCCATTCACCATTCACCTGATAAATGATGAGTGCTGAGTCTCCAAATACTTTTAACTGCTTGATCCCCAAGTCAATTGCGACTTGTAAACCATTAGCACAGGCCTCATACTCTGCAACATTATTGGTGCATTCAAAATCCAGCTTGATAGCAACTGGGTATTGCTTTCCTGTTGGTGAAACAACCACGGCTCCTATGCCATTACCATGTATGTTAACTGCTCCATCAAAATACATCTTCCAGCCTGGTTCTTCTTCTTCTTTTCCTTCTTCCGCCATCAGTATTTCTCCATCAGGGAACTCAGATGTCACTAGTTGTCCACCCTCCAGAGGGTTTTCAGCCAGATGATCGAATCACACTTCCTTTGATGGATTTCCGAGTCATGTACTTGATATCAAATTCTGATAGCATCACTTGCCACTTTGAAACTCTTAATGAAATATGAGGACTTTCAAATATGTATTTTATGGGGTCTATTCGAGAGATCAACCATGTGGTGTAATAGAGCATATACTGTCGTAGCCGTTTTGAGGTCCATACCAGAGCACAACAAGTCTTCTCAATAGCCATGTAACGAGCTTCACAATCATTAAACTTCTTACTCAGATAGTAAATTGCTTGCTCCTTCTTTCCCGATTCATCATGTTGTCCCAAAGATTGCCCCCATTGAGGTTGGTAATACGAGTTAGGTACAAAATTAAGGGACGACCCTAGCGTAGGGGTACCAAAATAGGAGGATTCATTAAATAAGCCTTTATCTTGTCAAAAGCTTCCCGACATTCTTCATCCCATTTGCCTGGTTGATGCTTCTTCAATAACTTGAATATAGGCTCACAGTCTTTGGTCAAGTTAGCAATGAATCGGCAATGTAATTGAGTCTCCCGAGAAAACTTCGCACTTCACGCTCCGTCTTAGGGGCGGACATCTCTTGTATTGCTTTTGCTTTATCTCGGATCCACCTTTATTCCTTCTCTGCTAACAATGAATCCAAGCAATTTCCCAAATAGATGCTCCAAAAACACATTTGGCGGGATTCAACCTCAACTTGTACTTTCTGAGTCTTTCAAACAGCTTACGTAGAACCGCCACATGACTTTCTCCTTCTTTAGATTTGGCCACTATATCATCCACGTACACCTCAATCTCCTTGTGCATCATGTCATGAAACAATGCTACCATAGCACGCTGGTAAGTAGCCCCAAAGATTCCTTAATCCAAACGGCATCACCGTGTAACAAAACGTTCCCCAAGGAGTAATGAAAGTGGTCTTTTCTTTGTCATTGACATCCATGGGAATTTGATTGTACCCTGAGTATCCATCCATGAATGAGAACCTGTGATTCTTAGCAGTGTTATCAACCAGAACATCAATGTGAGGGAGTGGGAAATCATCCTTCGGGCTGGCCTTATTCAGATCTCTATAGTCCACACACATTCTGACTTTTCCATCTTTCTTAGGCACTGGCACGATATTAGCTACCCACTCTGGGTGTCTTGACACTTCCACAAACCCTGCTTCTAACTGCTTAGTCACCTCTTCCTTGATCTTCAAAGACATATCAGGATGCATCCTTCTCAATTTTTGTTTCTTTGCCTCAATATTTGGGTATAGTGGGATTTTATGCGATGCTATCTCTGGGTCTAACTCTGGCATATCCCGATAAGACCAAGCAAAAACATCCATATACTCTTTGAATAACATGATCATTTCTTCAAACTCTGGGTTTTCCACTATTTTCAATTCTTTTTTCTCTTCCTCTGTCCCCATGTTAACCACCTCTGCTTCCTCACCATTCAAGACAAATCCCCTCTCTGAGTACTCCAGTAATTTTGCAAAATTTTCAACAATTTCCTCCTCTTCTCCACATTCGGGTCTTCTTCATCAAACATTGCAGGAGAATCAATTGATGAGTTTTCGAAGTCCCTTTTATGAGGCAAACTTTCTATGAAACTCATATCCCTGGAAAGCCATTTTGTGTGGAGTTGGAAAAGCAGAATAAAGCAGGAATGACAAAGAAAGAACACGATATGGTACAGAAATGTAAAAAGAAAAATGGTAAATGCAAAAGGATAAATCAGAAAGTGCAACGAAGGGAAATGCTGAATATTCATGCAAGTTCATTTAATTAATGTCTCAAATAACATAAACCATAAGTTCGAACAACTTAAACAGAAATTACTTTGAAACAATCACATCAATAATTGGTTCAGATTTCCGCTTCTTTAGCGGCTCCTCATCGAAATGAATGGACGGATTGCCTTGTGCTCTTCTTGGCTTTCTTCATGCAAAGCATTGATAGTGAGGCGGTATCGAGGGTGAATGACCTCATCGGGCATAATCACCTCAGGTCTTGGTCTGGGAATGTTTCCTCGGATGGGGAATATACTTTGCTTTGCCCTTGTCATTCTTTCTTCCAAGAGTCATGCTCCTCATATGCTCCTCCGAGAGATACTTCGTACCCTATCCCAAACTTGTCGACTTTCCCGGGAGTGACACGGTGACCGAGTACCTTGCGCTTTGAACCCAAACCCTTTCCTTCCCGGTATCCACTACTAGCCATGATCGAGCAACCACCGATTCACACTTGGTGTGAGAGATTCATCTTTACCGAGTCCGTTTCAACTACTTCGAAACCGTGCCACAGTTCTCCTCTTCCTTTTACTCGCACTTTCCACATATGGCACTTTGCCGGTTTTGACAAAGATAATCTCTTCTTCTCCATGTATGGTGATGACCGACCCATTCTCAATATATTTAACACTTTGATGCGGGGTGGAAGGAACAGCCCCGGGTATGGATCCATGGCCTCCCTAGTAACATGGTATAGCCAGGCTCCATATCCATGACTTGGAACAAGATACTTGAAAATTGCTTGGACCAATCTCTAGCGGCAACACTATCTCTCCCATGATGCCTCTTCTATTTCCATCAAAAGCTCGTACCACCATCTCCCGTGGCGACAGCTTCATCCTCACTTATTGATAATGAGGTTAGGGTCGACATTGGGAATAATATTCAATGCAGACCCCATCAATCAAAACCTTTGCAACTATGTACCCTTTGCATTTGAGGGTTATGTGCAAGGCTCGCGGGCTCTTCTCGGATTGAGAAATGATCTCTTCATCAGTAAATGTGATCATGTTAATGCGTTTCACGGGGTCCACCATGTTAACCACACTTTCGGGAGTAACATCGGGCTTCACATAAGCTTCATTTAGAATTTTTAGCAATGCCTTCCGATGCATCTCAGATGTCAAGATGAGTGACAAAAGAGATATCCTGGCCGAGTCTTTTTAACTTGTTCCATCACATCATATTTACTCGCTTCATTATCTTCAAGAACTCCTCTTCACCTTCTTTCTCTCTCTCGTCTTCTTTTGACATTTCCTCCTGCTCCCTTCCTTAACAATTTTCTCCTTTTCTAATTCTCTCCTGGGCCATAGCATCGCCCACTCCTGGTAATTCCTCCTACCTTGACTATATTAGTCACCAACTCCTCATCTTTGTGTGCTTCAACAATTTGAGCCTTCGAAGTCTCTTCCCCGACTCCTTTTGTCTCTACCTTGGTTTCATAATTCCACGGCACTGAATGAGTGTCATTATAAGCAAATGGCACTGGCTTCTTGATTGTTCCCATTACTTTCTCTGATGTTGAGACTTGGTTGAGAGGTGGCACCTTAAGCACAAAGCGTTCGATCACATTAACCTCTTCGGAGGAGGCTAACCCTTGTCTCGCATGTATTACTCCCAAAGTAAGCAACCCTTGGACTCGAACCTTGAAGTCCCAACAATTCTCAATATCATGTCCCATTTCTCCACAATGATAAGCACAATTTGACTCTGCATCATATTTTTCCTCTTCTTTCATCGTGGCGGCTGGTGCAGTGATATTGTAGCCAGCTTTCTTCAATCCTTCGAATATCCTTGCCATCGGTGTACGCAAGCTCATGACACTTCTTATGGATGACCCTTCCACCTCTAAAGCATTCACCACATTCCTTCCACCATGATTAGGAATTGGGTTGTTAACGATACTGGGTCCACCTCTTCCGGATATCAAGCTTCCCATAAGCGATTAACTTTCTTACTGCAGTCTTAAAGGACTCGCAGTCTTCAATTGAATGCCCCGGAATATCCATGTGATACTTGCAAGTTGAGTTCGGGTTATACCATGATGGAAATGGTGGCTCTAATGGGCGCACAGGAATTCCTGAAATAAGATGAGCATCAAACAACCTTTGGAATAGGTCTGCATTTGAAATGGACAACCTTGGAAAGGGGGAGGTTTTGAGGACGAAAGCGGCTTTGGTTTTGGGGGTTCGGGCGAGGTTGTGAGTGGTTTAGGTAATTTTGCGGAGGTGGGTGGGTATCGGTATAAGTTGGGCGAGTTGGTGTATATGGTTGTGGCGAGGGACATTGTTAACTTGGAATTGTGGTGTTGGGATGAAGTTTGTGGCTGGTATAATTTGGTGGGATGGATAATGAGGCAAAGGGCGTGTTTGGTATGAAAAGCGAGGGTTGGGGTTGTATGATGGTGATGACTTGAGCTATATCGTGGTCCGAAATTCTGTTGAGGTTGGATATAATTCACTTCAGTTCTTTTTTCTTTGGTGGAATCCTTTCTTGAAAGTAGTATTCTCTCGTGCTACTCATTGGCAACTTCCCACTTTTGGCCAATATTTCAATTCTTTCTCCAGAAGTTATTAAATCTGCAAAATCCTTATAGGCTGCCCCAGCCATCGCCCCAATAAAAGGGTTTCCTAGGGTCCCTAAGAAATACGAGCACATCTCAGACAATGTTAATGGGGGCTGGACTTGAGCCGCCAATGCTCTCCACCTCTGCGCGTATTGCTTGAACGGTTCTTCATTACCTTTCTGCATTGAACTCAATTGTTCTCGGGTTGGGGCTGCGTCCAAGTTGAATTTGTACTGGTCCATAAATAGGTCAGCCAATTCCGTCCAACGCGAGATCCTGGAGCGGTCTAACTGAAGATACCACTCTAGGGCGGGACCTGTAAGACTCTCATGGAAGAAACTGATGAGGAACTTATCATCCTTGGACCAAACAGCCATCTTAGTCCCATAACTGATCAAATGAAAACGAGGGTTGCCGCACCCGTCATACTTCATAAAATCAGGAATCTTGAAGTCTTTGGGGATTACTACATCTGTGGTAGGACACAACTCCTCTATCCTCAAGGGTCCATAAGCATTGGGGCCCTTTATCGCCTTAATCTGTTCCTCCATTTTCTCCATCCAATCTTCTTTCATCTTATCTTTCTCAGTTACGACGTGACTATTCCCAGAATAAGGCAATGTCACTTGCCTCGGAATAGACACATGAGGTGGTTCCCAGGTAGGGCCTGCATAACCAGGGATTTCATTATGAGCGCCTTCTAAAGCATGATACCCCTCCCCAATGGGCGTGACTATTGATGTTGTTTGAGGTGGTTGCTCGCGGATTCCTGCAGCGATGCTTGAGGTTACGGCCGAGTAGATTGGAGCAGTTACTGGTGGCACGTTTGCATACATTTCAACCCCATTTGCATTCCTGTTTCCACTGATTAAGTGGAGAGACTCCCTTATATCTTGCAATATTGCTTCCAACCTCGCTTGGTTCTCTGACACCTCGTTTATCCTCCCTGTCACTTCGTCGACCTCCCTACTCAAGTTTCTTCCTGTCTCAGAATTATCAGCAGCCATTCTGGTCCGAGATCTAGTATTATGAACTCGGGTTAGATTGGTCTCTTCTTTCCTAGGTCGCGCAATGATTCCTGGACCAATTTGATTTATTAACAAAGACTGAGATGAAATGAATGAGATGCATGAGAAGCATAAAATGAAATGAATGAAATGCATGGGATGCATATGGTGAAATGAGTGAACTTTGGAAACATTTTTTATGAATGAGATGCATGAGAAGCATAAAATGAAATGAATGAAATGCATGGGATGCATAAGGTGAAATGAATGAACTTTGGAAACATTTTTCTTTTTTTTTTTCTTTTTTTTATTTTTTTAAAAAAATGCGATCAATGCTATGGAAATGTAAGATGTATATGTTTTTTTTTTCAAAAATTATGAATGACATGAAAATGCATGATTTTAATTTTTTTTTTGGAATGCTATGAAAATGAAATGTATATTTTTTATTTTATTTTTTTTTTTTATGCAAGGAAATGACAAGAAAATGCAAGATGAGGTATTTTTTTATTTTTTCTTAAAGGAACAAAGAATGAATGACATGAGAAATGGATAAATCAAGAATGATGCTCCCTTTGTGTCCTAATCGGTGAAACTTAAAGGTTGGATTTCCTTAAAGTCACGACTCTAATTTTGATCAAATACTATGTTCAATCTATCGGTGCAAGATTTTCGGGACAGATCTAAATTTCTAAAAAGTCATGGTCCCAGATTGTCTCTTCTTGTCACCAACACTTTGGCTAGCAAGAGTCCTCAATCCTCACCCATGATAGGTTACAAGCGGAAAGAGTTCAATTTGAGTGAGGATTTTCATGTGCCTCGTTCGGAGACCAAAGGTCTCTCAAAGCAACACTACTTCACCCTCTATTTAATCCTACAAGGTATTGAGCCGGGTATAGAGCTTGTGTGTGAGGTAAGTGATAGTGACGTGTGTGAGGAGCATACAAACCTGTACAACAAAATTTAAAAGACCAAAAAACTACCCCCAACCTGCAAAACATATATACAACAACCAACCAAGCAATCATCTACCCTAGGGTTTCAACAAATAAGTACAAAAAAATATAAAAAAATATACACAAAAAAATGCTAGCAAATATTTACACCAAAACATCAAACAAAAATTATTTACAAACAAATATGAAAACAAAAAAAAAAAACAAAAAATGGGTGAAATAAATAAATAGAGATTATTAAAAATTTGCACAACTAACTACAACAGGCTGACTCTCCAAGTAGTCCCCGTGGAGTCGCCATCTGTCGCGACCGGGATCGCGGCGGAAATATAGCAACTCGCGTGATTTTAAAAAATTGATTAAAATGAAAATGGAGTCGCCACCAATTTTATTTAAATTAGGAAAAATTGGAAAACCTTTTTTAGAAAATGGTCTTTGGAACCAGATTGGATTCGGGAGTCGGTTATGGTTAAGGAAGGGTGGAAACTTAATCCCACAAAGACTTCTAACACACCCGTCCCGAAACGGTACCTTAAGTCAATTGTGCAAAAACTTAATAATCTCAAATTTATTTATTTTACTCCTTTAAAAAAAACTTTTAAAATATTTTATTTTTATTTTTTTTTTTTTTTTTTTTTTAAGAAAAGAAAAATCAAATTGTGAAAATTTAATTTTGGACTTGACAGAATTGAAATTACGCTCCTACGTACCCTCGGTGCAATGAGGAACTCAAAGTCACGTAGTTCTTAGAAAATAAGTGTGGGTTGATTGATTTTAATTAAGAGAGAAACTTAAAACTTTTAAAATCAAATTTGTCAAAATGGATTAACTCTAACTTACCAAAAGAAAAGATGCTCACAAGAACGGAAAAACTGACATGTAGTTGGCGGAGCAGATCTCACCGGCGATATTTGATGAAACTTAAAAAATTATTTTTAGCGCCGAACTCAGTCAAAATTATAATTTGAAGTTATTACCTAAGCTTGTAGTATAGTGACAACACCGGATCATCATGAAGGGGAGCATCAAAATATACAAAAACTATGAGAAACTATGAAGAAACAAGAAGAAACTTAGAGAGAAAATGAAGGAGAATTCTTTTACAAATCAAATACAATACATAACCAAGGTCTCAAGAATCCAAACCACAATCTCTTCAAGAGTTCTAAATTGACCGAAAAGTAGCTTAGCCCTCCATTACCATGAAGGGGAGCATCAAAATATACAAAAACTACAAAAACTATGAAGAAACTTCTGAAGAAGAAAAACTTAGAGAGAAAATGAAGGAGAGTTCTTTTTTTCATGATAAATGGTGCCTTTTATAGAAGTCTAAGGTAACAAAATGACAAAGGGAAGTGGGTGGATGAGTGGATGAGTGAGTGGAGTGATTTAGTGGATGGATTAGTGGGTTGGTTTAGTGGATTGGTTTGGTGGATGAGTGAGTGGAATGGTTGAGTGGTTGAATTAGTGAAAAATGCCAAAGGACTTTTGGTGAGTGGGAAATTATGGACATGAATGGGTGAGTGGATGAATTAGTGGATGGATTAGTGGATGAGTGGGTGGAGTGGCTAAGTGGTTGGATTAGTGTATGAGTGGATGAGTGGGTGAGTTAGTGGTGGTGGGTGAGTGGGTGAGTGGATTAGTGGAGGATTAGTGGATGGGATGAGAGTGGATGGTTGAGGACGAAAATTTCGTGTCTGACTTGGAAGCCAAAAACGACCCACTATACTTCAGAACCACGAAAAGTGTTTTTCATGAAAGTTGTAGATCCTTGTCTTGGCTATAAAATGGATAGCTGGTTCGTCCAATTTGGCTTCCTTAAGCCCAAGATATGTCCCAAATACCGTAGGTTGCTCAAACCCAACTTCAGCACCTCTGTTCCGACTTGCAAGCTCAAAATGACCTACTAGACTTCTTTTTGTCAAAATGTGTTCTTCATGAAAGTTGTTTATTTGGATCTTGACTATCCACTGTCCAAATTTCAGCCCATCTCCATTATTACATCTTGAGATATGATTTTTTGAGTGCACACTGTTCGGATTCTACTGACAGAACCCGTATTCTGACTTCCATGTAAACTTAGGTCCTTAGACATCTGAATCAGACTTTGAGCTCTTCATCAAAGTTGTAGAGATTCCTCTTAGCTTTCCTACAAGGTAAAATTCATGTTCATCAGATATTAGGAACTCAAGTTGTGATGACCAAAATACAGAAACAGTGTAAAATCTCAATAATGCTGAAAATATTCAATTAGGACCAATTTGAGCTCAAACTCACAAAATCATGTCAAACTCAATCAATTAAGAATATGGAGAGTGTAAATGACTAAATATAAGGGTTTCTTAATGAATAAAATATGTGTTTATCAAATTCCCCACACTTAGCTTTTTGCACTCGTGGGCAAAACTCAAGACCAAAATTTTACAATCAAGAAGAACAACCAAAGGTTCAAGGGATCAAAACATTCATGAGTTAACAATTCTCCACATCTCAAACCAACAAGCAAGGTATCTTCAACATGAATTCAGAATGATAGATCTTCACAAGATCCCCTCACAATCTCTCAAATGTTTAAAAGGTAGGTATTTCACTCAATTCAAACCATGAAAATTGCACTACCATAAGCTTGCTTATCTTCTACTTCTCCACTACTCAAAACACATGCACACACAAATCATGAGGACTTATATTCAGGTTGTAGTGAGTGAAGGTCAAGGTAACAGGAGAGGATAAAATGGATATGAGAAGATAAATACCAAAGAGAATAAAAGCAAATGAGAGCTGAGTTCAAATAACAAGCATAAAAGTTCATCCCAACTCTAGTGTATATCCCTTTACATATTCATTTCCCAATCCTTTTCTTTTTTTAAAACACTTGTTTTTTTTTTCTTTTTTTTCTTTTTTTTTTATATATGAACATAACTATATACATACATTTTTTTTTTCTTTTTGGGCACTCTTTTCTTTTTCAACAACTATTTTGTACACACACCCCCACACTTGTTCAAAAACTCATCCATTAACCAAGCTAATGTTCTTTTATTCCCTAAGGTAAAGTAAGAACACGATTTCTCATTTAAGGCACATAATGAGCTAGAAACAAGGAATGGTCAAATAAGCTCAAAGAGGTTAAGCAAAGGAAAATATACAAGGTTAACGAGAATCGAGAAATTTTCAAGAAGTCAAAAGAGTGCTTGATATCATATTGAAAACAAGGTTGGCTATTTGGTTAAACTAGCTAATTAAGAAAGAAGGCCTCAATCATGTTCATGCATGCAAGTGAAATGTAGCCTCAAAAAGAATCAAAGCAAGTTCTAGAGTGGTCATTAACATGAGTGAAAATCACAAAAAAAAAAAATAGAAGAGAATGGTATAAATGTTAAATCCATCCATTAGGCTCAAAATCTCACAAGGTATGCATCCATCAAACTCAATTCATCAATTCAATCATCCATCACCAAGCATATCAGTTCAAGAAGGGAGAAAGGTTATTCAATCATGCAATGAACCTTTTTTTTTTGTTTTGATTTTTTTTTTATTTTTTTTAACAAACCAAAAGAAAAGAAACATGCTAAAATCTCTCCCTCACACTTAATATAACATTGCCCTCAATGTAAAAGAGAGATATAGAAAAGAGATATTGCAACACAACCTCGATAAGAAGTGAATCAACGCCAAATGCGAGAAAAGATGCGTAAGAATCAAAGCACAATAGTTTATCTTGGTTCTCTGCCATTGGTAATGAAGTATATGTGCATCTTCTTGGTTTGCGAAAACCATTCCCAAAGATCTTGAAAACAAATCTAGTTGGGTTGCCTCCCAATAAGCGCTTGTTTAACGTCATTAGCTTGACGTTGGGACACTTCTTAGTGATCTTTATAATGTGGATGGTAAAAGCCCATCACTTCACTTCCACATTTTTCGGCTTGAGATGGTGTCCATTGGTCTTATTAAGTGAGGTTGGTGAAAAGACTCCACCAGGATCCCATTGGTTGAAACGTGATGACCAAGTTATGGTTGACACAACATGATAGCTTTCATTAGGGTCCCATTGGTTGAAGTGTAGTGGAGTGATTTTTTTAATTTAATTTTTTTTTTTTTTTTAATTATTATATTTTTTCTCTTTTTTTTAAAATCCGGTCAAAATTGGGTGTTCACACCCACTAATATTTAGTGTCATAAAGTTTAGAAATGATTAATTAAGAAAAATCGACTAGCCGTTTTATGACCACACAGGAATCAATTACATTGCACTTTAAACACAGTTTTCAAGCTAATCGGTTAGGAACTTTCAAACCATGTTTGAATAATATTGACTTTGTTTGGCATGATCCAATATTTAAAGATATCATCTCTTTAGAGATGTGAAAAAAGCATTTTGATTATCAAATAAAAACCATTTAAATATCTTGGCCTTTAACATCGATGTTAAGGCCACTTAAAATGCTTTTCTTTCTTTGATCTTGATCATTTTTTGCACATGACTTACTAGGCTTAGGGATTACCAAAAACCAATTGACCATTTTGAAGCCAAATTGCATTCACTTAAAAACATGTTCTAACCGGTTAGGGTCAAATCTTCTCTAATTTGCCATCAACCATTTAAAACATGAAAAAGGCTCCTTTTTATCATCCTAATCAATGGTTAGGATCAAGTTCCTAATCTCTAAGTTATTTCCTATTGGGTCACTTTTGTTGACATTTCCATTGTTGAAAAAGCTTTGTAGAAATGTGAATAATCTTATTGGTTAGGGAAAGTCCCTAATCGGTTCAGGACACTCTAATTGGTTTATCAAAACTAACTTTAAATGATCATAACTTCTTTGTTTCTTATCCTTGACCTATTTAATTTCAAATGACCACTTTTCATTAGAAAGATCTTTTTGAGTCTATTTTCATCCATGAAATATAGTTTCAAAGCTAAAAAATTATTACTCAAAGTATATTTGAAAAATAGATATGATCAAAAAGTAACCAAGGTCAGTTTTAAAAACACAAACTTGGTATTTTTCAATTAGGTTTGGCTACCACCAGGAACTAACTTTCCGAAAACACTTTGTTGGGCATTTAAACTTTTTTGAGAAAAATCACTTTTTAAAGATGTTAAAACATGTTTTGAGCTTAGTATTCCTTTTACCTTTACACAAGATCTAAGTCCTATAAGCTATTCTTGGGATGAACCTTGGGACTTAATCTTTGCACTTTCAATCCTTTCTTCTTATAAATGCAAGCTTTTCCCCATTTTCTTCTCTTCATGTCTTGCACAAGCTTCCAGAACATATTTATTATTTTCATCCTTCTTGAGTTCCCACACCTGTTACCAAGTGGCTTCCAAAGACTCAAGAGGGGGGGGTGAATTGAGTAACAAAAACTTTTGCAAAAGCTTTAAACAAATAAACGTTGCTCAATATAAATATTAAAGAGTGTGGAAGAGATGAGAAAAGGAAGAACAATTAATAAATTAAATTGCAGGAATCAATAAATAAAGTGCATAAAATAAAAAGAATAAGGGAAGGAAAAACAGGCACAGTATTTATCCTGGTTCGACCACCAACCACTTGTGGCCTACGTCCAGTCCCCGAAACACAGTTCGAGATTTTTCACTATTCAAAGCAAGCTTAAACAACGGTGCTTGCAACCTTTACAATACGGAGCACTTTTCACACACAGGGAAACTCTACCCTTGTGCTCAAGCCTCAATCAAACAAAGGGATACCTCACCCTTATACAATCCTTGGGGATACCTCACCCTCAATATACGAGAAATAGATAAAGAGATGAAGTGAAACTCTCACTAAGAGTAGATAAATACAAATTGAAGCACTAAGGAGCTGTTTCTCAAATATCTCAAGAGTTAAGCAATTATAAGTTCAGAAAAAAAGAGAGAATAAAGTAGAGCACGTTTTCAAGCAAGCAAAAATGATCACAATGTTCGGGGTTTTCAGAGAAGTCCCAGGCCTCTATTTATAGAGCTCGTGGAAAAAAATGGCCGTTGGGAGCAATTAATAACATTAAAACTTTCGATTCTTCGTATGGAATTTGAAAACGTAGCTCGTTTCTCGTGGGGTATTCGAATGCACCGAAGGAGGTATTCGAATACCTCTGTCAAAAACTCTTTAGAAAATCGCTTAAGTTGGAGTTATTCGAATACCGGTCAAGGGTATTCGAATACCTCATTAAAATAAGGCATGTTTCGAAAGCAGGTATTCGAATACCATATGGGGTATTCGAATGCCTCATTTAAAAGGTTCATTCTGAAACTAGGGTATTCGAATACCATATGGGGTATTCGAATGCCTCTGTTTTAACACAGAAAATATCGATTATGAATCGGGTTATTCGAATACCATATTGAGGTATTCGAATACCTCGATTAAAAACAGATTCAAAATCCTTTCCAAAAAGCTTGAAATGCTTGTTTTTAACTTTTAAAACATTTGATCTTTTAAAACCTTCAGATTTAGGTTATCTTTAATCATTTGAGATATTTAATTAACGACTCCATACATGATAGATCCTAAGTCCTAAAGCTAATCTTTAAACACTTGGACTTGGTCTTCTCATCATCCTCATGTTTGTTATCATCAAAATACATCTTCATTGTTGCGTAGCAAACACATTCTCCCCTTTTTGATGATGACAAACTATCATAGAGAAAAGCATCGATCTGAGAAATAATTGGAATTCACAAAGTAAGAGGCTTACATTCATATCTAATATGTGCGTGGCGTAGCTCCCCCTAATGTTGGAATCCAATAATAGTTATTTTAAACTGTCTTTTCTCATAGTTATATTTTTCTCCCCTTTGGCATAATAAAAAAGATACAACAAAATATAATGCATAAAGGAGGCAATAAGCATAAAGAGAAACCGATTGTATTAATAATTTAGCCAATATACATAATGTAATGAAAGAGTAAACAACTAATACAAAAAGGCATCCAAACAAGAACAAAGCCTAGAAATAGGCATCCGGCGGAGGAGGAGGGGAATCGAACCCCGTGAAGATAGCAAAGCACGCAAGCGCAGCTTGCTCACGCTCAACACCATCAAGTCCGTCAAACAACGGGCGAGAAGGTGTGTTCCAAATAAGCTCGGTTATCCTCCATGTAAGCACGGTTGGCACAGTAAAGTGGCCATGACTTGATCCGAGTGGCGAACCAGCGGCGAAGCGGGGGGCGGGGGCCGGCGGTGTCGAGAGGCGGCGGGGGCTACGGAGCAAAGAGCAATAGCGGCGGCGGGGGGCGGCGGCGGATCGGTGGGTCGTCCTCATCATCGTCAACTTCAACCGGGAATACCCGGCCTTCATCGGTCTTTATCATCTTCATTCGGTTCAGGCGTATAAGAGCCAAACACATTATGGTGGGTCACCGAGTTTTTCGCTCGGTCTCCACAATCTGCGGATACTTGCCTAGGAAGGCGGTGATGATCACCCCATAAGGTAGCTCGAGCGTTCTTTTCCCTTTGCTCTCATCATATGCTTCATAATGAATACGGGCCAGTTTATCGGTATCCTTTCTTCGGGATCCACAAAGCATAAACACATCATCTTCACTCGGTAGGCGTAGTTCCCACCTCTAGGAGCTAAGATGTGGGCATAAGCATAATGTAAGAGCTTCATCCCGGCTCTTCATCATGCCCCATTTGACTCCCTTTTGAGTCGGAGGTAATGCCAACCCAGTCTAAGAACATCTTCAATGGCTCGAATCTTGTCGAACCGCTGGACAAACTCTTCACGGTCTTCATTGTTACGGCCGGCGATTCTAATCCGAAGAAGCGAACCCGGTCCGAGGAGTGATCACAATGTGCGATCACGGACGTCGAGAATGAAGTTCCGGTCCTTCAATCCTCAAGTTGCGGTAGAACATTTTGACCAAATCGGGATAGAGGACCTCCTTATAGGAGCAAAAACGTAGCACGCCCGGATGTCCAACTGGTGTAGGAAATCAAAGCCACCTTCTTTTTCAAAGAAGGCCAAATCCAGTACTTGGGCTGCACAAGGTTTCATTCTCTCGAAATGAGAGATGAACGTCCAAGAGTTTCGGGTGAGAGGAGAGCCTTCGCAGATCCAATGGGTTGTTGCAAGGCGCGGTTTTTGTGCGAGCACGTTTGGAGGAGGAAGCCATGGATGAAGGTTGAAGATGAGAGGAATGGGTTTGAAAAGAGAGGAGTGATGGATGGGTGATACGAAGGAGAGGTATTCGAATAGGAGATGAAAAACGAGAGAGCAGAAATGAAAAAATGAGATGAGTGAACGGGTGTGCGAAGGAGTTTATATAAAACTCGGACCCAAGGTATTCGAATGCCTTAATTGGTATTCGAATACTGGCTTTGGAAACGCAAAGGTCGGGGCAATCTTGAAGATGGTATTCGAATACTGCCGAGGTATTCGAATAGATAATCCATATAAGATTGGCTCGGATAAGCGGTATTCGAATACTTTTAGGGTATTCGAATACTACGAGAGACGAAACAAAAGCCGATAGCGGGAGGCTTGGTTATTCGAATAACCACTAAGGTATTCGAATACACTGGTTAATAAATCATGAAAGCATGCGAGGAAAATGATGGTATTCGAATACCAGATGAAGGTATTCGAATAACTTAGTTGGAAAAACATAAAACTTACGTCCAGAATGCAATTTTGAAGAAGAAAACTTACCCAATTAAATGAGTACACAAAAACAGAATGGAGGGTATCTCCGACGCTCAAGTCAGTAACAATTAAAGATCAATAAAACAATGAGTATTAAATTTAACAAATTAAATCCACGATTGATCCAAAATGCTGCCAAGCTCTCTTGTTAAATGAAAGAATGAATCTTTAGGTAAAGGTTTTGTGAAAATATCAATTATTGGTTTCAACAAATTCTAACACACAATCACCTTTTTGAACATGATCTCGTATAAAATGGTGCCTTATCTCAATGTGCTTAGTTCTAGAGTGCATAATGGGATTCTTTGTCAGATTAATTGCACTAGTATTATCACATCTTATAGGGATGTGATTAAGTGAAGACCAAAGTCTAAAAGTTGTTGCTTCATCCATAGAATTTGAGCACAACAACTTCCTTAGGCATTTGCCACATATTCAAATCGGCGGTGGATAAAGCCACGCTATTTTGTTTCTTGCTATGCCAAGAAACTAAGGAATTGCCAAGCGGTGACATGTTCCACTAGTGCTTTTCCGATCCAATTTGCATCCAGTAAAAATCGGTCGAGAATAACCAATAAGACTACAAGTGGCACCTTTGGGGTACCACAAGCCCACTTGTGTAGTGCCACCTAGATATTTCATAATACGTTTCACAAAGACTTAAATGCGACTCTTTAGGATTAGCTTGATATCGAGCACACATGCATACGCTAAACATTATATCAGGCCTACTAGCAGTGAGATAGAGAAGAGATCCGATCATACCTCGATATTTAGTAATTTCTACAGAATTACACCTTCGTCTTTATCCAAGTAACACGAAGTACTCATTGGTGTAGCCATATGCTTTGAGTTGTCCATTCCAAACCTCTTGAGAAGTTCTTTGCAATACTTTGTTTGGCTAATGAACGTTCCACTCCTTGTTTGTTTGATTTGAAGTCCAAGGAAGAAATTGAGTTCTCCCATCATGGACATTTCGAATTCGCTTTGCATGATTTTGGCAAATTCCTTGCCTGATTTTCGTTAGTAGCACCAAATATGATATCGTCTACATATACTTGTACAAGGAGTATATCATGGTTTTTATTTTTAATAAAAAGAGTCGTGTCAACCTTACCTCTTGTAAAATCGTGTTCTAAAAGGAACTTACTTAACCTTTCATACCAAGCTCGTGGAGCTTGTTTTAAGCCATACAAAGCCTTTTTCAATTTGAAAACATGGTTAGGTAAATCATAATTTTCAAAACCTGGAGGTTGGTCAACATATACTTCCTCTTGAATAAAGCCATTTAAAAAAGCACTTTTAACATCCATTTGATATAATTTAAAATCCATGATGCAAGCAAAAGCAAGTAACATCCTAATAGCTTCTAATCTAGCTACGGGTGCATAGGTTTCTTCATAGTCTATACCTTCTTCTTGATTATAGCCTTTTGCTACAAGTCTAGCTTTATTTCTTGTTATTATGCCGCTTCATCAAGTTTGTTTCTAAAAACCCATTTAGTACCGATAATAGGATGATTATTAGGTCTAGGAACTAGTTCCCAAACTTGGTTTCGTTCAAATTGATTTAATTCTTCTTGCATAGCTAGAAACCAATGTTCATCATTAAAGGCTTCATTAATGTCTTTAGGTTCGATTTGAGAAACAAAGGCTAAGTGGTTACATGCATTTCTAATGGAGTTTCGAGTACTTACACCTTTGGATACATCACCTATTACTTGATCAAGCGGATGATATTTTGAGGTACGCCATTCTTTGGGAAGTTCCAAAGCTTGTGAATCCTCTTGTCTTTGTTTATCTTCTTGCTCCTTGATTTCTTTTTCCTTGCTATCCAAATGTGTTTCCGCTAAGGCCTCTGCAACATCATCAATAACAAGATCCTTTCTCGATCCATTTGGGTCAGTTTCATCAAATGCAACATGTATAGATTCTTCAATAGTCATAGTTCTTTTATTATATATACGAAAAGCCTTACTATGATTTGAATAACCAAGAAATATACCTTCATCAGACTTAGCATCAAACTTGCCTAGGTTATCTTTTCCATTATTTAAAACAAAACATTTGCAACCAAAAACATGAAAATGTGCGACATTTGGCTTTCTTCCCTTGTATAATTCATATGGGGTTTTCTTTAAAATAGGCCTTATAAGGGCCCTGTTCATAACATAACAAGTCGTATTTACAGACATCCGCCCAAAAAAATACTTAGGAAGAAGCGACCTCATTAAGCATAGTTCTCGCCATTTCTTCTAAAGAACGATTTTTCCTTTCTACAACTCCATTTTGTTGTGGAGTTCTAGGGGCAGAGAAATTATGATTAATGCCATGTTCATCACAATAATTTTCAAAAACATTGTTTTCAAATTCGCCACCATGATCACTTCTTATAGAAGAAATTTGAAAACCTTTTTCGTTTTGAATAACTTTGGCAAGTCTTTTAAATGCTAGAAATGCATCATTTTTATTTGCAAGAAATAAAGTCCATGTAAACCTAGAAAAATCATCCACAATCACTAAAGCATAGTAATTCCCACCAAAGCTCATAGTTCTAGAGGGTCCAAATAAATCCATGTGCAAAAGTTGTAAAGGTCTAGTAGTTGAAACTATATTTTTTGATTTAAAAGAGACCTTTATTTGTTTACCCTTTTGACATGCATCACATAATTTATCTTTAACAAAATTAAGCTTTGGTAGTCCAATTACTAGCTCTTTAGAGACCAACTTCCTTAGGTGATCCATGTGAATGTGTGCAATTCTCCTATGCCATAACCATGAATCATCATTCTTACTTAAAAGACATTTCGCATCATTTGAAGATATATCATCAAGGCTAATCATATAAATGTTATTTATTCTATGACCAATGAATTTAACATGTTTATCATTTTTATCTTCAATTATGCAACAATTTGAATCAAAAATTACCTTATTTCCTTTGTCACATAATTGACTAATACTAAGAAGGTTATGTTTCAAGCCTTCAACAAGCAACACATTTTCAATAGAGGAATTTGGATTCTTGCCAACTTTTCCAATTCCAAGAATTTTTCCCTTGTTGTTGTCTCCATAAGTAACATGTCCATGATTCTTGGGGAATAAACATGGTGAATTTTGAGTCGTCTCCAGTCATGTGCTTGGAACAGTCGCTGTCGAGATACCAATTTGAGCTCCTGGCTTTCAAGCACACCTACAACACAATTTTAATTTTTAACTTTTGGTACCCAAATTTTCTTGGGTCCTTGAGTGTCAGTTTTAGGCAATGTACCCTTTGGAACCCAAACCATTTTTGTCCCAATTTTTGTGTTAATATTCTTTCTAGCATTGCATGTTGAAGCACTATGACCTTTCTTTCCACAGTAAAAACATTTAATAAATGGACTGCTGGAAGTACTTGAATAAACGAAAATTTTTTTATAAGATTTATGTTGATTTTTCGGGTTATAACCAATTCCACTTTTTCAAAAACAACCTTTTGTTTCCCTAATATAATATTTAGATTATCTCTCCCGAGTGAATTTGGCAAGGGTATTTTTAAGTCTTCAATTTCTTTCTCAAGTGTGTATGACATGAAGAACAAGAATACGAAGTAGAAGCATGTGAGGGATGAGATGAGCATGCATCAATAATTCCCAAAGTTTCATTTTCAATTTTTAGTTCTTCAATCTCTTTATTTAAAATAAGAATTTTATTTTCTAAAGAAGAGATTTTTTTCTTAGAAGAAGAAATTTGTTTTGTGAGTTTTATTGATTCGTCATGCAATTCTTCAAAGGCATCTTGTAACTCATCATAAGAGGTAGTAAAGTAGAGTTAGAACTTACCTCATTTTCGCTTTCTTCTTCTTCTCCTTTGGCCATGAGACAAAGTTGAGCTTCTTCGCTATCCGAGTCATCAGCTTGAATCCATGTCGTTTTCATCCCATGCTATATAGGCTTTTCTTGCTTTTCTTTCTTTGAAGGGCTTCTTCTCAAGTCTCTCTTTCTTCTTTTGGTAAACTGGGCATTCCATTTTCATGTGACCAGGCTTGCCACATTCATAGCAAGTAGGAGTTGATGAAGCTCCTTCGCCTTTGTAATGAGTCTTCTTCGGAGGAAGGGAGGTCTTCTTTGCATTCCCTTTTTCTTGAGAAATTTACCAAATTTTTTAACTAACGACACTAAGATTTTCTTCGTTTACCTCAATGTTTTCTGAGCTTTCTTCATCTTCTTCATCATCATTGTCAATTGTTGAGGAAGTGGCTTTAAGCGCTATCCCCTTTTTCTTTTTATCATTTTCTTCGCTTTGACTTAATCTGCTCCTCAATTCTAGTTCATGCTCATGAAGTTTTCCAAAAAGGGTAGCTAATGACATGGTTGTCAAGTCCCTTGATTCTGAAATTGCTGTCACCTTGGGCTGCCAAATCCTGCTTAAACATCTCAACACTTTATTGATCAAATCTTCGTTAGTAAAACTTTTTCCTAAAGATGCAAGATGATTAACAATGTGGGTGAACCTCTTTTGCATTTCTTGAATGCTTTCTCCTTGGTTCATTCTAAACAGTTCATATTCGCGAGTTAGAGAATTGATTCTCGACCTCTTAACTTCACTAGTACCCTCATGGGTAACTTGCAAAGTGTCCCACATTTCTTTAGCGGTTTTGCAATTAGAAATTCTAAAAAACTCATCATACCCCAAAGCAGTGGTAATGATGTTTTTGGCTTTTAAATTATATTGGACTTTTCTTTTATCCTCATCGACCAATCACTTCTAGGTGTCTCGGTTTTTATACCATCGACAACGCGTGTAGGTATAAATGCGCCTGCCGTTTTCGACAAAGATCCCACACATCTAGATCAATAGCTTCGATGAAGATTTTCATTCTTTCCTTCCAATATGCGTAACCATCCCCATTGAAAAAGGGTGGTCGGTTTATGGAAGATCCCTCTGAAAAACCATTTAAGGAAGCCATGTTCTCTTGAAGCGGCTAAGCTCTTTATACAAGAGTCTAGCTCTGATACCACTTGTTACCAAGTGGCTTCCAGTACTCAAGAGGGGGGTGAATTGAGTAACAAAAACTTTTGCAAAAGCCTTAAACAAATAAACGTTGCTCAATATAAATTTTAAAGAGTGTGGAAGAGATGAGAAAAGGAAGAACACTTAATAATTTAAATTGCAGGAATCAATAAATAAAGTGCATAAAATAAAAAGAATAAGGGAAGGAAAAAAGGCACAGTATTTATCCTGGTTCGACCACCAACCACTTGTGGCCTACGTCCAGTCCCAAAACACGATTCGAGATTTTTCACTATTCAAGACAAGCTTAAACAACGGTGCTTGCAACCTTTACAATACGGAGCACTTTTCACACACAGGAAACTCTACCCTTGTGCTCAAGCCTCAATCAAACAAAGGGATACCTCACCCTTATACAATCCTTGGGGATACCTCACCCTCAATATACGGAAATAGATAAAGAGATGAAGTGAAACTCTCACTAAGAGTAGATAAATACAAATTGAAGCACTAAGAGTTGTTTCTCAAATATCTCAAGAGTTAAGCAATTATAAGTTCAGAAAAAGAGAGAATAAAGTAGAGCACGTTTTCAAGCAAGCAAAAATGATCACAATGTTCAGGGGGTTTTTCAGAGAAGTCCCAGGCCTCTATTTATAGAGCTCGTGGAAGAAAATGGCCGTTGGGAGCAATTAATAACATTAAAAACTTTCTGATTCTTCGTATGCTGTTTGAAAACGTAGCTCTGTTTCTCGTGGGGTATTCGAATGCCTGAAGGAGGTATTCGAATACCTCTGTCAAAAACTCTTTTAGAAAACTGCTTAAGTTGGAGTTATTCGAATACCAGTCAAGGGTATTCGAATACCTCATTAAAATAAGGCATGTTTCGAAAACAGGGTATTCGAATACCATATGGGGTATTCGAATGCCTCATTTAAAAAGGTTCATTCTGAAACTAGGGTATTCGAATACCATATGGGGTATTCGTGTAACGCCCCAATTTTTAGAAAATATTCTGAATGTACTGTTTTCTGTTTTTCATGCTTTTGTATGAATGACCGCTTGTGTCTATTTTTTTGTTCTCGATTTACAGTATGAAAACAATTACGATATCTTGGCTCAAATTTTATTTGATCGTTTTACGTAATTTGTTTCGAGACGATAAAATAAAAATTTTTACGAACTCTTTGTATTAATTTTTCTGAAAGATATACAACTAAATAATACTTCTTTGGATATTTTATTTGAACGTTTTGGACGATTACCTACGTTGTGGGAAAAAAGCGGAAAATGACATTACGTCCCGAACGTCTTGTTTTTATTTGTTTTTGTCTGTTTTTAATTGTTTTC
Source organism: Ormosia emarginata (assembly GCA_029884605.1). NCBI lineage: Eukaryota > Viridiplantae > Streptophyta > Magnoliopsida > Fabales > Fabaceae > Ormosia > Ormosia emarginata. The sequence continues at coordinate 1,268,624 of JAQQTP010000075.1, read as the reverse complement.
TTCTTGATTTAATGCCCGAAAATACATGTCTGTGAATTTTTATGGACTTTTTGTGTGATTTGCTCGAGGCAGAAAATAATATTTTTCGGTAGGAAATCTTATTTTATTATTTAGAATTGGGGGATCTTACTTAACTTGGATTCTGAATGAGACTAAAAATAATCTTTTAATTTTTAGGATTTAATCACAAATAAAATAATTTTATATTATTATAATATTATTTTATTAGTCGGTATGTTTTAGTGACAAGATGGACCCGAAATATTTTGCGGGACCCATAATTAGCCGAACGGTTAGATCGGTAGCTTAATTAATCACCGTAAAATTTTGTAGAACTTTCCGAACAGTGACTCAAATAGTGACTCAGTGAGCATTTATTACACTGTGTGACTAAGCAAGGTGAGTCACCATGAGCAACCAATAGAATTAAAGCTTGTTAAGCAAGATTTGATCTTGACCTTTGATGTGTTCAATGGCTTGGATGAAGCCAAATCCATGCACATCCTTACCCTAGAAGGCTACGGCCATTTGGAGAGAGAAAGCAAAAAAATCACCTTCCATCTTCATCACTTTTCTCTCTTCTCTCTCTTCAAAACCCTAGCCACCATTGTTGTCCATTTTCTTCACCATATTCGGCCAAGCTAGTTTCCTAACACTCCAACCATCCAAAAATTTTTCTAACCAAGTTTCCTTAACCTAAACACCATTTTAAGAACCTTTGTAGTTGGAAGTTTCTTCAAATTCTTCCATTTAGGGCTTGGAAACCAACTTTGAAAGTTTTACCTAGAAGGTAAAATTTCATGCTTTTCTTTTCTCTCTTCTTTTTCAAAGTTCTAAGCCATGATTTTTCCATGGTTTAGCTTCTTTTTCATGGTTAGTAACATGTAGGTTTTGTTTGAGATTTTTAGGTGTTTGGTGGAGTGAAAACCGTGACCTAGGAGGTGAGAAAGCAAGCTTTTTGTCTTCATTTAAGGTAAGAGGAAGACAATTCTTATCATCCCTTGATGGTGGTAAGAAGATGGATTGTTTGTAGAATCCATAAGGATTCGGTTGTGGTGTGTTTATTGATGTGTGTTTGTTAATTTTTGTGGTTGCTAGTAGCTTAAGTGTTATGTGTTAGTAGCTTTCTTATTTGGTAATTGTAATAATTTTGCATGTCTAATAGCTTTTGATTGTATGTCTATAAGCTTTAAATTAGGTTTTATGTGTTAGAAATATTTTGCATGTGTTAGAAATATTTTGCATGTGTTAGAGATATAAATGCATGTGTTAGAATTGTATGATAAGGTTTAGGATGTGAATAACATGTGTAAATTTGCATGAGTGTTCCAAAGAGCACATTCCCTAGCTCACGGCAATGCCAAAATGTGAGGACCAAAATGTTCTCTTCATTTTTCCTAAAGTGCAACTTAATTGATTAGGAGAAATAAGAAGGTTTTAAATGGTTTTGATCAAAGAAAAGGAATTTATAAATCAAATGGTAAAAATTTAGTACATTTTGGGCCAACATGCCTAAAAGATTTATTTGATTCATAATCATTACTTTATAACATGATTTAATGAATTTAGATAAGATAATACCTTTGACATGATTTAGAAATCAAATGAAAAAGTTTTAACAAAATTCGGCCAACATGCTACTATAGGTAATTATGATTTCTAAAAATTGATTTCAAACCTTTTTCAATCAAAAAGAGATAATACAAGTTAACAAAAAAATTTCTATAATGATTTTTGAAGAAACAAATTGAGTAGAATTAAGTTAAAGGATTAAAACTAGTGATTTTATCATTAGGAAGTAAAATACAGAAATTTTGAGAAATTTTCTAACATATAGCTCACTTTAGGTTTTGAAGCATGTTAGAGATTTCAAAAGAGAATTAAATGTTATGGATAAAAAAATTAGGTAAATAGAAAATTTTATGGAAAATTTAGAAAACCATTATTATAAGTTTATAAACAAAATGCTGTCAATTTTTAGTAAAAATGAACCTATAGAATAGTCAAAGTATCCTAATGACAGTATGCGGTATGAAAAATTATTCTACGTAGTTTAAATGTACTAAATACTATTTCTATCTATTTAAATGGTAATTTTAAGGGCATTTGAGTAAGAAAATGATTTAAAAATCCTACGCGATTGAGAAAACGTATTAAAAATGCTACGCGATTTTAAAAACAGAAAAATATTTTTACCCGATTTTTAAACGTTTGTAAAAACGACGAGATTTCAAAAATGCGATAAAATTTCTACGCGATTGACCGTTACTATGTCTGTTTTATGCTGTCGGGAAAATGTGAACCCGTACAGGCTTTTGAAAAATTTATTTTATGCTGTCGGGAAAATGTGAACCCGTACAGGCTTTTAAAAATTTATTTTATGCTGTCGGGAAAATGTGAGCCCGTACAGGCTTTTTGATAATCTATTTGCTGTCGGGAAAATGTGAACCCGTACAGGCTTTCCATCTATCTGTTATATGTGCCATATATTTGGTGGATTTGTTGACGAGACGAATCACATCGTGTTGTCGATGCGATAAACGTAGTGTGGTTCATTGTTCTAATGAACTTGGAGACTTTAGTGTACGGGATCCCACATGTGGACAGTTGGTCGCTCCGCCGGGCCGTGGTAAACCGGTAGCACACTATGGTACTCGACATACACTATATTTAATCGAGATTAGTGAAATCTAGTAGTACATTTGCTGTAGTGTGCCACAACGTGAGACCGTGAACTACACCACGCCTGGATTGATGGATTCTTGTGTCGTGGGGCTATAGACGCAACGTGTGACAGCGCAATAGTTGGTGGGGCAGCCGTGGTACTATTAGGTTTTGCGAATCATTCCTCTCTCTGATACATGTGTGTTTTGTTTAGCTCCATGGAGTAGGATTTTATTATATTATTTATCTCTATATCTATTTGTTTCCATCTTATCTATTTATTTTTATCTGTATTTTATTTATTTATTTTATCTGGTTACTGTTATTATTGATTATTATATCTTGTTTGTTTATTTATAATTCTTATTTTATCTGTGAGGTTTTATCTGTGAAGTGACATATTGTGATGGTACTTAAATTTTATTACAATTAATTATTATAATTGTTAAAGCTTTATGTATTGCATGAACTGAATGTATATATTGTTTGTCATCTTTTTATTGGCCATGTTGTGATGATTTTATGTTGTCTTACCTCTTTGTTATATGTATTTTCTGTTTATTTGTTTTACGCGGTAAAGACTTCGAGGAAGAGGAACAGCCTCTTGAGATCGTGTACCCTGAAGAGGAGGAAGATCGGCAAGCAGACGACCAGTTTGACGATCAAGAACCATTCGATCATCCATATCCTCTGGATTGATTGTGAGGGATGGCGACGCCAGGATTTTGGGATTCATAGAGCTGGTATTTCATGGAGGTGCTCTGGCTTGGCATCTACGAGGAGACCGTGACTCGGTGACGTATGCAGGACGTGTGACCGTGATCCTACGTCATCGTTTTGATGATGAGCCTGTTATGACGACGACGTTATTTCTGCACTTAGAGTTGCCCTTATCCATTAGGCGTTATTGGGGTGCTGAAAACCCTGAGCCTAGTGAGATAAGCATCGTATCGACTGCGCGATCCCGTTATCGCCGTGTGTCGAGGCATCCGGGATATTTATCCCCTGATGATCATTTTCAGGCTGATAGTGATCCATCAGAGGATTAGATAACCATGATGTTTTTTTGGGCGCGTCAGCGTATGTCTGTATATATTAACTCTTTTATTGCTTTCTTTACTGTTTTTGTTTAAATATTTGTAGTCTTAGTTGTAAATTATTTGTACAACTTATAACTTAACCATATGTATATTATCAGTGATGATGTTTTTTTTTATTTCGTATTTTCCGCATTATCTTTTTATATCATATTTCTGTCTATCAGGAATTATTTTACAACCCGTAATAATATTTAACAAATATTTCACAACTTGGGTAGATTTTATTTCTATTTCTTTTATTTTCTTTTATGTGTGACATCCTCCAAAGGGGTGTTACAATTCGAATGCCTCTGTTTTAGCACAGCAGAGAATATCAGTTACGAATCAGGTTATTCGAATACCATATTGAGGTATTCGAATACCTCAGTTAAAAACAGTTCAAAATCCTTTCCAAAAAGCTTCGAAATGCTTGTTTTTAACTTTTAAAACATTTGATCTTTTAAAACCTTCAGTTTAGGTTATCTTTAATCATTTGAGATATTTAATTAACAGCTCCATACATGATAGATCCTAAGTCCTAAAGCTAATCTTTAAACACTTGGACTTGGTCTTCTCATCATCCTCATGTTTGTTATCATCAAAATACATCTTCATTGTTGCGTAGCAAACACAGAGTTGAGCATAGTTGTGATCTTTTTACTTTCTTGTTGTAATGCTCACTCTTGGTACTTGGACTATCCTACAAAGTATTGCTCACTTAACCAAACATAGTTAGTCCAAATTCATAACTCAATATCTTCATATGCATGATTCATAAATGTATAACTCTAGTTAGTCTAACATGCATACAAGACTTTCATAGACATATCCAATATTAATTCATTTATAACTCATATAAAATATTATTGGATATATTATATGATGAATGTTACATATATCTCTTTAAGCACATTTATGTAATATGATCAATATTCTTTTGTGATGCAATTGTCATCTATAAAGTACATCTATCAAGCATATGCATCATTCTTTTTGTCTTGTATTTGTCATCATCAAAACTTAACATGTTAAACCATTTGGGGCAAGCTTATTTCCACAAGGTTTAGTATCCAAGACAATAAAATCTACAGAATATATGAATTTATCAACTTGAACCAACACATCTTCCACTATTCCTCTTGGAATTTCAATTGATCTATCGGCAAGTAGAAGAGTTACAGAAGTTGGTTTTAACTCACCTAAGTTGAGTTGTTGATAAATTGAATATGGAAGCAAATTGACACTAGCACTAAGATCAAGTAAAGCTTTTTCAATTTTATGTTCTCCAATAATGCATGAAATTGTAGCACAACCAGGGTCTTTATATTTCAACGCATTATTATTCTGAAGAATGGAGCTTACTTGTTCAGCCAAAAATGCTTTCTTTTTGACATTTAGTTTCCTTTTAACAGTGCACAAATCCTTCCAATATTCGGCATAAGAAGGAATCTATTTGATAGCACCTAACAGAAGAATATTGATCTTTACTTGTTTCAAAATTTCAAAAATTTCAGTGTGGTGGTCCAATTTCTTTGGATTATTCAATGCTTGAGGAAATGGGGTGAAGGCGAGAGTTTAGTCTCCTTTTGGTCAACATCTTCATTTTCTCGGGTAGTTGGTTCATTTTCTTTCTCACAAGGTTCGAGAATTTGTTTTTCAACAACTTTTCCACTCCTAAGAGTTATCACTAACTTGACTTGGTCCATTTGTTGGTTTTCTGAACTCCCCTCATTTAGACTGTACTAACCCTTGGGATTTGGTTGAGGTTGAGAAGGAAATTTTCCTTTCTCCTGAATGATGAGTGCAGAAGAAAGTTTAGCAAGAGTGTCTTTTATGTCATTCATGGCTTGATTGTTTTGTTTAATAATGGTCTCTTACTTTTCTATGAATGCATGTAGTATTTTTTCAAGGTTTTTCCTATATGGTGGGATATAAGGTGTATATCCTTGAGAATTTTGAGAGTCCTGTTGTGCTTGAGGAGGTGGTGGTTGCACAAATTGTGACTGATTATTATTCCTCCAGCTGAAGTTCGGGTGATTTCTCTATCCCGGATTGTACGTATCTGAAAGAGAAGAAGTAAATGATTTTTTAAAATTATTCATTGCATTTACTTGCTCATGTACAACTTCTTTAAAAATAGGTTAAGTGTCTTTTATGACATTCATGTGTTGAGTGTCCTAAGTCATCACAAATGCCACAAATTTCTTCATTTTGCACAGATTTGATTTCTTTTGCTTTTCTTAGTTCCATGTCTTCAACCTTTTTAGCCAAACTGGCAAACCTAGCATTTAGATCTTCCTCTTGACTAAGGTGATATTTTCCTTTATTAGCACTTGCAAGGTTAGATCTAATTGAATTTTCAGAAGGGTTAGTACTATGCCAAGATTGAGAATTTTCAGCCAACTGCTTTAAATAGTCTAAAGCTTCATCAGGTTCTTTATCAAGAAACTCACCATTGCACATTGTTTTCACAAATTATTTTGTTTCAGGTGTTAAACCTTCATAAAAGAAGCTTATAGTGCGCTATTTTTCAAAACCAAGATATGGGCAAGAATTTAACAAATCTTTAAACTATTCCCAACATTGAAAATATGCTTCATTTGAATTTTGGGAAAAATTTTGGGTTTGTCTTTTCATAGCATTAGTTTTATGTGTTGGAAAAAATTTCTTCAAGAACTCACATTGCATTTCTTGTCATATGTCAATTGATCTTGGTTTCAAAGTGTTAAGCTAAGATTTTGCTTTATCTTTTAAAGAAAAAGGAAACAATTTAAGCTTAACAATCTCTTCAGTATAATTTTGGTCATTGAAAGCAATACATACTTCCTCAAATTCTTTCAGATGTAAATATGGACTTTCATATTCTAAACCATGAAAATTAGGAAGTAAAGAAATCATACCTGGCTTAAATCTAAAATTGTTGGCATTAAGTGGAAAGATAAAACATGATGGACTAGAATTTCGAGGTGGTTACAAATATTCATGCATGGTTCACAATGGTTGATTTTCATTTTCATCATGTACACTTTCATTTTCAGCCATTGTGTCAATTGTGTGTGATTGTGATTCAAACAAATCAATATGTAAAGTATCAGGATTAACTTTAACTAAATGACCAGAATTTAAATCACGATACCAATTAAGCATAAATAAATAACTTAAAATAGAAAAAATAATGTACAAGTCGGTAGTTTACACCAGCCATTAAATATTAACAAGCATGTGGTATAAACCAACCGCCCAATAAATATTAACAAATAAAAAGTTAGATAACTGATAAATTAAAAAGTTAGATAATTAGAGAGTTAATAATTAGTAAGTTAGAAAGTGCAAAAAGTAAAATGTACGAAAATAAAGAGCACAAAGTAAATTGCAGAAAATAAATTACAGAATGTAAATTGCAAAAAATAAATTGCAGAAAGTAAATTGCAAAAAAATAAATTGCAAAAAGTAAATTGCAGAAAATAAATTTAAAATATAAAAACCAGAGAGATGCGAGCCCCACCAGAGCCGTGAAAGAGAAGAGAAGAAGAAAGATTATTTCGTTATATCGAGAAAGCAATAATAAATAATAGAAATTAAAAAGTTAGAGTGCAGAAAATAAAAGTTAGTAAGCAGAAAATAAATGACATAAATTAAAAGTTAGTAAGCAGAAAATAAATAACATAAATTAAAAGTTAGAAAGTTAGTATGTTAGCAAGTTAGTAGGTTAGTAAGTTAGATAGTTAGAAAGTTAGAGAGTTAGTAAAGAAACCGAAGGATCGGCAAGCCAATCTTTTGCTCCAGTGAGGAAGAAGAGAGAATAGATTTTATTAAAGAAAAAGAACCTCAATAAATTAAAACTTCTAATCAAGTCCCTGACAACGGCGCCAAAAACTTGATTGCGGGATTTAAAGGATGCAAACCCAAGTACAGGTTATCTCAAGTAATAAATTTCTCGAGAGTCCAAGGTCAATCCACAGGGAATTGATGAAGAGAAATTATTTGAGGTAAGAAAAGAATTTGTCACAACACCAAAAGTAATAAAAGATGTTCACAAATGAATTTAAGAACTTGCTTGGGTTAGGAGATCCACTCTTGGTAATAAATTAAAGGTAAGATTATTTCTCTTTATAACTCAATTTAAATCCACACACAACGGAGGTTCCAATCGGAAAATATAACATTCAAAGTTCAATTATATATGTAATCATATTATGATTCCTTTAATTATCTTCCAACATTTGTAAATAAGTTCAAGCATTTACTGTGTTAATCCTATTGTCTACAATAGATCAAGATCTCCATTATATAAATAAGGTTTCTAAATTAATTGGAAACAAAATACAACACATATAATGTCCATTTGATAATATATTATTTAAGCACAAGAAATAGAATAGTCAAACCTTATTTTATTACCAAGAGCTTCACTCTTTCACCTAAGCAAGATGAAGATTTAGTTACTCATAGATAAGAAGAAAGAAAAAGAGAAGAAAAGAAAGATGAACATAGCTTCAATTTAGAGCAAGAGAAAATTACAACAATGGAAAACAATAAACAAGCATAACCATAACTTCTAAAAATTAAGCCTAACACCAAGAGCACTAAATGATCAGCTAATGGAGCCTTTTATAGAGGATTAGGGATACAAAATGACAAGGGGGGTGATTAAGAGTAGGTGGATGAGTAGGTGAATGAGTGGAAAATGTCAAATGGTGAGTTGGTGAGTGGAAAATTATTGAGATTCTTTGTCTCTGACATCATTCAGTGCTGATCCTATTGATGCCATCAGAATGAAGCAACATGGTCTTCATAAAAGTTGTAGCATTTTATCTCAACTTTTCAATACCACCAAGATCATCCAAAAATTCATCATACAGCACAAGATATGACCCAATTACTGTAGATTGTTCAGGCCTAATTTCAACACCTCTGTTTTGACTTCCAAACCTAATATCACCTCTAAGTTGTCTGAATGAGCTCTTGTATTCTTCATGAACGTTGTAGATATCCGTCTTAACTTTCAAATGTCCAAATTTTAGCCCAAGATAATCCCTCCAACCCGAGTTATGCTCTGATTACTATACACTATTCAGGTTCTAGATACAAAACTCGTGTTCTGACTTCCAAGCCCATTTTGCTCCTCTAGATGTCTATGTTTTACCTGGAGCTCTCATGAAAGTTATAGAGCTCTCTCTTATCTTTCCTACAAGGTAAGATACATAATTTTTAGACATCTAAAACTCAAGATATGACGGAAATTCAAAAACAATGTAAGACCCAAATAGTGCTGAAAAAATTAATTAAGTCCAATTTGAGTCTCAATTTACAAAACATAGCCAGGCTTAATCAATTAAGTACATAAAGAGTGTAAATGACTAAAAATGAGAGTTTATTAATGTATAAAATATGTGATCATCATGGAGCTTTCAAAGTGAATAGTCAAAGATTGAAGCCTTACTTCATTGGGAATCCCATCGAGAAAGGAGTTACTCAACCTCTTTTCTGATCCTTCACCTCTAGCTTGAATGATATAAGGGGTAAAGCTAAGGACCTTAAATTAGCGCTTCACAGGAGGCAACCTATGTTTCTATCCTTTTTCATGCTTTCTTTTTGGTTCCTTATTGCATTCTTAGTCTTTACACTTAGTTTTTCTGCTTGTTTTTTTAGTTTTTTCCCTTCTAGAAGCAATTTAGGAGTTAGACACGGCCGTGTCTAACTTCCAGAACGCTTCTGTTTGAACTTTGGCAGGAGACACGGTCGTGTCTCAATGACACATGGTCGTATGAATATCACAGAAGTGTTGAGGGAGTTAGACACGGCTGTGTCTAACCTCCCCAACGCTTCTATTGGATTTCTGGGTAGAGACATGGTCGTGTCTCTTTTTGACATGACCATGTCAGTTTTGAAAATCTAAAAAAAAAAGGTTTGATTTTTTTTTAAAAAATAGAACCCCCCTTTTGTCCCATTCATTCTAAACTCCCTTCTCTAGAATCCCATTTCCCTTTCTCAGCAGCCCTCCTCCTCTCTATTCTTTTCTCCCCCATCTTCCCTTCCAACCCATTTACACCACCAACCTCTAAGCCTCTTGATCAATCAATTTTGAGACATTCATTATTGCTTTATATTTGGCCTAATTCATGATAATTGTATCCAATATTATGTTTTTGGGTGAGTTTTAGATTATTGGGTTTCATTGAGCTTAGTTGTAAAAGCTTCATTAATTTTCAGAATTTAGTTTATTTTGACCTTTCTGTCTTGTACAGACCATATCTTGGGCTACAAATGTCACAATTGGATGATCTTGGTGTCCCCTGAAAGCTGAGACGAAGATACACAATTTTGCATCTAATGCAGTTTTTCTATTTTAGCTGGATTCAGGGCGAAATTGAGCCTCAAAGTTAGGATACGTTGGTGTCATAAAGCTTGGACCTTCTCTCACTGATTTGGGCTTAACTCTCTCAAGTTGAGCCCAACTAAGGCAAATTATATGTCTCTGAAAAGCTTATTCAGAGGGCTACAGTTTGGGCTAGGGGTAGATTAGGAATTATATAAGAATTTTCAGTTACAAATAGGTTAAGGCAGAATACGAAAAATAACTTTTGGAATTGTTTTGTTGAGTTTTACAGATTGAGAAATAGTTCTTTTCTCTCTTTTCATCTTCTCTATTTTCGTTTTCTCTCTTCTCTGAAGGTTCTATATCTTTCCAATGGTGATGGCCATGGAAGGCTAAAGATCCAATCAATCCAAGGAATTCAATGATTGTGGTTAGCGTTTTGAGTTCTTTTGTTTAATTATGATCTCTGATTGTATTCTTTCCTCTTCTCCTTCTTCAATTGATTTCTGATTATGATTTCAAAATTGAAGATAGAATTAGGATTGATTAATCTGAATCTAATGGAGAATAGATCATCGATTGGTAATCTATGTTAATTCAAAATTGTGCCTAAATCAATCTTAATCAAGAATTGCGATTGTGATTCTGTTTTACTTGATCAAATTCTAGGTGATTATCTAGTTGAATTCAGATTAACAGAGGTGAATACATTTAGAATTATACTCTTTTTGAACTATGATTAATTCTGCCACTTGAATTGAAGATCTTGGATTGGTGTTCCCATAATTGAATTTTCTCCTAATTACTGTTTGAATTCGTTTTCTGCTATTTGATGAACAAAACCCCCTTCCTATTGATAACTTTTAATATAATTGAGAAATCTGAATTGATCCTTGGAAGATGACCTAGGTTATGCACTATACTATATTCAATTGTAAGTCCTAGTCTATTTTGATGCGAGTACGACATCACTCATCAAAATTTGGCGTCATTGCCGGGGATCTATTTTCGGTTTCTTAAGTTTATTAAGAGTTCCTAATAGTTGCTAATTTCTCTATATTCATGATCAACTTTGCTGGAAGCCCTTAAGTGCATTTTGTTCTTTTTCTGCTTCTGATTCTACATTCTGAATGCACTGATTTTTGATGCACAATTACATTAGATTAATGTTGAATTGGATTTTGTATGAGTTCATTGCGTAATTCACATTTTTCTGCCAAAAATAAAAAATGCTGCATTGCACTTTGATGCACTAGCCACTGTTCCATTGGCTTTTGCTTCATCTGTTGTATAATTTTCATATTACTGTTGTTGTTACTGTTACATTAGATTTTGCTACATTCCTTGAATCCTGTTATTGTGCATTGCATCACACAACATAATTGGTATTTCTGTTGCACAAATAACACGTTCCTCTACTGTATAACCTACTGCATAACTTGCTGCATAATTGGTACTGCATAACCTGATGCAGTTACTGTTCCATTGAATTTCCTGCACTGCATTCTGTTGTTGCATGTCATTTTGCTGCTATTGACTATCCTTTTATAGTCCTTATTGATATTTGCAAGTTGCTCATCTTCACTTGAGTTTCACCTTCATTTTCCCTTTTCACTTTCACTTTGCTCTCACTTTCCTACATCCAAAAAGGCACTAGTAGAAATCATTTGGTGTTGGAATGGAATCTTGAGCTGAAACTTGGTCTCCAAAGGTAAACCACCATTCTTAGCAAAATGATCCTAAAGGATCATCCCTCCATAATTTGGCCAAAATCCATCATTTGGTAGGGTTTTTGAGCAAATTTAGGTGAGACAATGGCATTTTTGTAATTTTTGAGTGGGAAAACATGCTCAGATTGAGCTGAAAATTGGTGGGTTGAAGGAAAATGGCCTTCTCCACAAGGCTCACAGTTTTTCTATGAGCACCACCCTGGTTTGCCTTAAATCCTTCATTTAGGCCACTTTTTCATTTTTTGAAGATTTTTTATTGCATTTTTGAGTTCCATTTTTGTGTAGTTTTTAGTGTGTGGTGGTCCCATAATTTTTAAAAATCATTTGATAGGTTAATTAGATTTATTTTGGTGCATTTTTAGTGTTGGATAGTCATTTTTGCTTGTTCTGTTTTTCTGAGTTTTCAGTGTTTTATGATTAGGTCCAATCCTGGTTATTTACATTATTTTGATCCTGAGATAGATAGGACTTTTCATTCCTTGCATAGGCTTAGTAGATTTGATTCTACACTTGCTAAGTATATAGGAAGTAGTGTACATCTTGCTAGTTCTAGTGATTTTTCACATAGTGATCATACTAGTGATTCTGCTTCTGACTTTTCTGATTCTGTGCATTCTGTCCTTGATCAATCTTTCCATTCTGATTCTACTGAGAATACTGATATCATGGATAATAGGACCTTGAAAGAGCTTGTTGCCCCTGATGTTACATATCAGTCTTTATGCATTTAGTATCCTAATGTTGATGTTCTATTTGAACTTAAATCTAGACTGATCCATTTGCTGCCTAAGTTCAATGGTCATGCAGGAGAGGATCCTCATAAGCATCTTAAGGAGTTCCACGTTGTATGTTCTACCATGAAGCCTCAAGGCATTTCAGAAGATCACATCAAACTTAGAGCATTCCCTTTTTCATTACAAGATGCTGCTAAGGACTGGCTGTATTATTTGCATCCAAGATCTGTCACTAGCTGGAATGATCTTAAGAGACTGTTTTTGGAGAAGTTCTTTACTGCCTCAAGGGCTGCCTTAATCCGAAAAGAAATATGTGGCATTAGGCAGTTTGACAGAGAGCCATTATCTGAATACTGAGAAAGATTCAAGAAGATGTGTGTAAGTTGCCCTCACCATCAGATTAGTGACCAGTTATTGATCTAGTATTTTTATGAAGGTCTGCTGCCAATGGGTAGGAGTATGATTGATGCTGCTAGTGGAGGAGCATTGGTAGCAACACTCTTATAGCTGCAAGAGAATTGATTGAGAATATGGCCACTAATTCCCAACAGTTTCGCACTAGAAGTAACTTAGTGGTATTGACTAGAGGTGTCCACAACATTGAGGCTGCCTATGCTACAGATCATAGGAAATTGGAAAGCAAAATTGATGATCTTGCATCCTTGGTGAGGCAATTAGCTGTGACTCAACAACAGAAGCCTACTGCAGTAGCTCCTGCCAGAGTGTGTGGCATCTGTATTTCTACTGATCATCCCACAGATGCCTATCCTACCCTACAAGAGGTTGATACTGATGGTACCCCACAGGCCTATGCAGCAAATATCTATAACAACAGGCCTCAGTAGCAACAACAGAGTTATGATTTGTCCTCCAACAGATATAACTCAAGCTGGAGAAATCATCCCAATCTGAGGTGGGGGAATAACTCTACACAACCTGCCCCTACTCAATTTAGGCAGCAGCAGCAGCAATTACCCTTCCAGTCCACTGCAGGTTCCAGTAGACCATATCAGCCACCTTTCATGCAGCAGCAGAATATGCAGCAGCCTACTACAGCACCTCCTAAATCTGAGCCAACCTTGGAGGAATTGATGAAGCAAATGGAAGTGAATAACTTGCAATTCCAGCAGAGGACAGAAGCTACCATTCAGAATTTGGAGAACCAGATTGGACAACTTGCTAGTTCGATGAATCAATTACAGTCACAAGATTTTGACAAGTTACCTGCACAAACTGTGGTGAATCCAAGAAATGTGAGTGCCATCACTCTCAGATCTGGTAAGACTGTTGATGCACCAGAATGTAGGTTGCAACATGGAGTAGATAAGGAGAGTAAGGAGCAGCAAGCCATAACAAAAATTCTATGTAGCAGCAAAAATAAGAACACAGATTCTGTCCTCACTCCTGTAGTTACTGATGTGCAGGAACAGTCCATCCCACTACCATTTCCTCAGAGGGTTGTACAGCTTAAGAAAACTTATGAGACTGACACAGATAGAGAGATCTTAGAGACATTTAGGAAGGTTGAGGTAAACATTCCTCTCATTGAAGCAATCAAGCAAATTCCAAGATATGCCAAGTTCCTTAAGGACTTGTGCACTCACAGAAGGAGACTAAAGGGAAATGAGAAGATCAGTATAGGGCGAAATGTTTCTGCACTTATACAGCCTACAATGCCCCAAAAATGCAAGGATCCAGGGATTTTTACTATCCCATGCACCATAGGTAATAGCAAATTCAAAAATGCCATGTTGGATTTAGGTGCTTCAATTAATGTTATGCCTATGTCTGTGTTCAACTCTCTTGCCCTTGGACCCTTGCAGAATACAGGAGTTATCATTCAGTTAACAAATAGGAGAAATGCCTACCCTGCTGGACTTATTGAAGATGTCCTTGTTAGAGTTAATGACTTGATCTTTCCTGCAGACTTCTATATTTTGGATATGGATGGAGAATCCGAATCCAACAAGGCTCCCATCATTCTTGGCAGACCTTTCCTCAAAACTGCCAGAACCAAGATTGATGTCTATGCAGACACTCTTTCCATAGAGTTTGGAGATAGTGTGGTGAGATTTAACATCCTGGATGCCATGAAGCATCCCATGGAAGAACATTCTGTTTTCCATATAGATTTGCTGGCTGATGTAGTTGATGATAACCTGTCTGAGCTCTTTGCTGCTGATTTTCCATTCTTTTCTGATTTTATTGACACCTACACATGTGCTACTTGCACTGGTTCAGAAATGTGCAATGTTTGTACTGAGATTGCATCCTATTTACATGGTGATTTTGATACAGATTGTATGGGTTCTAAACAATTAAATGGTGGTGCAGCTGTGGATTTAATGGAGTCAGAATGCAGTAAGTACATATGAATCTGATCTTGTTGGATTACAGGTTGTAAACACAGTTCCTACCACCAGGATTCTTCCATCTGTAGTGCAGCCACCTACACTGGAGCTTAAGCAACTTCCACAGCATCTTAAGTATGCATACTTAGAGGATGATAAGGCGCTGCCAGTGATCATTTCTACTAACCTCCATGCTAAACAGGAGGAGAGGTTACTGCAAATACTGAGGAAGCATAAGAAAGCTATCAAATGGACCTTGACTGGCATTCTTGGCATTAGTCCTTCCATGTGCATGCACAGAATACTACTTGAGGATGGAGCTAAGCCAGTGAGACAATCACAGAGGCGACTCAACCTTTTGATCCTGGATGTGGTAAAGAAAGAGGTGACCAAGCTTCTGCAAGCTAGAATCATCTATCCTATATCAGATAGTGCTTGGGTGAGTCCAGTTCAAGTGGTTGTAAAGAAATCAGGAATCACAGTAGTGAAGAATGATCGAGATGAGCTGATTCCTACTAAAGTGCAGAGTAGCTAGAGAGTTTGTATTGATTACAGGCGGCTCAACCAAGCGACAAGAAAGGATTATTTTCCTTTGCCCTTTATCGATCAGATGCTTGAGCGCTTGACTGGAAAATCTTTTTACTGTTTTCTTGATGGCTTTTCAGGTTACTTCCAGATCCATATAGCACCAGAGGACCAGGAAAAGATCACCTTCACCTGTCCATTTGGCACTTTTGCTTACAGGAGGATGCCTTTCGGCCTGTGCAATGCTCCTAGAACTTTCCAGCGATGCATGGTAAGTATTTTTACAGATTTTTTAGAGGATTGCATTGAAGTGTTTATGGATGATTTTACTGTTTATGGTTCCTCCTTTGATGCATGCTTGGATAGTTTGGATAGAGTTTTGCATAGGTGCATTAAGATTAACCTTGTTCTTAATTATGAGAAGTGTCATTTTATGGTAGAACAAGGCATAGTCTTAGGTCATATTATCTCTCAGAAGGGTATAAAAGTAGATCCTGCTAAAATTGATGTTATTTCCCAGTTACCTTACCCCTCTTGCGTGCGAGAGGTTCGTTCTTTTCTTGGCCATGCAAGTTCCTACAAGCGGTTCATTCAAGATTTCAATAAAAAGGCCCTTCCACTGTCTAACTTGTTGCAGAAAGATGCTGTTTTTTATTTTGATGATAGGTGTAGAAAGGCTTTTGATTGCCTCAAAAGAGCTTTGACCACCACTCCCATCATTCAGCCACCTGAGTGGACCTTTCCTTTTGAACTCATGTGTGATGCATCTAACTATGTATTGGGAGCTATCCTTGCACAGAGAGTTGGCAGATCACCTCATGTCATTTCATATGCTTCTCGAACTTTGGATGCTACACAGGCTAATTATACTACCACTGAGAAAGAGTTGCTTGCCATTATTTTTGCACTTGATAAGTTTAGATTATATTTGCTTGGCTCTAGAGTGGTTATCTTTACTGATCATACAGCCTTAAAATTCTTGTTGAAGAAAGCAGAATCGAAGCCGAGTAATCAGATGGATGCTGCTTCTCCAGGAATTTGATTTGGAGATTAGAGATAGGAGTGGCGCAGAAAATTTGGTGGCGGATCATTTGAGCAGGATCGAAAGAGCCGTTGACCCTTCTCCTATTAGAGATGATTTTTCGGATGAGCAGTGATAATCACATATTTTATTAATTAAGAAACCCTCATTATTAGTCATTTACACTCTTCATGTACTTAATTGACTGAATTTGATTATGTTTTGTAAGTTTGAACTCGAATCGGACTTAATTGATTTTTCAGCATTATTCGAGTCTTACACTGTTTCTGTATTTTGGCCATATCTTGAGTTCTAAATGTCTGATAATTATGAATTTTACCTTGTAGGAAATATAAAAGAGAGCTCTACAACTTTGATGAAGAGCTCAAAGTCAAATTCAGACATCTAGTGGAGCTAATTGGGCATGGAAATCAGAATACGGGATTTGTGACTGGAACCCGAACAGTGTGTAGTAACCAGAACATAATTCGAGTTGGGTTTTATAGAATGGGCTGAAAATTGGTGATCTGAAAGTTAAGACCCATATGTACAACTTTCATGACAAACACAAAACTTGATTCGGGCTCCTTGATGGAGATATTGGGTCTGAAAGTCAAAACAGAGGTGCTGAAACTGGTCCTGAGCAGTCTGTAGTAATTGGGTCATATCTTGGGCTGTAGGACGAATTTTTGGGTGCTTCTAGAGCCATTGGAAAGCTTAGACAATTTCCTAGAACTTTCATGAAGACCACTTGGCTCAAAAATGACGAAATCAATGAGTTCAGCAATGAATACTTTCAGAGACAAGGAAGCTCACCTACCAAGTTCACCTACCAAGTTCACCTACCAAGTTCACCTACCAAGTTCATCTACCAAGCTCACCTACTAATTCCACCTACTAATCTCATCTACCCATCTACTACTACTCTGAATCCTCTATAAAAGGAAGCATGTGGAGAGATCTAAACACAACATACACTTGGTGTTAGAAATAGCTTTTCATAGTTCTTGTATATTTTTCCTTCATTGTAATGGAGAGCTAAGTCACTTCTAGTCAATTCGGGACTCTTGAAGAGATTGTGGCTTGGATTCTTGAGACCTTGGTTATGTAATGTATTTGATTTATATTTGAATTCCTCTTCTCTTCTTCTTCTGTTCTCTTGATCTTGAATGCATGAATGGTGATTCTGTTTATGTTTGATCTGATTTGATCTTGGTTTAAGATTAAGTATCGTGATGAAATTTAGAACTGATTGATCTGAACTAATCACGTAATTGAAGAGGTTAGGTTACTGATTGGGACCTAGGTTAATTGAATTCGGTGCTTAAATTGATATATATCTACATGAATGGTGCGATTGCAGATTATGTTTATTACTTGTCAATTGAATTACGACGATTGTCTAGTATGAATTACGGATCGATCTTTGAGATCTCGGTTAGATCCAAGTTAACCATTCAAATGTGCTTCAAATGTTTGTTGAAAGGTCTATGATTGAATCCACCCAATCTCGGATAGATTTCTGAATTGACTTTGTTTTTCTAATTGTTATTTCTCTTTAAATCTTGTCACTTCGATCTTTGAACCATCAAAACCCCTTTTTCTAACTTTCACTTGATTTGATCAAATTGCATCTACGATCCTTGAGGAGACGATCCGGTGTTGTTCACTATACTACAAGTTTAGGTAATAACTTCGGTTATAATTTTGATTGAGTTCGGCGCTCGTCAAAATTTTGGCGCCGTTGCCGGGGATCTCGTAGGTGTAATCTTTTCATTTTGAGTAACCTTACTAATTTTTGTTCTTTCTTACCTATTCTAACAGTTATTTTTCATTTACTAACATTGTTCATACCATACTAACATTTTTATCCTAGCTTTTGAATTTTTCTAATTTAGGAAAGATGGAAAACAGGTGATTACGGGTAACTATTGCAATTTTCGAACTGCAACATGCCCAGAATGAGCTGAAACTTGGTCGGTTGAAGGAAAACAGCCTGATAAACAAGACTCACAGTAAACTGTGAGGTCACCCCTGGTTTTTCGAAATTCTATCATTTAGACCACTTTTTCAATTTTTTAATATTTTTTATTGCATTTTCTAGTTTCATTTTTATGTAGATTTTGTTCTGTGTTGATTCCATAATTTTTAAAAATGTTTAGACATATTAACTAGATTTATTTTTGCATATTTTGAGTGTTGTTTAGTGTATTTTGCTTAGTTGCGCTTTTGTGTTTTTGTGCTTTAGTTGATGCATGACTAGGTCCAATCGATATCTTGCTTGATCTTGATCCCGAGATTGATAGGACCTTGCATAGATTAATTAGTGCTCGTGTGATAAATTCGAGTTAATTCTGAACCTAATTTTGGGAGTGAACCTGATAACTTAAGTAATCCTGAAATCATGGCTGATAACATGCATAATAGAACCCTTAAGGAACTTGCTTTCCTGATGTATCTTACCAATCTTTGTGCATTCAATATCCTGATCTTGATGCAGATTTTGAGTTAAAATCTGGTTTGATACACTTGTTACCAAAGTTTCATGGTCTTGCGGGTGAAGATCCTCATAAGCACCTGAAAGAGTTCCATGTTGTGTGTTCAACCATGAAGCCACAAGGCATCTCCGAGGAACACATCAAGTTAAGGGCATTTCCCTTCTCACTTGTCGATGCAGCCAAAGATTGGTTGTTTTATCTTTCACCATGGTTCACCGAAGTTGGAATGACATGAAGAGGTTGTTCTGGAGAGATTCTTCCCTGCCTCGAGAGCTGCTGCAATTAGGAAGGATATATGTGGCATCAGACAGATGTCTGGTGAGACTTTGCATGAATACTGGGAGAGATTCAAGAAGTTGTGTTCGAGCTGCCCTCATCACCAAATTAGTGACCAACTCTTGATTCAATACTTTTATGAGGGTTTCTTTGCCAAATGATAGAAGCATGATCGATCTTGCCTCTGGAGGAGCCGTAGTAGACAAAACTCCTACCGCCGCAAGAGATCGATAGCAAACATGGCGACCAATACCCACGGTTGGCTCGCGGATCATCACCGCAACCCGAGAGGAGTTAATGAAATTCAAGCATCTCATATGGACCAACAAAGAATGGAACACGAGACTAGATGAATTGACTTCTTTGGTAAGACAGATAGCGGTGGGTCAACAACCACCCATGCGATGATGAGCTGCATCGGTGTGTGGAATTTGCTCTAATTCATCTCATCCTACTTGATTCATGCCCTACACTTCGGGAAGATGGTTCCGCTTGTCCGGATCAATGTGTTCTTTGCTTCGGTGGTGTTTTCCCGGTAGACCCCAATATCAAGCAACAACAACAACAATCTAGATATGATCCATTTTCTAGCACTTATAATCCTGGTTGGCGAGACCATCCCAATTTGAGATATGGGAATCCTAGCCAAGAACAACGGCCCCACCAAAGAAGAATAACAAAATTCCCCACCGGAAGCAACAACAATTTTAGATACCAAGTCTGCGGGTCCAAGCAACAAATACCAACAAATACCCCTGCGCATTCGGACAACAACAGAATTCGGCGGTCTGTCCAATCCACTCCACCGTGAGCCATCATTGGAAGACTTGATGAAACAAATGGCCACAAATAACATTCGGTTCAGTGAACGTCGGTGCCAACATTCGGAATTTACAAACTCGGATCGGGCGGTGGCAACCACCGTGAGCGAGCTAAAGAGTCAAGGTTCTAGCCAATTACCTTCACAAACAAATCAACAATCCAAGAGGCAACGTAAGTGCAATTACCTTGAGGAGTGGCAAAGAAGTTGATGTTCCAACCTTACAAAGAATCGAGAAATTGACCAAAAACAGGAAATGGATAATTCAGTCCGTAAATCGTACCCATTGAAGAAAATTGCGAGAGAATTCAGATGTTACCATTCCATTACCTTTTCCAAATAGGATCACACAACCCAAGAGAACAATGCAAGCGAAAATGGAAAAAGAAGTCATGGAGACATTCGGGAAAGTGGAAATCAATATTCCCCTCCTAGATGCAATCAAGCAAATTCCAAAATATGCTAAATTTCTCAAGGAGTTGTGCACTCATAAGAGAAGGTTGAAAGGGGATGAGAAGATCGCATGGGTAGAAATGTTTAGCAATGATTATGCCAAGCATGCCACGAAAATGCAAAGATCTTGGAACTTTCACAATTTCTTGCACAATTGGCAACTCTAGATTTGAGCATGCAATGCTAGATTTGGGTGCTTCGATCAATGTCATGCCCATGTCGGTATATAAGTGTTTAAACATCGGTACTTTGCAACCCACTTGGTATCGTGATTCGGTTGGCAAATAGAGCCACTTGCTCATCCCGCAGGTGTCTTTGGAAGATGTGTTAGTCCTGGTGAATGAGTTGATTTTTCCAGCAGATTTTCTACATTCGGACATGGAAGATGAGTCTCCAACAAACCATGCTCCATTGATTCTAGGCGGACCATTCCTCAAGACCGCCAAGACCAAGATAGACGTGCATGCTGGCACCCTTTCTATGGAGTTTGGCGACGATTTGGTACAATTTAACATTTTTGATGCTATGAGACACCCCCTAGAGGAGCATTCTGTTTTCCATGTTGATATGATTGAGATCTTGGTTGATGATGTCTATACTTGATTTATATGCTTTGAATTCCCGATATTGTTGACTATCTTGGTTCTGTTTCTTGTGATACATGTGCCACTTGTGATGTTGAACCATGTGCTTTGCATGTCTTGAGATTTATTCTCATTATGAGTAATGATACAAATGATGATGATGCAACAATTAAGAATGAGAGTCGGTACCATCTTTGAAAATTAATGTTCTTTGAGATAGTTGTTTCGGATCACTTGTTACCTTCCATTGTGCAACCTCCATCTTTGGAGTTGAAGACTTTACTGACCATCTTAAATATGCATATTTGGGAGATGGTGAGACACTTCCGTGATCATTGCTAAAAACTTACAACCCGATCAAGAAGAAAAATTACTGCATTTTGAGGCGAATAGGCAAGCCATCGGATGGACTCTTGCGGATATTCCCGGTATTAGTCCCTCCACATGCATGCATAAGATTTTATTGGAAGAAGGGATCAAACCAGGTTAGACAGACCCAAAGGAGACTAAATCCCCGATTCTAGATGTGGTGAAGAAGGAAGTTACAAAGCTACTTCAAGTCGGCATTATTTATCCCATATCCGACGGTCGACCAATGGGTGAGCCCGTGCAAGTGGTTCCCAAGAAATGCGGGGTCACAAAGTGGTTGCGAATCGAACAATGAGCTTGTGCCCACACGAGTTTAAAACAGGTTGGCGAGTTTGCATTGATTATAGGCGGCTCAACCAGGCTACCGAGAAAGGATCATTTCCTCCGCCCTTCATTGATCGATGTTGGAGCGGTTAGGCGGGCAAGTCATATTATTGTTTCTGGATGGATATTCGGGCTATTTTCGATTCATATAGCCCCGTAAGACCAAGAGAAGACTACTTTCACTTGTCCATTTGGCACATTTGCATACGGGAGGATGCCCTTTGGTCTATGCAATGCTCCAGGCACACTTTTCGAGAGGTGTATGGTAAGTATCTTTTCTCGATTTTTAGAAAATTGCATGGACGTATTCATGGATGATTTTACTGTCTATGGATCTTCCTTTGATGCATGTTTAGATAGTCCTGGCTCGGTGTCTTGCATAGATGCATTAAGACTAACCTCGTTCTAAATTTTGAGAAATGTCATTTCATGGTAGAACAAGGTATAGTCTTAGGGCATGTGATATCTCGTGAGGGTATTGAGGTAGATCCTGCAAAAATAGATGTTATTTCATGCCTATCTTACCCCACGTACGTGCGGGAGATTCGTTCTTTCCTTGGTCATGCGAGGTTTCTATCGGCGGTTCATAAAGGATTTCAAAGAAAATTGCACTTCCGCTATCCAACTTACGCAAAAAGATGTGAAGTTTCACTTTGACAAGAAGTGCCAGGATGCCTTCAATCAATTGAAGCGAGGCATTGACCATACACCTATCATCCAACCGCCGGATTGGACACTTCCATTTGAACCGATGTGTGATGCCTCTAATTATGCATTGGGAGTTTTCTTGCACAAAGGGTCGGTAAAGTATCTCATGTCATTTCCTATGCTTCGAGAACTTTAGATCCTGCACAAATCAACTACACCACAACCGAAAAGGAACTTTTAGCAATTGTTTTTGCTTTAGATAAATTTCGATCATATTTGCTTGGTTCCAGTGGTTGTGTTTTCAGATCAGCGGCATTGAAGTTTCTCCCGAAGAAGCCCAATGCCAAGCCCCGTTGATTAGGTGGATGTTGCTCCTCCAGGGAGTTTGATATTGAGATCCGTGACAAGAGTGGAGCGGAGAATTTGGTGGTGATCACTTGAGTCGAATTGAAAGGGAGGTAGATGTTTTTCCCATCCATGATGTTTTCCCTGATGAGCAGCTTTTCAAGCTGCAAGGCAACATCCCTTGGTTTGCTGATTTGATTAATTTCTTGGTTGCTAAAGCAATACCTGCACATTTCACTAAGGCTAAGATTGATAAATTGAAAAGTGAGTCAAAGTATTATGTGTGGGATGATCCTTACTTATGGAGATTTTGCAGTGACCAAGTAATTAGGAGATGTGTGCCTGATGATGAATTCCATTCCATTCTTAGCTTTTGTCATAAACTTGCATGTGGCGGCCACTTCGGTCCTCAACGGACTGCTAGGAAAGTTTTAGACTCGGATTATATTGGCCCACTCTATTTCATGATGCATATATGTTTTGCAAATCTTGTGATCAATGCCGAGAGAACAGGGAATACTTCTCGTAGGAATGAAATGCCCCGAAACCCTTATTATTCTCGTGAGATTTTTGATGTTTGGGGTATTGACTTTATGGGTCCTTTTCCTGTATCATTTGGTTTTGTTTACATTCTCTTCTTTGTGGATTATGTATCTAAATGGGTGGAGGCTAAGGCCACTCGGACCGATGATTCTAAAGTTGTTGTGGATTTTATTAGATCACATTTTCTCGTAGGTTTGGAGTCCCGAGATCCATCATTAGTGATCAAGGTTCACATTTTTGCAATCGAAGCATGGAGGCTTTGATGAAGAAGTATGGAGTCCAACACAAGGTTTCTACACCCTACCACCCCCAAACCAATGGGCAAGCCGAGGTCTCCAACAGAGAAATTAAGCGGATACTCCGGAAGACAGGTTCAACCTAACAGAAAGGACTGGAGCAAGAGGCTTGAGAATGCTTATGGGCTTACCGGACTGCTTATAAGACACCAATCGGGATGTCTCCGTATCGGATTGTTTTTGAAAAACCTGCCACCTACCGGTGGAAATTGAACATCGAGCATTCTCAAGCGGTGAAAAGGTGCAACTTGGACCTAGATCAAGCGGGTATGGAGAGGAAGGCTGCAGTATGCAGAATTGGAGGAGATCCGCTTGGAGGCTTATGAAAGTTCCAAACTTTATAAGGAGAAGACCAAAGCCTTCCATGATAAGTTGATTCTCGAGAAAAACATTTGAGATTGGTCAAAAAGTTCTCCTCTATAACTCCCGCTCCGACTCATGCCCGGCAAATTAAGGTCTAGATGGGATGGACCATTTATTGTTACTAATGTTTTTCCTTCCGTGTCAAACTTCGGATTAAAAGTGAGGTCACCGCCAAAGCTTTCATCGTAAATGGACACCGCCTCAAACAAGATATCATGAACTTCCCGCAGAATGCGAAGTGGAGGTGATGAACCTTCCATCCGCATTATGAATAAAAAAAAGAAAAAAAAAAAAAAAAAAAAAAAAAAAAAAAAAAAAAAAACAAATTGTGTGCCCGACAATGAGGTAGGTAGAGTCGCTCGAAGCATGTGGAGGTCATTTTTTTCTTCGGCGACAACAACTGCGAAAATCTTGCAAGTATGGATTTTATTGGCCTACTTTATTAAAGGTCATTACACCTTTTGCAAAAGCTGCGGAAATTGGTCAAAAGTTCTGCTTTGAGATTATCATCTCGCACTGCTACTCCTTGGAAAATTGAGATCTAGGTGGCGTGGTTCTTTTGTTGTCGGACACGCGTATCCTCTCAAAGATCGATACCGAGGATCCTAGGAATGGTAATGCGCTTAAGGTTAATGGACAAAGACTCAATCATTCCCGGAAAACCAAGTTCTTGAGTTCTTTGTGTTGCTTGGGTTAAGTGGCGGATACGGTACTCGTGACTCTTGAGTCGGTTTATTCTTCGATTTCCCAAAATAATCGAACCCTTCTTTTCCTTCAAAATGGATGTCATTCTTTCAAACTCGAGAAAACATTTTCCTTCTCTTCCTCAAAATGCTCGAGAAAAATCTACAAAGTTCGATGTGAGAGATTGAGAATGTTAATGCACAAGGGTATGCCGAGAAGATGTCTGTTGGATAATTGAAGCAAAGGTCCGATTAGCGGTGAGTCCTCAATTTCATTTGACTCATATATGCCCTGGTCTTGGAAGAAGTTCATATTCTAAAAGGAGAAGAGCAAAAAGGTTACAAGTCCGTCACAAATGTGGACGATGGAACCGTAACAAGCGATGTCGTACTAAGGGGATGGTTTCCGCAAATAGAGAAGATAAAATTTTCTTCATTAAGAATGGATGAGTAAGGAGTCATTAGATGATATCTTATTGACTCTTGAGACGCATTCTTGTGGATTGGTGCATCGTGAAATTCTTAAATTGTGGAATCTCTTCAAGGATGAAGAACAACGCTACGATCTTGGGAATCGACTCTAAAAGACCTGTTTGCCAATTTATAAGAAAATTGGATGGGAAGCTTATCCTCGACTCATAGAAGACGTTTAAGCGTTCTCGGACGTTAAACCGAGAGGCGATGTGAGCCATATCCACAAACAATCTGTACATAGCATCCTCTTCTTCTTCTTCTTCATAGCATTTTACAAAAAAAAAAAAAAAAAAAAAAAAAAAAAAAAACAAAAAAAAAAAATGAAAAAAAAAATGTATACTTCTTAGGGTTGGCTTTGGTAACACAAACCGTGAATGGGGAAATGCATGCATCCATCGATCCAGCCTTCTTAATTGAAAAACAAAGAAGGTAGATTGTATCCCACATGTGAGGCAAATGCCGTATATTATGGTCACTTGTCCCTTCTCGGGAGCCCTATGTTGCGCCGGTCTTGAATGGGTCGAATACTTGGTCAACAATGCTTTGGCACAAAGCCGAAAGAGCAGACTACCTCCATCCCAATCTTAAGTAAGTATACACTTATCTTTCATCAAGTTTTTCTAACAATTTCAAAAAAAAAAAAAAAAAAAGGAACGTGATGTCTACTGCACTCATGACGCGCAGTATAAAGATACGCCATGGAAACTGTACATACAGGTATGTCATCATTTTCTATTATCTTTGTATCATTTTGTTGTATTTTGATTTTTGTACAGACGATCCTTTGAGCAGGGTCCTTCAGGGGTTTCTAGACTTCTTTACCTTGATGGTTTTCTTGAAGTCAAAAAAAAAAAAAAAGATTCTGTGTCTCTTAATTTCAACCTTTTCTGACAACCGCCAACCTACCCTCATAGGTGCAATTATTCCCTTTCCATTCTTTTTCCTATTTAAACACTCCATTTTCTCCATTTTCCTTCAAACTCGAAACACTCAAAGGGAGGAAGAGTATAGAATGGGGCCTTCTATTCGTAACCTCAAAAATGTCTGTGTTTTTGTGGGTCGAGTTATGGGAAGGGATTAGAGTTTGTAAACGCAGCTAGCACTCTCTTGGTCGATGACTTGCTGCGAGAAATATTCATCTTGTATATGGGGAGGTTGTCGTGGGTTAATGAGGGCTGTATCACTTGCTTTGCCTTTGTAAGAGACAGTCGGGTTCTAGGTATCATTCCCGAAACTTTAGCTCAACGAACATCACTTTGGAAAGACAATTGGGGAGGAACTTAAGGTATCATCAATGCATGAACGCATGAAGATAATGCTTGAAAACTCGATGCATTCATTGCCTTACCAGTGGTTTTGGTACTTTGGAAGAAATTTTTCAAATTGTCTCTTGGGCCGAGGCGAACCGAACATCCACCATAAACCCATTGGTTTGTTGAATGTTAATAATTTCTTTGATTTTCTGTTATTTTTTCTTGACAAAGCCGTGGAACAAATTTATCACTCCTTCGGCAGACAACTTCTTATCTCTGCCTCCACTATTGATGAGCTCATTGATAAATTAGAAGCTTTTGAGTATGTACACGATCGTATTAGCTCGAGATAGATTGGTCAACGAAGCAAAGCAAGGAAGTAACAAGAAACAAGAGCCCGATCTGAAACTTTCTCTTTAAAGGGTTTGATTTAAAAAAAAAAAAAAAAAAAAAAAAAAAATGTTGTTGTTTTGTTTAGTATGATATGATTGTCATGGACTTATTAAACCAATTAGTGATGGCAGAGTAAGGAGTCATTTTACTCTTGAGACGCATCTTAATTGGTGGCAGAGGTCTGATGTGGCACTGACAGTGTGTTTCTTTTCTGCTAGGCGTTGATTCACTTCTTATCAGGTTGTGTTGCTCTTTTCTATCTCTTTCTTTCACATTGAGGATAATGTTACATTAAGTGTGGCGGAGAGATTTTAGCATGTTTCTGTTTCTTTTCGTTTGTTTAAAAAAAAAAATTCAAAAAAAAAAATTCAAAAAAAAAAAAAATAATAATAAAAAGGGGTTCATTGCATGATTGAATAATTTTTCTCCTTTCTTGAATTGATATGCTTGGTGATGGATGATTGAATTGATGAATTGAGTTTGATGAATGCATACCTTGTGAGATTTTGAGCCTAATGGATGGATTCAACATTTATGTCATTCTCTTCTTTCTTGTGTGATTTTCACTCATGTTAATGACCACTCTAGAACTTGTTTTGATTCTTTTTGAGGCTACATGTCACTTGCATGCATGAACATGATTGAGACCCTCTTTCTTAGCCAGTTTAACCAAATAGTCAACCTTGTTTTCAATATGATATCAAGCACTCTTTTGACCTCTCGAAAATTCTCTAATTCCTGCCAACCTTGTATATTTTCCTTTGCTTAACCCCTTTGAGCTTATTTGACCATTCCTTGTTTCTAGCTCATTATGTGCCTTAAATGAAAAATCGTGTTCTTACTGTACCTTAGGAAATAAAAGAACATTAGCCTGGTTAATGGATGAGTTTTTGAACAAGTGTGGGGGTGTGTGTACAAAATGGTTGTTGAAAAAAAAAAAGAGAGAAATGTATGTTTATAGTTATGTTCATATATATAACAAAAAAAAAAAGAGAGAGAGAAAAGGATTGGGAAATGAATATGTAAAGGGATATACATTAGAGTTGAGATGAACTTTTATGCTCGTTATTTAAACTCAGCTCTCATTTGCTTTTATTCTCTTTGGTATTTATCTTCTCATATCCATTTTATCCTCTTCTGTTACCTTGACCTCACTACAACCTTGAATAAAGTCCTCATGATTTGTGTGTGCATGTGTTTTGAGTAGTGGAGAAGTAGAAGATAAGCAAGCTTATGGTAGTGCCATTTTCATGGGTTGAATTGAGTGAAATACCTACCTTTTAAACACTTGAGAGATTGAGAGGGAATCTTGTGAAGATCCATCATTCTTAATTCATTCTTTTCAACGGAAGTTTCCTTGCATTTCGGTTTGAGATGTGAAGAAATGTTACCTCATTTATGCTTTGATCCCTTGAATTTCTTGTTGCTCTTTCTTGCTTCATTGAGTCCTTTAGAGTTTTTAACTTTTAAGTTTGTGTCGTTTGTCTTTGTCTTCTAACTTTAGTTTTATATGTTTTGCCCAGGAGTGCAAAAAAGCTAAGTGTGGGAGAATTTGATAATCACATATTTTATTCATTAAGAAACCCTCATTATTAGTCATTTACACTCTTCATGTACTTAATTGACTGAATTTGATTATGTTTTGTAAGTTTGAACTCGAATCGGACTTAATTGATTTTTCAGCATTATTCGAGTCTTACACTGTTTCTGTATTTTGGCCATATCTTGAGTTCTAAATGTCTGATAATTATGAATTTTACCTTGTAGGAAAGATAAAAGAGAGCTCTACAACTTTGATGAAGAGCTCAAAGTCAAATTCAGACATCTAGTGGAGCTAATTGGGCATGGAAATCAGAATACGGGATTTGTGACTGGAACCCGAACAGTGTGTAGTAACCAGAACATAATTCGAGTTGGGTTTTATAGAATGGGCTGAAAATTGGTGATCTGAAAGTTAAGACCCATATGTACAACTTTCATGACAAACACAAAACTTGATTCGGGCTCCTTGATGGAGATATTGGGTCTGAAAGTCAAA
Organism: Ormosia emarginata; assembly: GCA_029884605.1. Classification (NCBI taxonomy): domain Eukaryota; kingdom Viridiplantae; phylum Streptophyta; class Magnoliopsida; order Fabales; family Fabaceae; genus Ormosia; species Ormosia emarginata. The sequence continues at coordinate 1,239,841 of JAQQTP010000075.1, read as the reverse complement.
ACAGAGGTGCTGAAACTGGTCCTGAGCAGTCTGTAGTAATTGGGTCATATCTTGGGCTGTAGGACGAATTTTTGGGTGCTTCTAGAGCCATTGGAAAGCTTAGACAATTTCCTAGAACTTTCATGAAGACCACTTGGCTCAAAAATGACGAAATCAATGAGTTCAGCAATGAATACTTTCGGAGACAAGGAAGCTCACCTACCAAGTTCACCTACCAAGTTCACCTACCAAGTTCACCTACCAAGTTCATCTACCAAGCTCACCTACTAATTCCACCTACTAATCTCATCTACCCATCTACTACTACTCTGAATCCTCTATAAAAGGAAGCATGTGGAGAGCTCTAAACACAACATACACTTGGTGTTAGAAATAGCTTTTCATAGTTCTTGTATATTTTTCCTTCATTGTAATGGAGAGCTAAGTCACTTCTAGTCAATTCGGGACTCTTGAAGAGATTGTGGCTTGGATTCTTGAGACCTTGGTTATGTAATGTATTTGATTTATATTTGAATTCCTCTTCTTCTTCTTCTTGTTCTCTTGATCTTGAATGCATGAATGGTGATTCTTTTATGTTTGATCTGATTTGATCTTGGTTTAAGATTAAGTATCGTGATGAAATTTAGAACTGATTGATCTGAACTAATCACGTAATTGAAGAGGTTAGGTTACTGATTGGGACCTAGGTTAATTGAATTCGGTGCTTAAATTGATATATATCTACATGAATGGTGCGATTGCAGATTTATGTTTATTACTTGTCAATTGAATTCTGGACGATTGTCTAGTATGAATTACGGATCGATCTTTGAGATCTCGGTTAGATCCAAGTTAACCATTCAAATGTGCTTCAAATGTTTGTTGAAAGGTCTATGATTGAATCCACCCAATCTCGGATAGATTTCTGAATTGATTGACTTTTTTTCTAATTGTTATTTCTCTTTAAATCTTGTCACACGCAATCTTTGAACCATCAAAACCCCTTTTTCTAACTTTCACTTGATTTGATCAAATTGCATCTACGATCCTTGAGGAGACGATCCGGTGTTGTTCACTATACTACAAGTTTAGGTAATAACTTCGGTTATAATTTTGATTGAGTTCGGCGCTCGTCAAGCAGCTCATGCAGCTACATGATACCCCACTTTTCCCTTAGTTTGCTGATTTAGTTAATTACTTGGTTGCATCTGTTTTTCCCCCCTCATGCATCTAGATCACAAAAAGCTAAGCTTAAGAGTGATGCTAAATACTATGTGTGAGATGATCTATATTTGTGGAAATTTTGTAGTGACCAAGTGATTCGCAAATGCATACCTGACCATGAGATCCAGTCAGTTCTTCACTTCTGTCATGCCTCTCTAGTCAGAGGACACTTTGGACCACAGCGGACAGCTAGGAAGGTGCTGGATTCTAGATTTTACTGGCCTACCATCTTCAGAGATGCGCATCAGGCTTTCACTAATTGTGAGCAATGCCAGAGAGCAAGAGTGGCCATCACCCACAGGCAGGAGATGCCCCAGCAGCCCATTCTTTTCTGCGAGGTCTTTGATGTTTGGGGTATCGATTTTATAGGCCTTTTCCCTGTTTCTTTTGGTTTTTCTTATATTGTGTTTGCGGTTGATTATGTTTCTAAATGGGTGGAAGCTAAGGCCACCAGGACTAATGATGCTTGAGTTGTTGTGGATTTTGTCAGGTCTAACATATTTTGCAGGTTTGGAGTGCCCCGAGCTATCATTAGTGACCAAGGGACTCATTTTTGTAACCAGACTTTGGAGGCCTTGTCTCGAAAGTATGGGGTCGTGCATAGAGTGTCTACAGCATATCATCCCCAAGCTAACGGGCAGGCCGAGGTCTCTAACAGAGAGATCAAGCAGATTTTGGAGAATATGGTGCAACCGAATAGGAAGGATTGGAGCTGCTGATTAGAAGATGCTCTTTGGGCTCATCGTACCGCTTACAAGACACCTATAGGGATGTCTTCTTTCAGGGTTTTCTTTGGTAAATCATGTCACCTTCCGGTGGAGATAGAGCATCGTGCATACTGGGTAGTGAAGAGTTATAACGTAGCATTTGACCAAGCAAGATCAGAGAGGAAGCTTTAATTGCAACAACTTGGGGAACTTCGCTTGGAGGCTTATGAGAATTCAAGGATCTATAAGGAAAAGAATAAGCATTTCCATGATAAGATGATTTCTAGAAAGGAGTTCTCCATTGGCCAAAAAGTTCTTTTGTTCAACTCTCTCCTTAAACTCATGCCTGGTAAACTCCGTTCTCGGTGGGATGGTCCTTTTGTTGTCACTAGCATCTTTCCTTATGGTGCAGTGGAGATTTCGAATGAAGCCACCAACAAGAGTTTCAAGATTAATGGCCACCATCTTAAGCCCTTTCTTGAGAGCCCCGCAAGCCCTGCAAGCCCCGCACCATTAGAAGAGCTCTCCTTGGCAAAGCCCACCTTTCCCCAAGTGCAGATTTTTCCACCTTGATGAGGGTGTTCTCTTCCCTTGCTCTTTTATTTCACATGCCTACTTGTCTTTTGCTTTGTGTTTCTATTGAGGACAATGTGTGATTTAAGTGTGAGGGAGGGAATTTTGCTATTTCTATTTTCTTGTTTTTGTTTTTGCTGTTTTGCTATTTTTGTTTTGTTGTTTTGTTTTTGTTTTTATTTCGGTTTTGATCAATTTTGCATGCTTTTCATTGAATTTCTTGGTTTGTACAGGTTGTGTGTAATTTCATCATTCTTAGTTAGAGGTTTCATGACATGATATAAATATTTTCTTGCATTTTTAGTTTAGCAAGTTGGCATTGAGAATTAAAGTGTTGCATCAATTGTGATAGGCTTGTCCTTGGTGAGATTTTGGACCTTATTCATGGATGGATTACATTATGTTATTCCCTTCCTTTCTTGTGTGATTTCACTTATGATTGTTGGTGCTCTAGAACTTGACTTGATTCTTTTTTAAGCTTCTTGTTCACATGCATGTATTGAGATGATTGAGGCCTTCTTTCTTGATTAGCTACTTTGGCCAAATAGCCAACCTTGCATATCATTTCCCTTTGATTATCCCCCTTAAGCCTATTTGCCTATTCTTTGTCTTAGCTCATTTTATGCCTTTGTGAAAAATCATGATTTTACCTTACCTTAGGGAATAGGAGAGCATTGGTTCATTGCATTTGAGGAGCTCTTTTGCTTGTAGGCAATTAATAGTTCAAGTGTGAGAGTTATACAAATTGTTGTATAATATGCATGCAAGGTGAGAAAAAAAATGAAAAATAGAATTAAATAAAAAAAAAGAAAAGAAAAGGAAGGATGAATTGAATTGAATAAAAAAATGAATTAAAAATTGAAAAATGAAGAGAAAAAGAATGAATGAATTCAAGAAAGGTTGTGAAAGTAAGAGAATGTGCATTACTTGTCATTTGAGTTCCTCCTCATTGCTTTTTTATTCTCTTGGGTTCTTAACTTGCCATATCTATATTGTTCCTTCCCTTACCTTGGCCACATTACAACCTTGAATAAAGTCCTTTTGATCTTTATTTGTATGTGTTTCAAGTGGTGGAAATTAGAGGCTTGTCAAGCTTATGGTAGTACTTGCTTTCATGGGTGCTTTGAGTGTAAATACAATCCTAAACACTTGAGAGTTAGAGTATGCATAGTGAGGATCTTATCACTTTTGATTCATCATTTGATTCGATTTGTCTTCTTGCTTGCTTGAGATGTTGAAAGATATATTCATGATTGTCTTGACTCCTTGATACTTTGGATGTTTGAATCTTGATCACTACCTTGCATTCTTATAATTCATTGGAAAGTATGTTGATCTTGTGTTCTTGTGATAAAACCCCTTTTGGTTCAATTTTGAATTTTGCCCGGGAGTACAAAAGTTCAAGTGTGGGGGAATTTGATCAATCAATTTTGAGGCATTCATTATTGCTTTATATTTGGCCTAATTGATGATAATTGTATCCAATATTATGTTTTGGGTGAGTCTTAGACGATTGGGTTTCATTGAGCTTAGTTGTAAAAGCTTCATTAATTTTCGGAATTTAGCTCATTTTGACCTTTTTGTCTTGTACAGGCCATATCTTGGGCTACAAATGTCATAATTGGATGATCTTGGTGTCTCCTGAAAGCTGAGACAAAGATAAACAATTTTGCATCTAATGTTTTTTTTTCTATTTCAGCTGGATTCAGGGCGAAATTGAGCCTTAAAGTTAGGATGCTATTGCTGTCATAAAGCTTGGACCTTCCCTCACTGATTTGGGCTTAACTCTCTCAATTTGAGCCCAAATAAGGCAAATTATATGTCTCTGAAAAGCTTATTTAGAGGGCTACATTTGGGCCAGGGATAGATTAGGAATTACATAAGAATTTTCAATTACAAATAGGTTAAGGCAGAATACGAAAATAACTTTTGGAATTGTTTTGTTGAGTTTTACAGATTGAGAAACAGTTCTTTTCTCTCTTTTCATCTTCTCTATTTTCGTTTTCTCTCTTCTCTGAAGGATCTGTATCTTTCCAATGGTGATGGCCATGGAAGGCTAAAGATCCAATCAATCCAAGGAATTCAATGATTGTGGTTAGAGTTTTGAGTTCTTTTGTTTAATTGTGATCTCTGATTGTGTTCTTTCCTCTTCTCCTTTTTCCATTGATTTCTGATTATGATTTCGAAATTGAAGATAGAATTAGGATTGATTAATCTGAATGTAATGGAGAATAGATCATCGATTGGTAATCTATGTTAATTCGAAATTGTGCCTAAATCAATCTTAATCAAGAATTGCGATTGTGATTCTGTTTTACTTGATCAAATTCTAGGTGATTATCTAGTTGAATTCGGATTAACAGAGGTGAATGCATTTAGAATTATACTCTTTTTGAACTATGATTAATTCTGCCACTTGAATTGAAGGCCTTGGATTGGTGTTTCCATAATTGAATTTTCTCCTAATTACTGTTTGAATTCATTTTCTGCTATTTGATGAACAAAACCCCCTTCCTATTGATAACTTCTAATATGCTTGAGAAATCTGAATTGATCCTTGGAAGATGACCTAGGTTATGCACTATGTTATATTCAATTGTAAATCCTAGTCTATTTTGATGCGAGTACGACATCGCTCATCACCCCTCCATCACTGTGCACCCACACCACCGCCCATCACTTTCCTTTCTTCTTTCCACCAATACCATTCCCACCTACACCTCCAACCCATAGCCACCACTATAGTATTCACATGCCGTAACCCCAATCTCCATTCCCACCGTGCCTCTTCCCTCTAACCGTACCCTCTACCTCCATTAACACCCACCTCCACCTCAAACCCGTAACCCCATGGTACCCCTCATCTCTTTCCACCATCCTACCTAAACACTCATTTCCCCAACTCCCATGATTCTCTCCACTATACCCATTCCTCAAACCTCAAACCCGTAACCCCATCTCTTCCACCACCCAACCTTTCCTATTCCTCCCAACCACCACCACCGTATTAGGTTCTAATTTTCTTTTTCTTTTTCTTTTTATTTATTTTATTTTATTTTATTTTATTTGCTTTATTATTTTTCTCGATTAGCAATTTGTTTTATTTTCCTTCATTTTAAATTTGTTAATCTATTTTATGCTTTTCTTTTTCTTCTAGTTAGAATTTTATTTTGTAATTTATGACATTGTTTGCCTGCTGCTTGGTTATTATCTACCTTGCCATTTGCTCTAATTGCCATGTTAGAATGCCTTATTGCTATGTCTAGTTGATTTTTCCTGTGGCTTATTGGATTTTGGTCTGCCCATTTTTCTGCTTGCCACTATTCATCTTACATGCTAGTTTTTTTCACTCTGTTGCAGCCTCATCCATATTTGATCCTACTGATTGTTGATTATGATGATTGTTATCTGCCTGTTTGCTCATGTTGGTTGTTTTCCATATGATGCGGTCATGCTGCCCAAATTCATGCTTAATTTTGTGCATACTAGCATTTTCCTGACTTGAATATTTTGCGTTGTTTTGGTTCCTGTTTACCTCAGCATTATCTTTGGTTGCATACTTTTGGTGTTTGCCTGCTTTACTTCTCTGATTCTGATTTGATTGCTGATATTTTCCTTCAATATTTCTCAAGTACCATGGCCCTAAAATGCTAGAAGACCAGTGGCAGCTCTATTCCTTCCCACTCTGCGGTGAAAGTTGCTCGCCTACTTCAGTTTGACTCTGGAGCTCTTCGCCAGAAGTATGAGCAATTCTGCTAGTACTCCATCATCGCCAACAAATATCTAGACCATGACACGATGATGGAGTTTGGTGTTCTAGAGACCATTCACACTCTTTTGGCTCAGGCTGGGAGGGAGTTATTTGTATCCATTCGTTGTGATGCCTATTTGGAGCCCACCCTCGAGTTCCTTTCTACCCTCTCAGTCTCCTATGAGTGCTAGACAATCGACCAGTTGGGTATCATTGAGTTTCAACTTAACCGGTGTCACTTTTCTATGTCATTGAACGAGTTCAATGTTGCTATGGGCTTTGAGACCACGGTGTCCATTTAGACCTCTACTTACCAGAACACATATCTGGACTATCCACGCACCTTTGTTGAGAGCGAGTTCTAGATAGTGATTCATCAGGTGCCTAACCCTTACAACCCCAGCATCTCTAAATCTTCTTCCATTCGCGACCCCGCTTTGAGATGGATCCACCGTTTCATCTCACACAGCATCTCGAGTCAGTTTCACAGCACTAGAGTTGTCACAAAAATCGACCTCTTCTACTTGTGGTGCTTGGTGAATAGCCACCAATGCAACATTGGTTACTAGTACCTTCAGCATGTTTTGAAGATCGATAAGGTCAAGGGAAGGGCCAAATTGATGTACATCCATATGGGCTCCTACATTATAAACCTCACGTAGAATCTTGATGCACTTCATCCCAGCACCCATCTCGCAAAGCCAATAGAGCCGATTGATCATGCTATACTGATTTGCCTCGGGCTTGTTCACGAGGTTGCACCTAGCCACTGGTCACTCCGCGATGGCCCTATTACAGATCCACTTTCTCCACCACATGAGGATGACACTGCCACTACTAATCCTGATCCTGCTGATCTTCCCCCTGCTGCTACAGTTGATGCTCCACCGATAGCTCCTCATATACTGGATGACTTGACTGACCGCCTTGCTTGTATGGAGGCTAGTCAAGCTGACTTTTAGCAAGACAATATGGCAGCTGATCATACCAGTTTCCGAGATCATGTCACTTCCCAGTTTGACTAGCTATTAGCATTCCTGGCTTTTCGATTCCCTCCTCAGGATCCCTCACCCCCTGCATGATGTTATTCCTATATTATTTTCAGGAAAGTTTCAACATTTCATTATTTTTCTTTTTGCTTTACTTTTTATATTGAGGACAATGTAAATTTCAAGTGTAGGGGGGTGCATTTAAATTTTGATGTACTTAATTAATGATATTGCATATTAAATGACACTTGAGTATTGCACCAAATTGAGCTTGATCTTTAGTATTATTGTCTTGATTATTTCTAAGTTGATTGAAACATGTTTGAAAGATAAATCCATTGTTAATGAACTAAATTTTTGTGCAAGGCAAATTCTTTTTCAGTTGAATGTTGAAAAATCTAGCATTTTATTTGGGAAGTTAGCCATGTTTGCTTGTAATTTATTCTCTCTACTAACTTAAGCCAGAAAGTGAGTTTTGAGCTATTAATGATTGAATTTTTCATACACAAAGTCCTATTTTTCTTCAGGAGTGAATTTTCTCTTCACTTATGTGCGCTAGAACTTGCTTTGATATCTTGTTGAGATTTTAATAATTCACATACATACTTGAACATGATTGAGGCACCTAGGCTTAAATCTTTCATGACTTCTAGACTTGCATTGATAAATAATCCCTTAGTTGTCCTATTTGAGTCTGAAATTAATTTTTTTTCTTAGACACCTTATTGATTAATCAGGTTAAATTTTTTCTTAGCAACTAATGTGGTAATTGAGAAGTCAAGGGAAATTGTACAAGTCTGGGAAAATTTTACAAGTTGTGTCGCGACTTCACTTTCCAAAGTGTGTCGCGACTTCACACTTCAATTTGGTGTCGTGGCACACTCAACTGGTTTGTGTCGCGACTCATGGCTTTTTCATGTCGCGGCTTCTTGCTCTCAGTGCTGCAATTTCTACTTTCCAGAGACTTGGGTGTTGCGGCTCTCCTTATGTTGTGTCGCGATTTCCCCTACAATTTCTAGGTTTTCGGAGAAAAATCAACTGCTCAAGGATCATCAAGAAATACAACTCAAACTTGATTTTTTTTCAATCAAGACCAAAGCATAAAAACATACACATTCCATCATCAATTCAAAATCTCACCATATCATCAAGTTCTTCATATACAAGCATCCAAAAATACATTTAAAACAACAAATCAAATGTGGCTTTAAACACATTTTTCAAATTTTTCAAAGCTCAAAGTTCATTAAGAGCCAAATCAAGGAATCAAATTCTCAATGTAACACCTCGAAAATTGTTTGTTTCATGATATATATTCATTTTACAATATTTGTGATTTTTGTGAATTATTTCTATGGTTTTCATTATTTAATATATTTCTCGATTTATGTATGTGCTGAGCGGAGCCAAAAAAATAAAATATTTTCTCCGAGGCTGGAAAACATTGGACTGTGGGACCGATAACAGGGGATCTTACTAAATCCGAGGCCAGACACAGTTTATGAACTTTTCGTTTTTCAAGATTTTATCTGGTAAATAAAAATCGTGATATATTTTATTATCCGTTGGACAATAAATACTGATTTTGTTAACTATAACTTTTGTCCACTAGATAATAGCTTTAGTAGAGTGTTAGTCATCTTTTCTAGAGAGCACTTTAATGACATCACCAAGATAACATCATCAAAGTGACATCACCATTGACTTTTTCAAAAAGTGCACAAAGCTTCTCAAGGAAACTTTGTATCAAGCTTCTCAAGGAAGCCAACTTCTCTTTGTCCTCCCTTGAAGCTCCATGGCAATGAGAAGGAAAAAAGGTGACACAAATTGTTACATTTTCACCAAAAACACATTCATTTTTACTTTTCAAATTTCAAAAAGTTTTCTATCACTTTCTCTCTCAACCTTTTCTTTTCCCTCACTTTTTCTCCTCTAACATTTTCTCTTCTTCCTTTCTTCTCCAAGTCCACGCTACACCTCTTCCTCCACCCTCCATGTTTGCTTGAATTCAAGCTATCACCTTGCTTGAAACTACATCTCATTTGAAGGCTTTTTGTTCTTGTTGGAACCATCTTCCAAAAGCTCACTTTTCCTCCCCATTTTCTCCCTATTCCCACAACCAAACACAACATTTTTTGCTATCCAAGGTTTCTCACTCAACCAACCTTATTTCTTGCATCTTCTCATCACCTTGAAGCTTTTTCCTTTTGTGACCATCACTTGATTCTTCTATCTTCATCTTCTTCTATAAAGCCCTAAAACTTGAAGCTTTGAGGTAAATTTCTTGACTTTTCTATTTTCTTTTCTCTTTTTCGTGATTCTTGGTCACCTTGGTGATCAAGGACTTTTCTTTTCAAGCTATGGTTGGTGATTATGTGAGTTTGATCATCCTAGGGTTTTGTTGGAGGAGTTGGACGGATTTCAAGAGGCAAAAGAGCTTGCTTTTCTAGTTGTCTCTCTAGGTAAGAGGGAGATCATCCCCTTCAACCTATCTTGGTGGTAAAGAACATGTTTTATGTTGATAGTGAGGAATCCATGTTAGGGTTACTCACTTTGTTGTATGGTTTTTTGGTGATTCTTGATTATTTTTGTATTGATTTTACCTTGTATGACTTTATTGGTTGTTATTGTATATCTTGATGGCTTTGGAATAATTTTGATGGATTGGAATCATGTATGAAAAGCAAGGGCTCTTTACCCTTTTGTTTGAGGCTCACGGCCAAGCACCCACAAATAGGATGTCTATGATCAAAACTTTGTAACAATTTGGGAGAATAACTAATTAAGGGGTTAATGACGAATAGAGTGATGAGAATTTTGGTTCCTAGTCCCTTAGAGCTCACGGCCTCATAAAGTAACCAATGGAAAAATCTTGTGTTAAAATGGAAACTTAATTAATTAGGTGATTAGATGTTGATTAGGGATTCATAATATAAAAAGAACAAAGAACAAAATTTTATCTTACAACCTAAAGTGATTTTTGGCTAAAGAAAGAACATGAGTGTAAGTGAGGTTTTGAGAAAACTTAAAATAATTACTCTAAGTGAGTTATGTTTAGAACTAGGTAAAAGACTTGCTTAATTAGAGTAACGAAGAATAGGTAAAAAATACAAGAGAATTCCCCTAGAGAGGCTTAGTAGGAAGAATGTTGAAGTTAAAGCGTAATTTCATATCAAACCTTAAAAGTATATTATTGTATAATATACGTGAATATGCATTAAGTCATCATGCATTGTAAAAGTTCGATGGACTTTGTCGTAGGGCTTTATGCCTAGGAGATGAATCACACCTTAGTGCGGGTGCGAATAGACTAGTGTAGGTCACTTGTTGACCTTAGGGGCGTCGAGGTGCGGGTATCTCGCAATGGGCAGTTAGTAGTTCCTCTGTATCGTGAGACAGACTGATGCAAACGCACCAGCAATCCAGACCGAGACACTGTTCTATATCGCGATTTTGTGAAAAATGTCTTGTATAAGCCATGTTGCGCAATTTGTTAATATTGAAGCACTTGATTTGAGGCTGACGAGATACAGCTATGTCTCCTTGATCATTCTCTCTGATATTGTGTTTAGCTCCAAGGAGTAGGACTTTGGTACTTGTGCGTATGCATAGTTAGTCAACATATTTACCTAGCATATATTTATATGATTATGGAACTATTTATTCTATTGATATTATGACTGCCTAGAATATTAAATTGTTTATTATTTGAACCTTGATGTTGCTTACTATTTTGATGTACTATTTGGTGTTATACACAGTTTATGTTTCTTTACTGCCATGTTGGTAATGATGTTGGATATCTCACCTCTTTGCTTTGTTATTTTATTTATATTTGTGCTTCTTTAAAGACCGAGGTGAGGAAGGGCCCAAGTTTCCTGCTTTTTGATCAAATTAGTCTTCTGTTGTGTGATGGCATCCCGGTGAGGTTTTCTTGGGTATGCCAAACTGAAGTTCCATGGAGGTGTTGACTGTTGGCACATTGACTTGAACACTGAGTGTTTCGTCTACGTGCGGGATATGATTGTGTCTCTAGCGTGGGGTCGTTATGACCCACCTATTTTCTCTTTTGATCTTGTTGTATGGCTGGAGTTCTACATGCCAATATGTGAGGTGTGGGGTGACCGCGAGTATACCTCACAGGAGGATTCGTTCCTGTCCTCTGCACGAGCCCCAGCTCGTGAGTCCGTTGCTCCAATAAGGATTGCCTTTTCTGAGGAGGATCCTAAGGAGGACCCATCTGAGGCTCCTTCTCAGTAGTTGTTAGGGGCATAATTCTTTTTGTAGTTTTTTGGTGGCTGTTTGTATATCATTTTGGGGGTCTGATATCTTTTGTTATTTTTGGAGGGCTTATGTATGTAATTCTTTTTGGGCATGTAAAGCTTCTGCTTCCTTTTGCTAAATCTGTTGATGTATCTAAATACTTATGTTATGTATGTTTTGTGTAAATATGTGGTTTAATCTTCATGTTAATCTCCGCTAAGTTTATGTTTTTTCGCTTACTTATAAAAAATGAAAAAAATAAAGAAATTGCCAAGTTATCATATGTTTTATAAATGAACAGGTTACTATCTATATGTATGCAAATTGGGTCTTAGTATTATCTTTCGAGTTTTATTTTTGGTGTGACTGTCCCTCTCCAAAAAGGGGCGTTACACCAGCTTAGTATTAGAGCCCTGGTTTAAGTTTTCTTTTGGGTTTTGTGGTCAGGCCTGTCTTGTTTGAGCTGTGTGATTCTCTATGTTTAGTTTTTGAAAGGTTACATCTAATTTTTCTTATGTTTTGTTCAGTCTAATTCTGAAAAAGAGTGATGGCTCATGGTGGAGATATGATTGTAGCAGTTGAGGCAATGCAGTGAATGGCAGATGTTATTGTACAGTAAAATGAGAGAGCTGCACAACAGCAAGAGGTGACGGCGAATGCCCAGAATTTATCAGAAATTTTCCATAACAACCCTCAGTTTAAAGGGGAGTTTGATTTGGAGAAGGCTAGTCTTTGAATCAAGGAACTGGAGAAGATATTTTGAGGGATGGGTTGTGCTGATGACAGGAAGGTAACTTATGCTACCTTCATGTTAGTTGGTGATGCGTGCGGATGTAGTGATTAAAATTAAGATAAAAATCAGTTGTCAGGCCCACCAGAAAATAAAAACCTTACAACTAGTTGTAGTTAGTAAGGGTCGATCCACAGAGAACCAATTCAATTAACACTATTAAACAATTCCCAATTTAGACTCGATTAACAATAAACAAGAAAAGGGGGTTTTGGAGTTTTGATGAACAATGAACAACTTCAAAGATAACAATAAACAAACCGAAATCAACAATATAAGAAAATTGGTTAAGAGATTGAATCCACCACTAGATTTATATGATAATGTAAATCCACATATCCTTTTATTCCAACATGCTCAATTATGTTTTTATGCAATTGTGATATTAAATCTCTGTTTTCCTTACGTGTTGGCCAATTTAGCAACCGCTCAAATCAACTCCTAATCACCGATTAGTCATAAAGCAACCGCTTCTTACAACTATCCAACAATTGCATTAAGATTTAGAAAACCAATTACACTAAGGTCTAATCACACACCGGGATTAAATTACTTAGAACATATATTTCTCTAGATCTAGTACCGCAACTGCGCATAATAAACCTAGATCTACTACTTTGAAAGTAGGAGCAAGTACAAAACCTTCATACCAACAATAGATTCGAGAATATATGAATACAAACATAACTGTGTTGAAATAATCAAATATGCAAAGTTTACAACATTAATACTAGCGGTTTCATCACCCCCTTAACCAAGGGAGGTTTAGTTACACATAGCTAGAAAGAAATCACAAGAAAAACTATGAAGAAATAAGAAGAAACTATGAAGAAACAAGAAACTAAGAGAGAAAATGAAGGAGAGTTCCATGTTGTTCATGATAAATGGTGCCTTTTATAGAAGTCTAAGGTAACAAAATGACAAAGAGAAGTGGGTGGATGAGTGGATGAGTGAGTGGAGTGTTTTAGTGGATGGATTAGTGGGTTGGTTTAGTGGATTGGTTTAGTGGATGAGTGAGTGGAATGGTTGAGTGGTTGAATTAGTGAAAAATGCCAAAGGACTTTTGGTGAGTGGGAAATTATGGACATGAATGGGTGAGTGGATGGATTAGTGGATGGATTAGTGGATGAGTGGGTGGAGTGGGTAAGTGGTTGGATTAGTGTATGAGTGGATGAGTGGGTGAGTTAGTGGATGAGTGGATGAGTGGATGAGTGGATTAGTGGATGGATGAGTGGATTAGTGGATGGATGAGTGGGTGGTTGAGGACGAAAATTTCATGTCTGACTTGGAAGCCAAAAACGACCCACTATACTTCAGAACCACGAAAAGTGTTCTTCATTAAAGTTGTAGATCCTTGTCTTGGCTATAAAATGGATAGCTGGTTCGTCCAATTTGGCTTCCTTAAGCCCAAGATATGTCCCAAATACCGTAGGTTGCTCAAACCCAACTTCAGCACCTCTGTTCCGACTTGCAAGCTTAAAATGACCTACTAGACTTCTTTTTCTGAAAATGTGTTCTTCATGAAAGTTGTTTATTTGGATCTTGACTATCCACTGTCCAAATTTCAGCCCATCTCCATTATTAAATATTGAGATATGATTTTATGAGTGCACACTGTTCGGATTCTACTGACAGAACCCGTATTCTGACTTCCATGTAAACTTAGGTCCCTTAGACATCTGAATCGGACTTCGAGCTCTCATCAAAGTTGTAGAGCTTCCTCTTAGCTTTCCTACAAGATAAAATTCATGATTGTCGATATCGGAACTCAAGTTATGACCAAAATACGAAACAAGTGTAAAATCTCAATAATGCTGAAAATATTCAATTAGGACCAATTTGAGCTCAAACTCACAAAATCATGTCAAACTCAATCAATTAAGAATATGGAGAGTGTAAATGACTAAATATAAGGGTTTCTTAATGAATAAAATATGTGTTTATCAAATTCTCCCACACTTAGCTTTTTGCACTCCCAGGGCAAAACTCAAGACCAAAATTTTACAATCAAGAAGAACAACCAAAGGTTCAAGGATCAAAACATTCATGAGTTAACAATTCTCCACATCTCAAATCAACAAGTAAGGTATCTTCAACATGAATCGAGAATGATAGATCTTCACAAGATTCCCTCTCAATCTCTCTCAGTTTAAAGGGTAGGTATTTCACTCAATTCAACCCATGAAAATTGCACTACCATAAGCTTGCTTATCTTCTACTTCTCCACTACTCAAAACACATGCACACACAAATCATGAGGACTTTATTCAAGGTTGTAGTGAGGTCAAGGTAACAGAGAGGATAAAATGGATATGAGAAGATAAATACCAAAGAGAATAAAAGCAAATGAGAGCTGAGTTCAAATAACAAGCATAAAAGTTCATCCCAACTCTAGTGTATATCCCTTTACATATTCATTTCCCAATCCTTTTCTTTTTTTAAACACTTGGTTTTTTTTTTCTTTTTTTTTTCTTTCTTTTTATATATATGAACATAACTATATACATACATTTTTTTTTTTTTTTTGGGCACTCTTTTCTTTTTCAACAACCATTTTGTACACACACCCCCACACTTGTTCAAAAACTCATCCATTAACCAAGCTAATGTTCTTTTATTCCCTAAGGTAAAGTAAGAACACGATTTCTCATTTAAGGCACATGATGAGCTAGAAACAAGGAATGGTCAAATAAGCTCAAAGGGGTTAAGCAAAGGAAAATATACAAGGTTGGCAGAATCGAGAGAATTTTCAAGAAATCAAAAGAGTGCTTGATATCATATTGAAAACAAGGTTGGCTATTTGGTTAAACTAGCTAATTAAGAAAGAGGGCCTCAATCATGTTCATGCATGCAAGTGAAATGTAGCCTCAAAAAGAATCAAAGCAAGTTCTAGAGTGGTCATTAACATGAGTGAAAATCACACAAGAAAGAAGAGAATGGCATAAATGTTGAATCCATCCATTAGGCTCAAAATCTCACAAGGTATGCATCCATCAAACTCAATTCATCAATTTAATCATCCATCACCAAGCATATCAGTTCAAGAAGGGAGAAAAGTTATTCAATCATGCAATGAAGCCCCTTTTCTTTTCTATTCTTTTTTTTTTTTGAATTTTTTTTTTACAAAAAGAACATGCTGAAATCTCTCCCCCACGCTTAATATAACATTGCCTTCAATGTGAAAGAGAGATATAGAAAAGAGCAACACAACCTGATAAGAAGTGAATCAACGCCAAGCAGAAAAGAAACACACTGTCAGTACCGCATCAGACCCTGAAAAGAAATCAAACAATAAAACTTTAGTACTAATTAGTTACTACCTAAAAAACTCCTTACTACTCGCCACCAACTAAGATCGTCTCAAGAGTAAAATTACTCCTTACTCGCCATCACTAATTGATTTAATAAGTACATGACAATCATATCATACTTTCCAAACAAAGACAACAAAATTTTTTTTTTTTTTTTTTTTTTTTTTATTTTTTTTTTTTTTTTTTTTGGTCAACTATCCTTCCCCCCAATTAAATCACAACATTGTCCTCAATGTTAAAATATAGATGAGTAAAGGACAAAAGATATTACCTGTTGGAGAAAGCTGACACAAATTTAAACAAAACAAGGTACAATAAAATCAAACCCATTAAAGATGAAGTCGCAGATCGGCTTTTGTTTCTTGTTACTTCCTTCGCCGCTTCTGTTGACCAATCTATCTCGAGCTAATACCGGATCAGTACATACTCAAAAGCTTCTAATTTATCAATGAGCTCATCAATAGTGAAGGCGAGAGATAAGAAGTTGTCTTCTTGAAGGAGTGATAAATTTACTGCTTCCACAACTTTGTCAAGAAAAGATAACAAAGGATCAAAGAAATTATTAACATTCAACAAACCAATGGGTCTATGGTGGATGTTTAGTTCGACCCAAGAGACAATTTGAAAAATTTCTTCTAAAGTACCAAATCCACTGGTAAGACAATAAATGCATCGAATTGTCAACCATTGTTTTCATTCGTCCATGCATAGATGTTACCCGAATTTCTTCTCCAACTGTCTTTCCAAAGGTGATGTTATTTTCACCAAAGGTTTAGGAATAACACCTAAAACCTGACCGCCTCCTATAGAAGCGACAAGTGATACAGCCCCATTAACCCACGACAACCTCCCCCATATACAAGATGAATATTCCTCGCAGCAAGTGATCGACCAAGAGTGCTAGTGCGTTTACAAACTCTAATCCCTTCCCATAACTCGACCCACAAAAAACACACAGACATTTTTGAGGTTACGAATAGAAGGCCCCATTCTATACTCTTCCTCCCTTTGAGTGTTTCGAGTTGAAGGAAAATGGAGAAAATGGAGTGTTTAAGTAGGAAAAAGAATGGAAAGGGGAATGATTGCACCTATGAGGGTAGGTTGGTCATTGTCGAAAAAAGGTTGAAATTAAGAAACACGAGAATCTTTTCTCCTCTTTTTTTTACTTTTTTTTTGTTTGTTTTTTGTTTTTTTTTTTTTTTTTTTTTGTTTTTGAGAGATGACATGAAGAAGAAGAAGAAGAAGATGAAGATGATGATATGTACTGATTGTTGTGATTGTGGCTCACATCTTCCTCTGGTTTTACGTCCGTAAACGGCTTAAACGCCTTCTATGAGTCTCAGGATAGGCTTCCCATCCAATTTTCTTATAAACGGCAAACAGGGTCTTTTAGAGTCGATTCCCAAGATCGTAGCGTTTTTCTTCATCCTTGAAGAGATTCCACAATTTAAGAATTTCACGATGCACCAATCCACAAGAATGCGTCTCAAGAGTCGATAAGATATCATCTAATGACTCCTTACTCATCCATTCTTAATGAAGAAAATTTTATCTTCTCTATTTGCGGAAACCATCCCCAAAGTATGACATCGCTTGTTACAGCTTCCATCGTCCACATTTGTAACGGACTTGTAACCTTTTTGCTCTTCTCCTTTTAGAATATGAACTTCTTCCAAGACCGGGCATATATGAGTCAAATGAAATTGAGGACTCACCTGCTAATCGAACCTTTGCTTCAATTATCCAAACAGACATCTTCTCGGCATACCTTTGTGCATTAACGGTCTCAATCTTTCACATCGAACTTTGTAGATTTTTCTCGAGCATTTTGAGGAAAAGAAGGAAAATGTTTTCTCGGGTTTGAAAGAATGACATCCATTTTGAAGGAGAAGAAGGATTCAGTTATTTTGGGAAACCGAAAAATAAACCGACTTGAGAGTCACTTGAGTACCGTATCCGCCACTTAACCTAAGAACACAAAGAACTCAAGAACTTGATTTTCCAGGAATGGTTGAGTCTTTGTCCATTAACTTTACGCGCATTACCATTCCTAGGATCCTCAATATTTACGGCCCCAGAGGATACACGTGTTTGACAAAGAAAAGAACCGCGCCACCTAGATCTCAATTTTTCAAGGAGTAGGTGCGGATGATAATCTCAAAGCGAGAACCTTTTTGACCAATTTCCGCAACTTTTGCAAAAGGTGTAACAGACCTTGAATAAAGTAGGCCAATAAAATCCATACTTGCAAGATTTTCCCAGCTTGTTGTCGCTGAAGAAAAGTGACCTTCACATGCTTCCGAGTGACAAAATTTAATGGCACTACCTACCTTATTGTCGGGCACACAGTTTTTTTTTTTTTTTTTTTTAGAGATTCAAATGCTTACAACCAACAAACAGATAAAAACATAATCTAAGGAACTAATGAAAACACAAAATAAAAAGGGATAAAGAAAGCAAATCTGGTTGGGTTGCCTCCCAATGAGCGCTTAGTTTATTGTCCTCACCAGACATGATGATACTTTCACTCCTCCTCATATTGTGGAAGGATGAGGGTCATCACTTCCATCTCTCGCACCGTCGGGAAGTTCATGATATGGTTTGAGACGATGACCACCGACCTTAAATGCTTTGCCGAATTTTCACTCCCGATCTCAACCGCACCAAAAGGAAAAACATTAGTTACCACAAACGGCCCAATCCACTTAGAACGCAGATTTACCCGGAAATAATTTGAGTCTTGATTGGAATAGCGGGACTTTTTCCTCTCTCGTGAAATTTCTTTTCGGAAATCAATTGGTCGTGGAATGCCTTAGCTTTAGTCTTATAAATCGGGCATTCTCAAAGGCCTCATTTCTTAGTTCTTCTAATTCCTGTAATCTGAACTTCCTTTGCTTTCCAAAGACCTTCCAATTCCATATTAACTTGTTTAATGACCCGAAGATCGATGTTGCAACTCAACGGGCAAATGACAGGCTTTCCATACACCAACCGAAATGGTGACATGCCGATGGGAGTCTTATAGGCAGTCCTATAAGCCCATAAAGCATCTTCAAGTCGAGTGCTCCAATCCTTTCTTGAGGGATTCACTGTCTTTTCAAGGATTGACTTAATCTCCCGGTTGGACACTTCGGTTGCCCATTTGTCTGTGGATGGTAAGGAGTGGAAATTTTGTGCATTACTCCATATCTCTTCAATAGAGCATCAAAGGTTTTGTTGCGAAAATGGGTCCCTTGGTCACCGATGATAGCCCTTGGGGTCCCGAACCTGGAGAAAATATGTGACTTAACAAAATCTCGCAACAGCTTTAGAATCATCGGATCGAGTGGCTTTTGCTTCCACCCATTTAGACACATAATCAACGATAAAAGAATGTATGTGAAACCAAATGAAGGAGGGAATGGTGCCATGAAATCAATACCCCACACATCGAGAGAGTTCCACAAAAATGATCGGAGTCTCGAGGCATTTGATTACGAGGACCAATATTACCTGTTCTCGACAATGTCACAAGACTTACGAAGTTGTAAGCGTCTTTGAAAATTGAAGGCCAATAGAAACCACCGTCAAGCACTTTATTGGCTGTCCTTTTCTTGCTAAAGTGTCCTCCACATGCATAGGTGTGGCAAAAGGAGAGGATGGAGTGTGTCTCGAGAATCGGAATGCACCTCCTAATGACTTGATCTCGCACAATGCTTCCATAAGTACGGTCATCCCATATATAGTATTTACATCACTCCTTAATTTATCTCTTTGGGCCTTGTTCAAACCCTCCTGGAAAGTCCTTAGTAACCAGGTAGTTAACAATGTCGATACCAAGGGATTATGGTGTTGACAACCATCAAATATTCATCCGGAAAAGTCTCCATGATAGGCATTTCTTCCTCTTCGCTACCAATCTACTCAAGTGATCGGCCACCAAGTTTTCGCTCCCTTTCTTGTCTTTAATATCCAAGTCAAATTCCCTGGAGCAATAAAATCCATCGAGCAATCTAGGCTTTGCTTCTTTCTTTGTTAGAAGATACTTCAAGGCTGCATGATCTGAAAACACAATCACTTTAGAACCAATTAGATATGATCTAAATTTTTCTAAAGCAAATACAACAGCTAGAAGTTCCTTTTCTGTGGTTGAGTAATTAAGTTGAGCATCATTTAGAGTCCTTGATGCATAGTAAATGGCATAAGGAACTCTATCAACTCATTGTCCCAAGACAGCTCCTACTTTAAAGTCACGGCATCACACATTAGTTCAAAAGGTAACTCCCAGGTTGGGTGGCCTGATGATAGGTGCAACAGTTAACAACTTCTTGAGTTTATTGAAAGCTTCCATACATTTCTCATCAAAGTTAAAATTAACATCTTTTTGAAAAAGTCTGCAAAGGGGCAATGAGACTTTAGAAAAGTCTTTAATGAATCTCCGGTAGAAACCTGCATGACCAATAAAAGAACGAATCTCCCGCACACTAGTGGGTGGTGGCAAAGAATGCATGAGTTCTACCTTAGCTTTATCTACTTCAATTCCCCTAGCAGAAATTACATGACCTAACACAATACCTTCATTCACCATGAAATGACATTTTTCCCAATTCAGTACCAGGTTAGTGTCAATGCATCTTTTAAGCACCAAAGTTAAATGTTCCAAACAATTTTCAAAATCATTTCCAAAGACACTAAAGTCATCCATAAAAACCTCAATGATGTTTTCAATATAATCAGAAAATATACTCATCATGCATCTTTGGAAAGTTCCCGGTGCATTGCAGAGTCCAAAAGGCATTCACCTATATGCAAAGGTACCAAATGGACAAGTGGATGTAGTCTTGTCTTGGTCTTCTGGAGCTATGGCAATCTGATTGTAACCTGAAAAACCATCCAGAAAACAATAATAAGAATGACCAGCTAATCTTTCTAACATTTGATCAATGAAAGGTAAAGGAAAGTGGTCTTTTCTCGTGGCGGCATTCAACTTCCTGTAATCAATACAAACACGCCACCCTGTCTGTAACCTAGTGGGAATAAGCTCATTTTCAGCATTTCTTACCACAGTAATTCCAGATTTCTTTGGTACTACCTGGACTGGGCTTACCCACTTGCTGTCAGAAATGGGGTAGATCACCCCCACACTTAGGAGCTTCAATATCTCCTTTTTCACAACCTCCATCATGGGAGGATTCAATCTCCGTTGAGGGTCTCTCACAGTTTAGTATCCTCCTCCATTAATATCCTGTGCATACAAACGGAGGGACAAATACCCTTGATATCGCCTATTGACCAACCAATGGTGTCTTTTATGTTCTGCAAAACAACTACCACTTTCTCTTCTTGCTCTTGGGTGAGTGACTTTGCAATTATTACTTTGGAAGGGTGTCCTTCTCCCCCAAGAAGATGTATTTAAGATGATCAGGTAGTGCTTTCAGTTCCAATTCAGGTGCCTGCACAACAGAAGGTTGAGGTATATCAGTAGTAACAGGTAAATCAACAAAAGTTACCTCATGCTCTTCTAGAGTGGAAGAGAGCTCTTGTAAGGCAAAGAACAATTTCATCAATGTCTTCACTCCATGGCTCTTCTTCACTCTTCTTCTTTTCCTCCCGTACATCTAAGCTATGAGTTAGAATTGTATCAAGAGCATCAAAATGGTCGGTATCAAAAGTGCAGAAATTAAAGAATCAAAAGGATCAAAAGAATCAATTAAACAAGCAGAGTGCACATCACTTGGGTATCTCATAGCTTCAAAAATATTGAATCTAATTAATTCCCCATCAAATTCCATTGTTAGAATTCCCGAGTGCACATCAATTTTTGTCCGTGCGCCTTCAAAAATGGTCTTCCTAGCAAGATAGGAGCAGATTTGGGAGACTCATCCTCTTCCATGTCCAAAACATAGAAGTCTCCATTTAAACACTAATTCATTCACCTGTACTCAAAACATCTTCAACCACACCCTTAGGGTATGCATTAGATCTATCGCCCAATTGAATAACAACACCAAAGAGGTTCCAAAGGACCTAAGTATAAAGATGCATAAATAGAATATGGCATGACATTTATAGATGCACTTAAATCAAGCATTGCCCTTTCAAACCTTGTGTTACCTATAGTGCATGGAATGGTGAATGTGCCGGGTCCTTACATTTGGTTGGGAGTTTCTTTTTAATTACAAATGAAACATTTTCTCCCACTTGGACCTTTTCATTTCCTTTTAACTTCCTCTTGTTAGTGCATAATTCTTTCAGAAATTTTGCATATCTAGGTACCTCGCTTAATGGCATCTAACAAAGGGATATTAACCTCTACCTTCCTAAAAGTCTCAAGTATTTCTTTTTCTCGCTTCTTCTTTCTTGGTTTTAACCAACCTACTAGGAAAAGGAGCTTTAGTGACATATTTAGGAAGGGGTTCGAAATACTTACCTTAGGGGTTTTGGAAGTTTGCCCCTTATCATTTGCTTCTTTGGGTGGTTCATCCTTCTCTTGAATGATTGGTGGAAGAGAGGTAGGCTCATCCATCGTCTTTCCGCTTCTCAATGTGACAAAGACTAGCATTTTCCCTCGGATTCACTTATGACTGTGAGGGTAGTTTCCTGAAGCTTGGCTTTGAAACTTGTTGAATTCTGTGGACAACTGTCCTATCTGATTCTGCAAGTTATTGATTGCAGTCCTTGTTTCTTGTTTGAAACTTTGTATAGTTGCATTTGTTTCTTGTTGGAACTGCAAATTATTAGTGGCCATTTGTTTTACTAGCTCCTCTAATGAAGGCTCAGATTGCTTAGGAGCTTGAACTTGCTGTTGTCTCTGAGGGAAAGGTACTTGCCTTTGTTGGAATCTGGAGGTCCATAAGTCGAGGTTGATTTTGAGGTTGCTTTGCATAGCTGAAATTTGGATGATCCCTCCAACCCGGATTATATGTGTTTGAGTAGGGGTTGTAATTTTTTGAAAGTCCAAAGATATCCCCCTACGCTCTTTACCTCCTCATTTGTGTCTTCTTGGAGAGTGGGACACATATCAGTGGGATGTCCAGATGAACAACAGATCCCACAAGCATGAACTGGTGCTTTACCTGAATCCATTAACCGTTGAACCATAGCAAGTCAATTGAGTCATTTGCTGTTGTATACTGGTTGTCTCTACTTCTTTCATTGCTCTTACTCCAAAGTGTCATTTCTAGAGTAGAATTGTTGAGTATTGGCAACCATTCTTGAGATCAAGTTTCTAGCTTCTTGAGGAGTTTTATCAATCAATGCTCCTCCGCTAGCAGCATCAATCATGTTGCGATCCATCACTTGTAAGCCTTCATAGAAATACTGAATTAAAAGCTGCTCACTTATTTGATGATGAGGCAAACCGAAACATAGCTTCTTAAATCTCTCCCAAGAGTCATGGAGTGATTCCCCATGCCTTTGTTGAATACCACATTTCTTTTCGATTGTTGCGACTTTTGAGACAGGGAAGTATCTGTCTAGGAAAGTTCGGGCCATGTCCCGCCATGATTGGATGGATCCGGGTGGCAAGTAGTAAAGCCACTCCTTAGCCGAGTCTTTCAATGAGAATGGAAAAGCTCTCAACTTGACTTGCTCTACATGAATTCCTGCGCAGGTTTCATGCTAGAACATACCACATGGATTTCCTTCAAGTGCTTGTTGGGGTCCTCTCCGGGTAATCCATTGAAAGATGGCAAGAGATGGATTAAACCGGATTTCAATTCAAATGCCTCTTCATTTTCAAGAATGTCTATGCAAAGAGGTTGTTGATCTAGATCTGGAGCACCCAATGCCCTTAAAGTGTTTTCTCGCCATTGTCACTTCTTCGATATTTCAGATGGCTCAAATGTCTCTCGAACTTGATAGATCAATGTAACTGGCGCTTCAATGTCGGCAGTGTGAGTTGGAAGTTAGTCGGATGGAAGGGAAATTGAGGATGTGAAGTGAGTTGATCAATATAGTTCCTCAAATTTAGCAATCCTTCGTCTACTCCTTCAAAGGACATCAACACCTACAAAACACTCGTAAAGAAAGATTAAAAATAAAATAAAATAAAATAAAATAAAAACAGAATAAAAATAGGAAATAAATTAATAGTGTAATTGAAAAAAATTGGTTCCCAAGAATCGCGCCAAAATTCGATGCGTGCGGATGTAGTGATTAAAATTAAGATAAAAATCAGGTTGTCGCCCACCGAGAAAATAAAAACCTTACAACTAGTTGTAGTTAGTAAGGGTCGATCCACAGAGAACCAATTCAATTAACACTATTAAACAATTCCCAATTTAGACTCGATTAACAATAAACAGTAAAAGAGGGGTTTTGGAGTTTTGATGAACAATGAACAACTTCAAAGATAACAATAAACAAACTAAAATCAACAATATAAGAAAATTGGTTAAGAGATTGAATCCACCACTAGATTTATATGATAATGTAAATCCACATATCCTTTTATTCCAACATGCTCAATTATGTTTTTATGCAATTGTGATATTAAATCTCTGTTTTCCTTACGTGTTGGCCAATTTAGCAACCGCTCAAATCAACTCCTAATCACTGATTAGTCATAAAGCAACCGCTCTTACAACTATCCAACAATTGCATTAAGATTTAGAAAACCAATTACACTAAGGTCTAATCACACACCGGGATTAAATTACTTAGAACATATATTTCTCTAGATCTAGTACCGCAACCGCGCATAATAAACCTAGATCTGCTACTTTGAAAGTAGGAGCAAGTACAAAAACCTTCATACCAACAATAGATTCAGAAATATATGAATAAAAACATAACTGTGTTGAAATAATCAAATATGCAAAGTTTACAACATTAATACTAGCGGTTTCATCACCCCCTTAACCAAGGGAGGTTTAGTTACACATAGCTAGAAAGAAATCACAAGAAAAACTATGAAGAAACAAGAAGAAACTATGAAGAAACAAGAAACTAAGAGAGAAAATGAAGGAGAGTTCCATGTTGTTCATGATAAATGGTGCCTTTTATAGAAGTCTAAGGTAACAAAATGACAAAGGGAAGTGGGTGGATGAGTGGATGAGTGAGTGGAGTGTTTTAGTGGATGGATTAGTGGGTTGGTTTAGTGGATTGGTTTAGTGGATGAGTGAGTGGAATGGTTGAGTGGTTGAATTAGTGAAAAATGCCAAAGGACTTTTGGTGAGTGGGAAATTATGGACATGAATGGGTGAGTGGATGGATTAGTGGATGGATTAGTGGATGAGTGGGTGGAGTGGTTAAGTGGTTGGATTAGTGTATGAGTGGATGAGTGGGTGAGTTAGTGGATGAGTGGATGAGTGGATGAGTGGATTAGTGGATGGATGAGTGGATTAGTGGATGGATGAGTGGGTGGTTGAGGACGAAAATTTCGTGTCTGACTTGGAAGCCAAAAACGACCCACTATACTTCAGAACCACGAAAAGTGTTCTTCATTAAAGTTGTAGATCCTTGTCTTGGCTATAAAATGGATAGCTGGTTCGTCCAATTTGGCTTCCTTAAGCCCAAGATATGTCCCAAATACCGTAGGTTGCTCAAACCCAACTTCAGCACCTCTGTTCCGACTTGCAAGCTTAAAATGACCTACTAGACTTCTTTTTCTGAAAATGTGTTCTTCATGAAAGTTGTTTATTTGGATCTTGACTATCCAATGTCCAAATTTCAGCCCATCTCCATTATTAAATCTTGAGATATGATTTTATGAGTGCACACTATTCGGATTCTACTGACAGAACCCGTATTCTGACTTCCATGTAAACTTAGGTCCCTTAGACATTTGAATCGGACTTCGAGCTCTTCATCAAAGTTGTATAGCTTCCTCTTAGCTTTCCTACAAAATAAAATTCATGATTGTCAGATATCAGGAACTCAAGTTATGACTAAAATACAGAAACAGTGTAAAATCTCAATAATGCTAAAAATATTCAATTAGGACCAATTTGAGCTCAAACTCACAAAATCATGTCAAACTCAATCAATTAAGAATATGGAGAGTGTAAATGACTAAATATAAGGGTTTCTTAATGAATAAAATATGTGTTTATCAGTTGGAGATGTTGAAGACTGGTGGAATGGAGTGCAAAGATTTATGGAAGCCGAGGGAACCACGATCACATGGGAAGTATTCAAGAACATATTCTTGGAGAAGTATTTTCCTGCTAGTATGAGGCATGCCAAGGAGATGGAGTTTCTTGGTCTGAAGCAAGGGAACATGATAGTTAGTGAATATGCTGTAAAATTTGAAAGCTTGTCCAAGTTTTCAATGTATTTCCAGCTCCAACCTGATGAAGAGTGGAAATGCTGGAAGTTTGAGAAAGGATTGCGCCATGACTTGAAGAGAGCAGTACTACCATTGGGAATTGACCAATTCCCAGCCTTGCTAGACAAGTGTCGAAGGATTGAAGAGTTAGATCAATCAAGGGACACGAGGAGTCGTAACTTTGGACCTTCTAGGTTCTAAAGAGGAAGTGGTAGCAATGTGACCTGCTTTAAGAGGAAACTCTATTCTCGACCACCAGGGAATCAACAACAACAATCACAAGGTGGAGGTCCGAGTGGAAATTATGGTGGCAATAGAGCTGGTCAGACCTAGACATCTCTGCCAAAGTGTTTGAAATGCGAAAAAGACCACCTGAAAAGGGAGCGCACAATCAAGGGGATTATCTATTTTAGATGCGAAAAACCTAGACATATCTCCAGAGATTATAACCAACCCAAGGCAGAGCCTTCTGTTAACAATGCACGAGTTGCAAGACCTCAGGTAAGAGGTAGAGTTTACACAATAAATGGAGCAGAAGCCTCCAAATCCAAAGATCTGAAAAAAGGAGATTGTACCATAGGAGGTAATATTTTAACTATACTGTATGACTCAGGGACAACCCATTCTTTTATTGCTTATGACTGTGTGCATCGATTAGGTTTACTTGTGTCTTCTATGCTTTTTGATTTAAGTGTTTTTACCCATACTGCTAAACATGTTGTTACTACCCAAATTTGTCTGAACTGTCATTTATCTGTTGAAAGTCGAATCTTTTCTGTTGATTTGATTTGTTTACCCCTTTCCCAAATAGACGTAATCTTAGGAATGGATTAGTTATCTTCTAACCATATCCTGTTAGATTGTTCCAATAAAACCTTAGTTTTCCCTAACTCTAAAGTTTCTAGATTTTTTACGGCTAACTAAGTTAAAGCTTTCTTAAAAGAAGGAGCTCAGGGATACATGTTATTGTCTTCCTTAGAAGTCGAGAGCAAGACGGATGTGAATGCTATTCCGGTAATCAATGAGTTTCTTGAAGTCTTTCTTGATGATGTACCTAGTTTACCACCAAAGCAGGAGATAGAGTTCACTATCGATCTTGTACGTGGGTCTGGTCCTATATCCATAGCGCTATACAGGATGTCACTATCAGAATTGGTTGAACTTAAGAAACAATTGGTGGAGCTTCTGGAAAAGCAGTTTGTCAGGCCTAGTGTGTCGCCCTAGGGGGCACCAATGTTGTTGGTCAAGAAGAAGGATGGAACTTCGCGCTTATATGTAGACTATCGTCAACTGAACAAGGTCATAATCAAGAACAAGTATCCACTTCCGAGGATAGATGATTTAATGGATCAGTTGAAGGGAGCCATTGTTTTCTCCAAGATAGATATGCATTTTGGCTATCACCAGATCTGAATGAAGGTAGAGGATATCCCCAAGATGGCTTTTCGTACATGTTATGGGCATTATGAGTATCTTGTGATGCCCTTTGGAGTGACGAAAGCACCTGCCATATTCATGGATTACATGAATAGAATTTTTCTTCCTTACCTAGACAGATTTGTCGTTGTTTTTATTGATGACATTATGATCTATTCTTGAAATCAAGAGGAACATGTCGAACATCTCAGTATAGTTCTCCAAATTCTGAAAGAGAAGAAGTTGTATGTCAAGTTGTCAAAGTGTGAATTTTGTAACACCCCAAATTTTGGCTAAATTACGATATTGTCCAAAATGCATTATTTTATATTTTTGTGTGCTATAAAATTAGTTTAACTGTTTTGTGACTGCATTTGATTGTTGTGTGTGATTTACTTCGAGCTAAGAAAATAATAATTTTTGAGCCAGAAAAAATCTTTATCTGATTATTCAGAGCTGGGGGATCTTACTAAACCTAATTCTGAGTTATACGTGTATCGATATTTTATTTTTTAGAATTTATCTGTAAAATAAAAATATTTTATATTTTAATATTATTTTATTATCCAATGGACAATACCTACAGACTTAGGAGCAGTAGCTTCTGGCCAGTGGACAATAGGAACCGGTAAAGTCTTTATGACTTACAATGCGATGAACCAATAGAAATCAGTCAATGAAATTGGCTTGAATTATTAGTAAGCCAATGAGAGCTAGTCAACATAAATGGCTTGAATTTCTAAGCCAATAGGATGTTAGTCCACAAAAATAGTTGAACTAGTTAGATTAGTAACTAGAAAACCTAACTAAGTTAATCCAAAGTGCTTAAGTAGTAACTAAATGGAACAAACCTAGTTAGCTATTCATTAAAACTTTAGTTAGAGAATGTTCTAGTAAAATCAACAAGATGGTTAGTTATCCTAAGTAACTAAATGGTTAGCTAAGTAACTAAGAAGCCTAACTAAATTCACTTAAGCCTAACTAGAATGCCTAAGTGAACCAAAACTTGGTTACTCTCCCTTTGAGCAATTCGGTTATGGAGTCTTCAAGCACCATCTAGAATGTTTAGATGTCCATTGATGCGTGCGGATGTAGTGATTAAAATTAAGATAAAAATCAGTTGTCAGGCCCACCAGAAAATAAAAACCTTACAACTAGTTGTAGTTAGTAAGGGTCGATCCACAGAGAACCAATTCAATTAACACTATTAAACAATTCCCAATTTAGACTCTGATTAACAATAAACAAGTAAAAGGGGGTTTTGGAGTTTTGATGAACAATGAACAAATTCAAAGATAACAATAAACAAACTAAAATCAACAATATAAGAAAATTGGTTAAGAGATTGAATCCACCACTAGATTTATATAATAATGTAAATCCACATATCCTTTTATTCCAACATGCTCAATTATGTTTTTATGCAATTGTGAGAGTAAATCTCTTTTTCCTTACGTGTTGGTCAATTTAGCAACCGCTCAAATCAACTCCTAATCATTGATTAGTCATAAAGCAACCGCTCTTACAACTATCCAACAATTGCATTAAGATTTAGAAAACCAATTACACTAAGGTCTAATCACACACCGGGATTAAATTACTTAGAACATATATTTCTCTAGATCTAATACCGCAACCACGCATAATAAACCCAGATCTACCACTTTTATAACTGGCAAATAGCACAAAGATAATTATACCCACATGAACATCATACATCCCACTAGATCTACTACCGCAACCGCGCATAATAAACCTAGATCTACTACTTTGAAAGTAGGAACAAGTACAAAAACCTTCATACCAACAATAGATTCAGAAATATATGAATAAAAACATAACTGTGTTGAAATAATCAAATATGCAAAGTTTACAACATTAATACTAGCGGTTTCATCACCCCCTTAACCAAAGGAGGTTTAGTTACACATAGCTAGAAAGAAATCACAAGAAAAACTATGAAGAAACAAGAAGAAACTATGAAGAAACAAGAAACTAAGAGAGAAAATGAAGGAGAGGTGCATCTTGTTCATGATAAATGGTGCCTTTTATAGAAGTCTAAGGTAACAAAATGACAAAGGGAAGTGGGTGGATGAGTGGGTGAGTGAGTGGAGTGTTTGAGTGGATGGATTAGTGGGTTGGTTTAGTGGATTGGTTTAGTGGATGAGTGAGTGGAATGGTTGAGTGGTTGAATTAGTGAAAAATGCCAAAGGACTTTTGGTGAGTGGGAAATTATGGACATGAATGGGTGAGTGGATGGATGAGTGGATGGATTAGTGGATGAGTGGGTGGAGTGGTTAAGTGGTTGGATTAGTGTATGAGTGGATGAATGGGTGAGTTAGTGGATGAGTGGATGAGTGGATTAGTGGATGGATGAGTGGATTAGTGGATGTATGAGTGGATGGTTGAGGACGAAAATTTCGTATCTGACTTGGAAGCCAAAAACGACCCACTATACTTCAGAATCACGAAAAGTGTTCTTCATGAAAGTTGTAGATCCTTGTCTTGGCTATGAAATGGATAGCTGTTTCGTCCAATTTGGCTTCCTTAAGCCCAAGATATGTCCCAAATACCGTAGGTTGCTCAAACCCAACTTCAGCACCTCTGTTCCGACTTGCAAGCTCAAAATGACCTACTAGACTTCTTTTTCTCAAAATGTGTTCTTCATGAAAGTTGTTTATTTGGATCTTGACTATCCACTGTCCAAATTTCAGCCCATCTCCATTATTACATCTTGAGATATGATTTTATGAGTGCACACTGTTCGGATTCTACTGACAGAACCCGTATTCTGACTTCCATGTCAACTTAGGTCCCTTAGACATCTGAATCAGACTTCGAGCTCTTCATCAAAGTTGTAGAGCTTCCTCTTAGCTTTCCTACAAGATAAAATTCATGATTTTCAGATTTCAGGAACTCAAGTTATGACCAAAATACAGAAACAGTGTAAAATCTCAATAATGCTGAAAATATTCAATTAGGACCAATTTGAGCTCAAACTCACAAAATCATGTCAAACTCAATCAATTAAGAATATGGAGAGTGTAAATGACTAAATATAAGGGTTTCTTAATGAATAAAATATGTGTTTATCAAATTCCCCACACTTAGCTTTTTGCACTCCCTCAAAACTCAAGACCAAAATTTTACAATCAAGAAGAACAACCAAAGGTTCAAGGGATCAAAACATTCATGAGTTAACAATTCTCCACATCTCAAACCATCAAGCAAGGTATCTTCAACATGAATCGAGAATGATAGATCTTCACAAGATTCTCTCTCAATCTCTCAAGTGTTTAAAAGGTAGGTATTTCACTCAATTCAACCCATGAAAATTGCACTACCATAAGCTTGCTTATCTTCTACTTCTCCACTACTCAAAACACATGCACACACAAATCATGAGGACTTTATTCAAGGTTGTAGTGAGGTCAAGGTAACAGGAGAGGATAAAATGGATATGAGAAGATAAATACCAAAGAGAATAAAAGCAAATGAGAGCTAAGTTCAAATAACAAGCATAAAAGCTCATCCCAACTCTAGTGTATATCCCTTTACATATTCATTTCCCAATCCTTTTCTTTTTTTAAACACTTGGTTTTTTTTTTCTTTTTTTTTTTTTTTTCTTTTTTTTTTTCTTTTTCTTTTATATATATGAATAACTATATACATACATTTTTTTTTCTTTTTGGGCACTCTTTTCTTTTTCAACAACCATTTTGTACACACACCCCCACACTTGTTCAAAAACTCATCCATTAACTAAGCTAATGTTCTTTATTCCCTAAGGTAAAGTAAGAACACGATTTCTCATTTAAGGCACATAATGAGCTAGAAACAAGGAATGGTCAAATAAGCTCAAAGGGGTTAAGCAAAGGAAAATATACAAGGTTGGCAAGAATCGAGAATTTTCAAGAAGTCAAAAGAGTGCTTGATATCATATTGAAAACAAGGTTGGCTATTTGGTTAAACTAGCTAATTAAGAAAGAGGGCCTCAATCATGTTCATGCACGCAAGTGAAATGTAGCCTCAAAAAGAATCAAAGCAAGTTCTAGAGTGGTCATTAACATGAGTGAAAATCACACAAGAAAGAAGAGAATGGCATAAATGTTGAATCCATCCATTAGGCTCAAAATCTCACAAGGTATGCATCCATCAAACTCAATTCATCAATTTAATCATCCATCACCAAGCATATCGGTTCAAGAAGGGAGAAAAGTTATTCAATCATGCAATGAACCCTTTTTTTTTTTTTTTTTTTTTTTTTTTTTTGAATTTTTTTTTACAAAAAGAACATGTCAAATCTCTCCCCACGCTTAATATAACATTGCCTTCAATGTGAAAGAGAGATATAGAAAAGAGCAACACAACCCGATAAGAAGTGAATCAACGCTAAGCGTAAAAGAAACACACTTTGTCGATCAAGCATCGCACGACTGAAAAGAAATCAAACAATAAAACTTTAGTACTAATTAGTTACTACCTAAAAACTCCTTACTCGCCACCAATTAAGATGCGTCTCAAGAGTAAAATTACTCCTTACTTACTCGCCATCACTAATTGATTTAATAAGTACATGACAATCATATCATACTTTCCAAACAAAGACAACAAATTTTTTTTTTTTTTTTTTTTTTTTATTTTTTTATTTTTTTTTTTTTTTTTTTTTTTTTTTTTTTTGGTCAACTATCCTTCCCCCCAACTAAATCACAACATTATCCTCAATGTTAAAATATAGATGAGTAAAGGACAGAAGATATTACCTGTTGGAGAAAGTGACACAAATTTAAACAGTAAACAAGGTACAATAAAATCAAACCCATTAAAGATGAAGTCGCAGATCCGGCTTTTGTTTCTTGTTACTTCCTTCGCCGCTCTCTTGTTGACCAATCTATCCGAGCTAATACCGGATCAGTACATACTCAAAAGCTTCTAATTTATCAATGAGCTCATCAATAGTGGAGGCAGAGATAAGAAGTTGTCTTCTTCAAGGAGTGATAAATTTCTGTTCCACAGCTTTGTCAAGAAAAAATAACAAAAGATCAAAGAAATTATTAACATTCAACAAACCAATGGGTTTATGGTGGATGTTCAGTTCAGCCCAAGAGACAATTTGAAAAATCTCTTCCAAAGTACCAAAACCACCTGGTAAGACAATAAATGCATCAGAATTGTCAACCATTGTTTTCATTCGTCCATGCATAGATGTTACCTGAATTTCTTCTCCAATTGTCTTTCCAAGGATGTTATTTTCAGCCAAAGGTTTAGGAATAACACCTAAAACCCGATCGCCTCCTATAGAAGCGAAAGAAGTGATACAGCCCCCATTAACCCACGACAACCTCCTCCATATACAAGATGAATATTCCTCGCAGCAAGTGATCGACCAAGAGTGCTAGGCTGCGTTTACAAACTCTAATCCCTTCCCATAACTCGACCCACAAAAACACACAGACATTTTTTGAGGTTACGAATAGAAGGCCCCATTCTATACTCTTCCTCCCTTTGAGTGTTTCGAGTTGAAGGAAAATGGAGAAAATGGAGTGTTTAAGTAGGAAAAAGAATGGAAAGGGAATAATTGCACCTATGAGGGTAGGTTGGTCATTGTCGAAAAAGGTTGAAATTAAGAAACACAGAATCTTTTCTCCTCTTTTTTTTACTTTTTTTATTTTATTTTTTTTTATTATTTTTTTTATTTTTATTTTTTTTTTGTTTGACTTCAAGAAAACCATCAAGGTAAAGAAGTCTAGAAACCCCGAAGGACCCCGCTCAAAGGATCGTCTCAGTACAAAAATCAAAATACAACAAAATGATACAAAGATAAAAGAAATAGAAAATGATGACATACCAGACATGTACAGTGTCCATGGCGTATCTTTATACCACGTCATGAGTGCGATAGACATCACGTCCTCTTTTTTTTTTTTTTTTTTTTTTTTTTTTTTTTTGTTTTTGTTTTGTTGTTTTTTTTTTTTTTTTTGAGAGATGACATGAAGAAGAAGAAGAAGAAGAAGAAGATGATGATGATATGTACAGATTGTTGTGATTGTGGCTCACATCTTCCTCTCGTTTTACGTCCGAAACGGCTTAAACGCCTTAAACGCCTTTCTATGAGTCGGGGATAGGCTTCCCATCCAATTTTTTATAAACCGCAAACAGGGTCTTTTAGAGTCGATTCCCAAGATCGTAGCGTTTTTCTTCATCCTTGAAGAGATTCCACAATTTAAGAATTTCACGATGCACCAATCCACAAGAATGCGTCTCAAGAGTCGATAAGATATCATCTAATGACTCCTTACTCACCATTCTTAATGAAGAAAATTTTATCTTCTCTATTTGCGGAAACCATCCCCAAAGTATGACATCGCTTGTTACAGCCCATCGTCCACATTTGTAACAGACTTGTAACCTTTTTGCTCTTCTCCTTTTAGAATATGAACTTCTTCCAAGACCGGGCATATATGAGTCAAATGAAATTGAGGACTCACCGCTAATCGAACCTTTGCTTCAATTATCCAACAGTACATCTTCTCGCATACCTTTGTGCATTAACAGTCTCAATCTTTCACATCGAACTTTGTAGATTTTTCTCGAGCATTTTGAGGAAAAGAAGGAAAATGTTTTCTCGGTTTGAAAGAATGACATCCATTTTGAAGGAGAAGAAGGATTCGGCTATTTTGGGAAACCGAAAAATAAACCGACTTGAGAGTCACGAGTACCGTATCCGCCACTTAACCGGCAACACAAAGAACTCAAGAACTTGATTTTCCAGAATGGTTGAGTCTTTGTCCATTAACTTTACGCGCATTACCATTCCTAGGATCCTCAATATTTACGGCCCCGAGGATACACGTGTTTGACAAAGAAAAGAACCGCGCCACCTAGATCTCAATTTTTCAAGGAGTAGGTGCGATGATAATCTCAAAGCAGAACCTTTTTGACCAATTTCTCGCAACTTTTGCAAAAGGTGTAACAGACCTTGAATAAAGTAGGCCAATAAAATCCATACCGCAAGATTTTCGCAGCTTGTTGTCGTTGAAGAAAAGTGACCTTCACATGCTTCCGAGTGACAAAATTTAATGGCACTACCTACCTTATTGTCGGGCACACTGTTTTTTTTTTTTTTTTTTTTTTTAGAGATTCAAATGCTTACAACCAACAAACAGATAAAAAAACATAATCTAAGGAACTAATGAAAACACAAGATAAAAAGGGATAAAGAGAGCAAATCTGGTTGGGTTGCCTCCCAATGAGCGCTAGTTTATTGTCCTCACCGACATGATGATACTTTCATCGCTCCTCATATTGTGGAAGGATGAGTTTCATCACTTCCATCTCTCGCACCGTCGGAAGTTCATGATATGGTTTGAGACGATGACCATTGACCTTAAATGCTTTGCCGAAATTTTCACTCCCGATCTCAACTCGCACCAAAAGGAAAAACATTAGTTACCACAAACGGCCCAATCCACTTAGAACGCAGCTTTACGGAAATAATTTGAGTCTTGATTGGAATAGCAGGACTTTTTGTCCTCTCGTGAAATTTCTTTCTCGGAAATCAATTGGTCGTGGAATGCCTTAGCTTTAGTCTTATAAATCGGGGCATTCTCAAAGGCCTCATTTCTTAGTTCTTCTAATTCCCAGTAATCGGAACTTCCTTTGCTTTCCAAAGACCTTCCAATTCCATATTAACTTGTTTAATGGCCCAATAAGATCGATGTTGCAACTCAACGGGCAAATGACAGGGCTTTCCATACACCAACCGAAATGGTGACATGCCGATGGGAGTCTTATAGGCAGTCCTATAAGCCCATAAAGCATCTTCAAGTCGAGTGCTCCAATCCTTTCTTGAGGGATTCACTGTCTTTTCAAGGATTGACTTAATCTCCCGGTTGGACACTTCAGTTTGCCCATTTGTCTGTGGATGGTAAGGAGTGGAAATTTTGTGCATTACTCCATATCTCTTCAATAGAGCATCAAAGGTTTTGTTGCAGAAATGGGTCCCTTGGTCACTGATGATAGCCCTTGGGGTCCCGAACCTGGAGAAAATATGTGACTTAACAAAATCTGCAACAGTGTAATTAAAATTAATATCTTTTTGAAGAAGTCTGCAAAGGGGCAATGAGACTTTAGAAAAGTCTTTAATGAATCTCCGGTAGAAACCTGCATGACCAATAAAAGAACGAATCTCCCGCACACTAGTGGGTGGTGGCAAAGAATGCATGAGTTCTACTTTAGCTTTATCTA
The DNA here is from genome assembly GCA_029884605.1 of Ormosia emarginata. NCBI lineage: Eukaryota > Viridiplantae > Streptophyta > Magnoliopsida > Fabales > Fabaceae > Ormosia > Ormosia emarginata. Next base: position 1,204,342 of record JAQQTP010000075.1, on the reverse strand, counting down.
CTTCAATTCCCCTAGCGAAATTACATGACCCAACACAATACCTTCAATCACCATGAAATGACATTTTTCCCAATTCAAGTACTAGGTTAGTGTCAATGCATCTTTTAAGCACCAAAGTTAAATGTTCCAAACAATTTTCAAAATCATTTCCAAAGACACTAAAGTCATCCATAAAAACCTCAATGATGTTTTCAATGTAATCGAAAAATATACTCATCATGCATCTTTGGAAAGTTCCCGGTGCATTGCGAGTCCAAAAGGCATTCGCCTATATGCAAAGGTACCAAATGGACAAGTGAATGTAGTCTTGTCTTGGTCTTCTCGGAGCTATGGCAATCTGATCTGATTGTAACCGAAAAACCATCCGAAAAACAATAATAAGAATGACCACTAATCTTTCTAACATTTGATCAATTAAAGGTAAAGGAAAGTGGTCTTTTCTCGTGGCGGCATTCAACTTCCCGTAATCAATACAAACACGCCACCCCGTCTGCGTAACCTAGTGGGAATAAGCTCATTTTCAGCATTTCTTACCACAAGAATTCCGCATTTCTTTGGTACTACCCGGACTGGGCTTACCCACTTGTCGTCGAAATGGGGTAGATCACCCCCACACTTAGGAGCTTCAAGATCTCCTTTTTCACAACCTCCATCATGGGAGGATTCAATCTCCGCCGAGGGTCTCTCACAGTTTAGTATCCTCCTCCATTAATATCCCGTGCATACAAACGGAGGGACTAATACCCTTGATATCGCCTATTGACCAACCAATGGCTGTCTTATGTTCATGCAAAACAGCTACCGCTTTCTCTTCTTGCTCTTGGGTGAGTGACTTTGCAATTATTACCGGAAGGGTGTCCTTCTCCCCAAGAAGATGTATTTAAGATGATCGTGTAGTGCTTTCGGTTCCCAATTCGTGTGCCCGCACAAATGTAAGGTTGAGGTATATCGGTAGTAACGTGTAAATCAACAAAAGTTACCTCATGCTCTTCTTGGAGTGGAAGAGAGCTCTTGTAAGGCAAAGAACAATTTCATCAATGTCTTCACTCCATGGCTCTTCTTCACTCTTCTTCTTTTCCTCCCGTACATCTAAGCTATGAGTTAGAATTGTATCAAGAGCATCAAAATGGTCAATATCAAAAGTCACAGAAATTAAAGAATCAAAAAGATCAAAAGAATCAATTAAACAAGCAGAGTGCACATCACTTGGGTATCTCATAGCTTCAAAAATATTGAATCTAATTAATTCCCCATCAAATTCCATTGTTAGAATTCCCGAGTGCACATCAATTTTTGTCCGTGCGCCTCTTCAAAAATGGTCTTCCTAGCAAGATAGGAACAGATTTGGGAGACTCATCCTTTTCCATTTCCAAAACATAGAAGTCTCCAGGAAACACTAATTCATTCACCCGTACTAAAACATCTCTTCAACCACACCCTTAGGGTATGCATTAGATCTATCACCAATTGAATAACAACACCAAAGTAGGTTCCAAAGGACCCAAGTATAAAGATGCATAAATAGAATATGGCATGACATTTATAGATGCACCTAAATCAAGCATTGCCCTTTCAAACCTTGTGTTACCTATAGTGCATGGAATAGTGAATGTGCTGTGGTCCTTACATTTGGTTGGGAGTTTCTTTTTAATTACAAATTTTGAAACATTTTCTCCCGCTTGGACCTTTTCATTTCCTTTTAACTTCCTCTTGTTAGTGCATAATTCTTTCAGAAATTTTGCATATCTAGGTACCGCTAATGGCATCTAACAAAGGGATATTAACCTCTACCTTCCTAAAAGTCTCAAGTATTTCTTTTTCTCGCTTCTTCTTTCTTGGTTTTAACTAACCTACTAGGAAAAGGAGCTTTAGTGACATATTTAGGAAGGGGTTCGAAATACTTACCTTAGGGGTTTTGGAAGTTTGCCCCTTATCATTTGCTTCTTTGGGTGGTTCATCCTTCTCTTGAATGATTGGTGGAAGAGAGGTAGGCTCATCCATCGTCTTTCCGCTTCTCAATGTGACAAAGACTAGCATTTTCCCTCGGATTCACTTCTTTCGTGAGGGTAGTTTCCCTGAAGCTTGGCTTTGAAACTTGTTGAATTCTCGTGGACAACCCGCCCTATCCGATTCTCGCAAGTTATTGATTGCATCCTTGTTTCTTGTTGGAACCGCAAATTATTAGTGGCCATTTGTTTTACTAGCTCCTCTAATGAAGGCTCGATTGCTTAGGAGCTTGAACTTGTCACCGTCTCTCGAGGGAAAGGTACTTGTCTTTGTTGGAATCCCGGAGGTCCATAAGTTTGGAGGTTGATTTTGAGGTTGCTTTGCATAGCTGAAATTTGGATGATCCCTCCAACCCTGATTATATGTGTTTGAGTAGGGGTTGTAATTTTTGAAAGTCCAAAGATATCCCCTCATCGCTCTTACCTCCTCATTTGTGTCTTCTTGGAGAGTGGGACACATATCGTTGGGATGTCCAGATGAACAACAGATCCCACAAGCATGAACTGGTGCTTTACCCGAATCCATTAACCGCCGAACCATAGCAACAATTGAGTCATTTGTCAGCTTTGTATACTTGGTTGTCTCTACTTCTTTCACCGCTTTTACTCCAAGGTGTCATTTCTAGAGTAGAATTGTTGAGTATTGGCAGCCATTCTTGAGATCAAGTTTCTAGCTTCTTGAGGAGTTTTATCAATCAATGCTCCTCCGCTAGCAAAGATCAATCATGTTGCGATCCATCACTTGTAAGCCTTCATAGAAATACCGAATTAAAAGTCGCTCACTTATTTGATGATGAGGCAGCTGAAACATAGCTTCTTAAATCTCTCCCAAGAGTCATGGAGTGATTCCCCATGCCTTTGTTGAATACCACAGATTTCTTTTCGATTGTTGCAGCTTTTGAGGCGTGGAAGTATCTGTCTAGGAAAGTTCGGGCCATGTCCCGCCATGATTGGATGGATCCGGGTGGCAAGTAGTAAAGCCACTCCTTAGCTGAGTCTTTCAATGAGAATGGAAAAGCTCTCAACTTGACTTGCTCTACATGAATTCCTGCAGGTTTCATGCTAGAACATACCACATGGATTTCCTTCAAGTGCTTGTTGGGGTCCTCTCCCGGTAATCCATTGAAAGATGGCAAGAGATGGATTAAACCAGATTTCAATTCAAATGCCTCTTCATTTTCAAGAATGTCTATGCAAAGAGGCCGTTGATCTAGATCCGGAGCACCCAATGCCCTTAAAGTGTTTTCTCTCCATTGTCACTTCTTCGATATTTCGAGATGGCTCAAATGTCTCCGAACTTGATAGATCAATGTAACGCAGCAGCCTTCAATGTCACAGTGTGAGTTGGAAGTTAGCCTGGATGGAAGGAACTTGAGGATGTGAAGTGAGTTGATCAATATAGTTCCTCAAATTTAGCAATCCTTCGTCTACTCCTTCAAAGGACATCAACACCTACAAAACACTCGAAAGAAAGATTAAAAATAAAATAAAATAAAATAAAATAAAAACAGAATAAAAATAGGAAATAAATTAATAGTGTAATTGAAAAAATTGGTTCCCGCAAGAATCGCGCCAAAATTCGATGCGTGCGGATGTAGTGATTAAAATTAAGATAAAAATCAGTTGTCGTGCCCACCAGAAAATAAAAACCTTACAACTAGTTGTAGTTAGTAAGTGGTCGATCCACAGAGAACCAATTCAATTAACACTATTAAACAATTCCCAATTTAGACTCGATTAACAATAAACAAGAAAAGGGGTTTTGGAGTTTTGATGAACAATGAACACTTCAAAGATAACAATAAACAAACTGAAATCAACAATATAAGAAAATTGGTTAAGAGATTGAATCCACCGCTAGATTTATATGATAATGTAAATCCACATATTCTTTTTATTCCAACATGCTCAATTATGTTTTTATGCAATTGTGAGAGTAAATCTCTGTTTTCCTTACGTGTTGGCCAATTTAGCAACCGCTCAAATCAACTCCTAATCACTGATTAGTCATAAAGCAACCGCTCTTACTCCAGTGTCATTTCTAGAGTAGAATTGTTGAGTATTGGCAGCCATTCTTGAGATCAAGTTTCTAGCTTCTTGAGGAGTTTTATCAATCAATGCTCCTCCGCTTAGCAAAGATCAATCATGTTGCGATCCATCACTTGTAAGCCTTCATAGAAATACTGAATTAAAAGCTGCTCACTTATTTGATGATGAGGGCAACTGAAACATAGCTTCTTAAATCTCTCCCAGTAGTCATGGAGTGATTCCCCATGCCTTTGTTGAATACCACAGATTTCTTTTCTGATTGTTGCAGCTTTTGAGGCAGGGAAGTATCTGTCTAGGAAAGTTCGGGCCATGTCCTGCCATGATTGGATGGATCCGGGTGGCAAGTAGTAAAGCCACTCCTTAGCTGAGTCTTTCAATGAGAATGGAAAAGCTCTCAACTTGACTTGCTCTACATGAATTCCTGCAGGTTTCATGCTAGAACATACCACATGGATTTCCTTCAAGTGCTTGTTGGGGTCCTCTCCGGGTAATCCATTGAAAGATGGCAAGAGATGGATTAAACCGGATTTCAATTCAAATGCCTCTTCATTTTCAAGAATGTCTATGCAAAGAGGTCATGTTGATCTAGATCTGGAGCACCCAATGCCCTTAAAGTGTTTTCTCGCCATTGTCACTTCTTCAGATATTTCGATGGCTCAAATGTCTCTCGAACTTGATAGATCAATGTAACGGCACTTCAATGTCAAGCAGTGTGAGTTGGAAGTTAGTCGGATGGAAGGGAAATTGAGGATGTGAAGTGAGTTGATCAATATAGTTCCTCAAATTTAGCAATCCTTCGTCTACTCCTTCAAAGGACATCAACACCTACAAAACACTCAGAAAGAAAGATTAAAAATAAAATAAAATAAAATAAAATAAAAACAGAATAAAAATAGGAAATAAATTAATAGTGTAATTGAAAAAAATTGGTTCACAAGAATCACGCCAAAATTCGATGCGTGCGGATGTAGTGATTAAAATTAAGATAAAAATCAGTTGTCAGGCCCACCAGAAAATAAAAACCTTACAACTAGTTGTAGTTAGTAAGGGTCGATCCACAGAGAACCAATTCAATTAACACTATTAAACAATTCCCAATTTAGACTCTGATTAACAATAAACAAGAAAAGAGGGTTTTGGAGTTTTGATGAACAATGAACAGCTTCAAAGATAACAATAAACAAACTAAAATCAACAATATAAGAAAATTGGTTAAGAGATTGAATCCACCACTAGATTTATATAATAATGTAAATCCACATATCCTTTTTATTCCAACATGCTCAATTATGTTTTTATGCAATTGTGAGAGTAAATCTCTGTTTTCCTTACGTGTTGGTCAATTTAGCAACCGCTCAAATCAACTCCTAATCATTGATTAGTCATAAAGCAACCGCTCTTACAACTATCCAACAATTGCATTAAGATTTAGAAAACCAATTACACTAAGGTCTAATCACACACCGGGATTAAATTACTTAGAACATATATTTCTCTAGATCTAATACCGCAACCGCGCATAATAAACCCAGATCTACCACTTTTATAACTGGCAAATAGCACAAAGATAATTATACCCACATGAACATCATACATCCCACTAGATCTACTACCGCAATCGCGCATAATAAACCTAGATCTACTACTTTGAAAGTAGGAACAAGTACAAAAACCTTCATACCAACAATAGATTCGAAATATATGAATAAAAAAACATAACTGTGTTGAAATAATCAAATATGCAAAGTTTACAACATTAATACTAGCGGTTTCATCACCCCTTAACCAAAGGAGGTTTAGTTACACATAGCTAGAAAGAAATCACAAGAAAAACTATGAAGAAACAAGAAGAAACTATGAAGAAACAAGAAACTAAGAGAGAAAAATGAAGGAGAGGTGCATCTTGTTCATGATAAATGGTGCCTTTTATAGAAGTCTAAGGTAACAAAATGACAAAGGGAAGTGGGTGGATGAGTGGGTGAGTGAGTGGAGTGTTTGAGTGGATGGATTAGTGGGTTGGTTTAGTGGATTGGTTTAGTGGATGAGTGAGTGGAATGGTTGAGTGGTTGAATTAGTGAAAAATGCCAAAGGACTTTTGGTGAGTGGGAAATTATGGACATGAATGGGTGAGTGGATGGATGAGTGGATGGATTAGTGGATGAGTGGGTGGAGTGGTTAAGTGGTTGGATTAGTGTATGAGTGGATGAATGGGTGAGTTAGTGGATGAGTGGATGAGTGGATGAGTGGATGAGTGGATTAGTGGATGGATGAGTGGATTAGTGGATGTATAAGTGGATGGTTGAGGACGAAAATTTCGTATCTGACTTGGAAGCCAAAAACGACCCACTATACTTCAGAATCACGAAAAGTGTTCTTCATGAAAGTTGTAGATCCTTGTCTTGGCTATGAAATGGATAGCTGGTTCGTCCAATTTGGCTTCCTTAAGCCCAAGATATGTCCCAAATACCGTAGGTTGCTCAAACCCAACTTCAGCACCTCTGTTCCGACTTGCAAGCTCAAAATGACCTACTAGACTTCTTTTTCTCAAAATGTGTTCTTCATGAAAGTTGTTTATTTGGATCTTGACTATCCACTGTCCAAATTTCAGCCCATCTCCATTATTACATCTTGAGATATGATTTTATGAGTGCACACTGTTCGGATTCTACTGACAGAACCCGTATTCTGACTTCCATGTCAACTTAGGTCCCTTAGACATCTGAATCAGACTTCAAGCTCTTCATCAAAGTTGTAGAGCTTCCTCTTAGCTTTCCTACAAGATAAAATTCATGATTTTCAGATTTCAGGAACTCAAGTTATGACCAAAATACAGAAACAGTGTAAAATCTCAATAATGCTGAAAATATTCAATTAGGACCAATTTGAGCTCAAACTCACAAAATCATGTCAAACTCAATCAATTAAGAATATGGAGAGTGTAAATGACTAAATATAAGGGTTTCTTAATGAATAAAATATGTGTTTATCATCCATCTACATGACCATTGATTTCATCTAAGGTTATTAGGAGTTAGGAGAAGTCAACTAAAGTGGCCACCTCCTTTGGGGGAGCTCCACGGCCAAGTAGTGAAGAGATAGGAGAATACTTCATTTCATCTTCATCTTTTCTATCTCACAAAGCCATTCTCTCCATTTTCTCTCTTCCAAGAACCAAAAACACCATAGCCCTCCTTTGTGAAGCTCACAACCACCACCTTATAACCATACCTCCACTCTTCTAAATTTTTATCCAACACCATTTCTCAAACCCAAACACCATTTTAAACATCTTTCATCTTGAGAGTTTCTTCAAAATCATTCATTGAAGCTTAGAAAATAACCTTGAAGTTTCTTTCCTACAAGGTAAAAATCCTTGTTTCTTATTTCTAACTTGATTCTTGAAGTTCTAAGCCATGATTGATCCATGGTTTATCTTTTTCAACCAAAGTTATGACTCTTTAAAATTGTTTAAGTTTGTTAGGGTATTTCTTGGAGCCACACGAAATCACTAGGAGAAAGTCCAAGAAGGTTTTGTCTTCCTTAGAGGTAAGAAGGAGATTTAATCTCATCAACCTTGTATGGTGGTGAGAAGATGGATTAGTTTCTGGTGAAGAATCCATAAGGATTCATTCACTTGGTTGATTTAAAGTTGTTCTTATTTGTGATTGATTTTGTTTGCAAGCATGATTATAGCTTTAATATATTTTGGTATGTGTTATGGATGCAAGATAATTATTGTAGGATGTGAATAACATATTGAGGAATTGCATGAGTGTTCCAAAGAGCACAAAGAAGCTCACGACTTCATCACCCAAAGAGGACCAAAATGTACTCAAATATTTTCTAAAGCAAGGATTAATTAATTTAATTAAATAAATGATTTTTACAAGGACTTAGAGGATGGAAAATAATTTAAAAATGATTTATAAAGGACATATTGAATTTCGGTCAACATGCCATTTAAGATACCTTTGATTTAAAATTATTTTCTAAGTGTGGACTATGTAATTAAATTAATGAAAACTCAATTTCAATTGATTTTAAAGAACAAAATGAATGAAATTATTTTTAGGAACTTAATTAGAGAAATTAAGTATAAATGAGAAATAAATTGAACACTTGAAAAATACTAACGTAGAGCTCACCCTTTGGGTTTTGAAGCACGTTAGTAAGTTTCAAGCTGTAAATATTGGTTAAGTTCGAGGAAGGTAATTTTTAAGGAAAAACATAGAAAATACTACTTAATGGATTTTCTATGCGAAATGTTGTAAATAAAAGTTAAAAAGGAACATATAATGGAAAAAGTTTCAAAAATTAATTTAGAGAGTAAAGAAATATTTTACGTAGTTGAAAAATATTAAAAAAGCCTTATGCGTATTTAAAATAATGATTTTTGAGCTACGCGATTGAGAAAACAATTTAAAAATGTTACGCGATAGAGAAAATGATTTAAAAATACTATGCGATTTCAAAAACATTGAAAAATACTTACACAATTTGAAAACATTTGAAAAAGGTGACGCGATTGTGAAAACACGATAAAATATTTACGTGACTGAGAGGAATAGTAGTTTACTGTCGGGTCAAAGTAGTGGACCTAGACATGTTGAAAAATGGTACCGCCTAGTGGTGGCATACTATTATGGAAAATACTGATAATGAGGTTATTTGTGTATTTTGGCTCATACACATGCATGGAGTAATGTGTCAATTTGGTTAAAATTAGCGATTGGCTGACAAGATAAATTACACCGTAGTGCGGGTATGACAGGCATAGTGTGGTTCATTGAGTGAACTTGGAGGCGTTAGTGTGCGGAGGATTCCACATGTGAACAGTTGGTAGCTCATCTGGGCCATGGTAACGGGCAACGCACTTGCAATCTCGACAAGCACTATTCTTAATCAAGATCTAGTGGAGACTGTCCGGTACAATGCCTGTTGTGCATGACATTTTGACTGTGTACTACTTACATGATGTTTTGACTGTGTATTGTTTACACAAAGTTTGATTGTGTAATATTTTGGTTGGGGCAGCCTGAGGTACGAACAGGTCTTTCGGATCATTCTCTTTGATGTTTGTATTTAGCTCCATGGAGTAGGAACAAGTCTGTGTTCATTTGCATATGTGGTCTGCATCATATAGTGATTGTTTATATTTGATTTGAGATATTATGTATGAGGTGATAATATGAACTGTTGTATAAATTGTTATAATTGTATATACTGTCATTTTCTGTACTGCCATGCTGGTAATGATGTAGATTATCTCACCTCTTTGTATATATTTTTTGTATTATTATTTATGTTCCATAAAGACTTTGAGGGAAAAGAAGATGAGCAGCCTCTAGATTGTCAGTACGAGGAGGAGCAGCATCCGAGCGATTAGTGCGAGGAAGGTGAGCCTCTTGATCATCCATATCATTTGGATTGATTGTGACGCAGTATGACTTTACTAGAGTTTCTAGGATTCGTGAAACTAGAGTTTCACGGGGATTCCGAGGCCTGGCGTTTGCGAGCTGATAGGGAGTCAGTTATTTATATGGGACGTCTGACTGTGTCCCTCCGTTTGGAGTTTGATGGAGCTCTGATATTCTCTACTACTTTTTATTTGCACCTAGCGTTGCCCTTGACTATTAGGCGCTATTGGGGCGAACGTTTCCATGCCCCTAGTGAGCTTAGTAATGTGTCGACAGCACGGACTCCTATCCATAGGGCTGTAAGACATACAAGATTTCTGTCTTCCGATGATCTTCTTGAGGAGGATCCTTCGAAGGATCAGAACTTCTAGATGTGCACTTGGGCTAGTTTATGTTTTGTATAACTCAAACAGTTTATTGTTTTATTAAATAGTTTGTAATGTGTAAATTATTTGTATCTTAAAGACAAAATCATATATATATTGTGGTGTGTATTTAATAGTTTATTTTATTTCATGTTCTGATTATTTTATTTAATGATGTAACGTGCAAAAACAAATTTTTTACAACTTATATTATTATATGTTAATAAATATTTTATAACTTGGGTAATGTTTATGGTAATTATTCGAAAATATGACATCCCCAGTAGGGTGTTACAAATTTTGGCTGGAAGAAGTTAAGTTTTTGGGTCATGTAATCTGGAAGGATGAGATTGCAGTGGATCCATCGAAGATCGAAGCAATTCTACAGTGGGAAAGGCTGAAGACTGTGACTGAGATTCGAAGCTTTGTGGGATTAGCCAATTATTACCGAAGATTCATTGAAGGATATTCTAAGATAGCAGGACCTCTCACTCAACTTACGAGGAAGAACTAAGCTTTTGAATGGACCAATGCTTGTTAAGAAAGTTTTCAAGAGTTGAAGAGATGAATAACAACTTTATCAGTTTTAGTCCTACTCGATCCAAATGAACCCTTTGAGGTGTACTATGATGCTTCACATCAAGGATTAGGATGTGTGCTCATGCAAGATAAGAAAGTGGTGGCGTATGCTTCGAGGCAGTTGAGAGTACAAGAAAAGAATTACCCTACACATAACCTATAGTTAGAAGGTTTGGTGTTTGCTTTGAAAATATAGAGACACTTTCTGTATGGAGCAACGTTCAATGTCTTTAGTGACCATAAAAGTATGAAGTACCTATTTGACTAGGAGTTGAACATGAGGCAAATGAGGTAGTTGGAATTTTTGAAAGATTACGATTTTCAACTTCAGTATCACCCAAGAATGGCAAACGTCGTGGTAGACGCTTTAAGTAGGAAGATGTTTAGTATCTCCGCTATGATGGTCAAGGAGAAGGAGTTGATAGAGCAATTCAGAGATATATGGTCCTCTGTGAAATTGGCATCGAGGAAGATTTGTTTGAATATGGTTACTATTTCAAGTGATCTAATGGAAGAAATTCGAGAGAAACAGAAGGGTGACAATTTTATTCAAAATGAGAGGGAGCTGATGAAGCGCAACATTGTGTCGACACTAGAGGAAGGACCTAATGGAATCCTAAGGTTCAAAGGCAGGGTTTATGTGCCAAAAGATCCGGAACTTAGGAAGTTCATTCTCGAAGACGCTTATATGAGCAAGTTGAGTATGCATTCAGGAATGACCAAGATGAACCAAGACCTGAAACAGTAATTTTGGTGGCACGAAATGAAGAGGGATATTGCCAGATATGTGTCATTCTGCTTAGTTTGTCAGAATGCTAAGGTTGAACATCAAAGACCTTCAGGAGTGTTGCAACATCTAACTATTCCTGAATGGAAATGAGATAGTATTATGGTGGATTTTGTGGTTGGATTGCCAAGAACCCGAAAGGGTTATGATTCAATATGGGTAATTGCTGATCGACTTAAGAAGTCTGCACAGTTTTTACCAATTAATATAAGGTATAACATGGAGAAGTTAACCCAGCTGAATATTGGTAAAATTGTTAGACTGCATGGTGTGCCTTCCAGTATTATTTTCGATAGAGATCCGAGATTCACATCAAGGTTTTGGCAGAGTCTTCAAGGAGTAATAGGAACGAAACTACGTTTGAGTTCTGCTTACCACCCTCAAATCGGTGGTCAATCGGAAAGGACGATCTAATCATTGGAAGATTTGCTTAGAGCCTGTACTTTGAAATAGACTAGAAGTTGAGATGAAGTTTTACCATTGATAGAATTCACCTACAATAACATTTTTCACTCGAGCATAGGAATGTCACCCTATGAAGCTCTATATGGATGATGGTGCAGAACACCTTTGTGTTGGTACCAAGATGGAGAGCATCTTATGATTGGACCTGATCTTGTACAATAAACAACAGAAAAGGTCAATATGATTCAGGAAAAGATGAGGGCGACTCAGAGTAGGAAGAAAAGCTACACGAACAAAAGGAGAAAGCCTCTTGAGTTTAAAGAAGGCGAGCATGTGTTTTTGAAAGTCACACCCACGATTGGGTCGACCGAGTTCTTAAATCTAGAAAACTCACTGCTAAATTCATCGAACCTTATCAAATTCTTCGTCGGATAGGTCCAGTAGCTTACCAAATAGTCGTACCACCTTTTCTTTCTAACCTTCACAATGTCTTTCATGTGTCTCAATTGCGAAAATATATTCCTGGTCCAAATCATGTCATAGCGCCTGATATAGTACAATTAAAAGATAATTTAACCTATGAGGCACCTCCTGTAAAGATCGAAGATAAGAGAATGAAGCGACTTAGGGGGAAAGAATTCCATTGGTGAAAGTGATCTGGAATGACATAACCAGAGACGCGACATGGGAGTTAGATGACAAGATGAAGGAACAACATCCACACCTATTTTAAGGTATGACAAATTTCGAGGACAAAATTTATTTTTAGAAGGGGAGAGTTGTAATACCTCAAAAATTGTTTGTTTCATGATATATATTCATTTTATAATATTTGTGATTTTTGTGAATTATTTTAGTGATTTTGATTATTTTAATATATTTCTCGATTTATGTGCACGCTGAACGGAGCTAAGAAAATAAAATATTTTCCCCAAGGCTGGAAAACCTTGGACTGCAGAAACGGTGACAGGGGATCTTACTAAACCAGGGGCTGGACACAGTTTACGTAGTTTTATTTTTCGAGATTTTATCTGATAAATAAAAATTATGATATGTTTTATTATCCGTTAGATAATAAATATTAGTTTTGTTAACTGTAACTTGTGTTCACTAAATAATAGCTTTAGTAGAGTGATAGTTATCTTTTTTAGAGAGTACTTTAATGACATCACCAAGATGACATCATCAAAGTGACATCACCATTGACTTTTTCAAAAAGTGCACAAAGCTTCTCAAGGAAGCTTTATATCAAGCTTCTCAAGGAAGCCAACTTCTCTCTGACCTCCCTTGAAGTTCCACGACAATGAGAAGGAAAAAGGTCACATAAATTGTCACCTTTTCACAAAAAACACGTATTCACTTTCACTTTTCAAATTTCAAAAAGTTTTCTATCTCTTTCTCTCCCAACCTTTTCTTTTCTCTCATTTTTTCTCCTCTCACATTTTCTCTTCTTCTTTTCCTCTCCAAGTCCATGGCTACACCTCTTCCTCCACCCTCCATGTTTGCTTGATTTCAAGCAATCACCTTTCTTGAAACTGCATATATAACACCCTTGTGAGGATGCCACATTCATGATACAATAAAATGAAACCTTACCCAAGTTATAAAAATTTGATACATAATTAATATGAGTTATAAAATTTTTCCTTTTTATACTGGATATCATTAAATAAAATAACATAGAACATAAAATAAAGCAAACTGTTATCACACACATAATATACATATGATTTTGTCTTAAGTCATACAAATAATTTACAACTACAAATATTTAAATAAAGCAGCAAAGCGTTAGTGTAATACAAAACATAGATATGCCCAAGTGCACATCAAAGTTTTTTTACCCTCTGAAGGATCACTCTCAGATGAAACCTCGGGTGATAGAAATCCAGGATGTCTCACAGCTCTATGGACAGGAATCTGTGCTGTTGACACTATACTGATCTCACTAGGGAAACAGAAAAGTCCTCCCCAGTGACGCCTCAGATCCAACGGCATCTCTAGATGTAAATACAAGGTCGTAGTAAAGATAGGCTCAACATCAAACTCTCCACGTAAGGACACAGTCAGACGTCCTAAGTAAATCACCGATCCTCGATCCTCTCGCAATTGCCAGACCTCCGAACCTCCATGAAACTCCAGTCTCACGAAACTAAGAAATCCCGGCAACGCCATGATCACAGAATCAGTCCAGAGGATATGGATGATCGGACGGCTCGTCGTCGTCAAGCTGATTGTCTGTCTGCTGATCTTCGGGATACAGAATCTCTAGAGGTTGTTCCTCTACTTCTTCCTCAAACTTTTTACATAAATAAAATAGTAATATAGAAACATATATAAATAAAGAGGTGAGACAATCTACATCAATACCAGCATGACAAATAAGAAAACGACAACACAACAGATATCACAGTTTAATAAAGCATACCATAACATCATAAATAATAGCACAATATAACACAAGAATGGCATATCACAGTATCATAAATAACCATACACTTCAATATATCAAATAATATCACAAATAATAATGTTATGATATGTGATATAAATGTAAATGTAATATGACTCGTTCCTACTCCATGGAGCTAGACACAAACATCAGAGAGAATGACCCGAAGAGAACTACTAGTACCTCAGGCTACCTAACCAAACTATTACACTGTCAAACGTCGTGTCTATAACCCACTGTCCAACGTAGTGTAGTAGTACACTGTCCAAACGCATCGTGTACTACTGGCATTGTACTAAACAGTCTTCCCAAGATCTCGATTAAGTATAGTACGTGTCAAGATCATTAGTGTGTTGTCAGTTACTATGACCTAGAGGAGTGACCAACTGTCCACATGTGGAATACTCCGCACACTAATGCCTCCAAGTCCACACAAGATGAACCACACTACGCTTATCACACCAACAACACAGTGTAATTCATCTCGTCAATCAATTGCCAATGTCAACCACATTGACAAAACTCAATGCATGAATAAGAACAATAATTACCAAATTACCCTTAGTCTAAAAATTTTATCATAATTACAAAAATGCCTTTGACCTCAAAAATTCCAATATATATAGTACGTCACCACTTGACAGTACCATATCTCAACATGTCTGGGTCCACCACTTTGGCCCAACAGCAAAACTCATTGTTCCAATTAATCGCGTAGAAATTTTATCACATTTTCACAATCGCGTCGCTTTTACAAACATTTTTAAATCACGTAAACATATTTTGTTGTTTTTAAAATCGCGTAATGTTTTTAAATCGTTTTCTCAATCACGTAAGATTTTAAATCGTTTTCTTAACCGAAAAGCTTTGAAATCTCTATTTTAAAATTGCGTAAGCTATTTTTCATACTTTTAAACTACGTAGAATATTTTCCTTACGTTATAAATATATTATAAAATGTTCTCTTTTATTTGTCTGTTTCTAATAAATTTTGATAGCATTTTGTCTATAAAATCTATTAAAAAGGCATTTTCTACGTTTTTCCTTTAAAAATTCTTTTGTTTAGTTTATTACCACAAAATACACTTTGAAAATTGTCATTATACTTTAAAACTCAAAGATAAATATTTTTCAAGAGTTTTGTTCATTTCTCTCTTATACTATATTTCTAATAAAAATTAGTTTACTTCTTTAAGTCTTGAAAATTCACTGCAAATGTATTCTTTCTAGGTTAAACATCTAATCTACCCTTAGAAAATAAAGTTTGGATTGATTACCTATTAAGAAGGCATGTTGGCCGAATTTTACAAAACTTTGGCGTTTGATCTTTGGATCAATTTCCATCTTCAAAATCATTTTGGAATTCATTAATTTACCTAATTCCGTTAATTCCTTCCTTTAGAAAATGGTTGAGAACATTTTGGTTCTCTTTTCTTTGTTGAAGCCGAAAGCTCCATGGTTGTGTTCTTTGGAACACTCATGCAAACCTTACATATTATTCACATCCTAATTAATAATCATGCATATATCAACACATACAATATATTTTAAAGCTTATAGACATGCATATGAACAATATCAAACACAAATAGGAAAGCATTTAAATAATCAAACAAGTGAATCCTTATGGATTCTTCACACACATACAATCCATTTTCTTATCACCACACATGGTTGATGAGATCAAATCTCCCTCTTACCTTAAAGGAAGATAAAACCTTCTACTCCTTCTCCTAGTTGATTTCATGACTTCCTCCAAAGAAATTCTAGCAACCTTAAATAATTTTAAAGAGTTATAACTATAGGAGAAAAATACAAACCATGGATCAATCATGGCTTAGAACCTTAGAAATGAAGTTAGAAATGAAAAACAACGAATTTCACCTTATAGGAAAAATCTCCAAAGTAATTTTCCAAGCTTAAGATGAAAGATTTTGGAAGAACTCTCAACTAGAGATGTTCTTAGAATGATGTTTAGGTTTTAGAAAGTAGGTTAGATGAAATTTTTGAAGATTGGAAGAGTGATTTGTGGGTTGGCTGAATGGTCTTCAAAGGAGAAAGCTATGGAGTTTTCTCTTGGTTTCTTGCTTTTGGTAAATGTTGAAAATGAGCAATGATCAGATGACTCTCCTTCCTCCTATGCATGGCCGTAGGACTCATTAAGGAGGTGGTCTCCTTGTTTGACTTCTCCTATCACCTAATAGCCCTAGATTTGATCAAAGGTTGATATCAAAGCTTGGCCTCCAAGCTTGTCTTTCATTGGTGCATGGAAACCTAGTCACTAAGTGACTAAGCTCTTCGTGAAGCTTCTTGAAAGCTCTTGGCCGAATTGCCCTAATGGAGAGCAAACCAAGTTTGTGATCCATTTGGTCTTCTAGTTACATTTAGGTGCATTTGATTAATTTATTTAGTTACTTGCCTAACTATGTAGTTACTTAGGTTAACTAAGTTAGTCTTGATATTTTGAGATCATTGTCTAACAAGAACTTAACTAGATAGCTAACTAGGTTACTTTACTTAGTTATTACATAAGCCTTCTATGTTAACTTAGTTAGGTTTTAAGCTAACTTGGTTAAACAATCTAGTTTGATTTCAACAAGTCTAACCACTTTTGTGGACTTGTTTTCTATTGGTCCAAACTTTTCAAGCCTACATCGTTGACTTGTTCCTATTAGTCTAGAATTTAGTCTAGTCAGAAACGTTGACTGGTTCACTAAACGCGGGTCCCATAGACTTTTTCGGGTCCATGGTCGTTTTAGAGCAGATTTCTACTATTTTTGAAACAATAGGTACTGTCAAATAAAATAATATTATAATAATATAAAATTATTTTATTGCACAATTAAATCCTAAAAATTAAAAGATTAACAACCATATCACTCAGAATTGGGTTTAGTAAGATCCCCTAGCTCCGAATAATTAAAATAAGATTTCCCCGACCCGAAAATTATTATTTTCTTGACTCGGAGTAAATCACACAAAACACTCAAATATAAACATGAAATAGTCAAATAAATTTTATAGCATACAGAAAAACATAAAATAGTACAATCAGGACAAAACGATCATTTATCCAAAAGTTAGGGTATTACAACATCACATTTGAAAGCTTTTCATTCTTGTTGGAACCATCTTCAAAAAGCTCACCTTTCCTCTCTATTTTCTCCCCATTCCCACAGCCAAACCCACCATTTTTGGCCATCCAAGCTTTCTTGCTCAACCAACCTTATTTCTTGCATCTTCTCATCACCTTGAAGCTTTTTCCTTTTGTGACCATCACTTGATTCTTCCATCTTCTTCTTCTTCCATAAAGCCCTAAAATTTGAAGCTTTAAGGTAAAGTTCTTGACTTTTCTATTTTCTCTTCTCTTTTTCATGATTCTTGGTCACCTTGGTGATCAAGGACTTTTCTTTTCAAGCTTTGGTTAGTGATTATGTGAGTTTGATCATCCTAGGATTTTGGTGGAGGAGTTGGACGGATTTCAAGAGGCAAAGGAGCTTGCTTTTCTAGTTGTCTCTTTAGGTAAGAGGGAGATCATCCCCTTCAACCTATCTTGGTGGTGAGGAACATGTTTTGTGTTGATAGTGAGGAATCCATTTTAGGGTTACTCACTTTGTTGTATGGTTTTTTGGTGATTCTTGATGATTTTTGTATTGGTTTTATCTTGTATGACTTTATTAGTTGTTATTGTATATCTTGATGGCTTTGCAATAATTATGATGGATCGGAATCATGTATGGAAAGCAAGGGCTCTTTACCCCTTTGTTTGAGGCTCACGGCCAAGCACCCACAAATGGGGTGTCCATGATCAAAACTTTGTAACAATTTGGGAGACTAACTAATTAAGGGATTAATGATGAATGGAGTGATGAGAATTTTGGTTCCTAGTCCCTTAGAGCTCATGGCCTCATAGAGTAATCAATGGTAAAATCTTGTGTTAAAATGGAAACTTAATTAATTAGGTGATTAGATGTTGATTAGGGATTTATAATATGGAAAGAACAAAGAACAAAATTTTATCCTACAACCTAAAGTGATTTTTGGCCAAAGAAAGAACATGAGTGTAAGTGAGGTTTTGAGAAAACTTAAAATAATTACTCTAAGTGAGCTATGTTTAGAACTAGGTAAAGGACTTGCTTAATTAGAGTAATGAAGATTAGATGAAAAATACAAGAGAATTCCCCTAGAGAAGCTTAATAGGAAGAGTGTTGAAGTTAAAGTGTAATTTCATATCAAACCTTAAAAGTATATTATTATAGAATATACGTGAATATGCATTGAGTCATCATGCATTGTGAAAGTCTAGTGGACTTTGTTGTAAGGCTTTATGCCTAGGAGATGAATCACACCTTAGTGCGGGTGCGAATAGACTAGTGTAGGTCATATGTTGACCTTGGGAGCGTCGGGGTGCGAGTATCTCACAATGGGCAGTTGGTAGCTCCTCTGTACCGTGAGATAGACCGATGCAAACGCACCAACGATCCGGACCAAGACACTGTCCTATATCGTGATCTTGTGAAGAATGTCTTGTATAAGCCATGTTACGTAATTTGGTAATATTGAAGCACTTGATTTGAGGCTAACGAGATACAGATATATCTCATTGATCATTCTCTCCAATATTGTATTTAGCTCAATGGAGTAGGATTTTGGTACTTGTGCATGTGCATAGTCGATCAACATATTTACCTAGCATATATTTCTATGATTATAGAATTGTTTTTTTATTGATATTATGACTACTTGGATTATTAAATTGTTTATTATCTGAACCTTGATACTGCTTACTATTTTGCTGTACTGTTTAGTGTTATACGCATTTATGTTTCTTTACTTCCATATTGGTAATGATGTTGGATATCTCACCTCTTTGCTTTGTTATTCTATTTGTATTTGTGTTTTTTTAAAGATCGAGATGAGGAAGGGCTCGAGTTTCCTGCTTTTTGATCAAATTAGTCTTCTGTTTTGTGATGGCATCCCTGTGAAGTTTTCTTGGGTATGCCAGACTGAGGTTCCACAGAGGTGTTGACTGTTAGCATGTTGACTTGAACACCGACTATTTCGTCTACATGGGAGATGTGATTGTGTCTTTGGCATGGGGTCGGCATGACCCATTTGTTTTCTCTTTTAATCTTACTGTATAGCTAGAGTTCTATATATCAATACATGAGGTGTGGGGTGACCGCGAGTGTACCCCACAGAAGGATTCGTTCTTGTCCTCTGCATGAGCCCCTGCTCATAAGTCCATTGCTCTAATAAGGATTGCCTCTTCTGAGGAGGATCTTGAGAAGGAACCTGAGGAGGACCCATCTGAGGCTCCTTCTCAGTAGTTGTTAGGGGCATGATTCTTTTTGTAGCCTTTTGGTGGTTGTTTGTACATTACTTTGGGGGCCTGATATCTTTTGTTATTTTTGGAGGGCTGATGTATGTAATTCTTTTTGGGCATGTAAAGCTTCTGCTTCCTTTTGCTAAATTTGTTGATGTATCTAAATACTTATGTTATGTATCTTTTGTATAAATGTGTGGTTTGATCTTCATGTTAATCTCCGCTAAGTTTATGTTTTTCTACTTACTTACAAAAACATAAAAAAAAATTGCCAAGTTATCATATGCTTTATAAATGAACAGGTTACTATCTATATGTATGCAAACTGGGTCTTAGTATTATCTTTTGAGTTTCATTTTTGGTGTGATTGTTCCTCTCTAAAAAAAAGTGTTACACTCAAACCATAAACAACACATAATCATCTTTCTCATTTCAAAATCTTTATCCACTCCCAAGTTTTTTGAACTTAAGGAAAACAAAGCTAAGGAAAATAGCAAAGAAAACCCCCTACCTAGCTTGACGCGGCTTTCTTCTTTCCTTTCTTATCTTTATGAACTTCTTTTTCTTCTTGCCTTTTCTTCCTTCTATGGTTCTTGTTGGGCCTTGTTTCTTTTCTTCCTTCTGCCAGCAGTGTGAGAATGGAGAGTGAGTTAGAGTGAGGAACCGAAATGTGAGAATAAGAATAAGAAAGGGGTAGCGTGAATCAGTGGTGAAAATGAGATAAAATAATCAAAATATCTTGTATTTGATAAAATTACAGCTAAAAGGAGTAGTGGGGAGACATGAGGGGAAAAACTTTCAAAATGAATTTTAATTATAAATGTCATATCTATTAGGAACACTTTAGTCTCTCATAAATGAATTTTCTAACCTTCATTAGTATCGTAGAAAATTCTAGGATTTCATTTTATTCTTTATATTACCTTTCCACCATTTTTCTCATATTGCTATATTAGTCTCTTAAGCTTCAATATTCTTTCTTGGGTTAAACTACACTTGTGGGATTGAATCAAGAAACTTTCAGATGTCCATTCTAATTTTTCTTAGCTTAGAAATAGATCTTCCATATTTATTTCAATTTTTTTAGCCTTTTCTCAAAAGTCTATATTTTTTAAGAGTTATTTCTCATATTTATTGTTATCGATTTATGCTCAAACTACTCCAGCTAGTTACTAGGACTAACTAGTGTCTTATACTGGGGTTATTGAGCTTTTATAACCTAATTAAGTCTATTGGGTTAGAGAAAATGTTATAATTCTCTTCTTTTTTTATAAATTTTGTCCTCAAAATTTGCTTACCTCATTCAAAAAGCTCTGGATAATCTTTCATTATGTGAAATTTGAGTTCCTATATGGCCTCTTCTGAGTCATCTTCCTTCTATAATACCTTTACCAAAAGAATTTGTTTTCCTCTGAGTTCTTTCACAGCCCTACCATGATCCTTACAGGTTTAACTATAAAAGTTAAATCATCTTTTAACTGCATTGATTCATCTCTCAAAATGTGTGAATGATCTGGATTATATTTTCGAAGTTGGAAAACATGGAAAACATCATGGAGGTTCGACAAATTGTGGGATAAGGCTATTTGGTAAGCAACTGGTCTAACTTTTTTTAGAATTTGGAAAGGACCTAGAAACCGAGGAGTAAACTTTCTGGTTTTAATAGCCCTACCAACTCCCGTAGTAGGAGTGACTCTGAGGAACACATGTTCTCCTTCATTGAATTCCAAGGGCCCTCTTCTTCATATGCATAACTATTTTGCCTACTTTGGGATGCTAACATCCTATCCTTGATCATTCTAATTTGTTTTGTGATCTGTTGAACCATTTCTAGACCCAAGATGGTTTGTTCCCTAGTTTCACACCAACATAAAGGTGATCTACATTTTCTACCATACAAGGCTTCATAGGGTGCTATCCCTATACTGGTGTGATAACTGTTATTATAGGCAAGCTCTATCAAGGGTAAGAACCCATCCCAACTACCCTGATGGTCAAGCACACAGGTTCTAAGCATATCTTCTAAAGTTTGGATGGTTCTTTCAGTTTGGCCATCAGTTTACAGATGATAGGTCATATCAAAATTCAATTTTGTCCCAAAAACTTTATGAAGAGCTCCCCAAAACCTAGATGTGAACCAAGGGTCTCTGTCTGATATAATACTTGAGGGGATTCTGTGCAGTCTAACAATCTCTTGAAGGTAAAGCTGGGCTAATCTGTCTAGTGACCAACTTGCTTTTATGGCCAGGAAGTGTGCAGACTTGGTCAATCTATCCATAATAACCCAAATGGCGTCATGGCCTGACTGGGTCCTTGGTGATCCCATCATAAAGTTCATTGATATGCTTTCTCATTTCCATTCAGGAATATTTAGGCGTTGGAAGAGTCCTGAAGGTTTTTGATATTCTATTTTTGCTTTTTAGAAAACTAAGCATTTTGACACTTATTCTGTTATTTCTCCCTTCATATTTGGCCACCAAAATATCATTTTGAGATCTTGATACATTTTTGTGGCTTCGGGATCGATGATGTATCTACTTTTATGGGCTTCTTCTAAGATCTTTTCTTTGATTTCATCTTCTTGTGGAACACAAAGTCTATTCCTAAACATAAGTGTCTCATCTTGAGCCCTCTTGAAATGCTTTCTATTTCCTAACTGAATCTGCTCATCAATCAACTTTAAAGCTTCATCTTCCTTTTGAGCTTCTCTAGTTTCAACCCTCAAATAATTCTAAATCTCTAATCTTTTTAAACACAGACTGTGTGGTAACACAGTCATTGCCAAGCTCAAATTTTTGAAGCTCTCAAGGAGTTCCATCTCTTATACCATCATTCAGGACGCATGCAAAAGTTTTCTACTAAGTGCATCGGCCACAAAATTAGCCTTACCTAGATGATACTTTAGTTCAAAGTTATAATCTTTTAGAAACTCCATCCACTTCCTTTGCCTCATATTCAACTCTTTTTTATCAAAATATTTCAAACTCTTGTGATCACTAAAGACCTCAAACTTGACCCCATACAGATAATACCTCCAAATCTTTAAAGCAAACACAACTGCTGCTAGTTCCAAGTCATGGGTTGGATAATTTTCTTCATGGGATTTTAGTTGCCTAGAAGCATAAGCAACTACTCATCCATTTTGCATCAACACACAACCTAACCCATTTTTCGAAGCATCACAATAAACTTCAAAGTTTTCTTGTAGGTTTGGAATCACTAGCACAAGTGTGGTGATTAATTTCTCTTTTAACTCTTGGAAGCAGTTCTCACATTTCTAGGTCCATTCAAAAGTGTTGTCCTTCCTGGTCAACCTAGTTAAAGGCAAAGCTATATGGGAAAAACCCTTTATGAGCCTTCTGTAAAACCTAGCTAAACCCAAGAAACTCCTAACCTTAGTTACGGTAGTAGGTCTCTCCCATCGTAACACTACTTCTATCTTACTAGGATCCACAGATATTCCATCTCTAGATATCATATGTCCCAAAAACTACACCTCTTTCATCCAAAACTCACATTTTGATAGTTTGGCAAACAATTTCTTTTCTTTCATGATCTCTAGAACTACCCTAAGATGCTGATCATGTTCCTCAGTTGTCTTTGAATAAATAAGAATATAATCTATAAAGACAATAACAAATTTATCAAGGTATATCCTAAAAATCCTTTTCATATAATCCATAAAGACGGTAGGTGCATTTGTCAAGCCAAAGGACATTACAAGATACTCATAATGCCTATACCTGGTCCTAAAGGCAGTCTTAGGAATATCTTTTTCTTTAACCCTGTTTTGTTGGTATCCAGATCTTAAATCAATCTTTGAAAACACTACAGCTCCTTTCAACTGGTCCATCAAATAATCTATCCTAGGCAGTGGGCATTTGTTCTTAATCGTGACCTTATTCAATTGCTTGTAGTCCACATATAACCTTATGTTGCCATCCTTCTTTTTTACCAAGAGCACCGGAGCTCCCTAGGGTGAGACACTAGGTCAAATGAACTTTTTATGCAACAATTTTTCTATCTGTTTCTTAAGCTCAGAAAGTTCTAGAAGGAACATCCTATAGGGTTCTATGGAGATAGGCCCCATTCTTGGCAATAGTTCTATAGAAAACTTAATCTTCTTCTTAGGTGGTAATTCACTCACTTTATCTGGGAATACCTCTAGGTACTCCCTTACAACAAGTATACTCTCCAAACTTTGTTCTTTTTCAGAATGCAACAAAAAGAGAAGAACATAACCCTAAGCCCCTTCTGCTAGGTAGTTGGTATAACAGCCTAATACCGGCATCCTAATATATCTGACATATACCTGAATAAGTAATATCAATCATGTTACTTCTAACTTAATTATTAACTAATCCATAATGTTTAAATAAATAATTATGGAGAGCCACACCTAAAAGTCATACATATATACAACTTTTATATTCTCAAAGCAAATATAAATAATTACATAAGCTTTGAACTAAAAACACTAGGACTAAACTAATCTAGTTCTTCTGTTTTCTTT
Source organism: Ormosia emarginata (assembly GCA_029884605.1). Classification (NCBI taxonomy): domain Eukaryota; kingdom Viridiplantae; phylum Streptophyta; class Magnoliopsida; order Fabales; family Fabaceae; genus Ormosia; species Ormosia emarginata. Next base: position 1,180,443 of record JAQQTP010000075.1, on the reverse strand, counting down.
ATCTTCTTACCCTCTTGTAAGGCCTTGACTTGGATTTACATGGAAACACAATGGGGTGAGAAAATCATAATTCTTAGTATCAGTAACCAATACCAGCATTTAACATTTATACTGAATAAATGAACTCTGAAACTGAAACTACTATACTAAATTTTTTAGTCTAGTTATTCAATAACTTAATAAAAATACTGAACAAATATCACTCTCAATGAATAACCTTGCTAACTTTTGATTAATGATTGCAATGGTAAATGAGACTCTACTCAATATCACTAGAATATTCACATTCTGACTCTATGTAAACATTCTCCTAGTAATCTTATCCAATACTAAACTCGTGCTCATAACTTAACTAGTCTCAAGAACCACGTTCTGTTGTACTTATTTTTGTAGAATAGGCTAAATAGCCCTTAGACTATCTGGTAATGTATGGATTGTTCCACGTACTACTTCCACAACATCCTATTTGATGATGAGTGGACTATTCCATGTACTACTTTCACAACATCCTATCTAATGATGAGTGGACTATTTCATGTATTGCTTCCACAACATCCTACTAGAAGCTCATCCTTCGCCTGGCATAGGACTTAACTCATCCTTAGCCTAACATAGGATTTAACTCATCCTTAGCCTTAGATATAACTCATCCTTAGCCTAGCTTTGGATATCTCATCCTTAGCCTAGCCTTGGATATAACTTATCCTTAGCCTAGCCTTTGATATCTCATCCTTGGCCTAGCATAGGATATCTCATCCTTAGCCTAGTATAGGATTTAACTCATCATAACTCCACCTTTAGCAAAGTGTTTTTCATATTCCTTTGCCAGGTCAAGGGGCTTGCTTTACTCCCTTAGTTAGGAATTGTGTCTCTTGTATCACAACTCCACCTATAGCAAAGTGCTTTTCTCACTCCTTTTCCAGGTCAAGGGGCTTGCCTTGCTCCCTTAGTTAGGAATTTTGAGAAATTATGGATCAACCTCATTGCATAAGGGTTCTATCTCTTGCTATGGATCAACATCATTGCATAAGGGTTCCATCTCTTGCTATGGTTCAACTTTGATAAACAAAGGAACCAATCTTGCTAAACACTCCACTCAATCCCAACTTAATGAGAGAATAGAGTATTTGCTGGAAAACTTGCATATTTAGTAATCATTCTTTCTCATTCTCTGCCCTAACATCTCCCTTTCCATTTCTTTCTTTTCTTTGCCTTCTCATTCAAAAGACAACAACGTATCAGCAATAGTAATCCACGCCTCAATGCCTTAATGCCCCAATGCCTCAATGCCTCAAGAACTCAGCAGCAGTGACACCTACCACACAGGTTCTATCCAAATTTAGGATGGGTTTCTTTTTTTGGAATTAACTAATAAATGCTTTGAATATGCAACTAGTTACACTTCCAAACAAAGATGGGGAGGCAGAAAAGGAGAGAGTTTAGATAGCTAAGGGAATATGGGGTTGAGGTTCAAAGAGGGAATAGTGTAAAAGTATAACAAGTATGACCTTGCAATTGCAAACCCTTCTAATTACTATATCAATCAGTCATATTTCGCTTCTATCGTGAAATGAGCTAAATTCCCTTATTAATGGGTTTTTTTTTTCGTTTAAACTAATTAAATGTTTCTTTCATAAGATTTTGCTAGACTTATTTGTTGGTGAAGAACTTTAATGTATTCAGGGGATTAATCAAAGTGGAAAATAGAAGTGTTTTCTGCTTAGATAGGTAAACCTCTGCATCACCTAAAATATGACATTAATTATACGTGACATCAGAAAGAGACCAAGGGATTGAAAGTTGAAACCTATTGCTGTTAGCAAGATAGAAGATAGAAAGTCGACTACAGTTGAGAGAGATAACTCCAATCCTATATGTTTCAAGTACTTTTTGTTGTGTTTGTTTTACCTTCAACACAACAAAATTAGAGAAGTTTGAAGTTTGAACTAAAGTGAGTTGTTGACTTGGTTGGTTGGGGTTATTCTAATCTCTGTTAATACATATTGTCAGATTTGCTATGCTTTGTTTTTCACATCTCGAATTTGTGAAAATGTTAGGAATACTGAATAAAAATTGATACCAAGTGGCTTTAAACTCAAGAGGGGGTGAATTGAATTTATAAAATATTTTCGCAAATCTTTCGTAAAACATTTGTTTATCAATTTTCGTTGAAGCTATTAATTGATAGAAATGAATGAATAAATGAGATAGATAGATATTGCACTTAAATGAACTAGACAATAGAGATAGTATTCAAGAAAATCAATAAAACAGTGCACAATATAAAGAAGTTGAGTTAGGAAAACAAATACAAAGCTTTATCCTAGTTCAGCCACCAATCCACTTATGGCTTACGTCTAGTCCTCAAGCAACCACTCAAGATTTCCACTATATCTTCAAGCTTGAAAGCAGGTGCTTGACAACCTTTACAAATTGGAGCACTCAATACACCTTGGGATACTTCACCCTTATGCTTGAGCCTCTATATTCATGGGATACCTCACCCTAACTGTTTTGAGGGATACCTCACCATGTTTTTGCAGATTACACAAGATTTAGATGAAAGAAACTCTCTCTAGAGCAGATGATACAAATTGAAGAACTATGGTATTAAGGATTCACACTTTGAAGTTCAAAACAAGGTTTTTAATGAAATGATGAGAAAACTCGTATTCAATGCTCAAGAATATTTTTCAGAATGTTTTCCAACCCACAATCAATGCCAAACACTTTCATTTATAGCCCATAACATTTAAGAGACGCTCGAAGTAGTTGGGGGCATTAAATGTACTTGAAAGAGCCATTGGGAAAGTGTTCTATAAGTGTCCATAACCTGTTATGGCAAAACCATAATTGGTTATGGCTTGTAAGCATGTTACCCTAGGCGTTTATCTAACTTCATAACCAATTATGAGTTTTTCATAATCGGTTATGGAGTATTTCATAACCTATTATGAATTGTCATAACCTATTATGAGATTTCTCATAATCGGTTATGAAACATTTCATAACCTGTTATAATGTTGGCATAATCGATTATGGAGCATTAGAAACAAATAGCAAACTTCCTGCGATACCATAAAACCTATTATGAAATAAGTATAATTAGTTATGGATCATTTCATAACCTATTATGAGTTTGTTCATAATCGGTTATAACCCTTCAAAAACATATTGGCACGCTTCATATTTGACCTCATAACCTGTTATAGGAAATCCATAACCTGTTATGAGAAATCTATAACCTGTTATGGCTTGCTTAGAAACATAAGATTTTCAAAAAAATTCTCAACCAAGGATATTCAAAAACTTTTCAAACTTTCTAAAAGCATTTTATTCAATCTTAAACACATTTTTCATAATATAAAAACATGATTATGCAAAACCATTTTAAAGATGAGTTTAGAAACAAGAAACGAGCTTTTGTGTGAGTCCATTATACCTTTACATATGATCTAAGTCCTATTGGCTAATCTTGAAAAACCTTGGGACTTGATCTTTTGCACTTCATTGATTTGTTGTTTATTGATCATCAAAACAAAGACCATTGCAATTCGCAGAAATCGGCTATGTTCTTCACGTTTTGTTTTCTTTTTTTTTTCTTATATATAGGCCTTCAAGAAAGGAAGAAAAGGATTCTAGCAGTTCTTTTAAGGTTTCTTATTGAACATTAAATGGTAAAGGTGTTGAGATTATAGTCTAGATGGTACTTTATGATTAAGAAAATTATGTTAATTGACTTTGAGTCATATGCTAACTAGGTCAATAATGCTGACTTAGAAGTATAATTTAGTGGTGTTAGAATCTCACTCTCACCTACTTTTTATCTCTCTCAGCAGGAACCTTTGATGAGTGTTTTGAAAACCTAGAATTTTCATTAAGGGACCAACTCTAGATTTCTCCAAGTAGACAAGGAAAGAAAGAACCTTTCCTTCTAATTCTTTTCATTTATTATAATTCCTAACTATGGCATATGTCTCTGCTTTGAATATAAGTGTATGTTAACATTAAATATTCTTGTGTTAAATCCATACAAATTCTGGTGGTTGCTGTTTATGTGGTGGGTGTACTAATTTAAATGGCATTTATTTTCTTTGATTAGTTGTTTGACTTTTCTGTGTACAAGTTCTGATGGTTGATGTTCAAGAGGACATAGAAATAGAATTTAAAAGATAAGGATAGGAAGGGAATTATTTTTGTATGTTAGCATTATTTACTTCTAGTCTTTGGTTATTGGTATATAGTATGGTCAACTTGCATTTTGACACCTGCTACAATAATATTACTTGTGGAGTACCTTTTTTGTTCTGTGTTCTTTTTTCCTATATTGCTTGTGGAGTACCTTTTTTGTTTTGTGTTCTTTTTTAAAGGACATATGATAGCGAACCAAATCAACATAAAACTTCTTCCCTGAGTGCGCAGCAGTTATAATTTTCCATACTAGATCCTCTGCATTAATGTAGGTATCTGCCATTATCAATTTTCTTTTGGTAGTCAAATTGATATGCTTTTGTGTTTGCATGGCATCTCTGTTAGGAACTAGTCTTGAAGCTTTCAGGCTTTTTTACCAAACTGCCACTAGTGGTAAAATAATTTACCAAAATGCCATTTTTTTAAAAACAATTTACCAAAATATCATCCTTTCAAAACTATTTCCCAAACTGTCACACTTTGGTCCTACGTGACATTTTTTATTTTTTCTTAGATCACGTAGGATGCGCCAACACGCTTGGCGCATCCACGTAGATTGCGCTAAGCGTGTTGGCACATCCTACGTGGTGGAGAACATTGAATACACCATAGTGTTTAGCGTAACCTATACAAATACACCAAGCTTGTTGGCTTAACCTAACTATATATAATCCCCTTCCCCTCCATCCGTGACATTCATCCCATTTTCTCAAAATCCATTCTCTCTCTACAAATTCTCTCTCTCTAAACTCTCTCAGCTCTCAATTGTTGCTAGAAGTTGTGTCTTCTAATCATTCAGATATTATTCCTTATATGCAAATATTGATTTTAATATTTGAATATTGTTTGTTATAATTTGTTGGCTATGTAATAATGTTAATTATTTGTTTATGTTATTTTATACGTATTTAATGGTTTTACAATTATTTTTTTGCTTGACTGATTAATAATATAATTAATATGATAACTAGTGTGAATTGAATTAATTGAATTAATTGTATGTAGAATAAAAGTATGATTTTTTTCTTGAGTACTTAACATTTTTTAATTAACTAAATGTAGTTTAATTCAAATTAGTAGGGCTTAGGAAATTATTTGTACGTAAAATAATTGACACGCATAAATTGATTGCATGTGTGTTGAAATGTTATTCTTCAGAAGTGAGATTGAAATGGCAAAGCCCCTTAATATGCTCATTACTTCAATGGGACAATGTATGATGGTGAAGAGGGCCTCATGTATCAAGGTCCTCCTCCCAGGCCTATTGTGATCATAACCGATATAACTTTGGATGGATTGAAAATAAGATTCATTCAAAGTTGAGGCTCTAAGCAAGTGTATATGTATCAAAGGTTGTTTATCGATGTCCACAATGCTACAATCCATGGAGATGGATAGGTTTAGGGATAGAAGACGATGATGACTTAAAATACATTATAGATTGTTTCTGTTAAATTCTAAGCATGGCCTCGATGGAGTTGTATATTGAGGCAGAAACAAGAGGGCATGAAAAGCTTGTTGAAGCTCCTGGTCAAACAGAATCTCAAGTTGGTCCTTCTAATCCAGTTGAGTCATGTAGTATGATTGTTATTGGTGGTGCAATGGTTAAAGCTGATAACCCACTTGTAAGAGATGCAATGTGGGAAACAAGTGAAGATGAAGAACAAATAGTTGAGGCTAATGATTCAGATACTAACATAGAGGCAGAAAACTTTGATGTTAAAGAAAATTTAGAAGAAGATGACCCTTTATTGTCGGTTGCCCCTGAATCCATGGTTATGCCTTCAGGCCCTGAATCTGTGTTTGTGCCACTATGCCCTCAATTCTCTCATATCAATTTGGATGCATTGGAGAATCCTGATACCTTGCCTAAATTAGATCGTCGTGGGACTTGGAGCATAAATGATTAATTATATCAGGGTTTGCAGTTTCCATCAAAAGATGTCGTGAAGTCAGCCCTCAAACATTATACGATTCGTAGGTATCAAGAGTACAAGATTAAAGATTCTAATTCACAAAGACTAACTGCTAAGTGTCCTAGATTTGACAAAGGTTGTAATTGGAGAGTTAAGGTTATACAAAGCAAGAGGTCGAACGTGTGGCAAATTACAAAATATAATGGACCTCACACCTGAGTCAACCCAGTTGTGTCATTAGATCACCGCAAGTTGGACTCCCGTATGATCTGCTCTTGCATTTTGGAGATGGTTAGATCAAGACCCGATGCACCTGTATGCTTAACTGTTGAGAGGATTTGAAGCCAGTTCGATTACCAAGTTTCATATCTGAAAGCTTGGAAGGCAAAACAATTGGCCATTGTGAAGATTTTTGAGGATTGGGACAAATCTTATGAAGTGTTGCCTAGATGGCTAGCATCCATGAGAAGAGACATGGAAGGCACAGCAGTGGAGTTGCAAGATGAAGAATGGTTTGTGCATAACTGACTTGATTAGTCGAAAAGAGTGTTTTCTTGATTATTCTTTAGACCATGTGTTACTAGCTTTCGTTATTGCAAACCCATTGTTCAGATCGATGCTATTCATTTGTATGGAAAATACCGTCATAAGTTGTTAATTTCAACAACCCAAGATGGAGATAGAAAACCTCTGCCAATTGCATTTGCCATTGTAGAAGAGGAGACAAAGGATGCTTGGAGTTAGTTCCTAGCCCACCTTCGGGAAAATGTCACATAACAAAAAGGACTGTGCTTGATATCTGATCGACATAAAGGCATCATACAAGATGTGGATAATCCACATCTTGGATGGCAGCTGCCGAATATGTATCATGTCTTTTGCATACGACACATTGGTTCAAATTTTAACTCCAGGTTCCAGAATAAGGAGAAGAAAAGATATTTAATCAACATAAGTACTCAAAATTTTCACTTGTATTCTAATTTATTATACTAATATTTAGTTCCTAATACCAACTCAATCTATGTATTGTATCAGGGTATGAATCAATTGTAATAAAATTTGATGCTAGGCTAGAGAAGTTGACAGCCACTACCGAGATGGCAAATTGGATTAATGCGATTCCAAAGGAAAAATGGAGTTTGGCATACGATGGTGGTCGCAGATTCGGTCATATGACTACCAATTTGTCAAAGTGCATCAATGGAGTGTTGAAGGGTAGTAGAAATCTACCTATTACTGCATTGGTTCAGTTAACATATACTAAATTAGTAGAATACTTTGTCAACCGGAAAGACAAGGTGAATGAGAAACTCGTTATTAGGCAGGAATGGAGTGATGATTAATTGAAGCACTAGAGAATGAACATGGCAAAGGCGAGCTCACACTAAGTTCATCGGTACGACATGCAAAACACCAAGTTCATGGTTGAAAAGGCCTTTAATCATGTGACACAACAGGGTGGACTTTCTTATACTTTAAACCTGCGAGAAGGCCAATGTGACTGTGGGGTGTTTCAAGCATTGTATTTTCCATGCTCTCATGCAATTGCTGCGTGTGCTTCTGTGTCACTTGACTCATTCAAGTGTGTGCATAGGGTTTACTGATAGGAAAGCATTTACAGAACTTACGAGTTTGAATTTGAACTAGTTCGGGCTGAACCATGGTGGCCTACAGGACCTGACATCACTTTGGTGTCTGATCGTGCATTGCTTAGATCTAAAGGTCGACCAAAATCAACCCATCTCAAGAATGAGATAGATTGGTGCAAAGCAGGGCTGGCACAAACATGTAGACAATGCCATCAATCTGGACATAATTCTCGCACTTGTCGTGCTAGTGAATCGAGCTCCTTTAGGGATCATGTAGAAGGGCCATGTAGTTGATCTAGGATATATTTTGGTAGTTAGAGATTCTTGTATTAGCCAACCATGAATGTGTATTTTGGTTAAATATAATTTGTGTATTAGTCCGTTATGATGGTTCATTGAGTACTATTAATATATGTTAGTTGATTATATTTATTACTTTTAATTGTGCCTTATTATTTTCTACAGTCAGTAACAAATATTATATCTTACTTTTCATATTATCACATTAATCCTTGTTATTTTTTGGCATACAGCATGATAGATGGCTTTTCGTGTAAACCCAAGCCTAGAGGATGGATCGGTTTTGGAGTTGCAAGAGTACCATGTGTCTCAACACATTTGGTAGGGACATGAGGACCGATATTTGCGTGTCAGACGTGCTCAGAAAACAAAACATATGGACCCACTTGCACGTATTCCTCCATATCTGGAGCAAGTAGGCTTCTCGAGGGTTGCCCATATGGGCTACTACAGCATCGATCACTCATTAATCAATGCGTTGGTTGAGAGATGACACCCGGAGACACATACATTCCACATGCCTACTGGAGAGTGCACCATTACGTTGGAGGACATCTGTATCATATCAAGTTTTCCTATCGATGGCGCTGCTGTTACCGGCCTTACCCACCGTAGCGATTGGCTCAATCTATGTAGAACCCTATTGGGGATTAATGACATAGAAAACCTCATATCTGGCAGACGCATTGATATGACATATCTGTGGCAGCCAACTATTACAGAGTTAACCGCCGATGTTTCTGACAAGGTCGTGCAGTAGCGTGCATGACATTACATACTGAGAGTGATTAGGGGTTTCTTATGCCCAGATCATACCGGTAGGTCTATGCACTTGATGTTCCTTCTGCCGTTGGAGGACTTTGCCGTTGCCGGGACATATAGTTGGGGGTCTGCAATCTTGGCGTACTTGTATAGAGAGCTTTTGAAAGCTACGGACTACCAGGCACACGATATCGGAGGAGCTTGCATCTCATTGCAGTATTAGGCCTAGTACAAATGCCCCTGACTTGCCCCTTCACTGGCGGACCATCGTGAGCCCGATGTGTTTTATACGATTGCTGATCGTGGTTAATTCTGTCCATTAGGCTGGCAGTAAGTTCTTTTCATATCATTTCTTTACATTTCTTTGTTCTATTGCTTACTTTGTTTTATTTCTCACTTACATTCATAATACTTTGACTCATAAATAGGTGGCGCAAGCGTAAAGTTTTGAGTGATACTGTGACCGTTGTACTTGATTATTATCGTCAGTTCTTCAACCAGCTTAAGAATGATGAGGTATATATTATTTTACATTCATTTGAATTAATTACTTATGTATATGGCTTCTTAACTCAGTGTCTATATCATTTTGCAAATTATATGGCAACCCTACACAAATGACAAGATGGCATCACTTCCACTGGCTTGTGTGGCTGGTAGGGACATAGCACTGGCAGTTGTCCCTCTCATATGTTTTCACATTGTTGAGTGGCACCAGCCAGACCGGGTGATGCGCCAGTTTGGTCTTGACCAACCCATCCCACGGAGACCGCACCAGCTTGACAGTTTGCACTCAGTTACATTGGCAAGTAGGCATGATGAAAATTGGCCAGTGACACATATTGTTTACATAACAGCATGGGATAGTCAAAGGGAGAAGCTTGTTAGGGGAACCCCATTGCAAGCACCGCTCACCTCATATTCTGAGTACATGCGTTGGTATAAAAGAATTACCAGATGCTGGGTGTCTACCATCGGTGCGTCTATTGGGAATGCGGTAAGCTCTTTACCAATTCGACAATTACTATATGCATTTTGTAGTGATTATAATGACATATTTTTTATCTATTTCTTAGACGCACATTACAGAGCATTATTTCAGTTTCGACCAGTGACGATGCCGCTTAAGAAGCTGCTGCACAGATCCTACATTCATTGCGGGAGCATGATCGCATTACCATGGAACATCTTCATCCAGCTCCAGCAACAGATGACATTGCAGGGCCACCTAAGGAGTCCAGTGCACAGGGAATGGGGCGTAGAAGGAGGAGAGGGTTAGCGAGCACTCATACGTGACTTCGGCATCCCGAGGACTTCATTTCTACGAACTAGCCCATGACTCAGCCTCCTACGACTGTTACCACTACTACTACTCTAGATCTAACTGCTACATATTTGGCTACTCAGCTACCACTTACATATCACCCACTATATCCACCATACCCACCACACCCATACCTATCGTATCCTTACCCATCGTCGGGTTACCCATAATATTCTTACCCACCACACCCGTACCTGCCACACCCTTACCCCCCATATCCTTACCCACCACCGAGTTACCCACTATACCCATCATAGCCAGGTTCTTTAGTTGATCCCTCTCACAGACCACCGCATTCTGATGCTGACCCATCTCATTGACGTGTATATCAGAATGTTATATTTAGTGGCTGACGAGCGCCGAACTCAATCAAAATTATAACCGAAGTTATTACCTAAACTTGTAGTATAGTGAACAACACCGGATCGTCTCCTCAAGGATCGTAGATGCAATTTTATCAAATCAAGTGAAAGTTAGAAAAAGGGGGAGTTTTGATGGTTCAAGGATCGCAATGACAGGATTTAAAGAGAAATAATAATTAAAAGAACAGTCAATTCAGAAATCTATCCGAGATTGGGTGGATTCAATCATAGACCTTTCAACAAACACCTGAAATACATTTGAATGGTTAACTTGGATCTAACCGAGATCTCTCGCATCGATCCAAAATTCATACTAGACAATCGTCCGAATTCAATCGACAAGTGATAAACACAAATCTGCAATCGCACCATTCATGTAAATATATGTCAATTTAAGCATCGAATTCAATTAACCTAGGCACAAATCAGTAACCTAACCTCTTCAATTACGTGATTAGTTTAGATCAATCAGTTCTAAATTTCATCACAATACTTAATCTTAAACCAAGATCAAATCGGATCAAACATAAACAGAATCACCATTCATGCATTCAAGATTAAGAGAACGAAAGAAGAAGAGAAGAGGAATTCAAATATAAATCAAATACATTACATAACCAAGGTCTCAAGAATCCAAGCCAAATCTCTTCAAGAGTCCCGAATTGACTAGAAGTGACTTAGCTCTCCATTACAATGAAGGAAAAATATACAAGAACTATGAAAAGCTATTTCTAACACCAAGTGTATGTTGTGTTTAGAGCTCTCCTCATGCTTCCTTTTATAGAGGATTCAGAGTAGTAGTAGATGGGTAGATGAGATTAGTAGGTGGAATTAGTAGGTGAGCTTGGTAGGTGAGCTTGGTAGGTGAGCTTGGTAGGTGAACTTGGTAGGTGAGCTTCCTTGTCTCCGAAAGTATTCATTGCTGAACTCATTGATTTCGTCATTTTTGAGCCAAGTGGTCTTCATGAAAGTTCTAGGAAATTGTCTAAGCTTTCCAATGGCTCTGGAAGCACCCAAAAATTCGTCCTACAGCCCAAGATATGACCCAATTACTACAGACTGCTCAGGACCAGTTTCAGCACCTCTGTTTTGACTTTCAGACCCAATATCTCCATCAAGGAGCCCGAATCAAGTTTTGTGTTTGTCATGAAAGTTGTACATATGGGTCTTAACTTTCAGATCACCAATTTTCAGCCCATTCTATAAACCCAAACTCGAATTATGTTCTGGTTACTACACACTGTTCGGGTTCCAGTCACAAATCCCGTATTCTGATTTCCATGCCCAATTAGCTCCACTAGATGTCTGAATTTGACTTCGAGCTCTTCATCAAAGTTGTAGAGCTCTCTTTTATCTTTCCTACAAGGTAAAATTCATAATTATCAGACATTTAGAACTCAAGATATGGTCAAAATACAGAAACAGTGTAAGACTCGAATAATGCTGAAAAATCAATTAAGTCCGATTCGAGTTCAAACTTACAAAACATAATCAAATTCAGTCAATTAAGTACATGAAGAGTGTAAATGACTAATAATGAGGGTTTCTTAATGAATAAAATATGTGATTATCAAATTCCCCCACACTTAGCTTTTTGCACTCCTGGGCAAAACATATAAAACTAAAGTTAGAAGACAAACGACACAAACTTAAAAATTAAAAACTCTAAAGGACTCAATGAAGCAAGAAGAGCAACAAGAAATTCAAGGGATCAAAGCATAAATGAGGTAACATTTCTTCACATCTCAAACCAACAAGCAAGGAAACTTCCGTTGAAAAGAATGAATTAAGAATGATGGATCTTCATAAGATTCCCTCTCAATCTCTCAAGTGTTTAAAAGGTAGGTATTTCACTCAATTCAACCCATGAAAATTGCACTACCATAAGCTTGCTTATCTTCTACTTCTCCACTACTCAAAACACATGCACACACAAATCATGAGGACTTTATTCAAGGTTGTAGTGAGGTCAAGGTAACAGAAGAGGATAAAATGGATATGAGAAGATAAATACCAAAGAGAATAAAAGCAAATGAGAGCTGAGTTCAAATAACGAGCATAAAAGTTCATCTCAACTCTAATGTATATCCCTTTACATATTCATTTCCCAATCCTTTTCTCTCTTTTTTTTTTTATATATATGAACATAACTATATACATACATTTCTCTTTTTTTTTTTTTTTTTTTTTTTAGGCACTCTTTCTTTTCTTTTTTTTTTTTTTTTTCAACAACCATTTTGTACACACACCCCACACTTGTTCAAAAACTCATCCATTAACCAGGCTAATGTTCTTTTATTTCCTAAGGTACAGTAAGAACACGATTTTTTATTTAAGGCACATAATGAGCTAGAAACAAGGAATGGTCAAATAAGCTCAAAGGGGTTAAGCAAAGGAAAATATACAAGGTTGGCAGGAATTAGAGAATTTTCGAGAGGTCAAAAGAGTGCTTGATATCATATTGAAAACAAGGTTGGCTATTTGGTTAAACTAGCTAAGAAAGAGGGCCTCAATCATGTTCATGCATGCAAGTGAAGTGTAGCCTCAAAAAGAATCAAAGCAAGTTCTAGAGTGGTTATTAACATGAGTGAAAATCACACAAGAAAGAAGAGAATGGCATAAATGTTGAATCCATCCATTAGGCTCAAAATCTCACAAGGTATGCATCCATCAAACTCAATTCATCAATTCAATCATCCATCACCAAGCATATCAGTTCAAGAAGGGAGAAAAATTATTCAATCATGCAATGAACCTTCTTTTTTTTTTTTTTTTTTTTGAAATTTTTTTTTTGAAATTTTTTTTTTTAACAAACGAAAAGAAACAGAAACATGCTAAAATCTCTCCCCCACACTTAATATAACATTGTCCTCAATGTGAAAGAAAGAGATAGAAAAGAGCAACACAACCTGATAAGAAGTGAATCAACGCTAAGCGAGAAAAGAAACACCTTTGTCGGTCTGCGTGATCGGACCACGAAAAGAAATCAAATAAGAAAACGTTAGTACTTCCACAATTCAATACTAATTAATTACTACCTAAAAAACTCCTTACTCGCCACCAATTAAGATGTGTCTCAAGAGTAAAATTACTCCTTACTCTGCCATCACTAATTGGTTTAATAAGTCCATGACAACCATATCATACTAAACAAAACAACAACAATTTTTTTTTTTTTTTAAATCAAACCCATTAAAGAGAAAGTTTCAGATCGGGCTCTTGTTTCTTGTTACTTCCTTATTTGCTTTCTGTTGACCAATCTATCCGAGCCGATACACGATCAGTACATACTCAAAAGCTTCTAATTTATCAATGAGCTCATCAATAGTGGAGGCGGAGATAAGAAGTTGTCTTCTTAGAAGGAGTGATAAATTTATGTTCCACAACTTTGTCAAGAAAAAAGAACAAAAGATCAAAGAAATTATTAACATTCAACAAACCAATGGGTTTATGGTGGATGTTCAGTTCGGCCCAAGAGACAATTTGAAAAATTTCTTCCAAAGTACCAAAACCACACAGGTAAGGCAATGAATGCATCGAGTTTTCAAGCATTATCTTCATGCGTTCATGCATTGATGATACTTTAAGTTCCTCCCCAATTGTCTTTCCATTGATGTTACATTGAGCTAAAGTTTCAGGGAATGACACCTAAAACCTGACTGTCTCTTACAAAGGCGGCAGTGATACGACCCCCATTAACCCACGACAACCTCCCCCATATACAAGATGAATATTCCTCGCAGCAAGTGATCGACCAAGAGTGCTAGCTGCGTTTACAAACTCTAATCCTTTCCCATAACTCGACCCACAAAAACACAGACATTTTTGAGGTTACGAATAGAAGGCCCCATTCTATACTCTTCCTCCCTTTGAGTGTTTCTGAGTTTGAAGGAAAATGGAGAAAATGGAGTGTTTAAATAGGAAAAAGAATGGAAAGGGGAATAATTGCACCTATGAGGGTAGGTTGGCGGTTGTCAGAAAAGGTTGAAATTAAGAGACACAGAATCTTTTTTTTTTTTTTTTTTTTTGACTTCAAGAAAACCATCAAGGTAAAGAAGTCTAGAAACCCCTGAAGGACCCTGCTCAAAGGATCGTCTGTACAAAAATCAAAATACAACAAAATGATACAAAGATAATAGAAAATGATGACATACCTGTATGTATAGTTTCCATGGCGTATCTTTATACTTTGCGTCATGAGTGCGATGAGACATCACGTCCTTTTTTTTTTTTTTTTTTGTGAAATTGTTAGAAAAACTTGATGAAAGATGAGTGTATACTTACTTAAGATTAGGATGGAGGTAGTCTGCTTTTCGGCTTTGTGCCAAAGCATTGTTGACCAAGATTCGACCCATTCAAGACCAGGTAACAACATAGGGCTCCCGAGAAGGGACAAGTGACCATAATACGATTGTTGCCTCTTCACATGTGGGATACAATCTACCTTCTTTGTTTTTCAATTAAGAAGGCTGGATCAGGATGCATGCATTTCCCCATTCACGGTTTGTGTTACCAAAGCCAACCCTAAGAAGTATACATTTTTTTTCATTTTTTTTTTCATTTTTTTTCTCATTTTTTTTTTTTTTTTTTTTTCATTTTTTTTTTTTGTAAAATGCCATGAAGAAGAAGAAGAAGAAGATGATATGTACAGATTGTTTGTGGATATGGCTCACATCTGCCTCTCGGTTTAACGTCCGATGAACGGCTTAAACGTCTTCTATGAG
Source organism: Ormosia emarginata (assembly GCA_029884605.1). Lineage (NCBI taxonomy): Eukaryota > Viridiplantae > Streptophyta > Magnoliopsida > Fabales > Fabaceae > Ormosia > Ormosia emarginata. The sequence goes on along the minus strand of JAQQTP010000075.1, from coordinate 1,165,272 downwards.
TCGAGGATAAGCTTCCCATCCAATTTTCTTATAAATTGGCAAACAGGGTCTTTTAGAGTCAGATTCCCAAGACTGTAGCGTTGTTGTTCATCCTTGAAGAGATTCCACAATTTAAGAATTTCACGATGCACCAATCCACAAGAATGCGTCTCAAGAGTCAATAAGATATCATCTAATGACTCCTTACTCAATCCATTCTTAATGAAGAAAATTTTATCTTCTCTATTTGCGGAAACCATCCCCTTAGTACGACATCGCTTGTTATTCTCCATCGTCCACATTTGTGACGGACTTGTAACCTTTTTGCTCTTCTCCTTTTAGAATATGAACTTCTTCCAAGACCGGGCATATATGAGTCAAATGAAATTGAGGACTCACCTGCTAATCGGACCTTTGCTTCAATTATCCAGCGTACATCTTCTGGGCACCCTTGTGCATTAACATTCTCAATCTCTCACATCGAACTTTGTAGATTTTTCTCGAGCATTTTGAGGAAGAGAAGGAAAATGTTTTCTCGGGTTTGAAAGAATGACATCCATTTTGAAGGAGAAGAAGGGTTCGGTTATTTTGGGAACCGAAGAATAAACCGACTCAAGAGTCACGGAGTGCACCGTATCCGCCACTTAACCTAGCAACACAAAGAACTCAAGAACTTGGTTTTCCGGGAATGATTGAGTCTTTGTCCATTAACCTTAAGCGCATTACCATTCCTAGGATCCTCGGTATGTCGATGCTTTGAAAGGATACGCGTGTCGACAACAAAAGAACCGCGCCACCTAGATCTCAATTTTCCAAGGAGTAGGTGCGGATGATAATCTCAAAGCGTAACTTTTTGACCAATTTCCGCAGCGGCTTTTGCAAAAGGTGTAACGACCTTTAATAAAGTAGGCCAATAAAATCCATACTTGCGCAAGATTTTCGCGAGTTATTGTCACCGAAGAAAAAAATGACCTCCACATGCTTCTGAGCGACTCTACCTACCTCATTGTCGGGCACACACATTGTTTTTTTTTCTTTTTTTTTTTTTTATTCATAATGCGGATGGAGAAGGTTCATCACCTCCACTTCTGCATTCTCTGGAAGTTCATGATACTGTTTGAGGCGGTGTCCATTTACGATGAAAGCTTTGGCAGTGACCTCACTTTTAATCTGAACAGCACCAGAAGGAAAAACATTAGTAACAATAAATGGTCCATCCCATCTAGACCTTAATTTGCCAGGCATGAGTCGGAGGCGGGAGTTATAGAGGAGAACTTTTTGACCAATCTCAAATGTTTTCCTCAGAATCAACTTATCATGGAAGGCTTTGGTCTTCTCTTTATAAAGTTTGGAACTTTCATAAGCCTCCAAGCGGATCTCCTCCAATTGCTTGCGGTACTGCAGCTTCCTCTCATACACGCTTGATCTAGGTCCAAGTTGCACCTTTTCACCGCCCGAATGCTCGATGTTCAATTTCCACCGGTAGGTGGCAGGCTTTTCAAAAACAATCCGATACGGAGACATCCCGATTGGTGTCTTATAAGCAGTCCTAGTAAGCCCATAAAGCATCCTCAAGCCTCTTGCTCCAGTCCTTTCTGTTAGGTTGAGCTGTCTTATGGAGTATCTGCTTAATTTCTCTGTTGGAGACCTCGGCTTGCCCATTGGTTTGGGGGTGGTAGGGTGTAGAAACCTTGTGTTGGACTCCATACTTCTTCATCAAAGCCTCCATGCTTCGATTGCAAAAATGTGAACCTTGATCACTAATGATGGATCTCGGGACTCCAAACCTACGAAAAATCGTGATCTAATAAAATTCACAACAACTTTAGAATCATCGGTCAGAGTGGCCTTAGCCTCCACCCATTTAGATACATAATCCACAAACGAGAATGTAAACAAAACCAAATGATACGGGAAAAGGACCCATAAAGTCAATACCCCAAACATCAAAAATTCACGAGAATAATAAGGGTTTAAGGGCATTTCATTCCTACGAGAAGTATTCCTGTTCTCGGCATTGATCACAAGATTTGCAAAACATATATGCATCATGAAATAGAGTGAGCCAATATAATCCGAGTCTAAAACTTTCCTAGCAGTCCGTTGAGGACCGAAGTGGCCGCCACATGCAAGTTTATGACAAAAGCTAAGAATGGAATGGAATTCATCATCGAGCACACACCTCCTCTTACTTGGTCACCGCAAAATCTCCATAAGTAAGGATCATCCCACACATAATACTTTGACTCACTTTTCAATTTATCAATCTTAGCCTTAGTGAAATGTGCGGTATTGCTTTAGCAACCAAGAAATTAATCAAATCGACAAACCAATGGATGTTGCCTTGCGGCTTGAAAAAGCGCTCATCGGGAAAACATCATGGATGGGAAAAACATCTGCCTCCCTTTCAATTCGACTCAAGTGATCAGCCACCAAATTCTCCGCTCCACTCTTGTCACGGATCTCAATATCAAACTCCCGGAGGAGCAACATCCACCTAATCAACCGGGGCTTGGCATTGGGCTTTTTCGGGAGAAACTTCAATGCTTTGCATGATCTGAAAACACAACCACTGGGAACCAAGCAAATATGATCGAAATTTATCTAAAGCAAAAACAATTGCTAAAAGTTCCTTTTCGGTTGTGGTGTAGTTGATTTGTGCGGGATCTAAAGTTCTCGAAGCATAGGAAATGACATGAGATACTTTACCGACCCTTTGTGCAAGAACGACTCCCAATGCATAATTAGAGGCATCACACATCGGCTCAAATGGAAGTGTCCAATCCAAATGGTTGGATGATAGGTGTCTTGGTCAATGCACAACTTCAATTGATTGAAGGCATCCCGGCACTTCTTGTCAAAGTGAAACTCCACATCTTTTTGCGAAGAAGTTGGATAGCGGAAGTGCAATTTTGCTGAAATCCTTTATGAACCACCGATAGAAACTGCGCATGACCAAGGAAAGAACGAATCTCCCGCACGCATGTGGGGTAAGATAGGCATGAAATAACATCTATTTTTGCGGGATCTACCTCAATACCCTCACGAGATATCACATGCCCTAAGACTATACCTTGTTCTACCATGAAATGACATTTCTCAAAATTTAGAACGAGGTTAGTCTTAATGCATCTATGCAAGACCTGAGCCAGACTATCTAAACATGCATCAAAGGAAGATCCATAGACAGTAAAATCATCCATAAATACGTCCATGCAATTTTCTAAAAAATCGAAAAAGATATACTTACCATACACCTCGAAAGGTGCCGGAGCATTGCATAGACCAAAGGGCATCCTCCTGTATGCAAATGTGCCAAATGGACAAGTGAAAGTATTCTTCTCTTGGTCTTTTGGGGCTATATGAATCTGAAAATAGCCCGAATATCCATCCAGGAAACAATAATGTGACTTGCCAGCTAACCGCTCCAACATCTGATCAATGAATGGCAGCGGAAATGATCCTTTCGGTAGCCTGGTTGAGCGCCTATAATCAATGCAAACTCGCCAACTGTTTTGAACTCGTGTGGGCACAAGCTCATTGTTCGATTCGCAACCACTTTGTGACCCAGTTTCTTGGGAACCACTTGCACGGGGCTCACCCATTGGTATCGGATATGAGATAAATAATGCCGACTTGAAGTAGCTTTGTAACTTCCTTCTTCACCACATCTAGAATCAGGGGATTTAGTCTCCTTTGGGGCAGTCTCTAACTGGTTTGATCCCTTCTTCCAATAAAATCTTATGCATGCATGTGGAGGGACTAATACCAGGAATATCTGCAAGAGTCCATCCGATGGCTTGCCTATTCTGCCTCAAAATCTGCAGTAACTTTTCTTCTTGATCAGGTTGTAGGTTTCTAGCAATGATCACCGGAAGTGTCTCACCATCTCCCAAATATGCATATTTAAGATGGTCTGGTAAAGTCTTCAACTCCAAAGATGGAGGTTGCACAATGGAAGGTAACAAGTGATCTGAAACAACTATCTCAGCAACATTAATTTCAGCATGGTACTGACTCTCATTCTCAATTGTTGCATCATCAGCAGCTGTATCATTACTCATAACAGAATAAATCTCAGCACATGCAGCACATGGTTCAACATCACAAGTGGCACATGTATCACAAGAAACAGAACCAAGATAGTCAACAATATCAGGGAATTCAGCATATAAATCAGTATAGACATCATCAACCAGCATCTCAATCATATCAACATGGAAAACGAATGCTCCTCTAGGGGTGTCTCATGGCATCAAAAATGTTAAATTGTACCAAATCGTCGCCAAACTCCATAGAAAGGGTGCCGATGCACGTCTATCTTGGTCTTGGCGGTCTTGAGAATGGTCTCCGCCTAGAATCAATGGAGCATGGTTTGTTGGAGACTCATCTTCCATGTCCAGAATGTAGAAATCTGCTGGAAAAATCAACTCATTCACCCGAACTAACACATCTTCCAGCACACCTGCAGGATGAGCAGTGGCTCTATTTGCCAACTGAATCACGATACCAGTGGGTTGCAAAGTACCAATGTTTAAACACTTATACACTGACATGGGCATGACATTGATCGAAGCACCCAAATCTAGCATTGCATGCTCAAATCTAGAGTTGCCAATTGTGCAAGAAATTGTGAAAGTTCCAGGATCTTTGCATTTCTGTGGCATGCTTGGCAGAATCATTGCAGAAACATTTCTACCCATGCTGATCTTTTCATCCCCTTTCATCCTTCTCTTATGAGTGCACAACTCCTTGAGAAATTTAGCATATTTTGGAATTTGCTTGATTGCATCTAGGAGGGGAATATTGATTTCCACTTTCCTGAATGTCTCCATGACTTCTTTTTCCATTTCTGCTTGCATTGTTCTCTTGGATTGTGTGATCCTATTTGGAAAAGGTAATGGAATGGTAACATCTGAATTCTCTGCAATTTTCTTGATGGCACAGTTAGCGATTTCTGACCGAATTATCCATTTCCTGTTTTTGGTCAATTTCGATTCTTTGTAAGGTTGGAACATCAACTTCTTTGCCACTTCTCAAGGTAATTGCACTTACGTTGCCTCTTGGATTGTTGATTTGTTTATGAAGGCAATTGGCTAGAACCTTGACTCTTTAGCTCGCTCACAGGTGGTTGCCACCGCCCGATTTGAGTTTGTAAGTTCTGAATGTTGGCACCGACGTTCTGCTTTGAACCGAATGTTATTTGTGGCCATTTGTTTCATCGGGTCTTCCAATGATGGCTCACCGTGGAGTGGATTGACATGACTACTTCAACAATTCTTTGTTGTCTGAATGCGGGGGTATTTGTTGGTATTTGTTGCTTGGACCTGCAGACTTGGTATCTAAATTGTTGTTCTTCTTGGGTGAAATTGTTGCCTTCTTGGTGGGGCAATGTTGTTGCTTTGGCTAGGATTCCCATATCTCAAATTGGGATGGTCTCGCCAACCAGGATTATTGCTAGAAAATGGATCATATCTAGATTGTTCTTTGTTGTTCTTTGATATTGGGGTCTACCAGGAAAAACACCGGTGCAGCAACACATTGATCTGGAAAAGCGGAACCATCTTCCTGAAGTGTAGGGCATGAATCAGTAGGATGAGATGAATTAGAGCAAATTCCACACACTGATGCAGTCATCTGCATGGGTGGTTGTTGACCCACTTGCTATCTGTCTTACCAAAGAAGTCAATTCATCTAGTCTGTGTTCCATTCTTTGTTGGTCCATATGAGATGCTTGAATTTCATTAACTCCTCTGGTTGCGGTGATGATCCGCGAGCCAAATGTTGGGTATTGGGTGCCATGTTTGCTATCAGATCTCTTGCGGCGGTAGGAGTCTTGTCTACTAAGGCTCCTCCAGAGGCGATCGATCATACTTCTATCATTTGGCGTGAAGCCCTCATAAAAGTATTGAATCAAGAGTTGGTCACTAATTTGGTGATGAGGCGGCTCGAACACAACTTCTTGAATCTCTCCCGGTATTCATGCAAAGTCTCACCGGACATTTGTCGATGCCACATATATCCTTCCTAATTGCGGCGGCTCTCGAGCGGGGAAGAATCTCTCTAGGAACAACCTCTTCATGTCATTCCAACTTCGTGAACCTGGTGAAAGATAAAACAACCAATCTTTGGCTGCATCGACAAGTGAGAAGGGAAATGCCCTTAACTTGATGTGTTCCTCAGAGATGCCTTGTGGCTTCATGGTTGAACACACAACATGGAACTCTTTCAGTGCTTATGAGGATCTTCACCCGCAAGACCATGAAACTTTGGTAACAAGTGTATCAAACCAGATTTTAACTCAAAATCTGCATCAAGATCGAGGATATTGAATGCACAAAGATTGGTAAGATACATCGGGAAGCGACAAGTTCCTTAAGGGTTCTATTATGCATGTTATCGGCCATGATTTCGGGATTACTTAAGTTATCGGGTTCACTCCCAAAATTAGGTTCAGAATTAACTCGGAATTTATCACACGAGCTCTAATTAATCTATGCAAGGTCCTATCAATCTCGGGATCAAGATCAAGCAAGATATCGAGATTGGACCTAGTCATGCATCAACTAAAGCACAAAAACACAAAAGCGCAACTAAGCAAAATACACTAAACAACACTCAAAATATGCAAAAATAAATCTAGTTAATATGTCTAAACATTTTTAAAACTTATGGAATCAACACGAGAACAAAATCTACATAAAAATGAAACTAGAAAATGCAATAAAAAATATTAAAAAAAATTGAAAAAGTGGTCTAAATGATAGAATTTCGAAAAACCAGGGGTGACCTCACAGTTTACTGTGAGTCTTGTTTATCAGGCTGTTTTCCTTCAACCGACCAAGTTTCAGCTCATTCTGGGCATGTTGCAGTTCGAAAATTGCAATAGTTACCCGTAATCACCTTTGATAGTTTTCCGTCTTTCCTAGATCGAGAAAAATTCAAAAGCTAGGATAAAAATATTAGTATGGTATGAACAATGTTAGTAAATGAAAAATAACTGTTAGAATAGGTAAGAAAGAACAAAAATTAGTAAGGTTACTCAAAATGAAAAGATTACACCTACGAGTTCCCAAGAATTGGCGCCAAAATTCGACGAGCGCCTTAATTCAATCAAAATTATAACCGAAGTTATTACCTAAACTTGTAGTATAGTGAACAACACCGATCGTCTCCTCAAGGATCGTAGATGCAATTTTATCAAATCAAGTGAAAGTTAGAAAAAGGGGGGTTTTGATGGTTCAAGGATCGCAATGACAGGATTTAAAGAGAAATAATAATTAAAAGAAACAGCCAATTCAGAAATCTATCCGAGATTGGGTGGATTCAATCATAGACCTTTCAACAAACACCTGAAATACATTTGAATGGTTAACTTGGATCTAACCGAGATCTCTCGCATCGATCCGAATTCATACTAGACAATCGTCCGAATTCAATCGACAAGTGATAAACACAAATCTGCAATCGCACCATTCATGTAAATATATGTCAATTTAAGCATCGAATTCAATTAACCTAGGCACAAATCAGTAACCTAACCTCTTCAATTACGTGATTAGTTTAGATCAATCAGTTCTAAATTTCATCACATACTTAATCTTAAACCAAGATCAAATCGGATCAAACATAAACAGAATCACCATTCATGCATTCAAGATTAAGAGAACGAGAAGAAGAAGAGAAGAGGAATTCAAATATAAATCAAATACATTACATAACCAAGGTCTCAAGAATCCAAGCCACAATCTCTTCAAGAGTCCCGAATTGACTAGAAGTGACTTAGCTCTCCATTACAATGAAGGAAAAATATACAAGAACTATGAAAAGCTATTTCTAACACCAAGTGTATGTTGTGTTTAGAGCTCTCCTCATGCTTCCTTTTATAGAGGATTCAGAGTAGTAGTAGATGGGTAGATGAGATTAGTAGGTGGAATTAGTAGGTGAGCTTGGTAGGTGAGCTTGGTAGGTGAGCTTGGTAGGTGAACTTGGTAGGTGAGCTTCCTTGTCTCCGAAAGTATTCATTGCTGAACTCATTGATTTCGTCATTTTTGAGCCAAGTGGTCTTCATGAAAGTTCTAGGAAATTGTCTAAGCTTTCCAATGGCTCTGGAAGCACCCAAAAATTCGTCCTACAGCCCAAGATATGACCCAATTACTACAGACTGCTCAGGACCAGTTTCAGCACCTCTGTTTTGACTTTCAGACCCAATATCTCCATCAAGGAGCCCGAATCAAGTTTTGTGTTTGTCATGAAAGTTGTACATATGGGTCTTAACTTTCAGATCACCAATTTTCAGCCCATTCTATAAACCCAAACTCGAATTATGTTCTGGTTACTACACACTGTTCGGGTTCAGTCACAAATCCCGTATTCTGATTTCCATGCCCAATTAGCTCCACTAGATGTCTGAATTTGACTTCGAGCTCTTCATCAAAGTTGTAGAGCTCTCTTTTATCTTTCCTACAAGGTAAAATTCATAATTATCAGACATTTAGAACTCAAGATATGGCCAAAATACAGAAACAGTGTAAGACTCGAATAATGCTGAAAAATCAATTAAGTTCGATTCGAGTTCAAACTTACAAAACATAATCAAATTCAGTCAATTAAGTACATGAAGAGTGTAAATGACTAATAATGAGGGTTTCTTAATGAATAAAATATGTGATTATCAGTGGCTTTGACTAAATTATTGTTTATTATTTTCAATTATTATTTTAGTACCCTTGTTGGATTGAACATGTTTGATGTTTCATTTATATTGTTGATCTTGGTACTATGGTGGAATTAAACAAGTTTGTGTGTTTTTCGGGAGGTTAATATTTAGGAAAAATTTTGTCAAAATTTCCATAGAATCTGAATGCCTGAATGCATAAGCATTTGGATTTTAACACTCATAATTTTCTTTAAAATTTCTTAGCTTTTAAATACTAAACACGCATCCTATATAATTTAAATCATCCAAATGTTATGTTATAACACTCGAGTTTATATTAGCAAAATCTAATAATGTATAGCACGACGCTCATAGGGAATTTAAAAACAAATGCATAGAAAAGTATAGATGCCAAAAAGTCGAAGGGAGAAGAAAGTAATAATTTTATAATATTTGGTTTGTATTTTGTGGTTATCTAATACTAAAAGGGACACCTAGTTAGCTGTTATCTTAATCTTATGTCATTAATTGTTAAGTACGCTAATCTCAAGTCTAAGTAACCAATGAGATTATGAGATGCCATTAGTGGCATTCACTTTATATATGACCAGAGAATACTAAAAAAATATATATAGGTTGGACGGGGGTGAATGTCACGGATAGAAGGGGGAGGGGATTATATATAGTTAGGTTAAGCTAACAAGCTTGACGTATTTGTACAGGTTACGCCAAACACTATGGCATATCCAGTGTCCTAGACCACGTAGGATGCGCCAAAGAACCTGGCGCATCCACGTAGATTACGCCAAGCGTATTGGCGCAATCTACGAGGATGCGCCAGGCTCTTTGGCGCATCCTACATGGCTCAAGAAAAAATAAAAAATGCCATGTAGGACCAATGAATGAAGGTGAAGGAAGGATGCCATATTTACATGATGGTCCAAGTGATAAGGCTAAAGAGTTTTATGAGTTGATTAGAGATGGGGAACACTAACTTTATGAAGGATGCTCAAAGTACTCAAAATTGTCTTTTTTAGTGAAATTGTATCACATTAAGTGCATTGTGGGATGAGTGACAAGGCCATGTCGACGATAATAGAGCTAATGTATGATGTTTTTAAGCATGCAAAGATCCCTGAATCATTATATGAGGCCAAGAAAACCATAAAAAAAAACTTGGTCTTAGTTATAAGAACATACATGCATGTCCAAATGATTACATGTTATATCGGGGATCAGATAAAAGGAGACAAGAATGCAAGTGATACGAAAAATCTAGATGGAAGCCAAAGACTAAGAAAAATTCTTCTAATGAGCCTGAAGTTGATAAAAATAAAAAATTGCAACTTGCAAAGGTGCGTCGTTATTTCCCTCTGATACCATAATTGCAAAGATTGTTCATGTCTAGTAAGACATCTGTTGATATGAGATGGCATGATATTGATTATAATAAAGATGGCTTCTTGAGGCATCCGAGAGATGCTGAGGCATGGAAAATATTTAACTCTACATTTCTTGACTTTTCTTTGGATGCACGTAATGTTAACCTTGCCTTAGCTAGTGATGGGTTCAATCCTTTCGAAAACTAGAGCACTAATTATAGCATTTGACCTATGGTTCTCATTCCATGCAACACCTTTTCTTGGAAATGCATGAAACAAACTTCCTTCATTCTCTCAATGATCATTCCAGGTAAGCGAATGCCAGGAAATGACATTGATCTTTACTTACAACCTTTGATCGATGAGCTGAAGAAATTTGTGGTGTCGAAACATTTGATGCTTCATCAAATGAAACTTTTAAAATGCGAGTAGCATTGATGTGAACAATTAGTGATTTTCCAAGATATGGGACCTTATCTGGGTGGAACACGTTTAGTAAGCTTGCTTATCCCACATGCAACATCAATGTTGAACCATGTCAACTTCATCATAGTAGAAAGTGGTGCTTTATGGGCCATCATCGTTTTCTAAATGTTAGTCACATGTTTAGATTGGACAAGGTCCGATTTGATGGTAAGGTTGACAAAATAAATCCATCTGTATAATTATCAGGCTCAAACATTTTAAGACAAGTTGAGAATATTTGAGTTTCATTTGGAAAGACACCGGAGGTTGAAGTTAGAGGGAAAAGAGGACGTGGGCAGCAAAATGCCCAAGGAAGTGATTCACATTGGAGAAAGAAGAGTATATTCTTTAAACTTCCATATTGAGAGTTTAACTCATTGTGTCACACAGTCTTGATGTAATGCATATTGAGAAGAATGTGTATGACAATGTAATATACACTTTGCTTAATGAAAATGGGAAGTCAAGAGATCACCTTAATGCCCGAAAAGACCTACAATTAATGGGCATAAGATCTGATCTTTGGCCATATGAAAATGGAAAATATCCTCCCGCTATTTTTACTATGTCAAATGCACAAAAAGATATATTTCTTAGGACTTTGAAGAATGTGGTTGTTCCAGATGGTTACTCAAGCAAAATTTCTAGATGTGTTGATTTGAAGCAACGTAAGTTATTTGGGTTGAAAAGTCATGATTCTCATATTCTTATGGAGCAACTACAACTAATATCATTGAGGAATACGATGCTTGGCTTAGTGTCTATAGTTTTAATCAATTTTTGTTTGTTCTTTTGACAATTATATGGTAAAGTGTTGAATCCTAAGGATCTAGATAACCTCTAAACCAAATCGTTCTCACTTTGTGTCATTTCGAAATGATATTCCCTCCATCTTTTTTCCCAGTAATGGCTCATTTAGTTGTTCATTTAGTTGATGAAGTGAAACGTGGTGACCCGATGCATTATCAATGGATGTATCCTATAGAAAGGTAAACTTAATATACTAAATTCTTTATTCATTTTTTTTAGCTAAATAAACTCCATTACCTGAATCAATAATCATTTGATCTTAAAGGTACTTAGGGTGTTTGAAGTCTTATGTGCGTAATAAGGCACAACCAAAAGACTTTATCGCTGAAGGCTACTTGGTGAAATTCTAACCTTTTGTTCAAGATATTTGGAAGATGTTGAGACAAGAATCAATCGGCCGGTGTGTGTTAATGATCAACCTGATGATGTGGAATATCATGAAAGGGACATTATGTTCCTAAAAGTTGGTAGACCAGTAGGGTTTTTTCATATTTTAAATTGACACTGATGGAGAAGCTACAAGCACATCGTCATGTGTTAGTTAATTGTGCAGTAGTAGACCCGTTCCTCCAGTAACTAAATCATAAAAGTTTACACAAATCTAATTATAAATTCAAAAATTCTATTCCATATTGTGTTAAATTAATTTCTATCGCGTGTTTGTTTTAAAATCCATAGTGTGTTTGTTTATGTAGAAAATCCGATATTTGGACTTGGATCAACTCATGGTGTGTTTGTTTTAAAATCCTTAGTGCTTTTATCGAATGCATACAACTCATAATTTTTTTATATTTTCAGGCTTCTGATGAAGGAAGTGGGCAAATTTCACCAGGTGTCAAACCGTCTTCCTCAGCAAGTCATAATGCTCAAATTGGACAAGATTCTAATCAGAGTGAAAAGTAAATGTCTCATGATAGAAAAATGATTTTATATTGCTATATTCTTCAAATATTATTTTGTTTGTAATAGATTTTAGTTTATTTATTCTGTTTGTACTAGATTTCAGTTTGCTTGTGTACTAAATCATCATTTCATATATTTATCTAAGATTGTGTTGACAAATTAATATATTTGTTGCAAGTTTAAATGTTTTAATATTTCATTTGAATATGTTAGTTGTTTGTAATGCAAAACAGGTTGAAATTTATAAATATTGGCATGCAAATAAAGTTGAGAAAATAAAATTAATTTAGTAACCACCGCAAAAAAAAAAAAAACCATAAGCTATTTTTCAATTTTAGCGGCGGTTTCCAAACCACCACTATAAACAAATAATAATGAAATTCAAGATTTTAGCGGCGGTTATGAACTGCTGCAAAAAAATGTTAGGTATTTTTCAATTTTAGCGACGATTTTCAAACTTCCGCTTTAAATAATAAATGATGAAATACAAAATTGTCGTGGCGGTTAAAAATTGTCGCTAAAAGTGACAAAACTGCAACTAAAATACCACTGCAAAAAAACATTTTGCGGCAATTATTCTAGCGGTTGTTTGAAACCACCGCGAAATGGTTTTAAAACACTTGTATCAGCGGCTTTTTTTGCGGCAGTTCCGCTAAACGTAATTTTGAATCGCCGCTAAACATGATTTTTTTTTAGTAAAGCAACTCATCAATGATCACGGTGTCTAAATCATTTAAATTCTAAAAATCACAAGTCACAAAATCAAACTTTGCAATCAAAGAGCAAAGGATCTTATCTTTCACACGATCATCTTCAATATTTTCACCATACCTTTTTCATTTGATTAACATTGGCCAACACCTTTAAGTTATAATCTGGAAAAGTTTCGAATTCCATCATGTGTAAAGCTTCAAACTCACATCGTAAAATTTAAAGTCACACCTTCTTCACCTTGTTTGCACCTTGGAGAGACTTTTGTAAAATTCCCTAAGCTTTTTTCGCAGTGGACACATTACTCACCTTCTCAAACATCAAATCATACAAACCTTGATGGATGAGGAACAAGGCTTATTGGTCCTTTTTCTTTGACTTTGCCAATGCTTCCTTCTCATTTTGAGACAAAGTGACCTCAATTTGTGGCTTAGTGTAGTCACTCTCTACAATCTCCCAAGTATCTTGTGATCTAAGCAATGTCTTCATGCGACGAGACCAAGTTTCATAGTTATCTTTTGTAAGACAAGGGAATTGAAATGGAACCATTCCATTATTTGTTATTACTCAAATCTCACTAGCTTTGATACCACCTTGTTAGTGAGGAAGAATAATAGAAGAGATACTTGAAATTTTTTTTATTTGTTCTTCTTAACAAATTCCAAAATACATAGGATACTTATAGAAGTGAAAGACACTTTACACATTTTGTAACTCTACCTAATTAACAATAGTAATTTTCTTTTAACTTATGAAATAAATCATCATATAACTACATAACTCTAATGAAATAATTCTCCTTAATGACACACCATAATTCTTCATTACTCAAAGAATAATTCTCATAACTTCCATAACTCACAATAGTTACCACATCAAAGGTCACATAACCACCAAAATTTTATTAACTTCAAATTATTATTTTTAATCAACAAAAGAGGCTTTGGGACTAGGCAAACATTGTTGTTTGCATGGCTTGGATTTGTGGGTGTTAGCATAATTAATTATAATTTAGATTATGATTGATCACGATTGATTTTAGGGATGATTGCAACTAATTTAGTATAGAATTAAATTGATTTAGTACATAATTATATTTTATTTTATTTTTTTCTGTACAACAGTCTTCTTCTATAAATAGAGGTTAATCCTCTTATATACTTTCATTTAGAAATATACACAAATTATCAATATTTGTCTCCCTATTTCTATTTCTAGCATGGTATTAGAGCCATGGTATCTACTTTGGGGAGAGTTTTTCCTTTTCACTATGTAGAGTTCGTGGAACTCGTTAGAATCGTTACTAATCACCATCAAACTCTTACTTTTTCTATTGTCTGCTCCGTTTAAACTTCAGACTCCAGACTCTTGGATTCTAGATTCCAGACTCCATTTTAGACTTTGTCTTAGATTCCAAACTTCATTCTGATGGCAAACTCCGTTTTAGACTCCGTCGTAGATTCCATACTTCGTTCTAATGCTAGACTCCATTTTAGACTTCGTCCTGGATTCCGGACTTCGTTTTGATGGCAAGACTATACATTCATTCAGAAATATATAAAAATTATCAATATTTATCTCCCTATTTCTGTTTCTAACAATGGGGTTTGGGTAAAACATGCGATTTCCTGGCTGTATAAAAGAAGCACATGAGAAGCTTCATATACTTAATGCAGCACCTCAGGATCCTCATACAACAGCAGAAAGAAGGAAAGCTGAAAAAGAGCTTGATGGGCTCCTTGAATGTGTAGAAATCTGGTAGTGCCAGCAGTCTAAAGCAACTTGGCTTCATCATAGAGACCGTAACACTTAGTTTTTTCATCAAAAGGCTAGCCAGCGACGTGAAAAGAATTGGGTTGATTTTATCTATGATGATTCAGGTTTCCTAGTTGAGGAAGAAAAAGACATAGGCCATGTGCTCACAAACTACTTTATAGATCTCTTTGAAGCAGACGATGGGGGGTGTGGAAGCTACTGAGGCTGTCAAGAGCATAATAAATGGTGACATGTTCTTTATATTAGCCCAAGAATTCACGAGTGATGAGATTACCGAGGCTTTGAAGCAAATGCACCCAACAAAGGCCTTGGGTCCTGATGCAATGCATCATTATTTTTTCAGATGTTTTGAAGCATTGTGGGGGATGATGTGCTCTCTATAATCCTTGATATGTTGAATATAGGTGTTGATCCATCCTGTCTCAACCACACTTTTATTTGTTTGATTCCAAAAATAAAAATCCAAAGCATGCAAAAGATTTTAGACATATATCTTTGTGTAATATTATTTGTAAGTTGTTAACAAAGACTATTGCAAATAGGCTTAAATTAATCTTGCCATAGATTGTGGGTGAAATCTAAAGTGCATTTATTCCGGGGAGGCTCATAACTGATAATGCTTTGATAGCTTTTGAAATATTTCATTATATGAGGAAAAAACAAGAGTGGTAAAAAAGGCTATGTGGGAATGAAATTGGATATAACTAGGACCTATGATAGAATTAAATGGAGTTTTCTTAAACATACTCTGTCATCTATGGGTTTTCCTAAACATTTGACATCACTTATTATGATATGTGTATCTTCTATTTCCTTTTCGGTACTATAAAATGGTGTTGCTTATGAGAATTTTACCCCTAGCAGAGGTATCTAGCAAGGGGACCCTCTATCCCCATATCTGTTTATCTTATGTGCAAAAGTTTTATCAAGTATTATTCTCAGAACATAGGAAAACCAATCACTGCATGGATATAAAGTTGTACGAAATGTGCTTGAGATATCTCACCTTTTTTTCGCATATGATAACATCATGCTCTTTAGGGCAAACAAACAAGAGGCAAAGGCAATCCAAACTATTCTCCAAGCATACCAAAAAGCATTGGGACTACTCATAAATTTGGATAAGTCAGAACACTCTTTTAGCCAAAATGTGTCAGCAGACAAGAAAAATGATATCCAATTATGGATGAAAATAAAGGTAGTGAAAGCTATTAAAAATATCTAGGATTACCTACTTTTGTGGGTTGCTCCAAAAAATATGTATTTGATTTTGTCCAAAATAGAATCTGAAAGAAACTAAAGGGATAGAAGGATAAATTTCTCTCAAAGGCCGAAAAAGAAGTCCATATAAAATCTGTGGCACAATCGATCTCTACATACATTATAGGATGTTTTATGCTTCCTTAAAGCCTCTGTGATCACATTGAGTCAATGACTAGCAATTTTTGGAGGGGGAGCAAAAACAGAGAGAGAAAAATACACTAGGTGAAATGGTCCAAATTGTGTGTGCCAAAATTGGAAGGTGGTGTGGATTTTCAAAGTTTTCAAAGCTGGCAGATCATAAAGCATCCTGAATATTTGATGGCCAAAATACTAAAAGCAAAATATTTCCCTAGATTTGGTATTTTCCAAGATATGAATCCCCATGGCCTTAGCTATACTTGGAGAAACATAAAAAAAGCTTCTTGGGTGTTGGAGAAAGGCAGGTTTTGGCGAATTGGCTTTGGTGAAAATCTGGAGTGATGGTTGGTTTACCTTTTCAAAATGGTCATCGCATTTGGAGCCCACAAACATCTCTACCATTAGATGGTGTGGTTTCATAACTAATTGACCCAGACAGTAGAGCTTGGAACAGACCCTTCATCACCTCTAGTTTTCTTCCCTTTAAGGTAGCCCAGATACTTGAGATCCCCATTCCAAATGTGTACAAGCCTGATTCTTTCTCTTGGGGACAGACAAAAGGTGGGTTATCCAAAGTAAAATCTATTATGCTTTTATCAAAAAGTGGTAACACTCTGTAGCAGAGCCTAGTAACAGTGCTAAAAATAGAGATGATGGTCTCTGGAAGCAGATTTGGAAGCTAGGAACCCCACTAAGGAGCATGCATTTCCTTTGGCGACCAATAACTGAAACTTTGCCAATAAGAAAGCTTCTTGAAAGGAGGGGAGTCCATTGGCTAACACTTTGTCCAAGGTGTTTACAACATGAGGAAATGACCATCCATGCATTGTGTGGCTATGATTGGGCTCAAGACATTTGGTACAGGTCCCCTTTGAGACTGTAGTATAATACACGATCCCATGAGAATTTTGCAATGGTTCAAGAAGGAAATCAGTCATTTTCCACCACTGGTAGTAGAAATTTTTGCTTCTATCGAACACGGTATTTAGTTGGCAAGAAACAAGCTTGTTTTTTTTTATGATGTGATATGGGACTAGGATTCTGTTCTCTCAAGAGCTTTGACAAGTCTTGAAACATTCACAGAAATTAAGCTCCACCTAGTTTTACCAAATGATAGGTAAATTGCTACTAGAAGACAAGGTCAAAATAGATGATCTCCCCCTTCCACAGGTTCTGTCAAGCTTATGTCGATGTAACTTTAAGCTCTAACCAATCCTGGGGGGTTAGAGCTATTTTTTGTGATGAATCAGGGAGCATACTCACATTAGTAGTGTGGCCGAACATTGTTGCACCAGAAGCCCGTCTAGCAGAAGCTCTGGGAATGATAATGTTAGAATTTTGTTATGGACTAGCATAAATCATATTATAATTTTATAAAATTCATATTAATTAGATGTCAAAGTTATTAGAACATTTCCTTTAGCTCAAATTGTGATCAGTATTGATATTGGACTTGTTATTGAAGCACGGCTCATATGTGAGTTTTGTTTATAGGTCTTGTATATGAGTTTGTCATAGTGGGTAGGCTTAACCCATTTTAGTTATTTTATATATACAAGGAGAGGCTCATATTCCTAACCATACTAGTGCACACAATTGCCCTATTAATACTGACATGTGAATGACTACTGTGAGATAAGAATAGTATCTTTTTCATCGAGATTGGTTTTAAAGGTTACAATTATGACGTCCTCATTGGCACCATTCAAGGTAACCCTATAACTCATTATATTTTGATATGTCATAAATTTTGGGATTAATAGATCTAGGAAATCTTAGCAATTGGTATCAAAGACGATGGTTCATCTGGGTCGAGTATTTAGAGACGATGGTTGGTGTTCGGATTCGACCCTAACCTATGTTGTGGAGCATTTTAACAAGGCTTGGGTCTTGGTTGGTAACCTCACTTTCGCTTGAGGGGGAGCATACTAATGTTGGGACTCACACTTGAGGGGGAGAATGTTAGAAATTCAAGTGTGAGTGTTGAAGTCTCATATTGGTAAAGAATGAGTTAAGTAAATAATATTTAAGTGGGAAGACACATAGACTTATTGCATTAAGGTTTTAGGTCAAGATGTGGTATTGATAACTCTACAAAGTGTAGTTATTTATGCCCTATATCTGTATTTCTCAGATTGTTAAAGTTCATGTATTCATGCATATTTAGAAGGTTTTGTGCTTATATTTTTTATATCCAATTCTGATACTTTTCCTATATGTAATTGAGCAAACTGTGCATATTTGATATGTGATTAAGTGAATTTATATCTCTTACTAATTTGATATTTTCTCTATCATAGGAAGGGCTCCAAACAAGATAATATATGGAGCAATTGAGCTAGAATGGGAAGAGAAAGCCAAATTTGCATTTCAGACCTCAACACTACGGCGTGGCATGTAAATGCTGCGGCGTGAGCCTCCCCTGCATCAAAAGTCAGAGAACTTCATAAATTGAATGCTGCGGTGTGGAATATTAATGTTGCGGCATCCCTGACCTAAATTGACACGCGTCGTAGCGTAGGCATGTTCATGCCGCAGCGTGCCGCTGTTTTTCTGAGTCTATAAATTGATTTGTAGCAGATTTTATAAGGAAACTCCGTTTTAGTTTCTAAGTTTTAGAGAGGTTGCGGCCTATTCTTCATTTCTGGGTAGATTGGAGGCCTAGGGAGGCTAGGTTGGCTGTCATCTTCCTTATGGAAGAAGATTCAAGCTTCAAGGATGCTATCCATGGATTCCTTCCTCTTCTCCCTTTGTTTCATGGTTTTTGATTTTTGTGTTCAATGGATTAGCCAAAGGCTTTGTATTTCTCTTCCCTCTCTTTGAGCATGGTTTTTGATTGTAAATTTGTGTTCAATGGATTAGCCAAGCTGTATTTAGGAAATACTTTGGATCTTTCTATAAATATTGATGTTTATGTTATCTTTTGAGTATATATTGATGTTTAGCTTTATTTTTCTATGCTTATGCTTAATGCTTGCTTCTGTTTAATCAACAATTGCATGATCTTAATTGATGCAAATGAACTAGACATAGGGATTTGTGGAGATAGACATGGTATGGTTGATGCATGTTCGATGAGTTCAATTGGTTTAAATAAGTTGATTCGCTAACTGGATAGAAATATACCTTTTAGCCATGTATTAGCATGTGTTTGAGAATAGATCGTTCATTAGTGGAGTTTACACTAGTCCTCATGAAAACATAAGAAACATAGTGGATTAGGTAAATGACACCAAGGTTGATCGACCTAGACATAGGCTTTTGACTAAATCAGATTCTTAAGCTAACTAACTAATCATTGATGTTGCTTATAAGGATTGCATATCATTAGTATGAAATAGGAGGTGAAGAAGGATTTCTTAGATCTTTAAACCCTTATCTTTGTTGCTTTTGTAGTTTAGATTTAGATTATTTGCATTTCTTTATTTTATATGTTCTTAGATAGAATTTAGCTAAGCTATTGGTTGTTACTTAGTAATGGAAGCCATATATCCTCGTGGGAACGAACTTTTACTCTGTATTTGTATTACTTGAACGACTTGTACACTTGCAGTTCATAAATGGTCTAACAAGTTTTTGGCGTCATTGTCGGGGATAATGGTGTATTTCCAAAGAGTTTAACCTTATTCCTTGGCAATTACTGGCGGATAACGGTTTAATTCCATATTGCTAATATCAACAATGAGTTTGGTTAGTTCTAATTCAAGTTGTATATAATCTATGTTAATTTAAGTCTCTTTATGTTATTGTTTTAGGTTCAATAAAGAAGTCGGATGATCCTACTCATATGAGGTCCTTCAGGAAATTCGCGACTCCTCAAAAGGATAAGCCTTGGATTAAGTTTAAGAAGACTACTCATCTGCACAATTCATTTTAGTGACAAAGTCCTGCAGGGACTATAACTCAGGCCTTTCTTGGGAGGGAACCTAGGTTTTTATGTTTTTGTAAATAGTATGTGTTTAGTAAGTTTTAAGTCATAAATATGTTAGTAAGTTTAGTTTTGTAGCTTTAGTTAGTTTTTAGGCTTTTCTTTAGTTTAAAGTCTTAAATATGTTAGTAACTTTGATTTTTGTACTCTTATAGTTAGTATGTTTGATTTTAGTATCTTTAGTTAGTTTTAAGTCTTATATAAGTTAGTATTTTGATTGTAGTAAGTTTAGTTAGATTTTATGTTTGTGTTTAGTTTTAGGTTATATATAGGTTAGTATGTATGATTTTGAGTTTTTCTATATTTTAGTTATCAATTTCGTGTTTTAGCCTTTTGGACAAGTTTTAGAGGTGTTGAGGACCTCTTTGGGCAAAATCCTATAGAAAAACTGATTTTGCTGCAGAATTTTGCAGGTTGGCTTCTCACACTGCGGCGTGACAGTTATTTATGCGCATTTGAGCCAAAATCCAGAGACCTCAGCGCCGCGGCGTGGAAAGTGTAACGTCGCGGCGCCCATCAGCTGAACTTGTTAAAAAAAATAAGATGCTTGTTTTGGGTGCTACTGAAGGCACCCATTCTGATCAAATGTCATGGCATGGATGCTGTGTGCTGCAGTATGTTGTGCTATAGTGTATATATTGTACATTGTTAGTTAGTTTAAGTTTTTAAATATTTGTATTATACTCAGCTCTCACAATTCAAGATGTTTATAGACTCAAGTACCCTAGACACAATGGAAAGTGAGGACTTTGACTCACTTAAGTTTGAGGGATTGTCATTACATGCTTTGATTGCTATGATGTATTATGTATGCATGTGATGATATTTTCTAGATGCAGTTGTGATAGCCACCAAGTTTCAATGAGTTTCTATTTGATTTGGTTATTACCGATGGGTTTGCAAAGAAGTTTCAATTTTTACTCTTATGCAAATGATGTATGTATGTCATATTGAAAAGTTAAATCTAATTGAATGCATGCTTTATTGCAAAAGAATACTAGTGTTGCTTTGGTTGTTCATGATATAAAAGGTTGCTATTTGCCCCCTTTTGAGTGAACCCTTATGTGATCTTAAAACATGTGAAACAGTTCAGTTGCTTTTTATGCATGATTTACATTCCACTTAGATGCAAGTGTAACCTTGAGTATGACAAGAGTGCATGTCTAGAGAAAGTTTATGGATGTACATGTAGAGTTTTGATTATCCTAGAAGTTGTTTTTAAACTTTCTTAAGGTGAAATCCTAGATTGTGCATGACTAAGGAAATGATTAGGGCATTCTTTGGACCGATTGAGCTTAAAAAGCTTACCTTGAATGATGATATCCTTAGGTCCCTTTTTGAAGCCTGTTGATTGTTTGGCCTTATATGTTTTTCATCACCATTGTGTTCGTTAACCTGTTAACCGTTCTAATGCATGTGAAAGCATTGCAATTTCTTCCTACCTTCATTGTCTGTTGAGTACATGATGTGTATTTCTTGAAGTGAGTCTAATGAGTAGGGGTATGTATGTTTGAGAAAAATGAGCCTGAAGGAACCAAATGCAATCAACAAAGAAAAATAAATTTCTTTGTAAAAGTAAAAAGAAAAAAAAATGAAAAGAGAGAAAAGCAAAGCAAAATAATGAAAGAAAAAGAGTTAAAAATGAAAAGCATTGCATGGTTCTGGCAAGTTGTGATCCTTCACTGTTGAATACCCTTCTAATCTCAGTTAGTGGCTCAAGTCTTGAAATCACATGTTTATATATCTCAATGTTTGTATGTATCATTTCTCTTCTTTTCTTACACCCATACCATTGGCCTAACATTACAAGCTATAAAGACTATCTTGATCCTCAGTTGTGTGTGGCTTACATTAGTAGAGAGAGAGAGTTTAGGATCAATTTTGCAGATTTTATGATTCATATGCATGTATGTTTATAAACTTATCCGAATGTGTATGATTTGAATAGGAGAAGTTTATCTTGCATGTTCGTGGATAATGTGAATTGCATGGAAGGAAGTTGGATTGTTAGCATGTGAAGGATTATGCATGTGTGAAGCTGGGTTTTGGGGCATTTGCACTTTTTATGGATTGAAGTAATCATTACATACTAGTAGCTGTGGTTTAATTGAAGAATAGAAAGATTGAAACTTGCTAATAGCTGAATGAATGTTGAGTATAAATTGTTAAGAAAGTTTACTTGGTCATGTTTTGTTTTGCTCGAGGACAAGCAAAAGGTTAAGCTTGGGGGTGTGATAACTCCACAAAGTGTAGTTATTTGTGCCCTATATCTGTATTTCTCATATTGCCAAAGTCCTTATATTCATGCATATTTGGAAGGTTTTGCACTTATATTTGTTATATCTAATTTTGATACCTTTCTTGTATGTAATTGAGCAAACTGCATATTTGATATGTGATTAAGTGAATTTATATCTCTTATTGATTTGGTGTTTTCTCTATCATAGGAAGGGCTCCAAACAAGATGATATATGGAACAATTGAGTTAGAATGGGAAGAGGAAGCCAAATTTGCATTTCAGACCTCAATGCTGCGGCGTGGCATGTGAATGTCGCGACGTGAGCCTCCCCTGCATCAAAAGTCAGAGAGCTTCGTAAATTGAACACCGCGGCGTGGAATATTAATGTTGCGGCATCCCTGACGTAAATTCACATGCGTCGCGGCGTAGGCATGTTAATGCCGCGGCGTGCCGCTGTTTTTCTGAGTCTATAAATTGATTTGTAGCAGATTTTATAAGGAAACTCCGTTTTAGTTTCTAAGTTTTAGAGAGGTTGCGGCCTATTCTTCATTTCTGGGTAGATTGGAGGCCTAGGGAGGCTAGGTTGGCTGTCATCTTCCTTATGGAAGAAGATTCAAGCTTCAAGGATGCTATCCATGGATTCCTTCCTCTTCTCCCTTTGTTTCTCTTCTCTTCCCTATCTTTTGAGCATGGTTTTTGATTGTAAATTTGTGTTCAATGGATTAGCCAAGCTGTATTTAGGAAATACTTTAGATCTTTCTATAAATATTGATGTTTATGTTATCTTTTGAGTATATATTGATGTTTAGCTTTGTTCTTCCATGCCTATGCTTAATGCTTGCTTCTGTTTGATCAATAATTGCATGATCTTAATTGATGCAAATGAACTAGACATAGGGATTTGTGGAAATAGACATGGTATGGTTGATGCATGTTCGACGAGTTCAATTAGCTTGGATAAGTTGGTTCGTTAACTGGATAGAAATATACCTTTTAGCCATGTATTAGCATGTGTTTGAGAATAGATCGTTCATTAGTGGAGTTTACACTAGTCCTCATGAAAACATAAGAAACATAGTGGATTAGGTAAATGACACCAAGGTTGATCGACCTAGACATAGCTTTTGACTAAATCAGATTCTCAAGCTAACTAACTAATCATTGATGTTGCTTATAAGGATTACATATCATTAGTATGAAATAGGAGGTGAAGAAGGATTTCTTAGATCTCTAAACCCTTATCTTTATTGCTTTTGTAGTTTAGATTTAGATTATTTGCTTTTCTTTATTTTATATGTTCTTGGATAGAATTTAGCTAAGCTATTGGTTGTTACTCAGTAATGGAAGCCATATATCCTCGTCGGAACGAACTTTTACTCTATATCTGTATTACTTGAATGACTCGTGCACTTGCGGTACACAAATGGTCTAACAGGTATCAAACCCACTATTATAGTTTCTCGCTTAGCCCATTGGTGGAGATCTCCCCTGGTTTTGGGCTCCCCCTATGACCTAACAATTGGTATCATAACAGTTTTAATCCTGAATATGACTATCAATTTTCTATTTTACCTAAAAATCATATTAAGTTTAAAATTGAAGAAACCTGAAAATTGTATATGATGTTCAATTAAAAAAAATTATGAAATTTTAAAAATTAGGTGAGGGCTTTTGTAGATCGGATTGTCCTGAGTCTAAAAGCATGTGTCACATTACAATGTCACGAATCTATTGAAAATTTCGCTTAACCGTAACAAACCCTCTTGGAATAGTGGGTATAGATCCCATTTTTGTTAACATTTTTTTAAAAAAAAAATTGATACAGGGATCTTGTGGATCCTTTTCTGCTAATTCTAAAGAGGTGTAGATCTCTCAAAATTGTTAAGAATGGAGGGAGAAATCTTTAAAAAAACTGTGACTAACACGGATTTTGTTCAAATAACCTAGAACTTTTTTGTAACAATTTTAAAAATTGTCATAAGGGTTTTGGATATCATGATTCGATGAATTCATAGACACCATAATCACTAAAAATCATGGAGAGATGAAGCAAAAAATCGTGCGCGACCCGTTTGGCTATGAACCGGGTCGTGCAACCCAGATTACAAAAATCGAGTGAGGAAGAACCAGTCATGCCCCAGGCGTGTGGGAGTGTATGACACGTGTAAAAAATTGCTTTTTCAATTCTGTTTTCTAGGTTGTTCTCCATGCGCCTTGATTTAATTTTTTTGTGAATTTTATTTATTTTTTAATGCGCATTTATTATTTATTCCAAAATTTCTAGAGATTAAAATTGTTAAAAAATATATGGTACTCTCTTCTTTTGCCTCTATAATGTTTTGTGGATGATTGTGAAGCTAATGGACATGATATATATTGCACATTCTCAGACTTGGTGTCATTTGATTATTTACAGATTTTGTAGTTATGACCATTGGTTTGAACACCTGGGGTTTGTGTTGTACAACAATCATGAGGCTCTTTTACTTTTTCTATTGGAATTGTTGATAATGGGTGAGTGAAAAAGATTAAGCATGAGATCTCTGATGATTGGCATTCTTTCCAAGTAGTTTTGCCTGTGGGATTGTCGTGTTTGTTTGGCCTATCGATCTCTTTCTTTGGATTTTCTTGCTGCAGGGCAATTTCTGCAACAGGATTCACTATTCTTGGTATAGTGAACAAGTTGTTGACAATTGTGATTAATTTAGTAATATAGGACAAGCATTCAATGTGGGTGGGACTTTTGATATGTATGCTAGGTGGGATTAGCAATCAACAAGCAAACCGAAGGCTGCAAAAGAAGCAGCATCAACGATAATTGTTGTATGATAATTAGCGGCGAAAAAATTCACCGCAAAATTAGCTGCAGAAAAATCAACAGCAAAATTAGAGGCGAAAAAATCAACAGCAAAATCCTCTGTAACACCGCAACTCCAGTAACAGAAGCTGATGTATCACCGGAGGGATTTGTGGCGGCTTTGCGGTAGATTTTTTCACTGCTAATTTTGAGACGAAAATTAAATCTGCCACAAACTATATTGCGACAACGATTTTTATATCGATCACAAATCTGCCACAAATCTGCTGAATTTGCAGCTGATTTTAGCCTATTTGCGGGGAATTCATTCTTCGCAAATTCTGAATTTTCTTGTAGTGTATATAAAATTGCATAATATTAAAAAATTATAGTATATTCTCCAAGTTTTGACCTAGAAATTTTCTAGCATGATTGTGACACTACTGGGAGTGTCATACAATCTGTATTCTCAGAATTGATATTGTTTGGTCACTAAAATAATTTTTAGTATTATTTTGTACTTAAAATGCTATGTAAGATATTTTATATTGTTGTTTCTTATTTTCTTTATGCAATTTTGTCCTGAGAGATATTATTTAAAATGTTGTGGAGTTTTTGGGGCACCTTTCATAATTGTGAGCTCGCCTTCGCGAGACCAATTGTGGTGAGGTGCTATTTTGTTGATAAAATATTATTATTTTGTGGCATTGAGGATTATATTGATAATGCAATAACCATATCGATTTGTCTTTATTAATATAATTCATAATGATTTGTTAAGGGCATTGAGGTTATGCCCTTAGAGTTTTCAGTATCCTCTCAGTACTAGCTTTAGGGACATGATTTTAATATCTGTGGAAGTCTACTAAAGTATTGTAATTCGAGACCCTTAGGCAAGATTACAATTACATAGGAGAGCTCCATTGTGGTTATTGCTCATTTTGTTTATTGAAATACTCGACAAGAAAATCTCCCTTCAAAATATTGATTCAACTTTGCTTATGAAAATAAATGTTTTGACAAAGTTGTATGGGACCAATTATGAGGACTGAGTTGAGCCAATGAGTTTATTTCTTGCCATCTATGTTATTGATGTTGCTCTTACTATGGAAGAGTCTTGAAGCCCATAGATATGTCCTCCACTACGGTTATGATGAAATATGAAAGGTGGGATCATTCCAACAAAGTTTGTCTCATGACCATAAAGTATAGCATGGACAAAGCGAATAAGGAGAGTTTTCATGAAGTGGATAATATCAACAAATTTTGTAAGGCTAATGATAAATCTAGAAGGGACTATGACCTCTTTGTGTTAACCAGGACTAAACATGATGATGTGAATGGTGATCGTGAATGTGCCACAAAATTTGTGGATTGGCTCAAACAAGCTAATTGTATAGAGTTTAATAATTGAATTGAGAATAAGGAAGTTGAGTTCATGGCTCTAATGTGTTTTGAATCCAATCTTGTTAATGTCCTTTCTAATACATGTTGGTTAAATTTTGGTGCAACTACTTATGTTATGTGCTTATTACTTGAGTTCAGAAATAGGCGAAGGCTAAGTAAAGGAGAGTTGATGATCACATAGGAAATAGAGTTAGTGTCGAAGTAGAGTATATATGTGTTATTTTCTTGAAGTTGTGTACTGGATATTCTTTATGTTTAAAAAGCACCATTTATGTGTCCTCTTTAAGAAGGAACTTGTTTTCAGTTTCTATTTTGGATAGTTGCACTATCATGTCTATTTAGTGATAAGAGAGTTTTCCTACCTTATAATTCCATTCTAGTTATTTCTGGAGTTTCATCTAATGGCCTTTATATGTTGAATATTGATCCTATTTTGTTAATCTAATGACGTTTAGATATCAATAATATTGTTGGGAACAAGCGTGATAGAGTTGTTGAAAACTCTTCTATATTGTGGCATAAACGTTTAGGACACATCTCAAGGGAGATAATGGGGAGGTTGATTAAGGAGAATATTCTTCATGATCTGGATTTATCTAATTTTTATACTTGTGTTGATTGTATAAAATGAAACTTACAACTGGAGCTAGGAGGAGTAGGGTTACTAGGAGTTAAGGAATACTAAAGTTAATTCATACAAATATTTGTGGGCCTATTACTCCTATTGCTACATGTGATTTTAGGTACTTTATCACCTTTATTGATAACTTCTCTAGATCATGTGGATTGATTTGTTGCATGAGAAACTTGACTCTTTAGATGCCTTTAAAGCATTCAAAGCCACTATTGAATTGAAATTTAGTAAGCAGATTAAATGTGTGAGGTCTGATGTGGCTGGTGAGTACTATGGCAGGTATGATAAAACTGGTAGAAATCTGGACCTTTTGCTAGGTTCTTATAGGACTATGGTATTTAGGCATAGTACACCATGTCTAGCACTCTGCAACAAAATAGAGTTGCAGAAAGGTGAAATCATACTCTTATGGATATGGTGAGATGTATGCTTAGTTATTCTATTCTTCCAAAATTCTTGAGGGGAGATGCCTTAAAGACTACTGCTTATATATTGAATCATGTGCCCAGTGAATATGTGTCGAAAACTCCATATCAGCTTATGTCAGGCAAACGGCCTACTTTGAGGTATTTTTGTGTTTGGGGTTATAAGGCAGAGGTGAGGCCTTATAACCCACATTTAAAGAAACTTGATCACAAAGTCATTAGTGGTTTCTTCATTGGTTATTGTATTAGCTCAAGGGATTCTAGGTTCTATCGTTCTTCTCATACTACTAGAGTTATTGAATATGATCGAGCTGTCTATTTTGAAGGGGACTTAGAGCATGGTGGAACTCAAGAGTCATATATTGTTGATTTTAGAGATAAGCATGTTTTCGTTTCTATTCTTATTGTACCCTTTCCAGGGATAGTGTCATCTCCTTTGATCCATAATGATGATGTTATTGATTCTGTTGATAATGTTAATATCCCTCAATAAGTCGAAAATAATATACAAAATCCATGTGTTGTTGTGACTCCACTAAGAAGATCTAAGTAGGTTCCTATATCCACTGAGTCTACTAGATTCAGGGATTATGTTGTGTACCTGCAAGAGCATGAGTTTAACTCAGTTGAGGATTTTGATTCTATTTCTTTTCAAGATGCCATGGTTAGTCCTGATAGTGCATAATGGTTAGTGACTATTGAGGATGAGTTGGCTTCCATGAGAAAGAATAATGTTTGGGAATTGGTTAAGTTGCTTGCTGGTTGTAATATTGTTGGTTGTAAATAGGTCTTTAAGACCAAATATGATGCCAAAAGGAGAAATTGAGAGGCATAAAGCCTGACTTGCTGCCAAGGGATATAACTAGAGGGAATGTATTAATTATAAGGTTACTTTCTTTCCGGTCTCCACTAAATACTCCTCTTGTGTTGTGATGGTCTTGGTTGCTTATTTCGATTTAGAGCTACATTAGATGGATATCAATGTATTGAGGAATAGTGGGAGCAAATTCTTTATCTTTGTGTTGTATGTTGATGATATACTGTTGGCTAGTAATGGTGTTGATTTCTTGTATGAGACTAAGGAGATGTTGATAACATACTTTGGCATAAAATATCTTGGTGATGTCTCTTTCATTTTAGACATTGAGATTCACTGTGAAAAATCTTATGGTGTTGTTGGCTTGTCTTAAAAAGACTACATTGAAAAAATTTTGAATAGATTCAACATAAAATCTTATAATTCTTGTAATGCACCTGTTCAAAAGGGTGAAAGACTTTCTAAAACCTAGTGTCCTCAAAATGATAAAGATGTTGATGAAATGGAAAAGGTCTCATATGCTTCCGCTGTTGGCAGCCTTATGTATGCTCAAGTTTATATATGTCCTAATATTGTTTTCGTTGTTAGTGTACTTGGGAGATACTTGAGCAAACCTGATATGGCTAATTGGTAGGCTACAAAACAGAGCATGAGGTATCTAAATGGTACCAAGATCATATGTCAACTTATATGAGGTTAGATCACCTTGAGGTGATTAGCTATTCTAATTTTGATTATAGTGGTTGCCTAGGTGACCACAAGTCTACATCAGGATATATATCTTTATGTTGGGAGTAAGAGTTGTCTCTTGAAAAATGTCAAATAGACACTTACAGTTACTTCCATTATGAAGGCAGAGTATATAGTTTGTTATGAGGTCATGCTTCAAACGATATGGTTGAAAAATTTAATTACTGAATCTCGTGTTGTGGAGAGCATTTCCATGCCTCTTACTACCTATTGTGATAACTCCATCGTAGTATGTTTCTCTCAAATTAATAAGAGCTCTAAGCACTTGAAGCTTTTGACACAAAGTATATGTTTGTTAGAGAGAAGATTAAGATGTTTCAAACTCATGTTGAGTATATCCCTACATAACTTATGGTTATAGATGCCCTAACCAAAGGTTTAGCTATCAAAGTTTTGTTGATCATGTGACCCAAATAGGTATAATGAGGTCTTTTGATGTTTTGGGTTAGTGGTAGTTGTAATTTTATTGTGACCTTATTTTATTATTATGTCTCGAAATCTTAAACAATTATATTTATTATTATTATCATTGTCATATAATATTGTTGTTATTATTATTATTTACATAATTTTGTTTATTTGTATTATGGCATGTTATACAGACATTTTAGACTCATACTCATTTTGTTATTGTGCTGAGATGTTTGTTAAATCCTAAAAAGCATCTTGGGTGGATGCTTGGGCCATTTTATTGGGAAATGCACCTTGATCACATTTTGGCATGCAATTTTGATTGATGTGTTCTCATTACCCATATATCACATTTTGTTGGATCACTGAGATATGAGTATCTTGCATGTATAATATAAGTACTTCTTCAAGTATGATTTTCTGTATTGTTGAGATGCTTGTATTCTCATTTTGGACTAGTTGTTGAGAGTGCTAACTTGATTTTGACATCATGGTGTGGCTATATATTGTTTGATTAATCTGGAGAATTGTTTTCTTATTGAAATAATATAATATGACTTATGTTGTCCAAGTAGGAGAATGTTAGAATTATTTTATGGACGTTATAAATCATATTATAATTTTATAAAACTCAGATTGATTAGATGTCAAAATTATTAGAGTATTTCGTTTAGCCCAAATTATGATCAGTATTGATATTAGGCTTATTGTTGTTAAAGCACTGCTCATATGTGGGTTTTGTTTATAGGTCCTATATATGGGTTTGTCATAATGGGTATGTTTTACCTATTTTAGTTATTCTATATATACAAGAAGAGACTCATATTCCTAGCCACAATAATGCGTACAGTTTTTTCATTGATACTGATGTGTGAGCAACTACTATGGGATAAGAATAGTATCTCTTCCTTATCGAAATTAGTTTTAAAGGTTTCAACTATGATGTCTTCATTAGCACTTTTTCAAGGTAACTCTATAACTCATTATATTTTGATATGTCATAAATTTTGATATTAATAAATTTAGGAAATCTTAGCAGAGAATGGCTATCAAACTTGCTCTTAACTTGTGCTTTTTCAATTTGAAAGTAGAATCTGATTGCTCGGAACTAATCTAGGCCCTCAATAAGAATGAATAGCACCTATCATGCTTTGATCTAATTATGGAGGATTGCAAGGAGACTAGTATTGTTTTCCAGCCTTGTTCCTTTATGCCCACACGCCAGAATGGAAACAAACCGGCTCATGAACTTGCAAAATTAGTTTGCACGTCTTTATCTTTTGTTTGGATTGAAGAGGCTCCTCCAAAAATTTATACTCTTGCTATGCTTGATGCACTTCCTTTATCAGTTGAATAAATTTTGTCTCCTCTTTTCACTGTCAAAAGAAAAAAAAAAGTCAGGGCGACCTGTTGTAATTGGACCTTATCGCGGGTTTACAAATGTTGCTTGTAAGTGGATAGTTGTAATTGGGCTTTATTACAAGTTTACAAATGATAAAGAGTAACTCCTTACCCTTCAATGCCTGGCAATCAAGCAGCAATTGTGGCTTTTCCAATGAATGTTGGTGATCATTATGATCCTTACTTCCCATTTAGGTTTGGTCTTAAACCAGGTTAGAAATACCTTTAGTTTTCATAGGATAGGATTTAGGTAGATATTATGGCTCTAAATAAATGTGCTTGTTTTAAGCTTGTTTTGTCTTAAGAATTGCAATAAAAAATTATAAAGCATTTTTATTATAAGGGGACATCAATATAATGACTGATAATGTAACAATCATATTAATATTAATTATCCTTCCTCACATTCTAAAGCCACTCAACAAATTCTAAGCCACTGTCACTTTTTATAGAATGAACTTCAGTTAAATCAATTACTAGTATAAAATTTGTATAAAACCCGATAAACCATGTTTTACATCAAAAGATACTAGGGAAAGAGCATGCAACTTCCTAAATTTTGACTTTTTCACAAATTACTGCTACGAATTTTAAAATCTTTCTAATTAGTACTAAATTTTAATTAATGTCTCAATAGATCTTATTATTTAATTTGAATATGTTAATTCACTAACGATGATAATGTGTAACATCTTATCCGTATTAACATTAATTTTGTACTATTTCTTAATGTATTTATTCAAATTTTATATTTTATTATTTCAAAATAAATAAAAACAAATTTTGTTTTAAAATAAATAGTTTTTTATTTATTCTATAAGGAATAAAATATATTTAAAATTAAATTTTAATAAATTAATTAATAAATAGTCTAAAACTAATATTAATACTTGATAAAATGTTATCGTACAATATTATCATTAACAAATTAGCATATTCAAATTAAACAAATGAATCTATTATGATATTAATTAAAGTTCAAAGACTAATTAAGAAATTTTTAAAATTCATGATAGTAATTTATAAAAAAGTCAAAATTTAAAAAATTTCTATACTTTTTTTCCAAAGATATATTACTGATCCACTGTATAAAAATCTGACTCAGTCCTACTTAAGTTAGAAGGTACTTTCATTGAGAATGGATAAAATAACTAGACCATCATCTTTTCCTTCTAAAATGGGCTCAAGTTTAATCAGTTACTTGTATAATGAGAAGTTGATATACTTGTTGTTCTGGACCGTGTTCTAGACTCGCAACTAGTGAACCAACCTGGCGTGCATGTCCATCGTGGTCTGTTGACAACGCCCTCAATAAAGCTTGCTTATCATGAGATCCCGGTGATGTATGTCGGACCCAGGTATTAGATAATAACAGCTTACCCAAAGATCCACGCAAAGGATAAATCTTATGATATCTCTTAACTATCAATCATGATCTTACGGAATAATAGCACCATAACTGTCATATCAGTATTCCAATAATATAGGAATTCTCTATAACTAAATAAGGAACATATCTTCTCCTGCAACTATTATGGAAATGTATATCTCCATAATAAAAACTTATCTATCCAACCTCTATAAATACCAGGCTAGGTCACCCTAATCAGGTATCAGTTATCTCCTACAACTATTATGGAAATGTATATCTCCATAATGGAAACGTATCTATCCAACCTCTATAAATACCAAGCTAGGTCACCCTAATTAGGTATCAATTATCTCACTGCATAAACCCTACTTGTACACTACCTAACTTGAACGTTGGAGTCCCTTTGCAGGTACCCATCCCCCTGGTTCAATACGCTTGGTAGCAGCTGCATAAAAAGGAAACCATCATACGTGCCTATATTCAGTACACCTCTGAATCCACTTCAGAACATTGGTCTGTGGGAAATGATAAACTTCTAATCCACCTAATCATGGTGAACACAACACAAAACTCAAGAAGAGACGTTGCGCAAACCTCTGCAAACTAAAGGCAGGGCCCTGCTACGCAATGCCCTTCCCAACCTGTCCCACCACCTACCGTTGAAGCCTCCGCTGCAAGAAACCAAGCACTCAACACAGATCACCAACGCGATGGGCACTCACGTCTATCTCAGACGAAAGTCGTAACCCATTGCGAAGAGTCTCTGTAAGAGATAAACTTGGAATCCCAGTGCACCAACGCTTGGGAATGCCAAACAGTGAAGCGAATGATTATGCATCTCATTCAGAACGTGTGAATTAATCTCATATGTCCTAATGTCAATTCCAAGTCATGTTACAACAACATATGACTATGCTGAACGAATAGTATCAAAGGTTGAAGAACATGCAAAGGCCTATGCATGAAGATCAACCCAGATCACACCACCATGAAGAAGGACGGAATGCGAGAAATACCCAAAGAAGAATGCATATCGATGCTATCGTGTCCAATGTCACCAATAATGACCCAAATCGCGGTATTCAGGAACTTCATTTTTCTGAACAGTGTTGTGACATTTTCCTCAAGTGCACGGGTCATACAAATAGTAAAATAAATATCATTCCCACGAGGATCGTTTGATTACCAACTCTTACGGCGATTTCGATTATTGTGAACAAACACAATGGTGAAAGCTAAATTAAAATCAAAATAAAATAAAAGCAATTAAACTAAGAAGAGTTGAGATTCAACCATGGATAAAGGCCTAGGACTTGGAATCCACTACAATATTCTCTATGCTAAATTGTTCATGTTCTTGAAGGCGATATGTCCTAAGTTATTTAAAGCCCAATGTCTTGGCACTAAAAACGTGCTAAAACCTCATTAATCACATTCTCATGGCAATTAATCCAAGTTCTAACCCATTAAGATTCATGACAATCGTTTGACCCTCGAAGAATTTAACCTTATGTCTAGGCATAAATTCCTAAGTTCAATTCTTAGATTATTAAACAATTAGACTTCTTCTTTCGATCCTTCATCTACAGCCTAAGATCATGTAAATATGGCGCGCAACATACCACAAGCATTAAGAATATTAAGAATGAATTAAGAACAACAATAAGCAATTCAACATAAAGAAATAAAGAGTTTCATCCCAATCTTACAGAGAGAGGTTTAGCCACTCATGACAATTAAAGCACAAACAAGAATAGAGATTAAAGAGACAACCATAATTCCAAAATAAAATAAAAGATAGAGAAAAAGAACATCATTGGTTGATCTTCAATGGCTCTTGATCTTGCCTCCCAAACCCTTTCCTCAAATCCTTGTGCCTCTCAAACTCCTCTGCAACTAATCCGCCATTTCTGCCCCAGAGTTTCCTCCTTTGGGCTTCCTCTCTTTGGGACCTCTCCCCTTAGGACTTTTCTCCCCTTTCCAGGATCTACCTTAGAGGTCTATCACTCCCCTCTTTGGTTTCTCCTTTCCAGGGGACCTCTTTTGGTGTTTCAGCAGCCTCTCCCCTTGCTCTCTCCCATTCCTCCCCAGTTTCTCCTAGTTTCTCTTCTCAAATGGGTCTCAAAAATGACCCCCAATGGTGTTTTATGCATTCTACAGCTCCCAATAGCCTTTCATAATGATTTTGATGAGTTTTATACACTAATTCATGCAAAAAGGATAAGCACGGTAATTCACGCAAAAAGGACAGGCACGACCGTGCCTGTCTTAGGCACGGCCGTGTCTATTAATCAAAGTCACCAAATTTGTCAGAAAACATGTCCAATTTGTCAAAACGTGTTTCAGAAGTTTTTCAGTGAGGCACGGCCATGCCTTCCTTAGGCACGGTCGTGCCTCCAACTCAGAAGCTTCAAATGAGTTAGACACGGGCGTGTGAGGGTCCAAGATGTGAAATTCCAATTTTGGGGAGAGGCACGGCCGTGCCTAAGAGAGGCATGGCCGTGTCTCTTGGACTGAAGCTCAAAATGGTCTTCTTTTTGCCCATAAACACCATTTCTTCGCTTACTTTCTTTCCAAATATGTTTAATCTCTCTATTCTGCACAAATGAAGATGATTGATAAGAATCAATTCAAAATTCATCAATAAACAAATCAGATCATCACAATTCATCATTTTAAGGCTACAAAATATAGCTTTATCAATTCCCCCACACTTGAACATTGCTTGTCCTCAAGCAAAGAATATGAATCAAAGTCAAGATAAAACTAAGCATCAAGAAATACAAATCAAAAGATAATCCACAGATTAAAAATTCAGTTAAGCTCGGCAATCAAATCCAATCAAGTAAGAAAATTTAGCATTTAATACAATTAAAAGCTTGAGTCTAGCCTGCACATTTTCTCTCTACCAAACAATTGAGGTCACTCAACTTTCTATCTCTCAAGTGCTTAAGGGCAAAGAGATCACTCAAATTTCTCTTAACAAGTGCATGACCATAGGCTTGATTATCAATCTTGTCTCCACTTTCAAGTTTACATACATAACAAGGATAAAAAATGACTTACACATGGTTGTAATGGGGCCAAAGGTAAAATAAATGGAAGGAAAAATAAATGAATGTAAAGAATATTTATGGGTGAAGCTATACAAAGCAAAATCAGGTTGAAAAGATTATCAATATAGAAATATGCATAAGGTCATTCCAACTAATTCTCATTATTCTTCACCAAAAATATATACTTTTTTTTTCAACCCTTAAAAACAGAAGTGACCTTTCAAGACTTTTCAATTAACACATTAGATGCTCCAAAGAATCCAACCTGATTAATAACCTGGATTTTCAAAGAAATCAATTTCAGGCTCAAAAAGGGCAACTGATGGATTTTTTTAATAATGCAACTTTGGAAGTCAAGAAAGAATTAAGCCTAATTTGCCTTCATTATGTCCAAGAATATATGTGAAACATTAAAGCCTCAACAAGATATCAAAGCAAGTTCTAGTACACATAAATCAAAAGAAAACTCACTCCAGAAGAAAAATAGGATTTTGTTTATTATAAATCCAATCAATAAAGGCTCAAATCTCACTTTATGGCTTAAGTTAGTAAAGAGAAAAAAATGCAAGCAGACATGGCTAATTTCCCAAATAAAGTGCTAAACTTTTCAACATTCAATTGAAAAAGATTGTTATTCACAAAAATAGTTCAAAATAGTAGTGGATTCCCCTCTCAAACAAATTCCTATCAGCTTATAAATAATCAAGAAATTAAAACATAATTCTCGCATGATTCAATGCAATAAGCAAGTGAAAACAATCCCCCCCCCCACACTTGAAAGAAACATTGTCCTTAATGTTTAAATCAGAAAAATAACAGTACAAAGGACAACGAAACTTCCATGAAAATGTGAACTCAAGATTATGTAGGTGGTGGGAAAGGGTGGGGAAGAGGCATATAGCCATAAACTCGAACAACTAATCTTCATGAGTAGTGACATATGGTCTGAAACTGCATAAGAAAAACAAACCAAAAACTGAAAAACAAACCAAGAAAGAAAAAAATGCAAGAATTAAATGCAAAGATAAATAAATTAAATAAAAGAGAAGATTTTTTTTTGTTGGCCGACAGCTATATACATTCCCCTACAAAAGCTCCAAACTCAGGGAGGCACTTAAGCCGACACAACATTGGCTAACTGCAAAATAAAAACAGGAAAATGTTAATATCAAATTAAAAATGCTTAAATTAATCAAATTACCATTCGTGTTAATATCAAAACGATCCTTGACAACGGTGCCAAAAACTTGTTGTGACATTTTTCGCAAGCGCACGGGTCGTACAAGTAATAAAATAAAAATCGTTCCCACGAGGATTATTTGATTACCAACTCTTACGGTAATTTTGATTATTTAAGTGAACAAACACAATGGTGAAAGTTAAATTAAAATCAAAATAAAATAAAAGTAATTAAACTAAGAAGAGTTAAGATTCAACCATGGATAAAGGCCTAGGACTAGGAATCCACTACAATATTCTCTATGCTAAATTGTTCATGTTCTTGAAGGCGATATGTCCTAAGTTATTTAAAGTCCAATGTCTTGGCACTAAAAACGTGCTAAAACCTCATTAATCACATTCTCATGGCAATTAATCCAAGTTCTAACCCATTAAGATTCATGACAATCGTTTAACCCTCGAAGGATTTAACCTTATGTCTAGGCATTAATTCCTAAGTTCAATTCTTAGATTATTAAGCAATTAGACTTCTTCTTTCTATCCTTCATCTAAAGCCTAAGATCATGTAAATATGGCGCGCAACATACCACAAGCATTAAGAATACTAAGAATGAATCATGAACAACAATAATCAATTCAACATAAAGAAATAAAGAGTTTCATCCCAATCTTACAAAGAGAGGTTTAGCCACTCATGACAATTAAAGCACAAAGAAGAATAAAGATTAAAGAGATAACCATGATTCCAAAATAAAATAAAAGATATAGAAAAAAGACATCATTAGTTGATCTTCAATGGCTCTTGATCTTGCCTCCCAAACCCTTTCCTCAAATCCTTATGCCTCTCAAACTCCTCTATAACTAATCCACCATTTCTGCCCCAGAGTTTCCTCCTTTGGGCTTCTTCTCTTTGGGACCTCTCCCCTTAGGACTTTTCTCCCCTTTCCAGGATCTACCTTAGAGGTCTATCACTCCCCTCTTCGGCTTCTCCCTTCTAAGGGACCTCTTTTGGTGTTTCAATAGCCTTTCCCCTATCTCTCTCCCGTTCCTCCCCAGGTTCTCCTGGTTTCTCTACTCAAAGGGGTCTAAAAAATGACCCCCAATGGTGTTTTCTGCGTTCTGCAGCTCCCAATAGCCTTTCATAATGATTCTAATGAGTTTTATATACTAATTCATGCAAAAAGGACAGGCACGACCGTGCCTATCTTAGACACGGCTGTGTCTATTAGACAAAGTCACAAATCTGTCAGAAAACACGTCTAATTTGTCAAAACGTGTTTCAAAAGTTTTTCAGTGAGGCATGACCATGCCTTCCTTAGGCACGACCGTGCCTCTAACTCAGAAGCTTCAAATGAGTTGGACATGGGCGTGTGGGGTCCAGGATGTGAAATTCCAATTTTGGGGAGAGGCACGACTATTTCTATGGGAGGCACAGCCGTGTCTCCTGGA
Organism: Ormosia emarginata; assembly: GCA_029884605.1. Taxonomy (NCBI): domain Eukaryota; kingdom Viridiplantae; phylum Streptophyta; class Magnoliopsida; order Fabales; family Fabaceae; genus Ormosia; species Ormosia emarginata. The sequence continues at coordinate 1,127,321 of JAQQTP010000075.1, read as the reverse complement.
CTGAAGCTCAAAATGGTCTTCTTTTTGCCCAGAAACACGATTTCTTCACTTACTTTCTTTCCAAATATGCTTAATCTCTCTATTCTGCACAAATGAAGATGATTGATAAGAATCAATTCAAAATTCATCAATAAACACAATCAGATAATCACAATTCATCATTTTAAGGCTACAAAATATAGGTTTATCAATTCCCCCACACTTGAACATTGCTTGTCCTCAAGCAAAGAATATGAATCAAAGTCAAGATAAAACTAAGCATCAAGAAATACGAATCAAGAGACAATCCACTGATTAAAAATTCAGTTAAGCTTGAACATTAGATGCTCAAAAGAATCCAACCTGATTAATTACCTGGATTTTCAAAGAAATCAATTTTAGGCTCAAAAGGGGCAACTAATGGATTTTTTTAACAATACAACTTTGGAAGTGAAGAAAGAATTAAGCCTAATTTGCCTTCATTATGTCTAAGAATATATGTGAAACATTAAAGCCTCTACAAGATATCAAAGCAAATTCTAGCACACATAAATCAAGAGAAAACTCACTCCAGAAGAAAAATAGGATTTTGTTTATTATAAATCTAATCAATAAAGGCTCAAATCTCACTTTATGGCTTAAGTTAGTAAAGAGAAAAGAATGCAAGCAGACATGGCTAATTTCCCAAATAAAGTGCTAAACTTTTCAACATTCAATTGAAAAAGATTGTTATTCACAAAAATAGCTCAAAATAGTAGTGGATTCCACTCTCAAACAAATTCTTATCAGCTCAGAAATAATCAAGAAATTAAAACATAATTCTCGCACGATTCAATGCAATAAGCAAGTGAAAACGATCCCCCCCAACTTGAAAGAAACATTGCCCTTAATGTTTAAATTAGAAAAATAACTATACAAAGGACAACGAAACTTCCCTGGAAATGTGAACTCAAGATTATATAGGTGGTGGGAAAAGGTGGGGAAGGAGGCATGTAGCCATAGACTCGAACAACTGGTGTGCATGAGTAGCGACATATGGTTTGAAACTGTATAAGAAAAACGAACCAAAAACTGAAAAACAAACCAAAAACTAAAAAATAATCAAACTAAAAACTGAAAAATGTAACACCCCAAATTTCCTAAATAGTTGACAGTAATTTTGACAGTTAACAGAATTCTACTGTTTAGTGATTTCTGCATGCTGTAAAATTATTTTGAACATTCCATCAGTATATTTGATCGTTTTGTGTAATTTACTCTGTGTCAAGAAAATAATAATTTTTGGGCCGGGGAAAATTTTACGTAATTTAATTATTACTGTAAAGTTTTAATTATTTTACGTAATCTGATTTGATATTTATGAGTTTTCTAATTTTTGTGATTTTATGTGTGATTATGAAATTTTTATCTTACTCTGTTTATTTTAACGTTATCCGTGGGCCATCTATGGGCCCAAGGAGGTCGTATGTGGGCCCCACATGGGTCCAGAAAGGTGAAAATTTTTCTACGTATAGAAAAATTCGTACTGTTGAGACGGAGACGGGGGATCATACTAAACCTGAATTCGGAAACAGTTTTTAAAATTTTCTTTTACTATGTTTTGTACTGTATTTAATTATTGGGTGATAAAAATAAAGTAAAAATATTATTCAAAGGACAATAGCAAATACAAAAATAAATATTATACTGCAAAGTCAATATCAGTGGCTTGGATATCCACCATAGATGTAATCAACAATGGAGACTTGATCTTGATTTAATCAACGGTTGAGATTTAGTCTTATCAAGTGGCTAGTGTAACACCCTCCCTAGGGTATCACATGTCTGACTCCCGACTCAAAATCTGAAAATAAGTTCGCACAAAGATTGAGTTATAAAAGATGAGTTTTAAAATTTCTTTCTTACTGAAATATAAATTTACTAAAATCCATAAGTATTACTGAAAATATATTTAAACTGATTAATATACAATATTGACACCAATTAATATTTAACAATTTAAAGAGAAATATAAAACTAACAGACTCTTTTTTTTTTTAACAGTAGCAAACCTTATGACGGGTCCTACTTAATAGCACGGTATAACACTAACGATAAAACTTAACATACTCATTCCTTCTCTTGTATCCTACTTGATGCATCAGAACTCTACTCCTTGTCTACCCGGCACATCATCGAACCTGGGATAGCCACTCTTCAATGTTGTCAGCGATCTCAGAGTATCTACCACCTGTTATGTCTAAGACAACTTGTTTCTTCTACTATTTAATTTTAACAATACAGACACAGCAAGACAATATAACAAAGAGGTGAGATCACCTACGCCAATACCAACATGGTAGCACAGAGATAACACAATAGCATATCACACCGATACATCATACTATAATTAAGATCATACCATCAACATTAATTAACTATCATTATCAAATCATTTATCAGTTCAAATATCATTCAAGTATTTCTCAACAGAACAATTGTCATAGCCAATATTCCTCAATTAATATATCACATAGATATAAATGATCAGTTTCATGCATGCGCACATAAACTCAGTTTTTGAAAAACAACTCTATGGAGGTTTTCACAATTTCGAGAAGAATGCTCTGGTTAATTGCCCAGCCTAAGCCCATAGACAATCTCCCAGTCGTTGAAAAGAATCGTGTTCTTGTCGGGTATCGTCAATGCGTTGCAACGGACTACATCGCCAAGTGGCATATGGTCCAGCCTTAGCCCACAGATAGATATCCACTAGTCGACCGCCGCGCCTTGACGCCCCCAAGATCCATCATAAACCTCACTATCAATTCTCATTCCCTCTTCAGCCACAAGGGCCAAAATAGCTTATTAGCTATACTTTATATAATGCACGAATATATCAGTGCAAGTCCAACCACAAGGGCCAAAATAACTTATTAGCTATACTTTATACAATGCACGAATATATCAGTGCAAGTCCAACCACAAGGGCCAAATCTTTTCAATTTCATTTGTTCAATTTAATCATATGCCTCAATGCATATTTTTCCAATGCATGTATAATGCACAAATACCAATCACAGGCATATCTTTCCAATGCATATAAAATGCACCAAATACTAATCACAGGTAAAACTCGTCATTTTCTCATACAGTGTATGGACACTAGTTCAACAGTAATCATCATGTTATTATGTTTTTATAGTCATAAAACACTTTTGTCGTGTTTTCACAACTGCGTAATATTTCTGTTACGTTTTCACAATTCCAAAACATTTTAGTTATATTTTCACAATACCGTAACACTTCTGTTACGTTTTCACAATACCACAACACTTCTGTTGTTGCATTTTCAAAATACCGTAACACTTTTGTTACGTTTTAAAATTCCAAAAATGTTTTTATTACGTTTTCACAATACCGTAACACTACTGTTACGTTTACAAAATTTTGTAACATTTCTGTTACATTTTCAAAATGCTTCAACTCTTCTGTTGCATTTTTAAACCACGTACTAATTTTTTCAACGTTTTTTCTCAATTACGTAAAAATATATGTTTCTCAAATCGCATAGTATTTTTTCACTGTTTCAAAATCGCGTAACTTAAAAATCATTCTTTTAAATCGCGTAAATCATTTTTCATCATTCTCTAAATATTTAAAATACTTTCCAAATCACATAACAATTTTTCGTCATTTTCACAATCACGTAAAAATATTCTATTACTTTTAAATCACATATTGATTTTTTCAACAGTAGTTCAAATTACGTAAAATATTTAAACATAATTCAAATCACGTAGAAATATTTTAACGTATTCCAAATCATTTTTAAGATACGTAAAATATTTTTCAACAATTTACAATCACGTAAAATATTCCTCAATATTTCAAACATTATTTTGGACTTAAATAAATCAATATTATTTTCAACACATTTTTCAAATTGCGTAGCTTAAAAATCACATTTTTAAGATACATAAAACATTTTTCATCACAATTTCATTACAGAAAATATTTCTTAACCTTCAAAAATTCCTTTTCAACCTTTCTCAAAATAATATGACTTTGTATTTCATTTTTCACATTTTCTTACTCAAGAAAATTTTTTCCACATTTCTTTACTCAAGAAATCCTTTTTCCAAAATATAATTCACAAAAAATCACTTTTCCATTGATATAAATCAATGTTTCAAAACTTAATATTTTCTAACGTCTTTCAAAACTCGAAAATCAGTTATACGTTAGTAAATTTTCAAAATGCCATTATATTCTTCATTTTTCCCAAATCATTTCCAAACACAACCTTCTTCAAAATAAATTGAAGTTCAAAAACATTTTCGTTTACAAAAACTTGATTTTCTCAAGTGATAAACGCTCTAATTCCCTTTCCAAATTCTTGTGCGAAAATTATTTTGTTATAAAATCAAGGTATCCGCAAGTCTTCAAAAATCGTGAACGTGTTCATTGAAAACTGTCAAATCTTTCGAGAGACAAAACACTTCGTTTTATAAAATATCACTTTGTTCCATAAAAATTTAGGCATTACAAGTATTCAAAAACATGGACATGACTATTGAAACCATCAAATATTTTTCCTTCTAAATTGATATGGTTTTACACAAACAAAACCATTAAAAATCTTTTACAAAAACCATGAACACTTGGTCTTTGAAATCAAGTCATTTGTTCATTTTTATTTTTCACTTTCTTTGCAAATCCCTTTTCACTTTGTTTACAAATCCTTTTTCACTTTCTTTGCAAATCCTTAAAATCAACATTGCTATTTTCATTTAAAACTCATGTTTAGTAAAACACTAAGAAACTTTTTACACAAAATAAATCAATAAAAATCCTTCTAAAACCTTGTTCATGTACTCTTTGAAAAATAAATCCTTTGTTTATTTTCCTTGTTTTTCTAAACATCTCATTTCATCATCCATGAAAATATTAATTTGTGAACACCTATCTTGAGGTGTCTTGGCCGAAATTCACCATGTTCTAGGGACCCAAAAATTAATTCCCTTGTTCTTGAAAAATTTCAACATAAACCTCAATCTTGAGAGTCAAAAACCGTAGCCTCCCTTTGGCCATTAGAACCAAAAATTGATTTCCTTTCCATCATCACATCATGGCATACACATACATATTCATCATATATACCATAAGCATGCCATAATCAAAAGCAATAAATCATGCAAATCATACAAAGCATGAACAATTAAATCAAACACATAAACACCCACAAATAATTACATGACCATGGATATGAATCCTCACATGGATTCACCATCCATCAAATATAAGACCATCTCTCACCACCATACTTGGTTGGTGAGGTGGATCTCCCTCTTACCTCTTGAAGATCCTCCAAAGCTCTTTGTTTTGCTTCTTTTTCCAAGTCCTTCACCACCAAGGGCTTCTCAAATACAAAACAAAATACATAAAATTAGTGTACTAAGCTTGATTAAGAGCAACCATGGATCAAACATGGCTTAGATCATGAAAAAGAGAGAAGAAATGAAGTCTTCTTACACTTCACCACAAATACCCTATAACTTTGATCTTGAAGAAAGTCCATGAAGATGAATGATTTAGAGAAAGTCTCCAACATGAAAGTTGTTTAGAATATCATGTAGATTCAAGATATATGGTTGGATGAAATTAAAAGAGATTGGAGAGTGGTTTTAAGTGTCTTGGCCGAATGGTGTGTTTAGGAGAAGAGAATGGAGTTTTTGTGTTTTGTTTTGGAGAAGATCATGAATAGAAAGGCAATTATAATACAAATGATAGAAAACAACAATTTTGGTCTTCTTTGGAGTGTATGGCCGTAGCTTCACTTGGAGAGAAAGAAGAGAATATTTTTGCTAAGTTATTTTGCATACAACTTGCAATAATGGGAAAAGGTGATAGATTATTGTCTTCATCTTTTTCTTTGGCCTAAAAAGCCCACTCAAAATTGTCCTCCCTTTCCTTTGCAACTCCAAAACCATCCCCCCCTCCAAGTAGTCTTCTAAGGATGCAAACAAAACAATAAAGGAACATAATTGACTAAAGCAAAGCATAATTGACTAAAGCAACTAATAATACATTGAAACTTTTCCTTTAGCTTCATAAGAAGCATAAAACCGTCCCCCCTCTCATTATGCATTCAATAATGTTGTCATCATTATTAGCCACCATCTAGAGCATTTTAGACCATTGATTACTTCAATGGTTAGGATTTTAGGTAGACTTTGGATTTAGAAGACTTAATCTAGGCCATTGGATCTTTCTCCTTGAAATTCTAGCAATTAGATGCATCTCCAAAAATGAAGGGTCAAGATTACTCCTTCTTACTTTTAATCCAAGGGTCATAATTAGTCTTTGCTACTTTTTAAGACTAAATCTCCATCATTGATTAAATTTACATCCAATGGTCTTAAATGGTCCTTGTTACTTTACAAGACCAAATCTCCACCCTTGATTAATTCTTTATCCAATGGTCATAAATGATCTTTGTCACTTTTTGAGACCAAATCTCTACCATTGATTAAATCCATATCCAATGGTTACAAATGGTCATAGCCACTTTATATGACCAATTCTACACCGTTGATTAAATCGACAGTTGATATCAAAGCCTTCCTTATTAAGCTTGTTTAGATTAAATCTCCACCACTGATTAAGTTAATGGTGGATATCTAAACCACCAATGTTGACTTAAGCAGTATAATATTTATTTTTATATCTGCTATAACCCTACAAAATTATATTTACTGTATTTTTTTATTATCCGATAAATTAAATACAGTACAAAACACAGTACAAGAAATTTTCTAAAACTGTTTCCATATTCAGGTTTAGTAAGATCCCTTGTCTCCTTCTAAACAATACAAATTTTTCTATGCGTAGAAAAATTTTCACTTTGCAGAACCCACCTGGGCCCACGTAAGGCCACCTGAGCCCACATACACCCCCTGCGCCCACAAACAATAAAAAAATTCATAATCATCCACAAAAATCACAAATATTAGAAAACGCACAAATATCAAATCAGATTACGTAAAATAATTAAGACTTTTCAGTAATAATTAAATTACGTAAAATTTTTCTGGCCCGAAAATTATTATTTTCCTGACATGGAGTAAATCACTCAAAACGATCAAATATACTGATGGAATATTCAAAATAATTTTACAGCACACAGAAATCACTAAACAGTAAAATTCTGTTAACTGTCAAAATTATTGTTTAAGAGATAGGAAATTTTAGGATGTTACAGCTAGGACCATTTATAGCCCTTGGATGTAAAGTTTGAAGGAGTAATCTTGACCCTTCATTTTGGAGACACTTCTAATGGCTAGGATTTCAAGGAGAAAAGATCCAATGGCCTAAATTAAGTCTTCTATCTAAAGCCTAAACCTAAAACCTATATTAATCCTAACCATTGATCTAATCAATGGTCAAGATTGCCTAAAATGGTGGCTAGGAGATTTGTTGCATTTTGAAGGGTGCATGGAGGAGGGGGCACAGTTTGGTGCTGCATTTAGGAGCTAAAGCACAAGTTGAAGACCATAATTGATTACTTTAGTCATTATTGATCACCTTGGTCTTCATTGAACATTTTCCAGAAACAAAGTTATCAAAATTTCTCTCTATTTCTCTCCTTCTCTAAGCTCATGGCCAAGCACTCCAAAACAGCCTTCCATCACTCTTTAATTTCAAATAACCATATTTCTTGAATCTTTACCTTATTCTAAGACACTTTGTAGTTTACACCAAGTCCTAAATCCTTCATCTTCAAAGAGTTTTTCTAAGAGCAAAGTTATAGGGTATTTGAGGTGAAGTGTAAGGAAACTTCATTTCTTCTCTCTTCTTCATGTTCTAAGCCATGTTTGATCCATGGTTTATCTTGTTCAAGCTTGATATGTTAATTAACTTGTGTTTTGTTTTGTATTTGAGAAGCCCTTGGTGGTGAAGGACTTGGAAAAAGAAGCAAAACAAGGAGTTTTTGAGGATCTTCAAGAGGTAAGAGGGAGATTCATCTCACCAACCAAGTATGGTGGTGAGAGATGGTTTGTGTATTTGATGGATGGTGAATCCATGTGAGGATTCATATCCATGGTCATGTAATAATTTGTGAGTGTTTATGTGCTTTGATTATTTGCCTATGCTTAGTATGATTTGCATGATTTATTGCTTTGATTATGGCATGTTTGTGATATATATTTGAATCTGAATATGTATGCCATGATTTGATGATGGAAAGGAAATTGATTTTTTGTTCCAAAGACCAAGAGAAATTTCGGCCAAGACACCTCAAAATAGGTGTTCATAAATTAATATTTTCATGAATGATAAAATTGGATGATTAGAAAAACAAGGAAAATAACCAAAGGGTTTGTTTTTCAAGAAATGGTGTTCATGGTTTTGAGAAGAATTTTTATTGATTTATTTTGTGTAAAAACAAGAATGGAATTTAATGGAACTGAAGGACATTTTTGAATAAGAATATTTTAAGTATTTTACAAATCATGAGTTTTAGATGAAAAGAGCAATGTTGATTTTAAGGATTTGTAAAGAAAGTGAAAATGAAAAATTGACAAATGATTTGATTTCAAAGACCAAGTACTCACGGTTTTTGTTAAAGAATTTTTAATGGTTTTGTTTGTGTAAAACTATATCAATTTAGAAGGAAAAATATTTGATAGTTTCAATGACCATATACTACGATTTTGAAGGCTTGTGAATGCCTTGGTTTTATGAAACAAAGTGGTTTTCCAAGTGGAAATGTAATTTGAATTAGTACAAGGAATTTGGAAAGGGAATCAGAGTGTTTTATCACTTGAAAGATGGAATTTCGTTTATGAAAGACGAAAAGAGAGGTTGAAAGTGTTTGAACCTTAATTTATTTTGAAGAGAATTGATTTTAGAATTTATTTGAGAAAAATGGAGAATATAATAGTGATTTGATATTTTCGAACGTGTAACTCATCCTTTGGGTTTTGGACAGCGTTAGTAATTTTTAAAGTAAGAAACATGGATTTAATTCAATGGAATTGTGAATTTGTAGAATAAATTGCGAAAAGAATTTTCTTGAGTAAGAAAATGTGGAAAATAATGTGAGTAGTCATATTATTTTAAGAAAGGTTGAAATGGAATTTTTGAAGGTTGAGAAATATTTTTCGTAATGGAAAAATGATGTTAGAAATGATATTGATTTGTTTGGAAGTCCAAAATAATGTTTGGAATATTGAGGAAGATTTTACGTGGTTGTAAAATGGTGAAAAATGTTTTACGTATCTTAAAAACGTGATTTTTAAGCTACGCGATTTGAAAAATGTTGAAATATTTCTACGCGATTTGGAAAGCGTTTAAATATTTTGAAAATGATGGAAAATGGTTTACGCGACTTAAAAGAATGATTTTTAAGTTATGCGATTGCGAAAATAGTGGAAAATCGCTACGCGATTTGAGAAACGTGTAAATATTTTTACGTGATTGAGAAAACGTTGAAAAATCAATACGTAATTTGAAAATGCAGCAGAAGTGTTGTGGAATTGTGAAAAAGTAACAGAAATGTTGCGCAATTGTGAAAACACGACAAAAGTGTTTTGTGACTATGAAAACGCGATAATATGATTTCACAATGAAAAATACAGTATGATTACTGTTGGGCCAATGTGTGGACCCTGATTATGAGATTATGAAATTAAACTGAGAATGGGCCAAAGTGTGGACCCTGAATATGAAATGGTGAATTTTGCCTATGATTGGCATTGGTGCATTGAACATGCATTGAAAAGATATGCATTGAGGCATATGATGATTTTGAATTGAACAAAAATTATAGTTGATGCTATTGGGACCCTTGTGGTTGAAGAGGGAATGTGAATTGATAGTGAGGTCTATGATGGATCTTGGGGTGCGTCAAGACGCGGCGGTTGACCAGTGGATATCTGTCTGTGGGTTACGGTTGGACCATATGCCACTTGGCGATGCAGTCTGTTGTAACGCATTGATGATACCTGACAAGAACACGATTCTTTTCGAAAGATGGACAATTGTCTGTGGGCTAAGGCTGGGCATTGTCTGTGGGCTAATCTGGAAGATTGTCTTTAGGCTAAGGCTGACAATTAACAGAGCATTCTTCTCAAAATTGTGAAAACCTCCATGGAGTAGGACATTGAGTCTATATGTGCATGCATGAAACTGAGCACTTATATCTATGTGATACATTAATTGAGGAATATTGGCTATGACAATTGTGCATCATTATTGAGTATTGGTTATGATAATTGAACTGTTGAAATACTTGGATGATGATGATGATAATTGGATAATGATGAGGACGTCATCGTGAATATTGAATGATATTTGAACTGATAAATGATTTGATGATGATAGTTGATTAATGTTGAGTGCATTATTGGAATTATGATATGACATAGCTGTATGGTATGCTATTTATGTTATCTCTATACTACCATGTTAGTATTGGCGTAGGTGATCTCACCTCTTTGTTATATTGTTTTGCTGTGTTTGTATTATTAAAATTGAATAGTCGATGGAACGAGTTGTCTTAGACATACGGGAGATAAATACTCTGAGATTAGAGACAACATCAGAGAATGACCATTCAAGATTTGATAGCGTGCAGTGTTGACAAGGAACAATGTCTGATGCATCAAGATGGATACAAGAAGCAATAAGTATGCTAAGTTTTCTCGTTAGTGTTGTATCGTGCTATTAAGTAGGACCCGTGATGGGGTTTGCTACTGTTAAAAAAGAGAGTCTATTAGTTTTATATTTCTCTTTAAATTGTTAAATATTAATTGGTGTCAATATTGTATATTAATAAGTTTAAATGTATTTTTAGTAATACTTATGGATTACAGTAAGTTTATGTTTCCATCTATGTATCTGCGAAAAGAAATTTTAAAACTCACCTTTTTATAACTCAAACATTTTTTATGTACTGATTTTCAGAATTGGGAGTTAGTAGTCAGAAATGTGATGCCTTGAGGGGGGTGTTACAAAAAATCAATCAAACCAAAAATTGAAAAACAAACCAAGAAAGAAAAAAAATGCAAGAATTAAATACAAAGATAAATAAATTAAATGAAACAGAAGAAATATATTTTTTGTTGGCCAATAGCTATATACATCCCCTACAAAGGCTCCGAACTCAGGGAGGTACTTAAGCTGACACAACATTGGCTAACTGCAAAATAAAAATAGGAAAATGTTAATATCAAATTAAAAATGCTTAAATTAATCAAATTACCGTTCGTGTTACTATCAAAACGATCCCCGGCAATGGTGCACGGGTCGTACAAGTAGTAAAATAAATATCGTTCCCACGATGATCGTTTGATTACCAACTCTTATGGCGATTTCGATTATTTAATTGAACAAACACAGTGGTGAAAGCTAAATTAAAATCAAAATAAAATAAAAGCAATTAAACTAAGAAGAGTTGAGATTCAACCATGGATAAAGGCCTAGGATTGGGAATCTACTACAATATTCTCTATGCTAAATTGTTCATGTTCTTGAAAGCGATATTTCTCCTAAGTTATTTAAAGTCCAATGTCTTGGCACTAAAAACGTGCTAAAACCTCATCAATCACATTCTCATGTCAATTAATTCAAGTTCTAACACATTAAGATTCATGACAATCATTTGACCCTTGAAGGATTTAACCTTATGTCTAGGCATTAATTCCTAAGTTCAATTCTTAGATTATCAAGCAATTAGACTTCTTCTTTCGATCCTTCATCTAAAGCCTAAGATCATGTAAATATGGCGCGCAACATACCACAAGCATTAAGAATACTAAAAATGAATCAAGAACATCAATAATCAATTCAACATAAAGAAATAAAGAGTTTCATCCCAATCTTACGGAGAGAGGTTTAGCCACTTATGACAATTAAAGCACAAAGAAGAATAGAGATTAAGGAGACAACTATAATTCCAAAATAAAATAAAAGATAGAGAAAAAGAACATCATTGGTTGATCTTCAATGGCTCTTGATCTTGTCTCCTAAACCATTTCCTCAAATCCTTGTGCCTCTCAAACTCCTCTACAACTAATCCACCATTTCTGCCCCAGAGTTTCCTCCTTTGGGCTTCCTCTCTTTGGGACCTCTCCCCTTAGGACTTTTCTCCCCTTTCCAGGATCTACCTTAGAGGTCTGTTATGTCCCTCTTCGGTTTCTCCCTTCCAGGGGACCTCCTTTGGTGTTTCAGCAGCCTCTCCCCTTGCTCTCTCCTGTTCCTCCCCAGTTTCTCCTAGTTTCTCTGCTCAAAGAGGTCTCAAAAATGACTCCCAATGGTGTTTTATGCGTTCTATAGCTCCCAATAACCTTTTATAATGATTCTGATGTGTTTTATACACTAATTCACACAAAAAGGATAGGCACAACTGTGTCTATTAGACAAAGTCACCAAATCTGTCAAAAAATGCATCCAATTTATCAAAACGTGTTTCAAAAGTTTTTCAGTGAGGCATAGCCATGCCTTCCTTAGGCACGGTCGTACCTCCAACTCAGAAGCTTCAAATGAGTTAGACACGGGCGTGTGAGGGTCCAGGATGTGAAATTCCAATTTTGGGGAGAGGCACGACCGTGCCTAAGGGAGGCACGGTCGTGTCTCCTGGACTAAAGATCAAAATGGTCCTCTTTTTGCCTATAAACACAGTTTCTTCACTTACTTACTTTCCAAATATGTTTAATCTCTCTATTCTACACAAATGAAGATGATTGATAAAAATCAATTCAAAATTCATCAATAAACACAATCAGATCATCACAATTCATCATTTTAAGGCTACAAAATATAGGTTTATCAAATAGCTTATGGAATACCGCGTCCCAAGAAACTTCAAATTTCTAGCGAATTTGGAGATTTATGATGGGACTACGAACCCCCAGGAGCACATAAATGCTTTTGAACAATCTATGTGCTTCCATGGAGGATCTATGGAGTTGTTATGTTGCGCCTTCCCTCTATCCCTAAAAAAGTGAGCCCTCAAGTGGTTCTCGAACTTACCGCGAGGATCCGTGGTTGATTGGTCAGATCTTAGACAATGCTTCTTGCTCTAGTATACCACCAGCATAGAGCAGCCCAGATTCGTGGAATCCTTGTCAAAAGTTCGCCAAGGGTGGGACGAGCCCCTCCACGACTATGTTAGGCGATTCATGGCAGTGTGTACTAATGTGGAGAATTTCAATGACAAGATAACTCTTCACTATTCCAAAAACGGTCTATGAGTCAGTTATGAGTTTTTCACATCTTTGGCAAAAAAGAAACCAAAGAACATGCAAGATTTTCAGAAATGATCTTAGAAATACGTCTACCTTGAGGAAGCAACAAAAGACCAGAGGAGATGGGACAAAGGTGAGCTCTCTCACCAAAAGCCCAATCACCATTCCTCATAATCTCGGCGTTCCAAAGGCAGTCCTCCCTGGGGAAGGTACTCTGATTATACCCCTCTGAACACCATCTAAGGAATAATCTTGAGGAAAGTGATGCAGACTGAGTTTCAAAATATTTGGAGGCCACCCCCTATAAAGAAGCACAAGTAAAAGGACCACTCTAAGCATTGCATATAGCACAAAGGCCATGGCCATGATACTGAAGATTACTATTAATTACGTGATGTTATCGAGTTCCTAATCAAGGCCGGATGATTACAGCAGTATATCTTTCATGTTCAAAACGATGAGTACCATGGCAGGCGTAAAGATGATAAACGCAACCCTCGAAGAAGCCAATCTCCATGCTTTAGAAGAAGAACCTGATGTCCTAGGAAAAGATCTAGGACTCCACCTTGCCGAGATAATAATGACCGGCATGGTAGGAATAGGGGCACTCTGCCTAATGACAATGTCGACCATCATTCTAAACTAAACAGAATGATCAACACCATCGCTGGAGGATTTACTGGTGGAGGATCATCAAATGGAGCTCAGAAAAAAGCTCGTAGGATGGCAGTATTCAGTGTTTCTCATTCTGAATTCAAATCATAGACTACAGAAAGGAAGACACCCTCCATCACTTTCTCGGATGAGGACTACGGTAGAATTATCCCAGATCATGATGACCTACTTGTTATTTCAGGTATAAACTCCAATGCCGAGGTCTATCACTTTTTTGTGGATCAAGGAAGTTCGGAAGACATCATGTTTATGGATCTCTATCAGAAGCTAGAACTCCCACGGTCAGACTTGACTCCCTATGATGGTGAACCAACAGGTTTCACAGGTGAAAAGATCACCTTGGTAGGTTACTATGAAACCCATTTGACCCCGAGATCTTCAAAGCTTTTCAAGATGGTCAAGGTAAGGTTTTTGGTTGTGGATTGCCATTCGGCCTACAACATCATCTTAGGCCGCCCTACTTTTAATGCTCTCGGCGCTGTGGTCTTTGCCACCCATTTGGTAATGAAGTTTCCTAACAAGAATAACAATGTTGTCACAACAAAAGGCGACCAAGTTGCATCACATAAGTGCTATAATGAGAGCCTGAGAATTTGTCGGGTTCCCAGAAAATCAAAATATGCTACTCCCGGTCCAATTCTAGATTAGGTAAATATACTTATGATCGAGCTGGATGTAAGAGAAGAGACTCGTGGTACCAGACCCCAGCCTGAAGGCGAGTTGTAGCCTCTCTAACTTGGAGTCAAGCTCGATTAGGTTACTAAGATTGGAGCACACTTAGAAAAAGAAGCAAAACAACAATTGACAGAGCTCTTGTTAAAAAATAAAGATCTTTTTGCCTAGACGTAATCTGACATGCCGGGGCTCAACCCCGCTTTTATCTATCATCGCATATCCATTAGGGAAAATGCCAGGCCGGTCACTCAGAAGAAAAGAAAGGTCGGTCCAGAGAGACAACAAGTCATTGAAGAATAAGTCAATGAGCTATTAAGTGGTAATTTCATCAGGGAGATTCCTTATACCACATGGCTAATCCAATGTGGTCTGGTGAAGAAATCTAATGGGAAGTGGAGAATGTGTGTAGATTATACAGATTTGAACAAAGCTTGCCCGAAGGATTTGTACCCACTTCCCAATGTGGATAAATTGGTGGATAGCTCCTCAAATTTCATATGGTTGTCATTTATGGATGCATACTTCAGACATAACCAAATTCTGATGTACCCCAGAGATGAGGATAAAACAGCCTCCATCACTGACAGGGCAAGCTACTGTTACAGGGTTATGCCCTTTAGATTGAAAAATACATGAGCCACCTATTAGAGGATGATGAACAAAGTCTTTGAAAATTAAGCGGAGAAGATCTTAGAAGTCTATATTGATGACATGATAGTGAAAACCTCACAGGGTGGATCGTACACAGCAAACCTTGAGGAAGTATTTGCACAAGTCCGAAAGTACAATATGAGGCTAAACCCGAAAAAGTGCGCCTTCAAGGTCCAGACTGGCAAATTCTTGGGATTCATGCTAACCCACCATAGAATTGAGGCTAATCCTGACAAGTGTCAAGCGGTACTCAATATGAGAAGTGATAATCACATATTTTATTCATTAAGAAACCCTCATTATTAGTCATTTACACTCTTCATGTACTTAATTGACTGAATTTGATTATGTTTTGTAAGTTTGAACTCGAATCGGACTTAATTGATTTTTCAGCATTATTCGAGTCTTACACTGTTTCTGTATTTTGGCCATATCTTGAGTTCTAAATGTCTGATAATTATGAATTTTACCTTGTAGGAAAGATAAAAGAGAGCTCTACAACTTTGATGAAGAGCTCAAAGTCAAATTCAGACATCTAGTGGAGCTAATTGGGCATGGAAATCAGAATACGGGATTTGTGGACTGGAACCCGAACAGTGTGTAGTAACCAGAACATAATTCGAGTTTGGGTTTATAGAATGGGCTGAAAATTGGTGATCTGAAAGTTAATACCCATATGTACAACTTTCATGACAAACACAAAACTTGATTCGGGCTCCTTGATGGAGATATTGGGTCTGAAAGTCAAAACAGAGGTGCTGAAACTGGTCCTGAGCAGTCTGTAGTAATTGGGTCATATCTTGGGCTGTAGGACGAATGCTTGGGTGCTTCCAGAGCCATTGGAAAGCTTAGACAATTTCCTAGAACTTTCATGAAGACCATTTGGCTCAAAAATGACGAAATCAATGAGTTCAGCAATGAATACTTTCGGAGACAAGGAAGCTCACCTACCAAGTTCACCTACCAAGCTCACCTACCAACTTCACTTACCAAGCTCACCTACTAATTCCACCTACTAATCTCATCTACCCATCTACTACTACTCTGAATCCTCTATAAAAGGAAGCATGTGGAGAGCTCTAATCACAACACACACTTGGTGTTAGAGATAGCTTTTCATAGTTCTTGTATATTTTTCCTTCATTGTAATGGAGAGCTAAGTCACTTCTAGTCAATTCGGGACTCTTGAAGAGATTGTGGCTTGGATTCTTGAGACCTTGGTTATGTAATGTATTTGATTTATATTTGAATTCCTCTTCTCTTCTTCTTCTGTTCTCTTGATCTTGAATGCATGAATGGTGATTCTTTTATGTTTGATCCGATTTGATCTTGGTTTAAGATTAAGTATTGTGATGAAATTTAGAACTGATTGATCTAAACTAATCACGTAATTGAAGAGGTTAGGTTACTGATTTGTGCCTAGGTTAATTGAATTCGGTGCTTAAATTGACATATATTTACATGAATGGTGCGATTGCAGATTTGTGTTTATCACTTGTCAATTGAATTTTGGACGATTGTCTAGTATGAATTGGATCGATGCGAGAGATCTCGGTTAGATCCAAGTTAACCATTCAAATGTATTTCAGGTGTTTGTTGAAAGGTCTATGATTGAATCCACCCAATCTCGGATAGATTTCTGAATTGATCTGCTCTTTTAATTGTTATTTCTCTTTAAATCCCGTCATCACCGCGATTCTTGAACCATCAAAACCCCCTTTTTCTAATTTTCACTTGATTTGATCAAATTGCATCTACGATCCTTGAGGAGACGATCCGGTGTTGTTCACTATACTATAAGTTTAGGTAATAACTTCGGTTATAATTTTGATCGAGTTCGGTAGCTAAAAATTTTGGCCGTTGGGAACTCGTAGGTGTAATCTTTTCATTTTGAGTAACCTTACTAATTTTTGTTCTTTCTTACCTATTCTAACAGTTATTTTTCATTTACTAACATTGTTCATACCATACTAACATTTTTATCTTAGCTTTTGAATTTTCTGATTTAGGAAAGACGAAAAATAGGTGATTACGGGTAACTATTGCAATTTTCGAACTGAAACATGCCCAGAATGAGCTGAAACTTGGTCGGTTGAAGGAAAACAGCCTGATAAACAAGACTCACAGTAAACTGTGAGGTCACCCCTGATTTTTCGAAATTCTATCATTTAGACCACTTTTTCAATTTTTTATTATTTTTTATTGCATTTTCTAGTTTCATTTTTATGTAGATTTTGTTCTGTGTTGATTCTATAATTTTTAAAAATGTTTAGACATATTAACTAGATTTATTTTTGCATATTTTGAGTGTTGTTTAGTGTATTTTTTTTAGTTGCGCTTTTGTGTTTTTGTGCTTTAGTTGATGCATGACTAGGTCCAATCCTGATATCTTGCTTGATCTTGATCCTGAGATTGATAGGACCTTGCATAGATTAATTAGATCTCGTGTGATAAATTCCAGAGTTAATTCTGAACCTAATTTTGGGAGTGAACCGATAACTTAAGTAATCCTGAAATCATGGTGATAACATGCATAATAGAACCCTTAAGGAACTTGTTTGCTCCCGATGTATCTTACCAATCTTTGTGCATTCAATATCCCGATCTTAATGCAGATTTTGAGTTGAAATCTGGTTTGATACACTTGTTACCAAAGTTTCATGGTCTTGCGGGTGAAGATCCTCATAAGCACCTGAAAGAGTTCCATGTTGTGTGTTCAACCATGAAGCCACAAGGCATCTCCGAGGAACACATCAAGTTAAGGGCATTTCCCTTCTCACTTGTCGATGCAGCCAAAGATTGGTTGTTTTATCTTTCACCAGGTTCATTCAGAAGTTGGAATGACATGAAGAGGTTGTTCCTGGAGAGATTCTTCCCAGCCTCGAGAGCTGTTGCAATTAGGAAGGATATATGTGGCATCAGACAGATGTCTGGTGAGACTTTGCATGAATACTGGGAGAGATTCAAGAAGTTGTGTTCGAGCTGCCCTCATCACCAAATTAGTGACCAACTCTTGATTCAATACTTTTATGAGGGTTTGTTTGCCAAATGATAGAAGCATGATCGATGCTTGCCTCTGGAGGAGCCTTAGTAGACAAAACTCCTACCGCCGCAAGAGATCGATAGCAAACATGGCGGCCAATACCCAACAGCTTTGGCTCATGCGGATCATCACCGCAACCGAGAGGAGTTAATGAAATTCAAGCATCTCATATGGACCAACAAAGAATGGAACACGAGACTAAATGAATTGACTTCTTTGGTAAGACAGATAGCAAGTGGGTCAACAACCACCCATGCGGATGACTTGCATCGGTGTGTGGAATTTGCTCTAATTCATCTCATCCTACTTGATTCATGCCCTACACTTCGGGAAGATGGTTCCGCTTTTCCGGATCAATGTGTTCTTCTGCATTGGTGTTTTCCCGGTAGACCCCAATATCAAAGAACAACAAAGAACAATCTAGATATGATCCATTTTCTAGCACTTATAATCCTGGTTGGCGAGACCATCCCAATTTGAGATATGGGAATCCTAGCCAAGCAACAATAGCCCCACCAAGAAGAACAACAACAAAAATTTCACCAACAAGAACAACAATTTAGATACCAAGTTGCGGGTCCAAGCAACAAATACCAACAAATACCCCTCGCATTCGGACAACAAAGAACATTCGTTCAGCAATCTCATCCAATTCACTCCAAATGAGCCATCATTGGAAGACCTGATGAAACAAATGGCCACAAATAACATTCGGTTCAATGAGAACGTCGGTGCCAACATTCAATTTACAAACTCAAATCGGGCAAATGGCAACCACTTGTGAGCTAGCTAAAGAGTCAAGGTTCTAGCCAATTGCCTTCACAAACAAATGATAATCCAAGAGGCAACGTAAGTACAATTACCTTGAGAAGTGGCAAAGAAGTTGATGTTCCAACCTTACAAAGAATCGAAAATTGACCAAAAACAGGAAATGGATAATTCAGTCCGAGAAATGCGTGCCATCAAGAAAATTGCAGAGAATTCGGATGTTACCATTCCATTACCTTTTCCAAATAGGATCACACAATCCAAGAGAACAATGCAAGCAGAAATGGAAAAAGAAGTCATAGAGACATTCAGGAAAGTGGAAATCAATATTCCCCTCCTAGATGCAATCAAGCAAATTCCAAAATATGCTAAATTTCTCAAGGAGTTGTGCACTCATAAGAGAAGGTTGAAAGGGGATGAGAAGATCAGCATGGGAAGAAATGTTTACGCAATGATTATGCCAAGCATGCCACAAAATGCAAAGATCCCGGAACTTTCACAATTTCTTGCACAATTGGCAACTCTAGATTTGAGCATGCAATGCTAGATTTGGGTGCTTCGATCAATGTCATGCCCATGTCAGTGTATAAGTGTTTAAACATTGGTACTTTGCAACCCACTGGTATCGTGATTCGGTTGGCAAACAGAGCCACTTTGCTCATCCCGCAGTGTGCTAGAAGATGTGTTAGTTCGGGTGAATGAGTTGATTTTTCCGGTGATTTCTACATTCGGACATGGAAGATGAGTCTCCAACAAACCATGCTCCATTGATTCTAGGCAGACCATTCCTCAAGACCTTGAGACCAAGATAGACGTGCATGCTTTGGCACCCTTTCTATGGAGTTTGGCGACGATTTGGTACAATTTAACATTTTTGATGCCATGAGACACCCCCTAGAGGAGCATTCTGTTTTCCATGTTGATATGATTGAGATGCTTTGGTTGATAATGTCTATACTTGATTTATATCTTTGAATTCCCGATATTGTTGACTATCTTGGTTCTGTTTCTTGTGATACATGTGCCACTTGTGATGTTGAACCATGTCTTTGCATGTCTTTGAGATTTATTCTCGTTATGAGTAATGATACAATTGCCGATGATGCAACAATTGAGAATGAGAGTCGGTACCATGCTTGAAATTAATGTTGCTTTGAGTTAGTCAAGCTTTGGATCACTTGTTACCTTCCATTGTACAACCTCCATCCTTGGAGTTGAAGACTTTACCGAGACCATCTTAAATATGCATATTTGGGAGATGGTGAGACACTTCCGGTGATCATTGCTAAAAACCTACAACCTTTGATCAAGAAGAAAAATTACTCGCAGATTTTGAGGCGAGAATAGGCAAGCCATCGGATGGACTCTGCGGATATTCTTGGTATTAGTCCCTCCACATGCATGCATAAGATTTTATTGGAAGAAAGGATCAAACCGGTTAGACAGCCCCCAAAGGAGACTAAATCCCCGATTCTAGATGTAGTGAAGAAGGAAGTTACAAAGCTACTTCAAGTGGCATTATTTATCCCATATCGACGATCAATGGGTGAGCCCCGTGCAAGTGGTTCCCAAGAAATGCGGGGTCACGGTGGTTGCGAATCGAACAATGAGCTTGTGCCCACACGAGTTCAAAACAGGTTAGCGAGTTTGCATTGATTATAGGCGGCTCAACCAGGCTACCGAGAAAGGATCATTTCCCGCCGCCCTTCATTGATCGGATGTTGGAGCGGTTAGTATGCAAGTCACATTATTGTTTCCTGGATGGATATTCGGGCTATTTTCGATTCATATAGCCCCGAAGACCAAGAGAAGACTACTTTCACTTGTCCATTTAGCACATTTGCATACGGGAGGATGCCCTTTGGTCTATGCAATGCTCCGGGCACCTTTCGAGGTGTATGGTAAGTATCTTTTCTCGATTTTTTAGAAAATTGCATGGACGTATTTATGGATGATTTTACTTGTCTATGGATCTTCCTTTGATGCATGTTTAGATAGTCCGCTCGTGTCTTGCATAGATGCATTAAGACTAACCTCGTTCTAAATTTTGAGAAATGTCATTTCATGGTAGAACAAGGTATAGTCTTAGGGCATGTGATATCTCGTGAGGGTATTGAGGTAGATCCCGCAAAAATAGATGTTATTTCATGCCTATCTTACCCCACATGCGTGCGGGAGATTCGTTCTTTCCTTGGTCATGCGAGGTTTCTATCGGCGGTTCATAAAGGATTTCAAAGAAAATTGCACTTCCGCTATCCAACTTACTGCAAAAAGATGTGGAGTTTCACTTTGACAAGAAGTGCCGGGATGCCTTCAATCAATTGAAGCGAGCATTGACCAATACACCTATCATCCAACCGCCGGATTGGACACTTCCATTTGAGTGATGTGTGATGCCTCTAATTATGCATTGGGAGCTGTTCTTGCACAAAGGGTCGGTAAAGTATCTCATGTCATTTCCTATGCTTCGAGAACTTTAGATCCTCGCACAAATCAACTACACCACAACTGAAAAGGAACTTTTAGCAATTGTTTTTGCTTTAGATAAATTTCGATCATATTTGCTTGGTTCCAGTGGTTGTGTTTTTCGGATCATGCAAATTGAAGTTTCTCCCGAAAAAGCCCAATGCCAAGCCCCGTTGATTAGGTGGATGTTGCTCCTCCGGAGTTTGATATTGAGATCCGTGACAAGAGTGGAGCGGAGAATTTGGTGGCTGATCACTTGAGTCGAATTGAAAGGGAGGCGGATGTTTTTCCCATCCATGATGTTTTCCACGATGACCGCCTTTTCAAGCTGCAAGGCAACATCCCTTGGTTTCTTTGATTTGATTAATTTCTTGGTTGCTAAAGCAATACCGCACATTTCACTAAGGCTAAGATTGATAAATTGAAAAGTGAGTCAAAGTATTATGTGTGGGATGATCCTTACTTATGGAGATTTTGCGGTGACCAAGTAATTAGGAGGTGTGTGCTCGATGATGAATTCCATTCCATTCTTAGCTTTTGTCATAAACTTGCATGTGGCGGCCACTTCGGTCCTCAACGGATGCTAGGAAAGTTTTAGACTACGGATTATATTGGCCCACTCTATTTCATGATGCATATATGTTTTGCAAATCTTGTGATCAATGCCGAGAACAAAGTGAATACTTCTCGTAGGAATGAAATGCCCCGAAACCCTTATTATTCTGTGAGATTTTTGATGTTTGGGGTATTGACTTTATGGGTCCTTTTCCCGTATCATTTGGTTTTGTTTACATTCTCTTCTTTGTGGATTATGTATCTAAATGGGTGGAGGCTAAGGCCACTCGGACCGATGATTCTAAAGTTGTTGTGGATTTTATTAGATCACGATTTTACGTAGGTTTGGAGTCCCGAGATCCATCATTAGTGATCAAGGTTCACATTTTTGCAATCGAAGCATGGAGGCTTTGATGAAGAAGTATGGAGTCCAACACAAGGTTTCTACACCCTACCACCCCCAAACCAATGGGCAAGCCGAGGTCTCCAACGGAGAAATTAGCGATACTCCGGAGAAGAGTTCAACCTAACGAAAGGATGGAGCAAGAGGCTTGAGGATGCTTTATGGGCTTACCGGACTGCTTATAAGACACCAATCGGGATGTCTCCGTATCGGATTGTTTTTGGAAAAGCCTGCCACCTACCGGTGGAAATTGAACATCGAGCATTACAAGCGGTGAAAAGGTGCAACTTGGACCTAGATCAAGGTATGAGAGAAGTCAAGTGCATTTAAAGAATTGGAGGAGATCCGCTTGGAGGCTTATAAAAGTTCCAAACTTTATAAGGAGAAGACCAAAGCCTTCCATGATAAGTTGATTCTGAGGAAAACATTTGAGATTGGTCAAAAAGTTCTCCTCTATAACTCCCGCCTCCGACTCATGCCTGGCAAATTAAGGTCTAGATGGGATGGACCATTTATTGTTACTAATGTTTTTCCTTCAGTGTTTTGTTCGGATTAAAAGTGAGGTCACCGCCAAAGCTTTCATCGTAAATGGACACCGCCTCAAACAAGATTATCATGAACTTCCAGAGAATGCAAAAGTGGAGGTGATGAACCTTCTCCATCCGCATTATGAATAAATAAAAAAAAGCGAAAAAAAAAGAAAAAAAAAGAAAAAAAAAGAAAAAAAAAGAAAAAAAAAACAGCTGTGTTCCCGACAATGAGGTAGGTAGAGTCGCTCAGAAGCATGTGGAGGTCATTTTTTTCTTCAGCGACAACAACTGCGAAAATCTTGCAGTATGGATTTTATTGGCCTACTTTATTAAAGGTCATTACACCTTTTGCAAAAGCTGCGGAAATTGGTCAAAAAGTTCGCTTTGAGATTATCATCTGCACCTACTCCTTGGAAAATTGAGATCTAGGTGGCGCGGTTCTTTTGTTGTCGGACACGCGTATCCTTTCGGCATCGATGCGAGGATCCTAGGAATGGTAATGCGCTTAAGGTTAATGGACAAAGACTCAATCATTCTGGAAAACCAAGTTCTTGAGTTCTTTGTGTTGCTTGGTTAAGTGGCGGATACGGCACTCCGTGACTCTTGAGTCGGTTTATTCTTCGCTTCCCAAAATAACCGAACCCTTCTTCTCCTTCAAAATGGATGTCATTCTTTCAAACACGAGAAAACATTTTCCTTCTCTTCCTCAAAATGCTCGAGAAAAATCTACAAAGTTCGATGTGAGAGATTGAGAATGTTAATGCACAAGGGTATGCCGAGAAGATGTACTGTTGGATAATTGAAGCAAAGGTCCGATTAGCGGTGAGTCCTCAATTTCATTTGACTCATATATGCCCTGGTCTTGGAAGAAGTTCATATTCTAAAAGGAGAAGAGCAAAAAGGTTACAAGTCCGTCACAAATGTGGACGATGGAACCGTAACAAGCGATGTCGTACTAAGGGGATGGTTTCCGCAAATAGAGAAGATAAAATTTTTTCATTAAGAATGGGTGAGTAAGGAGTCATTAGATGATATCTTATTGACTCTTGAGACGCATTCTTGTGGATTGGTGCATCGTGAAATTCTTAAATTGTGGAATCTCTTCAAGGATGAACAACAACGCTACGATCTTGGGAATCGACTCTAAAAGACCTGTTTGCCAATTTATAAGAAAATTGGATGGGAAGCTTATCCTCGACTCATAGAAGACGTTTAAGCCGTTACTGGACGTTAAACCAGAGGCAGATGTGAGCCATATCGACAAACAATCTGTACATATCATCTTCTTCTTCTTCTTCTTCATGGAATTTTACAAAAAAAAATGAAAAAAAAATGAAAAAAAAATGAGAAAAAAATTCAAAAAAAAAATGAAAAAAAAAAATGTATACTTCTTAGGGTTGGCTTTGGTAACACAAACCGTGAATGGGGAAATGCATGCATCCTGATCCAGCCTTCTTAATTGAAAAACAAAGAAGGTAGATTGTATCCCACATGTGAGGCAAGGTCAGATTATGGTCACTTGTCCCTTCAGGAGCCCTATGTTGCGGACTTGGTCTTGAATGGGTCGAATCTTGGTCAACAATGCTTTGGCACAAAGCCGAAAGAGTAGACTACCTCCATCCTAATCTTAAGTAAGTATACACTCATCTTTCATCAAGTTTTTCTAACAATTTCACAAAAAAAAAAAAAAAAAGGACGTGATGTCTCTTGCACTCATGACGCCATGCAAAGATAAAGATACGCCATGGAAACTGTACATACGGGTATGTCATCATTTTCTATTATCTTTGTATCATTTTGTTGTATTTTGATTTTTGTACAGACGATCCTTTGAGCGGGGTCCTTCAGGGTTTTCTAGACTTCTTTACCTTGATGGTTTTCTTGAAGTCAAAAAAAAAAAAAAAAAAAAGATTCTATGACTCTTAATTTCAACCTTTTCGACAACCGCCAACCTACCCTCATAGTTGCAATTATTCCCTTTCCATTCTTTTTCCTATTTAAACACTCCATTTTCTCCATTTTCCTTCAAACTCGAAACACTCAAAGGGAGGAAGAGTATAGAATGGGGCCTTCTATTCGTAACCTCAAAAATGTCTGTGTTTTTGTGGGTCGAGTTATGGGAAGGGATTAGAGTTTGTAAACGCAGCTAGCACTCTTGGTCGATCACTTGCTGCGAGGAATATTCATCTTGTATATGGGGGAGGTTGTCGTGGGTTAATGGGGGCTGTATCACTTGCTTTGCCTTTGTAAGAGACAATCGGGTTTTAGGTGTCATTCCCGAAACTTTAGCTCAACAGAACATCGGTGGAAAGACAATTGGGGAGGAACTTAAAGTATCATCAATGCATGAACGCATGAAGATAATGCTTGAAAACTACGATGCATTCATTGCCTTACTAGGTGGTTTTGGTACTTTGGAAGAAATTTTTCAAATTGTCTCTTGGGCGAACCGAACATCCACCATAAACCCATTGGTTTGTTGAATGTTAATAATTTCTTTGATCTTTTGTTCTTTTTCTTGACAAAGTGTGGAACAAAATTTATCACTCCTTCGGCAAGACAACTTCTTATCTCTGCCTCCACTATTGATGAGCTCATTGATAAATTAGAAGCTTTTGAGTATGTACGATCGGTATCGGCTCAGATAGATTGGTCAACAGGAAGCAGGCGAAGGAAGTAACAAGAAACAAGAGCCCGATCTGAAACTTTCTCTTTAATGGGTTTGATTTTAAAAAAAAAAATTGTTGTTGTTTTGTTTAGTATGATATGGTTGTCATGGACTTATTAAACCAATTAGTGATGGCGAGTAAGGAGTAATTTTACTCTTGAGACGCATCTTAATTGGTGGCGAGTAGTAGAGTTTTTTAGGTAGTAATTAATTAGTATTGACTTGTGGAAGTACTAACGTTTTCTTGTTTGATTTCTTTTCAGGGTCTGATGCGGCACTGACAGTGTGTTTCTTTTCTGCTAGGCGTTGATTCACTTCTTATCAGGTTGTGTTGCTCTTTTCTATCTCTTTCTTTCACATTGAGGACAATGTTACATTAAGTGTGGGGGAGAGATTTTAGCATGTTTCTGTTTCTTTTCGTTTGTTAAAAAAAAAAATTCAAAAAAAAATAATTTCAAAAAAATAAAAAAAATAATAAAAAAGGGGTTCATTGCATGATTGAATAATTTTTCTCCCTTCTTGAACTGATATACTTGGTGATGGATGATTGAATTGATGAATTGAGTTTGATGAATGCATACCTTGTGAGATTTTGAGCCTAATGGATGGATTCAACATTTATGCCATTCTCTTCTTTCTTGTGTGATTTTCACTCATGTTAATGACCACTCTAGAACTTGCTTTGATTCTTTTTGAGGCTACATGTCACTTGCATGCATGAACATGATTGAGGCCCTCTTTCTTAGCTAGTTTAACCAAATAGCCAACCTTGTTTTCAATATAATATCAAGCACTCTTTTGACCTCTCGAAAATTCTCTGATTCTTGCCAACCTTGTATATTTTCCTTTGCTTAACCCCTTTGAGCTTATTTGACCATTCCTTGTTTCTAGCTCATTATGTGCCTTAAATGAAAAATCGTGTTCTTACTGTACCTTAGGGAATAAAAGAACATTAGCCTGGTTAATGGATGAGTTTTTGAACAAGTGTGGGGGTGTGTGTACAAAATGGTTGTTGAAAAAAAAAAAAGAGTGCCTAGAAAAAAAAATGTATGTATATAGTTATGTTCATATATATATAAAAAAAAAAAAAAAGAGAGAAAAGGATGGGGAAATGAATATGTAAAGGGATATACATTAGAGTTGAGATGAACTTTTATGCTCGTTATTTGAACTCAGCTCTCATTTGCTTTTATTCTCTTTGGTATTTATCTTCTCATATCCATTTTATCCTCTTCTGTTACCTTGACCTCACTACAACCTTGAATAAAGTCCTCATGATTTGTGTGTGCATGTGTTTTGAGTAGTGGAGAAGTAGAAGATAAGCAAGCTTATGGTAGTGCAATTTTCACGGGATGAATTGAGTGAAATACCTACCTTTTAAACACTTGAGAGATTGAGAGGGAATATTGTGAAGATCCTTCATTCTTAATTCATTCTTTTCAACGGAAGTTTCCTTGCATTTTGGTTTGAGATGTGAAGAAATGTTACCTCATTTATGCTTTGATCCCTTGAATTTCTTGTTGTTCTTCTTGCTTCATTGAGTCCTTTAGAGTTTTTAACTTTTAAGTTTGTGTCGTTTGTCTTTGTCTTCTAACTTTAGTTTTATATGTTTTGCCCAGGAGTGCAAAAAGTTAAGTGTAGGGGAATTTGATAATCACATATTTTATTCATTAAAAAACCCTCATTATTAGTCATTTACACTCTTCATGTACTTAATTGACTGAATTTGATTATGTTTTGTAAGTTTGAACTCGAATCGGACTTAATTGATTTTTTAGCATTATTCGAGTCTTACACTGTTTCTGTATTTTGGCCATATCTTGAGTTCTAAATGTCTGATAATTATGAATTTTACCTTGTAGGAAAGATAAAGAGAGCTCTACAACTTTGATGAAGAGCTCAAAAAGTCAAATTCAGACATCTAGTGGAGCTAATTGGGCATGGAAATCAGAATACGGGATTTGTGACTGGAACCCGAACAGTGTGTAGTAACCAGAACATAATTCGAGTTTGGGTTTATAGAATGGGCTGAAAATTGGTGATCTGAAAGTTAATACCCATATGTACAACTTTCATGACAAACACAAAACTTGATTCGGGCTCCTTGATGGAGATATTGGGTCTGAAAGTCAAAACAGAGGTGCTGAAACTGGTCCTGAGCAGTCTGTAGTAATTGGGTCATATCTTGGGCTGTAGGACGCATTTTTGGGTGCTTCCAAAGCCATTGGAAAGCTTAGACAATTTCCTAGAACTTTCATGAAGACCATTTGGCTCAAAAATGACGAAATCAATGAGTTCAGCAATGAATACTTTCGGAGACAAGGAAGCTCACCTACCAAGTTCACCTACCAAGCTCACCTACCAAGTTCACCTACCAAGCTCACCTACTAATTCCACCTACTAATCTCATCTACCCATCTACTACTACTCTGAATCCTCTATAAAAGGAAGCATGTGGAGAGCTCTAAACACAACACACACTTGGTGTTAGAGATAGCTTTTCATAGTTCTTGTATATTTTTCCTTCATTGTAATGGAGAGCTAAGTCACTTCTAGTCAATTCGGGACTCTTGAAGAGATTGTGGCTTGGATTCTTGAGACCTTGGTTATGTAATGTATTTGATTTATATTTGAATTCCTCTTCTCTTCTTCTTCTGTTCTCTTGATCTTGAATGCATGAATGGTGATTCTGTTTATGTTTGATCTGATTTGATCTTGGTTTAAGATTAAGTATTGTGATGAAATTTAGAACTGATTGATCTAAACTAATCACGTAATTGAAGAGGTTAGGTTACTGATTTGTGCCTAGGTTAATTGAATTCGGTGCTTAAATTGATATATATTTACATGAATGGTGCGATTGCAGATTTGTGTTTATCACTTGTCAATTGAATTTTGGACGATTGTCTAGTATGAATTCTGGATCTGATGCAGAGATCTCGGTTAGATCCAAGTTAACCATTCAAATGTATTTCAGGTGTTTGTTGAAAGGTCTATGATTGAATCCACCCAATCTCGGATAGATTTCTGAATTGACTGTTCTTTTAATTGTTATTTCTCTTTAAATCCTGTCATTGCGATTCTTGAACCATCAAAACCCCCCTTTTTCTAATTTTCACTTGATTTGATCAAATTGCATCTACGATCCTTGAGGAGACGATCCGGTGTTGTTCACTATACTATAAGTTTAGGTAATAACTTCGGTTATAATTTTGACTGAGTTCGGCGCTCGTCAAGAAGCCCTCAAAATGTTACATAAATACAACAGCTTACGGGCAGGATAGCAGCTCTCATAAGATTCCTAGCCAAGGCGGCCTATAAATCTCTTCCCTTGTTCAAGCTACTCAAGAAGGGGAAGAATTTTGAGTGGACCCAAGACTGCGAAGATGCTTTTTATCTTTGAAGAACCTTCTATCTTCCCCTCCAATCTTGACAAGACCAGAACTCGACGAAACAGTTCACGAAGAGGTCGTAAGCTCAGTGCTGATCAAGGAGACAGATGAAGGACAAAAGCCAATCTACTTCATTAGTAGAGTTCTACAGGGTCCCGAGCTTCGATATCAGAAAGTGGAGAAAGTTGCCTTCGCTTTGATTACAACAACAAGGAGACTGCGATAATACTTTTAGTGTCATCCAGTGCTGGTTAGAACGGATAAGCCCATTCACCAAGTGTTACATAAGCCGGATTTAGAAAGGAGAATGATCGCTTGGTCAATTGAACTGTCAGAGTTTGGAATTGCGTATGAACCATGACTTACAATAAAAGCCCAAGTGCTATCCGACTTCTTAGTGGAACTTACATCGGACCTTGACGACCCAAAGGAAATTTCTTGGACCATCTTCGTTGATGGTTCCTCGAACCCTAAAGGAAGTGGTGCTAGGGTAATTCTAGAAAACTCAGAAGGGCTGACACTAGAGCACTCCTTGAAGTTTGAGTTTCCAACCTCAAACAATTAGGCAGAATACAAAGCATGCATTGTCAATCTAGTAAGGCCAAGGATATAGAGGCAACCAAGATCATGCTTTGTAGTGATTCCCAACTTGTAACCTCTCAAATCTGAGGTGAGTATCAAGCTAAAGAGCCTCTTCTGCAGAAATACTTGGTTAAAGTATAGGAACTCCTTAAGAGCTTTGAGGAGGCAAAGATTGAACACATTCCGAGAGAATAGAACTCCAGGGCAGACCTTTTGTCTAAACTTGCCAACATCAAAAGCTTTGGTAATAACCGGTCAGTGATCCAAGAAACCCTTTTTCATCCCTCCATCACAGAGCACGCCATTTTTCAAGTAGAAGAAGAAGAACCTTCTTAGATCACCCCTATCATGGAGTATCTACAGTCTGGAACTATACCTTTAGACCCCAAAGAAGCTTCTAAGCTAATCAAGATACCAGTGAGGTATACCATCTATAACGATTGATTATACTGGCATGGTTTTTCATCTCCTCTTCTTAAATGCATCACTCTGAAGGAAGCAGAGTATGTCCTAGTCGAGGTTCATGAGAGAAGTTGTAGGCACCATTTAGGAGGCAAAGCCTTAGCCCAAAAAGCATTAAGGGCGGGGTACTACTGGCCAATGATGGAGGTTGATTCCCATGCGCACGTCTGAGTTTGTGACAAATGTCAACGTCACTCAGATCATTATCAATCTCCCTCAGACGAATTGTCCACGATGTCTGTGCCCTGGTCATTCTACAGATGGGGAATGGACATCTTGGGCCAGTTGCCCCAAGCCCCAGGTCTGTTGAAATACTTGGTGGTAACAGTGGATTATTTTACGAAGTGGATCAAAGTAGAGCCCTTGGTCACTATCACTTTAGCGTGGATTTAGAAGTTCACTTAGCACCACATTATCACCAGATTTGGAGTTCCAAAGTCCATTGTAATGGACAACGGGACCCAGTTCAAGGATACGAGTTTTGAAGAGTTATTGGCCGGTTTAAAAATAAAGCACCACTGTAGTTCTGTTGAGAACCCTAGAACAAATGGACAGGTCGAAGCTACCAATAGGATTATTGTGCAGGGTATTAAAAGAAGGCTAGACAAAGTTAAGGGAAATTGAGCTGAACAGCTTGACCATGTTCTCTGGGCCTACCGGACTACGCCCCACTCTACCACGGGTGAAACCTGATAATCACATATTTTATATATTAATAAACCCTCATTTTTAGCCATTTACACTCTTCATGTACTTAATTGATTGAGCTTGGTTATATTTTGTAAGTTTGGACTCAAATTGGACTTAATTGATTTTTTCAGCATTATTTGGGTCTTACACTATTTCTGTATTTCAGCCATATCTTGAGTTCTAGATGTGTAATAATTATGTATCTTATCTTGTAGGAAATATAAGCGAGAGCTCTATAATCTCATGAAGAGCTCCAAGTAAAATTCAGACATCTAGTGTAGCTAAATAGGCTTGGAAGTCAGAGTACAGGTTTTGTGATTGGAACCTGAACAGTGTGCAGTAATCAAAGTATAACTTGGGTTGTAGGAATTATCTTGGGCTGAAATTTGGACATTTGAAAGTTAAGACCTATATCTACAACTTTTATGAAGAACATAAGAGATCATTCGGACAGGTTGGAGGTGATATTGGGTCTGGAAGTCAAAACAGAGGTGCTAAAACTTGGCCTGAATAGTCTGCAGTAATTGGATCATATCTTGGGCTGTAGAACGAATTTTTAGTTGATCTTGGTGGCATTGGAAAGCTGAGACAAAATGATACAACTTTTATGAAGACCACGTTGCTTCATTCTAATGGCATCCATGAGATCAGCACTAAATGATTTTGGAGACAAAATCTCAATAATTTTCCACTCACCAACTCACCATTTGGCATTTTCCACTCATTCACCCACTCATCCACCTACTCTTAATCAGCCCCCTTGTCATTTTGTATCCCTAATCCTCTATAAAAGGCACCATTGGCTGATCATTTGCTGCTCTTGGTGTTAAGCTTAGTTTTTAGAAGTTATGGTTATGCTTGTTTATTGTTTTCCTTTGTTGTAATTTTCTCTTTCTCTAAATTGAAGCTATGTTCATCTTTCTCTTCTTTTCTCTTTTTTTCTTCTTATCTATGAGTAACTAAATCTTTATCTTGCTTGGGTGAAAGAGTGAAGCTCTTGGTAATGAAATAAGGTTAGATTATTCTATTTCTTGTGCTTAAATAATATATTATCAAATGGACATAATATGTATTATATTTTGTTTCCAATCAATTTAGAAACCTTCTTTGTATAATGGAGATCTTGATTTATTGTAGATAATAGGATTAGCACAGTGAATGCTTGAACTCATTTACAAATGTTGGCAGATAATTAAAGGAATCATAATATGATTACATATATAATTGAACTTTGAATGTTATATTTTCTGATTGGAACCTCTGTTGTGTGTGGATTTCAATTGAGTTATAAAAAGAAATAATCTTGCCTTTAATTTATTACCAAGAGTGGATCTCCTAACCCAAGCAAGTTCTTAAATTCATTTGTGATCATCTTTTATTACTTTTGGTGTTGTGACAAATCCTTTTCTTACCTCAATTAATTTTTCTTCATCAATTCCCTGTGGATCAACCTCGGACTCCTGAGAAATTTATTACTTGAGACAATTTGCACTTGAGTTTGCATCTTTAAATCCCACAGTCAAGTTTTTGGCGCTGTTGTCGGGGACTTGATTAGAAGTTTTTATTTATTGAGGTTCTTTTTCTTTAATGAAATTTATTCTCTCTTCTCCCTCACCGGAGCAAAAGATCGGCTTGCCGATCCTCCAGTTTCTTTACTAACTCTCTAACTTTCTAACTATCTAACTTAGTAATGTAACACCCTCTGTAGGGCGTCACATTTTAAATAAAATATAAAACCAATTAAAATCATTTTATAAAAGCTTTGAGTTTTAAAAGATAAATTTTAAAATATCTTTTTGCGGAAATATAAACTTACCAAAAATTATAAGTAAAACAGAAATTAGATTGAATTAATTAATACACATATTATATATGTTACAAAATATCCAACAACAAATTAAAACATAACATTTACAATTTCGTAGAGAAACAATGCAAACCCCAAAAAAGATGGGTACTACTAATAGCACGGTAACAACACTAACGAAAGAAAAAGAAAAAGAAAACCCAACCAACATGTTCCATTTCTCCACCAAACTGCATCCTGTTGAAACTTGGAAGATTACACCTTGACGCCGTCACCATCTTCAGAACATAGCCTCCAGTAGGTCGAAGAAACTCCCTTCGTCTACTATACGAATTTAACAATACAAACACAACAAGCAATACAAGTAAAGAGGTGAGATCCCCTTTCACCAATACCGTCTGGTAGCAAAGAATTATACGAATGACAAAGTCATTCCATAAACACGATATCACAAATACCATCATGTTATCAATTTATAAATAAATCAAATAAGCATATAATAAATAACAACATAGAATATCATGGATAAAAAATATAAGAAATAA
The DNA here is from genome assembly GCA_029884605.1 of Ormosia emarginata. NCBI lineage: Eukaryota > Viridiplantae > Streptophyta > Magnoliopsida > Fabales > Fabaceae > Ormosia > Ormosia emarginata. The sequence goes on along the minus strand of JAQQTP010000075.1, from coordinate 1,094,198 downwards.
CCACATATAAGATCATAGATAAAAATAAATAAAAATAATAATAAATAACAACATATAAAATCATAGGCACAAATATAATAACAACATATAATCATAAGATCACATATAAAAGATCATAGATCATAGATAAAAGATCATAGATAAAAGATCATAGATAAAAGATAATAAAGTATAGCATATAAACATATGCAATATGACACAATCCTACTCCATGGAGCTAAAAACAAACAGACATCAGAGAGCGAATGATCCTCAAAATCTATTAGTACCACGGCTGCCCAACCAAACTATTGCGCTGTCACACGTTGCGTCTATAGCCCCACGTCACATGGAATCCACCATCCAAGGCGTGGTGTAGTTCACGGTCTCACGTTGTGGCACTACAGGCAATGTACTATTAGACTTTACAAGATCTCGATTAAGTATAGTGTGTGTCGAGTCCATTAGTGTGTTACCAGTTACCACGGCCCAGAAGAGCAACCAACTGTCCACATATGGAATTATGCACACTAACGTCTCCAAGTCCATTCAAAATCGAACCACACTACGCTTATCGCACCGACAACACGATGTGATTCGTCTCATCAACCAATCCATCAAAAATTTGGCATAAACTCAACACATAATTCCAAAAATATGAAATTACGAAGATACCCTCAAGATAAAAATATGCCCTCAATGGCAGAAAAATAGAAAGCCTGTACGGATTCACATTTTCCCGACAAATGAAAAATTCTCAAAAGCTCATACGGGTTCACATTTTCCCGACAATGACAAAAATAAATACTGAAGAACGGTCAATCGCGTAGAAATTTTATCGCGTTTTCACAATCTCATCGTTTTTATAAACGTTTTTAAATCGCGTAAATTTATTTTACTATTTTTAAAATTGCGTAGGGTTTTTAATACGTTTTCTCAATCGCGTAAGATTTTTAAATCATTTTCTTGTTCGAATTCCTTAAAAACACTGTTTAAAACAAACAAATAATATTTAATACATTTAAACTACGTAGAATATTTTTCATACCGTATATCTTGTCTTTTGGATATCTTTTCTATCTTATTTGTCCATTTTTAATATAAATCGACAGTATTATGTTTAGAAAAATTATAATAATGTTTTTCTAGGTTTACTTGTAAAAATTCTTTTTATTTTTATTACAACCAATAAATTACACTTTTGAAAATTACTAACGTGCTTCAAAACACAAGGTGAGCTATACGTTAGAAATTTTACAAAGCTACTGTATTTCTTCTAACAGTAAAAATCATTAGCTTAAACTTCTTAAACTTAATTCTAATCAATTTATTTCTTCAAAACTCATTGTAATAAAATCCTTTTGGCATTTATTACTTAAACTTAGTTGAAAACAATTCTATAAATCAAAAAGATTTAAATTTGGCATTTTGGCGAAAATCATTCTATGCTTTATAATTCATTCCTAATTATTTCCATACATTTAATCTCTTATAAAACTCTTGATCTAATTTATTTTTATTAAATTATCTAGTCCATAATTAGAAAATAAATTTGGATTAAAAGTATATGGCATGTTGGCCAATTTTAACAAAGTCCTTGCATTTGATCTTTAAATTATTTTTCATCTTTTAAATCAATGTCAAATTCATTGTATTCATTAAATCATTGTTTTAGAAAATGGTTTTAGAAATCAAAATATTTAACTTAGGCATGTTGGCCGAAATACCTAATTTCATTCTTGGATCCATAAATTCATTTTTCTTACTTTAAATCAATTTGTAACTTGTCAATTTTCCTAGGTTAATTAAATTCCACATTTAGAAAATTGATGAGAACATTTTGGTTCTCCTTTTTTCCTTGAGGCCGTGAGCTTAGGTTTGTGTTCTTTGGAACACTCATGCAATTCCTTGTATATTATTCACATGTTACAATAATTATCATACATATAAGTACACATACCATATATTTAAAACAACCATAAACACATACAAAATATTAAAGCTTTTAGACATGTTACACACATAACACATACAAAATATTAAAGCCATTAAACATGCTACACACATAATCAAACACAATTAGGAAAAACAATAAACAATCAAGTGAATGAATCATTATGGATTCTTCACCACAAACACAAACATTCCTCACCACCAACACATGGTTGATGAGGGTAATCTCCCTCTTACCTCTTGTAGAAACCTCCAAGTCTATTGTATGTCTCCTTTAAGCAAACTTTCTCCACCAAAAGCTTCTTGAAAAACAAAGAAAACATACAATATTAATACCTAAGGCTCTAAACTAAACTAATCATGGATTAAAATCATGATTAAAACTTTGAAATGGATAGAAACATGAAGATCAAAGAATCCTACCTTCAAGGCTTCAAACTTAAGCTTTGAAGAACAAGGTAGAAAATGGAAGATTTAGGAAAAACTTCCAACATGAAAGTTCTTTAGAAATGCATGGAGATTCAAGACCTATGGTCATTTAAAATTATTGAAGCTTGGAAGAGGATTTTTGAGTGGTTGGCCGAATCCATGGGGAAAGGAAAAAGGAGAGAAATTTGGTTGCTTGATCTTGGTTCTTTGGAGAAAAGGATATAGAAGAGAACAAGTGAAATAAAAGGAATGGAAATTGTCCTCCATTAGGAGCTATGGCCGTAGAACACAAGAAGAGAAAAAGAGATAAGAGCTTGTTGCTATTTGGAGAATTTTGGAGAAAGAGGAAGGTCTTGACCGTAACCCACCTTGAGAGAAAGTGAGAAATATTTTTGGCTTTGTTTTCTCCTATTGCATGGTCGTAAATGCATAGGAGTAAGGATGAAGTGAATTGTTGAATATTGCCTTCCTAAAGGCATTCAATTGTCGTAGAAGCTAAACAAGAGAGCCACCAAAATTGACTTGATGTTAGGATATTAAATTAGCTTTATTTTTCTTTTGTGAAAAACTTGGAGAGCAAGAATGATTGGAAACATTTAAAATTGTTTCTTTCACTCATGCATTGCCGTAGAAGCACATGCATAAAGCCACAAAACTTGACTTGGTCTTACTTGGTTAATTAGATGAAAGATAGGAATAATTGCATGGTAATATTGTTTCACCAAAGCTTGGCTTTGCCGTAGAGTGAAACCAAAGAAAAGCCATCAATATTGACTATTCTTCATTTGTTCAATTTGGCTTTCTAAATGAATTTCCTAAAGCCTTCTACGTGAAATTCACTTTGTGAATTAGCTATTAGAGCCAATTCCTCCACCGTAGAACTCTTGTATTTCAAGAAGCCTAAATTGGTTTGATAGCTTATTTTCTATTGGTTCTTAAAAATTCAAGCCATTAATCTTGACCAAGTTCTATTGGTTAAATATTTACTAACTGGATTCTTATTGGTTGCTATTTTTGTTGACCAATTCCTATTGGTGCACATTGTATATTTTCTAACATACTTTAACCAATAAACAATAATTATACAATAATTACTGTTTATAAAGTCGATTTTATTGTCTAATGGGTAATAAAATATACATAGATTTTTATTTTAGACTAACAAGTAGCAATTATTATTAATCATTTTTTCTTGATTACCCTTGATGAGTCATAAAGCGAGTCATCAAAGAGAAATTTCTAGAATATGTGACTCACTACGATGAGTCAGTATGATGAGTCATCGTAGAACTTTCTAGAACGGGTGAGTCAACATAGATATTTTCTAGAGCAGGTGAGTCAGCATGGCGAGTCATCAGCTGAGTCACTGACTGCATCATTGGCTATGTCAGCATGGCGAGTCAGCATGCTGAGTCATCGGAGAAGTTTCTGGAACTGGCGAGTCATCATGGTGAGTCACAGGCTGAGTCACCACTTCTGGAACCTTCTAGAAGCTGCTGAGTCATGATGCTGAGGTGTCACGCCACGTGTCATCGTCCTATTGGCCCGTTGCGATGAGTCATAGCCACCAATTTTGACCAACTCCTCATTGGTCCACGTGTACGACTTGATGACTAAACGTGGGTCCCGTAAAATATTTCCGGGTCCATTTGTCACTTATTTATCTTGACTAATAAAATAATATTATAATAATATAAAATTATTTTATTTGTGATTAAATCCTAAAAATTAAAAGATTAATTTCGAATCATTCAATTGGGTTTAGTAAGATCCCCGCCTCTACGAATAATTAAAAACAGATTTTCCCGGTCCGGAAAAATATTATTTTCCTACCGAAGCAAATCACACAAAAAGTCTAAATAAAATCACAGACATTAATATTGAACAACTCAGATCAAATAGAAAACAATTAAAAACAAAGCAAAAGCAAAAAAAATTCATTCGGACGTAATGGTCATTTTCCCATTTTTTTTACAATGTAGCTAATCATCCAAAACGTTCAAATAAAATATCCAGCAGTATTATATAGTGTATATTACACAGAAAAATTTAAAACAGCGGATTCAAGAAAAATTTTATTTCACTGTCTTAAAGAAAAATACGTAAAACGATTATATAAAATACCAGGCAAGATTATACATCTGTTTTTCACACGAAAAATTTAAAATAGTAATTTGATAAAATTTTTATTTTATTGTGCATCAAACAAATTATGTAAAATGACCAAATAAAATAACAAACAAGATATTATTTTTCTGTATTTCATACAGAAAAACAAGAAACAGTAAAACAGGGACACAATGGTCTTTTACCCAAAAGTTGGGGTGTTATAACTAACCTACTAACTTGCTAACATACTAACTTTTTAACTTTTAATTTATGTCATTTATTTTCTGCTTACTAACTTTTAATTTATGTCATTTATTTTCTGCTTACTAACTTTTATTTTTTGCACTCTAACTTTTTAATTTACGTCTTTTATTTTCTGCACTCTAACTTTTTAATTTCTATTATTTATTATGGTTTTCTAACATAACGAAATAATCTTTTCTTCTTCTCTTCTCTTTCGCCGGCTCTGGTGGGGCTCTGCCTCTCTCCGGTTTTCATATTTTAAATTTACTTTTTGTAATTTAATTTCTACACTTTATTTTTTACAATTTACTTTCTGTACTTTATTTTCTGTATTTTATTTTTTGCACTTCTTAACTTACTAATTATTAACTCTCTAATTATCTAACTTTTTCATTTACCAGTTATTCAATTTTTTACCTGTTAATATTTATTGGGTGGTTGGTTTATACCACATCCTTGTTAATATTTAATGGCTGATGTAAACTGCCGACTTGTACATTATTTTTTTATTTTAAGTCATTTATTTTTGTGTAATTGGTATCGTGATTTAAATTTCGGTCGTTTAGTTAAAATTAATACTGGTACTTTATATATTGATTTGTTTGAATCACAATCACACACAATTGACACAATGGCTGGAAATGAAAGTATACATGATGAACATGAAAATCAACTGTTGCGAACCATGCGTGAATATTTGCAACCACCTCGAAATTCTAGTCCATCATGTTTTATCTTTCCACTCAACGCCAACAATTTTAGATTTAAGCCAGGTATGATTTCTTTACTTCCTAATTTTCATGGTTTAGAATCTGAAAGTCCATATTTACATCTGAAAGAATTTGAGAAAGTATGTATTGCTTTCAATGACCAAAATCACACTGAAAGATTATTAAGCTTAAATTGTTTCTTTTTTCTTTAAAAGATAAAGCAAAATCTTAGCTTAACACTTTGAAACCAAGATCAATTGGCACATGGCAAGAAATGCAAGTTGAGTTCTTGAAGAAATTTTTTTCAACACATAAAACCAATGCTATGAAAAGACAAATCCAAAATTTTTCCCAAAATTCAAATGAAGCATATTTTCAATGTTGAGAACGGTTTAAAGATTTGTTAAATTCTTGCCCACATCATGGTTTTGAAAAATGACACACTATAAGCATCTTTTATGAAGGTTTAACACCTGAAACAAAACAATTTCTGGAAACAATGTGTAATGGTGAGTTTCTTGATAAAGAACCTGATGAAGCTTTAGACTATTTAAACCAGCTGGGTGAAAATTCTCAATCTTGGCATAATACTAACCCTTCTAAAAATTCAATTAGATCTAACCTTGTAAGTGCTAATAAAGGAAAATATCACCTTCGTTAAGAGGAAGATCTAATGCTAGGTTTGCCAGTTTGGCTAGAAAGCTTGAAGCCATAGAACTAAGAAAAGCAAAAGAAATCAAATTTGTGCAAAATGAAGAAATTTGTGGCATTTGTGATGACTTAGGACACTCAACACATGAATGTCCTAAGATTCCTATTTTTAAAGAAGTTGTACATGGGCAAGTAAATGTAATGAATAATTTTAAAAAGCCATTTACTTCTTCTTTTTCAGATACATACAATCTGGGATGGAGAAATCACCCAAACTTCAGCTGGAAGAATAATAATCAGTCACAATTCATGTAACCACCACCTCCTTAAACACAACAGGACTCTCAAAATTCTCAAGGATATGCACCTTATGTCCCACCATATAGGAAAAATCTTGAAGAAACACTGCATGCATTCATAGAAAAGCAAGAGGTCATTAATAAATAAAACAATCAAACCATAATTGACATAAAAGATACTATTGCTAAACTTTCTTCTGCACTCACCATTCACGAGAAAGGAAAATTTCCTTCTCAACCTTTACCAAATCCCAAGGGTCAGTACAGTCTAAATGAGGGGAGTTTAGAAAACTAACAAATGGACTAAGTCAAGTCAGTGATAACTCTTAAGAGTGGAAAGGTTGTTGAAAAATAAATTCCCGAACCTTGTGAGAAAGAAGATGAACCAATTGCCCAAGAAAATGAAGAAGCTGACTAAAAGGAGACTAAACTCTCACCTTTATCTCCATTTCCTCAAGCATTGAATAATCCAAAGAAATTGGACCACCACACTAAAATTTTTGAAAGTTTGAAACAAGTAAAGATCAATATTCCTCTGTTAGATGCTATCAAATAGATTCCTTCTTATGCCAAATATTTGAAGGACTTGTGCACTATTAAAAGGAAACTAAATGTGAAAAAGAAAGCATTTTTGGCTGAACAGGTAAGCTCCATTCTTCATAATAATAATGCGTTGAAATATAAAGACCCTGGTTATCCTACAGTTTCATGCATTATTGGAGAATATAAAATTGAAAAAGCTTTACTTGATCTTGGTGCTAGTGTCAATTTGCTTCCATATTCAGTTTATCAGCAACTCAACTTGGGTAAGTTAAAACCAACTTCTGTAACTCTTCTACTTGCTGATATATTAATTAAAATTCCAAAAGGAATAATGAAAGATGTGTTAGTTCAAGTTGATAAATCCATATATCCTGTGGATTTTATTATTTTGGATACTGAACCTATGGTTGATAGTTGCAAGTTAATTCAAGTTATTTTAGGCCATCCATTTTTAGCAACATCAAATGCTTTGATAAATTCCAGAAATGGAGTGGTGAAGCTAACATTTGGAAACATGACACTGGAGCTCAATATTTTTAACATGTGCAAGCAACCACAGGAAGTCCTTGATGAAAAGGAGGAAGTTGAAGTTATTGAAGCCATTATAGATGATCATCTTCAAACAAGGAGTTCTTCTGACCCATTACAAATTTATTTAGTCAATTCATTTGAGTCAGGCATGCAATTAGAAGATGATATCTATGAAATATGTTCTTTGCTTGATATACACAGGTAATGGAATACAAGGGATGGAAGCCAAGATTTGAAGAGCTAAAACCCATGAATGATAATGCCCATGAAGAAGTACCCACACCGGAACTAAAGTCATTACTTGTTAGGTTGAAGTACACATTTTTGGGAGAAGAACAAAACTTTCCAGTGATAATTTCCTCGTCTCTTACTAAAGAACATGAAGGTATATTAACAGAAGTACTTAAAAGGCATAAAAGTGCAATTGGATGGACATTAAAGGACATAAAAGGTATTAATCCATTAATTTGTACACATAGAATACATTTAGAGGATAATGCTAAAACTTCTCAACAACCTCAAAGAAGATTAAATCCACACATGAAAGAGGTAGTTAGAGCTGAAGTCCTTAAATTGCTTGATGTTGGAATTATCTATCCTATCTCTAATAGCCAATAGGTAAGTCCTACACAGGTTGTGCCTAAGAAATCTAGAATAACAGTGATTGAAAATGATAAAGGTGAATTAATACCTACGCGAGTCTCATCTAGTAGGCGTATGTGTATTGATTTTAGAAATTAAATGCTGCTACTAGGAAAGATCATTTTCCTTTGTCATTTCTTGATCAAATTCTAGAAAGGGTAGCAGGACATCTATACTACTATTTTTTTTATGGTTTTTCAGGTTATAATCAAATACCAATTGCATTGGAAGATCAAGAAAAAACCACTTTTACATGTGCATTTGGTACTTTTGCATATAGAAGAATGCCTTTTGGCCTTTGTAATGCTCCGGCAACATTTCAAAGATGCATGTTAAGCATTTTTAGTGACATGATTGAGCATTATTTAGAGGTTTTCGTGGATGATCTGACAGTTTTTGGAAATTCTTTTGAAAATTGTCTTGATAATTTGGAAAAAGTTCTTAAAAGATGTGAAGAGAAAGGATTTGTGTTAAATTGGGAAAAATGTCATTACATGGTTACCTCAGGAATAGTGTTAGGTCATGTGATATCTTCTAAAGGAATTGAAGTTAATAAGGCCAAAGTTGAATTAATTGCTCATTTGTCTTGCCCAAAAATAGTCAGAGAAGTTCTTTCCTTTTTAGGACATGCAGGATTTTACAGCAGATTCATAAAAGACTTTAGTGTCATATCTAGACCATTATGTAATCTTCTGTTGAAAGATGCACCATTTGATTGGACTCAAGAATGTCAAAAACCTTTTGAAAAATTAATTGGTCTTTTGACATCTGCTCCTATCATGCAATCTCCTGACTGGTCTTTGCCTTTTGAGTTAATGTGTGATGCTAGTGATAATGTTGTGGGCACTGTTTTAGGACAAAGAAAGGAAGGTAAGCCTCATGTGATTTATTATGCAAGTAGAACTTTAAATAGTGCACAAATGAATTACACTACTACTGAAAAAGAACTACTTGCTGTAATTTTTACACTGGACAAATTTTGATCTTACTTAATTGGTTCTTCTATTGTGATTTTCACTGATCATGCTGCTGTTAGATATTTGATGTCTAAGCAGGATGCCAAACCAAGATTGATATGATCGATCTTGTTACTTCGAGAATTCAACATCACAATAAAAAATAAGAAATGAGCCAAAAATATCGTCACTAATCATTTGTCTAGTGTAACACCCTAAACTTTTTGGGTGAATTACCGTTGTGTCCCGAATGTACTGTTTTCTGTTTTTCAACTTTAGGATGAATGATCGTTATGTCTTTTTTGTACTGTTTGTTGTTTTTCTGTATGAAATACTATTTTATTTTACTGTCTGTGATTTTATTTGAACTTTTTGTGTGATTTGTTCCGGGACAGGAAAATAATATTTTCCGGGCCAGGGAAATCTTGTTTTAATTATTCGGAGCTGGGGGATCTTACTAAACCCAATTATGAATGATACGGTTAGTAATCTTTTAATTTTTAGGATTTAACTGTAAAATAAAATAATTTTATATTATTATAATATTATTTTATTAGTCAGTATAATTAAATAATAGTGGACCCAGAAATGTCTTGCGGGACTCACGTTTAGTGAAACAATTAATGTTTTGGAGTAGTAGCTTAATGACTAGGCTTAATGACTAGGCTTAATTAGTGACAAGGCTTAATGAAAAGGCTTCATGACTAGGCTTGGATTAGCCAATGAGAGCTAAGCTTGGTGATCAAGTTTTAATCCTCACCATCCATCATTTCTAAGGCTTGGATGGAGCGAACCAAGGGGACACCTCCCATGCATTGAACTCCACGGCCAAGCTTCATTTTGGAGGGTAATTATCACTTAATTCTCTAATATTTTCTCTCTTCTCTCTCTTCCAAAAATACCAAACACCATTGATGCTATCTTGAAGCACCATTCGGCCAAGAACCCTAGTTCACCATCCAACCACCCAAAATTTTATCCCACCTACTTTTCTAAACCTAAACACAATTCTAAGAACATCTCTAGTTGAGAGTTTTAGCAAAATCCAACATCTTGGGCTTGAAAACCTACTAGAGAGATTTTACCTAGAAGCTTGATAGGTGTCTTGGAGAGGTGAAAACTGAAACCCTAGAAAGGAGTGAAAGAGTGTTTGTCTTCACTTAAGGTAAGAGGAAGACTTGAATCTTATCATCCTTGGGTGGTGATAAGAAAATGGAATTGGTTGTGGTTGTAGAATCCATAAGGATTCCTTTGTGTTATTTGTTATTAGCTTTCCTATTTGTGATTTGTATTAAATTGCATGTCTACAAGCTTTAAATATATTGTATGTGTTAGAAATGCATGTATAATTAGTAGGATGTGAATAACATGTCAAGGATTACATGAGTGTTCCAAAGAACACCAATGAAGGCTCACGACCTCAACATCAAAGGAGAACCAAAATGTTCTCATCAATTTTTCAAAAGTGTGATTTAATTAACTTAGGGGAATTGATAAGATATAAATTGTTTTAGAACAAGAAAAATAAATTTAAAGATTAAATGTCAATTTTATGTATTTCGGCCAACATGCCAAAGCCAAGTATTTATGATTTCTAAAATCATTTCCAAACCATTTTTTTAATCAAAAAGAAGCAATATATACTAGAAAGAATTTTATTACAATGAGTTTTGAGAAAATAAAAGGATTAAGATTGAGTTGAAGAAGTTAAAACTAATGATTTTACTGTTAGAAGAAAAATACAATAACTTTTGTAAATTTCTAACATATAGCTCATTTTATATTTTGAAGCATGTTAGTAGTTTTCAAAAGTTTAATTACATGGTTTGTTATATAAATAAAAAGGAATTTTTAACAAAAAAATTAGAAAACCATTGATATAGATTTTCTAAGCAAAATACTATCAATTTTTATTAAAAACGGACAAATAAGATAGAAAAGATATCCAATATACAGTATACGGTATGAAAAATACTCTACGTAGTTCAAAATGTATTAAAAATTATTTCTGTTTATTTAAACAGTGATTTGTAAGGAATTGGAACAAGAAAATAATTTAAAAATCTTACGCGATTGAGAAAACGTATTAAAAACCCTACGCGATTTTGAAAACAGTAAAATATATTTATGCAATTTAAAAACGTTTTTAAAAATGACAGAATTGTGAAAACGTGATAAAATTTCTACACGATTGACAAAAACAGTAACTTTTATGTCAGGCCAAAGTGGTGGACCCGGACAGGTTGTGAAACAGTATTTGTCTGGTGGGACTTACTGTATATATATATGAGTTTGTGCCATTGAGGGCATTTGCGTAAATATGCATATTTATACCATTGAGGGTATTTTGATAATTTTTTCATGCATTGAGTTAATGCCAATTTTTGGTGGATTGATTGATGAGGTGAATCACACTGTGTTGTCAGTGCGATAAGCGTAGTGTGGTTCATTCCATTATGGACTTGGAGACATTAGTGTGCGGATTATTCCATTTGTGGACAGTTGGTCGCTCCTCTGGGCCGTGGTTACTGGCAACACACTAATGGACTCGACACGCACTATACTTAATCGAGATCTTGTAAAGTCTAATAGTACATTGCCTGTAGTGACACAACGTTTGACGTGAACTACACCACGCCATGTGACTGTGGGCTATAGGCACGCAACGTGTGACAAAGGCAATAGTTTCGTTGGGCAGCCGTGGTACTAATAGATTTTGCGGGTCATTCTCCCTGATGTCTGTATGTGTTTAGCTCCATGGAGTAGGATCGTGTCATATTGCATATGTATCTATGTTGTACATTATTATATTTTTATCTATGATATCATATATATTTGATTCTTATATTATATCTATGTTATACTGTTTTTATATTGTTCTGTGTTATACTGTATTTATGTTTATGCTGTTATGGCATTCTATATTGTATGGACTGTATATCTGATTGTATTGTCATTTTCTTATTTACCATATTCGTGGTGATCTAGATTGTCTTACCTCTTTATTGTATGTGTTTCCGTATTTTAAATTTATATGGTAAAGAGTTTGAGGAAGAGGAACAACCTCTTGAGTGTGTATATCCTGAGGAAGAGGAAGAGCAGCAAGCCGAGGATCAGTACGACGATCAAGAACCATCCGATCATCCATATCCATTGGATTGATTGTGGGAGGTTGACGCTACCAGGATTCTTTGGATTCGTGCAACTTGAGTTTCACGGAGGCTCTGAAGCCTGGCGTTTGCGAGATGATAGAGACTCGGTGACGTACGTAGGGCGTCTGATTGTGACCATACGTACGGAGTTTGATGGAGTACCGATCTTTTCTACTTTGTTGTATTTACATGTGGAGTTGCCACTATCTCTTAGGCGTCATTGGGGTGGTATGTTTGATGCGCCTAGCGAGATCAGCAGCGTATCAACTGCACGGACTCGTGTCCGTAGAGAGTCGAGGTATCCTGGATATCTATCACCTGAAGTTTCATCTGAGAGTGATCCTTCAGAGGGTTAGATATTTATGATGTGTACTTGGGCGGGTATGCGTTTGTGTATATTGACTTTTACTGCTTTGTTTACTGTTTTAGTTTAAATAATTACAGTTGTAAATTATTTGTATAACCTATGATGGAACCATATGTATATTATGTGTGATGATAGTGTGCTTATTTTATGTTTCGTATTATTTTATCTCGTAATATTCTGTTTAACCGGAAAAATTTTACAACCCGTATTAGTATATAATAAATGTTTTACAACTTGGGTATATTTTATTTATCTTTATTTTATTTTATTTATAAATGTGACATCCCCATAAGGGTGTTACATTAGTTAGTATCAGAGCCCAAGTTAGAGTCTTTTGGGGTTGTGGTTGGGTCTGTTTTTGTTTGTCTTTGTGTGATTCTCTATGATTTACTTACGAAAGGATGTATCTAACTTTGCTTTGTTATGTTTGAAGAAAGAAGATGTCGGGTAGACGTGGAGGAGGACGTGCAAACGTAAATCGTGCGCAAAGGATCCAATGATTGCGATTCTTGAAGCTATGCGACGAATGGTCAAGTAATTACTCGTGCCAGAACCCGAGAGCGACTCAACAAAGAAGATGCTATCTGGCGATGCCCTAAATTTATCTAAATTTAGGCGTAACAATCTGCCGCTTAGCTTTAGAGGTGAGGTTGATCCTTGAGAAAGCGAGTCAATGGATACAAGACTTGGAGAGAATCTTTGAAGGAATGAGATGCTCAGATGAGAAGAAGGTAACGTATGCACTTTTATGTTAAGGGAGACGGAGAACATTGGTGGAGAGGAACCCGCTGATTATTGCAGACTGAAGGAATAGAAATTACATGGGAGGTATTTTCTAATGCATTTCTGGAAAAGTATTTTCCTGCAAGTGCTAGACATGCCAAGGAGATGGAATTTCTTGGTTTACGTTAGGGTAATATGACTGTGAATGAGTATGCTACTAAATTTAAGAGCTTGTCTTAGTTCTCAGATTATGCTTAGACATGACTAAATGATGTGTGGAGATGTCGGAAGTTTGAGGTAGGGTTGAGAGTGGAACTGAAACGAGGAGTGTTATCCTTGGGAATGAATCAGTTTCATGCTTTAGTGGATGCGTGTGCACGACTCGAGGAATTAGAGCCGTCGCGGGATTAGAGGAATCGTAATTTTGGACCAACAAGATTTCAGAAAGGTGATAGTAGTAATACCAATCGGTTTCAGCGCAAGCCGTATTCTAGACCACTAGGGAATCAACCTCAACGATCACCAGTTGGGAGAAGTGCAAGTGGTAGTGGAGCTGGGCAGAGAGTGGCGTTTACACCAACATGTTTTAAGTGTGGAAGGAAAGGCCATATCTCTCCGGAGTGCACAATCAAAGGGACAGTTTGCTTTAACTGTAAACAACCTGGGCACATGTCTAAGGATTGTACTCAGCCAGAAAGAAAACTTGCTATTCATTATGTTCGTGCTAATTAGCAAAAGTCAGAAGGTACTCAACCGAGTTCAGGAGGACGAGTATATACTATGACGGGAACTGAAGTTTCTAAGTCTGATGACCTTATTCAGGGAGAAGGAGTCATTGAAGGTAATCTTCTGACTGTGTTATATGACTCTGGTGCAACACATTCATTTATTGCATATAATTGTGTGGAAAGATTGAAGTTGCCTGTGTCTTCTCTGAGTGTTAAATTGAGTGTATCTACGCCAACTGCAAAACCTATAGTTACATCTAAGATATGTTTGGATTGTTCTGTTGTTATCAAGGACCGTATGTTTTTGGTCAACTTGATTTGTTTGCCTCTTGTTGAGATAGATGTAATCTTAGGGATAGATTGGTTATCTTCTAACCATATCCTTATAGACTGTGCAAGCAAAACCATAGTTTTTCCTAAGGAAGAAGAGTCTGGATTCTTGACTGCTGTTAAAGTCAAGTCGTTGTTGAGAGAGGGAGCACAGGGATATATGGTATTGTCTTCTCTAAAAGTCAAGAATGAGAAAGATATGAGTATTATTCCTATTGTCAATGAGTTTCCAGAGATTTTTCCTGATGATGTACCTGGTTTGCCACCTGAGAGGGAGATCAAGTTTTCAATTGATTTAGTACCAGGAGCAGGTCCTATCTCAATTGCACCGTACTGTATGTCGCCAGCAGAGTTGGTGGAGCTGAAAGGACAGTTAGTGGAACTGTTGGAGAAACAGTTTGTGCGACCTAGTGGTTCACCATGGGGAGCGCCAGTGCTTTTGGTCAAGAAGAAAGACGGAACTTCTCGACTTTGCGTGGATTATCGTCAGCTGAACAAGGTGACTATCAAGAATAAATATCCGCTTCCTAGAATTGACGATTTAATGGATCAGTTAAAGGGAGCAATGGTATTTTCCAAAATAGATCTGAGATCGGGTTATCACCAGATTCGTGTTAAGGGGGAAGATGTACCTAAAACAGCTTTTCGAACTCGCTATGGACATTATGAGTATCAGGTAATCCCATTCGGGGTGACGAATGCTCTTGCCATATTCATGGACTATATGAACAGGATTTTTCATCCGTATTTAGACAGATTTGTCGTTGTTTTTATCGATGACATTCTGATCTATTCTCAATCTAAGGAAGAGCATGTTGAACATCTCGGTATTATTCTTCAGATTTTGAAGGAAAAGCAGCTATATGCGAAATTGGCGAAGTGTGAGTTCTGGTTAGAGGAAGTCCAATTTCTCGGTCACGTGATTTCCAAAGAAGGCATTGCGGTAGATCCATCGAAAGTGGATACTGTTTTACAGTGGGAAAGGCCTAAGACGGTGATGGAAGTTCGAAGTTTTGTTGGACTTGCTGGATATTACTGGAGGTTTATCGAGGGTTTTTCTAAGATTGCTGGACCGCTTACGCAGCTCACCAGGAAAAGTCAAGTTTTTGAGTGGACGGAAGAACATGAAGCCAGTTTCCAAGAATTGAAGAAGAGGTTAACAACTGCACCAGTGTTTATTTTACCGGATTCTAAGGGAACTTTTGATGTGTATTGCGATGCTTCTTACCAAGGGTTAGGATGCGTATTGATGTAAAATCGAAATGTTGTGACGTATGCTTCTCGACAGTTGAAGGTTCATGAGAGCAACTATCCAACACATGATTTGGAATTGGCCGCAGTGGTTTTTGATCTGAAGGTGTGGAGGCATTTTCTGTATAGAGCGATGTTCAATGTCTTTAGTGATCACAAAAGTCTAAAGTACTTGTTTGATCAGAAAGAATTGAATATGAGGCAAAGGCGATGGTTGGAATTCTTAAAGGATTATGATTTTCAACTCCAATACCATCTAGGAAAAGCTAATGTGGTAGCTGATGCCTTGAGCAGAAAGGTAATTAGTGTTTCGGCAATGATGATAAAGGAGGAGGAATTGATTAACAAATTCTGAGATTTATGGTTGTCAGTGGAGTTTTTGCCTGGAAGAGTTCGCCTATGTAAGGTCGTGATCATAAATGAATTTCTTGATGCAGTTCGAGATAAACAAAAGGAAGACGCGTTTTTACAAAATGAGAGGGAATTGTTAAAGCAAGGTCATAAGTCGACGGTAGAGGAAGGAGCAAATGGAATTTTAAGGTTCAAAGGAAGAATCTGTATGCCTTATGATTCTGAGCTGAAGAAGGGAATCCTAGATGAAGCTCATACTAGTGATTTGAGTTTGCATCCGGGAATGACCAAGATGTACCAAGACTTGAAGAAGTTGTTTTGGTGGCCAAGAATGAAAAGAGATGTAGCGGAACGTGTGGCGTCTTGTCTGGTTTGTCAGAAGGCAAAAGTGGAACATCAGAGACTAGCTGGTATGTTGCAACCGTTAGCTATTCCAGAGTGGAAGTGGGATAGTATCTCAATGGATTTCGTTACTGGATTGCCGAAGACGAGGAAAGGTCATGATTCGATATGGGTTATAGTTGTAACACCCCAATTTTTAGAAAATGTCCCGAATGTTCCGTTTGCTATTTTTCAAGCTTTTGTGTAAATGACTGTTATGTCCCTGTTTTACTGTTTCTTGTTTTTCTGTATGAAATACAAATATGTTTTACAGGCTAAAATTTTATTTAATCATTTTACGTATTTTGCTTCGAGACGGTAAAATAAAAATTTTCTCAAGCTACTGTTTTAATTTTTCTGGGAGATATACAGACAATTAATACTGTCTGTAATTTTATTTGAACGTTTTGGATGATTTGCTTCGTCGTGGGGAAAAATGGAAAAATGACCGTTACATCCCGATTGTACTGTTTTTAATTTTTCTATATGTTACAGTGCTTAATATTACTATCTGTGATTTTATCTAGACTTTTTGTGCGATTTGCTCCAGGACAGGAAAATAATATTTTTCCAGGCCGGGGAAATCTTGTTTTAATTATTCAGACTGGGGGATCTTACCAAACCCAATTCTGAATGAGACGATAATTAATCTTTTAATTTTTAGGATTTAACTGTCCAATAAAATAATTTTGTATATTATTTTATTAGTCAGTATAATTAGATGACAGTGGACCCGAAAATGTTTTGCGGGACCCACGTTTAGCTAATACAGTTAACTTAGTAGCTTAATTAAGCATCATTAGTGAAGGAATTCTCTAGAACATGATGACTAAGTGTGTGACTAAGCTAATTAGTGACTAAGCTAATTAGTGACTAAGCATGGTGACTGAGGCTAATGACAAGGCAAGGATGAACCAATGGGAGCTAAGTTTGCTAACCAAGTTTTAATCTTAGCCTTTGATCCATTCTAAGGCTTGGATGAAGCCAAGCAAGGCTACACCTTGCATGGAGTGAAGTTCATGGCCATTTGGCCTTTGGAAGACCAAAATCACTTTGTCTTCATGCAACTTTCTCTCTTCTCTCTCTTCCAAAAACCCTAAACACCATTGAAGCTCTCTTGAAGCTCCATTCGTCCAAGCTTTGTTCTATACCATCCAACCACCCAAAATTCTATCCAACCAAGTTTTCTAAACCTAAACACAATCCTAAGAACATCTCTAGTTGGGAGTTCTTGCTAAATCCTTCATTTGAAGCTTGGAAACCAACTTGGAAAATTTAACCAAGAAGGTGAAATTCCTAGTTTTCTTTTCTAAACTCTTTTTCAAAGTTCTAAGCCATGATTTCTCCATGGTTTAAGCTCTCTTTTTATGGTTAGTAACTTGTAGTTTTGTTTAAGCTTGTTAGGTGATTTTGAAGGAGAAAACCGAAACATAAGGAAAGGTGTGAAAGAGTTTTAGTCTTCATTTAAGGTAAGAGGAAGACTAATCTTATCATCTAAGGATGGTGGTAAGAAGATGGAGTGTGATTTTTGTGATTGTAGAATCCATAAGGATTCATTTGTGTAATTGTTGGTAGCTTGTTTATGTGTTTGTGTATTTGTTAGTAGCTTTCCTATTTGATGTTTGTAATAATTTGCATGTCTACAAGCTTTGATTGCATGTCTACAAGCTTTGATTTAGGTTATATGTGTTAGAAATATATTGCATGTGTTAGAAATGTATGATAATTTATAGGATGTGAATAATATGTCAAGGATTGCATGAGTGTTCCAAAGAACACAAACCTTGAGGCTTACGGCCATGACCAAAATGGAGAACCAAAATGTTCTCTTAATTTTCCTAAAATGAGATTTAATTAACCTAGGAACATTAACAAGGTATCACATTGTTTAGATTAAGGAAAATGAATTTAGAAATCAAATGACATAATTTTATGTTTAGGCCAACATGCCAAACCACTTATATATGATTTCTAAGATCAATTCCAAACCTTTTTCAATCAAAATAATGCAATATATGTTAAAAAGGAATTTTTTTAAAGGAGTTTTAAAGAAATTAATTGATTAGAATTAAGTGTCTTGAACTAAAACTATTGATTTTATTGTTAGAAATGAAATACAGTAACTTTTGAGAATTTTCTAACATATGGCTCATGCTGTATTTTGAAGCATGTTAGTAGTTTTCAAAAGGATTAATTATATGGTTTAAAAATTAAATAAACAGAATTTTTACGAAAAAATTAGGAAATCATTTATATAAATTTTTTAAATAAAATACTGTCAATTTTAGTAAAAATGGACAAATAAGATAGAAAAGATGTCCAAAAGACAGTATACGGTATGAAAAATATTTTACGTAGTTTAAATGTACTAAATATTATTTCTGTTTATTTAAACAGTAATTTAAACAGTAAATTTTAAGGAATTTGGACAAGAAAATGATTTAAAAATCTTACGCGATTGAGAAAATATATTAAAAACTCTACGCGATTTTGAAAACAAAAAAATATATTTATGGGATTTAAAAACGTTTGTAAAAACGACGAGATTGTGAAAACGTGATAAAATTTCTACGCGATTGACCGAAACGGTATTTTCTATATTCTTTCTGGATTTTTTGTATTTTTCTGCTGTCGGGCTATAAGGTGAACCCGTACAGGCTTTGGAACAGTATTTGTCCAGTGGGACTTCTCGTATCTTTTATCTTGAGAATATCCTGGTAACTTGAGGATATGCCAATTTTTGGTGAATTGGTTGACAAGGTGAATCACATCGTGTTGTCGATGCGATAAACGTAGTGTGGTTCATTGTCTTTATGAACTTGGAGACGTTAGTGTACGGGATCCCATATATGGACAGTCGGTCGCTCCGCTGGGCCGTGGTAACCGATAGCACACTAATGAACTCGACACGCACTATTTTTAATCGAGATTTCGTAAAATCTAATTGTACATTGCCTGTAGTGCCACAATGTGAGACCGTGAACTACACCATGCTTTGGATGATGGATTCCATATGACATGGGGCTATAGACGCAAAATGTGACAGCGCAATAGTTTGGTTGGGCAGCCGTGGTACTAATGGATTTTGCGAGTCATTCTCTCTCTCGATATCTCATTTGTGTTTAGCTCCATGGAGTAGGATCGTGTCATATTTCATATAAGTATATCTTGAATATTATTTTATTTTATCTATCTATTTTTATCTGGTTAGTATTATGATGATTGTTTATCTGTTTCTATTATTTTATCTCGTGATATTATTTCATCTAGGATATTTTATTTTATTTGTGATATTATGTGTTGTTGTGATATTTAAATCTTTTCTCTTTTCTCATATTTCTTTGTTATAGCTTTTCATATTGCATGAATTGTATAACCTTGTTTGTCGTTTTCTTATTTACCATGTTTGTGATGATTTTAGATTGTCTTACCTCTTTCTTTATTGTATGTGTTTTCTGTATATTTATTTTACGCGTAAAGAGTTTGAGGAAGAGGAACACCTCTTGAGATTCTGTATCTCGAGGACGAGGAAGATCGAAAGCCGAAGATCAGTACGACGATCAAGAACCATCTGATCATCCATATCCATTGGATTGATTGGTTTGGGTATGGCGGTGCCTGGATTTTTGGGGTTTGTGCAGCTAGAGTTTCACGGTGGGTCGTTAGCTTGGCATCTGAGGGGAGACAGAGACTCTGTGACGTACGTGGGACGGTTGACTGTGTCCATACGACATGAGTTTGATGGAGAGCGGTTATGACGACTATTGTGTTTCTGCATTTAGAGTTGCCTTTATCTCTTAGGCGTCACAGGGGTGGTGTATCCACTGAGCCTAGTGAGATGACTCTCGTATCGACTGCGCGGTCTCATGTCCGCCGAGTGTCGAGGCATCCTGGATATTTATCTTCTGATGAGTTTCCTGAGAGTGATCCATCGAGGAGGATTAAATATTTATGATGTATTTTTGGGCGCGCGCTGCGTATGTATATATTGACTCTTTATTGTTTTTGGTTTACTTGTTTATGTTTAAATATTTGTAGTTATAGTTGTAAATTTTTTGTATAACTTATAACTTGGACCATATGTATGTATATTATAAGTGATGTTGTTCACGTTTACTTTATGTTTTCGCATTATTTTATTTAATAATATTCTCCGTTTAATAGAATTAGTTTACAACCCGTATTAGTACGTAATAAATGTTTTACAACTTGGGTAGATTTTATTTATCTTTCTTTATATATGTGACATCCCCACAAGGGTGTTATATTAGTTGGTATCAGAGTCCAAGTTAGAGTCTTTTGGGGTTGTGGTTGGGTTTGTTTTTGTTTGTGTTGTGTGATTCTCTGTGATTTACTTCCGAAAGGATGTATCTAATTTTGTTTTGTCCTGTTGTTGTGAAGGATCGTAATTTTTTGGTTAACTTGATTTGTTTACCTCTTGTTGAGATACATGTAATCTTAGGGATGGACTGGTTATCTTCTAACCATATCCTTATAGATTGTGCAAGCAAAACCATAGTTTTTCCTAAGGAAGAAAAGTCTGGATTCTTAACTCCGTTAAGGTCAAGTCTTTGTTAAGAGAGGAGCACAGGATATGTGGTATTGTCTTCTCTAGAGGTTAAGAATGAGAAGGATGTGAATACTATTCCCGTCAACGAGTTTCCGAGAGGTTTTTCCTGATGACGTACCTGGTTTGCCACCTGAGAGGGAGATCGAGTTTTCAATTGATTTAGTACCAGGAGCAGGTCCTATCTTAATTGCACCGTACCGTATGTCGCCAGCAGAGTTGGAGGAGCTGAAAGAGCAATTGGTGGAATTGTTGGAGAAGCAGTTTGTGCGACCAAGTGTTTCGCCATGGGGTGCGCCAGTGCTTTTGATCAAGAAAAAGGACGGAACTTCTCGGCCTTGTGTGGATTATCGTCAGCTGAACAAGGTGACTATCAAGAATAAATATCCGCTTCCAAGAATTGACGATTTGATGGATCAATTAAGAGGAGCTGTGGTGTTTTCCAAGATAGATCTGAGATCGGGGTATCATCAGATTCGTGTTAAAGGGGAAGATGTACCGAAAATCGCTTTTCAAACTCGTTATGGGCATTATGAGTATCAGGTAATGCCATTCGGGGTGACGAATGCTCCTGCCATATTTATGGATTATATGAACAGGATTTTTCGTCCATATCTAGACAGATTTGTCGTTGTCTTTATCGATGACATTCTGATCTATTCTCAATCTAAGGAAGAGCATGCTGAACATCTTGGTATTGTTCTTGATTTTGAGGAGAAAGCGGTTTGTATGCGAAGTTGGCTAAATGTGAGTTCGGTTGGAAAAAGTTCAGTTTTTAGGTCATGTAATTTCGAAAGAAGGTATTGCGGTAGAGACCCATCAAAAGTGGAGACTGTTTTACGATGGGAAAGGCCTAAGACGGTAACAGAAGTTCGAAGTTTCGTTGGACTTCTTGGTTATTACCGGAGGTTTATCGAAGGTTTCTCGAAGATTGCTGGACCGCTTACACAACTTACGAGGAAAAGTTAAGCTTTTGAGTGGACGGAAGAACGTGAAGCCAGTTTTCAAGAGTTGAAGAAGAGGTTAACAACTGCACCTGTGTTGATCTTGCCAGATTCTAAGGGAACTTTTGACGTGTATTGTGATGCTTCTTATCAAGGGTTAGGTTGCGTTTTGATACAGAATCGGAATGTTGTGGCATATGCTTCTCGTCAGTTAAAGGTTCATGAGATGAACTATCCAACGCACGATTTGGAATTGGCTGTAGTGGTTTTTGCTCTGAAAGTGTGGAGGCATTTTCTGTATGGAGCGTTGTTCAATGTCTTTAGTGATCACAAGAGTCTAAAGTACTTGTTTGATCAGAAAGAATTGAATATGAGGCAAAGGCGATGGTTGGAATTCTTAAAGGATTATGATTTTCAACTTCAATACCACCCAGGAAAAGCTAATGTGGTAGCTGATGCCTTGAGCAGAAAGGTGCTTAGTGTTTCGGCGATGATGATCAAGGAGGAAGAGTTGATCAATAAGTTTCGAGATCTATGGTTGTCTGTGGAGTTTCTACCTGAAAGAGTTCGTTTATTTAAGGTCGTGATCATAAACGAATTTCTTGATGTTGTCCGAGATAAACAAAAGGAAGACGTGTTTTTGCAAAATGAGAGGGAATTGCTAAAGCAAGGTCGTAAAGCGACGATAGAAGAAGGAGCAGATGGAATCCTAAGGTTGAAGGGAAGAATTTGTATGCCTGATGATTCTGAATTGAAGAAGTCGATTCTAGAAGAAGCTCATACTAGTGACCTTAGTTTACATCCGGGGATGACCAAGATGTATCAAGACTTAAAAAGGTTGTTTTGGTGGCCAAGGATGAAAAGAGACGTAGCAGAGTATGTAGAATCTTGTCTGGTTTGTCAGAAAGCGAAAGTGGAACATCAGAGACCAGCTGTAATGTTGCAACCGTTATCTATTCCAGAGTGGAAATGGGATAGTATCTCTATGGATTTCGTTACTAGTTTGCCGAAGACGAGGAAAGGTCATGATTCAATATGGGTTATAGTCGATAGGCTTACTAAATCGGCTCATTTCTTACCAATTAATATCAAGTATTCGTTGGAAAGATTAACCCAGTTGTACATCAGTGAGGTTGTTAGATTACATGGTATACCTACATGTATAGTTTCTGATCGAGATCCGAGGTTTACGTCAAGGTTTTGGCGAAGTCTGCAAGAAGCTATGGGAACTAAGTTGCGACTAAGTTCGGCGTATCATCCGCAGACTGATGGTCAGACAGAGAGAACTATACAATCTTTGGAGGATCTGTTGCGTGCTTGTGTTTTGGAGCAATGAGGAAGTTGGGATGAATTTTTATCTTTGATAGAATTCACCTACAACAATAGTTTTCACTCAAGTATAGGGATGGCACCCTATGAGGCATTGTACGGAAGACGATGTCGAACCCCGTTATGTTGGTATCAGGATGGGGAAAGCATGACTGTTGGACCAGATCTTATACAACAGACTACAGAGAAGGTAAAGATTATACAAGAGAAGATGAAAACGACGCAAAGCAGACAAAAGAGTTATGCGGATAAACGAAGACGACCTCTTGAGTTCGGGAGAGTGAGCATGTGTTTCTAAGAGTTACTCCTACGACTGGTGTCGGAAGAGTTATCAAGTCTAAGAAGCTTACTCCTAAGTTCATTGGACCATATCAGATTCTCCGACGTATAGGTCCTGTGGCGTATCAGATTGCTTTGCCGCCTTTTCTATCCAATCTGCATGATGTATTTCATGTATCTCAGCTCACGGAAGTATATACCAGATCCGACGCATGTTATACAACCAGATGAAGTACAGTTGAAGGAGAATTTAACTTACGAGACTTTACCTGTTAGAGTTGAGGACAGAAAGGTAAAGCAGCTTCGAGGGAAGATGATCGAGCTAGTGAAGGTCATATGGAATGACGTGACGGGTGATGCTACCTGGGAGCTGGAAGATAAAATGAGGGATCAGTATCCTCATTTGTTTTGATGTGCAGCGAATTTCGAGGATGAAATTTTTTATTTGTTGGGGAGAGTTGTAACACCCCAATTTTTAGAAAATGTCCCGAATATTCCGTTTGCTATTTTTCAAGCTTTTGTGTAAATGACTGTTATGTCCCTATTTTACTGTTTCTTATTTTTCTGTATGAAATACAAATATGTTTTACAGGCTAAAATTTTATTTAATCGTTTTACGTATTTTGCTTCGAGACGGTAAAATAAAAATTTTCTCAAGCTACTGTTTTAATTTTTCTGGGAGATATACAGACAATTAATACTGTCTGTAATTTTATTTGAACGTTTTGGATGATTTGCTTCGTCATGGGGAAAAATGGAAAAATGACCATTACATCCCGATTGTACTGTTTTTAATTTTTCTATATGTTACAGTGCTTAATATTACTGTCTGTGATTTTATTTAGACTTTTTGTGTGATTTGCTCCGGGACAGGAAAATAATATTTTTTCAGGCCGAGGAAATCTTGTTTTAATTATTCAGACTGGGGGATCTTACTAAACCCAATTCTGAATGAGACGATAATTAATCTTTTAATTTTTAGGATTTAATCATGTCAATAAAATAATTTTGTATATTATTTTATTAGTCAGTATAATTAGATGACAGTGGACCCGAAAATGTTTTGCGGGACCCACGTTTAGCTAATACAGTTAACTTAGTAGCTTAATTAAGCATCATTAGTGAAGGAATTCTCTAGAACATGATGACTAAGTGTGTGACTAAGCTAATTAGTGACTAAGCATGGTGACTGAGGCTAATGACAAGGCAAGGATGAACCAATGGGAGCTAAGTTTGCTAACCAAGTTTTAATCTTAGCCTTTGATCCATTCTAAGGCTTGGATGAAGCCAAGCAAGGCTACACCTTGCATGGAGTGAAGTTCACGGCCATTTGGCCTTTGGAAGACCAAAATCACTTTGTCTTCATGCAACTTTCTCTCTTCTCTCTCTTCCAAAAACCCTAAACACCATTGAAGCTCTCTTGAAGCTCCATTCATCCAAGCTTTGTTCTATACCATCCAACCACCCAAAATTCTATCCAACCAAGTTTTCTAAACCTAAACACAATCCTAAGAACATCTCTAGTTGGGAGTTCTTGCTAAATCCTTCATTTGAAGCTTGGAAACCAACTTGGAAAATTTAACCAAGAAGGTGAAATTCCTAGTTTTCTTTTCTAAACTCTTTTTCAAAGTTCTAAGCCATGATTTCTCCATGATTTAAGCTCTCTTTTTATGGTTAGTAACTTGTAGTTTTGTTTAAGCTTGTTAGGTGATTTTGAAGGAGAAAACCGAAACATAAGGAAAGGTGTGAAAGAGTTTTAGTCTTCATTTAAGGTAAGAGGAAGACTAATCTTATCATCTAAGGATGGTGGTAAGAAGATGGAGTGTGATTTTTTGATTGTAGAATCCATAAGGATTCATTTGTGTAATTGTTGGTAGCTTGTTTATGTGTTTGTGTATTTGTTAGTAGCTTTCCTATTTGATGTTTGTAATAATTTGCATGTCTACAAGCTTTGATTGCATGTCTACAAGCTTTGATTTAGGTTATATGTGTTAGAAATATATTGCATGTGTTAGAAATGTATGATAATTTATAGGATGTGAATAATATGTCAAGGATTGCATGAGTGTTCCAAAGAACACAAACCTTGAGGCGTACGGCCATGACCAAAATGCAGAACCAAAATGTTCTCTTAATTTTCCTAAAATGAGATTTAATTAACCTAGGAACATTAACAAGGTATCACATTGTTTAGATTAAGGAAAATGAATTTAGAAATCAAATGACATAATTTTATGTTTAGGCCAACATGCCAAACCACTTATATATGATTTCTAAGATCAATTCCAAACCTTTTTCAATCAAAATAATGCAATATATGTTAAAAAGGAATTTTTTTTAAAGGAGTTTTAAAGAAATTAATTGATTAGAATTAAGTGTCTTGAACTAAAACTATTGATTTTATTGTTAGAAATGAAATACAGTAACTTTTGAGAATTTTCTAACATATGGCTCATGCTGTATTTTGAAGCATGTTAGTAGTTTTCAAAAGGATTAATTATGGTTTAAAAATTAAATAAACAGAATTTTTACGAAAAAATTAGGAAATCATTTATATAAATTTTTTAAATAAAATACTATCAATTTTTTAGTAAAAATGGACAAATAAGATAGAAAAGATGTCCAAAAGACAAGATATAGGGTATGAAAAATATTTTACGTAGTTTAAATGTACTAAATATTATTTCTTTATTTAAGAAAGAATTTAAACAAGAAATTTTAAGGAATTTGGACAAGAAAATGATTTAAAAATCTTACGCGATTGAGAAAATATATTAAAAACTCTACGCGATTTTGAAAACAAAAAATATATTTATGGATTTAAAAACGTTTGTAAAAACGACGAGATTGTGAAAACGCGATAAAATTTCTACGCGATTGACCAAAAACGGTATTTTCTATATTCTTTCTGGATTTTTGTATTTTTCTCTTTGTTGGGCTATAAGGTGAACCCGTCATGTGCTTTGGAACGAGATTTGTCCAGGACTTCATCAGATCTTTTATCTTGAGAATATCTTGGTAACTTGAGGATATGCCAATTTTTGGTGGATTGGTTGACAAGGTGAATCACATCGTGTTGTCGATGCGATAAACGTAGTGTGGTTCATTGTCTTTATGAACTTGGAGACGTTAGTGTACGGGATCCCATATATGGACGGATTGCCTCCACCGGGCCGTGGTAACCGATAGCACACTAATGAACTCGACACGCACTATTTTTAATCGAGATTTCGTAAAATCTAATAGTACATTGCCCGTAGTGCCACAATGTGAGACCGTGAACTACACCATGCTTTGGATGATGGATTCCATATGACATGGGCTATAGACGCAAAATGTGACAAATAGAATAGTTTGGTTGGGCAGTTCTAGTGGTACTAATGGATTTTGCGAGTCATTCTCTCTCCGATATCTCTTTGTGTTTAGCTCCATGGAGTAGGATCATGTCATATTTCATATGAGTATATCTTGAATATTATTTTATTTTATCTATCTATTTTTATCCGGTTAGTATTATGATGATTGTTTATCTATTCTATTATTTTATCTCGTGATATTATTTCATCCGGGATATTTTATTTTATTTGATATTATGTGTTATTGTGATATTTAAATCTTTTCTCTATTCTCACATCGATTCGTTATAGCTTTTCATATTGCATGAATTGTATAACTGTTGTTTGTCATTTTCTTATTTACCATGTTTGTGATGATTTTAGATTGTCTTACCTCTTTCTTTATTGTATGTGTTTTCTGTATATTTATTTTACGCGGTAAAGAGTTTGAGGAAGAGGAACAGTACCTCTTGAGATTCTGTATCCCGAGGAGGAGGAAGATCAGCAAGCCAAAGATCAGTTCGACGATCAAGAACCATCTGATCATCCATATCTATTGGATTGATTGGTTTGGGTATGGCGGTGCCTGGATTTTTGGGGTTTGTGCAGCTAGAGTTTCACGGTGGGTCGTTAGCCTGGCATCTGTGAGGAGATCGAGACTCTGTGACTTACGTGGGACGGTTGACTGTGTCCATACGACATGAGTTTGATGGAGAGGCGGTTATGACGACTACTGTGTTTCTGCATTTAGAGTTGCCTTTATCTCTTAGGCGTCACAGGGGTGGTGTATCCACTGAGCCTAGTGAGATGACTCTCGTATCGACTGCCCGGTCTCATGTCCGCCGAGTGTCGAGGCATCCTGGATATTTATCTTCTGATGAGTTTCCTGAGAGTGATCCATCAGAGGATTAAATATTTATGATGTATTTTTGGGCGCGTCTGCGTATGTATATATTGACTCTTTACTGTTTTTGGTTTATTGTTTATGTTTAAATATTTGTAGTTATAGTTGTAAATTATTTGTATAACTTATAACTTGGACCATATGTATATTATGAGTGATGTTGTTCTGTTTACTTTATGTTTCCGCATTATTTTATTTAATAATATTTTGTTTAACAGGAATTATTTTACAACCCGTATTAGTACGTAATAAATGTTTTACAACTTGGGTAGATTTTATTTATCTTTCTTAATATATGTGACATCCCCACAAGGGTGTTACAATAGTCGATAGGCTTACGAAGTCGGCTCATTTCTTACCAATTAAAATTAAGTATTCATTGGAAAGATTAACTCAATTATACATCAGTGAGATTGTTAGACTGCATGGTGTGCCTACATGTATAATTTCTGACAGAGATCCGAGGTTTATGTCAAGGTTCTGGCTAAGTTTACAAGAAGCAATGGGAACTAAGTTGCGGTTGAGTTCAGCTTATCATCCGCAGACTGATGGTCAGACAGAGAGAACTATACAGTCTTTGGAAGATCTGTTGCGTGCTTGTGTTTTGGAGTAACGAGGAAGTTGGGATGAATTTTTATCTTTGATAGAATTCACCTACAACAATAGTTTTCACTCAAGCATAGGGATGGCACCCTATGAGGCGTTGTATGGAAGACGTTGTCGAACACTATTGTGTTAGTATCAAGATAGGAAAAATATGACTATTGGACCAGATCTTGTACAACAGACTACGGAGAAGGTAAAGATGATACAAGAGAAGATGAAGACGATGCAAAGCAGACAAAAGAGTTATGCTGATAAATGAATGCGACCTCTTGAATTTGAGGAGGGTGAGCATGTGTTTTTAAGAGTGACTCCTACGACGGGTGTTAGAAGAGTTATTAAATCTAATAAGCTTACTCCTAAGTTCGTTGGACCGTATCAGATTATCCGTCGAATAGGTCCTGTAGCATATCAGATTGCTTTGCCACCTTTTCTATCCAATCTGCATGATGTATTTCATGTATCCCAGTTAAGGAAGTATGTTTCGGATTCGACGCATGTTATACAACTGGATAAAGTGCAGCTGAAAGAGAATCTAACTTATGAGACTTTACCTGTTAGAATAGAGGACAAAAAAGTAAAGCAGCTTCGAGGGAAGATGATCTAGTTAGTGAAGGTCATATGGAATGATGTGACAGGTGATGCTACCTGGGAGCTAGAGGACAAGATGAGGGAGCAATATCCTCAATTGTTTTGATAAATAACAAATTTCGAGGACGAAATTTTTATTTGTTGGGGAGAGTTGTAACACCCTAAACTTTTTGAGTGAATTACCGTTGTGTCCCGAATGTACTGTTTTCTGTTTTTCAACTTTAGGATAAATGACCGTTATGTCTTTTTTGTACTGTTTGTTATTTTTCTGTATGAAATATTGCTTTATTTTACTGTCTGTGATTTTATTTGAACTTTTTGTGCGATTTGCTCCGGGACAGGAAAATAATATTTTCTAGGCTGGGGAAATCTTGTTTTAATTATTCGGAGCGGGGGGATCTTACTAAACCCAATTCTGAATGATACGGTTAGTAATCTTTTAATTTTTAGGATTTAACTATAAAATAAAATAATTTTATATTATTATAATATTATTTTATTAGTCAAATAATTAAATGACAAAGGACCCTAAATGTCTTGCGGAACCCACGTTTAGTGAAACCATTAACGTTTTGGAGTAGTAGCTTAATGACTAGGCTTAATGACTAGGCTTAATTAGACAAGGCTTAATGACAAGGCTTCATGACTAGGCTTGGATTAGCCAATGAGAGCTAAGCTTGGTGATCAAGTTTTAATCCTCACCATCCATCATTTCTAAGGCTTGGATGGAGCGAACCAAGGGAACACCTCCCATGCATTGAACTCCACGGCCAAGCTTCATTTTGGAGGGTAATTATCACTTAATTCTCTAATATTTTCTCTCTTCTCTCTCTTCCAAAAATACCAAACACCATTGATGTTATCTTGAAGCACCATTCGGCCAAGAACCCTAGTTCACCATCCAACCACCCAAAATTTTATCCCACCTACTTTTCTAAACCTAAACACAATTCTAAGAACATCTCTAGTTGAGAGTTTTAGCAAAATCCAACATCTTGGGCTTGAAAACCTACTTGGGAGATTTTACCTAGAAGCTTGATAGGTGTCTTGGAGAGGTGAAAACCGAAACCCTAGAAAGGAGTGAAAGAGTGTTTATCTTCACTTAAGGTAAGAGGAAGACTTGAATCTTATCATCCTTGGGTGGTGATAAGAAAATGGAATTGGTTGTGGTTGTAGAATCCATAAGGATTCCTTTGTGTTATTTGTTATTAGCTTTCCTATTTGTGATTTGTATTAAATTGCATGTCTACAAGCTTTAAATATATTGTATGTGTTAGAAATGCATGTATAATTAGTAGGATGTGAATAACATGTCAAGGATTGCATGAGTGTTCCAAAGAGCACCAATGAAGGCTCACGACCTCAACATCAAAGGAGAACCAAAATGTTCTCATCAATTTTTCAAGAGTGTGATTTAATTAACTTAGGGGAATTGATAAGATATAAATTGTTTTAGAACAAGAAAAACAAATTTAAAGATTAAATGTCAATTTTATGTATTTCGGCCAACATGCCAAAGCCAAGTATTTATGATTTCTAAAATCATTTCCAAACCATTTTTTTTAATAAAAAGAAGCAATATATACTAGAAAGAATTTTATTACAATGAGTTTTGAGAAAATAAAAGGATTAAGATTGAGTTGAAGAAGTTAAAACTAATGATTTTACCATAGAAGAAAAATACAAAGTAGCTTTTGTAAATTTCTAATATATAGCTCATTTTATATTTTGAAGCATGTTAGTAGTTTTCAAAAGTTTAATTACATGGTTTTTCATATAAATAAAAAGGAATTTTTAACAGAAAAATTAGAAAACCATTGATATAGATTTTCTAAGCAAAATACTGTCAATTTTTATTAAAAACGGACAAATAAGATAGAAAAGATATCCAATATACAGTATACGGTATGAAAAATACGCTACGTAGTTCAAAATGTATTAAAAATTATTTCTGTTTATTTAAACAGTGATTTGGAAGGAATTTGAACAAGAAAATAATTTAAAAATCTTACGCGATTGAGAAAACGTATTAAAAACCCTACGCGATTTTGAAAACAGTAAAATATATTTATGCAATTTAAAAATGTTTGTAAAAATGACGGAATTGTGAAAATGCGATAAAATTTCTACACGATTGAAAAAAACAGTAACTTTTACTGTCGGGCCAAAGTGGTGGACCCGGACAGGTTGTGAAATAGTATTTGTCTGGTGGGACTTACTGTATATATATATGAGTTTGTGCCATTGAGGGCATTTGCGTAAATACGCATATTTATACCATTGAAGGTATTTTGGTATTTTTTTTTTCATGCATTGAGTTAATGCCAATTTTTGGTGGATTGATTGACGAGGTGAATCACACTGTGTTGTCAGTGCGATAAGCGTAGTGTGGTTCATTCCATTATGGACTTGGAGACATTAGTGTGCGGATTATTTCATTTGTGGACAGTTGGTGCTCTCCTGGGCCGTGTGTAGAATCGGCAACACACTAATGGACTCGACACGCACTATACTTAATCGAGATCTTGTAAAGTCTAATAGTACATTGCCTGTAGTGACATAACGTTTGACAATGGAACTACACCACGCCATGTGATCAGGGGCTATAGGCAACGTGTGACAACGCAATAGTTTCGTTGGGCAGCCGTGGTACTAATAGATTTTGCGGGTCTTTCTCTCTGATGTCTGTATGTGTTTAGCTCCATGGAGTAGGATCGTGTCATATTGCATATGTATCCATATTATACATTATTATATTTTTATCTATGATGTCATATATATTTGATTCTTATATTATATCTATTTTATACTGTTTTTATATTGTTCTGTGTTATACTGTATTTATGTTTATGTTGTTATGGCATTCTATATTGTATGGACTGTATATCTAATTGTATTGTCGTTTTCTTATTTACCATGTTCGTGGTGATCTAGATTGTCTTACCTCTTTATTATATGTGTTTCCGTATTTTAAATTTATGTGGTAGAGTTTGAAGAAGAGGAACAACCTCTTGAGTGTGTGTATCTGAGCAAGAGGAAGAGCAGCAAGCCGAGGATCAGTACGACGATCAAGAACCATCCGATCATCCATATCCATTGGATTGATTGTGGGAGGATGACGCTACCAGGATTCTTTGGATTCATGCAACTTGAGTTTCACGGAGGCTCTGAAGCCTGGCGTCTGCGAGAGATAGAGACTCGGTGACGTACGTGTGGGCGTCTGACCGTGACCATACGTACGGAGTTTGATGGAGTACCGATCTTTTCTACTTTGTTGTATTTACATGTGGAGTTGCCGCTATCTCTTAGGCGTCATTGGGGTGGTATGTTTGATGCGCCTAGCGAGATCAGCAGCGTATCGACTGCACGAACTCGTGTCCGTAGAGAGTCGAGGCATCCTGGATATCTATCACCTGAAGTTTCATCTGAGAGTGATCCTTCAGAGGGTTAGATATTTATGATGTGTACTTGGGCGCGTCTGCGTTTGTATATATTGACTTTTACTGCTTTGTTTACTATTTTAGTTTAAATAATTACAGTTGTAAATTATTTGTATAACCTATGATGGAACCATATGTATATTATGTGTGATGATAGTGTGCTTATTTTATGTTCCGTGTTATTTTATCTCGTAATATTCTGTTTAACCGGAAAAATTTTACAACCCGTATTAGTATATAATAAATGTTTTACAACTTGGGTAGATTTTATTTATCTTTATTTTATTTTATTTATAAATGTGACATCCCCATAAGGGTGTTACATCCAGACTTACAATAGGCTCACCTTTTGATAGCACACCTATCAATGATTCTTTTCCCGATGAATTTTTATTTTCTGTCAATTCCATGTCTTGGTTTGCTAACATAGTCAACTTTCTTGTAACAGGAAAGATGCCGCCTCAATGGACGCACCAAGATAGGAAGAAATTTTTGACAGAGGTAAAATTTTTTTATTGGGATGATCCATACTTATTCAAAAATTGTCCTGACCAAATCTTTTGGAGATGTGTGCCCGACAGTGAGGTAGGTAGTGTCATTAAATTTTGTCACTCAGAAGCATATGGAGGTCACTTTTCTTCAAAGAAAACAGCTGTGAAAATCTTGCAGTGTGGATTTTATTGGCCTACCTTATTTAAGGATTGCTATACTTTTTGCAAAAGTTGTGAAAATTGTCAAAAGATGGGCTAAATTTCAAAAAGAAACATGATGCCTCTGAACCTCATCCTTGTCATTGAAATTTTTTATTGTTGGGAAATTGATTTCATGGGTCCATTTTCATCCTCATTTGGATTTGTGTATATTTTGGTTGCAGTTGATTATGTCTCAAAATGGATTAAGGCGATTCCATACCGACACAATGATCATAAAATTGTTCTCAAATTTTTAAAAGAAAATATCTTGTGTCGATTTCGAATCCCTCGAGCTATCATCAGTGATGGGGGAACACATTTTTGCAATAAACCATTTGAATCTTTAATGAAAAAATATGGTATTACACACAAAATTGCCACCCCTTATCACCCTCAGACAAGTGGACAAGTTGAATTGGCAAATAAGGAGATTAAACAAAATTTGGAAAAAACGGTTAACCCAAATCATAAAGATTGGTCTTTAAGACTAAACGATGCACTTTGGGCTTACCGTACTGCTTTCAAAACATCTTTGGGCATGTCACCCTATCGTATAGTCTATGAAAAACCTTGTCACTTGCCTGTAGAATTGGAACATAAAGCATTTTGGGTCATTAAAGCTTTCAATCTAAATCTTGATGATGCTTGCAAGATACGCAAATTATAATTAAATGAACTTGAGGAATTGAGAAATGATGCATATAAGAACTCAAAGATTTATAAAGCCAGAACAAAAGTTTTTCATGACCAGACAATTTTGAGAAAATCTTTTGAAATTGGTCAAAAAGTTCTGCTTTATAATTCTCATCTGCACCTATTTCCTGGAAAATTGAGATCTAGGTGGAGTGGTCCTTTTGTTGTCAAATATGTGTATCCTCATGGGGCCGTAGATATTGAGAATCCTAGGAATGGTAATGTGTTTAAAGTCAATAGATAAAGGCTCAAACCATTTTTGGAA
The DNA here is from genome assembly GCA_029884605.1 of Ormosia emarginata. NCBI lineage: Eukaryota > Viridiplantae > Streptophyta > Magnoliopsida > Fabales > Fabaceae > Ormosia > Ormosia emarginata. The sequence continues at coordinate 1,060,228 of JAQQTP010000075.1, read as the reverse complement.
AACTAAGTTGATGAGGTAGAATTCATCTCTCTTTTTAATCCTTGTTATGAATAGAATTCACTCTAATTTTGTTGTCTTGTTTTTGCAGTTCTTTGTGTTGCCGGTTAAGTGGCAGATAACGATACTCCATGACTCTCAAGTCGGTTTGTTTTTCAGTTTCCCAAAATAATTGAATCCTTCTTCTCCTTTAAAATAGATGTCATTCTTTCAAACCTGAGAAAATATTTTCCTTCTCTCCCTCAAAATGCTCTGAAAAAAATCTACAAAGTTAGATGTGAAAAATTGAGACTGTTAATGCACAAGGGTATACCAGAAGATGTACGCTGGATAATTGAAGCAAAGGTCCGACTAGCAAGTGAGTCTTCAATTTCATTTGACCCATACATGCCAAGTCTTGGAAGAAGTTCGTATTCTAAAAGGAGAAGAGCAAAAATGTTACAAGTCTGTCACAAATGTGAACGATGGAATTATAACAAGCGATGTCGTTCTTTGGGGATGGTTTTCGCAAACAGAGAAGATAAAATTTTTTTCATGAAGAATGGACTGAGTAAGGAGTCATTAGATGATATCTTATTGACTCTTAAGACGTATTCTTGTGGATTCGTGCATCGTGAACTTCTTAATTTGTGGAATCTCTTTAAGGATGAAGAAAAACGCTACAGTCTTGGGAATCTGACTCTAAAAGACTCTGTTTTCCAATTTATAAGAAAATTGGCTGGGAAGCTTATCCTTGACTCATAGAAGGCATTTAAGCCGTTACAGGACGTGAAACTAGAGGTAGATGTGAGCCATATCCACAACAATCTGTACATATTACCTTCTTCTTCTTCATGTTTTCTTTAAAAAAAAAAAGAAAAAAAGAAAAAAAAAGCAAAAAAAATTAAAAAATTAAAAAAAATGTTTGAATAAGGGCGATCCAGAAGGAGTACCATGACTTTAATTAGTTATGGAGCCCCATCCTTTGGCTTACCCGTCATTGACTCAGGTGGACCTTTGTACGCTGGTCCTTAAAAAAGTTCATGTACCATGCTCTGTAGAGAGTCGAACTTCATAACCCAATGTTTACCATCTCGGCACTGTGGAGTTGATGGACAGGCAGAAGTGTCCCACTCTAGTTATTAGTGAGAAGTAACCCGCGGCTGCCAAAGTGTATGAGGCATCTGAGCTTGATCCTCTCTTTTATTAGAAGGGGCTCCCAGTGCCCTGGGATGGGACGTTCTGGATCTTGGACATTACGGGTTTCAGATTTTAGCATCTTTATTGATGTTACGAGCCCAAGTGTGAGCTCTCCAGGTTCCATACCCAGGATGGAAACCCATGATGGTTTCTTCTTTCTCCTTCTTCGAATAAATGGACGTGAATGTCTACTGCACTGGTGACACGTAGTATAAAGATATGCTACTACAGTACTCATGACGCGCAGTATAAAGATACGCTATGAAAACTGTACATAAAGGTATGTCATTATTTGCTATTATATTTCTTTTATCTTTATATGATTTTGTTGTATTTTGGTTTTGGACAGACGATCCTTTGAGCAGGGTCCTTCAGGGGTTTCTAGACTTCTTTACCCTGATGGTTTTCTTGAAGTAAAAAAAAAAACAAAGCAAAGCAAAAAAAAATTAAAAAAAATAAAAAAATAAATAAAAATTCTGTGTTTCTTAATTTCAAACTTTTCTGACAACAGTCAACCTACCCTTATAGGTGTTATTATTACCCTTTCCATTCTTTTTCTTATTTAAACACTCTATTTTCTCTACTTTCCTCCAACTCAGAATCATTCAGAGAGAAAGGTGAGTATAGAGATGGAAGGTATTTTTGTTTGTCAACTTAAAAATATCTGTGTATTTTGTGGGTCTAAGTATAGGAAGGGTTTAGAGTTTGTAAACGCAGCTACCACTCTTGGTCGATCACTTGCTGTGAGAAATATTCATCTTGTATATGGGGGAGGTTGCCATGGGTTAATGGGAGTTGTATCACTTGCTGCATATATAAGAGGCAGTCAGGTTTTAGGTGTCATTCCTGGACCTTTAGCTCAACAGAACATCACTGGAAAGACCATTGGGAATGAACTTAAGGTATCATCAATGCATGAATGAATGAAAATAATGCTTGAAAACTTTGATGCATTCATTGCCTTACTAGGTGATTTTGGTACCTTGGAAGAAGTTTTTCAAATTATCTCTTAGGCCCAACTGAACATCCACCATAAACCCATAGGTTTGTTGAATGTAAATAATTTCTTTGATATTTTGTTACTTTTTCTTGACCATGCTATGGAACAGAAATTTATCACACCTTCAGCAAGACAACTTCTTATCTCTGCTTCCATTATTGATGAGTTGATTGATAAATTAGAAGCTTTTGTTCATAAACCTAACCCAGCAATAACTCAAATAGATTGGTCAGTAGGAAGCAGTGAGGGAAGCAGTATGCATTGCAAGCCCGATCAGACACTCCAGTTATTTAAATAATATTAAGCTTTGGTTTTATTTATTGTATTTTGTTTCTGTTTAAATTTGTGTCAGGTTTCTCATTTCAGTAATTTCTCTAACAGGTAATATCTTTAATCCTTTACTCATCTATATTTTAACATTGAGAACAATGTTGTGATCTGGTTGGGGAGGAAGGATAGTTGACCAAAAAAAAAAATTTTTTGGGAAGTATGATATGATTGTCATAGACTTACTAAACCAATGAATGATAGCAAAGTAAAGAGTAATTTTACTCCTAAGACGCATCTAAATTGGGAAGTATGTTTAGTGATATGACTGTCAGAAACCTATTCGTAGTAAAACTAATTAAGGATGGCAGAGTAAGGAGTAAATTTTGGAAATAATTTATTACTCTTGAGACGCATCTTAGTTAGGGTAGTAACTATTTAGTGTTTATTTGTGGAAGTAACAAAGTTTTGCTATTTGATTTCCTTTGAAAGATTCAAGCGAATGCACTCTCACATCCTTTGAAGCAATTGAAATTCAAGAATCATAGCATGATTGAATAAATTATCTTCTTTCTTAAATTTCACATGCTTGGTTATGGATGTTGAATTGGTGGATTGAGAATGATAAAAATATGCCTTGTGAGATTTTGAGCCTATTGATGAATGGATTGAATATCTGTACCATTCTCTTCTTTCTTATGTGATTTTCACTCATGGAATTGTTACTGTAAAACTTGCTTTGATTCTTTTTTAGGCTATATTTTCACATGCATACATAAATATGATTGAGGCATTTTGAAATAGCTACTTTGACTAAATAGCCATCCTTGTATATTTTTCCTTGTGTAACCCCTTTGAACTTATTTGACCATTCCTTGTTTTTAGCTCATTTCGTGCCTTAAAAAAAACATGTTTTTACCCAACCTTAGGGAATAAGAGAGCATTGACCTTGTTCTTGAACAAGTGTGGGGGTGTGTGTGCAAAATGATCAAAAAAGAAATTGACCACCGTTGCAATCAAAGGATTATCAGAGTCTAGAATAAAGGTGGATGCTTGAAAACAACAGGAAGAAAAGGAGAATGTTCAGGTCTAACAATGAATGCAATTCACCAATTTGGGATTGATCTTCAACAAAACATTAGTCAAATATTAGTGATTGTCCTTTATGATGAATGTTCTCAAACATTTTCTCCATTCTAACTGTACCATAATGCTCTTTTATTCTCTTTGGTATTTATCTTCTCATATCCATATTATTCCCTCTCCTTTACCATGGCCCCATTACAACCTTGAATAAAGTCCTCTTGATTTTTGTATGCGTGTGTTTTGAGTAGCGAAGAAGTAGAAGATAAGCAAGCTTATGGTAGTGCAATTGTTCATGAGATGAATAGAGTGAAATATTTACCTTTTAAACACTTGAGAGATTGAGAGTGAATTCTGTGAGGATCTATCATTCTTGATTCATTCTTTTCAACTGAAGTTTCCTTGCTTGTTTGTTTGAGATGTGAAGAAATGTTACCTCATTAATGCTTTGATCCCTTGAATTTCTAATTACTTTTCTTACTTCATCGAGTCTTTTAGAGTTTTTAGTTTTTGAGTCTATGTTTTTTTTTCTTTGTTTCCTAGCTTTGGTCTTATGTGTTTTGCCCAGGAGTGCAAAAAGCTAAGTGTGGGAGAATTTGATAATCACATATTTTATACATTAATAAACCCTCATTTTTAGTCATTTACACTCTTCATGTACTTAATTGATTGAGCTTGGTTATATTTTGTAAGTTTGGACTCAAATTGGACTTAATTGATTTTTTTAGCATTATTTGGGTCTTACATTGTTTCTGTATTTCAGCCATATCTTGAGTTCTAGATGTGTAATAATTATGTATCTTATCTTGTAGGAAAGATAAGAGAGAGCTCTACAACTTTCATGAAGAGCTCCAGGTAAAATTCGGATATCTAGTGAAGCTAAATGGGCTTGGAAGTCAGAGTACGGGTTTTGTGATTGGAACCTGAATAGTGTGCAGTAATCAAAGCATAACTCGGGCTGTAAGAATTATCTTGAGCTGAAATTTGGACATTTGAAATTTAAGACTCATATCTACAACTTTCATGAAGAACACAAGAGCTCATTCGGACAGCTTGGAGGTGATATTGGGTCTAGAAGTCAAAACAGAGGTGCTGAAACTGGGCCTGAATAGTCTGCAGTAATTGGGTCATATCTTGGGCTGTAGAATGAATTTTTGGTTGATCTTGGTGGCATTGGAAATCTGAGACAAAATTCTACAACTTTCATGAAGACCACGTTGCTTCATTCTGATGGTATCCATGAGATCAGCACTAAATGATTTTGGAGACAAAGAATCTCAATAATTTTTCACTCACCAACTCACCATTTGGCATTTTCCACTCATTCACCCACTCATCCACCTACTCTTAATCAGCCCCTTGTCATTTTGTATCCCTAATCCTCTATAAAAGGCACCATTGGTTGATCATTTGGTGCTCTTGATGTTAGGCTTAGTTTTTAGAAGTTATGGTTATGCTTGTTTATTGTTTTCCTTTGTTATAATTTTCTCTTTCTCTAAATTGAAGTTATGTTCATCTTTCTCTTCTTTTCTCTTTCTTTCTTCTTATCTATAAGTAACTAAATCTTCATCTTGCTTAGGTGAAAGAGTGAAGCTCTTGGTAATGAAATAAGGTTAGATTATTCTATTTCTTGTGCTTAAATGATATATTATCAAATGGACATTATATGTGTTGTATCTTGTTTCCAATCAATTTAGAAACCTTCTTTATATAATAGAGATCTTGATTTATTGTAGACAATAGGATTGGTGCAGTGAATGCTTGAACTCATTTACAAATGTTGGTAGATAATTAAAGGAATCATAATATGATTACATATATAATTGAACTTTGAATGTTATATTTTCCAATTGGAACCTCCGTTATGTGTGGATTTCAATTGAGTTATAAAAAGAAATAATCTTGCCTTTAATTTATTACCAAGAGTGGATCTCTTAACCCAAGCAAGTTCTTAAATTCATTTGTGAACATCTTTTATTACTTTTGGTGTTGTGACAAATCCTTTTCTTACCTCAATTAATTTTTCTTCATCATTTCCATGTGGATCAACCTCGGACTCCTGAGAAATTTATTACTTAAGACAACCTGCACTTGGGTTTGCATCTTTAAATCCCGCAAATCAAAACCCCCTTCAAACTCACTTATGGGTGTGAAGTCATGATCCCGATAGAGATAGGAGAACCTAGTTGGCATCACCAGTAGTTTTCACCTAATAGTAATCCCGGTCTGATCAAGGAAGACCTGGACTTAATTAAGGAAAGAAAACGCGTGACCCATATCTGCGATATCTCCCTTAAGCAAAGGACAATCAAATACAACCTAAAGGTGGCTCCAAGGAAGTTCCAACCAAGAGACCTGGTACTCAGGAGGGTAGACATAGGAGGGAAAAATGCCTCCCAAGGGAAATTAGTCCCTAACTAGGAAGGCCCCTACCGTATTGTCGTCAGCACTAGAAAAGGAACTTACACATTGCAAACATTAACAAATAGGGAGATCAAGAACTATTAGAATACAAATAAACTTAGAAAATACTATAGGTAGACGCCTATAACGGCCTAGTCTTTTAGTGAACTAATGTTTGATCTGTCCCAATTTTGAATCGTATGCTCTGTACAGACTTTCATCCCCCCAAGTTATTAATAAAACAGATTTATCCATACATTATTTTCTATACGAGACACATTAAAGAACCCAAGTCAAGAGGTATAACACACCAAACCCACAAAGACGCTTTGGTAGTAAGTTATAGGGTCAACGCCCGCCCTTAATACTTGGCATCAACCATTTTAAGGTTAGGAAATTAAGAGGCAGTGTGGATTCAACATCTGTGGTCCTCCTTTATACCTGAGCTAAGCAGGATTCTAGCGCCAAAACATTTGGACAATAAACCTCAGGCCAAGGTTTTAAATCATACCTAAGCTAGGTGGAATCCCAAAAAACCCTTATGGTTAACAAAGGACCCCATGCAAGGTCTAATAATAACGCATGCCTAAGGTAAAAGGGATCCTAAGCGTCAAGTCTTCTTGGACATTAAACCTTAACCTAAGTTGTTATTTTTGCCTATGTCCAAAATTCTAAATGCTTGATATAATGAGCATTGGACTATGGACTAAGGTGTTATTTTTGCCTAAGTCCAAAGTTTTGAATACTTGATATTATGGGTGCTGGACTACGGACTAAGGTTGTCACACCTTAATAGGGATGTCACATTTTCGAACAATAATAATAACCTCTACCCAAGTTATAAATTATTACGTAATATATAATAATATAGGTTGTAAAAATATATATATATATATATTTTTAACATTATATTGTAAAATAAAATAAACGAACATAAAATAAAACAAACTATTACATACACACCATAATTATACATATGATTTTATTTTTAATAGGTACAAATAATTTACATATTACAAACTCGTTAATTAAAAATAGTAAACTGTCTGGTTTAAAGCAAACCATAAACTAGCCCAAGCATAACACTAAAAGTTCTGATCCTCTGAAGAATCCTCCTCAGGAAAATTATCGGAAGACAGAAATACTCTGATAACACCATACCACGCTAAAATCAATCCATATGATATGGATGATCTCGAGGTTCACCTTCCTCGAACTGGTGACTCGGTTGCTGCTCTTCGTTGTATTGACAATCCAACAGTTGCTCCTCTTCTACTTCCTCAACGACTTTACGGAACATAAATAATAATACAGAAAATATATATAAAGAGGTGAGACAATCTACATCATTACCAGCATAGCAGTAAGAAAACGACAATACAAACAAATATAACAGTTAATATAACAATTCATATTATCACACATGCAAAATATCCAATTATAACTATTCACATTATCACACATGCAAGATATCATAAATCAAATTATAACTATTCACACAGTAATGCAGATTAAATATGCCATGTACTCAGACTCGTTCCTACTCCATGGAGCTAAACACAAACATCAGAGAGAATGATCCGGTAGACATGTCCGTACATCAGGCTGCCTCAACCAACTATTACACGCATCAAATACGTCGTGTAAATAACACACACAAATAAATACGTCGTGTGAAAGGCACACAATCAAATACGTCGTGTGAAAGGCACACACCAAATACGTCGTGTGAATAGTACACACGATCAAATACGTCGTGTACGTCCGGCATAGTACTGGCATGGTCCCGATAGATCATGATTAAGAATAGTATTTGTCGAGATCGCTAGTTTGTGTTTTCGATTACCACGGCCCGTAGGAGCTACCAACGTCCACACATGTGGAATCTCTACGCACACTAACGCCTCCAAGTTCTCCATATGAACACACTACGCCTATCACACCCATGACACGGTGTAATTCATCTCGTCGGTCAATCGTCAATTTCAACCAAATTGACATACCAATCTATGTATGTAATGATCCATAATTACAAAAATACCCTCAGTATCACCATGAATCATAATTACATAAATATCCTCATTGTCACCATAATTACAAAAATACCCTTAGTATTAATAATTCCAAAAATTGTATATCTCCACTTGACAGTACTATTTTCCAACATGTCCGGGTCCACCACTTTGGCCCGACAGTAAAAACTTACTGTTTCCATAAGTCGTGTAAATATTTTATCGCATTTTCACAATTACGTGACGTTTTAAAAACGTTTTTCAATCGCGTAAATATTTTTCAACGTTTTCTCAATCGCGTAATATTTTTAAATCATTTTCTCAATCACGTAATTTAAAAATCATCATTTTAAATACACGTAAGCTATTTCTACTATTTTTCACTGTATAAAATATTTCTTGATGTTTCAAATTAAATTTTGAAACTTTCCAAAACTACAAATATTATTTAGACATTATTTTCCATTTTTCTTTACAAAAAAATACTCTAAGTCATAATTTCTGACGTTTTCCTCAAAAATTCAATTTTAATAAATTCTTCTACTGATTAATTTTATTCTTTAACTACGTAAAATACTTCTTTGCTTTCTAAATATCATTTTGAAACATTCTTCATTACTTGCTCATTTTTAATCAATTTTGACAGCATTTCATTTAGAAAATCCACTACATGATATTTTCTACGTTTTCCTTTAAAAATTCCTTTATTTAATTATAACCATAAAATACACTTTGAAAATTGCTAACATACTTTAAAAACTCAAAGTTAAGTATTTTTCAAGTGTTAAAATTTATTTCTTTACCATACTAGACTTCTAGTTAAAAATTCATTTACTTATTTGACTCTTGAAAAGCCATCGTAATTGAATTCATTTTAGGTTAATATACTAGTTTACACTTAGAAAATACATTTTGGATCAATTAAACATAAAAAATATATATTTTGGCGAAAATCACCATTTTTATACAAACCATGTTTAAAATTATTTTTCATCCATTAAATCATTGAAAAATCCTTTAACTTAATTAGATCAATTAGGTTATCCTTTTAGAAAATGGTTGAGAACATATTGGTTCTCTTTTTATAGTAAAAACCATAAGCTCTTCATCTTATGTTCTTTGGAACACTTTTGCAAATCTCAACATATTTGCACATCCAACAACAATTATCATAGATCCATGAACATATACATATATTTATGAACACATACCATATATTAAAGCAATAATAAAACACATACCAAATATCAAAACTATAAACATGCTTGTATGCATAATAAACCACTAATAGAAAAGGAAATAACATGCACACATAAACAATCACAAATAAAGAAGACAATGAACAACCAAGTGCATGAATCCTTATGGATTCTTCACCAAAAATACATCCATTTTCTCACCACCACACATGGTTGATGAGATTAAATCTCCCTCTTACCTATAAGGAAGACAAGATCTCCTTGGACTCCTCCTTAGAAAATTTGTGTAGCTTCAACAAAAATCCTAACAAGCTTAAACAAATTATAAAGTCATAAACTATGGATGAAAAAGATAAACCATGGATCAATCATGGCTTAGAACATCAAGAATCAAATTAGAAACAAGAAACAAGAATTTTCACCTTATAGGAAAGAAACTTCAAAGTGATTTTCCAAGCTCCAAATGGATGATTTAGCAAAAACTCACAACTAGAGATGTTCTTAGAATATGGTTTAGATTTAGGAAATGAAGTTGGATGAAATTTTTGATGGATGGAAGTATATTGAAGAGGCGATGGCCGAATGGTGTGGGAAATGAAGACTTAGAAGTTTTTTCTTTGGGTTCTTGATAGAAAGAGAAATGGATGAAGATTTGGAATGATTGAAATGAAAATAATGAAGTGAATTTAGTCTTCCTCCATTATGCATTGCCGTAGAGTGCAATAAGAGAGCTAGCCACCTTTTTGACAATTCTTGCTTCATAATGGCCTTTGATTATTTGGATGGTGGATGGCTTGCTTCTAGACTTCATAATTGCATTTTGATTGAATAATTGGATGCATAATTATAGCATATGGCCGAAAATGCTATAGGAAACTCAATCAATTGTTGATTGATTTTTAATAGCTTATTTATATTTAAGTCCTCCTAGTTAGGTTTAATTAAAAGTTAGTTAGATTCCTTTGTATTTTAGTTAATCATTAGTTTACTTAGAATCCTTAATCTTCTACTTAATTATACTAATACATTTGTCTAACTTAAATTTGATAAAAACTAATTAGGTTTTAATCTATTTAATTATCACTTAACCCTTTAGATTAACTTAATTAGATTTTAAATTAACTAATCTATTAAATTAAGTTTTAAATTAACTAATCTACTAAATCTAACCATTTTTATGGATTTTTAACCTTTTGGTCTAGAATTTTACAAGCCTTTTACGTTGATAAATTTTTCCTAAAAGTGGGGCCCACAAACCCAAACATGGGTCCCACAAAGCAAATGTGGGTCCCATGATTTTTCTGCATGATAAATATTTTATTATACAGAAAAATCCTAAAAATTAAAAGATTACTATATGTATTATTCGGATTGGGTTTAGTAAGATCGCCTACTCCAAATAATCAAACAAGATTTTTCCTACTCGAAAATTATTATTTTCTTGACTTGAGCAAATCACACGAAACAATCAAATACGATTCTGAAACAGTCAAATTAATTTTATATCACACGAGAAATCGAAAAACAAGATACAATAAGGGTAAAAATGTAATTAACTAAATTGGGGTGTTCTACAACTCTCCCCCACTAACAGAAATTTCGTCCCCGAAATTTATCGTACCTTAGAAAAGATGTGGGTCTTGCTCCCTCATTTTGTCTTCTAGCTCCCAAGTAGCATCTCCCGTTACCTCATTCCATATTACCTTTACCAAAACAATCATCTTCCCTCGAAGCTGCTTCACTCTCCTGTCCTCAATCTTAACAGGAAGTGTCTCATATGTCAAATTATCTTTCAGTTGTACTTCATCAGGTTGAATGACATGTGTTGGATCAGGAATATATTTCCTCAGTTGAGACACATGGAATACATTATGAAGATTGGATAGAAAAGGTGGTAAAGCTATCTGGTAGGCTACAGGACCTATCCGACGAATGATTTGATAAGGTCCAATGAATTTAGGAGTGAGTTTTCTAGATTTGATAACCCTTCCGACACCAGTCGTAGGTGTTACTCGCAAAAACACATGCTCACCTTCTTCGAATTCAAGAGGTCGTCTCCGCTTATCAGCATAGCTTTTCTGTCGGCTCTGAGTTGTCCGCATTTTCTCCTGAATCATCTTCACCTTCTCCGTAGTTTGTTGCACAAGATCAGGTCCAATGGTCATACTTTCCCCATCTTGATACCAACACAAAGGTGTTCGGCATCGTCGCCCATAAAGTGCTTCATAGGGTGCCATCCCTATACTTGAGTGAAAACTATTATTGTAGGTGAATTCTATCAAAGACAGAAACTCATCCCAACTCCCTTGTTGTTCCAACACACAAGCACGCAATAGATCTTCCAATGATTGAATAGTCCTCTCCGTTTGACCATCAGTCTGCGGATGATAAGCAGAACTCAGACATAACTTAGTCCCCATGGCTTCTTGTAAGCTTCGCCAAAACCTTAATGTAAACCTCGGGTCTCTATCAGAAACTATACTTGAGGGTACACCGTGAAGTCTAACAATTTCACTAATGTACACTTGGGTTAATCGTTCCAACGAATACTTGATATTGATCGGCAAGAAGTGCGCTGACTTCGTAAGCCTATCAACTATAACCCATATAGAATCATGACCCTTCTTCGTTCTTGGCAATCCGGTGACAAAATCCATCGAGATACTATCCCATTTCTACTCAGGAATAGTTCAAGGTTGTAACATACCGGCTGGTCTTTGATGTTCCACTTTTGCTTTTTGACAAACCAGACAAGACGCCACACGTTCCGCAACATCTCTCTTCATCCTTGGCCACCAAAACATCCGCTTTAAATCTTAATACATCTTTGTCATCCCCGGATGCATACTCAACCTACTAGCATGAGCTTCGTCCAAAATCGCTTGCTTCAGCTCGGGATCATAAGGTATACAAATCCTTCCTTTAAATCTTAAGATTCCATCAAATCCTTCCTCAACCGTTGCCTTATGACCTTGCTTCAAAAATTCTTTCTCATTCAACAAATATGGATCCTTATCTTGTTTTTCCTTGATTTCTTCAAGCAAGTCATTCAAAATAATAACTTTACTTAGACGAATCCTTCCTGGTGCCAATTCCACTGACAACCGTAAATCTCTAAACTGATTGATCAATTCTTCCTCCTTTATCATCATGGTAGAAACACTGATCACTTTTCTACTTAAAGCATCCGCCACCATATTCGCCTTTCCCGGATGGTATTGAAGTTGGAAAACATAGTCCTTCAAGAACTCCAACCATCGCCTCTGCCTCATGCTCAATTCCTTTTGACTGAACAGGTATTTTAAACTCTTGTGATCACTGAAGATATTGAACACAGCTCCATATAGAAAATGTCTCCACACTTTCAATGCAAAAACCACTGCAGCGAGTTCCAAATCGTGCGTTGGATAGTTCCTCTCATGAACCTTCAGCTGTCTAGAAGCATAGGCTACCACATTTCTGTTCTGCATCAACACGCATCCTAACCCTTGATAAGAAGCGTCACAATACACCTCAAAAGCCTCATTAGGATCTGGCAAAATCAAGCTGGTGCGGTGGTCAATCTCTTCTTCAATTCTTGAAAACTTGCCTCACATTCTTTCGTCCAATCAAAAGCTTGACTCTTCCTTGTGAGTTGCATAAGAGGTCCAGCTATCTTAGAAAAACCTTCAATGAACCTCCGATAATATCCTGCCAATCCAACAAAACTTCGGATTTCAGTTACCGTCTTCGGCCTCTCCCATTGCAAAATAGTTTCTATTTTCGATGGGTCCACCGCAATACCTTCCTTGGAAATTACGTGACCCATAAATTGAACTTCTTCCAACCAAAACTCACACTTTGCCAATTTTGCATACAGCTTCTTGTCCTTCAAAATTTGGAGAACTGTACTGAGATGTTCAGCATGCTCTTCCTTATTTTGGGAATAGATCAGAATGTCATCGATAAAAACAACGACAAATCTATCTAGGTATGGACAAAAAATCCTATTCATATAGTCCATGAATATTGCAGGAGCATTCGTCACCCCGAACGACATCACCTGATACTCATAATGCCCGTAACGAGTTCGAAAAGCGGTCTTAGGTATATCCTCTACCTTGACACGAATCTGATGATAACCTGATCGCAGATCTATTTTAGAGAAAATAGCTGCTCCTTTCAGCTGGTCCATCAAATCATCGATCCTTGGAAGTGGATATTTATTCTTTATCGTGACCTTGTTCAGCTGACGATAGTCTACGCAAAGACGAGAAGTTCTATCCTTCTTCTTGACTAGTAGTACTGGCGCTCCCCACGGTGAAACACTCGGTCGCACAAACTGCTTTTCCAACAATTCCTCCAATTGCTTCTTCAATTCCACCAATTCTGATGGCGACATCCTATATGGTGCAATTGAAATAGGACCTGCTCCTGGTACCAAATCAATAGCAAACTCGATTTCTCTTTCCGGTGGTAAGCCAGGTACATCATCAGGAAAAATTTCTGGAAACTCATTCACGATTGGAATAGCATTCACATCTTTTTCACTCTTGACCTCCAAAGAAGACAAAGAAAGATGTATCCTTGAGCTCCGTCCCTCAACAAAGATTTGACTTTGACGGCACTTAAAAATCTAGAATCCTCATCCTTAGGAAAAACTAAGGTTTTATTGGCACAATCTAATAGGATATGGTTAGAAGATAACCAATCCATTCCTAATATTATATCTATTTCAACAAGAGGTAAGCAAATTAAATTGACCGAAAAGACTCGATCATTTATGGTAATAGGACGTTCAAACATACTTTAGATGTAACAACAAAGCTTGGCAAGTAGTTGGTGTAGAAACAATCAATTGAAAACTCAAAGAAGACACAGGAAATTTCAACCGATCCACACAGTCATACGCAATAAATGAATGCGTCGCACTTGAATCATATAGTACAGTCAAAAGATTACCTGCTACGACACCTTCCCCCTGAATAAGATCTTCAGACTGAGAAGCCTCAGCCCCGCTCATCGTGTACACTCGCCCTCCAGATCGCGGCTGAGTAGCACGAACATTGCTCACAACTCGTTTCTTTTCTGACTGGTTACATTCTCTAGAAACATGCCCAGGCCTTCCACACTTGAAACAGATTGGCCTTTTGATTGAACAGTCTCTAGATATGTGGGCACTCTTTCCACATTTAAAACATCTTGGCATAAACGCCACATTTGTACCAGCTTTGTTGCCACTAGAACTTCCCCCGATAGATGGACGTTGAGGCTGATTCCCTGGTGGTCTCGAATACGGCTTGCGTTGAAATCGGTTATTGTTATTGTTGTTGTTGTTGCCTCCTCTTTGGAACCTAGTCGGTCCAAAGTTACGATTCCTTGGATCACGTGACGGCTCCAACTCCTCGAGTCGCACACATGTGTCCACCAAAGCATGAAACTGGTTCATCCTTAAGGGTAGCACTCCTTGCTTCAACTCTACCCTCAACCCTTCCTCAAACTTACGGCATTTCCACGTATCATTCTGTCGTGTTTGAGCATAGTCTGAGAACTGAGACAAGCTCTCAAATTTAGAAGCATATTCATTGACAGTCATGTTGCCCTGACGTAAACTAAGAAATTCCATCTCCTTGGCATGTTGACCACGGCGAGAAAGTACTTTTCCGAAAATACCTCACAGAATACCTCCCAGTAATTTCGGTTCCCTCGGCTTGTAGTAAGCGTCGGGTTCCTCTCCACCACTTCTCACCATCCCTCTCAAAGCATAAATGTAGCATACGTCACCTTTCGATCATTGGCGCACCCCATTCCTTCAAATATCTTTTCGAGATCTTGGATCCAAAGACTCGCCTTCTCTGGATTAAATTCACCTCGAATCTAGGGCGGGTTATTGCGCCTAAACTCGAGACAAGTTTAGAGCATCGCGATCGCATCTTCTTTGTTGAGTTGCTCGTTCATTTTGTTGCGTAATCACCTCTGCCATACGCTGCATAGCCTCAGCAGCTGCAATCATTGGGTCAACATTACGATTCATGTTTACACGTGTTCCTCTTCCGCCAGACATCTTTTTCTTCAATCAAACAAGACAAAACAAAGTCAGATGTATCCTTTCGGACACCAATCACAGAGAATCACACAACACAAGCAAAAACAGACCCAACCACAACCCCAAAAGACTCTAACTTGGGCTCTGATACCAACTAAAATGTCACACCCTAATAGGGATGTCACATTTTCGAACAATAATAATAACCTCTACCCAAGTTATAAATTATTACGTAATATATAATAATATAGGTTGTAAAAATATATTTTTTTTAACATTATATTGTAAAATAAAATAAACAGAACATAAAATAAAACAAACTATTACATACACACCATAATTATACATATGATTTTATTTTTAATAGGTACAAATAATTTACTTATTACAAACTCATTAATTAAAAATGGAACCGTCTCGGTTTAAAGCAAACCATAAACTAGCCCAAGCATAACACTAAAAGTTCGATCCTCTGAAGAATCCTCCTCAGGAAGATTATCGGAAGATAGAAATACTCGATAACACCATATCACGCTGAATCAATCCATATGATATGGATGATCTCGAGGTTCACCTTCCTCGAACCGGTCACTCGGTTCTTTGCTTCGTTCGTTGTATTGACAATCCAACGGTTGCTCCTCTTCTACTTCCTCAACGACTTTATGGAACATAAATAATAATACGAAAATATATATAAAGAGGTGAGACAATCTACATCATTACCAAAGATAGCAAGAAAAAACGACAATATAAACAAATATAACAGCTTAATATAACAATTCATATTATCACACATGCAAAATATCCAATTATAACTATTCACATTATCACACATGCAAAATATCATAAATCAAATTATAACTATTCACACAAGAATGCAGATTAAATATGCCATGTACTCGAGACTCGTTCCTACTCCATGGAGCTAAACACAAACATCGAGAGAATGATCCGGTAGACATGTCCGTACATCGTGCTACCTCAACCAACTATTACACAACAATACGTCGTGTAAATAGCACACGATCAAATACGTCGTGTGAAAAGCACACGATCAAATACGTCGTGTGAATAGTACACAGTCAAATACGTCGTGTACGTCCAGGCATAGTACCACATACCCCAATAGATCATGATTAAGAATAGTATTTGTCGAGATCGCTAGTGTGTGTTTTTCAGTTACCACGGCCCAGAGGAGCTACCAACTGTCCACATGTGGAATCTACTGCACACTAACGCCTCCAAGTTCTCCATATGAACACACTACGCCTATCACACCCACAACACGGTGTAATTCATCTCGTCAATCAATCGTCAATTTCAACCAAATTGACATATCAATCTATGTATGTAATGATCCATAATTACAAAAATACCCTCGATATCACCATGAATCATAATTACATAAATATCCTCATTGTCACCATAATTACAAAAATACCCTTAGTATTAATAATTCCAAAAAATATTTTATCGCATTTTCCCACATTCCGGGTCCACCACTTTGGCGACAATAAAAACCACGTTTTCATAAGTCGTTTTTTATCAATCACAATTACGCGTAAATATTTTTCAACGTTTTTTTCTCAATCGCGTAATATTTTTAAATCATTTTCCCAATCACGTAATTTAAAAATCATCATTTTAAATACACGTAAGCTATTTCTACTATTTTTCACTTTATAAAATATTTCTTGATGTTTCAAATTAAATTTTGAAACTTTCCAAAATACAAATATTATTTAGACATTATTTTCCATTTTTCTTTACAAAAAAATACTATAAGTCATAATTTCGACGCGTTTTTCCTCAAAAATTCAATTTTAATAAATTCTTCTACGATTAATTTTATTCTTTAACTACGTAAAATATTTTTTGCTTTCTAAATATCATTTTGAAACATTCTTCATTACTTGCTCATTTTTAATCAATTTTGACAAAGCATTTCATTTAGAAAATCCACTAAATGATATTTTCTACGTTTTCCTTTAAAAATTCCTTTATTTAATTATAACCATAAAATACACTTTGAAAATTGCTAACATACTTTAAAAACTCAAAGTTAAGTATTTTTCAAGTGTTAAAATTTATTTCTTTACCATACTAGACTTCTAGTAAAAATTCATTTACTTATTTGACTCTTGAAAATCCATCGTAATTGAATTCATTTTAGGTTAATATACTAGTTTACACTTAGAAAATAAATTTTGGATCAATTAAATATAAAAAAAATATTTTGGCCGAAAATCACCATTTTTATACAAACCATGTTTAAAATTATTTTTCATCCATTAAATCATTGAAAAATCCTTTAACTTAATTAGATCAATTAGGTTATCCTTTTAGAAAATGGTTGAGAACATATTGGTTCTCTTTTTATAGTAAAAACCATAAGCTCTTCATCTTGTGTTCTTTGGAACACTTTTGCAAATCTCAACATATTTGCACATCCAACAACAATTATCATAGATCCATGAACATATACATATATTTATGAACACATACCATATATTAAAGCAATAATAAAACACATACCAAATATCAAAACTATAAACATGCTTGTATGCATAATAAACCACCAATAGAAAAGGAAATAACATGCACACATAAACAATCACAAATAAAGAAGACAATGAACAACCAAGTGAATGAATCCTTATGGATTCTTCACCAAAAATACATCCATTTTCTCACCACCACACATGGTTGATGAGATTAAATCTCCCTCTTACCTATAAGGAAGACAAGATCTCCTTGGACTCCTCCTTAGAAAATTTGTGTAGCTTCAACAAAAATCCTAACAAGCTTAAACAAATTATAAAGTCATAAACTATGGATGAAAAAGATAAACCACGGATCAATCATGGCTTAGAACATCAAGAATCAAATTAGAAACAAGAAACAAGAATTTTCACCTTATAGGAAAGAAACTTCAAAGTGATTTTCCAAGCTCCAAATGGATGATTTAGCAAAAACTCACAACTAGAGATGTTCTTAGAATATGGTTTAGATTTAGGAAATGAAGTTGGATGAAATTTTTGATGGATGGAAGTATATTGAAGAGGCGATGGCCGAATGGTGTGGGAAATGAAGACTTAGAAGTTTTTTCTTTGGGTTCTTGATAGAAAGAGAAATGGATGAAGATTTGGAATGATTGAAATGAAAATAATGAAGTGAATTTAGTCTTCCTCCATTATGCATTGCCGTAGAGTGCAATAAGAGAGCTAGCCACCTTTTTGACAATTCTTGCTTCATAATGGCCTTTGATTATTTGGATGGTGGATGGCTTGCTTCTAGACTTCATAATTGCATTTTGATTGAATAATTGGATGCATAATTATAGCATATGGCCGAAAATGCTATAGGAAACTCAATCAATTGTTGATTGATTTTTAATAGCTTATTTATATTTAAGTCCTCCTAGTTAGGTTTAATTAAAAGTTAGTTAGATTCCTTTGTATTTTAGTTAATCATTAGTTTACTTAGAATCCTTAATCTTCTACTTAATTATACTAATACATTTGTCTAACTTAAATTTGATAAAAACTAATTAGGTTTTAATCTATTTAATTATCACTTAACCCCTTTAGATTAACTTAATTAGATTTTAAATTAACTAATCTATTAAATTAAGTTTTAAATTAACTAATCTACTAAATCTAACCATTTTTATGGATTTTTAACCTTTTGGTCTAGAATTTTACAAGCCTTTTACGTTAGTAAACTTTTCCTAAAAGTGGGTCTCACAAACCCAAACATGGGTCCCACAAAGCAAATGTGGGTCCCACAGATTTTTCTGCATGATAAATATTTTTATTATACAGAAAAATCTTAAAAATTAAAAGATTGATATATGTATTATTCGGATTGGGTTTAGTAAGATCGCCTAACTCCAAATAATCAAACAAGATTTTTTCCTACTAGAAAATTATTATTTTCTTGACTCGGAGCAAATCACACGAAACAATCAAATACAGTTACGAAACAGTCAAATTAATTTTATATCACACAGAAATCAGAAAACAGTACAATAAGGGTAAAAATGTAATTAACTAAATTGGGGTGTTACAACTCTCCCCCACTAACAGAAATTTCGTCCCCGAAATTTATCGTACCTTAGAAAAGATGTGGGTACTGCTCCTTCATTTTGTCTTCTAGCTCCCAAGTAGCATCTCCCGTTACCTCATTCCATATTACCTTTACCAAAACAATCATCTTCCCTCGAAGCTGCTTCACTCTCCTGTCCTTAATCTTAACAGGAAGTGTCTCATACGTCAAATTATCTTTCAATTGTACTTCATCAGGTTGAATGACATGTGTTGGATCAGGAATATATTTCCTCAGTTGAGACACATGGAATACATTATGAAGATTGGATAGAAAAGGTGGTAAAGCTATCTGGTAGGCTACAGGACCTATTCGACGAATGATTTGATAAGGTCCAATGAATTTAGGAGTGAGTTTTCTAGATTTGATAACCCTTCCGACACCAGTCGTAGGTGTTACTCGCAAAAACACATGCTCACCTTCTTCGAATTCAAGAGGTCGTCTCCGCTTATCAGCATAGCTTTTCTGTCGGCTCTGAGTTGTCCGCATTTTCTCCTGAATCATCTTCACCTTATCCGTAGTTTGTTGCACAAGATCTGGTCCAATGGTCATACTTTCCCCATCTTGATACCAACACAAAGGTGTTCGGCATCGTCGTCCATAAAGTGCTTCATAGGGTGCCATCCCTATACTTGAGTGAAAACTATTATTGTAGGTGAATTCTATCAAAGACAGAAATTCATCCCAACTCCCTTGTTGTTCCAACACACAAGCACGCAATAGATCTTCCAATGATTGAATAGTCCTCTCCGTTTGACCATCAGTCTGCGGATGATAAGCAGAACTCAGACATAACTTAGTCCCCATGGTTTCTTGTAAGCTTCGCCAAAACCTTGATGTAAACCTCGGGTCTCTATCAGAAACTATACTTGAGGGTACACCGTGAAGTCTAACAATTTCACTAATGTACACTTGGGTTAATCGTTCTAACGAATACTTGATATTAATCGGCAAGAAGTGCGCTGACTTCGTAAGCCTATCAACTATAACCCATATAGAATCATGACCCTTCTTCGTTCTTGGCAATCCGGTGACAAAATCCATCGAGATACTATCCCATTTCCACTCAGGAATAGTTCAAGGTTGTAACATACCGGCTGGTCTTTGATGTTCCACTTTTGCTTTTTGACAAACCAGACAAGACGCCACACGTTCCGCAACATCTCTCTTCATCCTTGGCCACCAAAACATCCGCTTTAAATCTTGATACATCTTTGTCATCCCTGGATGCATACTCAACCTACTAGCATGAGCTTCGTCCAAAATCGCTTGCTTCAGCTCGGGATCATAAGGTATACAAATCCTTCCTTAAAATCTTAAGATTCCATCAAATCCTTTCTCAACCGTTGCCTTATGACCTTGCTTCAAAAATTATTTCTCATTCAACAAATATGGATCCTTATCCTGTTTTTCCTTGATTTCTTCCAGCAAGTCATTCAAAATAATAACTTTACTTAGACGAATCCTTCCTGGTGCCAATTCCACTGACAACCGTAAATCTCTAAACTGATTGATCAATTCTTCCTCCTTTATCATCATGGTAGAAACACTGATCACTTTTCTACTTAAAGCATCCGCCACCATATTCGCCTTTCCCGGATGGTATTGAAGTTGGAAATCATAGTCCTTCAAGAACTCCAACCATCGCCTCTGCCTAATGCTCAATTCCTTTTGATTGAATGTATTTTAAACTCTTGTGATCACCGAAGATATTGAACACGACTCCATACGAGAAAATGTCTCCACACTTTCAACGCAAAAACCACCGCAGCGAGTTCCAAATCGTGCGTTGGATAGTTCCTCTCATGAACCTTCAACTGTCTCAAGCATAGGCTACCACATTTCTGTTCTGCATCAACACGCATCCTAACCCTTGATAAGAAGCGTCACAATACACCTCAAAAGCCTCGTTAGGATCTGGCAAAATCAGCACTGGTGCAGTAGTCAATCTCTTCTTCAATTCTTGAAAACTTGCCTCACATTCTTTCGTCCAATCAAAAGCTTGACTCTTCCTTGTGAGTTGCGTAAGAGGTCCAGCTATCTTAGAAAAACCTTCAATGAACCTCCGATAATATCCTGCCAATCCAACAAAACTTCGGATTTCAGTTACCGTCTTCGGCCTCTCCCATTGCAAAATAGTTTCTATTTTCGATGGGTCCACCGCAATACCTTCCTTGGAAATTACGTGACCCATAAATTGAACTTCTTCCAACCAAAACTCACACTTTGCCAATTTTGCATACAGCTTCTTGTCCTTCAAAATTTGGAGAACTGTACTGAGATGTTCAGCATGATCTTCCTTATTTTGAGAATAGATCAGAATGTCATCGATAAAAACAACGACAAATCTGTCTAGGTAAGGACGAAAAATCCTATTCATATAGTCCATGAATATTGCAGGAGCATTCGTCACCCCGAACGACATCACCTGATACTCATAATGCCCGTAACGAGTTCGAAAAGCGGTCTTAGGTATATCCTCTACCTTGACACGAATCTGATGATAACCTGATCGCAGATCTATTTTAGAGAAAATAGCTGCTCCTTTCAGCTGGTCCATCAAATCATCGATCCTTGGAAGTGGATATTTATTCTTTATCGTGACCTTGTTCAGCTGACGATAGTCTACGCAAAGACGAGAAGTTCTATCCTTCTTCTTGACTAGTAATATTGGCGCTCCCCACGGTGAAACACTCGGTCGCACAAACTGCTTTTCCAACAATTCCTCCAATTGCTTCTTCAATTCCACCAATTCGATGGCGACATCCTATATGGTGCAATTGAAATAGGACCTGCTCCTGGTACCAAATCAATAGCAAACTCGATTTCTCTTTCCGGTGGTAAGCCAGGTACATCATCAGGAAAAATTTCTGGAAACTCATTCACGATTGGAATAGCATTCACATCTTTTTCACTCTTGACCTCCAAAGAAGACAGCAGCATGTATCCTTGAGCTCGAGTCCCTCAACAAAGATTTGACTTTGACGGCAGTTAAAAATCTAGAATCCTCATCCTTAGGAAAAACTAAGGTTTTATTGGCACAATCTAATAGGATATGGTTAGAAGATAACCAATCCATTCCTAATATTATATCTATTTCAACAAGAGGTAAGCAAATTAAATTGACCGAAAAGACTCGATCATTTATGGTAATAGGA
The DNA here is from genome assembly GCA_029884605.1 of Ormosia emarginata. Classification (NCBI taxonomy): domain Eukaryota; kingdom Viridiplantae; phylum Streptophyta; class Magnoliopsida; order Fabales; family Fabaceae; genus Ormosia; species Ormosia emarginata. The sequence continues at coordinate 1,037,798 of JAQQTP010000075.1, read as the reverse complement.
CAGTTCAAACATACTTTAGATGTAACAACAGGCTTGGCAGTTGGTGTAGAAACAATCAATTGAAAACTCAAAGAAGACACAGGAAATTTCAACCGATCCACACAGTCATACGCAATAAATGAATGCGTCGCACTTGAATCATATAGTACAGTCAAAAGATTACCCTTACGACACCTTCCCCCGAATAAGATCTTCGGTAGAAGCCTCACCAGCTCATCGTGTACACTCGCCCTCCAGATCGCGGCTGAGTAGCACGAACATTGCTCACAACTCGTTTCTTTTCTGACTGGTTACATTCTCTAGAAACATGCCCAGGCCTTCCACACTTGAAACAGATTGGCCTTTTGATTGAACAGTCTCTAGATATGTGGGCACTCTTTCCACATTTAAAACATCTTGGCATAAACGCCACATTTGTACCAGCTTTGTTGCCACTAGAACTTCCCCCGATAGATGGACGTTGAGGCTGATTCCCTGGTGGTCTCGAATACGGCTTGCGTTGAAATCGGTTATTGTTATTGTTGTTGTTGTTGCCTCCTCTTTGGAACCTAGTCGGTCCAAAGTTACGATTCCTTGGATCACGTGACGGCTCCAACTCCTCGAGTCGTACACATGTGTCCACCAAAGCATGAAACTGGTTCATCCTTAAGGGTAGCACTCCTCGCTTCAACTCTACCCTCAGCCCTTCCTCAAACTTACGGCATTTCCACGTATCATTCTGTCGAGTTTGAGCATAATCTGAGAACTGAGACAAGCTCTCAAATTTAGAAGCATACTCATTGACAGTCATGTTGCCCTGACGTAAACTAAGAAATTCCATCTCCTTGGCATGTTGACCACTGGCAGGAAAGTACTTTTCCAGAAATACCTCACAGAATACCTCCCAGGTAATTTCAGTTCCCTCAGCTTGTAGTAAGCGTCGGGTTCCTCTCCACCAGTTCTCACCGTCCCTCTCGGCATAAATGTAGCATACGTCACCTTTCGATCATTGGCGCACCCCATTCCTTCAAATATCTTTTCGAGATCTTGGATCCAAAGACTCGCCTTCTCGGATTAAATTCACCTCGAATCGTGGCGGGTTATTGCGCCTAAACTCGAGACAAGTTTAGAGCATCAGCAGTCGCATCTTGCTGTTGAGCTGCTCGTTCATTTTGTTGCGTAATCACCTCTGCCATACGCTGCATAGCCTCAGCAGCTGCAATCATTGGGTCAACATTACGATTCATGTTTACACGTGTTCCTCTTCCGCCAGACATCTTTTTCTTCAATCAAACAAGACAAAACAAAGTCAGATGTATCCTTTCGGACACCAATCACAGAGAATCACACAACACAAGCAAAAACAGACCCAACCACAACCCCAAAAGACTCAACTTGGGCTCGATACCAACTAAAATGTCACACCCTAATAGGGATGTCACATTTTCGAACAATAATAATAACCTCTACCCAAGTTATAAATTATTACGTAATATATAATAATATAGGTTGTAAAAATATATTTTTTTTTTTTAACATTATATTGTAAAATAAAACAAACAGAACATAAAATAAAACAAACTATTACATACACACCATAATTATACATATGATTTTATTTTTAATAGGTACAAATAATTTACTTATTACAAACTCGTTAATTAAAAACAGTAAACTGTCTGGTTTAAAGCAAACCATAAACTAGCCCAAGCATAACACTAAAAGTTCTGATCCTCTGAAGAATCCTCCTCAGGAAGATTATCGGAAGATAGAAATACTCTGATAACACCATATCACGCTGAAATCAATCCATATGATATGGATGATCTCGAGGTTCACCTTCCTCGAACTGGTCACTCGGTTGCTGCTCTTCGTTGTATTGACAATCCAGCAGTTGCTCCTCTTCTACTTCCTCAACGACTTTATGGAACATAAACAATAATACAGAAAATATATATAAAGAGGTGAGACAATCTACATCATTACCAGCATAGCAGTAAGAAAACGACAATATAAACAAATATAACAGTTAATATAACAATTCATATTATCACACATGCAAAATATCCAATTATAACTATTCACATTATCACACATGCAAGATATCATAAATCAAATTATAACTATTCACACAGTAATGCAGATTAAATATGCCATGTACTCAGACTCGTTCCTACTCCATGGAGCTAAACACAAACATCAGAGAGAATGATCTGGTAGACATGTCCGTACATCAGGCTACCTCAACCAACTATTACACAGTCAAATACGTCGTGTGAAAAGCACACAGTCAAATACGTCGTGTGAATAGTACACAGTCAAATACGTCGTGTACGTCCAGGCATAGTACCAGACAGTCCCCAATAGATCATGATTAAGAATAGTATTTGTCGAGATCGCTAGTGTGTGTTTTCAGTTACCACGACCCAGAGGAGCTACCAACTGTCCACATGTGGAATCTACTGCACACTAACGCCTCCAAGTTCTCCATATGAACACACTACGCCTATCACACCTGCAACACGGTGTAATTCATCTCGTCAGTCAATCGTCAATTTCAACCAAATTGACATATCAATCTATGTATGTAATGATCCATAATTACAAAAATACCCTCAGTATCACCATGAATCATAATTACATAAATATCCTCATTGTCATCATAATTACAAAAATACCCTTAGTATTAATAATTCCAAACGTAAATATTTTATCGCATTTTCACAATTACGTCACGTTTTACAAACGTTTTTCAATCGCGTAAATATTTTTCAACGTTTTCTCAATCGCGTAATATTTTTAAATCATTTTCCCAATCACGTAATTTAAAAATCATCATTTTAAATACACGTAAGCTATTTCTACTATTTTTCACTGTATAAAATATTTCTTGATGTTTCAAATTAAATTTTGAAACTTTCCAAAATTACAAATATTATTTAGACATTATTTTCCATTTTTCTTTACAAAAAAATACTATAAGTCATAATTTCTGACGTTTTCCTCAAAAATTCAATTTTAATAAATTCTTCTACAGTTAATTTTATTCTTTAACTACGTAAAATACTTCTTTGCTTTCTAAATATCATTTTGAAACATTCTTCATTACTTGCTCATTTTTAATCAATTTTGACAAAGATTTCATTTAGAAAATCCACTACATGATATTTTCTACGTTTTCCTTTAAAAATTCCTTTATTTAATTATAACCATAAAATACACTTTGAAAATTGCTAACATACTTTAAAAACTCAAAGTTAAGTATTTTTCAAGTGTTAAAATTTATTTCTTTACCATACTAGACTTCTAGTAAAAATTCATTTACTTATTTGACTCTTGAAAATCCATCGTAATTGAATTCATTTTAGGTTAATATACTAGTTTACACTTAGAAAATAAATTTTGGATCAATTAAATATAAAAAAAAATATATTTTGGCGAAAATCACCATTTTTATACAAACCATGTTTAAAATTATTTTTCATCCATTAAATCATTGAAAAATCCTTTAACTTAATTAGATCAATTAGGTTATCCTTTTAGAAAATGGTTGAGAACATATTGGTTCTCTTTTTATAGTAAAAACCATAAGCTCTTCATCTTGTGTTCTTTGGAACACTTTTGCAAATCTCAACATATTTGCACATCCAACAATAATTATAATAGATCGATGAACATATACATATATTTATGAACACATACCATATATTAAAGCAATAATAAAACACATACCAAATATCAAAACTATAAACATGCTTGTATGCATAATAAACCACCAATAGAAAAGGAAATAACATGCACACATAAACAATCACAAATAAAGAAGACAATGAACAACCAAGTGAATGAATCCTTATGGATTCTTCACCAAAAATACATCCATTTTCTCACCACCACACATGGTTGATGAGATTAAATCTCCTCTTACCTATAAGGAAGACAAGATCTCCTTGGACTCCTCCTTAGAAAATTTGTGTAGCTTCAACAAAAATCCTAACAAGCTTAAACAAATTATAAAGTCATAAACTATGGATGAAAAAGATAAACCATGGATCAATCATGGCTTAGAACATCAAAATCAAATTAGAAACAAGAAACAAGAATTTTCACCTTATAGGAAAGAAACTTCAAAGTGATTTTCCAAGCTCCAAATGGATGATTTAGCAAAAAACTCACAACTAGAGATGTTCTTAGAATATGGTTTAGATTTAGGAAATGAAGTTGGATGAAATTTTTGATGGATGGAAGTATATTGAAGAGGCGATGGCGAATGGTGTGGGAAATGAAGACTTAGAAGTTTTTTTTTTGGGTTCTTGATAGAAAGAGAAATGGATGAAGATTTGGAATGATTGAAATGAAAATAATGAAGTGAATTTAGTCTTCCTCCATTATGCATTGCCGTAGAGTGCAATAAGAGAGCTAGCCACCTTTTTGACAATTCTTGCTTCATAATGGCCTTTGATTATTTGGATGGTGGATGGCTTGCTTCTAGACTTCATAATTGCATTTTGATTGAATAATTGGATGCATAATTATAGCATATGGCCGAAAATGCTATAGGAAACTCAATCAATTGTTGATTGATTTTTAATAGCTTATTTATATTTAAGTCCTCCTAGTTAGGTTTAATTAAAAGTTAGTTAGATTCCTTTGTATTTTAGTTAATCATTAGTTTACTTAGAATCCTTAATCTTCTACTTAATTATACTAATACATTTGTCTAACTTAAATTTGATAAAAACTAATTAGGTTTTAATCTATTTAATTATCACTTAACCCCTTTAGATTAACTTAATTAGATTTTAAATTAACTAATCTATTAAATTAAGTTTTAAATTAACTAATCTACTAAATCTAACCATTTTTATGGATTTTTAACCTTTTGGTCTAGAATTTTACAAGCCTTTTACGTCGGTAAATTTTTCCTAAAAGTGGGGCCCACAAACCCAAACATGGGTCCCACAAAGCAAATGTGGGTCCCACAGATTTTTCTGCATGATAAATATTTTTATTATACAGAAAAATCCTAAAAATTAAAAGATTACTATATGTATTATTCGGATTGGGTTTAGTAAGATCGCCCAGCTCCAAATAATCAAACAAGATTTTTTCCGGCCCGAAAATTATTATTTTCTTGACTCGGAGCAAATCACACGAAACAATCAAATACAGTTACGAAACAGTCAAATTAATTTTATATCACACAGAAATCAGAAAACAGTACAATAAGGGTAAAAATGTAATTAACTAAATTGGGGTGTTACAACTCTCCCCCACTAACAGAAATTTCGTCCCAAAATTTATCATACCTTAGAAAAGATGTGGGTATTGCTCCTTCATTTTGTCTTCTAGCTCCCAAGTAGCATCTCCCGTTACCTCATTCCATATTACCTTTACCAAAACAATCATCTTCCTCGAAGTCTGCTTCACTCTCTCTCATCCTTAATCTTAACAGGAAGTGTCTCATACGTCAAATTATCTTTCAGTTGTACTTCATCAGGTTGAATGACATGTGTTGGATCAGGAATATATTTCCTCAGTTGAGACACATGGAATACATTATGAAGATTGGATAGAAAAGGTGGTAAAGCTATCTGGTAGGCTACAGGACCTATTCGACGAATGATTTGATAAGGTCCAATGAATTTAGGAGTGAGTTTTCTAGATTTGATAACCCTTCCGACACCAGTCGTAGGTGTTACTCGCAAAAACACATGCTCACCTTCTTCGAATTCAAGAGGTCGTCTCCGCTTATCAGCATAGCTTTTCTGTCGGCTCTGAGTTGTCCGCATTTTCTCCTGAATCATCTTCACCTTCTCCGTAGTTTGTTGCACAAGATCAGGTCCAATGGTCATACTTTTCCCATCTTGATACCAACACAAAGGTGTTCGGCATCGTCATCCATAAAGTGCTTCATAGGGTGCCATCCCTATACTTGAGTGAAAACTATTATTGTAGGTGAATTCTATCAAAGACAGAAATTCATCCCAACTCCCTTGTTGTTCCAACACACAAGCACGCAATAGATCTTCCAATGATTGAATAGTCCTCTCCGTTTGACCATCAGTCTGCGGATGATAAGCAGAACTCAGACATAACTTAGTCCCCATGGCTTCTTGTAAGCTTCGCCAAAACCTTGATGTAAACCTCGGGTCTCTATCAGAAACTATACTTGAGGGTACACCGTGAAGTCTAACAATTTCACTAATGTACACTTGGGTTAATCGTTCCAACGAATACTTGATATTGATCGGCAAGAAGTGCGCTGACTTCGTAAGCCTATCAACTATAACCCATATAGAATCATGACCCTTCTTCGTTCTTGGCAATCCGGTGACAAAATCCATCGAGATACTATCCCATTTCCACTCAGGAATAGTTAAAGGTTGTAACATACCGGCTGGTCTTTGATGTTCCACTTTTGCTTTTTGACAAACCAGACAAGACGCCACACGTTCCGCAATATCTCTCTTCATCCTTGGCCACCAAAACATCCACTTTAAATCTTGATACATCTTTGTCATCCCTGGATGCATACTCAACCTACTAGCATGAGCTTCGTCCAAAATCGCTTGCTTCAGCTCGGGATCATTAGGTATACAAATCCTTCCTTTAAATCTTAAGATTCCATCAAATCCTTCCTCAACCGTTGCCTTATGACCTTGCTTCAAAAATTCTTTCTCATTCAACAAATATGGATCCTTATCCTGTTTTTCCTTGATTTCTTCCAGCAAGTCATTCAAAATAATAACTTTACTTAGACGAATCCTTCCTGGTGCCAATTCCACTGACAACTGTAAATCTCTAAACTGATTGATCAATTCTTCCTCCTTTATCATCATGGTAGAAACACTGATCACCTTTCTACTTAAAGCATCCGCCACCACATTCGCCTTTCTCGGATGTATTGAAGTTGGAAATCATAGTCCTTCAAGAACTCCAACCATCGCCTCTGCCTCATGTTCAATTCCTTTTGATTGAGCAGTATTTTAAACTCTTGTGATCACTTGAAGACATTGAACACGACTCCATATAGAAAATGTCTCCACACTTTCAACGCAAAAACCCTCTGCGGCGAGTTCCAAATCGTGCGTTGGATAGTTCCTCTCATGAACCTTCAGCTGTCTAGAAGCATAGGCTACCACATTTCTGTTCTGCACCAACACGCATTCTAACCCTTGATAAGAAGCGTCACAATACACCTCAAAAGCCTCGTTAGGATCGGCAAAATCAACCCTGGTGCGGTGAGTCAATCTCTTCTTCAATTCTTGAAAACTTGCCTCACATTCTTTCGTCCAATCAAAAGCTTGACTCTTCCTTGTGAGTTGCGTAAGAGGTCTAGCTATCTTAGAAAAACCTTCAATGAACCTCCAATAATATCCTGCCAATCCAACAAAACTTCGGATTTCAGTTACCGTCTTCGGCCTCTCCCGTTGCAAAATAGTTTCTATTTTCGATGGGTCCACCGCAATACCTTCCTTGGAAATTACGTGACCCAGAAATTGAACTTCTTCCAACCAAAACTCACACTTTGCCAATTTTGCATACAGCTTCTTGTCCTTCAAAATTTGGAGAACTGTACTGAGATGTTCAGCATGCTTTTCCTTATTTTGGGAATAGATCAGAATGTCATCGATAAAAACAACGACAAATCTGTCTAGGTATGGACGACAAATCTTATTCATATAGTCCATGAATATTGTAGGAGCATTCGTCACTCCGAACGGCATCACCTGATACTCATAATGCCTGTAACGAGTTCGAAAAGTGGTCTTCGGTATATCCTCTATCTTGACACGAATCTGATGATAACCTGATCGCAGATCTATTTTAGAGAAAATAGCTGCTCCTTTCAGTTGGTCCATCAAATCATCGATCCTTGGAAGTGGATATTTGTTCTTTATCGTGACCTTGTTCAGCTGACGATAGTCTACGCAAAGACGAGAAGTTCCATCCTTCTTCTTGACTAGTAGTACTGGCGCTCCCCACGGTGAAACACTCGGTCGCACAAACTGCTTTTCTAACAATTCCTCCAATTGCTTCTTCAATTCCACCAATTCTGATGGCGACATCCTATATGGTGCAATTGAAATAGGACCTGCTCTTGGTACCAAATCAATAGCAAACTCGATTTCTCTTTTCGGTGGTAAGCCAGGTACATCATCAGGAAAAACATCTGGAAACTCATTCACGATTGGAATAGCATTCACATCTTTTTCACTCTTGACCTCTAAAGAAGACAGCAGCATGTATCCTTGAGCTCCGTCCCTCAACAAAGATTTGACTTTGACGGCAGTTAAAAATCTAGAATCCTCATCCTTAGGAAAAACTAAGGTTTTATTGGCACAATCTAATAGGATATGGTTAGAAGATAACCAATCCATTCCTAATATTATATCTATTTCAACAAGAGGTAAGCAAATTAAATTGACCGAAAAGACTCGATCATTTATGGTAATAGGGCAGGTTCAAATATACTTTAGATGTAACAACGAGGCTTGGCAGTTGGTGTAGAAACAATCAATTGAAAACTCAAAGAAGACACGGTAATTTCAACCGATCCACACGTAGTCATACGCAATAAATGAATGCATCGCACCTGAATCATATAGTACGGTCAAAAGATTACCTACGACACCTTCCCCCTGAATAAGATCTTCGGGCCGAGAAGCCTCGGCCAGCTCATCGTGTACACTCGCCTCCAGATCGCGGTGAGTAACACGAACATTGCTCACAACTCGCTTCTTTTCTGACTGGTTACATTCTCTAGAAACATGCCCAGGCCTTCCACACTTGAAACAGATTGGCCCTTTGATTGAACAGTCTCTAGATATGTGGCCACTCTTTCCACATTTAAAACATCTTGGCATAAACGCCACATTTGTACCAGCTTTGTTGCCACTAGAACTTCCCCCGATAGATGGACGTTGAGGCTGATTCCCTGGTGGTCTCGAATACGGCTTGCGTTGAAATCGGTTATTGTTATTGTTGTTGTTGTTGCCTCCTCTTTGGAACCTAGTCGGTCCAAAGTTACGATTCCTTGGATCACGTGACGGCTCCAACTCCTCGAGTCGTACACATGTGTCCACCAAAGCATGAAACTGGTTCATCCTTAAGGGTAGCACTCCTCGCTTCAACTCTACCCTCAGCCCTTCCTCAAACTTACGGCATTTCCACGTATCATTCTGTCGAGTTTGAGCATAATCTGAGAACTGAGACAAGCTCTCAAATTTAGAAGCATACTCATTGACAGTCATGTTGCCCTGACGTAAACTAAGAAATTCCATCTCCTTGGCATGTTGACCACTGGCAGGAAAGTACTTTTCCAGAAATACCTCACAGAATACCTCCCAGGTAATTTCAGTTCCCTCAGCTTGTAGTAAGCGTCGGGTTCCTCTCCACCAGTTCTCACCGTCCCCTCTCAGCATAAATGTAGCATACGTCACCTTTCGATCATTGGCGCACCCCATTCCTTCAAATATCTTTTCGAGATCTTGGATCCAAAGACTCGCCTTCTCTGGATTAAATTCACCTCTGAACTGTGGCGGGTTATTGCGCCTAAACTCAGACAAGTTTAGAGCATCAACAATCGCATCTTGTTGTTGAGTGCTGCGTTCATTTTGTTGCGTAATCACCTCTGCCATATGTTGCATAGCCTCAGCAGCTGCAATCATTGGGTCAACATTACGGTTCATGTTTGCACGCGTTCCTCTTCCGCCAGACATCTTTTTCTTCAATCAAACAAGACAAAACAAAGTCAGATGTATCCTTTCGGACACCAATCACGAGAGAATCACACAACACAAGCAAAAACAGACCCAACCACAACCCTAAAAGACTCTAACTTGGCTCGATACCAACTAAAATGTCACACCCTAATAGGGATGTCACATTTTCGAACAATAATAATAACCTCTACCCAAGTTATAAATTATTACGTAATATATAATAATATAGGTTGTAAAAATATATTTTTTTTTTACATTATATTGTAAAATAAAATAAATAGAACATAAAATAAAACAAACTATTACATACACACCATAATTATACATATGATTTTATTTTTAATAGGTACAAATAATTTACATATTACAAACTCGTTAATTAAAAATAGTAAACTGTGTGGTTTAAAGCAAACCATAAACTAGCCCAAGCATAACACTAAAAGTTCTGATCCTCTGAAGAATCCTCCTCAGGAAGATTATCGGAAGACAAAAATACTCTGATAACATCATACCACGCTGAAATCAATCCACATGATATGGATGATCTCGAGGTTCACCTTCCTCGAACTGGTCACTCGGTTGTTGCTTCTTCGTTGTATTGACAATCCAACAAGCTTGCTCCTCTTCTACTTCCTCAACGACTTTACTGAACATAAATAATAATACAGAAAATATATATAAAGAGGTGAGACAATCTACATCATTACAAGATAGCGATAAGAAAACGACAATACAAACAAATATAACAGTTAATATAACAATTCATATTATCACACATGGCAAAATATCCAATTATAACTATTCACATTATCACACATGCAAGATATCATAAATCAAATTATAACTATTCACACAAGAATGTCTGATTAAATATGCCATGTACTCGGACTCGTTCCTACTCCATGGAGCTAAACACAAACATCGAGAGAATGATCCGGTAGACATGTCCCGTACATCAGTCTGCCTCAACCAACTATTACACAGATCAAATACGTCGTGTGAAAGGCACACAGTCAAATACGTCGTGTGAATAGTACACAGTCAAATACGTCGTGTACGTCCAGGCATAGTACCAGACAGTCCCCAATAGATCATGATTAAGAATAGAATTTGTCGAGATCGCTAGTGTGTGTTTTCAGTTACCACGGCCTAGAAGAGCTACCAACTGTCCACATGTGGAATCTACTGCACACTAACGCCTCCAAGTTCTCTATATGAACACACTACGCCTATCACACCCGCAACACGGTGTAATTCATCTCATCTCGTCGATCAAGTTCTCCATATGAACAAAAATACCCTCAGTATGTAATGATCCATAATTACAAAAATACCCTTAGTATAAATAATTCCAAAAATAGTATGTCTCCACTTGACAGTACTATTTCCCAACAAGTCCGGGTCCACCACTTTGGTTCGACAGTAAAAACTTACTGTTTCTATAAGTCGTGTAAATATTTTATCGCATTTTCACAATTACATCACGTTTTACAAACGTTTTTCAATCGCGTAAATATTTTTCAACGTTTTCTCAATCGCGTAATATTTTTAAATCATTTTCTCAATCACGTAATTTAAAAATCATCATTTTAAATACATGTAAGCTTTTTCTACTATTTTTCACTGTATAAAATATTTCTTGATGTTTCAAATTAAATTTTGAAACTTTCCAAAACTACAAATATTATTTAGACATTATTTTCCATTTTTCTTTACAAAAAAAATACTATAAGTCATAATTTCTGACGTTTCCTCAAAAATTCAATTTTAATAAATTCTTCTACAGTTAATTTTATTCTTTAACTACGTAAAATACTTCTTTGCTTTCTAAATATCATTTTGAAACATTCTTCATTACTTGCTCATTTTTAATCAATTTTGACAGCATTTCATTTAGAAAATCCACTACATGATATTTTCTACGTTTTCCTTTAAAAATTCCTTTATTTAATTATAACCATAAAATACACTTTGAAAATTGCTAACATACTTTAAAAACTCAAAGTTAAGTATTTTTCAAGTGTTAAAATTTATTTCTTTACCATACTAGACTTCTAGTAAAAATTCATTTACTTATTTGACTCTTGAAAAGCCATCGTAATTGAATTCATTTTAGGTTAATATACTAGTTTACACTTAGAAAATACATTTTGGATCAATTAAACATAAAAAAAATATATTTTGGCCGAAAATCACCATTTTTATACAAACCATGTTTAAAATTATTTTTCATCCATTAAATCATTGAAAAATCCTTTAACTTAATTAGATCAATTAGGTTATCCTTTTAGAAAATGGTTGAGAACATATTGGTTCTCTTTTTATAGTAAAAACCATAAGCTCTTCATCTTGTGTTCTTTGGAACACTTTTGCAAATCTCAACATATTTGCACATCCAACAACAATTATCATAGATCCATGAACATATACATATATTTATGAACACATACCATATATTAAAGCAATAATAAAACACATACCAAATATCAAAACTATAAACATGCTTGTATGCATAATAAACCACCAATAGAAAAGGAAATAACATGCACACATAAACAATCACAAATAAAGAAGACAATAAACAACCAAGTGAATGAATCCTTATGGATTCTTCACCAAAAATACATCCATTTTCTCACCACCACACATGGTTGATGAGATTAAATCTCCCTCTTACCTATAAGGAAGACAAGATCTCCTTGGACTCCTCCTTAGAAAATTTGTGTAGCTTCAACAAAAATCCTAACAAGCTTAAACAAATTATAAAGTCATAAACTATGGATGAAAAAGATAAACCATGGATCAATCATGGCTTAGAACATCAAGAATCAAATTAGAAACAAGAAACAAGAATTTTCACCTTATAGGAAAGAAACTTCAAAGTGATTTTCCAAGCTCCAAATGGATGATTTAGCAAAAACTCACAACTAGAGATGTTCTTAGAATATGGTTTAGATTTAGGAAATGAAGTTGGATGAAATTTTTGATGGATGGAAGTATATTGAAGAGGCGATGGCCGAATGGTGTGGGAAATGAAGACTTAGAAGTTTTTTCTTTGGGTTCTTGATAGAAAGAGAAATGGATGAAGATTTGGAATGATTGAAATGAAAATAATGAAGTGAATTTAGTCTTCCTCCATTATGCATTGCCGTAGAGTGCAATAAGAGAGCTAGCCACCTTTTTGACAATTCTTGCTTCATAATGGCCTTTGATTATTTGGATGGTGGATGGCTTGCTTCTAGACTTCATAATTGCATTTTGATTGAATAATTGGATGCATAATTATAGCATATGGCCGAAAATGCTATAGGAAACTCAATCAATTGTTGATTGATTTTTAATAGCTTATTTATATTTAAGTCCTCCTAGTTAGGTTTAATTAAAAGTTAGTTAGATTCCTTTGTATTTTAGTTAATCATTAGTTTACTTAGAATCCTTAATCTTCTACTTAATTATACTAATACATTTGTCTAACTTAAATTTGATAAAAACTAATTAGGTTTTAATCTATTTAATTATCACTTAACCCTTTAGATTAACTTAATTAGATTTTAAATTAACTAATCTATTAAATTAAGTTTTAAATTAACTAATCTACTAAATCTAACCATTTTTTATGGATTTTTAACCTTTTGGTCTAGAATTTTACAAGCCTTTTACGTTGGTAAATTTTTCCTAAAAGTGGGGCCCACAAACCCAAACGTGGGTCCCACAGATTTTTCTGCATGATAAATATTTTTATTATACAAAAAATCCTAAAAATTAAAAGATTACTATATGTATTATTCGGATTGGGTTTAGTAAGATCGCCCAGCTCCAAATAATCAAACAAGATTTTCCCCGGCCCGAAAATCATTATTTTCTTGACTCGGAGCAAATCACACGAAACAATCAAATACAGTTACGAAACAGTCAAATTAATTTTATAACACACAGAAATCAAAAAACAGTACAATAAGGGTAAAAACGTAATTAACTAAAAATTGGGGTGTTACGAAGGTGTTATTTTTACCTAAGTCAAGTGGAATGCCACGCACTCGGTGTTATAAGTGTAGGATCCTGGACCATGGTTTCTTTTTCGATGAGAAATTCTCCTAAGTCCATAAATTTGTTAGGACAAATACCATAATAGGCATTGGACCCAAAATGAACCATGGAAAACAAATAAATAAACAAGACAAAGTGAATAACAAAAATCATAAATTAAAAACCCCAGTCACTGAGCTAATTGTCTTTACAAAATTTTAATGCCCTGCGCAGGGGGACAAAAAGAAAAAAGAAGGCATAATCCAAGCTTCGGCTCCACCTCCTTCCCGGATCTGAGCAGTGTCCAAAGTAGCACTAGAATTAGCATGGGAAAGTTCCTCTGCCAAAACAAGTTTTCCATCATGAAAAACCATTTCAGAGTTGAGGCTTTCCATAATAAGAGCAACGTCAGGATTAAAATACTGGATTTGAGCCACAACATTTTGCAACTGTTCTTCCCAAATGTAAGCGGAGATTTGATTCAATTCCTTAATGTCTTTCTCCAAGTTCTCTATGTGGGCCTCAAGAGTAGCGATGGTTCTGTTGGCTTCAGAATTTTCTCTCTTTTTGGCAGAATCATAATCAACCAACTTTTTCAGAGATCCTCGTCTGAGCATCTTCATTCAACTTGAGGGTGGTAGAAAGTTTCCAGGAAGCCTCCTCTTCTACTGCTTTGAACTTCTTTGCCATCTTCCTATCAATCGTCATGATGGTCCTCTCAAGCATTTGTGCATCAGCAGCAGTCCGGATGGCAAAAATTTGAAGCTTGGCTAGAGTTTGGGGGACATTGAGCTCAGAAAAGTGCTTTATCACCTCACTACTCAAAAATCGTTCATCAATAAACTGCCCAGTATCCGAATGCCCAGTGATTATAGGCATTGGGTCCTCACGTTCTTCACTGCTGTCCTTACCCCGATCGGTGGAACTCTCAACAACTTTCCTTTTTCTCCCTTGAAGAGCTTGGGTAGGAGAGTCCAGTTGACTGACAGGTTCCTCGATGACAATACCACGGTCCGAGGTTACCGGGGCAGTAGGTGCAGGAGTGCTGGAAGACCCCGCTCTACTCCTCCTAGCTCTTGAAGCCTTCAAGGCAGCAATTGAAGATCCCGATGACATGTTGCTTACTGAAACAAGGCAGAAAAGAAAAATCAAAGTCAGAAAAATAAGATAGCAAGTATGTGAGAATTAAAATGGAAAAACCTAAAGTAAACTATAGGAAACAATATCCTAGCTCTTACCTAACCAATGTTAGTCATGGCAATCATCACCCAAGAGGGAGGTGAATTGGGTGATTACAAATTTTTAAAATAACTTTGAGAAATTATGCATTTTGAATAACTCAATTAATAAATGTAGTGGAATAAGTTTAACAAAGGTGCAACTATTAGAGATTTCACAAATACTACTTGAGCTATAGGATAAATCAAGTAAATAAGCTAGATATCAAATTCAACTCAAGCATATATAATTAAGACACAAATGTAAAGAGATAGAGTTGAGAAGATCAAACACAAGATTTATCTTGGTTCAGCCACTAATCCACTTGTGGCCTACGTCCAGTCCTTAAGCAATCACTCGAGATTTTCCACTATATCTTTAAGCTTCAACAAGTGCTTGTAACCTTTACATAATAGAACACTCAACACACCTTCGAATACCTCACCCTTTGCGCTTGAACTTCAACTTCAAGGGATACCTCGCCCTTTACAATCTTGAGGGATACCTCGCCCTTTACAATCTTGAGGGATACCTCACCCTTTTTACCAATAAGGGATACCCCACCCTTACAACTTTGAGGGATACATCACCCTCTTTACAAACAAGGGATACCTCACCCTTTTCTCTAGAGGGATACCTCACCTTCTTACAATGATTTCAAGATGAAGAGAAAGAATAGAAACTCTAACAAGAGTAGATATACAACTTGAAGAACAAAGTATGGATGATAAGAAACTCTCTCAAGAGTGAATAATACAACTTGAAGCTCTATGGGTATCAATGATTCAAGGATTAAGCATAGTGTTCTTGTGTTTCTTAGGATGTAAATGCTTCAAATAGCACTTATATATAAAGTCCAAATGATAAAATAGTCATTGGTAGTGTTTAGAAATGATTTCTTATGAAAACTAACCATTTATAGTCGTTAGAAACGTTTCTGGGCACTTGGTAATCGATTACACACTTCTAGTAATCGGTTACATGGCCTCTGCCAGAGTTGTAATCGATTACAAGATGTGTGTAATCAATTACATCATTTCTAGTTTTGAAAATTAACTTTAAAAGGTCATAACTTCTTCATTTCGTATCCAATTAAAGCAAATAACTAGTCATTGGAAAGATCTGAGTTTATTTTCAAATGAAACAAGTTTCACAACAAAAATCAAAGTATTTTAAAAGTTATGATCAAAATAGTGACCAAAAGTCAGCTTTTCAAAACTCAAACTTGATTATTTTTCATAGTTTAAAGCAAATGGTCATAACTTCTTCATTTCTTATCCGTTTAAAGTAAATGACCACTCATCGAAACGATATTTGAGTCCATTTTCATAACAAAACTCAAAGTATTTTGAAAGTTAAGATCAAAAGAGTAACCAAATGTCAATTTGTAAAACACAAACTTGGCTATTTTTCAAAGGTTTGAACTACCACCAAGACTAATTTTTCAAAAATTGTTTGTTGGGCATTTAAACATGTAAGAAATACTTTTAAAGATGTTAAAACATATTTGAGCTTAGTGTGATTCTTGTTTACCTTTACATAAGATCTAAGTCCTATAAGTTATTTTTAAAGAACCTTGGGACCTGATCTTTTGCCATCATCAATTCTTGATGTAATCCAAGCTTCCAAAAAATTTTTCTCTTCAAATCTTGCAAATGCTTGGAACATCTTATCATTCTCATTCTTCTTGAGTTGAGCATGATTGTGATCTTTTGCTTTCTTGTTGCAATGCTCACTCTTAATACTTGGACTATTCTACAAAGTATTACTCACTTAACACAAACATAGTTAGTCCAAATTCATAACTCAATATCTTCATATACATGATACAATATATCTCATAACGCACATCTATGTAACATGATCAATATTCTTTTGTAATGCATTTGTCATCTATTAAGCACATTTATGAAGCATAAGCATCATTCTTTTTATCTTGTATTTATCATCATCAAAACTTAACATATTAAATCATTGGGGCAAACTTATTTCTACAACCAAGGAGAAGATCATCACTAGGGGTGTTAAGGACATCTTTGATTTTGATAAACATGTGGTCCTTGGCATACCGGGTTATATGTAACACCCTTGTGGGGATGTCACATTTATGATGCAATAAAATAAAACCTTACCCAAGTTATAAAACATTTAATACATAATTAATATGAGTTGTAAAATTTTTTCTTTTATACTGGATATCATTAAATAAATTAACACGGAACATAAAATAAAACAAACCATTAATACACACCATAATATACATATGATTTTGTTTTAAGTTGTACAAATAATTTACAACTACAAATATTTAGTAAAGCAGCAAAGAGTCAGCAAAAATACTAAAACATAAAATGCCTAAGTGCACATCCAAGATTTCTAACCCTCTGAAGGATCACTCTCAGATGGATCATCGGATGACAGAAATCCAGGATGTCTCGCAACTCTACGGACAGGAGTCCGTGCTGTCGACACACTACTGATCTCACTAGGCGCATGGAAAATTCCTCCCCAATAATGCCTAAGAGTCAGCGGCAACTCAAGATGTAAATATAGAGTAGTAAAAAAATAGGCTCCCCATCAAACTCTCCACGTAGGGTCACAGTCAGACGCCCCACTCATACTACCGATCCTCTATCCTCACGCAGTCGCCAGGCCTCCGAACCTCCGTGAAAATCGAGTCTCACAAAACTAAGGAATCCAGGCAACACCATAACCACAAGATCAATTCAAATGGTATGGGTGGTCTAACGGCTCGCCTTCCTCGAACTGGTCGCCCGGCTGTTGTTCCTCAGGATACTGAATATTAAGAGGCTGCTCCTCTTCTTCTTCCTCAAACTCTTTATAAGATATAACAATAATACAGAAACGCATACAAATAAAGAGATGAGACAATCTACATCATTACCAGCATGGCAATAAAGAAAACGACAATACAACAGATATCACAGTTTAACACAATAATGCATACTATAGTATCATAAACAACAACACAATTTAACACTTCATGCATAATATCACAAATAATAACATTATGATACATACCACAAATGCAAATGTATAACGACTCGTCCCTACTCCATGGAGCTAAACACAGACATCAGAGAGAATGATCCAAAAAGAACTATCAGTACCTCAGGCTGCCCAACCAAACTATTACACTGTCCAACGTCATGTCTATAGCCCACAATCCAAAACATCGTGTAGTAGTACATAGTCCAAATACGTCGTGCACTACAGGCATTGTACTAGACAGTCTCCACAAGATCTCGATTAAGAATAGTGCGTGTCGAGATCATTAGTGTGTTACCAGTTACCACGGCCTAGAGGAGCGACCAACTGTCCACATGTGGAATACTCCGCACACTAATGCCTCCAAGTCCACTCAATGAACCACACAACGCTTATCACACCAACAACGCGGTATAATTCATCTCGTCAATCTATCGCCAATATCAACCAAATTGACACAACTCTCAATGCATGAATAAGAACCATAATTACAAAATTACCCTTAGTCTCAAAATGTTACCATATTTACAAAAATGCCCTCAATCTCAATATTCTCAAATATAGTACGTCTCCACTTCACAGTACCATATCTCAACATGTCCGGGTCCACCATTTTGGCCAGATAGCAAAACTCACTGCTCCAATTAGTCGTGTAGAAATTTTATCATGTTTTCACAATCGCATCACTTTTACAAACGTTTTTAAATCGCGTAAATATTTTTTGACGTTTTTAAAATCGCATAATGTTTTTAAATCATTTTCTTAATCGCGTAAGATTTTTAAATCATTTTCTCAATCGCTTAGCTTAAAAATATTTATTTTAAATACGCATAAACTATTTCTAATATTTTTCAACAACGTAAATATTTTCTCTACGTTATAAATTATATTTTGATATTTTATCCATTGTTTGTTCGTTTTTAGTGAATTTTG
This sequence comes from Ormosia emarginata, assembly GCA_029884605.1. Classification (NCBI taxonomy): domain Eukaryota; kingdom Viridiplantae; phylum Streptophyta; class Magnoliopsida; order Fabales; family Fabaceae; genus Ormosia; species Ormosia emarginata. Next base: position 1,018,905 of record JAQQTP010000075.1, on the reverse strand, counting down.
ACAGCATTGTGTCTTAGCAAAATTCATTAAGTGATATTTTCTATGTTTACCATTAATAAATGCCTCTTTTAACTATATCTAGTATATATTACTTGAAACTTACTAACATTTATCAAAACCCTAAGGTGAGCTTATACGTTAACATTTTTCAAGTGTTTACTATATTTCTCATTCATAGTAAAATCCTCTAATTTTAGTTTCTAAAATTATGTTCATTCATTTTATTCCCCAAAGATTCATTGAAATCAAATTCTTTTGTAATTAACTACTTAATCAACCTTGGAAAATAATTTTAGAAATCAAATATATGTTATACGGCATGTTGGTCGAATTTAACAAAATCTTTGCATTTGATCTTTAATTCATTTTCCATCTTCTAAATCATTTTGGAATTCATTAATTTACCTAAATCCATTAAATCCTTCCTTTAGAAAATGGTTGAGAACATTTTGGTTCTCTTTTTCTTAGAGAAGCCGAGAGCTTCTTTTGTGTTATTTGGAACACTCATGCAATTCTTACATGTTATTTACATCTTATATTAATAATTATACATCTATAAATACATGCAATATATTTTAAAGCTATAGACATACATACAAACATAATCAATCACAAATAAGGAAAGCATCTAAACAACCAAACAAATGAATCCTTATGGATTCTTGACACACATACAATCCATTTTCTCATCACCACACAAGGTTGATGAGATTAAATCTCCCTCTTACCTTAAAGGAAGACAAACTCCTTCTACTCTCCTTCTAGTTTAATCTTAACAAGTCTAACCACTTTTGTGGACTTGATTTCTATTGGTCTAGAATTTTCAAGCCACTAATGTTGACTAGCTCTCATTGGTTTAGAATTTAATCTAGCCAAAAACGTTGACTGGTTCACTAAACGTGAGTCCCATAGACTTTTCCAGGTCTATGATCATTTTAGAGCATATTTCTACTATTTTTGAGACAGTAGGTACTGTCAAATAAAATAATATTATAATAATATAAAATTATTTTATTACACAATTAAATCCTAAAAATTAAAAGATTAATATACATATCACTCGGAATTGGGTTTAGTAAGATCCCCCAACTCCGAATAATTAAAATAAGATTTTTTCGGTCATAAAATTATTATTTCCTTAACTCAAAGCAAATCACACACAATGATCAAATACAATAACGAAACATTCAAATTCAATTTATAACTCACAGAAAATATAAAACAGTACGTTTAGGACAATACTGTCATTTGTCCCAAAAGTTGGGGTGTTACAACTCTCCCCCACTAATAAAAATTTTGTCCTCGAAATTTGTCGTATCTCAAAACTGTTGAGGGTATTGCTCCCTCACCTTATCTTCTAACTCCCAAGTAGCATCACCTGTTATGTCATTCTATATTACCTTTACAAGCTCAATCATCTTTCCTCGAAGCTGCTTTACTCTCCTGTCCTCAATCTTAACAGGAAGTGTTTCATACGTTAAATTATCCTTCAGTTGCACTTCATCGGGCTGTATAACATGCGTTGGATTGGGAATATATTTCCTCAACTGAGATACATGAAATACATTATGTAGGTTGGATAGAAAAGGTGGTAAAGCTATTTGGTAGGCTACAGGACCTATCTGACAAATGATCTAATAAGGTCCAATGAATTTAGGTGTGAGCTTCTTGGATTTAATAACTCTTCCGACACCAGTCGTAGGTGTTACTCTTAAGAACACATGTTCACCTTCCTCAAATTCAAGAGGTTGCTTCGCTTATCCGCATAGCTCTTCTGTCTACTTTGAGTCGTCCTCATCTTCTCTTGTATCATCTTCACTTTTTCTGTAGTTTGTTGTACAAGATCTGGCCCAATGGTCATACTCTCCCCATCTTGATACCAACATAAAGGTGTTTGGCATCGTCGTCCATATAGTGCTTCATAAGGTGTCATCCCTATACTTGAGTGAAAACTATTGTTGTAGGTGAATTCTATCAAAGATAAGAATTCATCCCAACTCCCTTGTTGTTCCAACACACAAGCACGCAACAAATCTTCCAATGACTAGATTATTCTTTCCGTTTGACCATCAGTCTGCGGATGATAAGCACAACTCAATCGTAGTTTAGTTCCTATTGCTTCTTGTAAACTTTGCCAGAACCTTGACATAAACCTCGGATCTCTATCAGAAACTATACTTGCAAGTACACCATGAAGTCTAACAATTTCGCTGATGTATATCTGGGTTAATCTCTCCAACGAATACTTAATATTGATCGGCAAGAAGTGAGCTGACTTCGTAAGCCTATCAACTATTACCCATATAGAATCATGACCTTTCTTCATTCTTGGCAATCCGATAACAAAATCCATTGAAATACTATCCCATTTCCACTCTGGAATAGTTAATGGTTGTAACATACAGGCAGGTCTTTGATGTTCCATCTTTGCCTTCTGACAAACGAGATAAGACGCCACACGTTCCACTACATCTCTCTTCATTCTTGGCCACCAAAACATCTGTTTTAAATCTTGATACATCTTAGTCATCCCCGGATGCATACTTAAATTACTAGTATGAGCTTCATCCAAAATTGCTTTCTTAAGATCGAGATCATCCGGTATACAAATTCTTCCCTCAAATCTTAAGATTCCATCAGATCCTTCCTCCATCGTCGCTTTATGACCTTGCTTCAAAAATTCCTTTTCATTCTGTAAAAACGAATCCTCATCCTGTTTTTCTCATATTACATCTAGCAAGTCATTCAAAATCACAACCTTACTTTGACGAATCTTTCCTGGTACTAATTCCACTGACAACCATAGATCTCTGAATTGGTTGATCAATTCCTCCTCCTTTATCATCATTGTAGAAACACTGATCACCTTTCTACCCAAGGCATTCGCCACCACATTCGCCTTTCTTGGATGGTATTGAAGTTGAAAATCATAGTCCTTCAAGAATTCTAACCATCGCCTCTGCCTCATGTTCAATTCTTTTTTATCAAACAAGTATTTCAGACTCTTGTGATCACTAAAGACATTGAACATAGCTCCATACAGAAAATGTCTCCACACTTTCAATGCAAAAATCACTACGGCTAGTTCCAAATCATGCGTTGGATAGTTCCTCTCATGGACCTTCAACTGTCTTGAAGCATAGGCTACCACATTTTTATTTTGCATTAATACACATCCTAATCCTTAGTAAGAAGCGTCACAATACACCTCAAAAGATTTGTTAGGATCCGGCAAAATCAGTACTGGTGCAGTTTTCAATCTTTTCTTCAACTCTTGGAAACTTGCTTCACGTTCCTCCGTCCAATCAAAAGCTTGACTCTTCCTTGTGAGCTGCGTAAGTGGTCCGGCTATCTTGGAAAAACCTTCTATGAACCTTCGATAATATCCGGCCAATCCAACAAAACTTCAGACTTCCGTCACTGTCTTAGGCCTTTCCCATTGCAAAATGGTCTCCACCTTCGATGGGTCCACCGCAATACCTTCCTTGGAAATCACGTGACCTAGAAATTGAACTTCCTCCAACCAAAACTCACACTTGGCTAGCTTCGCATACAGCTTCTTTTCTTTCAAAATCTGGAGAACTATACTGAGATGTTCAGCATGCTCTTCCTTAGATTGAGAATAGATCAGAATGTCATCGATAAAGACAACGACAAATCTATCTAGATACGGATGAAAAATCCTATTCATATAGTCCATGAATATTGCAGGAGCATTCGTCACTCCGAACGGCATCACCTGATACTCATAATGTCCATGACGAGTTCGGAAAGCTGTCTTAGGTACATCGTCTACCTTGACACGTATTTGATAATAACCTGATCGCAGATCTATTTTAGAGAAAACAGCTACTCCCTTCAACTGGTCCATCAAATTGTCAATTCTCGGAAGTGGATACTTATTCTTTATAGTAACCTTGTTCAACTAACGATAGTCCACACAAAGACGAGAAGTTCTATCCTTCTTCTTGACTAGAAGCACTGGTCCTCCCCACAGTGAAACACTAGGTCGCATAAACTATTTCTCTAATAGTTCCTCTAATTACTTCTTCAACTCTGTTAACTCTGCTGGTGACATTCGATATGGTGCAATCGATATTGATATAGGACCTGCTCCTGGTACCAAATCGATAGAAAACTCGATGTCCCTTTCTGGTGGCAAACCGGGTATATCATCAGGAAAAATCTCTGGAAATTCATTAACGACAGGAATAGCATTCATATCTTTCTCACTCTTGACTTCTAGAGAAGATAACAACATATAACCTTGAGCTCCATCTCTTAACAATGATTTGACTTTAACAGCAGTCAAAAATCCAAAACTTTCTTCCTTAGAAAAAACTATAGTTTTGTTTGCACAGTCTATTAGGATATGGTTAGAAGATAACCAGTCCATTCCTAATATTACATTTATCTCAACAAGAGGTAAACAAATTAAATTGACCGAAAACACACGATCATTTATGGTGATAGGACAATTCAAACATATCTTAGATGTAATAACAGGCTTAGCAGTTGGTGTAGAAATAATCAATTGAAAACTCAGAGAAGACATAGGCAGTTTCAACCGTTCCACACAATCATATGCAATAAACGAATGTGTTGCAACCGAATCATATAGCACAGTCAGAAGATTACCTTCAATGACACCTTCCCCCTGAATAAGATCTTCAGACTGAGAAGCTTCAGTTCCAGTCATCGTATATACTCGCCCTCCAGATCGCAGCTGAGTAATACGAACATTACTCATAGCAGGCTTCCTCTCCGGCTGAGTGCGATCCCTAGAAACATGTCTAGGTTGTCTGCAATTAAAACAGATTGTTCCTCTGATTGAACAATCCTTAGATATATGGCCACTCTTTCCACATTTGAAACATCTTGGCGTAAACGCCATATTTTGACTAGCTCTATTACCACTAGAACTTCCCCCAACAGGTGGACGTTGAGGCTGACTTCCAGGTGGTCTCGAATAAGGTTTTCGCTGAAACCGACTGTTGTTGTTGCCTCCTTTTTGGAACCTAGTCGGTCTAAAGTTGCGATTTCTGGGATCTCGTGATGGCTCTAACTCCTCGAGTCGTCGACAGGTATCCATTAAAGTAGGAAATTCATTCATCCTCATAGGTAGTACTCTTTTCTTCAGTTCTACCCTTAGTCCTTCCTCAAATTTATGGCACTTCCATGCCTCGTCAGGTTGAATTTGAAAGTACCTCGAGAACTGTGACAAGCTCTTAAACTTAGCAGCATACTCCCTAACAGTCATGTTACCTTGATGCAGACCAAGAAATTCCATCTCCTTAGCATGTTGGGCACTAGCAAGAAAGTACTTCTCTGGAAATACTTCACTAAACACCTTCCAAGTAATCTCAGTTCCTTCAGCTTGTAATAATCGGCGGGTTCCTCTTCACCAATTTTCGCCATCTCCTCTTAACATAAAAGTAACATACGTCACCTTTCTATTATCGGTGCATCCCATTCCTTCAAATACTCTTTCCAAGTCTTGTATCCACAGACTCGCCTTCTCAGGGTCAAACTCGCCTCTGAACTACGGCGGGTTGTTGCGCCTAAACTCAGATAAATTCAGAGCATTAGCAGTTGCATCTTGTTGTTGAGCTGCTCGTTGATTTTGCTGAGTAATCACTTCCGCCATTCGCTGCATAGCTTCAGCAGCTGCAGTCATTGGGTCCACATTACGTTCCACATTCGCACGCGTCCTTCTTCCGCCAGACATCTCTTTCTTCAATCATAACAAAACAAAGTTAGATGTATCTTTCGAAAATAAATCTCAGAGAATCACACAACACAAGCAAAAACAGATCCAACCACAACCCCAAAAGACTCTAACTTGGGCTCTGAAACCAACTAATGTAACACCCTTGTGGGGATGTCACATTTATGATGCAATAAAATAAAACCTTATCCAAGTTATAAAACATTTGATACATAATTAATATGAGTTGTAAAATTTTTTCTTTTATATTGGATATCATTAAATAAAATAACATGGAATATAAAATAAAACAAACCATTAGCACACACCATAATATACATATGATTTTGTTTTAAGTTGTATAAATAATTTACAACTACAATTATTTAGTAAAGCGGTAAAAAGTCAGCAAAAATACTAAAACATAAAATGCCCAAGTACACATCCAAGATTTCTAACCCTCTGAAGGATCACTCTCAAATGGATCATCGGATGACAGAAATCCAAGATGTCTCGTAGCTCTACGGACAGGAGTCCGTGCTGTACACACACTACTGATCTCACTAAGCGCTTGGAAAACTCCTCCCCAATAATGCCTAAGAGTCAGCAGCAACTCAAGATGTAAATACAAAGTAGTAAAAAAATTAGTTCCCCATCAAACTCTCCACGTAGGGTCACAGTCAAACGCCCCACATATACTACTGATCCTCTATCTTACACAGTCGTCAAGCCTCCGAACCTCCGTGCAAATCGAGCCTCACAAAACCAAGGAATCCAGGCAACGCCATAACCATAAGATCAATCCAAATGGTATGGGTGGTCTAACGGCTCGCCTTCCTCGAACTGGTCGCCCGGATATTGCTCCTCAAGATACTGAATATCAAGAGGCTGCTCCTCTTCTTCTTCCTCAAACTCTTTATAAGATATAACAATAATACAGAAACACATACAAATAAAGAGGTGAGACAATCTACATCATTACCAGCATGGCAATAAAGAAAATGACAATACAATAGATATCACAGTTTAACACAATAATGCATACCATAGTTTCATAAACAATAACACAATTTAACACATCATGCATAATATCTCAAATAATAATATTATGATGCATACCACAAATGCAAATGTATAACGACTCGTCCCTACTCCATGGAGCTAAACACATACATCAGAGAGAATGATCCAAAAAGAACTATTAGTACCTCAGGCTGCCCAACCAAACTATTACACTGTCCAACGTCGTGTCTATAGCCCACAGTCCAAAACATCGTGTAGTAGTACACAGTCCAAATACGTCGTGCACTACAGGCATTGCACTAGACAGTCTCCATAAGATCTCGATTAAGAATAGGGCGTGTCGAGATCATTAGTGTGTTACCAGTTACCGCGGCCTAGAGGAGCGACCAACTGTCCACATGTGGAATACTCCGCACACTAATGTCTCCAAGTCCACTCAATGAACCACACTACGCCTATCACACCGACAACACGATGCAATTCATCTCGTCAATCTATCGCCAATATCAACTAAATTGACACAATTCTCAATGCATGAATAAGAACTATAATTACAAAATTACCCTTAGTCTCAAAAGGTTACCATATTTACAAAAATGTCCTCAATCTCAATATTCTCAAATATAATACGTCTCCACTTGACAGTACCATATCTTAACATGTTCGGGTCCACCATTTTGGCCAGATAGCAAAACTCACTGTTCCAATTAGTCGCATAGAAATTTTATCATGTTTTCATAATCGCATCACTTTTACAAAAAAATTTAAATCGCGTAAATATTTGTTGACGTTTTTAAAATCGCGTAATGTTTTTAAATCATTTTCTTAATCGCGTAAGATTTTTAAATCATTTTCTCAATCGCTTAGCTTAAAAATATTTATTTTAAATACGCATAAACTATTTCTAATATTTTTCAACAACGTAAATATTTTCTCTACGTTATAAATTATATTTTGATATTTTATCCATTGTTTGTTCGTTTTTAGTGAATTTTGACAGCATTGTGTTTAGCAAAATTCATTAAGTGATATTTTCTACGTTTACCATTAATAAATGCCTCTTTTAACTATATCTAGTATATATTACTTGAAACTTACTAACGTTCATCAAAACCCTAAGGTGAGCTTATACGTTAACATTTTTCAAGTGTTTACTATATTTCTCATTCATAGTAAAATCCTCTAATTTTAGTTTCTAAAATTATGTTCATTCATTTTATTCCCCAAAGATTATTTGAAATTAAATTCTTTTGTAATTAACTACTCAATCTACCTTGGAAAATAATTTTAGAAATCAAATATATGTTATATGGCATGTTGGCCGAATTTAACAAAATCTTTGCATTTGATCTTTAATTCATTTTCCATCTTCTAAATCATTTTGGAATTCATTAATTTACCTAAATCCATTAAATCCTTCCTTTAGAAAATGATTGAGAACATTTTGGTTCTCTTTTTCTTAGAGAAGCCGAGAGCTTCTTTTGTGTTATTTGGAACACTCATGCAATCCTTACATGTTATTCACATCCTACATTAATAATCATACATCTATAAACAATGCAATATATTTTAAAGCTATAGACATACATACAAACATAATCAATCATAAATAAGGAAAGCATCTAAACAACCAAACAAATGAATCCTTATGGATTCTTGACACACATACAATCCATTTTCTTATCACCACACAAGGTTGATGAGATTAAATCTCCCTCTTACCTTAAAGGAAGACAAACTCTTTCTACTCTCCTCCTATGGTTTTCGTGACCTCCAAGAGAAACCTAAAGATCTTAAACAAAAATTTAAAGAGTCATAACTATAGGAGAAAAACATAAACCATGGATCAAACATGGCTTAGAACCTTAGAAATCATGTTAGAAGTAAGAAACAAGAAGTTTCACCTTGTAGGAAAAATCTCCAAAGTGATTTTCCAAGCTCAAGATGAATTTTTTTAGAAGAACTCTCAACTAGAGATGTTCTTAGAATGTTGTTTGGATTTGAGAAGTTGGGTTAGATGAAAATTTAGAAGGGTGGATGTGTGGTTTGTAGGTGTTGGCCGAATGGCTCTTAAAGAGCATCAATGGTGATTTTTGTTCTTGGTGTTCTTGAAGAGAGAAAAGTGTAAGTTTAAGTGATAGCAAAGATGAAGAATGAAGTGAAAAGCTCTCCTAACCTAGCTTATGGCCGTGGAGCTCCAAAGGAGGTGACCTCCTTTGTTGACTTCTCCTAACTCCTAACAACCTTAGATTAGATCAATGGATGGTATTCAAGCTTGGTCACCACTCTTGAACCTTCTAGGACATGCCATAACCGAATGGCCTAAAGAGAAACTAACTAGGTTTGTGTTCATTTATGCAATCTAGTTAAACTTAGGTACATTTAGTTAGCTTACTTAGTTACTTGTCTAACTATCTAGTTACTTAGGGTAACTAGTCTTTGTCTTGATATTTTTAGAACCTTCTCTAACTAGAACTTAATTAGATAGCTAACTAGGTTTACTTCACTTAGTTACTACATAAGCTTCCTATACTAACTTAGTTAGGTTTAAGCTTACTTGGTTAAGTTTTCTAGTTTAATCTTAACAAGTCTAACCACTTTTGTGGACTTGATTTCTATTGGTCTAGAATTTTCAAGCCACTAATGTTGACTAGCTCTCATTGGTTTAGAATTTAATCTAGTCAGAAACGTTAACTGGTTCACTAAACGCGGGTCTCACAAACTTTTTCAGGTCTATGGTCATTTTAGAGCAGATTTCTACTGTTTTTGAGACAGTAGGTACTGTCAAATAAAATAATATTATAATAACATAAAATTATTTTATTGCACAGTTAAATCCTAAAAATTAAAAGATTAATATACATATCACACGGAATTGGGTTTAGTAAGATCCCCCAGCTCCGAATAATTAAAATAAGATTTTTTCGGTCAGAAAATTATTATTTCCTTGACTCAGAGCAAATCACACACAATGATCAAATACAATAACGAAACAGTCAAATTCAATTTATAACTGACAAAAAATATAAAACAGTACGTTTAGGACAATACTGTCATTTATCCCAAAAGTTTGGGTGTTACATTATGAGCTTAACGCATTCAAGCTCATCTGGAGTAAGATCCCTCTCTTCTTTTTCAAGCAGTACGGCGGGAATGTTGTAGGCGTCTTGCGTGCAATACAATAGGAACTTCGGTTCCCTATTAGCTTTTAGAAAAAAGGGATGATACCCCTCCACCCCCATAAGTTTGAAGAATTTGGGTTTAAATCCCTTAAAACTGTCTTGAAAAATAGTGAAGGACTTAGGACCAGCTCTAGATCGATAGTGAGCCAATTTTTCTGGATTGCCGCACTGTAGGGACTCACTCGGGTGTAAAAGTAACAGAAAGCATTTTTTGAATACCGTAGCCCCAGCCATTAGGATGGATCTAGGTCGGAGCTGCGCGCAAGGTTCAGAGAATTATAATATAGAAATCAGAAAAAGGAAGTTGGAGCCCCAACTTGACAAAGAGGGGCTCGTACAGGAACATAAAATGTGAGCTCACTTCCCAGCATGAACACACCTTCTTGTTTCCTTCAGGGCACAAAACTTGAAACTATTTATCCCAAGTCTTCTTCTTCGTCAGATACAAGTAATCCAGCGACTGCTTGAGCTTACATTTGGAAGAAAAGTCAAAAAGACGGTCCCAGACATCATCCCCAACCTATGGGTATATTAGTCTTGGACCGCGCTGTATTCAGATTGGATCGAATCTTCTTCAGCCAGATCATGAATTTCGGGAATCGGTTCCTGGGGTCTAGCTCCCCTCCTTTCTCTTACCATGAAGATCTTGAGAATATTTAAAGAGGCCGGTAAGCAATTGTTAGAATCAATTAATTCAATGATTTGGACACAAAAGGGGGCAAATGAAGCAATACACATCCATAGACCAGCCTCCTTTCCTTCCAAGGTACAAAACCCCAAAAGGACACCACCACCGCGCTTGGCACGACGGAGATGGTGTTCCGAGGGGGCAACGCCATTCGAAGAGGCTCAAGAATCCTAACTCTATTTCGAGAAAAATGGAAAATAGAAATGCATTCCAATATGGAGTGCATGATTATTTTATTACTCAACAACAGTAGAAACAATCGAAAAGAAAGATAACAATGGAGTCAGAAGAGAACATACCTTGAGTGAGTAGAAAGTGGAATGGGTTGAAAGCTGGAAACGGATGAAGAACGCCACACAATCACGCACTCTAACATATAAAGTTCTCAGAAGAATACTCAGAAGTAGTAAGGGGAGAGCGATGGACCATTAACCCCTATTTATAAAGGCTAAACGGTTATGGGGCATTCTCGTCTCCAAAGCCCAATTTTCACACAAGATCTAAGTCTTATAAGCTATTCTTGAAGAACCTTGGGACTTGATCTTTTGCCATCATCAATTCTTGATGTAATCTAAGTTTCCAAAAATTTCTTCTCTTTAAATCTTGCAAATACTTGGAACATCTTATCATTCTCATTCCTCTTAAGTTGAGCATGATTGTGATCTTTTGCTTTCTTGTTGCAATGCTCACTCTTGATACTTGGACTATCCTACAAAGTATTACTCACTTAACACAAACATAGTTAGTCCAAATTCATAACTCAATATCTTCATATGCATGATACAATATATCTCATTAAGCACATCTATGTAACATGATCAATATTCTTTTGTAATGCATTTGTCATCTATTAAGCACATTTATGAAGCATAAGCATCATTCTTTTTATCTTGTATTTGTCATCATCAAAACTTAACATATTAAACTATTAGGGCAAACCTATTTCTACAATCTCCCCCTTTTTGATGATGACAAATCACCAAAGAAAAAATATGTTGAGTAATATAGAACAATAAATATTCATGTAAGCATATCAAACAATAAGTACAAGAATATATTTTTCTTTCTAATTATCACTCTTCCTATTTGACATCAATAAAAAGGCTTAGGAAGGAAAGATAATATTTTCACTCCCTTTATAGATAAAACTCATATTGACAAAAAGAGTAGCATCATCAAAACTCAGAAACTTCTTCAAGTTATTCAAAGTATAATTATCTCCCCTTATTTAATTCTACACATGATTCAAGAAAAGAGAGATGAAACAAGCATGTTTTCAAGATATAAAAGATTATTCATGTAATGCTTGTCACATTTTGGTACATCAACATTTAACATATGATAGCAATAAGCTTCATAAATTATGTCTAGCATATAATATCTTGCATACCACATGATAAATAAGTACCACTATATATCACTTGTTAGGAGTTACAAAATATTCATGTAAAATCATGGAATTGAGATTTTTAAATGAAAGATCATACAACTTGTCACATATCAAGCATGCCTTAATGAAAGAATAAAAAGATATGAAGTTTAAGAATGTTTACCTTCTTTCATTGATAGAAGGAAAGAGAATAAAATATGATCTTTGTTGACATATTGATAGCATTAACAGTAAAACACTTCATGTCAAGCAAGGATGTAAGCCAAGAGATATAAGCAATAATTTATGAGCTAGGCTCCCCCTCAAAATATGCATATTAACAAATTATAAAACATAATAGTTTAACATAGTCATGTATATATTTTAAGTCAACAAGGACATGGAAGAAAGATATGTAAGATAAGTAAGATAAGCTCCCCCTTATTGAAGCACAAGATAGATAAAGGAAAATATGCATGTTAAGACCATGTAAGCACATTACCGTAAAAGGTCATATTCTTAATCCATCAATCAAAAACCATTTTAAAACTTCTCTCCCTTTCAAAAAGAATTTTACAAGAACACATTACATTTTCAAAAACATTTTAGAAGGGTAAAGAGGTTTTATATTAAAACCACATATTCTTTGAAAGTGATCAAACTCAAGTCAAAGGAACATTTAAAAGTACATCTCCTTTTTTTACATTGAACAAAAGCCTTGAGAGAATAAAACACTTTGAAGAACAAGGCTTATCTTTTGAAGTATCAAGATGAGCTCTATAGAACATTTCAAAAGATCTATTTGGAAACTTTCTTAAGCATTCTCTCAAGATTTAATAAGACTTTTCAAAGCATATGAAGAGAATACTACATTTATAACACAAATTGAATGATTTCCAAATTTTCAAGACAATTAAGAGGTGAAAATACTTTCAAAGTCTTAAGACAAGTTCAAATGATTCTCAAGGATATGGAACTTTAAAAGTTTCTTTCAAATATGATAAGAGATTTTGCTTTAAAAAGAAAACTTTTTAGTCAAACCATAAACTCTTTTCAAAGCAAGTGCATGATTCCCATAGGTGTTACATCACAAAGAGACCATAGATCAAGAGAATCATTCACTTGATAAAAATGCTATAGGGAACAAAACATGTATAGAACTAACATCATTCACCCTATATGCAATGACAAAATTAGAAAGTTAATATCCAATTAAGAACTTTGTCAATCTAAGCATACTTCTCATGTAAAGAAAGCATCTAATCATTTAAGATCAAATTATCAACAAGTATCATATAATACCATAATAGCTTAGGGATAGAGATACTTATTGAGAGAGTGATGCTTTTTTAGAATGTTCTTCATTTACTAATCCTTTGAGTTTGAGCTTTCTTCCATTGCGTATTCCATTCCATTGCACTTGAACAAAGTCTCATCATGTTATTCTTCATCCAACTCTTCTCATTTATCCACATATGCGTGACATTTCAATATTTGATGACTATATTTGAAGCACATAGAGTCACTTCCAAAGCTAACTCTAAAAGTTCTCTAAAACATAGGTTAGCATCAAATATCATTTAAGCTCATTTACAAGCATAATTTAGATTGATATATAATGTAAAACATGTACTACATTATCAACCATGCAATGTTAGCTCTAACAAGAACAGAAGAAGGATATATGCACTTGAATCCAAAAGCATAGTTTAAGCATTTTGAAAGCAAGATTCAAGTTTATCAAGAAAAGCTTGATCATCATCAAAATATAAATAAACAATTTGGGGCAAACAATGATCATATAAGGCATGTAATATCAAGTAAGAAATTCTAGCAAGTAAACAATGATAATGTGAGTTTCAGATAAAAAGGCTTCTAGTGTGCTGAAACTTATTTTTAAACCCCTGTGTAATCGATTACCAGCTTTCTGGGTAACGTGTAATCGATTACAGATTTAGTGTAATCGATTACCAGTCCTCTGAGTAATGTGTAATCGATAACAGATTTAGTGTAATCGACTACCAGCCTTCTGTTACCTTTTGTAATTGATTACCAGTGTCTACAGGCTTACTAAAACACATATTTTGCACATCACACAGTGAAAGACCAATTTTGAACCTTTCAAATAAGTTCCAAAACATCTCAAATCAATTCTAAATATCATGTAAGCATAAAAACTGACTAGTTCTTGATCAAAAACACATGTTTTTGCAAAAACACTACTTTTACCAAGGATTAAGCTATTTTGACAGGATTTATGAATTTGAGCTTTTTGGAGGACTTTGGCATGACATGCAAAACAACTTTAGGGAAAACCTCTGACACTCAAGTCAGTACTGAGTTCAAATATGATTAGGAACTAACAAGTTATGCAGCAAACTTCATCATTATGTAGCAAGATGACATGTTATGCATCAAAATGACACATTATGCAGCAAATCAATGTATTATGCAGTAAAAATGACATATTATGTAGCAGAGTGAAGTTGTGCAAAAATTCAACTTATGCATGATTGATCTAATATGTCAAGATAAAATATATCTATTACAAGCATTCACTCAAAGACATGATTGATCAAAGAACTAAGAACAAAGATATTTTCATTAAACATGTCATTTTAAAACAGAAGCATACTTATATAGCATGTTCAATACATGTAGAGATATTTTCAAAATATAAGGTTAGAAAAGCATAAAACGAGTCTCCACTTATCAAAATATCTCATGATATTCAATTTAAAGTATAAATAAGGATAAAAAGATTGATATCACCAAAAGTCTACTCTTTGAGTTTTTGTAGGTGACTCCAACTTCCATGCCTCAAGGCTCCTTTAGAATGTTGTGGTTCTCCATGTCATTCTTTTTATGTTTTCACCACTCTTGGAGGACTTGGACCATTTCAAATTTTTCAAATCTCAAGTAGTATAGTTGTATTTCACTTCAATGTATACTTGAGCTAAAAGTCACCCTACAACACAATTCATAGTACTTTTTTTGGTATCCACCAATTTTGGATCCATAAAGGTTAGTCATTAATTATTAATCTATTGTGCTCTCATAAAGATCAATTTTTCTATAGTATGTAAATTTAGCACAACAATTTAGATAATCAATTATCATTAAGCACATAGCCAATAACATGCTTACTTTCATGATATATAGATAATTCAAAATATAGCAAGCACACCTAGGCATTGTAGAACTTTATGTACTAAGATATATAACAAATTAATGAGTTATGGTACAAAAAGAATTAACATAATCATATGTTAAACATAATATTCAAATTTTACCAAATACACATGATTCAATCAATCACTTAAGGCCTACAAGGAACATACCTCAAATTCATTTACTTTATAAGTGAATATGTACAAGAGGTAAAAGATTTTGATACCTTGGCCTTGGTAATCATGGAAACTCTTTTTCTTACTCATTTCTTCTCTTTTGGTGTTTTGAACTTTGCAAGTTTTACATTTTGTACTTGAAAAGCTTTGGTTGAAGTCATCTTCCTTCTTTGACCAAAACTTCTACCATTGGGCTTTGAAAACATTCTTCTTAATGATTCATCTTTCTTTTGACCAATTAGTCCATTATTTTGAGAAATTTTCTGCATAGTTGAAACATTAGGAGGACATTTTGATACCCATTTCATCTTAGGTCCTTGAATGTTAGTACTAGGGCCTTTAAGACCTTTAGGAACCCATACTATACAATTTCTCATGTAAGAACTTCTTTTATAATTGCATAAATGAGAAATATGTCCTAGATGACCACAAAAGTTGCAAACAATTGAATTTAATGATGGTTTAGTCCTTTGAAGATCTTCTTTGGAAAACTTAAGTTTTTTGTTGTTATTACATTCTATATTTTTTTGCCATAAGCCTTGCTTGAATTTTTATGTGGAATAACATCAATTTTATTCTCATTAACAAGCATAGAATGTAAGCAATTAGAATCATTAGCTTTGACAAATTCGGAATATAAGTCCTCAACATGATTTTCTAAATCAATACACTTTTCACAAGAAGTTGAGGTTTCACATTTCAAAGGCATTTCCTTATCAAGAAAAGCATATTCATTTTTCAAAGTCTCAATATCATTTTCAATGGAAGAAATGTTTTCCAAACAAGATAAGTTTTTATTTTCTAAAATCAACAAGTCATCATATATTTCATCATATGCACATTATAACTCATAATAAGAAGGACTATAATCTAGTTTAACATCATTTACCTCAAAGTCTTTTTTAGCCATATAGGAAGTAATCTCAATTTCTAGCATGCTTGGCTCTTTAAGAGAATCACCTTCTTCCACATCAAGTTTGTCTTTCTTTGCCTCTTCTTTAAATTGAGCATCATCATCATCAAAAGGCATTTGACTCCCTTTAATAGTTCGCACATCTTTTTGAGGATATTTTTCATGACAAGCTTCCTTCAATGGCTTTTGCTCTTCTTGCTTTCTATATACAACTTTATGCGTAAAATCATTGTTAGCAAGATAAATAGTGTAACACCATCCGTAGGGCATCACATTTTCGACTACAAGCTCATAATCTGAAAATCAGTTCATAAAAGATTTGAGTTATAAATGTGGGTTTTAAAATTTCTTTTTGTAGAAACATAAACTTACTGAAATTTATAGATAATATTGAAAAATAGATTTAAACTAATTAATATACATTACTGATACTGCATAATATTTAACAATTATTTAGGAAATATAAAACTTATAGACTCACTATTTAACAGTATCAAACCCCATAACGGGTCCTACTTAATAGCACGGTAAAACACTAACGGGAAGACTCAACATACTTATTTCATCTTGTATTCCATTTTGATGTGTCATGTATCTGTTCCCCTCAAATCTATACACCATCGAATCTGGGATGGCCACTCCTCGATGTTGTCATCGAACTCAAAATAATTACTTCCAGTCAAGTCTAAGAAATTCGTTCCATCTATTATACAATTTTAACAACACAAGCACAACAAAATAATATAACAAAGAGGTGAGATCACCTACGCCAATACCAACATGGTAGCATAGAGATAACACAAACAGCACACCATACAGATATATCATATCATAATTATAATTATGCCATCAGCATCATTTATCATCACAACAGATGAAATAAATAATAATTACGATCATGGCCTCAACAATAACCAAATATTCAACAATTCAGTTATCATAAACAATAATTATGATAATACCCTCAACATTATCCAAATATCCAACAATACAATTATCATAACCAATATTCCTCAATTATTATATCACACAGATATAAATATTCATATTATGCATGTTCACAAAGACTCAATTTCTTACTCCATGGAGCTATACTCAAATTCAGATTCAGAATGAACGTTCCAATAGATCTGTCCCCCCTAAAAAGACAGTCTATGGTCCATGAAAAGCAATAGTGTCGTCATGGTTGCCAGTGCGTTGCAAACGGTTTTTATCATGGCCAAGGGTATATATATATATATATTATATATTATGCATGTTCACAAAGACTCAATTTCCTACTCCATGGAGCTATACTCAAATTCAAATTCAGAATGAACGTTCCAATAGATCTGTCCCCCCTAAAAAGACAGTCTATGGTCCATGAAAAGCAATAGTGTCATCAGGGCTGCCAGTGCGTTGCAAACGATTTTTATCGCGGCCAGGGATATATATATATATTATGCATGTTCACAAAGATTCAATTTCCTACTCCATGGAGCTATACTCAAATTCAAATTCAGAATGAAAGTTCCAATAGATCTGTCCCCCCTAAAAAGACAGTATATGGTCCATGAAAAGCAATAGTGTCATCGAGTGGTCAGCGTGCGTTGCAAACGATTTTTATCGCGGCCAGGGATATATATATATATATATATATATATATATATATATATATATATATATATATATATATGGTGCTAGCATAAGCACCGGTGCTAACATAAGCACTCGTGATAACATCATCACAAAGCGAATTACCGTGCCCTGACATCCCCCTAGGATCTGTGAAGATCCCACTATCCTGTAAGTTCCCGTCCACTCTTTAGGCATAAAACGCCACAACAACCATCAACTGGATAATGCTCAAATGTATGATCCAACACATACAAATCATTGTATGATCCAACACATACAAATCATATTTCATCGTATCTCACATTGCCTTAATTGACATGTTTTTTTATACATGATGTATGATTCAAAAATACATACAATCATTATTTTACAGTATTTTACAAATACGCGTCGTTCTTCGACAGTATCATTTTTCAACATAACGGGCCCTACCACGATAGCTGGACACATATAATTTCCAATCGCATAAATATTTTATCACGTTTTTGAAATCGCGTAACATTTTTCAAATGTTTTCAAATTACATAAATATTTTCTAACGTTTTCGCAATCGCATAAATATTTTCAAACGTTTTCTAAATCGCGTAAATATTTTCATGTGTTTTTAAATCGCGTAAGTATTTTCAAACGTTTTTCAAATCGCGTAGCTTAAAAATCACGTTTTTAAGTTGCATAAATCATTTTTCACCATTTTTCCACTACGTAAAATATTCTTCAATATTCCAAACATCATTTTGGACTTTCCAAAAATCAATGTCATTTCCAACATCATTTTCACTTTTTCTCTTTTAAGAAATCCTTTCCAAAATATATTCTACAAAATCACCTTTCCATTGATGTAAATCAATGTTTCTAACTTAAAATTTCCTAACGCACTCCAAAACCCAAAGGATGAGTTATATGTTAGTAAATTTTCAAGTTACCATTATACTCTCCATTTTTCTCAAATCAATTCTAAAAATCAATACTCTTTAAAATAAATTGAGGTTCAAACACTTTCAACATCACTTTTCCATTCATATACGAAAATTTTATTTTTCAAGTGTCAAAACACTTTGTTTCCATTTCTTTAATCCTTGTACTTCATCAATTATTTTTTCACTTTAAAATCACTTTATTTCATAAAACAAAGCATTACAAGCCTTCCAAAAACCGTGGTATATGGCCATTAAAACCATCAAATATTTATATATGGTGCTAGCATAAGCACTGGTGCTAACATAAGCACTGGTGCTAACATAAGCACTCGTGATAACATCATCACAAAGCGAATTACCGTGCCCTGACATCCCCCTAGGATCTGTGAAGATCCCACTATCCTGTAAGTTCCCGTCCACTCTTTAGGCATAAAACACCACAACAACCATCAACTGGATAATGCTCAAATGTATGATCCAACACATACAAATCATTGTATGATCCAACACATACAAATCATATTTCACCGTATCTCACATTGCCTTAATTGACATGTTTTTCTATACATGATGTATGATTCAAAAATACAAACAATCATTATTTTACAGTATTTTACAAATACGCGTCGTTCTTCGACAGTATCATTTTTCAACATAACGGGCCCTACCACGATAGCCTGATAGCCAACTGCTGTAATTTCCAATCGCATAAATATTTTATCACGTTTTTGAAATCGCGTAACATTTTTCAAATGTTTTCAAATTACATAAATATTTTCCAACGTTTTCGCAATCGCATAAATATTTTCAAACGTTTTCTAAATCGCGTAAATATTTTCATGTGTTTTTAAATCGCGTAAGTATTTTCAAACGTTTTTCAAATCGCGTAGCTTAAAAATCACGTTTTTAAGTTGCATAAATCATTTTTCACCATTTTTCCACTACGTAAAATATTCTTCAATATTCCAAACATCATTTTGGACTTTCCAAAAATCAATGTCATTTCCAACATCATTTTTCACTTTTTCTCTTTTAAGAAATCCTTTCCAAAATATATTCTACAAAATCACCTTTCCATTGATGTAAATCAATGTTTCTAACTTAAAATTTCCTAACGCACTCCAAAACCCAAAGGATGAGTTATATGTTAGTAAATTTTCAAGTTACCATTATACTCTCCATTTTTCTCAAATCAATTCTAAAAATCAATACTCTTTAAAATAAATTGAGGTTCAAACACTTTCAACATCACTTTTCCATTCATATACGAAAATTTTATTTTTCAAGTGTCAAAACACTTTGTTTCCATTTCTTTAATCCTTGTACTTCATCAATTATTTTTCCACTTTAAAATCACTTTATTTCATAAAACCAAGGCATTACAAGCCTTCCAAAAACCGTGGTATATGGCCATTAAAACCATCAAATATTTTCTTTTTAAATCAATTAAGTTCCATTCATGTTTTTACACAAACAAAACCATTAAAATTCCTCCAAAAATCGTGAACACTTGTTCTTTGAAAACAAACCCTTTGTTTATTTTCAAACATCTAATTTTATCATTCATGAAAATATTAATTTGTGAACACCTATTTTGAGGTGTCTTGGCTGAATTCCTCATGGTCATTGGAATCAAAAATTGTTTTCCTTTCCATCACCAAATCATGGCATACATATACATACTCATCATATATATCACAAGCATGCCATAAACAAAAGTAATAAATCATGCAAATCATACAAAGCATGAACAAATAAATCAAATACATAAACATCTACAAATAAATTACACAACCATGAATATGAATCCTCACATGGATTCACCATCCATCAAATACAAAATCATCTCTCACCACTATACTTGGTTGGTGAGATGAATCTCCCTCTTACCTCTTGAAGAACCTCCAAAGCTCCTTGGTTTGGTCCTTGAACAAGTGATTTACCACCAAAAGCTTCTCAAACACAAAACAAAACACAAGTTTATTAGCATGTTAAGCTTGAACAAGAAGAAGCATGGATCGAACATGGCTTAGGACATGAAAAAGAAAGAAGAAATGAAGTTTCCTTACACTTCACCTCTAAAATCCTAGAACTTTGCTCTTGAAGAAAGTCCTTGAAGATGAAAGATTTAGAGAAAGTCTCCAACATGAAAGTTGCTTAGAATAACGTAAGGATTCGAGAAACTAGGTTGGTTAAAATTTTTGAGTGATGGAAGATGGATTTAGTGGTCTTGGCCAAAACTAGAGGAGAAGAGAAATGGAGAGAAAAGTTTGAAGAGCTTAGGCTTTTGGAATGATCAAGAATGATCAATAATGGTCTTCAAACCTTGTTGTAGCCTTAAGGCCATCACCAAAACCATCCCCCCCCTCCTTGCACTCTCAAAGTGTGACCAATTTCTCTAGCCACCATTTTAAGCATTCTTAGCCATTGATTAGATCAATGGTTAGGATTAATGTAGATTCTAGGTATAGCCTTAGATTAGAAGACTTAATCTAGGCCATTGAATCTTTCCTCCTTGAAAACCTAGCCATTAGATGTATCTCCAAAATGAAAGGTCAAGATTACTCCTTCATACTTTACATCCAAGGGTCATAAATAGTCCTAGCCATTTTATAAGACCAAATCTACACCGTTGATTAAATCTACATCCAACAGTCATAAATGGTCCTAGCCATTTTATAAGACCAATTCTCCATCATTGATTAAATCAATGGTTGATATTCAGAGGCTTCAACATTAAGTTACTTCCTATTGGTCTGTCATAAAGTCGTCATAACCACTATTGTTGACTAAGCAGTATGATATTTATTTTTATCTGCTATAACCCTACGAATAATATTTTTACTATATTTTTATCGTCCGATAATTAAATACAGTACAAAACACAGTAAAAGAAAATTTTAAAAATTGTTTTTGGTTTCGAGTTTAGTAAGATCCCCCGTCCCCGTCTCAACAGTACAAATTTTCCTGATCGCAGAAAAATTTTCACTTTTCAGGACCCACCCCGGGCCCACATAAGGCCACCTGGGCCCACAAACAGCCTAAAAATAATCAGAGAAATACAAAAATTTCATAATCATCCACAAAATCATAAAAATTATAAAACTTATGAATATCAAATCAGATTACGTAAAATAATTAAGACTTAACAGTAAAAATTAAATTACCTAAAATTTTCTCGAGCCCGAAAATTATTATTTTCTAGGCACGGAGTAAATCACACAAAACGATCAAATGTATTCATGGAATACTCAACATAATTTTACAGTACATAGAAATCACTAAACAGTAGAATTCTGTTAACTATCAAATAGTTAAGAAATTTGGGGTGTTACAAATAGCATCAAGAGCATCTCATATATCTTTAGCACTAGAGCAACTCTTAATTCTAGCATAAGCATCATCATTCAAACTACTTCTCAACATTTGCATTGCTCTAATGTTCAAGGAAAAACATTTCTTATCATAAGCATTCAAATATTGTTTTAGTTTAGGAGAAAATCCGTCATGCACAACATCCCACAAATCAAGATCAATAGACTGCATATACAATTCTATTCTAGCTTTCTAATAAACAAAATGCACACCATCAAAGAATGGTGGTTTATCAATTTCAAAAGCTTCCATTTTGAAAAGTTTTTTAATAGTTGCTAACAAATAAGGATCTTTAACTCTAAGCGGTTAAGTTTTCAACAAAGCACGAAGCTCTGATACCACTTGTTAGTCATGGCAACCATCACCCAAGAGGGAGGTGAATTAGGTGATTACAAATTTTTAAAATAACTTTGAGAAATTATGTATTTTGAATAACTCAATTAATAAATACAGCGGAATAAGTTTAACAAATGTGCAACTATTAGATATTTCACAAATATTACTTGGGTTATAGGATAAATCAAGTAAATAAGCTAGATATCAAATTTAACTCAAGCATATATAATTAAGGCACAAATGTAAAGAGATAGAGTTGAGAAGATCAAACACAAGATTTATCCTGGTTCAGCCACCAATCCACTTGTGGCCTACGTCCAGTCCTCAAGCAATCACTCGAGATTTTTCACTATATCTTCAAGTTTCAACAGGTGCTTGTAACCTTTACATAATAGAGCACTCACCACACCTTGGGATACCTCACCCTTTGTGCTTGAGCCTCAACTTCAAGGGATACCTCACCCTTTACAATCTTGAGGGATATCTCACCCTTTTTACTAACAAAGGATACATCATCTTTACAACTTTGAGGGATACCTCACCCTCTTTACAAACAAGGGATACCTCACCCTTTTCTCTAGAGGGATACCTCACCCTCTTACAATGATTTCAAGATGAAGAGAAAGATTAGAAACTCTCATAAGAGTAGATATACAACTTGAAGAACAAAGTATGGATGATAAGAAACTCGCTCAAGAGTGGATAATACAACTTGAAGCTCTATGGGTATCAATGATTCACACTTTAAAGTTCAAAATATGATTTTGATGATTCAAGGATCAAGTATAGTGTTCTTGTGTTTCTTATGATTTAAATGCTTCAAATATCACTTATATATAGAGTTCAAATGATAAAATAGTCGTTGGTAATGTTTAGAAATGATTTTTTTATGAAAACTAACCGTTTATAGTTGTTACAAACGTTTCTGGCACTTGGTAATCGATTACACACTTCTAATAATCGATTACATGGCCTCTGCCAGAGTTGTAATCGATTGTAGGATGTGTGTAATTGATTGCATCATTTTTTGTTTTGAAAACTAACTTTAAAAGGTCATAACTTCTTCATTTCTTATCTGATTAAAGCAAATAACTAGTAATTGGAAAGATCTTTGAGTCTATTTTCAAATGAAACAAGTTTCACAACAAAAATCAAAGTATTTTAAAAGCTATGATGAAAATAGTGACCAAAGGTTAGCTTTTCAAAACTCAAACTTGATTATTTTTCATAGTTTAAAGCAAATGATCATAACTTCTTCATTTCTTATCCATTTAAAGTAAATGACCACTCATTAGAAAGATCTTTGAGTCTATTTTCAAATGAAACAAGTTTCACAAAAAAAATCAAAGTATTTTAAAAGTTATGATGAAAATAGTGACCAAAGGTTAGCTTTTCAAAACTCAAACTTGATTATTTTTCATAGTTTAAAGCAAATGATCATAACTTCTTCATTTCTTATCCATTTAAAGTAAATGACCACTCATTAGAAAGATATTTGAGTCCATTTTCATATGAAACAAGTTTCATTGCAAAACTCAAAGTATTTTGAAAGTTAAGATCAAAAGATTAACCAAATGTCAATTTGTAAAACACAAACTTGGCTATTTTTCAAAAGTTTGAACTACCACCAAGACTAATTTTCCAAAAATAGTTTGTTGGGCATTTAAACATATAAGAAATACTTTTAAAGATGTTAAAACATATTTAAGCTTAGTGTGATTCCTTTTTACATTTACACAAGATCTAAGTCCTATAAGTTATTCTTGAAGAACCTTGGGACTTGATCTTTTGTCATCATCAATTCTTGATGTAATCCAAGCTTTCAAAAATTTCTTCTCTTCAAATCTTGCAAATACTTAGAACATCTTATCATTCTCATTCTTCTTGAGTTGAGCATGATTGTGATCTTTTGCTTTCTTGTTGCAATGCTCACTCTTGATACTTGGACTATCCTACAAAGTATTACTCACTTAACACAAGCATAGTTAGTCCAAATTCATAACTCAATATCTTCATATGCATGATACAATATATCTCATTAAGCACATCTATGTAACATGATCAATATTCTTTTGTAATGCATTTGTCATCTATTAAGCACATTTATGAAGCATAAGCATCATTCTTTTTATCTTGTATTTGTCATCATCAAGACTTAACATATTAAATCATTGGGACAAACTTATTTCTATAACCAAGGAGAAGATTATCACTAGGGGTGTTGAGGACATCTTTGATTTTGATAAACATGTGGTCCTCGGCATACTGGGTTATGAGCTTAACGCATTCAAGCTCATCCGGAGTAAGATCCCCCTCTTCTTTTTCAAGCAGTACGGTGGGAATGCTCTAGGCGTCTAGCGTCCAATACAATAGGAACTTCGGTTCCCTATCAGCTTTCAGAAAAAAGGAATGATACCCCTGCGCCCCCATAAGTTTGAAGAATTTGGTTGTAAATCCCTTAAAACTGTCTTGAAAAACAGTAAAGGACTTAGGACCAGCTCTAGATTGATAGTGAGCCAATTTTTCTGGATTGCCACACCTTAGGGACTCACTCGGGTGTAAAAGTAACATAAAGCATTTTCTGAATACCGTAGCCCCAGCCATTAGGATGGATCTAGGTCAGAGCTGCGCGCAAGGTTCGGAGAACTATAATATGGAAATCAGAAAAAGGAAGTCGAAGCCCCAACTTAACAAAGAGAGGCTCGTACAAGAACATAAAGTGTGACCTCGCTTCCCAGCATGAACACACCCTCTCGTTTCCTTCAGGGCACAAAACTTTAAACTCTTTATCCCAAGTCTTCTTCTCAGTCAGATGCAAGTAATCCAGCGACTGCTTGAGCTTGCATTCGGAAGAAAAGTCAGAAAGACGGTCCCAGACATCATCCCTAACCTATGGGTATATTAGTCCCGGACCGTGCTGTATTCGGATCGGATCGGATCTTTTTCAGCCAGATCATGAATTTCGAGAACCGGTTCCTGGGGTCTAGCTCCCTTCCTTTCTTTTGCCATGAAGATCCTGAGAACATTTAAAGAGGCGGGTAAGCAATTGTCAAAATCAATTAATTCAAAGATTCAGACACAAAAAGGGGCGAATGAAGCAATTCACACCCATAGACCGGCCTCCTTTCCTTCCAAGGTACAAAACCCCAGAAGGACACCACCACCGTGCTTGGCGCGGCGGAGATGGTGTTCCGAGGGGGCAATGCCATTCGAAGAGGCTCAAGAATCCTAACTCTACTTCAAGAAAAATGAAAGACAAAAATGCATTCCAATGTGGAATGCATTACTACTTTATTACTCAATAATAATAGAAACAAACGAAAAGAAAGATAACAATGGAGTTAGAAGAGAATATACCTTGTGTGAGGAGAAAGTGGAATAGGTTGAAAGCTGGAAACGAATGAAGAATGCCACATAATTATGCACTCTAACACACGAAGTTCTCAAAAGAATACTCAGAAGCAGTAAGGGGAGAGCGATGGACCATTAACCCCTATTTATAAAGGCTAAACGGTTAGGGGGCATTCTCATCTCCATAGCCCAATTTTCAAAAGGTGCTCATCATGGCGCTCGAAGTACTAGGCACGTTTACCCAATTAGAATGCGCCACATGGCCCTCACAGCTGCTGAAGCAGTTGAAAGGACAGTTGCGCAGCAATTCAGGCGTCACGCAACCTTCTAAGGCTAAGTTCAGATATTTCCTCTGAACCCCGGCTGAAACCGGGGTACCCTTTTGGTTTAGGATTTTCAGTTCAGACCACAACTATCGAAGAAAAGTCAACAATTAGCAATCAAGATTGGAGTTATAACCTTTCTCAATGCACAGACCTCAGATGAAGGATTTGGAGCTTGCTACTTTGATTATTCAAGCAAAGCACCAAGCTGGGGGCATCATAGCGTTACTCCAGAACAAGCATTGGACTTACTCCGGTAAGAAATAAATGATACCAATAGAGGCAAAAAGGAAAGAGAAAAAAAGAAAACACAATACAAACTTTGAGATAAATGAAACTTTTATTGATATGTTCTCATTCCATACATCGTCATACATCAAGAGAAGAGGGAAAAGAAAATATTGAAACATGGAATGTATAAGGAAAGAGTAGCCACTAGAGAGCCCGGAGGGAGGAACAAAATCATCGTCACCAGCATCCTGAATCATGTCATATCCACAGTTCCTCCGGAACCAACACTAGTGTCTTTCTTGTTGAAATGACTTTGAAAAACTTTGGCAGATCGAAACGGAACACTGCTGTCGGACTCCAGAACTGCTATCAATTCTTCTTCACTGCTTCCTTCAAAGTGATAATAAAGACCGAAGTGCTATCAATTCTTCTTCACTGCTGTCCAGTCCAATTCTTGTTGGACTGGACACAACCTTTCATGAAGAGATCATTCCACCGGAACCCTCGCCAGTTTCATGATCATCCCAAGTTGCTTCAAATCACAGAGTAGTTTCAATAGTACATTCTGCGTATCCAAGCACCCTTAGAGGACCTACCAAAATTTGGAACGAAGCACCTGCTAAGTTCTCAGAAAGGAGGAGTGTAGGCTCTGTTTGTCCGAGGTGGACCGTTCAACACAACAGGTATCACAGATCTCACCAGCGACAGAGTGTAGACCAAACGTACCCTCATACGCTAAGAGAGAAAAGTACCTGTCATTACTACGCTGAGAAAGAAAAGTCTTTGTAAGAAGAATTGTTTACAATAAAGTAGAACACCTTCAAAGATTTAGGGAAGAACAAGATGAAGATATGCACAGAGGGCAAAACCCTCCTTAAAAATGCAGAAAATGAAAAAAGAGTCATTCTCAGGAAAAGAAACACTCTCAAACAGAGTTGCAAAGCAAGAAAAATGCGATATAGGGAATATCAGCTTCAATACAAACTTCCTATATTTATAGAGAGCCTAAAGCATTCTGATTAGTTCTAAGAAAAGCGAACTGATCGCATAAGGTAAGTCGTATTTTAATGCTTCTCACTTCTGATTGGACATAAAAGAAGCGTGCAGTTGGAAAACAATGTGAAAATTAATATCCTCTTAAAAGATCTTTAAATCCCAATAAAGTCAAAACAACGATTTCCCAAAAAGCTCAGTCTATTACAAGCTGCAAGGAAAGGCAAAAACCATTTGAAGTCATGCACAGAGGCAAAAGGACACACCTCAAATGATGGGATGGCGACACGTGTCAACCCCAGAGGTATTCCACAAGCATGGACCTCTGCCTTTGGGGATCTTTATATCCACTGTGCATCGTGGGTTCTTTTCAAAAATAGTATCTTGACACTTAACTGTTTTACTTAAACACCAAGCTAAAAGTAACTATTTTGAATCGTGTTTCAGACTTGCAGCTCGTGAACTAACCTAACACACATGTCCGCTATGGTCTGTTGACAACGCCCTCAATAGAGCTTGCTTATCATAAGATCCCGGTGATGTATGTCAAACCCAGGTATTAGATAATAATAGCTTACCAAAAGATCCACGCAAGAGATAAATCTTATAATATCTCTTAATTTTCAATCATGATCTTACAGAATAATACCACCATAACTATTATATCAGTATTCCGATAATATAGAAATCCTCTATAACTAAATAAAGAACATATCTTCTCCTACAACTATTATAAAAACATCTCTCCATAATAAAAACGTATCTATCCAACCTTTATAAATATCAAGTTAAGTCGCCCTAATTATGTATTTGTTATCTCATTACATAAACTCTACTTGTGCACTATCTAACTTGAGCGTTAAAATCCATTTGCAAGTACCCACCTCCCTAATTCAATACACTTGATAGCAACTGCATAAAGAAAAAACTACCATACATGCCTATCTCAAGTACACCTCTAAATCCATTTCAAAATACTTGCTATCAAATTATATTTATTTTTTTACCAAATAATACATTCAAAAAACTACCATATAACATTTGCAATAATAATCTTTTAAATAGAATAGTACCATATAATTCTTCGACTGTAAGATAAACTACTAACGAAAACTAAAGTCATTTGAAATAAGCTAAAAAAAAACCCTTATTCCACCGAGTCAGCTTCTTTTGAAATAAGCATCAACGTAAATTTGCAAGAGCTTAATATCAACTAACAGCAGATAACTTATCCAAATTTTTATTCATCACAGCCATTTAATACCACCTAACTTGACAGTCACCAAACTAAACTTAAAGCA
Source organism: Ormosia emarginata (assembly GCA_029884605.1). Lineage (NCBI taxonomy): Eukaryota > Viridiplantae > Streptophyta > Magnoliopsida > Fabales > Fabaceae > Ormosia > Ormosia emarginata. The sequence goes on along the minus strand of JAQQTP010000075.1, from coordinate 990,232 downwards.
CAAATACACCAAAACCCCTTCCCTACCACAAAAAAAAAACCAAAAATAAAAAGGGGAATTTCAAAAGAAAAATGAAAAGATGAATAATTTTTTTTGTTGGGTACATAGACGAAGATGAAAATTAACTAGGAGGCAGATGTGCACAGGCGCAATCCATGTAAAGCAACAAATAATGCAAGGAATATTGCTTTGAACAAACAAAATTCGTTGGCCAACGAACAAAAAATGAACAAAATTCACTTTTCCCATCACTAAGGTGAAGACCTTTCTTTTCTTTGATTGTATCCTTTTCTTTCTTTTACTATCCCTTCCCTCCCGTTCCTTTCAAGAGGCAAGGTTTCCTCCAGAATTTAGCAAACCTCTTTTTCCTTCCCTAGACTAATCAATTTCTAGAGCCTCAAACTGCCTCTTCTCTTTTTTTTGCCATTTCTACCAGATTTTTTACCCTTTGGCGACTTGCTCTTTATATAAGACATTCTGTTGGCTTTTGTCTGCCTCTCCTTTCGAATTTGATCCATATCTTTGATTTCTGAACGCACATGAGCATTGGGCATTGAATGCTGCTTCTTGCTGCCTTTAAAATTTCCATGACCTCCTCGGTAAGATCCTTTATGTTGAAACACAATATAATCAACGACATGAATTCAGAAAGTTTCAACATTCAGCTTTAATACTAAAAAAAAACTCTTACAACCATACATCATTCTTTGACACTACCAACCAGCAGTCACTGCATGCAAAAAACTATTTACTGGAAAGTGGAGAAGCTTTACAAACATGACTTAGAAAATGAAATAATTTTAAAAATAGCGAGATTCAGGATTTTGTTGGAACACATCTGATTTAAAGAACTACAACCAAGCATAGAAGACCAATGAAGACTGCAGTCTAGAGATCATGCAGCACTTCCACAGTTCCACCAATAAGGTATCCAAATGCTAATTACGAATAGTTGCTCAGTGCAACTGTTATATAATACAATCATTCCTGGTTTTTGGTTTATTTTCTTGAATGCCTTTTAGCAGTAAGGTTAATCCAATTATTGCCTATAAAAAATGATATCCAATCTAAGTCACTGCTCACAACTAGTATACAGTGAGACCAATTTAGATGCTTACCAAACAAGAACCATATTGTACTTGAGCAAACTATCTAATGCAATAAATATTAAAAGCATTAGATCCTTGTATAATTTTATTGGATTTACATCTTTCGTTGAATCTAGTAAACTTTTACAAGCCAAACCATATTTACGGGCACTTTACATGTAATTGTAAATACCACAATAATTCTTCCAGGGGAAACAAGATAAGAGAACCCAAGCAGTCTCCAACAATTTTTTTTTGAGGGATAATAAATACTATTTACCAATAAAAAAGTATTCACCAAATATAAAAAAATCAAAAGGGAGAAGCAAATTAAGTATATTACCTGTCAAACTTGTTGATTCCTGAGCATCACCTTCATTATTTGTTCCCTTAAGAGATATCTTACTGTGTGAGCGTTCTTTCCACTTCTTGTATATACCAGTTTTGGTGGCCTTCGTTTTTGCACCACTCTCTGTCTTTATCTACACTCAAATCGAAAATATAAATGTGAAATTCTATGGAAAGGCAAATAGAAGAATTTCATCTTGCATAGTAAGTAACAACATGAAAGATGGAGCCATATAAATAATGCACCTTTCCATTTGCTGCAACACGGTCGCCATTGTTTAACTTGATGTATTTTTTACTCCTCTGACACCAAAAGGTTTTTGAGATAAATGACAAGTTTTGCATAAAATTTTAACAACTAATCTTTTTTTTTTCCTTTTAACGTTCAACTTCAACCATAACTGTTCAGCATTACCTTATCCCAGTGATATACAGATTTTTGTTTCTGAATGCCAGCACCATCATCTGCAACTAGATCTAGGACAGCTGCTTCCAATCTAAAACATTACATATCATTAGGACCAAACAAACAAAAGCTAAAAAAATAGAAAGAAAGGGTAGGAGGCTGTAAGTAAAACTGAATCATCCATGTTGAATATGACGATATGGACCAAACAAACAAAAGCTAAAAAAATAGAAAGAAAGGGTAGGAGGCTGTAAGTAAAACTGAATCATCCATGTTGAATATGACAATATAACATACAAGCAAACACATTAAACACCAAAGGGTAAACACAATCAGCCAAAGAATTTGACAGTTCCAGCTTTTTGCTTCTGAACTAATGATTTAGAGTATGAGCCAGCAGGATGTTTTAGTTCACACCCTCTAAAATCCCCCCCCCCCAAAAAAATATTGCAAATAACGAGGAGCAATTAGTAACCAATCAAGTAAATATTTACCTATTTGAAGCAAAGTCTTCATTAGCTTTTACTGAAAGGCCTGCCTCCATGTGCTGACAATGATAGCAAGATACAAGTTATATGGGTAGCCAACTTCTTAGTTTCAAAAGCAAAACTACCACACAGTAAGATGACATAGTACATATCTATATGATTTACTTTTGTAATCCAGATAAATATGAAGAATAATAATACAGATAGTGACTTACTAGATTTTTAGGTATTGAACTTATATAGTAATCCTCATCCTTGAAACTTTGTGGCTTTCTCTTAGAACCACATGCTGCTGAAACCAAAGGAAACAGAATCAGAAATTCATCAATTTTGCTTTCCTTTCTAGTCTTCTTTCACTCAAAATCCTAAAAGCATACCCTAGTAAAAGAAAACCACCCTGAATTATCAATTTTAACCTCCAAATTCTTACAATGACCCAATCTTAACTGCCAACAAATAGAGATCATAAGGTTGAGGCGCTAGGTCCTTCAGTGCCTTAAAGTACGAGGCATTAAATTTAGAAAGGCATTTGCTTGATAACACAAGGAAAGAAAAGGTCTTTTATTTTTATTTTCTTGCATGGGGGGACAATATAAAGACAAAGAACAAGATCAAGTATACTCTATTCAGTATATATAACTCAGATAAATATCAAATGTGGTAAACTACAAGAAAATTCAATCCACAGCCGTAATGCATACGACTAAGGCAGCCCTAACATTCATGCCAAGAAAAAGAAAGACTGCCCCATAAAAATGAAATCATCAGCATCATAGTTGTTAAGAGAAAAGAGAGATGGAGAAGAAGAAAAGCATGAGAGGTAAAACAAAAAAAGAGAGTCGCTAACTTGTTATGATTAGTCATCCTAACACTATATTTATATTAACCTATTAGAGCTATTGATATACAAAAGCAAGGCACAGCCCAATAGATCAAACCTAATTATATTTCACTAACACTCCCTCAAACTGGAGCATAGATATTGATCATGCTCAGGTTGTTACAAATATAGTCAACTCTACTTCGATTGAGTGCTTTGGTAAAGATATCTACAAGTTGTTCTCCTGTCCGTACATGTCCAGTAACAAGAAGACCCTGCTGAATCTTTTCTCGCACAAAGTGACAGTCAGCTTCAATGTGCTTTGTTCATTCATGAAAAACGGGATTAGAGGCAATATGCAAAGCGGCTTGATTGTCACACCACAACTTCATAGGCATTACACTCTTAACTTCAATCTCACTAAAAAGATGACGAATCCACACCAATTCACAAGTAGCTTGGGCCATGGCCTTATATTCTGACTCAACACTAAAACGAGTAACAACACTCTGTTTCTTACTCCTCCAAGAAACAAGGTTACCTCCAACAAGAACACAATAACCTGAAGTAGATCTCCTATCTATGGGAGAACCAGCCCAATCAGCATCAGAGAACCCCTCTATCATATTATGTCCATGATCCCTATACAAGACACCACAACCTAGAGCCTTTTTTAGATACCTCAATATATGAAGAACAGCCTCCTAGTGAGTGATTCGGGGAGATGACATGAATTGACTAACCAAACTGACAGAGAAAGTAATATTAAGACGAGTAACCATGAGGTAGTTAAGCTTGCCAACTAAATTTCTATATCGTTCAGGATCAGGTATAGTCTCTCCATCATCTGATAAGAGTTTGACATTAGGGACCATAGGTGCTTCAACAGGTTTGGCTCCAAGCATACCTGTTTCTTTGAGTAAATCAAGCACATACTTTCTCTGAGTAAGAAAAATACCCTTCGAACTTCGCATCACTTCAATGCCTAAGAAGTATTTCAAAGCACTCAAGTCCTTAGTCTAAAATTGTGTTTGAAGAAAGTCCTTAAGCTTTCTAATCTCAATCCCGTCGCTCCCAGTAATGATAATATCATCCACATAAACCACCAAGAAAAGACAGCCACCCTGAGAGCATCGAAAGAATACTGAATGATCAAAAGTACTTCTCTGTAAGCCAAACTAAAGAACAGCTTGACTAAAACGCCCAAACCATACCCGTAGAGCTTATTTGAGACCATATAATGACTTCTTTAATCTACAAACTTTACCATTCTCCCCCTGAGCAACAAACCCAGGAGGTTGCTCCATATATACCTCCTCCTGCAGGTCGCCATGGAGAAAGGCATTCTTGACATCAAGTTGGTGCAAGGGCCAATGATGACTAGCTGCAAGAGAGATAAAGATACGAACAGAGACAAGTTTAGCAAGAAGAGAGAATGTATCAGAATAATCAATGCCATAAACCTGAGCATAACCCTTAGCAACAAGACGAGCTTTTAAACGAGCCACTGAGCCATCAGGATTAACCTTCACAGCATACACCCACTTACAACCAATTGCCTGTTTACCAACAAGTAGAGAAATTAATTCCCAAGTGTCATTGTGTTCAAGAGCATGCATCTCATCCAACATAGCCTGACGCCACCCCTCATTAGACAAGGCCTCAGCAACAGTATTAGGAAGGGAAAGAGAATCAAGAGAAGCAACAAAAAATTGACCAGAACAAGATAAACCAGCATAAGAAATAAAAGAAGAAATGGGATAAGTACAATTACGTTTACCTTTTCAAAGAACAATTGAGAGATCAAGACTCGAATCAGGAGGAGGAGCAGGATTCGGAGAGGAAGTAGGAACTAGAACAGGCAATGAATCCGTTGCTTCTAGAGTAGTAGGACTGACCACAGTAGGTTGCTGATTCCGCCGAACATAATGGTGAAGCACAAGAGGACGAGGGAAGGAACGAGACCAAGAAGAAGGAGAAGAGGAAGTACCTGGAGAAGGAAAAGAATATAACAGAAAGTCCTCATCATTATCAAGGGGAGAGGAAGGGGTAAACTCAGAAGACAAAGCAGTGGTTTCAAAGAAGGTTACATCTGCGGAAACAAGATACCAACGTAAATCAGGAGAGCAACACCGGTACCCTCTTTGGCTTCGAGAATAACCAAGGAAGATTGAGAGGGATAGCAACTTGGAGCAAGGATCCAACTTGGAAACCTGAGAGCGAACATCCTGCATAAAACAAGTGCAACCAAAAATTCTAGAAGGGAGAGCAAATAGAGATTGAGAGGGATAGAGCAAGGAATGTGGAATTTGACCATTAAGAACAAGTGAAGGAAGACGATTAATTAAATAACATGCAGTAGCCACAACACCAGCCCAAAAGTGTTTAGAAACTTTCATTTCAAATAAAAGAGCACGAACAACTTCAAGTAAATGTCGATTCTTTCTTTACGCCACCCCATTTTGTTGAGGGGTGACAATGCATGACGTTTCATGAATAATGCCATGTTCTTGCAAAAAAGATAGAAAAGGGGTAGACAAGTATTCTTTATTACTATCACCACGAAGAGTGTGAATAGTAATATTAAATTGAGTTTGAACTTCAACACAAAAGGAATAGAATTTATTAAACACCTCTGAACGATTTTTCATTAAATAAAGCCAAGTAACACGAGAGTAATCATCGACAAAAGTAACAAAATAACAAAAACCAGCTTTAGAATCAACAAGACAAGGCCCCCAAATGTTTGAATGAACTAAAGTAAAAGGAGAAGCAACACGCTTATTGACTCTAGGAGGAAGAGATCCTCAATGGTGTTTAGCCAACTAACAAGACTCACAATTCAAAACAAATGAAGACTCTAAACTAGGGCACAACTTCTTCAATGTCTGCAAGGGTGGATGTCCAAGCCAGCAATGAAGATGAAACGAAGAAATGAAAGCAGAACAAGCAACCAACAGTGGTCTCGAATTGGCGGACTCCAAAACATATAAGCAATTGGATTCACGACCTCTACCAATCACCTTCTTCGTCCCAAGATCCTAAAATAAATATGTAGGAAAGAAGTGAACACTACAATTCAGACTATTGGTAATTTTACTGACAAACAAAAGATTAAAAGGAAAATGCGGTAAACATAAGACAGAATGTAAGGGAAGAGAGGATGAAGGATTGGCAACCCCGTTACCTATAACAGGGGTTGAGGAACCATTAGCAAGAGTGACATTTGGTAAGGAAGAAGCGGGAAGAAAAGAGGAGAGAATACCAGTATTACCTGTCATATGGTTTGTTGCACCAAAATCAATGACCCATGTACGGGAAGAAGAAGTGAGACAAGCAGTCGGATTACCTGACTAGACAAGAGTAGCAGTGGAAGAAGGACCAATACCCTGTGAGGCCTGGAACTGAGTGTAAGCCTCAAATTCAGCACCAGACATGGTAATGGTTCTGAGACCCTATGTTTGAGGAGCAGTTACAGGTGTAGGCAGGAGTCCCTCTTGAGTTGCTGCATAAGCATAACGCTAACCTTGGGAGGAACCAGGTTTCCCATTCAACTTCCAACAATTCTTCTTAATATGGCCTTCATCCCCACAGTAATAACAAAGATAAGAACCACCATCACGGCCACCAAAACGACCACCTGTTCTACCACGACCTCCACCTCTACCTGTTCTACCGCCACCACGACCAACCAAAGCAGTCGGTGATCCAGAAGAAGAATCAAAATGCAACTCATGATGAGTGCGCATGAGGCGGCGATAAACATCAGCAAGGGTCATATGATCAGAACCAGTCAATAGCTGATCACAAGTAGCACTGAACTCAGAGGATAATCCAAACAAGATACTCACAACTGCCAATTGTTCCCGCTATAAGCGCATCTATTTAACATCAGTAGAGATAGGTTGGAGGTCATTCAATTCCTCATAGGTACGCTCAAAGTCAGTAAAATACCTATGAAGAGACTTATCCTGTTGTGCTAGTCTATGAAACGCCTGTGACACCTCACAGAGACGAATTAAGTTAGCTTTCCCAGAATAAAGAAACTCCATAAACTCCCATTACTCTTTCACAGTATCACAGTGAGAAACAACATGCTTAATGAAAGTATCAAGGTTTTGTTGATCATACCAAACCAAAGAGGCGGTTATCTTCCTGCAACCACTGATCACGCCTGGTTGTGGACGTCTATGGGTCATTTGTCAAATGATCTTCTTTCTCAATCCAAGTAAGGAACATGGTAATAGTTTTACGCCATTCCGCATAGTGTTTTCCATCAAACTTATCATCAGTAATGCAGACAGAAACAGATATGACCTCAGGCATAACAGTAGGCTTCGTCGACTTCTCAGATTCACCAGAACTAGTGGAACTGGAATTATGATCAGAATCAACCATCAGAGAAATAGAAAAGAGGCACCAACATACACTACAGACAACATGAAAATCGCTAGGCTCAAAGAAAAACAACCAAACTGCACTAGAAACACCCAAACGCCACCGGAAAATACATCAACCAAACTGAAAACACCCAAATGGCGCCCAAAAACACAGCAATAGGACTGGATACGAAAGAAAACTTCAGAGCATGCCTAAAAATGCCCAAATCATGGACTGGGCTCGCTGGGAAACTCCAAACCGTGACTGAAAATACCAAAAACGCACCACCCCTGGCCGACAGTGACACCCCTGGTCGCCGGAAACACCAGTCGCGGCTCCCCTGGCCGGCGGCAACACCCCTAGTCATCGGAAACAAGACGCGCGGCACCTACCTGGCCACTGGTCAACACATTAGCATGAAGCCCTCACGCCCAAACACCCAAACAGCCATGAAAACCTTCGATCTGGACCTCAGCAGTGCTTGAAAAAATTAACCAACCCTAGGGAAGGGTAGATCGGTAGATTCTAAACACAAAGGTAATTTTTTTTCGTTTTTTTGTTTTTTGGAAAAAGGCAGACTAGGATTGGAAGGCTAGGGTTTGTTTCTGGCTCTGATACCATGTTAAGAGAAAAGAGAGATGGGGAAGGAGAAAAGCATGAGAGGTAAAACAGAAAAAGAGAGTAGCTAACTTGTTATGATTAGCCATCCTAACACTACATTTATATTAACCTATTAGAGCTATTGATATACAAAAGCAAGGCCGAGCCCAATAGATCAAACCTAATTATATTTCACTAACAATAGTCAAATTTTACAAAGGTCTACACCCCATTCATTGAAAGAAGAGAGCCAAAATCCCACTTTTTTTTTCTTTTGATAAAAGAAACAATTTATTAAGATGAAGAGAAGAAAATCACAAGGAATTTGGAGGACAAAGAATCACTAACAAACAAAAGATAAAAAACAACTAAGAAAAAGAGAACATCAATGAAGCAAAGCTGCTCAATCCCTCTATATATTTGTTAAGGAAACACCCTAATATAGGCCATGTGTTTTGGACCAAGTAGAAGCCAATGGCAAAATACCTAAGGACTAAAATGAGAAGCACGGATTGCCATATTGGCATCCCACCCATTTTGATCTAAGCTGTACTTATTTTGAGAAAACCTAATGCCAAAGAGAGCAATGTTCCAAAGAAAAATGCCATAGCCATTTACCTGCCAGAGCAACGTTCTTAAGACACCAAATGAGCAAGACCAAACCATCCTTCCTTCTTAGGAAAACAACAAATTGCCAACTCACCAAATAATCATGCCCCGTCTCTGCTACACCAAACCAAAGAAAATCCCTTATAATTTTCTCTATTGTAATCATGCCTTAGGTGGTTTGGCCATGTGAGGAGAAGGCCATTAAAAGCCCTACTAAGAAGAGTAGATTAGGTGGAGGGTAACTCAATAGTTAGAGATAGAGGAAGAAAACCAAGAAAAACTATTGGTGAAATCATTAAAGAGGACTTAGATTTAAATGGCCTTTCTGAGGACATGGTTTATGACAGAATACAATGGCATTGTTTAATCCATGTAACCGACCCCACCTAGTGGGAAAAGGCTTTGTTGCTATTGTTGTTGTATAGGCTACACCCACAGGGATATGAAACAAAGATAAGTAGTAGAGAGGAATGGTGTAAAGACAAGTCTGAATAAGGGTAGAGAAAACCAACCCTTCTTCTAATTTTCTAGGAGATCTTCTTAACAAGTAGATCCTAGAAAGAAATAGCTATAAGATTACCACCCGAAGGGTCTCCCAAGTAAACAAGGGGCCACTCCAAAATCTTACATCCAGTAATCTGATATCTACATTAATACCAGCCAAATCACTTTTGGACGATTAATTTTCAACACATAAAATATCTCAAAAAGATGAAATGAAGAGAGAGCATTCAACAAACTTTCTCTATCCGATCGTATCAACAGCAAACTCCAAATTAGAGACCACAACCACATCCCAACCTACTTTCATTCCATTTATGAAATCTCTCACAACTACTCTCTAAACTAAACAATTAAGTACATGATGTACATCCACCACCAAAGTGCACAGAAAATAACACAAAGGATACCCTTGCCTTATACCCCTCTAACTGCAAAACCAAGCTTTAGCCTCACTATTAACAATCACAAAAAACTATCTCCACCAAGAGACAACCTGAAATCCATCTTCTCCACCAAGAGTCAAAACCTTCTTCTCTAAAACCTTATCCAACTTAAGCACCACTTTTCTTCTTATTTTTCTCACATCATCAACCACTTTGTTGTGCACCAAAGCAGCATCCAAAATCTATCTACCACTCTACCTGCAATGAAAGCACTGACTTTCAGAAATAGTGCCCCCTAAAATGATGCAGGAGCAGTAGAAAAGAAAATAAATGAAAGTAGGGTGATCTTTCATTTCAAGATATTTTAGTTAATTTTCGTTGCTTTAGTTTATGGGTAGTATTTTGGGTCATATTTATGTTAATTTAAGTGTCTTATCTGTAAGGCCCAAGGGCTCCTAATAGGCTTGGGTTAGTACTAAGTGTCATGGATTGCACCTTGGGAGTTGTTTCTAGTAAGTTGCACTCTAGTAAGTTGTGACTAGGAAGTTGTAGTTCAATAATTGTAGTTTGGAGTTCCTAAGCTAGAAGGTCATGAAGTCTAAAAAGTCTTTTAGCTTGTACAATAAAAGTAAGACCTCAACCTTTGTATGGAGATCCTTTCATTTGAATATTAAATCAAGAATCATCAAGGAGAGTTTTTCTTCTTTCCAGGTTTGTTATACCAGAAGAACCAGCCCATTGGCTGTGTTTCACTCTTTCTTCTCTTAGTCCTTCTCTGCACCTTGGTAGGATCCTATCTAGACTCCTTCCCCTACATCAATTTGGTACCAGAGCTCAAATTCTATTCGTCCCAAATTCTGTCTTAGTCATGGTAGCACATAGAGGAAGAGTCCCTAGGCTTACCCAAGCACGAGTTGGCAGAGATCCGAAGAATGATTGGGCAACTCGTGCAAAAGGTGCAGAACCTGCATAAAGAGCTGCCTGAAGTTCGAAATGAGATACCAGTGGGTAATCATGAAATTCCAAATGCAGAGCCTGGGGAAGATGAGGAATACGTCAACCCTTTTCATGATCCCGTGAATCCTAAGCAGCAAATGCTGTAGACTTGAGGAACGATTGGCAAGAGATCTTGAGCTGAATTCTGGAGTTCGTGTTGAAGTTGATGATTTTCATGGGAAGATGCATTCTGAAGACTTCCTTGATTGGGAATCATCCTTAGAAACATATTTTGAGTGGAAACCCTTGACTGAAGAGAGGAAGGTGCTGTTTGTGAAGCTGAAGCTGAAGCTGAAAGGAATTGCCCTCCAATGGTGGAAAAGATTAGAGGAACAACGTGAAAGGCAAGGCAAAGATCCCCGGACTTGGGTGGTAATGAAGACAAAACTGAGAAAGCAATTTCTTCCTGCTGATTACTTGACAGAGCTGTATAAGAGATTTCAAAGGCTGAAACAAGAAGATCGTAGTGTGGAGGAATATACAACAGAATTTTACAACCTTTCAACAAGGGTTGGATTGAATGAAACTAATGAGCAGCAGGCAGCCCACTACATATCTGGATTAAATTCTGCTGTCCAGGATGAGATCAGCCTTGAAGCTCGCATATCTAGCCTCGAAGATGTATATCAATTTGCTCTTAAGGCAGAGGAAAGGATAGCTTGTTTGAGACCAAGGCATCGGTAGCAACAAGATCAAGAAACTTTGGCAATGGTAGCAACTCTTCTATTCGTGCTTTTTCTTGTGGTGAACAGGGTTATGCATCCTTTTCATGCCCCCATTGCCATGTTAACCTTCTAGAGGGTGGTGTAGAGGATGGGGAAAAAGAACCTATTTATGATGAGTACTTTGATGAAGGTGAAAAGATTGATTTACTGCCTCTGGAGGGTGAGTTTGGTTGCAAGGCGTGTGATGACAACACTAAAGATTGAAGAAACTGAAGATTGGAGGAGGCACAACATATTTAGAACTAGAGTCACTTGTGAAGGAAAAATGTGCAATGTCATTGTTGATAATGGCAGCAGCGAAAACATAATTGCCAAGATAGCAGTAGAAAAATTAAAGCTTCCTATAGAGAAGCATCCCCATCCATACAAGGTTGCTTGGTTTCAAAAAGGCAACGAAGTACCTGTTACTTCAAGGTGCTTAGTGCAGTTCAGAATTGGCAATGATTATGCTGATGAAGTTTGGTGTGATATTGTGCCTATGGATATTTGCCACATCCTATTGGGAAGACCATGCCGGTATGATCAGAATATGCAGCATTTACTACTCCCAATACATATACCTTTCAAAAGGATGGAAAGACTTTCACACTGCATCCTTTGAAGGAGGAACCAGCCGGTCAAAAAGTCAGTAATAACAAGGTTAGCTGTTTTGTCAAGGCTGACAGATTTGAAGAAGAAAGCACGGAGTGTGGAGTGGTTCTTGTGGTAGTTGGCAGAATAGCTTAAAATGAAAAGAGGGGAGTTCCCATTATCGCCTGAAGTTAATAAGCTTTTGGCTAACTCTGAGATAGTTAGTGAAGAATTACTAAAGGGGATACCACCAATGCGAGATAAACAGTATGCAATAGACTTGATTCCAGGAGCAGCATCAACAAATCAAGTAGCATATCAGCATCAAAGTTTCGAGGAGTTTGCAGAGGGTGATCAGGTGTTGGTATACCTTAAAAGGAGAGGTTTCCAAAGGGTGCATACCATAAGCTAGCTTCAAGGAAAATTGGACCATGCAGAATTTTGCAGAAAATAAGCTCTAATGCGTATGTGGTAGAGTTCGCAGAAGATCTTTGTTAGACCTCTTATTAGTAAACAATATAAGAGGAGACCTAGGCCAAATTAGTGTTGTCAGTTATTATAATTAGGCTGTCAGTTATTATTATTATTATTTCTGTGTCTGTAACTGTCAAGTCTGTCTTTTGAATAAATAGAGGAAGGGAAGGGTGGGGAGGTTAGGCAATTATTTGGTGGAATTGGAAGGGAGAGACCAAGCTCTCAAATTCTTGGAGGAAACCACCTGTAACCACCTTTTCTATCTTTTTGGTTTTCTCTTTCTTTGTTGTAATCTGATACTAAGTATTGTATTTTAATTCTCTGTTTTGAGAACAATTCTCCAGAGGATATATCAATATAGTTTGCATATTCAGATTATATACTAGTTATAATTACCAGTTTCTATCAACTGGTATCAAAGCAACAAGATCTTGGGGAAATTGATGGTTTCAACGAGAGGAATGGAGGCACGCATCGAGATTCTGGAGCGCGGGTTCGAAGGATTGCTGGCCATGAGGGAAAATCTGGAGAAAAATCTTGAACAGGAGAGGCATGAGCGCTTAGAAACTCGACGGCAGTTGAATGAATTGGGAGAAACCATGAGAAGGGCTGTTGTTCGTTCTGAACAGGAGGATGATACCATCGAAGGGAGTCATGCAGAAAACGAAAATGAGGCTGGAAATCCAGTTGGGTCACGGGTTCGTGAAGAATGTTGGCAAAAATTGGAAATTCTAGTTTTTGATGGAGAAGATGCATATGGCTGGACAAACCGAGTGGAAAGGTATTTTAAATTGAAGAAGATGACTGAAACTGAGAAGTTACAAGCGGTTATGGTGGCTATGGAGGGAAAAGCTTTAACATGGTACCAATGGTGGGAATTCTCTGCACAAAACCCAACTTGGGAAGACTTTAAATCCGCTGTAATCAAACATCCAACCTTCCATGATTCAAAGTCCTTTTGAATTGTTAAGCCTTAAACAAACTGGAACCGTGGAAGAATACCGAGAACAATTTGAATTATATGCGGGTCCTCTCAAATGTACAGAACCGGCTTATTTGCGGGGGATATTTCTGAATGGACTTGAGGAAGTAATCTGGGCAGAACTGAAACTTCATCCAGTTGAAGGCCTGACGGAGTTAATGGATTATGCACAAAGGGTGGACGAGAGAAACAATGTGTTAAACAAGGGAGGCACTGGAACAAGTTATGGAGGGAAAACAATTCGAACTTACAACAATTCCCAGACTATTACTTGGGAACCGGGAAACAAAAATCAAACACAAACCACTTCTGGTGTTGGAAGTTCAGCAAGGGAGGGAAGTAGTACAAGAACTACTGCATTTTTCAGGGGAAGGGGATTTAAAAGATTAAACGATGTTGAATTGCAGGAGAAAACAAGAAAAGGGCTTTGTTTTAGATGTGATGAAAAGTTTAGCCCTAGCCATATGTGCACAAATAAACAGTTACAGGTGCTATTGTTAGAAGAAGAAGAAGGAGATACTGATGAAAAGGAGGAGAGATCCGAGGAACAAAAACTTGAAATGGAGATGAAATCTCTGCAGTTGTCTTTGTATAGTATTGCAGGGATCACTTCTAAGAAATCTATCAAGTTATGGGGAGAATTGGGTGACAAGCAAGTGGTAGTTTTGATAGATTGTGGAGCTTCCCACAATTTCATATCTTCCTTGTTGGTGAGAGAAGAGAATTTGCAAGTGGATAATACTTTGCCTTATACGGTGGAAGTAGGAGATGGAAGAAAGATTCCTTGTGAAGGGGTGTGCCCTCAATTGAAGTTGCTGGTGCAAGGGCTGGAAATTCAACAAGATTTCTTTATGTTTGCATTACGGGGGGTGGATATGGTATTGGGAATGGAGTGGTTATCTAGTTTGGGTGAAATCTGAGCCAACTTTAAAGAATTAATCATTAAAGTTCCCAAAGATGGAGGTTTTCATGTATTAAAGGGAGAACCAGAATTGTCACGTACACAAGCTTCCTTCAAATCAATTCTCAAAACACTCAATAATGAAGGACAAGGATTTCTGCTGCAGTATCAAAGTTTACAAAACGAATCTGACCGCAATACATCACCACCTGAATGGTTAGATGCAGCTTTGGTTGAGTACAAAGAAGTTTTTCAGGAACCACAAGGGTTACCTCCATCAAGAAGACATGATCATGCAATTATTCTTAAAGAGGGAGCCAACATTCCAAATCTCAGGCCTTATAGATATCCACATTATCAGAAAAATGAGATTAAAAGGTTAGTCGATGATATGCTTAATTTTGGTATCATTAGACCAAGTGTCAATCCTGATTCTCGTCCAATTATTTTGGTAAAGAAGAAAGATGGGGGCTGGCGTTTTTGTGTGGATTATAGGGCTTTAAATAAAATTACAGTGCCTGACAAATTTCCTATTCCCATTATTGATGAATTGTTGGATGAACTTGGTGGGGCAACAATTTTTTCAAAGTTAGATCTCAGATCTGGTTATCACCAGATTAGAATGAAAGAAGAAGATATTCCTAAAACTGCTTTCAGAACTCATGAAGGGCATTATGAGTTTGTTGTGATGCCTTTTGGACTCACTAATGCCCCTTCTACCTTTCAATCCTTGATGAATGAAGTGCTTAGACCATTTTTAAGAAAATTTGTCCTAGTTTTCTTTGATGATATTTTGGTCTATAGCAAAACTATGGAAGAACATTGCAGGCACTTACAAGCAGTTCTGGCACTATTGAAGGAGCATCAATTGTTTGCCAATAGGAAGAAATGCACTTTTGGGCAGACCCAACTTGAGTATCTTGGGCATATCATATCCGCTAATGGGGTGGCAGCAGATCCTAAGAAGGTTGATGTTATGTTGAATTGGCCTACACCAAAAGATATTAAGGCTTTGAGAGGATTCTTGGGCCTTACAGGTTACTATAGGAGATTTGTGAAAGATTATGGCAAGATAGCTCGACCCTTGACACAACTTTTGAAGAAAGACAATTTTCAGTGGACTCCGGAAGCACAGGCAGTCTTGGAACAATTAAAGAAAGTGGTGGCAGCCTTGCCTATTCTCACTGTTCCAGATTTTTCTAAGGTCCTTACCATAGAGACCGATGCTTCAAATAAGGGTTTGGGGGCAGTTCTATTACAAGAAAGGAGACCAGTGGCTTTTCTTAGTCAGACTTTATCAGATAGAGCACAGTCCAAATCAGTTTATGAGAGGGAATTGATGGCTATTGTAATGGCTGTTCAGAAGTGGAGACATTACCTTTTGGGCAGACATTTTGTTATTCTTACTGATCAGAAAAGCCTCAAATTTCTCACAGATCAACGTGTTTTGGGTGAAGAACAATTCAAGTGGACTTCTAAACTGATGGGGTTAGATTTTGAGATTCAATACAAACCTGGAACAGAAAATGGTGTTGCAGATGCCCTCTCTAGAAGGATGACTTATGCAGCTTTATCCACAATTCAATTTGATGAATTGGAAGCATGGGAGACAGAAGTTCAAAATGATCCTTGGTTACAAGGTGTGATTCAAGACTTGTTGCAAGATGTTGCCTCTCATCCAGGTTTTACCTTTCAAGACAGGAAGCTGTTTTATAAAGGACGACTAGTGCTGCCTAAAGGATCTTCTAGAATCCCTATACTCTTGAAAGAGTTTCATAATTCGGCCATAGGGGGACATTCGGGTTTCTTCCGAACCTACAAGAGACTTTCTGCCATTGTCTATTGGGAAGGAATGAGAAAGGACATTCAACACTATGTTGCTACTTGTGAGGTCTGTTAATTGAATAAATATCAGGCTTTGTCTCCTGCTAGTTTATTACAACCACTCCCTATACCTACACAGGTTTGGGTTGATGTGTCTATGGATTTCATAGAAGGACTACCTAAAGCTCAGGGCAAGAATGTGATCTTGGTAGTAGTGGACAGGTTAACTAAGTATGCTCATTTCATGGCCCTTAGTCATCCGTTTACTGCTAAGGATGTTGCTGAAATCTTTATCCAAGAAGTGGTCAAATTACATGGGTTTCCTTCAACCATTGTGTCAGATAGGGACAAGATCTTTCTTAGTCATTTCTGGTCTGAATTATTTAAGATGGCAGGTACCCAATTGAAGTTTAGCTCTGCTTATCATCCACAAACGGATGGACAAACTGAAGTGGTAAACAGATGTTTGGAGACTTATTTGAGATGCCTTACAGGGACTAGACCCAAACAATGGCCTCAATGGCTGAGTTGGGCTGAATTTTGGTTTAATACCAATTACAATAGTTCCTTGAAACTAACCCCATTTAAGGCTCTTTATGGCCGAGAACCTCCTCATTTGCTCAAGGGGGCTACTATTCCATCAGTGGTTGAGGAAGTCAATTTGATGACTCAAGACAGAGACCAACTTCTTCATGATTTGAAAGGAAATTTGGTGAAGGCTCAGGCTCAAATGAAGGGTTATGCAGATCAATCCAGGCGCCCTGTTACATTAGGCATAGGTGATTGCGTCTACTTGAAATTGCAACCATATAGGTTGAGATCTCTTGCTAAAAAGAGGCATGAAAAGTTAAGTCCTCGCTTCTATGGACCTTATCAGCTTCTATGGACCTTATCAGATTGTTAAACAAATTGGCCCAGTAGCTTTTAAATTAGCTCTTCCAACAGAAAGTAAAATACATCCTGTATTCCATGCTTCCTTGTTGAAGAAAGCTCTATCCCCATCAGCTACACCACAACCCCTTCCACCAATGCTTTCTGATGACTTAGAATTACAAGTTTTCCCTGCTGAAGTCAAGGCTGTTCGTAACACTACAGCTGGCAATGCTGAAGTTTTAATTCAATGGCAAGATCTTCCCGATTTCGAAGCCACTTGGGAACCGGTTGCAACTATCATGGAACAATTTCTTTCTTTTCACCTTGAGGACAAGGTGACTCTTTTGGGGGGGAGTATTGTTAGACCTCTTATTAGTAAACAATATAAGAGGAGACCTAAGCCAAATTAGTGTTGTCAGTTATTATAATTAGGTTGTCAGTTATTATTATTAGTATGTCAGTGATTATTATTATTATTTCTGTGTCTGTAACTGTCAAGTCTGTCTTTTGAATAAATAGAGGAAGGGAAGGGTGGGGAGGCTAGGCAGTTATTTGGTAGGAATTGGAAGGGAGAGACCAAGCTCTCAAATTCTTGGAGGAAACCACCCTGTAACCACCTTTTCTATCTTTCTAGTCTTCTCTTTCTTTGTTGTAATATGATACTAAGTATTGTATTTTAATTCTCTGTTTTGAGAACAATTCTCCAGAAGATATATCAATATAGTTTGCATATTCAGTTTATATACTAGTTATAATTACCATTTTCTATCAATCTTCAAATCAGTTCAATCTTTAATGTTGCTGATTTATTCAAATTTCATGGCTTTGATAATGACACAGGGCTGTTGGTAGACAAAGAGTTGGCTAAACAGATTCCAAAAATGCCTAGAGAACAGAATAAGGAAGTTCTAGACATGAAGGAAGCAAGTTCACAAAGGGGAATTCAGTATCACAGATTTCTTATCAAATGGTTAGAGAAGTCTGCAACTGAAAGCACTTGGATTTCGGAGAAAGAGGATTGACCCTGCCATTTATGACCAGTACATCAAAATTTTCTCGTGGGAACCGAGTTTCTCTTCACCCCGAGGGAATTGATGTTAATTAAATAAAAATGGGGTTATCTTTTAATTTCAAGATATTTTAGTTAATTTTCATGGCTTTTGTTTATTGCCAGTATTTTGGGTCATATTTATGTTAATTAAACGTATAAGTGTCTTATTTGTAAGGCCCAAGGGCTCCTAATAGGCTTGGGTTAGTAGTAAGTGTCATGGTTTGCATCTTGGGAGTTGTTTCTTGTAAGTTGCACTCTAGTAAGTTGTGCCTAGGAAGTTGTAGTTCAATAATTGTAGTTTGGAGTTCCTAAGCTAGAAAGTCAAGAAGTCTAAAAGGTCTTAGCTTGTACTATAAAAGCAAGACCTCAACCTTTGAATGGAGATCCTTTCATTTGAATATTAAATCAAGAATTATCAAGGGTTTTTCTTCTTTCCTGGTTTGTTATACCAGAAGAACCAGCCCATTGGCTGTGTTTCACTCTTTCTTCTATCCTTCTCTACTCCTTGGTAGAATCCTGTCTAGACTCCTTCCCCTATATCATAACACCTCATTCAGACGTATAAAAATCCCACTTTTCTTCTTCATTCAATACATCTAATCCTTTTTAAATTGCAATGACATGTAATGACACTTTATGTTGTTTACTGTTTCTTATCATTTTGCTGCCAGCTTAAAAAAGAAAGCAGGCATAAGAATATGCCGAGTAAGAAAGCTCAAGAGAACCTGCCTGGCCACTTGGGACTTACCAAATGCAAGGAGCCTCTGGAGCGCCTCACATCAAAGCCTAGGCAAGCACTCAAGTGCTTTTTAACAATAAATTTATGAAATGGCGCAAAAATGTATGTAACCATGATTTCTAAAACTTCAATTACGCTTATACAACAACTACATAATGACCCATCCTTTATACCCTTTTCTTTGGTGCAGTACGACGAACTACTTTCTTAATCTCATAACTATTTCCTACATATAAAATAGTTTTCTAAATTCTTCAACAACATTGCTGCATATTTCAAACAAAATGAACTTATTACACTATTGTATAGTGAGCAAGAAAATTTTGAAATCTGTAGCTATAACTTATAATATTCACATCACCTCTCTTTCAGCAAAACACTTCCAAAATTATTACACTTAGGATTAGATTCATGGAAAATTACATATCAAGGCAAGCACACAGAATTTCCATCTTCTAGAAGCCAGTATATTAGAATATTGTCATCCATTATTATCAAAATGAATATTTCGGTAGTACTTTTAAGTGAGTACCCCTCAGAGGGAACAAGGCCAACTCAATATAGTTAAGCAAGCAATTAGCACAACCATCAGACAAATCTGCCAGTCACGTTATAAACATATTTGTTAGTTCCTTTTTGTCATTAATTAATTGTATTAATTGTATTCCCACCAGTAAATACCCTTTTTCCCCTTCCTTTACAAGTGCTTGAAGTTGATGTTCAAAGAAATTACCTTATCTACATTTTTACACCCAAGGTTGAACTAGGAACTAGACCGCGATTAACAAATAGCATAAAAACAGAGTGAACACTACATAATAGCAGAAGCCACAACTTAAAACAAGAGAAAAAAAATGGCACCATGACAAGGATAATTCCACTTTACAAACCAAAAAATACAACACTCAAACTTAAAGAAAGTCTAATGACTTAAAAGGAACAAAACCTTTTCTCCCTTTCTCCATGGAAGGAGTGATTTCTGATTGAATTTCCTCCTGCAAGCAGCAAACATATATATATCCTCAAGAACTGAATACGTAGAAAAGAAAATGCAGAAATAAAACTACTTTATTGATTATAATCAGTCAGCACTCATCAGAACACAGTAGATTATTAAACTAGAATTGTCCAGATCCAAATCACAGCAATAGGCACATACCTTTTCCATATTACTCTTAGAATGCTGTTCATGAACCAAATTTATAATATTCTCATGAATGGCTCTTTTCCTTTTCATCACATCAACCCATTGGCCAGAAGGATCCTGCAATTAAGCAGTATTTTAAATGTAAAGAGGAAAGACAACTATGTAACCATGCACATCTTAACAGATATTTCTAGAGGTTTTCTAGGGGCAGGCAGTGTAAACTCCTGCATCATATATCATGGAACATGAATGAGACATTGACAAGAACATCAATAATATGACATGACGCAACCATGAATACAACACACCAAAATTCAAACCATAAGGACAAGATAGGTAATTGATATAAAAGATAAGTGTTGAAGAAATGACATCATATCTAATGTCCAAAACATAAGAAGATATATATGCTAAAAACAAAGCAAATATAAATTTTCATAACCAAATGAGAAAAGTATCTCCGAGAAATGCTTATGCAAAATGTACAAGGTGAGTCTTGCATTGCACATATTCAAGTGTTGTTTGTGAAAAAGTTAAAAGCCATCAAAAGACATGTCTGAGAATTGTCTAACTATCAGACATACAAACATGTGTCTAGTGCAGGATGTAGAAGCTTCAAACAAGCATCTATGTCCAATGCATGTCAAACAAGTGGAATGAGATCTCTAAGAGTCAATGACGCATAGTCATTCACAAATAATTCCATGGTTGCATATACATGCTACCCTCTTATCAACCATAATATGTTTCATTTAAAAAAATTGGAGCAGTGGAAAACATACCTAAGAGAGAGAGAGAGAATGAGAGAATGAGAGAGAGAGGAGCCAAGGATCAATTTTAAGAACATTTTTTCCAACTCAGGATTTTTACACCTTGTGATAAAGAGCAGGCAATCAAACTAAATACGACATAATCTAGAAATTAAACTGTCAATTAATCACCATAATAACTTACATCACTCACTATACTCCACAGGACTAAATATCAACAAATGTTGCATCTTCCCTGCAGAATAAGCTTACAGTACATTGTATTATTTTGAGTCAAAGACAAATAAGCTTTCAAATCAGTATTTTTTTATTAAGCAGGGGGAGGGGGGAGCCAAGGTCTACATGCTTAAGTGAAAGGAGAAACACTACAACGAGGGATTTTCAAATAATTTTTGAATTAACTTATATTTGATAATGAATCCAAAATGTGTTAACCCAGTGAAGCAATTACAGAATTAATAACAAACAAAAAAATTAACATGGATTCAGAAGAATCATGGAAAGATGATAGAAAGATAGATAAAAACCATATCATCCACCATGACTATCCGACTTTCATGTATGCAAATATATTAAAATGGAAAATGTTGAGTTGGATAAGAGAAGCATGGATTTTTAATCACCAGAAGGGGGGCAGCATGAAATTTTATTCTAAATATTAAATCAAACAATAAAATTTTTTAATTAGACCAAAATATGGAATTCTTGATTGAACGAAATATGGCATAATGTATTGAAAGTAGGAATCCACCTGCAGATGCTTTGATTTAGCTGCTTCCCCTTCAGCTTCCAAAATGGTCTGCTTTGGCCTGATATTGAATGATTAAAGTTATGCAACTATATAATCTACTAAAAGAAGCTACATAGAAAGGATTTCACTATATGACATTATAAATATAATCACCTAAACTTTTTCAAATGCTCCGAAAATGCAAGTGCCATTAACTCCCCTGTTTCCAATACATTCTTGAAAATCGGATGCAGCCCTTCACGGGGCAAACCCTTTACTCTTCTAATGGACTCCTTAGAAGGTAAGGGTTTTGTTTTTGAATATAAACGAAATGCATTTTTACAGGTTCTCTCCAATGATTCCAGTTCTGCAGAAGTATCAATAATTTCCCTAACTCTGTCTGAAACAAGGTCAATGACTTTTTGGGGGAAACGGCCATAAATGGTTTCTCCATTTGCCATTGCCTGGTCAATTTTCCACATTACTTCTTCCATATTCTGCAAGACCTCTTCTTCAGTGGGAGCAGCTTTGATTGGTTTTGAGAGAAACAAATGCAGATCCAAAAGGTAAGCCATATCCTCTGAAGTCACAAAAGAATAAGCAGTACCAGTACGACCAGCCCTTGCAACCCTTCCAACTCGATGAACAAATATTTTAGGCTTCGGAGTAAAGTCCCAATTGATAACATTATCAAGTAATGGAATGTCAATGCCCCGAGCTGCAACATCCGTCACAATCAACAGCATTGTCTTTCTTGCCCTAAACTTTGATACATGGATTTTGCGAGCATCTTGATCCATGTCACCATAACATACAGATGGCTCAATACCTTCTTCCCTAAACAATATGTTGAGAAACTCCACATGATGTTTTGTGGATACAAAAATTAATGTCTGCTGATCAGAACCAATTTGTTCCCTAATCAAATACAGCAATGCCGCATACTTCTCTTCCTGCCTCATAGTGAAAAAGACAAGCTTCAAGTCCGGGCTAATTTTAGTTTCCAAATCCAGCCGGACAAGCTGAGGGTCTCGCAAACCAGCCTTAGCAAATTCAGCGAGTGCGCTGGGTAATGTAGCACTGAAAAGCAAGGTCTGCCGGTTCTCACCCAGCTGAGCAAGAATTTTATGCAACTGCTCAGCAAAACCCATGCCAAATAAACTATCAGCCTCGTCGAAAACAACATACTCCACAGCACGCAACGACATGTCATCAACCTCAGACAAATGGTGCATAAGCCTACCAGGGGTAGCAATTATAATGTCTGGACTCTGAGCTAACTCCTCAAACTGACTTTCCATACTATCTCCACCAACTAACAAACTAACACGAAGGTCTGAAAAAAAAAATTTAAAAAAATTGAATCAAAATATGCCTTGTAGCACCACAAAAAGTAAACTTTCAACCAAATATGATAACTACAGGATGAAATACACAAAATTTCATTTGTAACAGTGAATAAAACTAGTGCAATTCAAGATACTATCTCCACCAACTAACAAACAAACTCGAAGGTCTGAAATAAAGGGAAGCATGACAAAAAGCAAACTTGAAACAAAATATGATAAATAGAGTAACCAAAAACACAAAAACCTATTTGAAACAGTTAACAAAACTAGTGATTTTAACCTGTGAAATGACCAAGCTCTTTAGTGAATTTGAGAGTTTGAAGGGCCAAGTCCCTAGTAGGGGAGAGAATGAGGGCTCTAACGCCACCCTGAGGAAGATGCTGGTTGAGGCGCTGAAGCATAGGCACAAGAAAAGCAGCCGTCTTGCCGGAGCCAGTACGAGCCATGGCAACAACGTCAAAGCCAGAAAGGATGAGGGGCATGGTTTTCCTCTGAATGGGAGTGGGCACTTTGTACCCTTTGCGCTTGATTCCCTTGAACACGTTGGGACTCAGACCCAGAGACTCAAAACCCCCAGATTTTGCCTTCTTCTGCTTCTCCTTCCTCTTCAGCTTCGCTTTTGAACTCAACAGAAGGGTTCCTTCCCCTTCCCTTGCCATTTCTTTTCAAAATCGGTGAATTTAAAGTTGAAGTCGCCAACTGTCGGGCTTAACACCACAAAACGCACAAGAGTCGCCGACTTGTGTTTGTGTTTCAGAGTTTGGAGCCGAACACTTAGATTAGGTAAACCGGACTGTTCAAACTAAACCGGGACTGAAGCACGTCCGCAATCGGCAGCTTGTCGCTGAAGCACGTCCGCAAAGGGCAGCCGCTCGTTTTGCTGTCCGTTCGCCGTAGTGCACAGCCACCGTACGTCTGCACGGCCGTTAATTGTGCAGATCCTTCAATGAGAGCAAAGAGGAAGCTGAATGTTGGGTGTTTCTCGGCTTGCTCAGTTGTAGTCTGTGAAGCTCTTCCCTTTCTCCTTTGCACAGCCGCGCTGACAGAAACATAGAGAGAATGAGTAGGGGGTTCTGGTTCTTGACCGAGATTAGGGTAACAAATTAAAAGAATTCAATTTTAGCACCCAAAAAAGAAAAAAGAATTCAATTTATATTTAAAAAACAAATAAAAATTGTATAAAATATTTAGATTATATATGTGTAATTAAATTTATTTATATAAAAATAAAAATAAATATTTGAATATGATATTATTTATTAACATATTATTATCATATCATACTTTTATAAATATGAAAACAATTTTTTTTATTTTAAAATAAAACTATATATATTACATAATTATAACGTCATTTGATTTCATCAATTAATCTAACCGATTAAATCTAAATAAAAAATATTGTTAGATTATTATCTAGTCTAACTTTAATAACATTGTTGTACTCTTATTTAGGTTTAACTAATGTACCTTATTTCTTTTTTACTTTTGTTCACTTCTCTTTTTCTTTTCTTGAAAAATACTAATTTATACTATTTATTTGAAATTAAAATTATAAAATATAAAATATAAGAGTTGATTTGAATTACAAATAAAATATTTAATTTAAAAATTCTACTATAAAATTTATTAGCGTTTCACTTTTAATAATCTCAAACATTAAATTGCACCAAATTAAACTACTAAACTATATTTAGTGATGGTAAAATCTCTGCATCAAGACAAATCATAAGCAACCGCAACAAAGTCGCTAGTAAACTAGTTACTGCACAAGTTCTCAAGTAGTTTGGAGGCGTGGGAGTAGGAAGCAATGGTGCAGAAGTGGAAGGAACTTTCTCTTCCTCTTTTCATGACAAAGTCACAGGTAAGAAGACTCCTCCACCTCATCAAGATGAGATGGATTTGATAATAAACAACCTAGCAATAGTAGAGTTTGAGGAGGGGAATAGGTTTTGACCTTGTTTTCTCTTGGATGACAAAGTGTTTGATAAGCTTTGTGCACTGTGGGAGGATGCTCTTATTGTTAATGTGCACTGTGGGAGGATGCTCTTATTGTTAAAGTCTTAGGAAAGACTGTTTGCTTCCTAGCTATGAGAGACAGATAAAAAACAACATGGAAGATGTCTGGATGTTTTGATGTTATGGATATTGGTAATAGGTTTTTTATGGTTAAGTTTGATCTTGAGGAGGATCGCAGTAAGGTAGTGGGAGGTAGTCCTTGGATGATGTTCGATCACTATTTTTTTATGCGAAGTTGGTCTCGAGTTTGTTTCCTTTATTGGAAAGGTTGAGAAAATTCTTGTCTAGATTATATTCTCGAGTCTTAATTTGGTGTATTATGATGAGAGTGTTCTCTTGGCCCTTACAAGTGCAGTCAAGAAGCCTATTAAGGTGGATCTTAATACCTTAAAGGTGTCTAGAGGTAAGTTTGCCCATGTTTATGTTGAAATGCTTAACCAACCTGTTGTTTGAAAGGTCTGGATTCGCGGGTGTTGGCATAATGTTAAATATGAAGATTTACATATTATGTGTGCATCTTGTGGATGCTATAGTCATGTTACTAGAGATTGCAAACAAGGTTCTATCTTTATTTCAAATGGTATTGTTATGGAGGGTGCTGCTTCGAAGTCCTTGGTGGTGCATGAGGCAGCTAGGGTTTCTTGAAGAGAGGAAAGCAATCATTGTGCCAAGAATGGAGAAATTGCACGTGGGGATCAATCATTTCTTGATACATTTTCTTCAAACAAGAATAATCATGGGGACTAGCTAGTGGTATCTCGAAAGAAACGGCCAAATCCTTGTAATGTTGTAAATGCTAATGCAAAAATCAAGGAAGTGTAGTTACTGCCATCAATAATCGTTTCCAACACATGCCAGAATTGGTAAAACATGTCAATGTTGTCCATTTTTAAGGCCGCAAGTGCATGGATCGAACAAGTAATAAAGTGAAAGAGCAGAGTATCGTTCCCACCAAGATATTGACTTCTAATGTTAAGTATCAACCAATAGCTTATCTAAATTCTATTTAAGAACATATGAAATAGGGAAAAGTGCAGTAAAACTAATCTAAAGACAGAAAAGCGATAAATGAAAATAAGATAAAGGTTTAGAGATTTAGGGAATCCTTCTTTACCTCATATTTCAACTAATGTTATGTAATCCTTATAAGCAACATTAATGAATAGTTAAGTTAGCTTAAGAATCTATTTTAATTAAAAGCCTATGTTTAGGTCAGTTAACTCTGGCTTCCTTCACCTAGCTCACTATACTTCTATGAGAACCAGAGTGAAATCCACTAATGAATGATTTATTCTCAAGCACACGTTATGCATGGCTAAGAGATATATTTTTATCTCATTAGCGAATCAACTTATTCAAGCTAATTGAACTCATCGAACATGCATCAACTATACATATGATCTCAAATCCAAATTCTTATGTCTAGGTTCATCAGATTTCAACAAATCACTTTACAATTGATCAAACTATCAAGAGCATTAAAATTTATATGATTGAACATAACCAAACATCAATATATACTCAAAGTAATACAAAATCATCAATATTTATAGAAAGATCCGAAGTAAAACCTAAATACAGCTCAGCTAATCTTTGAACACGAAAATCTATCACAAAAGTCATATTCATAGAAGATGGAAGAGAGAAAAGAGAAAGAAGAAGGAAGGAAGCTCATGGATATGATCTTTGATGCTTGAATCTCCTTCCATGAAGAAGATGACCTCCAACCTTGGCTCCATTGGCCTTCTCTCAACCCAAAAATGAAGTTCTAGCCACATCTTATCTAAAACCTAAAAAGCTCTCTAAAAACTCTCTGAAAAATCTGTTAAAATCGTATTTATAAGCCTAGAAAACAGAGTCACGCTGCGACATTAACATACCTATGTTGCGGCGCGTTTACATTTAGGGTCACCACGTCGTGACATTAACATCACCATGTCGCGGCGTACAAATTTCATAGCTCTCTGTCTAGATGCTGGGGATTCACCACGTCGCAACATTAATATGTCTGCGTCGCGACGTGAGCTGCCAGAATGCTTCTTCGGTTTTCTCTTCCTATTTTAGCTTAAATGCTCCATATATCCACTTGTTTGGAACCCTTCCTATAATAGAGAAATTACAAAGTCAATAACAGTTGCAAATCCACTTAATCAATAACAAAATAAGCACAAATTGCTCAATATCATATAAGAAATGTATCAGAATTGAATATAACAAATATAAGCACAAAACCTTCCAAATATGCATACAATGAGGATTTAAGCAATCAATGAAAGCACAGATATGGGGCACAAATAACTACATTTTATGGAGTTATCACACCCCCACACTTAGACTTTTGCTTGTCCTCAAGCAAAACAAAGTATGACTAAGTAAACTTTAACAATTTATTCTTCACATGCATTCAGCGGCTTTCAATTTTAATTTTCATTTAAACAAAATTAGTGTATAATGATTGCATCAGTCCTCAATGAATGCTAAAATCTCACAATCAACTTCACACATACATAACCCTAAACATACTAACAACCCAGCATCCTTTCATGTAAATCACATTTTCCACAAACATGCAAGATAAACTACCCATATTCAAATCATACAAATCCAGATAAGTTTATAAGCATACATGCATATGAATCATATAATCCACAAAATTGATTCTAAACTCTCTCTCCACTAATGTAAATCACGCACAACTAATGATCAAAAGGGTCTTTAACAGCTTGTAATGTCAGGTTATGGTAATGGCCGTATGAAAAGAAGGGAAATGATATACAACAAACATTGAGAAACATAAACATGTTATTTTAAGACTTGAGTCATCAAGAGATATTATCAGGGTATTCAACAGTGAAAGAAGAAAACTCGCCAAAACCATTCATTGCTTTTTATACTTTTCATTTCTTGGGCATTGCTTGTTTTTCTCTTTTTTTTTTCCATTTTTTCCATTTTTTCCATTTTTTTTATAAAGCAATGATTTTTCTTCAATTTTGCATCTGGTTCCTTCAAGCTCATTTTGTATTGGATATACATACCCCTACTCACTGGATTCACTTCAAGAAATAACATATCATGTACCTAACAAACATTAATGGTAGGAAGAAAATGCAATGCTTTCACATGCATTAGAACGTTTAACAGGTTAACGAACACAAGGGATTGAAAAATATATAAGGCCAAATAATTATAAGGCTTAAAAATGGGACCTAAAGATATCATCATATCAGGGTAAGCTTGAAAAGGCTCAATCGGTCCAAACAATGTCCTAATCATTTTCTCAGTCATGCACAATCTAGGATTTTGTCTCAAAGAGAGTTTAAAAACAACTTCTAGGATAATCAAAACTCTACATAAACATCCATAAACTTTCTCTAGACATGCACTCTTATCATACTCAAAGTTACATTTGCATCTAAGTGGGATATAAATCATACATAAAAATTGGCTAAATTGTTTTACATGCTTCTGATCACATATAGTTTCGCTAAAAGTAATCAAATTGCAAACATTTTTGTCATTGGGCAACCAATTTCATACTAGCATCAGTTCAATCATGCATTAAAAATTGAAAATTTTTCTCAGAAACTCATCAGTAATAGTCAAACTCAGCATATAATCATGTAAAAATGATGATTATCATTATTACATAATGTAAATATCAATACATGTTACATAAATTCAACTTTCTGATAACAAAACATGTAATGATACTTCTCCAAACTGAATTAAAATAGTGTCCTCATTGTCCATAGTTTCTAAGGTACCTTAGCCTGAATAAATACTAAAAATGTGAGAGCCGAGTATACTACGATATTTAAAAATACTTAAAATAAACTAACTATGTACATTATATACACTACAGAAAGACATGCCACGGCACACAGCATCCATGCCGCAACATTTGGTCAGAATAGGTGCTTTCAGTAGCACCTAGATCAAATCTCTCTCTTTTTTTTTTAACTCAAGTTTAAAGGGCACGCCGCGGCGTTGAACTTCCCACGTCGTGGCGCTGAGCTCTTTGGATTCTGGCTTGATGCGCATAAAATAATTGTCATGTCGTGACGTGCAATAGACTTACGTCGCGGCGTGAGAGGTCAGCCTGTAGAATTCTGCAGCAAACTCAGTTTTGTTGCAAAATTTGGTCCATAGAGGTCTTCAACACCTCTAAAACTTGTCCAAATAGCTAAAACATAAAATGTAAAACTAAAAACTATCAAAACTACAAAATCAACATATTAACCTATGTATGCCTTAAAACTAAACATAAACAATAAAACTAACTAAACTTACAACAATCAAACATACAAACTACAAAATTACAAAAATCCTATATACTAATATATATATAACTTAAAACTCACTAAAACCATAAAAACTAACACAACTACAAAAATCAAGCATACTAACCTATATATAACTCAAAACTTAACAAACACATACTAATTAACAAAAACATAAAAACCTAAGTTCCCTCCCAAGAAGGGCCTGAGTTATAGTCCCAGCAGGACTTTCATAAGGCAAACCATCAAAATGTGCTTCAGTATGCATCTCCTTGGAGTATGGTTGGTTTGATCCCAAAATAAATGAATCAGATGGTAGGCCTTCTTTAGCCTAAGTGAGGTTCTCCATTGGGGGTTCTCAAACTCCCTCAAAGGCCTCAAATGATTAAGCTCTTCCTCTATTTATTATACCTAAAATTACAAAGAATAAAGACTTAAGTGAAAAAGAACTATACAACTTGAATTAGAATTAAATAAACTTGTTATTGATATTAGCAATATAGAAATAAACTATCATCCCCGACAATTGCTAAGGAATAAGTCTAAACTATACAGAAGTAAACCAACATACCCGGTAACGACGCCAAAAATTTGTTGTCCCTTTTTAAGGCCGCAAGTGCACGGATCAAACAAGTAATAAAGTGAAAGAGCATGGTATCATTCCCACGAGGATATTGGCTTCCAATGCTAAGTTTCAACCAATAGCTTATCTAAATTCTATTCAAGAATACATAAAATAGGGAAAAGTGTAGTAAAACTAATCTAAAGACAAAAAAGCAATAAATGAAAATAAAATAATGGTTTAGAGATTTAGGGAATCCTTCTTTACCTCATACTTTAGTTAATGTTATGCAATCCTTATAAGTAACATTAATGAATAGTTAAGTTAGCTTGAGAATCTACTTTAGTTAAAAGCCTATGTCTAAGTCAGTTAACCCTGACTTCCTTCTCCTAGCTCACTATGCTTCTATGAGAACCAGAGTGAAATCTACTAATGAACGATCTATTCTTAAACACACGCTATGCATGGCTAAGAGGTACATTTCTATCCCATTAGCAAATCAACTTATCCAAGCCAATTAAACTCATCGAACATGCATCAACCATACATATGATCTCAAATCCAAATTCCTATGTCTAGGTTCATCAGATTTCAACCAATCACTTAACAGTTGATCAAACTATCAAGAACATTAAGATCTATATTATTGAACATAACCAAACATCAATATATACTCAAAGTAATACAAAATCATTAGTATTCATAGAAAGATCCGAAGTAAACTCTAAATACAGCTCAACTAATCTTTGAACACGAAAATCTATCACAAAAGTCATGTTCATGGAAGATGGAAGAGAGAAAAGAGAAGGAAGAAGGAAGGAAGCTCATGGATATGATGTTTGATGCTTGAATCTCCTTCCATGAAGAATATGGCCTCCAACCTTAGCTCCCTTGGCCTCCTCTCAGCCCAGAAATGAAGTTTCAGGTTCAACTTCTCTAAAACCCAAAAAGCTCTCTAAAAACTCTCCAAAAAATATGTTAAAATCGTATTTATAAGCCTAGAAAACAGAGTCACGCTGCGACATTAACATACCTACGTCATGGCGCGTTTACATTTAGGTCATCACACCACGACATTAACATGCCTATGTCGCGGCGTGCAAATTTTGTAGCTCTCTATTTAGGTGCAGGGGATTCACTAAGTCGCGACATTGATATGCATGCGCCACAGCGTCAACTGCCAAAATGCTTCTTTGACTTTCTCTTCCAATTTTAGCTCAAATGCTCCATATATCCACTTGTTTGGAGCCCTTCCTATAATAGAGAAATCACAAAGTCAGTAACGGTAGCAAATCCACTTAATTAATAACAAAATAAGCACAAATTGCTTAATATCATATAAGAGAGGTATCAGAATTGAATATAACAAATATAAGTGCAAAACCTTCCAAATATGCATACAATGAGGATTTAAGCAATCAATGAAAGCATAGATATAGGGCACCAATAACTGCATTTTATGGAGTTATCAGTCAACAGGTCCACTCTTAAACGCCATGCAACGTCAAATAAGGAGGTGGTATAACAAAGAGGTGGGCCAAAAGTAGATATATGTCCTTGTTTCTCATGCAATGGAAATTAAAATAGACTAAAAAAAGGTCAAATCTTCCTACTAATAAAGGAAAAACCCAAAAGGATATTATTGGGTTTGCTATGAAAGGAGTCTTGGATGGTAAGCGCAGTGTGGGTATTTTTTGTAGGACTTGGGAAAAGGGAGACTCCTTACTAAATGACTCTACTCAAGGGTCGGACGTTTTTATGAGAAGCTAGTGGGGTGGCAAAGGTGGTATGAAAGAGGTTTAGGTAGGTGGTCTCAAAGTGGGCATTAGGAAGTTTTCAGGTAGTTTGTCTCGAAAGAGATATCAGAATCTTGGAACTGTAACACCGTTAATAACATACTAGGCTTGTAAATGGTTACAAATATAGCCTAATACTTGTTTGACATGTTAGTTCAGTTTTGTGATAAACTGAGTTAGTTTAAGCACTTTGCTACAACACATAAGGTGAAAAGTAGCCTAAAATAAAGGTTAAGTTGAGGGAAACAGGTATGTATAACTTGTTTCTAGGTCACAAATGAGCTAAGTAAGATGCAATTAAAATTTGAGGATAATCATAGTTAGTTTGATATTTTTAAGCATATTGAGAGTATGTTTTAATACCGAATTGACTAGCAGTAGATATGAAAAATTAGAAAAAAAGGTGAAACAATAATTTAGATGAATCCTAAGATTTATTCTAAAGTTGTTGGAAGTTAAGAAACTTGATTTGGTTAAATCTAAGTATTCTTATCAAATAAGGAAGTTCCAGAAAAATATCCAAGGGATATTTTTGGTCACTTATTTTCTCTCCCTCTCGTATAAGCAACAAATATTGCTGGAAAAGAAAGAAAAACAGAAACCAAAGAGAAAAGAAAGAAGGAACCGAAGGGGAAGAAAGAAAAGGAAAAGGAAGAGGAAGAAGATCAAAGGCAAAGCTAGGGCTTGAGCCCATCTTTCATCACCAACGTTTTGAGGTAGAGGTGTTTGTTTTTATCCTTTCCCTTATATCTTCATCTATTTTCTTAGTTTGGTTTGATGAAGAAAAATGGATTTGAATGAGAAAAATGAGTTTAGATGCTTCCTAGAACCCTTAGTTTTTTATTGAGATTAAAGTTAAGAAAAAAAGTTTTAGTTTGAAGTTTGAGTTTAAATATATGATTAATGAGTTTCGTTTAGTGTTTAATGATCTTAATATGATTGGAGACCATGATTAGGGTTGGGAAACACTTAGAATCTATGATTTACATATTAGAACTTGATTGAAAACCAAGATTATGCATAACCTGATTCTGTAGAAACATTGCAGCATCCAAGCAGCCTGTGATGTTTGTTGCATATCTTAAGCTACAGACATCGAATTGACCTAATTCGTATTGCATTTGAAAGCTAAGACACAAGGATTCATGTAGTAAAAATTTTAGAATTACAGAAATACCCAATTAGCACCAGTTTATGTTTAAATCTGAGGCAAATTCTGTAGAAAAAAGGTAGTCTAGCACTTGTTAAACTAGATTGCATAATTTCCTGCTTCGAATTCGTATTTACATGATACCAACATTTTAAAGCTAACATATAAGGCTATAAGAGGTAAAAATTTCAGAATTTTTACACTCTTAGTTTGTTCCCAGTTTCAATTTAAAGTTAAGTCAGAATCGAGTAAAACAACTATAGCCCTATTTCAGCTTCTGCATTTTGTTGCATAATTTTGGCTACATTTAGCCAAATTAAGTGAGGTTTGTGGCATTTGAAAAATATGAGAGAATGCTATTTGCCCATAAAATTTTAGGATTTTTGAAGTTATGATACACACTTAGTGCAATCTTGAAAATAAGCCTTTCTAGGCAAATTTTGAGGTGTTTTGTGATGGTTTGAGTCGTAGGAATACTAATAGCTCCTTTAATAGTTATAATTGTGTTAAATATGCAAGTTTTCTGGTAAATATTTTATTCTTTCAATAAGTTAAGTTGAAATAGGGTACTAGCAATAGTTGGTTCCCTTATAGGTTGAACAATAGTAAGAGTGGATTCCCTTATAGGTTGAACCATAGCAAGAGTTGGTTCCCTTATAGGTTGAACCATAGTAAGAATTAGTTCCTTTATGCAATAGGGCTGAACCATAATAAGAGTTAGTTCTTTTATGCAATAAAGTTGAACCATAGCAAGAGTTAGTTCATTTATTAAATAAGGTTGAACCATATCAAGAGTTAGTTCTTTTATGCTATAAAGTTGAACCATAGCAAGAATTGGTTCTTTTATGCAATAAGGTTGAACTATAGCAAGAGTTGGTACCCTTATTTATTAAGGTTGAACTATAGTTCACCACGATTCCTAACTAAGGGAGCGAGATAAGTCCCTTGACCTTACAAAGAAGTGAGACAAGCACTTTGCTAAAGGTGGAGTTGCAGGATGAGCACTTTATAAAGTAAAGTTGATATTTGACAACTGTAAAAACGATTGTCTTATCTTCGACTAAGTTAGTTAAGGATTGTGGATTAGTTTAGTAAATAGTCACATAGAGTAAGGAGATGTGAGTATTTCAGTGGTATAGAGTAAAAACTCTATTACCTGTTACAAATCCTAAACCCTAAGTTAGTATGTTTGTTCATAGAAGATAGCTATTTGTGTAGTATTTATAACATGTCTATGAATGAACTAGCTGAGATAGGTTATGAAAGTAGTACATTCACTATTGTGAGATGGAATAATCCACTCATCATCAAGTATGTTGTGGAAGTAGTACTCTCACTACTAGGTGATGGAACAGTCCACTTATTACAATGTATTCTAAGGGCTATGTAGCCTATTCTACACAGATAAATACAAGGGAACACAATTTCTAAGAATAGCTAAGTTATGTGTATGAGTTTAGTGTTAGATTATAAGGTTGCTAGATGAACGTTTATATAAAGTCATGATGTAAATGTTCTAGTGGTGGTGAGTAGAGTTTCGTTTACTTGTTGCAATTATTAATCCAATGCTAGTAGTGTTATTCATTATGAGTTGATATTTGAATAATGCTTATATCATGTTAATGAATAACTAGACCTGAGATGTTTCATAGTTCATTTATTCAATATAAATGTTTAAATGCTAGTATTGGTTACTCATACTGAGAATTACAATTTCTTACCCCGTTATGTTTCTATATAAATCCAAGTCAAGGCCTTACAATAAGGTAAGAAAATGAAAAAAACATAGAAGAACTAGATTAGTTTAGTTTTAGTATTTTCAGTTCAAAGCTTATGTAATTATTTATATTTGCTTTGAGAATGTAAAAGTTGTATATATATGTATGACTTTTAGATATGACTCTCAATAATTATTTGTTAAAATTTTATGGATTAGTTGAAGAGTAAGTTAGAAGTAGCATGACTAATACTGCTTATCCAGGTATATGTCAGATATACTAGGATACCAGTATTAGGGTGTTACATTATAGTATCAGAGCAGGTCATCCTGTGAGCTGGGGTATGGACTGATTAGACTTAGGCAAGTTTAGAGTTTTTCCCTAAGTGTTATGCATTTCTTGTCCTATATGTGAGATATGTGGATAGAATTGCATGATAAATCTTAGGTTTGAGTGTTAATAGTTACTATCACACGTAGTATGTATAGGGAACCATTACTTCACCAAGGCAAACTAGGAGAAATAAAAATTCTTCTAGTGATGGTTCAACTAATATAGCTGAAGTGTTTTAGAGATGGTAACTACTAAGAGGAAGTAGATTGCTATCGCAAGTAGAGTTTTAGAAGAGATGGAAGTAATTTCATCTCAGCAGCTAGTACTACTAATATAGTCAATGTATGAAGTAGTGGTAGTGAAAGACCAAAACTCCCAAAATCTCTCAAAGTTTAGAAAGGCCGACCCTATATCCTTTAAGGGAAAGTAAGACCTGTTTGTAGTAGGTGGAAGTGGTTTAAGAAAATGGAGAAAATATTTACAGTTAAGGTTTGTTCAGATGACCTGAGAATTTTGGTTGTCTCCTATATGTTAGAAAAGGAGGCAGAGTTTTGGTGAACAAAATACCAAGAAGATAGAGCTCTAAAGACTTGAACAAGGTGGCATGTTGGTAAGTCAGTATGTGGCTAAGTTTGAAGAAGTAAGAATTGAGTACAAAGTAAGTTACGAAATTGAACTAACTTAAGAGTAGTTCGACTAGCATAATTTCGAGTGATCGAAATAGGTGAAGAGAAGCTTATTTTTTGATTGATCGAAAGAGGCAGAATGGTGCTATTAGTGCCATTCAAAGAAAATAGTTGAGGGTCCCTACAACTAGCTTCAAGTGGAACAAAAGTCACAAGGTTTTCACAAGAGGAAGAGATAGGATGATAAGTATATAAAGTATGCTTTTAGACCTAGTTATCCTCAAGATAAAGGCAAGTAAGTTTAAGCAGAAGTGAAGAGACCAAAGTGTAATAGACATGGGAGATAACATGGTGGCAGACCTTGTGAAGTTGACCAAATAGTATGTTATACTTATGGCTGACCAGAGCACTTTTAAACAAGTGTACACAAATCAGGGAGCAGTGCCTAACCTCAAAGCTTAAGTTAGAGTAAGAGTCTATACTATGAGTAGTAAGGAGGTGACTCAATCTCCCAATTTTATACGAGGTAAGGACATAGTTAAAGATGATCTCTAGGTTGTATTGTATGATTTAGGAGTATCCCACTCCTTGATTTCATATGAGTATGTAAAGAGATTAAATTTACCTATATTTGAGTTTTCCCATGTTTTATCCTTGTCTACACCAATAGGAAAGTTAGTCACAACTTCCCTAGAAAGTTTGGATTGTTGTGCAAAGTTAAAGGTAAGATTTCCTTTTGTGAATCTTATTAATTTATCTCTTCTTAACATAGACATTAGACTAGGCATGGTTTTGGTTGCTAGTAAACCATGTTATTTGAATATATTAGATAAGACATTGACATTTATATTTGATGATTCTTCTATGCCTATTTCTTTAGAGCCTATGATTTGATAGAGTTAAACAAGTGAACAGCTTCTGAGTAGCGGGGATTTAAGGATATATTTTCCCTTTCTTCTTGTATGTGAAAGTTGAGTAATTCTTAGGGAATATATATGTGATAAAAAGACATCCAAAAGTATTTCCTAGAAAGATAAATGAATTACCACCTAAGAGAGAAGCAAAACTCATTATAAGTATGGTACAAGTTAAGTAAATAGTTGGTTTTGAGGTGTTCAGTAATCATACAAGTTTGCAACACTTGTTTGATCAGAAGAAGCTGAACATAAGGCAGAGATGATGGATGGAATGCTAAGCAGAACTTGATTGTGATGAAAGGATCATGACTTTGAGTTATAGTATCATCTGGGTTAAGCCAATGTAGTGGCTGATGCACTAGGTAGGAAATTCCTACATGTGTCCCCGATAATGTCCAAGAGAGTGAACTTCTTGAGAGTTTTAGGAATTTGAGTCTAGTAGTGAATATGATGCCACATAGTCATATTGTGAGCAGAGTGGGTATAATAAATGACTTAAGCACTCAGATTTTAGAAACTCACAAGGAGGATGAAGCTCTAAGGGACATTAGTGAGCAGATTTTCTTAGGAACCTAAAAGGATTTTGTTATGACAGAGGATGGAATAATAAAGTTTAGAGATAGACTTTTTCATTCTAAGAGAGTTAAGAATCAAAGAAAAGATTCCAGAGGAAGCTCACAAGAATAGTTATACTATTCATCGAGGGGCTACTAATATATACCAAGGTCTTCGAATCATGTTTTGGTGGCTTATAGTGGAAAAGGACATAACAGAATATGTGTCCAAGTGTCTTTTGTCAGAAGATAGTATAGGGTGAAGTTGGCACTAAATGAGTTTTTTTTTTAGGAGTTGGAATCCTATAAAAAGCAAGATTACTCATGGTTGTTGTATGAGGAAAGCAATTTTGGGGACAAAATTTTAAAAAGAATAGGAGAAATGTAACACCCTCAATAACATGTTAGGCTTGTAAATGGTTACAGAGGTAGCCTAATACTTGTTTGACATGTCAGTTTAGTTTTGTGATAAACTGAGTTAGTTTAGACACTTTGCTACAACACATAAGGTGAAAAATAGCCTAAAATAATTCAAAAAATGGCTTTAAAGGCAAAGTTGAGGGAAACATGTATGGATAACTTATTTCTAGGTCAAGCTAAGTAAGATCAATTAAAATTTAAGAATAATCAGAGTTAGTTTAGTATTTTTAAGCATACTGAGAATGTGCTTTAATATCGGATTAACTAGCAACAAATATGAAAAATTAGAAAAATGGTGAAACATTAATTTAGATGAATCCTAAGATTTATTCTAAAGTTGTTGGAAGTTAGGAAACTTAATTTGGTTAAATATAAGTATTCTTAACAAATAAGGAAGTTCCAGCAAAATATCCAAGAGATATTTTGGTCACTTATTTTCTCTCCCTCTCGTATAAGCAACAAATGCTGTTGGAAAAGAAAGAAAAACATAAACCAAAGAGAAAAGAAAGAAGGAACTGAAGGGGGAGAAAGAAAAAGAAAAGGAAGAGGAGGAACATTAAAGGCAAAGCCAAGGCTTGAGCCCATCTTTCATCACCAAAGTTTTGAGGTAGGGGTGTTTGTTTTTATCCTTTCCCTTCTATCTTTATTTGTTTTCTTAGTTTGGTTTGATGAAAAAAAATGGGTTTGGATGAGAAAAGTGAGTTTAGATGCTTCCTAGAACCCTTAGTTTTTGATTGAGATTAAAGTTAAAAAAAAAGGGTTTTAGTTTAAAGTTTGAGTTTAAATCCATGATTGATGAGTTGAGTTTAGTGTTTAATGATCCTAACATGATTACAGACCATGATTAGGGTTGGGAAACACTTAGAATTCATGATTTACAGATTAGAACTTGGTTAGAAAACAAGATTATGCATAACCCGATTCTATAGAAACAGTACAACATCTGAGCAGCCTGTGATGTTTGTTGCATATCTTGAGCTACAGATATCAGATTGACCTGATTCTTATTGCATTTGAAAGCTAAGACACAAGAATTCATGTAGTAAAAATTTCAAAATTTTAGAAATACCCAATTAGCACTAGTTTCTGTTTGAATCCGAGACAGATTCTGTAAAAAAAGACAATCTAGCACTTGTTAAACCAGATTACATAATTTCCTACTCCGAATTCGTATTTATATGAGACCGGTGACATTTTAAAGCTAATATATTAGAGTTAAAAATTTCAAAATTTTTGCACTCTTAGTTTGTTCTCAGTTTCAATTTAAAGTTAAGTCAAAATTGGGTAAAATAACTAGAGCCTTGTTTTCAACTTCTGCATTTTGTTGCATAACTTTGGCTACACTTAGCTAAATGAAGTAAGGTTTATGGCATTTGAAATATATGAGAGAAGACTATTTGCTCATAAAATTTTAGAAATTTTGAAGTTATGATGAACACTTGGTGGAATCTTAAAAATCAACATTTTTAGACAAAATTTGAGGTATTTTGTGATGGTTTGAGCCCTACAAACACTAGTAGCTCATTTAATAGTTATAGTTGTGTTAAATATGCAAGTTTTCTGGTAAATGCTTTATTCTCTCATTAAGTTGAGTTAAAATAGGGTATTACAAAGAGTTAGTTCCCTTATAGGTTGAACCATAGCAAGAGTTGGTTCCCTTATTGGTTGAACCACAACAAGAATTGGTTCTTTTATGCAAAAACATTGAACTATAGCAAGAGTTAGTTCCTCTATGCAATAAAGGCCAACCATAGAAAGAGTTGGTTCCTTTATGCAATAAGGTTGAAACATAGCAAAAGTTAGTTTTTTTATGCAATAAAGTTGAACCATAGCAAGAGTTGGTTCCTTTATGCAATAAGTGCTAGTATTGGTTACTCATATTGAGAATTATAATTTCCTACCCCGCTGTGTTTTCATGTAAATCCAAGTCAAGGCCCTACAAGAGGGTAAGAAGATGAAAAAAACAGAAGAACTCGATTAGTTTAGTTCTAGTATTTTCAATTCAAAGCTTATGTAATTATTTATATTTGCTTTGAGAATGTAAAAGTTGTATACATATGTATGACTTTTAGATATGGCTCTCCATAATTATTTGTTAAAATGTTATGGATTAGTTGAAGAGTAAGTTAGAAGTAGCATGACTGACACTGCTTATCCAGGTATATGTCAGATATTCCAGGGTACCAGTATTAGGGTGTTACAGGAACCACTAACATGGACCTGGTGTTGGAGGCTCTAAATCTTCTTGAGATTCCTCCTAAAGCTTTGAAGGCTATCTTTGTTAATGTCTCATTTGAATCTTCTTGAGATTTCATCTGAAGCTTCGAAGGCTATCTCTATTAATGTCTTATTGACGAGTAACA
Organism: Ormosia emarginata; assembly: GCA_029884605.1. Taxonomy (NCBI): domain Eukaryota; kingdom Viridiplantae; phylum Streptophyta; class Magnoliopsida; order Fabales; family Fabaceae; genus Ormosia; species Ormosia emarginata. The sequence continues at coordinate 950,737 of JAQQTP010000075.1, read as the reverse complement.
AGGACCAAAAGATACTAGAGTTCAAGCATAAGCCCCCTGACAATGAATTTGCATCTCTAAGTTAGATACTCTCTTGTGTTAAAAAGAAACAAAGGTTCTACTGATGATGATGCTATTGAACTTGATCTTAGTACAAGTGATCAGGATACTGAAGGTACCAATGCAAGTGCGAATTGCTGAAAGTACCAATGCAGGTGCGAACTGCTCAAGGTAGCAATGCAGGTGGGCACTAAGAGGGGTTATCTCCTTCATATCTTTTTTATTGGTATTTATGCATTACAACCACAACATTATGGTTTGGAATTGCAATGGTACCAGAAAGAGTGCCTCTCTGATTAAGGATGTTAGTCACAAAATAGTGTTTCTTTAATTGCTCTTTTAGAAACTCATATCAGTGGTTTGAGAGTAGACAAGGTGATAAAGAAGTTTAGTTTACCTAGTAGCTTTCGTGTGGAAGCTCAGGGTTTCGTCGATAACATTTGGTGTTTGTGGGATAGTTCAGTTTAGCAGGTTTTAATCTTAAATTTTAACAAACTATTCATCCACAAGGAGGCGAAGATCAAGAATGGGGTTCCTTGGTTTTTTGTTAACTATTATGGTAGGCCTCTGGGAATTCTGAAGTCGAGTCTTTAGAGGCAGTTGAATTTGTTGAGCACGAACATCTTAGTGCCTTGGTATATTATAGGGGATTTCAACTCCATCATGTTTGACTACGAGAAAAGTGGGGGGATCTTCTTCTTGGCTTGCCTTTAGAGCTTTGAAAGACTGTGTGGAAGCATGTAATTTAACTAATGCTAGTTTTCAAGGCTTGTAGTTTACTTGGAAGAATAGGTTCATGATGGAGTGGTTTGATAAAGTCTTTTTTAACAAAATATGGCAACTTGTATTTCCTGATACAAATGTCACTCATCTTCCATTTTTAAACTCTAATCACTCCCCTCTTTGGATTAGATTGAAAGGGGAAGATTTCAAGGTTGTTGTCTCCAAATCGTTTAGATTTCTTGTAGCTTGGTTATCTCATGATTCTCATTACAAGAAAAGTTACAATTTGCAAAGGATAAATCCGCCGCAAATAAGCTAAAATCTACCGCAAATTGTCAATTTGTGGTGGTTTTGCGGCGGATTTGTGACCACCGCAAAAACAGTCATTGCAATGTAGTTTGAGATGGATTTTAGTTGTTGATAACTACACAATGTGTAGTTATTTGTACCCCATATCTGTATTTCTCTGATTGCTAAAATCCTTATATTTATGCATATTTGGAAGGTTTTGTACTTATATTTATTATATTCAATTCTGATATCTTCCCTATATGATATTGAGCAAACTGTGCATATTATATTATTGATTAAGTGGATTTTGCATTTGTCACTAATATGGTGATTTCTCTATTATAGGAAGAGTTGCAAACAAGTAGATTGGTGGAAGATTTGGACTAACATTGATGAGAAAGTCCAAGAGGAACCCAGAGGAGCAAAAACAACAACAAAATTATGTTTGCTGTAGAATTCTGCAGACAAACTTGTCATGCCACGGCGCTGAGGAGCTTATGTCGCGGCGTTGTGAATCCCCTGCATCAAAGCCAGAGAGCTCAAAGATTTGCATACTGTAACGTGAAGATTGATCACCGCGGTGTCCTTGACCTAATTTGACACGCGCCGCAGCGTAGGCATGTTAATGCTGCAGCGTGCCTCTATTTTTTGAGTCTATAAATAGATTTTTAACAGATTTACAAAGGAGAGTTCGGGAAGTTCCGCTTTAGTTTTTAGGTTTTAGAGAGGCTGCGACCTGTTCTTCATTTTTGGGCTGATTGAAGGCCTAAGGAGGCTAGGTTGGAGGCCATCTTCTTCATGGAAGGAGATTCAAGCTTTAAAGATCATATCCATGGATTCCTTCCTCTTCTCCCTTTGTTTCTCTTCTCTTCCTTATCTTTTGAACATTGTTTTGATGTATATTTTTGTGTTCAATGTTTAGCCCAACTGTATTTAGGGATACTTTGAATCTTTCTACGAAAATTGATGTTTATGTTATCTTATGAGTTTATATTGATGTTTGATTTTGTTCTACCATTCCTATGCTTAATGCTTGCTTTTGTTTGGCCAACAATTGTATGATCTTGGTCGATGCAAATGAACTAGACATAGGGATTTATGGATATAGATATGGTATGGTAGATGCATGTTCGATGAGTTCAATTGGCTTGGAAGGGTTGATTCCCTAACTAGTTAGAAATATCTGTTTTAGCCATGCATTAATGAGTGTTTGAGAATAGATTGTTCATTAGTGAAGTTTACACTAGTTCTCATGGAAACATAGTGGATTAGGTAAATGACACCAGGGTTGATTGACCTAGACATAGGCTTTTGACTAAATCAGATTCTCAAGCTAACCTAACTAATCATTGATGTTGCTTGGAAAGATTGCATATCATTAGTAAGAAATAGAAGATGAAGAAGGATTTCTTAGATCTATAAACCATTATCTTTGTTGCTTTTGTAGTTCAAATTTAGTTTATTTGTACTTTCTCTATTTTATATGTTCTTGAATATAATTTAGCTAAGCTATTAGTTGTTATTTAGTAATGGAAGCCATTTATCCTCGTGAGAACGAACTTATACTCTGTATCTGTATTACTTGTATAACACGTGCACTTGTGGACTAATAAAGGGACAAACAGTTGTCGCTGCAAATTTTGCAATGGATTTATTCATCGTAAAGCCACCACAAATCTCTCCAGCATCTGGTGCCAGAGTTGTGGTGTTGCGATGGATTTTTTTGCCGTAAATTTCTATGTGATTTTGCGGCAAAAAAAATTTGCCACAAATTTCTACATCAATTTGCGGCAGAAAAATCTACCGCAAATTTTCTTGACTAAAAAAATTAAAAAAATGTTTAAAATTCATAATTATATTACTGTCAATACATATAGCACTCAAAATCCAAAATGGTTGCTAGTCTATATGGAGAGGTGGCTGAGAGGGGCAGATCTGGTGTGGGGTCGCAGTGCGGGATCGGGGTCACGATGGAGCTCTGATTTGGTCAGGCCGGCATTCGTGCGGCTGTTTTATGGGTGGATTTGGCTGTTTGGGTTAGTGGAGGTGTGCAGGTGGAGCGACGCAGCTACTGGCCACCACATAGTGCTAGTCGGTCGAGTTAACAAGGTGGGTGTGGGCTTTTTTTTTTATTGTTGAGTGGTGAAAGGTTAAAGATGAAATGTTGTGGTGTTTGGGTCTTTGGGTGGTTGAAGATAGATGGGTTGAAAATGGGTGGTAGCAAGGTGGTTGTTTGGTGAGAAGGTTGAAGATAAAGGTGGTGAAATGGAAAAATGAATGTGGTATGGTTGTGTGTTTGTGAAGATGAGTAAGGGTGGTTTGGTTGAAGATGGGTGGTGAAATCAAAGGTGAAGAGTGTTGAATTTGAGTGAAGATGTAGATGAATAATGAGGTTGGGAGTTGTGGTTCGGCAAAGAGGGAGAAAGGCTTATTAATGAGGTTGGTAGAAGGAAGATGGTGTTTTAGATCTGGTACTTTATTTTTAAAATTACGGTGGATTTTTGTAGTGGATTTTTCCACTTGCGCAAAATTTTTTTACATTTTGAATTGAGGCAGAATTTTAACGGATATTTTCACCGTCAATATTTTTTTCATTTTTTATTTTTTAAATTATATATTTTTAATTTTTTATTTGGTGGAGAAAAATCCCCTCAAATTTATCCGTCGCAAAATTTATCACTAATTTTTTTATTTTTAATTTTTTATTTGGTGGAGAAAAATTCGTCGCAAAATTCACCTCAAATTTATCTATTGCTAATTTTTTATTTTTATAAATTTTAAATTATTACTTATTTGGTGGAGAAAAATGCGCCACAAAATTCCCCGCAAATTTATCCGCTGCAAAATCCGTCGCTATTTTTTTATTTTTTTAAATTTTAAGATAAACTTTTATTCTATTAAATAATTTGCGGTGAAAATATCTGCCACAAAACATCTTTCTTTAATAATTTGTAGCTAGAAAAAATTTGGGTGGGAAAAATGCACCACAAAATTCACAGCAAAGTTTTTTTTTTTAAATTTTAAAATAAATTTATATTTTATTTAATAATTTGTGGCGAAAATATTTTTTAATAAAAAAACTTTTCACGGTGAATGTTTAGTCGAAAAAAATTAGGGAGGGGGGGAATCTGCCACAAATATCCACCGCAAATGGATTTGTCATAAAATTCGCTACAATTTGAGATGGATTATAATCCGTTGCAAAATATGCCTCCATTTGTGGTAGATTCGAATCTGCCATAAAATATCTGCCACAAAAATGCGTTTTTCTTGTAGTGTCTTTTAATGATTTGGCCATAGCAAATTGGGATTGTAATAGTGACTTGGCCTATAACTCCAATCAATTTTCTTGTTTAGCTAGAAACTTGAATTAGAGGGTCTTTGGGAATATTTAGAGGAAAAAGAATAGATTTTTTGGTCGGCTTCATAGTATTCATTGCTCTCTGCATGTGAGTCCCAATCCTTTGTTGGATGATCTCTATAAAAAAATATGGGTTGAGTATGAGAAAGTCATTTTTGAGGAGGAGATTTTGTGGGCTGAAAAATCTTGGTGTAAATGGATCATGCTAGGTGATAGAAATACAAAATATTTCCACTTGTCCATTATTTCTAATAGATGTCAGAATAAAATGGTAGCTCTTAAGAATGGAGTAGGTCCATGACAATGACATGATTAACAAGATGTCTCAACTCTTTTTCCTTGAATTGTTCCAATAGAATAATATTCCTGCTCCTTTTGTGTTATATGGTTGTTAGCCCACTTTGTTTGAGAGTGAGGTGTTGGGCCTTCATCAGTCTCTTTCTTTAGAGGAAATTAATATCACTGTTTTTGGCATTGGTGGGTTAAAGGCACCTAAACTAGATGGACTTCATGCTCTCTTTTTTAAGAGTTTGTAGGACTTGGTTAGACCCTCTCTATTTACAAGTTAGTTCAGTTTATTTTTTAGGATCTTAAGAAGGTTTGTTCCATTAATCACACTTTCATTTCTCTAATCCTAAAGATAGATCATCATAAACATATAAAATATTTTAGGCCTATTGATTTGTGTAATGTCATTTATAAAGTGGTGACAAAGATTATTATTGCTAATGGATTGGACAAGATTATGCCCAAAATTATTTCCCTTCACCAATGCATTTTTATTATGGCTACCATGGTTCAAATAATATCATTATAGCACAGTAAGTAGTGCACAAGATCAGGTTTATAAAAGGGAAGAAAGGTTTTATGGCAATCAAAATTGATCTAGAAAAGGCTCATGATCATTCAGACTGCCATTTTATTGTTGATTGTCTGTAAGATTTGGGTATTCATAATGATCTTTTTAATCTTATTTGGCATAGTATTTCTTCATCCTCTATGGTTATTTGTGATGACATATGACCAGAACACATCAAGCAGCCTAACAACGGTCTAGGCTAATTAGCCCAACCCAATGGTAAACAAGTCAGAATCCTTAGACCTAATTCTCACATATAACAACGCGGGTATTTTCGATTGATAACTGATAAATCATTACCGCCACTTAGACATTCATTTCCAATTATGACACCAGCAAATCATTTAACAACCAAGCCGTTAGGCTGCCTAAACATTAATAGGCTATGATAATCCAATCTACAATTTATATATAAGATATGCAAACTGTTCTCACTAGGTATGTTCATCTAGCCTTACTTTTCTTGTCAGCATTCTACTCTTACTGACTTGGACATCAGAATGTCATTGTAGGTACACCCCCATGCATTCTCGCTCATATTAATCTCTGTTCCACATCCAAATCAACCTAGATCCATACTTACTACTCGTATCATCACCCAAAATCAAGCCAAGAACATCTAGCATTATCTGTGGGTTTCATATAGGCTTTTTCAGGTTACATATATAATTTCTTACGATACCTTGAGCCTTTAGGATTGACCTTATGAATCATTCTAGCTTGATTATAAACTTCTTTAATTATTCTTACCTTGTTAAAATATCTTTAAAGCCATTGGACTAATTTTAGTGATTATCTTCCAATACAGGTCCTGAAAATTTTCCTAGTCTGTAACCTAGCACCTCCTTGGAGGGCTATATAAAATATGCATTTTCTTGACATAAAAAATGATGGTAATTGATCCTTAGATGTTATTGAATTACAAAATAATTTTTAATGAATTCTTTAGACCCTTTAACCTACTCATTTTGAAAAGGGGGAAGTTTTAAAAGTCTTAGAATTAGAAATTTTGAACTAAAATTCAAGTGTCAACGTTTGATTTTCAAGGATCTTAATTTTTTTTATATATTTTTATTGAATCCAAATGGGGGGTATTCCCTTATTTACATTTATGTTTTAAAGTTAATGGAAATTAAAATAAATGAGGATATTAAAAGAAATGTAAATAAGTAATGTATCAAACAAGCTTCCCATTAGATTGCTAAAGAAGCCACACGACCTTATATTCATCCTCCCCACCAAAAACCTCTCATTTCTATCATTCTTGACTTCTCAACCCTGTTTTTGTACTCCCTCTTGTAACATCCTTAATACAGTTACTAATAACATATCCAGAATTACGTATTAGTAATCAAAATTAAGCATGCCACTTAATACTAATATAATAATTTAAAATTTCATTTATGCAATATACATAAAATATGAGCCTGTAAAAGGTAAAGATTACGTACATATACTATGAAGAACAACATACAAAATATATTACAATACTCAACATTTACATATTTTGTTACAAAGTACTAAGTATACATCTAAAAAATATAAAACAACATCAAAAACTAGTCTACATCTTTGTCTTTTGTCTCCTTGCTCAAGAGCTCGTCCTTGGAAATATTATCGAATACAAATAAAACGGGGTGAGAATTCTAGGAATTCTCAGTAGTACTATTAAAATACGTGTCATCATATTGCTTCTAACTGTTTCGGAGAAAAACACATTTTAAAACTTAAATTTGTTTATACATTAGAAAGGTGACAAAATGTCAAATCTGGTCATTTCTCTTCCCGAAACAGAATTCAAATTATTAAAGTTTTCTAAAAACATTTGTTATCAAACATCATAATTTATGTCCATAAGTAATTTCAGAAACAGTTTTCAAAATATGAACCATAATCTCAAACTGATGCAATGGTTCTTATAACATAACAAAGTCATAATATGACATACAAATTCAAATCCATCTCAGTGCTCATTCAGATAACCGTATATTTCCATAGAGCCCATATCACATGTACCATAATAGGCAAGAACCACCTCATATAGCTTGGGTTCTATATACTTATAATATCCGCTCATTCAAATACTCACTTATTCTCGTATAACCCATATCACATGCATCATAATAGGTGAAAGCCAGCTTATATAACTCGAGTTCTATATACTCATGGTAGAGAGTGAATTGGGGCCTCACACTACCACTACTATCCTATGAGGGAAACGTAGTGAGGAAACATAATGAGAAATTTTCAAGAACACAGGATCCTCTTCCTCACGGAGAATCATCTCCATGATTCTTATGAAATTTTAGATACCCTTCCCTCGTAAAGGATCAACTCCAAAATCCACTATACCAAGTGAAACAACAATTCAGATAAAAAGGATACTCTGAGTGGGAAAAGCATATCAGGACCATTTTCATTCCCATTCAAGGATAAATGTCCCAAAATTCTCATAAACATTTTAAATTCGATTTCCATAAGCACTGTTTAATAAAACACACATTCTATCTCAACCTTATATAATTAAGGGAGTAATACAATATCATAGATCAACTTGATTTGTCAAGGAGCAATATAATCTCAAATACATATCAAATACATATCAAATACACAACTTCATTTCTTTCATCAGATTTCACAAGTTATCAACAAGTGAACCATACCAAAGGCATCTAAACATCAATTGAACATCAAAGTGAACATAAACAAGTTCACTTAACTACATGGTCAACCCTTAAAGAAATTCCCATTCAAACAATAATTCAATTATCATAATTCAAACACATAAGCATTAGATACCATACTGAGATTACCATATCTCCTTGAGTAACAATTTGGTCTACATGGCCAAAATGACATATCAAAGATAAATTCAAGAATTCAAATGCTAGGATTTCTCCATAAACTCTTAGCAACTCAAAGATCAATATTAAGCACAAGTGGTCAAAATGTGTCACAATATCAAATACAAGTGATCAAGAATGTGTCACGACCAATGCAAAGATTTTATATCAAATAGTCATTAACAAGCATAATTAATCACAATGATTAAAACTATCCTTTATTTAACATATAGTCATCTAATTATCATATTTGATGAAATAAACAAATTAAGTCTTTAAACTAAACCAAGATTAAGTCACGGTCCAAGCATTTTCATGTAACAAATTTGATAATTTCATCAACTAACCATCATCATCTAGAATTATGAAGCATGAACATAAAACCAACATAAATTCTATTTTGTTTTGGGCTTGGCCGTGCACCACCATAGGTCCAAAATCAAACATTTTCTAATCACAACCAACATAAGAAATTCAACTCAAGAACCTATGGAAGAAAAGAAACAAATTTAAGTAAATAGAACCCCTTTTTAATTCATAGATTAGCCGTGAACAACATAAGCACATACAACAAAATTTAACTTAAGAAAGACATAGAAAAAGAAGAACAAATTGGAGATAAATAACCCCCTACCTTATCTCCACTAACTTGCTAATATTATCTTTCCTTTTTTTGCCTTTGTTTCATCCTTCCTCTTGCTTCTTCCTTCCTTCTTGTTTTCTTTTGTTTCCTTCCTCTTTTCTTTTGTTTTTGATGCTCACATAAAAACAAGGGAGAGAATAGATAGAATGAGATGTAATAGATTTGGAAATGAATAGGAAAAATCTAGAGAGATGGTGGTGAAGTAGGTAGCTTTTCTTTTCTTTCTTTCCCATTTTTCCTTCCTCCTTTCTCCTTTCTTTATTTTATTTTTCCTCCTCTATTTTTCAGCTCCTGAACCGTATAAGGATTAAAGCAAAAAGGTGAAAGAAATGTCAATTTATTATATAAAGATGGTGAGAAATGGTAAGGCGGTGGGTGAAGGAAAAAAGTAGAGAAAAATTTCTATGTTAAAACTTTTGTATCTGTTACATACACTTTAATCTTCCAAAGCTAAGTTTTCAGAGTATCCATAAGTGTTATAGAAAATTTTAGGACTCAACTTAGTCCTTGGATCCATTTTTCCATAATTTTCCATATATTGTTATTTATCATTTAAGTTTTATTACTGTGTCTTAAGTTAAAGTAAACCTAATAATTAAGTAAATATGCTTACTGATACTTATCTTAATTGATATTTTATACCAAAATATTTTTCATGTTTTACTTGTCATCTACATGTAATTTCATAATTTTCTGAGCTACTTAACTGTCCAATTGGTCTTCTAAACTCTCATTCAGTATCGTTAAAAATACTAGATCAATTCATTTGATTCTCCAAAATTTACCACATCGCTTTCCAATCACTTATAACCTAGAAATAAATTTTTCCTATTTATTTCCATCATATCAGCTATTTATGTAAAAACTTTAGCTAATTTTTCATATTCGATGTTATAGAATTATGCTCAAACTAGTCCAAAATTTGACAAATAACTTATACAATATTATTGAGCTTCTATAACCCTGATTAAGACTATTAGGTCAAGGAGAATGTAACACCTCTCTTCCCATTGCAACCCACACCTTCTACCTACTAACTATGTGTTGTTCTTCATAGTCCTTCGTGATTGACACTATTCTCCTACCTAGGGATGACAACGAGGTGGGGCGGGGATGGGTAGTAGCCCCTCGCCCCCGTAGATAATATCCGCCCCCGCCCTCGCCTTCATATCTGTGCGGGTATCCATTTATCATTCTTTAGCAGGTAAATGGGTACCCACGGAGCCCTCGCCTTCATATCCGTGCGGGTATCCATTTATCATTCTTTAGCAGGTAAATGGGTACCCGCGGAGCCTTCGCCTTCATATCCATGCAGGTATCCATTTATCATTCTTCTGCAGGTAAATGGGTACCCACGGATATCCGCAGGTACCCAATAAATTGTAAAAAAAATCAACAAAATTAAAAAAATAAAATAAAAAATAAAAAATGAAAAAAAAGTATAATACTATAATTTCTCAAAATTTGTCCAACACAACTTAATCCAAAAATAATGCCAAACACCTAAAATACTTAAAATTCAACTTACATCCAAATACAATGTTCAATATAACTACATCAAACATTTTAAAACACTTAAAATTCATCCAGCATCTAAATACAATGTCAAATTCTAATATAACTACCATATTTTAATTTATATAATGAGGTTTTTTCGTAATTTTATATAAAATATTTTTGTAATTTTTTTGCAAGTACCCGCGGGTACGAGGGGAACCACCCCGCCCTGTTTATTAAACGGGGATAACACAAATATGTATTTATACCTGCAAGGGAAATTGGACTGGTATTATCTATCCCCGCCACGGGTATTAGTCGCGGGGATAGATAAAATTGCCATCCCTACTCCTACCTTCTTCCTCATTTAGTGTCCAATTTGAATCATGGTAGGCAAGAGCTGCGGTTTTGGATAGGAATCAGGGTACCCACTCCTTCCTTTCACTTTTATAGCTCACATAGGTAATCTTTAAGCTCAACCACCTCTTTAGAAGTCATAGTATTGTAGATATTGGATTATTTAGCTCATGGGTAGAATTTGGGGGATTTAGCCTAGGGTTTGAATTAGGGTTTTTTGAATAAAAATCATTTTGGGTTAGTTTTTGGTTCTAGATATTGATTACATCCTTGGTTATAAAATTTGTGATCTTAGTTTTGCCAGAGGATCATTCTATTGGTTCCGTAGCACCATAGCCTTGAGATCCAAGTTGTTTGACTTCTTGAATGAGTTGATAACTTAAGCTATAATATGTTAGCATAAACCTTACATATTTTTCAAGTATTTATTTATCATATATTGATGAGAATGAAAAATGTCATATTTTTCTCCTTTAATGTTTAGTCTTTTATACTTATTTGGTGCCTAAATGTAATCATTATTCTTATATTTTGATTTAGGATGCAAATGAAGTTGTTAAGTGTAAAACGAAGCTAATTGGACAATTTTGGACAGTTTCAACATCGCTTCGTAATTTAGGCATAACTCTCTCATCCAAGCTTTGATTGAGATGATTCAAGATGCTATGGAAAGCCAAGAAATAGTTTTACAACTTTCATGTTTTAAGTTTTGAGAGATATTGGCTGCATCAAGGTCGAAATCGGGCTTGAAGTTGTTGCACCTGCATTGTTGACGTTCTAGGATGTACACGAATCTGACGTGGTGTATTTTTGGGATTTTCCAAATCTGGTGCATGAAAATTCTAGTTGAAAACACCACTTTCCTACTTATATTAGTACCTTATTTTATTTTTAATATTTTTCTTAATTATTTAGATTTGGATATTGTTATCTTAAGATAATATTTAGAATATTTATAGAAGATTTGGTAAGAGATTTTATAGGAGATTTTATAAAAAATTTGGTAAGAGATTTTATAGAAGATTTAGTAGGAGATTATATAGGAGATTTGGTAGGCTTGAAAAGTTGATAAATAATGGGTAAAAGGGGCAGTAATGAACAGATTTTCACACACATTGCTCCCCCCTCTTGTCTTTCTTCTTCTTCAAGTTTTCATCCATGACCCTGCGTGGCTAAATTTTATAATTGATAGAAGGAAACAAAAACCTCAGAATCAATAAAGCTATGAGATCTAATTTATTTTTATTGTTTAATTTATGCTTTGAGTATCAAATATTCTTCTATGACTATCTTCATGATTGTTTCATTTAATTACTAGGAGGCCTACTAGTTTATTATTTGCTACAATTTATTGCTAAATTAGATATCAAATCTATAATTATTTGATCTCTCTAATTTGTGAAGTAACTAAAATTTAATGATTTGCTACGTCAAAAATTAGTACATCTTAGGAAGAATGCTTGACTAAATTAAATACAACTACTTGTGCTTGTGTTGTTTAGTTTCATCGATTTCTCTAATTCTTGAAGTTACTACTAGATTAAACATTTAGTGCTTGTCTTGGGATGTTTAGTAGTTAGGGTGATTTAGATCACTTGTTTTCTAATTAACTACGACTAAGGAGGGATAGGAAAATAGTTCCAACGGTGAATATTCAAAGTATGAATTGATATATACTTGCATTGATGATTAGTTATAAAATTTCGATAGTGGATGTTGACTTAAACCAAAGTTTGTTCTTTTGATTTATTTTGATAATTTAATTTGAATTGTTCCTTAGTTGTTTTTCTTAAAATTATTTTCATTATACACAAAACCCCCCATCCACATTCATGTAGTATAAAACTAGTCTAGATACTCTGTAACATCCTCCCTAACATATTAGCCTTAATGATTAATATAATAGTTTATGAACACGTATATTAGTTACCTGTTAAATTTTGGTAATTTCCTGAGCTAATTTAAGTATAATGCTATAACATTAGATGTGGAAAATAGCACATATTAGCTCAGAACTTAACATAGACTACTTAGATGATAGAATTAAATATGAAAAATTTATTTCTAGGCCATAGATAATTAGAATGAGTTGTGATAATTTTTGGAGAATTAACTAAATTAATTTGGTATTATTAATTAAACAGAATGAGTATTTAAAAGCCAAATTAAATAAGAAAGTAAGTTGGAAAATCATGAAATTTTGTGGAGATGTCCAATAGAGGATGAAGATTATTTTGGGATTGATTACAGGTTAAGACAAATACCTATAAGCATATAAGTTTAATTCCTTAAGTTTATTTTAACTTAAAGAAGAGTAATAGAGCTTAGTGGTTGTCAATGATGTATGTAGATAGTTATTAAATGATGAGTATCAAAACTAAATGAAGTCCTAAAACTTTCTAACATGTATGGAAATTAGAAAAAAACTCATCAATAAAATATCAAAGTATTCCTAAACGATACATCATTTCCACATAATCATGAAAGTCATACGTTCTTATCTCCTTTCTACTCACTCCACTGTCTTTCACCTTTCACACACACTTTCTCACCTTTTCTCATTTCACTCTCTCACACGGCCAAACAGAGAGAAAGAAAGAAGAAGAACAAAAACAAAAGAGAACACCATCATTAAGTAGCAAAAAGAAGGAGTAGCAAAGGAGGGAAAAGATAAACATCATCCTTAAAGGAGTTTAGGTAGGGTTTTTGAGCAACATTATCTCTCTCTTTATTTTTTAACTCCTCAAACTTTGGATGAATGGATTGGTTGATGATTTCTTTTGACTTTTTATGATGGATTTGTTGTATATATATGTATGAGTCTAATACATTTGAGGCTATATATATAAATCGTTGAAAACTTGATATTGCTGATATTTGCATTGACTCTTGTGTTGTAACTCATGGATTTTTAGATGAAAATATACATATACATGATATGTTGACGAAAGGAATAGAAAGAAATGGAAGTTACTGTGTTTTAGAACTGACTTTGGTATGCAAGTGCAAGTGATAATCGATTATCAGGGTGTGATAATCGATTATCAGGGTATAATAATCGATTATCAATCTCCAGAATGTCTTATTCGTGAGTGATAATCAATTATCCAGAGGTAGTAATCGATTATCAACTTCTATAATGCTAAGTTTGAGAGTGATAATCGATTATTCAAAGGTGCAAATCGATTATCAACTTCTAGAATGCTATGTTTGTGAGTGATAATCGATTTTCCAGAGGTGTTAATCGATTATACAGAGGTGTTAATTGATTATCAACTTACAAAATGCTATTCTTGTTAGCAATAATCGATTATTAGAATATGATAATCAATTATCAGTTGAGCAAATAGAGCTCTCTACTACATGAAAACTCAAAGAGATAGCTTATATTATTTGATATAAAGTGATTAGATTAAAGTCAATAGAAAAAGTGACTTATATTTATGTATTACACATAATATACTTTGAGCATGATAAAATGTGCACTTAGGAAATTTGTGAAATGATGAAATTATGCATTAGATATATTTATATGATGTGGTAATCGAGATGTACACTTGTCACGTTTATGAGGTGTACTAGAAATTGAATTGCCCCTTTAGAATATGAGAGTTGAGCTAGTACTGAGTAGTGATTTATGAATTACTCCTTTAAATTGTTAAAGTTGGGCTAGTATTAAATTAACATGTTTAGTGCTCAAAGATAAAAGACATTGGACATGATCCTCAAATAAGGGTGATCCTTAGTTGTTATTCCTTTAGTATGAGTAGTCCATTTTTTGAATTGGCCAGTATTAGAATTTTGGAAATGATCCTCTATGGGGAATGATAATCACATATTTTATACATTAATAAACCCTCATTTTTAGTCATTTACACTCTCCATGTACTTAATTGATTAAGCCTGGTTATGTTTTGTAAGTTTGGACTCAAATTAGACTTAATTGATTTTTTTAGCATTATTTGGGTCTTACACTGTTTCTATATTTCCACCATATCTTGAGTTCTAGATGTGTAAAAATTATGTATCTTACCTTGTAGGAAAGATAAGAGAGAGCTCTATAACTTTCATGAAGAGCTCCAGGTAAAATATGCACATCTAGAGGAGCTAAATGAGCTTGGAAGTCAGAACACAAGTTTTGTGATTGGAGCCCAAATAGTGTGCAATAATCAGAACATAGCTCAGGCTGTAGGAACTTTCTTGAACTAAAATTTGGATACTTGAAAGTTAAGACCCATATCTACAACTTTCATGAAGAACATAAGAGCTCATTCAGACAGCTTGGAGGTGATATTGGGTCTGGAAGTCAAAATAGAGGTGCTGAAATTGGGCCTGAATAGTCTACAATAATTGAGCCATATCTTGGGCTGTATGACGAATTTTTGGATAATTTTGGTGACATTGGAATGCTGAGACAAAATGCTACAACTTTCATGAAGACCACGTTGCTTCATTCTGATGGCATCCATGAGATCAGTACTGAATGATTTCGGAGACAAAGAATCTCAATAATTTCCCACTCACTAACTCACCATTTGGCATTTTCCACTCATTCACCAATTCATTCACCTACTCTTAATCAACCCTCTTATCATTTTGTATCCCTAATCCTCTATAAAAGGCACCATTGGCTGATCATTTGGTGCTCTTGGTGTTAGGCTTAGTTTTTAGAAGTTATGGTTATGCTTGTTTATTATTTTTCTTTATTGTAATTTTCTCTTGCTCTAAATTGAAGCTATTTCATCTTTCTCTTCTTCTCACTTTATTTCTTCTTGTCTATAAGTAACTAAATCTCCATCTTGCTTGGGTGAAAGAATGAAGCTCTTGGTAATGAAATAAGGTTAGATTATTCTATTTCTTGTGCTTAAATGATATATTATCAAATGGACATTATATGTGTTGTGTTTTGTTTCCAATCAATTTAGAAACCTTCTTTGTATAATGGAGATCTTGATTTATTGTAGACAATAGGATTGACACAGTGAATGCTTGAACTCATTTACAAATATTGGTAGATAATTAAAGGAATCATAATATGATTGCATATATAATTGAACTTCAAATATTATATTTTCCGATTGGAACCTCTGTTGTATGTGGATTTCAATTGAGTTATAAAGAGAAATAATCTTGCCTTTAATTTATTACCAAGAGTGGATCTCCTAACCCAAGCAAGTTCTTAAATTCATTTGTGAACATTATTATTACTTTTGGTGTTGTGACAAATCATTTTCTTACCTCAATTAATTTTTCTTCATCAATTCCCTGTGGATCGAACTCGGACTCCCGAGAAATTTATTCTTGAGACAACCTATACTTGGGTTTGCATCTTTTAATCCCACAATCAAGTTTGTGGCGCCGTTGTCGGGGACTTGATTTGAAGTTTTAATTTATTGAGATTCTTTTTCTTTAATAAAATCTATTCTCTCTTCTCCCTTACCGGAGCAAAAGATCAGCTTGCCGATCCTTCAATTTCTTTACTAACTCTCTAACTTTTTAACTATCTAACTTACTAACCTACTAACTTGCTAACATACTAACTTGCTAACATACTAACTTTTTAACTTTTATATTTATGTCATTTACTTATATTTACTAACTTTTAATTTATGTCATTTATTTTTTACTTACTAACTTTTATTTTCTGCTCTCTAACTTTTTAATTTCTATTATTTATTATTACTTTCTTACATAACTAAATAATCTTTCCTCTTCTCTTCTCTTTCACCACTCTGGTGGGGCTTTGCCTCTCTCTCGATTTTCATATTTTAAATTTATTTTCTGTAATTTATTTTCTCGAAATTTACTTTCTGCACTTTACTTTCTACACTTTAATTTTTGTATTTTACTTTTTACACTTTCTAACTTACTAATTATTAACTCTCTAATTATCTAACTTTTTAATTTATCAGTTATCTAACTTTTTACTTATTAATATTTATTAGGTGATTGGTTTATACCACATCCTTGTTAATATTTAATGGCTAGTGTAAACTGCCTACTTGTACATTATTTTTTTTATTTTAAGTCATTTATTTATGCTTAATTGGTATCGTGATCTAAATTCTAGTTATTTAGTTAAAATTAATCCTGGTGCTTTATATATTGATTTGTTTGAATCACAATTACACACAATGACTGAAAATGAAAATGTACATGATGAACATAAAAATCAACCATTGCGAATCATGCGTGAATATTTGCAACCACCTCGAAATTCTAGTCCATCATGTTTTATCTTTCCACACAATGCCAATAATTTTAGATTCAAGCCAAGTATGATTTCTTTACTTTCTATTTTTCATGGTTTAGAATCTGAAAGCCCATATTTACATCTGAAAGAATTTGAGGAAGTATGTATTGCTTTTAATGACCAAAATTGCACTGAACAAATTGTGAAGCTTAAATTGTTTCCTTTTCCTTTAAAAGATAAAACAAAATCTTAGCTTAACACTTTGAAACCAAGATCAATTGACACAAGGCAAGAAATGCAAGGTGAATTCTTAAAGAAATTTTTTCTAACACATAAAATCAATGCTATGAAAAGACAAAGCCAAAATTTTTTCCAAAATTCAAATGAAGCATATTTTCAATGTTGGGAACGGTTTAAAGATTTGTTAAATTCTTGCCCACATCATGATTTTGAAAAATAGCGCACTATAAGCTTCTTTTATGAAGGTTTAACACCTGAAACTAAATAATTTGTGAAAATAATGTGCAATGATGAGTTTCTTGATAAAGAACCTAATGAAGCTTTAGACTATTTAAACTAGCTGGCTGAAAATTCTCAATCTTGGCATAGTACCCTTCTAAAAATTTAATTAGATTTAACCTTGCAAGTGCTAATAAAGGAAAATATCACCTTAGTCAAAAAGAAGATCTAAATGCAAGGTTTGCCAGTTTGGCTAGAAAGGTTGAAGCCATGGAATTAAGAAAAGCAAAAGAAATCAAATCTGTGCAAAATGAAGAAATTTGTGGTATTTGTGATGACTTAGGACACTCAACATATGAATGTCCTAATATTCCTGTTTTTAAAGAAGTTATACATGAGCAAGTAAATGCAATGAATAATAATCAGTCACAATTCGTGTAACCACCACCTTCTTAAGCACAACAGGACTCTCAAAATTCTCAAGGATATGCACCTTATGTCCCACCTTATAGGAAAAATCTTGAAGAAACACTGCATGCATTCATAGAAAAGCAAGAGGCCATTAATAAGCAAAATAATCAAACCGTGACTGACATAAAAGAAACTCTTGCTAAACTTTCTTCTGTACTCACCATTCACGAGAAAGGAAAATTTCCTTCTCAACCTCAACTAAATCCCAAGGGTCAGTATAGTCTAAATGAAGGGAGTTCAAAAAACTAACAAATAGATTAAGTCAAGTCAGTGATAACTCTTAGGAGTGGAAAGGTTGTTGAAAAACAAATTCCCGAACCTTGTGAGAAAGAAGATGAACCAATTCCTTAAGAAAATGAAGAAGTTGACTAAAAGGAGACCAAACTCTCGTCTTCACCTCCATTTCCTCAAGCATTGAATAATCCAAAGAAATTGGACAACCACATTGAAATTTTTGAAATTTTGAAACAAGTGAATATCAATATTCCTCTGTTAGATGCTATCAAACAGATTCCTTGTTATGCCAAATATTTGAAGGACTTGTGTACTGTTAAAAAGAAACTAAATGTGAAAAAGAAAGCATTTTTGGCTGAACAGGTAAGTTTTATTCTTCAGAATAATAATGCATTGAAATATAAAGACCCTGATTATCTTACAGTTTCATGCATTATTGGAGAACATAAAATTGAAAAAGCTTTACTTGATCTTGGTGCTAGTGTCAATTTGCTTCCATATTCAATTTATCAGCAACTCAACTTGGGTGAGTTAAAACTAATTTCTGTAACTCTTTTACTTGCCGATAGATCAATTAAAATTCCAAGAGGAATAGTGGAAGATGTGTTGGTACAAGTTGATAAATTCATATATCCTGTGGATTTCATTGTTTTGGATATTGAACCTATGGTTGATAGTTGTAAGTCAATTCTTGTTATTTTAGGCCGTCCATTGTTAGCAACATCTAATGCTTTGATAAATTGCAAAAATGAAGTGGCGAAGCTAACATTTAGAAACATGACACTGGAGCTCAATGTTTTTAACATGTGCAAGCAACTACAGGAAGTTCTTGATGAAAAGGAGGAAATTGAAGGAATTGAAGCCATTATAGATGATCAAGGAATGGAAACCAAAATTTGAAGAGCTAAAACCCATGAATGATAATGCCCATGAAGAAGTACCCATACCAGAACTAAAGCCATTACCTGCTGGGTTGAAGTACACATTTTTGGGAGAAGAGCAAACTTTCCAGTGGTAATTTCCTCGTCTCTTACTGAAGAACAAGAATGTATATTAATAGAAGTGCTTAAGAGGCATAAAAGTGAATTTGGATGGACATTAAAGGACATAAAATGTATTAATCCATTAATTTGTACACATAGAATATATTTAGAGGATAATATGCTAAAACTTTTCAAAAACCTCAAAGAAGATTAAATCCACACATGAAAGAGGTGGTTAGAGCTGAAGTCCTTAAATTGCTTGATGTTGGAATTATCTATCCTATCTCCGATAGTCAATGGGTAAGCTCTACACAAGTTGTGCCTAAAAAATCTGGAATAACAGTGGTTGAAAATGATAAAGGTGAATTAATACCTACGCGAGTCTCATCTAGTTGGCGTATGTGTATTGATTTTAGAAAATTAAATGCTGCTACTAGGAAAGATCATTTTTCTTTGCCATTTCTTGATCAAATTCTAGAAAGGGTAGCAGGACATCCATACTACTGTTTTCTTGATGATTTTTCGAGTTATAATCAAATACTAATTGCATTGGAAGATCAAGAAAAGACCACTTTTACATGTCCATTTGGTACTTTTGCATATAGAAGAAAGCCTTTTGGCCTTTGTAATGCTTCGGCAACATTCCAAAGATGCATGTTAAGCATTTTTAGTGACATGATTGAGCATTATTTAGAGATTTTCATGAATGACCTGACAATTTTTGGAGATTCTTTTGAAAATTGTCTTGATAATTTGAAAAAAGTTCTTAAAAGATGTGAAAAAAATGTGTTAAATTGGGAAAAATGTCATTACATGATTACCTCAGGAATAGTATTAGGTTATGTGATATCTTCTAAATGAATTGAAGTTGATAAAGGCAAAGTTGAATTAATTGCCCATTTGTCTTCCCCAAAAATAGTCAGAGAAGTTCGTTCCTTTTTAGGACATATAGGATTTTATAGAAGATTCATAAAGGACTTTAGTATCATATCTAGACCATTATGTAATCTTCTGTTGAAAGATGCACCATTTGATTGGACTCAAGAATGTCAAAAATCTATTGAAAAATTAATTGGTCTTCTGACATCTGTTCATATCATGCAATCTCCTAACTGATCTTTGCCTTTTGAGTTGATGTGTGATGCTAGTGATTTTGCTGTGGGTGCTATTTTAGGCCAAAGAAAGGAAGGTAAGCCTCATGTGATTTGTTACACAAGTAGAACTTTAAATAGTGCACAAATGAATTACACCTCTACTGAAAAAGAACTACTTGCTGTAATTTTTGCACTAGACAAATTTCGATCTTACTTAACTGGTTCTTCTATTGTGATTTTCACCGATCATATTGCTGTTAGATATTTGATGTCTAAGTAGGATGCCAAACCAAGATTGATACAGTGGATCTTGTTGCTTCAAGAATTCAACATCACAAAAAAAGATAAGAAAAGAGCTGAAAATATTGTCGTTGATCATTTGTCCAGACTTACAATAGGCTCACCTTTTGATAGCATACCCATCAATGATTCTTTTTCTGATAAATTTTTGTTTTCTGTCAATTCCATGCCTTAGTTTGCTAACATAGTCAACTTTCAAGTAACAAGAAAGATGTTGCCTCAATGGACGCACCAAGATAGAAAGAAATTTTTGACAGAGGTGAAATTTTTTTATTAGGATGACCCATACTTATTCAAATATTGTTCTGACCAAATCTTTCGGAGATGTGTACCCAACAGTGAGGTAGGTAGTGTCATTAAATTTTGTCACTCAAAAGCATGTGGAGTTCACTTTCCTTCAAAGAAAATAACTGCAAAAATCTTGCAGTGTGGATTTTATTGGCCCACTTTATTTAAAGACTGCTATACTTTTTGCAAAAGTTGTGAAAATTGTCAAAAAATGGGCTCAATTTCAAAAAGAAACATGATGCTTCTGAACCTCATCCTTGTCATTGAAATTTTTGATTGTTGAAGAATTAATTTCATGAGCCCATTTCCATTTTCATTTGAATTTATGTATATTTTAGTTGTAGTTGATTATGTCTCAAAATGGATTGAGGCGATTCCATGCCGATACAATGATCATAAAACTGTTCTCAAATTTTTAAAAGAAAATATCTTGTGTCGATTTGGAATCCCTCAAACTATCATCAGTGATGGGGGAACACATTTTTGCAATAAACCATTTGAATCTTTAATGAAGAAATATAGTATTACACACAAAATTGCCACCCCTTATCACCCTCAGACAAGTGGATAAGTTGAATTGGCAAATATGGTATTACACACAAAATTTCTCTTTTCTTCGAATAAATAGACGCGAGTGCCTACTGCACTAGTGACACACAGTATAAAGATATGCCACTACTGCACTCATAATGCGCAGTATAAAGATATGTCATGAAAATTATACGTAAAGGTATGTCATCATTTGCTATTATATTTCTTTTATCTTTGTATGATTTTGTTGTATTTTAGTTTTGGACAGACGATCCTTTGAGCAGGGTCCTTCAGGGGTTTTTAAACTTCTTTACCCTGATGGTTTTCTTGAAGTAAAAAAAAAATAAAAAGAAAAAAATAACTAAAAACAAATAAAAAATTATTTGATCTTTTATTATTTTTTATTGACCATGCTGTGGAACAGAAGTTTATCACACCGTCGGTAAGACGACTCCTTATCCATGCTTCCATTGTTGATGAGTTGATTGATAACTTAGAAGCTTTTGGTCATAAACCTAACCCAGCAATAGCTCAGACAGATTAGTCAGTAGGAAGCAGTGAGGGAAGCAAGATGAAAAGAAAGCTAAATTTGACACTTTATTCATAGCTTTCCTTTACTTCTGATTTTATTTATCGTATTTTATTTTTGTTTAAATTTGTGTTATATTTCTCCAATAGGTAATATCCTCTATCCTTTACTCATCTATATTTTAACATTGAGAACAATGTTGTGATCTGGTTGGGGGGAAGGATAGTTGACTAAGAAAAAAAATTTCTTTTTTGGGAAGTATGATATGATTGTCATGGACTTACTAAACCAATGAATAATGACAGAGTAATGAGTAATTTTACTCCTAAGACACATCTAAATTGGGAAGCATGTTAAGTGATATGACTGTCAGAAACCTACTCATAGTAAACTAATTAGTGATGGTAGAGTAAAGAGTAAATTTTGGAAATAATTTATTACTCTTGAGACACATCTTAGTTGGGGTAGTAACTATTTAGTGTTTATTTGTGGAAGTAACAAAATTTTGCTGTTTGATTTCCTTTGAAACATTCAAGTGAATGCACTCTCACATCCTTTGAAGCAATTGAAATTCAGGGATCATAGCATGATTGAATAAATTATGTTTTTTCTTAAATTTCACATGCTTGGTTATGGATGTTGAATTAATGGATTGAGAATGATAGAAATATGCCTTGTGAGATTTTGAGCCTATTGATAAATGGATTGAACATTTGTACCATTCTCTTCTTTCTTGTGTGATTTTCACTCATGAAATTGTTACTATAGAACTTGCTTTGATTCTTTTTGAGGCTCTATTTTCATTTGCATACACAAAAATGATTGAGGCATTTTTTTCTTGAAATAGTTACTTTGACCAAATAGCCATCCTTGTATATTTTCCTTTGTGTAACCCCTTTGAGCTTATTTGACCGTTCCTTGTTTTTAGCTCATTACATGTCTTCAAAAAAAAAAAAGAGAAAAAAGAGAAAAACATGTTTTTACCCAACCTTAGGGAATAAGAGAGCATTGACCTTGTTTTTGAACAAGTATGAGGGTGTATGTGAAAAAAAAACTGACCACCGTTGCAATCAAAAGATTATCAGAGTCTAGAATAAAGGTGGATGCTTGGAAACAACAGGAAGAAAAGGAGAAGGTTCAGATCTAACAATGAATTCAATTCACCAATTTGTGATTGATCTTCAACAAAACATTAGTCAAATATTGGTGATTGTCCTTTATGATGAATGTTCTCAAACATTTTCTCTACTCTAACTGTACCATAATGCTATTTTATTTTCTTTGGTATTTATCTTCTCATATCCATATTATCCCCTCTCCTTTACCATGACCCCAATACAACCTTGAATAAAGTCTTCTTGATTTTTGTATGCATGTGGTTTGAGTAGCTGAGAAGTAGAAGATAAGCAAGCTTATGGTAGCGCAATTGTTCATGAGTTGAATAGAGTGAAATACTTACCTTTTAAACACTTGAGAGATTGAGAGTGAATTCTGTGAGGATCTATCATTCTTGATTCATTCTTTTCAACTAAAGTTTCCTTGCTTGTTGGTTTAAGATGTGAAGAAATGTTATCTCATTAATGCCTTGATCCCTTGAATTTTTTGTTGCTCTTCTTGCTTCGTCGAGTCTTTTAGAGTTTTTAGCTTTTGAGTCTATGTCGTTTTTCTTTGTTTCCTAGCTTTGGTCTTATGTGTTTTGCCTAGGAGTGCAAAAAGCTAAGTGTGGGAGAATTTGATAATCACATATTTTATACATTAATAAACCAACATTTTTAGTTATTTACACTCTCTATGTACTTAATTGATTAAGCCTGGTTATGTTTTGTAAGTTTGGACTCAAATTGGACTTAATTGATTTTTTCAGCATTATTTGGGTCTTACACTGTTTCTGTATTTTCACCATATCTTGAGTTCTAGATGTGTAAAAATTATGTATCTTGCCTTGTAGGAAAGATAAGAGAGAGCTCTACAACTTTCATGAAGAGCTCTAGGTAAAATATGGACATCTAAAGGAGCTAAATGGGCTTGGAAGTTAGAACATGAGTTTTGTGACTAGAGCCCGAACAGTGTGCAGTAATCAGAACATAACTCAGGCTTTAGGAACTTTCTTGGGCTAAAATTTGGATACTTGAAAGTTAAGACCCATATCTACAACTTTCATGAAGAATATAAGAGCTCATTCAGACAGCTTAGAGGTTTGGGTTTAGAAGTCAAAATAGAGGTGCTAAAATTGGGCCTGAATAATCTGCAGTAATTGGGTCATATCTTGGGCTGTAGGATGAATTTTTGGATTATTTTGGTGGCATTGGAAAGCTGAGACAAAATGTTACAACTTTCATGAAGACCACATTGCTTCATTCTGATGGCATCCATGAGATCAGCACTGAATGATTTCGGAGACAAAGAATCTTAATAATTTTTCACTCACCAACTCACTATTTGACATTTTCCACTCATTCACCCACTCATCCACTTACTCTTAATCAGCCCCCTTGTCATTTTGTATCTTTAATCCTCTATAAAAGGCACCATTGGCTGATCATTTGGTGCTCTTGGTGTTAGGCTTAGTTTTTAGAAGTTAGGGTTATGTTTGTTTATTGTTTTCCTTTGTTGTAATTTTCTCTTGCTCTAAATTGAAGCTATGTTCATCTTTCTCTTCTTCTCACTTTCTTTCTTCTTGTCTATGAGTAACTAAATCTTCATCTTACTTGGGTGAAAGAGTGAAGCTCTTGGTAATGAAATAAGGTTAGATTATTCTATTTCTTGTGCTTAAATGATATATTATCAAATGGACATTATATGTGTTGTATTTTGTTTCCAATCAATTTAGAAACCTTCTTTGTATAATGGAGATCTTGATTTATTGTAGACAATAGGATTGACACAGTGAATGCTTGAACTCATTTACAAATATTGGTAGATAATTAAAGGAATCATAATATGATTACATATATAATTGAACTTTAAATATTATATTTTAAGATTGGAACCTCTGTTGTGTGTGAATTTCAATTGAGTTACAAAAGAAAAATAATCTTGCCTTTAATTTATTACTAAGAGTGGATCTCATAACCCAAGCAAGTTCTTAAATTCATTTGTGAACATTTTTTATTACTTTTGGTGTTGTGACAAATCCTTTTCTTACCTCAATTAATTTTTTTTATCAATTCCCTGTGGATCGACCTCGGACTCCCGAGAAATTTATTACTTAAGACAACCTACGCTTGGGTTTGCATACTTTAATCCCGCAATCAAGGAATGTGATCCTAAATTCGTAGATGTAATTTCTCATTAGTTTCATCATTATTTATGGCTAGGGTTACCAGTAGTGTAAGGATGCTACCTAGTGATACAAAAGGACAAAGATTCTGAGAATATGCTTAAAATGATGATAATTAATTAGCATTAATGAAATATTTATACATGTTTAAGCATATCTACATCATCATGTAGATAGTATTTATTTAAATCATAGAATTGATAATGAATATTTATATAATGAGATAATGAAAATATTTTAGTGATAGTGATTTATAGATTACACTTGATATCTTTTTGGTGGAATATATGATTTATTGATGATGTGTTGAAACTGATTTTGACATTTGAATACATGTTGTTGATTAATGATTCAAAATTGAATTTCTGCCTTGGGAAGAGAAAAGAACCTTTTTAACATTTGCCACTTTTCTAGTTGATATTTAAAGATTGATTTATTTTTTCCCGAAGCAGTTGGAGTTATTATGATGACATTTGGTGTGTGAAATCCACAAGTGTACGGTTTCGTTGTCAAGTAATAAAAAGATCGAATCCACAAGGACTGTGTTTATGAATACCAATTAATTAATCAATTCAATTAAATTAAACAAAGGAGATATAATTGTTGATTAACAAGAACGTAGTAACAAAGCAATTAAATAAATAAATATCAAAGTACAAAATTGAGAACAAAAATAGCAAGTTGTTAAGAAAGGTTTTCAAATTCAAGAAAGCTTCCAAGATTGGGGATAACCACAATGATACAAGACAATTCCTAATTGACAACCCTTTTATTAAAATTGAAATTCAATTGAAGGTGAATTACCCTAAATTAGTTAATGTTCTTTCTCAAGAGACAAGAACCGTGCCCAATTAAACTAATTCCTACTCTCGTGGTAATTGAATTTAAATTAAACCCATTATGCTTTATGGTAATTCAATAAATCCTCGAAAGGCTAAACTTACTCTCGTGATTTAGACCTTAAGTTCAATTCTTATGGTTCCAACACTTAGGTTCACCTCTCAGTACGTCCCTAAATGTCTATGAGATACAAATATGTGGCCAGCAAATTCACATGAATAAGCGCAATAAGGATTGAATCAAAAAACATTCAAGATTAATAAAAGGGATAAACAAAGTCAATTAATCATCATCAATGTATCAAAGGGCATTGCCCAATCCTAGAAACAAAAGAAACTACTCAGACATGGAGAAGAAGAAACAAGAAATCAAATTAAAAAACATCCAAACCCGTAATCCAAGAGAGAAGAGAGAAGAAAGATGAAGATCAAGAGCCTCCCAATGTGCCTAATTCAAAACCAAATTGGAACCCTAATATTGTATTTAGAACATTTATAAATACTCTAGGGGTTTTCTTTGGTCTCACTACCCAAAAAGAAATAAAAACGAAACTTAAAAATTTGTCTCGTACTGCGATCCACGGCCGTGGATCATTCCACGGGCTGGCCGTGATCTTGCTGTTTGAGTTCCACGGCCAGGCCGTGGAACTCTCTAAAAGTTTTCTTTTGCTTCTTCACGCAGCTGCTCGATCCATGGCCGTGGGGAATTCCACAGGCAGGCCGTGGAACTCTCTGAAGTAAGCTTTTTGCCCCAATTTGCTATCCGTAAAGCTCCAACTTCAATCGTGCAAGCTTTCCATCCATTTCAAGACTAATTCAGCACCAATCCTACACAACAACACCAAAAACACTGCAGTTATCTGAACTAAGGGGAAAAACAAATAAAAAGGGAAACTAAAATGCCTAAAATGCCTAAAAATGCATGCAAAACAAGAACAAAATATGATATTATTTCACACACATCAAATCCCCCCAAGCTTAAGATTTTCCTTGTCCCCAAGTAATAACTAATGCTATACCAAGAAGTGGGATCAAAAGATAATAATGAATGAGGAACTCGAGAAAACATCCAACCAAGCAATAGGCAAAGGCAAACCAAGAATTAGAGAGGTAATCAAAATCAACTCCAATTAGAGGCTAAGTTTTCAGAAATCATGCATCCTTGCTGAATTAGGTTCACTCTACTAACCACACTCAAAGTGTTTAAGGGTGAAGACAATGCGCTCAAGATTCCTCAAAGAAACCGCACTTCCATAAACTTGATAAGAAACCAAATTTCACTAATAATCAGCATGCATGCAAGAATCAAAAGGTCTTTCAAGGGTTGTAATGGGGCCAAGGGAATGATGTTGGGTAGGGTAGAGAACGAAAGGTATGCACAAGGGGCTAACAAAATTTTCAATAAGCACAAGAAACCCAATAGAACATAAATGGAGTAAAGGTATTTTTCAATCAATAACTCCATATCTCTAAGCATTTTCTTCCTTTCTTTTCCTTCTTTTCAAGCTTTCATCTCATGTTTTTCTTTTATTTTCTTTTCCCTGTCCCCTTAATTTTTTTTAACATAGGGGAGAGACTTCATTTCCAAAAAATATGATTCCTAATATAACATTCAAACCTAATTTGCTCCATTCAATATTCTAAATGATCATTGACAATTTATCATTATAGGCATCAAGAAAAACAATTATGCAATAGGCTCAAAATGGGCAACTAGTGGATGAAAGTATAACAATTACTTCAGAAGGCCAGAAAAATACCTAAGATGCCTTAATCACATTCAAGCATGCAAACAAAAATTTCACCTCAAAATGGTTTCAAATCAAGTTATAGAGCACAAAATCAATGAGGAATTATCACTCAACACAAAGAATGGGAACAAAAATCATATTGTGCATAAATCCCATACAGACTCAAAACTCACATTTAGAAGTTCAAAAATCAATGAGAAACACAAATTCAGAGAACATATGCTAATTATCAACTATCAAGAAATCACCTCCACCATCAATTAAAACAATGCCTGTTGCCTACCACAAGAATCAACAAATTGGGTTCCAAATTATTACCGTCTCAAAATCCTCAAAAGAGAGGGGCACAAGGTTCAACCAAAAAGCTGAGAGATATGATGGTGTGAAAATGCAATAAGATAATGCATTATGAGACATGAGAAGACATGAGACTAATGATCTATAATGAAAATGAAACTGAAAATACCCCCCCAAGCTTAGAACTTACATTATCCCCAATGTAAAAATCTATAAATAGAGAAGGAATAAAAGAAAAGAACTCACTGCGGTGATGGAAAAGGGTGCTGACTTCCTTTTTTTTTGGGCCCCTTGAATTCCACTGCCCGGCCGTGGATCTTTCTGAATTTTACATTTTTATTCTGATCTTCAATCCATGGCCATGGAATTTTCCATGGCCTGGGTGTGGAACTTTCTGACTTCACTCTCCTACTAATTTGAGCTTCAAAAAGGGTCAAACCTAGATAAGATCCATGAGATAAAGATCAAACTAGCAATCCAACATACAAAAATCAAAAGGAAAATAAAAAAAATAAAAAGAAAAAGCAAAGAAACTTGGGTTGCCAAACTTGGGTTGTCTCCCAAGAAGCGCTTGTTTAAAGTTATTAGCTCGACTCTGGTCTGGTTTCTGTGCTTAGGTAATGTCAATGGAGTAGTCCTCAATCCCCACTCCTTCTTCAAGGTGTTTCACTCTTTGGCTATTGATCGTGAATGGCTCATTGCCTTCTTTCTTCATCTCAAGCACACCGTAGGATAAGACTCAAACAATCTTATATAGTCTTGACCATTTTGACCATAACTTACTAGGACAGAAATATAGAAGCGAGTTATCAACAAGAACTTTATCCCCAAGCTTAAATGCACACTGCATGATACACTTGTCATTCTACTTCTTTGGTCCCTTCTTGCAGGGCTTGGCCTTCTCGAACTTGGTAGCTACCTTGGGCAAGGTCTCCTCTAATATAGCATCAGTCACAGATTCCTGTATATCTGAAAGCACAATATTGTCCACAACATTAGTAGCATCTATGCGATTACATGGATTAAAGGAATTAGGGTTTTTTTTTTTCAAAATTGAAGACATTAAAAACTACTTCCTCATTATTTAATCGCAAAGTCAATTTCCCTTCGTGGACACCAATAATTGCCCTTCCAGTGGCGAGGAATGGTCGGCCACATATGATCAACATTTTAGCATCTGCTTCCATATCAAGCACAACAAAATCAACAAGTATGAAAATCTTACCCACTCTAATAGGAACATCCTCCACGATGTCTACGGGGTATTTAACAGATCGATCCTCTAATTGAAGAGAGATAGTTGTGGATTTTAGTTCACTCACCTCTAATTTCTTACACACAGAAAGGGGCATAAGACTAACACTAGCCCCCAAATCACACAAAACTTTATCAAAACTAGTGTTACCAATCAAACAAGGAATAGAGAAGCTACTGATAATCACATATTTTATTCATTAAGAAACCCTTATGTTTAGTCATTTACACTCTCCATATTCTTAATTGATTGAGTTTGGTATGATTTTGTGAGTTTGAGCTCAAATTGGTCCTAATTGAATATTTCCAGCATTATTGAGATTTGACACTGTTTCTGTATTTTGGTTATAACTTGAGTTCCTAATATCTGATGAACATGAATTTTACCTTGTAGGAAAGCTAAGAGGAAGCTCTACAACTTTGATGAAGAGCTCAAAGTCTGATTCAGATGTCTAAGGGACCTAAGTTGACATGGAAGTCAGAATACGGGTTCTGTCAGTAGAATCCGAACAGTGTGCACTCATAAAATCATATCTCAAGATGTAATAATGGAGATGGGCTGAAATTTGGACATTGGATAGTCAAGATCCAAATAAACAACTTTCATGAAGAACACATTTTGAGAAAAAGAAGTCTAGTAGGTCATTTTGAGCTTCCAAGTCGGAACAGAGGTGCTGAAGTTGGGTTTGAGCAACCTACGGTATTTGAGACATATCTTGGGCTTAAGGAAGTCAAATTGGACGAACCAGCTATCCATTTTATAGCCAAGACAAGGATCTACAACTTTCATGAAGAACACTTTTCGTGGTTCTGAAGTATAGTGGGTCGTTTTTGGCTTCCAAGTCAGACACGAAATTTTCGTCCTCAACCATCCACTCATCCATCCACTAATCCACTCATCCATCCACTAATCCACTCATCCACTAACTCACCCACTCATCCACTCATACACTAATCCAACCACTTAACCACTCCACCCACTCATCCACTAATCCATCCACTCATCCATCCACTCACCCATTCATGTCCATAATTTCCCACTCACCAAAAGTCCTTTGGCATTTTTCACTAATTCAACCACTCAACCATTCCACTCACTCATCCACTAAACCAATCCACTAAACCAACCCACTAATCCATCCACTCAAACACTTCACTCACTCACCCACTCATCCACCCACTTCCCTTTGTCATTTTGTTACCTTAGACTTCTATAAAAGGCACCATTTATCATGAACAAGATGTAATTCTCCTTCATTTCTCTCTAAGTTTCTTCTTGCTTCTTCATAGTTTCTCATAGTTTTGTATATTTTGATGCTCCCCTTCATGGTAATGGAGGGCTAAGCTACTTTGGGTCAATTTAGAACTCTTGAAGAGATTGTGGTTTGGATTCTTGAGACCTTGGTTATGCATTGTATTTGATTTGTAATTGAATTCCTCTTTTCTTCTTCTTTCTTCTTCTTTCTTCTTCTTTCTTCTTCTTCTTGATCTTGAATGCATGAATGGTGATTCTATTTATGTTGATCTGATTGATCTTGGTTTAAGATTGAGATTTGTGATGAAACTTAGAACTGATTGATCTAAATTAATCACAGAATTGAAAAGGTTAGGTTCTTGATTTGTGCCTACGTTAATTGAATTCGACTTGAAATTAACATAGATCTTCATGAATGGTGCGATTGTGGATTTGTGTTTATCACTTGTTAATTGAATTCTAGACGATCGTCTAGTATGAATTCTGGATTTGATGCAGAGATCTCGGTTAGATCCAAATTAACAATTCAATTGCGCTTCAAGTGTTCTATGAAGGGGTCTATGATTGAATCCACCCAATCTTGGATAGGTTTCTAAATTGACTACTCTTTAATTGTCATTTCTTCCGTTAATTTTGTTAAGTACGATATTAAACTGTCAAACCCCCCTTTGCTAACTTTCACTTGATTTGATTAAATTACATCTACGATCCTTGAGGAGACGATCCGGTGTTGTCACTGTGCTACAAGCTTAGGTAATAACTTCGGTTATAATTTTGACTGAGTTCGGCGCTCGTCAAAATTTTGGCGCCGTTGCCAGGGATTAGTAAGTGTAATCTTTTCATTTTAAGTGTTTTTACTAACCTTTGCTTTTTATTAACTTTTCTAACAATGGACCATGCATAATGGAGTCAAAACTTGAGGAGTTGACTTCTTTGGTAAGACATATAGTAGTGAGACAACAATCACCTGTGCAGAAACTACACTTGTGTGTAACATTTGTTTTTGTTTATCTCACCCCACATATGCATGCCCTACACTTCAAGATGGTAATTCTGTTTTTTTCGATCAATTTGTTGCAAAGAAATGGTTATTTTCCCGATGAACCACAGCTCCAAAGAAGAAGAATGAGTTATGACCCTTCTTCAACACATACAACCCTAGCCGGGAATACTATCCGGATCTGGGATATGGCAATACGGCATCACTACAAAGAACAATCATTTCAATATGAGCACCATTCCAGCAGATAACAAGTCCATCAACCACAAAATTTGAGCCTTCATGGGAGGACTTGATGAAAACCCAAATTGAGTTCCAAAGAGTTTCACCGCCACTATTCAGATTTAACAACCCAAATTGAGCGGATGACAACCACTATTAATGAACCGAGAAGTCAAGAGTCGACCAACTCTCATCCCAAACAATTCCCAACTCCCTCGTATTCTAATTGTCATATTGATTTACCCGCAGATTTAGTTGAGGAAACTCATGATGAGTTGTGTCTTTGAATTTCCCGATTTAATTGGTTTTGATGATTCTATCAATTGCAACTCATGTACCGATTGTGACGGTCGTGATATAAAATGTATTATGTGTGCTTGAGATTTCTCGCATATTTGAAAGCTAATGATTCTGTTTACGCAAGATCTAATGATATTGAAGGGTCTATCGAAGAATGCAACTTGCGAGTCTACAACACACATGGAGGTGGAGTTGAAGGCCATTGAGGAATTTTCAAAGAAGGAGGAAAAGCAAAGATATGACAAGAACTCACCGAAGTGGATTTTGTTTTTGGGTCATGGTCCAATATAATCAATGAAAGCGAGAATTGCCAAATTACACGTGTTGCATGCCATTGGTGAAGTCAAGGAAATTAAGAAAGACCAATGGGAACCCAATGGGAGCCCTCATGCTTCAAGTTTAACTTGGTCATTACACTTCAACCAATGGGACCCTAGTGAAAGCTATCATGTTGTGTCAACCATAACTTGGTCATCACGTTTCAACCAATGGGATCCTGGTGGAGTCTTTTCACCAACCTCAATTAATAAGACCAATGGACGCCATCTCAAGCTAGAAAATGTGGAAGTGAAAGTGATGGGCTTTTACCATCCACATTATAAAGATCACTAAGAAGTGTCCCAATGTCGAGCTAACGACGTTAAACAAGCGCTTATTGGGAGGCAACCCAACTAGATTTGCTTTTAAGAACTTTGTGGAAATTCTTCCTTATTTTTCTTCTTCTAGCTGTTTTTGTATTTTAGTTTCAAATGCTACTCATGTGTTTTGTAAGTTTTCAGGTTCTGCTGCAGCTTTGATTCTTGCGCATCTTTTCTGCTTGCCATTATCTCGCCCCTCATCAGGTTGTGTTGCTCTTTTCTTTCCGTTTTATTTATCACTTTCACATTGAGGACAATGTCTATATTAAGTGTGGGGGAGAGATTTTAGCAAGTTTCTTTTTTGTTAAAAAAAA
Organism: Ormosia emarginata; assembly: GCA_029884605.1. Lineage (NCBI taxonomy): Eukaryota > Viridiplantae > Streptophyta > Magnoliopsida > Fabales > Fabaceae > Ormosia > Ormosia emarginata. The sequence goes on along the minus strand of JAQQTP010000075.1, from coordinate 917,892 downwards.
AAAGAGGGTTCATTGCATGATTGAATAACTTTTCTCCCTTCTTGAACTGATATGCTTGGAGATGGATGATTGAATTGATGAATTGAGTTTGATGGATGCATACCTTGTGAGATTTTGAGCCTAATGGATGGATTTAACATTTATGCCATTCTCTTCTTTCTTGTGTGATTTTCACTCATGTTAATGACCACTCTAGAACTTGCTTTGATTCTTTTTGATGTTACATTTCACTTGCATGCATGAACATGATTGAGGCCCTCTTTCTTAATTAGCTAGTTTAACCAAATAGCCAACCTTGTTTTCAATATGATATCAAGCACTCTTTTGACTTCTTGAAAATTCTCTGATTCCTGCCAACCTTGTATATTTTCCTTTGCTTAACCCCTTTGAGCTTATTTGACCATTCCTTGTTTCTAGCTCATTATATGCCTTAAATGAGAAATCGTGTTCTTACTTTACCTTAGGGAATAAAAGAACATTAGCTTGGTTAATGGATGAGTTTTTGAACAAGTGTGGGGTGTGTGTACAAAATGGTTGTTGAAAAAGAAAAGAGTGCCCAAAAAGAAAAAAAATGTATGTATATAGTTATGTTCATATATATAAAGAAAAAGAAAAAAAAAAAAAAAAAAAAACCAAGTGTTAAAAAAAAAAAAAAGATTGGGAAATGAATATGTAAAGGGATATACACTAGAGTTGGGATAAACTTTTATGCTTGTTATTTGAACTCAGCTCTCATTTGCTTTTATTCTCTTTAGTATTTATCTTCTCATATCCATTTTATCCTCTCCTGTTACCTTGACCTCACTACAACCTTGAATAAAGTCCTCATGATTTGTGTGTGCATGTGTTTTGAGTAGTGGAGAAATAGAATATAAGCAAGCTTATGGTAGTGCAATTTTCATGGGTTGAATTGAGTGAAATACCTACCTTTTAAACACTTGAGAGATTGAGAGGGAATCTTGTGAAGATCTATCATTCTCGATTCATGTTGAAGATACCTTGCTTGTTGGTTTGAGATGTGGAGAATTGTTAACTCATGAATGTTTTGATCCTCGAACCTTTGGTTGTTCTTCTTGATTGTAAAATTTTGGTCTTGAGTTTTGCCCAGAGTGCAAAAAGCTAAGTGTGGGGGAATTTTATAATCACATATTTTATTCATTAAGAAACCCTTATGTTTAGTCATTTACACTCTCCATATTCTTAATTGATTGAGTTTGGTATGATTTTGTGAGTTTGAGCTCAAATTGGTCCTAATTGAATATTTTCAGCATTATTGAGATTTGACACTGTTTCTGTATTTTGGCCATAACTTGAGTTCCTAATATCTGATGAACATGAATTTTACCTTGTAGGAAAGCTAAGAGGAAGCTCTACAACTTTGATGAAGAGCTCGAAGTCTGATTCAGATGTCTAAGGGACCTAAGTTGACATGGAAGTCAGAATACGGGTTCTGTCAGTAGAATCCGAACAGTGTGCACTCATAAAATCATATCTCAAGATGTAATAATGGAGATGGGCTGAAATTTGGACATTGGATAGTCAAGATCCAAATAAACAACTTTCATGAAGAAAACATTTTGAGAAAAAGAAGTCTAGTAGGTCATTTTGAGCTTCCAAGTCGGAACAGAGGTGCTGAAGTTGGGTTTGAGCAACCTACGGTATTTGGGACATATCTTGGGCTTAAGGAAGCCAAATTGGACGAACCAGCTATCCATTTTATAGCCAAGACAAGGATCTACAACTTTCATGAAGAACACTTTTCGTGGTTCTGAAGTATAGTGGGTCGTTTTTGGCTTCCAAGTCAGACACGAAATTTTCGTCCTCAACCATCCACTAATCCACTCATCCATCCACTCATCCACTAACTCACCCACTCATCCACTCATACACTAATCCAACCACTTAACCACTCCACCCACTCATCCACTAATCCATCCACTCATCCATCCACTCACCCATTCATGTCCATAATTTCCCACTCACCAAAAGTCCTTTGGCATTTTTCACTAATTCAACCACTCAACCATTCCACCCACTCATCCACTAAACCAATCCACTAAACCAACCCACTAATCCATCCACTCACTCACCCACTCATCCACCCACTTCCCTTTGTCATTTTGTTACCTTAGACTTCTATAAAAGGCACCATTTATCATGAACAAGATGTAATTCTCCTTCATTTCTCTCTAAGTTTCTTCTTGCTTCTTCATAGTTTCTCATAGTTTTGTATATTTTGATGCTCCCTTCATGGTAATGGAGGGCTAAGCTACTTTGGGTCAATTTAGAACTCTTGAAGAGATTGTGGTTTGGATTCTTGAGACCTTGGTTATGCATTGTATTTGATTTGTAAGTGAATTCCTCTTTTCTTCTTCTTTCTTCTTCTTTCTTCTTCTTCTTGATCTTGAATGCATGAATGGTGATTCTATTTATGTTGATCTGATTGATCTTGGTTTAAGATTGAGATTTGTGATGAAACTTAGAACTGATTAATCTAAATTAATCACATAAATAAAGATTGAGATTTGTGATGAAACTTAGAACTGATTGATCTAAATTAATCACAGAATTGAAGAGGTTAGGTTACTGATTTGTGCCTAAGTTAATTGAATTCGGTACTTGAAATTAACATAGATTTTCATGATTGGTGCGATTGTGGATTTGTGTTTATCACTTGTTAATTGAATTCTAGGCGATCGTCTAGTATGAATTCTGGATTTGATGCAGAGATCTCGGTTAGATCCAAATTAACAATTCAATTGCGCTTCAAGTGTTCTATGAAAGGTCTATGATTGAATCCACCCAATCTTGGATAGGTTTCTAAATTGACTACTCTTTAATTGTCATTTCTTCCGTTAATTTTGTTAAGTACGATCTTAAACTGTCAAACCCCCCTTTGCTAACTTTCACTTGATTTGATCAAATTGCATCTACGATCCTTGAGGAGACGATCCGGTGTTGTCACTGTGCTACAAGCTTAGGTAATAACTTCGGTTATAATTTTGACTGAGTTCGGCGCTCGTCAAAATTTTGGCGCCGTGGCTATTATCAAGTGCACCATCTGTTGAACTAGAAGTCCCACATTGGTGGGATCTTGAACATGGAGGCTTTAGAAAGCCTATATATAGAGGCTTAAGTCTATGTTTTAAGGCATCCCAAAATTTCCTCTTCTTTCTCTTGTATAGTTCTCTCCTTGTATCAAGAGAGAGGTCTTGTAATTTCTTTCTCATAGTAAAAACTTTTCTACTCTTGTCCGTGGTTTTTCCCTCATCATCATTAGAGGGTTTTCCACGTTAAATATTTTGTGTCAGTTCTTCTTTTCTCAACTCTATTTTAGTTGCGTGATATTGTTTTCTATAACTCTGGTACCCAACAGTGGTATCAGAGCTCTCGGTTACTACGGTGCAAGGGTCAGAAGAAAATTCTTAGTATGCTCTGTGGTTGCAGTATTGACTGATCTTCCACATCAGAAAAGAATTATTCTTGTTGCTGGAATTAAAGTGTGGTAGTGTGGGAGTGTATGTCTAGAAAAGTTCTGGCTAGGAAAGACTTGGTATTTAAGCGTGTCCATTAGTGACTCACCTCTCTTTCCTGGGAACTTGCCTGGTACACTATTCACGGTCTACGGTCACTATTCCGAGATTACGACACTATTCACGCATGCGCAGATACTTATTCACGGTGACTATTCATACGTGTAGTTGTATACTTTTACAGTGATTGTTAACGCATACTGGATTTGTTCTAGTATACGGTAATACGTACAATACTGTTCACGTATATGGTACTATTCACGGTGAAATAGTGCAAACCGGTTTAGTTGAAAATTATTTGGTGTAAAACCATGGCGACAAAATATGAGATTGAGAGGTTCATGTTCAATGGGAGTAATTTCTCCTTATGGAAACTGAAGATAAAGGCAATCTTGAGGAAGGACAATTGCTTAGCGAATTGAAGGCGGACCCACCGGGATACCCGATGACAAGTGGAAGGAGATGGATGACAATGTTTGTTGGCAACCCGCATCTAGCTTTAGCGATTCGGTTTGTCAAGTGTTGCGAGAAAAAGGACGGCGAAGGAGATTTGGGATGCTCTCACCAAATTGTACGAGGTCAAGTCATCACAACCGAATATTCTTAAAAGGAGGCTTTATACACTTCGAATGAGTGAATCCATGACAAGATCTGGGATCACATCAACAATCCGAACACGTTATTTTCTCGACTTACAAAGATCGAATACAACATGGTGGAAAATGAACGTGCGAGAGCTTCTACTTCAAAGTCTACGACTCTTATGATCAACTCATCATCAATATAACAAATAATAATGTTGCTTGATAATCTTCGATTTGATGACGTTGCTTTCGCTATTCTTGAAGAAGAATCCAGGGGCGGAAGAACAAGGAAGACAGATTGGAAAGCTCACAAAGAAGCGTGATGCTTTGTCGATGATGAGAGGAAGATCAACGAACGTGGCTCTAATGGGAGCCGAAATCGAGTAGATCAAAGTCACGAAGAAGGAAGAACTTCAAATGCTACCTTTGTGGCATGAGAGGACACTTGAAGAAAGATTGTTGGCACAACAAGAAAAATTCAGATAAAGCTCTGAAGCAACAACATCTCAAGGATGTGTTGCGAGTACCTCGATGATGGAGAAATCCTTTACAAATAAGTAGCAATTGGTTCCAAAGGCGGAAAACAGCTCAATGATGTTTGGATTATGGATTCAGGAGCAACATGGCACATGACTTCACAACGAGATTGGTTTAGTACTTATGAACCTATCTCAGAAGGATCTGTATTCATGGGAAATGATCATGCCTTGGAGATTGTTGGAGTTGGTACTCAAAATAAAATTACACGATGGTACTATTCGCACAATTCAAGGGGTACGACATGTGAAAGGTTTAAAGAAGAATTTATTGTCTATTGGGCAATTGGATGACCTCGGGTGCAAGACTCATATTGAAGGTGGGATCTTGAAGGTTGTTAAAGGTGCTCTAGTGGTGATGAAAGCAGAAAAAATTGCGGCAAATCTATACATGCTTGTGGGAGATACACTACAAAAGGCAATGCATCGGTTGCATTAGCAGTGCCAAGAAGAATCAACGATAATGTGGCATCGCAAATTAGGCCATATGTCGGAACGTGGTTTGAAGATTCTCACGGAACGTGATCTCCTTCCCGGGCTCAAATCGGTAAACTTACCTCTTTGTGAGCACTGTGTTACAAGCAAGCAAAGATAGATTAAAGTTTGATAGATCAATCTGCTAGAAGCAAGCGCATACTAGACTTAATTCATTCGATGTGTGGGAGTCACCATAAATGTCCGTAGGAGGAGCAAAATACTTTGTATCATTCATTGATGATTTCTCTAGGAGATTATGGGTGTACCCAATTAAGAAGAAGTCGATGTGCTTCCAATCTTCAAAGACTTTAAAGCAAGAGTAGAACTTGAATCAAAGAGGATCAAGTGCTTGAGGACAAGGAGGAGAAATATACAGATGGTAATTTTCTCACATTTTGCAAGCAAGAGGGTATTAAAAGGCGCTTTCATCGTTGCATACACACACTCAAAAAATGGTGTAGCACAAATGACGGATGAATAGAACTCTCCTAGAAAGAACAAGAGCTATGTTGCGAACTGCAGGTCTAGCCAAGTCTTTCTGGGCAGAAGCAGTCAAAACCGCCTGTTACGTGATAAATCGGTCGCCATCAACTGCAATTGGTTTAAAGACACCAATGGAGATGTGGAATGGAAAACCAGCAGATTATTCTTATCTTCATGTGTTCGGATGTCCTGCATATGTGATGTACAATTCCCAAGAAAGAACGAAGCTGGATCCAAAATCCAGGAAATGCATATTCTTGGGTTATGCTGACGGTGTTAAGGGGTATCGCCTGTGGGATCCTACTGCCCACAAGGTTATTGTCAGCAGAATGTGATATTTGCAGAAAATGAACTGCAAAGAGAACAAAAGATGACAAGACCTTGAAAAAGACTACTACGGTACGAGATAGATAGAAAAGTCTGGAGAAGAAGATTCCTTTGAAGCAGAACAAGAACCAGAGCACGAAGAACAAGAACCATATGAGGCCAATGATACAGAAGTTCGGCGATCAACTCGTCAGATACGAGCACCTTCATGGCACTCAGACTATGTTATGGCAAGCCACGATGCATATTGTCTTCTAACGTAAGAAGGAGAGCCGTCAACCTTTCAGGAGGTCATGAGTAGCTCAGAAGCTTCTCTATGGATGGCAAAGCAATGCAAGAAGAAATAGAAGCCCTACATAGAAACAAGACATGGGAACTTGTTGAACTTCCAAAGGGACGGAAAGCCATTGGTAACAAATGGGTCTATAAGATCAAAAGAGATGGCAACGATCAAGTGGAACGATATCGTGCAAGGCCAGGTGGTCAAAGGGTATGCTCGTAAAGAAGGAATTGATTTCAATGAGATATTCTCTCCTATTGTCGACTTACCACTATCGAGTAGTCCTAGCTATGTGTGTCTTTGCATTTGATTTACATCTTGAACAATTAGATGTGAAAACACTTTTCTTCATGGAGAACTTGAAGAGGAGATATATATGCTCCAACCGAAAGGTTTTAAAGAACAAGGAAAAGAAAACTTGGTTTGCGGAGTTAACCAAATCTCTCAGTACGGTCTAAAGCAGCGCCAAGGTGTTGGTACAAGAGATTTGATTCCTTCATTATTAGCCTCAAATACAACAGACTGAGTTCAGACCATTGTACATATTACAAGAGGTTTGGTGATGATGATTTTATCATCTTGTTGTTGTACGTGGATGACATGTTGGTGGTAGGCTCCAACAAAGTTCGAGTCCAAGAATTGAAGGCACAGTTGGCTAGGGAGTTTGATATGAAGGACTTGGGACCAACAAACAAGATTTTAGGGATGCAAATTCACCGAGACAGAAAAGATAGGAAGATTTGGCTTTCTCAAAAGAACTATTTAAAGAAAATCTTGCGGCGCTTCAATATGCAAGATTGTAAGCCAGTCTCTACCCCACTTCCTGTCAATTACAAATTATCCTCAAGTATGAGTCCTAGCAATGAAGCGAGAGAGATAGAAATGTCTCGAGTACCGTATGCATCGAAGTGGGAAGCCTTATGTATGCTATGATATGTACAAGACCAGACATTGCACAAGCAGTGGGAGCGGTCAGTCGTTTTATGGCAGATCCTGGTAAAGGGCATTGGAATATTGTTAAGAGGATCCTAAGATATATTAAAGGGACCTCAGGTGCTGCATTATGTTTTGGAGGATCAGAGTTTGTTGTCAAAGGATATGTTGATTCAGATTTTGCAGGTGATCTTGATAAAAGAAAATCTACTACTGGTTATGTGTTCACACTTACAGGAGGAGCGGTCAGCTGGTTATCCAAGTTAAGACTGTTGTAGCTCTGCTCTACTACTGCTGAATATATGGCAGCTACCCAAGCTTGTAAGGAAGCTATTTGGATTAAAAGGTTAATGGACGAACTTGGGCACAAGCAGCAGATAATTACTGTGTATTGTGACAGTTAGAGTGCCTTGCACATTGCAAGGAATCCAGCTTTTCATTCAAGGACAAAGCACATAGGTATCCAGTATCACTTTGTTCGAGAAGTAGTAGAAGAAGGAAGTGTGGATATGCAGAAGATTCACACCAAAGATAACCTAGCAGATGTTATGACAAAGCCAATTAACACTGACAAGTTTATTTGGTGTCGATCCTCCTATGGCCTATCAGAAACGTAAGCAACATGGAATGACAAGGTAGAAAGAGTGGTGTGAAGATATGATTGACTCAGTCAAATCTTCAAGTGGGAGAATTGTTGAACTAGAAGTCCCACATTGGTGGGATCTTGAACATGGAGGCTTTAGAAAGCCTATATATAGAGGCTTAAGTCTATGTTTTAAGGCATCCCAAAATTTCCTCTTCTTTCTCTTGTATAGTTCTCTCCTTGTATCAAGAGAGAGGTCTTGTAATTTCTTTCTCATAGTAAAAACTTTTCTACTCTTGTTCGTGGTTTTTCCCTCATCATCATTAGAGGGTTTTTCACGTTAAATATTTTGTGTCAGTTCTTCTTTTCTCAACTCTATTTTAGTTGCGTGATATTGTTTTCTATAACTCTGGTACCCAACAGAAAATTTTGACGAGCGCCGAACTCAGTCAAAATTATAACCGAAGTTATTACCTAAGCTTGTAGCACAGTGACAACACCGGATCGTCTCCTCAAGGATCGTAGATGCAATTTGATCAAATCAAGTGAAAGTTAGCAAAAAGGGGGGTTTGACAGTTTAAGATCGTACTTAACAAAATTAACGGAAGAAATGACAATTAAAGAGTAGTCAATTTAGAAACCTATCCAAGATTGGGTGGATTCAATCATAGACCTTTCATAGAACACTTGAAGCGCAATTGAATTGTTAATTTGGATCTAACCGAGATCTCTGCATCAAATCCAGAATTCATACTAGACGATCGCCTAGAATTCAATTAACAAGTGATAAACACAAATCCGCAATCGCACCATTCATGAAAATCTATGTTAATTTCAAGTCCGAATTCAATTAACTTAAGCACAAATCATAACCTAACCTCTTCAATTCGTGATTAATTTAGATCAATCAGTTCTAAGTTTCATCACAAATCTCAATCTTTATTTATGTGATTAGTTTAGATCAATCAGTTCTAAGTTTCATCACAAATCTCAATCTTAAACCAAGATCAATCAGATCAACATAAATAGGATCACCATTCATGCATTCAAGATCAAGAAGAAGAAAAAGAAGAAGAAAGAGGAATTCAATTACAAATCAAATACAATACATAACCAAGGTCTCAAGAATCCAAACCACAATCTCTTCAAGAGTTCTAAATTGACCCAAAGTAGCTTAGCCCTCCATTACCATGAAGGGGAGCATCAAAATATACAAAACTATGAGAAACTATGAAGAAGCAAGAAGAAACTTAGAGAGAAATGAAGGAGAATTACCTCTTGTTCATGATAAATGGTGCCTTTTATAGAAGTCTAAGGTAACAAAATGACAAAGGGAAGTGGGTGGATGAGTGGGTGAGTGAGTGGAGTGTTTGAGTGGATGGATTAGTGGGTTGGTTTAGTGGATTTGTTTAGTGGATGAGTGAGTGGAATGGTTGAGTGGTTGAATTAGTGAAAAATGCCAAAGGACTTTTGGTGAGTGGGAAATTATGGACATGAATGGGTGAGTGGATGGATGAGTGGATGGATTAGTGGATGAGTGGGTGGAGTGGTTAAGTGGTTGGATTAGTGTATGAGTGGATGAGTGGGTGAGTTAGTGGATGAGTGGATTAGTGGATGGATGAGTGGATTAGTGGATGGATGAGTGGATGGTTGAGGACGAAAATTTCGTGTCTGACTTGGAAGCCAAAAACGACCCACTATACTTCAGAACCACGAAAAGTGTTCTTCATTAAAGTTGTAGATCCTTGTCTTGGCTATAAAATGGATAGTTGGTTCGTCCAATTTGGCTTCTTTAAGCCCAAGATATGTCCCAAATACCGTAGGTTGCTCAAACCCAACTTCAGCACCTCTGTTCCGACTTGGAAGCTCAAAATGACCTACTAGACTTCTTTTTCTCAAAATGTGTTCTTCATGAAAGTTGTTTATTTGGATCTTGACTATCCAATGTCCAAATTTCAGCCCATCTCCATTATTACATCTTGAGATATGATTTTATGAGTGCACACTGTTCGGATTCTACTGACAGAACCCGTATTCTGACTTCCATGTCAACTTAGGTCCCTTAGACATCTGAATCAGACTTCGAGCTCTTCATCAAAGTTGTAGAGCTTCCTCTTAGCTTTCCTACAAGGTAAAATTCATGTTCATCAGATATTAGGAACTCAAGTTATGGCCAAAATACAGAAACAGTGTCAAATCTCAATAATGCTGGAAATATTCAATTAGGACCAATTTGAGCTCAAACTCACAAAATCATACCAAACTCAATCAATTAAGAATATGGAGAGTGTAAATGACTAAACATAAGGGTTTCTTAATGAATAAAATATGTGATTATCAGCTACCTGGATCTTTTAGCTTAGGAGGCAATTTATTTTGAATTAAAGCACTACACTCCTCAGTTAAAGCTAATATCTCATATTCCTCAAGCTTTCTCTTATTAGACAAAATGTCCTTAAGAAATTTTGCATAGGTAGGCATTTGTTGCAATGCCTCAATGAAGGGTACATTAATGTACAATTTCTTAAGGACCTCTAAAAACTTCCCAAATTGTCTATCTAGCTTAGCCTTAGCCAATCTTTGAGGGAAGTGTAACACCCTGAACTTTTGGGTGAATTACAGTTGTGTCCCGAAGGTACTGTTTTCTGTTTTTCAACTTTAGGATAAATGACCGTTATGTCTTTTTTGTACTGTTTGTTATTTTTTTGTATGAAATACTATTTTATTTTACTGTCTGTGATTTTATTTGAACTTTTTGTGTGATTTGCTCCGGGACAGGAAAATAATATTTTTCTAGTAGGAAAATCTTATTTTAATTATTCGAGTTTGGGGATCTTACTAAACCTAATTCTGAATGATACGGTTAGTAATCTTTTAATTTTTAGGATTTAACTGTATAATAAAATAATTTTATATTATTATAATATTATTTTATTAGTCAAGACAAATAAGCGGTAATGGACCCTAAATATTTTGCGGGACTCACGTTTAGCGAAACAGTTAACGTTTTGGAGTAGTGGCTTAATGACTAAGCTTAATGGCTAGGCTTAATTAGTGACAAGGCTTAATGACTAGGCTTAATGACAAGGCTTGGGTTAGCCAATGAGAGCTAAGCTTGGTGATCAAGTTTTAATCCTCACCATTCATCAATTCTAAGGCTTGGATGGAGCCAACCAAGTGGACACCTCCTTGCCATTGAAGTCTACTCCTTGGAGGGTAATTATCACTTAATTTTCTAACACTTTCTCTCTTCTCTCTCTTCCAAAAATACCAAACTCCATTGATGTCTTTTTGAAGGTCCATTCAGCTAAGAACCCTAGTTCACTATCCAACCACCCAAAATTTCTTCTAAACTACTTTTCTAAACCTAAACACAATTCTAAGAATATCTCTAGTTGAGAGTTCTTGCAAAATCCATCATCTTGAGCTTGAAAAACTACTTTGGAGATTCTACCTTGAAGGTGAAATTTCTTGTTTTTCATTTCTAAATTCTTTTTTTCAAGGTTCTAAGCCATGATTGATCCATGGTTTAAGCTTTCTTTCATGTTAGTAACTTGTAGAAATTGTTTAAGTTTGATAGGTGACTTTTGAGGGTGAAAACCGAAACCATAGAAAGGAGTGAAAGAGTGTTTGTCTTCACTTAACGTAAGAGGAAGACTTGAATCTTATCATCCTTGGGTGGTGATAAGAAAATGGAATTGGTTGTGGTTGTAGAATCCATAAGGATTCCTTTGTGTTATTTGTTATTAGCTTTCCTATTTGTGATTTGTATTAAATTGCATGTCTACAAGCTTTAAAAATATTGTATGTGTTAGAAATGCATGGATAATTGGTAGGATGTGAATAACATGCTAAGGTTTGCATGAGTGTTCCAAAGAACACAAAATCAAGGCTCACGAACTCAACCTAAAATGGGAACCAAAATGCTCTCAACAATTTTCTAAAAGAGTGATTTAATTGACTTAGGTAAAATGACAAAGTACAACATGATTTAGAAGAAGAAAAATGATCCAAAGATCAAATATCAAAGTTTTGGTAATTTCGACCAACATGCCTAAGTTGAATGGTTTGATTTCTAAAATTATTTCCAATCAAGGTTAAGTAATAATGCTAAAAGGAATTTTATTACAATGAGTTTTGAGGAAATAAAATGATTAGATTAAGTTAAAGAAGTTGAAACTAATGATTTTAATGTTTAAAAGGAAATACAAGAGCTTTTGTAAAATTTCTAACGTAGAGCTCATTTTATATTTTGAAGCACGTTAGTAGTTTTCAAAAGTATAATTAAATGGTGATAATATAAATAAAAGGAAATTTTTACAGAAAACTTAGAAAACTATTATCATACCTTTTCTAAGCAAAATACTGTTAATTTTTGCTAAAAACAAACAAATAAGATAGAAAAGATATCCAATATAATTTATACGGTATGAAAAATATTCTACGTAGTTCAAACGTATTAAATATTATTTTTCGTTTATTTAAATAGTGATTTTTAAGGAAAGCGGACAAGAAAAAAATTTAAAAATCTTACGCGATTGAGAAAACGTTTTAAAAACAGTACGTGATTTCAAAAACAGTAAAATATATTTACGCGATTTAAAAATGTTTGTAAAAATGACGAAATTTCGAAAACGGGATAAAATTTCTATGCGATTGATGAGAACAACAAGTTTTTACTGTCGGGCCAAAGTGGTAGACCCGGACAGATTGTAAAATAGTACTGTTAGGTGAGACATATTGTATATATATGAAATTTGCCAGTGAGGGCATTTTCATAATTTTTGCCATTAATGGCATATTGGTAATTTTTGCTATTGAGGGCATATTGAAATTTTTTGCCATTGAGGGCATATTGGTAATTTTATCATACATTGATTTGTGCCAATTTGGTTGATAATTGGTGGATTGATTGACGAGGTGAATTACATCGTGTTGTCGGTGTGATAAGCGTAGTGTGGTTCAAACTTGAATGAACTTGGAGACATTAGTGTGCGGATTATTCCATTTGTGGACAGTTGGTCGCTCCTCTAGGCCGTGGTAACTGGCAACACACTAATAGACTCGACACGCACTATACTTAATCAAGATCTTGTGAAATCTATTTAGTACAAGCTTGTAGTGACACGACGTTATGACAGTGTGCTACACCACGATGTTTTGACAGTGGGCAATAGACGCAATGTGAGACAGCGGAATAGTTATGGGCGGTCGACGGTACTAATAAATTTTGCAGATCATTCTCTCTGATGTCTGTGTTTTTAGCTCATGGAGTAGGGTTGAGTCACATTTCATATACTATTATGTCATACATTTTAATGCTATTTATCTATAACATTTTATCCATCTGTAACATTTTATCTATCTGTACCATTATATGTTGTTGTTACATTGAGTTCTGTGTTATATTACATCTGTGTTATCTTGTATTTTTATTTATGCTATTATAGTATGCTATATTGTATGAACTGTTATACTTGTTGTATTGTCGTTTTCTTATTTACCATGTTTGTGGTGATATAGATTGTCTTACTTCTTTCTTGTATGTGTTATCTGTATATTTTAAATTATGTGATAAAGAGTTTGAGGAAGAGGAACAGCCTCTTGAGTGTGAATATCCCGAGGAGGAGGAAGAGCAGCAAGCCGAAGATCAGTTCTACGATCAAGAACCATCCGATCATCCATATCCTTTGGATTGATTGTGTGAGTATGACACTACCAGGATTCTTTGGATTCGTGCAACTTGAGTTTCACGGAGGCTCTGAAGCCTGGCGTCTGCGAGAGGATAGAGACTCGGTGACGTACGTAGGGCGTCTGACTATGACTATACGGACGGAGTTTGATGGAGTGCCGATCTTTTCCACCATGTTGTACTTACATGTGGAGTTACCGCTATCTCTTAGGCATCATTGGGGTGGTATGTTTGAGACGCCTAGTGAGATCAGCAGTGTATTGACTGCACAGACTAGTGTCCGTAGAGGGTCGAGGCATCCTGGATATCTATCACCTGAAGTTTCATCTGAGAGTGATCCTTCAGAGGGTTAGATATTTATGATGTGTACTTGGGCGCATCTGCGTTTGTATATATTGACCTTTTACTGCTTTGTTTATTGTTTTAGTTTTTTTTTAAATATTTGTAGTTGTACATTATTTGTATAACCTATGATGGAACAATCTGTATATCATGTGTGATAATAGTGTGCTTATTTTATGTTCTGTATTATTTTATCTCGTAATATTTTGTGTAATCGGAAAAATTTTACAACCTATATTATTATATAACAAATGTTTTACAACTTGGGTAGATTTTATTTATCTTTATTTTATTTTCTTTATAAATGTGACATCCCCATAAGGGTGTTACAGGAAGGGCATTGGGGGTTAGTATGGTTCAAGGGGTACATACTTAGACACATTCTCATTAGTTTCCGCTTCCTCTAAGGGTAGTGTCTTAGTGTCTTTTTCCTCATTCCCCTTATCTTTGTCACTCTCCCCTTTACCCTTGGGATCCTCTAATTTCTTACCACTTCTCAAACTCATAGCATTACAGTGTTCATTACCTGAATTTATTTCAGGTTGACCAGGGAACTTACCCTGTTGCCTATGTGAAGTGGCTGCTTGTTAGCTAATCTGAGTTTCCAACATCTTATTATGAATGGCCAAGTTGTCAGCTAAGTTAACCTTAACTGACAACTCTCTAATGGCCTCAGTCACAACTTGCCCATGTTGTCTAAACTCCTCATTTTGCTTAGATTGACTCTCAACAAAGTTCTTAAGAAGAGACTCAAGTCTAGATTTTTATACTTATTGGAATCCAGAAGAAGGTTTAGCACTACCTTGCCCAGCTTGGTATTAACTATTCCGATAGGAGAAGTTAGGATGTGACTTCCAACCGGGGTTGTAAGTTTGAGAATATGGATCATTCCTCCCCTTTTGGTTGAAGTCATGAAAATTGTGGCATGATTCCACTTGCTCCACTGGTGCACCTTGTGAAAAGCCAATTCCAACTTGGCAATCAGCACCCACATGTCCTTGTGCTCCACAAATCTCACAAAAATTGTTAGAAGCACCTATGGCATTAACATGAGCTTTTTCAAGCATGTCAAAATGTTTATTCAAAGAATCAAATTTTGACAAAATCAAATCAACACCGTCTACCTCAAACTTACCTCCCGAGAGTTTTCTCGAGTTATGCCATTTTTCATTTGCCCATTGGTGATGATTTGCAGCAACACTCTCAATGATCTCGTATGCTTCTGTTAGCCTTCTGTTCATCAAAGCTCCACCAGTTGCGGAGTCAAGAGACACCTTCGAAGAATATTCTAGACCATTATAGAAGGTGTAGACGATCAACCATTTTTCTAACCTATGATGTGCGCAGGCTTCTAACAAAGCCTTATATCTATCCCAAGCTTCCGACAATGACTCTCTATTTTTCTGAATGAAGCTTGTGACTTGTGTCTTAAGATGAGCAGTCTTGGAAGGTGGGAAGAATTTGTCCAAGAAAGCTTGCTCTAATTGGTCCTAAGTAGTGATTGTTTCAGCTGGAACAGACTTCAACCAGGCTCTAGCTCTATCTCTTAGTGATAATGGAAATAGGCGAAGATGAATAACATCAACAGAGGCACCTTCAATCTTGAGGGTCTCACAGAACTCCAAGAACATATCCACATGATCATTCGGGTCCTCTGATGGCAATCCTCTAAACTAGTTCTGCCTTATCATAGAGAGTAAAGCATGTGGTATAGTGAACTGTCTAGCTTCAATGGCTGGCTGCGCAATTCCAGATCGCAAACCCCAAGCATTTGGGGCTGCATATTATTTTAGCGGTTTATTGTCCACAGGTCCAGCCATGATAAGTGTTGGTTCAAGTATTTCTCTCGCTCTTTGCCCTCGTTGTCTTCTCCTTTTATGAAAAGTTCTTTCAATTTCAGGATCTGCTTCTTCAAGAGTCCCAGAACGTCTAGTACTTTGCATAAACAAAAGAAATTCCCTACAGAGAGTCAAAGAGAAAACAAGAAAGTAGTAAAAAGGTTTAAAATAATCAAATTAAAAATTAAAAATGATATTCAAGAAAAACACAGTCCCCGGTAACGATGCCAAAAACTTGGTGTGTGAAATCCGCATGTGTACAGTTTTATTGTCAAGTAATAAAAAGATCAAATCCACAAGGACTGTGTCTATGAATACCAATCAATTAATTAATTCAATTAAATTAAACAAAGGGGATATAATTGTTGATTAACAAGAACGTAGTAACAAAGCAATTAAATAAATAAATATCAAAGTGCAAAATTGAGAACAAAAATAGCAAGTTATTAAGAAAGGTTTTCAAATTCAAGAAAGCTTCCAAGATTGGGGATAACCACAATGATACAAGACAATTGCTAATTGACAACTTTTTTATTGAAATTGAAATTCAATTGAAGGTAAATTACCCTAAATTAGTTAATGTTCTTTCTCAAAAGACAAGAACCATGCCCAATTAAACCAATTCCTATTCTCGTGATAATTGAATTTAAATTAAACCCATTATGCTTTATGGTAATTTATTAAATCCTCAAAAGGCTAAACCTACTCTCGTGATTTAGACCTTAAGTTCAATTCTTATGGTTCCAACACTTAGGTTCACCTCTCAGTATGTCTTTAAATGTCTATGAGATGCAAATATGTGGCCAGCAAATTCACATGAATAAGCGCAATAAGGATTGAATCAAAGAGCATTCAAGATTAATAAAAGGGGTAAACAAAGTCAATTAATCATCATTAATGTATCAAAGGGCATTGCCCAATCCTAGAAACAAAAGAAACTACTCAGATGTGGAGAAGAAGAAACAAGAAATCAAATTCAAGAACATCCAAACTTGTAATCCAAGAGAGAAGAGAGGAGAAAAATGAAGATCAAGAGCCTCTCAATATGCCTTCTTCAAAACCAAATTGGAACCCTAATATTGTATTTAGAACATCTATAAATATCTTTGGGGTTTTCTTTAGACTCACTTCCCAAAAAGAAATAAAAACAAAACTTAAAAATTTGTCTTGTACTGCGATTCACGGCTGTGGATCATTCCACAGGTTGGCCGTAGATCTTGTTGTTTGAGTTCCACGGCCAGGCCATGGAATTCTTTAGAAATTTTCTTTTGCTTCTTCACGCAGCTGCTCGATCTATGGCCATGGGGAATTCCACAGGCAAGCCGTGGAACTCTCTGGAGTGAGCTTTTTGCCCCAATTTGCTATCCATAAAGCTCCAACTTCAATCGTGCAAACTTTCCATCCATTTCAAGAACAATTCAGTACCAATCCTACACAACAACACTAAAAATACTGCAGTTATCCAAACTAAGGGGAAAAACAAATAAAAAGGGAAACTAAAATGCCTAAAAATGCATGCAAAACAAGAACAAAATATGATGTTGTTTCACACACATTAACATTTTATGTGTTAGAACTACTGGAAATTTATAGAATTCTCACCCCTAGTATTTCCATGATAATTTCAGCTCGTGATCCACCTATGGAGTAGAAGTAAAGATGTTGATGTAGTGTAGGATTATCTACTCTTTTTGACCATTACTTTGTCCTTACAAATTTGCAGTGGTTTGTAAACAGTTAGTATGTACATATGCCTATAAAGGCTAGTCTGTAATACTTGGAAACTAATGTATTAGTTTGTATCACTTGAACTATTAACGTCAGTATGGATTAGACTTTTCAGATGTATAAATATAATTATAAATGTTATCTTTTCCTCTTAAGGTTCAAATAAGCAATATATTTAGTAAAGTTTATTATTAATGAATGATAATAGTTTAGTTGTGACGTGCCTAATTCTAAATACGTATGTATAATCTGTTTGTACCTATAGTATTAGTATTGGGGCGTTATATTCATTGGTATCAAAGCTATTCTTCTTGTTGAGCCTGAGGTATAAACTGACTATGCTTTTGGCATGTTTAGATGCTCCTGTTATATGTTAAGCATTTTCTTATCTTGATGGTTAGATATATGAATAGAATTGCATAACACCCTTAGGTATGAATGTTAATGGTTACTATCGCACTATTACATGATATTGAGCCTGATCAACTCAATATGTACTATTTTGTGTGTATAGGAAACTATGACATCTACTAGGAGAACTCGTGTATAGAGAACCTGCCAATGAAAATACGACAGAGATGACAAGAGTATTTAAAGAGATGGTGTAACAGCCTAATACCAGTATCCTAGTATATTTGACATATACCTATATAAGTAGTATTAATCATGCTACTTCTAACTTAATCATCAACTAATCCATAACATTTAAACAAATAATTATGGAGAGCTATATCTAAAAGTCATACATAAATATACAACTTTTACATTCTCCAAGCAAATATAAATAATTACATCAGCTTTGAACTGAAAATAATAAAACTAAACTAATCTAGTCCTTTTGTTTACTTCATCTTCTTACCCTCTTATAGGGCCTTGACCTACTAATTATGAAACATAAAGGAGTGAGAATATAAAAATTCTCAGTATTACATATATATCTCATGGCACTAATATAAATATGCACAAGGTACATTTACAAACTATAACTCATGTCTTGCTATTAATGTTAAAAAATGTCTACACAATTGTAAAATATCAAAAGTCTTCTCTTGCCTCATCTTTGTTCTTTAAAGTAGACATATTATATTAACTTCTCTGTTCTAGTTATTCAGTACCATGATAAAAGTACTGAACAAATATCACTTTCAATGAATAATCATGCTATCTTTGGATTAATGATTGCCATGGATAAATGAGACCATACTCACTACCACTAGAATATTCACATTCTGACTCTATGTAAACATTCACCAAGTAATCTTATAATCCAATACTAAATTCATACACATAATTTAGCTATTCTCAAGAATCTCATTCCTTTGTACTTATCTATGTAGTATAGGCTAAATAGCCCTTAGACTACCTAGTAATGTGTGGACTGTTCCATCACACAAATTTGATGATGAGTGGACTATTCTATGTACTATTTCCATAACATCCTATCTAATGATGAGTGGACTATTCCATGTACTACTTCCACAATATCCCGTCTCTCATCCTTAGCCTAGCATAGGACATAACTCATCCATAACCTAACATAGGACATACTCATCCATAGCCTAACATAGAACATACTCATCCATAGCCTAACATAGGATATAACTCATCCATAACCTAGCTTAAGATATAACTCATCCATAGCCACACAACTCATCCATAGCATAACATAGGATATGCTTATCTACCACCTGGCTTAGGACGTAACTAGTCTACTGCCTAGCATAGGATATACTCATCCATCGTTTGGCTTAGGACGTAACTAGTCCATCACTTAAAATAGGATATACTCATCCACTGCTTGACTTAGGACGTAACTAGTCTACCGCCTAGCTTAGGACATAACTGATGCACAACTTTACACTAATGACACTTAACAACTATATGGGGTGTCATAACCTCATAAGTGTTGTTACTTTTCGAAAGTTTGATGCTCCTATGCCGGCCTATTTGGGGAAAGTCCATGGTGCTCTCTATGATTTCAATGAGCTACTACCCCTTATTAATACCCCAGTGAAGGAACTTGAGCAACGTAGTACTTTTTTCATGCTCATGGCCTTGTATGGTTTGCCTTCGAAATATTCTACCAATCATAATTAGATTTTAGATTCTCCCACTATCCTTACTCTGGGCACCACTTAGTCTATTTTGCTATGGGTCTCGGCTAAGTAGTCTTTTGATTTTGTCGTTGTTCCAACTCCAGTTGATACCTCTGTCCTGGTCTAATATAGCAATAATTGTGGTCATTCTTATTCTGGAAACTTGGGTAGACCCCGTCCAAAATGTGATCATTGCAACAAATTGGGTATACTATTAATAAGTGTTGGATTTTACATAACCATCCTCCACGAGCTGTCAATGTTGCATGGACTCCTGCCTTGAATCCTCCTAAACCCTCGGCCTAACCAACCGTATCTCTAGTTGCCTATGCAAATTTTTTGAAGTTGGTTGAGCAACACTATGCCTAGATCTAGTTTTACTACATCTGTTGAGCACACTGGTAATGCATTTGCTTGTCTTTCTCAGTCACCATCCTTTGGTCCTTGATTCTGGTGCCTCTGATCATATCTTTGGTAATAAGCACATTTTCTCCAAAATTTCTAATTATGGTTCTATAATCACTTTAGCAAATGGTTCCCAAACACAGTCGCAAAGGATTAACACTGTCCATCCCCTTCCTTCCTTGTCTATTGATTATGTGCTTTATGTTCCTAAGAGTCCTTTTAATTTACTGTCCATTAGTTGTTTGACCTGTTCTTTAAATTGTAATATTACATTTACTAAAAACTCTATTATTTTGTAGGACCAAAGTTCGAGACAGATGATTGGAGCGGGATGTGAGTACAATGGCCTCTACCAGCTCTTTGCCACCTCTCATGTTTGCTCTGTCACGGATTCCCCTCTTACCATCTATGCTCAGTTGGGTCATCCTAGCCTTGCCAAACTATAGTGAATGGTGTCAAGCTTATTTAAGTTAGTTTATCTTGTGAGTCATGTCAACTTGGAAAACACACCCGTAGTCCGCTTCCTGATAAAGTCTGTCATTGAGTCGTGTCTCCCTTTACTTTAGTTCATTCTGATATTTGGGGTCCTAGTCGTATAGAGTCTACTTTGGGTTCCAAATATTTTACTATTTTCATTGATGACTACTCTTGGTGTACTTGGTTGTTTTTAATGCAAAATAACTCTGAGTTGTTTTCTATTTTTTAAAAATATTTATAATGAAATAAAAACTCAATTTTGTGCTCTAATTCATACTTTGCATAGTGACAATGCTTGTGAATTTTTATCTCAGCCTTTTCAACATTTTATGATATCTAATGATATTCTTCACCAAATATCTTGTGCTTATACCCCTCAACAAAATGGGGCTGTTGAGTGCAAAAATAGACACCTAATTGAAATAACTCGAACAATCTTGCTTCATGGTCGTGTCCCTTTCCATTTTTTGGGTGATACAGTTCTTACTACCTGCTACTTGATTAACCACATGCCCTTTTCTGTGCTTGATAACCAAGTACCCCACTTTGTGTTATTTCCTCATCAACCTTCCATTCTCTTCTGCCTTGTATCTTCGGGTCGACATGTATTGTCCATAATCTCACTCCCAATCTCGACAAACTTTCTACTCGCTCCATCAAATGTGTTTTTCTCGGTTACAATAGGTCTCAAAAGTATTATCGTTGTTTTTTACCTACTCTCGACCATTACCTAGTCTTTGTTGATGTCACATTTTTCAACTTTGTTTCCTTCTTTGACTCTTCTAGTTTGACTTTTGAACCCATTGCTGAGATCTTCCCTGTTCCTCCTCATCTTTTCTTAACTAAATACGATACCCCTCAGCCACCTCCTATTGGAGGACCCTCATCGATCATACTCCCTTTTCAATTCTATCATCGTATGCCCCAGCCCCTTCCACCGCCACTACCTCCACCAGAAGTTACAGAGGTCACTACATACTCTCCTAGGGAACCAACTCCTTTACTAACTCTGGCACTGCCTCCTAAGCCTAACCTTTCCATTGCTCTTCGAAAAAGTGTACAATATACTCGTAACCCTTCTCCTCACTATGTTACTTTGAGTTATTATCACCTATCTTCTTAACATTTTGCATATCTTTAATCCTTGTATTATGTGTCTATTCCTACATCTCAGAGTGATGCCTTATCCCATCCTAGGTGGAGACAAGCTATGATTGATGAAATGCATGCCCTTCAGAATAGTGGTACTTAGGAACTTGTTCTTCTTCCTCCAGGGAAGTCTGTTGTAGGCTGTTAGTGGATCTATACAGTCAAGGTTGGCCCATATGGTAAGCTTGATCGCCTTAAGGTGCGTTTGGTGTCAAAAGGATATACAAAAAATTTTGGCTTGGATTATGGAGATACTTTCTTACCGATGACGAAGATGACTTCTGTTTGGCTCTTTCTACCTATGACTATTATTTGCCATTGGCTCATTCATTAGCTAGACATTAAGAATGCTTTTCTCCATGGTGATCTAGAAGAAGAGGTTTATATAGAGTAACCACTAGGATTTGTTGCTCAGGTGGAGTCTTTTGGCCTCGTTTGTCATCTTCACAAGTCCTTGTATGATCTCAAACAATATCCTTATGCTTGGTTTGGTCAATTCAGTACTGTAGTTTAGCAATTTGGTATGATTCAGAGTGAGGCTAACCACTCTGTCTTCTATCACCATACAACCCAAGGTTGCATCTATTTGATTGTGTATATGGACGACATTGTTATCACTAACATCGATCACCAGGGTAAAATTAAGATAAAACAATACCTCTGTCATCACTTTTAGACCAAAGATCTTGGCAAACTTCGTTATTTCTTGGTTATTGAAGTGGCACAATCAAGGATAATATAGTTATCTCACAAAGGAAGTACTCTATGGACATCCTTGAAGAAATAAGTTTTTTGAATGCAAAACTATTAACACTCCTATGGATCCTAATGTCAGGCTTCTACCGGATCAAGGGGAGACACTTTTAGACCCAGAAAGATATAGAAGATTCGTCGAAAAATTAAACTACCTCATTGTTACCCATCCAGATATCTCTTTTGCAGTGAGTGTGGTAAGTCAGTTTCTAAACTCACCTTGTGAAGGATATTGGGATGTAATCATTCATATCCTAAAGTATATTACAAGAGCTCCATGAAAAGGCCTCATCTATAAAGATAAAGGTTATACTTAGATTGTTGGATATTCAAGTGTTGACTGAGCAGGCTTTCCTACTGATAGAAGATCCACTTTTTAGGTATTGTGTATTCATCAGGGGTAATATGATATCTTGGAAGAGTAAGAAACCAAATGTAATCGCAAGATCAAGTACCGAAGAAGAATATCAAGCAATGGCTTTAGATGTAACATCCTGAAAAGCTTGTTAGACTTGTAAATGGGTACAAAGCTAGCATATTACTTGTTTAACATGTTAATTAAGTTTTGTGACAAACTGAGTTCGTTTAGGTACTTTGTTACAACTTAGAGTGTGAAAAGTAGCATAAAATAACCCAGATAGTAGCATAAATTACTAAATTGAGGGAAATAAACCTAGATAGTTTGTTTCTAAGTCACAAATAGGTGGAAGATGATGTAGTTAAAATTTGAGAGTAATCAGAGTTAGTTTGGTATTTTTAGGCATACTAGTTATGCATTTAATGTCGATTGACTAGTAGTAGATATGAAAAATTATGATAATGGTGAAACAACCATTTTAATGAATCTTAGTATTTATTTTAAGGTTGTTGGAAGTAGGAAAACTTGATTTAGCATAATTCAAGTGTCCTTAGCAGATATAAAGTTTTAGTATGACTTAAGTGGCCAAGTGAGACTTCCTTATTTCTTCCTTATCTCCCACGGTTCTAGAACAAAGGAAAACATAAACAAAAAAAAGAGAAAAAGAAAGAAGCAATCGAAGGGGAGAAAGAAGAGGGGAAAGATGAGGAGAAGCCAAGGGAGCTAGAAGATCAAAGGGAAAAGCTTGAGGATCATTTTTGTCTTCAAGAGGTAGGGGATTCTAACCTCAAATCTCATCTTCTCCTTCACCAATTCTATGGTAGGAGCTAGGTCACATAGATGAAGGAAATGGACTTTGAGAAGCAAAATATGTTTTCTTACTCAGTTCTTGTTTCCATTGGTTAAATTTAGTTATTTTCAGCTTGTTGGATTCAAGATAGATGAATTGATCTTTGGACCAAGTTGTTTAGTTCCTTAAGTTGGAACATAGAACTTAGGTTATGGTTTTAACCATTAATTCATGATAGATATTCTAGAAGTTGTAAGAGAGTTACAACATGATTAGAGACCTTGAATGATGTTAGAAATCATCTAGGAAATGTTTCAGAAGTGTTAGAAATTGGTGGGAACACCAATTATGCAGAAACAACTTCTGCATATCGTTTTCTAATGTTCTGGAGCCTAGGCGCCCAAAGACTAGCAGAACACAGAACATGGGAAACAACTAGACAATCTCTACATTTTGTTGCATAACTTTGTGGTGTGGTTTGGATTGTGATTAAAATTGTGATCAAAATTAGTTGTCAAATTCCACCAAAAATATAAAAACCTTACAACCAGTTGTAGTTAGTAAGGGTCGATCCACAAAGAACTAATTCAATTAACACTATTAACATATTCCTAATTTAAACTCTTAAGAATAATATACAGTAAAAAGGGGATTTTGTTTATTAAAACTAAAAATAAGAATTTAATCTAAAGCAGCAACAATAAACATGATTTGAGCTGCTAATTAAAAGACATTGGTTAAGAGATAGAATCCACCACTAGATTTATATGATAATGCTAACCTACATAACCTTTATCCCAACATGATCAATTATATTTTTATGCAATTGTGTAATTAATTCCCTATTTTCCTTAGGTTTTGGTTAATTTAGCAACCGCTCAAATTAAGCCCTAATCATTAGTTAGCTATAAAGCAATTGCTCTTATACCTATCTAATGATTACATTAAGATTTAGAAAACCAATCACACTAAGGTCCAATCACACACTAGGATTGAATTACTTAGATCATATGTTTTACTAGTTTTACTACCATAACCACGTATAGCAATCCTAGTTTTACCACTTTCAAAAATAGCAAGGAGTATAAAAACTTTTATACTGAATTAAGATCATAAATATATGAATAAGAACATAACTGTATTGAAATAAAGAACTATGTAGGATTCACACAATCAAAACTAAGGTTTCATCTTCCCTTAACCAAATAAGAAATTTAGCCACACATGGCGAATTTAGAATCAAAAGAAAAACAAAAGAAAGGCATCGTCAAGAATACAAATGCGAAAGAAAATTGAAGATCAAACTAATTTCTAATGATCGAGGTTAATGGTTCTCCAATGGTTCGAACCTGAATCCTAATCTTTAATTGAACCTCCTTCTCTCTTGTTCTTCGTATTCTCCTCAGTTCCTTGGCAGCTTCTAGTCCAAACTGACCTTCTTTGGAACCTTAAGCAATCCTATTTATAAATTTGTATACCTAAGTCCTTGTTCAAATTCAAAACTGATTTTCTGATATGCAGACACTGGTCATGTCTGATGACACGCCCCCTTGTGTTTGAATCTATCAGCAAGATCTCCACAGGAGTGGAAGTCAGAGAAGAACACGACCTACCTCGTGTCTGAGGACACGGGTCGTGTCTTTAGGTCTACTCAGAACTAGATCCAATTTGTGATGCCAGAGAAGGACACGACCCCCTTGTGTTTAGGGACACAGGCCATGTTACTTAATTTCTTCATATTCAGCCTTGATTCTTCACATATACTCTTATTTCTTTACTTCTAAGGATGATATTGATCTCCTTGAGTCTTTAGCTCTCTCCTCAAGTGGATAACAAGTGTGGTTTGATGCTAATGGACTCAAACACTCAAAGATCTCCTGAAAAACATAGTGTAATTATGAGTGCTTATAAACACACTTAAGCATAGTTTCATGATAAGGTTTTGATTAAGCTTTATATCCAGAAACTTAACTAAAAGTTAGCAATTAAGCACATATGGAGTCCAGTTAGATCAAACATAAGGTGTAACACCCTCCGCAGGGCATCACATTTTTGACTAAAAACTTAAAACCTGAAAAATCATTTTGTAAAAGCTTTGAGTTCTAAAATATGGATTTTAAAATTTCTTTTCGCGAAAACATAAACTTACCGAAATATAAGTAATATAGAAAAACAGATTGAACTGATTAACACATATATTACTTATATCACATAATATTCAATAACATTTTAAAACATAAAATTTACTGACTCAAGCAACAGTTGCAAACCCAATAATGAGTCCTACTTAATAGCATGGTAACAACACTAACGAGAAAACTCAACATACTTGTTCCGTTTCTCCACCAAATTGCATGCTGTTGAAACTTGGAAGGTCACTCCTCGACACCGTCACCGATCTCAGAACATCGCCTCCAGTAAGTCTAAGAAACTCGTTTCACCTACTATACGAATTTAACAATACAAGCACAACAAAGCAATACAGCAAAGAGGTGAGATCCCCTTTCACCAATACCAGTACTTTAGCAAAGAATGATATGAATGACAAAGTCATTTCATACACACAGATATCACAAATATAATCATGTTATCAATTTACAAATAATTCCAATAAACATATATTGTAATAAAATGAACAGTAATAATATTACCATAACAGATATAACAATTGATACAATAAACTATATAGTCACATCATGCATAATAACTCACATTAACACATCATACATAATATCTCAACATTGAATATAAATAACCATATTAAGATGCAGACCATATATGCAAATATACACAGACTCATTCATACTCCATGGAGTTAAAACACAGACATCAGAGAAAATGATCCGAAAAGATCTGTCAGTACCTCAGGCTGCCCAACCAAACTATTACACTGTCCAACATCGTATCTATAGCCCACAGTCCAAAACATCGTGTAGTAGTACATAGTCCAAACATGTCGTGCACTACAGGCATTGTACTAAACAGTCTCCACAAGATCTTGATTAAGAATAGTGCGTGTCGAGATCATTAGTGTGTTGCCAGTTACCACAACCCAGAGGAGTTACCAACTGTCCACATGTGGAATATTCCACACACTAATGCCTCCTAGTCCACTCGATGAACCACACTACGCTTATTACACTGACAACATGGTGTAATTCATCTCATCAATCAATCGCCAATATCAACTAAATTGACATATCTCACAATACATGAACCAAAATTTCCACAAACGTCTTCGTTAATATCATAATTACACAAATGCCCTCAATATCGGCATAAACCAAATATAGTATGTCTCCACTTGACAATACTATTTTCTCAGCATGTCCGGATCCACCACTTTGGCCCCATAGTAAAACTCACTGTTCCAATTAATCGCGTAGAAATTTTATCATGTTTTCACAATTGCGTCACTTTTACAAACGTTTTTAAATCGAGTAAATATTTTTCAACATTTTTAAAATCGTGTAGTGTTTTTAAATCATTTTCTCAATCGCATGGCTTAAAATTATTATTTTAAAATATGCATAAGCTATTTCTAGTATTTCTCAACTACGTATAATATTTCCTTTACGTTCAAATTTTTATATTGAAACTTTCTCTATTATTAGTCCATTTTTGATTAATTTTTTGGGTGACATTTTATCTAGAAAATTCATTAAGTGATATTTTCTATGTTTCCATCAAAAATTTACTTTTCTTAATCATAACTAATATTTACATCTTGAAATTTGCTAACGCGTTTTAAAACTCAATGAGTGAACCATACGTTAGTACCTTTCAAGTATTTACATCATTACTTAAATTCACTAATTTAACTCTAAAATTAAATTACTTTCCATTGTTTATCCAAAAATCCATTTAATTAAGTTCTCATTAAATTAATTTCATAAGTCCACCATTTTAAAAATAGTTTTAGATTAAAAACATCATAAGTAGGCATGTTGGCCAAAAATCATTCTATGCAATAAAAATCATATTTATTTGTTTTCTCATCATTTAATCTCTTATAAAAATTCTTAATCTAATTTATTTTTATTAGATCATTTAGTCCATAGTTAGAAAATAATTTTGGATCAAAGGTATATGACATATTGGCCGAAATTCTACATGTCCTTATAAATCATCAAAAAATTATTTTCCATCCTCTAAATCATTGAAAAAAATCCATTAATCCAATTAAATCAATTAAATCATTCTTTTAGAAAATTGTTGAGAACATTTTGGTCCTCTTTGGTGATGATGGAGCCGTGAGCTCCCTTGTGTTCTTTAGAACACTCATACAATCCTCACATGTTATTCATATCCTACAATAATAATCATGCATCTATGAACACATACCATATATTAAAGCAATCATAAAACATATATCACAAATATTAAAGCTATAGACATGGTTGCACACAAAATCAAACACAATTAGGAAAGACAATAAACAACCAAGTGAATGAATCCTTATGGATTCTTCACCACAAACACATCCATTCCTCACCACCAACACATGGTTGATGAGGGTAATCTCCCTTTTACCTCTTGAAAAAACCTCCAAAGTTCCTTGTATGTCCCCTTGTTGTATCCTTCAAGATGAACTTCAACCACCAAGTGCTTCT
Source organism: Ormosia emarginata (assembly GCA_029884605.1). NCBI lineage: Eukaryota > Viridiplantae > Streptophyta > Magnoliopsida > Fabales > Fabaceae > Ormosia > Ormosia emarginata. Next base: position 889,915 of record JAQQTP010000075.1, on the reverse strand, counting down.
TGAAAATCAAAGAAAACATGAAATATCAATATGTAAAGCTTAAATAAGAAAAACCATGGATCAAGATATGGTTTAGGACTTTGAATCTATGATTAGAAGAGGATATCAAGAATTTCACTCTTTATCCTTCAAACTTAGATCTTAGAAAAAAATGCTTGAAGATGGATGATTTGGAAGATGGTCTCAACATGAAAGTTCCTTAGAATTGCATGCAGATTCAAGATCTAAGGCTGTTTAGAATTATTGAAGCTTGGAAGGTGATTTTGTGGTGGTTGGCCGTGAGCTTTTCTAGAGAGGAAAGATGAGAGTTATGTGTTTGGCTTTTGAAAGAACTCCTTGAAGATAGGTGATTTTGGTCAAGACTCCAATTACAAAGTATCTTGAAATAAGGTAAGGATTCAAGATATAGGGTTGGTGTAAATTATTGAAGAGTGATGGTAGAACTATGGCCCCTTGGCTGTGAGCTTGGAGAAGAGAAAGATAGGAGCTTTTGTGTTCTTTGCTTGATAGGAAGATGGAAATGAATGAATCTTGAGAAATTCCTAACATAAAAGTGTCTTGGATTAATGAGAGGATTCAAGAAATGATATTGGTAGGAATTATAGAAATTTGGAGAGTGATTCTTGAGTGCTTGGCCGAACCTATGGGGGGAGAGAAAGTGAGAGAGTTTTGTGTATATCTTTTGGCTTCTTCGGTGGAGATGACTAAAAGATGAGCAAGTGTAGAAATTTGGCCTCTAAGAGTGTTTGGCCGTGGAACACAAGGAGAGAAAAAAGGTGAGAGCTTCTTGCCAAAGTTGAAAATGAACCAAAGCCCTCCTATTTATAGACTTCATGAAAAAGATGAAGGTTTAAGATATTTTTCGATATGCTATAAGCAATGAACAATAATTACTACTTATAAAGTCAGTGTCTATTGTCCAATAGATAATAAAATATACCTAGATTTTTCTCTTGTTCTAGCTGGGAAGCAATTATTGTTGATCAATTTCTACTGATTGCCCTTGATGAGTCACAGAGCGAGTCATCAAAGAGAAACTTCTAGAACATGTGACTCACTACGATGAGTCAGCATGATGAGTCAGCGTAGATATTTCTAGAACAAGTGAGTCAGCATGGTGAGTCACTAGCTGAGTCACCAGCTGAGTCAGCATGGAACCTTCTGGAACGTGTGACTCACTGTGGCGAGTCACAGGGCGAGTCAGCGCTTCTACAACCTTCCAGAATGTGGCGAGTCATCGCTTCTAGAATGTGGCGAGTCACTACTTCTGGAAGCTTCCTAAATATGCTGAGTCACAGGTGCTGAGGTGTCATGCCACGTGTCGAGCTTCTATTGGTCCTTCGCGATGAGTCACCGCCACCAACTTTGACGGGCTCTTTATTGGTCCACGTGTAAAGCACTTGATGACTAGGCGCGTGACGAGGCGTCTTCTAGAGTCTTCTAGAACAAGCTGGAACATGTGAGTCACTAGGCTAGTCACCTAGGTGAGTCACCAAACGATGAGTCATCGTCTAGAACATTCTAGAGTGGGTGACTAGGCTTGCGTCTAGAATCATCCACTAGATATTTTTCAAGAAAGATATCATCCAATGGATAATAAAATATACCCCGATTTTATTTGTCAGATAAAATCATAGAAAAATAAAACTTCAAAAACTGTTTCTAGTTTCGGGTTTAGTAAGATCTCCCGACTCCGAATCAACAGTACAAAACTTTCTGGCTAATAAAATTTTTTATTTTTTCGGGCTCGCCCCGGGCCCACACACAGCCCAAAATATCAGAAATATATTAAATATTCAAAATATACCAAAATATCAAAAATATAATATAATATTAAAAATATCTCAAAATATCTCGAATATATATTAAAATATTCAAAATATCTCAAAATATCTAAAATATAATAAAATATTCAAAATATCTTAAAATGTCTAAAATATATTAAAATATTCAAAATATCCAAAATATCACAAAAATCATAACAATTGTGAAATTCATGAAAATCAAATCAGATTAGTAAAAATAATTAAAGATTAAGAGAAAGAAATAAAATACGAAGGCTTATATACACAACCCAAAAATAATATTAAAATAATCAAAAACGTAAAAATTAAAAATTCTTAAAAATCACAAAAATTATAAAATTCACAGAAGTCGAGTTGGATTACTCAAAATAATTCGGAATCGACCAAAATAAATAAAATACGAATTCTCGGGGTGTTACATAAGACACTCAAGATATAGAAATAATCGACATATCACTTTGGCTACACTAAGTCAAATGAGGTGAGGTTTGTGGCATTTAAAAGATATGAGATAAGACTATTTGTCTATAAAATTCTAAAATTTTAGACGTTAGGATGTACATTTGGTGCATTCTTAAAAATCAGCCTTTCTAAGCGCCCAGAGTAGTTTCCTAGGAAGTTTATTTTAGGAAAGAGGATTTCCCTACTTGTTAGAATCCTTTATACATGCCTAGTCAAGTGTGTTAAGACACTAATAGGGGTATTTCATTGAGAAAATGATTACCTAGTATATATGGAAAATTATGAGGCTTTAAGCATTCCATAAGTTAGGAATTGCTTAAAGTAGGTATTTAGGACCTTAAGTACACTAGGGTGACATAGTTTACCACTTGTGGTGTAATAATAAGGTAAGCTAGATGCAAGTATCATAAGTATGACTACTTAAATAAAAACATGGAATATGCTCATTTATGAGTTAGAAGTGAACCGAGAGTACATGTTTACTAGAGTTTAGTTCTTCACTTGATTAGAGAGAATCATGTGATGAGTTAATGTAGTGGTTTTGTATGAGTTATACATAATGCTGCATGGTTTCCTGTACTTGCTAATTCCCAAGCAGAGTAATCTTTAATGATGTACAATCATTTGGCCAAAGGAGGTAAATGAGAAAGTCCAAAAGTCTCTTTGAGTGAGGATTTAACCCTAATTTCTTAGAAGGTGAAGGTTACTAGTTTCTATGCAGTGGAGTCAATAATCTCTCATAGTGTGAGTAGGAACCAGCCCACTCATTGCCAAGTAGTTTGAATAGTCAGTCTTTTTAACTATAAGTTTAAAGAGAATTTAGAATATGCAAGTGACACACACATAATTCTACACTCGCACAATCACATAACATTTCATAATCATCATTCCCAAGCATTGCATACACACAAGCATATTGCATACATATTCATGTGCATTTCCTTAGTAATTGTATGGGCAGTTTCCTAGTAAAGATGATATTTTACAATTGTATGAGCGGTTGTTCAATATAATTGATAGTATGTTTATGAGTTTAAGGTTAGGTAATGGCTTAGTGAACGTTTACATAAAGTAAGAGAATGTAAATGTTCAAGTGGCATGGAGTATACATTTTAGAGTCAGTAAGTTTATTCATAGAAGAAAGTTATATGTGTAGTACCTATAACAAGTTCATGAATGAACTAGTTGTGATATGTTACAACTGTGTAGATAGTTGTTCTTATCATATGAGTGAGGAACTTAAACATAAGCTCGAGTATTATAAGTTTAAGTAGACATGAGACAACTTTGATACGTTATACAGTAGTATGAGTAATTGTATAATGTTGATTTGCGATTTATATTAGTGAATGCCATGAAATATATGAATATTATTGAGACTTTTTATGTTCTCACCCATTTCTGTGTTTTTATGGTAAAAATAGGTCAAGACCCTTCAAAGGGAAAGAAGTAGAAGCATGAAGACTAATTTAGTTTTTAATGCTTTTAGTAGTTAAAGCTTGTATAATGATTTATATTTGCTTTGAGTAAGTTTAGTGTTGTATGTATAACTCTTTGCCCTTTTGAGGTTGTGATGTGTATATATATATGACTTTTTAGTTATGCTCTCCATAATAATCTTGTATATGTCATGGATTAGTTAATGATTAAGTAGAAGTAACATACCTTTTATTGTTTATCTAGGTATTTGTTAGTAATACTAGGGTAACAGTAGTAGGATGTTACATTAGCCACTACTCATTTGGTTAAAATAACTGCTTAAGGAGCTTTAATTAGGAGATATTATGTAAATGACACTCATTTGTGATAATCAAGTTGCATTACATATTTCTTCCAATCAAGTGTTTCATGAGAGGACTAAACATATAAAGATAGATTGTCATTTTATTAAAGAGAAGATCTTATCTGGAAACATTACCACTAACTTCGTCAATTCAAGTGAACAACTGATGAATATTTTCAATAAGTCTTTGAGAGGTCTTCAAATAAGTTATATTTGTTACAACTTCGGTGCATATGACCTATATGCTCCAACTTGAGGGAGAGTGTTGAAAACTATATAAATAGTCTAGATTCATTGTATAAGCTAACTAAATCATAACTAAATCATGTAATTACGGTAATTATGATCTTTTATAATCTTTGTATTTATTATAATAACTCTATATAATTCAGTCTCCGTTGTATAATTCAGACACAGTTTTCTTCATATGTCTTTCTTTTCTCTCTTTCAACAAGACTTATCTATTGTAATAAACCCTTACATTTACATAAAGTTAAAAGCTTCTAATGAAGTTACACTCGTAACAACAACTAAATCTTTTTTCTATTAGGCGAGGTTGATAACATGGATCTATCAAACAATGCTATTTTGTTATGCCATAAATGATGTCTTCATAAAGAAATGGTGTGTTATTTGTTGGATGAAACATCTTGTTTTGAGGTGGGCTGACTAAGTATGCTAGGAGCATTTATGTAGTCTTAAGAAAAATTGAATTTAAGAAGGGAGCGTTCTTTTGTCAAACAACTTGATTATGAAATAAGCAATAACATTCTATTAAAAAAAGTCTTTTTCTTTTGGTGGTTGAAAAAGAAGTCAGTTTAACTAAATCTTGAATAAGTTTGATTTTTGTAAGTTATTTATTAGAGTGATACAAAGTGTTCTGGACCGTAATCTGGGATCCCCTCCAGTAGGATCAACTTGACATATGCTCCACCAGATTCCGCCATTAGTATCCTGGCTAGGCCATCCGACCACGACCTTTAGTGATGGGCCATAACAACAATCATTAGATCTGCACAGATTCCAATAACTGCCAATCATGATCCTGTGAGTATGGGGCCCATAATTGCCTGCAACAGTAGATGGCCACTACCACGACATCTTGAAATTTTAGTAAGTTACCTCAACGATTATGGGAGGGTACCTTCCATTAGACCATGATCCTAAAGATACCTGCACCCACGCAGATTGCATGAGGACTCTGCAAATGCTCTATAAATACCAGGCTAAGCTACTTTAACATGATACATTATCTGCTACCTTATTACATAAACCCTACTTGTGCGCTGCCTGACTTGAGCATTGGAGTCCCTTTTGTAGGTACCCACCCCCTGGTTTAATACGCTTGACTGCAGCTGCACAAGGAGGAAACCACCATACATACCTATCTAAGGTACCCCTCTGGTTCTACATTAGAACATTGACATCGTTTGTGGGAAAGATAAAATTCTAATCCTACCCAATCATGGTGAACACAAGACAAAGCTCAAGGCAAGACGTTGCGCAAACCTCTGGTAACCAAAGGCAAGTTCTTGTTGTGCAACGCCCTCCTCATCCTGCCCCACTACTTACTGTTGAAGCCTCCGCTGTGAGAAATCAGGCACTTGACGAGCGCCGAACTCAGTCAAAATTATAACTGAAGTTATTACCTAAACTTGCAGTATAGTGAACAACACCGGATCGTCTCCTCAAGGATCGTAGATGCAATTTTATCAAATCAAGTGAAAGTTAGAAAAAGGGGGGTTTTGATGGTTCAATGATCGCAATGACAGGATTTAAAGAGAAATAACAATTAAAAGAACAAATCAATTCGAAATCTATCCGAGATTGGGTGGATTCAATCATAGACCTTTCAACAAACACCTGAAGTACATTTGAATGGTTAACTTGGATCTAACCGAGATCTCTCGCATCGATCCGAATTCATACTAGACAATCGTCCAGAATTCAATTGACAAGTGATAAACACAAATCTGCAATCGCACCATTCATGTAAATATATGTCAATTTAAGCACCGAATTCAATTAACCTAGGCACAAAATCAGTAACCTAACCTCTTCAATTACGTGATTAGTTTAGATCAATCAGCTTCTAAATTTCATCACAATACTTAATCTTAAACCAAGATCAAATCGATCAAACATAAACAGAATCACCATTCATGCATTCAAGATTAAGAGAACAGAAGAAGAAGAGAAGAGGAATTCAAATATAAATCAAATACATTACATAACCAAGGTCTCAAGAATCCAAGCCACAATCTCTTCAAGAGTCCCGAATTGACTAGAAGTGACTTAGCTCTCCATTACAATGAAGGAAAAATATACAAGAACTATGAAAAGCTATTTCTAACACCAAGTGTATGTTGTGTTTAGAGCTCTCCTCATGCTTCCTTTTATAGAGGATTCAGAGTAGTAGTAGATGGGTAGATGAGATTAGTAGGTGGAATTAGTAGGTGTGCTTGGTAGGTGAGCTTGGTAGGTGAACTTGGTAGGTGAGCTTCCTTGTCTCCGAAAGTATTCATTGCTGAACTCATTGATTTCGTCATTTTTGAGCCAAGTGGTCTTCATGAAAGTTCTAGGAAATTGTCTAAGCTTTCCAATGGCTCTAGAAGCACCCAAAAATTCGTCCTACAGCCCAAGATATGACCCAATTACTACAGACTGCTCAGGACCAGTTTCAGCACCTCTGTTTTGACTTTCAGACCCAATATCTCCATCAAGGAGCCCGAATCAAGTTTTGTGTTTGTCATGAAAGTTGTACATATGGGTCTTAACTTTCAGATCACTAATTTTCAGCCCATTCTATAAACCCAAACTCGAATTATGTTCTGGTTACTACACACTATTCGGGTTCCAGTTCACAAATCCCGTATTCTGATTTCCATGCCCAATTAGCTCCACTAGATGTCTGAATTTGACTTCGAGCTCTTCATCAAAGTTGTAGAGCTCTCTTTTATCTTTCCTACAAGGTAAAATTCATAATTATCAGACATTTAGAACTCAAGATATGGCCAAAATACAGAAACAGTGTAAGACTCGAATAATGCTGAAAAATCAATTAAGTCCGATTCGAGTTCAAACTTACAAAACATAATCAAATTCAGTCAATTAAGTACATGAAGAGTGTAAATGACTAATAATGAGGGTTTCTTAATGAATAAAATATGTGATTATCAAATTCTCCCACACTTAGCTTTTTGCACTCCTGGGCAAAACATATAAAACTAAAGTTAGAACACAAAGACAAACGACACAAACTTAAAAATTAAAAACTCTAAAGGACTCAATGAAGCAAGAAGAGCAACAAGAAATTCAAGGGATCAAAGCATAAATGAGGTAACATTTCTTCACATCTCAAACCAACAAGCAAGGAAACTTCCGTTGAAAAGAATGAATTAAGAATGATGGATCTTCACAAGATTCCTCTCAATCTCTCAAGTGTTTAAAAAGGTAGGTATTTCACTCAATTCAACCCATGAAAATTGCACTACCATAAGCTTGCTTATCTTCTACTTCTCCACTACTCAAAACACATGCACACACAAATCATGAGGACTTTATTCAAGGTTGTAGTGAGGTCAAGGTAACGAGAAGAGGATAAAATGGATATGAGAAGATAAATACCAAAGAGAATAAAAGCAAATGAGAAGTGAGTTCAAATAACGAGCATAAAAGTTCATCTCAACTTTAATGTATATCCCTTTACATATTCATTTCCCAATCCTTTTCTCTTTTTTTTTTTTATATATATGAACATAACTATATACATACATTTCTCTTTTTTTTTTTTTTTTTTTTTTAGGCACTCTTTCTTTCTTTTTTTTTTTTTTTTTTTTCAACAACCATTTTGTACACACACCCCACACTTGTTCAAAAACTCATCCATTAACCAGGCTAATGTTCTTTTATTCCCTAAGGTACAGTAAGAACACGATTTTTCATTTAAGGCACATAATGAGCTAGAAACAAGGAATGGTCAAATAAGCTCAAAGGGGTTAAGCAAAGGAAAATATACAAGGTTGGCAAGAATCAGAGAATTTTCGAGAGGTCAAAAGAGTGCTTGATATTATATTGAAAACAAGGTTGGCTATTTGGTTAAACTAGCTAAGAAAGAGGGCCTCAATCATGTTCATGCATGCAAGTGAAATGTAGCCTCAAAAAGAATCAAAGCAAGTTCTAGAGTGGTTATTAACATGAGTGAAAATCACACAAGAAAGAAGAGAATGGCATAAATGTTGAATCCATCCATTAGGCTCAAAATCTCACAAGGTATGCATCCATCAAACTCAATTCATCAATTCAATCATCCATCACCAAGCATATCAGTTCAAGAAGGGAGAAAAATTATTCAATCATGCAATGAACCTTCTTTTTTTTTTTTTTGAAATTCTTTTTTTTTTTGAATTTTTTTTTTTTTAACAAACGAAAAGAAACAAAACATGCTAAAATCTCTCCCCCACACTTAATAGAACATTGTCCTCAATGTGAAAGAAAGAGATAGAAAAGAGCAACACAACCGATAAGAAGTGAATCAACGCTAAGCGAGAAAGAAACACTGTCGGTGCCGCATCGAACCCATACACCTCTCGAAAGGTGCCCTGGAGCATTGCATAGACCAAAGGGCATCCTCCCGTATGCAAATGTGCCAAATGGACAAGTGAAAGTAGTCTTCTCTTGGTCTTCCGGGCTATATGAATCTGAAAATAGCCCGAATATCCATCCAGGAAACAATAATGTGACTTGCCGCCTAACCGCTCCAACATCCGATCAATGAATGGCAAATGGAAATGATCCTTTCTCGTAGCCTCGGTTGAGCCGCCTATAATCAATGCAAACTCGCCAACTGTTTTTGAACTCGTGTGGGCACAAGCTCATTGTTATGATTCGCAACCACCGTGACCCCGCATTTCTTGGGAACCACTTGCACGGGCTCACCCATTGGTGTCGAGATATGGGATAAATAATGCCGGCTTGAGTAGCTTTGTAACTTCCTTCTTCACCACATCTAGAATCGGGGGATTTAGTCTCCTTTGGGGCTGTCTAACCGGGTTTGATCCCTTCTTCCAATAAAATCTTATGCATGCATGTGGAGGGACTAATACCAGGAATATCCGCAAGAGTCCATCCGATGGCTTGCCTATTCTCGCCTCAAAATCTGCGGAACTTTTCTTCTTGATCGGTTGTAGGTTTCTAGCAATGATCACCTAAGTGTCTCACCATCTCCCAAATATGCATATTTAAGATGGTCTCGTAAAGTCTTCAACTCCAAAGATGGAGGTTGCACAATGGAAGGTAACAAGTGATCTGAAACAACTATCTCAAAGAACATTAATTTCAAGCATGGTACTTGACTCTCATTCTCAATTGTTGCATCATCAAGAAGATTTGTATCATTACTCATAATGTAATAAATCTCAAGACATGCAAAGACATGGTTCAACATCACAAGTCGCACATGTATCACAAGAAACAGAACCAAGATAGTCAACAATATCGTGGAATTCAAGATATAAATCAAGATAGACATCATCAACCAAAGATCTCAATCATATCAACATGGAAAAGTAATGCTCCTCTAGGGGTGTCTCATGACATCAAAAATGTTAAATTGTACCAAATCGTCGCCCAAACTCCATAGAAAGGGTGCCGGCATGCACGTCTATCTTGGTCTTGGCGGTCTTGAGAATGGTCTCCGCCTAGAATCAATGGAGCATGGTTTGTTGGACTCATCTTCCATGTCCGAATGTAGAAATCTGCTGGAAAAATCAACTCATTCACCCGAACTAACACATCTTCCAAAGACACCTGCAGGATGAGCAAAGTGGCTCTATTTGCCAACCGAATCACGATACCGAAGGGTTGCAAAGTACCAATGTTTAAACACTTATACACCGACATGGGCATGACATTGATCGAAGCACCCAAATCTAGCATTGCATGCTCAAATCTAGAGTTTCCAATCGTGCAAGAAATTGTGAAAGTTCCAGGATCTTTGCATTTATGTGGCATGCTTGGCAGAATCATTGCATAAACATTTCTACCCATGCTGATCTTTTCATCCCCTTTCAACCTTCTCTTATGAGTGCACAACTCCTTGAGAAATTTAGCATATTTTGGAATTTGCTTGATTGCATCTAGGAAGGGAATATTGATTTCCACTTTCCTGAATGTCTCCATGACTTCTTTTTCCATTTCTGCTTGCATTGTTCTCTTGGATTGTGTGATCCTATTTGGAAAAGGTAATGGAATGGTAACATCTGAATTCTCTGTAATTTTCTTCAGTGGCACAGATTTCTGGACTGAATTATCCATTTCCTGTTTTTGGTCAATTTCTGATTGCTGTAAGGTTGGAACATCAACTTCTTTGCCACTTCTCAAGGTAATTGCACTTACGTTGCCTCTTGGATTGTTGACTGTTTGTGAAGGCAATTGGCTAGAACCTTGACTCTTTAGCTCGCTCACAGTGGTTGCCAGCTGCCCGATTTGAGTTTGTAAATTCTGAATGTTGGCACTGACGTTCTTGGAACTGAATGTTATTTGTGGCCATTTGTTTCATCAAGTCTTCCAATGATGGCTCAGCTGGAGTGGATTGGACAGACATGCTGAATGTTGTTGTTGTCCGAATGCAGGGGGTATTTGTTGGTATTTGTTGCTTGGACCTGCAGCTTGGTATCTAAATTGTTGTTGCACTTGGTGGGGCCGTTGTTCTTTGGCTAGGATTCCCATATCTCAAATTGGGATGGTCTCGCCAACCAGATTATAAGTACTAGAAAATGGATCATATCTAGATTGTTCTTTGTTGTTGCGATATTGGGGTCTACCAGAAAAACACCAGTGCGGAAGAACACATTGATCCGGAAAGGCGGGACCATCTTCCCGAAGTGTAGGGCATGAATCGGTAGGATGAGATGAATTAGAGCAAATTCCACACACCGATGCAAATCATCCGCATGGGTGGTTGTTGACCCACTTGCTATCTATCTTACCAAAGAAGTCAATTCATCTAGTCTCGTGTTCCATTCTTTGTTGGTCCATATGAGATGCTTGAATTTCATTAACTCCTCCGGTTGCGGTGATGATCCGCGAGCCAAACTGTTGGGTATTGGTGCCATGTTTGCTATCGATCTCTTGCGCGGTAGGAGTTTTGTCTACTAAGGCTCCTCCAGAGGCAAGATCGATCATGCTTCTATCATTTGGCAAAGCCCTCATAAAAGTATTGAATCAAGAGTTGGTCACTAATTTGGTGATGAGGGCGCTCGAACACAACTTCTTGAATCTCTCCCAAGTATTCATGCAAAGTCTCACCGTACATCCGTCTCGATGCCACATATATCCTTCCTAATTGCGCAGCGGCTCTCAAGGCGGGGAAGAATCTCTCCAGGAACAACCTCTTCATGTCATTCCAACTTCGACCGAACCTGGTGAAAGATAAAACAACCAATCTTTGGTGCATCGACAAGTGAGAAGGGAAATGCCCTTAACTTGATGTGTTCCTCGGAGATGCCTTGTGGCTTCATGGTTGAACACACAACATGGAACTCTTTCAGGTGCTTATGAGGATCTTCACCCGCAAGACCATGAAACTTTGGTAACAAGTGTATCAAACCAGATTTTAACTCAAAATCTGCATCAAGATCAGGATATTGAATGCATAAAGATTGGTAAGATACATCAGGAGCAGCAAGTTCCTTAAGGGTTCTATTATGCATGTTATCAGCCATGATTTCAGGATTACTTAAGTTATCATGTTCACTCCCAAAATTAGGTTCAATTAACTCGAATTTATCACACGAGCTCTAATTAATCTATGCAAGGTCCTATCAATCTCAGGATCAAGATCAAGCAAGATATCAGGATTGGACCTAGTCATGCATCAACTAAAGCACAAAAACACAAAAACTGCAACTAAGCAAAATACACTAAACAACACTCAAAATATGCAAAAATAAATCTAGTTAATATGTCTAAACATTTTTTAAAAATTATGGAATCAACACAGAACAAAATCTACATAAAAATGAAACTAGAAAATGCAATAAAAAATATTAAAAAAATTGAAAAAGTGGTCTAAATGATAGAATTTCGAAAAACCAGGGGTGACCTCACAGTTTACTGTGAGTCTTGTTTATCAGGCTGTTTTCCTTCAACCGACCAAGTTTCAGCTCATTCTGGGCATGTTGCAGTTCGAAAATTGCAATAGTTACCCGTAATCACCGTTTTCCGTCTTTCCTAGATCGAAAAAATTCAAAAGCTAGGATAAAAATATTAGTATGGTATGAACAATGTTAGTAAATGAAAAATAACTGTTAGAATAGGTAAGAAAGAACAAAAATTAGTAAGGTTACTCAAAATGAAAAGATTACACCTACGAGTTCCCAAGAATGACGCGCCAAAATTCCGCCGAACTCACCAAAATTATAACTGAAGTTATTACCTAAACTTGCAGTATAGTGAACAACACCGGATCGTCTCCTCAAGGATCGTAGATGCAATTTTATCAAATCAAGTGAAAGTTAGAAAAAGGGGGGTTTTGATGGTTCAATGATCGCAATGACAGGATTTAAAGAGAAATAACAATTAAAAGAACAGTCAATTCAGAAATCTATCCGAGATTGGGTGGATTCAATCATAGACCTTTCAACAAACACCTGAAGTACATTTGAATGGTTAACTTGGATCTAACCGAGATCTCTCGCATCAGATCCGAATTCATACTAGACAATCGTCAAAATTCAATTGACAAGTGATAAACACAAATCTGCAATCGCACCATTCATGTAAATATATGTCAATTTAAGCACCGAATTCAATTAACCTAGGCACAAAATCAGTAACCTAACCTCTTCAATTACGTGATTAGTTTAGATCAATCAGCTTCTAAATTTCATCACAATACTTAATCTTAAACCAAGATCAAATCGATCAAACATAAACAGAATCACCATTCATGCATTCAAGATTAAGAGAACAAGAAGAAGAAGAAGAGGAATTCAAATATAAATCAAATACATTACATAACCAAGGTCTCAAGAATCCAAGCCACAATCTCTTCAAGAGTCCCGAATTGACTAGAAGTGACTTAGCTCTCCATTACAATGAAGGAAAAATATACAAGAACTATGAAAAGCTATTTCTAACACCAAGTGTATGTTGTGTTTAGAGCTCTCCTCATGCTTCCTTTTATAGAGGATTCAGAGTAGTAGTAGATGGGTAGATGAGATTAGTAGGTGGAATTAGTAGGTGAGCTTGGTAGGTGAGCTTGGTAGGTGAGCTTGGTAGGTGAACTTGGTAGGTGAGCTTCCTTGTCTCCGAAAGTATTCATTGCTGAACTCATTGATTTCGTCATTTTTGAGCCAAGTGGTCTTCATGAAAGTTCTAGGAAATTGTCTAAGCTTTCCAATGGCTCTGGAAGCACCCAAAAATTCGTCCTACAGCCCAAGATATGACCCAATTACTACAGACTGCTCAGGACCAGTTTCAGCACCTCTGTTTTGACTTTCAGACCCAATATCTCCATCAAGGAGCCCGAATCAAGTTTTGTGTTTGTCATGAAAGTTGTACATATGGGTCTTAACTTTCAGATCACCAATTTTCAGCCCATTCTATAAACCCAAACTCGAATTATGTTCTGGTTACTACACACTGTTCGGGTTCCAGTCACAAATCCCGTATTCTGATTTCCATGCCCAATTAGCTCCACTAGATGTCTGAATTTGACTTCGAGCTCTTCATCAAAGTTGTAGAGCTCTCTTTTATCTTTCCTACAAGGTAAAATTCATAATTATCAGACATTTAGAACTCAAGATATGGCTAAAATACAGAAACAGTGTAAGACTCGAATAATGCTGAAAAATCAATTAAGTCCGATTCGAGTTCAAACTTACAAAACATAATCAAATTCAGTCAATTAAGTACATGAAGAGTGTAAATGACTAATAATGAGGGTTTCTTAATGAATAAAATATGTGATTATCAGCACTCAACGCAGAGCACCAGCACGATAGGAACTCCACTTTGATCTCTGATGAGAGTCCCAACCCATCACGTAGGATCTTTGTACAGATAGACTTGGAATCCCAGGCCAAGGAGATAACCCTAATATCCAAAAATGCAGAATCCCAATGCGCCAGTGCTTGGGAATGCCAAATGCTGAGACCAATGATCTTGTATCTCGCTCCGAACACGAGAGTCAATCCCATATATCCCAACATAAATTCCAAGACATGCTACAACAACACATGACTATGTTGAATGAATAGTATCAGAGGTTGGAGGACATGTAATGGGCTATGCATGAAAACCAACTCGGGTCAAACTGTCGTGATGGAGGACATAACATGGAAAATAATTAGAGAAGGGTTCGTGCAGATGCTGCAATGTCCAATGTTAGGAACAATAACCTGAACTACGGCATCCAAGAACACCCCTTCTTTGATTAACTTATGGAGTACCGTGTTCCTAGAAACTTCAAGTTTCCAGCAAACTTAGAGATTTATGATGGAACCACAGACTCCCAGGAGCATGTAAATGCCTTCGAACAATCCATGTGTTTCCATGGGGGATCCATGGAGTTGCTATGTCGTGCTTTCCCTAAAAAAAGGGGCTCTCAAGTGGTTCTCTAGCTTACCACAAGGGTCTGTGGTGGACTGATCAGATCTGAAACAATGGTTCCTGCTCCAATATACCACCAGTAAAGAGCTACCAAAATCCATCGAATCCCTGACAAAGGTTCGCCAAGGACGAGACGAGCCCCTCCATGATTATGTAAGATGGTTCATGGCAGCATGCACTAATATGGAAATCTTTGACAATAAGATAGCCTTTCATTATTCCAGAAGCGGCCTCCGAGTAGGTTCTGAGTTTTTTGCATCCCTGGTAAAAAAGAAGCCAGAGAACTTGGGTGAGTTTCAGAGACGATCCTAGAAGTATGTCAACCTTGAGGAAGCAATAGAGGACCAAAGGAGATGTGATAAAAATGAGCCCCTTCATCAGAAGCCTAATCACGATTCCTCACGGTCCCGACGTTCCAAAGGTAGTCCATCCCAGAGAAGGTATTCTGATCTAAACACCCCATAAGAAACAATCTTAAAGGAGGTCATGCAGACTGAGTTTCAGAATATCTGGAGGACACCTCCCATTAAGAAGCACAAGCAGAAGGACCACTCTAAGCATTGCGCATGGTATAAAGGCTTTGGTCATGATACTGAATATTCCTACCAACTGCGCGATGCCATCAAATTCCTGATCAAAGCAGGATGGTTACAACAGTATATCCTCCATGCCTAGAATGATGAGCACCTAATAACTTCATAAAATGTAGTTATTTGTGTCCTATATCTGTAGTTCATAGATTGCTTAGTCCTTGTATTTATGCATATTTCGAAGGTTTTAGGCTTAGATTTGTCAAATGCAATTTGGACACCTTCCTATATGATCTTGACCAAATTGTGCATAATCTTAAGTGATTAAGTGGATTTATAACTTATATTTGATTTAGTGATTTCTCTAATGTAGGACGTGCTCAAAAGAGATGAATTGATGCAAGCCAAGGCCCAATATTAGAGGATAAAACTAAGGAAGCATTCCAGTATAGCATGCCACATCGCAAGGAAGTGCACGTCGCAGCATGAGTGCCTCACCTGCTGCCTATACTTACATCTGAGTCATGGATGCCACGGCGCTGGGTAATGCACGTCGCGACATGAGTACCTCACCTGCTACCTGTACTTATATCCGAGTCATGGGCATCGCAGCGCTGGGTAATGCACACCGTGGCATGATACGCCTTATCTACTGTCAGGACTTACACTCGAGGCATGTGTGCCGCGGCATAAGGAAGTGCACGCCGCGACGTGACGAGTAGAATTGAGCCTATAAATAGATTTTTATTAGATTTTTAGAAGAATAGTCGTTTAGGGTTAAAGAAGCTGCGATTTTTTCCTTCATTTCTGGGTAGATTGGAGGCCTAGGGATCCAAGGTTGAAGGCTATCTTTCTCATGGAGGGAGATTCAAACATCAATGACAACATCCATGAGCTTTTCCTCTCTCCTATTATCTTGAACATGATTTTTGTATTATAATTTTATGTTCAATGATATAGCAGTTGTTTTAGAAAATACTTTGAATCCTTTTTATGAATATCAATGATTTTGTTTTCCTCTGAGTTTGTATGGATGAATGGTTTTGTTCAATCATATTGTTCTTAATGCTCTTGAATGTCTGATCATCATTTAAGTTGATTTGATAAAATCTAATAAGCCTAGACATACGACTTTGGGTTTGAGATCATATGTATAGTTGATGCATGTTCGATTCCATTCCAATGGCGGGATGAGTTGATTTACTAATTTGATAGAAATATACCTCTTAGCCATGCACATCGCGTGTTTGAGAATAGATCTTAATGAGTGGAGTTTGCGCTAGTTCTCATGGAAACATTGTGGATTAGGTAAATGAAGCCATGGTTGATTGACCCCTAGACACAGGCTTTCAATTAATAAAGATTTTCAAGCTAACCTAATCATTACATTCATATTTATGAAGATGATTGAATGTTGTTAGTTGAAGTAAGGGGTGAAGAAGGATTTCCCTAAACTCTAACCATTATCTTTACCGTTTTTTAGTTTTTCAGTTTATGCTTCTTTTCCAGATTTTTATGTTCTTGGATAAAATTATATAAGCTATTAGTTAATACTTAGCATTGGAAGTAAACTTATCCTCGAGGGAATGATTTTTACTCTTCATTTTATTACTTGTACGACCCATGCACTTACGACCTATTTTGGGACAAAAACAAGTTTTTGATGTCGTTGCCGAGGATAAGGCATTATTTCTGTATTGCTAATATTGACAATGAGTTTATGTAGTTTTAATTTAAGTTTTATTTTAGTTCAATTCAATAAGTCTATTTGGACAAGTTATGGTCCTTTAGTTTTTACGTTTGTTGTTGTTTTGCATATATATGTAGTATGTTTGATTTGTATGGTTTTAATATATTTTTGTTGTACATTCTGTAAATTAAGCTTTTAGATAACTTTTGCAGGTGTTGGAGGCCACAATGAAGCAAATTTGGCTGCAACATGGAGTCTTCTACAGAATTCTGCAGTCTGACCTCTCACGTCGCGACGCACCAATGTCATGCTGTGGTGTTCTGTTCTCAGCTTATCAGGGTTTGAGACCCGCGAGCCAGACGTCACGGCATACCCTAATTCACGCCATGGCGCAACACCCTTTTTTGCATTTTTTTGTTTATTTTTCATGTTTTTCTTTATTAATTAATGCTTAGTTCTAATATGGCTGCTATTTTGAATGGCTCAGGTACCTTATAGACCATGTGCAGCAAGGACACAACTTCACTTTGCTTTAGGGGAGTATCATTACATGTTTTTTTTTACTTTAATGCTTAATGTATAACATGTTTTGATGTTATAAGTAGGCAGTGGTAATAGTCACATACTAACATGATTATATCTTGTTTTGGATATCATTGATGGGTTATTGATAAAATTTTCAATTTTCAATGCTCTTCATATGATGTTATGCATTCTTGAATTGAAAATGATGGATTTATTTGAAATGCATGACATATTGCCAATTGCTAGTGTAGTTTGGTTGTCCAATGATATAAATGGTTGCAGTTTGACCTCTGTTAGCAAAACCATATGTGATCTTGGAAGCATGTTGATGCAATCTAGTTTGTTTTTATGCATGATGTGTTTCCCACTTAGATGCACATGTAACTTTGAAAATGATAAGAGTGCATGTCTAGAGAAAGTTTATGGATGTATATGTAGAGTTTCGATTATCCTTAAAGTTATTTTTAAACTCTCTTGAGGTGAAATCCTAGGTTGTGCATGAATGAGAAAATGATTAGGGCATTCTTTGGACCGATTGAGCCTTTCAAGCTTGCCCTTTAATAATGATATCCATAGGTCCCCTTTGAAGCTTTTTAATTGTTTAGCCTTATTTGTTTTTCATTACCATTATGTTCGTTAACCTGTTAACCATTCTAATGCATGTGAAAATGTTACATTTTCTTTCTACTATCATTGTTTGTTGAGTACATGTTATGTTATTTCTTGAAGTGAGTTTAGGGATTAAAGGTATTTTGTATGTCTATTACAAAAATAAGCCTAAAGGAACCAGATGCAGCAAAAGAAAAGAATTGTTTGTATAAGTAGAAAAAGAGAAAAAGAGAAAAAGAGAAAAGAGACAAGCAAAACAAATAAAAGAAAGAAGAAAAGTTAAAAAACATAAGTATCGAATGGTTTTGGCAAGTTTTATTCTTTCACTGTTGAATACCCTGATAGTTTTACTTGGTCTCAAGTCTTGAAATAACATTTGTATGTTCTCAACGTTTGTGTTAAATCATTTCCCCTTCAGTTCATGAGCCCAATGCCATTAACCTTAAATTACAAGCTGTTAAAGTTCTTTCTGATCCTCAGTTGTATGTGATTTACATTAGTGGAAAGAGATTTTAGATTCAATTTTGTGAATTGTATGATTAAAATACATGTATACTTATAAACTTATCCAGATGTGCATGACTTGAATAGGAGAAATTTATCTTGCATGTTTGAGGGAAGTGTGAATTATATGAAAGGATGCTTTGATTGTTGGCATGTTAAGGATTGTGTATGTGTGGAGCTGATTGTGGGCTATTAGCATTCTTTGAGGACTGATACAATCATTTTACACTGGTTGGGGTAATTGAAAAATTGAAATTATCATATTTGTGGAATGCATGTGAGCATGATTGGTTTACTTAATCATACTTTGTTTTGCTCAGGACTAGCAAAAACTTAGGTTTGGGAGTGTGATAAATTCACAAAATGTAGTTATGTGTACCCTATATATGTAGTTCATAGATTGATTAGTCCCTGTATTTATGCATATTTAGAAGGTTTTAGGCTAGAATTTTTCAAATGCAATTTGGACACCTTCTTATATAATCTTGAGCAAATTGTTCATAATCTTAAGTGATTAAGTGGATTTATAACTTATATTTGATTTGGTGATTTCTCTAATGTAGGATGGGCTCAAAAAAAAAAAAGAATTGATGCAACCCAAGGCCCAACATTGGAGGATAAAACCAAGGAAGCATTCTAGCAAGGGGTGTCAAATGGATGGATTGGTTTGATTTTGGATTGGATTATAATGGATAGATCCAAAATAAATCATTAATCCATTTAAGATCCATTACAAAATGTTTAATATTATCCAATCCATCTATGACCCAATTTAACAGATGGATATTCAATCCATCTATTAATCAATTTTAATGGATTAAATAGATGAATATCTAATCCACTCATTTAAAAAAAAATCTATATCTAAAATTTTCTTTCTCTCTCTAAAAGTTTTCATTCTTTCTCTAAAAAATATTTGTTTCTCTCTCTAAAAGTTTTCATTCTCTCTCTAAAAATTTTCATTCTCTCACTAAAATGTCTCTCTCTAAAAAATATTTCTCCCTTTAAAAATGTTTCTCTCTCTAAAAATTTTCTTTCTCTCTCTAATTTTTTTTTCTCTCTCTAAAAAATTATCTCTAAAAACTTTGGGACTCAACACTTTATGTTATGAGCTTTTGGACTTTAGTGAAAGTAAAAGTGTTGAAATAAAAAAAAGGTAAAATACATTGGATATCCATTGGATTGGTTTTTAATTGGATATCCAATGGATTCAATGGATATTTTGGTTGGATTACTAACTATCTATAACTAAATTTAATCCATTAGATCTAATCCAATAAAATACATTATTCTAATTGGATGGACTGGACTGGTTTTAATATGGATGGATTGGATGGATTAAAAATTAATGGATTTTTTTTCAAACCCAGCATAGCACGCTGCGGCGCAAGGAAGTGCACGTCGCGACATAAGCGCCTCACCTACTGCCTATACTTACATTCGAGTCATGGGTGCCGTGGCGCTGGGTAATGCACACCGCGGCATGATGCGCCTCACCTGCTATCAGTACTTACACCCGAGGCATGTGCGCCACGACATAAGGAAGTGCACTCCGCGACATGACGAGTAGAATTGAGCCTATAAATAGATTTTTATTGGATTTTTAGAAGGATAACCATTTAGGGTTAGAGAAGCTGGGGCTTTATCCTTCATTTCTGGGCAGATTGGAGGCCTAAAGAGCTAAGGTTGAGGCTATCTTCCTTATGGAGGGAGATTCAAGCATCAATGGCAACATCCATAAGCTTTTTCTCCTTTCTCCCTTTTCTTTCCTCTCTCCCATTATCTTGAACATGATTTTTGTATTGTATTTTCGTGTTCAATGATGTAGCAGCTGTTTTAGAGAATACTTTGAATCCTTTTTATGAATATCAATAATTTTGTTCTCCTCTGAGTTTTATGGATGTATGGTTTTGTTCAATCATTTTGTTCTTAATGCTCTTGAATGATCATCATTTAAGCTGATTTGATAAAATCTAATGAGCCTAGACATACGACTTTGGGTTTGAGATCATATGTATAGTTGATGCATGTTCGATTCCATTCCAATGGCGGGATGAGTTAATTCACTAATTGGATAGAAATATACCTCTTAGCCATACATAGTGCGTCTTTGAGAATAAATCTTAATGCGTGGAGTTTGCGCTAGTTCTCATGGAAACATTGTGGATTGGGTAAATGAAGCCATGATTGATTGACCCCTAGGCATAGGCTTTCAACTAATGAAGATTCTCAAGCTAACCTAATCATTACATTCATATTTATGAAGAGGATTGCATGTTGTTGGTTGAAGTAAGGGGTGAAGAAGGATTTTCCTAAACTCTAACAATTATCTTTACCACTTTTTAGTTTTTTAGTTTATGCTTCTTTTTCAAATTTTTATGTTGTTGAATAAAATTATATAAGCTATTAGTTAATACTTAGCATTGGAAGTAAACTTATCCTCGAGGGAACGATCTTTACTCTTTATTTTATTACTTGTATGACTCGAGCACTTGCGGCCTATTTTGGGACAAAAACAGCACCGTGGAAGACGCATAGATGACAAACGACGAAGCCCATCTCCTCATCACAGAAGAAGGACACAAAGTCCTTGGAGAAGATCGCGGACTCCACCTTGCCAGGATAACAATGACTGCCAGGATAAAAATAGGAAAGCCTCGCCTAATAACAATAATGATTGTCGTTTCGAGGCAAATAGAACGATCAACACCATTGCGGAGGGATTCGTTGGAGGGGGACCATCAATCGGAGCACAGAAAAAAGCTCTAAAGGTGGCAATATTTAGCATCTCCCATTCTGAACCCAGATTCTGGACTTCGGAAAGAAAGACATTATCCATCACCTTGTCAGACGAGGACTATGACAGAATTATCCTTGACCATGACGATCCACTTGTCATCTCTGGAATAATTTCTAATGCCGAGGTCTGCCAAATTTTTGTGAACCAAGGAAGTTCAACATAAATTATGTTCCTAGACCTTTATCAGAAGCTAGAGCTCCTGTGGTTAGACTTGACCCTCTATGATGGGGAACTAACGGGTTTCACAAGCGAAAAGATCACCTCGGTAGGGTACCATAAAACTCATTTGACCCTGGGATCTTCTAAACTTTTCAAGACGGTCAGGGTAAAGTTTTTGGTTATAGACTGCCCTTCGACTTATAACATCATCTTAGGCCGCCCCTTCTCTAAATGCTCTCGGTGTCATCGTATCTATCACCCACCTCGTAATGAAATTCCCAAACAAGCACAACGAGGTGGTCACTTTGAAAGGTGACCAAGTTACCGCCAAAAAATGTTATAATGAGAGCTTGAGAATTTGTAGGGCACCTAGAAGAGCAAAATTAGTCACTCCCATCCCAGTCTTGGATCAGGTCAACATACTTATGATCGAGCTGGATGTTAGGGAAGAAATCCATGGTACCAGACCCTAGTCGGAAGGTGAGTTGCAACCTCTCTAACTTGGAACCAAGCCAGATCAGGTTACCAAGATCGAAGCACATTTAGAAGAAGACATGAAGCAACAATAGAGCTCTTGTTAAAAAACAAGGATTTTTTCATCTGGACGTCATTGGATATGTTAGGGCTTGACCCCTTCTTTATCTTCCATCGCTTGTCCATAAGGGAAGATATGAAGCTGGTCGCTCAGAAAAAAAGGAAGGTCGGCCCTGAAGGACAATAAGTCATTAAAGAACAGGTAAAAGAATTATTGAGTTATGGTTTCATCAGGGAGATTGCTTATGCCACATGGTTATCCAATATGGTCCTAGTGAAAAAATCCAATGGGAAGTGTAGAATGTGCGTGGATTATACATATTTGAACAAAGCCTGCCCAAAAGACCCGTATCCACTTCCCAATGTGGATAAATTGGTTGATAGTTCTTCAGGATTCAAGTGGTTATCGTTCATAGATGCCTACTCCGAGTACAATCAGATTCCGATGTATCCTAGAGTCAAGGATAAAACTACCTTCATCACTGACAGGGTGAGCTACTGCTATAGGGTTATGCTTTTCGAATTGAAAAATGCAAGAGCCATCTATCAGAGGATGATGAATAGAGTCTTTAAGAACTAAGTGGGGAAGTTGCTAGAAGTCTACATTGATGACATAATAGTGAAAACCCCACAAGGCGGATCGCACACGATAGACTTTGAATAGGTATTTACACAAGTCCGAATGTACAATATGAGGCTAAACCCAAAAAAGTCCACCTTCGGGGTCTAGACTGGCAAATTCTTGGGATTCATGCTAACCCATCGCGAAATTGAGGCTAATCCTAATAAGTGTCAGGCCATACTCAATATGAGGAGCCCTCAGAATGTCAAAGAAGTATAACAGCTCACAGGCAGGATAACAGCTCTCACAAGATTCCTTACCAAGGCGGCCTATAAATCTCTCCCCCTATTTAAGCTACTAAAAAATGGGAAGAACTTTGAATAGACCCAGGAGTGCGATGATGCTTTTTTATCCTTGAAGAACCTCATGTCTTCCCCTTCTATTTTGACAAGGCCAAAACTTGGAGAGATGCTCTACTTATACCTCTCAGTCCACGAAAAGGCTATAAGCTTAGTACTAATCCGGGAGACAGACAAAGGACAGAAGTCAGTCTACTTCGTGAGTAAGGTTTTGCAGGGCCCTGAACTCCGATATCAGAAAGTCGAGAAGGTTGCTTTCGCACTAATTTCCATGACAAGAAGACTATAGCAATATTTTCAATGCCACCTTGTAGTAGTGAGAACAGACTAGCCCATCCACCAGGTGTTGCATAAACCAGACTTGGCCGAAAGGATGATTGCCTGGTTGATTGAACTCTCTAAGTTCAAGATTGTATATGAACCACAGCTCGCAATAAAGGCCCAAGCATTGTTTGAATTCTTTGTAGAACTCACATCGAACCTTGGCAACCTAAAAAGAATTTCTTAGACCATCTTTGTTGACGGTTCCTCGAATCCCAAGGGAAGTGGAGCTGGGATAATTCTAGAAAATTCAGAAGGATTGACACTGAAGCATTCCCTGAAGTTTAAGTTCCCAACATTGAACAACCAAGCTGACTATGAAGCATGTATTACCGGGTTAGTAATGGCAAAAGACATGGGAGCAACCAGGATCATGCTTTGCAGCGACTCTTAGCTCGCGACCTCCCAAATTTGAGGAGAATATCAAGCTAAGGAGCCTCTTTTGCAAAGATACTTAGTTAAAGTACAAGAACTCCTCAAAGGCTTTGAAGAAACTAAGGTTGTGCATATCCCAAGAGAGCAGAACTCCAGGGCAGACATTCTATCTAAGCTTGCCAGCACCAAAAGCCCTAGAAACAACCAGTTAGTAATCCAAGAAACCCTTTCTCAGCCCTCCATCATGGAGCACACTGTTTTTCAAGTGGAAGAAAAGGAAAATTCTTGGATCACCCCCATCATGGAATACCTACAGTCTGAAACCACACCTTCAGGCCTCAAAGAAGCTTCTAAGTTGATCAAGACAACAATGAGGTATACCATCTATGACGGTCGGCTATACTGGTGTAGTTTCTCTTCTCTCCTCCTCAAATGCCTTACCTCGAAGGAAGTGGAGTATGTTCTGGATAAGGTTCATGAAGGAAGCTGTGGGCACCATCTGGGGGGGAAGGCTTTGGCCCTAAAAGCATTAAGGGCAGGATACTAGTGGCTAACCATGGAAGCCGACTCCTGCGCATATGTCCGAATTTGTGATAAGTGTTAATGCCACTTGGATCATTACCAGGCCCCCTCGGAAGAGTTATCCATGATGTCGATCCCTTGACCATTCTACAGATGGGGAATGGACATTTTGGGTCAGTTTCCTTAAGCCACTGATTAGTTAAAATACTTGGTGGTAGCAGTGAAGTATTTTATGAAGTAGATCGAGGTAGAATCCTTAGCCACAATTACTTTAGCGTGGATTTAGAAGTTTACTTGGTGCCACGCTATCACCAGGTTTGGAGTTCTGGAGTCCATCGTAACAGACAATGGAACCTAGTTCAAGGATAAGGGTTTTGAAGAGTTACTGGCCGGATTAAAGATCAAGCGCCACAACAATTTTATGGAGAATCCCAGGATAAATGGACAGGCCGAAGCCGTTAATTGAATTATCGTCCGAGGAGTTAAAAGGAGGTTGGATGAAGCTGAGAGGAATTAGGTCGAGCAACTTGATCATGTTCTCTAGGCCTACCGAACTACACCCCATTCCCCGCGGGTGAGACTCCTTTCAAACTCACATATGGGTGTGAAGCCATGATCCTGGTAGAGATAGGAGAACTAAGCTGGCATCATCATTAATTTTCACTAGACAATAACCTCGGTTTGATCAGGGAAGATCTGGACCTGATAGAATAAAGAAGACACGTGGCCTATATATGCGATACAACCATTAAGCAAAGGATAACGACCAGATACAACAAGAAGGTGGTCCCAAGGAAGTTCCAACCAGGAGACTTGGTACTCAGGAGAGTGGACATCAGAGGGAAAAATGCCTCCCAGGGGAAGTTAGCCCCTAATTGGGAAGGCCTCTATCGTATCATTGTCAGCACTGGCAAGGGAGCCTACACATTGGAAACACTAACGGGCAGCCCGATTAAGAATTATTGGAATGCAAATAAACTTAGGAAATACTATAGCTAGACGCCTATAACAGGCTAGTCTTTTAGTAAACTAATGTTTGATCTATCCAAATTTTACTCTGTATGGACTTCTGTCCCCCCAAGATTTATCAATGAAATAGAGTTATTAAGATATTATTTTCTATATGAGAAATCAAAAGCCCAGGTCAAGAGGCATAACACACCAAGCTTTGGTAGTAAGTTATAGGGTCAACACCCAACCTCGATACTTGGCATTGATCGTTTAAAGGTCAGAAAAATAAGAGGTAGTGTGGAATCAATATTTCGTAGCCCACCCTCATACCTAAGCCAGGTGGGATCCCATAAAACCAACACGGTTAATGAAGGACCCCGGGCAAGGTCAAATAATAATAATACATGCCTAAGGCAAAATGGATTGTGAGCGTCAAGTCTTCTTGGACATTAAACCCTAAAGCTAAGGTATTATTTTTGCCTAGGTCCAAAATTCTGAATGGTTGATATCATAGGCATTGGATTATGAACTAAGGTGTTAATTTTGCCTAAGTCCAAAATTCCAAGTGCTCGTTATTATGGGTGTTGGATTATAGACTAAGGCCTTTTTTTTTTTTACCTAAGTCAAGTGGTATGCCATATACTCGGTGCTATGGGTATGGGATCCCAGACCATGGTTCCCTTTTTTTTTTGGTGAAAAATTTCCTAAGTCCACGAAATGGTTACGATAGATACCATAATGTGCGTTGGACCCAAAATAGACCATGAAAATCAAATAAATAAATAAGGCAGGATAGATAAACGAAATAAAATAAAGATAAAACCCCGGTTGACGGGGCAATTGTCTTTACAAAAAGTTAAAAACCCCTAGAAGGGGGCAAAAAGAAGAAAAAAGGAAAAACTCAAGCTTCAACTTCCTCTCTTTCCGGAACTTGGGCAGCATCTGGAGCAGTACTAGAATTTGCCCAAGTAAGATCCTTCGCAAAGACAAGTTGGTTGTCATGGAAAACCTTTTTTGAATTAAGGTCTTCTAAGGCAAGGGTAATGCCGGGGTTGAAGTGCTGAATCTGGGCCATGGCATTATGAAATTGTTCTCCCCCAATGTCCCTAGAAATTGTGTCCAACTAGTCCATATCTTTCTCTAGCTGAACAATACGAGCACAGATAGTTGTGATGGTTTCATCGAACTAGAGTTCCTTTGCTTTAAGCGTCTTCTTGGCCAGGTCGGACTTGGCCAATGCCTTCTCTAACTCAGTAATCCATAGTTGGCCATCCTCATTCAATTTGAGGGCGACATTAAGCTTTAGGCGACCTCCTCATCTTTCTTCTTGAACTCTTTCGCCACCTTCCTATCGGACTCCTCGACGGACATCTCAATATAATGGATCTCAGCAGTGGCACAGAGTGTTAAATTCTGAAGATCAGCCAAAGTTTGAGCCAAGCTTCATTGGGATATATGCTCCATCACTTCACTGCTCAGAAGCCATTTGTCAACAAACATCGCAATGACTGAACGCCACGTGATAATTGCTAGGGGTCCGTCTTGTCCTCATTGCCGCCATTCGAGGTCACCTTTTTACCTCGGTCAGAGGGGCCTTCAGTAGCATTTCTCTTCCTCCCTTGAAGATCGTGGGTAGGAGAGCCCGATTGTTCAGAAACTTCTTCAATTACGACACCCTGGTCAAAAGATACTAGTGCGGCGATCGAATGAGCACTTGAGGATCCCGCTCCCTTCCTCTTGGATCTTGAAGCTTGCAGAGCAACAAGAGAAGGCTCCGACGCCATATTGCTTACTGAAAAAAGACAAGAGAAACAAGTTAGAAGCCAGGAAACCAAAACTGCAAGCATATACACATCAAAGTCCAAAAAGCCTAAGGTAAACTACGGGTGACTACGGGTAATAACATCCTAATTCCTACCTAACAAAGCTAAGAGAAGATCAACGCCAGGGGTGTTGAGAACATCTCTGATATTAATAAACCTATTCTTCTCAGCATACTGAGCTATGAACTTGACGCAATGTAGCTTGTTCGGATTGAGGTCTTTCTCTTCTTTTTCAAATGGTACAGTAGGAGTACTACAAGCATCCGAGGTCTAGTACAGTGGAAACTTAAGCTCCCCATCATCTTTCAGGAAAAAAAGGGATGATGGCCCTCTGCCGCCATAAGTTTGAAGAACTTGGTTTTAAACCCCTTGAAGCTATCTTGAAAGACATCGAAGGACTTCCGACCAAGTCTAGACCGGATGGTGAGCCAGTTCTTCTGGGCCGCCGAACCCTAGGGGCTTACTCAGAGGTAAAAATAGAAAAAAAAACATTCATCGAATACCGCAACCCCATTATCAAGTAGAATCTCTCAAAAATAATGATATAACCTTAGCCATTAAAATGTGTATGGGTCGGAGCTGTGCGTAAAGTCCTAAGGATAGCAATCTGGAAGTCCATAAAAGGAAGCCGGAGCCCTAGTTTGACAAAAAGGGGCTCGTACAAGAATATGAAGTGTGAGCCCGCCTCCTGGCACGAACACACCCTCTCATTACTTTCCGGGCACAAAACTTGAAACTCTTTATCCTGTACCTTATTCTCCGTCAGATGCAAGTAACTCAGTGACTGCCTAAGCTCGTACTTGGAAGAAAACTTGGAAAGACGCTTCAAGACGTCGTCTCCTACCCAAGGGCATCCTAGCCCTGGGCCACGACAGATTTAAATGAGGTCTTCCTCAGTCGATTCATGGACTTCGAGAACTGACACTTCGACTTTAGCCCCCTTCCTGCCTCTCGCTATGAAGATCTTGAGAACACCCAAAGAGGCGAGTAAGTAATTGTCAGAATCATTTAAACAAGAGATTTAGACACAGAAAGGGGCGAACAAATCAATTCACACCCATATACTGGCCTCCTTTCCCTCTAAACTTTGAAATTTCAGAAGGATACTTCCGTCGTACGTGGCATAGCGGAGATATAGTTCCCAGGGGGCAAGCCATTTGGAGAAGGTTAGAAATCCTAACTTTATTCTATAAAAGATGGAAGACAGAAATGCGTTCCACTGAGGAACGCATGACTATTCTATTGTTCAAAATCAGTAGAAGCAAGCAAGAAGAAGAACATCAATGAGATTGAAATAGGGGATTTACCTTGAAAGTAAATCTGGTTAAAGAAGGAACTCGAAATAGATGGAGAACACCACTTAATCACGCTATCTGATTGCCCGAAGTTTTCAGAAGAGTACTCAGACATAGCAAAGGGAGAATGACGAATCCCTAACCCTTAGTTATAAAGGCTAAACTGTTAGGGGGCATTTTTGTCTCTATAGCCCAATTTTCAAAAAAGTGCTCATCATGGGCCACAAAGCACTAGGCATGTCCATCCGTTTAAATTGCGCCACGTGGACCTCACAACTGTTGAAGCAGTTGAAAGGATAGTTACGCAACAATTCAAACGTCACGAATCTTTGAAAGATAAGTCCAGATATTTACTCTGAACCCTGACTTAAACCAGGGTAAACTTTTTAGTTCAAGAGTTTTAGTTCAGATAACGACTATCGAGGAGAAGTCAACAACTAACTACCAGAATTGAACTTACAACCTCTCTCAGTACAAGTACCCTGGACCAAGGGTTTGGAGCTTGCTACTTTGATTGTTCAAGCCAAGCACCAAGCTGGGGGCATGATAGCATTACTCTAGAGTAAGTGTTGGACTTACCCCGGTCAACGTTACTCCAAAGTAAGCATTGGAATTACCCTGGTCAACAATAAAGACTATAGATAGCGAAAAAGAGAAAAAAAGGAAAAGAAAGAGAAGTAGATAAAAGCAGAATTTAAAAGGAAAAATTTTTTATTGATATTTTCTCATTCCATACATCGTCTTACATCCGGGGAGAGGAAAAAGAAAATACTGAGACATGGAACGTATAAGGAAAGAGCAGGTCGCTTGAGAACCAAGAGGAAGGAACCAACATTACCGTCATCGGCGTCCTGGGTCATGTCACATCCACATTTCTTCTGAAACTAACACTAGTCTCTTCCCTGCAAAACGACCTCTTAAAAAAGTAGATAGGCTTTGAAGAATTTTTACAAATCGGAGCAGAGAACTGCTACTTGACTCCGGAGTTGCTGCCACATTCTTCTTCACTGCTTCCTTCACAATGATAGTAAAGGTTGGAACATACTCTGCTTTGTTGGATGGGGCACAACCTTTCATGAAGAAGATCATTCCACTAGAACCTTGGCTAGCTTCATGATCACCCTAAGTTACTCCCAAAGCAGTTTCAATAGTCCCTCATGCTTATCCAAGCATTCTCAGAAGATGAAGCACCTGCTAAGTCTCAAAAAGGAGGAGGAAGTGTAAGCTCTGTTTCTCTGAGGAGGACCGTCCAACACGACAAGTATCATAGATCTCCCCCAACAACAGAGCATAGATTAAACCTACCCTCGTACGCTGGAAGAGAAAATTGTCTGTCATTAATATGTTGAGAAAGAAAAATACCCAGTAGAAGAATGATAAGTTACAAGAACAATAAAGATTTTCAGAGATTTGGGGAAGAACAAAGGATGACCTCTGCAGGGGACAAAACCCTCCATACAAAGGAAAAAAACGAAGGGAGAACTACTCTCTGAAAGAAAATCATCTTCGCAGAAAGATACAAGGCAAATACAATGAAGAGAATGCCAACTCTAGTGCAAATGTTCCCTATTTATAGAGAAAATGAAGTACTCTGATTAGCCCAAAGGAAGGCAAAACTGATCGTGTAAGATCAATCATATTTTAATGCTCTTCACTTCCGATTGGACGTGAAGAAAGAGTGTAATTGGGAAACAACATGAAACTGATAAAGGGTCTTTAATTCCTAATAAAGTCAATGTAGCTGTTTTCCAAGAAAGTCCAGTACTATTGCAAAGTGTGTAAAAAGACAAAAAGGCCCTATGAAACCATGCACGGAGGCAAAGGACACACCTCCGATGACGGGATGATGGTATATGCCAACCCCAGAGTTACTCCACAACAATGGACCTCGGCCCTTATGGATCCCCATGTCTACTATGCGCCGCGGATTTTGTCCAAAATCTGGTATCTTGACACTTAATTATTCCACTTAAGTGCCAAGCCAGAGGCAACTGTTCTGGACTATGATCCGGGATCTCCTCCAGTAGGATCAACCCGGCATACGCTCCACTAGACTCCGCCATCAGTATCCCGACTAGGCAATCCGACCACGACCTTCAGTGGTGAGTCATAACAGTAATCATTAGATCTGCACAGATTCCAATAACTGTCAATTATAATCCTGCAAGTGTGGGACCCACAACTGCCTGCAATAGTGGATGACCACTATCGCGACATCTCGAAATTTCAGGGATCTATCTCAATGATCATGAAGGGCACCCTCCATCAAGTCACGATCTTAAAGATTCTTGCACTCTATGCGGATTGCATGAGGACTCTGCAAATGCTCTATAAATACTAGGTTAAGCCACTCTAATATGATCCATTATCTGCTACCTTATTGCATAAACCCTACTTGTGTAGTGCTTGACTTGAGCATTAGAGTCTCTTTTACAGGTATCCACCCTCTAGTTCAATACGCTTGGTTATAGCTGCATAAGGAGAAAACCACCATATATACCTATCCAAGATACCCATCTGATTCTACATCAGAACACAAAGTAATGCACACTTAGAGTGGCTTGGCATAATCATATGCAAAACATATCCTGATATTGTCCATGATTTCACCACTTCGGGTTTGAAAGCTTGAGAGGAAGAACAAATTGTTTGTGTTGCATGATCGGGGTAGCAGGTGGAGGATTCATCATTCGTGCATGCTGTCTAATAGCACGTGTGGGAATTGAAATTGTGTATTGGCCAGTGACAAAACTTGAAAGGTGGATGATCAAATTTTACCTATTAAATAATGTTTATCGAGGATTCTTCAGTGTCACTGCCTAGGTGGACAAATCAAGGCAGTAGATAAAAATTATGCTGATCCAACGGTCCAAAATATAGATTGGTTATCTACCTAACATATTATGTTTATGGTTTTGTAGTTTTGCTTTTGGGCATTGGGCCTTGAACTTTTGCAATTGCAATTAACTTTGTAAGGAATGAATTTTTAGAATTTTAACCATATAATCGTGAATCTGATACAAAAATGGGCCAAGCAGATTCAAATGAGCAGCAGCAAAGAAAACAGCCCAAGGAAGTACCAGAGAAATTAGGCCCAAATGAAAGTAATCAGCCCAATTTCAGACCTTCACGCACCAGAAAGCCACTTGCATGGATGGCTGATTTTATTTGAATGGTTTTGACACTTTTGCAATAGGAATTCTGTTATGATTCCATAGATGTAGATTTCCATTCTGTTCTTAGTTATCTGATATTAAGGATCATTGTACACTTGTCAGTCATCCCAAAAAAATAGAAAAAATTAAAAATATAACAACATCATGAAGGAAGAAAAGAAAATCAGAAAAGGTTGGACAAATTCTCTTACTACATTCTCCTTTTCTTTCCTTATCTGGAACTGCCTCTGCTCTAAAGAGGAACTTCTTGATTTGAACCCATCAATTGGTGCTTTCATCTCCTTTCTCAATGCCTCCTAAAAACGAAAAACTAGAAAAATCCAGTGAGGAATTACTGACCTAGTTGCGTGAAATGCAAATCAGTATGGAGACAAACCTTCAAACCTTCATCCATGATCAAATCTCATCTCAGATTGATGCATTACGTGACCAGATAGCCTTAGTCGCCCAAATCAATAACAAAACTTTTCACAAAACTCCCAAAATCCACCTTATTCCTTTTGATGGCTCAAACCCTCTGGATTGGATCTTCCAAGCAGAGCATTATTTTGAGCTCAACTAAATTCCCCTAAACCAAAGATTAAACCTCATTCCATTCTTTATGCAGGGACCAGCCTTGGGATGGTTTAAATGGTTGCACACCAATAACCAACTTATTACTTGGGAGGATTTCACAAAAGTTCTAGAACTGAGATTTGGTCCTTCTACATTTGAAAACCATCAAGCAACATTGTTTAAGCTCAGGAAAACTGGTACAATGATGGATTATCAATTATAGTTTGAAACCTTATCCAACCGAGTTATGGGGATGTCGGCTGAACTCCTCCGGAATTGCTTCATTTCTGGGTTGCGAAATGATATCCAACGAGAAATTGCAATTCTCAAACCTGATTCCTTAGCCCAAGCCATTGGCCTCGCTAAGTTATTGGAGGCCAAGATCCAAGACTCTAAACCAACTTTTTACCGTAACCCATGACCTACAAATTCTACCGAAGCCTCTTCCTCAATTCTAGGACCTGCACCATCTGGAACCTTACCCATTTGCCATTTATCACCCTCTGAATGGAATGATCGTCGTGCCAAAGGACTCTGTTTCAATTATGAAGAAAAATTTGTGTCGGGCCACCGTTGCCAAAGCAAGAAATTCCTATTATTGTTAGCAGATGAACTTTCCACAGATTCCTTTGATACCACCATACCTGAGGAACCTGAGCCTCCTCCTGATGATACTACACTGGATTGTGTTCATTTCCAGTTATCCCATGCTGCGTTGATGGGGCCACCTTCACCACGTACACTTCGAGTACAAGGCCGTATCCATGAACTTCCAGTCACAATTCTCATTGACTCCGGCAGTTCTCATAATATTATGCAACCTAGAGCAGCCAAATTCTTAAACCTACCCATCATAGCACTTACACCATTCTCTGTCATAGTGGGCAATGGAGCTTCTATACAATGTTCAGGTAATTGTTCTAATGTTCCTGTTACACTGGCGGAGCATGTTTTCAACATCCCATTTTATATATTGCCAATACATGGGGCTGACTTGGTATTAGGGGTATAGTGGCTACAAACTCTGGGACCATTTTTGTCCGACTACTCTATACCATCTATCCAATTTTCACATAACAACCATCCTATTACTCTGGTGGGTACATCAGTTCAGCAACCAACCCCGGCATCCTTGGCTCAATTTAACCGCTTCATATTCACCAACTCCATTGAGTCAATCCACTCCATCACCATGTCCCACTTGGAAAAGGTTCCAGCTAACTAAACCACACCACAGACCTTACCTTTTAATCCAAGCACGCTTGACCCTTCCATAGCTGAAATGCTACTACAGTTTGTATCCATCTTCGACAAACCGCAATGGTTACCCCCACACCGCACACTTGATCATCACATTCATTTATTGCCCGATGCGGCACCTGTCAATATCAAACCTTATCGTTATCCACAAAGTCAGGAAGAATTGATGACATAAATGATAATAGAGATGCTAGAGGAAGGAATTATCAAACCTTGTACAAGCCCTTTCTCCTCCCCTATTTTATTGGTCCAAAAGAAAGATGGAACTTGGCGGTTTTGTGTTGATTATCGGGCGTTAAATGCTGTAATAGTAAAGGACAGATTTCCCATACCAACGGTGGATTAATTACTTGATGAGCTTCACGGTTCCATAGTTTTCTCTAAACTGGACCTCCGTTCGGGGTATCATCAAATCCTTTTGGCTCCAAATGACACCGTCAAAATTGCTTTTCGTATGGTGGATGGCCATTTTGAGTTTTTGGTAATGCCATTCGGGCTCACTAATGCCCCTTCGACATTCCAAGCAACCATGAATGAGGTATTCCGTGCTTTCCTTCGTAAGTTTGTCTTGGTGTTCTTTGACGACATTCTTGTCTATAGTAGTGATTGGCCTTCTCACCTTCGTCACCTCCACCAAGTCCTACAACTATTGCAGCAACAACAATTATTTGCCAAATATTCTAAATGTCAGTTTGGGTTGGAGCAGGTTGATTACCTTGGTCATGTCATTTCTAAGGAGGGCGTGGTAGCCGATCCCTCTAAATTGAAAGTCATCTAAGACTAGCCAATACCCAAATCCATTTCAACATTGCGTGGGTTTTTGGGCCTTACCGGCTACTACCGCCGTTTTGTGCACAGTTATGCAGGTATCTCTAGTCCTTTAACTGATTTGCTGAAAAAGAACCACTTTACATGGTTCGATCAAGCTCAAGCTGCTTTCCAAACCCTCAAAACAACAATGATTTCTCTCCCAGTTTTGACTCTTCTTGACTTCACTAAGGTGTTTGATGTCACGACCGATGCATCGGGTTCAGCAATAGGTGTAGTACTGTCACAAGACAAACACCCAATAGCTTATTTCAGTAAGAAAATATGTAATAAAATGCAATCTTCTTCAGCTTATGAAAGAGAAATGTATGCCATTACTTCGGCTGTAAAAAAATGGCGTCATTACTTATTAGGGAGACATTTCAGGATCTTCACTGATCAAAAGAGCTTGAGCGGTCTTTTAGCTCAGAATATTCAAACTCCGGCACAAGAAAAATGGCTCACTAAGTTACTTGGCTTTGATTATGAAATTCTGTATACGCCCGGGCGAAGTAATGTGGTTGCTAACGCCTTGTCCCGGATACCTGACACACCAGAAGCTTTGTTTATAACCATTTCCTCTTGTCAACCGCTCTTTCTGGATCAAATGAGAACATTTTATGTTACTAATCCGGTTGGACAAATGCTCATGAATAAGTTTAGCCAACCTGGGGAGCTCAACCACATTTTCAGCGTTGTACAAGGACTTCTATACTTCAAACAAAGAATTTTTATTCTGCTGGAAACAGGGTTCAGATCCCAATTATTAGAAGAATTCCGCACTACCCCTGCTAGTGGCCACTTGGGTGTGAAAGGTACTCTTAGTCGGTTAGCCGCTTCTTTTACTTGGCCTAACATGGATAAAGAAGTGAAGTTATTCATTCGCAATTGTCAAGTGTGCCTACAGAGCAAATATTCCACACAGAAACCCCTCGGGTTGCTCCAACCTCTTCCTATCCCAGTTTAGGTGTGGGACGATATATCGAGGGATTTCATAACTCATCTTCCGCCCACTAATGGCAAATTGGTAATTTGGGTCATTGTAGATCGTCTCTCCAAATATGCACTTTGTGCCTCTACCGGCACAGTTCTTAGCTATCACATTAGCTCCATTCTTCATTTCAGAGGTATACTGGCTCCATGGCATGCCCAAATCAATTCTGAGTGATAGGGATAGGTTTTTGTTAGTCGTTTTTAGAAAAAACTCTTCAGGCTCTAGGGCACCAAGTTAGCCTTCAGCAGCGCATACTATCCCCAGTCCGGTGGCCAAACTGAGGTCACTAACAGAATACTTGAAATATACCTCCGTTGTTTTATGTGTGACTCTCCTCAGTTATAGACCCGCTATCTTTCCCTAGCTGAATATTGGTACAACTCAACATTTCAATCAGCAATTCGGCTAACCCCATTCGAGGTACTCTATGGTAGACCACCTCCTACTCGGCGTGCTTATGTCACAGGATCGACATCAGTGGCCTCCTTGGATGAATCCCTTTGACAGAGGCGTCAAGTTCTGGCACTTGTCAGTGAAAACCTAACCTTGGCACAAACCAGAATGAAATCCCAAGCAAATGCACATATATTAGATCGATCTTTCAAAGAAGGGGATTGGGTTTGGTTGAAATTGCAACCTTACTGTCAGTTGTCCTTGAAAGGGTGTCGTACACCCAAATTAGCTTGCCGCTATTTCGGACCATACCAGGTGCTACGACCCATTGGCAAGGTCGCTTATGAATTGGCGTTGCCAGTCGAAGCTCGGATCCACCCTATTTTTCACATATCCAAGCTGAAACCATTTTTTGGGACGCCTCCTTCTACCATTCCTCCTCTCGTTCCCTCCCTCATTGGCACTCGTTTGGAACTCATACCCCAACGCTTCTTGGGTACACGTACTTTGGTGAATATTGCAGGCCACCGACAATAGCTTTTGGTACACTGGGAAGGAACTACTGAAGCAAAAGCCACGTGGGAAGATAAGAAGTGTTTAGAGATCAATTATCCTCATCTCAACCTTGAGGACAAGGTTGTTCTGGGAGAGTGGGGTAATGATACAAAAATGGGCCAAGCAGATTCAAGTGAGCAGCAACTAAGAAAACAGCCCAAGGAAGTACTAGAGAAATTAGGCCCAAATGAAAGTAATCAGCCTAATTTCAGACCTTCACGCACCAGAAAGCCACCTGCGTGGATGGCTGATTTCATTTGAATGGTTTTGACACTTTTGCAATAGGAATTCTATTATGATTCCATAGATGTAGATTTCCATTCTGTTCTTAGTTATCTGATATTAAGGATCATTGTACACTTGTCAGTCATCCCAAAAAAATAGAAAAAATTGAAAATATAACAACATCATGAAGGAAGAAAAGAAAATCAGAAAAGCTTGGACAATTTCTCTTACTACATTCTCCTTTCCTTTCCTTATCTGGAGCTGCCTCTGCTCTAAAGAGGAACTTCTTGATCTGAACCCTTCAATTGGTGCTTTCATCTCCTTTCTCAATGCCTCCTAAAAACGAAAAACCAGAAAAATCCAGTGAGGAATTACTGACCTAGTTGCGTGAAATGCAAATCAGTATGGAGACTAACCCTCAAACCTTCATCCATGATCAAATCTCATCTCAGATTGATGCATTACGTGACCAGATAGCCTTAGTCGCCCAAACCAATAACAAAACTTTTCACAAAACTCCCAAAATCCAACCTTATTCCTTTTGATGGCTTAAACCCTCTGGATTGGATCTTCCAAGCAGAGCATTATTTTGAGCTCAACTAAATTCCCCTAAACCAAAGATTAAACCTCATTCCATTCTTTATGCAGGGACCAGCCTTGGGATGGTTTAAATGGTTGCACACCAATAACCAACTTACTACTTGGGAGGATTTCACAAAAGTTCTAGAATTGAGATTTGGTCCTTCTACATTTGAAAACCATCAAGCAACATTGTTTAAGCTCAGGAAAACTGGCACAGTGATGGATTATTAATTACAGTTTGAAACCTTATCCAACTGAGTTGTGGGGATGTCGGCTGAACTCCTCCGAAATTGCTTCATTTCTGGGTTGCGAAATGATATCCAACGAGAAATAGCAATTCTCAAACCTGATTCCTTAGCCCAAGCCATTGGCCTCGCTAAGTTATTGGAGGCCAAGATCCAAGACTCTAAACCAACTTTTTACCGTAACCCATGACCTACAAATTCTACCCAAGCCTCTTCCTCAATTCTAGGACCTGCACCATTTGGAACCTTACCCATTCGCCATTTATCACCCTCTGAATGGAATGATCATCGTGCCAAAGGACTCTATTTCAATTATGAAGAAAAATTTGTGT
The DNA here is from genome assembly GCA_029884605.1 of Ormosia emarginata. Lineage (NCBI taxonomy): Eukaryota > Viridiplantae > Streptophyta > Magnoliopsida > Fabales > Fabaceae > Ormosia > Ormosia emarginata. The sequence goes on along the minus strand of JAQQTP010000075.1, from coordinate 852,568 downwards.
CAGGCCACCGTTGCCAAAACAAGAAATTCCTATTGTTGTTAGCAGATGAACCTTCCACAGATTCCTTTGATACCACCATACCTGAGGAACCTGAGCCTCCTCCTCATGATACTACACTGGACTGTGTTCATTTCCAATTATCCCATGCTACGTTGATGGGGCCACCTTCACCACGTACACTTCGGGTACAAGGCCGTATCCATGAACTTCCGGTCACAATTCTCATTGACTCTGATAGTTCTCATAATATTATGCAACCTAGAGTAGCCAAATTCTTAAACCTACCCATCATAGCACTTACACCATTCTCTGTCATAGTGGGCAATGGAGCTTCTATACAACGTTCAGGTAATTGCTCTGATGTTCCTGTTACACTGGTGGAGCATGTTTTCAACATCCCATTTTATATATTGCCAATACATGGGGCTGACTTGGTATTGAGGGTACAGTGGCTACAAACTCTGGGACCATTTTTGTCTGACTACTCTATACCATCTATCCAATTTTCACATAACAACCATCCTATTACTCTAGTGGGTACATCAGTTCAGTAACCAACCCCGGCATCCTTAGCTCAATTTAACCACTTCATATTCACCAACTCCATTGAGTCAATCCACTCCATCACCATGTCCCACTTGGAAAAGGTTCCAGCTAACTAAACCACACCACAGACCTTACCTTTTAATCCAAGCACGCATGAACCTTCAATAGCTGAAATGCTACTGCAGTTTGTATCCATCTTCGACAAACCGCAAGGGTTACCCCCACACCGCACACTTGATCATCACATTCATTTATTACCCGATGCGGCACCTGTCAATATCAAACCTTACACAAAGTCAGAAAGAATTGATGACATAAATGATAATAGAGATGCTAGAGGATGGCATTATCAAACCTAGTACAAGCCCTTTCTCCTCCCCTGTTATATTGGTCCGAAAGAAAGATGGAACTTGGCGATTTTGTGTTGATTATCGGGCGTTAAATGCTGTAACAGTAAAGGACAGATTTCCCATACCAACGGTGGATTAATTAGTTGATGAGCTTCACGGTTCCATAGTTTTCTCTAAACTGGACCTCCGTTCGGGGTATCATCAAATCCTTTTGGCTCCAAATGACACCTTCAAAACTGCTTTTCGTACGGTGGATGGCCATTTTGAGTTTTTGGTAATGCCGTTCGGGCTCACTAATGCCCCTTCGACATTCCAAGCAACCATGAATGAGGTATTCCGTGCTTTTCTTCACAAGTTTGTCTTGGTGTTCTTTGACGACATTCTTGTCTATAGTAGTGATTGGCCTTCTCACCTTCGTCACCTCCACCAAGTCCTACAACTATTGCAGCAACATTAATTATTTGCCAAATATTCTAAATGTCAGTTTGGGTTGGAGCAGGTTGATTACCTTGGTCATGTCATTTCTAAGGAGGGCGTGGTAGCCGATCCCTCTAAATTGAAAGCCATCTAAGACTGGCCAATACCCAAATCCATTTCAGCATTGCGTGGGTTTTTGGGCCTTACCGGCTACTACCGCCGTTTTGTGCACAGTTATACAGCTATCTCTAGTCCTTTAACTGATTTGCTGAAAAAGAACCACTTTACATGGTCCGATCAAGCTTAAGCTGCTTTCCAAACCCTCAAAACAGCAATGATTTCTCTCCCAGTTTTGACTCTTCTTGACTTCACTAAGGTGTTTGATGTCACGACCGATGCATCGGGTTCAGCAATAGGTGTAGTACTGTCACAAGACAAACACCCAATAGCTTATTTCAGCAAGAAAATATGTAATAGAATGCAATCTTCTTCAGCTTATGAAAGAGAAATGTATGTCATTACTTTGGCTGTAAAAAAATGGCGTCATTACCTGTTAGGGAGACATTTCAGGATCTTCACTGATCAGAAGAGCTTGAGGGGTCTTTTAGCTCAGAATATTCAAACTCCGGCACAAGAAAAATGGCTCACTAAGTTACTTGGCTTTGATTATGAAATTCTATATACGCTCGGGCGAAGTAATGTGGTTGCGGACGCCTTGTCCCAGATACCTGACACACCAGAAGCTTTGTTTATAGCCATTTCCTCTTGTCAACCGCTTTTTCTGGATCAACTAAGAACATTTTATGTTACTAATCCGGTTGGACAAACGCTCATGAATAAGTTTAGCCAACCTGGGGAGCTCAACCACCATTTCAGCGTTGTACAAGGACTTCTATACTTCAAGCAAAGAATTTTTATTCTGCTAGAAACACGGTTCAGATCCCAATTGTTAGAAGAATTCCACACTACCCCTGCTAGTGGCCACTTGGGTGTGAAAGGTACTCTTAGTCGGTTGGCCGCTTCTTTTACTTGGCCTAACATGGCTAAAGAAGTGAAGTTATTCGTTCGTAATTGTCAGGTGTGCCAACAGAGCAAATATTCCACACAGAAACCCCTCGGGTTGCTCCAACCTCTTCCTATCCCAGTTCAGGTGTGGGACGATATATCGATGGATTTCATAACTCATCTTCCGCCCACTAATGGCAAATCAGTAATCTGGGTCATTGTAGATCGTCTCTCCAAATATGCACTTTGTGCCTCTACCGGCACAGTTCTCAGCTATCACATTAGCTCCATTCTTCATTTCAGAGGTATACTGGCTCCATGGCATGCCCAAATCAATTGTGAGTGACAGGGATAGGGTTTTTGTTAGTCGTTTTTGGAAAGAACTCTTCAGGCTCCAGGGCACCAAGTTAGCCTTAAGCAGCGCATACCATCCCCAGTCCGATGGCCAAACTGAGGTCACTAACAGAATACTTGAAACATACCTCCATTGTTTTGTGTGTGACTCTCCTCAATTATGGACCCGTTATCTTTCCCTAGCTGAATATTGGTACAACTCAACATTTCAATCAGCAATTCGGCTAACCCCATTCGAGGTACTCTATGGTAGACCACCTCCTACTCTGCGCGCCTACGTCACGGGATCGACATCAGCGGCCTCCTTGGATGAATCCCTTTGACAGAGGCGTCGAGTTCTGGTACTTGTCCGTGAAAACCTGACCTTGGCACAAACCAGAATGAAATCCCAAGCAAATGCACACAAATTAGATCGATCTTTCAAAGAAGGGGATTGGGTTTGGTTGAAATTGCAACCTTATTGTCAGTTGTCCTTGAAAGGGTGCCGTACACCCAAATTAGCTCGCCGCTATTTCGGACCATACCAGGTGCTACGACCCATTGGCAAGGTCGCTTATGAATTGGCGTTGCCAGTCGAAGCTCGGATCCACCCTGTTTTTTATATATCCAAGCTGAAACCATTTTTTGGGACGCCTCCTTCTACCATTCCTCCTCTCGTTCCCTCCCTCATTGGCACTCGTTTGGAACTCATACCCCAACGCTTCTTGGGTACACATACTTTGGTGACTAATGCAGGCCACCGACAACAGCTTTTGGTACACTGGGAAGGAACTACTGAAGCAAAAGCCACGTGGGAAGATAAGAAGTGTTTAGAGATCAGTTATCCTCATCTCAACCTTGAGGACAAGGTTCTTCTGGGAGAGTGGGGTAATGATACGAAAATGGGCCAAGCAGATTCAAGTGAGCAGCAGCTAAGAAAACAGCCTAAGGAAGTACTAGAGAAATTGGGCCCAAATGAAAGTAATCAGCCCAATTTCAGACCTTCACGCACCAGAAAGCCACCTGCGTGGATGACTGATTTCATTTGAATGGTTTTGACACTTTTGCAATAGAAATTCTGTTATCATTCCATAGATGTAGATTTCTATTCTGTTCTTAGTTACCTGATATTAAGGATCATTGTACACTTGTCAGTCATCCCAAAAAAATAGAAAAAATTGAAAATATAACAACATCATCAAGGAAGAAAAGAAAATCAGAAAAGCTTGGACAAATTCTCTTGCTGTATTCTCCTTTCCTTTCCTTATCTGGAGCTGCCTCTGCTCTAAAGAGGAACTTCTTGATCTGAACCCATCAGAATCTTGAATCTCTCAACCTTCTTCTTTGGCGACGACCAAGGGCTAAGTGAGAACAAGTATCCACTTACGCCTACCACCAGTGACGGCGAGCTTGAAGTGAGACAAACAAGGATCCATTTGTAACCCCATTTTCTTGAATTTTCTTTATTGGGCTTTGTCGGGTTGTTTATGGTTTATTTTTCTTGTTGATTAAGTCCGAGATGAAGGAATTACAGTGACTGTGTACACCAATTGTGTCGAGATGTAAAGACATTCAATTGATTTTGGTTAAATACATACGTCTGAATTTGATTTGGCTCTTTAATGACTTTTATGCGATAGTTGCTTATAAATTATTTGATAAAATGCAAAGCTGACTTAGAGTTTCGTTACATACTATTTCATAAAGTTGCTTTATACATTTTGATGAAATGCCAAGGTGAGTTACCTTTATGTCATTCTTCGTAAATGATTTTGGAATTGTTCACATATGGGTTTACCAGATGGATTATCATATTTAATTTTGATCAAGCCTTAGTTTGAGCAAACTAATTGGAAGGTATCAAGCCAAGTAGAAAAGGGAAGAAAGTGATAGAATACGAGAGAAAGGAAGAGAGCGTTCTAAATTGAATCAGAATGATTGGATTCACTGAATGAATGAGATTACGGTAGACGTGTTAATCATAACAAAATAACTAAACATTGTCTAAATATAACAATAATAATAACCGTACCTAACCACCATTTAATTGATGAACTATACTAATTGTACTAACTCCCTTACACTAATCAAATACTTTCAAGTATTTTATGGAGACAACAAGAAACATTACAATGGATTGCAGGGGCAATAAATTGCCATTGGAGGTGATAATTGGTTATGATATCTTGATTAAGAGTTCAGAGTAGGTTGCATTATGCATCGTGACACTAGTGTGGTAGTTATTACCTCCTTTTTACAATGTACTGTTGTAGTTTACAATCAAGAGCATCATTTCTTAGTAGATGATCAATTTGATGTTGAATTTTTCAGAGTTTCGTGCAAATAATATGTAGTTTGTTTTTAGGTGTTTCAAATTGCATGCCTCCATTTGATTACTACATTTTCCTGTTTGCTTTGTTGCAATGTAAACCTCTTAGGCTGTCCAGACCATGGCATTATTTATAAACAAGATAGCTTAAAGATTTTCTTTTAAATTTGAAAACATATAAAAAAACCATGACTATAAAATTGTCTTGATTGGAGGAAGACTTATACTTGATATAGGGCACAATATAGAACTCAACTTCAAATTCTCGAGTTTGGATTAAATTTGATGTACAGTAGAATATAGTATTCAAATTGGTGTTGAAGACTTGTAGTAGTACGAAGCACCATTACAATCTGAAAAAACAAAATGGAATTTGTGTAAGCCTCATTGTCGTTCTCTTGTTCCCTTATATGTGTGCATTACAGTAACAAATTGTAGGGCTTTTTATCAAATTGTCATTGGTGGCAAAACTGTTTATCAAAATGTCACTTTTTTAAATTATTTACCAAAATGTCACCATTTTAAAACTTCCATTTTAAAACTATATACTAAATTGTCACCCTTTTGTCCATGTGATATTTTTTAATAATTTATGGTCTACGTAGGATGCGTCAAATAGGATGGCGCATCCACGTGGATTATGCAAACAAGGTAGGCGTAATCAATGTGGATGCACCACCATGTTTGGCGCATCCTATGTGGACACACAATGTATGATGACGTTTTTACAAAGAACACGCCAATAAGGGCAAAAATGCCATTTTGCTTGGCGCAACAAGGCTATATATTCTTTTTTCACGTGGATGCGCCACCCTCTTTGGTGTTTTTCACATGGAAAAAAAAATCACATTGTGTGTGCTTCTAGGACACTTAACCTATTCCACGTGGATCTCTTGATAAATGGCGTCCAGAGATACATACATTTCACATGCCTACTAAAGAGTGCACTATAATATTGGAAGACATCAGTATCAATTAGCTTATTTATAGGTCAAATATTTGCTTCTGATATGTAAAGTAGTCAATATAGGACTTTGATGTTGGCAAGACAAAGCAATTAAGTAAGGCAACAAGGTACCTTTGTTCGATGTGGACTATACTCTTCTACTATAACAAAGTCTCACATCAAACACCAAAGATATTGAATAGAGAAATGGTACGCGTTTTACTAGTGGAGTTGCTGCATGATTGAATAGAAATACACTTTGATAATACAAAACAAGGAGATCACAAAAGAAAATAAATAATACAAAATAATGAGATCTGCATAGTTACGTGAGTGAATAATATTTACTTAGTTTCTAATAATACAAAATATATAATCCCACAAGGTTCAATCTTTAAGTAAATATTTACTTTGTTTCTAATAACAACCAAATTATTATGATTGAATAATTACGTGCAAGGAGTTACGTAAATTGAAAACCTTTATGCTAAAATGAATTTGCATAGAAATTTCTAAAGATATTTTGTGTCTCTCTAGAGGAAACTTGGTTTTCTTGATTAAATCATAAACTGCATACACAAGGAAATGGTTTGAGTAAGTGTTAATGTGAGATTTAAGCTTCAAGACGTTGTTCATATGTGTCTAAGAAAATAATTGGCATACCGGCCTGGTAGTGGCACTTTAGAGGAAATAAACAAATATCTATCTATCCATGTGTCTTATGCAGTCCTACAAGTATCACTCTTCGCGCTTCTAAGAAGAAAAACATGTAAGCTGGGGTGAAGAATGATGGTGAAGAAAGAAAAAAAAAACAAAGAACACTCACAAGCCAAAATTTGTATGATTGCTTGAAGATAAATCAGTAAATGACAAAGTACCAGTGAAAGATTGGATATGAGCACTTGCTGGAGATTTAAGTAAAGGTTGAATTGATACATGACAAAATAGCAATCAACAGATATGTGAGTTTTACTCTTCTGCTATAACAAAGTCCCACATTGAAATAGTTAGTAAAATGACATTTTTGCCCTTGTTGTGTCAACCTTGTTGGCGTGTTTTTTGTAAAAATACCATCATATATGGCGTGTCCACGTAAGATGCGCCAAACATGATCTTGTTGGTGTAACACCCCAAACTTCCTAAATATAAGACAATAATTTTGACAGTTAATAGAATTATACTATTTAGTAATTTTTATGTGCTGTAAAATTATTTTGAATATTCTGTCAGTACATTTGATCATTTTTGTGTGATTTACTCCGTGTTAAGAAAATAATAATTTTCGGGCCGGAAAAAATCTTACGTAATTTAATTATTACTGAAAAGTCTTAATTATTTTACATAATCTGATTTGATATTTGTGCATTTTCAAATTTTTGTGATTTTGTGTGTGATTATGAAATTTTTATATAACTCTGAATATTTTAGCATTATCCGTGGGCTGTCTGTGGGCCTAGGGAGGTCGTATGTGGGCCCCACGTGGGTCTAGAAAGGTAAAAATTTTCTGTAACCAGGAAAATTCATACCGTTGAGACGGAGACGGGGGATCTTACAAAACTTGAATCCGGAAACAATTTTAAAAATTTTTTTTTACTGTGTTTTGTACTGTATTTAATTATCGGGTGATAAAAATACAGTAAAAATATTATTCAAAGGGTAATAGCAGATACAAAAATAAATATTGTACTGCGTAGTCAACATCAGTGGCTTGGATATCCACCATTGATGTAATCAACGATGGAGACTTGATCTTGATTTAATCAACGGTTGAGATTTAGTCTTACAAAGTGGCTAGGACCATTTATAGCCCTTGGATGTAAAGTTTGAAGGAGTAATCTTGACCCTTCATTTTGGATACACATCTAATGGCCTAAATTAAGTCTTCTATCTAAAGCCTAAACCTAAAACCTATATTAATCCTAACCATTGATCTAATCAATGGTTAAGATTGCCTAAAATGGTGGCTAGGAGATTTGTTGTATTTTGAAGAGTGCATGGAGGGGGGGGGGACGGTTTTGGTGCTACATTAGAAGCTAAAGTAATATTGGAAGACCATAATTGATCACCTTTAGGCATTATTGATCACCTTGGTCTTTGTTGAACATTTTCAAGAAACAAAGTTATCAAAATTTCTCTCCATTTCTCTCCTTCTCTAAGCTCATGGCCAAGCACTCCCACACCACCTTCCATCACTCAAAAATTTTATACAACCATACTTCTTGAATCCTTACTTCAATTCAAGAACCTTTGTAGTTTACACCAAGCTCTAAATCTTCCATCTTCAAGGAGTTTTTCCAAGAACAAGTTCTAGGGTTCTTAAGGTGAAGTTATGGAAAACTTCATTTCTTCTCTTCTTTTTCATGTTCTAAACCATGTTTGATCCATGGTTCCTCTTATTCAAGCTTAATATACTAATTTCTTTGTGTTTGTTTTATGTTCAAGAGACTTTTGTTGGTGGAGATCTTGTTCAAAATACAAAGCAAGGAGCTTTTTGTGGTTCTTCAAAAGGTAAGAGGGAGATCCATCTCACCAACCAAGCATGGTGGTGAGAGATGGTTTGTGTATTTGATGGATGGTAAATTCATGTGAGGATTCATTTCCATGGTCATGTAATAATTTGTGTGTGTTTATGTGCTTTGATTATTTGCCTATACTTGATATGCTTTGCATGATTTTATTTCTTATATGGCATGCTTATGATATGCATGATGAAGATATATTGAATATATTATGATGGATGTATGATAAAACAAGAAATTTTTGCTCCAATGGCCAAGGGGAGGCTACGATTTTGGCACCCAAAAATTAGGGTTTAATATTAAAATTTTTCAAGAACAAAGAAATTGATTTGTTTAAAGAAATTATGAAGTGGAAAAATTATTTTGGTTTCAAAGACTAGGGTGAATTTCGGCTTTATCACCTCAAAATAGGTGTTCATAAATTAATATTTTCATGAATGGTAAAATTGGATGTTTAGAAAAGTTAAGAAAATAAACAAATGGTTTGTTTTCAAAGAACTTGAGCTCACGGTTTTGGTGAGGAGTTTTAATGGTTTTGTTTGTGTAAAAACTAAGAAGGGAACTTAGTTGATTTAGAAGGAAAAATACAAGAATGGTTTCAATGGCCATGTCCACGATTTTGAAGACTTGAAATGCCTTGGTTTTGTGAAAACAAAGTGATTTTCAAAGTGGAAATATAACTTGATTTATTACAAGGAATTTAGAAAGGGAATCAGAGTGTTTTATCACTTGAGAAATGGAATTTTCATATGTAACTGGAAAAGAGAGGTTGAAAGTGTTTGAATCTCAATTTATTTTAAAGAGGATTGATTTTTAGAATTGATTTGAAACTATAAAGAATACGTTAGTAACTTGGGATTTTCTAACGTGTAACTCATCATTTGAGTTTCGGAGAGCGTTAGTAAATTTTAAAATTTGAAACATTGATTTAAATCAATGAAATTATGAAATATATTGCAAAAAGGATTTTTCTTGAATAAGAAAATGTGGAAAATAATGTGAGAGGTCATATTATTTGGAAAAAAAGTTGAAAATGAATTTTTGAAAGTTGAGAAATATTTTACAAAGTTGAAAAATGGTAAAAAATGATTTACGTAACTTCAAAATGCGATTTTTAAGCTACGCAATTTGAAAAACGTTTAAATATTTCCACGTGATTTGAAAAACGTTGAAATATTTTTACGCAATTTGAAAAGCGTTTAAATATTTTACGTGATTGAGATATTGTTGAAAAATCACTACGTGATTTAAAAATGGTGGAATATTTTTACGTGATTGACGAAAACGTTGAAAAATCTATATGTGATTTGAAAACGTAACAGAAAAAGTTACAAAATTGTAAAAATGCGACAAAAGTGGAGCGTGACTATGAAAACGCCATAATATGATTTTCGCGATTAAATATACAGTAGGATTACTGTTGAACCAGTGGATTGACACTGTATGAGAAAATGATGAATTTTGCCTGTGATTGGCATTGGTGCATTTTATATGCATGAACTAGTGTATGGACACTGTATATGAATTTTGCCTATGATTGGCATTGGTGCATTGAACATGCATTGGAAAGGTCTGATGGACTGTATGAGGCTATTTGCCTAGGAGAGACGTACACCTCTTGAGTGGGTGCGATATGCGTAGTATAAGTCACTTGTTGACCTTGGGGGCATCGGGGTGCGGGTTGCTTACATGGGTAGTTGGTGGCTCTTCTTCCCGTAAGTTTGACCGATGCAACACACCGATGATCTTGACCGAGACACTATTCTTAATCAAGATCTAGTAAAGATTGTCGTGTATATGCTAGATGTGCAAACACATATGAGAAATGTGGCACTTGGTTTGAGGCATGTTGGTACAGACAAATCTTTCTGATCAACTTCTCCGAACTGAGTATTAACTCCATGGAGTAGGAAATTGAGTCAAAGTGTGCATGCATCAATCTGAGCATTTATATCTGTATGACATATTAATTGAGGGATATTGGCTATGACAATTGTTCTGTTAAGAAATACTTGGATGATGATGATAATAATAATGTTAATGGCATGATGGTAGTTATTATTTATTGTATCTGTTATGATAAATAATGTTGATGGCATGATTGTAATTATGGTATGATATAGCTATGTGGTGTGTTGTTTGTATTATCTCTGTGCTACCATGTTGGTATTGGCGTAGGTGATCTCACCTCTTTGTATATTATTTTGTACTGTATTTATTTTTGGTAAAGACGCTGAGCAAGGCACTGAACCAGAGGATGAAGAAGAGCAGGCTCCTGTGGAGGAAACAGAGTTTTAAAAAGATGGAAATGCCCAGCTTTCTAGGATACGTGACGTTACAGTTTCGCAGAGGTCCGGAGGCGTGGCATGTTCATTTGGATCGTCAGTATATATTTTATATAGGGGACCTGAACATTATCGTGTCGTCCGCTCGGACACTTGTCTGTAGGGCTTCGTATCGTGCTGGATTCCTTCCTGCTGAGGAATCTGAGGAGGACCCATCTGAGGGTTCTGCTGTTTAGTAAGACTTGGGCAATATGTGAGTTTAAATTATGTTTAATTACTTTGAGAACTTGGTCTGTATATAAATAATCCTGACAGTACGTTTGTAATGTATGATGATGTAAATTATGTGTGATGATGTATAATATTTATATTTTCTGCTAAGTTTATTTTATTGTTATCAAAGAAGAAAGAAAAAAATTTACAACTCGTATTTTTATCACAACATCACATTTTATGAATTTGGGGGTAATTTGGTAATTAAGTAACATAAATGTGGCACCCTACAGTGGGTGTTACATTAGTTGGTATCAGAGTCCAAGTTAGAGTCTTTTGGGTTTGTGGTTAGGTTTGTCTTGTTTGTGTTGTGTGATTCTCTGTAATTGTTTTTTAAAAAGAAACAATATTGTTTGAAGATTGACATTACTTGCTTGTGTTATCCAGTTTTAGTAGAGTAAAGTAATGGCTAGAAGAGGATGAGGATGTGTCAATACTAGAACTGGAATGGAAAATGCTGGTAATGACAACCAAAACATAGCTACAGCTGTAGCAGCGATGCAACGGATGGCTGATGTCGTTGCACAACAAAATCAAAGGGCAACTGAGGATGCTCACAGTTTGTCTGAATTCCGTAAGAACAATCCACCGAAGTTTCAGGGAGAATTTGATCCAGACAAAGCTGATTTGTGGATCAAGGAGTTAGAGAAAATATTTGAAGGTATGGGATGTACTGATGACGCAAGCTGACTTTTGCAACTTTTAAGTTAGTCGGAGATGGTGAACATTGGTGGGTAGGAGCCCGAAGATTGTTAGAAGCTGAAGGAAGAGTTGTGATATGGCAGCTCTTTAGACAAAAGTTTTTGGCAAAGTATTTTCCAGCAAGTGTGCGTCATCCTAAGGAGATGGAATTTCTTAGTCTGAGGCAAGGGGTGATGTCTGTCAGTGAGTCTGCAGCAAAGTTCGAGAGCTTATCTAAGTTTTCGAGGTATTTCCAGATACACCCAGATGAGGACTGGAAGTGTAGAAAATTTGAGGAAGGATTGAAGCTTGACATTAAGCGAGCTGTAGCAACCCTGGGAATTGAACAATTTCCAGAATTGTTGGATAAGTGTCGTAAGGTTGAGGAGATTGATCTTCAATGGGCGGCCAAAAATAAAAACTTTGGACCAGCAAGATTTCAAAGAGGAAAGAGTAGTGGAGGAAACCGTTTTCAGCAGAAGTCGTATGCAAAACCGGCAGGAAATCAGAATCGGCAACAATTTGTTGGAGGAAGTTCTGGTAGCAGTAAGGCAAGTCAAGCTGGAACTCCTACGTATAGCTGTTTCAAGTGTGGGAAGAACCATCTGACCAAGGATTGTCAGCATAAAAGAATTGTTTATTTTAGATATGGGAAACCTGGACATTTATCCAGGGATTGTGATCAAATTAAGAAGGAACCTTCTGTGGGAAATGTTCATACTGTAAGGCCACAGGCGGGTGGTCGAGTGTATACTATGAGCAGGGAAGAAGCCGCGAAATCTGAAGACTTAATCATGGAGGAGTATGCTATTGAAGGTAATCCTTTAACCGTACTCTATGATTCAGGAGCAACACATTCTTTTAATGCATGTGATTGTGTGGAGCGTTTGGGATTGACTGTGACTACATTGCTATATGATTTGAGTGTTGCTACTCCTACTAATAAGCCTGTGATAACTACAAAAGTATGTTTGAATTGCCCTGTATGTGTTAGGGATAGAATCTTTCATGTGGATTTGATTTGTTTGCCTTTTTCCAAGATTAATGTAATCTTAGGAATGGATTGGTTATCTTCTAACCATATCCTAATTGATTGTTCGAATAAGACATTAGTATTTCCTGAGGCTAAAGATCCTAGATTCCTAACTGCAACTCAAGTAGAAGCTTGTCTGAAGGAAGGAGATCATGGGTATCTATTGTTGTTTTCTTTGGAGGTTCAGTGTGAAGATGTCTTGAAGGATATTTTTGTGGTCAATGAATTTCCTGAGATATTTCCTGAAGATATACCTGGACTACCGCCAGAAAGAGAAATTGAGTTTGCAATTGATTTAGTACCTGGAGCTGGACCTATATCTATTACGCCCTATCCGATGTCGCTAGTAGAGTTGGCAGAGCTTAAGAAACAACTGGAGGATTTATTAGAGAAGCAATTTGTGAGACCTAGTATGTCACCATGGGGAGCTCCAGTATTGTTGGTAAAGAAGAAGGATGGAACTTCTCGTCTATGTGTAGATTATCGGCAGTTGAACAAGATTACGATTAAGAATAAATATCCACTCCCAAGGATAGATGATATGATGGATCAATTGCGAGGAGCCGCAATATTTTCCAAGATTGATTTACGGTCTGGATACCACCAGATTCGTGTGAAAGTGGAAGATATTCCAAAACTGCATTTCGAACTTGTTATGGGCATTATGAATATCTAGTGATGTCATTTGGTGTGACGAATGCATCTGCCATATTCATGGACTTTATGAACAGAATTTTTCGTTCGTACTTGGATAAGTTTGTTGTTGTCTTTATAGATGACATTTTGATTTATTCTTGAAGTCAGGAGGAACATGCTGAACATCTCAGAGTAGTTCTCCAGATTTTGAAGGAGAATAAGTTGTATGCCAAGTTGTCCAAATGTGAATTTTGGTTATGCAAAGTTCAATTTTTGGGAAATGTTATATCGGAGGAAGGAATTGAAGTTGATGCTTCAAAAGTGGAGACAATTTTGGAATGGGAAAGACCGAAGACTGTAACGAAAATCTGTAGTTTTGTCGGATTAGTTGGTTACTATAAACAGTTCATTGAAGGGTTTTCGAAGATAGCAGGACCTCTTACCCAACTTACATGGAAGAATCAACTGTTCGTGTGGACTGATGCATGCGAAGAAAGTTTTCAAGAGTTGAAAAGACGATTGACTACTTCACTAGTATTGATTCTACCTGATCCGAACGAACCTTTCGATGTATATTGTGATGCTTCGTATCAAGGATTGGGTTGTGTACTTATGCAGAATCGTAAAGTGGTGGCTTATGCTTCAAGACAATTGAAAAATCATGAGAAGAATTATCTGACTCATGACTTGGAGTTGACAGCTGTGGTGTTTGCATTGAAAGTGTGGAGACATTTTCTCTATGGAGCAACGTTCACTGTTTTTAGTGATCATAAAAGTTTGAAGTATTTGTTTGACCAGAAAGAGTTGAACATGAGACAAAGGCGTTGTTTAGAGTTTCTGAAGGATTATGACTTTCAGTTACAATATCATCCCGGAAAGGTGAATGTCGTAGTGGATGTGTTGTGTAGGAAAATGCTTAGTGCTTCTGTTATGATGATCAAGGAGAAGGAACTGATAAAAGAATTTCGGGATATGCGTTTGTCTGTGAAACTTACGCCAGGGACAACGCGTGTAAACATAATCACCATTTCAAATGATTTGATGGATAGAATACGATGGACAGAACAGTGACCAGTATTTGCAAGAAGCAAAAGAAGCAAAGAGCCAAGGAGCGATGTTGGAATTTAGCGAAGGTTCTAATGGAATTTTGAAGTTTAAAGGAAGAGTTTGTGTGCCTAATGATCCAAATCTTAGGAAATTGATTTTGGATGAAGCTCATAGGAGTAAGTTGAGTATGCATCCAGGAGCCACAAAGATGTACTAGGATTTAAAATAATTATATTGGTGGCAAGCAATAAAGAAAGATGTCACTGAGTATGTATCATCCTGTTTGGTTTGTCAAAAGGCTAAGGTGGAACATCAAAAACCTTCGGGAATGTTGCAACCTTTGCCTATACCTGAATGGAAATGGGATGACATAGCAATGGATTTTGTGACAGGACTACCAAGGACTTGGAAAGGTCATGATTCTATTTGGGTAATTATTGATCAGCTTACTAAGTCGGCGCACTTTTTGCCGATTAATATTAAGTACTCAATGGAAAAGTTGGCCCAAGTATACATCAGTGAAATTGTTAGACTTCATGGTGTACCATCCAGTATTATTTCAGATCGAGATCCGAGGTTTACGTCAAGATTTTGGAATAGTTTGCAAGAAGCGATGGGGACAAAGCTACATTTAAGTTCTGCTTACCATCCACAGACTAATGGTCAGTTAGAAAGAATAATTCAGTCATTAGAGGACTTGTTGAGAGCACGTGTTTTGGAAGAAAGTGGAGGTTGAAATGAGTTCTTACCATTGATAGAGTTCACATACAACAACAGTTTGCATTTGAGCATAGGGATGGCACCCTATGAGGCATTGTATGGGAGACGATGAAGAACACTGTTGTGTTGGTATCAGGATGATGAAAGTGTTGTGTTAGGACCAGAGATTGTCCAACAGATAACTGAGAAAGTGAAGATGATACAAGACAAGATGAGAATGACTCAAACTCGGCAAAAGAGTTATGCTGATAAAAGGAGAAAATCACTTAAGTTTAAAGAAGGTGACCATGTATTTCTGCGAGTGACACCTATAACTGGAGTTGGACAAGTGCTTAAGTTCAAGAAGCTTACTCCAAAGTTTATCGGGCCATATCAGATACTCCGTCGGGTAGGTCCGGTAGCTTATCAGATTGCATTACCACCATTGTTATCAAATCTTCACAACGTATTTCACGCATCACAATTATGAAAATATATTCCTGATCCTACCCATGTTATCGAGCCAGACACAGTACAGCTGAAGGAGAACTTAACCTATGAAACGTTTCTAGTCAAGATTGAGGATCGAAGAACAAAGCAACTTCGAGGTAAGGAAATTTCATTGGTTAAAATCGTTTGGAATGATGTAAGTGGTGAAGCTACATGGGAACTAGAAGAAAAGATAAAGGAACAATATCCGTATTTATTCTGAGGATGTGAAGTCAAGTTTATCAAGTTTCGAGGACGAAACTTCTTTTTAAAGAGGGAGTATTATAACACCCCAAACTTCCTAAATATAAGACAGTAATTTTGACAGTTAACAGAATTCTACTGTTTAGTGATTTCTGTGTGCTGTAAAATTATTTTGAATATTCCGTCAGTACATTTGATCGTTTTGTGTGATTTACTCCATGTCAAGAAAATAATAATTTTCGAGCCAGGAAAAATCTTACGTAATTTAATTATTACTGAAAAGTCTTAATTATTTTACGTAATCTGATTTGATATTTGTGCATTTTCAAATTTGTGATTTTGTGTGTGATTATGAAATTTTTATATAACTCTGAATATTTTAGCATTATCCGTGGGCTGTCTGTGGGCCTAGGAAGGTCATATATAGGCCCCACGTGGGTCCAGAAAGGTAAAAAAAAATTTGTAACTAGGAAAATTCGTACTGTTGAGACGGAGACGGGGGATCTTACTAAACTTGAATTCGGAAACAGTTTTAAAAATTTTCTTTTATTGTGTTTTGTATTGTATTTAATTATCGAGTGATAAAAATACAATAAAAATATTATTTGAAGGGTAATAGCAGATACAAAAATAAATATTATACTGTGTAATCAACATCAGTGGCTTGGATATCCACCATTGATGTAATCAACGGTGGAAACTTGATCTTGATTTAATCAATGGTTGAGATTTAGTCTTACAAAGTGGCTAGGACCATTTATAACCCTTGGATGTAAAGTTTGAAGGAGTAATCTTGACCCTTCATTTTGGAGACACATCTAATGGTTAGGATTTCAAGGAGAAAAGATCCAATCGCCTAAATTAAGTCTTCTATCTAAAGTCTAAACCTAAAACCTATATTAATCCTAACCATTAATCTAATCAATGGTTAAGATTGCCTAAAATGGTGGCTAGGAGATTTGTTGCATTTTGAAGAGTGCATGGGGGGGGGGACGGTTTTGGTGCTGCATTAGAAGCTAAAGTAATATTGGAAGACCATAATTGATCACCTTTAGGCATTATTGATCACCTTGGTCTTTGTTGAACATTTTCAAGAAACAAAGTTATCAAAATTTCTCTCCATTTCTCTCCTTCTCTAAGCTCACGACCAAGCACTCCCACACCACCTTCCATCACTCAAAAATTTTATACAACCATACTTCTTAAATCCTTACTTCAATTCAAGAACCTTTGTAGTTTACGCCAAGCTCTAAATCTTCCATCTTCAAGGAGTTTTTCCAAGAACAAGTTCTAGGGTTCTTAAGGTGAAGTTATGGAAAACTTCATTTCTTTTCTTCTTTTTCATGTTCTAAACCATGTTTGATCCATGGTTCCTCTTATTCAAGCTTAATATACTAATTTCTTTGTGTTTGTTTTATGTTCAAGAGACTTTTGTTGGTGGAGATCTTGTTCAAAATACAAAGCAATGAGCTTTTTGTGGTTCTTCAAGGGGTAAGAGGGAGATCCATCTCACCAACCAAGCATGGTGGTGAGAGATGATTTGTGTATTTGATGGATGGTGAATTCATGTGAGGATTCATATCTATGGTCATGTAATAATTTGTGTGTGTTTATGTGCTTTGATTATTTGCCTATGCTTGATATGCTTTGCATGATTTTATTTCTTATATGGTATGCTTATGATATGCATGATGAAGATATATTGAATATATTATGATGGATGTATGATAAAACAAGAAATTTTGGCTCCAATGGCCAAGGGGAGACTACGGTTTTGACACCCAAAAATTAGGATTTTATGTTGAAATTTTTCAAGAACAAGGAAATTGATTTGTTTAAAAAAATTATGAAGTGGAGAAATTATTTTGGTTTCAAAGACTAGGGTGAATTTCGGCTTTATCACCTCAAAATAGGTGTTCATAAATTAATATTTTCATGAATGGTAAAATTGGATGTTTAGAAAAGCTAGGAAAATAAACAAATGGTTTGTTTTCAAAGAACTTGAGCTCACGGTTTTGGTGAGGAGTTTTAATGGTTTTGTTTGTGTAAAAACCAAGAATGGAACTTGGTTGATTTAGAAGGAAAAATACAAGAATGGTTTCAATGGCCATGTCTACGATTTTGAAGACTTGAAATGCCTTGATTTTGTGAGAACAAAGTGATTTTCAAAGTGGAAATATAACTTGATTTAATACAAGGAATTTAGAAAGGGAATCAGAGTGTTTTATCACTTGAGAAATGAAATTTTCATATGTAAATGGAAAAGAGAGGTTGAAAGTGTTTGAACCTCAATTTATTTTAAAGAGGATTGATTTTTAGAATTGATTTGAAACTATAAAGAATACGTTGGTAACTTGAGATTTTCTAACGTGCAACTCATCCTTTGGGTTTTGGAAAGCGTTAGTGAATTTTAAATTTGAAACATTGATTTAATTCAATGAAATTATGAAATATATTGCAAACAGGATTTTTCTTGAATAAGAAAATGTGGAACATAATGTGAGAGGTCATATTATTTAGAAAAAAAGTTGAAAAATGAATTTTTGAAAGTTGAGAAATATTTTACGAAGTTGAAAAATGGTAAAAAAATGATTTACGTAACTTAAAAACGTGATTTTTAAGCTACGCGATTTGAAAAACGTTTAAATATTTTCACGCGATTTGAAAAACGTTGAAATATTTCTACGCAATTTGGAAAGCATTTAAATATTTTTACGTGATTGAGATATTGTTGAAAAATCACTACGTGATTTAAAAATGATGGAATATTTTTACGTGATTGATAAAAACGTTGAAAAATCTATATGTGATTTGAAAACGTAACAGAAAAAGTTACAAAATTTTAAAAATGCGACAAAAGTGGAGTGCGACTATGAAAACACGATAATATGATTTTTGTGATTAAATATACAGTAGGATTACTGTTGAACCAGTGGAATGACACTGTATGAGAAAATGATGAATTTTGCCTGTGATTGGCATTGGTGCATTTTATATGCATGAACTAGTGTATGGACACTGTATATGAATTTCGCCTATGATTGGCATTGGTGCATTGAACATGCATTGGAAAGGTCCGATGGACTGTATGAGGCTATTTGCCTAGGAGAGACGTACACCTCTTGAGTGGGTACGATATGCGTAGTGTAAGTCACTTGTTGACCTTGGGGGCATCGGGGTGCGGGTTGCTTACATGGGTAGTTGGTAGCTCTTCTTCCCGTAAGTTTGACCGATGCAATACACCGATGATCCTAACCGAGACACTATTCTTAATCAAAATCTAGTAAAGACTGTCGTGTATATGCTAGATGTGCAAACACATATAAGAAATGTGACACTTGGTCTGAGGCATGTTGGTACAGACAGATCTTTCTGATCAACTTCTCCGAACTGAGTATTAGCTCCATGGAGTAGGAAATTGAGTCAAAGTGCGCATGCATCAATTTGAGCATTTATATCTGTATGACATATTGACGAGCGCCGAACTCAGTTAAAATTATAACCGAAGTTATTACCTAAGCTTGTAGCACAGTGACAACACCGGATCATCTCCACGAGGATTGTAGATGCAATTTAATCAAATCAAGTGAAAGTTAGCAAAGGGGGGTTTGACAGTTTAAGATCGCACTTAACAAAATTAAAGGAAGAAATAACAATTAAAGAGCAGTCAATTTAGAAACCTATCCAAGGTTGGGTGGATTCAATCATAAACCCTTCATAGAACACTTGAAGCGCAATTGAATTGTTAATTTGGATCTAACCGAGATCTTTGCATTAAATCCAGAATTCATACTAGACGATCGTCTAGAATTTAATTAACAAGAGATAAACAAAAATCCGCAATCACATCATTCATGAAGATCTATGTTAATTTCAAGCACCGAATTCAATTAACTTAGGCACAAATCAGTAACCTAACCTTTTCAATTCTGTGATTAATTTAGATCAATCTGTTCTAAGTTTCATCACAAATCTCAATCTTCATTTATGTGATTAGTTTAGATCAATCAGTTCTAAGTTTCATCATAAATCTCAATCTTAAACCAAGATCAAATCAGATCAACATAAATAGAATCACCATTCATGCATTCAAGATCAAGAAGAAGAAAAAAGAAGAAGAAAAGAGGAATTCAATTACAAATCAAATACAATACATAACCAAGGTCTCAAGAATCCAAACCACAATCTCTTCAAGAGTTCTAAATTGACCGAAAGTAGCTTAGCCCTCCATTACCACGAAGGGGAGCATCAAAATATACAAAAGCTATGAGAAACAATGAAGAAACAAGAAGAAACTATGAGAGAAATGAAGGAGAATACAACTTGTTATTCATGATAACCAATGGTGCCTTTTATAAAAGTCTAGGGTAACAAAATGACAAAGGGGAGTGGGTGGATGAGTGGGGTGGTTGAGTGAAGTGGTTGAGTGGATGGATTAGTGGATGAGTGGGTGGATTAGTGGATGAGTGGATGAGTGGATTAGTGGATGGATGAGTGGGTGGTTGAGGACGAAAATTTCTTGTCTGACTTGGAAGGCAAAAACGACCAACTATACTTCAGATTCATGAAAAGTACTCTTCATGAAAGTTGTAGATCTTTGTCTTGGCTATAACATGCATATCTGGATAGTCCAATTTGGCTTCCTACAGCCCAAGATATGACCCAAATACCGCAGGTTGCTCAAACCCAACTTCAGCACCTCTATTCCGACTTGCAAGCTCAAACTGACCCATTAGACTTCATTTTTTCAAAAAGTGTTCTTCATGAAAGTTGTTTATTTGGATCTTAGCTATCAACTATCCAAATTTCAGCCCATCTCCATTATTACAGCTTTAAATATGATTTTATGAGTGCACACCATTCGGATTCTAGTGACAGAACCCGTATTCTGACTTCCATGTAAACTTAGGTCCCTTAGACATCTGTTTAGGACTTCGAGCTCTTCATCAAAGTTGTAGAGCTTCCTCCTAGCTTTCCTACAAGGTAAAATTCATGATTATCAGATATCAAGAACTCAAGTTATGGCCAAAATACAGAAACAGTGTCAAATCTCAATAATGCTGAAAATATTCAATTAGGACCAATTTGAGCTTAAACTCACAAAATCATACCAAACTCAATCAATTAAGAATATGGAGAGTGTAAATGACTAAACATAAGGGTTTCTTAATGAATAAAATATGTGATTATCAAATTCCCCCACACTTAGCTTTTTGTACTCCTGCGCAAAACTCAAGACCAAAACAAGGACATAAGAGATTAACAAAAATTTAAATTCCAACGACATTCAAGAGCCCAAAAATTTACAATCAAGAAGAACAACCAAAGGTTCAAGGGATCAAAACATTCATGAGTTAACAATTCTCCACATCTCAAACCAACAAGCAAGGTATCTTCAACATAAATCGAGAATGATAGATCTTCACAAGATTCCCTCTCAATCTCTCAAGTGTTTAAAAGGTAGGTATTTCACTCAATTCAACCCATGAAAATTGCACTACCATAAGCTTGCTTATCTTCTACTTCTCCACTACTCAAAACACATGCACACACAAATCATGAGGACTTTATTCAAGGTTGTAGTGAGGTCAAGGTAACATAAGAGGATAAAATGGATATGAGAAGATAAATACCAAAGAGAATAAAAGCAAATGAGAGCTGAAAATAACAAGTATAAAAGTTCATCCCAACTCTAATGTATATCTCTTTACATATTCATTTCCCAATCTTTTTTTTTCCCTCTTTTTTTTTTATATGAACATAACTATATACATACATTTTTCCCTTTTTTTTAGGCACTCTTTCTTTTTTCAACAACCATTTTGTAAACACACCCCCACACTTGTTCAAAAACTCATCCATTAACCAAGCTAATGTTCTTTTATTCCCTAAGGTAAAGTAAGAACACGATTTTTCATTTAAGGCACATAATGAGCTAGAAACAAGGAATGATCAAATAAGCTCAAAGGGGTTAAGTAAAGGAAAATATACAAGGTTGGCAGGAATCAAAGAATTTTCAAGAAGTCAAAAGAGTGCTTGATATCATATTGAAAATAAGGTTGGCTATTCGGTTAAACTAGCTAATTAAGAACGAGGGCCTCAATCATGTTCATGCATGCAAGTGAAATGTAGCTTCAAAAAGAATCAAAGCAAGTTCTAGAGTGGTCATTAACATGAGTGAAAATCACACAAGAAAGAAGAGAATGACATAAATGTTGAATCCATCCATTAGGCTCAAAATCTCACAAGGTATGCATCCATCAAACTCAATTCATCAATTCAATCATCCATCACCAAGCATATCAGTTCAAGAAGGGAGAAAAGTTATTCAATCATGCAATGAACCCTTTTTTTTTTTGGGTCAACTATCCTTCCCCCCCAACTAGATCACAACATTGTCCTCAATGTTAAAATATAGATAAGTAAAGGATAGAAGATATTACTTGTTGAAAATGGTTGACACAAAATTAAACAAACTAAAATAAGTACAATAAAATCAAACCCATTAAAGATAAAGTTTCAGATCGGCTTTTTTTTTCTTGTTACTTCCTTCTTTGCTTCTGTTGACCAATCTATTCGAGCTAATACCTTAATACCTTATCGTACATACTCAAAAGCTTCTAATTTATCAATGAGCTCATCAATAGTGGAGGCAGAGATAAGAAGTTGTCTTGACAAAGGAGTGATAAATTTATGTTCCACGACTTTGTCAAGAAAAGATAACAAAAGATCAAAGAAATTATTAACATTCAACAAACCAATGGGTTATGGTGGATGTTCGGTTCGACCCAGAGACAATTTGAAAAATTTCTTCCAAAGTACCAAAACTACCTGGTAAGACAATGAATGCATCGAATTGTCAACCATTGTTTTCATTCGTCCATGCATAGATGTTACCTTAATTTCTTCTCCAATTGTCTTTCCATTGATGTTATTTTCGCTAAAGGTTTAGGAATAACACCTAAAACCCGATCGCTTCCTATAAATATGCAAAAAGTGATACAGCCCCTATTAACCCACGACAACCTCCCCATATACAAGATGAATATTCCTCGCAGCAAGTGATCGACCAAGAGTGCTAGCTGCGTTTACAAACTCTAATCCCTTCCCATAACTTAGACCCACAAAAACACGATATTTTTGAGGTTACGAATAGAAGGCCCCATTTCTATACTTTTCCTCCCTTTTTGAGTGTTTCTGAGTTGAAGGAAAATAGAGAAAATGGAGTGTTTAAATAAGAAAAAGAATGGAAAGGGAAATAATTGCACCTATAAGGGTAAGGTTGTTTGTCAAAAAGGTTGAAATTAAGAAACACAGAATCTTTTTTTTTTTTTTTTTTTTTTTTTTTTTTTTTTTTACTTCAAGAAAACCATCAAGGTAAAGAAGTCTAGAAACCCCTGAAGGACCCTGCTCAAAGGATCGTCTGTACAAAAATCAAAATACAACAAAATGATATAAAGATAAAAGAAATAGAAAATGATGTCATACCTGTATGTACAGCTTTCCATGGCGTATCTTTATATCTTTTGCAAGCGTCATGAGTGCAGTAGACATCACGTCCATGTTTTTTTTTGAAATTGTTAGAAAAACTTGATGAAAGATGAGTGTATACTTACTTAAGATTGGGATGGAGGTAGTCTGCTCTTTCGACTTTATGCCAAAGCATTGTTGACCAGTATTCAACCCATTCAAGACCAGCGCAACATAGGGCTCCCAAAAGGGACAAGTGGCTATAATACGACTGGCTGCCTCACATGTGGGATACAATCTACCTTCTTTGTTTTTCAATTAAGAAGGTTGGATCAAGATGCATGCATTTCCCCATTCACGGTTTGTGTTACCAAAGCCAACCCTAAGACGTATACATAATTTTTTTTTGTGTTTTGTTTTGTTTTGTTTTGTTTTGTTTTTTTGTTTTTTTTTGTTTGAAAGATGACATGAAGAAGAAGAAGAGGATGATATGTACAGATTGTTTGTGGATATGGCTCACATCTGCCTCTGGTTTAACGTCCAGTAACGGCTTAAACGTCTTCTATGAGTCGAAGATAAGCTTCCCATCCAATTTTCTTATAAATTGGCAAACAGGGTCTTTTAGAGTCAGATTCCCAAGACTGTAGCGTTTTTCTTCATCCTTGAAGAGATTCCATAATTTAAGAATTTCACGATGCACCAATCCACAAGAATGCGTCTCAAGAGTCAATAAGATATCATCTAATGACTCCTTACTCAGTCCATTCTTAATGAAAAAAATTTTATCTTCTCTATTTGCGGAAACCATCCCCAAAGTACGACATCGCTTGTTACAGTTCTATCGTCCACATTTGTGACAGACTTGTAACCTTTTTGCTCTTCTCCTTTTAGAATATGAACTTCTTCCAAGACCGGGCATATATGAGTCAAATGAAATTGAGGACTCACCTGCTAATCGGACCTTTGCTTCAATTATCCAAATAAGTACATCTTCTCGGCATACCTTTGTGCATTAACAGTCTCAATCTTTCACATCGAACTTTGTAGATTTTTCTCGAGCATTTTGAGGAAGAGAAGGAAAATGTTTTCTCGTGTTTGAAAGAATGACATCCATTTTGAAGGAGAAGAAGGGTTCGGCTTATTTTGGGAAATTGAAAAATAAACCGACTTGAGAGTCACGGAGTACCGTATCCGCCACTTAACCAAGAACACAAAGAACTCAAGAACTTGGTTTTCCAGGAATGGTTGAGTCTTTGTCCATTAACTTTAAGCGCATTACCATTCCTAGGATCCTCAATATCTACGGCCCCAGAGGATACACGTGTTTGACAACAAAAGAACCGCGCCACCTAGATCTCAATTTTCCAAGGAGTAGGTGCAGATGATAATCTCAAAGCAGAACTTTTTTGACCAATTTTCGCAGCTTTTGCAAAAGGTGTAACAGACCTTGAATAAAGTAGGCCAATAAAATCCATACTGCAAGATTTTCGCAGTTGTTGTCGCTGAAGAAAAAAAATGACCTCCACATGCTTCCGAGTGACAAAATTTAATGGCACTACCTACCTCATTGTCGGGCACACAGCTGTTTTTTTTTTTTTTTTTTTTTTTTTTTTTTTTTTTTTTTTTTTTTATTCATAATGCGGATGGAGAAGGTTCATCACCTCCACTTCTGCATTCTCTGGAAGTTCATGATACTGTTTGAGGCGGTGTCCATTTACGATGAAAGCTTTGGCAGTGACCTCACTTTTAATCTGAACAGCACCAGAAGGAAAAACCTTAGTAACAATAAATGGTCCATCCCATCTAGACCTTAATTTGTCAGGCATGAGTCGGAGGCGGGAGTTATAGAGGAGAACTTTTTGACCAATCTCAAATGTTTTCCTCAGAATCAACTTATCATGGAAGGCTTTGGTCTTCTCCTTATAAAGTTTGAAACTTTCAT
Source organism: Ormosia emarginata (assembly GCA_029884605.1). Lineage (NCBI taxonomy): Eukaryota > Viridiplantae > Streptophyta > Magnoliopsida > Fabales > Fabaceae > Ormosia > Ormosia emarginata. The sequence continues at coordinate 827,364 of JAQQTP010000075.1, read as the reverse complement.
AAGCCTCCAAGCAGATCTCCTCCAATTGCTGCAGCTGCAGCTTTCTCTCCATACCTGCTTGATCTAGGTCTAAGTTGCACCTTTTTACCGCCCAGAATGCATGATGCTCAATTTCCACTAGCAGGTGGCAGGCTTTTCCAAAAACAATCTGATACGGAGACATCCCGATTGGTGTCTTATAAGCAGTCCGGTAAGCCCATAAAGCATCCTCAAGCCTCTTGCTCCAGGTCCTTTCTCGTTAGGTTGAACTGTCTTCCGGAGTATCCGCTTGATCTCCCATTGTAAATCTCGGCTTGCCCATTAGTTTGGGGATGGTAAGGTGTAGAAACTTCAGTGCAAGACCCCATACTTTTTCATCAAAGCTTCCATGCTTCGATTACAAAAATGTGAACCCTGATCACCGATGATGGCCTTCGGAACTCCAAACTGCGTAAAATCTCGTGATCTAACAAAATCCACAACAACTTTAGAATCATCGGTCAGAGTAGCTTTCGCCTCCACCCACTTGGATACATAATCAACAACTAGCAAAATGTAAACAAAACCAAAAGAAACAGAAAGGGTCCCATAAAATCAATACCCTATACATCAAAAATCTCACGAACAATAAGGATTTACGGGGCATCTCATTCCTTCGAGAAGTGTTTCCTGTTCTTTGGCATTGATCCCAAGATTTACAATACACATATGCATCATGAAATAGAGTGGGCCAATATAATCCGATTCCAAAACTTTCCTAGCAAATCCTTTGGGGACCAAAATGACCGCCACATGCAAGTGTATGACAAAAGCTAAGAATAGAATGGAATTCATTATCGAGCACGCATCTCCTAATGACTTGGTCACTACAAAATTTTCACGATAAAGGTCGTCCCACACATAATATTTTGACTCACTCTTCAATTTATCAATCTGAGCCCTAATAAAATGTGCAGGGAAAACACCAAAGAACTAAGAAATTTATCAAATCAAAGAAACCAAGGAGTGTTACCTTGCAGCTTGAAAAGCTGCTCATCAGGGAAGACATCATGGATAGGAAAAGTATCTGCCTCTCTTTCAATTCGGCTTAGGTGATCAGCCACTAAATTCTCTGCTCCACTTTTATCACAGATTTCAATATCGAACTCTTGGAGGAGCAAAATCCACATAATCAACCTAGGCTTTGCATCAAGCTTCTTCAGGAGAAACTTGAGTCAGTATGATCTCGAAAACACAACCACTCTAGAACCAAGCAAATATGATCGAAATTTGTCTAAAGTAAAAACAATTGCTAAAAGTTCTTTTTCAGTGGTGGTGTAGTTGACTTGTGCAGGATCTAAAGTTCTTGAAGCATAGGAGATGACATGAGATATTTTGCCAACCCTTTGTGCAAGAACAGCTCCCAAAGCATAATTAGAGGCATCACACATGAGCTCAAATGGGAGTGTCCAATCTGGTGGCTGGATGATAGGTGTACTGGTCAATGCTTGCTTCAAGAGATTGAAGGCATCCTTGCATTTCTGGTCAAAATAGAACTCCACTTCTTTTTGTAGCAAGTTGGATAGTGGAAGAACAATTTTGCTGAAATCTTTTATGAATCGCCTATAGAAACCTACATGACCAAGGAAAGAACGAACCTCCCGCACGCATGTGGGGTAAGATAGGCATGAAATAACATCTATTTTCGCAGGACAGGATGAAAATTTCAAAAGCTACCTCAATACCCTTGCTAGATATTATATACCCTAAAACTATGCCTTGCTCCATCATGAAATGATATTTCTCAAAATTCAGAACAAGGTTAGCCTTAATGCATTTATGCAAAACCTGAGTCAAACTATCCAAACATGCATCAAAGGAAGAGCCATAGACAGTAAAGTCATCCATGAATACATCCATGCAATTTTCTAAAAGGTCAGAAAATATACTTACCATACACCTTTGAAAGGTGCCTGGAGCGTTGCACAGACCAAAAGGCATCCTTCTGTATGCAAATGTGTCAAATGGGCAAGTGAAAGTAGTTTTATCTTGGTCTTCTAGGGCTATATGGATCTAAAAATAACCCAAATATCCATCCAAGAAACAGTAATGCGACTTGCCAGCTAGTCTCTCTAACATCTGATCAATGAAAGGTAATGGGAAATGATCTTTCCTGGTGGCTTGGTTAAGTCGTCTGTAATCAATGCAAACCCGCCAGCTGTTTTGAATTCTCCGGGTTTAATGAATACATATGGTTGGTACGCATGCATCTTTCTCGATCAACTTCTCCGAATCTTGTGGGTAGTAGCTCATTGTTCGATTTTCAACTACTTGTGACCCCGCATTTCTTTGGAACAACCTACACACGGGCTCACCCATTTACTATCGATATGGGATAAATAATGCCACTTGCGGTAGTTTTGGTAACTTCCTTCTTTACCACATCCAGAGTCGGGGTTCGGTCTCCTTTGGGGCCGTCATTACTAGTTTAGTATCTTCCTCCAACAAAATCCTATGCATGCATATGGAGGGAACTGATACCGGAAGATCTGCAAGTGTCCATCCGATGGCTTGTTTATTTTGCCTCAAAACCCGCAAAGTAATTTTTCTTCTTGATCGGGTTGCAAATTTTTAGCAACAATCACAGTGCTTTCTCACCATCTTCCAAATATGCATATTTAAGATGGTCCGGCAAAATCTTTAATTCTAAGGATGGAGGTCAGTACAATAGAGGGCAACAAGTCATTTTGAAACAACTAACTCAGCAACATTAAATTCAACATACTTCTGACTCTCATTTTCACATGCTGCATCATTCAAGTCAGCAGCTACATCACTACTCATAACTGCATAAATCTCAACACATGCAGCACATGGTACAATATTACAACACAAGACATGTTTCACAGAATGAATCCGAAAATCAACAATATCGGAAATTCAAAGATAAATATCAGCATAAGCATCGTCAACTAGCATATCAATCACATCAACATGGAAAACAGAATGCTCCTCTAGGGGATGTCTTATGGCCTCAAAAATGTTAAATCGTACCACATCGTCGCCAAATTCCATGGAAAGGGTGCCAGCATACACATCTATCTTGGTCTTGGCTGTCTTGAGGAAAGGTCTGCCTAGGATTAATGGAGCATGGTTTGTTGAAGACTCATCTTCCATGTTTAGAATATAGAAGTCCGCTGGAAAAATTAGCTCATTCACCCGAACTAACACATCTTCTAGCACTCCTGCAGGATGAGCAGTGGTCCTATTTGCCAACTGAATCATTATACCAGTAGGTTGCAAAGTGCCAATGTTCAAGGACTGATATATTGACATAGGCATGACATTAATCGAAGCACCCAAGTCTAACATTGCATGTTCAAATTTGGAGTTACCTATCATGCAAGGAATTGTGAAAGTTCCAGGATCTTTGCATTTTTGTGGCATGCTTAGTAGAATCATTGCAGAAACATTTCTGCCCATGCTTATTTTCTCAGTACCCTTAAGTCTTCTCTTGTGAGTACACAACTCTTTGAGGAATTTGGCATACTTAGGAATCTGCTTGATTGCATCAAGGAGGGGAATATTGATTTCCACCTTCCTGAATGTGTCCATGACTTCTCTTTCTATTTTTGTTTGCGCAGTATGCTTGGACTGTGCGACTCTGTTTGGAAAAGGTAGTGGAATGGCCAGATTTGAATTCTCTGCACATTTCTTCTGTGTCACAGATTTTTGGACCGAGCTATCCATTTTCTTCTATTTCTGGTCACCTTCGTTTCTTTGCACTTGTAGTTCAGGTTGTGGTGGAGTAGGACCGTCAACTTCTCTGCGCCACTTCTCAAGCTAATGGCACTTACATTGCCTCTTGGGTTGTTGACTTGTTTGTGAAGGCAATTGGTTCGACCCTTGACTTTTCAAATTTTACTCGAGTGGTTGCCATCCGCCCAATTTGAGTTTGTAAATTCTAGATGGTGGCATTGACATTCTCAATAAACTGTTTCATCAAGTCTTCGAAAGGTGGTTCAATGGGAGTGGTTTATTGGAACAATTCAGTAGGCTGGAGGGGCTTCATGCATTGCATAGGTGGCGGCGCGAGTTGTGCTTGCCTAAATGCAGTGGTTGGTACTTGTTGCTAGGGCCACGTAGCTTGGTATCTAAACTGCGGTTGTTGCTTAATACATTGGTAGTATGTTGTTGTTGTTGTTGACTAGAATTTCCATATCTCAGGTTGGGATGGTCCCTCCAGCCAGGGTTATAGGTATTAGAAAATAGATCATATCTGGGTTGCTGCTTTGATTACTGATATTGGGGTCTACCAGGAAAAATACCAGCTGCTGCAATAGATTGCTCTGGAAAAATAGAACCACCATCCTGAAGTGTGGGGCATGCATAAGTAGGATGAGATGAACAAGAGCAAATGCCACACACAGTTGCAGCCATCTGCATTGGTGCTTGTTGTCCCACTGCTAACTGCCTCACCAAAGAAGTCAATTCATCAAGTCTGTGTTCCATGCTCTGTTGGTCTACATGAGATGATTGAATCTCATTGACTCTTTTGGTTGAGGTAATAATTCGTGTGCCAAATTGTTGGGTATTGGCTGCCATGTTTGCTATCAAATCTCTCGCTGCTGCAGGGGTCTTGTCTACTAAGGCTCCTCCAGAGGCAGCATCCACCATGCTTCTGTCATTTGGCAAAGAAGCCTTCATAGAAATATTGAATTAAGAGTTGATCGGTGATTTGGTGGTGGGGACAGCTCGAGCACAGCTTCTTGAATCTTTCCCAATATTCATGCAAGGTCTCTCCTGTCATTTGTCTTATGCCACATATATCTTTTCTAATGGTAACAGCTCTAGAGGCAGGGAAAAATTTCTCTAAGAACAACTGCTTCATGTCAGTCCAACTTGTTACTAAACCTGGTAAAAGATAAAATAACCAATCCTTGGTTGTATCAGCAAGTGAGAAAGGAAATGCCCTTAACTTGATGTGCTCTTCTGAGATCCCATGTGGCTTCATGGTTGAACAAACCACATGGAACTCCTTTAGATGCTTATGGGGGTCCTCACCTGCAAAACCATGAAACTTGGGCAACAAATGTATCAATCTAGATTTTAACTCAAAATTAGCATCAAGATCTGGGTATTGAATACACAAAGACTGGTTAGTTATATCAGGAGCAGCAAGTTCCTTAAGAGTTCTATTCTCGCATGTTATTATTGCCATGGTTTCGAATTATTCAAGATCTCAAGTTCACTCCCAATATTAAGATCAAATTCGAGGCAATTCTTGCACTTAGCCTACGAGCTCTAATCAACCATGCAAGGTTCTATCAATCTCGGGATCAAAGTCAACCAAGTTATCAGGCTCGGACCTAGTCATGCATCACACAAAAACAAATAAATAGGCAAAACACACTAGACAATGGATAAAAATGTTAGAAAAGTTAATAAAAAGCAAAAGTTAGTAAAAACACTTAAAATGAAAAGATTACACTTACTAATCCCCAAGCACGCGCCAAAATTTTGACGAGCGCTAACTAGAACTCATAAAATTATAACCGAAGTTATTACCTAAGCTTGTAGCACAAAGACAACACCGATCATCTCCACGAGGATTGTAGATGCAATTTAATCAAATCAAGTGAAAGTTAGCAAAGGGGGTTTGACAGTTTAAGATCGCACTTAACAAAATTAAAGGAAGAAATAACAATTAAAGAGCAAATCAATTTAGAAACCTATCCAAGATTGGGTGGATTCAATCATAGACCCTTCATAGAACACTTGAAGCGCAATTGAATTGTTAATTTGGATCTAACCGAGATCTCTGCATCAAATCCAGAATTCATACTAGACGATCGCCTAGAATTTAATTAACAAGAGATAAATACAAATCCGCAATCACACCATTCATGAAGATCTATGTTAATTTCAAGTACCGAATTCAATTAACTTAGACACAAATCAGTAACCTAACATTTTCAATTCTGTGATTAATTTAGATCAATCAGTTCTAAGTTTCATCACAAATCTCAATCTTCATTTATGTGATTAGTTTAGATCAATCAGTTCTAAGTTTCATCACAAATCTCAATCTTAAACCAAGATCAAATTAGATCAACATAAATAGAATCACCATTCATGCATTCAAGATCAAGAAGAAGAAAAAAAGAAGAAGAAAAGAGGAATTCAATTACAAATCAAATACAATACATAACCAAGGTCTCAAGAATCCAAACCACAAGCTCTTCAAGAGTTCTAAATTGACCGAAAGTAGCTTAGCCCTCCATTACCATGAAGGGGAGCATCAAAATATACAAAAGCTATGAGAAACTATGAAGAAACAAGAAGAAACTATGAGAGAAATGAAGGAGAATACAACTTATTATTCATGATAACCAATGGTGCCTTTTATAGAAGTCTAGGGTAACAAAATGACAAAGGGGAGTGGGTGGATGAGTGGGGTGGTTGAGTGGGTGGATTAGTGGATGAGTGGGTGGATTAGTGGATGAGTGGATTAGTGGATGGATGAGTGGGTGGTTGAGGACGAAAATTTCTTTTCTGACTTGGAAGCCAAAAACGACCAACTATACTTCAGATCCATGAAAAGTACTCTTCATGAAAGTTGTAGATCTTTGTCTTGGCTATAACATGCATATCTGGATAGTCCAATTTGGCTTCCTACAGCCCAAGATATGACCCAAATACCGTAAGTTGCTCAAACCCAACTTCAGCACCTCTGTTCTGACTTGCAAGCTCAAACTGACCCATTAGACTTCATTTTTTCAAAAAGTGTTCTTCATGAAAGTTGTTTATTTGGATCTTAACTATCAACTATCCAAATTTCAGCCCATCTCCATTATTACAACTTGAGATATGATTTTATGAGTGCACACCATTCGGATTCTAGTGACAGAACCCGTATTCTGACTTCCATGTAAACTTAGGTCCCTTAGACATCTGTTTAGGACTTCGAGCTCTTAATCAACGTTGTAGAGCTTCCTCCTAGCTTTCGTACAAGGTAAAATTCATGATTATCAGATATCAGGAACTCAAGTTATGGCCAAAATACAGAAACAATGTCAAATCTCAATAATGCTGAAAATATTCAATTAGGACCAATTTGAGCTTAAACTCACAAAATCATACCAAACTCAATTAATTAAGAATATGGAGAGTGTAAATGACTAAACATAAGGGTTTCTTAATGAATAAAATATGTGATTATCACATATTAATTGAGGGATATTGGCTATGACAATTGTTTTGTTATGAAATACTTGGATGATGGTGATGATAATAATGTTAATGGCATGATGGTAGTTATTATTTATTGTATCTGTTATGATAAATAATGTTGATGGCATGATTGTAATTCTGGTATGATATAGCTGTGTGGTATGTTGTTTGTATTATCTCTGTGCTATCATGTTTGTATTGGCGTAGGTGATCTCACCTCTTTGTATATTATTTTTGTACTGCATTATTTTTGGTAAAGACGTTGAGCAAGGCACTGAACCAGAGGGTGAAGAAGAGTAGGCTCATGTGGAGGAAACAGAGTTTTAAGAAGATGGAAATGCCCAGCTTTCTAGGATATGTGGTGTCCCAGGGTTGATGAGGGCGGGGAGTGGACGCCGGTGCATGAGAGGCACGTACAAGGAGCGGCTCCTGGCATGCTTCTAAGCGAAGGGTCCCATGAATGAACTGAATACGCACTTAAATGAGAGGGATTCAGAGACTGTGCGGTATGGGACATTGTATAGTTGAGGATGGGCTTAAAGGAATTGATTAGGCGTAACCATATCAACAAGTTGCAAACTTCTTTTCGAGAGCCTAGAACATAAGAACTCCATTGTTAAGCGTCTTGACTTGGAGCAATGTGGGATGGGTGACCTCCTGGGAAGTTTCCTAGGATGCGTGTGAGTGAGGACAAAGCACGCCGAAAAGACCCGCGTTGGTTTGAGGAGACACTCGTCAATCCGGCAGCCCCGGGATGTTACGAGATGGTATCGAGACGGGACCTCTCCCGATGCGGTGTGGTTCGGGGACGAACCAGTATGGCGAAACCCTGGTGGGCATGTGGTGTCCCGGGTTGATGAGGGCGGGGAGTGGACGCCACAGTGCATGAGAGGCACGTACAAGGAGCGGCTCACGACATGCTTCTAAGCTCAAAAAACGAAGGGTCCCATGAATGAACGAATACGCACTGGAATGAGAGGGATTCGGAGGCGTGTAGGTATGGGGCGTATAGTTGAGGATGGCTTAAAGGAATTGATTAGGCGTAACCATATCAACAAGTTGCAACTTCTTTTCTTATTTACTCGGGCTAGAACATAAGAACTCCATTATTAAGCGTGCTTGACCTGGAGCAATTGTGGGATGGGTGACCTCCTGGGAAGTTTCCTAGGATGCGTGTGAGTGAGGACAAAGCACGCTGAAAAGACCCGTATTGGTTTGTGGAGACACTCGTCAATCCGGCAGGCAGTCCCGGGATGTTACAGGATACGTGATGTTACAATTTCGCGGAGGTCCGAAGGCGTGGCATGTTCATTTGGATCGTCAGTGTATATTTTATATAGGGGACCTGAACATTACCTACAATAGGCTTTATCAAGGGAACCCCTATTTTAGTGTCAATATTTATGTATAGTTAGAGTTTCCACTATCCATTAGGCAATCTTGGGAGCCTACTACCGTACGCCTAGTGAGATAAGTATCGTGTCGTCTGCTCCGACACTTGTCCGTAGGGCTTCGCGTCGTGCTGGATTCCTTCCTGCTGAGGAATTTGAGGAGGACCCATCTGAGGGTTCTGCTGTTTAGTAAGACTTGGGCAATATGTGAGTTTAAATTATGTTTAATTACTTTGAGAACTTGGTCTGTATATAAATAATCATGATAGTACGTTTGTAACGTATGATGATGTAAATTATGTGTGATGATGTATAATATTTATATTTTCCGCTAAGTTTATTTTATTGTTATCAAAGAAGAAAGAAAAAAATTTACAACTCGTATTTTTATCACAACATCACATTTTATGAATTTGGGAGTAATTTGATAATTAAGTAACATAAATGTGGCACCCTAAGGTGGGTGTTACAGTTGGCATAATCCACGTGAATGCGCCATCCTGATTGGCGCATCCTACGTAGACTAAAAATTATTAAAAAATGTCATGTTAGACAAAAGAGTGACAGTTTGGTATATAGTTTAAAAAATGTGACATTTTGATAAATATTTTAAAAAAATATTTTGATAAATAGTTTTACCACTAATGATAGTTTGGTAAAAAAAAATCAGATTGTAGCCTTCCCAATTACCATGTTCTTAATTTTTTTTTGTAACCGCCATAAACCAAGTCCAACGCCAATCTTATCCACCAGCAGTTGTCAATTGGCTTTCAAAAACTGAATATAGAGTAAGTTAACTGAGTACATATATAACTAGTTTTAGTGAAATTATTCATAAAGTTATATACCTAAATATCAGTCCCCCTTTGTATGTGTCATTGCCATCCATCCATCCACACAACCAAACTCCACAGTCAAGACCAACCCGGTCAATAAAATTTAGGTAGGTCATTAAAATTGATAAGATTGCAACTAGCATTAGTTAAAGTACATAGGAAAAATGTAATACCTATTGTCATTTTGTCTTGGCACCCCTGCCAGCACCTCAGACTTGAAAGATAATAAGTTTAGGTTTTTAGGTACTCTGTCAATCCAGAAGTTGGGGTCAGCTAGCATGGCATCAAGTATTTCAACCTATATACAATACACAAACCATGGTTAAGTCTAGTATTATTGATCACAAATTCTTTGCATTTCCACAATTTGAAGAGGAAGGTTAATGTTGAATATTAATCTGTATAATGGATACTCTCCACACGTGTGATTTGACCACGTCAACGTTTGTTATTCTCCTCGGTGGGGTAGGAATCAACACAAAATAACTTCTTTTCTAGGATAGATATGATCAGCAATTACCGATGTACACTAGAGTCATTGATGAGGATGTAGATCTAAGGGCAGAAATTTATTTTACTTAATAAATGCTGAAGTTAAGGAGTATGAAGATTGCATAGTAAGTAGTGAAGGAATCAGAATGTTGCGTAGGTAAGATCATATGCAAATGATAAATAGGACTTCCAGTAGGACTTAACTACATTTTGGATATCAACATGTTCTTGAAGGAGCTTTTGTTGTATAACATGGCCATTGGAAGCCTATTAGTATGCTGGCTAGTAGAGGGGAAAAAGCTTGAAATGTAGTTAGGAAAAAATGGATGCATTTGATGTACTCACTGAGAAATAAGTTGACAAGAACCAAAATCTGGGATCCAATGTTGGCCTTTGTTCTTGGGTAAGACACGATGCCAGCATTGTTATGACCTAAACATGATGTATCTCATGAATGAGTACTAATTCAACATACACTAGCATGGGATAAAGCATATACATACATCACTAGAAATTGCACTACAAAAAAATAGTCAAATTGTGGCATTTAATTTACAACAGTTACTCTAAACTGCCGCAAAATTATATTTTGCAGTAGTTCATACGGCAGTTCTTTTAACCGCTACAAATTGTAATAATTTAGTGGCAGTTCAAGTAATTAACCGCCATAGTTTATATCATCAAAAGGAAGAAAAAACTAAACCTAAGCTTTTCACTTCCTCACTCTATTTCCCTATCGTGAAGCACTGCTCACCGTGAACCATGAGTCGTCCTCCATCGTGAATCGTCGTTCCCCCACGTCGTGAGCCAGCATCCCCCATACCAGCGTTCCCCCACACCGTGAGCCAGCATCCCCCATCCCCACGCTGTGAACCACCATCCCACCCCAACATCGTGCAATCTCTACCATATCTTGAAGCATCGTGCTGCCTCCACCATAGCTGTGAACCAGCCTCCACCATTGCACAAAGCATCAGGCGCAAATCTACAGAAATCATGAAGGTGAGTCCATTATCACCCAAATAATTGTGTTTTGATTCTCTGAAATCTAAATCCTAAAATCCTAAGATCCCCCAATTTTTCTTTTGCCAAATGAATATGAGCTCATTTTTAGATTACTGCCCATGTGATACCACAGACTTTTGAGTTATGACGCTAGCTTTCCTTTGCCCATTAATTAATTTCTCATTCAAACTGTATATATAGTTAATTATTTTCTTACTTCTTAATTTCTTGCAAAACACTGTGCTGCTAGCTGCTTGTTATGGCCTGTTTCTTACAAATTATAGGGAAGCTTCATATGATATTTTAGTTATTTAGTAGCATTAATAGGACCAGCTAGGAATTTTCCTTGGTAAAAGTGGTTCATTAATTAACGTGAATATATCTGAGAGTGAAATGAATTTTCCTTGTTGTGTCTACAGGATGCTAATGTCAGATATATCCTTTTCATAATTTACAATGGTGTGTATGTTGAGATAATATGCATTTGAATACTTTGTAGCAAGTCTGTTTAACTAGTTTTGTTGATTTTCTCTGAAGTGAGAACTGAAGGCTTAGTTTCAATGTTCTATAAATTATTGATGAAAATATTTTTTGAAGGAAAAATCGTTGTTCGGTGGAAGTGCCTTGTTTGTCCGGTTCAAATTTTTTTTGTTGTCCTGCAAAATATGATATCTAAGTAATCTATCTGAATCTAATGTGAGCTTATATTTTGATCCCCCCTCTCCCCGTTCTTCTCTCTCTATTGATACCAGTAAGTTTCACAAAATTATTAATGACCTTTCTATAATAATGTCCTTTCCCTTCAAGGACTCTTTCCATTTTTTATTTGAAATAATTTTTTCATAGATTTTAATTGGCTATCCTCTTATCATTGCTATACACTAATTGTGGTTCTTAAACTCTGAGAGGATTTCAACATATTGTAAGGAGTAAGGACTAATAAGTAAACATGTCTTCCTTGAGATCGTGTGACACATACCAAATTTGCTCATTTTATCTGATATTTGTTCACATCACTTTGACTAAGTAAAGAACACTCATTTCTCTGACAAACAATTCTATGATTACAAACAATTATCTGATATTGTTTGACTAGAATGTTAAACAATTCTCTGTCCTTGCCACAACAAAGCGTGTGGCATATGAGCTTGGTCTTCATCTAGGGAAGGAGGTTGGTTTTCAAGTAAGATATGACAAGAGGATTGGAGATAATTGTTCTATCAAGTTTATGACTGATGGAATTTTGCTACGAGAAGTTCAGGTTGTTATGTTTTACCTCACTATTTTTTCCATTTGTTCATTTTTAGAAGTTCTATCAAGTTTGTAGCTATGTAACAAATGATAAATTCATGAAGACATTTGTTCAATTTGTCGGTAAAAAATACTGATAAGTCCATAGAAAGTTAGAAACATATGTAATATGTTTATATTAAGAATCCCTGTATGTTAAAACTTAAAATGTGATAGAATATTTGAATTTATTTTTCATTGTGAAACATCTTAATCCATCATTCCAAGGGTATCAATTACTTGAGAACATTATTATCTATGTGTGAATGTGAGCGTATTTTTGGATTCTGTATATTCCATAACACTTTGGATTGGAAAGTGAAAATTGAGTGATTATAAATTTTCCTCTTTCATTTGTTCATACCGTGGTTGTTATTATTAGTAGTTGCAAGTATCATTGTTATCACTGTTGCACTTGTAGTGTTGTTATTGTTTATTATTGTTGTAATGATGATTCCACGGATATGATGCTGTGATGTAATTGTGCTTACTTATATTAGTTTCACTAAAGCAAGATGAGTAACAGAATTGAATGTACTTATAATTGAATACCTCCTGGTGTAGAATGATATTTTATTGAGGCATTATTCTGTCATAATTCTTGATGAGGCTCATGAGAGGAGCTTGAACACAAACATTCTGATTGGGATGCTCTCACATGTAATTAAAACTCGCCATAAGGTGAATATGAGAGTGATTTATTTTACAAATGAAATTTAATTTTATATTAGATCTTTTATCATTTTCCCTATATATATTAATCTTGCCACTGACATTCTAATCCGGATACTCTTTTATATTAATCTTATATTGTTGGCTATTCCCCATTTCTTCACCCATAACTGTTAATACTTGTATGAAAACTAATACTTAAATCTTTAAATTCTTTTATACTTTAATATGAAGCTGAAAAAATCTCAGTTGTTACCACTTCAATTTCTTTTCTACAAAATCCCTTCATCACCTCCATGTTCTTTAATCTAATCAGTAATCCACAATTATACAAGGATGATTACCTAGTTTTTTGGATGATGCAATACAGTTAATTGCTGGTTTTACTATTCAACAAATTTAAACTTGATTACCTAGTTTAAATTACCTCTTCTAATCAAGTTACATAATAGGCTATACTATTATAGCTATTAACTCCCAGTTTTGACTTCTAGTTTTATCTCCCCTAAGTTGATTCGTTATTTTCATAGATTCTTTTCTTGAGTACCTTGCTTGTTTGCTCTTTTCACATGTTGTGCTTTGATACAATTTCCTATTGGTGAGATGTTAGTGAAATATGTTGGCAGTGGAAACATAATCCCACTTCAGAGCTATTTTTTTATTAGGGTCACTTCTTTTTATGTATGATGAAATTAACATTTGAGAATCAATTAAATGGGAACATGGTAATATTCCTTATTTATGCAAAAAAAAAAAAAAAGAAGCTAAGACTCAGGGAATCGATTAACTTTTATTTCTCTAGAAGGTGGCATTCTTACTTGTGTTGCCTGGAATGAGAATAGTCTTAGCTGAGATAAGTGCATTTATAAAACATTTTGTAGAATTTGAATTTCCTAGCAGTTACATACTTATATTTTGATGTAATAGGGCAGCCTTCAAATTATGTGTTCAGATGTTTAACCATAAATTCATGCAAGCAAGGGACCTTACGTATAAGTTGAACAAATTTATAATTGAAAGCATAAGCAGTGTGAAAACTGTTGATTATATTAATTATAGCTATAATTTCTTTTGCAAGCTTTCTAACTTATGAATATCAAAATCTCAACTCATGATAGCATCATATTAAGTAATTGGAAAACTAGGTATTATCTCCATTATAAAGGCATTCTTTGTTTAATATTTCATTTGACCAATAAATAATCTTCTGTATTCTAATTTGTTGCAGGAATTTTACTGATCTTGACATACAAGAGAATGGTATTGATGATAAAGGTGGTAACTGGTTGAGTTGCTTCACAGAAAGCTTCACATCATTGGAAATACTGAACTTTGCCAATGTGCACAATGATAAATTTTGACACACTTGAGAAACTTGTCAGTAGGTGCAAATCATTGAAGACTTTGAAGGTTAATAGAAGTGTAACACTGGAACAGTTACAAAGGCTGCTTGTTCGTGCTCCTTAGATAGGTGAGCTTGGTAGCGGCCCATTTTCACAAGAGCTGACAACACAACAGTACTCAGAGCTTGAAAGTGCATTCAACAATTGTAAAAATCTTCACACCCATGAACCACATTCACATAAATAGATGATACCTTTTGTATTTAGCCTATGGACAACTACTTGTTTGTTTTGGGTAGTAATTTCTAGAACTATTTGACAATCTCATGAACATTTGGGTATACTTGTAATAGTTATTGTGCTACTTAATTTGGTACTAGTTAATGTGCTACTTTGATAGTAGTCATTGTGCTACTTAACTTACTACAATGTCATTTGCTTCTTATTATATTAATTTGGTATTTGAAGTATTTGAAATGTATTTTTTATGTGTTATTGAATATTGGTTTTGGACAGATTAAATATAAAATATAAAAAAGAGCTAAATAAAAAATAAATAAATGGTATATTCGTATTTTTAGTCAAATAGCGGCAATTCAAAACCGCCACTAATGGCCTCTTGAACTGCCACTGGTGGACACCTACATAAGCCATAGAGCAATTACAGTAGTAAATAAGCTTTTTTTTACCAAATTATTCTTAATGGCAAAAGTATTTATCAAAATGTCACTTTTTTAAAAATATTTATCAAAATGTCACTTTTTTGAAACTATATACCAAACTGCCACTCTTTTGGTCTACGTGACATTTTTTTATTATTTTCTGTTTTACGTGAAAAATGTCAAAGAGGGTGACGCATCCACATAGAAAACACTAACAAGCTTGGCATTTTCCATGTGAATGCACCACTCTCTTTGGCACTTTCCTCATGAAAACGTCATCCTACATGACATTTTCCATGTGGATGTGTCATGTTGGATGGCATTTTTTTACTTAAACACGTCAACACGTTTGGCGTTTTGAACCCACGAATCTTTTCATCCACCTTCGCCCCTTCTTTACTATCTTCTTTGTCTCATCGAAAACGCACTAGCCAAAAAACTTGCCACTACACAAACCCACTCGGTATTATATAGAGGGGAAAGCTGAGGAGTGGCAGTTGCTAGTGTTGCCTTGGAAATTGACCTATGATCATAAGAGGTAGGTTCATGTTGCTAGTCTTGCCATAGAAATTGGCATGTGATCGTAGGAGGGAAATTGACCTATGATTGTAGGAGGTAGGTCCATGTCCTTCATTGATATTATTTAAAGATAAAATTATGAGTAAACTCTTATATTTTGCTCTAACTGAGATCCCATCTTTTTTAATTTGATCCTTCTTATGACAATATTTTCAATTAAGAACTCACAAGCATTTCTTTTATATTTTTGGTTAATGTAGAGGGGGCATTTCAGATTTCATATTTTCATAAACCTGTTTGACATAGTTCAACCAAAGTTCAACCATGAAGATTCTATGAAAATTTTGATAGAGTTTTCCCCGAATATTGGACCTCCCCAAAAGCACATAAACTTGTTTAATTCAACATGGTACCAAGATCATCAATAGAAAAGCTACAAACGTGTTTAATCCAACAAGGGTACCAAAATCACAATAGAAAATCATCAATAGTAATATAACAAAAACCACTAAATACAACATTCTCAAATATATTAATGACATATAATTGCACGTCAATCAGATGGGCCAACATCAGAATGTGGTGTCCTGAGAGAGGGATCAGAAGAAGGACCTGAATGTGACATGTATGGTGGGTAACCAAATGGCAGGTAAGGATATGATGGGTAACCCTGTGGTGGGTAAGGATATGGTGGGTATCCCAGTGGCACGTAAGGATACGGTAGGAAGAGTATGGTGGGTATGGTGGGTAATATGTAGGTGGTAGTGATAAACACATATTTTATTCATTAAGAAACCCTTATATTTAGTCATTTACACTTTCCATATTCTTAATTGATTGAGTTTGACATGATTTTGTGAGTTTGAGCTCAAATTGGTCCTAATTGAATATTTTCAGCATTATTGAGATTTTACACTGTTTCTGTATTTTGGTCATAACTTGAGTTCCTGATATCTGACAATCATGAATTTTATCTTGTAGGAAAGCTAAGAGGAAGCTCTACAACTTTGATGAAGAGCTCGAAGTCCGATTCAGATGTCTAAGAGACCTAAGTTTACATGGAAGTTAGAATACGGGTTTTGTCAGTAGAATCCGAACAGTGTGCACTCATAAAATCATATCTCAAGATGTAATAATTGAGATGGGCTGAAATTTGGATAGTGGATAGTCAAGATCCAAATAAACAACTTTCATGAAGAACACATTTTGAGAAAAAGAAGTCTAGTAGGTCATTTTGAGCTTGCAAGTCGGAACAGAGGTGCTGAAGTTGGGTTTGAGCAACCTATGGTATTTTGGACATATCTTGGGCTTAAGGAAGCCAAATTGGACGAACCAGCTATCCATTTTATAGCCAAGACAAGGATCTACAACTTTCATGAAGAACACTTTTCATGGTTCTGAAGTATAGTGGGTCGTTTTTGGCTTCCAAGTCAGACACGAAATTTTCATCCTCAACCACCAACTCATCCATCCACTAATCCACTCATCCATCCACTAATCCACTCATCCACTCATCCACTAACTCAGCCACTCATCCACTCATACACTAATCCAACCACTTAACCACTCCACCCACTCATCCACTAATCCATCCACTAATCCATCCACTCACCCATTCATGTCCATAATTTCCCACTCACCAAAAGTCCTTTGACATTTTTCACTAATCCATCCACTCAAACACTCCACTCATTCATCCACTCAACCACTTAACCACTCACCCACTCAACCAATCCACTCAACCACCCCACTCCACTAACCCACTCATCCATCCACTCACCTTTGTCATTTTGTTACCCTAGACTTCTATAAAAGGGCACCATTGGTTATCATAGAGGGGGGGAACTCTCCTTCATTTTCTCTCAGTTTTTCTTGTGATTTCTTTCTAGCTATGTGTAACTAAACCTCCCTTGGTTAAGGGGGTGATGAAACCGCTAGTATTAATGTTGTAAACTTTGCATATTTGATTATTTCAACATAGTTATGTTTTTATTCATATATTTCTGAATCTATTGTTGGTATGAAGGTTTTTGTACTTGTTCCTACTTTCAAAGTAGTAGATCTAGGTTTATTATGCGCGGTAGCGGTAGTAGATCTAGTGGGATGTATGATGTTCATGTGGGTATAATTATCTTTGTGCTATTTACCAGTTATAAAAGTGGTAGATCTGGGTTTATTATGCGCGGTTGCGGTATTAGATCTAGAGAAATATATGTTCTAAGTAATTTAATCCCGATGTGCGATTAGACCTTAGTGTAATTGGTTTTTTAAATCTTAATGCAATTGTTGGATAGTTGTAAGAGCGGTTGCTTTATGACTAATCAGTGATTAGGAGTTGATTTGAGCGGTTGCTAAATTGGCCAACACGTAAGGAAAACAGAGATTTACTCTCACAATTGCATAAAAACATAATTGAGCATGTTGGAATAAAAAGGATATGTGGATTTACATTATCATATAAATCTAGTGGTGGATTCAATCTCTTAACCAATTTTCTTATATTGTTGATTTCAGTTTGTTTATTGTTATCTTTGAAGTTGTTCATTGTTCATCAAAACTCCAAAACCCCCCTTTTACTGTTTATTGTTAATCAGAGTCTAAATTGGGAATTGTTTAATAGTATTAATTGAATTGGTTCTCTGTGGATCGACCCTTACTAACTACAACTAGTTGTAAGGTTTTTATTTTTTGGTGGGCCTGACAACTGATTTTTATCTAATTTTAATCACTACATCCGCACGCATCAGAATTTTGGCGCCGTTGCCGGGGAACCAATTTTTTCAATTACACTATTAATTTATTTCCTATTTTTATTCTGTTTTATTTTATTTTTTTTTAATCTTTCTTTCTGAGTGTTTTGTAGGTGTTGATGTCCTTTGAAGGAGTAGACGAAGGATTGCTAAATTTGAGGAACTATATTGATCAACTCACTTCACATCCTCAATTTCCCTTCCATCCGGCTAACTTCCAACTCACACCTGCTGACATTGAAGCTGCCCATTACATTGATCTATCAAGTTCAGAGACATTTGAGCCATCTGAAATATCTGAAGAAGTGACAATGGCAGAAAACACTTTAAGGGCATTGGGTGCTCCAGATCTAGATCAACAGCCTCTTTGCATAGACATTCTTGAAAATGAAGAGGCATTTGAATTGAAATCCGGTTTAATCCATCTCTTGCCATCTTTCAATGGATTACCCGGAGAGGACCCCAACAAGCACTTGAAGGAAATCCATGTGGTATGTTCTAGCATGAAACCCGCAGAATTCATGTAGAGCAAGTCAAGTTGAGAGCTTTTCCATTCTCATTGAAAGACTCACTAAGGAGTGGCTTTACTACTTGCCACCCTGATCCATCCAATCATGGCGGGACATGGCCCGAACTTTCCTAGACAGATACTTCCCCGCCTCAAAAGCTACAACAATCGAAAAGAAATCATGGTATTCAACAAAGGCGTGGGGAATCACTCCATGACTACTTGGGAGAGATTTAAGAAGCTATGTTTCACCGCCCTCATCATCAAATAAGTGAGCACTTTTAATTCAATTTCTATGAAGGCTTACAAGTTATGGATCGCAACATGATTGATCTTTGCTAGCGAGGAGCATTAATTGATAAAACTCCTCAAGAAGCTAGAAACTTGATCTCAAGAATGGTGCCAATACTCAACAATTCTACTCTAGAAATGACACCGTAGTAAGAGCGAAAGAAAGAAGTAGAGACAACCAAGATACAAAAAAAATGACTCAATTGACTGCTATGGTTCACTGGTTAATGGATTCGGTAAAGCACCGGTTCATGCTTGTGGGATCTGTTGTTCATCCGGACATCCCACCGATATGTGTCCCACTCTCCAAGAAGACACAAATGAAGAGGTAAGAGCAAGAGGGGATATCTTTGGACTTTCAAAAATTACAACCCCTACTCAAACACATATAATCCGGGTTGAGGGATCATCCAAATTTCAGCTATGCAAAGCAACCTCAAAATCAACCTCCAAATGGACCTCCAGGATTCCAACAAAGGCAAGTACCTTTCCCTCAGAGACAACAGCAAGTTCAAGCTCCTAAGCAATCTGAGCCTTCATTAGAGGAGCTAGTAAAACAAATGGCCACTAATAATTTGCAGTTCCAACAAGAAACAAATGCAACTATACAAAGTTTCAAATAAGAAACAAGGACTGCAATCAATAACTTGCAGAATCGATAGATAGACAGTTGTCCACAGAATTCAACAAGTTTCAAAGCCAAGCTTCAGGAAACTACCCTCACAAATGTAAGTGAATCCGAGGGAAAATGCTAGTGTCACACATTGAGAAGCGGAAAGACGATGGATGAGCCTACCTCTCTTCCACCAATCATTCAAGAGAAGGATGAACCACCCAAAGAAGCAAATGATAAGGGACAAACTTCCAAAACCCCTAAGGTAAGTATTTCTGAACCCCTTCCTAAATATGTCACTAAAGCTCCTTTTCCTAGTAGGTTGGTTAAAACCAAGAAAGAAGAAGCAGAAAAAAAAATACTTGAGACTTTTAGGAAGGTAGAGGTTAATATCCCTTTGTTAGATGCCATTAAGCAGGTACCTAGATATGTAAAATTTCTGAAAGAATTATGCACTAACAAGAGGAAGTTAAAAGGAAATGAAAAGGTCTAAGTGGGAGAAAATGTTTCAGCTGTAATTAAAAAAAAACTCCCAACCAAATGTAAGGACCCTGGCACATTCACCATTCCATGCACTATAGGTAACACAAGGTTTGAAAGGGCAATGCTTGATTTAGGTGCATCTATAAATGTCATGCCATATTCTATTTATGCATCTTTATACTTGGGTCCTTTGGAACCTACTTTGTGTTGTTATTCAATTGGCCGATAGATCTAATGCATACCCTAAGGGTGTGGTTGAAGATGTTTTGGTACAGTGAATGAATTAGTGTTTCCTAGACTTCTATGTTTTGGACATGGAAGAGGATGAGTCTCCCAAATCTGCTCCTATCTTGCTAGGAAGACCATTTTTGAAGACCGCACGGACAAAAATTGATGTGCACTCAGAATTCTAACAATGGAATTTGATGGGGAATTAATTAGATTCAATATTTTTGAAGCTATGAGATACCCAAGTGATGTGCACTTGCTTGTTTAATTGATTCTTTTGATCCTTTTGATTCTTTAATTTCTGCAGCTTTTGATACTGACCATTTTGATGCTCTTGATACAATTCTAACTCATAGCTTAGATGTACAGGAGGAAAAGAAGAAGAGTGAAGAAGAGCCATGGAGTGAAGACATTGATGAAATTGTTGCTGCCTTACAAGAGCTCTCTTCCACTCCAGAAGAGCATGAGGTAACTTTTGTTGATTTACCTGTTACTACTGATATACCTCAACCTTCTGTTGTGCAGGCACCTGAATTGGAACTGAAAGCACTACCTGATCATCTTAAATACATCTTCTTGGGGGAGAAGGACACCCTTCCAGTAATAATTGCAAAGTCACTCACCCAAGAGCAAGAAGAGAAACTGGTAGCCGTTTTGCAGGAACATAAGACAGCCATTGGTTGGTCAATAGCTGATATCAAGGGTATTAGTCCCTCCGTTTGTATGCACAGGATATTAATAGAGGAGGATACTAAACCTGTGAGAGACCCTCAGCGGAGATTGAATCCTCCCATGATGGAGGTTGTGAAAAAGGAGATACTGAAGCTCTTAAGTGTGGGGGTGATCTACCCCATTTCTGACAAAGAAGTGGGTAAGTCCAGTCCGGTAGTACCAAAGAAATCTGAATTACTTGTGGTAAGAAATGCTGAAAATGAGCTTATTCCCACTAGGTTACGCATGTGGTGGCGTGTTTGTATTGATTACGGGAAGTTGAATGCCGCCACGAGAAAAGACCACTTTCCTTTACCTTTCAATGATCAAATGTTAGAAAGATTAGTGGTCATTCTTATTATTGTTTTCTGGATGGTTTTTCGGTTACAATCAGATTGCCATAGCTCCGTAAGACCAAGACAAGACTACATTCACTTGTCCATTTGGTACCTTTGCATATAGGCGAATGCCTTTTGGACTCGCAATGCACCAGGAACTTTCCAAAGATGCATGATGAGTATATTTTCTGATTACATTGAAAACATCATTGAGGTTTTTATGGATGACTTTAGTGTCTTTGGAAATGATTTTGAAAATTGTTTGGAACATTTAACTTTGGTGCTTAAAAGATGCATTGACACTAACCTGGTACTGAATTGGGAAAAATGTCATTTCATGGTGAATGAAGGTATTGTGTTAGGTCATGTAATTTCTGCTAGGGGAATTGAAGTAGATAAAGCTAAGGTAGAACTCATGCATTCTTTGCCACCACCCACTAGTGTGCGGGAGATTCATTCTTTTATTGGTCATGTAGGTTTCTACCGGAGATTCATTAAATACTTTTCTAAAGTCTCATTGCCCCTTTGCAGACTTCTTCAAAAAGATGTTAATTTTAACTTTGATGAGAAATGTATGGAAGCTTTCAATAAACTCAAGAAGTTGTTAACTGTTGCACCTATCATCGTGCCACCCAACTGGGAGTTACCTTTTGAACTAATGTGTGATGCCAGTGACTTTGCAGAGGAGCTGTCTTGGGACAACGAGTTGATAGAGTTCCTTATGCCATTTACTATGCATCAAGGACTCTAAATGATGCTCAACTTAATTACTCAACCACGTAAAAGGAACTTCTAGTCAAGTTGTATTTGCTTTAGAAAAATTTAGATCATATCTAATTGGTTCTAAAGTGATTGTATTTTCAGATCATGCAGCCTTGAAGTATCTTCTAACAAAGAAAGAAGCAAAGCCTAGATTGCTCGATGGATTTTATTGCTCCAGAATTTGACTTGGAGATTAAAGACAAGAAAGGGAGCGAAAACTTGGTGGCCGATCACTTGAGTAGATTGGTAACGAAGAGGAAGAAATGCCTATCATGGAGACTTTTCCTGATGAATATTTGATGGTTGTCAACACCATAATCCCTTGGTATGCTTTGACATTGTTAACTACCTAGTTACTAAGGACTTTCCTGAGGGTTTGAACAAGGCCCAAAGAGATAAATTAAGGAGTGATCAGAATACTATATCGGGGATGACCCGTACTTATGGAAGCATTGTGCGAGATCAAGTCATTAGGAGGTGCATTCCCGATTCTCGAGACACACTCCATCCTCTCCTTTTGCCACACCTATGCATGTGGAGGACACTTTGGTAGTAAAAGGACAGCCAATAAAGTGCTTGACAAGGGTTTCTATTGGCCTTCAATTTTCAAAGACGCTTACAACTTCGTAAGTCTTGTGGCCGCCGTCGAGAGAAACAGTAATATTGGTCCTCGTAATCAAATGCCTCGACTCCGATCATTTTTGTGGAACTCTTTGATGTGTGGGGTATTGATCTCATGGGACCATTCCCTCCTTCATTTGGTTTCACATACATTCTTTTATCTGTTGATTATGTGTCTAAATGGGTGGAAGCAAAAGCCACTCGATCTGATGATTCTAAAACTGTTGCAGATTTTGTTAAGTCACATATTTTCTCCAAGTTCGGGACCCCAAGGGCTATCATCAGTGACCAAGGGACCCATTTCTGCAACAAAACCTTTGATGCTCTATTGAAGAGATATGGAGTAATGCACAAATTTCCACTCCTTACCATCCACAGACAAATGGGCAAACTGAAGTGTCCAACCGGGAGATTAAGTCAATCCTTGAAAAGACAAAGTGAATCCCTCAAGAAAGGATTGGAGCACTCGACTTGAAGATGCTTTATGGGCTTATAGGACGCCTATAAGACTCCCATCGACATGTCACCATTTCGGTTGGTGTATGGAAAGCCCCGTGTCATTTGCCCGTTGAGTTGCAACATCGATCTTACTTGGGCCATTAAACAAGTTAATATGGAATTGGAAGGTGCTGAAAGCAAAGGAAGTTCCAATTATAGGAATTGGAAGAACTAAGAAATGAGGCCTTTGAGAATGCCCTGATTTATAAGACTAAAGCTAAGGCATTCCACGACCAATTGATTTCCAGAAAGAAATTTCACAGAGGAGAAAAAGTCCTGCTATTCCAATCAAGACTCAAATTATTTCCAGGTAAACTGCGTTCTAAGTGGATTGGGCCGTTTGTGGTAACTAATGTTTTTCCTTTTGGTGCAGTTGAGATCAGGAGTGAAATTTCTGGCAAAGCATTTAAGGTCAATGGTCATCGTCTCAAACCATATCATGAACTTCCTGACAGTGCAGAGATGGAAGTAATGACCCTCATCCTTCCACAATAAGAGGAGCATTGAAAGTATCATCATGTCGGGCTGAGGACAATAAACTAAGCGCTCATTGGGAGGCAACCCAACCAGATTTGCTCTCTTTATCCCTTTTTATTTTGTGTTTTCATTAGTTTCTTAGATTATGTTTTTATCTGTTTGTTGGTTGTAAGCATTTGAATCTCTAAAAAAAAAAAAAAAAAAAAAAAAAAAAAATTGTGTGCCGACAATAAGGTAGGTAGTGCCATTAAATTTTGTCACTCAGAAGCATGTGAAGATCACTTTTCTTTAGCGACAACAACTGCGAAAATCTTGCAGTATGGATTTTATTGGCCTACTTTATTCAAGGTCTGTTACACCTTTTGCAAAAGTTACGGAAATTGGTCAAAAAGGTTCTGCTTTGAGATTATCATCTGCACCTACTCCTTGAAAAATTGAGATCTAGGTGGCGCGGTTCTTTTGCTGTCAAACACGTGTATCCTCTGGGGCCGTAGATATTGAGGATCCTAGGAATGGTAATGCGCTTAAAGTTAATGGACAAAGACTCAACCATTCCTGGAAAACCAAGTTCTTAAGTTTTTTTTTTGTGTTGCCGGTTAAGTGGCGGATACGGTACTCCGTGACTCTCAAGTCGGTTTATTTTTCAGTTTCCCAAAATAACTGAATCCTTCTTCTCCTTCAAAATGGATGTCATTCTTTCAAACCTGAGAAAACATTTTCCTTCTCTTCCTCAAAATGCTCTGAGAAAAATCTACAAAGTTCGATGTGAAAGATTGAGACTGTTAATGCACAAAGGTATGCCAGAAGATGTACGCTGGATAATTGAAGCAAAGGTTCGATTAGCAGGTGAGTCCTCAATTTCATTTGACTCATATATGCCCGGTCTTGGAAGAAGTTCATATTCTAAAAGGAGAAGAGCAAAAAGGTTACAAGTCTCCTGTCACAAATGTGGACGATGGAACCGTAACAAGCGATGTCATACTTTGGGGATGGTTTCCGCAAATAGAGAAGATAAAATTTTCTTCATTCAGAATGGATGAGTAAGGAGTCATTAGATGATATCTTATTGACTCTTGAGACGCATTCTTGTGGATTGGTGCATCGTGAAATTCTTAAATTGTGGAATCTCTTCAAGGATGAAGAAAAACGCTACGCCTTGGGAATCGACTCTAAAAGACCACTGTTTGCCAATTTTTAAGAAAATTGGATGGGAAGCTTATCCTCGACTCATAGAAGACGTTTAAGCCGTTACTGGACGTTAAACCAGAGGCAGATGTGAGCCACATCCACAAACAATCTGTACATATCATCATCTTCTTCTTCTTCATGTCATCTCACAAAAAAAAAAAAAAAAAAAAAACAAAAAAAAAATTATGTATACGTCTTAGGGTTGGCTTTGGTAACACACACCGTGAATGGGGAAATGCATGCATCCTGATCCAGCCTTCTTAATTGAAAAACAAAGAAGGTAGATTGTATCCCACATGTGAGGCAGCCAGTCGTATTATAGCCACTTGTCCCTTTTGGGAGCCCTATGTTGCGCTGGTCTTGAATGGGTCGAATACTGGTCAACAATGCTTTGGCACAAAAAAAGAGCAGACTACCTCCATCCCAATTTTAAGTAAGTATACACTCATCTTTCATCAAGTTTTTCTAACAATTTCAAAAAAAAAAAAAAAAAGAGAGGACGTGATGTCTATTTGCACTCATGACGCGTGCAGATAAAGATACGCCATGGACACTTTGTACATACAGTATGTCATCATTTTCTATTTCTTTTATCTTTGTATCATTTTGTTGTATTTTGATTTTTGTACAGACGATCCTTTGAGCGTGGTCCTTCGGGGTTTCTAGACTTCTTTACCTTGATGGTTTTCTTGAAGTCAAACAAAAAAAAAAAAAAAAAAATAAAAAAAAAAAAGTAAAAAAAAAAAAGGAGAAAAGATTCTGTGTTTCTTAATTTCAACATTTTTCGACAACACCAACCTACCCTCATAGGTGCAATTATTCCCCTTTCCATTCTTTTTCCTACTTAAACACTCCATTTTCTCCATTTTCCTTCAACTCAGAAACACTCAAAGGGAGGAAGAGTATAGAATGGGGCCTTCTATTCGTAACCTCAAAAATATCTGTGTTTTTTGTGGGTCGAGTTATGGGAAGGGATTAGAGTTTGTAAACGCAGCTAGCACTCTTGGTCAATCACTTGTTGCGAGGAATATTCATCTTGTATATGGGGGAGGTTGTCGTGGGTTAATGGGGGCTGTATCACTTGCTGCTTTTATAGGAGGCAGTCAGGTTTTGGGTGTTATTTCTAAACCTTTGGCTGAAAATGACATAACTGGAAAGACAGTTGGAGAAGAAATTCAGGTAACATCTATGCATGGACGAATGAAAACAATGGTTGACAATTCTGATGCATTTATTGTCTTACCAGGTGGTTTTGGTACTTTAGAAGAAATTTTTCAAATTGTCTCTTGGGCCGAACTAAACATCCACCATAGACCAATTGGTTTGTTGAATGTTAATAATTTCTTTGATCTTTTGTTATCTTTTCTTGACAAAGTCATGGAACAAATTTATCACTCCTTCCTTCAAGAAGACAACTTCTTATCTCTGCCTCCACTATTGATGAGCTCATTAATAAATTAGAAGCTTTTGAGTATGTACACTGATCCAAGATTAGCTCGGATAGATTGGTCAACGAAGAAGCGGCGAAGGAAGTAACAAGAAACAAAAGCCGATCTGCGACTTCATCTTTAATGGGTTTGATTTTATTGTACCTTGTTTCAGTTTAAATTTGTGTCAGCTTTCCCCAACAGGTAATATCTTCTGTCCTTTACTCATCTATATTTTAACATTGAGGACAATGTTGTGATTTAGTTGGGGGGGAAGGATAGTTGACCCAAAAAATATAAGGAGTTTGTTGTGTTGTTTGGAAAGTATGATATGATTGTCATGTACTTATTAAATCAATTAGTGATGGCAGAGTAAGGAGTAATTTTACTCTTGAGACGCATCTTAATTGGTGGCAGAGTAAGGAGTTTTTTAGGTAGTAACTAATTAGTACTAAAGTTTTATTGTTTGATTTCTTTTCGTGGTCGATGCGAGTCGACAGGTGTGTTTCTTTTCCTGCTTGCGTTGATTCACTTCTTATCGTTGTGTTTGCTCTTTTCTATATCTCTCTTTCACATTGAAGGCAATGTTATATTAAGCGTGGGGGAGAGATTTCAGCATGTTCTTTTTGTAAAAAAAAAAATTCAAAAAAAAAGAAAAGAAAAAAAAAGGGGTTTCATTGCATGATTGAATAACTTTTCTCCCTTCTTGAACTGATATGCTTGGTGATGGATGATTAAATTGATGAATTGAGTTTGATGGATGCATACCTTGTGAGATTTTGAGCCTAATGGATGGATTCAACATTTAAGCCATTCTCTTCTTTCTTGTGTGATTTTCACTCATGTTAATGACCACTTTAAAACTTGCTTTGATTCTTTTTAAGGCTACATTTCACTTGCATGCATGAACATGATTGAGGCCCTCTTTCTTAATTAGCTAGTTTAACCAAATAGCCAACCTTGTTTTCAATTTGATATCAAGCACTCTTTTGACTTCTTGGAAATTCTCTGATTCCTGCCAACCTTGTATATTTTCCTTTGCTTAACCCCTTTGAGCTTATTTGACCATTCCTTGTTTCTAGCTCATTATGTACCTTAAATGAAAAATCGTGTTCTTATTTTACCTTAGGGAATAAAAGAACATTAGCTTTGTTAATGGATGAGGTTTTGAACAAGTGTGGGGGTGTGTATACAAAATGGTTGTTGAAAAAGGAAAGAGTGCCTAAAAAAAAAAAGAAAAGAAAAGGATTAGGAAATGAATATGTAAAGGGATATACATTAGAGTTGGGATGAACTTTTATGCTTGTTATTTGAATTCAGCTCTCATTTGCTTTTATTCTCTTTAGTATTTATCCTCTCATATCCATTTTATCCTCTTCTGTTACCTTAACCTCACTACAACCTTGAATAAAGTCCTCATGATTTGTGTATGCATGTGTTTTGAGTAGTGGAGAAGTAGAAGATAAGCAAGCTTATGGTAGTGTAATTTTCATGGGTTGAATTGAATGAAATACCTACCTTTTAAACACTTGAGAGATTGAGAGAGAATCTTGTGAAGATCTATCATTCTCGATTCATGTTGAAGATACCTTACTTGTTGGTTTGAGATGTGGAGAATTGTTAACTCATGAATGTTTTGATCCCTTGAACCTTTGGTTGTTCTTCTTGATTGTAAAATTTTGGACTCTTGAATGTTGTTGGAATTTAAAATTTTGTTAATCTCTTATGTCCTTGTTTTGGTCTTGAGTTTTGCCCAGGAGTGCAAAAAGCTAAGTGTGGGGGATTTGATAAACACATATTTTATTCATTAAGAAACCCTTATATTTAGTCATTTACACTCTCCATATTCTTAATTGATTGAGTTTGACATGATTTTGTGAGTTTGAGCTCAAATTGGTCCTAATTGAATATTTTTAGCATTATTGAGATTTTACACTGTTTCTGTATTTTGGTCATAACTTGAGTTCCTGATATCTGACAATCATGAATTTTATCTTGTAGGAAAGCTAAGAGGAAGCTCTACAACTTTGATGAAGAGCTCGAAGTCCGATTCAGATGTCTAAGGGACCTAAGTTTACATGGAAGTCAAAATACGGGTTCTGTCAGTAGAATCCGAATAGTGTGCACTCATAAAATCATATCTCAAGATGTAATAATGGAGATGGGCTGAAATTTGTACAGTGGATATTCAAGATCCAAATAAACAACTTTCATGAAGAACACATTTTGAGAAAAAGAAGTCTAGTAGGTCATTTTGAGCTTGCAAGTCGGAACAGAGGTGCTGAAGTTGGGTTTGAGCAACCTATGGTATTTGGGACATATCTTGGGATCAAGGAAGCCAAATTGGACGAACCAGCTATCCATTTTATAGCCAAGACAAGGATCTACAACTTTCATGGAGAACACTTTTCATGATTCTGAAGTATAGTGGGTCGTTTTTGGCTTCCAAGTCAGACACGAAATTTTCATCCTCAACCACCCACTCATCCATCCACTAATCCACTCATCCACTCATCCACTAACTCACCCACTCATCCACTCATACACTAATCCAACCACTTAACCACTCCACCCACTCATCCACTAATCCATCCACTCACCCATTCATGTCCATAATTTCCCACTCACCAAAAGTCCTTTGGCATTTTTCACTAATCCATCCACTCAAACACTCCACTCATTCATCCACTCAACCACTTAACCACTCACCCACTCAACCAATCCACTCAACCACCCCACTCCACTAACCCACTCATCCATCCACTCACCTTTGTCATTTTGTTACCCTAGACTTCTATAAAAGGGCACCATTGGTTATCATAGGGAGGGGGAACTCTCCTTCATTTTCTCTCGCTTTTTCTTGTGATTTCTTTCTAGCTATGTGTAACTAAACCTCCCTTGGTTAAGGGGTGATGAAACCGCTAGTATTAATGTTGTAAACTTTGCATATTTGATTATTTCAACACAGTTATGTTTTTATTCATATATTTCTGAATCTATTGTTGGTATGAAGGTTTTTGTACTTGTTCCTACTTTCAAAGTAGTAGATCTAGGTTTATTATGCTTGCGATAGCGCAGTAATAGATCTAGTGGGATGTATGATGTTCATGTGGGTATAATTATCTTTGTGCTATTTACCAGTTATAAAAGTGGTAGATCTGAGTTTATTATGCGCGTGTTGCGGTATTAGATCTAGAGAAATATATGTTCTAAGTAATTTAATCCCTATGTGTGATTAGACCTTAGTGTAATTGGTTTTCTAAATCTTAATGCAATTGTTGGATAGTTGTAAGAATGCGGTTGCTTTATGACTAATCAGTGATTAGGAGTTGATTTGATCGGTTGCTAAATTGGCCAACACGTAAGGAAAACAGAGATTTACTCTCACAATTGCATAAAAACATAATTAAGCATGTTGGAATAAAAAGGATATGTGGATTTACATTATCATATAAATCTAGTGGTGGATTCAATCTCTTAACCAATTTTCTTATATTGTTGATTTCAGTTTGTTTATTGTTATCTTTGAAGCTGTTCATTGTTCTTCAAAACTCCAAAACCCCCCTTTTACTATTTATTGTTAATCAGAGTCTAAATTGGGAATTGTTTAATAGTGTTAATTGAATTGGTTCTCTGTGGATCGACCCTTACTAACTACAACTAGTTGTAAGGTTTTTATTTTCTGGTGGGCCTGACAACTGATTTTTATCTTAATTTTAATCACTACATCCGCACGCATCAGGTAGCTGAGTGGCTGGGTATGTAACAGATATAGTCAGAGCAGTAATAATGATAAGAAGTTGAGTCGTGTGCTGTCTTGTAGAAATGGAGTCCTGAGGATGTCGAAGTCATGTTTGAGTACTCGCTAACCCTGTCCTTGTTCTACACTGCGTCCCTTGTTCTCTGAACTCCTTGGGTGGCCTTGGAATGTCATCTGCTGGTGGAGCTAGACAAAACTATTCCATTGTAATCTGATCATGCTCCTGTAATGAATATAGGATCTATCCAGTAGATTCTCAAACGATAGTATCAGTAGTCCAACCATACAAATGTTCTGTAATGTTCGCCTAAGAAACAGATATAACATATGTCATTACAATTAATACAAAATACATATAGTAATTGGCGAATTGGTAAAAAGCTTATCATATTCCCAAGAGATGCATCGGTGCTAGAATTTCAAGGTCTGGTAACTCTTTTATACCAACACATGTACTTAAAATGCGAAGTGAGGGGTGCTTGCAATGGGATTCCTAATATGCATAAAATGCACTAAGAGCAAGTACACTTTATCGTATAGTAATATAGGACTTGAGTCTCAGTTGTCGATCCCTCGAGGAATAAAAGGTAATTACTAGATTCGCTAAACCCTTAGTTATTTACACAATCTTAAGTGTACAAAGAAACTCAAAATAAAAATAGAAAACAAATAAAGAAGAATGATGGATAATTAGACAAAATAGAGATCAATCACTTAGAGGGAAATTAGGGCGCAAGGTTCACTTGAATCCAATTAACTAGATTTCCATTCATTTATGATGTAAGCTAATTCTATTGCCAAATTCTCTTAATTACTATTGAACCCCAATGGTCATGGATAAACAATATTCTATTCCTAATTAATTACCTATTTGGTCATTTAGTTGAATTAACTAGAAATGTATTAAGCCCCAATTCGAGAGATGAACTAACATAATCGTTAATTCAATTAGTAGAATAAATTGATGTTTGGTCATTCACCAATCTAATCCTAAGTTTATTATATAAGTCCACTCATTGGTTACGGATGACTACCATTTAAATAATAAATTAAAATATGCCAAAATTGATCAAGTCTTAACAAGAATTCAAGCAATACAATAAACCCAATTGAAATTACCTTAATCAATTTTGAATTAAAAATCAATTAAATAGGAAACAAGATTCCCCATAACCCTAGTTATGAGATTAACTATTCATGTTCAATACAAATAATCCCAAATCATAACACAAATCCATCTAAAGAAAAACTTAAAGAAAAGGGAAAACTAGAGGGAAGAGAAATCAAAACCCCTTTAATAGAGATTATAATCTTAATAGAGATTATAATCTTAAAGCTTTCAAGAATTGTGTCCTCTCTTTGTAGCCGTCTTCCACAGATTCGTGGCCATCTTCCCTTATGATTTCTCTCCAAAAGTCTATTGTCGCAAAAAATCTATTTCAAGTTTAGGGGTTCACTTCTATTTATATTAGTGAGGGGCAAAACGTACGTTTTTATGCACATGAGACCTCATACAGCCGTTTTTAAGCTAGACACGACCGTGTGAGCATACAATTACGTAAAATCATTGTTAGGGAGACACGACCGTGTGACCCAGAGACACGGTCGTGTCTCTTAGTCAGAG
This sequence comes from Ormosia emarginata, assembly GCA_029884605.1. NCBI lineage: Eukaryota > Viridiplantae > Streptophyta > Magnoliopsida > Fabales > Fabaceae > Ormosia > Ormosia emarginata. The sequence continues at coordinate 795,684 of JAQQTP010000075.1, read as the reverse complement.
GCGTTCCCCAAATTAGATAGGGCTATGTCTACCTTAGGAATCAATTTTGAGTTAGACACATAGCCTTGTCTAAGCTAAAATGATTTTTTTTTTGCTCTGAAAATGCGGTATTTTCGCCTACTATCACTATTAGAAATTTGGGTTTTAGAGACCTAAAAATCGGTCTCTAAATCAAAAAAATCGATCTCTAAAATAGTTAGAGACCGATTTAAATCGGTCTCTAAAAGCCTTGTCGCTAAATATTAGAGACCGATTTTAAAGAGACCTCTTTTTTTGGTCTCTAAATCAGTCGCTAATTTTTGATCAATTATTTTTCAAAAAAGTACATTAGAGACCGATTTTTTAGAAATCGATTTTTCGGTCTCTAAATCAGTCTCTAAATCGGTCTCTAAAAGCATGAATATATTATATATTTTATAAAATCGATTGCTAACGCAGTCTCTAAACTAAAGACTGATTTATCGATTTCTAAATTAGTCTCTAAATCGGTCTCTAAAACTCTGAATATATTATATATTTTATAAAATCGGTCACTAAATCAGTCTCTAAATCGATCTCTAAAAGGCTCAATGCATTACAAAACTAGTTTATCAGTCTCTAAATCAGTCGTTAAATGTCTTTTTTTATATATTCGATCTCTAATTCGGTCTCTAATTTGTGATATGAATTTGTAATTATTTTTAAATTTATTAAAATCTAAATTTTTAAAACACCTAATAAACAACAATCAACAATCTCATATATAGCCAAACACATAAATAAAAAATAACATAAACTAAACTAATTTTGCCTTTAGAATATATCATTTAAACATCAAGGCATTCTAGAATAAACTAAACTAAACATTATCTACAATATCTCATTACTATAACATTTCAAATATAAGAAAGTTGAACACAACACAAACTAAACTCTAATCATAAAAACTCCTCCTCGTCCTTGTCGTCATCCTCCTCTTCTGCTCCATCAATCACGAGAAATGTTTGAGAAGACTGAAAGTTCATCAACTGCATCATCTCTCGTACCAGTTAATTTGTCTCCTCAATTTGTCTCCTATTATCTGCCACTTGAGCCCAAAGCTCATTTCTCTCGCTTCTTAATTCTTCAAGTTCATCTTTTCGCACTAGTCAGATGATGACGAGCATGAGCCATATTATCACTGGTATGTGGGATTGATTAATCTCGAACTGACTTGAGGAATGAGTTCCCTCAAAGCTGGGAGGTAGAATGTCATCATAACCTGCTTCGCCTGGATGCAAGAGCAATGATCTTTATGCTTGGAGGTGATTTTGAGAACTTAACCTAACTTGTGAAGGAGATTCTTCTTGTAAGAATAACCTAACCTGTTTAATGAAGAAGTATTAGTCTTTTACCTTTACCTCTCTCTTCTAACATTTATTCATAATTAATATTTAGGAAGCATATTCTTAAAAATGACTAATTATTGATTTTGTCTACGTCATATTTACCAAGTTAATGACTTAGTGTTATCTCAAGTACCTGTATGGTGATTATTCATATGCATATTCTTATAGAACAGAGAAAGTCATCTTATTCCTAAAGCGGCTATATATAGTAATATGGCACAAGCTTATTGAGTGCAGACCTCAAATATATAAAGAAAAATCAAATACCAGTCATCAAATATGATACCAATGAAAAGTGATCGAACATATATTATGCACAAAATGAATTCACATCCTCATATTCTACTACCAAGATTGCTTTCATATGTCACCCACGAAAGAAAAAACAATATTACTCAAGACAATACACATTCAAGCAATTCATGATAGATTTCATCCAAGTATAAACTTTGATGAATAAATGTGAACTGTTGTCACTAAAACAAAACACAACGAGACTAGCTAAAATATTTTTAGCACATTCTGATCAAACAATAGAAGCAAAAGCATTTAGAAAGATTACATATCATATCAAGCCCTTTTTCACTCAAATTTCTGTGGGCAAGAGGAGACACCCCTAAGACCTAAAGTGTTCAAGATTCCATTTGACTAGACATCCTAAAATCAGTTTGGCCAATCTAATTTCTAATCCCTAAATACATGCCTGGTATAAAAAAATGGAAAAAGAAAAAAAAAGTTCAACATCAGAATAAAGGACTTAAAGCTACTCAATTTCCAATCCATAAGTATCTGATAGGTACTTAAAAGGCCAGGCACCAATATCTTTTATTCCTTAAGATTTTTTGAGATTTTCACAGCCAAGTTTAGGAATCAAAGAAAAACTGCATCCAAAGTCCCCCCAATCTTGCCCCGCGACTAGGCAAGATACCGATGCCTCTGCCTCTCATTAAAAACTGCACATATAGTGAAAGATTGGTCCAAAAGTGAATCTGGCATTCTTCCAAGTACACAAACTGCGCCAAGGTAAGGTCCTTGATCAGAAGTAATAACATATTCTTAAATACAAATTACAGGTTGTTTCAAACCATGCCAAACAACTGACCTCATACAACTTATATTTAGTCACACTCTGAAAGGTGATATATGAGTTAATAGTGTAACACCCCAAATTTCTTAACTATTTGACAGTAATTTTGACAGTTAACAGAATTCTACTGTTTAGTAATTTCTGTGTACTGTAAAATTATTTTGAGTATTTCGTAAGTACATTTGACCATTTTGTGTGATTTACTCTGTGTTAGGAAAATAATAATTTTTAGACCGGGAAAAATCTTACGTAATTTAATTATTACTGATAAGTCTTAATTAATTTATTTAATCTGATTTGATTTTCGTAAGTTTTCTAATTTTTATGATTTTGTAGATGATTATGAAATTTTTATGTTTCTCTGATTATTTTAATATTATCCATGGGCTGTCTATGGGCCCAGGGGGGCTGTATGTGGGCCCAAGTGGGTCTGAAAAAGTAAAAATTTTTCTGCAGCCAGGAAAATTCGTACTGTTAAGACGGAGACGGGGGATCTTACTAAACCTGAATCTGGAAACAATTTTTAAAATTTTCTTAACTATTTGACAGTAAATTTTACAGTACACAGAAATCACTAAACAGTAGAATTTTGCTAACTGTCAAAATTACTATCAAATAGTTAGGCTTTGATACCAACTAATGTAACACCCTCCTTAGGGCATCATATTTCTGACTACCAACTTATAATCTGAAAATCAGTTCCTAAAAGGTTTGAGTTATAAAGGTGGGCTTTAAAATTTCTTCTCGCGGAAATATAAACTTACTGAAATTTATAAGTAATACTGAAAAATAGATTTAAACTGATTAATATATATTATTGACACCACATAATATTTAACAATTATTCAAAAAATATAAAACTTACAAACTCAATTTTAAACAGTAGCAAGCCTCATAATGGGTCCTACTTAATAGCATGGTAAAACACTAATGAGAAAACTCAACATACTTATTCTGTTTTGTATCCATCTTGGTGCGTCATATATCTGTTCCTCCTCAAAACTACACGCCATCGAATTCGGGATAGTTATTCCTTGATGTTGTCACCAAACTCAGAATATTTATTTCCAGTCACGTCTAAGAAACTCGTTCCATCTACTATATAATTTTTTAACAATACAAGCACAACAAAACAATATAACAAAGAGGTGAGATCACCTACGCCAATACCAACATGGTAGCATAGAGATAATACAAACAGTACACTATACAGGTATATCATACCATAATTACAATCATGCCATCAACATTATTGTCATCACACAGATACAATAATGCCATCAACATTATTTATTATCATCATCATCCAATATTCCTTAATCGTTATATCACACAGATATAAATATGTAATATTTATGATAATGCCCTCAATATTATCTAAGTATTCAATAGTTCAATTATCATAACCAATACTCAATTATTATACATGTGTACATAGACTCAATTTCCTATTCCATAGAGGTTTTCACAATTTTGAGAAGAATGCTCTGGTTAATTATCAGCCTTAGCCCAAAGATAATCTCCAGTCTTTGAAAAGAATCGTGTTCTTGTCGGGTATCGTCAATGCGTTGCAACGGACTGCATCCCCAAGTGGCATATGGTCTTTTGCCAATCTACGTCCACTGGTCGACCGGCGCGCCTTGACACCGCCAAGATCCATCATAGACCTCACTTTTGAATTCTCATTCTCTCTTCAAGCACAAGGGTCACAATAGCTATCAGCTATTAATTTTTGTTCAATGCACAAATATCTCAATGCAATTCTGTTCAATTTCATCATATGCCTCACTGTATATTTTTCAATTTCATCATATGCCTCACTACATATTTTCTAATTTCACCATATGCCTCACTGCATATTTTCCAATGCATGTACAATGCACCAAATGCCAATCACAGACAAAATTCATCATATTCTCGTATAGTGTTCATACACTGGTTCATGCATGTAAAATGCACCATTGCCAATCACAGGCAAAATTCATCATTTTCTCATACAGTGTCCATACACTAGTCCAGCAGTAATCCTACTGTTAAATTCATTTGCAAAATCATATTATCGCATTTTCATAGTCGCCCAACACTTTTGTTGCATTTTTCACAATCGCACAATATTTTTGTTACATTTTCACAATTTCGCAATATTTTTGTTATGTTTTCAAATCGCGTAGCGATTTTCCATCGTTCCTCAATCACGTAAAAATATTTCATCATTTTTCAATCACGTAGTGATTTTTCAATATTTTCTCAATTACATAAAAATATTCTACCATTTTTAAATCGTGTAGCGATTTTAACAATATCTCAAACGCGTAAAAATATTTAAACGCTTTCCAAATTGTGTAGAAATATTTCAACGTTTTTGAAATCACGTGGAAATATTTAAACATTTTTTTTCAAGTTGCGTAGCTTAAAAATCACGTTTTTAAGTTACGTAAATCATTTTTCACCATTTTACGACCATGTAAAATATTTCTCAACATTCTAAATTTCAATTCAACCTCTTTCAAAATAATATGACTTCTCACATTATTTTCCACATTTTCTTACTCAAGAAAATTATTTTTACAATATATTCCACAAATTCACCATTTCATTGAATTAAATCAATGTTTCTCACTTAAAATTTCCTAACGCGCTCCAAAACCCAAAGGATAAGTTTTACGTTAGTAAATTTTAAATCATCAACGTTTCCTTTATAATTCAAAATAAATTCTCAAATTCAATTCTCTTCCAAAAATAATTTGAGGTTCATACCCTTACAACCTCTATTTTCCTTTCATAATTGAAATTTCTATTTCTCAAGTGATAAAACACTTTGATTCCATTTCCAAAATCCTTGTACTAAATCAAATTATATTTTCACTTTGAAAATCACTTTGTTTCATAAAACCAAGGCATTCACAAGCCTTCAAAACCGTGGTACTTGGCCATTGAAACCATCAAATATTTTTCCTTCTAAATCAACTAAGTACTATTCTTGTTTTTACACAAACAAAACCATTAAAATTCCTTCAAAAATCGTGAAACTCTTGGTCTTTGAAACCAATTCATTTGTTTATTTTCATGTCCACTTTCTTTACAAATCTTTAAAATCATCAACGTAATACCCTTTTCATCTAAAATCTCATGATTAATAAAATGTTTAGAATCTTTTGCTCCAAAAATATTCTTGAGGCCGTGTGCCTCTGTGGTTCTTTGGAACCAAAAATTATTTTCCTTTCCATAATCAAATCATGGCATACATATACATATTCATCATATATATCACAAACATGCCATAAACAAAAGCAATAAATCATGCAAATCATATCAAGCATGAACAAATAAATCAAACACATAAACACCCACAAATAATTACACGACCATGGATATGAATCTTCACATGGATTCACCATCCATCAAATACAAAACCATCTCTCACCACCATACTTGGTTGGTGAGATGGATCTCCTTCTTGCCTCTTGAAGAACCATCAAAAGCTCCTTGGTTTGCTTCTTTTTCCAAGTCCTTCACCACCAAAGGCTTCTCAAATACAAAACAAAACATATATTTATTAGCATATTAAGCTTGAACAAGGTGAAACATGGATCAAACATGGCTTAGAATATGAAAAAGAGATAATAAATGAAGTTTCCTTACACTTCACCATAAAAACCCTACAACTTTGCTCTTAAAGAAAGTCCTTGAAGATGATGGATTTAGAACTTGCTCCAAACTACAAAGTGTCTTAGAATGAGGTATAGATTCAAGAAATAAGTTTGTATGAAATTAAAGAGTGATGGAAGGTAGATTTAGGGTGCTTGGCTGAACCATGCTTGAAGGAAAAGGAGAGAAAATTTTTGAAGAGCTTTAGCTTTTGGAAATGATCAATAATGACCAAGACAACTAATAATGGTCTTCAAACTTTGCTTTAGTTCCTAAATCAACACCAAAACCGTCCCCCCCTTCTTGCTTCTTCAAAATGTGACCAATCTCACTAGCCACCATTTTAGGCATTTCTAGCCATTGATTGGATCAATTGCTAGGATTAATGTAGATTCTAGGTTTAGCTTTAGATTAGAAGACTTAATCTAGGCCATTGGATCTTTCCTCCTTGAAATCCTAGCCATTAGATGTATCTTCAAAATGAAGGGTCAAGATTACTCCTTCAAACTTTACATCCAATAGTCATAAATGGTCCTACCCACTTTATAAGACCAAATCTCCACCCTTGATTTTTATAAGACCAAATCTCCACCCTTGATTAAATCAATGGTGGATATCCAAACGACCAATGTTGACTAAGCAGTATAATATTTATTTTTATCTACTATAATCCTCCGAATAATATTTTTACTGTATTTTTATCATCCAATAATTAAATACAATACAAAACACAGTAAAAGAAAATTTTAAAAACTATTTCCAGATTCAGGTTTAGTAAGATCCCCTGTCTCCATCTTAACAGTATGAATTTTCCTGGCTGCAGAAAAATTTTCACTTTTCTGGACCCACCTGGGCCCACATACAGCCCCCCTGAGCCCACAGACAGCCCGTGGATAATAATAAAATAATCAAAGAAGCATAAAAATTTCATAATTATCCACAAAATCATAAAAATTAGAAAACTTATAAAAATCAAATCAGATTACGTAAATTAATTAAGACTTATCAGTAATAATTAAATTACGTAAGATTTTCCCCGGCCCAAAAATTATTATTTTTCTGACACGGAGTAAATCATACAAAATGGTCAAATGTACTCACGAAATACTCAAAATAATTTTACAGTACACAGAAATCACTAAACAATAGAATTCTGTTAACTTCAAAATTACTGTCAAATAGTTAAGAAATTTGGGGTGTTACAATACTCCCCTTCTAAAAAGAAGCTTTGTCCTCGAAACTTGATAAACTTGATTTCACACCCTCAGAATAAATATGGATATTGCTCTTTTATCTTATCCTCCAACTCCCATGTTGCTTCTCCACTTACATCATTCCAGACTATTTTAACCAATGAAATCTCTTTGCCTCTCATTCAACTTCTCCTGATCATACATATATCTCAGACTCTTATAATTACTGAAGATGTTAAATGCTACTCCATAAAGAAAGTATCTCCATACTTCTAATACAAACACAGCGGCTACCAACCTCTATTCATTCGTAGAATAGTTTTTCTTATGTAACTTCAATTTCCTTAAAACATACACTACAACTCTTCTATTCTGCATAAGCACACATCTTAAACTCCGATGTAACGCATGATAGTACACCTCTAATGTTTTACTAGGATTAGACAGAACTAATACCAGAGAAGTAGTCAAACATATTTTCAACTCCTGAAAATTCTCCTTGTATGCATCAGTTCATACAAACATTTAATTCTTTCTGATAAGCTAGGTGAAAAGTCTTGCGATCTTGGAAAATTCCTCAATAAATTTTCTACGGATTTCTTTTACCATTTTTGACTTTTCACACTGAAGAATTGTTTCAACCTTTGAAGAATCCACCGCAATCCCTTCCTTAGAATTACAGAACCTAAAAATTGAACTTCATCCAACTAGAATTCACATCTCGACAACTTAGCATATAACCACTTCTCCTTTAGAATTTGGAAAATCACACTGAGATGTCCAGTATGTTCCTTATGATTTTGGAGAATAGATCAGAATGTCGTTAACAAAGATAATGACAATTCTGTCTAGATAAGAATGAAAAATTCTACTCCTATAATTTATAAATATTACAAGAGCATCCGTCACTCCACACGACATCAATTAGAATTTCCTTAACTTCGTATCACTTCACTTTTCTGCCTTTACTCTTAAAAGGAAATGTCTCACTAACTGAGTTCTCTTTCAGCAACACTGTACCAGATACTATAACATGGATTTAAATAGGAATATCCTTTCTTACAATTTGAGATACATGAAAAACATTATGAAAGATAGCAAAACTATTTGATGTGTTATCAGACATATCCAACAAAGAATTTGATATAACTCGATTTTAAAGAACGAATATTTTGGAATACTAACACTTTATTGAGACAATTTCATAGGATATGGTTGGAAAATAACCAATCCGTTTCAAAGATCACGTCTATTTATGAAAGAGATAAACAGATCAAACTAACACAAAAATTTGATCCATAACAATAGGATAATTTGAATGACTTAAGTAGCATGACAGGCTAATAATAGAAACAGAAGTAAACAAGTCAAAAGATAACAAAGACACGGATAACTCAAATTGATCTACACAATCATAAGCCATAGAGGAATGGGTTACCTCCAGAATTATACAGTACAATCAAAGAATCACTTTCTGTGACACAATCTTCTTTGCTTAGGTCTTCAGTCTGAGGTGCTTTTGCTCCACTTGGAGAATCGACGCTCCATTCTACTTGAGATGTCGACGCACGTTCATTACTAACAGATGACTTCGTCTTTGGTGGAATACACTCTCTAGTAAGATGTCCAGGCATCCCACACTTGAAATAGATGATTCCTTTGATTGTACAATCCTTTGTCCGATGATCTTTCCTACACTTCCAACATTTCGGTGTAGATGTCACGGTCAGACCAAACCTGCTGCTGCTAGTACTTCCTCCACAAGATTGCTGTTGTTGTTGACTTCCCGGAGATTGCGAGTACGTTTTCTGCTGAAATCGCTTGACCTTACGATTTCTTCTTCTTCGTAACCATTATGGTCCAACGTTATAGGGTCTCACATCCTAAGACTGATTCAACTCTAACAAAATCTTAGCTTCAGCTATCAATTCTTGCTGCTGAGCAATCTTCTGAGTTTGCTGTATAATTACATCAGCCATTTTTCATATTACTTCCATAATTACAGTCATATCACCATCATCACGTCTCACTTCCACACGCGTATGTCTATCATGAGCCATCGTCTTTCTTTGTCTATCATGAGTCATGATCCTCTCTTCAAAGACACATGAATCAAAATACAATGGAAACCAGATGTAACCATTTTAAATAAACATTGTTTCCTTTCGGAAATCAAACACAGAGAACACAACACAAGCAGAATAGACTTAACCACAAACCCCAAAGGACTCAAACCGTGCTCTGAGTTCCTAATGGGATCAATCTCACTAGCCACCATTTTAGGCATTTCTAGCCATTGGTTAGATCAATGGTTAGGATTAATGTAGATTCTAGGTTTAGCTTTAGATTAGAAGACTTAATCTAGGCCATTGGATCTTTCCTCCTTGAAATCCTAGCCATTAGATGTATCTCCAAAATGAAGGTTCAAGATTACTCCTTCAAACTTTACATCCAATGGTCATAAATGGTTATGATTGGCAAAATACCATGTGCCACTTGGCAATACAGTCTATTGCAATGCATTGACGATACCCGACAAGAACACGGTTCTTTTCGAAGACTGAAGATTGTCTTTGGGCTAAGGCTGACAATTATTGATTAAATCAATGGTGGATATCCAAACGACCAATGTTGACTAAGCAGTATAATATTTATTTTTATCTACTATAACCCTACGAATAATATTTTTACTATTTTTTTTATAGCTCGATAATTAAATACAGTACAAAACACAGTAAAAGAAAATTTTAAAAACTATTTTCAAATTCAAGTTTAGTAAGATCCCCCGTCTCCATCTTAACAGTACAAATTTTCTTGGCTGCAAAAAGAAATTCACTTTTTCGGACCCACTTGGGCTCACATACAGCCTCCTTGGGTCCACAGACAGCCCATGGATAATATTAAAATAATCAGAGAAACATAAAAATTTCATAATCATCCACAAAATCATAAAAATTAGAAAACTTACGAAAATCAAATCAGATTACGTAAATTAATTAAGACTTATCAGTAATAATTAAATTACGTAAGATTTTTCTCAGCCTGAAAATTATTATTTTCCTGATGTAAGTGGAAAAGCAACATGGGAGTTAGAGGATAAGATAAAAGAGCAATATCCATATTTATTCTGAGGGTATGAAATCAGGGTTATCAAGTTTCGAGGACGAAACTTCTTTTTAGAGGGGGAGTATTGTAACACCCTAAATTTCTTAACTATTTGACAGTAATTTTGACAGTTAATAGAATTCTAGTGTTTAGTGATTTCTGTGTACTGTAAAATTATTTTGAGTATTCCGTGAGCACATTTGACCATTTTGTATGATTTACTCTGTGTCAGGAAACTAATAATTTTTAGCCCAGGGAAAATCTTACGTAAATTAATTATCAGTAATAATTAAATTATGTAAGATTTTCCCTGGCCTGAAAATTATTATTTTCCTGACACGGAGTAAATCACACAAAACAGTCAAATGTACTCACGGAATACTCAAAATAATTTTACAGTACACAAAAATCACTAAACAGTAGAATTCTGTTAATTGTCAAAATTACTGTCAAATAGTTAAGAAATTTGGGGTGTTACAAATAGGCTGGCCAACCAAAATGATTTTTGTCACCTAGAGCTATCAAAAAGGTCCAGCCCACCCCATCAAGCCCTAACCCACCTGGGGTAGGGCCAAAAAGCCCATAAGAAATAAAAGCCCATAAGGCTAAAAGCCCATAGGGCCAAGTGGGCTAGGGCTAGCCCATGGGCTAACCCACAATATATATATTTTTTAATTTGGCCCACTTATTTAATAGGTTGGCCCACCAAAAAAACTTGACCCATATATTTTATGAGCTGGCCTTAGCCCACTCTATGGATCAGAATCAAAATATTAATTTATAATAAGCATATCAATAGTTACATATAATTGTAATACAAAAGAAAGGAAATAACATAACAAAGGTTAAATTTCAAAACTCAAAAACTATTCAAAAAAGCATGAAAACAAAAGACAGTTTCGCAGAATATGACTAGGTGAACAAAATGGTTGTTAAGAGAAATTAAACATAACTTGTCATTGACAATTTAGTATTCAGAAGTTAGAACAGGTTAAATTTTATGCTCCCTAACCCAATTGCACTTATTCCAGCCCCTTGAAACATACAAGTTAGTACAAAATCTCCTACCTAGAAAATAAAGGGCATTCAAAGTACATGATGTAATATGTGGAAAAGAGGGAGAGAGAAAAGAAAGCAAAGGACTGTTATTCATGGCTTTCCTATACAAGTTATGAGGACCAGAAGATAACAATCGTCCTTACAGGTAGCATATTAAGTCACTCCTAGCACAATCAAGAATGAAGGTATGCTCACAAGGGCTCTGCGAGAACATAAACCTATTAGTTCATAGTCATACTTCACATTTTATAGCAAGTCCATGTCAATTTATATAAGAGCTTCTAGCATAAGAAAAGGATAACAAATGTAGCTAAACATTTATCATGGCAAACATAATAGATGATACTGATCAGCTCCACCTTAAAAGGACATTCAAAGTTTAAAATTTCATAACATAAATGGTTTTAATAGGAAAAAAATTGGTTTTTTTAATGCCATTATAAAATACTTTTTTAACCAAATTTCAGTGTAAAAGTGCTAAGTCATAATGTAATATTGTGATATCATAGAAATTAGAATTATATAGATTCAAGAAACTAGACAAAATAAACAAAAGGGTAGATAAGTACAAGGAATACTTAAGGGATACCAAAACTCATGTAGTACAAGAGTCTACTCTAGTCAAGGGCAGGGAAAAAGAAAAAAACACTACAAATTATTCTTACATGAAAGAACAACTGCATAATTACAACAAAATATGTACAAAAAATAGAAGTGTGCTCCTTTATTAAACAAAGAATTCTAGTAGTTTACGCAGATGTCCCCCTCAGACCAATCTTTTTTGAGTTTAAGTTTATTCATACATAAAATGGTATACATTGTTTAGTACTATCATTCATTCAAATGACCTATCCATACATCATCACTTTTTGGCTTTGTTAAATATCATTAAATATTTGGCATCGGTAAGAATAAGATGGTCAAGTAAAACAAATGTCTATTTTTAGCATATCAAACTAGACTACATTGCAATAAACATTTGTTTACATTAATAACAGAATGAAGATAGTTTAAAATAACCATTCAACTAGAATGCTCTATTTTATAATTTCCTGTTTTCCCTAGTATATTTAGTGAACAAGGAGATTGAGAGCAGAGCAAATAAAATATCCTCAAATAACCACTTTTTATAAAATCTAGCCTTGAATGAGAAGTTAGAATACAAAACCATATCAAACCAAACATGATTAAGAGAAGTCTGTAAGCAGTTACCAGGTGTCCATACATAGCAATAGGGAAATCACAACGAACACAGAAATGGACTTGCTCACCAAGCTGGTGGCGAGATCAATAACCCAAAGTCTTACATTGGAAGTAACAGTTGCTGCACTTATGCCCTTTGCAACAGGAAGATCAGCAAGAATTAGATGGTTAGGGACTCAAGGCATGCAACTGTAACACTCTCAACAGGTGAGGGCTTCAACCCTGCTGAACCTTCTGAAGCAAGAACCTTACTAAGCCGAATTTGAAGCATATTCAATCAACAATTTCCCTCAACTCTTAACCTCTTTTAAGGCAAAAATACAAAAATTTAGTACTTCAAATTGTTTACATTATATAACTAAATATAACAATAGTTGAATCCTCAACATAAAAAACACATTTTGATCAAACAAATTATGAATAAGAAATCAGAGAAGCATATACCATGGACAATAATGAATAAATAAAATAGAACACACATACCAGTAAGCACAAACACGTGATCTCGGTCATTATCCTGCACACCTTATAACCACCAGCTACCACACCATTTGTAGCAGCCCCAGTCTTCCATGCACTATCGTCCCCTCTCTGTCCCACAACGCTACCGGATCTACAACCCAAGAGCCATCTCCGCTACCGGATTCATGAACCCATCTCCACTATGTACGACCAACGCGCCATCGTGTCTTTGTCCTCAACAACCACATATCCACGCTCTGCAACTGTGACAACTGTCGTCCACACACCATTGTCCCCTCTCTATTACGCACCACCACTCTTCTGCCATTGGGTCGCGCTATACCAGATCTAGCCAGCACCGTGCTGTCTTGACCACACGACGGTTGTTCGCGACCAAGTTTCTGGTTCGAGCGTGGAGCAGATCTGGGGTGCGACGGTTGGTTCAAGCGTGGAGTAGATCTGGGGTGCTGGAGCAGATCCAGTTTCTAGTGCGTGGCCCATGGAGCCTTGGACGGTGGACCAGACCATGGAGCCTTCGATGGCGCAAAAACTAGAGAATGGAGGAATGGAGCAGGGGAATGGGGGGATTGAGTGAAGGAGAAAATTAGAGAATGTGGGAAAAATTTAGGAAAGGGTTAGGTTTGATGGTGAGTATGGGGTGTAGCAACCGAATTTTCGGTCTCTAAATTTTTTTATTTAGAGCCTGAAATATCGATCTCTAATATTTTTTTATTTTTTATTTTTTTAGATACCGAATTTGCGGTATCTACTAATTTATTTTTTTTTGTAAATTTTTTTATTTAGAGACCAAAATATCGATCTCTAACAGCAAGACATATTTTTATTTTTTTAATTTCTTTTATAAAATAATTTTGGTCTCAAATTCGGTCTCTAAAAAATTTAGATACCGATTTTGTTTCGGTAACAAATTTATTTTTTTTAAAATCGGTCTCTAAATCGGTCTCTAAAACCCAAATTTCTAGTAGTGTATTGACTGCTGGATTTAAGGATGCAAACCCAAGTGCAGGTTGTCTCAAGTAATAAATTTCTCAGGAGTCTGATGTCGATCCACAGGGAATTGATGAAGAAAAATTAATTGAGGTAAGAAAATAATTTGTCACAACACCAAAAGTAATTAAAGAAGTTCACAAATGAATTTAAGAGCTTGCTTGGGTTAGGAGATCCACTCTTGGTAATAAATTAAAGGTAAGATTATTTCTCTTTATAACTCAATTGAAATCCACACACAACGGAGGTTCCAATCGAAAAATATAACATTCAAAGTTCAATTATATTGCAATCATATTATGATTCCTTTAATTATCTACCAACATTTGTAAATGAGTTCAAGCATTCACTGTGCCAATCCTATTGTCTACAATAAATCAAGATCTCCATTATACAAAGAAGGTTTCTAAATTGATTGGAAACAAAATACAACATATATAATGTCTAATTGATAATATATCATTTAAGTACAAGAAATAGAATAATCTAACCTTATTTCATTACCAAGAGCTTCACTCTTTCACCCAAGCAAGATGAAGATTTAGTTACTCATAGATAAGAAGAAAGAAAGAGAGAAGAAGAGAAAGATGAACATAGCTTCACTTTAGAACAAGAGAAAATTACAACAAAGGAAAATAATAAACAAGCATAACCATAACTTGTAAAAACTAAGCCTAGCACCAAGTGCCCTAAATGGTCAGCCAATGGTGCCTTTTATAGAGGATTAGGGATACAAAATGACAAGGAGGCTGATTAAGAGTAGGTGGATGAGTGGGTGAATGAGTGGAAAATGCCAAATGGTGAGGATAAGAGTGAAAAATTATTGAGATTTCTTGTCTCCGAAATCATTCATTGCTTAACTCATGGATTCCGTCATCAAATAGAAAAGTCATCTTCATGAAATTTGTAGATCTGGATCTTACTTTCAGATGTCCAAATTTCAGCCCAAGATCATTCTTACAGCCCGAGATATGGCCCAATTACTGCAGATTATTCAGGCCCAGTTTCAACACCTCTGTTTTGACTTCCAGACCCAATATCACCTCCAAGCTGTCCGAATGAGCTCTTATGTTTTCATGAAAGTTATAGATCTGGGTCTTAACTTTCAAATGTCCAAATTTTAGCCCAAGATAATTCTTAAAGCCCGAGCTATGCTCTGATTACTGTACACTGTTCAGGTTCCAGACACAAAACTCGTGTTCTGTCTTCCAAGCCCATTTAGCTCTTCTAGATGTCCATATTTTACCTAGAGCTCTTCATGAAAGTTGTAGAGCTTTCTCTCAGCTTTCCTACAAGGTAAAATTCATAATTGCTAGACATCTAGAACTCAAGATATGACCAAAATACAAAAACAGTGTAAGACCCAAATAATGCTGAAAAAATCAATTAAGTCCAATTTGAGTCCAATCTTACAAAACATAACTAGGCTTAATCAATTAAGTACATGACGAGTGTAAATGACTAAAAATGAGAGTTTATTAATGTATAAAATATATGATTATCATGTATCCCCCACACTTAGCTTTTTGCACTCCTGGGCAAAACACATAAGACCAAAGTCAGGAGACAAAGAAAAATGACACAAACTCAAAAGCTACAAACTCTAAAAGACTCAATGAAGCAAGAAGAGCAACAAGAAATTCAAGGGATCAAAGCATTAATGAGATAACATTTCTTCACATCTCAAACCAATAAGCAAGGAAACTTCAGTCGAAAAAAATGAATCAAGAATGATAGATCCTCACAGAATTCACTCTCAATCTCTCAAGTGTTTAAAAGGTAAGTATTTCACTCTATTCAACCCATGAACAATTGCACTACCATAAGCTTGCTTATCTTCTACTTATCCGCTACTCAAACATATGCATACAAAAATCAAAAGGACTTTATTCAAGGTTGTAATGGGGTCATGGTAAAAGAGAGGGGATAATATGGATATGAAAAGATAAATACCAAAGAGAATAAAAGAGCATTATGGTACAGTTAGAGTGGAGAAAATGTTTGAGAACATTCATCATAAAGGACAATCACCAATATTTGACTAATGTTTTGTTGAAGATCAATCCCAAATTGGTGAATTGAATTCATTGTTAGGCTTGAACATTCTCCTTTTCTTCCTGTTGTTTCCAAGCATCCACCTTTATTCTGATAATCCTTTGATTGCAATGGTGGTCAAAAAAATTTTTTTTTTGGAACATTTTGCACACACACCCTCACACTTGTGTGGAAATAAGCTTGCCCCAAATGGTTTAATATGTTAAGTTTTGATGATGACAAATACAAGACAAAAAGAATGATGCATATGCTTGATAGATGTACTTTATAGATGACAAATGCATCACAAAAGAATATTGATCATGTTACATAGATGTGTTTAAAGAGATATATTGTATCATGCATATGAAGATATTAAGTTATGAATTTGGACTAACTATGCTTGTGTTAAATGAGTAATACTTTGTAGGTTAGTCCAAGTATTAAGAGTGAGCATTGCAACAAGAAAGTAAAAGATCACAACTATGCTCAACTCAAGAAGAATGAGAATGATAAAGATGTTCCAAGCAATTTACAAGATTTGAAGAGAAGAAATTTGTGGAAGCTTGGATCACATCAAGAAGCCTAAGGACTAGAATTGGTATATTTTCTTTTTAGGTTTTCTTCTATGTAAAGATAGAGGTTTTATAAGAAGAGAGCTCAAATATGTTTTTAAGTCTTTAAAAATGGTTCTTACATGTTTAAATGCTCAATAAACTATTTTTGGAAAGTTAATCTTGGTGGTAGTTCACACATTTGAAAAATAGCCAAGTTTGTGTTTTGCAAAACTGACATTTGGTTACTATTTTGATCATAACTTTCAAACTACTTTGAGATTTATTGTGAAACTTATTCCATATGAAAATAGACTCAAATATCTTTCCAATGAGTGGTCATTTGCTTTAAACGGATAAGAAATGAAAAAGTTATGACCATTTAAAATCAATTTTAAAAAACAATCAAGTTTGAGTTTTGAAAAGCTGACCTTTAGTCACTCTTTTGATCATAACTTTCAAAATAATTTGAGTTTTGTTGTGAAACTTATTTCATTTGAAAATAGACTCAAATATCTTTCCAATGACTGGTCATTTGCTTTAATCGGATAAGAAATGAAGAAGTTATGGCCTTTTAAAGTCAACTTTCAAAACCAGAAATGTTGTAATCGATTACACAAGTCCTGTAATCGATTACAACGTTGACAGAAGTCGTGTAATCGATTACCGTATGTGTAATCGATTACCAAGTGCCCAGAAACGTTCCCAACGGCTATAAATGGCTAGTTTTCATAAAAAATCATTTCTAAACACTACCAACGGCTATTTTATCACTTGGGCTCTATATATAAGTGTTGTATGAAGTTTATACACCTCTTGAACACTTGATTTGATCCTTGAATCACCAAAATCATATTTTGAGCTCTTTATTGCAAAATCCTTCTATTCCTTTGTTCTTCAATTTGTATTATCCACTCTTGAAAGAGTTTTCTATCATCTATACTTTGTTCTTCAAGTTGTATATCTACTCTTGTGAGAGTTTCATTCTATCAACCTTGATTGCTTTGTAAGAGAGGGTGAGGTATCCCTCCAAATTGTAAAGGGTGAGGCATCCCTTTGTTTGAAGAGACTCAAGCTTAAGGGTGAGGCATCCCAAGGAGTTGAGTGCTCAAGTTTGTAAAGGTCATCAAGCACTTGTGAAGCTTGAAGAATTGGAGGCTCTAGCACAAGGGTGAGGTATCCCAAAGTGTGAGGAGTGCTCTTGTTTGTACAAAGGTTTTCCTAGCACCCGTGAAGTCTAGGAGATAGTGAAGAAAATCTCAAGTTAAGCTTGGAGACTGGATGTAGGCCACAAGTGGTTGGTGGCTGAACCAGGATAAATTCTTGAGTTTGATTCTCTCTTCCCTACACTCTTTAATTTCAATATTTAGTGTAGTATATTTATCTATTGCATATCTTGTCATCTTGGTGATTTGATTCTATGAACTTGATATCTAGCTTATTTGCTTAATTCATCATATATCCCAAGTTGTATTTGAGTAATCTATAATAGTTGTACCTTTGTCGTGCATGTTCCGCTGCTTTTATTACTTGAGTGATTCAAACTACTTAATTTCTCAAAGGTGCATTAAAATTTGTAATCACCCAATTCACCCCCCCTCTTGGGTGATGGTTGCCATGACTAACAACTTGTTCAAGAACAAGGTCAATGCTCTCTTATTCTCTAAGGTTGGGTAAAAACATGTTTTTTTTATTTTTTCTTTTTTTTCTTTTTTTTTTGAAGGATGAAATGAGCTTAAAACAAGGAATGGTCAAATAAGTTCAAAGGGGTTACACAATGGAAAATATACAAGGATGACTATTTGGTCAAAGTAGCTATTTCAAAATGCCTCAATCATATTAATGTATGCATGTGAAAATGTAGCCTAAAAAAGAATCAAAGCAAGTTCTAGAGTAACAATTCCATGAGTGAAAATCACACAAGAAAGAAGAGAATGGTACAGATATTCAATCCATTCATCAATAGGCTCAAAATCTCACAAGGTATATTTTTATCATTCTCAATCCATCATATCAACATTCATATCCAAGCTTGTGATTTTTAAGAAAGAAGACAATTTATGCTAAGATCCAAGAATCCATTTGCTACTTCTACACAAAATAATTATTTCCTCAACTAAGATGCGTCTCAAGAGTAATAAATTGTTTCCAAAATTTACTTCTTACTCTGCCATCCTTAATTGGTTTTACTACGAATAGGTTTCTGATAGTCATATCACTAAACATACTTCCTAATTTAGATGCATCTCAAAAGTAAAATTACTCCTTACTCTGCCATCATTCATTGGTTTAATAAGTCCATGACAATCATATCATACTTCCCAAAAAAGAAAAGAAAAAAAAATTGGTCAACTATCCTTCCCCCCAACTAGATCACAACATTGTCCTCAATGTTAAAATATAGATGAGTAAAGGATAAAAGATATTACCTGTTGGAGAAATCTGACACAAATTTAAACAAAAACAAAGTACGATAAATAAAATCAAAAGTAAAGAAAAACTATAAACGAAGTGTCAAATCTGGCTCTTTTTTCATCCTGTTTCCCTCACTGCTTCCTGCTGACCAATCTATCTGAGCTATTGCTGGGTCAGGTTTATGAACAAAAGCTTCTAATTTATCAATCAACTCATCAATAGTGGAAGCAGAGATAAGAAGTTGTCTTGCTGAAGGTGTGATAAATTTCTGTTCCACAGCATGGTCAAGAAAGATTAACAAAATATCAAAGAAATTATTTACATTCAACAAACCTATGGGTTTATGGTGGATGTTCAGTTGGGCCCAAGAGACAATTTGAAAAACTTCTTCCAAGGTACCAAAATCACCTTAAGTTCCTCTCCAATTGTCTTTCCAGTGATGTTCTGTTGAGCTAAACGTCCAGGAATGACACCTAAAACCTAACTGCCTCCTATATATGCAACAAGTGATACAGCCCCCATTAACCCACGGCAACCTCCCCCATAAGATGAATATTCCTCGCAGCAAGTGATCGACCAAGAGTAATAGTTGTGTTTACAAACTCTAAACCCTTCCCATACTTAGATCCACAAAATACACAAATATTTTTAAGTTGACGAACAGAAACACCTTCCATTTCTATTCTCACCTTCCCTTTGAATGATTATGAGTTGGAGGAAAGTGGAGAAAATAGTGTTTAAATAGGAAAAAGAACAGAAAGGGTAATAATTGCACCTATAAGGGTAGGTTGGTTTGTTGTCGAAAAGTTTGAAATTAAGAAACACATAATCTTTTTTGTTTTTTTTTTGTTTTTTTTTTTTTTTTTTTTTTTTGTTTTTGTTATTTTTTTTGTTTTTTTGTTTTTGTTTTGTTTTTGTTTTTGTTTTTGTTTTTTTTTACTTCAAGAAAACCATAAGGGTAAAGAAGTCTAGAAACCCCTGAAGGACCCTGCTTAAAGGATCGTCTGTCCAAAACCAAAATACAGTAAAATCATACAAAGATAAAAGAAATATAATAGCCAATGATGACATACTTGTATGTTCAGCTTTCATGGCGTATCTTTATACTGCGCATCATGAGTGCATTAGTGGCATATCTTTATACTACGTGTCACTAGTGCAGTAGACACTCACGTCCGTTTATTCGAAGAAGGAGAAAGAAGAAACCATCTTGGGTTTCCATCTTGGGTCTGGAACTTGGAGCGCTCACACTTGGGCTCGTAACATCAACAAAGATGCTAAAATCTGAAATCCATAATGTCCAAGATCCAAAACATCCCATCCCAGGGCGCTGGGAGCCCCTTCTAATAAAAGAGAGGATTAAGCTCAGATGCCTTATACGCTTTGGCCGCCGCGGGTTACTTCTCACTAATAACCAGAGTGGGACGCTGCTGCCTGTCTATCAACTCCACAGTGCCTAGATGGTAAACATTGGGTTATGAAGTGTGGCTTTCTACAAAGCATAGTACATGAACTTTTTTTAAGGACCAGCATGCAAAGGTCCACCCGAGTCAATGACGGGTCAACCAAAGGCTGGGGCTCCACAACTAATTAAAGCCATGGTACTCCTTCCGGATCGCCCTTGTTC
Organism: Ormosia emarginata; assembly: GCA_029884605.1. Classification (NCBI taxonomy): domain Eukaryota; kingdom Viridiplantae; phylum Streptophyta; class Magnoliopsida; order Fabales; family Fabaceae; genus Ormosia; species Ormosia emarginata. The sequence continues at coordinate 774,922 of JAQQTP010000075.1, read as the reverse complement.
AAACATATTTTTTTTTTTTTTTTTTTTTTTTTTTTTTTTTTCTTCTTTTTTTTTTAATTTTTTTTTGAAAGATGACATGAAGAAGAAGAGGATGATATGTATAGATTGTTTATGGATATGGCTCACATCTGCCTCTGGTTTAATGTCCAGTAACGACTTAAACGCCTTCTATGAGTCGAGGATAAGCTTTCCATCCAATTTTCTTATAAATTGGCAAACAGGGTCTTTTAGAGTCAGATTCCCAAGACTGTAGCGCTTTTCTTCATCCTTGAAGAGATTTCACAAATTAAGAATTTCATAATGCACCAATCTATAAGAATGCGTCTCAAGAGTCAATAAGAAATCATCTAATGACTCCTTCCTCAGTCCATTCTTAATGAAGAAAATTTTATCTTCTCTATTTGCGGAAACCATCCACAAAGTACGACATCGCTTATTACAATTTCATCGTCCATATTTGTAATAGACTTATAACCTTTTTGCTCTTCTCCTTTTAGAATATGAACTTCTTCCAAGACCTGGCATGTATGAGTCAAATGAAATTGAAGACTCACTTGCTAGTCGGACCTTTGCTTCAATTATCCAGCGCACATCTTCTGGCATACCTTTGTGCATTAACAATCTCAATTTTTCACAAAGAACTTTGTAGATTTTTTTTAGAGAATTTTGAGGGAGAGAAGGAAAATGTTTTCTTAGGTTTGAAAAAATGACATCCATTTTAAAGGAGAAGAAGGATTCAGTTATTTTGGGAAATTGAAAAACAAACCGACTTGAGAGTCACGGAGTACCGTATCTGCCACTTAACCGGCAACATAAAGAACTTATTAACTTGGTTTTCCAGAAATGGTTTAAGCCTTTGTCCATTGACTTTAAACATATTACCATTCATAGGATTCTCAATATCTACAGCTCCATGAGGATACATGTGTTTGACAACAAAAGGACCATTCCACCTAGATCTCAATTTTCTAGGGAATAGGTGCAGGCGAGAATCATAAAGCAAAACTTTTTGACCAATTTCAAAAGATTTTCTCAAAATTGTCTTGTCATGAAAAGCTTTTGTTCTGGCTTTATAAATCTTTGAGTTCTCATATGCATCATTTCTCAATTCCTCAAGTTCATTTAATTACAATTTGCGTATCTTGCAAGCATCATCAAGATTTAGATTGAAAGCTTTAATGGCCCAGAATGCTTTATGTTCCAATTCTACAGGCAAGTGACAAGGTTTTCCATAGACTAACCGATAGGGTGACATGCCCAAAGATGTTTTGAAAGCAGTACGGTAAGCCCAAAGTGCATCGTTTAGTCTTAAAGACTAATCTTTACGATTTGGGTTAACCGTTTTTTCCAAAATTTGTTTAATCTCCCTATTTGCCAATTCAACTTATCCACTTGTCTGAGGGTGATAAGAGGTGGCAATTTTGTGTGTAATACCATATTTCTTCATTAAACATTCAAATGATTTATTGCAAAAATATGTTCCCCCATCACTTATGATAGCTCGAGGGATTCCAAATCGACACAAGATATTTTCTTTTAAAAATTCGAGAACAGTTTTATGATCATTGTGTTGGCATGGAATCGCCTCAATCCATTTTGAAACATAATCAACTGCAACCAAAATATACACAAATCCAAATGAAGATGGAAATGAACCCATGAAATCAATTCCCCAACAATAAAAAATTTCAATGACAAGGATGGGGTTCAGAGCCATCATGTTTCTTTTTGAAATTGAGCACAACTTTTGATAATTTTCACAACTTTTGTAAAAAGTATAGCAGTCCTTAAATAAAGTGGGCCAATAAAATCCACACTGCAAGATTTTTGTAGCTGTTTTCTTTGAAGAGAAGTAACCTCCACATGCTTTTGAGTGACAAAATTTAATGACACTACCTACCTCACTGTCGAGCACACATCTCTGAAAGATTTGATCAGCACAATATTTGAACAAGTATGGGTCATCCCAATAAAAAATTTTCACCTTTGTCAAAAATTTCCTTCTATCTTGGTGCGTCCATTGAGGCGGCATCTTTCCTGTTACAAGAAAGTTGACTATGTTAGCAAACCAAGGCATAGAATTGATAGAAAATAAAAATTCATCACGAAAAGAATCATTGATAGGTGTGCTATCAAAAGTTGAGCCTATTGTAAGTCTGGACAAATAATCAGCGATAACATTTTCGGCTCCTTTCTTATCTTTTATTGTGATGTTGAATTCTTGAAGCAACAAGATCCACCTTATCAATCTTGGTTTGACATCCTGCTTAGATATCAAATATCTAACAACAGAATAATCAGTGAAAATCACAATAGAAGAACCAATTAAGTAAGATCGAAATTTGTCCAGTGCAAAAATTACAACAAGTAGTTCTTTTTCAGTAGTGGTGTAATTCATTTGTGCATTGTTTAAAGTTCTACTAGCGTAACAAATCACATGAGGCTTACCTTCCTTGCTTTGGCCTAAGACAACGCCTACAACAAAATCACTAGCATCACACATTAACTCAAAAGGCAAAGACCAGTCGGGAGATTGCATGATAGGAGCAGATGTCAGAAGACCAATTAATTTTTCAAAAGATTTTTGACATTCTTAAGTCCAATCAAATGGTGCATCTTTCAATAGAAGATTACATAATGGTCTAGATATGACACTAAAGTCCTTAATGAATCTTCTGTCAAATCTTACATGTCCTAAAAAGGAATGAACTTCTCTAACTATTTTTGGGGAAGACAAATGAGCAATTAATTCAACTTTGGCCTTATCAACTTCGGCCTTATCAACTTCAATTCCTTTAGAAGAGATCACATGACCTAACACTATTCTTGAGGTAACCATGCAATGACATTTTTCCCAGTTTAGCACAAATCATTTTTCTTCGCATCTTTTAAGAACTTTTTCCAAATTATCAAGACAATTTTCAAAAGAATTTCTAAAAATTGTCAAATCATCCATGAAAACCTCTAAATAATGCTCAATCATGTCACTAAAAATGCTTAACATGCATCTTTGAAATGTTACCGGAGCAATACAAAGGCCAAAATGCATTCTTCTATATGCAAAAGTACCAAAGAGACATGTAAAAGTGGTCTTTTCTTGATCTTTCAATGCAATTGATATTTGATTATAACCCAAAAAACCATCAAGAAAACAATAGTATGGATGTCCTGCTACCCTTTCCAGAATTTGATCAAGAAATGGCAAGGGAAAATGATCTTTCCTAGTAGCAGCATTTAATTTTCAAAAATCAATACATATACGCTAACTCGATGAGACTCGCGTAGGTATTAATTCACCTTTATCATTTTCAACCACTATTATTCCAGATTTCTTAGGTACAACTTGTGTAGGGCTTACTCATTGGCTATCAGAGATAGGATAGATAATTCCAACATCAAGCAATTTAAGGGCTTCAGCTCTAACTACCTCTTTCATGTGTGGATTTAATCTTCTTTGAGGTTGTTGAGAAGTTTTAGCATTATCCTCTAAATGTATTCTATGTGTACAAATTAATGGATTAATGCCTTTTATGTCCTTTAATGTCCATCCAATTGCACTTTTATGCCTTTTCAGTATTTCTATTAACATACCTTCTTGTTCTTCAGTAAGAGACGAGGAAATTACCACTGGAAAGTTTTGCTTTTCTCCCAAAAATGTGTACTTCAATCTGACAGGTAATGGCTTTAGTTCCAGAGTGGGTACTTCTTCATAGGCATTATCATTCATGGGTTTTAGTTCTTCAAATCTTGGCTTCTATCCCTTGTACTCCATTGCTTGTGCACAATCAAGCAAAGAGCATATTTCAAAGATATCATCTTCTAATTGCATGCCTGAATCAAATGAATTAACTAAACAAATTTCTAATGGGTCAGAAGAACTCCTTGTTTGAAGATGATTATCTATAATGACTTCAATTCCTTTAATTTCCTCCTTTTCATTAAGGACTTCCCGTGGTTGCTTGCACATGTTAAAAACATTGAGCTCTAGTGTCATGTTTCTAAATGTTAGCTTCACCACTCCATTTTTGCAATTTATCTAAGCATTTGATGTTGCTAAAAATGGATGGCCTAAAATAACAAGAATTGACTTGCAACTATCAACCATAGGTTTAGTATCCAACACAATAAAATCCACAGGATATATGAAGTTATCAACTTGAACTAACACATCTTCCACTATTCCTCTTGGAATTTTGATTGATCTATCTGCAAGTAGAAGAGTTACAGAAGTTAGTTTTAACTCATCTAAGTTGAGTTGCTGATAAACTGAATATGGAAGCAAATTAACACTAGCACCAAGATCAAGTAAAGCTTTTTTAATTTTATGTTCTCCAATAATGCATGAAACTGTAGGACAACCAAGGTCTTTATATTTCAACGCATTATTATTCTGAAGAATAGAGCTTACCTGTTCAGCCAAAAATACTTTCTTTTTCACATTTAATTTTTTTTTAACATTGCACAAGTCCTTCAAATATTTGGCATAAGAAGGAATCTATTTGATAGCATCTAACAAAGGAATATTGATCTTTACTTGTTTCAAAATTTCAAAAATTTCAGTGTGGTGGTCCAATCTCTTTGGATTATTCAATGCTTGAGGAAATGAGGGTGAAGGCGAGAGTTTGGTCGCCTTTTGGTCAACTTCTTCATTTTCTTGGGGGACTGGTTCAACTTCTTTCTCACAAGATTCGGGGATTTGTTTTTCAACAACCTTTCCACTCCTAAGAGTTATCACTGACTTGACTTGGTCCATTTGTTGGTTTTCTGAACTCCCCTCATTTAGACTGTACTGACCCTTGGGATTTGGTTGAGGTTAAGAAGGAAATTTTCCTTTCTCATGGATGGTGAGTGCAGAAGAAAGTTTAGCAAGAATGTCTTTTATGTCATTCATGGTTTGATTGTTTTGTTTATTAATGGCCTCTTGCTTTTCTATGAAAGCATGCAGTGTTTCTTCAAGGTTTTTCCTATATGGTGGGATATAAGGTGTATATCCTTGAGAATTTTGAGAGTCCTGGTTGTGCTTGAGGGGGTGATGGTTGCACAAATTGTGACTGATTATTATTCCTTCAGCTGAAGTTCAGGTGATTTCTCCATCCTGGATTGTATGTATCTGAAAAAGAAGAAGTAAATGACTTTTTAAAATTATTCATTGCATTTACTTGCTCATGTAACACCCCTTTGGAAGATGTCACATATAAAAGAAAATAAAAGAAATAGAAATAAAATCTACCCAAGTTGTGAAACATTTGTTAAATATCATTACGGGTTGTAAAATAATTCCTGATAGACAGAAATATGTAATAAAAAGATAATGCGGAAAATACGAAATAAAAAAAAACATCATCACTAATAATATACATATGATTAAGTTATAAACTGTACAAATAATTTACAACTAAGACCACAACTATTTAAACAAAGACAGTAAAGAAAGCAATAAAAGAGTTAATATATATACAGACATACGCTGACGCGCCCAAAAAAAAACATCATGATTATCTAATCCTCTGATGGATCACTCTCAGCATGAAAATGATCATCAGGAGATAGATATCCTGGATGTCTCGACACACGGCGATAACGGGATCGCGCAGTCGATACGATGCTTATCTCACTAGGCTCAGGGTTTTCAGCACCCCAATAACGCCTAATGGATAAGGGTAACTCTAAGTGCAGAAAAAGTGTCGTAGTCATGACAGGCTCTTCATCAAAACGTTGACGTAGGATCACGGTCACACGTCCTGCATACGTCACAGAGTCACGATCTCCTCGTAAATGCCAAGCTAGAGTACCTCCATGAAATACCAACTCTATGAATCCCAAAAATCCTGGCGTCGCCATCCCTCACAATCAATCCAGAGGATATGGATGATCGGATGGTTCCTGATTGTCAAACTGATCGTCTGCTTGCCGGTCTTCCTCCTCTTCAGGGTACACGATCTCAAGAGGCTGTTCCTCTTCCTCGAAGTCTTTACCGCGTAAAATAAATAAACAGAAAATACATATAACAAAGAGGTAAGACAACATAAAATCATCACAACATGGCCAATAAAAAGGCGACAAACAATATATACATATACGAGTTCATGCAATACATAAAGCTTTAACAATTATAATAATAAATTGAAGTAAAATTCAGATATCATCACAATATGTCACATCACGTATAAAACCTTACGGATAAAACAAGAAATATAAGAATAAACGAGATAAGATATAATAACCAATTATAGTAACAGTAACCAAATAAAATAAATAAATAAGATACAGATAAACAATAAATAGATAAGATAGAAACAAATAGACTTAGAGATAAATAATATGACAAAATCCTACTCCATGGAGCTAAAGAAAAACACAAGTATCGAGAGAGGAATGATTCGCAAAACCTAATAGTACCACGGCTTTTTTACCAACTATTGTTACTGTCACACGTTGCGTCTATAGCCCCACGACACACGAGGAATCCATCAATCCAGGCGTGGTGTAGTTCACGGTCTCACGTTGTGGCACTACAGGCAAATGTACTACTAGATTTCACAAATCTCGATTAAATATAGTGTACGTCGAGTACCATAGTGTGCTATCGGTTTACCACGGCCCAGCGGAGCGACCAAGCGTCCACATGTGGGATCCCGTACACTAAAGCCTCCAAGTTCATTAGAACAATGAACCACACTACGTTTATCGCATCGACAACACGATGTGATTCGTCTCGTCAACAAATCCACCAAATACATGGCACACATAACGAGATAGATGGAAAGCACATGCGGGTTCACATTTTCCCGACAAAGAAATAATTCTCAAAAACACATGCGGGTTCACATTTTCCCGACAAGTAAATAGATTTTCAAAAGCACATGCGGGTTCACATTTTCCCGACAAAGATATAGATTTTCAAAAAGCACATGCGGGTTCACTTTTTCCCGAAAAGACATAAAATAATATAGTAACGGTCAATCGCGTAGAAATTTTATCGCATTTTCATAATTCCGTCGTTTTTACAAACGTTTAAAAATCGGGTAAAAATATTTTTTTGTTTTTAAAATCGCGTAGCATTTTTAATACGTTTTCTCAATCGCGTAGGATTTTTAAATCATTTTCTTGTTCGAATGCCCTTAAAATTACTGTTTAAACAGACAGAAATAGTACTTAGTATATTTAAACTACGTAGAATAATTTTTCATACCGCATACTGTCATTAGGATATTTTTACTATCTTATAGGTTCATTTTTACTAAAAATTGACAGCATTTTGTTTATTAACTCATAATAATGGTTTTCTAAATTTTTCATAAAATCTTCTATTTACCTAATTTTTAATCATATCATTTAATTCTTTTTTGAAATCTCTAACATGCTTCAAAACTTAAAGTGAGCTATATGTTAGAAAATTTCTCAAAATTTCTGTATTTAACTTCCTAATGATAAAATCACTAGTTTTAATCCTTTAAGCTTAATTCTACTCAATTTGTTTCTTCAAAAATCATTATAAAAATTCCTTTTTAACTTGTATTGTCTCTTTTTGATTGAAAAAGGTTTGAAATCAAGTTTTAGAAATCATAAATACCTATAGTGGCATGTTGGCCGAATTTTGTAAAACTTTTTCATTTGATTTCTAAATCATGTCAAAGGTATTATCTTATCTAAGTTCATTAAATCATGTTACAAAGTAATGATTTTAAATCAAATAAATCCTTTAGGCATGTTGGCCCAAAACTTACTAAATCTTTACCAATTGATTTCTAAATTCCTTTTCTTTGATCAAAACAATTTGAAACCTTCTTATTTCTCCTAATTAATTAAGTTGCACTTTAGGAAAAATGAAGAGAACATTTTGGTCCTCACACTTGGTCATTGCAGTGAGCTAGGGAATGTGTTCTTTGGAACACTCATGCAAATTTACACATGTTATTCACATCTTATACTTTATCATACAATTCTAACACATGCATTTATATTTCTAACACATGCAAAATATTTCTAACATATAAAACCTAAATTAAAGCATATAGACATACAATCAAAAGCTAATAAACATGCAAAATTATTACAATCACCAAACAAGAAAGCTACTAACATACAACACTTAAGCTACTAGCAACCACAAAAATTAACAAATACACATCAATAAACACACCACAACCGAAATCCTTATGGATTCTACAAATAATCCATCTTCTTACCACCATCAAGGGATGATAAGAATTGTCTTCCTCTTACCTTAAATGAAGACAAAAAGCTTGCTTTCACACCTCCTAGGTCACGGTTTTCACCACCAAAAATACCTAGAAATCTCAAACAAAATCTACATGTTACTAACCATGAAAAAGAAGCTAAACCATGGAAAAATCATGGCTTAGAACTTTGAAAAAGAAGAGAGAAAAGAAAAGCATGAAATTTTACCTTCTAGGTAAAACTTTCAAGGTTGGTTTCCAAGCCCTAGATGGAAGAATTTGAAGAAACTCCCAACTACAAAGGTTCTTAGAATAGTGTTTAGGTTAAGGAAACTTGGTTAGAAAAATTTTTGGATGGTTGGATGGTTAGGAAACAAGCTTGGCCGAATGGAAGGGAAAAAGGAACAACAATGGTGGCTAGGGTTCTTGATGAGAGAGAAGAGAGAAAAGTGATGAAGGAGAAAAGTGATTTTGGTCTTCAAAGGCCTCTTGGCCGTGAACATCAAGTGAGGTGCAAGGTGGGCACCTTGCTTGGCTTCATCCAAGCCATTGGATGAATCAATGGTCAAGATCAAGCCTTGGTAAGCAAGCTTGATTTCCATTGGTTGGTTCCCGATGACTCACATGCTGAGTCACACAACATGATTAAATTCTCTCACGAGTCGGCTAGTTTGAGTCACTTTCTGAAAGTTCTACTTGTTTACGGTGATTAATTAAGCTACCGATCTAACTTAGTTCTACTAATTGTGGGTCCCGCAAAATATTTTCGGGTCCAATTCACTAAACTATACCACTAATAAAATAATATTATAATAATATAAAATTATTTTATTTGACGATTAAATCCTAAAAATTAAAAGATTATTTTTAGTCTCATTCGAGAATCGGGTTAAGTAAGATCTCCCAATTCTAAATAATAAAATAAGATTTTCCCGGCCCGAAAATATTATTTTCCTACTTACCTCGAGCAAATCACACAAAAAGTCCATATAAAATCACGAGACGGTATTTTCGGGCATTAAATCAAGAAGAAAACAATTAAAAACAAAAAAAAAAATAAGTGTTCGGGGACGTAACGGTCATTTTCTCATTTTTTCCCACAACGTAGGTAATCGTCCAAAACGTTCAAATAAAATATCCAAATAAGATTATATAGTCAGTATATCTTTCAGAAAAATTAATACTGATGTTCGAGAAAAATTTTTATTTTTAGTCTCAAAACAAATTACGTAAAATGATCAAATAAAATTTGAGCCAAGATATTATCGTAATTGTTTTCATACAAAAATCGAGAAACGAAAAAATAGGGACAAACGGTCATTTATACAAAAGCATGAAAAATGAAAAAAGCGTACATTCGAATATTTTCTAAAAATTGGGGCGTTACATGATAACTTCTTTAAAAACAGGAATGTTAGGACATTCGTGTGTTGAGTGTCCTAAGTCATCACAAATGCCACAAATTTCTTCATTTTGCACAGATTTGATTTCTTTTGCTTTTCTTAATTCCATGGCTTCAACCTTTCTAGCCAAACTGGCAAACCTAACATTTAGATCTTCTTCTTGACTAAGGTGATATTTTCCTTTATTAGCACTTACAAGATTAGATCTAATTGAATTTTCAGAAGTGTTAGTACTATGCCAAGATTGAGAATTTTCAGCCAAATGGTTCAAATAGTCTAAAGCTTCATCAGGTTTTTTATCAAGAAACTCACCATTGCACATTGTTTCCATAAATTGTTTAGTTTCAGGTATTAAACCTTCATAAAAAAAGCTTATAGTGCGCCATTTTTCAAAACCATGATGTGGGCAAGAATTTAACAAATCTTTAAACCGTTCCCAACATTGAAAATATGCTTCATTTGAATTTTGGAAAAAATTTTGGATTTGTCTTTTCATAGCATTGGTTTTATGTGTTGGAAAAAATTTCTTTAATAACTCACCTTGTATTTCTTGTCATGTGCCAATTGATCTTGGTTTCAAAGTGTTAAGCCAAGATTTTGCTTTATCTTTTAAAGAAAAAGGAAACAATTTAAGCTTAACAATCTCTTCAGTGTAATTTTGGTCATTGAAAGCAATTCATACTTCCTCAAATTCTTTCACATGTAAATATGGGCTTTCAGACTCTAAACCATGAAAATTAGGAAGTAAAGAAATCATACTTGGTTTAAATCTAAAATTGGTAGCATTGAGTGGAAAGATAAAACATGATGGACTAGAATTTCGAGATGGTTGCAAATATTCACGCATGGTTCGCAATGGTTGATTTTCATGTTCATCATGTACACTTTCATTGTCAGCCATTATGTCAATTGTGTGTGATTGTGATTCAAACAAATCAATATATAGAGTACCAAGATTAATTTCAACTAAACGACCAGAATTTAAATCACGATACTAATTAAGCATAAATACATAAATAACTTAAAATAAATAAACAAAAATATTGTACAAGCTGACGGTGCAACCCACCATTAAATATTAACAAGGATGTGGTATAAACCAACCACTCAGTAAATATTAACAAGTAAAAAGTTAGATAACTGATAAAGTAAAAAGTTAGATAATTAGAAAGTTAATAATTAGTAAGTTAGAAAGTACAGAAAATAAATAGCAGAAAATAAATGATGTAAATTAAAAGTTAGAGTGCAGAAAATAAAAAGTTAGTAAACAGAAAATAAATAACAAAAATATAAAAGTTAGAAAGTTAGTGTGTTAACAAGTTAGTAGGTTAGTAAGTTAGAGAGTTAGTAAAGAAATCGAAGGATCGGCAAGCCGATCTTTTGCTCCAGATGAGGAGAAGAGATAATAGATTTTATTAAAGAAAACAAACATCAATAAATTAAAACTTCAAATCAAGTCCCCGAAACACGGCCAAAAAAAACTTGATTTGTGGGATTTAAGGATACAAACCCAAGTGCAGGTTGTCTCAAGTAATAAATTTTTCGGGAGTCCGAGGTCGATCCACAGGGAATTGATGAAGAAAAATTAATTGAGATAAGAAAATGATTTGTCACAACACCAAAAGTAATAAAAGAAGTTCACAAATGAATTTAAGAGCTTGCTTGGGTTAGGAGATCCACTCTTGGTAATAAATTAAAGGTAAGATTATTTCTCTTTGTAACTCAATTGAAATCCACACATAACGGAGGTTCCAATCGGAAAATATAACATTCAAAGTTCAATTATATATGCAATCATATTATGATTCCTTTAATTATTTACCAACATTTGTAAATGAGTTCAAGCATTCACTGTGCCAATCCTATTGTCTACAATAAATCAAGATCTCCATTATACAAAAAAGGTTTCTAAATTGATTGGAAACAAAATACAACACATATAATGTCCAATTGATAATATATCATTTAAGTACAAGAAATAGAATAATCTAACCTTATTTCATTACAAAGAGCTTCACTCTTTCACCTAAGCAAGATGAAGATTTAGTTACTCATAGATAGGAAGAAAGAAAGAGAGAAGAAGAGAAAGATGAACATAGCTTCAATTTAGAACAAGAGAAAATTACAACAAAGGAAAACAATAAACAAGCATAACCATAACTTGTAAAAACTAAGCCTAACACCAAGTGCCCTAAATGGTCACCCAATGGTGCCTTTTATAGAGGATTAGGGATACAAAATGACAAGGAGGCTGATTAAGAATAGGTGGATGAGTGGAAAATGCCAAATGTTGAGGATAAGAGTGAAAAATTATTGAGATTTCTTGTCTCTGAAATCATTCATTGCGTAACTCATGGATTCCGTCATCAAATAGAAAAGTCATCTTCATGAAAGTTGTAGATCTGGATCTTACTTTCAGATGTCTAAATTTCAGCCTAAGATCATTCTTACATCCCGAGATATGACCCAATTACTGAAGACTATTCAGGCCCAGTTTCAACACCTCTGTTTTGACTTCCAGACCCAATATCACCTCCAAGCTGTCCGAATGAGCTCTTATGTTCTTATGAAAGTTATAGATCTGGGTCTTAACTTTCAAATGTCCAAATTTTAGCCCAAGATAATTCTTAAAGCCCGAGCTATGCTCTGATTACTGTTCACTGTTCAGGTTCCAGACACAAAACTCATGTTCTGTCTTCCAAGCCCATTTAGCTCTTCTAGATGTCTATATTTTACTTGGAGCTCTTCATGAAAGTTGTAGAGCTTTCTCTCAGCTTTCCTACAAGGTAAAATTCATAATTGCTAGATATCAAGAACTCAAGATATGACTAAAATACAGAAACAGTGTAAGACCCAAATAATACTGAAAAAATCAATTAAGTCCAATTTGAGTCCAATCTTACAAAACATAACCAGACTTAATCAATTAAGTACATGAAGAATGTAAATGACTAAAAATGAGGGTTTATTAATGTATAAAATATATGATTATCATGTATCACTCCAAATATGATAAACCCCTTTAATCTACAAAAATTGAATACAATTATATGGATCCATCTAAAATTCACCAATAAACACAAGCAAATCACCATAATTTATCCCGTTTAAGACTACAAAATATGGACTTATCAGTTCTCCTAGCAAGCTTCTCCCTTCGACTATCCCATGTGGCTATGTAAACAACATGTGTACTTGGCCAATTCTTATCATTCCTATCTCCCAGTGTAATTGAGTGCAAATTGTCAAGCTGGTGTGTTTTCACTAGTATAGGTTAGTCAAGACCAAACTGGTGCATCACCCAGCTTGGCCAGTGCCACTCAACAATGTGAAAAAATATGAGAGGGACCACTACTAGTGTTATGTCCCTACCAGCCACACAAAAAAGGTGGAAGTGATGTCACATTCTCATACGTGTATAGTTGTCATATAATCTGCAAAATGATATATACACAGAAGTAAGAAGCATATGTATAAGTAATTAATTCAAATGAATGTAAAATAATATATACCACGTCATTCTTCAGCTGATCAAAGAACCAGTGATAATATTCAAGTATGTCGATCACAATATTCACTCAAAACTTTATGCTTAGGCACCTCTTTATACGTCAAATATAATAAAAAAATAGCCAACAAGTCATAAAAAAAATTCAACCATTATAATAAATACTTACATATAAGGAATAATATCTAAATATGATCAAACAGGAGATTCAGACACTACTTCTAACTGCAACTGCCAAATGAATTAGGTGAGAGAGAGTTGAGAGAGAAAAAATTTGTAGAGAGAGAATGAAAATTGAGAAAATGAAGAGGATGGCTCAGTTGGAACTCAGATGGAACTATATATACCCTGAAAGTGCTAAGTGAAATGGCACTTTTACCCTTAATACGCCAGGCTTATTGGCGTTTTTCTTGTAAAAACACCATGTAGGATAGCGTTTTCACGTGGAATACACCAAAGAGAGTGGCACATCTACGTGGAAAGCGCCAAGCTTGTTGGCGTTTTTCACGTGGAACAAAAAATAATAAAAAATGTCACTTTAGACAAAAAGGTGATGGTTTGGTGTACAGTTTCAAAGGAGTGACATTTTAGAAAATAGTTTTAAAAAAATGACATTTTGATAAATAATTTTGCCACAAAGGTAGTTTGGTAAAAAAAAAAGTCGTAGTAAACATATTCCTAGCATCACCAATATTAGGACAGTCAAATAGGACCTCTCTATAGTGAAATGTTATTCATATGGTTAAATAAGATACCATTAGTAAATGATTAATGGTATTGAACTATTGATAAATTTGATATTTACTCACTTATCTTGAAAATTTGAGGCAAAGACATATGTTGCCACATAGATATGATCTAGACTCAATATTAGATCTGGGGTCAGCTCAAAACTCATACGTATATCTTGTAAAATAAAACTCAATGTAGTTAAGTTTGTGATTACTTATATGAGTTCCACCTTTTGCAAAATAATCAATTTTGTGTTGAGTTTTAAATCTTTGGTGGCCTTAATGCCTTGTCAATGAAGTTAGTCTTGTTTGATCCAATTGTGATGTTAGTGTTAAGAAATATAGGATTATTTTGTTTTATTATTTATTAAGGGCAGAATAGTATTTTTCTTTCATTGTTTAGCCTATATATAGTGTAACACCCCAATTTTTAAAAAAATTCCGAATGTACTGTTTGCTGTTTTTCAAGTTTTTGTGTGAATGACCGTTGTGTCCCTATTTTACTGTTTCTCGATTTCTGCATGAAATACAAATACGTTTATACAGGCTCAAATTTTATTTGGTCTTTTTACGTAATTTGTTCCGAGAAGGTAAAATAAAAATTTTTACAAGCTACTGTTTTAATTTTTCTGGAAGATATACAGACAATTAATACTGTCTGTAATTTTATTTGAACTTTTTGAATGATTAGCTACGTTGTGGGAAAAAATGGGAAAATGACCATTACGTCTCGAACGTGCTGTTTTTGCTGTTTTTAATTGTTTTCTACTTGATTTAATGTCCAATATTATTGTCTGTGATTTTATATGGACTTTTTGTGTGATTTGCTCGGGCGGAAAATAATATTTTTCCAGGCCTAGGAAATCTTATTTTATTATTTAGAATTGGATCTTACTAAACCCGATTCTGAATGAGTATAATCTTTTAATTTTTAAGATTTGACTATCAAATAAAATAATTTTATAATATTATAATATTATTTTATTAGTCAAGATAATAAAATGACAAGAGCCCTAAATGTTTTGCGGGACCCATTAAAGCGAATGGTTAGATCAAGTAGCTTAATTAATCATCATTAGCAAGTAGAACTTTCCGAACAAGTGACTTCACTAGTGCGACTAAGTACGGTAATTAATGAACAGTGTGATTAGGCTTGTGAGTCATCAATAATCAACCAATAGAAGACAAGCTTGTTAAGCAAGTTTTAATCCTAGCCTTTGATGCAATCCATGGCTTGGATGAAGCCAACCATTTGGCCACCTTGCATGCATGAAGAGCTACGGCCATGTGGGGTTAGGAGACCAAAATCCCACTTCATCTTTCATGCTTTTCTCTCTTCTCTCTCATCCAAGAACCCTAGCCACCATTCTTGTTTCTTTCCCTCACCATTCGGCCAAGACAAGAACCATACCCTCTAACCATCCAAATTTTCATCTAACTAACTTTTCTAAACCTAAACACTATCCTAAGAACATCTCTAGTTGAGAGTTCTTGCAAATTCTTGCATTTGGAGCTCGGAAACCAATCTTGAAAATTTCACCTAGAAGGTGAAATCTCATGTTTTTCTTTTCTCTCTTCTTTTTCAAAGTTCTAAGCCATGATTTATCCATGGTTTAGGTTCTTTTTCATGGTTAGTAACTTGTAAGTTTTCGTTTGAGTTGCTAGGTATTTTGGTGGAGAAAAACCGAACCCTAGGAGGAGTGAAAGCAAATCCTTAGTCTTCATTTAAGGTAAGAGGAAGACTAATCTTATCATCCCTTGGTGGTGGTAAGAAGATGGATTAATTTGTGGTGTTTGTAGAATCCATAAGGATTCAGTTGTGATGTGTTGATTATGTGTGTATTTCTTAATTTTTGTGTTTGTTAGTAGTTGTGTGGTGTTTGTTAGTAGCTTTCTTTGTTCGGTGATTGTAATAATTTTGCATGTCTATTAGCTTTAATTTGCATGTCTACAAGCTTTGATAATATTGCATGTGTTAGAATTGCATGATAAAGTATAGAATTGCATGATAATGTATAGGATGTGAACAACATGTCAAGGAAATGCATGTGTGTTCCAAAGAACACTCCATGATGGCTCACGGCCACTAACAAAAATGGAGAACCAAAATGTTCTCTTAATTTTCTTAAAAAGTAATTTAATTAACCTAGGAGAATTAAGAAAGTTTCAAGTTGTTTAGATCAAGAAAAATGAATTTGGAAATCAAATGGCATAACCTTACATTTTCGGCCAACAAGTCTAACTTCAATACTTTGATTTCTAAAATTATTTTCTAAGGTAATGATTTAATCAATGTAGACAATGCAAGAGATTTAACATGTATTTAGAAGGTGAAAAATAATTTGGAAATCAAATGCAAAGTTTTTATCAAATTCGGCCAACATGCCAAATTAGATATTCATGATTTCTAAAATTAATTCCAAGCTATTTTCAATCAAGAAGAAGCAATACAAGTTAAAGTAAATTTTCTACAATGAGTTTTAAAGAGATAAAGTGGTTATAACTAAGTTTAAGAGGTTAATACTAATGATTTTTACTGTAAGAAGTAATACAATAACTTTCGAAAATTTCTAACATATAGCTCATGCTATATTTTGAAGCATGTTAGTAATTTTCAAAAGGATTAAGTATATGGTTTAAAAATTTAATAAACAGAATTTTTACGGTAAAATTAAGAAACCATTAATATAATTTTCTAAACAAAATACTGTCAATTTTTAGTAAAAATGGACAAATAAGATAGAAAAGATGTCCAAAAGACAGTATACGGTATGGAAATTATTATACGTAGCTTAAAAGTATTATTTATTATTTACTTTTTATGTAAACAGAATTTTAAGGAATTCGGTCAAGAAAATGATTTAAAAATCTTACGCGATTGAGAAAACATATTAAAAATCCTACGCGATTTTGAAAACAGAAAAATATACTTACGCGATTTCAAAACGTTTGTAAAAATGACGAGATTGTGAAAACGCGATAAAATTTATACGCGATTGACCGAATTTTTTTTGTTGTCGGGAAATGTGAACCCGTATGAGCTTTTGAGGATTTTTCGGCTTGTCGGGAAAATGTGAACCCGTCTGAGCTTTCTATTTTTCTGCCATTGAGGGCATATTATTATCTTGAGGGCATTTTCGTAATTTCATATTTTTGGAATTATGTATTGTGTTTATGCCAAATTTTTGGTGTTTTGGTTGACGAGACGAATCACATCGTGTTGTCGATGCGATAAACGTAGTGTGGTTCATTGTTCTAATGAACTTGGAGACGTTAGTGTACGGGATCCCATATATGGATTAGCTTGGTAGCTCCGCTGGGCCGTGGTAAACCGATAGCACACTAATGGACTCGACACGCACTATATTTAATCGAGATTTCGTGAAATCTAGTAGTACATTTGCCTGTAGTGCCACAACGTGAGACCGTGAACTACACCATGCCTGGATGATGGATTCTGTGTCGTGGGGCTATAGACGCAACGTGTGACAAACAAGCATAGTTGGTTGGGCAGCCGTGGTACTAATAGATTTTGCGAGTCATTCTCTCGATATCTTGGTGTGTTTTTAGCTCCATGGAGTAGGGTGTGTTTTATATTTATTTATTGGAATCTATTTATTTATTTTGTTTTATTTATTTATTTTGTATTATCTATTTATTTTGTCTTATCTAGTTATTTTGTCCTATCTGTTTATTATATTGATTTATTTGTTTACTTGTATTTGTTTCATCTATTGTTGTATTGTAATATTTGTTTCTTATTTTATTTTATCTGTAATGGTGTATTGTTGGAATATTTACATCTTTTTGAATCTTTACACTACTCTGTTACTTATTAATGTTATAGCTTTTCATATTGCATGAACTGTATATCTGTTGTTTGTCGTCTTCTTATTTGCCATGTTTGTGGTGATTTTAGATTGTCTTACCTCTTTATTGTATGTGTTTCCTGTATATTTATTTTATGCGATAAAGAGTTTGAGGAAGAAGAAGAGGAACAGCCTCTTGAGGTCTTGTACCCCGAGGAGGAGGAAGATCAGCAAATCGACGACCAGTTTTACGATCAAGAACCATCTGATCATCCATACACATTGGATTGATTAGTTTTGGTATGGCGGTACCCGGATTTTTGGGGTTCGTGACTCTGGAGTTTCATGGTGGATCGCTATCGTGGCACATGAGAGGGGATAGAGACTTGGTGACGTATGCGGGACGGATGACGGTGACCCTACGCCATAGGTTTGATGGAGAGCCGATCATGACTACGACGGTGTTTCTACATTTAGAGTTACCCTTATCCATTAGGCGTCATTGGGGTGGGATATCCACTGAGCCTAGTGAGATGACAGTCGTATCGACGGCGCGATCTCATTATCGCCGAGAGTCGAGACATCCAGGATATTTGTCTCCTGATGATCATTTTCATGTTGAGAGTGATCCTTCAGAGGAGTAAATATGTTTGGTGTTTTTTTTGGGCACGTCTGCGTATGGATGTATATATTGACTCTTTTACTTGTTTTATTTATTTACTTTCGTATAAATATTTGTAACTATAGTTGTAAATTATTTGTATAACTTATAACTTAGAACATATGTATATTATGAGCAATGTTGTTCTATCTATTTTATGTTTTCCGCAATATTTTATTTTTAATAATCTGTCTAACAGGAATTACTTTATGACCCATATTATTACTTAACGAATGTTTTACAACTTGGGTAGATTTTATTTATTTATTTTTATTTTTCTTTATATGTGTGGCATCCCCAAAGGGGTGTTACATATAGTCTCTTTGTATTTAGGTTAAACTATTTTTTTTGTATTCAATTACATTATGCAGTGTTTATGAATCTCTAGCCTCCTCTTTATAAATATTTTGTATTTCTCTTTATTTCTTTGGATTCTTTAACATGGTATCAGAGAAAAGCATGGGACGAAGCTTAATCTCAAACACAGCTTAGGCATCGACGGCGTAGGTGTGACCGTACAATTTCATTTTTTGTGGCGTGGGCGTGACTATTCGATTTTTGTGGTGTGATTGTAGTATTCGCTCAGTTTTTTGCAATATGGTATTTTGTTTTCTTTTGTCTTTCTTTGTTTTATGATTATGGCTACTAAAAGAGATGATTCACTTCAGTCTGTGAGTGTGAGGTCAGATGGAAAGAATTATTTGTATTGGAGTTATGTGATGAGAAATTTTCTTAAGGGTAAAAATATGTGGGGATATGTTAGTGGACCTTCTGTGAAACTTAAGAATACTGATGAGGGGTATGCTACTTTGATAGATACCTGGCAAGCAGACAATGCAAAAATTATTACTTGGATTAATAATTCTATTGAGCATTCCATAGGTACACAGTCGGCGAAATATGAGATAGCAAAGGAGGTTTAGGATCATCTGCAAAGGTTATTCACTCAATTAAATTTTGTAAAACAGTATCTATTGAAGAATGACATACAAGGTCTTTAGCAGAAGAATATTAATATTCAGGAATTTTATTCTGCTATAACAGATCTTTGAGATCAATTGACTCTTACAGAATCAACAGAGTTAAAGGCATGTGTGCCTATATTACTCGTAGAGAGCAGCAACTGTTGGTATAATTCTTAATGGCTCTTCGCAGTGATTTTGAAGGACTCAGAGGTTCAATTTTGCATCGTTCTCCACTTCCTTCTATTAACTCAATTGTCAGTGAGTTATTGGCTAAAGAAATACGTCTTAAGTCTTATTCTCAAAAGGGAATTCTTTCTACCTCTAATCCTTCTATGTTAGCAGTACCTTCTAAGTCACTCTCTAGTAATCAGAATAAGCCTTAAACAAGGGTTGTCATCGAAGAGTGTTGTTTTTGCAAGTATAAAGGTCATTGGAAGGCTCAATGTCCTAAGTTGTTGAGACAACAGAACCAATCGCAACAACAATCTGAAGCTTGGAAGCTTGACAATTAGTCACAATCTAATGCTTATAAATCACCTCAGGGTTACCAACCACCACAGTCTAATATTGCAGCAATTGTTTCATCAGGTTCTTTCACCGATCCTAGTACTCTGCCTGAGCAATTTCATAAGTTCTCTCTTTACAACCACAAGCTATGTCTGTCTCTTCTTCTGTAAGTCAGTTGCCTCATAGTTCTTCAGTTATGTGACATTCTGTATGGGTCTTGGATTCTGGTGCTTCATATCATATGTCTCCAGATTCTTCATATTTTGCTTATGTGTCTCCTTCATCTTCTATTTCTATCATGACTGTTGATGGCACTCCTATGCCTTTAGCAAGAGTTGGTTCTATTTTTACACTTCATTTGTCTCTTCCTAATGTTTATCATATTCTGAAACTCAACTTAAATCTTGCTTCTGTTGGTCTGTTATATGATTATGGTAATTTAGTCACTTTTTCCCCTTTTTCTTGTTATGTCAATTGCCTTTTTGAATGGAGATATTCAAGAAGACGTTTATATGGCGCCCATTCCTGGTGTGTCACATGATTCTGGGTATGTTTGCAACCTCAAGAAAGCATTCTATGGTCTTAAACAAGCACCTCGTGCTTAGTTTGAGAATTTTTCTGTTATGATCTCTTCCCTTGGATTTGCTTCTAGTAGTCATGATTCTGCTCTTTTTGTTAAGTGCAATAATGCAGGTTGTAACATTTTGTCTTTATATGTTGATGACATGATTATTACTGGTGATGATATTGATGGTATTTCAGTTTTGAAGACAGAGTTAGCTAGACAATTTGAAATGAAGGATTTAGGTTCTCTACGATATTTCTTAGGTATTGAGATAGCCTACTCACCCAGAGGTTATCTTATTTCTCAATCGAAATATGTTGTAGATATTCTTGAGCGAGCTAGACTTACTAATAATAAGACTATTGATACTCCCATTGAGGTTAACACAAAATATTATTCTTCTGATGGTTTACATTTATCAGATCCTACTTTATACCATACTATTGTCGGGAGCTTGGTATACCTTACTATTACTCGTCCAGATATTGCATATGGTGTTCATGTTGTTAGTCAGTTTGTTGTTTCTCCTACTACAGTTTATTGGGCAGTTATTTTTCGTATTTTGTGGTATCTTCGGGGTACAGTCTTTCAGAGTCTTTTACTTCCATCCACCTCTTCCTTGGAGCTGCGTGCATACTCTAATGCTGATCATGGTAGTGATCCCACAGATTGCAAGTCTGTTACTAGTTTCTATATCTTTTTAGGTGATTTTCTTATTTCTTGAAAGAGCAACAAACAATCTATTGTTTCTCAATCTTCAACTAAAGCAGAATTTCGTGCTATGGCATCTACTACCAAAAAGATTGTTTGGTTACGTTGGTTACTTGTAGATATTGGAGTTTCTCTTTCTCATCCCATTTTTATGTATTGTGACAACCAGAGTTCTATTCAAATTACTCACAACTCGATTTTTCATGAATGAACTAAGCACATTGAGATCGATTGTCACCTTACTTGTCATCATTGTAGAATTATCTTTGTCCCAATGATTTAATGTGTTAAGTTTTGATGATGACAAATGCATTACAAAAGGATAATGATTTTGTTACATAAATGTGCTTAATGAGATATATTATATCATGTATGATTATGTACTTTATCTAGTTATATTTCACTTAACAATCATGCAATGAGATATATGTTGCATTCTTTATATAATATATCCAATAATGCTTTATATGAGTTATAATGAATTAATATTGGATTTAGCTCTATTTAAATGAAAATATGCAAAGTGTTCTTTGTTGCATCATATATAGAGCATATCTATTAGTAATTGATAAATATCTTTTTTGGATGTGTCTATGAAAGTCTTATATGCATGTTAGATTAACTAAAGCTATATATTTATGAATCATGCATATGAAGATATTGAAGTATGAATTTGGACTAACTATGTTTGTTTAAGTGAGCAATACTTTATAGGATAGTCCAAGTATCAAAAGTGAGCATTGCAACAAAAAAGCAAAAGATCTCAATTATGCTCAACTCAAGGAGAATGTGAATTTCTATTTAATGAAGGTTTTGATAACAACAAAGTCATGTCAAAGACCAAGTCCAAAGGAAGATTAAATGGTATAGCTTATAGGACTTAGGGTTATTATGTAAGAAGCCTTATGGATATCTCAAATATATTTTTCAAAGCTTTACAAATGGTTTTCACATGTTTAAATACCCAACAAATTGTTTTTGGAAAGCTAGTTATGGTGGTAGTTCAAAACTATAAAAAATAGTCAAGTTTAAGTTTTGCAAAACTGATCTTTAGTTACTCTTTTGATCATAAATTTCAAATTACTTTGAGTTTTGTCGTGAAACTTATTTCATTTGAAAATAGACTCAAAGATCTTTCCAATGACTGGTCATTTGTTTTAATCGGATAAGAAATGAAGAAGTTATGACCATTTAAAATCAGTTTTCGAAACTAGAGTGGTTTATTCGAATAAGAGATGTGTTATTCGAATAACACACCCCTGAAAATGTTCCAAAACATGTTTTTAAAGATTTATTCGAATAACAATGTTGTTATTCGAATAACATGACCCAGAAAACATTCTAGAACATCTTTTTGAAGATTTATTCGAATAACACAAATCTGAAACACATTTTCAACAGCTATAATTGACATTTAATGTTTCCCAACCACCACCAATGGCTCTTAAATACTTTGGGCTATAAATTCAAGTGTTTGGGCATCAAAGAAATGTTGGAAAACTATCTGAACAAGTCTCTTGATCATCAAATACGAGTTTTTTCTCTTATCTTCTATCATACTCTATTTTGAGCTTCAAAGTGTGATTCCTTAATACCCATAGTGCTTCAATTTGTATTATCCACTCTTTAAGAGACTTTTTATCATTAAAACAATTTGATTATTCTGTAAAGAGGGTGAGGTATCTCTCTAGTGAAAAAGGGTGAGGTATCTATTGTTGTAAAGAATGTGAGATATCCTTCAAAGGTTGTAAAGGGGGTGAGGTATCCCTCTGGTAAAAAGGGTGAGGTATCCCTGTTTTGAGGCTCAAGCACAAAGGGTGAGATATCCCAAGGTGTGGTGAGTGCTCTATTGTATAAAGGTTTTCAAGCACCCGTTCAAGCTTGAAGTTTAGTGGAAAATCTCGAGTGGTTTGCTTAGGGACTGGACGTAGGCCATAAGTGGATTGGTGGCTGAACCAGGATAAATCTTGTGTTTGATATTCTCAACTCTATCTCTTTACATTTTTGCCTTAATTATATATGCTTAAGTTGAATTTGATATCTAGCTTATTTACTTGATTTATCCTATAACCCAAGTGGTATTGGTCAAATCTCTAATAGTTGCACCTTTGTTAAACTTATTCCATTATATTTATTAATTGAGTTATTCAAAATGCTTAATTTCTCAAAAGTGTTTTAAAACTTGTAATCACCCAATTCACCCCCTCTTGGGTGACAGTTGCCATGACTAACAAGTGGTATCAGAGTTTCGTACTCTGTTGAAAGCTTAACCACTAAGAGTTACAAATCCTTGTTTATTGGCAACCATTGAGCTTTTCAAAATGGAAGGTTTTGAAATTGATAAACCACCATTCTTTGATGGTGTGCATTTTGTTTATTGGAAAGTTAGAATAGAATTTTATATGCAATCTATTGATCTTGATTTCTGGGATATTATGTGTAACACCCTTGTGGGGATGTCACATTTATAAAGAAAATAACAAAAAGATAAATAAAATCTATCCAAGTTGTAAAACATTTGTAACATAATATTGCGGTTGTAAAAATTCTTCTTGTTAAACAGAATAGTATTAAATAAAATAACGCGGAAACACAAAATGAACAAACCAACATCACACATAATATACATATGGTTCTAGTTATAAGTTATACAAATAATTTACAACTATCCATATTTAAACTAAAACAGTAAACAAAACAGTAAAAGTTAAAAATATACAAACGCAAATGCACCCAAGTACACATCATAAATATCTAACCCTCTGAAGGATCACTCTCAGATGAAACATCAAGTGATAGATATCTAAGATGCCTCGACCCTCTACGGACATGGGTCCGTGCAGTCGATACGCTGCTGATCTCGCTAGGCGCATCAAACATACCGCCCCAATGACGTCTAAGAGATAGCGGCAACTCCACATGTAAATACAACAAAGTAGAAAAGATCGGCACTCCATCAAACTCAGTACGGATAGACATCGTCAGACGCCCCACATACGTAACTGAATCACGATCCTCCCGCAGACGCCAGGCTTCAGAGCCTCCATGAAACTTAAGTTGCACGAATCCAAAGAATCTTGGTAGCGTCATATCCACACAATCAATCCAATGGATATGGATGATTGGATGGTTCTTGCTCGTAGAATTGATCTTCGGCTTGCTGCTCTTCCTCCTCCTCTGGATACTCACACTCAAGAGGTTGTTCCTCTTCCTCAAACTCTTTATCACATAATTTAAAATATACAGATAACACATACAAGAAAGAGGTAAGACAATCTAAATCATCACAAACATGGTAAATAAGAAAACGACAATACAACAGATAAAATAGTTCATACAATATAGAATGCCATAGCAACATAAACATAAATACAGTATATCCCAGATATAATATAAGAATTAAATATATATGATATCACGATAAAAATATAATGATATACAACACAGATACATATGCAATATGACACGATCCTACTCCATGGAGCTAAACACATACAGACATCAGAGAGAATGACCCGTAAAATCTATTAGTACCACGGTTGCCCAACCAAACTATTCTGTGGTCTCACGTTGCGTCTATAGCCCACAATCATATGGCATGGTGTAGCACACTGTCTAACGTCGTGTCACTACAGGCAATGTACTATTAGACTTTACAAGATCTCGATTAAATATAGTGCGTGTCGAGTCCATTAGTGTGTTGCCAGTTACCACGACCTAGAGGAGCGACCAACTGTCCATATATGGGATACCGCACACTAACGTCTCCAAGTCCATAAAGAAAATGAACCACACTACGTTTATCGCACTGACAATACGATGTGATTCACCTCGTCAATCAATCCACCAAATATTGGCATTAACTCAATGCATGATAGAAAAATTACCAGAATACCTTCAATGGTATAAATATGCGTATTTACGCAAATGCCCTCAATAGCAGAAACTCATGCCCTCATGGCAGAAACTCATGCCCTCATGGCAGAAATAAATACAGTAAGTCCCACCAGACAAATACTGTTTCACAACCTGTCCGGGTTCACCACTTAGCCCAACAGTAAAATTCACTGTTTTCGTCAATCGCGTAAAAATTTTATCGCATTTTCACAATTCCATCTTTTTTTACAAACGTTTTTAAATTGCGTAAATATATTTTATTGTTTTTAAAATTGCGTAGGGTTTTTAACACATTTTCTCAATCGCGTAAAGTTTTTAAATTATTTTCTGGTCTGAATTCCTTAAAAATTACTGTTTAAATAAACAAAAATAGTATTTAATACGTTTAAACTACGTAGAATATTTTTCATATCGTATACTGTCTTTTGGACATCTTTTCTATCTTATTTGTCCGATTTTACTAAAAATTGACAGTATTTTGTTTAGAAACTTATAATAATGGTTTCTAATTTTTCTCGTAAAAATTCCTTTTACTTAATTTTTTAACCGTATAATTTAACTTTTTGAAAATCACTAACATGCTTCAAAATATAATATGAGTTATATGTTAGAATTTTACAAAAGCTATTGTATTTTCTTCTAATAGTAAAATCATTAGTTTTAACTTCTTGAACTTAATTCTAATCAATTTATTTCTTCAAAACTCATTGTAAACAAATTCCTTTTAACATATATTGCTTCTTTTTGATTGAAAATGGTTTGGAAATGATTTTAGAAATCATAAATCCTTGACTTTGGCATGTTGGCCGAAATACTTAAAATTTCCATTTGATCGCTACATTCATTTTTCTTGCTCTAAACAATTTTGCATCTTGTTAATTTTCCTAGGTTAATTAAATCACACTCTTAGAAAATTGATAAGAACATTTTGGTTCTCCTTTTTGGTTGAGGTCGTAAGCCTTGGTGGTGTGTTCTTTGGAACACTCATGCAATCCTTGACATGTTGTTCACATCCTAATATTTACACATGCATCTACTAACACATACAATATTTCAAAGCTTGTAGACATGCAAATTAATACAAATCACAAATAGAAAAGCTAATAACAAACACACAAATGAATCCTTATGGATTCTACAATCACAAACAATTTCCATCTTCTTACCACCACCTAAGGATGATAAGATTTAAGTCTTCCTCTTACCTTAAATGAAGACAAACACTCTTTCACTCCTTTCTAGGGTTTCGATTTTCACCCTCCAAGACACCTATCAAGCTTAAACAAAATTCTATAAGTTATTAACATGAAAGAAAGCTTAAACCATGGATCAATCATGACTTAGAACTTTGAAAAAGAATTTAGAAATGAAAAACAAGAAATTTCACCTTCTAGGTAAAATCTCCCAAGTAGGTTTTCAAGCCCAAGATGAAGGATTTTGCAAGAACTCTCAACTAGAGATGTTCTTAGAATTGTGTTTAGGTTTAGAAAAGTTGGTTGGATAAAATTTTAGGTGGATGGATGGTGAGGAATGGTGTTTGGCCGAATGGACCTTCAAGAAAATAACAATGGAGTTTGGTATTTTTGGAAGAGAGAGA
This sequence comes from Ormosia emarginata, assembly GCA_029884605.1. Classification (NCBI taxonomy): domain Eukaryota; kingdom Viridiplantae; phylum Streptophyta; class Magnoliopsida; order Fabales; family Fabaceae; genus Ormosia; species Ormosia emarginata. The sequence goes on along the minus strand of JAQQTP010000075.1, from coordinate 748,388 downwards.
AGAGAGAAAGTGTTAGAAAATCAAGTGAAGAATGGCCTTCCAAGAGTGAATGGCCGTAGACTTCAATGCACAAGGAGGTGTCCATTTGGTTGGCTCCATCCAAGCCTTAGGAATGATCAATGGTGAGGATTAAAACTTGATCACCAAGCTTAGCTCTCATTGGTTAATCTAAGCCTAGTCACTAATCCTTGTCATTAAGCCTTGTCACTAATTAAGCCTTGTCATATGCTTAGTCACATGCTCTTGAATGTTCCACCTCTAATGATGCTTAATTAAGCTACTAATCCTATTAAGTTTTTACTAAACGTGGGTCCCACAAAACATTTCCAGGTCCATTATCGCTTATTTGTACTGACTAATAAAATAATATTATAATAATATAAAATTATTTTATTTTACAGTTAAATCCTAAAAATTAAAAGATTACTAACCGTATCATTCAGAATTGGGTTTAGTAAGATCCCCCAGCTCCGAATAATTAAATTAAGATTTCCCCGGCCCGAAAAATATTATTTTCCTGTCATGGAGCAAATCACACAAAAAGTCCAAATAAAATAATAGACAATAATATAAAACAATAATTCATACAGAAAAACAACAAACAGTACAAAAAGGACACAACGGTCATTTATCCTAAAGTTGAAAAACATCAAACAGTACATTCGGACACAACGATAATTCACCCAAAAGTTTAGGGTGTTACAACTCTCCACAACAAACAAAAAATTTCATCCTCGAAATTTGTTATTCATCAAACATTTGGGGATATTGCTCCCTCATTTTGTCCTCGAGCTCCTAGGTAGCATCACCCGTCACATCGTTCCATATGACCTTCACCAACTCGATCACCTTCCCTCGAAGCTGCTTTACTTTTCTGTCCTCTATTCTAACAAGTAAAGTCTCATAAGTCAGATTCTCCTTCAGTTGTACTTCGTCTGGTTGTATAACATGCGTCGGATCCGGAACATATTTCCTTAGCTAAGATACATGAAATACATCATGCAGATTTGATAGAAAAGGCAGCAAAGCAATTTGATACGCTACAGGACCTATACGTCGGATAATCTGATACAGTCTAATGAACTTAGGAGTAAGTTTCTTAGATTTAATAACTTTTCCGACACCGGTCGTAGGAGTCACTCTTAGAAACACATGCTCACCCTCCTCGAATTCAAGAGGTCGTCTTTGTTTATCTGCATAAATCTTCTATCTGCTTTGCGTCGTCTTCATCTTCTTTTGTATCATCTTTACCTTCTCCGTAGTCTGTTGTACAAGATCTGGTCCAATAGTCATACTTTCCCTATCTTGATACCAACACAACGGTGTTCGACAACGCCTTCCATACAATGCCTCATAGGGTGCCATCCCTATACTTGCGTGAAAACTGTTGTTGTAGGTGAATTCTATTAAAGATAAAAATTCGTCCCAACTTCCTTGTCGTTCCAAAACACAAGCACGCAACAAATCTTCCAAAGACTGTATAGTTCTCTCTGTTTGACCATCAGTTTGCGGATGATAAGCTGAACTCAACCGCAACTTAGTTCCCATGGCTGCTTGTAAACTTCGCCAGAACCTCGATGTAAACCTCGGATCTCTGTCAGAAACTATACATGCAGGCACACCATGTAACCTCACAATCTCACTGATGTATAACTGGGTTAATCTTTCCAATGAATACTTAATATTAATTGGCAAGAAATGAGCTGACTTCGTAAGCCTATCAACTATAACCCATATCGAATCATGACCTTTCCTCGTCTTCGGCAATCCAGCAACGAAATCCATTGAGATACTATCCCACTTCCACTTTGGAATAGCTAACGATTGCAACATACCAGCTGGTCTTTGATGTTCCACTTTCGCCTTCTGATAAACCAGACAAGACTCCACACGTTCCGCTATGTCTCTTTTCATCCTTGGCCACCAAAACAACTTCTTCAAGTCTTGGTACATCTTGGTCATCCCCGGATGTAAACTCAAATCACTAGTATGAGCTTCATCTAGAATTCCTTTCTTAAGTTCAGAATCATTGGGCATACAGATTCTTCCTTTGAACCTTAAGATTCCATCTGCTCCTTCCTCTACCGTCGACTTATGACCTTGCTTTAACAATTCCCTCTCATTTTGTAAAAACACATCTTCCTTTTGTTTATCTCGGACTACATCCAGAAATTCATTTATGATCACGACCTTGCATAGGCGAACTCTTCCAGTGAGAAACTCCACGACAACCATAAATCTCGAATTTGTTAATCAATTCCTCCTCCTTTATCATCATTGCCGAAACACTAAGCACCTTTCTACTTAAGGCATCAGCTACCACATTAGCTTTTCTTGGATGGTATTGAAGTTGAAAATCATAATCCTTTAAGAATTCCAACCATCGCCTTTGCCTCATATTCAATTCTTTCTGATCAAATAAGTACTTTAGACTCTTGTGATCACTAAAGACATTGAACATCGCTCCATACAGAAAATGCCTCCACACTTTCAGAGCAAAAACCACTGCGGCCAATTCCAAATCGTGTGTTGGATAATTCCTCTCATAAACCTTCAACTGTCGAGAAGCATACGCCACAACATTTCGATTTTGCATCAATACGCATCCTAACCCTTGGTAAGAAGCGTCACAATACACATCAAAAGTTCCCTTAGAATTCGGTAAAATTAACACTGGTGCAGTTGTTAACCTTTTCTTCAATTCTTGGAAACTGCCTTCACGTTCTTCCGTCCACTCAAAAGCTTGACTTTTCCTTGTGAGCTGCGTAAGCGGTTCAGCAATCTTAGAAAAACCCTCGATAAACCTTCGGTAATATCCAGCAAGTCCAACAAAACTTCGAACTTCCGTCACCATCTTAAGTCTTTCCCACTGTAAAACAGTCTCCACTTTCGATGGGTCTACCGCAATACTTTCTTTGGAAATCACGTGACCTAGAAATTCAACTTCCTCTAATCAGAACTCACACTTCGCCAATTTCACATACAACTGCTTTTCCTTCAAAATCTAAAGAACAATACTGAGATGTTTAGCATGCTCTTCCTTAGATTGATAATAGATCAGAATGTCATCGATAAAAACAATGACAAATCTGTCTAGATACAGACGAAAAATCCTGTTCATATAATCCATGAATATGGCAGGAGCATTCGTCACCCCGAATGGCATTACCTGATACTCATAATGTCCATAACGAGTTCGAAAAGCTGTTTTGGGTATATCCTCTCCCTTAACCCGAATCTGGTGATAACCCGATCTCAGATCTATTTTAGAAAATACCACTGCTCCCTTCAACTAATCCATCAAATCATCAATTCTTGGAAGCGGATTTTTATTTTTTATAGTCACCTTGTTCAGCTGACGATAATCCACACAAAGTCGAGAAGTTCCATCTTTTTTCTTGACCAAAAGCACTGGTGCTCCCCACGGTGAAACACTAGGTCGCACAAACTGTTTCTCCAACAGTTCCACCAATTGTTGTTTCAGCTCCACCAACTCTGCTGGTGACATTCGGTATGGCGCAATTGAGATAGGACCTGTTCCTGGTACTAAATCAATTGAAAACTCGATCTCCCTCTCAGGTGGCAAACCAGGTACATCATCAGGAAAGATTTCTGGAAACTCATTGACAACAGGAATAGTATTCATATCTTTCTCGTTCTTGACTTCTAGAGAAGAAAATAACATATATCCCTGTGCTCCCTCTCTCAACAATGACTTGACTTTAACAGCAGTCAAGAATCCAAATTTTTCTTCCTTAGGAAAAACTATGGTTTTATTTGCACAGTCTATAAGGATATGGTTAGAAGATAACCCGTCCATCCCTAAGATTACATTTATCTCAACAAGAGGCAAACAAATCAAGTTGACCGAAAACATACGGTCCTTGATAACAACAGGACAATCCAAACATATCTTAGATGTATCTACAGGTTTAGCAGTTGGCGTAGATACACTCAATTTAACATTCAGAGAAGACATAGCAACTTCAATCTTTCCACACAATCATATGCAATAAATGAATGTGTCGCACCAGAATCATATAACACAGTCAAAAGATTACCTTCAATGACTCCTTCTCCTTGAATAAGGTCATCAGATTGAGAAATTTCCATTCCCGTCATAGTATATACTCGTCCTCCTGACCTCGGTTGAGTACCTCCTGACTTTTGCTGATTAGCTCGAACATAACGAACAACAGGTTTCCTTTCCAGCTGAGTACAATCCTCAGACATGTGCCCAGGTTGTTTACAGTTAAAGCAAACTGTCCTTCTGATTGTGCACTATGGAGAGATATGGCTTTTCTTTCCGCACTTAAAACATGTTGGCGTAAATGCCACACTCTGACCAGCTCCACTAACACTAGTACTTCCCCCAACTAGTGGTCGTTGAGATTGATTCCCTGGTGGTCTAGAATACGGCTTGCGCTGAAACCGATTAGTATTACTGCTACCACCCCTCTGAAACCTTGTTGGTCCAAAGTTACGGTTCCTTTGATCTCGTGACGGCTCCAAGTCCTCGAGTCGTGCACACGCATCAACTAAAGCATGAACCTGATTCATTTTCAAAGATATCACTCCTCGTTTCGGTTCCACTCTTAACCCCGACTCAAACTTTCGACATCTCCACGCATCATCCGATCGAGTTTGAGCATAATCTGAGAATTAAGATAAACTCTCAAATTTAGTAGCAAACTCATTCACAGTCATATTACCCTGACATAAACCAAGAAACTCCATCTCCTTGGCATGTCTAGCACTCGCAGGAAAATACTTTTCCAGAAATGCATTAGAAAATTCCTCCCACGTAATTTCTGTTCCTTCAGTCTGCAATAATCGGCGGGTTCCTCTCCACCAATGTTCTCCGTCTCCCCTTAACATAAAGGTGCATATGTCACCTTTTCTCATCATCGTGCATCTCATTCCTTCAAAGATTCTCTCCAAGTCTTGTATCCATTGACTTGCTTTCTCGGATCAACCTCGCCTCTAAATCTGCGGCGGATTGTTATGCCTAAATTTAGATAAATTTAGGGCATCAGCAATAGCATCTTGCTATTGAGTCGCTCTCGGTTCTGGCCGAGTAATCACTTCACCATTCGTCGCATAGCTTCAAATATCCGCAATCATTGGGTCCACTTCCCGATTTACGTTCGCATGTCCTCGTCTCTACCAGACATCTTTCTTCAAACATAACCAAACAAAGTTAAATACATCCTTTCGAAAATAAATCACAGAGAATAACACAGCACAAACAAAAACAGACCCAACCACAACCTCAAAAGACTCTAACTTGGGCTCTGATGCCAACTAATATAACACCCTTGTGGGGATGTCACATTTATAAAGAAAATAATAGAAAGATAAATAAAATCTACCCAAGTTGTAAAACATTTGTAATATAATATTGCGGTTGTAAAAATTCTTCTTGTTAAACAGAATAGTATTAAATAAAATAACGCGGAAACACAAAATAAACAAACCAACATCACACATAATATACATATGGTTCTAGTTATAAGTTATACAAATAATTTACAACTATCCATATTTAAACTAAAACAGTAAACAAAACAGTAAAAGTTAAAATATACAAACGCAGACGCGCCCAAGTACACATCATAAATATCTAACCCTCTGAAGGATCACTCTCAGATGAAACTTCAGGTGATAGATATCCAGGATGCCTCGACCCTCTACAGACACGGGTCCGTGCAGTCGATACGCTGTTGATCTCGCTAGGCGCATCAAACATACCGCCCTAATGATGCCTAAGAGATAGCGGCAACTCCACATATAAATACAACAAAGTAGAAAAGATCGGCACTCCATCAAACTCAGTACGGATAGACACCGTCAGACGCCCCACATACGTAACTGAATCACCATCCTCCCGCAGACACCAGGCTTCAGAGCCTCCGTGAAACTCAAGTTGCACGAATTCAAAGAATCCTGGTAGCGTCATATCCACACAATCAATCCAATGGATATGGATGATCGGATGGTTCTTGCTCGTAGAATTGATCTTCGGCTTACTGCTCTTCCTCCTCCTCTGGATACTCACACTCAAGAGGTTGTTCCTCTTCCTCAAACTCTTTATCACATAATTTAAAATATACAGATAACACATACAAGAAAGAGGTAAGACAATCTAAATCATCACAAACATGATAAATAAGAAAACGACAATACAGTAGATAAAACAGTTCATACAATATAGAATGCCATAGTAACATAAACATAAATATAGTATATCCCAGATATAATATAAGAATTAAATATATATGATATCACAGATAAAAATATAATGATATACAACACAGATACATATGCAATATGACACGATCCTACTCCATGGAGCTAAACACATACAGACATCAAAGAGAATGACCCACAAAATCTATTAGTACCACGGCTGCCCAACCAAACTATTCCGCGGTCTCACGTTGCGTCTATAGCCCACAGTCACATGGCATGGTGTAGCACACTGTCTAACGTCGTGTCACTACAGGCAATGTACTATTAGACTTTACAAGATCTCGATTAAATATAGTGCGTGTCGAGTCCATTAGTGTGTTGCCAGTTACCACGGCCCAAAGGAGCGACCAACTGTCCACATATGGGATACTGCACACTAACGTCTCCAAGTCCATAAAGAAAATGAACCACACTACATTTATTGCACCGACAATATGATATGATTCACCTCGTCAATGAATCCACCAAATATTGGCATTAACTCAATGCATGATAGAAAAATTACCATAATACCCTCAATGGTATAAATATGCGTATTTACGCAAATGCCCTCAATGGCAGAAACTCATGCCCTCATGGCAGAAATAAATACAGTAAGTCACACCAGACAAATACTGTTTCACAACCTGTCCGGGTTCACCACTTAGCCCGATAGTAAAATTCACTGTTTTCGTCAATCGCGTAAAAATTTTATTGCATTTTTATAATTTCATCTTTTTTTACAAACGTTTTTAAATCGCGTAAATATATTTTACTATTTTTAAAATCGCGTAGGGTTTTTAACACATTTTCTCAATCGCGTAAGGTTTTTATATTATTTTCTGGTCCGAATTCCTTAAAAATTACTGTTTAAATAAACAGAAATAGTATTTAATACGTTTAAACTATGTAGAATATTTTTCATACTGTATACTGTCTTTTGGACATCTTTTCTATCTTATTTGTCCGTTTTTACTAAAAATTAACAGTATTTTGTTTAGAAACTTATAATAATAGTTTCCTAATTTTTCTGTAAAAATTCCTTTTACTTAATTTTTTAAACGTATAATTTAACTTTTTGAAAATCACTAACATGCTTCAAAATATAATATGAGTTATATGTTAAAATTTTACAAAAGCTACTGTATTTTCTTCTAACAGTAAAATCATTAGTTTTAACTTCTTGAACTTAATTCTAATCAATTTATTTCTTCAAAACTCATTGTAAAAAAATTCCTTTTAACATATATTGCTTCTTTTTGATTGAAAATGGTTTGGAAATGATTTTAGAAATCATAAATCCTTGACTTTGTCATGTTGGCCGAAATACTTAAAATTTCCATTTGATCGCTACATTCATTTTTCCTGCTCTAAACAATTTTGCAACTTGTTAATTTTCCTAGGTTAATTAAATCACACTCTTAGAAAATTGATAAGAACATTTTGGTTCTCCTTTTTGGTTGAGGCCGTAAGCCTTGGTGGTGTGTTCTTTGGAACACTCATGCAATCCTTGACATGTTGTTCACATCCTAATATTTACACATGCATCTACTAACACATACAATATTTCAAAGCTTGTAGACATGCAAATTAATACAAATCACAAATAGAAAAGCTAATAACAAACACACAAATGAATCCTTATGGATTCTACAATCACAAACAATTTCCATCTTCTTACCACCACCCAAGGATGATAAGATTTAAGTCTTCCTCTTACCTTAAATGAAGACAAACACTCTTTCACTCCTTTCTAGGGTTTCAGTTTTCACCCTCCAAGACACCTATCAAGCTTAAACAAAATTCTACAAGTTATTAACATGAAAGAAAGCTTAAACCATGGATCAATCATGGCTTAGAACTTTGAAAAAGAATTTAGAAATGAAAAACAAGAAATTTCACCTTCTAGGTAAAATCTCCCAAGTAGGTTTTCAAGCCCAAGATGAAGGATTTTGCAAGAACTCTCAACTAGAGATGTTCTTAGAATTGTGTTTAGGTTTAGAAAAGTTGGTTGGATAAAATTTTAGGTGGATGGATGGTGAGGAATGGTGTTTGGCTGAATGGACCTTCAAGAAAACAACAATAGAGTTTGGTATTTTTGGAAGAGAGAGAAGAGAGAAAGTGTTAGAAAATCAAGTGAAGAATGGCCTTCCAAGAGTGAATGGCCGTAGACTTCAATGCACAAGGAGGTGTCCATTTGGTTGGCTCCATCCAAACCTTAGGAATGATCAATGGTGAGGATTAAAACTTGATCACCAAGCTTAGCTCTCATTAGTTAATCTAAGCCTAGTCACTAATCCTTGTCATTAAGCCTTGTCACTATTTAAGCCTTGTCACATGCTTAGTCACATGCTCTTGAATGTTCCACCTCTAATGATGCTTAATTAAGCTACTAATCCTATTAAGTTTTTACTAAATGTGGGTCCCGCAAAACATTTCTAGGTCCATTATCGCTTATTTGTACTGACTAATAAAATAATATTATAATAATATAAAATTATTTTATTTTTCAGTTAAATCCTAAAAATTAAAAGATTACTAACCGTATCATTCAAATTGGGTTTAGTAAGATCCCTTAGCTCTAGAATAATTAAATTAAGATTTCCCAGACGAAAAATATTATTTTCTGTCTCCGGAGCAAATCACACAAAAAGTCTAAATAAAATAACAGACAGTAATATAAAACAGTAATTCATACAAAAAAAACAACAAACAGTACAAAAAGGACACAACGATCATTTATCCTAAAGTTGAAAAACATCAAACAGTACATTCGGGACACAACGGTAATTCATCCAAAAGTTTATGGTGTTACATTATGCTTAATGGATTTACTTGCAAATCAAAACAAACTTGGAATGCCTATGACAAGAAATGTTTTTCATTGAACATTAGAGCTATGCAAATCTTGAGAAATGGTTTGAATGATGATGCTTATGATAGAATTAAGAGTTGCTCTAGTGCTAAAGATATATGGGATGCTCTTGATGTTATCTATCTTGCTAATGATGATCTTGTGCATAAAATTGTATATAAAGAGCAAGAAGAGAAAAAGCCTCTAGAGGAAGACAATATTGAAAAATGTCTTCAAGAATATGTTCAAAGTAAGAAAATGAGCTCAATTTCTCTTAGTGATGATGGTACTCAATTTGAAGAGGTGGCAAAGTAAAATCAAATGGTATATACTCTTGAAGCTTTGATGCACAACAATAAGGAAGATGGTGATTCCCTTAAAGAGCCAAATATACTAGAAATTGTGATTACTTCCTATATGACTAAAAAGGACTTTGAGGTAAATAATGCTAAACTAGATTATAGTCCTTCCTATTATGAGCTACAATGTGCATATAATGAATTGTATGATGGTTTGTTGAATTTAGAAAATAAAAACTTATCTTGTTTAGAAAACATTTCCTCCATTAAAAATAATATTGCGATTTTGAAAAATGAATATGCTTTTCTTGATGAGGAAATGCCTTTGAAATGTGAAACCTCAACTTCTTGTGAAAATTGTATTGATTTAGAAAATCAAGTTGAGGACTTATATTCCGAATTTGTCAAAGCTAATGATTCTAATTGCTTATATTTCATGCTTGTTAATGAGAATAAAATTAATGTTATTCCACATAAAAATTCAACCAAGGCTTATGACAAAAATAGTTTAAAATGCAAAAATAACAAAAGGATTAAGTTTTCCAAAGATGATCTTCAAAGGACTAAACCATCATTAAATTCAATTGTTTGCAATTTTTGTAGTCATCTAGGACATATTTCTTATTTATGCAATTATAGATGAAATACTTATATGAGAAATAGTTTGATATGGGTTCCTAAAGACCTTAAAGGCCCTAGTACTAACATTCAAGGACCCAAGATAAAGTGGGTACCAAAATGTCCTCTTAGTATTTCAATTATGCAGAAAATTTCTCAAAAAGATGGACTAATTAGTCAAAAGAAAGAGGAATCATCAAGGAAAATACTCTCAAAGCCCAATAGTAGAAAGTTTGGTCAAAGAAGGATGATGACTTCAACCAAAGCTTCTCAAGCACAAAATGTGAAACTTGCAAAGTTCAAAACACCAAAAGAGAAGCAATGGGTAAGGAAAAGAGTTTCCTTGATTACCAAAGCCAAGGTATTAAATGTTTTTACCTTTTATTCATATTCACTTAAAAATACAATGAATATGAGGTACATTCCTTGCAGAGCCTAAGTAAAGGATAGAATCATGTGTACTTGGTAAAATTTGAATATTATATTTAGCACATGATTATGTTCATTCTTATTGTACCACAACTCATTAATTTGTTATTTACATTTTGGTACATAAGGTTCTACAATGCCTAGGTATGCTTGCTATATTTTGAATTATCTATATATCATGAAAGTAAGCATGCTATCAGCTATGTGCTTAATGATAATTGGTAATTTAATTTGTTGTGTTCAATTTAAATAATATGGAAAAGTTAATCTATATGAGAGCATAATGGATGAATATTCAAAAACTAACACACAAGGACCCAAGAAAATTTGGGTACCAAAAGTCCAAAATTGAAGTGTGTTGTAGGTGTACTTGAAGGACAAAAGCTAACTTTGACATCTTGAAAGTGACTGCTCCAAGTACAAAGACCAGAAATAATTCCAAGCTCTTTTCCTTGTCTCCATTAAGCTTGGACTTGCAATCTTTGGATAATTGGAGACTTGTGTTATGGTTTTCTAGCCCTATATCTTGAAAATATCTCTACATGCTATATAAGTATGCTTCTTGTTTGAAATGACATGTTTGATAATGATATATCTATTCTTAAAATTTTTTATCCTTGGTTGATTTAAAATGCCTATGTAAGAATTAAGAATTTGTGATCATTCCTTTTTGTTCTTATTAGGCATGCACAATTGAATTTCCTGATTTGATTATCATGAATGCATATTAAAATGAGTGCTTATTTGTTTCTTGACATTTCTTAATCTTTTGGACCAACTACACATGGTTACTGATGTTGTTAAGTTAGTCTTATTCGAATAAGACCTTTCTTATTCGAATAACATTTTTCCAGTAGCCCCAAATAATTGTTGTTTCGTATGTCTTATTCGAATAAGGACTACCTTATTTGAATAATGCTCAATTGAAGCATTCTCAAAATTTTGATCTTTCATGTGTTATTCGAATAACCCTTTGGTTATTCAAATAAAGCTTGGCATAAAGCCAAGTCTGGATGCTGTGTTATTTGAATAACAATACTGTTATTCGAATAATGCTTGGCAGAAAGCCAAGTCTGGTTGTTTTCCACAAGTTTATTCGAATAAAGAACATCCTATTCGAATAAACACGAATTTTATGAAAGGTTCTGCTGCTTTTCCCCTTCATTTCTCAAGAATTTGTTGCATATATTGAATTCTTTGTTATTGGACTGAAAAAGTAAATGCTTAACCAAATATAATTGGCTATTCTTTTGATGAATATATGTGCTTGGCTAAATTGTTCAATGAAATGAAATATCTTTTGTCCTTGTGAACTCATTTATTGTTTTAATGCTTATTTGCTCATGAGTTTGGTATAATGACTAACCTCTATGGATCTAAAATTGGTGGATACCAAAGAAAGTTCTTTGAATTGTGTTGTAGGGTGACTATTTACTTAAGCATGCATTGAAGTGAAATACAAATACGCCATTTGAGGTTGGAAAAATTTGAAATCGTCCAAGTTCTCCAAGAGTAATGAAAACATAAAAGAATGGCATGGAGAACCAGAACATTCTAAAGGAGCACCACTTTCTATCTAACTCAATAAGTATCTCTATCCCCAAACTATTGTGGTATTGTATATGCTATGAATTATATGATACTTGCTGATAAATTGATCTTAAAAGATTAGATATTTTCTTTACATGAGAAGTATGATTAGCATTGACAAAGTGCCTAGTTGGACATTAAATTGCTAGTTTTGTCATTGCATATGGGGTGAATGACATTAGTTCTATACATATAGCATATTTCATCATGATGAATGTTTGATATCTATGATTCTTTTGATCTATGGTTTCTTAGTAGTATAACACTTATTGGAATCATGCTCTTTTGGAAAGGAATTTCTTATTTGATTAAAAAGTTTTTTTAAAGGTAAAATCTCCTATCATATTTGAAAGAAGCTTTTAAAGTTCCATATCCTTGAGAATCCTTTGAACTTGTCTTAAGACCTTGAAAGTATTATCATCTCCTAATTGTCTTGAAAAATTGGAAATCATTCGATTTGTGCTATAAATGTAGTACTATCTTAATTGCTTTGAAATGTTTTATTAAATCTTGAGAGAGTATTTAAGAAAGTTTCCAAATAAATCTTTTGAAATGTTCTATAGAGACCATCTTAAAACTTCAAAAAATAAGCCTTATTCTGAAAAAGTGTTTTATCTTTCCAAGGCTCTTGTTTAATGAGAAAGAGAGGAGATATACTTTCAAATGTTCCTTTGACTTGGATTTGTTCACTCTTAAGGAATATGTGGTTTCAATATAAAACCCTTCTACCCTTTTAAAATGCTTTTGGAAATGTAATGTGTTATTATAAAATTCTTTTTGAAAGGGGGAGAAGTTTTAAGATGGTTTGTGATTGATGGATTAAGAATATATATCTTTTCCTTGCTTCTCTTTATGGTAATGTGCCTACATGGTCTTGGCATGCATATTTCCCTTTATCTATCTTGTGCTTCAATGAGGGGGAGCTTAGTTCTTAAATTGTTGCTTATATCTCTTGGCTTACATCCTTATTTGACATGAAGTGTTTTATTGTTAATACTATTAACATGTCAACAAAGATCATCTCTTATTGTCTTTCCCTCTATCAATGAAAGAAGGTAAACATTCTTAAACTTTATATCTTTTGATTCTTCATTGAGAAATGCTTGTTATGTGACAAGTTATATGATCTTTCATTTGAAAACCTCAAATCCATGATCTTACGTGAATATTTTGTAACTCCTAACAAGTGATATCAAGTGGTACTTATTTATCATGTGGTATGCAAGATATTATATGTTAGACATAATTTCTTAAGCTTATTGCTATCATATGCTAAATGTTAATGTACCAAAATATGACAAGCATTGCATGAATAATCTTTTATATCTTGAAAGTATGTTTGTTTCATCTTTCTTCTCTAGAATCATATGTAGAATCAAATAGGGGGAGATAATTATTTTTTGAATAACTTAAAGAAGTTTTTAGTTTTGATGATCCTACCCTTTTTTTGACAACATGAGTTTTATTTATAGGGGGAGAGACAATATTATCTTTCCTTCCTAAGCCTTTTTGTTGATGTCAAATAGGGGGAGAGAAAATTGGAATGAAAAATATGTCATTATGCTTAATGTTTGAAATGCTTAAACAAATATCTATTCTTCTATATTACTCAACATATTTTTCTTTGGTGATTTGTCATCATAAAAAAAAGGGGTGATTGTAGAATTGTCTTTGTCCTAATGATTTAATATGTTAAGTTTTGATGATGACAAATGCATTACAAAAGGATAATAATGTGCTTAATGAGATATTTGTTTAATGAGATATATTATATCATATATGATTATGTACTTTATCTAGTTATATTTCACTTAACAATCATGTAATGAGATATGTGTGGCATTCTTTATATAATATATCCAATAATGCTTTATATAAGTTATAATGAATTAATATTGGATTTAGCTCTATTTAAATGTTGTTGCATCATATATAGAGCATATCTATTAGTAATTGATAAATATCTTATTTGGATGTGTCTATGAAAGTCTTATATGCATGTTAGACTAACTAGAGTTATACATTTATGAATCATGCATATGAAGATATTGAAGTATGAATTTGGACTAACTATGCTTGTTTAAGTAAGCAATATTTTATAGGATAGTCCAAGTATCAAGAGTGAGCATTGCAACAAAAAAGCAAAAGATCTCAATTATGCTCAACTCAAGGAGAATGTGAATTTCTATTTCATGAAGGTTTTGATAACAACAAAGTCATGTCAAAGACCAAGTCCAAAGAAAGATTAAATAGTATAGCTTATAGGACTTAGGGTCATTATGTAAGAAGCCTTATGAATATCTCAAATATATTTTTCAAAGCTTTACAAATGGTTTTCACATATTTAAATACCCAACAAATTGTTTTTGGAAAGCTAGTTATGGTGGTAGTTCAAAACTATGAAAAATAGTCAAGTTTGAGTTTTACAAAATTGACCTTTGGTTACTCTTTTTATCATAACTTTCAAAGTACTTTGATTTTTGTTGTGAAACTTGTTTCATTTGAAAATAGACTCAAAGATCTTTCCAATGATTGGTCATTTGCTTTAATCGGATAAGAAATGAAGAAGTTATGATCATTTAAAATCAGTTTTCAAAACCAGAGTGGTTTATTCGAACAAGAGATGTGTAATTCGAATAACATACCCCTAAAAACGTTCCAAAACATGTTTTTAAAGATTTATTCGAATAACAATGTTGTTATTCGAATAACACAACCCAGAAAACGTTCCAGAACATGTTTTTGAAGATTTATTGAAATAACAATGTTGTTATTCGAATAACACGAATCTGAAACAGATTTTCAACGGCTATAATTGGCATTTAATGTTTCCCAACCACCACCAACGGCTCTTAAATACTTTGGGCTATAAATTCAAGTGTTTGAGCATCAAAGAAATGTTGGAAAACTATCTAAACAAGTCTCTTGATCATGAAATATGAGTTTTTTCTCTTATCTTATATCATACTCTGTTTTAAGCTTCAAAGTGTGATTCCTTGATACCCATAGTGCTTCAATTTGTATTCTCCACTCTTTGAGAGAGTTTTTATCACCCAAACACTTTGATTATTCTGTAAAGAGGGTGAGGTATCCCTCTAGTGAAAAAGGGTGAGGTATCCCTCTAGTGAAAAAGGGTGAGGTATCTCTTGTTATAAAGAAGATGAGGTATCATTCAAAGTTGTAAAGGAGGTGAGGTATCCCTTTGGTGAAAAGGGTGAGGTATCCCTATTTTGAGGCTCAAGCACAAAGGGTGAGGTATCCCAAGGTATGGTGAGTGCTCTATTGTGTAAAGGTTTGCAAGCACCCGTTCAAGCTTGAAGTTTAGTCAAAAATCTCGAGTGATTTGCTTGGGGATTGGACGTAGGCCACAAGTGGAGTGGTGGTTGAACCAGGATAAATCTTGTGTTTGATATTCTCAACTCTATCTCTTTACATTTGTGCCTTAATTATATATGCTTGAGTTGAATTTGATATCTAGCTTATTTACTTGATTTATCCTATAACCCAAGTGGTATTGGTCAAATCTCTAATAGTTGCACATTTGTTAAACTTATTCCACTGTATTTATTAATTGAGTTATTCAAAATGTTTAATTTCTCAACGATGTTTTAAAACTTGTAATCACCCAATTCACCTCCCTCTTGAGTGATGGTTGCCATGACTAACAATCATCTCAAGCATGGCACCATTACCTGATAACTCCACTATATGTAGCTATTTATATCCTATATTTGTACTCATTTGATAGCCTAGTCCTTGATTGTTATGCATATTTGGAAGGTTTTATGCTTATATTTGTCATATTCCATTTGGATATCTTCCTTGATGCTTTTGTGATAATATTTCCTATTCTTTGTCGGATTAAGTGGATTTGCACTTGTATTTGATTTGGTGACTTTTCTAATGCATGATAGGCTTAATAAGATGAATTGAAGTAAGCCAAGGCCTAACATTGGAAGAGAAAGCCCAAGGTGCATTCCAACAGAGCATGCCGCGACGCAAGGAGAAGCACGCTATGGTGCTATGATCTCAGCCCTGCTGCTCAACTTGGTACCCGAGGTTGGTACACTGCGGCACAGGATGAGTGAACGTTGTGGCATTATGACCTAATTTCAACGCGTGCCACGGTGCCACTTGTGTAACACCGTGGTGTGATGCTTGGAGCTAAGCCTATAAATGTGTTTTCGTTAGTTTTCTTAAAAAGTTTTTTTCTTAGTTTAGGTTTTCTGCCATCCTAGGGTTAGAGAGGCGTGGCTGGGTCATCATTTGGAGGTGGAGAGGAGGCTTGGGGAGCCAAGGATGGAGGTCATCTTGTTTTTGGAGGAAGATTCAAGCTTCAAAGACCAAATCCATAAGTTTTCTCCTTCTCCCTTTACTTTTCTCTCCTCCCTTTATCTTGAGCATGTATTTTGTATTGTATTTTTGTTTTCAATGATGTAGCAGCTATTTTAGGGAAAACTTTGAATCCTTTTGATGAATATCAATGATTTTGTTCTCCTTTGACTTTGTATAGATGTATAGTTTTGTTTAATCATATTGTTCTTAATGCTCTTAAATGCCTAATCATCGTTTAAGCTGATTTGATAAAATCTAATGAGCCTAAACATAGGACTTTGGGTTTGAGATCATATGTATGGTTGATGCATGTTCGATTCCATTCCAATGGTGGGATGAGTTGATTCACTAATTAGATAGAAATATACCTTTTAGTCATGCATAACTTGTGTTTGAGAATAGACCTGAAAGAGTAGATTTTGTGTGAGCTCTCATGGAAACATAGTGAGTTGGGCAATTAAAACCATGGTTGATTGACCCCTAGACATAGGCTTTCAACTAATGAATATTCTCAAGCTAACCTAATTATTGCATTCATATTTATAAAGAGGATTGCATGTTGTTGGTTGAAGTAAAGGGTATAGAAGGAATTCCTTAATCGCTAACCATTATCTTTACCGTTTTTTAGTTTGTAGTTTATGTTTCTTTTTCAAATTTTTATGTTCTTGAATAGAATTATATAAGCTATTGGTTAATACTTAGCATTGGAAGTAAACTTATCCTCGAGAGAACAATCTTTACTTTTCATTTTATTACTTGTACGACCCGTGCACTTACGACCTATTTTGGGACAAACATTACGTTGCCCTTTGTTTCTTCTTCTTTGCAGATTACAGATTTCTTTATCAAGTCTCATTCTATTTCCCATTTTTCGTTTTCTAGTTGGCAAACTCTTGATGCTTGTAGTTGTCATATTGTGAGTTTGAGGGGAGATGTTAAGAAATATTAGGTTATTTTTGTTTTATTATTTATTAAGGGTAGAATAATATTTTCATTTCCTTGTTTAGCCTATATATAGTATCTTTGTATTTAGGTTAAATTATATTTTTATATTTAATTAAATTATATAGTGTTTATGAATCTCTAACCTCCTTTTTACAAATGTTTTGTATTTCTCTTTATTTCTTTAGATTCTTTAACTGTTAGATGAGGCAGTATTGTTGCTTTTAATCTTTTTTCTTTGTACTTTTCTTACCCTACCTTTCTGGCATCAAATAATGTCCTAGAGGCCCCCCAAGTTGTAATCAAGTTATATATAATAATAGGGCTTTAATAATGCTATCAATATATAGATAATTTTAGACTTTAGAGCATGATAATGGTCTTGAATAAAGTTACCCTTGCACTAATGGTGCTTGTCTTTGTCCTCTTATGCTTAGTAAAAAGGTTGCTTTGAGGTGTTATACATCCTGGTCTTCTTATTAAGTAGGCCACTTGATCTTCTTTGGACACATGCAATGTTGTTTTCATCTAGATTTAATGACACTTGCTATAGTTGCATGTTGGGTGTTTTCTCCATTAACACGTTATTGCTCACCTCCTCCGACGTGAGCATGGTATTTTGGGATATGTTTGACTATATTGTGCTTCCATCATTTTATATAGCCCTAATAAACTATCGCAGTTGCTCAACAACTAAGCATAACTCTTATGACATAGATTTGACAAGTGGTCATTATGAAGTGCAAGCACATTTTGCCAACTATGGGAATAACTATGGAAATCTTATCCTACCTGAATCATGGGAATCAACAATATTGAATTGAACATTGTATTTCCATCCAATGTAAACTAAAAAAGGCTGAAGTTGTAGGATACAAATAGTTGATCTACTAAGTACACTTGATATGCTAAAGTGTATATGATCTGTTAAGTTTTATTAATGATACAAATAATTATGCTTTTTTTATTCAAATATACAAGTTTTTGGGGTTAGATTACTCTATTTTTAAGTTGAGAAACATGACTATATTTTAGCTAAAAGAAACAAGACAACTCTTTAGCTTAAATATACTATTGTGCATATGTTGAGATTTTTACTTGTTAAGGCTCATTTTGGCGAAGGAAAGGGTCCATTAGTTTGAAGAGTTAACTCAAAGTGATGTTGGAAGGAGCTAGAAAGCGTTGATGAGTTTGGAGGCAATAGGATGGGAAACTTTTGACTGAGTTAAGTCTAGGTCAGTTTGGACTTTGGAGTTCGGTTCAAGTGAATGTGGTGGGAGAGGGAAACCATTGTTGAGTTTGGAGGAAGCCATAAACCTTGGTCTAAGTTAAGTCCAGGTTAGTTTAGACTTTGAGGTGAGGTATCCAAGGTTTATACATCTTAGGCTGTGTTTGGTAGACAAGATAAGGAGAACTTAATAGTAATAGTTAATACTATCAGGTCTTATAAGGTGTTTGATACTTTAATCTAATAGTATAGTTAAATCAGGCCAAGCTTTTTATCCTATTCTAACATGATTACTCTATCCTCTCCCATCCCCCTGATTAGACCTGATAGGATATCTCTTCCTGTCCTAGCCCTCATGTTCATCTCTCTCAATCCAACCCCACCGCCTCTGCCTTTAGCCACCATCCAAATTTGAACCTCTAACCCTAGAACGCAAAACCATCACCTATCCCACCCACCCACTACTCACCAACCTCTGAACCACCAGCAACCATTGAACCCATCCAACACCGTGAAACCCACTGTCGTGAGCCGCCTGCGAACCCCTTGGAAGAACCACCTCGCTGCCATAACCATCGCCACCATTGACCATCACCCAACCAATTGCTCAAGCTACCGCACCTCTGCTCTTGTTACTCTACGACGAGCCCCTATTTGGCCACACTTTGGTCCCTATTGTCAAAGAGAACGACTTCGTTCTCTTCATCTCTGCCGTCAGAAGGTGGCAGTGCTACCATATTGGTGATGGAGAGGCTAGAAGCGTTATGATGCCCTAGAGGAGGCAATGGAGCGATGAGGCCAAGAACTTGAACAAGCAACAAACCCTAACCAATGACGACACACTCTTGCTGCAGAGACAATGATTCATTCTTGCAAAAATATCTTTGAAGGGTAATATAGTCATACTAAATAGTTACATATACTATTAAGTTGCTTATACTATTTATATAAAATGTTTGATAGTATAAGAGCTTATGAACTTGTTTATATTATCAAACATTATCTTATTATCTTATACTATCATGTCTTATATTATCATATATACCAAACACAGTCTTAAGTAGCAAGGTCTTCTTATGGCACCAACTACAAGTTACATCTGAACCATAGTAACAAAGATTTAATTACAATACCATTTGCCATTGGCCAACAATAAATATTTATTTAATTGCCTATTTATTTGGGATGAAGATCGTCTGTACCTTTTTTCTGTCTCCTTTCTTATCTCTTCACTTAAATTTTTTCAGGTGAAAAATAAACTAAAATAAAATGAGAAAGAAAAAAGACATGTAATTAAGTTTAAGATATTTCAAAATTTAAATAGGAAGATAGAAAAGAACAGGAACGTCCATTTATTTGATGCCCATATCCATAGTTAAGATACCATTTGCCATTATCTCTCCCATTTCGTGACTTCTTGCTACGTTACAAAAGAGGAATAAGCTCCTCACATTTTCAAGTCATGGCATCCTATGCATCACAAGGTAGCTCCACCACTCAAAGTCAGGCACTTAGCTTCTGTGGTTATGGGTTAAAGGTGCAGATCTACACTTCTATTACTGATAAGAACCCTGGTCGCAGGTTCAGGTGGTGCCTATATTACAGGGTAAAGGGAGGTTTCAAATTTTAAGTTTCAACTAGTTATTCTATCGTTGACTCGTGTTTAATGTTACCTGTTTGTTAATAGGAGGCTAGATCATGTACTTTCTAGGAGTGGGTGGATGAACCCATTCCCATGCAAGAGAAATTATCATAGGGTAGAGCATACCTGTTGCAAATTTGAAGACAGAGATTAAGATGTAAAAGGTCTTCACGTTGATTTCATGGGGTGTGACTTGTACTGTAATTTTGTTCGATGTGGCTGTGTGGAGTGGGCGTGATCCGCATGGAAGAGGAAATTTGAAGGAGATGGGTGATTTGTAATGTTAATGGATGTTAGGATTTTGTAATAGCCTATTGATAGAATATCTCTCTAGTTTCATGCCAGTTTCCTTTCATACTATGTAGCATTTATGATTATGATTAACTTAATTAAGTACGTTGAGTATGTCTCTATTACAGTATTTTAACTTACATGCTAACCCACACAACCAAAAAAAGAAAAATATATATTTCTAGAGAGATATGAAACTGAAACTGTACTGGCCCATACAGTCAAAATAAAAAAATATCCTTTTTCCTTCAGTTACGTCCATTATCCACTGAAACAGCATAAACTCTGGGTTCATTAGCATGCCATGCAAATTTGATCACCATACCCTCCACGATGCCATTGGCATTACAAAAATCTCTCCAGCCACTAGCAATGTACTTCTATTTCTTTGTTCTTCCCTTCAAAATCTAGCAATCATGGTTGATCCCATTTGAGTCCCAAATGACCCAATGTTCGTTTAAATACTACTGATGATCTTTGACGAACACGGCAGGTAGGTATTGAATTACGTACATATTTTTTAAAACAAAAATCAATTACTTATGGCTGACAGGGACATGTAATTTCACATAACAGAACAGCAAAACAGATAAAACAAGTTGCCAGGTGAGTAAGTTTGGCTTTATTGTTGGTTAATCTCGCATCAAATGCATGGCACTCATTATCATTATTAATTATTGTTTGGTCCTGGTGAGGGACAAGAGGTTGAGGATATATAGGTTTTCTTTATTAGAGGTAAAGTACTCAATTTCCATTAGGAAATGATTGTCTCCCTTAAACTCCATCCTTAGTCTACCAAGGTCTTGAATGTCATAAAATTTCAATAATTGTTTCCAATCTTCAGAAACATACCCACGCTTGTGACCATCATAATGGAATTAAAAGTTAGGACATTACCAACAGGATCTTCAAACTCCAAGTGGTCATCCAAGAGGTGTCCATAGAATTTCAATAATTCTGGATCCAATTTACCATACTCCTAAAACATGACAATTAGCCCCAAAAATGATGAACACTACCGCTAGAGTTTAGTCATAATAAGCAGGTGTGGGAAAAAAAAACTACCTTGTTGATGAATGGGTTGAAATAATAGGAAAGTACTTAGCTCTTTTCTCCCTTGCCCACAATATGTCTAGTCTGTCCATGTCCATGTTGCACCCATGCATTAGTTTGTAAATAAGTCCAAATACACAGGATTATATGGAAAGATTAGTTAAAATAACGAACAATTAAGGAATTGAAAAGTGTGTAAAGCCTTGTCTATGAAGATTTTTTGTCAAAGATGGGAAAATTTTTTTTTTCAAATTGTTCTAAACGAGTTTCAGAAGTGTCATACCTGACTTGGTTCAAAGTGATTGTAGAAGGTAGATTCCATCTGTAGCATGGTGGCAGCGAAGATAGTGCAAGAGGTGAGTACTTGCAAAAGACATTCTGATACTCAAGTTAGACCGTGCATAAGGTGGGTACTATTTAGAATTAGATGCATATATTTGTGACCTTGTGTGATATTTATAGGAGTGTCATGATAGAAAAGAATCCTGATTAAATTTATATTAAATACTGTTAATAAGAATAAAAATTTATTAAGATCATTATATTTTATGACTAACTCCTCTATTTATGAGAAATTTATTCATCATAAATATGTATATTTACTTATCTAAAATTACTCGTAAATATCCGAGATCTAACTCTAGTAGATCGGGTTGTTCTCTGATTTTGTTTCCTATACTATGGTTGTTAACTGAATCTGTTGAGTGTTGGGGTGTTGAATTTGTGTTCTTCCTCAAGGATTGTGATGTGTGGTTTGAAGGAAATAAAGATTTGCACTTGTGTTGGTCAAATCAAAATTTTAATGAGAAGAACTAGACATGATTTCATAAGGTTTTGATAAGGAACTTGGATTTACTTTTGATATGGTGAAATAATCTTATGGATGGCCTTGTTTATTACTTTAAACTTGTTGCATGCACAAGCATCTATGAAGAGTTGGTAGATAATATATTAAAACCTCACATGTTTAATCAATAGAAAATCATTTTTTGAACCAATAGCTCAAACACTTGCAAATCTGATTTTATAGCTATTGGAAAATGATTTTTTTGTGTGTAATGGTAATTAGAAAAATCTTGTTTTTATATGTGGAGGATAACAAAGAAACTAAAGAATGACCCCTATGAATCTATGTGCTAAGAGAAAGGCTATGACAATGTAGTAATCTAGAATGATTAAGGCAAGGGGCGCCCTTGGCCTAGTAGTGAGCTTACAAGAATAAAATTTTGCACATATGATCAAGATAAGTAAGAGGCCAAAGCCTTAAGATATGAGGGATGAGGATTATATGTTTCTTCTAGGAGTTTCAAAAATTAAAAACCGTTTTCACTCATGTTTTTAGAAATCTGAAATTAAGTTTTGAAAAAAGCCATATTTATGGCTTAGTTAATAAAGGGGAAAAAATGATAATAAAATGTTTTATGTAAATTTTATGGCAGAAATATCATTAGTTCGAAAAGAAGTCCTTACTGTTTTTCTTCTTTTACTGAGAATTCTTTCTTATAATTTTTGTGTGTGTGATATTTCAGACGAGTAGAGATGCCTTACTATTAGGTTGTTACCCACTTTTATAACACATAGATATACTTCCCCGGGTTAGGAATATTTACTTGAGTCTTCACTTCTGCGGAGACTACCACAATTGAGGTTGAATCTGATGGGTAGTTTAGTATATATGTAGCACCCTATATGTTGCCTGGTATTTTGGATGCCCCTTTTTAGGGCATAGTATGTACCTTAGACTTTTGATTGTAATATAATAGGTGCTAGTGCTATTTTGGGGATGCTACAATTAAGTTTATGTATGGTAAGTATTAACTTTGCTTAATCTAGTAGAAGGCTGGACTTGAACCTTATGTATGTAAGTTTAACTTTTGAGGGAAACCTTAACTCTTCCTTGAATGTACCATGTGTTATCAAGACTCTAATGCTATGATGTGAAAATTTCCTATTTTATAATTAGTGCCCTTTTAAATATAAATTGCTTGTTTATCACAAAATTCTGCCTATACTGAGCTTTGTTGCAAATCCCTACATAGCCGGTCCCAAGCCTGGATAAAAAAGGAGGGTTGTGTTAAGCAGTCGACAGCTAATATAAAACTTTGTCAAATCCTTATGACATGGATGAAGGATGTGTTTGTATTAATGTTAGGTCGTTGCCCCTAAGCAGCACGTTGTATGGCTAGAGTACAGTGCCAAATGAGCAAGAGTCGCTGCATTGCTGCTTGGATGTAGTGAAAAATAAGTAAGAGTTCCAACATTTTCATGAATGGTTGTGGATAAAGAAGATAGTTCATAAGAATAGGATGCGTTTGAGAACTTGGAATATAGGCACACTTACAAGTAAATCAATGAAAATAGTTCGCACCATGATTAGGAGGGGGATTATGTAACACCCTCTCTAGGGCATCACATTTTCCGACTCCCAACTCATAATCTGAAAAGAAGTTCACACAAGTTTGAATTATAAAAATATGGTTTTAAAAATTTCTTTCTTTACTGACACGTAAATTTACTGAAAATATTAGGTAATCATATTTCAACTACTCATTATTCAATATTGACACACAATTTAAAGAGAAATATAAATTGACAGACTCTTTTGTTCTTTCTTTTTCCACAGTAGCAAACCCATTACGGTTCCTACTTAATAGCACGGTGTAACACTAACGATGAAAACTTAACATACTTGTTCCTTCTCCTGTATCAAACTTGATACATCAGAACTCTACTCCTTGTCAACACTGCTCCCCAATAAGTCATGAATGTCCACTCCTTATTGTTGTCTCTAATGTCAGAATGTTCATCAGAATGTCCATCTTGAAGCATCAGACATTTATTCTATGTCTGTTCCTTGTCCTCAAACATCTTTTCCGTTTCAACACTGTCTGCAAGGTCATTCTCTGATGTTGTCTCCAAACGTAGAGGTATTTGTCACCCGCTATGTCTAAGACAACTCGTTCCTTCTACTGTATAATTTTAATAATACAGACATAGCAAAAACAACATAACAAAGAGGTGAGATCACCTACACCAGTACCAACATGGCAACACAGAGATAACACAAACAACAATATCATATAGTTATCATAATTACAATCATGCTATCATCATTATGGTTACTACACAGATACAATATTAAAATCATGCTATCAACATTAATCAACTATCATCATCCAATCAGATATCAATTCAATTATCATAAACAACAATTATGATAATGCGTTCAGCATTATCATCATCATCATCCAAGTATTCAAAACAATTGTCATAGCCAATATTCCTCAATTAATATATATCACACGAGATATAAATGTTCGGTTTATGCATGTACACAAGACTCGATTTCCTACTCCATGGAGCTAAACTCGGTCGGAGAAATGATCGAAAAGAATCATTTCGGGTACCTCGTATGCCTCGAACCACGTGCTATAATCCTCATTTTGATTTTTGCACATCTAGCATATACACGACAGTCTTTATCGATCTTGATTAAGAATAGTGTCTCGGTCAGATCATCGGTGTGTCGCGTCGGTCTAACCTACGGTTACTGAGAGCGACTCACCGCTCCATTGTAGGCAACCCGCACCCGATGCCCCCAAGGTCAACGAGTGACCTACACTACGCATATCGCACCCACTCAAGAGGTGTGTTTTCTCCTAGGCAATCAGCCATATTCAATCCTCATCGGACCATTCCAATGCATGTATAATGCACCAAATACCAATCACAGGTATAATACCAATCACAAGCTTCAACAGTAATCATATTGTATTTTTAACAGTAAAATCATGTTATCACATTTTCATAGTTATAAAACACTTTCGCCGTGTTTTTACAAAATTGCACAACATTTCCGTTACGTTTTCATAATTCCAAAAATGTTTTTGTTACGTTTTCAAATATCGTAATACTTCTATTACGTTTTCAAAATTCTAAAACGTTTTTGTTATATTTTCACAATACCGTAACACTTCATTACGCTTTCAAAATTCTAAAAAGTTTTGTTATATTTTCATAATACCGTAACACTTCACATTACGTTTTCAAAATGCTGCAACTCTTCACAGCACTTTTAAATCACGTTAATTTTTCAACGTTTTTAGTAAACACGTAAAAATATACGCTTTATCAAATCCCATAATATTTTTCCACTGTTTCAAAATTACGTAACTTAAAAATCTTTCTTTTACGTCACATGTCACGTAAATCATTTTCTTTTATTTTCAAAATATTTAAAACACTTTTCAAATCACATAATGATTTTTTCGTTATTTTCACAATCACGTAAAAATATTCTATTGTTGTTCAATCACGTAGTGATTTTCAATGGTATTTCAAATCACGTAAAATATTTAAACATACACCAAATCATGTAGAAATATTAAAACATTTTTCAAGTCACGTAGGAATACTTAAACATTTTTCAAATCGCAGTAGCTTAAAAATCACGTTTTTAAGATACGTAAAACGTTTTTCACCATAATTTCATTATTTTTCCCATACGCAAAACATTCTTTAATATTCCAAACGTCATTTTGAAAACTACGTAAAATATACCTCAATATTCTAAATATTATTTTGGACTTTCAAAAACTCAATATCATTTCCAATGTCATTTTTCACATTTTCTCTTTTAAGAAAACCTTTCCAAAATATATTTCACAAAATCACTCTCCAAAATCCCAAAGAATGATTCATATGTTAGAAGACGTTAAATTATTATATTTTTTTCATTTTTCCCAAATCAATTTTCTTTAAAACAAAATGAGGCTTAAAACAATTTGCAACCCTTTTTTTTATTTTCTTTTCATCTTTTTATGAAAGTTCATTTCCAAGTGATAAAATACTGATTCCTTTCCAAATTCTTTGTATTAAATCAAATTACATTTCCACTTCAAAAATTAGTTTGTTTTATAAAACCAGGGCATTACAAGTTTTCGAAAATTGTAGTACTTGATTATTGAAACCATCAAATATTTTTCCTTCTCAATTGATATGGTTTTACATAAACAAAACCATTAAATTTTGTTTTTCAAAACCGTAAGACTTATGGTCATAAAACCAAACCCATTTGTTCAAATTCATTTTTCACTTTCTTTGCAAATCCTTTTTCACTTTCTTTGCAAATCCTCAAAATCAACATTGTTATTTTCATTTAAAACTCATGTTTAGAAAAATACTTAGGAACTTTGTACACAAAATAAATCAATAAAAATCCTTCTAAAATTGTGTTCATGTTCTCTTGAAAAACAAACCCTTTGTTTATTTTTCATATTCTTCAAATCAATCCAATTTTATTCTTCCATGAAAATATTAATTAGTAAACACCTATTTTGAGGTGTCTTGTTCGAAATTCACCATGTTCTAAGTACTCAAAAATCAATTCTTTTGTTCTTGAAATTTTTCAACATAAACCCTAATCAAGGGCATCAAAACCGTAGCTCTTCCTTGGCTATTGGAGCCAAAAACCAATTTCCTTTTCACCATCAAGTCATGGCATATACATATATATTTCATCATAAATAATATAAGCATACCATCAAAACCATAAAAGCATGTATAGCATATCAAGCATATCATCAAAGCTATAAAATCATGCAAAGCATATCAAGCATAGAAAATTAATCAAAGCTCATAAACACCCACAAATTAATTACATGACCATGGATATGAATCCTCACATGGATTCCACATCCATCAAATAAAATACCATCTCTCACCACCATGCTTGGTTGGTGAGATGGATCTCCCTCTTACCTCTTGAAGATCCTCCAAAGGTTCTTGATCTGCTTCTTTTTCCAAGTCCTTCACCACCAAGGGCTTCTCAAATACAAAATAAAACACACAAATAATTAATATACAAGACTTGAATAAGAAAACCATGGATTAGAATCATGGTTAGAACCTTGAAAATCAAAAGAAAAGTGAAGAGTACCAAATTTCACCATTAAAGCTTCAATCTTTAGCTTGAAGAACAAGGTTGAAGATGAATGATTTAGAGAAAATCTCCAACATGAAAGTTGCTTAGAATATCATGGAGATTCAAGATCTAAAGTTGGATGAAATTAAAAGAGATTGGATGGTGATTTTAGGTAGTATGACCGAATGGTTTCTCTTGAAGCACAAAGATGAAATTTTTGATTTTTGATAGAAACTTGAAGCTTGAATTTGAAGATCAAGATGAATGATTTTGGAAAAACTCATAACTAGAGATGTTCTTAGAATGGTGTTTAGGTTTAGAAAATAAGGTTAGATGAAATTTTAGAAGCTTGGATGGTTGTCTTGGAAGGCTTGGCCGAATGGTGCCTTTGGAGGAGAAAAATGGAGAGAATTGGCTAAGTGTAGAAAAATGAAGACATGAAGATGATATGTTAGGAGACAAGGTGATATAATTGAGAAAGATAGCCTATTCTAAAGTGGTTGCCGTGGAGTGCTAGGAAAGAAAGGTAATATTATGTATATAGCTTTTTTTTTGTTTTTCTTTGATAAGAATGAAAGAAAAGTTGATAGGAAAGGTTGTCTTGCATTATTTCTTGACCATGGAGTGCTTCCAAGAAGTAGGCCATTCATTGTTGACTAGCATGAATTAATTGGATCCATTTTGAGAATGCAAAGCCATGGAGTGTGATGGAAAAATTGAAAGAAAGGTGATAATCATGAAACATTGATCAAGACTTCCAACAATGACATAAAGCATCATTTAATGGATTGAAATTTGTTTTTCTTTGTCTTCTAATAAGCCAAAAACCGTCCCCCTCCTTGCTTTCTTCTTCCATGTAATTTGATCAATAATGATCAATAATATTGCAATATTGACCAAGACTACTTAACAATGATAAAGCAATTAATCAATGCATTGAAATATATTTTTTTTCTTTGTCTCCAAAAGCATGCAAAACCGTGACCTCCTCCATGCATGCATTAAATCATGTTGTCATATTTTCTAACCATTATTTGAATCAATTCTAGCCATTGATAAATTCAATGGTTAAGATTTTAAAACTTTTAATTTTAGAAGACTAAATCTAGTAATTGGATTTTTCTCCTTTAAATTTTAACCATTAGATGTGTCTCCAAAATTAATGGTTAAGATTACTCCTTCAAACTTTAAATCCAAGGTCCAATTAGTCTTTACTTTTTAGAAGACCAAATTTCCACCATTGATTAATTCTTCATCCAATGGTCATAAATGGTCTTTGTTACTTTTTAAGATTAAATCTCCACCCTGATTTAATCTAAATCCAATGGTTATAAATGGTCTTTGTCATTTTTCAAGACCAATTCTACACCTTTGATTACATCTATAGTTGATATCAAAGCCTTCCTAACTAAGCTTATTCTCACACCATTGATTAAATCAATGGTTATTATCCAAGCTTTTTATTAAGTTTGTTTCTTAACCTTTGATTAAATCAATGGTTAATATTCAAACTAAGTATTCTCATCCAAGGGTATAAATCAAGTCAAGCTCTCTTTGTTAACTACGCAAAGATAATATTTATTCTCAGATATCCTACAAATAATATTTTCTTGTATTTTTATCATCCGATAATTAAATACGATATAAAATACAAGATGAGAAATTTTCTAAAACTGTTTCCTGGATTCGGGTTTAGTAAGATCCCCTGTCTCGTCTAAACAAGATAAATTTTTCTATGCGTAGAAAAATTTTTCACTTTGTGGGACCCACTGAAGGCCCACATATGGCCACCTGGCCCACATATGGCCAAGGCCCACATACCCCTTACGGGGCCCACAAATAGGAAAAAATTTCAAAATCATCCATAAAATCACAAAAATTATAAAATGCACAAATATCAAATCAGATTACGTAAAATAATTACCTAACGGTAAAAATTAAATTACGTAACGTTTTGCCCGGCCCGAAAATTTTTATTTTCCTGACACGGAGTAAATCACTCAAAACGTCAAATAAGCTGACGGAATAAACAAAATAATTTTACAGTGCACAGAAATTACTAAACAGTAAAATTCTGTTAACTGTCAAAATTACTGTTTAAGAGATTGAAAATTTTGGGGTGTTACAGATTAATTTTATGTGTCTACAAGAAACTAAGTGGGTTGGAGAAAAGGCAAAGGAACTCGACACTTCGGGTTTTAAGCTTTGGTATACTGGCAAAGTAAAATCTAGAAATGGGGTAGGCATAATAGTAGATAAGAATTTGAAGAATAATGTTATGGATGTGAGAAGGCTTGGAGATAGGATCATAACATTGAAGTTTGTTGTGGAACAAGAGACTTTTAATGTTATCAGTGCGTATGCACACCAAGTAGGGTTAGATGAGCACTACAAGATAGAATTTTGGGAGGATTTAGAAGGTTTAGTTTAGGGAATACCATTAGGAGATAAGATTTTTCTAGGAAGGGACCTAAATGGTCATGTGGGGAGCGAATCTAAGGGGTATGAAGGTTTGTATGTGGGTATGGTTTAAGAGTAGCTAAATTTGCAAAGGGTAAAGCGATTCTAGATTATTCGGTTGCTTTTGATTTTACAATAGCTAACACTTGTTTTAGGAAACGAGAAGAGCATCTTATCACATATAGAAGCAGGGGTTCTTGCTCTCAAATTGATTTCTTTCTAATAAGGAAATTTGATAGAAAGCTTTGCATAGATTGCAAAGTCATCCCTAGAGAGAGTTTGACGACCCAACACAGGATTTTGGTTATGGATGTACGAGGTAAGATAAGAGTAAGGAGAAATTATTGAGACAAAGTCCCAAGGATCAAATAGTGGCAACTAAAGGGAGGAAAACAATGCTCTTTCAGAGAAGGATTATGGAGGAAGAAGTTTAAGAGGTACAAAGGAGTGGTGATGATATGTAGGACGAGATGATCAAAGGGATAAGGAAGGTAGCACAAAAGTCACTCAGTGAATCAAGAGGCTTTGGACCCAAGGATAAAGAATATTGGTGGTGGAATGCAAGTGCACAAGATAAGGTTAAGGTTAAAAGTGGCTGTTGCAAAGCTTGACACTTGTGTTAAAATGTTGAAAATTGGAAAAAATATAAGGCAACTAAAAAAGATACTAAGAAGGCAATGAGCGAGGCAAAAGATAAAGCATTCAACAGGTTATATCAATTTTAGGCACCAAAGAAGGAGAAAGGAATATTTACAGCCTTGCTAAAAGTAGGGAGAGGAAGATAAGAAACTTGGATTAAGTAAGATGCATTAAGGATGAAGAGGGTAAAGTCTTGGTTACGGAACAAGACATCAAGGATAGATGGAAGGGTTATTTTCACAAGTTATATAATGAGGGACATAGGACATGAAGGGACTTGGACGTTCTAAACACTAGAGAGGAGGACCAAAATAAAATTTTTTATCATAGAATTTGGGAGTTTGAAGTAAAAGAGGCATTAGAAAGGATGGATAATGGAAAACCAGTCAAATCGAATAATATACCTATTGAGGTATGGAAGTGCCTAAGAGAGAAAGGTATAAGCTGGTTCATAAAGTTGTTTAACGAGATAATGAGGTCTAAGAAAATGTCAAATGAATGGAGGAGAAGCATTCTAATTCCTATTTATAAGAACAAAGGAGATATACAAAACTGTGTAAATTACAGAGGGATTAAGCTCATAAGTCATACCGTGAAGTTATGGGAAAGAGTAATTGAATGGAGATTAAGACAAAAGACTCATATTTCAAAGAATAAATTTGGTTTTATGCCTTGGAGGTCAACCATGGAAGCAATCTATCACAAAGATTGATGGAGAGTATCAGAGGAAGCAAAAAGACCTACACTTGGTTTTCATTGATCTGGAAAAAGCCTACGATAGGGTACCAAGAGAGATCTTGTGAAAGGCTCTAGAGAAGAAAGAAGTTTGTATCGCTTATATTCGAGCAATCCAAGATATGTATAATGGGGCTAAAACTAGTGTGAGAACATATAGTGGGATCACATAAGATTTTCCTATAACTATAGGACTGCACCAAAGATTTTCCTATAATTATAAGATTGCACCAAGGGTCAACTTTGAGTCCATTTCTTTTTACTTTGTTCTTGGATGTGCTTACTACGCATATCCAAGAGCCAGTGCCAAAATGCATGCTTTTTGCATATGATATAGTCTTAGTTGGAGAATGAAGAGAGGAAACAAATGGAAAGTTAGAGTGATGGAGACAAGCTTTGGAAGAACATGACTTTTGTCTAAGCAGGAGTAAGATGGAGTATATGAAATATAAGTTCAGTGAGAAACGTGCTAATACTAGCTTAACGGTAAAAATTAGATACCATACTATACCATAAGTCACACGATTTAGGTATCTTGGATCTATCATACAAAATGACAGAGAGATAGAGGGAGATATGAACCATAGGATTCAAGCTGGATGGGTGAAATTAAGGAGTACTTTAGAAGTTATTTGTGATAGAAAAGTGTCTCTCAAACTTAAGGGTAAATTTTATCACACAACTATAAGACCCGCAATTTTGTATGGTACTAAATGTTAGGCAGTAAAA
The DNA here is from genome assembly GCA_029884605.1 of Ormosia emarginata. Taxonomy (NCBI): domain Eukaryota; kingdom Viridiplantae; phylum Streptophyta; class Magnoliopsida; order Fabales; family Fabaceae; genus Ormosia; species Ormosia emarginata. Next base: position 716,390 of record JAQQTP010000075.1, on the reverse strand, counting down.
ATCAAGCAAGAACATGAGATCAGTGTTGCTGAGATGAGAATGTTGCATTGGATGTGTGACTATACGAGATAAGATATGATTAGGAATGAATGCATTAGAGAGAAAGCAGGGGTAGTGCCTATTATGGAAAAGATGAGAGAATCTTGCCTTAGGTGGTTTGGACATGTAAGAAGAAGACCATTAGAAGTCTTTGTAAGAAGAGTGGATCAAGTGGAGGATATCCCAATAGCTAGAGGTAGAGGGAGACCAAGAAAGACTATAGGTGAAACAATTAAAAAATATTTAGATTTGAATGACATTTATGAAGACTTGGTTTATTATATGACATAGTGGCATCATTTGATCCATGCAGCTGACTTCACCTAGTGAGAAAAGGCTTAGTTGTTGTTGTTGTTGTTGTTGCTTGTTTATCATGAAGATAGAAATATATCTACATGTCCACCTAACTAGTAAGCTATAAACTTGATTTTATAAGTTACCTTAAATTTCTTCAACCTTAAATTACTAGGCATTTTGCAATGAAGCATTATTGTATTGCCACCTTAACTGCATAATTAGGAGAATTAGAAGATAAATACAAATCTTAATACTTAAAAATAAATAAGCATATACTATTGTGAGTTAAATGGACTTTGGAGTAACACTAAAGCTTTAGAAGGAAAAAGAAACAAAATTTTAACATCCTGATAAATTAAAAGGAATCTGCGGATTCACAGTTAGGATGCGAATATAGATCAGACTGAAACAAAGTCAAAAAAGAGTTGTAAAATGAAGAAAATGAGTGATGCACTATTCTAAATAACAGCAGAAGTGTACCTTGTACTACTAGAAGTTAGATCAGGTAGTCATATCAAGAAGGTCTTAAACCACTTCCAAACCAACCTATCCCTCTTAACATACACTTTGCATATGACTTCGACTCAAAGTTGTTAGTGTGGAACTATGGTGATGCTTCACATCCAAACTTCATGCAAATGACCAATGGATTAATTTTTTAGTGTAAACCCTTCATGTTGATCATCATTGAGACAGAAATGACTGGAGACACGGCCACCAATACTTACAGCCAACTACCATTACAAGAAAATTATGATTTAGCATTGGATTTTTGCGACATATATGATATCCCTAGCTAAATTTTGTGAAAAACAATTTCTTTGTCATGGTTCTAAAATTTTTCTTCTTTTAGCAACGGATTAGCGACAACATTGTTAGGCCATAAGGGGAGCCTAAAAGCAAGAGAGATCTTTATTAATAGGCTAAGTGAGAAACCACAATAGTGGGTCTAACGCCACCTCTTGACCCAAAACTTTAAGGTAATGAGTCTATGAGTCTTCCCACTTATATACTCTTCACTTAATGATCTGTCGATTATTTCTACATCTTGAATGCCTTATGTTTGATCTAATTGGACTTCATATGTGCTTAATTGTTAACTTTTAGCTAAGTTTCTAAATATGAAGCTTAATCAGAGTTTTATTGTGAAACTATGCTTAAGTGTATTTATAAACACTCATAATTGCATTATGTTTTTCAGGAGATCTTTGAGTGTTTGAGTTCATTAACTTCAAACCAAGCTTGTTATCCACTTGAGGAGAGAGCTAAAGATTCAAGGAGATCAATATTCCCCCCATAAGTAGAAAGAGAAGAGTATATGTGAAGAATCAGGGCTGAATATGAAGAAATTAAGTGACACGACCTGTGTCCCCAGACACCAGGGGGGCGTGTCCTTCTCTGGTATCATAAATTGGATCCAGTTCTCAGCTTACCTTCAGACACGACCTGTGTCAGCAGACACGGGGTAGGCCGTGTTCTTCTCTGCCTTCCAAACTTATTGAAATTGTGCTGACAGACTCTGACACAACTCGTGTCTACGAATTAGGAAATCAGTTTCAAATTTTAATGAGGAGTCAGGTATCCAAAGGTATAAATAGGATTGCTTAGGGTTCAAAAAGGGGACTCTTCTGGACTGCAAGCTACCAAGGAACCTAGAGAGGAAGGTTTGATCAAAGATTGGAGATTCAGATTCGAATTATTAGAGATCACCTAACCTCGATCATTGAAAACCAGTTTGATTTTCAATTTTCTTTTGCACTTGTGTTCTTGATGATGATTTTCTTTAGTTTTTCATTTGAATTTGAATTCGTCATGAATGGCTAAGTTCTTATTTGGTTAAGGGAAGATGAAACCCTAGTTTTGATTATATGAATCTTTCATATTCCTTTATATTCAATACAATTATGTTCTTATTCATATGTTTCTGCTCTTAATTCAGTATAAAGGTTTTTATACTCTTCGCTATTTTCAAAAAGTAGTAAAACTAGGATTGTTATACGCGGTTGTGGTGGTTTGATTAGTGAAATATATAATCTGAGTAATTCAATCCTAGTGTGTGATTGGACCTTAGTGTGCTTGGTTTTCTAAATCTTAATTCAATTATTAGGTTAGTGTAAGAGCGGTTGCTTTACAATTAAATAATAATTAGGGCTTGATTTGAGCAGTTGCTAAATTAATCAAACTTAAGGAAAATAAAGAATTAATCTCACAATCACATGAGAACATAATTGGTTATGTTGGTATAAAGGATATGTATGTTAGCATGATCATGTAAATCTAGTGGTTGATTTCATCTCTTAACCAATATCTCTTAATTGGTAATTCAAATCATATTTACTGTTGTTGCTTTTAATTTAATTCCTCCTTACAGCTTTAACAAATAAACACTTTTTTTACTATTTATTATATTTTAGAGTTTAAATTAGGAATTAGTTTATAGTGTCAATTGAATTGGTTCTTGTGGATCGACCTTTACTAACTACAACTAGTTGTAAGGTTTTTATAATTTTGTTGGAACTTGACAATTGATTTTGATCTTAATTTTTAATCACATTCCATACCACACCAAAATTTGGTGCCGTTGATGGGGAACTAATTTTCCAATTATGCTATTAAATTATTTCCTATTTTTCACTCTGTTTTTATTCTAGTTTTTAAATATTTTAATTAATTTATTCTGACTTTTTGCAGGCGTTTATGTCCACTGAAGGATTTGATGAGAAATTGAGGAATCTTAGGCGTTACTTTGATCAAGTCAACTCACATCTTTAGTTTCCCTTCCATCCATCTAATTTCCAATTCATGCTTGCTGAGATTGAAGCTGCTCGCCACATAGATCTATCAAGTTCTGAGACATCTGAAGATATATATGAAGAAGTGGATATGGTAGAATCTACTTTAAGGACATTGGGTGCTCCAGACTTAGACCAACAACCTCTTTGCATAGAAATTCCAGAAACTAAAGAGGCCTTTGAATTGAAGTCTGGCCTAATCCATCTTTTGCCATCTTTCAATGAATTAGCAAAGGAGGACCCTAGCAAGCATTTGAAGGAGATCCATGTGGTTTGTTCTACCATGAAGCCTACAGGAATTCTAATAGAACAAGTCAAGCTCAGAGCTTTTTCATTTTCATTGAAAGATTCTACAAAAGAGTGGCTATACTACTTGCCACCCGGATCCATCCAGTCATGGCAGGACATGGCTCGAACTTTCCTAGACAGATACTTCCCTGCCTCAAAGGCCGCAACAATCAGAAAAGAAATTTATGGCATCCAACAAAGGCATGGGGAATCACTTCATGTGACTACTGGGAATAATTTAAAAGACTGTGTGCTAGTTGCCTTCAACATCAAATCAGTGAGTAACTTCTAATTTAGTACTTCTATGAAGGTTTACTAGTGATAGATCTTAACATGATTGATGTTGCTAGTGAAGGAGCTTTGGTTGATAAGACTCCTCAAGAGGCTAGGAACTTGATATCAAGGATGATTGCAAACACTCAACAATTTTTACCAGGAATGACACTGAAGTGAGAGTAGTTAAAGAGGTAGAAACAGCCAGTTTGCAGCAACAAATGACCTAGTTAACTGCCATGGTTCAGTGTTTAATGGATAATGGGAAAGCACCAGTAAATGTTTATGGGATTTGTTGTTTTTCTGGACATCCCACTAATATGTGTCATACTCTACAAGAGGACACAAATAAGGAGGTAAAGGTAGCAGGGGGATATTCTGGACCTTCCAAAAATTACAACCCCCACTCTAATACATATAATCCAAGGTGGAGAGATCATCCTAACATGAGCTATGGAAAGCAGCCCCATAATCAACCTCCAGTCTATGGACCTCTAGGATTTCAACAGAGGCAAGTACATTTCCTTTAGAGACAACAACAACAAGCTTAAGCTCCTAGCCAACCTGAACTTTCACTGGAGGAGTTAATGAAGCAAATGGCCACCAATAACATTCAATTTCAATAAGAAATAAGGCCCGCTATCAATAACTTCCAGAACCAAGTAGGGCAGTGATAACTCCACATTTTGTAGTTATTTGGACCCCATATCTGTGCTTTATTGTCTGCTTCGTCCTTGTTTTGATACATGAGTGGAAGAGTTTAGTTGTATACTCATATGATTTGATTTTAACATCTTCCATCATGATTATGAGAAAATGTGTTTGATTCTTGGATATATTGAGTACATTTGCACTAATTATTGAATTAGAAATTTCTCTATGGCAGGTAAGGTTCCAACTAAGTGAATCATTTCAGATTTGGACCAGCATTGCAAGAGAAAGCTTAGTGCAAGTATTAGCTTGTCATGTCGCGGCATGGCATTTGAATGTTGCGACGTGAGCCTCCCCTGCATCCAAAGTCAAAGAGCTATGCATATAACGTGCCACGGTGTGGCATTTGAATGCCGCGACATGACCCTATTTTCTGAGCCCTATAAATACTGTTGCATCGATTTTTATAGGGAGTTAGGTTTTATTTTAGAAAGCTGTGGTCAGGTTTTACCATTTCAGACTAGTAGGAAGTAGAAGTGACCAAGGTTGGAGTCTCTCTTCACCTTGGTGGAGGATTGGAGCTTAGAGGATCACTCCTCTTAGCTTTGTTCTTCTTTTCTCTTCTCTTTTCTCTTTTTCATATCTATGACTCTGAGTATTAGTGTTCTATTTTCATTGGTCATGGCTGGCTAGGCTGTTTATAGGGTTTTACTTTGGATCCTCCTATGGATATTGATTAATCTTGTAATCCTTTGAGTTATATACATGCTTTGGTATTTGTTCAATTATATAGTGTTTAATGCTTTGATTGTTTGATCAGCTTTCAACTGATTTGGTCAAATCTAATGAACCTAGACATAGGAATTTGGATTTGAGATCGTATGTATGATTGATGCATGTTCTATTTCATTCAATTGGCTTGGATGCAATGATTCGTTAATAGGATAAAAATACACCTATTGGTCATGCATAGTAATTAATTAGGAATAAATCATTCATTAGTAGAGCTTACACTAGTCCTCATGGAAACATAGTGGATTAGGTAAGTAATACCAGGGTTAATTGACTTAGACATAGGCTTTTGGCTAAAGCAGATTCCCAAGCTAACCTAACCATTGCATTTATATTACTCGTAAGGATTGCTTGTTAACAATTGAAATAGGAGGTGAAAAAGGATACCCTATTCTCTAAATCATTATCTCACTCAATTTAATAGTTTTTAAGTTCTTCTTAGTAGTTTAATATGAACCTTTGCGATTTATATGTCCTTGAATAGAAATACTTAAGTTATTGGTTTATAATTAGCACTGAATTTAACGATTGTTCTCGTGGGAACGATATCGGACTCCTAACTATACTACAGGTGCGATCCGTGCACTTGCGGTAAGCAAAAGAGCGAACAAGTTTTTGGCGCTGTTGCCGGGGACAACGGTTTAAATTTAGTTTAGCTAATATAAACAACAAGTTTAAGTATCTCTAGTTCAAGTTTCTTTGTTCCATATTAATTTAATTCATTGTTAATTAATTATTTCAGGTAGTAGTAAGATGGCAGAAGAAGTTGCTACGCATGAAGTAGAGGACGATAGTCATTCAAGGCCATTGAGGGAGTTTGCTACTCCTCAGATGGATAATTTGCATTCTAGTATTAGACATCCTGCCATTCGAGCAAACAACTTTGAGATTAAGCCGACCATCATCCAAATGATCCAAACTTCAGTACAGTATGGCGGCTTATCCAATGAAGATCCCAACGCACATCTCTCAAACTTCTTGGAGATTTGTGACACGTTTAAGCATAATGGAGTATCCAATGATGCTATTTGTTTGAGGCTCTTCCCTTTCTCTTTAAGGGATAAAGCTAAAAGTTGGCTGCATTCTCTGCCAGCGGGATCAATTACAACTTGGGCGGAGGTATGTACTAAGTTTTTGAATAAATATTTCCCTCCGTCCAAGACTATTGAGATGGTGAATGATATAACATCATTCACCCAATCTGACTCAGAATCCTTACATGAAGCTTGGGAAAAGTATAAGGATCTGTTAAGAAGGTGCCCACATCATGAGATACCACCTTGGCACTAAATTTATTCATTTCATAAGGGCTTGCTCCACCACCACTGTCCAATAGTAGATGTTGCAGCCGGAGGCTCCTTGTTAAGCAAATCTTTCGATGATACCTTCCAACTGTTGGAGGAATTAGCTGCTAACAGCTATCAGTGGCCTTCAGTAAGGAATGCTCCACGGAAAGTGGTCGGTGTGCATGAAGTGGATCCTATAACCTCATTAACAGCACAGGTTGCAGCTTTGGCGAGCAAGATGGACAGTATAGGTCAGCAAAGATCTCAACAAAGCCCATTTGTCCTTTGCGACAATTGTGGAGATAATCATGTGAGTGATAGGTGCCCTAGTATGTCTGAAAGTGCACATTATATTGGTAACTATAGCTCCCAACCGAATAACCCAAACTCTAACCAATATAATCCTGGATGGAGGAATCATCCAAATTTCTGATGGAGGGACAACCAAGGACCCTCTTCTTCCTCCAATGTTCCTGGACCTAAGCGTCAGTATAACCCTCCGGGATTTCCAGGCCAACAAAGACAACCAATGCCAGAAAGGAAACCTGCTTTGGAAGATATGTTCATACAGTTGATGGTAAAGAACGATGCTTTTATTTCCAAGATAGACTCTTACATGCAAAGAATAGATGCTCATTTGACAAAGCATGATTCGATGATTCAAAGCCAAACGGCTTCGATGAGAGCTTTGGAAACGCAAATGGGACAGTTGGCAAATGCCATCAACAATAAGCTACCGGGCACCTTCCTAAGTAACACAGTCAATAATCCAAAGGGTACCTCGAATGAGGACTGTAAGGTTATCTCATTGAGGAGTGGCAAGGACATTGAAGGAAATCCTAGGACTAGATTGCTAGAGGAAGAAGTGGTCAAGAGCTAGGACCATGATGCAATAGTCCACAAGGAGGTGGATGACAAGAAAGAAAAGGAAAAGGATGAAAGCAAAGTCCAAACGAGGGTTGAGGATAAGAAGTTTATGAACAATCCTTATGTACACCCTCTTCCTTTTCCAAGCAGGCAAATTAAGCACAAAATGGATGATCAATTTAAGAAATTTTTGGAAGTTTTCAAGAAACTTCATATAAACATCCCATTTGCTGAAGCCTTGGAGCAGATACCCAGCTATGTTAGATTTATGAAGGATATTTTGTCGAAGAAACATAGGCTGGGTGAGTATGAAACAGTGGCATTGTCTGAAGAATGCAGTGTCGTCTTACAACAAAAGCTTCCCCCAAAGTTAAAGGATCCGGGAAGCTTTAAAATCCCTTGTGCCATAGGGAAGGATTTCTTGGGGCAGGCCTTATGTGATATGGGACAAGCATTAATCTTATGCCCCTATCCATATTTCAGAGGTTAGGGTTGGGGGAATGTAAGCCCACATCTGTAACTCTCCAACTAGCCAATCGCTCTTATACGTATCCAAGGGGAATTGTGGAAGATGTCCTGGTGAAAGTGGATAAGTTCATATTCCCTGCAGATTTCGTGATACTGGATATGGAAGAGGATCACAGGGTCCCTTTGATTTTAGGCCGCCTATTCCTTGCAATAGGAAGAACCCTCATAGATGTGGAGAAAGGAGAGCTCACTATGAGGGTTCAAGATCAGGAGGTTACCTTCAACATTTTTAAAGCTATACAGAGTCCTAAAAATCAAGAACAATGTTGTTTGGTAAGTGAAGTTGATAAGTTGACATGTGAGGCACTTGGTGGAAGTATAGTAAGAGCTCTCAGTGAAGGTCAATTGATCTCAATACGAGGAAGTGGAGATGATGAATTGAAGCGGCTGAATTCAAAAAGTGTGATTAAGTCATGCAATCCACCTATTGAGAAAGTTCTAAATGAGAAGCTTAAACCCATGCCATTTCAAGTGTTTCAAGCTGATTCTGATGCAAAGGAGGAAGATCCTCCCCCTTGGAGCAAATGCAAGTGGAACAACACATTAAGTCCTGCCGGGACTCTAAATCAAGCCCTTCTTGGGAGGGAACCCAAGCTAATTATCTTATGTTTTAAATATGTTTATAGTTTGTGTTATTATGTCCTTAATATGTTAATATGTTGATTTTGTAGTTTGATTAAGTTTTTGTTGTACAAACTATGCTTTAATCTTTTGAGCAAATTTTGCAGGTGTTGGAGGTTGGAAATGTGCAAAAATAGCAGCAGAATGCAAAATTCTGCATAATTCAACAGGCTGGCCTCTATCGCCACAGTGTGGTGTATGTAACGCCGCGGTGCACACTACGCATCAGCCAAATTCCAGAGGCTAGAGTGCCGTGGTCCAACTATGTATACTGTCGTGGTGTAATGTAAAAAAAAAAGAATAAAAAAAATCAAAATTTTTTATTTATAATATTAATTGTATTTATTTAAATATTAATTTTAGAGGGAATTATACGCACCCTGGCGCAGTTAGTGTTACGCCGCGGCGTGATACGTCTGTTTAGGTTAAATGTCGCGACAGTTCATTTGTCCCTCATTATGTAACCCTCTCCCTCATTTCTCTGTATTTTCTCTCAAATTCCCCCCCCCTCATTTTTAATTTTTCTCACTTCTACCTTCATTTTCTCGCTTCCAAACCAGGTAAGAAGCTCTCCCCTTCTCTTTATTTCATATTTTCTTATGTTTTTTACTTCATTTTTTTAAATCCTGTGTTAGATGTATATTTGTTGTAGTTTAGTGAGATTAAGTGTGTTTAAATAGTATAATGTTGTAGTTTTAATGTTGTTCTCCATGATTTACTGCCTGGGGGGATGATTTGGCTGATTTGAGGGAGATTTCTGGTTCGGGGTTCATACATGTCGCGGTGTGGTATTTTCATGCTGCAACGCCATGATGAAATTATTTTCATACCGCGGCGTAAGCTATGAGTGCTGCGGCGTATCATGTGAGTGTCGCAGTGTGGTCATGAACAAATTGCATGCCGCAGCATTGTTGTTAGTGTTGCTGCGTGAGACATCAACTTTTCTAGAATTGTTCAAAAATTATAAATTTTTCATATGCTTTCACTGCCATTACTTGTTATTGACTGTTTGCAATTCAATTTCAGGTACCATGGGCCCAAAGCGCCAGCGTGGATCCTCCAGCCAGAGACACAGGGACCCAACTCCCCCTCCGCCCTTTGATGAGGCGAGATTTGTGTCGGCTGAAGTGGCACAGAGATACACCAGACTGGTTACGAAATCAGTCACATCTGAGCGAGGATTCTCCTTCAAGGAGGGCATCCCGGAGCACATTGATCGGACGATCCGCCACCATCGCTGGAGTAGATTTGCATAGCACCCCAAGGTGGTCGTTCTTCCTGTGGTTCATGAATTTTACGCGAACATAGACACTATAGATACCAACACCACGACTGTTATTGTACGGGGGTGCCAGGTCTCCTATGCTGAAGTGGTCTTCAGGGCCGTATTAGACTTACCGGCTCCGCCATTACTCTGCGAATACACTCATTTCATTAGAGTCGACCCTAACGGCATCGACCTCGCCACGGTTACAGCCAGGATCTGCACGCCTGAGTCGCAACCAGTGGAGTGGGTATTGAGTGTCCAGGATGCCAGACCCAGATACTTCCGACGAGCCTGTTTGATGCCAGAGGCTCGAGTCTAGTACCATTTCATCTGCACGTGGATTCTGCCGTCCACCAACCTATCAGAGGTGGCTCGAGAGCGTGCAATCATGATTTATGCTATTCTCGAGCATCGAGCTATAGATGTCATGTAACACCCCAAACTTCCTAAATAGTTGATAGTAATTTTGACAGTTAACAAAATTTTACTGTTTAGTGATTTCTGTGTATTGTAAAATTATTTTGAATATTCTGTCAATACATTTGATCGTTTTGTGTGATTTACTCCGTGTCAGGAAAATAATAATTTTCGGGCTAGGGAAAATCTTATGTAATTTAATTATTACTAATAAGTCTTAATTATTTTACATAATCTAATTTGATATTCATGAATTTTCTAATTCTTGTGATTTTGTGGGTGATTATGAAATTTTTATATTACTCTGATTATTTTAGCATTATTCGTGGGCCATTTGTGGACCCAGGGAGGTTGTATGTGGGCCCGGCGTGGGTCTAGAAAAGTGAAAATTTTCTATAGCCAGAAAAATTCGTACTGTTAAGACGGAGACGTGAGATCTTACTAAACCTGAATCCATAAACAGTTTTTGAAATTTTCTTTTATTGTGCTTTGTACTGTATTTAATTATCGAGTGATAAAAATACAGTAAAAATATTATTTGAAGGGGAATAGCAGATAAAAAAATAAATATTGTACTGCGTAGTCAACATTAGTGGCTTGGATATCTACCATTGATGTAATCAACGGTGGAGACTTGATCTTGATTTAATCAACGGTTGAGATTTAGTCTTATAAAGTGGCTAGGACCATTTATAACCCTTAGATGTAAAATTTGAAGGAGCAATCTTAACCCTTCATTTTGGAGATACATCTAATGGCTAGGATTTCAAGGAGGAAAGATCCAATGGCCTAGATTAAGTCTTCTATCTAAAGCCTAAACCTAAAACTTACATTAATCCTAACCATTGATTAATCAATAGTTAAGATTGCCTAAAATGGTGGCTAGGAGATTGGTCACTCTTTGAAGAGTGCATGGAGGGGGGGACGGTTTTTCGTGGTGAATTAGAAGCTAAAGCAAAGTTGAAGACAATTATTAGTCACCTTGGTCATCTTTGATCAATTTTCAAGAAGCTAAGTTCATCAAAAGTTTTCTCTCCATCTTCTCCAAGCTAGTTTCGGCCAGGCACTCTAAACCAACCTTCCATCACTCTTTAATTTCAAACAACCATATTTCTTGAATCTATACCTTATTCTAAAACATTTTGTAGTTTACACCAAGTTCTAAATCTTCCATCTTCAAGGAGTTTTTCCAAGAGCAAGTTCTAGGATTTTTGTAGTGAAGTGTAAGGAAACTTCATTTCTTATCTCTTTTTCATGTTCTAAGCCATGTTTGATCCATGGTTTCTCTTATTCAAGCTTTATATACTAATAAACTTGTGTTTGTTTTATGTTCAAGAGACTTTTGTTGGTGGAAAACTTATGCAAAGTGCAAAGCAAGGAGCTTTTCAAGGTTCTTCAAGAGGTAAGAGGGAGATCCATCTCACCAACCAAGTATGGTGGTGAGAGATGGTTTGTGTATTTGGTGGATGGTGAATCTATGTGAGGATTCATATCCATGGTCATGTAATAGTTTGTATGTGTTTATTGCCTATGCTTGGTATGATTTGCTTGATTTATTGCTTTGATTATGCCATGCTTGTTTTATATATGTTAAATATGTATATGTATGTCATGATTTGATGAGGTAAAGGAAAACAATTTTTTTGGTTCCAAAGACCATGGTGAATTTGGCCAAACACCTCAAAATAGGTGTTCACAAATTAATTTTTTTATGAATGATAAAATTGGAAGCTTAGAAAAGCAAGGAAAATGAGCAAAAGGTTTGTTTTCAAGAAATAAGTGCTCACAGTTTTTGTGGGAATTTTTAATGGTTTTTTTTGTGTAAAATCATGAATGGAACTTAGATGATTAAGAAGGAAAAATATTTTGATGGTTTCAATGGTCATGTCCACGGTTTTGAAGGTTTGTAAATGCCTTGATTTTAAGAAACAAAGTGATTTTCAAAGTGGAAATATAACTTGTTTTAATACAAGGATTTTGGAAAGGGAATCAGAATGTTTTATCCCTTGAGAAATAGAAATTTCAGTTGTGAAAGGAAAATAGAGGTTGTAAGGATTTGAACCTCAAATTATTTTGGAAGAGGATTGAATTTGAAAATTCATTTTGAATTATAAAGAAAACATTGATGATTTCAAATTTACCAACGTAAAACTCATCCTTTGGGTTTTGGAGAGCGTTAGGGAATTTTAAGTGAGAAACATTGATTTAATTCAATAAAAATAGTGAATTTATGGAATAAATTATAAAATGATTTTCTTGAGTAAGAAAATGTGGAAAAATAATGTGAGAAGTCATATTATTTTGAAAAAGGTTGAAATTGAATTTTTGAATGTTGAGAAATATTTTAAGTGGTTGTAAAATGGTGAAAAATGATTTACGTAACTTAAAAATGTGATTTTTAAGCTATGCAATTTGAAAAATATTTAAATATTTCCACGTGATTTGAAAAACGTTGAAATATTTCTATGCAATTTGGAAAGCGTTTAAATATTTTTACGCGTTTGAGATATTGTTGAAAAATTGCTACGCGATTGAAAAACAATGGAATATTTTTACGTGATTGATGAAAATGTTGAAAAATCACTATGTGATTGAAAAACAATGGAATATTTTTACTTGATTGAGAAAACGTTGAAAAATCAATGTGTGATTTAAAAATGTAACAAAAATGTTGCGCAATTGTGAAAACGCGATAAAAGTGTTTCGTGACTATGAAAATGTGATAATATGATTTCACGATTGAATAAACAGTAAGATTACTGTTGGAATAGTGTATTGACACTGTATGAGAAAATGATGAATTTTACCTGTGATTAGCATTGGTGCATTTTATATGCATGAACTAGTGTATGGACATTGTATATGAATTTTGCCTATGTTTGGCATTGGTGCATTGAACATGCATTGGAAAGGTCCGATGGACTGTATGAGGCTATTTGCCTAGGAGAGACATACACCTCTTGAGTGGGTGCGATAGGCGTAGTGTAAGTCACTTGTTGACCTTGGGGGCATCGGGGTGCGGGTTGCTTACATGGGCGGTTGGTAGCTCTTCTTACCGTAAGTTAGACCGATGCAACGCACCGATGATCCTGACCAAGACACTATTCTTAATCAAGATCTAGTAAAGACTGTCGTGTATATGCTAGATGTGCAAACACATATGAGAAATGTGGCACGTGGTCTGAGGCATGTTGGTACAGACAGATCTTTCGGATCAACTTCTCCAAACTGAGTATTAGCTCCATGGAGTAGGAATTGAGTCTATGTGTGCATGCATGAATCTGAGCATTTATATCTGTATGATATAATAATTGAGGAATATTAGCTATGACAATTGTTTTATTGAGGAATAATTGGATGATGATGATGATAATAATGTTAATGGCATGATGGTAATTATTATTTATTATATCTATTATGATAAATAATGTTGATGGCATGATTGTAATTATGGTATGATATAACTATGTGGAATGTTGTTTGTATTATCTCTGTGCTATCATGTTGGTATTGGCGTAGGTGATCTCACCTCTTTATATATTATCTTGTACTGTATTTATATTTGTAAAGACGTTGAACAAGGAACTGAACAAGATGGTGAAGAAGAGCAGACTCCAGAGGAAGCTGACTTTTGATCGGATGGCGTCCCGGTCAAGTTTCTTCGGATATGTGAGATTACAGTTCCATGGTGGAGCTGGAGCATAGAGGACTAGTCCTAATGAGATGGGACTAATTTATGAGGGAAACCTGACGGTCATTATGAGCAGAAAGATTCGTAGAGATCCGTTCTTTTCCGTAACTATATATAAACATGTTGAATTTCCGCTGTCCATCAGGCAACATTCAGATACTAGATATTATGTCCCAACGAAAATTAGTATTGTGTTGTCTGCTCGGACACCTGTCCATAGGACTTCGCGTCGTGTTGGGTTCCTTCCTGCTGAGGAATCTGAGGAGGACCCATCTGAGGGTTCTGCTATTTAGTAAGACTTGGGCAGTATGTGAGTTTTAAATTATGTTTAACTACTTTGAGAACTTGGTCTGTATATAAATAATGTCGACAGTACTTCTGTAATGTATGATGATATAAATTATGTGTGATGATGTATAATATTTTTATTTTTCGCTAAGTTTATTTATTGATATCAAAGAGGAAAAAAGAAATTTTACAACTCGTATTTTTATCACAATATCACATTTTATAACTTGGGGGTAATTTGATAATTAAGTAACATAAATGTGGTACCCTACGGTGGGTGTTACATGCCGGCCATATCATTTACCAGCAGATTCGCAGAGCTACTAGGGAGTGCAAGAGTTTATTCTTTCCTTCCCTCATCCAGAGGTTATGTCGAGGGTAGATGGTCCAATCTTAGGACCATGAGGAGTGATCCATTGAGAAACAACCTCTCAATGATTATTTCATTGAGAGGGTTAGAGTAGCTCCCATAGCACCACCAACAGCAGCTAGGGGACCACCGAGGCAGGCTCCAGCAGAGCCTAGGGTAGAGTCAGAATAGCCCAGGGCAGCACCAGCTGATGTTGCATCCTGGAGGACCCAGATGGAGGCTCGGTGGCCAGTCTAGAGGCCCAGGCAGCACAGACGACAGCCATGCTGGCGTATATCATACAGGCTCAGAGATGGACCGCGGAGTGGTTGCACTTACCCATGGAGGACTACCCAGTCCCAGACTTCCTGTCCGTGGCAGTTGCTGACCCACCACCACCACCCCAGGAGCCAAGGCCCTCTCACCAGGCAGGCCATGATGACGATGAGGAGGATGAGGATGCAGATGATGAGGCCACTGATTTTGAGGAGGCTTCCATCTAGCCATTGAGGCTTTCAGGCCACTTTCCTTTCGTTGTTGTTTAGTTTTATTCATATATTGTATGTTTCTTCTGTACAGTGTGGACATTGTTTCCCTTAGGTTTGGGGGGTATCCTAGACTTATTATTTTGATGTTTATGCATGATTATAATATAGTGTTTTGTTAGTATTGCCTATTGTGGATATAATATTTTGGTATGTTAGTATAGTTATGTATGTTTGTCGATATCCAAAGGAACTTGTATCTTGAAAATCATTTCTTGAAAATCTCATTCAAGATACAATTGTCGTTCCCTTTCACAATTTGAATCATAAAGGTTAAAAACTAATGTGAAATGATTGTTTAATGATAGATATGGATGCAAATTGACCTTAACATTTCTGTGAATCCATATGCAATCTTTGAAGCATGTTGAAGCAATCTATTTTCATTTTAGGATTGATTCGTTTCCCACTTGCATGTTTGTTGAACTTTGGGATTGATAAGAAATCTTGCCTAGAGAAAGTTTATGGATTGTGCATGTGTAAGTGTCGATTATCTGTGAAATTGTTTTTGAACTCTCTTAAGGTGAAATCCTAATTTCTGCATGATTGAAGAAATGATTAGGGCATTCTTTGGACCGATTGAGCCTTAAAAAGCTTACCTTGACATGATCATATCCTTAGGTCCCCTTTGAAGCCTTATGTATGTTTGGCCTTATATTTTTCATCACCTACATATTCCATACCATGTAACCATTTCTAAATGCATGTGAAAACATGACATTTGTTATCTTACCATCATTGTTGTTGAGTGCATATATATATATATATGATTTCTTGAATTGAGTCCATTAATCATGGGTACTGTGTAAGTCAAATTCAAAAGAACTTGTTTGAACCATCTGCAGTTAGAAAATCATTGCTTTGTAAAAATGAAAGAAAGAAAAAGTGAAAAGAGACAAACAAAGCAAAAGAAAAGAAAAAGAAAAGTTAAAAATAAAGCATTGAATGGTTCTTATGAGTTATGATCTCTCAAAGTTCTTGTGGTATACCCTGATAATCTCACTGGTGCCACTACAAAAAGAAGTCAATTATGGCGGCTTTTTTTGCATATTACGATGGTTTTGACTACCGTTTTTCGCGTCAGCGGCGATTTTCAAAACTGACGTAATTTACTTCGCCGTTCGGTATAATACGGCGATTTCTCATTAACCGCCACGACAACCATCACAATTTACCATGTATAAAATGGCGGTTTCTTGGTGCATAAAACGACGGTTAGAACTGTCGCAATTTATATAACACAAAAAAAAATGTAAATTATGGCGGTTAGAACTGTCGTAATTTACATAGCACCAACTAAAAAAATGTAAATTATGACGGTTAGAATTGCCATAATTTACATAATACTAACAAAAAAATATAAATTACGGTGGTTAAAACTACCGTAATTCACATAATACTAACAAAAAAAATAAATTACGGCAGTTACAACTGCCATAATTTACATAAAATCAACAAAAAAATGAAACGGTCGTTTAGAACTGTCATAATTCACCTAAAACCAACCAAAAAGAAATGGCAAACAACCCAACTCAGTAGCATAATTCATAATCCATAATTCATGTTATAAAATTTTAGCATGAAGAAATAAAGAATGTAGGAAAGCTACCCAAAATATGACCAAGCTTTAATGGTTGCTGATAAACTATCAAGACTAATATTTGAGTAACTTGGAGACCAATAACAAGATCATGGCATGAAACTATACTACAGAAACATTAGGAACAAAGCTCAATCTCCTCCTCATTCTTGGCACATTGAGAACTTCTCATTCTGTTGTTAACCAATAGTTTGGCAAACAATACATACTTCTAAATATCTACGGTACAAGAGTTTACTTACAAGAGTTTATTTTGGGATTTGAAAACCTGAATGATAATAAAAAGTAAATTTTGGATACACATACAACCCTTACTAAAAAATACCATGAGTATGATACAAAGAAACAAAAACATTCCGATCTGCTTGATAATATGACTCCAATCACCAGGCGTGCTTGCTCAATTAAAGGAGAAATAAGTATAACTGGAATTAATGTTTCATAGAAACAATAAGAATATAAGATGTAAGCACACCCCAAATCCTAGAAAGAGCAGAGCAGGGAAAGACAGAGTAACAAAGAAAGAAATGAGCAAACAAGTAATAACTTCACACATACTGGTGCAACAATAATAATGTGAAACCATCCAAAAAAGACAAACTGAAGGAATTGTAAAAGGAACTCTGTAGAGGCTGACCTCTAGCACGTAAAGCATCAAAAAGTTGTTGGCGAATATTGATAATACGGTCAGCCATTCCCTTTAACTCAACAGTCCAGTCATTGTACAAATCCTTGAAAGAGAAGCAAAATGGGCAAGATAATTTTAACAAAGAGGAAAAATCACCCAGCAAAAGAATGTATAGTAGCATCTCCTTTTTGGCAATGTTAAATATATATATGTTGAAGCAAGGCCTCTATAAATACCGTAGCAATTACAACCACAAAATTTATTACTGCTTGACTATACCAGTTCAAGACGTTCATCAACAACAACAAAAAACAGTGGAAAAGAATAATATAATAGTCAACAATAATTCTTCTTTGCCTTGTTCTACTTAGGAAAGCATAAGAGTCTTGGCTCATTATCGGTCCTTTAGAATGGCAACCACAATGGATGCACCATGAATGGGAGGATTTGAGTACATGGGCCTAATCACAAGTTTCACCTGGCTCTCAACCCTGCTTGCAACGTTAGCTGACTTGCAGACCTAGGTGGGTTTTTATTTGAAAAAAAGCAAGCAAAATATCATAACAAAGAAGACAGTTTTGGTCCTCATTAAGTTATAGTATGAGGGAAAAAAAATATTTTAAGAACATGAATTATGAATTATGGATTAGAATTTTAGAACATGAATTATGATATAAGGGAAAATTATTCATGATTTAATGGATTCAGATTTGATCTTATTTAGCTTTATATTTCCATCAAAGACTGGGTCATGTTTTGTTTAACTTATGATGGCAATTAATTCCATGTTAATGATATAGGAGTAGCTATTAACATACATATATTCTTCTATCTATATGATTTATTCAATAAAAGAAAAATACAAAAACTAACACAACAGTAACTCTTCATTGATTATTTTCTCTAAACTCAATATTTCTTCTCATGAAAAATATTGAAATAACTAGTAAGTAAAAAAATAAGGACACGAGACTAAGATTAAGATACCAACCCAAATATACATCTACCATATAGTTACCTTACATAAAGGGGCCTGTTTACAATAACACACAATAAACAATAAGGTAATACAAGTAAAAGAAAGGTAATCAACTCAAAGAACAGTTAAACCTCATCGATCAAAGGTTTATTTTCTAAAATGGCATGCACATTTTTGCTTCCAGGCCTGGAGCTCTCTTTTCAACCTTTCAAAAATGCCTCTGCCTCACCAATACCCATGACATAACTGCACATTCAAAAACTACAACAATTTAAATATGCACATTGGTATTGTAAAAGAAGATATGATTTAACAAAAGTATTTTTTATAGAAAAATGACTGAATTATTGAATTATGTATGTATCCAACAAACATAAGTATATAATTTCATTCAATTTTTTTTAACAAACATGTAACAAGCATCATGTTCAGTACTTGCTTTTTTTTTTGGGTGACCACGATGTGTCCCCACACCCTTTGGATATAAGACTAATCTCAACTAGCCTAGAACATAGCACTCACATGAAATGTGACATTTTGGACTTGGCACAACAATTGAGATGGAAGATTGGGATAGTTTGGAATCTGTGAGGTTGTTGTTTTTCTAGTAGAAGTTGCCACCTGATCAGATTTAGAGAAGAGGGACACAGTCAATAAATAATGCTTTACCAATTAGAAACTACCCAAACTAGAATCTTGCCAAGTTGAATATATAAAATAAGCTCATAATACTGACAACTTGTTCTGTATCATTTAGAGAAATTAAATCAAGGTTAGAATTAGCACTTGAAAATTTCAAAACAAGAGATTCACCTGCTCGCTATGTCCCTGAGGGAAGTAATACACAAGACTCCCCACCTGAGGCAACAATACAAGGGGGCCTGCGCAAGCATGCCATAACTCAGAATTTAACGTCTTTCAGACCCCTGAAATTAGCACCATAAAAACAAACCTATTATTAGTATGTAATATGAAATTTTCAAGAAAAAATTTTGAGCTTGGTTTCAGAACTAGAAAATATGAAAACATATATTTATGATTTAGAAAGAGAAAAAGGAATTAAACACACTAGAGTGTTCCTGCATTTTTTTCAGCAGTTTTATCTCGGCAACTAGTGTTTGATCCCCAACAACTCCAACTCGTCCAGTTTTAATCTTTTCTTCTACGAAAGCCATCCTATTCCTATGCTGCATCACTTTCTACGTCTTCAACGTGAACAACCAAGATGAACCCGTGTTTCTACATCTTCAATTCAAGTTCAAAACCTCCACAAGTTGCACCTTACTAAACCAAAAACTCTCCTTCCCCAACCCCATCACCACTAGAAACAAAGTGGCAGGTACCTCATCATGTTGGATATAAAATGCGGCTAGAAAAACTCCACTCTCCTGACATACATCCATAAACCATTGAACACTACATGCTTGAATTACCCATTTTTCTCAATGATATAACTTGTCATCAATATTATGCATTGTCCACTATGGAGGTGCCACACTCTAGCTTCTAAGGTTATCAAATCCCTATAAGGTATACATTCATCAGCTAAAGAAATATATGATACATAAAGACATCAAGAAACAAACTTTAAAACAGGAAATGGTTGTATCTTGATTTGCTTCTGTTCCAGAATCTGAGATCATTATCTTTAGAACATAAAGATCTCTATGACAGAAGAAAGAATGGAATAATACCAGTGTAAACGTACATCCACTAGGATCATTTGTTATAACTTCCACTTTTGAGAGGTGCTTTATGTAACACCCTCCCTAGGGTAATCACATGTCTAACTCCCGACTCAAAATCAAAAAGAAGTTCGCACAAAGTTTGAGTTATAAAAGATGGGTATTAAATTTTTTTCTTTTCTTAAACATAAACTTACTAAAATTTATAAGTAATATGAAAAAATATATTGAAATAGATTCATATACAACATTGACACCAATTAATATTTAACAATTTAAAAAGAAATATAAAACTAACAGACTCTTTTTTAATAGTAGCAAATCCTATGACGGGTCATACTTAATAACACGATACAACACTAACGAAAAAACTTAACATACTTTTTTTTTGTCTCCCTCTTGATGCATCAGACATCTGTTCCTTGTCAACACTGCACGTTATCGACTCTGGAATAGTCATTCTCTGATGTTGTCTCCAATCTCAGAATATTTTTCTCCAGTCATGTCTAAGAAACTCGTTCCATCTACTATATAATTTTTAATAATACAAACACAACAAGACAACATAACAAAGAGGTGAGATCACCTACACCAGTACCAACATGGTAGCACAGAGATAACACAAACAACATATCATACAGATAGATCATACCAGAATTATGATCATGCCATCAACATTAATCAACTATCATCATCCAATCATTCATCAGCTCAATTATCATAAACAACAATTACGATAATATCCTCAACATTGTCCTAATTATCATCATCATCATCCAAGTATTCAAAACAATTGTCATAGTCAATATTCCTCAATTAATATATCATACAGATAAAATGCTCAGATTCATGCATGTGCACATAGACTCAGTTTTTCAAAAACAACTCCATAGAGGTTTTCACAATTTCGAGGAGAATGCTCTGTTAATTGTCAGCCTTAGCCCAAAGACAATCTTCCAGTTGTTGAAAAGAATCGTGTTCTTGTCGGGTATCGTCAATGCGTTGCAACGGACTGCATCGCCAAGTGGCATATGGTCCAGCCTTAGCCCACAGACAGATATCCACTGGTCGACCGCCGTGCCTTGACGCCCCCAAGATCCATCATAGACCTCACTATCAATTCTCATTCCCTCTTCAACCACAAGGGCCAAAATAGCTATTAGCTATACTTTATACAATGCACGAATATATCAGTGCAAGTCCAACCACAAGGGCCAAATCTTTTCAATTTAATCATATGCCTCAACGCATATTTTTTCAATGCATGTATAATGCACCAATGCCAATCACAGGCATATCTTTCCAATGCATGTAAAATGCACCAAATGCCAATTACAGGCAAAACTCGTCATTTTCTCATACAGTATTCATACACTGTTTTGGCAGTAATCATCATGTTATCATGCTTTTATAGTCATAAAACACTTTTGTCGTATTTTCACAATCGTGTAATATTTCTGTTACGTTTTCACAATTAACAAATGTTTCTGTTATATTTTCACAATACCATAACACTTCTTTTACATTTTCACAATACCATAACGTTTTTGTTATGTTTTTAAAATTTCAAAATGTTTTTATTATGTTTTCACAATACCGTAACACTACTGTTACATTTACAAAATTTCGTAACATTTCTGTTGCGTTTTCAAAATGCTGCAACTCTTTTGTTGCACTTTTAAATCACATAATAATTTTTTTTCAACGTTTTTCTCAATTGCGTAAAAATATATGTTTCTCAAATCGCATAGTATTTTTCCACTGTTTCAAAATTGCGTATCTTAAAAATCATTCTTTTAAGTCGCGTAAATCATTTTCCTCATTCTCAAAATATTTAAAACACTTTCTAAATCTCATAGCAGTTTTCCGCCATTTTTACAATCATGTAAAAATATTCCATTACTTTTTAATCATGTAGTGATTTTTCAACAGTAGTTCAAATCACGTAAAATATTTAAACGTAATTCAAATCGCATAGAAATATTTTAACGTATTTCAAATTGTTTTTAAGCTACGCAAATAATTTTTCACCACAATTTCATTACAAAAATATTTCTTAACCTTCAAAAATTCCTTTTCAACCTTTCTCAAAATAATTTGACTTTGTATTTCATTTTTCACATTTTCTTACTCAAGAAAATCTTTTTCCACATTTCTTTACTCAAGAAATCCTTTTCCAAAATATAATCCACAAAAGAAATCCTTTTCCAAAATAAAATCCACCAAATCACTTTTCCATTGATATGAATCAATATTTCAAATCTTAACATTTTTTAACGTATTTCAAAACCCAAAAATAAGTTATACGTTAGTAAAATTTTCAAAACACCATTATATTCTTCATTTTTTTCAAATCACTTCTAAAATCAATTTTCTTCAAAATAAAATGAAGTTCGAACATTTTTAATCTCTCTTTATTTTCCGTTTACGAAAATTTCTATTTCTCAGTGATAAAACACTCTGATTCCATTTTCAAATTCCTTGTATTAAATCAAGTTACATTTACACTTTGAAAATCACTTTGTTCATAAAAATCAAGTCATTTCAAGCCCTAAAAAACGTGGACATGACTATTAAAATCATCGAAACATTTTTCCTTCTAAATTGATATGGTTTTACACAAACAAAACTATTAAAAAAATTCTTTAACAAAACCGTGAGACTCATAGTCTTTGAAATCAAATCATTTGTTCATTTTCATTTTTCACTTTCTTTGCAAATCGATTTTCATGTTCTTTATAAATCCTTTTTCACTTTCTTTGCAAATCCTTAAAATCACCATTACTATTTTCATTTAAAACTCATGTTTAGTAAAATACTTAGAAACTTTTTACACAAAATAAATCAATAAAAATTCTTCTAAAACCGTGTTCATGTACTCTTTGAAAAATAAACCATTTGTTTATTTTCCTTATTTTTCTAAACATCTCATTTCATCATCCATAAAAATATTAATTTGTGAACACCTATCTTGAGGTGTCTTGGCCGAAATTCACCATGTTCTAGGGACCAAAAATTAATTCCCTTGTTCTTGAAAAATTTCAACGTAAACCTCAATCTTGAGAGTAAAAAACCGTAGCCTCCCTTTGGCCATTGGAACCAAAAATTGATTTCCTTTCCATCATCACATCATGGCATATACATACATATTCAAATATATATCACAAGCATGCCAAAATCAAAGCAATAAATCATGCAAATCATACCAAACATAGGCAAATAATCAAAGCACATAAACACCCACAAATTATTACATAACCATGGATATGAATCCTCACATGGATTCACCATCCACCAAATATAATACCATCTCTCACCACCATACTTGGTTGGTGAGGTGGATCTCCCTCTTACCTCTTGAAGATCCTCAAAAGCTCTTTGTTTTGCTTCTTTTTCCAAGTCCTTCACCACCAAGGGCTTCTCAAATACAAAACAAAATACATAAAAATTAGTATACTAAGCTTGATTAAGAGGAACCATCGATCAAACATGGCTTAGAACATGAAAAAGAAGAGAAGAAATGAAGTTTCCTTATACTTCACCATAAATACCCCATAACTTTGATCTTGAAGAAAGTCCATAAAGATGAATGATTTAGAGAAAGTCTTCAACATGAAAGTTGCCTAGAATAAGGTAAGGATTCAAGAAATATGGTTGTTTGAAATTAAAGAGTGATGAAAGGCATTCTTGGGTGTCATGGTCGAACCAAGCTTGGAGAGGAAGTGGAGAGAAATTTGATATGGTTCTTTGGTTTTTGAAATAGAAAAGATGTTCAAATAAACTAAAGTCACAATTTTGGCTTCCTAAGGCCTTCTTGGCCATGCACTTGTTTTGAAAGAAAGGTGAGAGATGTTATTGATAGAAAAGTGATATGAATTATCAAGTAAGGAGTTAATATTTTGGCCCCTTCAAAAACTACTTGGCCGTGAGTCAATTTGGAACAAAAGAGATAGAAATGAATTAAAGATAGCATGTTTTTCTTTTACCAAGCAAGCATAGCCGTTGGAATTGGAAAGAATAGCCACCAAACATTGGCTAACTTTGTATAGCTTCTTGTAGGCATAAAAACAATAGCCAAATGAATTAATTGCATGAATCTTGTCTCCTTCAATGAATGGTCGTAGGTGTTTCTAAAGAAAAGGTGGCCATTTTTGTTGACTTGGTCTCACTTTGTTTTCACTTGAATTGTATCCTAATATCACAAAGTGAATTATTTGGTCTCCTAAACAATTGCATGACTGTAGCCTTACTTGGAAAGTGAAGAGTGAATTATTTATTTATTTGAGTGATAGTTAAGTTACTAGAATAATTGAAAGAAAAGGTGATAAAGTGAGATAGGAAATGCATGAAATAATTTTGGCCCCCTTCCTCCTATGCATTGCCGTAGAGTGAATTATTTGATCAAATAATTGGTACTAAATAATTGAGAAATTTTCCAAGTGATAGTAACAAACTTGGACCATTGGATCTTCTTCCTCCTTTAATCTTAGCCTTTAGATGAAGCTACTAAATGGATGGTCAAGATCTCTCCTTCCATGTTGCCATCCAATGGTCACAATTGAAGTCCAAGCAATTATATAAGACCAAATTTCAACCATAGATTAAATCAATGGTTAAGATTCAATCTTGAAAGTCCAAGCAGTTATTTGAAGCATTCTAAGCCTTTGATTAATTCAATGGTTAGGATTAAGGTAGACTTTAGGTGTAGCTTTAGATAGAAGACTTGATATAGGCCATTGGATCTTTTTTCTTTAAATCCTAGCCCTTAGATATGTCTCCAAAATGAAGGGTTAAGATTACTCCTTCAAACTTTACATCCAAGGGTTATAATTAGTCATAGCCATTTTTGATGACTAAATCTCCACCATTGATTAAATCCAAATCCAATGGTCATGATTGATCCATCTCCACCGTTAATTAAATTCAAATCCAACGGTCACAAATGGTCCTAGCCACTTTGTAAAACCAAATCTCCTCCCTTGATCAATTCTAAATCCAATGGTTATAAATGGTCATAGCCATTTTATTAGACTTATCCTACACCATTGATTAAATTAACGGTTGATATCAAAGTCTCCAATATTAGACTTGTTTCCTATTGATCCATTATCATAACCACTAATGTTGACTTAACAGTATAATATTTATTTTTATCTGCTAAACCCCACAAAAATTATATTTATTGTATTTTTATCGTCCGATAAATTAAATACAATACAAAACACAGTACAAGAAATTTTCTAAAACTGTTTTTGGATTCAGGTTTGGTAAGATCCCCTGTCTCCGTCTCAATAGTATAAATTTTTCTATGCGTAAAAATTTTTTCACGTTTTGGGACTCATCCCGGGCCCACGTAGAACCACTGGGACCCATAAATAGTCCAAAAACGGTCGGAGTATCATAAAATTTCATAATCACCCATAAAATCACAAAAATTGGAAAACACACAAATATCAAATTAGATTACGTAAAATAATTAAAACCTAACGGTAAAAATTAAATTATGTAAAGTTTTCCCCGGCCCGAAAATTTTTATTTTCCTAACACGGAGTAAATCACTCAAAATGATCAAATACGCTAACGGAATAATCAAAATAATTTTACAGTATCCAGAAATTACTAAACAGTAAAATTCTATTAACTGTCAAAATTACTGTTTAAGAGATACGAAATTTTTTTAGGATGTTACACTTTAGCTTTATATATTAGCAGGCTGCAAGCACAAGAAATTTAGACAACAAAAAAAAAATGATATAATAGAACCTCCAACCAAGACAAATTCAAGGGGGAAAAAAAGGACTATTCTAACATATATTGAGAAGTATCAATTGACCTAGTTTCAGTTTATTTGTTTCTTCATTCTAATTAACTGGTTTCAAAACCCACAGAAGTAATAGAATGCATAAATGCTACATGTTAAATCCTTAAGAAACAAAGTAAACCCTTATTGCCTCACAAAATAATGCCAAAGCCAACAAGACACTCTCAGAACCAAATGAATATTATACTTGTCCAGAAGCATCTTGTTAATATACCAACGAGACAACTACTATAACATGCACTTGTTCATATAATGAAGCCCACAAGACATATGGAATGCATAAATACTAGCTACCTTTCAAATCTTTTGAATGACACGAATGCACTTTGGCCTTGGGATTCAGGGAAAAATATTGCAATGACTTGTCCAAATTTTGCTCCAAGATATAATATTGCTTGGCAACATACATCAAAAGATTCATATCATTGTTAGGCAAGGTTCTAGAAGTGCAAACAAACCTATCCTGAACACTGATTCCAGTGTTGTTTGTATTGGAGCAAAAACATGAAAAAGGTTCGCCCTAAACCAAATAGTAAATTGGAAAGTGAATAGAATGGGAACCCTATTAGAAACCTATTGGATTACCAATATAATTTTATTACAAATTTTGAAAAACTCAGTACATGAACATCAATAATCAGCACTCATACAAAATTTAATCCAAGTATCCAACCATCTAATCTCCCAAATATGCATTTGCAGAAGAAAAACCCCAAATAAATTTCAATAGAAATCCCAAAATAAAAATCCCAAAAACAGAAACCCTACCCCACTTATGTTTGTCATTAGGATGTTGTTGCGGTGAATGCTGAAGATGACGGCGTGAGGGAGACTGAGATGTTGATTTTGTGACGTTGAGCCACTGATTGAGATGAAGGAGCGGTGCGTTGTGCGTGGCTGCACCACTAATTGAGACAACCTGCGACATCGAGAATAGAGGGGATTCGGTGGTTGTGGCTTTAGGAAACGGTTAGACAGTTGGCCACGGGATCCAGTGGTGGTTGTTGGTGGCTTGAGGTTCTATTTTGTGAAGAACCAACTTCAACCCGTGTCTGCCATCTCTGGTGGTGATGTGGCCATGGGGGAGCAAGCAATGGCTAGCGTAGTCGGCTACAAGGAAGGGAGGGTCTTGGTTCGCAGTGGAGGAGTGCGGATCTGCAATGAGGTCGTGGGTTAGGAGGTACGACAGATCTAGTGGTTTGAGTCACGGGTTCTATGGAGTGACGTTGGGTCGTCTGGTGGCTGGTGACGTTGAGAGTGAGAGGGAGAGGGAGAGGGAGAGCGTGAAAGGGAGAGGGAGAGGGTGAGAGTGAGAGATTTTTTTTGTTATCGAGAGAAGAAAGTGAAAATTTTGTTTTTTTAAATATTTTAATTAAAATTTAAAATTAAAATAACGACGGTTAAAATCGCCATTTTATACATTTAATTGTCATTTTTTATTTGTAAAATACAATAGGTGCATAACTGACATATTATACTACATATTATGGTAGTTTTTGATAACTGTCATATTAAAACTGTCGTAATTTTCCTATTTTTTTGTAGTGTGCTCAAGTCTTGAAATCATTTGTGTATGTGTCTTAATGTTTGTATTAACTCCATTCCCTTTGTTCTTTAACCCATACCATTGGCCTAACATTATAAGCTAATAAAGACCCTTCTGATCTTCAATCATGTGTGAGTTACATTAGTGGAGAGAGAGTTGAATTACAATCTTGTGGATTCCTTGATGCATATTCATTTGGATGTTCATAAACTTATCCAGGTGAGTCTTAATTGAAAAGAAGAAGTTTAGTATGGATGATTGTGGGAAATTGTATCTTGACTAGAAAGAAACTGTGATTGTCAGCATGAGTAAGGTTGTATATGCATGAAACTGAGTGTGAGGCAAGTGCATTCTTTGAGATTTTACGCAATCATTTTACATGAGTTTTGTTTAAGTGAAAGTGGCATGTACAGATTGTTGTAGCAAGTTAGCAAGTTGATCGATTTGAATGTACTTTGTTTTGCTCGAGGACTAGCAAAAATCTAAGTTTGGGGGTGTGATAACTCCACATTTTGTAGTTATTTGGGCCCCATATTTGTGCTTTATTGTCTGCTTAGTCCTTGTTTTTATATATGAATGGAAAAGTTTAATTGTATACTCCTATGATTTGATTTTAACGTCTTCCATCATGATTCTGAGAAAATGTGTTTGATTCTTGGATATATTGAGTACATTTGCACTGATTATTGAATTGGAAATTTCTCTATGGCAGGTAAGGTTCCAACCAAGTGAATCATTTCAGATTTGGACCAGCATTGCAAGAGAAAGCTTAGTGCAAGTATCAGCTTGTCACGCCGCGGCGTGGCATTTGAATGCCGCGGCGTGAGCCTCCCCTGCATCCAAAGTCAGAGAGCTACGCATGTAATGCGTAGCGGCGTGGCATTTGAATGCCACGGCGTGACCCTGTTTTCTGAGCCCTATAAATACTGTTGCATCGATTTTTATAGGGAGTTAGGTTTTATTTTAGAAAGCTGCGGCCAAGTTTTACCATTTCAGACCAGTAGGGAGCAGAAGCGACTAAGTTTGGAGTCTCTCTTCACCTTGGTGGAGGATTGGAGCTTGGAGGGTCACTCCCCTTAGCTTTGTTCTTCTCTTCTCCTCTCCTTTCTCTTTTCCATATCCATGACTCTGAGTATTAGTGTTCTATTTTCGTTGGTCATGGCTGGCTAGGCTGTTTATAGGGTTTTACTTTGGATCCTCCTATGGATATTGATTAATCTTGTAATCCTTTGAGTTATATACATGCTTTGGTATTTGTTCAATCATATAGTGTTTAATGCTTTAATTGTTTGATCAGCTTTCAACTGATTTGTTCAAATCTAATGAACCTAGACATAGGAATTTGGATTTGAGATCGTATGTATGGTTGATGCATGTTCTATTTCATTTAATTGGCTTGGATGCAATGATTCATTAATAGGATAGAAATATACCTATTGGCTATGCATAGTAATTAATTGGAAATAAATTGTTCATTAGTAGAGCTTACACTAGTCCTCATGGAAACATAGTGGATTAGGTAAGTAATACCAGGGTTGATTGACCTAGACATAGGCTTTCGGCTACAGCAAATTCCCAAGCTAACCTAACCATTGCATTTATATTACTCGTAAAGATTGCTTGTTAACAATTGAAATAGGAGGTGAAAAAGGATACCCTATTCTCTAAATCATTATCTCACTCAATTTAATAGTTTTTAAGTTCTTCTTAGTAGTTTAATACAAACTTTTACGATTTATATGTCCTTGAATAGAAATACTTAAGTTATTGGTTTATAATTAGCACTGAATTTAACGATTGTCCTCGTGGGAACAATATCGGACTCCTAGCTATACTACAAGTGCAATCTGTGCACTTGCGGTAAGCAAAAGAGTGAACAGGCAGTTAGCCATAGAAATCAACAAGGTTCAGAGCTAACTTTCTGGGAAACTTCCCTCACAACCAGAAGTGAATCCGAGGAAAAATGCTAGTGTTATCACATTGAGAAATAAGAAGACGTTAGATGAACCTACATCCTCTCCACTAGTCACTAAAGGGAAAGATCCAGAGCCTAAGGCAATAGATGAGGAGGGGCAAAACTCTAAGGCCCCTAAGGTAAGATTCTTGAACCACTTTCTAAATATATCACTATAGCCCCTTTTCCTAGTAGATTAGTTAAGAATAAGAAAGATGAAGTGGATAAAGAGATCCTAGAGACCTTTAGGCGAGTGGAAGTTAACATTCCTTTATTAAATGTCATTAAGCAAGTACCTAGATATGCCAAGTTCTTAAAGGAATTATGCACTAATAAAAGAAAGTTAAAAGGTAATGAGAGGGTCCAAGTGGGAGTGAACATTTCAGCTGTAATTAAAAAGAAACTCTCAACTAAGTCTAAAGATCCTGACACATTCACCATGCACTATAGGTAACACAAGGTTTAAGAGGGCAATACTAGATTTAGGTGCATCCATAAATGTCATGCCTTATTCCATCTATGCATCTTTATATCTAGGTCCTTTAGAACTAACTAGTGTTATTATACAATTGGCTGATAGATCTAACACCAAATGGTGTTATTGAGGATGTTTTGGAATAGGTGAATGAATTAGCCTTTCCGGCGGACTTCTATGTGCTGGACATGGAGGAGGATAAATCCCCAAACTCTGCTCCTATCTTGTTAGGGAGACTGTTCTTGAAGACCGTGCGAACAAAAATTGATGTGCACTTAGGGACATTGACAATAGAATTTGATGGGGAATCGATCAGATTCAATATTTTTGAGGCTATGAGGTGCCCAAGTGATGACAATCTATCTGTTTGATTAACTCCTTTGATATTTTTGATTCTTTAATTTTTGTAGCTTTTGGGTCTAATCATTTTAATGCTCTTAATACAGTGTTGACTCACAGCTTAGATTTACAAGAAGAAAAGAGAGATGATGAAGGAAAGCCATGTAGTGAAGACATTCATGATATAGTAGCAACCTTGCATGAGCTTTCCTCCACCTCAAAAGGACATGATGTTTTTATTGTTGAACTACCAGTTACTAATAATACACCTAAACCTTCTGTTGTTCAGGCACCAGAGTTGGAGTTGAAGAAATTACCTGATCATCTTAAATATATATTCTTGGGAGAGAAGGAAACATTTTTAGTGATAATTGCTAAGTCACTCACCCAAGAGCAGGAGGAGAAATTTGTGGTTGTTTTGAAGGAGCACAAAACAGCCATTGGTTGAACTATAGCAGACATTAAGAGTATTAGCTCCTCCATTTGCATGCACAAAATCTTAATGGAGGAGGGAGTTAAACCAGTGAGAGATCCCCAAAGGAGGTTGAATCCTCCTATGATGGAAGTTGGGAAGAAGGAGATACTGAAGCTCCTAAGTATGGGGGTGATCTACCCTATTTTTGACAGTAAGTGGGTAAGCCCGGTCCAGGTAGTACCAAAGAAATTTGGAATCACTGTGGTAAGAAATGCTAAAAATGAACTTATTCCCACTCAGCTACAAACAGGGTGGCGTGTTTGTATAGATTATAGAAAATTAAATCTGCAACTAGAAAAGACCATTTTCCTTTGCCTTTTTTTGATCAAATGTTGGAGAGATTAGCTGGTCATTCTCACTACTATTTTCTGCATGGATTTTTAGGTTATAATCAAATTGTCATTGCTCCAAAAGATCAGGACAAGACCACTTTCGCTTGTCCCTTTGGTACCTTGCATATAGGTGAATGTCTTTTGGACTTTGCAATGCACCAAGGACCTTTCAAAGATGTATGGTAAGCATCTTTTCTGATTATATAGAGAATATTATAGAGGTCTTCATGGATGATTTTAGTGTGTTTGGGGATGAATTTGAGAACTATTTAGAATATTTAAAATTGGTTCTAAAAAGATGCATTGACACTAACCTTATGTTGAATTAGAAAAAATGTCATTTCATGGTAGACGAGGGTATAATGTTAGGTTATGTAATTTCTGCTAGGGGAATCAAGGTTGATAAAGCTAAGGTAGAACTTAAGTGATTCTTACCCCCGCCCACTAGTGTGCGGGAAATTCGTTCTTTTCTTAGTCATATAGGATTCTACCGAAGATTCATTAAAGATTTCTCCAAGATATCTTTGCCCCTTTGCACACTACTGTAAAAAGATGTTCCATTCCATTTTGATGAGAAATGTATGGAGGCTTTCACTAAACTCAAGGAGTTGATGACTATGGTGTATATCATTAGGCCATTAAATTGGGACCTACCCTTCGAATTGATGTGTGATGCTAGTAACTTCGCGATAGGGGTTGTCCTAGGACAATGAGTTGATAAGGTGCCTTATACTATTTACTATGCATCAAGGAGCCTAAATGATGCTCAACTCAACTACTCTACAACAAAAAAAGAACTTCTAGTTATAATTTTTGCTTTAGAAAAATTCAAAACATATTTAATTGGATCTAAAGTAATTATTTTTTATTATTATGCAGCTTTGAAGTACTTACTTACGAAGAAGAAAGCAAAGCCTAGATTGCTCCGGTGAATTTTAATGCTCTAGGAGTTTAACTTGGAGATTAGAGACAAAAAAAAAGGAGTGAAAACTTGGTGGCAGACCATTTGAGTCGGTTAGTGACTGAGGAGGAGGAGATTACTATCAAGGAAAGTTTTTCGGATGAGCATCTCATGGCCATCAAGACTACAATTCCTTAGTATACTGATATTGCCAACTACTTGGCCACCAAGGACTTCCCGGAGGGCTTGAACAAAGCACAATAGGATAAACTGAGGAATGATTGCAAATATTACATCTGAGATGATCTTCACCTCTGGAAGCATTGTGCAGATCAAGTGATTAGGAGGTGCATTCCAGATTCAGAAATTCATTATATACTTTCTTTTTGTCACACTTATGCATGTGGAGAACATTTTGGCATGAAGATGATATCCAACAAAGTGCTTGACAGTGGTTTCTACTGGCCTACAATTTTTAAGGAAGCTTACAACTTCTGTAAGTCCTCTAACCGCTGTCAAAGAACAAGTAATATTGGTCTTATAAATCAAATGCCTCAAACTTTGATAATTTTTGTGAAAATCTTTGATGTTTGGGGGCATTGACTTTATGAGACCATTCCCTCCCTCATTTGGTTTATCATACATTCTTTTAGCTGTTGATTATGTATCTAAATGGGTGAAAGCAAAGGCCACAAAAACTAATGACTCTAAAATTGTTGTAGATTTTGTGAAGTCTAACATTTTTTCTAGGTTTGGAACTCCAAGGGCCATCCTTAGTGATCAAAGGACACATTTTTGCAGCAGAACATTTGAGGCTCTCTTGAAGAAATATGGTGTGGTGCATCGGACTTCCACTCCCTACCATCCACATACAAATGGGCAGACTGAAGTGTCAAATTGAAAAATCAAGTCCATCCTTGAAAAGACATTGAATCCAACGCGCAAGGATTGGAGTACTAGACTTAATGATGCGTTATGGGCTTATAGGACTGCATATAAGACCCCAATTGGCATGTCACCATTTCAGTTGATATATGAAAAACCCTATCATTTACTAGTGGAGCTGGAACATTACTCTTATTGGGCCATCAAGCAAGTCAACTTGGATTTGGAAGGTGCTAGAAAGCAAAGGAAGCTCTAATTACAGGAGTTGAAAGAACTAAGGAATGAGGATTTTGAAAGTGCACTCACTTATAAGGAAAAAACCAAGTCATTCCATGACCAAATGATCTCGAAGAAGAGCTTTAACAAAGCACAAAGAGTGCTACTATACCAATCCAGACTCAAATTATTTCCAAGTAAACTACGTTCTAAATGGATTGGACTATTTGTAGTGACTAATGTTTTTCCTTATGGTGTAGTGGAGATCATGAATGAGGCATCAGACAAAACATTCAAGGTTAATAGACACCATCTCAAGACTTACCATGGGCTTCTGGAAAGTGCAGAAGTTGAAGAGATGATCATTCTCCATTCACATTATGAAGGACACTAAGGAGTGTCACAATGTTAGGCTGAGGACAATAAACCAAGCGCTCATTGGGAGGCAACCGAACCAAATTTGCTTTCTTTATCCCTTTTTTCTTATGTTTCTTTATTGTTTGCTTAATTAGTTTTATAGATAAAGTAGATCTTGATGAGTTCCTTGAATGATTGTCCATGAATCTTTGGAAATCTTTGTGTTTTGGAATGCTAGATTTGTGATTGAATGCATCACTTAATTGTTTGATGAGTGTATGAAGCCATTATAAGAGTTTGGGTGGATAAGAAATTATGAAAATTAGTTATTCTATGGGGTATTAGTATGGTTTTCTAAGTTGCCAAGTCAGTGGAAAACATGGGGGGTATGTTTCATGACACACCCCATGTCCCTAGCCAGCTGGAGCCCCTAGTGCTCACAGAGTAGTACACAAGGGGGTGTCATAAAACACGACCTATGTTTCCATGACAGAAGCCCCTAGTTGTTCACAGAAGAAAACACGAGGGGGAGGTGTGTCAAGTGACACGGCCCGTGTCTTCAAAGGGGGAAGTCATGTTGTCCCCAGAGCCAAACACGAGGTGGGCTGTGTCAAGTGACACGGCCCGTGTTTTTGTGGTCTAGGAATGCCCTATTTTTCCTAGAGGCAAACACCGGGGGGAGGGAGATATGTCAAATGACATGGCTCATGTTTTCATGTTTAGTAGCCCCATCTCTCACACATAGAGTTACACAGGGGGGCGTGTCTTATGACACGACCCGTGTTTGCGCATCAGATCCTTAAAACCCTCCCTTAGGGTTTCTTTTCCCCTAATTTCCCCCTCTTTCCCTTGCGCAGCCTTTCTCTCCCACCTTTATTGTTCCCTCCCCCTTTCAAAGCATCTCAAACCACTATAACCCATCCCTCCCTCACTAACTTCCACCATTCTCCACAACCCTAAAGGCACCATTCCAACCAATACCCACTGTGACCTCCATCGTACCTCACCACTCCTAAAACCCATATCCCCTCAAACTTGTTCTTATCTCCACCATAATACCCATCGTCCCTATCCTTTCCCTCTCCCATTCCAATTCCCCAATTTTGGTCCCAAACCCCACCCCACCACTATTCCTTTGTGTCATCCTCAAATCCCCAAATCCCTTACGCAACCACCATTTCCACCACCCCTTACCCCCATTTTCTTCCCTTCATGCACCATTCAACATGCCTCCAAGGAAGCGCATGAAGATGCAAGCAAGGAAGAAGGTACCACCTCCCCCACCTCCACGTGCAACACTTCCTCCACAGGTACCCATTCACACTTTATATAGGAAGGAAGTGGTTCCTACTAGGATTTTGGATGTGGATACACTAAGGGCCATTAGTTTATATGATGAGGTATTTATGTTGTTGGGTAGAATAGGATGGGTTGAGTTTGCAAATTTGCGTAGGCCTACCTATACTGATTTAACTCGAGAATTTCTTGCCATTTTTTACTATAAGTTATACCCTCTGAGTAATCAAGTTGAGTGGCTTGGTGAGATTACATTTAAACTGTTAGGTACACCCCATAGATTAGACATTCACCAATTTAGTGCCATTTTTGGTTTTCCTGTGAGGCATAATTATCTTCCCCATGACTTTAATTTGGAGCCTGTTTGGTCTGATTTAACTATTGCTGTGTCTAATTGTTATGATCTCAAATCCTCTAAGGCCTCCAAACTTCTATCCCTTGCCTATAGATACCTCCAAAAGTGGTTAGCCAGTACCATTTGTGCTAGGGGAAGAGCCAGGGAACCCTTAGTAGGCATGAATTATTTTTCCTTCATTGTATGGTCGCTGGGAACTCGTGAATGGGGGTTAATGGTTGTGTAACCATTTTAAGCATGTCGGGTCCACTAGAGCTAGACGTTTCTTGCTTTATGGTTATGTTACTATTATTGTTGAACACTATGGCCTTGATTTGGACTTGCTTGAGAAGGATCCTGTCATAGGTCCCAGTGCTGTTGATAGGTCCATTTTGGTCACCACGGGCTTATGCATACACCAGGATGGTGCCCTACACTTGGTCGGAACAGATGGAGATGTTTTACCCAGGTGAGCAACGACACCTGAGCCACAGGAGCCCGATGCTACATCAGCACCCTCGGAGTATATTCCTCATTTTGCAGCAGATGCAAGACTATCATCTACTCGAGCTGCCTCTTATGATGACGTCTTGACACATATTGATCGACTGGAGTTAGATCATGCATCCTGATTCTAGTGATTAGGTGACCGATTCCAGTGATTTGATGATCGATTCCAGGTGTTGGAGAACTTTACTGCTCAGAGGATGGATACCATTGATAGCAAACTACATGCTTTGCTTTAGAGAGTGTCTTATCCCCCTCCCCCATCTTGATGTATTCTCCTTGTTATTTTGGGATTCTGATTTTTTTTACTGGCTATTTTGACATCGTATTAGATCCTATTTTGGAATATGAATGTTGATTACTGCTATGGATTTGATTTCTTAATGTCTTTGTTTATGCATTGTTAGTCTAATTGCGTTATTTTCTCTATTGTATGTGTGCTTCGACATTAGGAACAATGTCTGTTTTAAGTGTGGGGGGGGTAATGCTCCTAATTGCATCTCTGGTGAATATATTTCTAATGAGTTTTAAAGTATCTTGAATGATGAGCAAAATATCCAATATTTTTATTGAAAATTTAATGAGATTTTTTTAAGCTTGAAGGAATGGACTTTCTTAATTTCAAATCTGTCAAGTGAGGTCTTGAAAAATTGAGGGGTTAATTCAAAAGTGATAGATTGATGCCTAGTGAGATTTTGGCCCCTAATGTGAATGGCTAATATTAGGCCATCTTAGTTCTTGTGCGATTCCATTCATGATTATGTATGCTTCAGAACTTGGTTTGACTCTCTTTTAAGCTGCACATGACCACTGCAAATTTTTGAAATGACAAATGCATTTTTTTTCTAATAGCTACTGGCCAAATAGCCATCCTTGCATTTTATCCATTGTTCACCCCCTTTAAGCCTAATTGATATCTTATTCCTTTCTTTCTAGCAAAGCTCAATACAAACCTAAAAATGAAAAACCATCATGCTACCTTACCTTAGGGAGTAGAAGAGCTTAGTGATTGTGTTGGGAAATGATTTTGAATAAGTGTGGGGGGGTTTAATAATGTGATGCAAGGTGTATAAAAAAAAGAGCTCAAAAGTGAAAAAGAAAGAAATGAGGAGAAAAAGGTAAGAAAAGTTGATTGTTATATGGAGAGAAAGGTAAGAAAATGGTGAAGATACAAAAAGAAATTAGAGGTTGAAGAATGCTGGGAAATTTTTACTAAAATGATCGAATATATTCCCCTTTGCTCTTCTATTTCCTATGGTCTAACTTTGTTTATCCTTGGTGTATCCTACCTTAACCTTGACCCTTATTACAACCTAATTAAAGACCTTTTGATCTTTGTATGCATGTGGCCTAGGTGAGAAGTAGAGGCTTGCCAAGCCTATGGTAGAGCATGTTTTCATGAGTAGGTCGAGAGTAAACACAAGCCCAAAATACTTGAGTAAGAGAGTATATCAGTGAGGAATTGTCATGTTGATTTAACCCTAATTTTTGATTGACTTTACTTCCTGATTTGGATTGTCGAGGGAGGAAATTCCTGATTGCTTAGATTCTTTGAAGAGACTAAGGTGTGTAGGACTTTACTTATTATTATGCATTTTTATTACTTATTGAGAAGCATGTGCTTGACTGTATATTCTTGCCCAGGAGTACAAAAAGCTAAGTGTGGGGTTATTTTATTTGTCGATTATTTCTACATCTTGAATGCCTTATGTTTGATCTAATTGGACCTCATATGCGCTTAATTGTTAACTTTTAGCTAAGTTTCTAGATATAAAGCTTAATCAAAGCTTTATTGTGAAACTATGCTTAAGTGTGTTTATAAACACTCATAATTGCATTGTATTTTTTAGGATATCTTTGAGTGTTTGAGTTCATTAACTTCAAACCAAGCTTGTTATCCACTTGAGGAGAAAGCTAAAGATTCAAAGAGATCAATATTCCACCTAGAAGCAGAGATAAAAGAGTATATGTGAAGAATCAGGGCTGAATATAAAGAAACTAAGTGACATGACTCGTGTCCCTAGACACCAGCGGGGCCATGTCCTTCTCTAGTATCACAAATTGGATTCAGTTTTGAGCTTACCCTCAAACACGACCCGTGTCAGTAGACATGGGGTAGGTTGTGTTCCTCACTGCCTCCAATCTTGCTAAAATTGTGCTGATAGACTCAGATAGGCCCTATGTCTGCGAATCAGGAAACCGATTTCGAATTTTAATGAGGAGTCAAGTATCCAAAGGTATAAATAGGACTACTTAGGGTTCAAAAATGGGACTCTTTTGGACTACAAGCTGCCAAGAAACTGAGAGAGGAAGGTTTGATCAAAGATTGGAGATTTGGGTTCGAATTATTGGAGATCAACTAACCTCGATCATTGAAAACCAGTTTGATTTTCAGTTTTCTTTTGCACTTGTGTTCTTGATGATGATTTTCTTTAGTTTTTTCATTTGAATTTGAATTCGCCATGTATGGCTAAGTTCTTATTTGGTTAAGGGAAGATGAAACCCTAGTTTTGATTATGTGAATCTTTCATATTCCTTTATATTCAATATAGTTATGTTCTTATTCATATGTTTCTACTCTTAATTTGGTATAAACGTTTTTATACTCTTCGCTATTTTCAAAAGTAGTAAAACTAGGATTGCTATGCGCGGTTGTGGTGGTTTGATTAGTGAAACATATGATTTGAGTAATTCAATCCTGGTGTGTGATTGGACCTTAGTGTGCTTGGTTTTTTAAATCTTAATGCAATCATTAAGTTGGGGTAAGAGCGGTTGCTTTACAATTAACTAATGATTAGGGCTTGATTTGAGCGGTTGCTAAATTAATCAAAACTTAAAGAAAAAATATAATTAATCTCACAATCACATGAGAACATAATTGGTTATGTTAGTATAAAGGATTTGTATGTTAGCATGATCATATAAATCTAGTAGTGGATTCCATCTCTTAACCAATATCTCTTAATTGGTAATTCAAATCGTATTTACTATTGTTTCTTTCAATTTAATTCCTTCTTATAGTTTTAACAAATAAACCCCTTTTTTTTTACTTTTTATTATTTTTTAGAGTTTAAATTAGGAATTGGTTTATAGTGTCAATTGAATTGGTTCTCTGTGGATCGACCCTTACTAACTACAACTAGTTGTAAGGTTTTTATAATTTTGGTGGAACTTGACAACTGATTTTGATCTTAATTTTTAATCACATTCCATACCACACCACTTAACCTATTCTTTACAAATATAAGACTTCAACACTCACACTTAAATTTTAAACATTCTCCCCCTTAAGTGTGAGTCCCAACATTAGTATGCTCCCCTCAAGCAAAGCGATTCCAAGTATTCACGAGGTTACCAACCAAGACTCAAGTTTTGTTAATGTGCTCCACAACATGGGTTAGGATCAAAATCGATCACTAACCACCATCTCCAAATACTTGGCCCAGACGAATCATCAGTTCTGATACCACTTGTTAGGCCATAGGGGGAGCCCAAAAGCAAGAGAGATCTCTATCAATGGACGAAGTGATAAACTACAATAGTAGGTCGACTGACACCACATTATGACCCAAAACCTTGAGGCAATGAGTCTATAGGTCTTCTCACTTATATACTCTTCACTTAACTCATTCTTTACCGATGTGGGACTTCAACATTCACATTTGAATTTTAAACAGGTGTGGTCCCTAGCTAAATTTTGTGAGGGTTTCTTTCTCGCTCACCCGTCACAAACTCTTTTGGCACACTAAAAATTTAGCGTTATTTCATTCCCATTTTTTTGTTGCTTTTTTTTTAAATTTTGTGAGGATTAAAGATAAATTATAAATTACAAATATTTTAAAAATAGATTTCTTTTTCTCCCACATATATGTGAGTATAAACTTAATCAGAACACTTACAATTGCCACCATGGAGCCTTAATCAGTTATGAATGCAGGTCTCTTTGGCATGGGTTGATGAGTTTTCTCTTCCATTGCTGGCCCTAAGTATTATTGAACTCAAACTCACTACATCCCTTTATGTTAGCACTGCATTCCCTCATCTCATTGCCATAGTTTTGTTTTAATGTTTTTTTTTTTGGTTTCTGAAGTAACCATTCATTCATCCCCCAAGTATACTCTAATCCAATGATTTCTCAAAAAAATTAGATTTTGGTGCGTGTCTCATTCATTTTTCATCTCGTTCTTGTACTGCCAAGAACCAAGGTACGTGTCTCATCAATTTTTTTAATCTGTATCTCATCCATTATTATTGTTGCCTCTTCATAAATCGAATTGGCATTTTATGCTAGTGGAAGACTTCTGAGATTGGACAAACCTTTTGACCATTTTGTATTCATTGAAATCTTGGAAAATAGTGGAGGAGCTTGGGTTTATGGAGGTATGATGTAATTGGATACATGAGTTTAGATCAGCTTGGACAAGAACCATAGATGGTTATCACATCAGTTGCATTTTCCCTTCATTAGATGAAGGATCGTTCTTAGGCTGAACTTTGTGTCTAGTATGTTACGTGTTTTCACATGCATTTATGGTATTTTCTATTTTTATTTAGGGTTTGTGTTTGTATTTTATGTGTTTGTCCTATTCTGATGTAATGTTGACTATTGTGTTTTTATGTGTTTGAGGAAGTATAACTGACATCTATAGCCAAAGTTGTTATTATATTTGTTAAATTTTGAATATTTATATGTCAAATAATTGTTATTTATAAGTATCTATAATCTATACTTATTTGTGCGGAAATAAAATTGCCTTCACAGTCATTTAATAATATTTTAAACTAAAACTACAAAATAGAGGAAAAAAAAAGATAAAGCATGACTTAGTTAAGAAGTATACCTTTTTAGCCTTTCGGAATAAGAAAACTATAAAGGAAGATAATTGTATTTCTTAGCACACTTCACACAAGACTAGAGTTCCTTATTTATACTTTCTAAAGCAAGGGAGACCCCTAAACTTCCATCCATAATTTCTCAACCATAGTACTAATTTCTTAGTGTCATCTTTATAGGAACTAGATACATAGTGTCTACATAAATGCGTGACTTTTTCATAAAACAAGGAAGTGACTCATAATGCCATAGTAATACCTTAGGGCATGTTTGGCACAACGTATAAGATTTGATAGGATAAGCTTATATAATATATTATGACTTTATCAGTTGTTTGATGCGAACACAGTATTGTATAAGTTTATCCAGCATATCCCTCTTATATAACGTATAACTTAATCAGGCTTTGGGGGTGAGATTAGGCTTGATTAAGTTTTGATGGATAAGTTCATCTGAAAATATTCACTTTACAACCCTATCACTTAAACACCAATCTTTCGTTGTCTCCTCCTTTACAACGTCACCTAATCTCACATTCATTAGTCGTCATCGTTCCCCACCTGTCGATCACGTCCAAACCACCATAACTAGGATTGCACAACCTCATCCATGTCGCGAACCTTTACTCATCGTACTGAACACACATCATCACAACTTGCCACTGCCTTCCTCTGCCACAGACAACTTCAATCACCCTACAAACCACCTTCTCTGCCATCAATCAAAACCACCGCTGCCTAGCCATCGAGTACTACCTCCACACCCTTGCTCCTGTTGAACTCGCAGCATTGTCACCCCTTTTTCTTAGACTCTGCCCATCATCTCACACCCTAGTAAATTTGCTCTTCCCATTTCTTTTTATTATTATTATTTGAGTATATCATTATGAGTTAGGGCTTGAGTTAACTTAGCCCAAGTTTGTTATCTAAAAGTGGACTTTTTTTTAGTATAGATTAGAGATTAGAGATTATAAGCTAGTGTTTTTTTTGTATTTATTTCTCTAAAAATTAGTATAACATAATAAATTTGGATAAATATAGTATGTTTTTTTATTAAAGGGTATTTTTGTCAAAAATGTTAATTTTTTTTATCATATCCAATATTATATAGTGCATCAACAAACACATGATAATATTATCTTATATAATACAGTATCTTATACAATGTTGTGCCCAATACTATATAGTATTAAGATTTTATCAAGCCTTATATTATCATGTCTTATACTATCAGATCTAATATAATAAAACCTTATCTTATCTTGCATACCAAATGGGCCCTTAGTAGCTATATGCATGAACTGTATTTGGGCAATTATTATTTCTAATATTATAGTCAGATAACTAAATATAAGAATCATTTAGTACACTTCATTTTTAATATTGTAAAGCATCCTTATAATATATTCAATATAATAACATGGTGAATTATCAATTTTGTTAACCAATCATAATTTAAAATTTATTTCATATTAAATTATGAGTGGTTTATGAAGAGAGTGGATAGGCAATTGGAAGTGCCAATATCCTCACACTATAGTTCTAAAGAGTGAGAAATTCTTACATACACACAAACTTAACACATCACCTTTGCACACAACCAATCACTAAACACATTTAAACTTATTATTTAAGATTAAAAGTTGAATAAGGATAACTTTGAAATGTTAGATTTTTTAATGTGTGGACTAGCATAGTCACCAATTTTCTAAAACTCAGATTAATTAAATGTCAAATGTTATGGAACATCTATTGGTTTAGCTCATTTGTGATTAATTTTGTTATTGGGCTCTCATAAGTACTTAAACTCATGTGGATAATGTTGTTTTGGGTTTGTGGGCCTTGTGTATGGATTTTCTATGATGCATAGGTTAACCCATATTGTAAAACACAAGGAAAAACCCCTATTCTCATCCTATATGTATTGTGGTTGCCCCATTGAGGTCACAAAGGTTTTTTGCGCATATAGGGAATGAGAGTAGTTTCTCTCATTTATGACGACAAATATTCTTGACTATCTTTCTCTCATTCTGTCTCCTCAAAAATGTGATTTCTCTTTAGAATAAGGTAATTATATATCCTAAATCTTAATTATTGATTATTTTATATACATGCCATAAATTAAGGTTAAATGTGAATCCATTAATTTTATTCTTATGAGTTTAAATTTCTAATAATCGGTATCAGAGCCTCTTTAATCTTCTCTATCGTTGTATTTTGTATATTTTAGTAAGTGTTTAGCAAATTGATTACTATATGTCATGCTTTGAATCCTTTCAAGTCAGATATATGGTTTAATTTTTTCGACTCTTTTGATATCTAATATTGTTGCCAAATACATGAAATCACCATGTGGGTTGTTTGGATCATGAGTTTCGAACTTTAGTCGTGCTTTTTTTTTTGTTTTAACCATCTTAAATAAGTTCTATTTGATCATAAATTGATGTTATTTCTTATGTAAGGGCAATGTACACATCTTGCTCAGGTGCTTTGTTTTGGTTTTTGTCTCATCCTTGTATGGTGATAATTTTGTTATCTTAAAATTATGGGTTGAAATTTTCTTTTTTATAATTTTCTGATGATGTTTAGTGGCTAAATCCCAATCTTTATTAATATTCCTTTTATATGATTCTTAATGGAAAACCATGTTTGGGATTTCGGTGGACTATTCTCAATAAAATTGATTTAAATGAGTTCAAAGTTTCATGAGAACGACTATTGCGTGGTGTTGGAAAAACGGGTCACAACTGTTTTTATTCAACCCAAATTATACATATAAAATTGGATAGCCTCAGAACTCGCCTTTAAATTTTTTTTTTGTGTAAAATTGGGCATGTTATAGCTTTTATACTCTCACATGTGATGTTCTTTGAGTGCTCAAAATATTCTTTTGGGTTATTTTATGCTATATTGAAATTATTGTACTCTTTAGATTGTTGTACAATTTAAATTGATGAGAGTTTGTTTAAATAATTACCAATATATATATATATATATATATATATATATATGAGGGGGATCAACTTACACCAGTGTAAGTCTTTTTTGACTTACACTCATTTTTAACCGTTAGATCCACTTTCATCTAATGGTTACTTTTAATGAAATCATCTCAACCATTAGATGAAAGTGAATCTAATGGTTGAAAATGAGTATAAGTCAAAAAAGACTTATACTGATGTAAGCCGATCCCCCTATATCTATATATATATATATATATATATATATATATATATATATATATACATATACATATGATATATATATATATATATACATATGTATATATATATAAGATTGTTTTAGGTGTATAATGTTGTATATATGTTGAAATTGTCGCGCTTTTATAAATTATTGTGCAAATTAAAATCTAAGAGTTCATTTGGTATATTTAGAGTTGTTTTGAATAATTTTGCACATACCTACTATTTAAATCGTGGATAAATAAATAAATGAGTAGCTCCTTATGTCTTAAGCGCGTGATGAGGTGAGATGTCTCATTGAAATCATAGAATAAAATTGTGTAATTAATTCTCACATAGCTGTGAATACTTTAGTATTGAATATTATCTTTTATGATACTTTGTAACTATTGAGATTATTTCCACTACATATAAAAGATAAATGAGAATTATAATTAAAATGATAATTTTGGATATTTTATTATTTAGATAAATTTTGTATGATAAGGAGCATTGATATCGATAAATATATTATTTTGATGCCAAGAAATTCATGTTGATTGTGTGCCATTTATTGTTGTTGAGAAATTTTTTTTATGCAAGACTTATGTAAATAAGTTTTGACATATTAAAATTTATTTATTTAGGCATATTTTGCTCCTCTTTAATTGCCAAAGCCAAATTTATTTGTTGACCTTATTGAACTCCATAAATTGTGCAATCTGATTTTGAGAGTTATTATTGAAATATTTTTTTCACTATAATGAACATGTATTATATCATGTGTTGCATATAATTGTTTTGGTATTAGACATTTGTGTATTGACGATATTAAAGTCCTTTTATATATATTATTAAGAATTAAAGTACAATTATGTGTGATTAATTTTATTGTATATAATATTGTGACATTGCAAATTTATATAAATTTCTTTCAATATAGCCATTGTGAGAATATTATTTAAATAATTTTGATTATTGAGAAACATTTAAGGTAATGACAAATTTATATTTAAGTTGTTCTTGTGATTAAGTTTTATATATCTCATTATATTTAGAAGTAAATCTTATTTCAATAAAATTTTGTTCTTATCCTCTAATGTTTATTTTGGTGAGCCATTATGAGAATTGTATAAAGTTCA
The DNA here is from genome assembly GCA_029884605.1 of Ormosia emarginata. Lineage (NCBI taxonomy): Eukaryota > Viridiplantae > Streptophyta > Magnoliopsida > Fabales > Fabaceae > Ormosia > Ormosia emarginata. The sequence goes on along the minus strand of JAQQTP010000075.1, from coordinate 671,912 downwards.
GGTGATCTGAATCTCACTAAGTTAGCATCCAATTTTATTGGCTATACACACAAGGATAGGCAATATACTATATAAGGTTAATTAAAAAGTTTATATAGTTATTGGCATATTGTATAATTACATAAGTGGAGAAATTTGTTCTTAAGGTTTTCTTCTCCTTTTTCATGCCTATTTTAGAATATGCAATTATGTATGAGAGTATAGAAATTATTTGATTGATGCAACATGAAAATTTTGGAACTCTATAAGCAATTTTGTCATTGATTATTGTAGTTTCTTATGGTCAAATGCTCGCTTATTGTAAGACCAATATTGTGTTTTGTAAATCTTGTGAGATCTTATCTCTAAGAGTTCTATCCAGAATATTTATAATTGTTTTAGGCATTTTGTATAGTTGTGAGCTCGCCTTCGCGAGACCAATTATGCAAAGTGTTGTATTGTTAATAATGTTGTATTTTCATTAGAAATTATGTTAATAATGCACTTATCCTATCAATTTGTCTTTATTAATATGATTTCTGATATTTTGTTGAATGCATTAAATGATTGTACCCTTAGAGTTTTTAGTATCCTCTCGATACTAGCTTTAGGGACATGATATTTGATGGCTTATGGGAGTTTGCTTGTTCACTGTAATCCGGAACTAGGGGTGTCAAAATAGGCCAAGCCCGATGGGCCGGCCCGAATAGCCTGACAAAATGGATGGGCTGGGCTAGCAAAATGTTAGCCCGAAACTTACATGACTCGAATGGGCTGAGCTCGAATGGGCCAGACTAGCCTGCTATTTTAACACTACATAAGGCTAAATGGGCTGGGCTGGACTAGCAAAATACTAACCCGAAACTTACATGGTCCGAATGGACCGGCTCGAAAATAGTTTGACCCTAAATGGGCTGGCCCGAATAGACCGGCTTGGCCCATTTTGACACCTCTATCCGGAACCCTTAGGCGGGATTATAATGACATAGCAGCTCAAATTGTTGTAACATATATATAATGTTACTCATTGTCAAGTGTTTTATCGAATTGAATTAAACAATCTTGATTATTTGTATTGTTTTATGAAACTTGATGTAACACCCCAAAAATTAATAGTTTCATGATAAATAGTCATTTTATAATATTTGTAATTTTTGTGAATTTTTCTGGATTTTCTGAGCACGTGGAATATTTTAATATATTTCTCATTTTATGTGCACGCTGAGCGGAGCCGTGAAATGAAATATTTTTTTCAAGAATCTTGAACTATGAAAACGTCGACGAGAGATCTTACTAAACCCGAGACTTGGCACGATTTAAGAAGTTTTTTATTTTTTGAGATTTTTATGTGATAAATAAAAATCACTGTGTATTTTATTATCCATTGGACAATTAATACTAATTTTGCTATCTGTAACCATTGTCCATTGGATAATAACTTGTAATAAAAATCTTATCTTATCTAAAGAAAATTCACTTTATGTCACATCCAATTTCCTTTATTTCAAAAAGAATGATTTATTTAATCAAAAGCTTCATAAGGAAACTTCCTAGAAATTTCCTAATACATGCAAAAAGCTATTTCCCTCCTCTCTCTCTTGTTTTCATGGTAATGCACCACTTTAGGGGAGCCAAAATTGTTTCTCATTTTATCACCTTCATTTCTAATTTCAACATTTCAAGACACTTTCTCTTTCTTCTTTTTCTCTCTTCTCTCATTTTCTCTCAAAGCCATTCTCTTCCATTTTTCTTCCTTCCTCCATGGCACCACACCACTCTCCACCTCCACCATCACAAAAATTTCAATTAATCACATTTCTATATTCCTTCCATTATTCTAAGATACTTCTCTTTGGTGGTCACCTCCTAAATCCTCCATTTCTATCATCCACGATTAAAGCTCTAAGCTTTGAAGCTTCAAGGTAAAGTTCATGATTTTTTTCTATTTTCCCTTCTCTTTTCGTGTTCCTTGGCCACCTTTGTGACCAAAGACTCTTCTTTTCAAGCTTTGGTTTGTGATTATGAAAGTTTGCTCATTCTAGGGTTTCTTGGAGATTTGGACGAAACTTCAAGGAAAGAACCTAGAGGCTTGCTTTCTTGAGTTGTCTTCAATAGGTAAGAGGGAGATAATCATCTTCAACCAATCTTGGTAGTGAGGAGACGTCTTGTGTGTTGTTGGTTGAGCAATCCATAATGGATTGCTCACTTTGTATGTTTATTTTTCATGTTATATGTCTATTTGATTTATATGAAAAAGTTTGTTATTTTGAATGCCTTGATGATGTTGGATTGCTTGATTTTGGTGTATGGAAAAATGTAGGGTTTCCTACTCATTTAGGGGAGTCACGACCTTGGACAAAATTTTGGGGGTTTGAATTTGATTTTTGTATGAATTGAAACTTAGGTGATTAGGTGTTAAAGGATTTGATGCATGTGATGGAAAAAATTAGTTTTCACACTCTTGGGAAACTTACAGCCTCTAGGGAGTTTTTGGGGTCCAAGTTGTGTTTTTGTGCAACCTTGTGATTTAAGCAATTTAGTGTTATGAAATTAATAATGTGATGAAAGAAAAATGTATGGATCTTATTTTTGAGAGGCCACGGCCTCAAGGGTCTATTTGACCTAGACTTGTGTAATTAATTAAGACTGAGGTAATAAGGGATTATGGATTCATCAAATGAAATTGTGGTTTGTATTGAACCTTATAAATGTATGTTGTTATTGAGAATTGTTTATATGCCATTCTGAGTCCATGTGTGGGACCAAAGACTTGTTGATGTTTAATTTGACCAATTTGTGGTATGTTTCATGAGAAGTATATCATTGATGAATATATATGATATGCATTGAGTCATCATGCATTTGTGAAAGTCCATTGGACTCTATTGTTAAGGTTGTGCATGCCTAGGAGATTAAATTACACCTTAGTGCGGGTACGAATAAACTAAGTGTAGGTCATATTATTGACCTTGGGAGTGTCGGGGCGCCGGTGTCTCACAATAGACAATGGTAGCTCCATTGGGGCCGTGGGATAGGCCGATGCAAACACACTGACGATCCGGACTGAGACACTGTCCTATATCGCGATCTTGTTGAGAATGCCATGTATAAGCCATGTTGCGCAAAAGATTATTTTTCTGATAAGCACTTTATTTTTAGGCTGACGAGATACTGGCATGACTCCCTGATCATTCTCTCCGAATGTTTATGTCTAGCTCCATGGAGTAGGATTTTGGTACCTTATGCATTATGCATTGTCTGCCTCATATTTCTTTGGGCATGAGTGTCTATAACTATTAAATTACTCTTTAATGTTATAATAATTATCTGATTGATGAACTGCTTACTGCCCGAGACATTATTGTTGTTTCCCTTTTATTGCTTATTTTTATTATTATTGCCGATATATATATATATATATATATATATATATATATATATGTTGTGATTTTATGTGGGTGTCCTGCGCCGTTATGTTTCTTTACTGTCATAATTGGTCATGAAGGATGTCTCACCTCTTTGTTATATTACTTTGTCTCATGCTATGTTTGGATAAAGATTGTGAAGTGGGCGAGTTGAATTAGCTTAGTTTAGTTTGGGATCGACTTTTGTCTCTTTGCGATGGCATCTAGATAAGCTTTCTTCAGTTGCATGTGGATATAGTTCCATGAAGGCATGGAAGCCTGGCATTCCGACCGTGATGCAGAGCGTTTTATGTACATAGGGGATGTGACCCTAATTTGGAGTGGTAATTATCTTAGAGCTGCTACGAGCATCATTCATACTTTTATGTATGTGGAGTTCCCTATACCCATTGGGGAGTTGTGGGATGATTGCCACCTTTTTCCTAGAGAGGTTTCGTTGTGTCACCTATTCAGGTTCCTAGGCATCATGACGTGTCTCAAGGGCGAATAGAGGTTTCGTTGTGTCACCTATCAAGGGCACAAATTGAAGCCTTTTTTTTTTAAAGCAAAATGGCATGTAAAAGCATCACAATAGAGAGGGAGATCCCAACTAGGTTGGCACCACAAACTCTACCAATCATCTACAGCACACCATAATATTATTAAAAACAAAGAACAAGAAAAGAGTAAATACAAAAACATGAGGAGACTATTAGCCAAAACTCATGACATGAAAGACATACTATCCAAACCTATAATTAGGAAGACTATACCTATTACGGAAGAAGTCTTCACTAAGAAAAGAAGGAAACAAGTCCCACCAAGTAAAACATTGGGAATTCACCCCAAAAGAAGTAACTTATCCACACAAGTATTACCATCCCTATAAATATGAGATACAGCAAAATGCATATGCCTAGTAAGGTTCATACAATTCTTCCATCTAGTCCTAAGCTTCCAAGGCACCAACTCAATGGAGTTAAATGCCATGACCACTAATTTAGAATCACATTCTAACCAAATGTTATGCCAACCTTTTTGAGATGCAATTTCAATGGCAATCATCTCAGCATGAAGGGAGAAATTGGAACCAATAAAGGAAGAAAAACAACTGAGAAAAATAGCGTTGTTGTCTCGATAAATGCCACTAGCAGCAGCGGGACCAGGAGACCCTTTTGCCGAGCCATCAGTATTGCATTTGATCCATCCACAAGATAGAGGAAACCAAGTCACCTGCTTAATGGAAGGAGCCTTTGAGGGGTGCCCTGTAATTTTGAGAAGCTTAAAAATGGAGAACTCTGCAATGGAGGAAGACATGTAGCCCTTAGAGAGATTGCCAAAAATTGAAATGGAAGCAATCACCATATTAATAGCAGAATTCAAAGAGATGTTGGAATTGTCAAATCTGTTTTTATTACGGTAAAACTAGATGAACCAGATTATGTGAATGATACTAGCTAGAATCACATCATTCAATTGATTTTTGCAGCTGCTGTTACAAACTGAAAATATAGAAGTGAAAGAGGATAAGTCAATAAACCTGTTAATAATAGAACTAAACTAGTTTCTGTTACCCAAGTGGCTTCAGTACTCAAGAGGGGGGGTGAATTGAGTAATTAGAAATTTTTCGCAAAAGCCTTAAACAAATGAATTATACTAAATTTAAATAATAAAGGCGAGAATGAGATAAAGATAAGAAGAACAAATAATAATTAAATTGCAAGAATAAATAAAGTGCATAAAGATAAAAGATTAAGGGTAGAAAAGCAGTAGCACGATATTTATCCCGGTTCGACCACCAACCACTTGTGGCCTACGTCCATCCCGAAACACGGTTCGAGATTTTTCACTATTCAACACAAGCTTAACAACGTGGTGCTTGCAACCTTTACACAACAGGGGATACCTCACCCTATTTACTAGAGGGATACCTCACCCCCTTTGAAGGATACCTCACCTTCCTTACACCAAGGGATACCTCACCCTTTTACTAGAGGGATACCTCACCCTCACAAATTCACTAAGGGATACCTCACCCTTTTACGTAGCGAGAGAATAGATGAAAAATAAACTCTCACTTAGAGCAGATATTACAACTTGAAGTGCTAATGAGCTCTCTAAAGGATATCTCAAGGTTTTGGCAAAGAGAGCATAGAAAAATGAAATAATCACGTTTTAATCACAAGCAAATAGTTCAAAATGGTTGGGAGCTTTCAGAAGAGACCCAAGGTCTCTATTTATAGAGCAATGGAAGAAACTAGCCGTTGGAGCAATTAAAAGCAAGTAATTATTGAAATTATGGCCGTTGCTGCCATTTTCGAAAGCTTCGTGAAAATCAATTCTGCAGAACGGTATTCGAATACCTTATGAGGTATTCAATGCCTCTTGCCAAAACTCTTTTAAAAACAGTTAAGGTTGGGTTATTCGAATACAGGTTAAGGGTATTCGAATGCCTCATTTAAAAAGGTTCATTCTGAATCTAGGGTATTCGAATACCATATGGGGTATTCGAATGCCTCTGCTTTGGCACAAATTGACGGAAATATCGGTTTGAAACAAGTTATTCGAATACCATAGATGGGTATTCGAATACCACTTTGAAAAACAAAACGTTCAAACTTGAAAAACACTCTATTCGAATACCTAACAGGGTATTCGAATACCTCTTATAAAACCAGCTTTTAAATGCTTTCAAATGACCAGAAAAATGGTTGTTTAATTTTGGAAAAACAATTTTGAAAACATTTCTTTGCAATGCCAATTAATGAGATATCCAATGAGGCTTTTACAAGGATCCTAAGTCCTAAAGCTTATTCTTGAAGATCTTGGACTTGGTCTTCTCATCATCTTCATGTTTGTCTTCACGTTTGTTATCATCAAAACTATTGCTCATGATAGCTAGCCAATTACATTCTCCCTTTTTGATGATGACAAACTAACATTTGAGAAAAGCATTAGTTCATATAAATTGGAATTCACAAAGTTAGTTTAGAGATACTTACTCCCCTCTTTTTCATAAGAGGTGATTTTCATCGAGATATGCACAAAGAGCTCCCTTACTTTTGGAATTCAATTTCTATTTTTGTTTTGACTTTTTCTTTTCTTGACTTTTCTCAAACAAAGACATTTAAACTTGTTCTCCCCCTTTTGTACATTGGATATCATTTCCCTTTTGTACATTGGATACCATTCTCCCCCTTTTGTCATGATCAAAAAGATGGGGCAAGTATTTTTCTTTCCCATTTTATCATATTAAACAATATATGCATGTCCTCAAGTTGAATGAATTTTGTCCATTTAAATTTATGCTTGAGGTAGTGTTCTTCCTACAACAAAATTCAGAGTGCTTTCATTGGTATCCATTAATGTTGGATCCATAGGGGTTAGTCAAACTCATAAGCCAATAAGCATTTAAAAAACAATGAGGCAAAAGCAGCAAATGATTCTCAAGGGCAAAAATATATTTATCGATTAATTTGGCCAAGAAATCACTTGTTTAATATCATTTGTTATCATTTGTTATTACTTGTTATTATGTTTATACCACTTTGATATCACTTGTTGTCAAAATGTAAAGCATTTACCACTTGTTTGATATCACTTGTCAAGATGTTCTAAGCATTTACCACTTGTTAACAAATTCTTATAAATCTGACATATGTCAATAAAAACATAGATATTAAATATTTCATATACCACTTATTGCACTTGTTCGTATATCAAAACAATAGCCAATTACATTGAGCATATTTAAAAAAAATAAAAGAGCAAGAACAAGCCAAGAAATATGCATTTAAGAACATCATATAATTTTCATATAGGGCAAAAATGAAGGCTTGATGAAATAAGATTAAAGCATGTTATTCATAGTTGGAATATATTTTCATTGCATATGTATAAGAAGAGGAAACAAACGAAACAAAGAACACGTCGTAAAACTTGCTTTCAGTCATGTGGTATTCGAATACCTCTTGCTGTATTCGAATACCCATCACATTTTATAAACTCCAGAAGGAGCAAGTATTCGAATGCCTTGGAAGGTATTCGAATACTCCAGATAGCATGTGAGAAAAACTGATGTGATAGATATCTGGTTATTCGAATAGCTATATAGTTATTCGAATACTCTAGCTTTATAAAGGCATAAAATTGATGTACTGATGTATGGTATTCGAATGCCATAGGAAGGTATTCGAATAGACCTATCAGAAAAACATGGATTTTCACGTACAGATGTAATGGTATTCGAATACCACAGGGAGGTATTCGAATAACTCAAACATAAAAGCATACATTTTGCATCCAGAAGGCATATTTGAGATAAGAAAGCTTACCTTTTCATGGAAATACTCATATGAATGCAAGTCCAAGCCTGATAGAGACAAGAAGGAGAGCTTGAAATTTATTATAGTCTTGTGCTTGCAGCAACCATTTTCAAAAATGCCGAAGTTAGCTCTTGGCTATCAAGCACACCTGCAACACAATTCAATTTTTGGTTTTTGGTACCCAAATTTTCTTGGGTCCTTGATTGTCAGTTTTGGGTATAGTGCCCTTAGGAACCCATACCATTTTGGTTCCAATTTTTGTATTGATATTTTTCCTTACATTGCATGTTGAAGCACTATGACCCTTCTCCCCACAATAGAAACATTTAACAAATGGGCTACATGAGATGCTAGAATTAACAAAGTGATTTTTATAGGATTTGTGTTGATTATTCGGGTTATATCCTATTCCACCTTTTGAAAAACAACCCTTTGTTTTCCTAATAAAATATTTAAATTATCTCTTCCACATGTGAATTTGGCAAGGGTGTTCTTTAAATCTTCAATTTCATTTTCAAGCACATGACATGAAGAACAAGAATACGAAGTAGAAGCATGTGAAGAATGATATGAGCATGCATCAATTAATCCTAATGTCTCATTTTCAATTTTTAATTCCTCAATTTCTTTATTCAAAATTAGAATTTGATTTTCTAAAGAAGAGATAGTTTTCTTAGATGAAGAAATTAATTTTGTAAGCCTAATTGTTTCGTCATGCAATTCTTCAAAGGCATCTTGTAACTCATCATAAGAAGGAGATAATTCAGAATTTACCTCGTTGTCGCTTTCTTCTTTTTCTTCTCCTTTGGCCATAAAACATAGATGGGCTTCTTCGCTATCTGAGCTATCAGTGGAGTCCATGTCGTTGTCATCCCAAGCTATGTAGACTCTTCTTTCTTTGGAGGGTTTCTTTTCAACTTTCTTTGGGGGAAAGGGCGGTCTTCTTTGTGTCCCCTTTTTCTTTAGGTACTTACCAAATTTTCTTACCAGAAGATTGAGATTTTGTTCATTTAGCTCAATGTTGTCCACGCTCATCTCCATCGTCTTCTTCTTCATTATTGATAGTGGAGGTGGTGGCTTTAAGCGCTATCCCCTTTTTCTTTTTATCGTTTTCTTCACTTTGACTTAGTCTGTTTAGTTCCAATTCGTGCTCATGAAGTTTTCCAAAAGAGTTGCTAATGACATAGTTGTTAGATCCCTTGATTCTGAAATTGTCATTACTTTTGGTTGCCAAATCCTGCTAAGACATCTCAACACTTTGTTAATCAAATCTTTGTTAGTAAAATTCTTTCCTAATGATGCAAGATGATTAACAATGTGGGTGAACCTCTTTTGCATTTCTTGAATGCTTTCTCCTTGGTTCATTGTAAATAATTCATATTCACGAGTTAGAGAATTGATTCTCGACCTCTTAACTTCACTAGTACCCTCATGGGTAACTTGTAAAGTGTCCCACATTTCTTTAGCGCTTTGCAATTTGAAATTCTAAAAAATTCATCATGTCCCAAAGCCGAGGTAATGATGTTTTTGGCTACTAAGTTATTTTGAACTTTTCTTTTATCATCTTTAGACCAATCACTTCTAGGTGTCTCGGTTTTTACACCATTGACAACGCGTGTAGGTATAAATGCGCCATTTTCGACAAAGATCCCACACATCTAGATCAATAGCCTCGATAAAGATTTTCATTCTTTCCTTCCAATATGCATAACCATCCCCATTGAAAAAGGGTGGTCGATTTATGGATGTTGCTTCTGATAAAACATTTGATGAAGCCATGTACTCTTGAAGCGGCTAAGCTCTTTATACAAGAGTCTAGCTCTGATACCACTTGTGACCCAAGTGGCTTCAGTACTCAAGAGGGGGAGGTGAATTGAGTAATTAGAAATTTTTCGCAAAAGCCTTAAACAAATGAATTATACTAAATTTAAATAATAAAGGCGAGAATGAGATAAAGATAAGAAGAACAAATAATAATTAAATTGCAAGAATAAATAAAGTGCATAAAGATAAAAGATTAAGGGTAGAAAAGCAGTACGATATTTATCCCGGTTCGACCACCAACCACTTGTGGCTACGTCCCAAATTTCCCAAACACAGTTCGAGATTTTTCACTATTCAACACAAGCTTAACAACGGGTGCTTGCAACCTTTACACAACAGGGGATACCTCACCCTATTTACTAGAGGATACCTCACCCCTTTGAAGGATACCTCACCTTCTTTACACCAAGGGATACCTCACCCTTTTACTAGAGGGATACCTCACCCTCACAAATTCACTAAGGGATACCTCACCCTTTTACAGAAGCAGAGAATAGATGAAAAAATAAACTCTCACTTAGAGAAGATATTACAACTTGAAGTGCTAATGAGCTCTCTAAAGGATATCTCAAGGTTTTGGCAAAGAGAGCATAGAAAAATGAAATAATCACGTTTTAATCACAAGCAAATAGTTCAAAATGGTTGGGAGCTTTCAGAAGAGACCCAAGGTCTCTATTTATAGAGCAATGGAAGAAACTAGCCGTTGGAGCAATTAAAAGCAAGTAATTATTGAAATTATGGCCGTTGCTGCCATTTTCGAAAGCTTCGTGAAAATCAATTTCAGAAGACGGTATTCGAATACCTTATGAGGTATTCGAATGCCTCTTGCCAAAACTCTTTTAAAAAAGCAGTTAAGGTTGGGTTATTCGAATACAGCTTAAGGGTATTCGAATGCCTCATTTAAAAGGTTCATTCTGAATCTAGGGTATTCGAATACCATATGGGGTATTCGAATGCCTGCTTTTGGCACGCCAGAAATATCGCTTTCGAAACAAGTTATTCGAATACCATAGATGGGTATTCGAATACCACTTTGAAAAACGAAAACGTTCAAACTTGAAAAACACTCTATTCGAATACCTAACGGGGTATTCGAATACCTCTTATAAAACCAGTTTTAAATGCTTTCAAATGACCAGAAAATGGTTGTTTAATTTTGGAAAAACAATTTTGAAAACATTTCTTTGCAATGCCAATTAATGAGATATCCAATGAGGCTTTTACAAGGATCCTAAGTCCTAAAGCTTATTCTTGAAGATCTTGGACTTGGTCTTCTCATCATCTTCATGTTTGTCTTCACGTTTGTTATCATCAAAACTATTGCTCATGATAGCTAGCCAATTACAGTTTCAAAGTGCCCGAGCAAAATTACATTCCAGAAACAAATGATAAGATGATTCTTCTGTTGAACCACACTAACTGCAGATCGAAACAATAACACAACCCCTATTTCTCAAGTTCTCATCAATTGGCATCTTATTTTGTAACAGCCTCCAAACAAGAAAGGATCGAGAAGGAGGAATGGAGGCACTCCAAATTAATTTAGTGCAATTAACAATAGCTTTGGGAGGATGCAGATGAAGATAAGCATCTTTAAAAGACAAAAAACCAGAGTCTGTGCCCATCCAAACAAGATGGTCTTGATCAGAATATGTAGGAAATGGAACCTGTAAAATGTCATTTGCTAAGTCAGGAAACTTAGCAGTAAGAACTGGAGGGATAACTGATACTCAAATGATCGGATAACTGATACTCAAGAAGGGGTGAAAAACAAGGATTCTAGGATGAGGGCGGCAGGTTTCTAGGGTTTGCATGCTTCATCATGGAGGCTCGTACCATCTGTCCATGGACATTCCTTAACCTGTGTTCTTCTCCTTTTTTGTCTTCTCCATCAAATGTTCCCCTTCAACGTAAGACTTTTGCTCAAGCGTTGAATAACTCTTTTGATATACCTATTAGTCAACTTCCTCGGCCTTGTGTGAAGGGAGATTCTATCTCCATCACAATCTCTGAGGATGAGTATCAAAAAGGGATTGATAGTAGTAAGAATAATCTGCACGGTCGTCTTCTTCTTGCAAAGGGGAATCAACCCATTAAGTTTGCTAATTTGCAAGCTAAGTTATCCAAGCTATGGAAACCTATAGGGCAATGGCGCATGACTACGCTTGGGAAAGGATATTATGAGTTTAGTTTTGCTTCACTTAAAGATCTCAGGAGTGTTTGGGCAGTTGGTTCTTGGAATTTAGAACCTGGGGTTCTAAGACTTTCTAAATGGAGTCAAGATTTTAATCTGAATACACAAAAGCAGACTCACGCTCAATGTTGGATTCGTATTCATGATCTGCCTCAGGAATATTGGAGGCCACGAATCTTGTTTGAAATAGCTAGTGGTGTAGGAATTCCGTTATCATTAGATGAAACTACAAGAAACAAGGCTTTCAGTCATTTTGCTAGAGTTCTGGTTGATATTGATCTTTCTAGAAAACTTCTGAATGCTATCATGGTGGAGAGGGTGGGTTTTGCTTTCTTTGTGGGGATAGATTATGAAAAACTGCCCAATTTTTGCAATCATTGCCATTCTATTGGCCATATAGTTGCTAACTGTAAGAAGAAGAATGACAATCTTCATGTCAAAATTCAAAAAGATTCTCATCAATTGCAGAAAGAAAAGATGATTTACGTTCCTAAATAGGTTGAGATGGTTGCAGATAATTCTAGTAGTAATGGAGGGGAGGTTATGCAAGCTGCTGATCTAGTAAATTCTGATAATGTGCTAGGTGATCAGATGGTTGGTCAAGCTAATAATGATTCAAGAGATCATGATAATGTGATTAGTGATCCTCTTGTTGACATTATTCCTGATTATGGAAATGGAGTAAGGGGCTAAGAAACTGCTTTGAATGACACTAATTCTAATTTAGGGAATGCTGATGATGATGATGAATCCGTTGAAACCATTTTTGATGAAACTCGCGGGGCTGTGTTGTCTGGTTTACCTGCCGAGAATAGAAATATCATTACTTCTATTGACATAGAGTTTGTTTCTAATTCTGTGCCAAGTAGTGGTGTTGCTGCTACTGTTTCAAGCGAGGAGGCGTCCACACCTGATATGAACTCTAATATTGTCCCTTTTAATGTGGAACAAGACCTCAGAAACCTATCACAATTTTGGGGGAATGTTGTTGATGATGAGATTGAGAACTCTTCACCCTCTAATTTGGTGATGGAAAAAACTAATGAGACAGAAGGTTTCACTGTGATTCTTTTTAAATCACAGAAAAAAACTAAAGAACAGTCAGAGGAAATTGACTAGGCATGTTCATAATACCCAGTTAAGGGCAGGACCCTGAAACTTTTTTTAATGAAGGTCTTGTATTGGAATGCTAGAGGCCTAGGGAATGAAGTTACTAGGCTTGTCCTCAAAAATCTTTGCTCTACTCATAAACACAAATTGGAGCTAAATTTAAGTGCAAATTGCTTTCATGGAAATGGAGAAAGAATCAGGCAAATTTTGGTCATGGCTGGAGGATATTTTGCTAGGAAAATAAACTCAATCTAGGTGATAAATATATCTTAAAAATCGCAAAAGCAAAAGGACATGTAATTGATGTGTCATTTGTACATCGATGTTAATATAGTATCATGTTGTTTTCAAAGGGTTGTTTCTTGTATGGTCAACCCATGTCTGGAAACTTTGATGTACAAGTGTTGTTTCATGGCAACAATTCAAGATATGTTGAGCAAATGATGCTGTTTTCTTATGATATCATTTAATCTTCCTTAATTAATTAATTAGACGTCTTTATTACTAATTATTTTAATTTTTCCAATCGTTATATTTAATTATAAATTTATATTTAGTTAACTAAAAGTTAAGAAAATATCTTATTTATTTAACTGGTTAATTAATAACATTGTGCAACTAGTTAATTAATGAGAAACATCTTAATTAACTGATTTATAGGTTTATGTACACTGTGTAATACTTACATGTAAGTTCTATAAATAGGGTAAAAAAAATTAAAATCCTAATTTAATCCAATAAGTGAATTTTTTTTTTTAAAACAAATTATTAATGATTTGCTACCTCAATCCTAATTATATTTTAAATTGTTTTCTCTTAATCTTGAATATTCTTTTAAAATTATAGATGAATCATTTTAAATTAGTGCAATATACTCAATGTCGTTATTTTTTTAATGTAATTTACTTAATTTTGTAATCTCTTGTTCGCCTATTGAACTACAGAAGAGAGAGAAATATTCATCTATAGTTTGATAAAGATCAAAAGGTATCTCAGTTGATCTCAACTAGATGAACTTCGTTCAGTTTGTTCCATTCAAGGTCAGCTACATGCATGAAAGAATTTGCTAAAATTTCAAACTCACCACCAAAAATACCCACCAAATGCGTCAGGGTAGGCCCTAGTCTCTACGCTCTTTGCATGCCACCTACACCGTCATTGTTAGTTTCATCAAAATGGGGTTATGTTGGGTGACAAAAAGCAAGAGATGTGAAGATAGGTAAGAGAAAAATGGGGTTATGTTGGAAAGTAAGAGAAAAAAACATTGTCATTTAGTCATTGTTCATCATGTGAAGAAAGGTAGACAAATTCTAACCTACGGAGCCCATTAAGACTACCTGTCTGATTATAAAGTTCCCATTGTCATGCTATATGTGCTTCGTCGTTGACCTTCTACTTATTATTCTCTCTTGTCATTGCCATGGGACATGAAAGGGTTATGGCTACTACTAGAGTACAAAGTTCACGGTCAGATGGAGACCAAGGGCAAAGTGAACTAAACAAATCACCTATTACTAATTGTAACATGCCAGAAGAAAGTTGTATGAAGAGATATCAAAATGCGATCCACCCAAAATGATAGGTTGGGTTGGATTTTGCAACTTTTTTTTTTTGACAAATTATTTTAACATGTCCAGTATAACACGTAAGTTATGAATGAACAGAGTAAGTTGACCTATAAGATCATTTTTACTTTTTTTTGTTAATTTCTTAGTGACGAGTTAGGTAAGTCTAACATGATTTTTCGTTTAATTTTAGGCAACTTAACCCACTTAACCAACATTTATTTAATTTTTTTTTTTTTAAAGAAAGGGGCCCATGCATAAAGGAAAAAGAACTACAACAAAACTAAGCGGGGAGTAGGAACTCCCATTGAATCAAGCATCATCAGCTAACTAAAACCAGAAGGACACCAATTGCCTTCTACAAAAACAAGAACTCTGACCTCCTGCTCCCTGTGCAACAGACCATGAACTGAGCGAAGTAAATTTCCACCAGCTGCACTGCCCAAAAAATCTCCCATTAAGCATTTCACTACCACTTTGTTGATTAAAATAATAATTTGAAATTAATAGAATTTTGGTGGTTATGAGACCTTTGATGTGGATGTGAGTTATGAAAATTATGAAAATTATTGTATGAGTAATGAAGAATTATGGTGTGTAATTAGGGGGAATTATTTCATGACTTAAAAGAAAATTACTATTGTTAATTAGAGAGAGCTATAGAATATGTAAGGTTGTGTCTTTTACTTCTATAAGTATCCTATGTATTTTGGAGTTGATTGGAAAAAGAAGAAATAAAATTTTTTTAAGTGTCTCTTATATTATTCTTCCACTCTATCAAAGTGGTATCAAGAGCTAGTGAGATTTGAGTGATGACAAATAATGGAATGGTTCCATTTCAATTCCCTCGTCTTACAAAAGATAACTATGAAATTTGGTCTCGTCGCATGAAGGCATTGCTTGGATCACAAGATGCTTGGGAGATTGTAGAAAGTGGCTACATTAAGCCACAAAACGAGGCCACTTTGTCTCAAAATGAGAAGGAAGTATTGACAAAGTCAAAGAAAAAGGACCAACAAGCCTTGTCCCTCATCCATCAAGGTTTGGATGATTTGATGTTCGAGAAGGTGAGCAATGTGTCCACCGCGAAAGAAGCTTGAAGAATTTTACAAAAGTTTCTCCAAGGTGAAGAAGGTGCGACTTCAAATTTTACGACGTGAGTTTGAAGCTTTACACATGACGTAATCTGAAAGTTTTTCGGATTATAGCTCAAAGGTGTTGGCCAATGTTAATCAAATAAAAAGGTATGGTGAAAACATTGAAGATGATCATGTGAAAGATAAGATCCTTCGCTCTTTGACTCCAAAGTTTGATTATGTAACTTGTGTTTTTGAGAATTCAAATGATTTAGACACAATGACAATTGATGAATTGTTTGGGGCTATATTAGCCGAAGAAGAAAAATTGTTAAAAAGGCAAAATGAGCCTTTAGAGTAAGCCCTCAAAGCCAAGGTTTCATTGCAAGATGATGGAGGAGACAGGAGTCAAAGAGGACGTGGACGTGGATGAGGAAGATGGCATGGTCGTGGCGAAGGTGGAAGAGGAAGAGGCAATCGTGACAATTCCAACAATCAAGAGACAAGCCATCATTCAACTAGGGGCCGTGGAAGAGGAGTGACTAGAGGAAGAGGCAACTATCCTAGAACAAATGAGATGAGGTATGACAAGTCCAATATTGAATGTTTCAACTGTCATAAATTTGGACATTATGCATCAGAATGTCGTTATGGTACTAATGGTATTGAAGAAAAAGCCAACCTTATTGACAAAGAAGAGGTTGAAGAGCCAACCTTATTGTTAGCACTTAAAGATGATGAAAAGGATGACAAGAACTCATGGTATCTTGACAATGGTGCAAGCAATCATATGTGTAGCTACAAAGAAAAATTTCTGGAGCTTGATGAGAAGGTGAAAGGCAATGTTTCATTTGGGGACACCTCAAAAGTTCAAATTCAAGGCAAAGGTACCATTTTAATTTCTCTTAAAAATGGTGGTCACAAGTTAGTTACCAATGTTTACTATGTACCCAAATTAAAAAGTAATATTTTGAGTTTGGGACAACTTGTTGAGAAGGGATATGAAATTCATATGAAAGATTGTAATCTTTGGCTTAGAGATTATAATGCTAACTTGGTGGCTCAGGTGTCTATGACAAAAAATAGAATGTTCATGTTGAATCTCAATACAATTGAAGCAAAGTGCTTGAAGGCCAATGTTGAAGATGAAGCATGGTGTTGGCATATGCGATTTGGTCACTTGAATTTTGAAGCACTCAAAGCCTTGGGAGAAAAGATGATGGTGAAAGGGATGCCTTCAATTAACCATCCCAATCAATTATGTGAAGCATGTCTCCTTGGCAAACATGCAAGAGAAAGCTTTCCAAAGGAGGCAACTACAAGAGCAACCAAGCCATTGCAACTTATTCATGTTGATGTGTGTGGCCCAATCAATCCTTCCTCATTTGGTAAAAATAAATATTTTTTACTTTTTATTGATGATTATAGTAGGAAGACTTGGGTTTATTTTATAAAGCAAAAATCTGAAGTATTTGTAGCATTCAAAAATTTCAAAGCTCTTGTAGAAAAAGAGAGTGGTTATGTAATCAAAGCTCTAAGATCCGATAGAGGAGGCGAATTTACATCTAAAGAATTTAATGAATTTTGTGAAACAAATGGAATTCGTCGTCCTCTAACGGTTCCTAGATCACCACAACAAAATGGTGTAGCGGAGAGAAAAAATAGAACTGTTCTTAATATGGCTAGATGTATGTTGAAAGCCAAAAATATGCCTAAAGAATTTTGGGCCGAAGCTGTTTCTTGTGCAGTTTATTTGCTCAACCGCTCTCCAACAAAGAATGTGAAGGATCTAACACCACAAGAAGCATGGAGTGGGACTAAACCCAGTGTCAATCATTTGCGAGTTTTTGGAAGTGTTGCTTATGTTCATGTGCCCGATCAAGGGAGATCCAAGCTAGATGATCGAAGTGTGAAGCATGTTTTTATTGGCTACGATCCAAATTCCAAAGGCTACAAGTTGTACAACCCAAACAATGGCAAGATAGTTGTGAGTCGAGATGTGAAGTTTGATGAAAAAGCCACTTGTAGATGGGAAGTACAAGAAGAAGGAAGTTATGATTTCTTTCCATACTTTGAAGATGAAGAGCAAGAGACCATGACACCTCTCCAAGAAGACTACACCACCATCTCCCATTCATGAAGCATCCTCATCTTCCGATGAAAGTTCTAGTGAAAGGTCAAGAAAAATGAGAAGTATTGAAGAATTATATGATGTAACTGAACCTTTTGATTTATTTTGCCTTCTTGTTAACAATGAACCTTTAGACTTTGATGAAGCTTTCAAAGACAAAAGGTGGAGGCAAGCCATGCAAGAGGAAATTGATGCCATTGAAAAGAATAACACTTGGGAGTTATCATCTCTTCCCAAGGGTCATGAGGCAATTGGAGTCAAATGGGTGTTTAAGATAAAGAAGAATGCCAAAGGAGATGTAGAGAGATATAAAGCAAGACTCGTAGTAAAAGGCTACAAGCAAAAGCATGGAGTTGACTATGAAGAAGTGTTTGCACCCGTTGCCCGCATGGAGACAATTCATTTGATCATTGCTTTGGCGGCTCAAATGAGGTGGAGGATTTATCAACTTGATGTAAAGTCTGTTTTCCTTAATGACTATCTAGAAGAGAAAGTATATGTTGAGCAACCAATTGGCTTTGTGGTAGAAGGGCATGAAGATAAAGTCTTGAGATTGAAGAAGGCATTATATGGGTTAAAGCAAGCACCAAGAGCATGGAATAGTCGTATCGACAAGTATTTTCAAGATAATGGCTTTGTTCGATGTGTTCATGAATATGCTCTTTATGTTAAAGCATATGACAATGGAGATATTTTGCTTGTTTGTCTTTATGTTGATGATCTTATCTTCATCGGAACTAATCCTACTTTGTTTGAAGGATTCAAGAAGGCTTTGGCATATGAATTTGAGATGACCGATATTGGGCTCATGTCATATTATTTAGGCCTAGAGGTGAAGCAAATGGAGGATAGAATTTTTATTTCTCAAGAAGCCTATGCAAAGGAGATTTTGAAGAAGTTCAACATGTTTGATTGTAACTCTGTGAACACACCTATGGAATGTGGTGTTAAATTGTCAAAATTTGATGATGGAGTGAAAGAAGATCCCACCATTTTCAAAAGCCTTGTGGGAAGCTTGAGATACTTGACTTCGACAAGACCCGACATTCTTTTTGCAGTTGGAGTAGTGAGTCGCTACATGGAATCACCTACTTCTACCTACATGAAAGTTGCTTGGAGGATTCTTCGTTACCTAAAAGGTACAATTGATTTTGGGCTATTTTATTCATTCTCTAATGATTTCAAGCTTGTGGGATATTGTGATAGTGATTTTGCGGGAGATGTTGATGATAGAAAGAGCACTACTGGTTTTGTATTCTTCATGGGAGATTGTGCTATTTCATGGAGTTCTAAGAAACAATCAATTGTCACACTTTCAACTTGTGAGTCTGAGTATGTGGCGATAACTTCTTGCACTTGCCATGCTATATGGCTTAGAAGGTTGTTGAAAGAAATTTATTTTCCACAAGAGGAAGCAACAAAGATTTGTATTGATAACAAGTCCACTATCACTTGCTAAAAATCCGGTACCATGATCAAGCAAGCACACACAAGGTTCCATTTTATTAGAGAGTATGTTGACAACAAGGTGATTGAGCCCATATATGTGAAGACACAAGATCAAATTGCTGATATTTTTACTAAGCCTCTTAAGTTTGAAGAATTTCGAAAATTGCTAGTAAGACTTGGAATGAAGAAGATGACTTCAAATTAAGGGCGAGTGTTGATTAAAATAATAATTTGAAGTTAATAGAATTTTGGTGGTTATGAGACCTTTGATGTGGATGTGAGTTATGAAAATTATGAAAATTATTGTATGAGTAATGAAGAATTATGGTGTGTCATTAGGAAGAATTATTTCATGACTTAAAAGAAAATTACTATTGTTAATTAGAGAGAGTTATAGAATATGTAAGGTTATGTCTTTTACTTCTATAAGTATCCTATGTATTTTGGAGTTGATTGGAAAAAAGAAGAAATAAAATTTTTTAAAGTGTCTCTTCTATTATTCTTCCACTCTATCACACTTTGGAGTCCATCTAAAGTTCAACTTTCCTAAATCCCAGTCACCAAGCTATCATCAATCCCTCAAAGGCCCCCCACAACTCAGCTAAATATGCAGAAGCATGACCTGGGTTCTTACCAAATCCTATGATCCACTAGCCAAGCCCATCCTGATCAGCCCATCGTAACCAGCCACCATGTTATCCACCTTGCAGGCCCTATTAGAATTTATTCTAACTCATGGACTTAATGGAGTTTCCAATTTCACCATAATTTCATTAGTAGTCCGCAAAACACCATTCAGTGAACTAGAACCCACAACAATCTCATTATCCCTCTGCATATGATGAATAATTCTTAAAGGCTGATAAGGCCTAACAAAGTTGCTATGAAAAAAATGGTTATTCCTCCAACGCAGAGACTCTGCCAATTAATCCTGATTCTCATCTCGCCCAAAATCATTCTTCAAATTACTATCTAGCCACTGCAACAAGTTACCATCAAAGAAGATTGCTTTTTTCAAATGAGACACAATATTAGTCCACACCAAGCTCGCTAGAGGATAGTCTCTAAGAATATGAATTATATCCTCAGTAACATTAGGACAATGGTGGCAAAATGGATTCCCTAATCCCCACTTTTGTCTTTGATGGTTGGTAATCAGTCTCCCATGAGCCACAAGCCACATAAAACATTCGTTTCTTTCTGGCCCAGCAATATTCCAAATTGCCTACCACCTATCATTCCTCTCATTAGTATCAAAGTTACACAAGCGCAGGTAGGCACTCCAAACTATAAAGTTAGCAGAAGCATCCCCTGGCCAGATAAGAATGGCATCCAAATCAATGGGGTTAGGATGAAGAACACATGAACGCTCATCCAAATTTCCCCCAGAAGTAGATCAACTAAATAGTTCCACCTCCACTCTCCATTGTCGTCAACAAAGTCACTTACTTCCCAGTTAGTCATAGGTATAAAAATATCAACAATATGATCACCTAAGCAAATGTTAAAAGACAACCACCTAAATACTATTTATGTCCTTCCAAACATAGAAAATAGGGTTTCTGACAGGCACACACCACCTCTGTTAATAGCTTGTCTCCCATATTTCCCTCTTAGAACTTCAGCCCACAGTGAATTGTCACCATTGCAAAGTCTCCTCCCTAACTTCATAATACAAGCTTTGTTGAAAGTTGATAATCTTTGAACACCTAGAGCACCCCCCCCAATTCCTCGGGTTTGCAGAGAGTATCCCACACTATTAAGTGGCATTTTCGCTTGTCATCACTTCCACCTCAAATAAACCATGCACTGCAATTTTTCAATATCCCTTATGCAAGATTTTGGAAAAAAAGTTGTCATCACGGGGAACACTAGGATACACCCCAACACTACCTTGGCAAGACTAATCCTACCAGCTAAAGAAAGCTACTTAGCTTTATTGTTAATCAAGCGAGATTTAATTTTTATTTTTCTAAGTAACCCATCATTTTCTTATTATTTTTTCAATTTTAGATGAGTTGGCCCGTTGACTCGCCAACTCGCTATAAAACAGGGTGGATTGACTTGCGTAACCTATATTTAAAAAATAAGTGAACCTGTCCCACCTCGTTTTTGGCTAACTTGTGGCAAGGTGAACAAGTCAACTCATTTAGCATCTCTAGTTGTGTGGTGGAGAATATGCGAGTACATTCAGCCCCAAAAGACACAAGAATACGCCCAAAAGAAGTCCACATTATGTCAATGTTGAGAAACTCACTTTTGATCACCCATGTAAGGTGTTGCCCAAAGTAAGTTGGCTAAGAGTGTATTTCCATGCATTTTGCTACTTATCACCCATGTCAGAATTCATTGGCTTAATCGTGTTTGTAATGATAAAGTATTTGAATCTAACGTTTGATGGCATAGGCTCATGCATCTCGATGCAACACGGTTAGTAGTCGCAACTTACTGGTTTAACAATACTCTCACTAAAGTATGAGTTTTCATGCTTTCAAGGGAAATCATTCATTTAAATGCTTAAATCTTGGCATATTTAATTGTTTTAATGTTTATAGAGAGACAATTCTAAAATCCGATGGTGCAAGGATCACGAGAGAGAGAGTGGTTACTGTTAGACAGGAGTGAAAATAGGTCAGGCTGCCTGTCAGGGGTCTATGGCTTGGTTTGCCTGAAGCCTGACTTGACCTGACCTGTTTACTAAACAAGTTAGGCCAAAGTTGTTTTAAAAGTCTATTTAACTAAAAAAAACTAAGCCTCAGGCCATTGAATAGGCCTATTTAGCCTAGCAGGTCAATATATCCTGTTTAACTATATATAATATAATATATATTATTATAATAATTATAAATTATAATTATAATTATAAATTTATTATAATTTATTAATATATTTTTAATTAGATTTAATAAAAATTAGTAACTAAAACCTAAGTTAGTAAATTGGAATAGAAATAACATATTTATCAATATATTTAATGTAATATATTTATTAAAATGAAAATAATAAATTAACATTCGCCTCCTATTTTTATAGATGCTCACTACTTTCTTACTTTGGTCTTTGGTCGATGTGAGATTTGGAGATATTCCAAGTTACACAAATTTTCAACTTGGTATATCTCCAAGTCCCACATCAACTAAAAACTAGAGTAAGAAAGTAGTGAATATTTATAAAATTAAAAAGTGAGTGTTAAGTTATAACAAAAGCTTATTGGCTACGAATAGGCCCATTGACTTATTTCAAGGCTTAGGCCTATTAGTGTAACACCCTTGTGGGGATGTCACATATATAAAGAAAATAAAAGAAAGATAAATAAAATCTACCCAAGTTGTAAAACATTTGTTACATACTACTACGGGTTGTAAAATAATTCTGTTAAACGAGAATATTATTAAATAAAATAACGCAGAAATATAAAATAAACAGAACAACATCAATCATAATATACATATGGTTCAAGTTATAAGTTATACAAATAATTTACAACTATATCTACAAATATTTAAACAAAAACAGTAAATAGAAACAGTAAATAGAAACAGTAAAGAGTCAATATATACATACGCAGACGCGCCCAAAATACACATCATAAACATTTAACCCTCTGATGGATCACTCTCAGGAAACTCATCAGAAGATAAATATCCAGGATGCCTCGACACTCGACGGATACGAGACCGCGCAGTCGATACGAGACTCATCTCACTAGGCTCAGTGGACACACCACCCCAATAACGCCTAAGAGATAAAGGCAACTCTAAGTGCAAAAACACAGTAGTCGTCATAACTGGCTCTCCATCAAACTCATGTCATAGGGACACAGTCAACCGTCCCACGTAAGTCACTGAGTCTCTATCTCCCTGCAGATGCCAAGCTAACGATCCACCGTGAAACTCAAGACGTACAAAACCTAAGAATCCTGGCACCGCCATACCCAAACAAATCAGTCCAATGGATATGGATGATCAGATGATTCTTGGTCGTCGTATTGATCTTCGACTTCTTTGCTCTTCTTCCTCCTCAGGATACAAAATCTCAAGAGGTTGTTCCTCTTCCTCAAACTCTTTACCACGTAAATAAATATACAGAAAACACATACAATAAAGAGGTAAGACAATCTAAAATCATCACAAACATGACAAATAAGAAAATGACAAACAACAGATATATAGTTCATGCAATATGAAAAGCTATAACAGTAATTAGTAACAAGATAGTGTAAAGATTTAAATGTCATAACAACACATAATATCACAGATAAAATAATATCACAGATAAAATAAAATAAGAAATAGACAATGTATCATAATAATAACCAGATAAAAATAAACAGATAAAATAAAATAATGTCCAAGATATAACCATATGCAATATGACACGATCCTACTCCATGGAGCTAAACACATACAGATATCAGAGAGAATGACTCGTAAAATCTATTAGTACCACGGCTGCCCAACCAAACTATTCCGCGGTCTCACGTTGCGTCTATAGCCCAACATCACATGGTGTGGTGTAGCACACTGTCAAACGTCGTGTCACTACAGGCAATGTACTATTAGACTTTACAAAATCTCAATTAAATATAGTGCGTGTCGAGTCCATTAGTGTGCTATCGGTTACCACGGCCCAACTAGGCGACCAACTGTCCATATATGGGATCCCGTACACTAACGTCTCCAAGTTCATAAAGACAGTGAACCACACTACGTTTATCGCATCGACAACACGATGTGATTCACCTCGTCAACCAATCCACCAAAAATTAGCATAACTCAATATATAATCCAAAAATAAGAAATTACCAAAATACCCTCAATAAAAATATATCCTCAAAGATAAAGAGATACAAATAAGTCTCCACCGGACAAATATTGTTCCAAAGCCTGTACAAGTTCACCTCATAGCCCGACAACAGAAAAATACAGAAAATACCGTTTTGGTCAATCGCGTAGAAATTTTATCGCATTTTCACAATCTCGTCGTTTTTACAAACGTTTTTAAATCGCGTAATTTTATTTTTCTGTTTTTAAAATCGCGTAGAGTTTTTAATACGTTTTCTCAATCGCGTAAGATTTTTAAATCATTTTATTGTCCAAATCTCTTAAAAATTACTGTTTAAATAAACAGAATAATAAATAATATGTTTAAACTACGTAAAATATTTTTCATACCGTATACTGTCTTTGGACATCTTTTCTATCTTATTTGCCCATTTTTTTACTAAAAATTGACAAGATGTTGCTTAGAAAATTATATTAATGGTTTCTAATTTTTCCGTAAAAATTCTGTTTACTTAATTTTTAACCGTATAATTTAATCCTTTTGAAAACCACTAACATGCTTCAAAATTATAGCATGAGCCATATGTTAGGAATTTACAAAAGTTACTGTATTTCCTTTCTAACAATAAAATCATTAGTTTTAATTTCTTAAACTTAATTCTAATCAATTCATTTCTTCAAAACTCATTTTAGAAAAAAATCTCTTTAACATATATTGCATCTTTATACTTGGAAATGGTTTGGATTTGATTTTAGAAATCATGGATACTTACTTTGGCATGTTGGCCGAAACATACACTTGTGTCATTTGATTTCTAAATTCATTTTCCTTCATCTAAACAATTTTATATCTTGTTAATTTGCCTATGTTGATTAAATCACATTTTAAGAAAATGATGAGAACATTTTGGTTCTCCATTTTTTTTTTGTTAATGGCCGTGAGCCTCATTGGTGTGTTCTTTGGAACACTCATGCAAATCTTGGCATGTTATTCACATCCTATAAATTATCATGCATTTCTAACACATACAAATTATCAAAGCTTGTAGACATGCAAATCAAAGCTTGTAGACATGCAACTTCATACAAATTATTACAAACATCAAATTGGAAAGCTACTAACAAACACACAAATAAGCTACTAACAAACACACAAAGGAATCCTTATGGATTCTACAATCACAACAATCAATCTCCATCTTCTTACCACCACCCAAGGATGATAAGATTAGTCTTCCTCTTACCTTAAGTGAAGACAAAATACTCTTTCACACCTCCTCTAGGGTTTCGGTTTCACTCCACCAAGTCACCTAACAAGCTTAAACAAAACTACAAATTACTAACCATAAAAGAGAGCTTAAACCATGGATAAATCATGGCTTAGAACTTTGAAAAAGAGTTTAGAAATGGAAAACAAGAAATTTCACCTTCTAGGTAAAATCTCCCAAGTAGGTTTCCAAGCCTCAAATGAAGGATTTTGCAAGAACTCTCAACTAGAGATGTTCTTAGATTTATGTTTAGGTTTAGAAAACTTGGTTGGATAAATTTTTGAGTGATTGGATGGTGTAGTTTATGGTTTGGCCGAATAGAGCTTCAAGGAAGCTTCAATGGAGTTTAGGGTTTTTGGAAGAGAGAGAAGAGAGAAAATGCATGAAGAGTGAAATGATTTTTGGTCTTCCAAAGGCCAAATGGCCGTAGACTTCAAGCCATGCAAGGTGTCCATTGGCTTGGCTTCATCCAAGCCTTAGAATGGATCAAAGGTCAAGATTAAAACTTGGTTAGCAAGCTTAACTCTCATTGGTTGATTTTAGCATTGTCATTAACCTAGTCACCATGCTTAGTCACTAATTAGCCTAGTCATTAAGCTTAGTCACCATGTTCTTGAAAGTTCTACTACTAATGATGCTTAATTAAGCTACTAAGTTAACTGTTTTAACTAAACGTGGGTCTCGCAAAACATTTTCGGGTCCACTGTCATCTAATTATACTGACTAACAAAATAATATTATAATAATACAAAATTATTTTATTTGACAGTTAAATCCTAAAAATTAAAAGATTAACAACAGTATAATTCAGAATCGGGTTTAGTAAGATCCCCGGTTCGAATAATTAAAATAAGATTTTCCCGCCCACGAAAAATATTATTTTCCTGTCCCGAGCAAATCACACAAAAAGTCCAAATAAAATCACAGACAGTAATATTAAACACTGTATCAGGTAGAAAAATTAAAAATAGTACAATCGGGATGTAATGGTCATTTTTTTTATTTTTCCTCACGACGAAACAAATCATCCAAAAAGTTCAAATAAAATTACAGACATTATTATATGTCTGTATATCACACAGAAAAATTAAAACACTAGCTTGAGAAAATTTTTATTTTACCGTTTCGAAACAAATTACGTAAAACGACCAAATAAAATTTTAGCCTGTAAAAACGTATTTGTATTTCATACAGAAAACAAGAAATAGTAAAATAGGGACACAACGGTCTTTTACACAAAAGCTTGAAAAACAACAAACAAAACATTCGGGACATTTTTCTAAAAATTGGGGTGTTACAACTCTCCCCAACAAATAAAAATTTCGTCCTCGAAATTCGCTGCACATCAAAACAATTGAGGATATTGATCCCTCATTTTATCTTCCAGCTCCCAGGTAGCATCACCCGTCACATCATTCCATATGACCTTCACTAGCTCGATCATTTTCTCTCGAAGCTGCTTTACCTTTCTGTCCTTTATTCTAACAGGTAAAGTCTCGTAAGTCAAATTCTCCTTCAACTGTACTTCATCCGGTTGTATAACATGCGTCGGATCCAGTATATACTTCCGTAACTGAGATACATGAAATACATCATGCAGATTGGATAGAAAAGGAGGCAAAGCAATCTGATACGCTACAGGACCTATATGTCGGATAATCTGATACGGTCCAATAAACTTAGGAGTAAGCTTCTTAGACTTAATAACTCTTCCGACACCGGTCGTAGGAGTAACTCTTAGAAATATATGCTCACCTTCCTCAAATTCAAGAGGTCGCCTTCGTTTATCCGCATAACTCTTCTGTCTGCTTTGCGTCATCCTCATCTTCTCTTGTATCATCTTTACCTTCTCCGTAGTCTGTTGTACAAGATCTAGTCCAATAGTCATATTTTCCCCATCTTGATACCAACATAACGGTGTTCGACATCGCCTCCCATACAATGCCTCATAAGGTGCCATCCCTATGCTTGAGTGAAAACTATTGTTGTAGGTGAATTCTATCAAAGATAAAAATTCATCCCAACTCCCTCGTTGCTCCAAAACATAAGCACGCAACAGATCCTCCAAAGACTGTATAGTTCTCTCTGTCTGACCATCAGTTTGCAGATGATACGCCGAACTCAGTCGCAACTTAGTTCCCATAGATTCTTGCAGACTTCGCCAAAACCTTGACGTAAACCTCGGATCTCTGTCAGAAACTATACATGTAGGTACACCGTGTAATCTGACAATCTCACTGATGTACAACTGGGTTAATCTTTCCAATGAATACTTGATATTAATTGGTAAGAAATGAGCCGATTTAGTAAGCCTATCGACTATAACCCATATTGAATCATGACCTTTCCTCGTCTTCGGCAAACCAGTAACAAAATCCATAGAAATATTATCCCATTTCCACTCTGGGATAGATAACGGTTGCAACATTCTAACTGGTCTCTGATGTTCCACTTTCGCTTTCTAACAAACCAGACAAGACTCCACATATTCTGCTACGTCTCTTTTCATCCTTGGCCACCAAAACAACCTTTTCAAGTCTTGGTACATCTTGGTCATTCCTGGATGTAAACTCAAGTCACTAGTATGAGCTTCATCTAGGATCGACTTCTTCAATTCAGAATCATCAGGCATACAAATTCTTCCCTTAAACCTTAAGATTCCATCTGTTCCTTCTTCTACCATCGCCTTATGACCTTGCTTTAACAATTCCCTCTCATTTTGCAAAAACACGTCTTCCTTTTGTTTATCTTGGACTACATCAAGAAATTCATTTATGATTACGACCTTATATAGACGAACTCTTTCAGGCAGAAACTCTACAGACAACCATAGATCTCGGAACTTGTTAATCAATTCCTCCTCCTTTATCATCAGTGCCGAGACACTAAGCACCTTTCTACTCAAGGCATCAGCTACCACATTAGCCTTTCCTAGGTGGTATTGAAGTTGAAAATCATAATCCTTTAAGAATTCCAACCATCGCCTCTGCCTCATATTCAATTCTTTCTGATCAAACAAGTACTTTAGACTCTTGTGATCACTAAAGACATTGAATAATGCTCCATACAGAAAATGTCTCCACACTTTCAGAGCAAAAACCACTGCGGTCAATTCCAAATCGTGCGTTGGATAATTTCTTTCATGAACCTTCAACTGTCGAGAAGCATATGCCACCACATTCCGATTTTACATCAACACGCATCCTAACCCTTGGTAAGAACCGTCACAATACACATCAAAAGTTCCCTTAGAATCTGGTAAAATCAACACCGGTGCAGTTGTTAACCTCTTCTTCAATTCTTGGAAACTGGCTTCACATTCTTCCGTCCACTCAAAAGCTTGACTTTTCCTCGTGAGCTGTGTAAGCGGTCCAGCAATCTTCGAAAAACCTTCGATAAACCTCCGGTAATAACCAACAAGTCCAACGAAACTTCGAACTTCTGTTACCGTCTTAGGCCTTTCCCACTGTAAAACAGTCTCCACTTTTGATGGGTCTACCGCAATACCTTCTTTGGAAATTACGTGACCTAGAAACTGAACTTTTTCCAACCAGAATTCACATTTAGCCAACTTCGCATACAACTGCTTTTCTCTCAAAATCTGAAGAACAACACCAAGATGTTCAGCATGCTCTTCCTTAGATTGAGAATAGATCAGAATGTCATCGATAAAGACAACGACAAATCTATCTAGATACAGATGAAAAATCCTGTTCATATAATCCATAAATATGGCAGGAGCATTCGTCACCCCGAATGGCATTACCTGATACTCATAATGTCCATAACGAGTTCGAAAAGCTGTTTTTGGTACATCCTCCCCCTTAACACGATTCTGGTGATAACCCGATCTCAGATCTATCTTGGAAAATACCACAACTCCTCTTAACTGATCCATCAAATCGTCAATTCTTGGATGCGGATATTTATTCTTGATAGTCACCTTGTTCAGTTGACGATAATCCACACAAAGCCGAGAAGTTCTGTCCTTCTTCTTGACCAAAAGCACTGGCGCACCCCATGGTGAAACACTAGGTCGCGCAAACTGTTTCTCCAATAGTTCCACCAATTGCTCTTTCAACTCTACTAACTCTGCTGGCGACATACGATACGGTGCAATTGAGATAGGACCTGCTCCTGGTACTAAATCAATTGAAAACTCGATCTCCCTCTCAGGTGGCAACCCAGGTACGTCATCAGGAAAAACCTTTGGAAACTCGTTAACAACAGGAATAGTATTCACATCCTTCTCATTCTTAACTTCTAGAGAAGACAATACCACATATCCCTGTGCTCCCTCTCTTAACAAAGACTTGACCTTAACAACAGTCAAGAATCCAGACTTTTCTTCCTTAGGAAAAACTATGATTTTGCTTGCACAGTCTATAAGGATATGGTTAGAAGATAACCAGTCCATCCCTAAGATTACATCTATCTTAACAACAGGTAAACAAATCAAGTTAACCAAAAACTTATGGTCCTTCACAAAAATAAGACAATCCAAACATATCTTTGATGTAATTACAGGTTTAGCAGTTGGCATAGAAACACTCAACTTAACATTCAAAGAAGACACAGGCAACTTCAATCTTTCCACACAATCATATGCAATAAATGAGTGTGTAGCACCAGGATCATATAACACAGTCAGAAGATTACCTCCAATGTCACCTTCTCCCTGAATAAGGTCATCAGACTTAGAAATTTCAGTTTCCGTCATAGTATATACTCGCCCTCCAGATCTCGGTTGAGTACTCCCTGACTTCTGTTGATTAGCACGAACATAACGAACAGCAGGTTTCCTTTCCGGCTGAGTATAATCCTTCGACATGTGCCCAGGCTGTTTACAGTTAAAACAAACTGTCCTTCTAATCATGCACTCCGGAGAGATATGGCCTTTCTTTCCGCACTTAAAACATGTCGGCGTAAACGCCACTTTCTGTCCAACTCCACTACCACTTGTACTTCCCCCAACTGGTGGTTGTTAAGATTGACTCCCTTGTGGTCTAGAATACGGCTTGCGCTGAAACCGATTCGTATTACTACCTCCACCTCTCTGAAACCTTGTCGGCCCAAAGTTATGATTCTTCTGATCTTGCGATGGCTCTAATTCCTCAAGTCGCGCACATGCATCAACCAAAGCATGAAACTGAGTCATTCCCAAGGATAGCACTCCTCACTTCAGTTCCACTCTCAAGCCCGATTCAAACTTCCGAAATCTCCATGTATCATCCGGTCGAGTTTGAGCATAATCCGAGAATTGAGACAAATTCTCAAATTTTGTAGCATACTCATTCACCGTCATATTTCCCTGTAGCAAACCAAGAAATTCCATTTCCTTGGCATGCCTAGCACTCGCAGGAAAATACTTTCCCAGAAAAGCATCAGAAAATACTTCCCATGTAATTTTCGTTCCTTCAGCCTGCAATACTCGGCGAGTTCCTCTCCACCAATGTTCTCCATCTCCCCTTAGCATAAAAACAGCATAAGTCACCTTCTTATCATCTGTGCATCTCATTCCTTCAAAAATTCTCTCTAAGTCTTGTATCCATTGACTTGCTTTTTCTGAATCAACCTCGCCTCTAAACTGTGGCGGATTGTGGCGCCTAAATTCAGATAAATTTAGGGCATCGGCGATAGCATCTTCTTTGTTGAGTCTTTCTCAAGTCTGTGCGTAATTACTTCAGCCATCCGCTGCATAGCTTCAGCCGCAATCATAGGGTCCACATCACGATTCACGTTCGCACGTCCTCTGCCTCTACCAGACATCTTCTTTCTTCAAACAGAGCAAAACAAAATTAGATACATCTTTTCAGAAGTAAATCACAGAGAATCACACAAAGACAAACAAAAACAGACCCAACCACAACCCCAAAAGACTCTAACTTGGGCTCTGATACCAACTAATGTAACACCCTTGTGGGGATGTCACATATATAAAGAAAATAAAAGAAAGATAAATAAAATCTACCCAAGTTGTAAAACATTTGTTACATACTACTACGGGTTGTAAAATAATTCCTGTTAAACAGAATATTATTAAATAAAATAACGCAGAAATATAAAATAAACAGAACAACATCACTCATAATATACATATGGTTCAAGTTATAAGTTATACAAATAATTTACAACTATATCTACAAATATTTAAACAGAAATAGTAAATAGAAACAGTAAAGAGTCAATATATACATACGCAGATGCGCCCAAAATACACATCATAAACATTTAACCCTCTGATGGATCACTCTCAGGAAACTCATCAGAAGATAAATATCTAGGATGCCTCGACACTCGGCGGATACGAGACCGCGCAGTCGATACGAGACTCATCTCACTAGGCTCAGTGGACACACCACCCCAATAACGCCTAAGAGATAAAGGCAACTCTAAGTGCAAAAATACAGTAGTCGTCATAACTGGCTCTCCATCAAACTCATGTCGTAGGGACACAGTCAACCGTCCCACGTAAGTCACTGAGTCTCTATCTCCCCGCAGATGCCAAGCTAACGATCCACCGTGAAACTCAAGACGTACAAAACCTAAGAATCCTGGCACCGCCATACCCAAACAAATCAGTCCAATGGATATGGATGATCAGATGGTTCTTGGTCGTCGTACTGATCTTCGGCTTGCTGCTCTTCTTCCTCCTCAGGATACAAAATCTCAAGAGGCTGTTCCTCTTCCTCAAACTCTTTACCACGTAAATAAATATACAAAAAACACATACAATAAAGAGGTAAGACAATCTAAAATCATCACAAACATGACAAATAAGAAAACGACAAACAACAGATATACAGTTCATGCAATATGAAAAGCTATAACAGTAATTAGTAACAAGATAGTGTAAAGATTTAAATGTCATAACAACACATAATATCACAGATAAAATAATATCACAGATAAAATAAAATAAGAAATAGACAATGTATCATAATAATAACCAGATAAAAATAAAAAGATAAAATTAAATAATGTCCAAGATATAACCATATGTAATATGACACGATCCTACTCCATGGAGCTAAGCACATACAGATATCAGAGAGAATGACTCGTAAAATCTATTAGTACCACAGCTGCCCAACCAAACTATTCCGCGGTCTCACGTTGGGTCTATAGCCCAACATCACATGGTGTGGTGTAGCACACTGTCAAACGTCGTGTCACTACAGGCAATGTACTATTAGACTTTACAAAATCTCGATTAAATATAGTGCGTGTCGAGTCCATTAGTGTGCTATCGGTTACCACGGCCCAGCAGAGCGACCGACTGTCCATATATGAGATCCCGTACACTAATGTCTCCAAGTTCATAAAGACAATGAACCACACTACGTTTATCGCATCGACAACACGATGTGACTCACCTCGTCAACCAATCCACCAAAAATTAGCATAACTCAATATATAATCCAAAAATAAGAAATTACGAAAATACCCTCAATAAAAATATATCCTCAAAGATAAAGAGATACAGTAAGTCCCACCGGACAAATATTGTTTCAAAGCCTGTACGGGTTCACCTCATAGCCCGACAACAGAAAAATACAAAAAATATAGTTTTGGTCAATCGCGTAGAAATTTTATCTCATTTTCACAATCTCGTCGTTTTTACAAACGTTTTTAAATCGCGTAATTTTATTTTTTTGTTTTTAAAATCGCGTAGAGTTTTTAATACGTTTTCTCAATCGCGTAAGATTTTTAAATCATTTTATTGTCCAAATCCCTTAAAAATTACTGTTTAAATAAACAGAATAATAAATAATACGTTTAAACTATGTAAAATATTTTTCATACCGTATACTGTCTTTTGGACATCTTTTCTATCTTATTTGCCCGTTTTTACTAAAAATTGACAGTATGTTGCTTAGAAAATTATATTAATGGTTTACTAATTTTTCCGTAAAAATTCTGTTTACTTAATTTTTAACCGTATAATTTAATCCTTTTGAAAACCACTAACATGCTTCAAAATTATAGCATGAGCCATATGTTAGGAATTTACAAAAGTTACTGTATTTCCTTTCTAACAATAAAATCATTAGTTTTAATTTCTTAAACTTAATTCTAATCAATTCATTTCTTCAAAACTCATTTTAGAAAAAAATCTCTTTAACATATATTGCATCTTTATACTTGGAAATGGTTTGGATTTGATTTTAGAAATCATGGATACTTACTTTGGCATGTTGGCCGAAACATACACTTGTGTCATTTGATTTCTAAATTCATTTTCCTTCATCTAAACAATTTTATATCTTGTTAATATTCCTATGTTAATTAAATCACATTTTAAGAAAATGATGAGAACATTTTGGTTCTCCATTTTTTTTTGTTAATGGCCGTGAGCCTCATTGGTGTGTTCTTTGGAACACTCATGCAAACCTTGGCATGTTATTCATATCCTATAAATTATCATGCATTTCTAACACATACAAATTATCAAAGCTTGTAGACATGCAAATCAAAGCTTGTAGACATGCAACTTCATACAAATTATTACAAACATCAAATAGGAAAACTACTAACAAACACACAAATAAGCTACTAACAAACACACAAAGGAATCCTTATGGATTCTACAATCACAACAATCAATCTCCATCTTCTTACCACCACCCAAGGATGTTAAGATTAGTCTTCCTCTTACCTTAAGTGAAGACAAAATACTCTTTCACACCTCCTCTAGGGTTTCGGTTTCACTCCACCAAGTCACCTAACAAGCTTAAACAAAACTACAAATTACTAACCATAAAATAGAGCTTAAACCATGGATAAATCATGGCTTAGAACTTTGAAAAAGAGTTTAGAAATGGAAAACAAGAAATTTCACCTTCTAGGTAAAATCTCCCAAGTAGGTTTCCAAGCCTCAAATGAAGGATTTTGCAAGAACTCTCAACTAGAGATGTTCTTAGATTTATGTTTAGGTTTAGAAAACTTGGTTGGATAAATTTTTGAGTGATTGGATGGTGTAGTTTATGGTTTGGCCGAATAGAGCTTCAAGGAAGCTTCAATGGAGTTTAGGGTTTTTGGAAGAGAGAGAAGAGAGAAAATGCATGAAGAGTGAAATGATTTTTGGTCTTCCAAAGGCCAAATGGCCGTAGACTTCAAGCCATGCAAGGTGTCCATTGGCTTGGCTTCATCCAAGCCTTAGAATGGATCAAAGGTCAAGATTAAAACTTGGTTAGCAAGCTTAACTCTCATTGGTTGATTTTAGCATTGTCATTAACCTAGTCACCATGCTTAGTCACTAATTAGCCTAGTCATTAAGCTTAGTCACCATGTTCTTGAAAGTTCTACTACTAATGATGTTTAATTAAGCTACTAAGTTAACTATTTTAACTAAACGTGGGTCTCGCAAAATATTTTCGGGTCTACTGTCATCTAATTATACTGACTAACAAAATAATATTATAATAATACAAAATTATTTTATTTGTGATTAAATCCTAAAAATTAAAAGATTAACAACGATATAATTCAGAATCGGGTTTAGTAAGATCTCCCAGTTCTGAATAATTAAAATAAGATTTCCCCGGCCCGAAAAAATATTATTTTCCTGTCCCGGAGTAAATCACACAAAAAGTCCAAATAAAATCACAGACAGTAATATTAAACACTGTATCAGGTAGAAAAATTAAAAACAGTACAATCAGGACGTAATGGTCATTTTCTCATTTTTCCCCACGACGAAGCAAATCATCCAAAAAGTTCAAATAAAATTACAGATAGTATTATATGTTTGTATATCACACAGAAAAATTAAAACAGTAGCTTGAGAAAATTTTTATTTTACCGTCTCGAAACAAATTACGTAAAACGACCAAATAAAATTTTAGCCTGTAAAAACGTATTTGTATTTCATACAGAAAAAAAAATAGCAAAATAGGGACACAACAGTCTTTTACATAAAAGCTTGAAAAACAACAAACAGAACATTCGGGACATTTTTCTAAAAATTGGGGTGTTACAATTAGCCTATGTAAAGACATGTTGACCTATTTAAAGATAAGTTTGTTAGCCTATGTAAATGCATGTTAGCCTATTTAAAGGTAGGTCTGTTAGCCTATGTAAAGGCTTGTTGGCTTATTTAAAGGTAGCTTTGTTAGCCTATTTAAAGGTCTCATTACAAAGTAGACCTTTAAATAGACTTTCAAGTCAGGCCAGACTTTTAAAATGGTCAGGTTAGACCGTAAAAATCAGCATATTATAGGCTTACAGGTCAGGCTCATGCATTATAATTGGGATACAGGCCAGACCTGTTTAAGGCAAAGTCAGGTCTGACCTGACTTGTTTCCACCCCTACTATTGGAATTAAATGTCGCTATAGAGAAATAATGGAGTGAGAAAATTTAAAGGACATCGAGACTTTAACGTGGTTCGACAAATTCGCCTACATCCACGGCTGGAGAACAAGGAAAAAATTTCCATTAAGTGACAAAAAGTATTACAAGAAACACTAGCCAAAACCCATTTACACCTAAAGAACACTCTCAAGTGTATTAACTCTCAACACTCTTACTAAGCACAAACTCACTATTAGAGAAAGAAGAAGTGACTTCAAAGCTTAGAAGAGAGCTTAAAGAATGGGATGCTTGGAATGTCTTCTTAGGCACCTATTTAAAGGAGAGGAAGGCATATCTTTGGTGATTCTAGGCCACACTATTTACTTAGCCAATAATGGAGAAGTATTAGCCACATAATTACTTGGCAATTGATGATGCCATATATGTGGCTTAATCTTTTAGTCATTATTGTTGACAAATCTCCACCTTGGCTAAAAGATTCCATAGTTTTTCTTCAGCTACTCCCCACTCAAGGTATCACTTACTAGAAACACTAATCAAGTCCAGATAATGTCTGAACTTGATTTTTGGCACTGGCTTGGTCACCATATCTGCTGGATTCTTCAGTGTTGAAATCTTCAAGATTTTAAAATTGCCTTGTGCTATCACATCTCTGATGAAATGCATCTTGACATCAATGTGTTTGGTCCTTTCGTGGTATATCTGATTTTTTGTTAGACGTATGACACTTGGCTATCACAATAGACTATTGTATCTTGTGATGGTATCCTCAATTTGCCAACTAAACCTTGAAGCCAAAGAGCTTCTTTTACTACTTTTGTAGCTGCAATTTACTTTGCCTCAGTGGTTGACAAAATGACAATTGATTGTAATGTTGCTTTCCAACTGACAGTACATCCATGAAAAGTGAAAACATATCTAGTCAAAGACCTTCTCTTGTCTAGATCTGCAACATAATATGAATCCACATATCTGACAATACACCTAGTAGTGTCATTATGTTTTTTTATAAACCAAGCCAACATTAGTAGTACCCTTCAAGTAGCGCAAAATCCATTTTACTGCTTGCTAATGGATTTTTCCTAGATCTCCCATGTACCTTCTCACCACACTAATAGCGTGTGAAATATCTGGCCTAGTACACACCATGGTATACATGATACTACCAATAGCACTAGCATATGGAACACAGTACATTTGCTCCTTTTTAACCTCATATTGTGGTGACAATACCATCAAAAGTTTGAAGTGAGTTGCGAGTGGAGTACTAATAGGCTGAGTTTAGTATACCAAAGTGTTTTAGTACCCTCTCTATATACCCCTTTTGTGATAGAAATAACGTACCTGTTTTTTCTATCCCTATGAATTTTCATCCCTAGTATTTTCTTTGAAGCTCCCAAATCCTTCATGTCAAACTCTCCACTTAACTGAGCTTTTAAACTGTTGATTTCAGACATGCTTTTACAAGCGATTAATATGTCATTAACATACAGGAGCAAATAGATGAATGACCCATCCGTGAGCTTCTTATAGTACACATAACTATCATACTTACTCCTATAGCAGTCATTTCTAAGCATGAAAGTGTCAAACCGCTTATACCACTATCTAGGAGACTATTTCAGGCCATACAGAGATTTATTTAAGAGACAAACGTGCTCCTCTTTACCGTAGACTTCAAATCCCTTTGACTAGTTTATATATATTTGTTCTTCTAATTCTCCATGCAAGAATGTTGTTTTGACATCCAACTACTCTAGTTCTAGATCAAACTGAGCTTCGATGGCAAGCAGGACCCAAATAGAACTATGTTTCACCACAGGAGAAAAGACTTCATTGAAATCGATACTTTCTCTCTATGTGAAGCCCTTGGCCACAAGTCATGCTTTAAACCTTGCATTTTCGGCTCTAGGAATTCCCTCCTTCTTCTTGAAGACCCATTTACTTCTGACAATCTTATGATTTTATGGCCTTTTGGCTATCTCCCAAGTATGATTCTTATGAAGAGATTCAATCTCTTCAGTCATTGCAGCAATCTATTGAGCAGCATCCTTGCTATTGATAGCTTCTTAGTTTGATTGGGACTCAC
The DNA here is from genome assembly GCA_029884605.1 of Ormosia emarginata. Lineage (NCBI taxonomy): Eukaryota > Viridiplantae > Streptophyta > Magnoliopsida > Fabales > Fabaceae > Ormosia > Ormosia emarginata. The sequence goes on along the minus strand of JAQQTP010000075.1, from coordinate 634,398 downwards.
AGTTGTCAATGTTACTTGCAATGTTTAGAGCATATGAGCCTAAGTCTTCATAGCCATACCTTTGGGGAGGTCTAACTTATCTCATTTTCCTGTCTCTAGTTAGTTGATAATGTTGCAATTGTTATGTGTCTTGTTCCTCAATAGGGTTTGACTCTTCTTTATCAACTAGATCTTGAGAGGTTTCTTTTGAAAGCTCCACCTTATTCTCGACACTAGTATTTTCTTTTTCTGTAAATGACCCCTCATTAGGTTTGACCATCTCAGCCTTATTAAAGGTCACGTCTCTGCTAATAATGCATTTTCTTGTATCTGGACACTATAGCTTATATCCCTTCACGCCTTTAGGATATCTAAGAAAAATGCATTTTTTTGCCCTTGGCTCAAGTTTGCCATCATTGACATGAGCATAAGTAGGACAACAAAAAATTGTCAGATTTTCATAGTTAGCAATAGTACCTAACCATATCTCTTTCGGAGTCTTAAAACTAATTGCCAAAGATGGACATTTGTTGATTAAGTAACAAGTTATGTTAACAGCTTCAACCTAGAACTCTCTTGATAGCCCAGCATTTAAAAGCATACACCTTACTCGCTCTATCAATGTTTTGTTCATCCGTTTTGCAAGCCCATTCTGTTGTGGAGTGTGTCTTATGATACGATGTCTGACAATACCATGATCCTTGCAGAACTTGTTGAATTATCCTCCATAAAATTCTAAGCCATTGTCTGTTCTCAATCGCTTGATCTACTTCCCAATCTGCTTTTTAATTAAAGCTTTCCACTGTTTGAACTTGACAAAGACTTCATCTTTGTGTTTTAAATTAAACTCCCATATCTTCCTTGAATAATCATCAATGAAGATTAACATATATCTGCCACCACCATGAAAGGGAACTCGGGAAGGATCCCATAGGTCTGAGTGAATATAATCCACCATACCTTTGGTCATGTGAATAGACGTACTAAACTTCACCCGAGATTGTTTTCCAAAGACATAGTGCTCACAGAAGTCTAACTTTCCGATCTTCTGGCCATAGAGCAATCCTTGCTTACTTAACTATATCAGACCCCTCTCACTAATATGCTCAAGACGCATATGCTATAACTTGGTGACATCATTATTAGATGTTGATGATAAAGCAATAGTTCCGGTAACTAAGTTCCCATCTAGTAAGTAGAAGTCATTGGCTTTCCTCTCTTTCATTATGACAAGAGCACCTTTTGTGACTCGTATGACTCCATCTTCACCTTTGTAGTTGTAGCCAATGGAGTCTAGCATACCAAAGGAAATTAAGTTCTTTTTTAATTCTGGAACATGTCTAACGTCTGTCAATATTCTTATGACCCCATCAAACATCTTGATTTTTATCGTGCCTATACCAACAACCTTGCAAGTTTTGTTGTTGCCCAAAATCATTTTTCCTCCTTCTAAGGATTGGTAAGTTGTGAACCAATCCTTATAAGGGGACATATGGTATGAATAGCACGAATCAAGGATTCATTCATTACCTAAGTCAAGTTCAGAGATTGTAAGAACATTGTACTATCGTAGCCTCCTGCTACAACAACATCTCCATAGTCAGAAAAATTTTCTTTTCCATTGCGCTCTGGACAATCCTTCTTGAAGTGTCCTTCTTTGTGACAATGAAAGGATTTTAGTTTTCTAGATTTAGACTTTGATCTAGATCTGCCTCTGTTGCTCTTGCTACTAGAGCCACCATAACTTATTTTTTATGTTCTTCCTTTTGCTAATAAACTCTCCCCAGAGCCAGCACTTATATTTTTAGATACCTTTCTTTAACTCCTTAGAGTTCAATGCCGCCTTAACCTCCTCCATGGTAAGAGTATCGCGGCCATACATCATAGTATCAATGAAGTTCTCATAGGAGTTTGGCAAAGAACACAATAGAATTATTGCTTGATCTTCATCCCTGATCTTGACATCTATATTTTTTAAATCAAGAATAATTCTATTAAATTAATCTAAATGCTCTTTGATGGGTTTACCTCCTTGCATTTGAAGACTGTATAGTTTCTTCTTCATATAAATTTGGTTTATGAGTGACTTGGTCATGTACAAGCTTTCTAGCTTCAACCATAATTTGGTAGCAGTGTCTTCTTTAGAAACTTCTCGCAAGACTTCATCTCCTAAGCACAACAGAATTGTACTATGTGCCTTTTCCAAAATCTCATCCTTCTCTTTGTCTGATAGAGAATTCGACAGAATGTCGCTACCAGTCAAGGCTTTTGCAAGACCTTGATGCACCAGTAGAGCCCGCATCTTCAGCTGCCATAGACTGAAATCATTTTCACTATTACATTTCTCCACATCAAATTTGGCAGTAGCCATCTCTTTCGTACAAATGAATAGTACTGTATATTAGAATAGTGTAGTTATATGTGAATAATGCAACAAGTAATTTCCCAAGAAAGAGTGGTGGGTCAACAATGGACGCACTTAAATACTAAAACTTTCCTAGCCAGAACCTCCTTGGACATGCACCACCACACTACTACAATTATGACATAAATAATACAATCGAACGTACAAGAAATGCTTTTAGCCAAACAACCAAAGAGTAATTCTTTTTCTGATGTAGAAGATCAAACAATGTTGCAACAACAGAGCATACTAAGAATTTCTTTGAAAAATCTATCACCTTCGTAACCAAGAACTCTCTGATACTAGTTTGTTAGAATAGAGTGCCACTATGGAGAAATAATGGAGTGAGAAAATTAAAGGACACCGAGACTTTAACATGGTTTAGAAAATTCGCCTATGTTCATGGCTGGAGAGTAGCGAAATTTTTTTCACTATGTGACAAAAGAGTATTACAACAAGCACTAGCCAAAATATTCCTCACAAAACTCTCAACACTATCACTAAGCACAAACTCACTATTATAAAAAGAAGAAGAGACTTCAAAGCTTTGAAGAGAGCTTAAAGAATGGGATGCTTAGAATATCTTCTTAGGCACCTATTTATAGGAGAGGAAGGCTTCCCTTTGGTGATTCTAGGCCATACCATTTACTTGGCTAGAAGAAACAAGAAGAAACTATGAAGAAACAAGAAACTAAGAGAGAAAATGAAGATTGAGAGTTACATCTTGTTCAATAATGGAGAAGTATTAGCCACATAATTACTTGGCAATGGATGATGTCATGTGTGTGGCTTAATCTTTTAGCCATTATTGTTGACAGTTACAATGCCTTCAACCTCTAAATAAGATAGAGGGTCTTGCAAGTGTTCATACTTTTAGTGTAATGTAATTGGCTAGACAACATGGACAATAGTTTTAATGATAACAATCATGAAGATGATGAGAAGACCAAGTCAAAAGATCTTCAAAGATTAGCTTTAGGACTTAGGATCTTTGTAATGAGACCTTTTTGGATATCTCATTAGTATTGGAAGAAAAGATTAAAATGTTTTTCAAAATAAGTTTTCAACATCCAAAAATTCATTTTATGTATATTTGAAAGTGTTAAAACTATTTTCGTCTCAGGGGTATTCGAATAGACCCCATGGTATTCAAATAACCATGTTTTAAAGTTCATACGTTTTCTATTTTTCAAAATGGTATTCGAATAACTATACTTGGTATTCGAATAGCGGTAACTATATACATACATTTTTTTTTCACTTGGGCCATTTTTTGCACTCCTGGGCAAAAACTCAAGACCAAAATTTTACAATCAAGAAGAACAACCAAAAGTTCGAGGATCAAAACTTCTCTCACATCTCAAACCATCAAGCAAGGTATCTTCAACATGAATCGAGAATGATAGATCTTCACAAGATTTAAGCTCTAAAATCTGATTTCGAAAATGATCTATTCGAATAGATATATTTCACAGAAAACTTCTTTTAATAGAGGTATTCAATTAACATAAAAGGTATTCGAATAACCTCCTTCAGAACTGCTTTTCACAAGCCCTTTAAATTAGTAGTATTCAAATAACCTTAATGGTATTCGAATAAACCACGAGACTCTGTTTTAGCTTTTGAAAAAGGCAGCTAACGTCTCTGCATTTAATATGGCTTTAATGGCACCCAACGACTCTTTTCTTCATTGCTCTATAAATAGAGACCTTGGGTCTCTTCTGAAGGTTAGCAAAAAACCATTTGAATTATTTGTTACTTGTGTTAAAAACGTGATTCCTTATTTTCTCATATTTCCTGTGCTCTTTTCGCCAAAACTTTGAGATATCCTAAGAGAGCTTCCTAGTGCTTCAATTTGAAATATTTGCTCTTTGTGAGAGTTTCTCTTCATCTATTTTCTTTTGCTGACTTTTGTAAAAATTATTATTATTTTTGGAGAAAATGGAGTGTTAACTATGAGGTTTAATAACTATCCTTAGAAGCCCCCAACTAAATCACAACATTGTCCTCAATATTAAAATATAGATCCCTATGGTGAAAAGGGTGAGGTATCCCTTGTTGTAAAGAAGGTGAGGTATCCTTCAAAAGGGGTGAGGTATCCCTCTAGTGAATAGGGTGAGGTATCCCTCTAATGAATAGGGTGAGGTATCCCTGTTGTGTAAATATTGCAAGCACTTGTTTTAAGCTTGTATTGGATAGTGAAAAATCTCGAACTGTGTTTTGAGAACTAGACGTAGGCCACAAGTGGTTGGTGGTCGAACCAGGATAAATATCGTGCCTGCTCTTCTCATCTTTATTTCTTTATTTTTCTGCAATTTATTTATCATTGCCTATCTGTTAAATTGCTGCGCTTAAGGCTTTCAATTATTTTCTTCATTTTCATATCCTTTTTAACATATAGCTTTGAAGAAATTTGCTTTTACAAGAGTTTGCAAAAGGTCTTAATTACTCAATTCACCCTCCTCTTGAGTACTGAAGCCACTTGGGTAACATGTAATTGTAACCACAAAATCCAATGACTTACCATCAGGTGACAAATGCAAATGATGAACATTATTGTCACTTTCGCAATGATGGAAGAGAAGACCTTGTGTTATAGCCATCTACGGTGTTTCATGCCCCCAAAATTTTATGGTATTAAGGATTCCATAATATTTTCATTGTATGTTTTCTTGGCACTTTATTAACTTAACAAACATTACCCTATAGAAAATGGAAAAGGAAGTGAATAAGGTGTTATTTATCCACAAAAAGTCCCCAATTTTTTAATATAACTGTCGCGACCGGGATCGCGGCGGGATAAGCACCAAAAAGAAGGAAAATGTTTTCATTAGTTTGACAACTTTTTTTAAAAAAAAATGATTAAAAATATGGAGTCGCCACCAATTTTATTTAAATTTAGGAAAAATTGGAAAACCTTTTTAAAAAAATGGTCTTTGGAACCAAATTGGATTCGGGAGTCGGTTATGGATAGGGAAGGGTGGAAACTTAATCCCAAGAGAGCAAATGCACCCTATCACACCCGGGTCACCGTCAGATCTGAGACGGTACCTTAAGTTAATTGTGCAAAAACTCAATAATCTCAAATTTATTTATTTTACCCTTTTTAAAAGACTTTGCAATTATTTTATTTTTTTTTTTTTATTTTTATTTTATTTTTTTTTCCATTATTTTTTTATTTTTGTAGAAAAGAATAAATAAGAAACCTAATTATGAAAATTTAATTTTGGCTTGACGAATGAAAATTTCGCTCCTACGTGCTCCTCGGGTGCAATGAGGAACTGAAAGTCACGTAGTTACTAAAAAATAAGTGTGAGTTGATTGATTTTAATTTAGAAAAAAAAATTTCTTGAAAGGAAAAACTTGCACAGGGTTCAAGTTAGCACTTTCTTCGAGAGGCTACTCAATAAACCCTTATGATCCAAACGACATTGAAGATAGCATCCATTATTCAATCATCATCATTGGTCATCATAAAAAAAATTATTTTTATTTTTATTTTTATTTTTTTTTATATTTTTTTATTTTTTATTCTCTCCCTTTTTTTAAAAAAAAAAAAGTAAAACATAAAATTTCTATAAGTCAAATAAATAAAACAAGATTTAATATAAGCATCACAGATCAAATAATCCAAAACAACCTTATTTTTTTACTTTTCTAACAAATTTCAGATTTTTCTCAACTTCTTTTTATTTTTACTTTCTTTTAATTTTTTGTATTTTTACTTATTCAAAAGACATGACATAAAGCATTCTATCTAATAAAACTAAATACTTCATTTAAAAGATAAATCTTAAAACAAACTAAAATCAAAATATCTAGTTTCTATTTTAAAAAAAAAAAAAAATTTACTGAAACAAACCAATCCACGTATGAGGTGGGTTGGTTCAAAAGCCCAACACATTCTTTATACTTTTTATTTAACATTTGAAATGTTACTTTGAGAAAACGTGAAACGAGAAAAAACTCCCGAGAGGGTTGAGGGTAACAATACATCAACATATTGAGAAGAACAAAGAGGTTCGAACCTCTGGCGAGAGAAGGTAACGTGCGGGCGGTGGTCTGGTTCGGTGGAGGCTTCTGTTTTCCGGTGGCACAGCGTGGTGGTGTGTATGGGGTTCACGGCTGCTGCTTGAGGTGCAGGTTATGAAGGCTAAGGGTGCATGGGTACGGTGGAGGTTGCTACGGTGGCTAGGTTGATGGTGAATAGAGGTGAGAACATGGAAGGATGGAAGGTTACTGAGTTAACTCGGTAATAGTGAAACCAGGTGGAGAAATATGGTGCTACGGTTGTGTGAAGGGTGGTGACCTTGAGAGTGAGGGAGATGGGGATGGATGAATGGTGAAGACTTGAGGAGTGAGATAGAAGTGAAGATGGAGATGAGTTATGGTGTTGTGGTAGGATGGAAAGCTGTGAATGGTGGCTTGGAGGTTAGAGGATGATGGTGGTTGTGGTAGCTTCATTTCTGTTGGAGGCTTGGCGGGTATGGAGGGCTACGGGTTGATGGTGGTTGCATGGTGTTTAGGTTTGGAAGCGGTGGTTACGCTTCCCAAGTTCAAGTGGCGGTGGAGGCTGCCCTGGACGCATGGCTTTCTTTGCTTAGATGGAGGTGAGTCACGTAGAGGGTGACTGTTTTAGAGAGCTTGAAGATGGGAAGGTGAGGGTTGTAGAGAATGGTGAAAGGAAATGGACGTGGTTGTTAGTGGGTGCGGGTGCTACGGTTGGACGTGGGCTACGGTGGAGAGGTGGTGCAAGGTCTTTGGTGTGAGTTTGAGGGTGAGGGTGATGAGGTTGGGTGGAGGTTTGATGGAAGGAAGAGATGGGTGGAGCTGCTAAGTTTGTTGGAGAAAAATGAATGGAAGTTCCCCCCGTGCTACGGTGGAGGAAGAGTTACGGTGGAGCTGGTTTGGTGGATGGAGGTGAGGGTGAAGGGAAGTGGGAGGTGAAGACAAGGTGATGGAGGGTGGAAGAGATGATGGGAGATGGTGGCTAGGTTGTGGTGCTGCTTAGGTCTAATCAACACCGATTATTAGTCACTTCTTAGAAAGATTTAGAAAACCATATATTTCTAGATCTAATACCGCAAATCTTAGGCAAGATAATTCTCTAGATCTAAGTACCCGGCATAATAAACCAGATCTACCACTTTTATAACTGGCAAATAAAGACAAAGATAATTAGGTTTGTACAAAAACCTTCATACCAACAATAGATTCTTAAATATATGAATAAAAACATAACTCGTGTTGAAATAATCAAATATGCAAAATTTACAACATTAATACTAGCGGTTTCTTTGAATACGAAGATAGGTGGAGTTTGTTACGGTTTGCACTTGGGAGGTGAAGAAGAAGGTGATGAAGGGTCTTGTTTGTGTGAAAAATGGAAGTGGTATGGAGGGGTGGCCACGGTTTTCTGGTTTGCGGGTTGGTTGGTGAAGGTTTGTGGAGATGAAGGATGGTTGTTTTGAAGGAGGGTGATGAGGTTGGGTGGAGGTGGTTACGTGGGAATGGTGAAGATGGAGGTGAGGGCTGGTGTGAATGAGTGAGAAACGTGAGTGATGAAAGTGTGTGAGTTGCTTGGAGAGTAAAGGGTGTTTGAAGTTGATTTGTGGTAGAGCTTGAAGGATGGAGTGATGGTGAAAGAGCTTAAAGAACGAGTTAACTCGGTGGATTAAGATTAGTGGTGCAAGGTGGTGAGGAAGATTGGTTGGGTTGTGGGAGATGAGTTGATGGAGGTGGTGGGTATTGAAGGAAGAAGAAGATGAAGGTTATGGAAGATAGGTGAGTATAAAGCTAAATTTTTTTATGTTCACTATGTGACAAAGAGTATTACAACAAGCACTAGCCAAAATATTCCTCACAAAACTCTCAACACTATCACTAAGCACAAACTCACTGGATGTTGGAAGGAAGTGTTTCTACGTGTTCCATCTTTCGGAAAATGGAGTGGAGTGGTTTTATAGCGAAAATGAGAATGAATAGCACAATAGTGCGATGTCCCTCCCTCCTTTTTCTACGTGAGTGCATATTTGTGAGAGTGAGAATGAGTGGTGCAAGTGAGTGAAAGTGTGAGTGGGACGTAAAATAAATGGGACAAAGAGAGTGGGTGTGTGTATTGTGTCTGTTGCTAAAAGAAATTAAATGAATAATGGAGTGGGTGAGAGTGAGTGGAAAAATGCGGTAGGAATGCGTATGCGTGTGTCTTTGTGAAGTGGAGAAATTGAGTCTTGAGTGAATTGCTTTTCTTTTTTTTTTTTTTATACCCTTTTTTGTTATTTTTGATTTTTATTATTTTTTTATTTTCTTTTTTTTGTTTTTTTTTTATATTTTCATTTTCTTGTTTCTTCTTATTATTTTTTTTGTCTGGACAAAATTGAGTGTTCACAATAACTTTGATACAAAAAGGTTTTTTAAATTACTCACTTTTCCCAATGATGGAAGAGAAGACCTTGATGTGATATGAAACAATAAAGTAAGCCTTATTCATTGTTGGCGTGTAGATATATATACCACTTCAAGATATAGACCAGCAATGTGATGTGTGGGTAAAATATACATCTCTTATACTTAGTTTGATATAGATTTAAATGCATTTTATGAGGACTTATGCTGCTAATAGTTGGATTCTCTTTTGTAATTTATGTTTGACCCTCTCTATACTTTTAGGTTCAAAGCAAATGCTTTGATATGATTTTATGGAGACTTGGTTGGGTTTATTCCAAAGGAGTTGAGCTTAAAATCAAGATCATCAAGATTCGCAGAATTCTTGATCTTTGTGTGGTAAAACAGACGTAACTTGAGCTACGAAGGTTGAAATGAGGTGATTTTAGTAAAGTTGCAAAGCTAAGAAAGAGAGCCACAACTTTCATGAAGACCACAAAGGCCAAATCGCTCTCTAGAAAGCCACACGAACCCCTGTGAGAACTAGAAAACCACACACACTCTGATGTGTCAGGATTTTGCTAAAGAACCAAAATAGTACCTCACACGTCTCCCCTGTGTGCAGCCACATGGGGGTATATGAAATTGTGAAAACTAAGTTTCCTAATTCTTTTTTGCATCTTCTCATTACTTGTGAATCAATTAAGCATCTTCTCAATACTTGGAGACCAATTAAGCATATTTTCATTACTTGGGGACCAATTAATCAAGTTTTCTAAATCAAATCAATATCTTGTCATTACATGGGGACCAATTAAGGAGGTTGAGTGAAGAATACACCTTTACTAGAAGGATTGCCCTATGTATGATTTGGAATTAATCACCGTGGTATTACCTTATAGATTTGGAGACATTACTCATAAGGAGTCTAGTAGAGGTGTTCAGTGATCATAATAGTTCCAGGTACTTGTTTGATCAGAGGAAGCTGAACATAAAGCATAAGAGATATATGGAGTTCTTCAAGGTTTATAACCTTGAGTTATAGTATTATATGGGTAAAGTCCAACGTAGTAGTCGATGTACTAAGTAGGAAATCCCTATAGGTGTCCCAGATGATGGTCCAAGAGAGTGAATTTCTCGAGAGTTTTAGGGATTTGAGTCTTGCAATAACTATGATGTCATATAGTCTCTCAATGAGCAACGTGGACATAGTAAAAGACTTAAGGACTCAAATTGTAGAAGCTTAAAAAGAGGAAGGAAGCTCTAAGAGACACTAGTGAGCAGATCTTCTTAGAAATCTAACAGGATTTTAGTATGACAACAGATGGAATGACGAGATTTAGAGACAAACTTTGTATTCCAAGAGAGTCAGAAATCAAAGAGGGGATTCTAAAGGGAGTTCACAAGAGAAATCATACCATCTATTTAGAGGTTACTAAGGTTGTTCAAGAATTAAGGAAGATGTTTTGGTGGCCTAGTATGTTAAAGAACATAACAGAATATATTAAGTTATAGGTAAGGGTGGGGAGATTAAGTAATCTGCCCACTTTCGCCAAGTGAAGTTAGCAATTTTCTAGATAAGGTAGTTCAACTACTTTTGAAAGAGATAGATAGATTGCAGGGAGTCTCTGTGAATGTAGTATTTGATAGAGATACTAGGTTCACACTCAGTTTTGGGAAGCTTTGCAAAAGAAGTTAAAAGCTAGGTTAAGTTTTAGTACAACTTACCATTCATACGTAGAGGAATCCAAGAACTTAGAGATAAGCAGATTTCCTCTAGTGAGAGTATGGTAGGGAGAAGCTGGTATTGAAAGGACTACTTAGGAGTTGGAATCTCATGTAAAGTGAGTTTACTCAGAGTTGTTTGCATGAGGTGAGTAATTTTGGGAACAAAATTTTAAAAAGGAAGGGAGAATGTAACATCCTGAAAAGTATGTTAGTCTTGTATATGGTCTCAGAGATACTATTATACTTGTATAACATGTCATATAAGTTTTGTGACAAACTGAGTTCATTTAGGTACTTAGTTGCAACTCGGAAGTTGAAAAGTAACTTAAAATGAGATAGTAACATAAGTTGCTAAGTTGAGGAAAATAAACCTAGAGGATTTGTTTCTAAGTTGCAAATAGATTGAATAAGGTCTAGTTAAAATTTGAAAATAATCAGAGTTAGTTTGGTATTTTTAGGCATACTGGTTATGTATTTTTATACCGCATTGACTAGCAGCAGATATGAAAAATTAAGATATTGGTGAAACAATAATTTTGATGAATCTTAGTATTTATTTTAAAGTTGTTAGAAGTTAGAAAACTTGATTTATCTAAACTCAAGTGTCCTTAGCAGATAAAAAGTTCTAGCTTTAGGCTTTAGTAACAAAGTTAGAATTTACTTCTTATTTTCTCTTCCTATCCACGGTTCCAGAACCAACAAAAACAAAAAAAGAAAAAAAGGAAAACATAGGAGAAAGGGGAAGAGAAGAACGAAGGGGGAGAGAAGCAGAAAAGGAAGGAAATCAAGGGTAGATCAAGATCAAATTATAGAACTTGTAGATAGATCATCTTAGTTGCCAAAGGTAGGGGTTTTGTGCTCATCTCCACTTATTTCCATCATTTTCACCATAGTTTCACCTTTGGTGCTTAAAAGATCAAATTGAGATTTAATGGTGTTTTGAGTGATTTTCTTGCTTGGATGAGTCATAAGTATTGTTTATGACTTGTTCATGCTAAGGGTTTGGATTAGAAACTAAAATATATCCATTTGGACCTAAAATTCTCAAAGTGTAGATTTTGGGGTTTTGATGGGTGATTTTGCGTTTGGATCCATTTTTGATGAATTTAATTGGTGTTTTATGTTCCCTTCATGTTTGTAAACTTGTTTGGGACTTAAAATCATCAAGACACAGTTTTGAAGTGATCAAATTCCATGTGTGGCACCAATGGAATAGTGCCACACTTCTACAGAATTCTGCAGAAGATTCTATCATAAGGTCATGCCTAGGCATGACTAAACCACGCCTAGGCATGGGGTGGTCAGTTTTAGATACTGATTAGACAGAGAGTGCCACGCCTAGGCGCGATAAAACCAAGCCTAGGCGTGAGACATGGCAACATCCTGACAGCCTGTATTGTTTGTTGTATAACTTGAGTTGTAGATATCAAAATGACTTGATTTTAGAGCCATTTGAAAGCTAAGACATAAGGTTTCATGTGATAAAAATTTCATAATTATAGAAGTTAGGATGTACATTTGGTGTATCTATGAAAATCAGCCTTTTTAGGTGATAAACCACGAAATGTCAAGATATGAATCTCATTGAAATGAAGTTTCCTACTTATTAGGATTCTTTATACGTCCTTTTTGGAGTGTGTTAGAATGCTACTAGGGATATTTCAAAGAGGAAATAATCCTTTAGTATAGATGAGAAAATTTAGACCCTTTGTGCATCCAATAATTAAGGATTGCCATAGGTAGGTATCTAACACCCTAAGCACTTAGTGTTGCATTGGATATCACACAAGAAGTAATGAGATGGTATAATAGATACAAGGGTACTAGAATGAATTAGCAACATTTACTCTATTTAATTGGTAAAAATATGAGCCTTAGGATATCCAAGAGTAGTGGATTACTTTGGAATGGTACCTAGAACCTTAAGCAACAAGGTGTTATAAGTACTAACCACTCATGAGTTAGTTTCACTCAAATGGAGTCAAGTTTGTGTGTTAGTTCCTAATCAGAGGTGGTTGTGTACTAAGTTCTCTAATTAAGTGAGATCTCGTGCATTGTTTAATACACAATGGGATGAACTATGACTTAAAAGCTTGTCATATTCATTGAGTATAGCAGAAACTATGACTTAACTCTTCAAGTAGTATAGTTGGGTTGGAGATACATGTAGGAACAGAGTTACCTCCTTGAATACTAAGTTAAGTATGAAAGTTCAAATCGTTAGGTATTCCAAGAATTAGGAGTTATCTAAAGTAGGTATTTGGAACTTTGAACACTTTAATGTGACACATGTCACTACAGGTAGTGCATTAGTAAGAAAATCGAGATATAGGTGAGATAGGTATAGTTTACTTATCTAGATGCACGGATTACTCATTTGCTGTAGAGTTGAGTTAAGTGTGCAAATATCAGAGAAGTGCTCATTTGTCTCTATAAGTTGGGCCAAAATGATGCATTAGTTAAGATAGACTCTTTCACAAGGATGAGTTGAGTTTATGAGCAAGTTTACAGTTTTTCTTTGTCTCAGGTAGGACTAGGATGTGATAAGTTCACTCCCTACCTTAGCAAGAGTTCGTGGAACCCGAGTTTCCTACAATGAACAAGTAAAGGTAGGGTTAAATCGTCAGCTTTGCAGTTACAGTTCAGTTGTATGGGCAATTGTCTGTTGCTGTTAACATAAACGATTGTATGGGCAGTTGCTTATGTTAACGATATGTAGGCTATCGGTTTGGTTATACTACTAGGTATTATGTAGTTATTAGTTATAGTGGAGGAAACTCCTATGATAATAATTATAGATAATGTTATACGGTTGTATGGGAGATCGTATAATGTTGAGTTTAGTTTAATTATATATGCAGTTTACATAATTATTTTGCCATGAAATATATGTTTATTATTGAGAATATTTATGTTCTCACCTATTTCTATGTTTTCATGGTAGAAGCAGGTCAATGATCGTCATAAAGTAAGAAGTTCAAGAAACAGAAGAACTAGTGTAGTACAGTTTTACTTGTTTCTTGTTTAAATAAAGCTTATGTATTTTGTTTGTATTTGCTTTGTAGTTATATTAAGAGGTATGTATTACAATAAGCTCTTCTGTAGCTAAGATTGTATATATATATATAAGTTAAAGTTTTCCGTATTCTCTCAAGGATTTTTTATAATGACTTGTATGGTCGTTATAGATATTTTGCTTGTATTTGTTTTGTAGTTATATTAAGAGGTATGTATTACAATAAGCCATTCGTGGCTAAGGTTGTATATATATATATATATATATATATATATATATATATATTAAAGTTTTCGGCATTCTCTCAGGACTTTTTATAATGACTTGTATGGTCGTTACAAATATATTAGTAGTTAGTTATATAGAAAGTGACGTAGCTAGTACAGTTTATCTCTATATATCCCGGTTATATCCAGATATCTGTCATAGGACGTTATAATTGGAGGCAACAAAGATTGCAAAACAATGATTTAAGGCAAGATTAGGGGAGAAGAGGCATTCATTGAAGACATCCTTTTTTCTTTCTTCTACCTGTACTCTTATGTTCTATTTTTTTAAGATTGATTCATGGTATCATTTAATCTTGTTTGTGTTTTAATTGCCATTTCTAAATTCTCTTTTTTTAGGGTTTGGATGAAACTTTGTACTTTATTATATTTAATATTTAATTTCTCTCTTTTTTAATGAATTAATTATTGTTTTTGATTTATTCCTAGTATTCTTAAAACTTGGGGTATGTTGTCAGCTATAGTTGCATGATCTTAGGTATTAGGTAAACGATTGAGAGATGAAGTCTAATGCTTGATAATCTATGAATTGAACTTGAGAATTATGACTTAGAGATAGACTTAAACCTCTGAGGGTTAACTGGATATCATAGAGCTTAATGGGTTTTAACTAAGTTGGCTACCAATGAGAATGGAGTTGATTTAACTTTAACATGTTTTTAGTGCTAAGATATTGGACTTTAAATAATTTAAGATAGACCACCTTCAAAAACATAATTAATCATTAATAAAGAAAAATCAATGTTCATCATGATGGATAATTGTAGTAGATTTCTAATCCTAGGTCTTTAATGTTTGGTTGAACTCTGTCCTCCCTAGACTTGTTAGTTTTGTTAGTTATTTTACTATTCTTATTTAATTGCACTTTATTCTCATTTTTTATTGCCTAAATAATTAAAATTGTTATAGTTTAGTATTCACATAATCTTCATGAAAATGATACTCTACTCTTATTTTATTATTTGTTAATGACTCACGTACTTGTGGATTTGACACAACATTTCCATCTCTTGGTCATTGATACAGCAAAGCAAATACTTTTGCTTCTTGACACTTGTCCTTTCGAAGAAAAATACTTGCATAGGAAGTTTTAAGTTAGAAAAGTTGACTGTTCCAGCAATACATTTCATTTATGTAATATACTACATTTATCTCATTAATTAAGTGTTTTATTATGTTACCTTTCAGGCTTGCTTCATGGATGCTATGCTGCACGACTAGTACTTCTTTGTTGACGTGTATTTGGAGTCGTTTTAAAGTGGAACTTGTGAAATATGGTCCATTCATGAACCTTGTAGTTATAATCATTGATTGTGTAGAAAATTAGATCAATGATACAAAATTAATACTTGCAACTTAGTCAACAGGTATCTTTTAAAGATATATATTTTACAAATTCATCCCCACAAATAAAAGAAATGTGTATGAAGAGTAGATGAGAGAGGATAGGTCATGGATCCACGCCCACTCCGGTGAGATCCACGGCCACTGTGGCATCTTATGGCCACTACTCTACCCACATGCCACCCTAGCACCATTGTGTTCCACCATAACCGAACCAGCCAAAACCATAGCCCCCAAGGGCAGTGCACACCCCTATACGAGATCTGGAACCAAAAGCAATTTCTAAGCCTATTCTGCGTGATTTGAGAAAATGGTCATAAGCAATTTCTATGCTTGATTTTTGGTGCTGTTGATTGTTTAGGGATGGAGGATGTGACGGTAGTGTATGGCCATGCAAAAACATTGTTTAGTGGAAATGGGCAGATCTGCGGTTCTGGATGTTGGTTTGGGTTGGAGTTCGGGCAGTGATGGAGGCAATGGACGGCAGTATTTCTAGGCAGTAATTCCCAATGGTGGCAGATTTGGGTTTAGGGTGTGCTTGGCAGCTGCTGTAGGCTCAGCGGGAGATCTCAGCGGTGACGTGATGGTTGAGGATGGGGTTGCGAGTGCGTAACGGCTTGTTGGTTGACAAATCTATTGAGGAGGGCTTGTTGGTCACAGGACGCAGTGGTTCTCTGGCATGAAAAAATTATACAAGATTAGTGTAAAAATATCAATAGTTGAAGGGATTTAGAACAATAAGAACTAAACTTTTACTGCAAATTTTAAAACTTAGTATAATAGATAAAGTCAAAAGGCCCATTGATGGTCCTTTTATAGCAAGGTTCATATTAAAACAACCCGTGTATTAGATCCACCCATTCTTTCGAAGTTTTCAGGAGTTGAT
Source organism: Ormosia emarginata (assembly GCA_029884605.1). Lineage (NCBI taxonomy): Eukaryota > Viridiplantae > Streptophyta > Magnoliopsida > Fabales > Fabaceae > Ormosia > Ormosia emarginata. The sequence goes on along the minus strand of JAQQTP010000075.1, from coordinate 618,370 downwards.
CACAAACAGAATTTGTCACAAATCGACAAGCGAGGGTCTTCTTATAGTGTATTTGTCACAACTTTTAATACAACTTGTACTAACTATTACTTGCAAGTATGACATATTATATGTATGATGATGGTGTCTGGGTGCCAAAGTGGTTGGCATTTAAAGAAAAAAAATAAGGATTTATACTATATGGGTATGCAAACTTGTCTCTAACATTTGGTTCAACTATAGGAGTGTATGTTTTTTATAATTGTTAGGACCATAATAAAAAATTTATTATGGCACATGTACTATAAACTTACACATATCAATATGCGATACATGGTAACATTAAGGCTACTAAAAAGGTGTTAGGTAGATGTTGGTGTATGCCCTAGTGGCCAATACGTTTTGTTTGTATTTACATACATTATATTATGCTATTTTATATGAGGCATTTCATTTATTATGTTCTTTTTTTGGTAAACATGATAAAGTCCTTAGAATAGTAAATTTGATACCATAGGACATCAAGTGGATGACTTGATCGTGAGATCCTATTGGATAAAACACTATTCTTAAATGTCCCTAGTCAAGTATTATTGTTAATTAGGACAACAATAATGCTTTGAGACTAGTATGTGCGTGATCATGACCACATCTCACGGGTCATGGATATGAGATATCAAGTCTACACATAGATACATATTAGAGTAATGATGTATTGGACGACCCGCCATGAGAACGCTACGTGGATCGTTACGTGAGTGTCATAAGCAATTCTCATAGTGATAATGGTGTATGTGGTCCTTTGACCTGAAATCACTACGATTCCTACATGAGGAGTTATGTGTTTTAATACCATCAAACGTCATCTGTAACAAGATGATTATAAAGTTGGTTATTAGACATACCGCGATACATGTGGAGGGATGTGAGTGACCTAGATGGGATTTGTCCCTCCTACATAACAGAGTGATATCTTGGGCCCCCCGATTGAGTGAGACTATGAAATGCATGGCCATGCTCAAATGAGTCAATATGAGATATTGATCTCATTTGTCATTACTATGTCTACTCGGGAATCAGGAAACTGAAGATTGAACTAAACAAGGGTGACACGTTCCATGCCTTGTGTTCAATTTGGATATCTGGACAAAGGGACTAAACTACACGGAAACATTGGTCACGATAGGTTATGTCAAATCACCGACATTCTCATTACTTGGGTAGCAGTGATGTGTTGCTAGATACCGCTCACTTTGTTTGTAATATTAAAATGAGATTTTAATATTACTACCAACGTCATGAGAACCTGCAGGTCGCACACTTAGAACAGACTAAATTGGAGTAATCAATCCAAGTTGGACTCGGATTCAATTGTGGGCCTAACTCATGACAGATGGGTTTAGGGTTGCACCACTTACCTTGCTACACTTGCTCACACTACTTAAGGCAGCCACTATTATAAATAGTACTTGCTAAGGGGGCTGCTACTAGGTTACATCACAACCCTAGCCGCACCTACGAAAAGTGAGTGAGAGATAGTGAGGTCTTCTTCTCCTCTCTTCGCAGCTAGCACTACGAAACAGGGCGTGACTCCTTTTGCAAGTCTGTTCGTGTGGATACTTCGTCGCTATTACGGTGTTGGTGATTCACCTATCACGCTTCAAGAGGTAAAATTTTAAAACCTCGGATTATGGATTTTTCGCATGGATCCTGTGAGGGAATTCTGTTATTCCGCTGCGAGACTTTGATCCGCAAATTCCCAACAGTAGACACTTAGTCTATTAGTTGATAGTGTTAAGGCTATTGAGCAAAGGCAATACTGATGTTGCCCAAACATTAAAGAAATTGCTTAAGTGTTGTCATGATTTATAAAGTGAAGGAGCAATTTCTAATAGTACTGAAGCTACTCATTGAAATAATATTGATACTATTTCATGATCATTGATAGTATTAATGCTATCAAGAAGAAAAAAGATGATAATACCAATGTTACCATAAGGTCGACACTATCTCAACTAGGTCGACCAAAAGTTATTGGAGTTTGGAGCTAAACGTTGTATAGCAATAATATTGATATTGTTGTAGATGACTCCAAAAATAACTAAGTCCTTGGAACTTGATTTTTCATTTTGCATAGCAATAACACTAATGTTGTTGATGGAGTTCACAACAAGGCTTAGTTTAATGAAGCATGTGACATGCATGTAACCATTTAGAAGATGTTCGGTTACATAACGTTAACTGCCCACAATGGAGAAGTGATAACTCCATGAATTGAAGTTATTTCATTCCTAAAATGGGTAATTAATAAAGTGCTAGATCAAGTTTTTATAGGTTTCTGTAAAGTTTTTGAGAAATTATATAAATCAAGTGCTAAACTTCTCCTCTTTCTTAGAATTGATTCCATAGACAATTTTATTAATTCCTAGCCTTTTATTCCAATCTAATAAATGTTGTTCTGCAGGGTCTTAATGGAATGAGGCTTGGAAAGGGCTACGAAAGGTGGAAGGAACCTAGAAAGGAAGCAAAAGAAGCAAGGAAACAAGGAATAAAGACTAGGTTTCCACTCCTAGGTGCAGGGGCAGTATACTTAGCCATGGAGGTCTCTGTCTTAGATCCTGATAGAGGTAGAAAGTGTCACACCTAGGCAGGATTGAAGCATACCTAGTCGGGACCTATTCCTGGGCATGAGGCTCTTCCATGCCTAGGCATAGGGTAACTACTTAAAAGTACTTTTTTTGAGTTACACGTAGGCATGAGTTTAAAGGTTCTTAAGAGAATATCTTTGAAGATTGGAAGATCATGCTTCATGAGAAGGATCAAGATTAAGAATCATCCCTAGTTTTGTTTTCTCCTCCCTCTCTTGATTTTCTTGTTCTTCTATGGATTTTTTTTACCTTCTGTTTCTTTGAATCTTATGGATTTCTACGTTCTTTTGATCTTTTGGATCCCACTATGAATCGTGGTTGTATATAACTTTTTCTTGAATAATTGATTAATGTGTATGAGCTTTTATCAGAATCTATGTTTATTGAATTCAATTGCTTGATCACCAATTAATTTGGGGCTTTCTCTTGAACTAGACATAGGGAAAAAGAAGTGGGACCTTAGTTTTGGATAATGTATGTTCAATTTCATTTGAGTTAATTGGGTGTTTTGAGTAGCCAATAGGATGGACACATATCCATTAGTCATGCATAACATGTTTGAAACATGGTTTGAATGAGCATGAGATTACTCTTTTTCACATTGAGACATAGTGTTTTAGGTAATTAAATGCTAAATATCCAAGTGACCCAGACATAGGCATTATGAATGCATGAGGTTTCAGCTAACAACTTAAGCTTATTTTCAAATATCCTTGTGGGTTATATTAACTAACTGAAGTAGTGGCTAAAGAAGGTCCTTTGGCCTCTTAACCTTTGTTAATTCTCTTATATGGGTGTTTGCTTGCTTCTCTTTATTTTAGTAAAATCGCCTTTATAAGTCTTTAATTTTCTACTTGCTTAAGCCTAGACAAAATGATTAACTATACGATAATACAAACTCTAAAACCAAATCCCTTAGGACATAACACTCTTTCTCACTCTCATATTACTTACTCGACATGTGCACTTGCGAACCAAACAAGTTTTTGGCGCCTACGCATGACAAACTCTGCCTCTATTAGGGTTTGGGACAGAGACCTCCATGCCTAGGCACGTTTCCCCTATGCTAGGCGTGGAAACCTAGTCTTTATTCCTTACTTCCTTGCTTCTTTTGCTTCCTTTCTAGGTTCCTTCCTTCTTTTCTAGCCCTATCCAAGCCTCATTCCTTTAGGACCCTGGAAAACAACATTCAGTGGATTGGAATAAAAGGCTAGGAATTAATAAAAATCATCTATGGAATCAATTCTAAGAAATAAGGGAAGTTTGGCACTTGATTTATATAATTTCTCAAAAACTTTACAAAAACCTAGAAAAACTTGATCTATCACCTTATTAATTACCCAATTTAGGGCTGAAATAACTCTAATTCATGGCTTTATCAAGAAGTTGTCTCCATTACAACCATTCAGATGCATAAAGTGACACACGTACCTATTATCTGAAGTAGTACTCTGATGGAGAAGAAGGATCAACTGCTAAGGACACATAGTACAATCTTGAGAAGCATAAAATTTCTACAAAATCGTTGGATACTGAGAGTGGTTACTATATTTTGCCTTGAAATAGGGACGTTGGGTATATTAGGGGTGTTTTAAAATTTTTAGTAACATGGAAAAAAGGACAAGGACTCACAAAAATGGAATAATAAGCAGAATAAGCACATGACCAAAGAATATAGTGGACAATTGGAAAAAGCTCAATGCAAGAACCAGAGTTGACACAAGGGAAATAGTCGATACAAGTCTAAATTCACATTGATCAAATCAAAGAACACCAACCACCCAAGACTCTAAGAAAACATCATGGAACTGCTTGTAACCGCAAAAGAAATGTTGTAGAAAGAGGAAAGTATGGAGGCTAATCTTGAAAGGAAAGCTTAACTATTACAAAGGCACCCAAAATCTTAGAATTTTCAAAATTCAAAAGGAAGCAGAAGTAATTACAGCTAAAGGAATTATAAATAGTATATTTAAGGAAGGAAAAAGGGCTTGATACTTGCGACTCCTCACACACATAGCAAGAAAATAGTCCCTCAAGCACCTTTAAATTTTTCTAGAATTTTTTCCTTTCCTTTATCTAGTTCTTTAGTTCATTTTACCCTTTGTTGTTTTGTTGTTGTTGTAACTCTGACAACTTTATAAGTTGTACTCTTTATTTCTAATTAAATCAAATTATTATTTCTTATACATGTTAATAGTATTTTGCATTTCATCGATTTTACATTTGCATTCCCAAATTTAGACATTGTGTGAAAATAGAGAGCATATAAGAGAAAGTGATTCCCTTCTCCAAATTGAGATTATGGAATCACACAATCGAATAGATTATCAAAATCTAACAAAAACAAATTGGCACATCTGGTGGGACTTATTAAAATTATAAGTGTCAGATCTTATGCCACGGCTAAGAAGTAGTAATAAAACCTCCAATATGTCCACAAATGATAATACAAATTTAGATCCTTTAACCACAATCCTAACTGCACCAGAAGCCAAGGAAACATAAATGTTGGCAGTAGTAGTTGTAACTACTGGACCATCGAGTAGGATAAACACTGGAGGCATATGGGTAATTTGGATTTTCAAAATTATAGTTATCATCTTGGCTTCTTATCTATGTATGGAATGCCTATGACTGCTGGGATCTCAAGTGCTTTTCCAGTAAACACTACTGCATATACCCCTCCAACTATAATTCCAATGGTTGGTGGAACTTTAGCATTTAGACTAAATATAGATTTCAACCTTGGTTATCTTTTGACTATGAATGTTATGAACAACCCATCAAAGGAGGCACAACCCAGCCTCTTGGACCCATATTTTCAATAATGACAAAAGGGATGCAAACATCATCTTCAAGTCAAAGCCAAACGGTTCAAACTTTGGCTACCATAAGATAATAGATTGATGAGAGCAATCATGATATAGTTCATATGTTAACCTAATAGTTGAACATAGTTCTTAGTCCGTTGATAAAGACAACTAATAGTATTTGCAATGCCTTGGTTTAACAAGTGGGTCAACTCAATACTGTGTTGGGAGGCGTAGAAAATGAACAACCTTATGGCTATGAAGTTAACTATACCCCTAGCACACAAAACTAAGATACAAATAATCTGTTGTAGTATGGCCATATGGGCTATATGGATAGAAATGGTCGTGTAACTAATGCCCAGCCAAGAGGTGCGAAATTTGGACCAGGTCGACCACTAGTCTTCCTAGACCAAAATGTTAAGCCGACCATCGAACAAATCTTAACTATGTTTGGGTTTAATGTTGGCCTTGTATTTCACCTACAGTTTGTTTTGGCTTTCCCGGAATGGATAAACTAAGGAGTTATATTACAATCATTATCGAAAATATCAAAGGAGTTAGAGACGTAGAAGGAAACAAAAATCCTAGACCTAATATATAAAAATATGAAGAGAAGACCAAAGGGAAAGTAAAGTTGTCATCGGCAAAAAGTCGCCATATAGGGGAGCTTGTGATTAAAGGAATAAGATAGCTAGAGAGCTCCCAAGGAGAGATATTTGACAAAGATTATGAGTGGAATTAAGGAGAAGAAACATCTTGGAGAAATCCGACAATGAACTTCATCTTATTTATTATTTTTCTTTGCTATGATTTATTCATGTTTTGCATTGTATCTTTGAATTCTTTGTATGCTTTAATGTCTATGGGAAGATAAATATTTTTCCAAAAATAGGACATAACTCTTCTATTCTTTTGTGATGGATTTTTTATTTATTTCTTATTAATGTGAATTTGATATTTCTTGATTCAATTATAGTGTTCTTAATGTTTGGGACATGTTACCCACCATACTTTCATAGGTCTAAAGTATTTGGATGAATGATCGAAAGATGAAATCCGGATATTGGAACCTCTAATAATTGAACTTAGGAATTAGGACCTAGAGATAGACTTAATCTTTCAAGAAGTCAATGGAAATCATAGAACTTAGTGGGTATCATTTAAATGTTAACATGTTCTTTTGGACTTGAAAGGGAATTGAATTTCAATAGGATAATCCACCTTCAAGAATGTAAAGGAACATTAATAAAGAATATCTGACTTTCATAATGATAGGTAGTTGTAGTGAAATCCTAGTCCTAGAATCTTAGTCATTGGTTTATCCCATTTACTTTTATTTTGTTTACTTGTTTTTATTTATTTTTAATTTACTTTCTTATTTAATTCTCGCAATTATTTTTGTTAGCCTAAATAGTTAAAATTATCATAGTTTGGTAATTACACAATCCTCGTAGAAACAATACTCGATTAACTACTTTAGTACTTGTGACGACTCGTGCACTTGCGAATTAATCAATACAATATGCATAATGGACATCCAAGGGAGAGTGTTATAACTATTATTGAAAAATGGATGTTCAAAAGCTATTACAGGAAACTATTATCTTATCTTAATTTGTCTAGGATTTGGTTATAGAGAAACTTGTATCGGATTAGGATTTGATTTAGTTTTCATTTGTTACTTCACCGTTTGACTATAAATACTCATTTGGACTCCCTATGTAATACACATCTTTAATATTAATCAATTACATTATTTTCTATTTGCTTCTCTATCTCGTGAGTTGTTTATGCTTATTTTTATAACACTAGTAACCACTTCTTGAGTGTTTTAGACAAAATAGGCTAGACTTATGTAGATTAGGCATGAATATATTTAACCAATATGATAGTCATATCAAATGAGAGCAATTATGTATTATTAGTTAAACATTGATTATTATAGGATGCTTGGTTCAATTTTTGAAAAAATATTCTTAGGAATAACATGTCCACAAATGGTATTCCTGACCATGATAATTGTCACATTTGGTTGATCTATTGACTAAAACGTTCCTAAAAATGACTCTGATCACTATTGCTGACACCAACAAGGGGTATTCAGATTTTGATGATCAGTAACCTGCGTTGGTATTCAAAGTCACCGACCATAGTTAACCACTGGTAGGGGCACAAGTTGCCCAAATTTCGATGACTAGTAGCAGTGGCCAAAGTTGTTGGGTACATGTAAGCTGCCAACAATGGTGGAGAGAGGCCAAATTCCATTGATCAGAGACAGCCAACCACTGTTAATCATCAACATGGGCAAAAGGTGATTGAATTTCAATGACTAATGCTGGTAGTCTGTTCCGGACCGTGATCAGGGATTATCTCCCTTAGATCCACCCAACCCGCAATATGATGGGGTCCATCATTGATACCCTTGGTTAGACTCGCTTATGAACATAAATAAGATCTTGGCTCTATGCCCATCGAACCATGGCATTGGGTAGCAACAACTTTACCATGAGATCTACGCAATGGATAAATCCTGAGAATATCTGTTATTACCAATCAAGATCTTACGAAATAATGGCACCCATAATTGCCCTAATTATAGTATCAATGTAACACCCCGAAAATTGTTTGTTTCATGATAAATAGTTATTTTATAATATTTGTGATTTTTGTGAATTTTTTTAAATTTTTTCAGAAATGTTGAATATTTTAATATAATCCTCATTTTACGTGTGCATTGAGTGAAGCTTAGAAAATGAAATATTTTTCCTGAGGCTGGTAAACCTTGAACTATGGAAACATCGATGGGGGATCTTACTAAACCTGAGGCTGGGCATAGTTTACGAAGTTTACGTTTTTTAAAATTTTTATCTGACAAATAAAAATTACTGTACAATTTATTATCCATTCGAATATAAATACTAATTTATGTTAACTGTAACATTTGTCTATTGAATAATAGCTTGTATTAAAATGTTTGTCATCTTTTCAAAAGTGTCAACTTTATGTCACATCATGTTAACTTTTGTAAAAAATTAACAAAGCTTCTCAAAGAAGCATTGTACAAAGCTTCTAAAGGAAGCTTTACCAAAGCTTCTAGAAACAATTTTCCCTCCTCTCTCTCTCCCTTTGCTCTACGGCAATGGCCCATTTTGGAGCCAAAAATTGGCTTTTCATTTATCACCTTTTTCATTTCTAATTTCAAAAATCACCAAAAAGCTATCACTTTCTCTTTCCACTTTCTCTCTTTCTCATTTTTTTTCTCTCAAGTTTTTTTCTCTTCCTCTTCTCTTCTCCTCTCCATGACACCAACACCATTAGAGGCCATCTCCACTAGTTTGGTAAACTACTTCCATTTCTTGCTTCCTCTCATCATCCTAAGACTTTTCTCCTTGGTGATCATCCTCTAGTTTTTCCTTTTTCACTTTCCACCATTGAAGCCCTAACTTGAAGCTCCAAGGTAAAGTTTTTGAGTTTCTTTTCTTTTCTTCTTTTTTTCATTTTCTTGGTCATCTATGTGACCAAGGACTCCTCTTTTCATAGTTTGAGTGAAGATTTTGAAAGTTTGCTCACCTTAGGGTTTTCTTGAAGGTGTAGGGCAAAAATTGCAACAAGGGATCAAGAAGCTTGCTTTCTTGTGTTATCTTCTTTAGGTAAGAGGGAGATAATCCTCTTCAACCTAACTTGGTGATGAGGAAACATTTTTGGTGTTATTGTTGAGGAATCCATGTGGCATTGCTCTCTTTGTTGTGTTGTTTTTCATGATTTTGTGTTTAATTGGACTTGTATGAGTTATTAATTGCCTTTGCATGTCTTGATGGCTATGGATTGTATATTGGATTGCTTGGATTAATGTATGGAAATTTTAGGGTTCTTTGCCCCTATGGGTTCATGGCTAAGAGGCCATGTTTTTTGTTGTTCAAGATTTAATTTTGTGAAAATTGGAACTTAGGTGGTTAAGTGGTAAAGAATTAATTAATGCAATGGAAAACTTTGGGTTCTCACCCCTTGGGAGGCTCACGGAGGGCTTTTAAGGGTTCAAGATTTAATTTTTGTGTAACCTTGAAACTTAAGGAATTAAGTATTAAGTAACTAACAATGTGATGGAAAAATTGGTTGCATTCTTGTCACTGGAAGATCACGGCCTTAAGGGCCTTATTGGCTAAAATTTATGCATCAAGCTAAGGCTTAAGTGATAAGGTAATTTAAGAATTTATTATGGATTCATAGGATGGAAAGAAATTTATTGGATGACCAAGGGTGATTCTTTGGACTTAAGAGAAGAACAAGAGAGTTTGTGAGATTTGGAGAATCTTAGAATAATTTTCTAAGTAAGTATGATTTACTTTAAGTAGAGAACTTGGCTAATTAAGAGAATTCCTCTAGAGAAAGATTTCATAAGAAATGTTAAATTAAAGTGAAACTTCATAATAAACCTTAAAAATTGTATTGTCACATTTGAGAATTTGATAATATGTTATTATGGGTCCATGAGTGGGGCCAAAATTCTGTTGATGTTTAACTTGACCAAATTGTGGCATGTTATGGGATGAGTATATCATTGTTGAATATACATGAATATGCATTGAGTCATCATGCATTGTTGAAGTAAGGTTGTGTGCCTAGGAGTTGAATCACACCTTAGTGCGGGTACGAATAGACTAGTGTAGGTCATATTTTTGACCTTGGGGGCATCGGGGTGCGGGTGTCTCACAAATGGACAGTTGGTAGCTCCTCTGGGCCGTGGTATAGACGGATACAAACACACCGACAATCCAGACTGAGACATTGTCCTATATCGCGATCTTGTGAAGAATGTCGTGTATAAAGCCTTGTTGTGCAAAATTATTGATTTTCTGGAAAACACTTGATTTTAGGCTGACGAGATACTGGCATGTCTCCCTGATCATTCTCTCTGATGTTTGTGTCTAGCTCTGTGGAGTTGGATTTTGGTACCATGTGCATAGTGAGTTAACATATTATTTGGCGTTTATTTATATGATGATAGGAATTGTTGTTTTATTGATGTTATAACTGCATCGATTTGTTAAATTGTTTACTATTTGCATCTTGATGCTGATTATTATTCCTGCAATGTTATATGGGCGTCTTGCATCGTTCTTTTTCTTTACTGCCATCATTGGTACTGAATGTAGGATGTCTCACCTCTTTTCTGTATTTCTGTTATTCTGACTATTTGTGTGTTTCTCTGAAGACGTCGATAAGGAAGGGGAAGTGCACGAATTCCCTGACTTTTGGCCTGACTTTGATTAGTTACCTATTTGGTCATGGTGTCTTGTCGTGGCTTTTTGGGGTATGTGAGACTGACTTTTCATGGAGGTCCGAACTGCTGGCACATCAACCTGAGTACAGATCGCTGCATCTACCACGGAGACGTGACTGTGTCTCTGGCCTGGGGTCATCATGATCTGCCTATCTTTAATTTTAATGCACACTTATATTTAGAGTTTTACTTTCCCATACGTGATATGTGGGGTGATCGCTATTACTCTCCACAAGAGGATTCATTCTTAACCTCTGCACGAGGAGGATTTCCTATGATGAGGAAGACCCTGAAAAGGATCCAACTACAGTTCCTTTTCGTTGTTTCAGGAGCTGATGTTGTTGGTAGCCATTGATGGCTATTTATAAATCTTTTTGGGGGCCTGATGTTTTGTCTTTTTGGTGGGCTGTATATGTGCAATCATTTTGGGACATGTAAAGCTTCTGTTTTTTGTATATCTGATGATGTATCTAAACAAGTATGATATAAGTATATATATACATATGATGTATGAATGTATGGTTGACTTCTCATGTTACTTTCTGCTGTAACCATAACTTATCATTTTATTACCAAAAAAAAAACAATTCGTCAAATTATTTATACGATTACAACTAAACATGCTTATCTATATTATAATGAACCAGGTCTGAGTTTATACATTTTGTTTCCTTTTCGTGGTTATGATGTGACATTCCCTCCTCAAAAAGGGGCATTACACTAGTTTGGTATTAGAACCCCAATTTAAGTTTTCTTTTGGGTCTTTGTGGTTAAGTCTGTCTTGATTGTGTTGTGTGATTCTCAGTGTTTGGTATTTCGAAAGGATACATCTAATTCTTCCTTGTGTTTTTATTCAGTTTACTCTGAAAAAGTGTAATGGCATGCGGTGGAGGTATTGTTGTAGCTGTTGAGGCCATGCAACGAATGACGAACATTATTGCACAACAAACTGAGAGAGCTGCTCAATAGTAGGAAAGGCCTGCACAATAGCTAGAAGCTTCAGCCGATGCTCAAAATATATCGGAGTTCTGTTGTAACAACCCTTCTCAGTTAAGGGGGAATTTCATCTAGAGAAGGCTAGTCTTTGGATCAAGGAGCTGGAGAAAATTTTCAAAGGCATGAACTATGCTGATGACAAGAAGGTAACCTATACTGCTTTCATGCTGATCGGAGACGCAGAAGATTGGTGGAACAGAGCGCAGAGATTACTAGAAGCTGAAGGTCGAGTAATCACCTGGGAGGCATTCAAGGATAAATTCATGGAGAAGTATTTCCCAGCAAGTGCAAGACATGCCAAGGAGATGGAGTTCCTCAGTTTGAGGCAAAGGAACTTGACTATCAGCGAGTATGCCGCAAGGTTCGAGAGCTTGTCCAAATTTTCAACGTATTTCTAACACCAGCCGGACAAGGTGTGGAAGTGTCAAAAATTTGAGGAAGGATTGAGGCATGAAGTGAAAATGGCGGTCATAACCTTGAGGATCGACCAGTTTTCAGAACTGTTAGACACGTGTCGCCGAGTGGAAGATCTGGATCAGGTGCGGGACATGAGGAATCATAACTTTGGACCTACTGGGTTCAATTTGACTTAATTAAGTTGATTTTGTCACATTTTATGAAATTAAGCTTAATTGGATCATTGAAGAAATTATTGCTTGAATTATCATTAATTTGGGTGACTGCATTCTTAAGTAAAGTGGCCACAATTTGAGTTACAATTATCTGATTAATGTGATTCTGGTCTTGTTGGAAAGTTAAGATAATTCTCTAATAACTATTCACTTGATAGCAAGAGTCATATTGATAGCAATATATTTCATTCATTGTATAATCTTCTCACTTGGCTTTTTCAGTAAACTGGCTATAATTTGAGTTACAAATATCCGATAGATGTGATTTTGGTATTGTTTTAAAGCTAAGACAAATTTCTACAACTTTTATGAGACCTCAAGGCCGGGAACACATGTTTGGATAACTCAAATTGAAGTTGAAGCAAAATCTAGAGTTTTGAACCTGACAGCTTGACCTCTATGCACTTATTAGGCTATATCTCGGGCTATAGGAGTTCAAAAATTCTGAAATTTTGACAGTGGAAGGTTAAGACCAGTATCTACAACTTTTATGAAGAACACAAGAGTCGAATCGAAAGTGTTAAAGGTGATATTAGGCTTGGAAGTCAGAACAGAGGAGCTAAAGTTGGGTCTGACCTATGAGCAGTAATTAGGCCATATCTCGGGTTGTAGGTGGTGGATTTGGATGAAATCGGTGGCTATGGAAAGCTAAGACAATTTCCTAGAACTTTTATGAAGACCACTTAATGAGGAAATGACGCATGACATGAGCTCAGAGTAGAAATATTTCAGAGACAAGAATCTCTATAATTTCAGCATATTCACCATCATCAAGCAACTATTTTGGCATTTACTTCTCATCATCAAACAACTCCATTGTCTTCTTGTACTCCTTGAACTCTATAAAAGGGAGCTCGGGTGCTTATTCAGATCATCTTTGATCTTATTTTAGTTTATGCTATTGTGTTGTTTGTTTCTCTTGTTGTAGTTTTCTTTGTTCTAAATTGAAATTATATTCATCTTTTTCTTCCTATCTCTTTCTTTCTTCTTGTTCATGAGTAACTAATTTTCATTTTGCTCGGGTGAAAGGGTGAAGCTTTTGGTAATAAGTTAAGGTTAGATTAATTTCTTTCTTGTGCTTAAATGATATATTTTTAAGTGATCATTATATGTGTTGTATGTTGTTTCCAATCAATTTAGAAACTTTTTTTGTATATTGAAGAACTTGATTCATTGTAGACAAGACTTTGGCACAGTGGATGCTTGAGACCATTTACAAGTGTTGGTGGATAATTAAAGGAACCATAATATGATTACATATATAATCTAAATTGAACTTTGAATGTTAAATCTTCCTATTCGAACCTCTATTATGTATAATTTCAATTGAGTTATAAAAAGAAATAATCTTGTCTTTAATTTATTACCAAGAGTGGATCTCCTAACCCAAGTAAATTTTTTTCATCTGTGAACAACTTTTATCACCTTTAGTATTATGACAAATTTGCTCCTTACCTCAAATAATTTTTCTTCATCAATTCCATATAGATCGACTTCAGACTCCCGAGAATATAATACTTGAAACAACCTGCACTTGAGTTTGAAACTTTTAATTATCCATCAAGTTTTTTTGGCACCGTTGCCGAGGAACTTGATTTGAAGTTCTAATTTATTGAGGTTCTCTTTCTATAAGTAAACTTCATCAACAGGTATATTCTTCCTCTACTCTTTTCACTTTTTAATTTACTAACTTACTAATTAACTTACTAACTTATTAACTAACTTTTATATTTACGACATTTATTTATGTTTTTTAACTTCCTAACTTTTATATTTATGTCATTTATTTTTTTTTTTAATTTTTTATTTATTTATTTACGTTTTTATTTTTATTTTATTTTTTTATTTACGCTTTTTGTTTCTAATTTTTTTTATTTATTTACACTTTCTCGACTTACTAACTTACTAACTTTTTATTTATATTATTTATTTACGCTTTGTACATTATTTCTATTTTATTTTAAGTCATTTATTTTTGCTTAATATTTAACGGCCGGTTTATACCGCCTACTTGTACATTATTTTTATTTTACATCACTTATTTATGTTTAACTCGTATCGTGATTCAAATTCTTGTCGTTTGGTTAAAATTAATCCTGGTACTTTATATATTAATTTGTTTGAGTCACAGTCACACACAATTAACATAATGGCTGAAATTGAAGGTGCATATGTTGAAAATGAAAATCAAACACAACGAGCTGAAAATAAAAGTGTACATGATGAACAGGAAAATCAACCATTGCGAAATATGCGTGCATATTTGCAACCACATCGAAATTTTAGTCCATCTTATTTTATCTTTCCACTCACTGCTAATAATTTTAGATTTAAATCGGGTGTGATTTCATTACTTCCTAATTTCCATAGTTTAGAATCAGAAAGTCCATATTTACATCTAAAAAAATTTGAGGAAGTCTGTATTGCTTTCAATGATCAAAATTACACTGAAGAGAATGTTAAGCTTAAATTGTTTCCTTTTTCTTTGAAAGATAAAGCAAAAACTTGGCTTAACACTTTGAAATCAATATCAATTGGCTCATGGCAAGAAATACAAGGTGAGTTTTTAAAGAAATTTTTTCCAACACATAAAACCAATGCTTTGAAAAGACAAATCCAAAATTTTTCCCAAAATTCAAATGAAGCATATTTTCAAAGTTGGGAACGTTTTAAAGATTTGTTAAATTCTTGCCCACATCATGGTTTTGAAAAATGGTATACTATAAGTTCTTTTATGAAGGTTTAACACCTAAAACCAAACAATTTATGGAAACGATGTGTAATGGTGAGTTTCTTGATAAAGAATTTGATGAAGCTTTAGATTATTTAAACCATTTGGCTGAAAATTCTCAATCTTGGCATGATACTAATCATTCTGAAAATTCAATTAGATATAACCTTGCAAATGCTGGTAAAGGAAAATATAATCTTAGTCAAGAAGAAGATCTAAATGCTAGGTACCCCAGTTTGATTAGAAAGGTTGAATCCATGGAATTAGGGAAAGTAAAAGAAGTCAAATATGTGCAAAATGAAGAAATTTGTGGCATTTGTGATGAATTAGGACACTCAACAAATGAATGTCTGAATATTCCTATTTTTAAAGAAGTTGTGCATGAGCAAGTAAATGCAATGAACAATTTTAAAAAGCCATTCACCTTTTTTTTTCAAATTCTTACAATCCAAAATGGAGAAATCACCCGAACTTTAGCTAGAATAATAATAATCAATCACAATTTATGCAACCACCGCCTCCTCAGGAACAACATGATTCTCAAAATTCTCAAGGATATGCACCTTATGTCCCACCATATAGGAAAAATCTTGAAGGAACTTTGCATGAATTCATAAAAAAGCAAAAGGTCATCAACAAACAAAACACTCAAACCATAATTGACATAAAAGATACTCTTTTCAAACTTACTTATGCATTCACTGTTCACAGGAAAGGAAAATTTCCTTCGCAACCTCAAATGAATCCTAAAGGTCAATATAGTCTAAATAAGGGTAGTTCATAAAACTAACAAATAAATCAAATCAATTCTGTGATAACTCTAAGAAGTGGAACAATTGTTGAAAAAGAAATTTATGAACCTTATGAGAAAGATGATGAAACAATCTCCCAAGATAAGAAAGAGGTTGATAAGTCATCTGGCCAAAATGAGACCAAACTCTCATCTTCTTCACCTCTATTTCCTCAAGCATTAAGCAAACCAAGGAAATTGGACCACCAAACTGAAATTTTTGAAATTTTTAAACAAGTGAAGGTTAATATTTTGTTGTTAGATGCTATCAAACAAGTTCCTTATTATGCTAATTTTTTTAAGGACTTATGCACTGTTAAAAGGAAATTAAATGTGAAAAAGAATGTCTTTTTGACCGAATAGGTAAGTTCCATTATTCAAAGCAATAATGTTTTGAAACATAAAGACCCTAGTTGTCCGACAGTTTCATGCATTATTGGAGAACATAAAATTGATCTAGCTTTACTTGATCTTGGTGTTAGTGTTAATTTGCTTCCATATTCAGTTTATCAACAACTTAATCTGGGTAAGTTAAAACCAACTTTTGTAACTCTTCTACTTGCTGATAGATCAATTAAAATTCCAAAGGAATAGTAAAAGATGTGTTAGTACAAGTTGATAAATTCATATATCTTGTGGATTTTATTGTCTTGGAAATAGAACCTATGGTTAATAGTTCTAAGTCAGTTCCTGTTATTTTAGGTCACCTATTTTTAGCAACATCTAATGCTTTGATAAATTGCAGAAATGGAGTGATGAAGCTAAAATTTAGAAACATGACACTGGAGCTTAATGTTTTCAACATATGCAAGCAACCACATGAAGTTCATGATGAAAATGAGGAAGCTAGTGGGATTAAGGCCATTGTATATGATCATCTTCTAAAAGGGAGTTCTTTTGACGCATTACAAGTTTGTTTAATTAATTCATTTGATTTAGGTACGCAAGTAGATGGTGATATTTCTGAAATATGCTCATTGCTTGATTATACACAGGCAATGGAATACAAAGGATGGAAGCCGAGATTTGAAGAGCTACAACCCATGAATGATAATATCCATGAAGAAGTACCCACACTATAATTAAAGCCACTACTTGCTGGGTTGAAGTACACATTTTTGGGAGAAGAACAAAGCTTTCCAGTAGTAATTTCATCAATCCTTACTGAAGAATAAGAAGGTATGTTGATAAAAGTACTTAAAAGGCATAAAAATGCAATTGAATGGATATTAACAGATATAAAAGGCATTAATCCATTAATTTGTGCACATAAAATACATTTAGACGATAATGCTAAAACATCATAACAACCTCAAAGAAGATTAAATCCACGTATGAAAGAAGTAGTTATGGCTGAAGTTCTTAAATTACTTGATGTTGGAATTATTTACCCTATTTTCGATAGCCAATGGGTAAGCCCTACACAAGTTGTGCCTAAGAAATCTAGAATAACAATGGTTGAAAATGAAAAAGGTGGATTAATACCTACGTGAGTTTCATCCAGTTGGCGTATGTGTATTGATTTTAGAAAATTGAATGCAGCTACTAGGAAAGATCATTTCCCCTTACCATTTCTTAATCAAGTTCTGGAAAGAGTAGCAGGATATCCCTACTACTGTTTTCTTGATGGTTATTTGGGGTATAATCAAATACCAATTGCATTAGAGGATCAAGAAAATACCACTTTTACGTGCCCCTTTGGCACTTTTGCATATAGAAGAATGTCTTTCAGCCTTTGTAATGCTCCAACAACTTTTCAAAGATGTATGTTAAGTATTTTTAGTGACATGATTGAGCATTATTTAGAGGTTTTCATGGATGATCTGATAGTTTTTAGAAATTCTTTTGAAAATTGTCATGATAATTTGGATAAAGTTCTTAAAAGATGCGAAGAAAATTGATTTGTTTTAAATTAGGAAAAATGTCATTACATGGTTACCTCAGGAATAGTGTTAGGTCATGTGATATCTTCTAAAGGAATTGAAGTTGATAAGGCCAAAGTTGAATTAATTGCTCATTTGCCTTTCCCAAAAAAAGTCAGAGAAGTTTGTTCCTTTTTAGGACATGTAGGATTTTACAGAAAATTCATTAAGGACTTTAGTGCCATATCTAGACCATTATGCAATCTTCTGATAAAATATGCACCATTTGATTGGACTCAAGAATATCAAAAATCTTTTGAAATTTTAATTGGTCTTCTGACATCGGCTCCTATCATGTAATCCCTTGACTGATCTTTGCCTTTTGAATTAATGTGTGATGCAAATGATTCAGCTGTTGGCCCTATTTTAGGCTAAAGAAAAGAATGTAAGCATCATGTGATTTGTTACGCAAGTAAAACTTTAAATAGTGCACAAATGAATTATACCACTACTGAAAAAGAACTGTTTGCTGTAATTTTTACATTGGACAAATTTCGAGTTCATTTAATTAGTTCTTCTACTGTTGTTTTCATTGATCATGTTGTTGTTAGATATTTAATATCTAAGCAGGATGCCAAACCTAGGTTGATATGGTGGATCTTGTTGCTTCAAGAATTCAACATCACAATAAAAGATAAGAAAGCAGCCGAAAATATTGTTGCAGATCATTTGTCCAAACTTACAACAGGCACCCCTTTTGATAGCACACCTATCAATGATTCTTTTCCTGGTGAATTTTTATTTTCTGTCAATTCCATGCCTTGGTTTGCTAACATAGTTAATTTTCTTGTAACAGGAAAGATGCTGCCTCAGTGATCACACCAAGACAAAAAAAAGTTTTTGACTTGGGTGAAATTTTTTTATCGGGATGATTCATATTTGTTCAAATATTGTCCTGATCAAATCCTTTGTAGATGAGTACCCGATAGTGAGGTATGTAGTGTCAGTAAATTTTGTCACTCAGAAGCATGTGGAGGTCATTTTTCTTCAAAGAAAATAACTACAAAAATCTTGCAGTGTAGTTTTTATTGGCCCATTTTATTTAAGGACAACTATACCTTTTGCAACTATACCTTGTCATTAAAATTTTTGATTGTTAGGGAATTGATTTCATGGGTCCATTTCCATCCTCATTTGGATTTGTGTATATTTTGGTTACAGTTGATTGTGTCTCAAAATGGATTGAGGCGATTTTATGTTGACACAATGATCATAAAACTGTTCTCAAATTTTTAAAAGAAAATGTCTTAAGTCGATTTGGAATCTTTCAAGCTATCATCAGTGATGGGGAACACATTTTTACAATAAACCATTTGAATCTTTAATGAAGAAATATGGTACTACGCATAAAGTTGTCACCCCTTATCACCCTCAGACAAGTGGACAAGTAGAATTAGCAAATAGAAAAATTAAACAAATTTTGGAAAAAAAATGGTTAACCCAAATCTTAAAGATTGGTCTTTAAGACTAAACGATGCACTTTGGTCTTACTGTACTGCTTTTAAAACATCTTTAGGCATGTCACCCTATCAGTTAGTCTATGGAAAACCTTGTCACTTGCCTGTAAAACTGGAGCATAAAGCATTTTGGGCCATTAAAGCTTTCAATTTAAATCTTGATGATGCATACAAGTTACACAAATTGCAAATAAATGAACTTGAGAAATTGAGAAATAATACATATGAAAACTCAAAAATTTATAAAGAAAGAACAAAAGTTTTTCATGACAAAACTATTTTGAGAAAATCTTTTGAAATTGGTCAAAAAGTTCTGCTTTATAATTCTCGTCTTCACCTATTCCCTGGAAAATTGAGATCTAGGTGGACTGGCCCTTTTTATTGTCAAACATGTATATCCTTATGGGGCCATAGACATTGAGAATTCTAGGAATGGTAATGTGTTTAAGGTCAATGGATAAAGATTTAAACCATTTCTGAAAAATCAAGCTGCTGAGGTAGAATTCATTTCCCTTTCTGATCCTTATTATGAGAAAAATTTACTCTAATTTTGTAGCTTTATTTTGTTTTACAGTTCTTTATGTTCCCGGTTAAATAGCGGATAACGGTACTCCGTGACTCTCAAATCGGTTTGTTTTTTTTTCAGTTTCCTAAAATAGCTGATTCCTTCTCCTTCAAAATGGATGACATTCTTTCAAACCTGAGAAAACATTTTCCTTTTCTTCCTCAAAATGCTCTAACAAAAATTTACAAAGCTAGATGTGAAAGATTGAGATTGTTAATGCACAAGGGTATGCCAGAATATGTATGCTGGATAATTGAAGCAAAAGTCCAACTAGCAGGTGAGTCTTCAATTTTATTTGACTCATACATGCCAGGTCTTGGTAGAAGTTCATATTCTAAAAGGTGAAAAGCAAAAAGATTACAAGTCTATCACAAATGTGGATGATGGAATTGTATCAAGCGATGTCGTTCTTTAAGGATGGTTTTCGCAAACAGAGAAGATAAAATTTTCTTCATTAAGAATGGATTGAGTAAGGAGTCATTAGATGATATCTTATTGACTCTTGATACGCATTCTTGTGGTTATGTGCATCGTGAACTTCTTAACTTGTGGAATCTGTTCAAGGAGGAACAAAATCATTACAGTCTTGGGAATCTGATCTAATAGACCCTGTTTGCCAATTTATAAGAAAATTGGATAGGAAGCTTATCCTCGACTCATAGAAGGCATTTAAGCCATTTCTGAATGTGAAACCAGAGACAGATGTGAGCTACATCCATAACAACATATACATATTTTCTTCTTCTTCTTCTTTATCTTCTTAAAAAGAAAAAAAAGAGAAAAAAAATAAAGTATGTATACATCTTGGGTTTGGCTTTGATAACACAAAACGTGAATGGGGAAATGCACGCATCCTGATCCAGCCTTCTTAATTGAAAAACAAAGTAGGTAGATTGTATCCCACATGTGAGGTAGCCAGATGCATTATGACCACTTGTCCCTTTTGAAAGCCCTATGTTGCGTTGGTCTTGAATGAGTCTAATACAGGTCAACGATGCTTTGGCACAAAGTCGAA
Organism: Ormosia emarginata; assembly: GCA_029884605.1. Classification (NCBI taxonomy): domain Eukaryota; kingdom Viridiplantae; phylum Streptophyta; class Magnoliopsida; order Fabales; family Fabaceae; genus Ormosia; species Ormosia emarginata. The sequence goes on along the minus strand of JAQQTP010000075.1, from coordinate 597,541 downwards.
AAAGCAAACTACCTCCATCCCAATCTCAAGTGAGTATACACTCACCTTTCATCAGGTTACTAACAACTTGATAAAAAAAAAGAGGGTGAAACTACAGTTGTACTTGGTCTTTAATTAGATTGGAGCCCCGGGCGAATGCCCGTCTTGTCATAAACTCAGGAGGAGACTTTCATACTCCAATATGTAAATAAGGTTCATATGCTATGCTTTGTAGAGAGCCACATGCTACATTCCCATTTCTTGGAACCAAGGCACTGTAGCGTCGATGGACAGAAAGAAGCGTCTTATCTTTACAGTGAACGAAAACTGTTAATTGAGTTGTATACTTACTTTAATTAGTAGGCCTCTATGGCGAGTTCTGACTGGTTGCAGTCAGGTACCATCTTCTTAGAATACAAGCCTTTAATTAGGTTTGCAAGAAGATAAAGGGCTATTCTTGTTGGTTTGGCAATCCTTGTGGAGTTCTTATATTGCACTGGTGACACATAACTCAAAGATATGCCACTACCGCTGTAACACCCTCCCTAGGGCATCACATTTTCGACTCCCGACTCATAATCTGAAAATGTTTTCATAAAAGGTTTGAGTTAAAAACGTGGGTTTAAAAATTTCTTTCTTGTTGAAATATAAACTTACTGAAATTTATATGTAATACTGAAAAAGACATATATTGAAACTAATTCATATACAATCATTGACACCAATTAATATTTAACAATTTGAAGAGAAATATAAAACTAACAGACTCTTCTTTTTTTTTTTTTCACAGTAGCAAACCCCATGACGGGTCCTACTAAATAGCACGGTATAACACTAACGATAAAACTTAACATACTCATTCCTTATCTTGTACCCAGCTTGTTGCATCAGAACTCTACTCCTTGTCAACACTGCTCCCCAACGAGTCATGAATGTCCACTCCTTATTGTTGACCCCAATCTCAGAGTGTCCATCGGAATGTCCATCTTGAAGCATCAGACATTTGTTCTATGTCTGTTCCTTGTCCTCAAACATCTTTTTCCATTTCAACACTGTCGGCAAGGTCATTCTCCGATGTTGTCTCCAAACGTAGAGGTATTTGTCACCCGCTATGTCTAAGACAACTCGTTCCTTCTACTGTATAATTTTAATAATACAGACATAGCAAAAACAACATAACAAAGAGGTGAGATCACCTACACCAGTACCAACATGGCAACAGACAGAGATAACACAAGCAATATCATACAGGGATATCATATCAAACTTCCAATAATATATTCAATATTAATCAACTATCATCATCAAACCATTTATCAATTCAATTATCATAAACAACAATTACGATAATGTCCTAATTATCATCATCATCATCCAAGTATTCAAAACAATTGTCATAGCCAATATTCCTCAATTAATATATCACACGATATAAATGTTCGATTATGCATGTACACAAGACTCATTTCCTACTCCATGGAGCTAAACTCGGTCGGAGAAATGATCGAAAAGAATCATGTCGGTACCTCATGCCTCGACCACGTGCTATAATCCTCATTTTGATTTTTGCACATCTAGCATATACACGACGGTCTTTATCGGATCTTGATTAAGAATAGTGTCTCGGTCGGATCATCGGTGTGTCGCGTCGGTCTAACCTACGGTTCTGATAGAGCGACTCACTTGTCCATTGTAGGCAACCCGCACCCCGATGCCCCCAAGGTCAACGAGTGACCTACACTACGCATATCGCACCCACTCAAGAGGTGTATTTTCTCCTAGGCAATCACCATATTCAAATTCTCATCGGACCATTCCAATGCATGTATAATGCACCAAATACCAATCATAGACAAATATGTCATTTTCTCACAAACAATGGTGTATGGACACTGGTTCAACAGTAATCATTCTGTACTTTCAACAGCGAAAATCATGTTATCACGTTTTCATAGTTGTAAAACACTTTTACCGTATTTTCACAATCTCGTAACATTTTTGTTACGTTTTCACAATCTAAAAAAATGTTGTAACTCTTTTGTTGCACTTTTAAACCACGTACTAATTTTTAACATTTTTCTCAATCGCGTAAAAACATACGTTTCTCAAATCGCATAGTATTTTTCCACTGTTTCAAAATCGCGTAACTTAAAAATCATTCTTTTACGTTACGTAAATCATTTTTCATCATTCTCAAAATATTTAAAACACTTTCCAAATCACATAACAATTTTCTATCATTTTCACAATCACGTAAAAATATTCTCAAATACTATTCAAATCACGTAGTGATTTTTCAACAATATTTCAAATCGCAGAAAATATTTAAACGCTTTCCAAATCGTGTAGAAATATTTAAACATTTTTCAAATCGCGTAGAAATATTTCTCAGTATTTCAAATTATTTTTAAGATACGTAAAATATTTTTCAATATTTTTCAATCACATAAAATATTCCTCAATATTCCAAACATTATTTTGGACTTAAATAAATCAATATCATTTTTAACACATTGTTCAAAATTGCGTAGCTTAAAAATCACGTTTTTAAGATACGTAAAACATTTTTCATCACAATTTCATTACAGAAAATACTTCTTAACCTTCAAAAATTCCTTTTCAACTTTTCTCAAAATAATATAACTTTATATTTCATTTAATGTATATTTTCTTACTCAAGAAAATATTTTTCCACGCTTTCTTTACTCAAAAATTCTTTTTCAAAATATACTTCACAAAAATCACTTTTCCATTGATGTAAATCAACGTTTCAAAACTTAACATTTTTCTAACGTATTTCAAAACTTGAAAATAAGTTATACGTTAGTAAATTTTTAAAATACCATTATATTCTCCATTTTTCCCAAATCATTTCCAAACACAACCTTCTTCAAAATAAATTGAAGTTCGAAAACATTTTAAGTTTTCAAAAACTTGATTTTCTCAAGTGATAAACGCCTGATTCCCTTTCCAAAATCCTCGTATTAAATCCATTCGTTTTCACTTTGAAATTCAATTTGTTCATAAAAATCAAGGCATTACAAGCCTTCAAAAACGTGGATATGACTATTGAAAATTATCAAAACATTTTTCCTTCTAAATTGATATGGTTTTACACAAACAAAACCATTAAAATTTTTGTTTTCAAAAATCAAAATACCGATGGTCATAAAACCAAACCCATTTGTTCAAATTCGTTTTTACTTTCTTTGCAAATTCTTTTTCACTTTCTTTACAAATCCTTCAAATCAACGTTCGTCCGTTTCATTTCAAAACTCATGTTTAGAAAAATACTTAGGATCTTTTTACACAAAATAAATCAATAAAAATTCCTCAAAAATCGTATTCTTGTTCTCTTGAAAAACAATTCCTTTGTTTATTTTCCATACTCTTCAAATTAATCCAATTTTATTCTTCCATGAAAATATTAATTTGTAAACACCTATTTTGAGGTGTCTTGTTCGAAATCCACCATGTTCTAAGTACTCAAAAATCAATTCTTTTGTTCTTGAAAATTTTTCAACATGAACCCTAATCAAGGGCATCAAAACCGTAGCTCTTCCTTGGCTATTGGAGCCAAAAATCAATTTCCTTTCCACCATCAAGTCATGGCATATACATATATATTTCATCATAAATAATATAAGCATACCATCAAAACCATAAAAGCATGTATAGCATATCAAGCATATCATCAAAGCTATAAAATCATGCAAAGCATATCAAGCATAGAAAATTAATCAAAGCTCATAAACACCCACAAATTAATTACATGACCATGGATATGAATCCTCACATGGATTCCACATCCATCAAATAAAATACCATCTCTCACCACCATGCTTGGTTGGTGAGATGGATCTCCCTCTTACCTCTTGAAGATCCTCCAAAGGTTCTTGATTTGCTTCTTTTTCCAAGTCCTTCACCACCAAGGGCTTCTCAAATACAAAATAAAACACACAAATAATTAATATACAAGACTTGAATAAGAAAACCATGGATTAGAATCATGGTTAGAACCTTGAAAATCAAAAGAAAAGTGAAGAGTACCAAATTTCACCATTAAAGCTTCAATCTTTAGCTTGAAGAACAAGGTTGAAGATGAATGATTTAGAGAAAATCTCCAACATGAAAGTTGCTTAGAATATCATGGAGATTCAAGATCTAGAGTTGGATGAAATTAAAAGAGCTTGGATGGTGGTTTTAGGTAGTATGACCGAATGGTGTATCTTAAAGAACAAAGATAGAATTTTTTATTTTTGTGAGAGAAAAGCTTCTTAGATTTGGTTAAGACAAAGAATGAAGTGAAAACACTTAGTTTTTCTTCCACCAATTTCATGGATCTCCATGGAAAATTCCTAAAAAATTACAAACAAATGTTAAAATCAATAACAAGTGTAGAAATAGGTAAACCATGGTTCAATCATGGCTTAGAAAATCAAAACTAGAAGATTAGAAGAAGAAATATGAAATTTACCATTTTTGGTAGAATCTTGAAGCTTGGATTTGAAGTACTAGATGTTGGATTTTGAAGAAACCTTCAACATGAAAGTTGTTTAGAATAAGGTAAGGATTCAAGAAACTAGGTTGGATGAAATTAAAGAGTGATGGAGGGTGTTCTTAGGTGCCATGACCGTGAGCTTAGAGAAGGAGAAGGAGAGAAATTTTTCTAAGTGTTTTTGGTTTTTGGAATGATCAAGAATGATCAATAATGAGTGATAATGGTCTTCAACTTTTTCTACACACTTAAACTCCTTCAAAACCGTAGCCCCCCCCCCTCCATGCTTCTTCAAAGAGTGCAAATAATTCAAGAATAATACATAATTGACCAAAACCACTTAATAATGACATAAGGCTTGTTTCTTTGTCTTCTAAACAAGCCAAAACCATCCGTTTCTCTTCATTATGCATTCAAAATGTGACAAATTTCAAGCCACCATTATTTGTGCATTCCTAGCCATTGATTAATTCAATGGTTAGGATTTAGGTAGATTTAAGTAGGTTAGAAGACTTAATCTGGCCATTGGATCTTTCTCCTTTAAATTATAGCCCTTAGATGTGTCTCCAAAATTAATGGTTAAGATTACTCCTTCAAACTTTTAATCCAAGGGTTCTAATTAGTCTTTGTTACTTTTGAAGACCAAATTTTCACCATTGATTAATTCTTCATCCAATGGTCATAAATGGTCTTTGTTACTTTTTAAGATTAAATCTCCACCCTTGATTTAATCTAAATCCAATGGCTATTAATGGTCTTTGTCACTTTTCAAGACCAATTCTACACCTTTGATTACATCTATGGTTGATATCAAAGTCTTCCTAACCAAGCTTATTCTCACACCATTGATTAAATCAATGGTTATTATCCAAGGCTTCTTTATTAAGTTTGTTTCTTAACCTTTGATTAAATCAATGGTTAATATTCAAACTAAGTATTCTCATCCAAGGGTATAAATCAAGTCAAGCTCTCTTTGTTGACTACGCAATATAATATTTATTCTTGTATCCTACAAATAATATTTTTACTGTATTTTTATCATCCGATAATTAAATACAGTATAAAATACAGTACAAGAAATTTTCTAAAACTGTTTCCGGATTCAGGTTTAGTAAGATCCCCTGTCTCCGTCTAAACAGTACAAATTTTTCTATGCGTAGAAAAATTTTTACTTTGCGGGACCCACCTGGGCCCACGTAAGGTCACCTGGGCCCACATAGGACCACCTGGGCCCACATACAGTCAAAAAATTCATAATCATCCACAAAAATCACAAATATTAGAAAACGTATAAAAATTAAATCAGATTACGTAAAATAATTACCTAACGGTAAAAATTAAATTACGTAACGTTTTACCCGGCCCGAAAATTTTTATTTTCCTGACACGGAGTAAATCACTCAAAACGATCAAATACGCTGACGGAATAATCAAATTAATTTTACAAATGACTTCAGAATCACTAAACAAGAAAATTACATTTAACTCAAAATTACTGTTTAAGAGATTGGAAATTTTGGGGTGTTACATTACTCCCCCTCTAAAAAGAAATTTCGTCCTCGAAATTTGATGAACGTGATTTCACATCTAAGGATGTGAACATTACTCTTTTAGCTTTTCTCCAGTCTTCATGTTGCATCTTCCTTAACGTCTTTACATACTATTCTAGCCAACAAAACTTTTTTTTTTTTTGACGTTCAACTTCTCCTGTTCAAATGGATATCTCAAATTCTTAGTTACTGAAGATGTTAAATGTTACTCCAGAAAGAAAGTAGTTTCCATATTTCTGATACCAATACAAATGTTATCAATCTTCATTCATGCCTAGAATAGTTTTTCTTAGATAATCTCCAACTAATGTAATGTCTTACTTAAAATTTTCTTATTCTCGTATCACTATATATATTCTAGATTTTGCTTGTAACAGGAAATGTCTCTCTAGCTGAATTCTCCTTTCAACCAACTAATTCTTAATCCAACGGTCTGCATACCAACTAATGTAACCAACTAATGTAACGCATTAATATAACGCATCACAATACTATGGATTTTCGTTCGTTTTTGATTGATTTTTTTTTTTTCTTGAAGAAATAGTTTCAACTTTCGAAGAATCCACCACGCTTCACAGCACCATTCGATCTTCGCGACATGGTTATAGATAGGAATATCCTTTCTAGCAATATATTCCTTCTTTCTTTTCCTCGCCTTACAATTGCAATACATGAAAGGAAATTACGGAGGTTCGAAAGAAAAGGTAGCGAAATTATCGATATGTTACTAGACATATCCAACAAGAATTTGATTTTGCCGATATGAGTTTTTCTCGAATACTAGCATTTTACTGAGATAATCTCATAGGATATGGTTGGAAAATAACCAATCCATTTTCAAAGATCACATCTATTTATGAAAGAGATAAATAGATCAAACTCACACAAATATTTGATTCGCAACAATAATTTGAATAGCTCGATAGGCTAAGAATAGGTACAGAAGTAAACAAATCAGAGGTTTACGAATAACTCTAACATATAATTGATCTACTCAATCATATGCCATAAAGATTAGGTTATTCATAGAAATATTCAGTATGGTCTATAGAATTAGCTCCAATAACAAAATCTCCCTTGTTTAAATCCTCCGTTCAGAACATTCCCGTTCCATTCCACGTCTCAATTCTCTCTACTATCCGAGATTTTACTAACAGAAAATTCTATTTTCAATGGAATACAATTAATGGAAATGTGTCCAAACTTTCCACACTTAAAACAAAGTGTTTCCTTGAACATCCAATCTTTCATTAAGTGCCCCTTTCCACTTCACTTCCTGGTTCTGGTTTCTCAATGGTCGTAATTTCATTTCCCATTGAAATCAATTACTTTCCCAATATCCCTAAGAAAAATACCAGGTTCCAAAATTACAAAATCTAATATTTCAAGATTGATTCTCTTCCATCAGATCTTGAACTTCAATTTCTAGGTTTTCCCACTTAACAACGGTTCTTTGTTCGTGCAATCGTCTTTCCACATTGCTCTCATTGCTCCCGTAGCTGCAACTGCATTACTAGTAACATGTTCCACTTCCACATAAGTATAACTATGCCGAGCCATTCCTCTGTTCCTGCTGTACTTGTCACTTCAGTTGTCCTTCGCTTTGTTTCTATAGCTGTAACCACATTATTATATCACATTCTGCTTCCACACACGTACATCCACTATGAGGTTGTTGTTGTTGTTGACTTCTTGGAGATTGCAAGTACGTTTCCATGGAATCACTTGACCTTACAATTTCCCTTTTTCGTAACCAAAAAGGTCCAACGTTACAGTTACGTCTCTTATTCTGAGATTGATTCAACTCTAACAAAATCTTAGCTTCAGCTATCAATTCTTGCTGCTGAACAATCTTCTAAGTTTGCTGTATAATTGCTTCAGCCACTGTTTGTGTTACTTCCAAAGTTGCAGTCATATCACCACCATTACTTTTTGCTTCCAGACGCGTACATCTATCACGAGTCATTGTCCTTCCTTCAACGATGAACGAATCAAAATAAAATGCATCTGATATCCATTTTATACAACTTATTTTGTTTCCTTTCTTCAGAAACGAATAAATCAAACTAAAATGGATCTGATATCCATTTTATACAATTTTATTTTGTTTTCCTTTCGAAAACAAAAGGAAAACAAACACACAGAGAACACAACACAAGTAAAACAGACCTAACCACAAACCCCAAAAGACTCAAACCGTGCTCGACACTTAAACCTTAAGCTCGATACCAACTAATGTAACACCCTCCCTAGGGCATCACATTTTCGACTCCCGACTCATAATCCGAAAATGTTTTCATAAAAGGTTTGAGTTAAAAACGTGGGTTTAAAAATTTCTTTCTTGTTGAAATATAAACTTACTTGAAATTTATATGTAATACTTGAAAAAGACATATATTGAAACTAATTCATATACAATCATTGACACCAATTAATATTTAACAATTTGAAGAGAAATATAAAACTAACAGACTTTCTTTTTTTTTTTTTCACAAAGTAGCAAACCCCATGACGGATCCTACTAAATAGCACGGTATAACACTAACGATAAAACTTAACATACTCATTCCTTATCTTGTACCCACTTGTTGCATCAGAACTCTACTCCTTGTCAACACTGCTCCCCAACGAGTCATGAATGTCCACTCCTTATTGTTGACCCCAATCTCGAGTGTCCATCGGAATGTCCATCTTGAAGCATCGACATTTGTTCTATGTCCGTTCCTTGTCCTCAAACATCTTTTTCCATTTCAACACTTTGTCAAGCAAGGTCATTCTCCGATGTTGTCTCCAAACGTAGAGGTATTTGTCACCCGCTATGTCTAAGACAACTCGTTCCTTCTACTGTATAATTTTAATAATACAGACATAGCAAAAACAACATAACAAAGAGGTGAGATCACCTACGCCAATACCAACATGGCAGCACAGAGATAACACAAGCAGTAATATCATACAGGGATATCATATCAAACTTCCAATAATATATTCAATATTAATCAACTATCATCATCAAATCATTTATCAATTCAATTATCATAAACAACAATTACGATAATGTCCTAATTATCATCATCATCATCCAAGTATTCAAAACAATTGTCATAGCCAATATTCCTCAATTAATATATCACACGAGATATAAATGTTCGATTATGCATGTACACAAGACTCAATTTCCTACTCCATGGAGCTAAACTCGGGTCGGAGAAATGATCGAAAAGAATCATTCGGTACCTCATGCCTGCCTCGGACCACGTGCTATAATCCTCATTTTGATTTTTGCACATCTAGCATATACACGATAGTCTTTATCGATCTTGATTAAGAATAGTGTCTCGGTCAGATCATCGGTGTGTCGCGTCGGTCTAACCTACGGTTCTAGTAGAGACGACTCACTTTGTCCATTGTAGGCAACCCGCACCCCGATGCCCCCAAGGTCAACGAGTGACCTACACTACGCATATCGCACCCACTCAAGAGGTGTATTTTCTCCTAGGCAATCACCATATTCAGATCCTCATCGGACCATTCCAATGCATGTATAATGCACCAAATACCAATCATAGACAAATATGTCATTTTCTCACAAACATAGTGTATACAATGGACATTTCAACAAGAATCATTCATTTGTTACTTTCATCATCATGTTTTCATAAAAAATCATGTTATCACGTTTTCATAGTTGTAAAAACTTTTTATGTTTTCACGTATTTTCACAATCTAACACGTAACATTTTTGTTACGTTTTCACAATCTAAAAAATGTTGTAATTTTACTCTTTTGTTGCACTTTTACTTTTAAACCACGTACTAATTTTTAACATTTTTCTCAATCGCGTAAAAACATACGTTTCTCAAATCGCATAGTATTTTTCCACTGTTTCAAAATCGCGTAACTTAAAAATCATTCTTTTACGTTACGTAAATCATTTTTCATCATTCTCAAAATATTTAAAACACTTTCCAAATCACATAACAATTTTCTATCATTTTCACAATCACGTAAAAATATTCTCACTATTCAAATCACGTAGTGATTTTTCAACAATATTTCAATCGCAGTAAAATATTTAAACGCTTTCCAAATCGTGTAGAAATATTTAAACATTTTTCAAATCGCGTAGAAATATTTTATCTGTATTTCAAATTATTTTTAAGATACGTAAAATATTTTTCAATATTTTTCAATCACATAAAATATTCCTCAATATTCCAAACATTATTTTGGACTTAAATAAATCAATATCATTTTTAACACATTGTTCAAAATTGCGTAGCTTAAAAATCACGTTTTTAAGATAATGTAAAACATTTTTCATCACAATTTCATTACGTAAAATACTTCTTAACCTTCAAAAATTCCTTTTCAACTTTTCTCAAAATAATATAACTTTATATTTCATTTAATGTATATTTTCTTACTCAAGAAAATATTTTTTCCACAGTTCTTTACTCAAGAAATTCTTTTTCAAAATATACTTCACAAAAATCACTTTTCCATTGATGTAAATCAACGTTTCAAAACTTAACATTTTTCTAACGTATTTCAAAACTTGAAAATAAGTTATACGTTAGTAAATTTTTAAAATACCATTATATTCTCCATTTTTCCCAAATCATTTCCAAACACAACCTTCTTCAAAATAAATTGAAGTTCGAAAACATTTTCGTTTTCAAAAACTTGATTTTCTCAAGTGATAAACGCTCTGATTCCCTTTCCAAAATCCTCGTATTAAATCCAGTTACGTTTTCACTTTGAAATTCAATTTGTTCATAAAAATCAAGGCATTACAAGCCTTCAAAAACGTGGATATGACTATTGAAAATTATCAAAACATTTTTCCTTCTAAATTGATATGGTTTTACACAAACAAAACCATTAAAATTTTTGTTTTCAAAAATCAAAATACCGATGGTCATAAAACCAAACCCATTTGTTCAAATTCGTTTTTACTTTCTTTGCAAATTCTTTTTCACTTTCTTTACAAATCCTTCAAATCAACGTTATTCGTCCGTTTCATTTCAAAACTCATGTTTAGAAAAATACTTAGGATCTTTTACACAAAATAAATCAATAAAAATTCCTCAAAAATCGTATTCTTGTTCTCTTGAAAAACAATTCCTTTGTTTATTTTCCATACTCTTCAAATTAATCCAATTTTATTCTTCCATGAAAATATTAATTTGTAAACACCTATTTTGAGGTGTCTTGTTCAAATCCACCATGTTCTAAGTACTCAAAAATCAATTCTTTTGTTCTTGAAATTTTTCAACATGAACCCTAATCAAGGGCATCAAAACCGTAGCTCTTCCTTGGCTATTGGAGCCAAAAATCAATTTCCTTTCCACCATCAAGTCATGGCATATACATATATATTTCATCATAAATAATATAAGCATACCATCAAAACCATAAAAGCATGTATAGCATATCAAGCATATCATCAAAGCTATAAAATCATGCAAAGCATATCAAGCATAGAAAATTAATCAAAGCTCATAAACACCCACAAATTAATTACATGACCATGGATATGAATCCTCACATGGATTCCACATCCATCAAATAAAATACCATCTCTCACCACCATGCTTGGTTGGTGAGATGGATCTCCCTCTTACCTCTTGAAGATCCTCCAAAGGTTCTTGATTTGCTTCTTTTTCCAAGTCCTTCACCACCAAGGGCTTCTCAAATACAAAATAAAACACACAAATAATTAATATACAAGACTTGAATAAGAAAACCATGGATTAAATCATGGTTAGAACCTTGAAAATCAAAAGAAAAGTGAAGAGTACCAAATTTCACCATTAAAGCTTCAATCTTTAGCTTGAAGAACAAGGTTGAAGATGAATGATTTAGAGAAAATCTCCAACATGAAAGTTGCTTAGAATATCATGGAGATTCAAGATCTAGAGTTGGATGAAATTAAAAGAGCTTGGATGGTGGTTTTAGGTAGTATGACCGAATGGTGTATCTTAAAGAACAAAGATAGAATTTTTTATTTTTGTGAGAGAAAAGCTTCTTGAGATTTGGTTAAGACAAAGAATGAAGTGAAAACACTTAGTTTTTCTTCCACCAATTTCATGGATCTCCATGGAAAATTCCTAAAAAAATTACAAACAAATGTTAAAATCAATAACAAGTGTAGAAATAGGTAAACCATGGTTCAATCATGGCTTAGAAAATCAAAACTAGAAGATTAGAAGAAGAAATATGAAATTTACCATTTTTGGTAGAATCTTGAAGCTTGGATTTGAAGTACTAGATGTTGGATTTTGAAGAAACCTTCAACATGAAAGTTGTTTAGAATAAGGTAAGGATTCAAGAAACTAGGTTGGATGAAATTAAAGAGTGATGGAGGGTGTTCTTAGGTGCCATGACCGTGAGCTTAGAGAAGGAGAAGGAGAGAAATTTTTCTAAGTGTTTTTGGTTTTTGGAATGATCAAGAATGATCAATAATGAGTGATAATGGTCTTCAACTTTTTCTACACACTTAAACTCCTTCAAAACCGTAGCCCCCCCCCTCCATGCTTCTTCAAAGAGTGCAAATAATTCAAGAATAATACATAATTGACCAAAACCACTTAATAATGACATAAGGCTTGTTTCTTTGTCTTCTAAACAAGCCAAAACCATCCGTTTCCTCTTCATTATGCATTCAAAATGTGACAAATTTCAAGCCACCATTATTTGTGCATTCCTAGCCATTGATTAATTCAATGGTTAGGATTTAGGTAGATTTAAGTAGGTTAGAAGACTTAATCTAGGCCATTGGATCTTTCTCCTTTAAATTATAGCCCTTAGATGTGTCTCCAAAATTAATGGTTAAGATTACTCCTTCAAACTTTTAATCCAAGGGTTCTAATTAGTCTTTGCTACTTTAGAAGACCAAATTTTCACCATTGATTAATTCTTCATCCAATGGTCATAAATGGTCTTTGTTACTTTTTAAGATTAAATCTCCACCCTTGATTTAATCTAAATCCAATGGCTATTAATGGTCTTTGTCACTTTTCAAGACCAATTCTACACCTTTGATTACATCTATGGTTGATATCAAAGTCTTCCTAACCAAGCTTATTCTCACACCATTGATTAAATCAATGGTTATTATCCAAGCGCTTTATTAAGTTTGTTTCTTAACCTTTGATTAAATCAATGGTTAATATTCAAACTAAGTATTCTCATCCAAGGGTATAAATCAAGTCAAACTCTCTTTGTTGACTACGTAATATAATATTTATTCTTGTATCCTACAAATAATATTTTCTTGTATTTTTATCATCCGATAATTAAATATAGTATAAAATACAAGATCTGAAAATTTTCTAAAAAGCTGTTCCGGATTCAGGTTTAGTAAGATCCTGCTGTCTCGTCTAAACAAGTATAAATTTTTCTATGCGTAGAAAAATTTTTACTTTGTGGGACCCACCTGGGCCCACGTAAGGTCACCTGGCCCACATAGTACCACCTGGGGCCCACATACAGTCAAAAAAATTCATAATCATCAACAAAAATCACAAATATTAGAAAATGTATAAAAATTAAATCAGATTACGTAAAATAATTACCTAACGGTAAAAATTAAATTACGTAACGTTTTCCCTACCTTGAAAATTTTTATTTTCCGACACGAGTAAATCACTCAAAACGATCAAATACGCTGACGGAATAATCAAATTAATTTTACAGCGTTCAGAAATCACTAAACAGTAAAATTCTGTTAACTGTCAAAATTACTGTTTAAGAGATTGGAAATTTTGGGGTGTTACATTACTCCCCCTCTAAAAAGAAATTTCGTCCTCGAAATTTGATGAACGTGATTTCACATCTAAGGATGTGAACATTACTCTTTTAGCTTTTCTCCAGTCTTCATGTTGCATCTTCCTTAACGTCTTTACATACTATTCTAGCCAACAAAACTTTTTTTTTTGCTTGACGTTCAACTTCTCCTGTTCAAATGGATATCTCAAATTCTTAGTTACTGAAGATGTTAAATGTTACTCCAGAAAGAAAGTAGTTTCCATATTTCTGATACCAATACAGCGGTTATCAATCTTCATTCATGCCTAGAATAGTTTTTCTTAGATAATCTCCAACTAATGTAATGTCTTACTTAAAATTTTCTTATTCTCGTATCACTATATATATTCTAGATTTTGCTTGTAACAGGAAATGTCTCTCTAGCTGAATTCTCCTTTCAACCAACTAATTCTTAATCCAACGGTCTGCATACCAACTAATGTAACCAACTAATGTAACGCATTAATATAACGCATCACAGTACTATGGATTTTCGTTACTGTTTTTGATTGATTTTTTTTTTCTTGAAGAAATAGTTTCAACTTTCGAAGAATCCACCACGCTTCTGCTGCACCATTCTGATACTGCGACATGGTTATAGATAGGAATATCCTTTCTAGCAATATATTCCTTCTTTCTTTTCCTGTCTTACAATTGCAATACATGAAAGGAAATTACGGAGGTTCAGAAAGAAAAGGTAGCGAAATTATCTGATATGTTACTAGACATATCCAACAAGAATTTGATTTTGCCTGATATGAGTTTTTCTGGAATACTAGCATTTTACTGAGATAATCTCATAGGATATGGTTGGAAAATAACCAATCCATTTTCAAAGATCACATCTATTTATGAAAGAGATAAATAGATCAAACTCACACAAATATTTGATTCGCAACAATAATTTGAATAGCTCGATAGGCTAAGAATAATAGGTACAGTAAAACAAATCGAGAGGGTTTACGAATAACTCTAACATATAATTGATCTACTCAATCATATGCCATAAAGATTAGGTTATTCATAGAAATATTCAGTATGGTCTATAGAATTAGCTCCAATAACAAAATCTCCCTTGTTTAAATCCTCCGTTCAGAACATTCCCGTTCCATTCCACGTCTCAATTCTCTCTACTATCCGAGATTTTACTAACAGAAAATTCTATTTTCAATGGAATACAATTAATGGAAATGTGTCCAAACTTTCCACACTTAAAACAAAGTGTTTCCTTGAACATCCAATCTTTCATTAAGTGCCCTTTCCACTTCACTTCACAGTTCGGTTTCTCAATGGTCGTAATTTCATTTCCCATTGAAATCAATTACTTTCCCAATATCCCTAAGAAAAATACCAGGTTCCAAAATTACAAAATCTAATATTTCAAGATTGATTCTCTTCCATCAGATCTTGAACTTCAATTTCTAGGTTTTCCCACTTAACAACGGTTCTTTGTTCGTGCAATCGTCTTTCCACATTGCTCTCATTGCTCCCGTAGCTGCAACTGCATTACTAGTAACATGTTCCACTTCCACATAAGTATAACTATGCCGAGCCATTCCTCTGTTCCTGCTGTACTTGTCACTTCAGTTGTCCTTCGCTTTGTTTCTATAGCTGTAACCACATTATTATATCACATTCTGCTTCCACACACGTACATCCACTATGAGGTTGTTGTTGTTGTTGACTTCTTGGAGATTGCAAGTACGTTTTCTGCTGGAATCACTTGACCTTACAATTTCCCCTTTTTCGTAACCAAAAAGGTCCAACGTTACAGGGTCTCTTATTCTGAGATTGATTCAACTCTAACAAAATCTTAGCTTCAGCTATCAATTCTTGCTGCTGAACAATCTTCTAAGTTTGCTGTATAATTGCTTCAGCCACTGTTTGTGTTACTTCCAAAGTTGCAGTCATATCACCACCATTACTTTTTGCTTCCAGACGCGTACATCTATCACGAGTCATTGTCCTTCCTTCAACGATGAACGAATCAAAATAAAATGCATCTGATATCCATTTTACACAACTTATTTTGTTTCCTTTCTTCAGAAACGAATAAATCAAACTAAAATGGATCTGATATCCATTTTATACAATTTTATTTTGTTTTCCTTTCAGAAAACAAAAGGAAAACAAACACACAGAGAACACAACACAAGTAAAACAGACCTAACCACAAACCCCAAAAGACTCAAACCGTGCTCTGACACTTAAACCTTAAGCTCTGATACCAACTAATGTAACACCCTCCCTAGGGCATCACATTTTCGACTCCCGACTCATAATCTGAAAATGTTTTCATAAAAGGTTTGAGTTAAAAACGTGGGTTTAAAAATTTCTTTCTTGTTGAAATATAAACTTACTGAAATTTATATGTAATACTGAAAAAGACATATATTGAAACTAATTCATATACAATCATTGACACCAATTAATATTTAACAATTTGAAGAGAAATATAAAACTAACGAGACTCTTCTTTTTTTTTTTTTACAAGAGCAAACCCCATGACGGATCCTACTAAATAGCACGGTATAACACTAACGATAAAACTTAACATACTCATTCCTTATCTTGTACCCACTTGTTGCATCGAACTCTACTCCTTGTCAACACTGCTCCCCAACGAGTCATGAATGTCCACTCCTTATTGTTGACCCCAATCTCGAGTGTCCATCTAATGTCCATCTTGAAGCATCAGACATTTGTTCTATGTCTGTTCCTTGTCCTCAAACATCTTTTTCCATTTCAACACTGTCGGCAAGGTCATTCTCCGATGTTGTCTCCAAACGTAGAGGTATTTGTCACCCGCTATGTCTAAGACAACTCGTTCCTTCTACTGTATAATTTTAATAATACAGACATAGCAAAAACAACATAACAAAGAGGTGAGATCACCTACGCCAATACCAACATGGCAGCACAGAGATAACACAAGCAGCAATATCATACAGGGATATCATATCAAACTTCCAATAATATATTCAATATTAATCAACTATCATCATCAAATCATTTATCAATTCAATTATCATAAACAACAATTACGATAATGTCCTAATTATCATCATCATCATCCAAGTATTCAAAACAATTGTCATAGCCAATATTCCTCAATTAATATATCACACGATATAAATGTTCGATTATGCATGTACACAAGACTCATTTCCTACTCCATGGAGCTAAACTCAGGTCGAGAAATGATCGAAAAGAATCATGCGGTACCTCATGCCTCAGACCACGTGCTATAATCCTCATTTTGATTTTTGCACATCTAGCATATACACGACAGTCTTTATCAGATCTTGATTAAGAATAGTGTCTCGGTCAGGATCATCGGTGTGTCGCGTCGGTCTAACCTACGGTTACAGTAGAGCGACTCACTGTCCATTGTAGGCAACCCGCACCCCGATGCCCCCAAGGTCAACGAGTGACCTACACTACGCATATCGCACCCACTCAAGAGGTGTATTTTCTCCTAGGCAATCAGCCATATTCAGTCCTCATCGGACCATTCCAATGCATGTATAATGCACCAAATACCAATCATAGACAAATATGTCATTTTCTCACAAACAGTGTATGGACACTGGTTCAACAGTAATCATTCTGTTTCAACAAAAAAATCATGTTATCACGTTTTCATAGTTGTAAAACACTTTTACCGTATTTTCACAATCTCGTAACATTTTTTCACATTACGTTTTTACGTTTTAAAATTCACACAATCTAAAAAAATGTTGTAACTCTTTTGTTGCACTTTTAAACCACGTACTAATTTTTAACATTTTTCTCAATCGCGTAAAAACATACGTTTCTCAAATCGCATAGTATTTTTCCACTGTTTCAAAATCGCGTAACTTAAAAATCATTCTTTTACGTTACGTAAATCATTTTTCATCATTCTCAAAATATTTAAAACACTTTCCAAATCACATAACAATTTTCTATCATTTTCACAATCACGTAAAAATATTCTGTCATTATTCAAATCACGTGAGTGATTTTTCAACAATATTTCAGTCGCGTAAAATATTTAAACGCTTTCCAAATCGTGTAGAAATATTTAAACATTTTTCAAATCGCGTAGAAATATTTTACTGTATTTCAAATTATTTTTAAGATACGTAAAATATTTTTCAATATTTTTCAATCACATAAAATATTCCTCAATATTCCAAACATTATTTTGGACTTAAATAAATCAATATCATTTTTAACACATTGTTCAAAATTGCGTAGCTTAAAAATCACGTTTTTAAGATACGTAAAACATTTTTCATCACAATTTCATTACAGAAAATACTTCTTAACCTTCAAAAATTCCTTTTCAACTTTTCTCAAAATAATATAACTTTATATTTCATTTAATGTATATTTTCTTACTCAAGAAAATATTTTTCCACAGTTCTTTACTCAAGAAATTCTTTTTCAAAATATACTTCACAAAAATCACTTTTCCATTGATGTAAATCAACGTTTCAAAACTTAACATTTTTCTAACGTATTTCAAAACTTGAAAATAAGTTATAATGTTAGTAAATTTTTAAAATACCATTATATTCTCCATTTTTCCCAAATCATTTCCAAACACAACCTTCTTCAAAATAAATTGAAGTTCAAAACATTTTCGTTTTCAAAACTTGATTTTCTCAAGTGATAAACGCCTGATTCCCTTTCCAAAATCCTCGTATTAAATCCAGTTACGTTTTCACTTTGAAATTCAATTTGTTCATAAAAATCAAGGCATTACAAGCCTTCAAAAACGTGGATATGACTATTGAAAATTATCAAAACATTTTTCCTTCTAAATTGATATGGTTTACACAAACAAAACCATTAAAATTTTTGTTTTCAAAAATCAAAATACCGATGGTCATAAAACCAAACCCATTTGTTCAAATTCGTTTTTACTTTCTTTGCAAATTCTTTTTCACTTTCTTTACAAATCCTTCAAATCAACGTTATCGTCCGTTTCATTTCAAAACTCATGTTTAGAAAAATACTTAGGATCTTTTTACACAAAATAAATCAATAAAAATTCCTCAAAAATCGTATTCTTGTTCTCTTGAAAAACAATTCCTTTGTTTATTTTCCATACTCTTCAAATTAATCCAATTTTATTCTTCCATGAAAATATTAATTTGTAAACACCTATTTTGAGGTGTCTTGTTCAAAATCCACCATGTTCTAAGTACTCAAAAATCAATTCTTTTGTTCTTGAAATTTTTCAACATGAACCCTAATCAAGGGCATCAAAACCGTAGCTCTTCCTTGGCTATTGGAGCCAAAAATCAATTTCCTTTCCACCATCAAGTCATGGCATATACATATATATTTCATCATAAATAATATAAGCATACCATCAAAACCATAAAAGCATGTATAGCATATCAAGCATATCATCAAAGCTATAAAATCATGCAAAGCATATCAAGCATAGAAAATTAATCAAAGCTCATAAACACCCACAAATTAATTACATGACCATGGATATGAATCCTCACATGGATTCCACATCCATCAAATAAAATACCATCTCTCACCACCATGCTTGGTTGGTGAGATGGATCTCCTCTTACCTCTTGAAGATCCTCCAAAGGTTCTTGATTTGCTTCTTTTCCAAGTCCTTCACCACCAAGGGCTTCTCAAATACAAAATAAAACACACAAATAATTAATATACAAGACTTGAATAAGAAAACCATGGATTAGAATCATGGTTAGAACCTTGAAAATCAAAAGAAAAGTGAAGAGTACCAAATTTCACCACTTCATTAAAGCTTCAATCTTTAGCTTGAAGAACAAGGTTGAAGATGAATGATTTAGAGAAAATCTCCAACATGAAAGTTGCTTAGAATATCATGGAGATTCAAGATCTAGAGTTGGATGAAATTAAAAGAGCTTGGATGGTGGTTTTAGGTAGTATGACCGAATGGTGTATCTTAAAGAACAAAGATAGAATTTTTTATTTTTGTGAGAGAAAAGCTTCTTAGATTTGGTTAAGACAAAGAATGAAGTGAAAACACTTAGTTTTTCTTCCACCAATTTCATGGATCTCCATGGAAAATTCCTAAAAAATTACAAACAAATGTTAAAATCAATAACAAGTGTAGAAATAGGTAAACCATGGTTCAATCATGGCTTAGAAAATCAAAACTAGAAGATTAGAAGAAGAAATATGAAATTTACCATTTTTGGTAGAATCTTGAAGCTTGGATTTGAAGACTAGATGTTGGATTTTGAAGAAACCTTCAACATGAAAGTTGTTTAGAATAAGGTAAGGATTCAAGAAACTAGGTTGGATGAAATTAAAGAGTGATGGAGGGTGTTCTTAGGTGCCATGACCGTGAGCTTAGAGAAGGAGAAGGAGAGAAATTTTTCTAAGTGTTTTTGTTTTTAATGATCAAGAATGATCAATAATGAGTGATAATGGTCTTCAACTTTTTCTACACACTTAAACTCCTTCAAAACCGTAGCCCCCCCCCCCTCCATGCTTCTTCAAAGAGTGCAAATAATTCAAGAATAATACATAATTGACCAAAACCACTTAATAATGACATAAGGCTTGTTTTGACTTTTGTTAATCTTTGTCTTCTAAACAACCAAAACCATCCGTTTCCTCTTCATTATGCATTCAAAATGTGACAAATTTCAAGCCACCATTATTTGTGCATTCCTAGCCATTGATTAATTCAATGGTTAGGATTTAGGTAGATTTAAGTAAGTAGAAGACTTAATCTAGGCCATTGGATCTTTCTCCTTTAAATTATAGCCCTTAGATGTGTCTCCAAAATTAATGGTTAAGATTACTCCTTCAAACTTTTAATCCAAGGGTTCTAATTAGTCTTTGCTACTTTAGAAGACCAAATTTTCACCATTGATTAATTCTTCATCCAATGGTCATAAATGGTCTTTGTTACTTTTTAAGATTAAATCTCCACCCTTGATTTAATCTAAATCCAATGGCTATTAATGGTCTTTGTCACTTTTCAAGACCAATTCTACACCTTTGATTACATCTATGGTTGATATCAAAGTCTTCCTAACTAAAACTTATTCTCACACCATTGATTAAATCAATGGTTATTATCCAAGCTTCTTTATTAAGTTTGTTTAACCTTTGAATAAATCAATGGTTAATATTCAAACTAAGTATTCTCATCCAAGGGTATAAATCAAGTCAAGCTCTCTTTGTTGACTACGTAATATAATATTTATTCTTGTATCCTACAAATAATATTTTTACTGTATTTTTATCATCCGATAATTAAATATAGTATAAAATACAAGATAAGAAATTTTCTAAAACTGTTTCCTGATTCAGGTTTAGTAAGATCCTGTCTCCGTCTAAACAAGCATACAAATTTTTCTATGCGTAGAAAAATTTTTACTTTGTGGGACCCACCTGGCCCACGTAAGGTCACCTGGGCCCACATAGTACCACCTGGGCCCACATACCATAAAAAAATTCATAATCATCCACAAAAATCACAAATATTAGAAAACGTATAAAAATTAAATCAGATTACGTAAAATAATTACCTAACGGTAAAAATTAAATTACGTAACGTTTTACCCGGCCCGAAAATTTTTATTTTCCTGACACGGAGTAAATCACTCAAAACGATCAAATACGCTGACGGAATAATCAAATTAATTTTACAGCGCTCAGAAATCACTAAACAGTAAAATTCTGTTAACTGTCAAAATTACTGTTTAAGAGATTGGAAATTTTGGGGTGTTACATTACTCCCCCTCTAAAAAGAAATTTCGTCCTCGAAATTTGATGAACGTGATTTCACATCTAAGGATGTGAACATTACTCTTTTAGCTTTTCTCCAGTCTTCATGTTGCATCTTCCTTAACGTCTTTACATACTATTCTAGCCAACAAAACTTTTTTTTTGCTTGACGTTCAACTTCTCCTGTTCAAATGGATATCTCAAATTCTTTGTTACTGAAGATGTTAAATGTTACTCCAAAAAGAAAGTAGTTTCCATATTTCTGATACCAATACAGCGGTTATCAATCTTCATTCATGCCTAGAATAGTTTTTCTTAGATAATCTCCAACTAATGTAATGTCTTACTTAAAATTTTCTTATTCTCGTATCACTATATATATTCTAGATTTTGCTTGTAACAGGAAATGTCTCTCTAGCTGAATTCTCCTTTCAACCAACTAATTCTTAATCCAACGGTCTGCATACCAACTAATGTAACCAACTAATGTAACGCATTAATATAACGCATCACAGTACTATGGATTTTCGTTACTGTTTTTGATTGATTTTTTTTTTCTTGAAGAAATAGTTTCAACTTTCGAAGAATCCACCACGCTTCTGCTGCACCATTCTGATACTGCGACATGGTTATAGATAGGAATATCCTTTCTAGCAATATATTCCTTCTTTCTTTTCCGTCTTACAATTGCAATACATGAAAGGAAATTACGGAGGTTCGAGAAAGAAAAGGTAGCGAAATTATCGATATGTTACTAGACATATCCAACAAGAATTTGATTTTGCCCGATATGAGTTTTTCTCGGAATACTAGCATTTTATTGAGATAATCTCATAGGATATGGTTGGAAAATAACCAATCCATTTTCAAAGATCACATCTATTTATGAAAGAGATAAATAGATCAAACTCACACAAATATTTGATTCGCAACAATAATTTGAATAGCTCGATAGGCTAAGAATAGGTACAGAAGTAAACAAATCAGAGGTTTACGAATAACTCTAACATATAATTGATCTACTCAATCATATGCCATAAAGATTAGGTTATTCATAGAAATATTCAGTATGGTCTATAGAATTAGCTCCAATAACAAAATCTCCCTTGTTTAAATCCTCCGTTCAAAACATTCCCGTTCCATTCCACGTCTCAATTCTCTCTACTATCCGAGATTTTACTAACGAAAATTCTATTTTCAATGGAATACAATTAATGGAAATGTGTCCAAACTTTCCACACTTAAAACAAAGTGTTTCCTTGAACATCCAATCTTTCATTAAGTGCCCTTTCCACTTCACTTCCTGGTTCGGTTTCTCAATGGTCGTAATTTCATTTCCCATTGAAATCAATTACTTTCCCAATATCCCTAAGAAAAATACCAGGTTCCAAAATTACAAAATCTAATATTTCAAGATTGATTCTCTTCCATCAGATCTTGAACTTCAATTTCTAGGTTTTCCCACTTAACAACGGTTCTTTGTTCGTGCAATCGTCTTTCCACATTGCTCTCATTGCTCCCGTAGCTATTTGCAACTTCCATTACTAGTAACATGTTCCACTTCCACATAAGTATAACTATGCCGAGCCATTCCTCTGTCTCTTTGTACTTGTCACTTCAGTTGTCCTTCGCTTTGTTTCTATAGCTGTAACCACATTATTATATCACATTCTGCTTCCACACACGTACATCCACTATGAGGTTGTTGTTGTTGTTGACTTCTTGGAGATTGCAAGTACGTTTTCTGCTGGAATCACTTGACCTTACAATTTCCCTTTTCGTAACCAAAAAGGTCCAACGTTACGGGGTCTCTTATTCGAGATTGATTCAACTCTAACAAAATCTTAGCTTCAGCTATCAATTCTTCTTGTTGAACAATCTTCTAAGTTTGCTGTATAATTGCTTCAGCCACTGTTTGTGTTACTTCCAAAGTTGCAGTCATATCACCACCATTACTTTTTGCTTCCAGACGCGTACATCTATCACGAGTCATTGTCCTTCCTTCAACGATGAACGAATCAAAATAAAATGCATCTGATATCCATTTTATACAACTTATTTTGTTTCCTTTCTTCAGAAACGAATAAATCAAACTAAAATGGATCTGATATCCATTTTATACAATTTTATTTTGTTTTCCTTTCAGAAAACAAAAGGAAAACAAACACACAGAGAACACAACACAAGTAAAACAGACCTAACCACAAACCCCAAAAGACTCAAACCGTGCTCTGACACTTAAACCTTAAGCTCTGATACCAACTAATGTAACACCCTCCCTAGGGCATCACATTTTCGACTCCCGACTCATAATCTGAAAATGTTTTCATAAAAGGTTTGAGTTAAAAACGTGGGTTTAAAAATTTCTTTCTTGTTGAAATATAAACTTACTGAAATTTATATGTAATACTGAAAAAGACATATATTGAAACTAATTCATATACAATCATTGACACCAATTAATATTTAACAATTTGAAGAGAAATATAAAACTAACAGACTCTTCTTTTTTTTTTCACAGTAGCAAACCCCATGACGGATCCTACTAAATAGCACGGTATAACACTAACGATAAAACTTAACATACTCATTCCTTATCTTGTACCCAGCTTGTTGCATCAGAACTCTACTCCTTGTCAACACTGCTCCCAACGAGTCATGAATGTCCACTCCTTATTGTTGACCCCAATCTCGAGTGTCCATCGGAATGTCCATCTTGAAGCATCAGACATTTGTTCTATGTCTGTTCCTTGTCCTCAAACATCTTTTTCCATTTCAACACTGTCGGCAAGGTCATTCTCCGATGTTGTCTCCAAACGTAGAGGTATTTGTCACCCGCTATGTCTAAGACAACTCGTTCCTTCTACTGTATAATTTTAATAATACAGACATAGCAAAAACAACATAACAAAGAGGTGAGATCACCTACGCCAATACCAACATGGCAGCACAGAGATAACACAAGCAAAGAATATCATACAGGGATATCATATCAAACTTCCAATAATATATTCAATATTAATCAACTATCATCATCAAATCATTTATCAATTCAATTATCATAAACAACAATTACGATAATGTCCTAATTATCATCATCATCATCCAAGTATTCAAAACAATTGTCATAGCCAATATTCCTCAATTAATATATCACACAGATATAAATGTTCAGATTATGCATGTACACAAGACTCGATTTCCTACTCCATGGAGCTAAACTCGGTCGGAGAAATGATCGAAAAGAATCATTTGTCGGTACCTCATGCCTCGAGACCACGTGCTATAATCCTCATTTTGATTTTTGCACATCTAGCATATACACGATAGTCTTTATCGATCTTGATTAAGAATAGTGTCTCGGTCGAGATCATCGGTGTGTCGCGTCGGTCTAACCTACGGTTACAATGAGAGCGACTCACCGTCCATTGTAGGCAACCCGCACCCCGATGCCCCCAAGGTCAACGAGTGACCTACCTACGCATATCGCACCCACTCAAGAGGTGTATTTTCTCCTAGGCAATCAGCCATATTCATCCTCATCGGACCATTCCAATGCATGTATAATGCACCAAATACCAATCATAGACAAATATGTCATTTTCTCACAAACAGTGTATGGACACCGGTTCAACGATAAGAATCATTCTCAGTACTTTCAACAGCGAAAATCATGTTATCACGTTTTCATAGTTGTAAAACACTTTTACCGTATTTTCACAATCTCGTAACATTTTTGTTACGTTTTCACAATCTAAAAAAATGTTGTAACTCTTTTGTTGCACTTTTAAACCACGTACTAATTTTTAACATTTTTCTCAATCGCGTAAAAACATACGTTTCTCAAATCGCGTATAGTATTTTTCCACTGTTTCAAAATCGCGTAACTTAAAAATCATTCTTTTTTCGTTACGTAAATCATTTTTCATCATTCTCAAAATATTTAAAACACTTTCCAAATCACATAACAATTTTCTATCATTTTCACAATCACGTAAAAATATTCTGTCACTATTCAAATCACGTAGTGATTTTTCAACAATATTTCAGTCGCGTAAAATATTTAAACGCTTTCCAAATCGTGTAGAAATATTTAAACATTTTTCAAATCGCGTAGAAATATTTTACTGTATTTCAAATTATTTTTAAGATACGTAAAATATTTTTCAATATTTTTCAATCACATAAAATATTCCTCAATATTCCAAACATTATTTTGGACTTAAATAAATCAATATCATTTTTAACACATTGTTCAAAATTGCGTAGCTTAAAAATCACGTTTTTAAGATAATGTAAAACATTTTTCATCACAATTTCATTACGTAAAATACTTCTTAACCTTCAAAAATTCCTTTTCAACTTTTCTCAAAATAATATAACTTTATATTTCATTTAATGTATATTTTCTTACTCAAGAAAATATTTTTCCACAGATTCTTTACTCAAGAAATTCTTTTTCAAAATATACTTCACAAAAATCACTTTTCCATTGATGTAAATCAACGTTTCAAAACTTAACATTTTTCTAACGTATTTCAAAACTTGAAAATAAGTTATACGTTAGTAAATTTTTAAAATACCATTATATTCTCCATTTTTCCCAAATCATTTCCAAACACAACCTTCTTCAAAATAAATTGAAGTTCGAAAACATTTTCGTTTTCAAAAACTTGATTTTCTCAAGTGATAAACGCTCTGATTCCCTTTCCAAAATCCTCGTATTAAATCCAGTTACGTTTTCACTTTGAAATTCAATTTGTTCATAAAAATCAAGGCATTACAAGCCTTCAAAAACGTGGATATGATTGAAAATTATCAAAACATTTTTCCTTCTAAATTGATATGGTTTTACACAAACAAAACCATTAAAATTTTTGTTTTCAAAAATCAAAATACCGATGGTCATAAAACCAAACCCATTTGTTCAAATTCGTTTTTACTTTCTTTGCAAATTCTTTTTCACTTTCTTTACAAATCCTTCAAATCAACGTTCGTCCGTTTCATTTCAAAACTCATGTTTAGAAAAATACTTAGGATCTTTTTACACAAAATAAATCAATAAAAATTCCTCAAAAATCGTATTCTTGTTCTCTTGAAAAACAATTCCTTTGTTTATTTTCCATACTCTTCAAATTAATCCAATTTTATTCTTCCATGAAAATATTAATTTGTAAACACCTATTTTGAGGTGTCTTGTTCGAAATCCACCATGTTCTAAGTACTCAAAAATCAATTCTTTTGTTCTTGAAATTTTTCAACATGAACCCTAATCAAGGGCATCAAAACCGTAGCTCTTCCTTGGCTATTGGAGCCAAAAATCAATTTCCTTTCCACCATCAAGTCATGGCATATACATATATATTTCATCATAAATAATATAAGCATACCATCAAAACCATAAAAGCATGTATAGCATATCAAGCATATCATCAAAGCTATAAAATCATGCAAAGCATATCAAGCATAGAAAATTAATCAAAGCTCATAAACACCCACAAATTAATTACATGACCATGGATATGAATCCTCACATGGATTCCACATCCATCAAATAAAATACCATCTCTCACCACCATGCTTGGTTGGTGAGATGGATCTCCTCTTACCTCTTGAAGATCCTCCAAAGGTTCTTGATTTGCTTCTTTTTCCAAGTCCTTCACCACCAAGAGGCTTCTCAAATACAAAATAAAACACACAAATAATTAATATACAAGACTTGAATAAGAAAACCATGGATTAGAATCATGGTTAGAACCTTGAAAATCAAAAAAAGAGAAAAAATGAAGAGTACCAAATTTCACCATTAAAGCTTCAATCTTTAGCTTGAAGAACAAGGTTGAAGATGAATGATTTAGAAAAATCTCCAACATGAAAGTTGCTTAGAATATCATGGAGATTCAAGATCTAGAGTTGGATGAAATTAAAAGAGCTTGGATGGTGGTTTTAGGTAGTATGACCGAATGGTGTATCTTAAAGAACAAAGATAGAATTTTTTATTTTTGTGAGAGAAAAGCTTCTTAGATTTGGTTAAGACAAAGAATGAAGTGAAAACACTTAGTTTTTCTTCCACCAATTTCATGGATCTCCATGGAAAATTCCTAAAAAATTACAAACAAATGTTAAAATCAATAACAAGTGTAGAAATAGGTAAACCATGGTTCAATCATGGCTTAGAAAATCAAAACTAGAAGATTAGAAGAAGAAATATGAAATTTACCATTTTTGGTAGAATCTTGAAGCTTGGATTTGAAGTACTAGATGTTGGATTTTGAAGAAACCTTCAACATGAAAGTTGTTTAGAATAAGGTAAGGATTCAAGAAACTAGGTTGGATGAAATTAAAGAGTGATGGAGGGTGTTCTTAGGTGCCATGACCGTGAGCTTAGAGAAGGAGAAGGAGAGAATTTTTCTAAGTGTTTTTGGTTTTTGGAATGATCAAGAATGATCAATAATGAGTGATAATGGTCTTCAACTTTTTCTACACACTTAAACTCCTTCAAAACCGTAGCCCCCCCCCTCCATGCTTCTTCAAAGAGTGCAAATAATTCAAGAATAATACATAATTGACCAAAACCACTTAATAATGACATAAGGCTTGTTTCTTTGTCTTCTAAACAAGCCAAAACCATCCGTTTCCTCTTCATTATGCATTCAAAATGTGACAAATTTCAAGCCACCATTATTTGTGCATTCCTAGCCATTGATTAATTCAATGGTTAGGATTTAGGTAGATTTAAGTAGGTTAGAAGACTTAATCTAGTATTGGATCTTTCTCCTTTAAATTATAGCCCTTAGATGTGTCTCCAAAATTAATGGTTAAGATTACTCCTTCAAACTTTTAATCCAAGGGTTCTAATTAGTCTTTGCTACTTTAGAAGACCAAATTTTCACCATTGATTAATTCTTCATCCAATGGTCATAAATGGTCTTTGTTACTTTTTTAAGATTAAATCTCCACCTTGATTTAATCTAAATCCAATGCTATTAATGGTCTTTGTCACTTTTCAAGACCAATTCTACACCTTTGATTACATCTATGGTTGATATCAAAGTCTTCCTAACCAAGCTTATTCTCACACCATTGATTAAATCAATGGTTATTATCCAAACTTTCTTTATTAAGTTTGTTTCTTAACCTTTGAATAAATCAATGGTTAATATTCAAACTAAGTATTCTCATCCAAGGGTATAAATCAAGTCAAGCTCTCTTTGTTGACTACGTAATATAATATTTATTCTTGTATCCTACAAATAATATTTTCTTGTATTTTTATCATCCGATAATTAAATATAGTATAAAATACAAGATAAGAAATTTTCTAAAACTGTTTCGGATTCAGGTTTAGTAAGATCCCCTGTCTCCGTCTAAACAAGACAAATTTTTCTATGCGTAGAAAAATTTTTACTTTGGGACCCACCTGGGCCCACGTAAGGTCACCTGGCCCACATAGTACCACCTGGGCCCACATACATCAAAAAATTCATAATCATCCACAAAATCACAAATATTAGAAAACGTATAAAAATTAAATCGAGTTACGTAAAATAATTACCTAACGGTAAAAATTAAATTACGTAACGTTTTTTCACTCGAAAATTTTTATTTTCTGACACGGAGTAAATCACTCAAAACGATCAAATACGCTGACGGAATAATCAAATTAATTTTACAGCGTTCAGAAATCACTAAACAGTAAAATTCTGTTAACTGTCAAAATTACTGTTTAAGAGATTGGAAATTTTGGGGTGTTACAACCGCACTCTTGAGGAAGGTGAGCATGTGTTCTTATGAGTAACACCTATGACTGGTGTCAGAAGGGTTATCAAATCCAGAAAACTCACTCTTAAATTCATCAGACCTTACAAAATTATTCGTCGGATAGGTCTAGTAGCCTACCAAATAGCTTTACCACCCTTTCTTTCCAATCTCCATAATGTATTCCATGTGTCTCAGTTAAGAAAATATATCCCTGATCCAATACATATCATTCTGCCTGATGAAGTACAACTGAAAGATAATTTGACGTATGAGACACTTCCTGTTAAGATTGAGGACAGGAGAGTGAAGCAGTTTGGAGGAAAGATGATTGTATTGGTAAAGGTAATCTAGAATGAGGTGACAGGAGATGCTACATGGGAGTTAGAAGATAAAATAAGGGAGCAATACCCGCAACTTTTCTAAGGTATAATAAATTTCAGGGATGAAATTTCTTGTAGTAGGAGAGAGTTGTAACACCCCAAATTTTGTTAATTTACAGTAATGTATGAATTGTATTGTTTTGTGATTTTTGTGTGCTGTAAATTTATTTTGAATATTCCATGACTGTTTTTGATCTGTGTGTGTGATTTACTTCGAGTCAGGAAAATAATAATTTTCGGGCCGAAGAAAAATCTTTATCTGATTATTCGGAGCAAGGGGATCTTACTAAATCCAATTTCGAGTGATACGTGTATCAATCTTTTAATTTTTAAATTTATCTATGAAATAAAAATATTTTATATTTTAATATTATTTTATTATCTATTAGACAAGACTGTAACACCCCAACTTTTGGGTAAAAGACTCATTGTGTCCCTGTTTTTCTTGTTTCTTATTTTTCGTATGAAATACGAGAAAAATAATACTATTTGTTATTTTATTTGGTCGTTTTACATAATTTGTTTCGATACAATAAAATAAAATTTTTTATCAAATTACTGTTTTAAATTTTTCTGTGTAATATACAGCTATATAATACTGCTGGATATTTTATTTGAACATTTTGGATGATTAGCTACATTGTGGGAAAAAATGAGAAAATAACCATTACGTCCCGAATGTCTTGTTTTTTTTTTTTGTTTTTGTTGTTTTTAATTGTTTTCTACTTGATACTGATGCTCAATATTACTTGTCTGTGATTTTATATGGACTTTTTGTGTGATTTGCTCGGGGTAGGAAAATAATATTGTTTCGGACCGAAAATCTGTTTTTAATTATTCGGAGAGCGGGGGATCTTACTAAACCCATTCTGAATGAGCCTAAAATTAATCTTTTAATTTTTAGGATTTAATCACAAATAAAATAATTTTATATTATTATAATATTATTTTATTAGTCAAGACAAATAAGTGACACAAGGGACCCGAAAATATTTTGCGGGACCCACGTTTAGTCATCAAGTCTTTGTACACGTGGACCAATGAGGAGCTGGTCAAAAAAATTAGTGGCTATGACTCATCGCAACGGGCCAATAGGACGATGACACGTGGCGTGACACCTCAAAGCATCATGACTCAAAGAACTTCTAGAAGGTTCCGAAGTGGTGACTCACCGTGACTCACTATGATGACTCGCCCCGAGTTCGAAGCTTCTCCGATGACTCAAGCATCTTGACTCGCCATCTTGACACGCCCAATGATGCGATCAGTGACTCAACCGATGACTCGCCATGTCGACTCATCTGCTCTGAAAATATCTACGCCGACTCGCCATGTTGACTCACCCGTTCTAGAAAATTCCACGATGACTCATCATACCGACTCATCGTAGTGAGTCACATATTCTAGAAATTTCTCTTTGATGACTCGCTTTATGACTCATCAAGGGTAATCGATGAAAAAAATGATTAATAATAATTGCTTTACTACTGTTAGTCTAAAATAAAAATCTATGTATATTTTACTACCCATTAGACAATAAACACTGACTTTGTAAACAGTAATTATTGTATAATTATTGTTTATTGATTAAAGTATGTTAGAAAATATACAATGTGCACCAATAGGAATTGGTCAACAAAAATAGCAACCAATAAGAATCAAGTTAGTAAATATTTAACCAATAGAAATTGGTCAAGATTAATGGCTTGAATTTTTAAGAATCAATAGAAAACAAGCTATCAAATAAATTTAGGTTTCTTGAAATGCAATGGTTCTACGGTGGAGGAATTGGCTCTAATAGCCAAATTCATAAAGTAAATTCACGTAGAAGGCTTTGTGAAATGCATGTAGGATGCCAAATTGAATAAAAGGAAGACTAGTCAAATTTAGTGGCTTTTCTTTGTTGCTTCCACGACAAAGCTAAATCTTTGTAAGGCAAAATATTACAATTGATTTCTTTCTATCTTTTATTAGTTAACTAAGTATGACAAAGTCAATATTGATGGCTTCTTTTCATGATGCATTTACGGCAATGCATGCCTTTAGGAAGGCAATTCCAACACTTCAATATATTCTTGCTCTCCAAGCATTTCAAAAAGGAAATAAAGCTAATTTCCATTTCCTAAAATTAGTCAATTTTGGTGGCTCTCCTTGTTGGCTTCTACGGCAATTCACCTTTGGTGAAATCCTACAATTAGCTATCATTCAAGGAAACAAAGCAACCAATATTTCTCACTTTCTCTCAAGGTCATTCACGGCCATGCATAGTCAAGCCTTCCTCTTACTCCAAAATTCTCCAAATAGCAAAAGCTCTCATCCCTTTTTCCTTCCTTGTGTTTCATGGCCATAGCTTCCAAGAAGAGGGCAAACTTCACCCATTTATCTCACTTGTTCTCTTCTATATCCTTTTCTCCAAAGAACCAAGATCAAGCAACCAAATTTCTCTCCTTTTTCTCTTCCCCATGGATTCGGCCAAACACACTTCAAGACCATCCAACCACTCAAAAATTTATCCAACCAAGTTTTCTAAACCTAAACAAAATTCTAAGAACATCTCTAGTTGAGAGTTCTTGCAAAATCCTTCATTTGAAGCTTGGAAACCTACTTGGGAGATTTTACCTAGAAGGTGAAATTTCTTGTTTTCTATTTCTAAATTCTTTTTCAAAGTTCTAAGCCATGATTTATCCATGGTTTAAGCTCTCTTTAGTATTAGTAATTTGTAGAAATTTTGTTTAAACTTGTTAGGTAATTTTGGTGGAGAAAACCGAAGACCCTAGAAGGAGTGAAAGCATACTTGTCTTCAAGAGGTAAGAGGGAGATTACCCTCATCAACCATGTGTTGGTGGTGAGGAATGTTTGTGTTTGTGGTGAAGAATCCATAAGGATTCATTCACTTGATTGTTTATAGCCTTTCCTAATTGTGATTGAATATATGTGAAAGCATGTCTAATAGCTTTAATATTTTGTATGTGCTATGTGTGTAACATGTCCAATAGCTTTAATAATTTGTATGAGTTTTATGGTTATTTTAGTATATGGTATGTACGTATATATGCATGATAATTATTGTAACATGTAAATAACATACAAGGATTTGCATGAGTGTTCCAAAGAGCACAAACCCAAGCTCACGGCCTCAAGGCAAAGAGGAGAACCAAAATGTTCTCTTAAATTTTCTAAAAGTATGATTTAATTAATCTAGGAAAATTGACAAGTTACCAATTTGTTTAGAGTAAGAAAAATGCTTTGTTAAATGCTTTGACAAGTTACCAATGAAAGAAATTATGCATTTCGGCCAACATGCCTAAGTTAAATGCTTTGATTTCTAAAACCATTTTCTAAAACAATGATTTAATGAATACAATGAATTTGACATTGATTTAAAAGATGAAAAATGAGTTAAAGATCAAATGCAAAAAAACTTTGTTAAAATTGGCCAACATGCCACATACTTTTAATCCAAATTTATTTTCTAATTATGGACTAGATAATTTAATAAAAATAAATTAGATCAAGAGTTTTATAAGAGATTAAATATATGGAAATAATTAAGAATGAATTATAAAGCATAGAATGATTTTCGGCCAAAATGCCAAATTTAAATCTTTTTGATTTATAGAATTGTTTTCAACTAAGTTTAAGTAATAAATGCCAAAAGGATTTTATTACAATGAGTTTTGAAGAAATAAATTGATTAGAATTAAGTTTAAGAAGTTTAAGCTAATGATTTTTACTGTTAGAAGAAATACAGTAGCTTTGTAAAATTTCTAACGATAGCTCACCTTGTGTTTTGAAGCACGTTAGTAATTTTCAAAAGTGTAATTTATTGGTTGTAATAAAAATAAAAAGGATTTTTGACAGTAAACCTAGAAAATCATTATTATAATTTTTCTAAACATAATACTGTCAATTTATATTAAAAATGGACAATTCAAATAGAAAAGATGTCCAAAAGACAGTATACGATATGAAAAATATTCTACGTAGTTTAAATGTATTAAATATTATTTCTGTTTGTTTTAAATAGTATTTTTAAGGATTTCGGACAAGAAAATGATTTAAAAATCTTACGCGATTGAGAAAATGCATTAAAAACTCTACGCAATTCTAAAAACAGAAAAATATATTTACGCGATTTAAAAACGTTTATAAAAACGACGAGATTGTGAAAACGCGATAAAATTTCTACGCGATTAACCGTTGCTGTATTTATTTTGTGCTGTTGGGAAAATGTGAACGCGTACAGGCTTTCTATTTTTCTGCCATTGAGGGCATATTATTATCTTGAGGGTATCTTCGTAATTTCATATTTTTGGAATTATGTGTTTAGTTTATGCCAAATTTTTGGTGGATTGATTGACGAGGTGAATCACATCGTATTATCGGTGTGATAAGCGTAGTGTGGTTCGATCTTGAATGGACTTGGAGACGTTAGTGTGCATAATTCCATATGTGGACAGTTGGTTGCTCTTCTGGGCCGTGGTAATTGGCAACACACTAACGGACTCGACACACACTATGTTTAATCGAGATCTTGTGAAGTCTAATAGTACATTGCCTGTAGTGTCACAATGGGAGACAGTGAACTACACCACACCTGGATGGTGGATTCCCAGTGTCGTGGGGCTATAGACCCAACATGTGACAGCGCAATAGTTTGGTTGGGCAGCCGTGGTACTAATAGATTTTGCGGATTATTCGCTCTCTGATGTCTGTATGTTTTTAGCTCCATGGAGTAGGATTGTGTCTTGTTGTATATGTTGATATGTGGTGTATTGTTATCTTTTATTTGTTATTTTTATCTATTATCTTTTATTTGTTATTTCTTTTATTTGTTATTTTTCTCATTATCTTTTATTCATTATCTTTTATTTGTTATCTTTTATCTATTATATTTTTATTTGTGATTTTTATTTGTGATTTTTATCTGTGACCTTTCATTTATGATATTTACTGTTGTTATGACATTTGATCTTTCTTTTATATTGTCTTGTTATGATATTTTATATGGTATGAATTGTTATATCTATCCTGATAATGTTATTACTGTTTATTTTATTAGGTTATATGCATATTAGAAATATTTGTAAATTGATAACATGACTATAATTGTGATATCTGTGTGTATGGAATGACTTTGTCATTCGAATCATTCTTTGCTACCGTACTGGTATTGGTGAAAGGGGATCTCACCTCTTTACTGTGTATTGTTTTTGTTTTGTTTGTATTGTTAAATTCGTATAGTAGGTGAAACGAGTTTCTTAGATCTACTGGAGGCTATGTTCTGAAGATGGTGACGGCGTCAAGGTGTAATCTTCCAAGTTTCAACAGGATGCAGTTTGGTGGAGAAATGGAACATGTAGGTTGGGTTTTCTCGTTAGTGTTGTTACCGTGCTATTAGTAGTACCCATCTTTGGGTTTGCTACTGTTTCTCTGAGTCTGTAAATGTTATGTTTTAATTTGTTGTTGGATATTTTGTAACATATATAATATGTGTATTAATTAATTCAATCTAATTTCTATTTTACTTATAATTTTTGGTAAGTTTATATTTCCGCAAAAAGATATTTTAAAATTTATCTTTTAAAACTCAAAGCTTTTATAAAATGATTTCATTTGGTTTTATGTTTTATTTAAAATGTGACGCCCTACGGAGGGTGTTACATTAGTTGGTATCAGAGCACGGTTAGAGTCTTTTTGGGGTTATGGTTAGGTCTGTCTTGTTTTTGTTGTGTGACTCTCTGTGCTTGGACTCCGAAAGGAGACAATGTTTCTTTGGAATGGTTACTTTGGTATCCATTGTACTATGATTCGTCTGTCTTTGAAGAAAGACGATGATTCGTGGTAAACGTGCACATGAGGAAGCAGGACGCGATAGCGGCGATATGACTGCAACTATGAAAGCAAGGTAAAGAATAGTTGAAGGAACAGTACAATATGATTTGAGGATTACTCAGCAGCGAGGAACGATAGCCGAGGATTAGAAGCAGACAAAGTTGAAATAAATCTTAGAATACGCAATTTTGTAACGTTAGACCGTATTAGTTCTGAAGGAGGAGAAATCGTAAGGCCAAGCAAGTCCAGTGGAAAAACGTATTCGTGATCATCGGGAAGTCAACAACAACAACAATCTTGTGAAGGAAAAGCTAGCAGTAGCAGGTTTGGTTAGACTGTGACATCTGCACCAAAATGTTGAAAGTGCGGGGAAGATCATCTAACAAGGGACTGTACAATCAAAGGAAAATCATCTGTTTTCAAGTGTAGGATGCCCGAACGTTTTGCTGAACAGTGTATCTTGCTAAAAACGAAGTCATCTGTTAATAACGTACGTGCTTCGACATCTTAAGTAGAATGGAGCAACGATTCTTCAAGTGGAGTAAAAGCGTCTTAGACTGAGGACCTAAACAAAGGAGATTGTGTCACAAAAAGGTGATCCTTTAACCATACTGTATAATTCCGAGGGTAACCTATTTCCTTATGGCATATATTGTGTGGGTCAATTAGAATTATTTATGTCTTCATTATCTTTTGATCTGGTTGTTTCTATTTCTATTGCTAAAACATGTGGTTGAGGACTTGAGTTGCTTAAACCATCCTAAATCTGTTAAATAATTGAATCTTTTCTGTTGATTCAATTTGTATGCTTCTTTCTCAAAACAGACGTGATCTAAAAATGTGGATTGGGTATTTTTCCGACCATCCATGTTTTGTTAGACCAGTTGGTCGAATTGTTTAGTTGAAAAGCTCACTTCTAAATTTATCGGGCCATATCAATTTCTCTATTCGATAGGTTCGGTGGTATGGCTGATTCTATCATCTCTTTCTATCATCTCTTATTTCTATGCTTCCATGATATCTTTCATATACCGCAATTGCGAAAAACGTGCATTTGGTCTAACTCATTCTTTTATGACTAATTGACTATTTGAGTTGATTAGAGCTATTAATACCTTTGTTATCTTTTGACTTATCTATTTTTGCTATTATTTCCAAAATCCATTGTTATTATCTAGTTCTTTAAACAATCTTTTTTGTTAATCTAAATTGTCTACCTCTTTCGTGAGATAGATGTGATCTTATATATGGATTGGTTATCTTTAATCATATCCTATAGATTGTTCCAGTAAAATTTTGGTGTTCCAGAAAACTCATTCTTAAAATCGGACAATGTCAAATTCTTTGTTGGACATGTCTGGTAACAATTCAAATAATTTCTCTACTTTTCTTCTAAATTTTTATGATGTCCTTTTATATATTGCAATTGCAATGCAAAAGAAGGGATACTTTTAGTTAAAAATTATGTCATAAGTATCAAATACAGTATTGTTGAAAAAGAGAACTTGAATTGTGAGGCACTTCCAGCTAAAAGCAAAAGCAGAAGAGTGAAGCGGTACAAAGGCAAGGATAATATCAAGTGGGACTGATCAGAGTGGTGCAGCGGAAGCTTGGTGGATAGTATTCTTCATCCTTATCTAGACAGAATTGCCATTATCTTTATTAACGGCATTCTGATCTATTCTCGAAATCATGAGGAATCGTTTTACACGATGCAAGGAGTTTTCGTTTATCGAGGTAACCTGGAATGGCGTAAACGGATATGCAACGTGGGAACTAAAAGACAAGATGGAAGAGTAGTATCCATGATTGATCAGAGACTGCTACGAATTTCGGGGGCGAAATTCTTTTTAGGAGGGGAGAGTTGTAACACCCCAACTTTTGGGTAAAAGACCGTTGTGTCCCTGTTTTACTGTTTCTTGTTTTTCTGTATGAAATACAGAAAAATAATACTGTTTGTTATTTTATTTGGTCGTTTTACATAATTTGTTTCGATACAGTAAAATAAAAAAATTTATCAAATTACTGTTTTAAATTTTTCTGTGTAATATACAGCTATATAATACTGCTGAATATTTTATTTGAACATTTTGGATGATTAGCTACATTGTGGAAAAAAATGAGAAAATGACCATTACATCCCGAATGTGCTGTTTTTGCTGTTTTTAATTGTTTTCTACTTGATACAGTGCTCAATATTACTGTCTGTGATTTTATATGGACTTTTTGTGTGATTTGCTCCGGTAAGAAAATAATATTTTTCCTGACCGGGAAAATCTGTTTTAATTATTCGGAGGCGGGGGATCTTACTAAAC
This sequence comes from Ormosia emarginata, assembly GCA_029884605.1. Taxonomy (NCBI): domain Eukaryota; kingdom Viridiplantae; phylum Streptophyta; class Magnoliopsida; order Fabales; family Fabaceae; genus Ormosia; species Ormosia emarginata. The sequence continues at coordinate 559,668 of JAQQTP010000075.1, read as the reverse complement.
CCACTTTCGAATGAGCCTAAAATTAATCTTTTAATTTTTAGGATTTAACTCACAAATAAAATAATTTTGTATTATTATAATATTATTTTATTAGTCAAGTACAAATAAGTGACAATGGACCGGAAATATTTTGCGGGACCCACGTTTAGTCATCAAGTCTGTACACGTGGACCAATGAGGAGCTAGTCAAAATTGGTGGCTATGACTCATCGCAACGGGCCAATAGGGCGATGACACGTGGCGTGACACCTCAACATCATGACTCAAAGAACTTCTAGAAGGTTCCAGAAGTGGTGACTCAGCTGATGACTCACCATGATGACTCGCCAGTTCCATAAGCTTCTCTGATGACTCAAAGATGTCGACTCGCCATGTCTTGTCTGACCACGCCATGATGCGATCGGATCTCACTTCGGTGATGACTCGCCATGCTGACTCATCTGCTCTAGAAAATATCTACGCTGACTCGCCATGTTGACTCACCCGTTCTAGAAAATTCCACGATGACTCATCATGCTGACTCATCGTAGTGAGTCACATATTCTAGAAATTTCTCTTTGATGACTCGCTTTATGACTCATCAAGGGTAATCAGTAGAAAAAAATGATTAATAATAATTGTTACTCTGTTAGTCTAAAATAAAAATTTATGTATATTTTACTACCCATTAGACAATAAACACAGACTTTATAAACAGTAATTATTGTATAATTATTGTTTATTGGTTAAAGTATGTTAGAAAATATACAATGTGCACCAATAGGAATTGGTCAACAAAAATAGCAACCAATAAGAATCAAGTTAGTAAATATTTAACCAATAGAAATTGGTCAAGATTAATGGCTTGAATTTTTAAGAATCAATAGAAAACAAGCTATCAAATAAATTTAGGTTTCTTGAAATGCAATGGTTCTACGGTGGAGGAATTGGCTCTAATAGCCAAATTCATAAAGTAAATTCATGTAGAAGGCTTTGTGAAATGCATGTAGGATGCCAAATTGAATAAAAGGAAGACTAGTCAAATTTAGTGGCTTTTCTTTGTTGCTTCCACGGCAAAGCTAAATCTTTGTAAGGCAAAATATTTCAATTGATTTCTTTCTATCTTTTATTAGTTAACTAAGTATGACAAAGTCAATATTGATGGCTTCTTTTCATGATGCATTTACGGCAATGCATGCCTTTAGGAAGGCAATTCCAACACTTCAATATATTCTTGCTCTCCAAGCATTTCAAAAAGGAAATAAAGCTAATTTCCATTTCCTAAAATTAGTCAATTTTGGTGGCTCTCCTTGTTGGCTTCTACGGCAATTCACCTTTGGTGAAATCCTACAATTAGCTATCATTCAAGGAAACAAAGCAACCAATATTTCTCACTTTCTCTCAAGGTCATTCACGGCCATGCATAGTCAAGCCTTCCTCTTACTCCAAAATTCTCCAAATAGCAAAAGCTCTCATCCCTTTTTCCTTCCTTGTGTTTCATGGCCATAGCTTCCAAGAAGAGGGCAAACTTCACCCATTTATCTCACTTGTTCTCTTCGATATCCTTTTCTCCAAAGAACCAAGATCAAGCAACCAAATTTCTCTCCTTTTTCTCTTCCCCATGGATTCGCCAAACACACTTCAAGACCATCCAACCACTCAAAAATTTATCCAACCAAGTTTTCTAAACCTAAACACAATTCTAAGAACATCTCTAGTTGAGAGTTCTTGCAAAATCCTTCATTTGAAGCTTGGAAACCTACTTGGGAGATTTTACCTAGAAGGTGAAATTTCTTGTTTTCTATTTCTAAATTCTTTTTCAAAGTTCTAAGCCATGATTTATCCATGGTTTAAGCTCTCTTTAATATTAGTAATTTGTAGAAATTTTGTTTAAACTTGTTAGGTAATTTTGGTGGAGAAAACCGAAGACCCTAGAAGGAGTGAAAGCATACTTGTCTTCAAGAGGTAAGAGGGAGATTACCCTCATCAACCATGTGTTGGTGGTGAGGAATGTTTGTGTTTGCGGTGAACAATCCATAAGGATTCATTCACTTGAATGTTTATAGCCTTTCCTAATTGTGATTGAATATATGTGAAAGCATGTCTAATAGCTTTAATATTTTGTATGTGCTATGTGTGTAACATGTCCAATAGCTTTAATAATTTGTATGAGTTTTATGGTTATTTTAGTATATGGTATGTACGTATATATGCATGATAATTATTGTAACATGTAAATAACATACAAGGATTTGCATGAGTGTTCCAAAGAGCACAAACCCAAGCTCACGGCCTCAAGGCAAAGAGGAGAACCAAAATGTTCTCTTAAATTTTCTAAAAGTATGATTTAATTAATCTAGGAAAATTGACAAGTTACCAATTTGTTTAGAGTAAGAAAAATTAATTTATGGATCAATGAATGAAATTATGCATTTCGGCCAACATGCCTAAGTTAAATGCTTTGATTTCTAAAACCATTTTCTAAAACAATGATTTAATGAATACAATGAATTTGACATTGATATAAAAGATGAAAAATGAGTTAAAGATCAAATGCAAAAAAACTTTGTTAAAATTGGCCAACATGCCACATACTTTTAATCCAAATTTATTTTCTAATTATGGACTAGATAATTTAATAAAAATAAATTAGATCAAGAGTTTTATAAGAGATTAAATATATGGAAATAATTAAGAATGAATTATAAAGCATAGAATGATTTTCACCAAAATGCCAAATTTAAATCTTTTTGATTTACGTAATTGTTTTCAACTAAGTTTAAGTAATAAATGCCAAAAGGATTTTATTACAATGAGTTTTGAAGAAATAAATTGATTAGAATTAAGTTTAAGAAGTTTAAGCTAATGATTTTTACTGTTAGAAGAAATACAGTAGCTTTGTAAAATTTCTAACGTATAGCTCACCTTGTGTTTTGAAGCACGTTAGTAATTTTCAAAAGTGTAATTTATTGGTTGTAATAAAAATAAAAAGGATTTTTGACAGTAAACCTAGAAAATCATTATTATAATTTTTCTAAACATAATACTGTCAATTTATATTAAAAATGGACAATTCAAATAGAAAAGATGTCCAAAAGACAGTATACGGTATGAAAAATATTCTACGTAGTTTAAATGTATTAAATATTATTTCTGTTTGTTTTAATCAATATTTTTAAGGATTTCGGACAAGAAAATGATTTAAAAATCTTACGCGATTGAGAAAATGTATTAAAAACTCTACGCGATTCTAAACACAGAAAAATATATTTACGTGATTTAAAAACGTTTATAAAAATGACGAGATTGTGAAAACGCGATAAAATTTCTACGCGATTAACCGTTGCTGTATTTATTTTGTGCTGTCGGGAAAATGTGAACCCGTCATGTGCTTTTGAGGATTTTTCATTTGTCGGGAAAATGTGAACCCGTATAGGCTTTCTATTTTTCTGCCATTGAGGGCATATTATTATCTTGAGGGTATCTTCGTAATTTCATATTTTTAGAATTATGTGTTGAGTTTATGCCAAATTTTTGGTGGATTGATTGACGAGGTGAATCACATCGTATTGTCAGTGTGATAAGCGTAGTGTGGTTCGATCTTGAATGGACTTGGAGACGTTAGTGTGCATAATTCCATATGTGGACAGTTGGTTGCTCTTCTGGGCCGTGGTAATTGGCAACACACTAACGGCCTCGACACACACTATGTTTAATCGAGATCTTGTGAAGTCTAATAGTACATTGCCTGTAGTGTCACAATGGGAGACAGTGAACTACACCACACCTGGATGGTGGATTCCCAGTGTCGTGGGGCTATAGACGCAACGTGTGATAGCGCAATAGTTTGGTTGGGCAGCCGTGGTACTAATAGATTTTGCGGATTATTCGCTCTCTGATGTCTGTATGTTTTTAGCTCCATGGAGTAGGATTGTGTCTTGTTGTATATGTTGATATGTGGTGTATTGTTATCTTTTATTTGTTATCTTTTATCTATTATCTTTTATTTGTTATTTTTATCTTTTATCTTTTATTCATTATCTTTTATTTGTTATCTTTTATCTATTATATTTTTATTTGTGATTTTTATTTGTGATTTCTATTTGTGATTTTTATCTGTGACCTTTCATTTGTGATATTTCTTGTTATGACATTTGATCTTTCTTTTATATTGTCTTGTTATGATATTTTATATGGTATGAATTGTTATATCTATCCTGATAATGTTATTACTGTTTATTTTATTAGGTTATATGCATATTAGAAATATTTGTAAATTGATAACATGACTATAATTGTGATATCTGTGTGTATGGAATGACTTTGTCATTCGAATCATTCTTTGCTACCGTACTGGTATTGGTGAAAGGGGATCTCACCTCTTTACTGTATCGTTTTTGTTTTGTTTGTATTGTTAAATTCGTATAGTAGGTGAAACGAGTTTCTTAGACCTACTGGAGGCTATGTTCTGAAGATTGTGACGGCGTCAAGGTGTAATCTTCCAAGTTTCAACAGGATGCAGTTTGGTGGAGAAATGGAACATGTAGGTTGGGTTTTCTCGTTAGTGTTGTTACCATGCTATTAGTAGTACCTATCTTTGGGTTTGCTACTGTTTCTTTGAGTCTGTAAATGTTATGTTTTAATTTGTTGTTGGATATTTTGTAACATATATAATATATGTATTAATTAATTCAATCTAATTTCTGTTTTACTTATAATTTTTGGTAAGTTTATATTTCCGCAAAAAGATATTTTAAAATTTATCTTTTAAAACTCAAAGCTTTTATAAAATGATTTCATTTGGTTTTATGTTTTATTTAAAATGTGACGCCCTACGGAGGGTGTTACAGTACCTACTGATTTTAAAGCAGTAGCTTCTGCCTAGTGGACAATAGGAACTGAAAAAGTCTTTGTGACTTACAATTCAGTGAACCGATAGAAATTGATCAACGATGGTGGCTTGAATTTTTCTAAGCCAATAAGATCTAGTCAACAATAATGGTTGGACTAGTTAGCAGAAAACCTAACTAAGTTAGCTTAAACTTAACTAAGTTAATCTAAAAAGCCTAAGTAGTAACTAAATGGAACAAACCTAGTTTGCTACCCATTAGAGCCTTAGTTACAAGAAGGTTATAGCATATTCAAGAAATGGATGAGTCTTTCCTAAGTAACGAGATGGTTTGCCAAGTAACTAAGTGATCTAACTAGATTAACCTAAGCTTAACTAGGCAACTAAATGAAACAAACTTGCTTTGTTTTTCTTTTTAGCATTCCACGGCCAAGACACCTTCAAGGAAGGTTCAAGGCTTGAATTTTTAAAGCCAATCACTTAAGATAAACATCTAGCATCCATAGTTATCTAAATGGTAAAAATATCAAGCAAATATTTTACCTTTCTCTCCTTACACTTCCACGGCTAACACATAAGGGGATAGGATTTCATTTCACTTCATCTTCATCTTTTCTATCACCAAAGTCGATTCTCTCTATTCTCTCTCTTCCAAGAACACAAAAGACTCCATTTCTCTCTATTTTGGAGCTCTCGGCCTCCACCCTTCCAAGCCTACATCCATACTTCTATAATTTTATCCAACACCACTTCTTAAACCTAAACACCATTCTAAACACTTTTCATGTTGTAAGTTTCTTCAAAATCATTCATCTTGTGCTTGGAAAGCAAGGTTCAAGTTTTCTACACAACAAGGTAAAGTCCTTGTTTCTTGTTTCTAAATTGATTCTTGAGTTCTAGAGCCATGATTGTTCCATGGTTTTTCTTTTTCAACCATAGTTTATGACTTTGTAAATTGTTTAAGTTTGTTAGGGTTTTCTTTGGAGCTACACGACATCCATAGGATCAAGTAAGAAGGAGATTTGTCTTCCTTAGAGGTAAGAGAGAGATTTAATCTCAGCAACCATGTATTAGTGGTGAGAAAATGGATTTGTTTGTGGTGAAGAATCCATAAGGATTCATTCACTTGATTGTTTAAAGCTTTTCCTATTTGTGATGATTTTTTATGCAAACATGTCTATAGCTTTGATATATGTTTTAATATGTGTTTATGAAGGCATGATAGTTATTGTATGAAGTAGGATGTGAATAACATGAAAGGAATTGCATAAGGGTTCCAAAGAACCCATGAGGCTCACAGCCTACATCACCACAAAGAGGGCAAAGTGTTCTAAAATATTTTCCTAATCATGGACTAAGTGATTTAATAATAATAAATTGGATTAAGAATTTTTACAAGAGATTAGATGATGAAAAGCAATTAAATATGATTTATAAAGTATATAATGATTTTCGGCCAATATAATTACTCAAGGTGTTTTTGATCCAAAATTATTTCCTAAGCATGGAGTTATGTAAATTAATGAGGACTTAATTTAATGAACTTTAGAGAATAAAATGAAGTGAATTTATTTTAGAGTTTAATTAGCGAAATTAAGTAACGATGAGAAATAAAATAAATACTTGAAAAGTACTAACATATAGCTCACTCGTTGGGTTTTGAAGCGCGTTAGCAAGTTTCGAGCTGTAAATATTGGTTAAGTCCAACAAAGGTAATTTTTAAAGGAAACAGTAGAAAATACTACTTAAAGGATTTTCAAGAAGAGATGCTATAAACAAAGCTAAAAATAAATATATAATGGAGAAAGTTTCAAAATTTAATTTAGAAAGCAAAGAAATATTTTACGCAGTTGAAAAATATAAGAAAAACCTTACGTGTATTTAAAATAATGATTTTTAAACTACGCGATTGAAAAAACAATTTAAAATTTCTACACGATTGAGAAAACGATTTAAAAATGCTACGCGGTTACAAAAATGTTGAAAAATATTTACACAATTTGAAAACGTTTGAAAAAGGTTACGCGATTGCGAAAATTCGATAAAATATTTACGCGATTGAGAGGAATAACAGTTTGCTGTCGGGTTAAAGTGGTGGGCCCGGTTATGTTGAAAAATAGTACTGCCAAGTGATGGCATGTGGTTGTGAAAAATAATAGTATTGTGATTTGTGTATTTTGGCTCATGCACCATGCATAGAGAAATGTGTCAATTTGGTTGATATTGGCAAGTTGCCTAAGATGAATTACATCGTGGTGCGGATGCGATAGGCATAGTGTTGTTTATTGAGTGAACTTGAAGGCGTTAGTATACGAAGGACTCCACATGTGGACAGCTGGTAGCTTCTCTGGGCCGTGGTAACGGGCAACACACTAGTGATCTCGACAAATCACTATTCTTAATCACAATCTAACTTAGACTGTCTGGAACAATGCCTGTTGTACACGACGAATAGATTGTGTAGTACTTGCTGGGGCAGCCGGAGCTACAGGCAGATCTTCTAGATCATTCTCTATGAAAGTTGTGGTTAGCTCCATAGAGTAGGAACGAGTCTGTGTACATATACATATTTGGTCTGCATCATGATATGATAATTATATTGATCTGAGATATTATGTACATTGTGATAATATGATTTGATATATTAAATGCTATATCTGTATGTATTGTTATTTTCTATTATGTCATGTTGGTAGTGATGTAGATTGCCTCTCCTCTTTGTATGCATTTCTGTATTATTATTGTGTTCGGTAAAGATTGTGAGAAAGGCGAAAAGAAGTAACCTCCTTGTTGTCAATATGAGGAGGAACAGCTTCTGAGTGATCAGTGCGAGGAGGGCGAGCCTCTAGATCATCCGTATTGTTTAGGTTGATTTGGTCGTTATGACGCTATCTAGTTTTCTAGGATTCGTGAAATTGAAGTTTCATGGGGGTTTCGAAGCTTGGCGTCTACAAGCTGATAGAGAGACTGTTGTTTATGTGGGACGTTTGACTATGTCCCTTACTAGAGAATATGATGGTGTTCCGATGTTCTCTACTATTGTATATGTGCATGTAAAGTTACCCTTATCTATTAGGCGCTATTGGGGTGGTCGTTTCCATGCCTCTAGTGAGCTTAGTAGTGTGTTGACTGTATGGACTCTTGTCCGTAGAGCTGCACGACATCCGGGGTTTCTGTCTTCCGATGATCTACTAGAAGAGGATCCTTTGAAGGATCAAAACTTCTAGATATGTACTTGGGCTAGTTTATGATTTGTTATGAGTTAAACAATTTACAACTTTATTAAATAGTTTGTAGTTTGTATTTATTTGTATCTTTAAAAATGAAATTATATGTATAATTATGGTGTGTATTTAGTAGCTTGTTTTATTTCTTGTTCTGTTTATTTTATTTAATGATATAATGTACAAAAAGAAAATTTTTACAACTTATATTATTATGTGTTAAGAAATGATTTATAACTTGGGTAAGGTTTTATTATAACTAGTCGTAAATGTGACATCCTAAGGAGGGTGTTACATTAGTTGGTATCAGAGCCCATGTTAGAGTCTTTTGGGGTTAGTGGTTGGGTCTATTTTGCTTGTGTTGTGTGATTCTCTGTGATTTGTTTCAAAAGGTTACATCTGACATTGTTTTGTCTTGTTTGATTGATTGAAGAAAAAAATGTCTCGTGGTAGAGGAACGTGTGCAAACATAGGGTGTAATACTGATCTAATGACTGTAGTTGCTGAGGCCATGCAGCGTATGGTAGAAGTAATTACGCAGCAAAATCAATGAGCATCCCAGCAACACGAGGCAACTGCTGATGCCCGAAACTTATCTGAGTTTCGACGTAATAACCTGTCGCAGTTTAGGGGCAAGTTTGATCCGGAGAAGGCGAGTCTTTAGATCCAAGAACTAGAAAAGATTTTTGAGGGAATAGGATGTGCAGATGATCGGAAAGTGACAAATGCTACGTTTATGCTAATAGGGGATGGTGAGAACTGGTGGAGAGGAACTCGACGATTACTACAAGCTGAGGGAACAGAAATTACATGGGAGGTGTTCTGCGAAGTATTTCTGGAGAAGTACTTTCTGGCTAGTGCACGACATGCCAAAGAGATAGAATTTCTCGGCTTACGATAAGGTAGCATGACCGTTGGTGAGTATGCAATGAAATTTGAGAGCTTATCATAGTTCTCAAGGTATTTCCAAATCCAGCCCGATGAGGAATGGAAATGTTGTAAGTTCGAAGAAGGGCTGAGAGTTGAATTGAAAAGAGGAGTGCTACCAATGAGGATAAATCAATTTCTTGCATTAATGGATACGTGTCGTGTAACACCCCAATTTTTAGAAAAATGTCCCGAATGTTCTGTTTGCTGTTTTTCAAGCTTTTGTGTAAATGATTGTTATGTCCCTATTTTACTGTTTCTTATTTTTCTGTATGAAATACAAATATGTTTTACAAGCTAAAATTTTATTTAATCGTTTTACGTATTTTGCTTCGAGACTGTAAAATAAAAATTTTCTCGAGCTACTGTTTTAATTTTTATGGGTGATATACAGACAATTAATACTGTCTGTAATTTTATTTGAACGTTTTGGATGATTTGCTTCGTCGTGGGGAAAAATAGAAAAATGACCGTTATGTCCCGATTGTCTTTTTTAATTTTTCTATATGTTACAAAGGCTTAATATTACCGTCTGTGATTTTATTTGGACTTTTTGTGCGATTTGCTCTGGGACAGAAAAATAATATTTTCTGGCCTAGGAAAATCTTATTTTAATTATTCAGATCGGGGATCTTACTAAACCCAATTCTGAATGAGGCGATAATTAATCTTTTAATTTTTAGGATTTAACTTGTCCAATAAAATAATTTTATATATTATTTTATTAGTCAATATAATTAGATGACAGTGGACCCGGAAATGTTTTGCGGGACCCACGTTTAGCTAATACAGTTAACTTAGTAGCTTAATTAAGCATCATTAGTGAAGGAACTTTCAAGAACATGGTGACTAAGCTAATGACTAGGCTTAAGAGTTAATGGAGCTTAGTGATTAAGCATGGTGACTATGCTTGAACCAACCAATGAGAGCTAAGCTTGTTAAACAAGTTTTAATCTTAACCTTTGATGCATTCTAAGGCTAGGATGAAGCCAAGCCCAAGGAAACCTTGTATGCTTTGATGTCTACGGCCAAGCCACCCTTGGAAGACCAAAAAATCACTTTGTCTTCATGCAACTTTCTCTCTTCTCTCTCTTCCAAAAACCCTAAACACCATTGATGTTTTCTTGAAGCTTCATTCGGCCAAACACATATCCATACTATCCAATCACCCTAAATTTCATCCAACCAAGTTTTCTAAACCTAAACACAATTCTAAGAACATCTCTAGTTGGGAGTTCTTGCAAAATCCTTCATTTGAAGCTTGAAAACCTACTTGGAAGATTTAACCAAGAAGGTGAAATTCCTAGTTTTTCTTTTCTAAACTCTTTTTCAAAGTTCTAAGCCATGATTTCTCCATGGTTTAAGCTCTCTTTCTATGGTTAGTAACTTGTAGATTTTTGTTTAAGTTTATTAGGAGACTTGAAGGAGAAAACCGAAACATAAGGAAAGGTGTGAAAGAGTTTTAGTCTTCATTTAAGGTAAGAGGAAGACTAATCTTATCATCTATGGATGGTGGTAAGAAGATAGAGTATGATTTTTGTGATTGTAGAATCCATAAGGATTCATTTGTGTGATTGTTAGTAGCTTGTTTATGTGTTTGTGTATTTGTTAGTAGCTTTCCTATTTGATGTTTGTAATAATTTGCATGTCTACAAGCTTTGATTGCATGTCTACAAGCTTTGATTTAGGTTATATGTGTTAGAAAGATATTGCATGTGTTAGAAATGTATGATAATTTATAGGATGTGAATAATATGTCAAGGATTGCATGAGTGTTCCAAAGAACACAAACCTTGAGGCTTACGGCCATGACCAAAATGGAGAACCAAAATGTTCTCTTAATTTTCCTAAAATGAGATTTAATTAACCTAGGAACATTAACAAGGTATCACATTGTTTAGATTAAGGAAAATGAATTTAGAAATCAAATGACATAATTTTATGTTTAGGCCAACATGCCAAACCACTTATATATGATTTCTAAGATCAATTCCAAACCTTTTTCAATCAAAATAATGCAATATATGTTAAAAAAGAATTTTTTTTAAAAGGAGTTTTAAAGAAATTAATTGATTAAAATTAAGTGTCTTGAATTAAACCTATTGATTTTATTGTTAGAAATGAAATGCAGTAACTTTTGAGAATTTCTAACATATGGCTCATACTGTATTTTGAAGCATGTTAGTAATTTTCAAAAGGATTAATTATATGGTTTAAAAAATTAAATAAACAGAATTTTTACGAAAAAATTAGAAAATCATTTATATAAATTTTCTAAACAAAATACTGTCAATTTTTAGTAAAAATGGACAAATAAGATAGAAAAGATGTCTGAAAGACAGTATACGGTATGAAAAATATTTTACGTAGTTTAAATGTACTAAATATTATTTTTGTTTATTTAAACAGATATTTAAACAGTAATTTTTAAGGAGTTTGGACAAGAAAATGATTTAAAAATCTTACGCGATTGAGAAAATGTATTAAAAACTCTACGCGATTTTGAAAACAGAAAATATATTTACGCGATTTAAAAACATTTGTAAAAACGACGAGATTGTGAAAACGCGATAAAATTTCTACGCGATTGACCGAAAACGGTATTTTCTATATTCTTTTCTCGAATTTTCGTATTTTTCTCATTGCCGGGCTATAAGGTGAACCGTGCAGCTTTGGAACAGTATTTGTCCGGTGGGACTTACTGTGTCTTTTTATCTTGAGGATATCTCGGTAAATTGAGATTATGCCAGTTTTTGGTGGATTGGTTGACGAGGTGAATCACATCGTGTTGTCGATGCGATAAACGTAGTGTGGTTCATTGTCTTTATGAACTTGGAGACATTAGTGTATGGGATTCCATATATGGACAGTCGGTCGCTCCGCTGGGCCGTGGTAACCGATAGCATACTAATGAACTCGACACGCACTATATTTAATCGAGATTTCATAAAGTCTAATAGTACATTGCCTGTAGTGCCACAATGTGAGACCGTGAACTACACCATGCTTTGGATGATGGATTCCATGTGACATGGGGCTATAGACGCAAAGTGTGACAGCGCAATAGTTTGGTTGGGCAGCCGTGGTACTAATAGATTTTGCGAGTCATTCTCTCTCTGATATCTGTTTGTGTTTAACTCCATGGAGTAGGATCGTGTCATATTATATATCTTGGATATTATTTTATTTTATCTCGTTTATTTTATTTGGTTATTGTTATGATAATTTGTTTATTTATTACTTTATTTTATCTATGATATTATTTCATCTGGGATATTTTATTTTATATGTGATATTATGTGTTGTTGTGATATTTAAATCTTTTCTCTATTCTACTACTGATTACTGTTATAGCTTTTCATATTGCATGAATTGTATAACTGTTGTTTGTCGTTTTCTTATTTGCCATGTTGTGATGATTTTAGATTGTCTTACCTCTTTCTTTATTGTATGTGTTTTCTCAGTATATTTATTTTACGCAAAGAAAGAGTTTGAGGAAGAGGAAGAGGAAATGCCTCTTGAGATTCTATCCCGAGGAGGAGGAAGATCAGCAAGCCGAAGATCACGACGATCAAGAACCATCTGATCATCCATATCCATTGGATTGATTAGTTTGGGTATGGCGGTGCCTGGATTTTTGGGATTTGTGACACTCGAGTTTCATGGTGGATCGTTAGCTTGGCATCTGAGGGGAGACAGAGACTCTGTGACTTACGTGGGACGGTTGACTGTGTCCATACGACATGAGTTTGATGGAGAGCCGGTTATGACGACGACTGTGTTTCTACACCTAGAGTTACCTTTATCCATTAGGCGTCACTGGGGTGGTGTATCCACTGAGCCTAGTGAGATGACTCTCGTATCGACTGCGCAGTCTCATGTCCGCCGAGTGTCGAGGCATCCTGGATATTTATCTTCTGATGAGTTTCCTGAGAGTGATCCATCATAGGATTAAATATTTATGATGTATTTTTGGGCGCGTCTGCGTATGTATATATTGACTCTTTTACTGTCTTTATTTACTGTTTCTGTTTAAATATTTGTAGTTGTAGTTGAAAATTATTTGTATAACTTATAACTTGGACCATATGTATATTATGAGTGAGGTTGTTCTGTTTACTTTATGTTTCCGCATTATTTTATTTAATAATATTCTGTTTAACAGGAATTATTTTACAACCCATATTAATACGTAATAAATGTTTTACAACTTGGGTAGATTTTATTTATTTCTCTTTATATATGTGACATCCCCACAAGGGTGTTACATGTCGACGACTTGAGGAACTGGATGTCACGAGACCCGAGAAATCGCAACTTTGGACCGACTAGGTTCCAAAGAGGTGGAAACAATAATAACAGCTGGTTTTAGCGCAAACCGTACTTAAGACCACCAGGGAACCAGCCCCAACGTCCATCTTTTGGGAGGAGTTCTAGTGGTAACAAAACTGGTCAAACCATGGCGTTTACGCCGAGGTGTTTTAAATGTGGGAAAAGTGGCTACATATCAAGAGATTGTTCAATCAAGGGAACTATTTGCTTTAAATATGGAAGGCCTGGACATGTTTATAGGGAGTGCAACTAGCCAAAAAGAGAACTAACAATGAGTAACGTTCATGCTACTCAGCCGCAATCTGGAAGGCAAGTATACACGATGAGCGGAGCTGAAGCTTCCCAGTCCGAGGATCTTATTCAGGGAGAAGGTGTCGCAGCAGGAAATCTTTTAACTGTACTATATGATTCGGGTGTGACGTATTCATTTATTGCATATGACTATGTGGATCGTTTGGGATTGTCTGTGTCTTCTTTGAGTTTTCAATTGATTGTTTCTACACCAATTGCCAAGCTTGTTGTTACATCTAAAGTATGCTTGAATTGCCCTATTACCATTCATGATCGAGTCTTTTCTGTTAATTTAATTTGTTTACCTCATGTTGAAATAGATATAATCTTAGGAATAAATTGGTTATCTTCTAACCGTATCCTACTAGACTATTCTAATAAAACGTTAGTTTTTCCTAAGGATGAGAATTCTAGATTTGTAATTACCGCTAAAGTCGAATCATTGTTAAGGGATGAAGCTCAAGGATATATGTTGTTGTCTTCTTTAGAAGTCAAAAGTGAGAAAGATGTGAATGTTATTTATGTCGTTAACGAGTTTCCCGAGGTTTTTCCCAATGAGGTACCCGATTTACCACCGAAAAGAGAGATAGAGTTTTCTATCGATCTTGTACTAAGAGTAGGTCTTATTTCGATTGCACCATATCGGATGTCGCCATCGAAATTAGTAGAGTTGAAGAAGCAATTGGAGGAACTGTTGGAAAAATAGTTTATACGACCAAGTATTTCACCATGGGGAGCACCAGTACTACTAGTCAAAAAGAAGGATGGAACGTCTTGTCTTTGTGTAGACTACCGTCAACTGAATAAGGTCACGATAAAGAATAAGTACCTACTTTCAAGGATTGACGATTCGATGGACCAACTAAAAGGAGCAGCTGTTTTTTTCTAAGATAGATCTACGATCAAGTTATCATCAAATTCGTGTCAAGTGTTCACTCTTTTACTTACCACAAGTGCACGGATCGCACCTGTAGTGTAGCTAAGAGTCGGATATCGTTCCCTCGAGGATAAACGTCAAATTCAATACTAATTATAAACCAATAACTTAAGTATTTCTATTCAAGGAATTATAAATTGGAAAAGTTCGTATTAAACTACTAAGAAGAACTTAAAAACTATCAGATTGAGTTTAGAAAATGATTTAGAAAATAGGGTATCCTTTTTCACCTCCTATATCAATTCTTAACAAGTAATCCTTACGAACAATATACATGCAATGGTTAGGTTAGCTTGGGAATCTGCTTTAGCCGAAAGCCTATGTCTAGGTCAATCAACCCTGGTATTACTTACCTAATCCACTATATTTCTATGAGGAATAGTGTAAGCTCTACTAATGAACGATTTATTCCCAATTAATTACTATGCAAGGTTAATAGGTATATTTCTATCCTATTAACGAATCATTGCAACCAAGCCAATTGAATGAAATAGATCATGCATCAATCATACATACGATCTCAAATCCAAATTCCTATGTCTAGGTTCATTAGATTTTAACAAATCAATTGAAAGCTGATCAAACATTCAAAGCATTAAACATTATATGATTGAACAAATACCAAATCATGTATATAACTCAAAGGATTACAAGATTAATCAATATCCATAGGAGGATCCAAAGTAAACCCTATAAACAGTCTAGCCAGCCATGACAAACGAAAATAGATCACTAATACTCAAAGTCATGGATATGGAATAGAGAAAGGAGAAGAGAAAAGAAGAACAAAGCTAAGGGGAGTGATCCTCCAAGCTCCAATCCTCCACCAAGGTGAAGAGCGACTCTAAACTTGGTCACTTCTGCTTTCTTCTGGTCTGAAATGATAAAACATGGCCGCAACTTTCTAAAATAAAACCTAACTCCTTTTAAAAATCGATGCAACAGTATTTATAGGGCTCAGAAAACAGGGTCACGCCGCAGCGCGTTACATGTGTAGCTCTCTGACTTTGGATGCAGGGGAGGCTCACGCCGCGGCATTCAAATGCCACACCGCGGCGTGACAAGCTGATACTTGTACAAAGCTTTCTCTTGCAATGCTGGTCCAAATCTGAAATGATTCACTTGGTTGGAACCTTACCTGCCATAGAGAAATTTCTAATTCAATAATCAGTGCAAATGTACTCAGTATATCCAAGAATCAAACACATGTTCTCAGAATCATGATGGAAGACATTGAAATCAAATCATACTAAACTCTTCCATTCATGCTTCAAAACAAGGACTAAGCAGACAATAAAGCACAGATATAGGGCCTAAATAACTACAAATTGTGGAGATATCATCAAGGAAGAAGATATACCTAAGACAGCTTTCCAAACTCATTACGGACATTATGAGTATCAAGTGATGCCGTTCGGAGTGACAAATGCTCCTGCTATATTCATGGATTACATGAATAGGATCTTTCGTCCATACCTAGACAGATTTGTCATTGTCTTTATCAACGACATTCTGATCTATTCTCAAAATCCGAAAGAGCATGCCGAACATCTCAGCATAATCCTCCAGATTTTGAAAGAAAAGAAACTATATGCAAAGTTAGCAAAATGTGAATTTTGGTTAGAAGAAGTTCAGTTTCTGGGTCACGTGATTTCCAAGGAAGGTATTGCGGTTGACCTATCTAAAGTGGAGACCATTCTGCAATGGGAAAGGGGCAGTGACAGAGATTCGAAGTTTTGTTAGATTGGCCAAATATTACCGAAGGTTCATTGAAGATTTCTCTAAGATAGCAGGACCTCTTACATAACTCACAAGGTAGAGTCAAGCTTTTGTTTGGACAGAAGAATACGAAGAAAGTTTCTAAGAAATGAAGAAGAGATTGACGACTGCACTAATGTTGATTTTGCCAGATCCAAGTAAGCCTTTTGATGAGTACTGCGATGCTTCTTACCATGGATTGGGGTGTGTGCTAATGCAGAACAAAAATATGGTAGCATATGATTCAAGGCAATTGAAAGTACACGAAAGGAACTACCAGATGCACAATTTGGAACTAGCCGCAGTAGTTTTTGCATTAAAGATATGGAGACATTTTTTGTATGGGGCCACATTCAACATCTTCAGTGATCACAAGAGTTTGAAATACTTATTCGATCAAAAGGAGTTGAATATGAGACAGAGACGATGGCTAGAGTTTTTGAAGGATTTTGATTTCCAACTTCAATACCATCTAGGAAAGGCGAACGTCGTGGCAGATGCCTTAAGTAGGAAGGTGATCAGTGTCTCTATTATGATGATAAAGGAAGAAGAGCTGATAAAGTAGTTTAGGGACATGTGGCTGTCTGTGGAATTGGAACCAGGAAGGATTCGTCTAAATAAAGTTACTATTTTGAATGACCTGTTGGAAGAGATCTGAGAAAAATAGGAGGATGATCCATTTTTGCAAAATGAGAAAGAATTCTTGAAGCAAGGTCATAAGGCAACCGTTGAAAAATGATCTGATGGGGTCTTAAGATTCGAAGGAAGGATTTGTATACTTGATGATCCCGATCTTAAGTAAGCAATTCTAGATGAAGCTCATACTAGTTGGTTGAGTATGCATCTGGGCATGACTAAGATGTATCAAGATCTAAAGCAGATGTTTTGGTGGCCGAGGATGAAGAGAGATGTTGCGGAATGTGTGACATCTTACCTTGTTTGCCATAAGGCAAAAGTTGACTTGTCGGTATGTTACAACCCTTAACTATTCCAGAATGGAAATAGGATAGTATCGTAACGGATTTTGTTATCAGATTGCCAAAAACTAGGAAGAGTCATGATTCTATATGGGTTATAGTTGATATGCTTACGAAGTCAACACACTTCTTGCTGATCAATATCAAGTATTTGTTAGAACAATTGACCTGGGTGTACATTAGTGAAATTGTTAGACTTCATGGTGTACCCTCTAGTTTCATATCTGATAAAGATTTGAGGTTTATGTTGAGGTTTTGGCGAAGCTTACAAGAAGCCATGGGAACTAAAGCTTATCATCTGCAGACTGATGGTCAGACTGAGAAGACTATCCAGTCATTAGAGGATTTGTTGTGAGCTTATGTGTTAGAACGACAAGGGAGTTGGGATGAATTCTTGTCTTTGATAGAATTCACCTACAACAATAGTTTTCACTCACGTATAGGGATAACACCCTATGAAGTGTATATGGCGTCCTAGGGCCGACGAGGGCGGGGAGTGGTCATCGGTGCTAATTGAAAGCATCAATAATCATCTCCTGGCAGACTTCAAGGCGAAGGGTCCCATGAATGAACTGAATACATACCGGAATGAGAGAGATTCAGAGATTGTGCAGTTATGGGTCTGCATAGTTGAGCATGGCTTAAAAGAAATTGATTAGGCGCAGCCATATAAATAAGTTGCAACTTCTTTTTGGGAGCCTAGAACATAAGAACTCCATGGTTAAGCGTGCTTGACCTGGAGCGATTGTGGGATAGGTGACCTCCTGGAAGTTTTCTAGGATACGTGTGAGTGAGGAAAAAGCAGGCTGAAAAGACCCGTGTTGGTTTGTGGAGACATTCATCAATCCTGCAGGCAGTCCCAAGATGTTATAGATGGTATCAGAGCTGGGACCTCTCCCAGTACGGTGTGGTTCGGGGATGAACCAAGTGGAAGTTGGTGGGCATGTGGCGTCCCAAGGCCGACGAGGGCGGGGAGTGGTCGCCGATGCTAATTGAAAGCATCAATAAGCATCTCTTGGTAGGCTTCTAGGTGAAAGGTTTGAATGAACTGAATACGCACCAGAATGAGCGGGATTCAAGACTGAGCAGGTATGAGACTGCATAGTTAAGCATGGCTTAAAAGGAATTGATTAGGCATAGTCATATCAACAAGTTACAACTTCTTTTTGGGAGCCTAGAACATAAGAACTTCATGGTTAAGTGTGCTTGACCTGAAGCAATTGTGGGATAGGTGACCTCTTTGGAACTTTCTTATGATGCGTGTGAGTGAGGACAAAGCCCGCTGAAAAAATCCGTGTTGGTTTATGGAGACACTTATCAATCCTACAAGTAGTCCCAGGGCATTACAAATGTTGAATTGGAGGATTAAGAATGATAGAAATATTCCTTGTGAGATTTTGAGCCTATTGATGAATGGATTGAACATTTGTATCATTCTATTCTTTCTTGTGTGATTTTCACTCATGGAATTGTTACTCTAGAACTTGCTTTGATCCTTTTTGAAGCTACATTTTCACATGAATACATAAATATGATTGATGCATTTTTCTTGAAATAGCTATTTTAACCAAATAGCCAAGAATGATTGGTGCATAAATAAGCAGCTGTTTGTCCCTTTATTAGGCCGCAAGTTCACGGTTCATTCAAGTAATACAATGAAGAGTAAAGTTCGTTCCCTTGAGGATGATTGGCTTCCAATACTAAGTATTAACCAATAACTTATCTAGTTCTATTCAAGAATATATAAAATAGAAGAAGTGCAATAAAACTAATCTAAAGATAGAAAAGTGATAAATGAAAATAAAGATAATGGTTTATAGATTTAGGAAATCATTCTTCACCTCATACTTCAAATAATGACATGAATCCCTTCAAGCAACACAGATGAATGAGTTAAGTTAGCTTGATAATCTGATTTAGTTAAACGTCTATGTCAAGGTCAGTTAACACTGGTTTCCTTCACCTAGCTCACTATGTTTCCACGAGAACCAGAGTGAAATCCACTAATGAACGATCTGTTCTCAAACACCCACTATACATGACTAAGATGTATATTTTTATCCCATTAGCAAATCAACTTATCCAAGCTAATTGAACTCGTCGAACATGCATCAACCATATATATCATCTCAAATCCAAATTCATATGTCTAGGTTCATCAAATTTCAATAAATCACTTAAAAGCTTATCAAACTATCAAGAGCATTAAGATCTATATGATTAAACATAACCAAACATCAATATATACTCAAAGTGATACAAAAACATCAATATCCATACAAAGATTCAAAGTAATCCCTAAATACAACTCAGTTAATCATTGAACACGAAAATATATACAAAATCAGTGCTCAAAGGAGAAGGAAAGAGAAGAAAATTAAGGGAGAAGGAAGGAAGCTTATAGATGTGATATTCTATGCTTGAATCATCCTCCATAAGGAAGATGGCCTCCAACCTTGGCTCCCCAGGCCTCCAATTTGCCCCGAAATGAAGTTCCAGTCGCAGCTTCTCTAAAACCTAAAAAATTCTTCTTGTAAAATCTGTTAAAAATGTATTTAAAGGCCCATAAAACAGAATCACGCAACGGCATTAACATGTCTACGCCGCGGCGTGTGCCAATTTAGGTCAAGGACGCCACGACATTACATTCCTATGTCGTGGCGTGCAAAATGCGTAGCTCTCTGACTTGATGCAGAGGATTCCCCATGCCGCGGTATTGAAATGCTTGTGTCGCGGCGTCAACTACCATAATGCTCTTTTGGCTTTCTCTTCTCGTTTTGGCTCAAATTGTAACACCCTCTATAGGGCATCACATTTTCGACTAAAAACTTAAAACCTGGAAAACCATTTCGTAAAAGATTTGAGTTCTAAAATATGAATTTTAAAATTTCTTTTTGCAGAAACATAAACTTACCGAAGTATGAGTAATACAGAAAATAAACTGAAAAAAATTATTATACAACTTTATTTATACCACATAATATCCAATAAAGAAATAAAACATATAACTTACATACTCAGAGAAATAGTAGCAAACCCAATGACGGGTACTACTAATAGCACGGTAACAATACTAACGAGAAAATCCAACATACATGTTCCGTTTCTCCACCAAATTGCATCCTGTTGAAACTGAGAAGATCACTCCTCGACACCGTCACCGACCACAGAACATTGCCTCCAATAAGTCTAAGAAACTTACTTCGCCTACTATACGAATTTAAATAATACAAACACAACAAAACAATATAGTAAAAAGGTGAGATCCCCTTTCACCAATACCAGTACGACAACAAAGAATGATACGAATGACAAAGTCATTCCATACACACAGATATCACAAATATAATCATGTTATCAATTTACAAATAATTCCAATAAACATATATTGTAATAAAATGAACAGCAATAATATTACCATAACAAATATAACAATTCATACAATAAACCATATAGTCACATCATGCATAATAACTCACATTGAATATAAATAACCACATTAAATATAAATAACCACATTAAAATACAGACCACATATGCAAATATACATAGACTCATTCCTACTCTATGGAGCTAGACACAGACATCAGAGAAAATGATCCGGAAAGAACTATAAGTACCTCATGCTGCCCAACCAAACTATTGCACTGTCTAACATTGTGTCTATAGCCCACAGTCCAAACATCGCGTAGTAGCACACTGTCCAAACATCGTGTAACTACAGGCATTGTACTAAAATAGTCTTTACAAGATCTTGATTAAGTATAGTGCGTGTCGAGATCACTAGTGTGTTGCCAGTTCCCACGGGCCAGAGGAGCGACCAATTGTCCCCATGTGGAATACTCCGCACACTAATGCCTCCAAGTCCACACAAAATGAACCACACTACGCTTATCACACCGACAACACAGTGTAATTCGTCTCGTCAATCAATCGCCAATTATCAACCAAATTGGCACAACTCAATGCATGAATAAGAATAATAATTACCAAACTACCCTTAGTCTCAAAATATTCTCATATTTTCGCAAATGCCCTCAACGGCAATAATCTCAAATACAGTACGTTCCCACCTGACGTACGCAAATGCCCTCAATGGCAATAATTTCAAATACAGTAGGCGCTCACCTGACCATACCATATTTTCACATGTCTGGGTCCACCACTTTGGCCCAACAGTAAAATTCGTTGTTCTATTTAATCGCGTAGAAATTTTATTACATTTTTACAATCTCGTCGTTTTTACAAACGTTTTTAAAATCGCGTAGTGTTTTTAAATCATTTTCTCAATCGCGTAAGATTTTTAAATCATTTTCTTAATTGTAAAGCTTTAAGATCATTATTTTAAAACTGTGTAAGCTATTTGTAATACTTTTAAACTACGTAGAATATTTTCTATACGTTCAAATTTTATATTGAAACTGTCTCTATTATTAGTCTATTTTTAATTAATTGTAGCGACATTTTATCTAGAAAATTCATGAAGTGATATTTTCTACATTTCCATCAAAAATTTACTTTTCTTAATCATAACTAATAATTACATCTCAAAACTTGCTAACGCGTTTCAAAACTCAACGAGTGAACTATACGTTAGTACATTTCAAGTATTTATACCATCACTTAAATTCCATGATTTAACTCTAAAAATTAAATTACTTTCCATTGTTTAAAAAAAATCTATTTAATTAAGTTTTTATTAAATTAATTTCATAAGTCCACACTTTTAAAATAGTTTTGGATTAAAAACATCATAAGTAGGCATGTTGGCCCAAAATCATTCTGTGCATCAAAATCTTATTTAATTGTTTCTCATCATTTAATCTCTTATAAAAATATTAATCCAATTTATTATCATTAAAATCATTCTCTTTATATTTCTGAAGTTATTAAATTGAGTTCCCCTTTATTAAATTACATAATCTACTTTTAGAAAATAATTTAGATCAAAAGTGTCTTAAATTGGCATGTTGGCCAACATTCACTATGTTTAAATCATTTTTAAATTATCTTCTACTAACTAAGTCCTTGTGAAAATCATTACCAATTAAGTTTATTAATCCTTGCTTTAGAAAATATTTGAGAACATTTTGGTTCTCTTTGGGATAGTGAAAACCGTGAGCTATATATGTTCTTTGGAACACTTATGCAAATCTTCAACATATTATTCATGTCTTACAATAACTATCATGCATCTATGAACATATACCATATATTAAAGCAATCATAAAACACATACCATATATTTTAAAGCTATAGACATGCTTGCACACAAAATCAATCACAAATAGGAACACTTTAAACAATCAAGTGAATGAATCCTTATGGATTCTTCACCACAAACACATCCATTCCTCACCACCAATACATGGCTGATGAGGGTAATCTCCCTCTTACCTCTTGATAAAACCTCCAAAACTCCTTGTATATCCTCTTGTTGTCTCCTTCAAGATGAACTTCAACCACCAAGTGCTTCTTGAAATCAAAGAAAACATGAAATATTAATATCTAAGGCTTAAACAAGAAAAATCATGGATCAAAATATGGTTTAGAAGGAAAGAATGAAATCAATAGTGAAGATTTCATAAACTTCACCTTAAAACTCCAAACCTTGAGCTTGAGGAACAAAGATGAAGATGGATGATTTAGAGAAAATCTCCAACATGAAAGTTTCGTAGAATTGCATAGAGATTCAAGATCTAAGGTTGTTTAGAATTATTGAAGCTTGGAAGGTGATTTTGTAGGGTTGGTCGTGAGCTTCCATAGAGAGGAAAGGTGAGAGTTATGTGTTTGGCTTTGAAAGAACTCCTTGAAGATAGGTGATTTTGATCAAGACTCCAACTACAATGTGTCTTGAAAAAAGGTAAGGATTCAAGATATATGGTTGATGTAAATTATTGAAGAGTGATGGTAGAACCATGACCTTTTGGCCGTGAGCTTGGAGAAGAGGAAATGAGAGAGTTTTGGTTGTTTGTTCTTGGTTCTTTGGAGAAAAGGATGTGTAAGAGAACAAGTGAGATGAATGAATGAATGTTGTCTTCCATTTGAGTGTTATAGCCGTGGAGTACAAGGAGAGAAAAGGGGTGAGAGCTTCTTGCCAAAATTGCAAATGAATCAAAGCCCTCCTATTTATAGACTTCATGAAAAAGATGAAGACTTAAGATATTTTTCGGTATACTGTAAGCAATGAACAATAATTACTGCTTATAAAGTCAGTGTCTATTGTCCAATGGATAATAAAATATACCTAGATTTTTCTCTTATTCTAGCTGGGTAGCAACTATTGTTGATCATTTTCTACTGATTACCCCTGATGAGTCACAGAGCGAGTCATCAAAGAGAAACTTCTAGAACATGTGACTCACTACGATGAGTCAGCATGATGAGTCAGTGTAGATATTTCTAAAACAGGTGAGTTAGCATGGCGAGTCATCAGCTGAATCACTAGCTGAGTCAGCAATGGTGAGCCATAGCGCTGAGTCAGCATGGTGAATTGCCAGGGAACCTTCTGGAACGTGTGACTCACTGCGGTGAGTCACAGGGTGAGTCAGCGTTTCTACAACCTTCCAGAATATGGCGAGTCATCGTTTCTAGAATGTGGTGAGTCACTGCTTCTGACATGGCGAGTCACCGCTTCTGGAAGCTTCCTGAATATGCTGAGTCATAGGTACTGAGGTGTTGCGCCACGTGTCAAGTTTCTATTGGTCCTTCTCGATGAGTCACAGCCACCAACTTTGACTGGCTCCTTATTAGTCCACGTGTAAAGCACTTGATGACTAGGTGCGTGATGATGCATTTTTTAGAGTCTTCTAGAATAGTCTGGAACATGTGAGTCACTAGGCTAGTCACCTAGGTGAGTCACCAAACGATGAGTCATCATCTAGAACATTTTAGAGTGGGTGACTAGGCTTACGTCTAAAATCATCCACTAGATATTTTTCTGAAAGATATTATCCAATGGATAATAAAACATACCCAGATTTTAATTGTCAGATAAAATCGTAGGGAAACAAAATTTCAAAAACTGTTTCCGGTTTCTAGTTTAGTAAGATCCCCCGGCTCTGAATCAACAGTACAAAGCTTTCTGGCTAATAAAATTTTTTATTTTTCCGAGCCCGCCCTGGGCCCGCATACAGCCCAAAATATCAGAAATATATTAAATATTCAAAATATACTAAAATATCAAAAATATAATATAATATTCAAAATATCTCAAAATATCTTAAAATGCTCAAAATATCTAAAATATAATAAAATATTCAAAATATCTTAAAATATCTAAAATATATTAAAATATTCAAAATATCCGAAATATCACAAAAATCATAATAATTGTAAAACTCATGAAAATCAAATCAGATTAGTAAAAATAATTAAGGATTGATAGAAAGAAATAAAATACGAAGGCTTATATGCACAGCTCAAAAATAATATTAAAATAATCAAAAACGTAAATACTCCCAAAAATTCTTAAAAATCACAAAAATCATAAAATTCACAAAAGTCGAGTCGGACTACTCAAAATAATTTTGAATTGACCAAAACAAATAAATTACGAATTCTTGGGGTGTTACAACACTCCCCTCCTAAAAAGAATTTCGCCCTCGAAATTCGTAGTATTCTTAGAACAAATATGGATACTACTCTTTCATCTTGTCTTCCAGCTTTCACGTTGCATCTCCACTTACGTTATTCCATATTACTTCGACCAACGAAAACTCCTCGCCTCGTGTTCAACTGCTCCTTTAAAACGTGGAGAACCACACTGAGATGTCTAACATGTTCTTCTCGAGAATAAATCAGAATGTCGTTAATAAAGATAATGACAATTCTGTCTGGATAAGGATGAAAAATACTATCCACATAACCTATAAACATGGTGGGAGCATTTGCCACTCTGAACAGCATCACTTGAAATTTTTCCTACCTTGGTACCGCTTCACTCTCCTGCCTTTACTTTTAACAGGAAGTGCCTCACAAATCAAGTTTTCTTTTTCAACAGTACTGTATTATAATACTACGACATGAATTGGACTAGGAACATCCTTTCTTGCAATTGTAATATATAAAAGGACATTATAAAGGTTAGAAAGAAAAGATAGTGAAATTATCCGATATGTTACCGGGCATATCCAATAAGAAATTTGATATTGTCCGATTTTAAGAATGAGTTTTTCGGGACACCAAAATTTTACTGAAATAATCTACAGGGTATGATTAAAGATAACCAATCCATTTATAAGATCACATCTATCTCGTGAAAGAGGTAGACAATTTAGATTTAACAGAAAAGATTGTTTAAGGAACTGGATAGTAACAATGGGTTTGGTAATGAAAGTAGAAATAGATAAATCAAAAGGTAACAAAGATACTGATAGCTCTAATCAACCCACACAGTCAATTAGTCATAAAAGAATGGGCTGAGCCAAGCATGTGTTCTTCGCAATTGCAACACATGAAAGACATCATGAAGGCATAGAAAGAAAAGATGGTAGAGTAATCCATACCACCGGACCTATCCAATGGAGAAATTGATGTGGTCTGATGAATTTAGAAGTGAGCTTTTTAAGTTGAATAATTCAACGAATAAGTCTAACAGAGCATGGATGGTTGGGAAAAATACCAAATCCATATTTTTAGATCGTACCTATTTTGTGAAAGAAGTATACAAATTGAATCAACAGAAAAGATTCAATTATTTAACAGACTTAGGATGGTTTAAGTAACTCAAGTCCTAAACCACATGTTTTAGCAATAGAAGTAGAAATAATCAGGTCAAAAGATAATGAAGACATAGATAACTCTAATTGATCCACATAATTATATGCCATAAAGAAATGGGTTACCCTCAGAATTATATAGTATAGTTAAAGGATCACCTTTTGTGACACAACCTTCTTTGTTTGGGTCTTCAATCTGAGTTGCTTTTGCTCCACTTGAAGAATCGATGCTCCATTCTACTTAAGATGTCGAAGCACTTTCATGTCTAACAGATGACTTTGTCTTTGGTGGAATACACTTTTCAGCAAAATATCTGGGCATCCTACACTTGAAACAGATGATTCCTTTGATTGTACAGTCCCTTGTTAGATGATCTTTCCCACACTTCCAACATTTTGGTACAGATGTCACGGTCTGACCAAACCTGCTACCACTAGCCCTTCCTCCACGAAACTGCTGTTATTGTTGATTTCCCAATGATCATGAATACGTTTTCCACTGGAAACGCTTAGCCTTACGATTTTTCCTCCTTCGGAACCAATATGGTCCAACGTTACAAAATCTCGTATTCTGAGATTTATTCCGACTTTGTCCGATTCTAAATCTCGGCTACCGTTTCCTGTTGCTGAGTAATTCTTTGGCCTTGCTATACCGCTCCTTCAGTTGTTCTTTGCACCACTTCTATAGTTGCAGTCACATCGCCACTATCACGTCCTACTTCCACATGCGTACGTCTACCACGAGCCATCGCCTTTCTTCAAAGACGGACGAACCAAAATACAATGGAAACCAAAGTAACCATTTCAAACAAACATTGCCTCCTTTCAGAGTCCAAGCACAGAGAGTCACACAGCACAAACAAGACAGACCTAACTACAAACCCCAAAAGACTCTAATCGTGCTTTGATGCCAACTAATGTAACACCCTCCATAGGGCATCACATTTTTGACTAAAAACTTAAAACCTGGAAAACCATTTCGTAAAAGATTTGAGTTCTAAAATATGAATTTTAAAATTTCTTTTTGCGGAAACATAAACTTACTAAAGTATGAGTAATACAGAAAATAAACTGAAAAAAAATTGTTATACAGCTTTATTTATACCATATAATATCCAATAAAGAAATAAAACATATAACTTACAGACTCAGAGAAACAGTAGCAAACCCAATGACGGGTACTACTAATAGCACGGTAACAACACTAACGAGAAAACCCAACATGCATGTTCTATTTCTCCACCAAACTGTATCCTATTGAAACTGAGAAGATCACTCATCGACGCCGTCACCGACTACAGAACATTGCCTCCAATAAGTCTAAGAAACTTGCTTCGCCTACTATACGAATTTAAATAATACAAACACAACAAAACAATACAGTAAAAAGGTAAGATCCCCTTTCACCAATACCAGTACGACAGCAAAGAATGATACGAATGACAAAGTCATTCCATACACACAGATATCACAAATATAATCATGTTATCAATTTACAAATAATTCCAATAAACATATATTGTAATAAAATGAACAGCAATAATATTACCATAACAGATATAACAATTCATACAATAAACCATATAGTCACATCATGCATAATAACTCACATTGAATATAAATAACCACATTAAAATACAGACCACATATGCAAATATACATAGACTCATTCCTACTCTATGGAGCTAGACACAGACATCAGAGAGAATGATTTGGAAAGAACTATAAGTACCTCAGGTTGCCCAACCAACCTATTGCACTGTCTAACGTTGTGTCTATAGCCCACAGTCCAAATATCGTGTAGTAGCACACAGTCCAAACATCGTGTAACTACAGGCATTGTACTAAAATAGTCTTTACAAGATCTTGATTAAGTATATTGTGTGTCGAGATCACTAGTGTGTTGCCGGTTACCACGGCCCAGAGGAGCAACCAACTGTCCCTATGTGGAATACTCCGCACACTAATGTCTCCAAGTCCACACAAAATGAACCACACTACGCTTATCACACTAACAACACGGTGTAATTCGTCTCGTCAATCAATCGCCAATTATCAACTAAATTGGCACAACTCAATGCATGAATAAGAACAATAATTACCAAATTCCCCTTAGTCTCAAAATATTCTCATATTTACACAAATGCCCTCAATGGCAATAATCTCAAATACAGTACGTTCCCACCTGACGCACGCAAATGCCCTCAATGGCAATAATTTCAAATACAGTAGGCGCCCACCTGACCATACCATATTTCCACATGTCCGGGTCTACCACTTTGGCCCGACAGTAAAATTTGTTGTTCCATTTAATTGCGTAGAAATTTTATCGCATTTTCACAATCTCATCATTTTTACAAACGTTTTTAAATCGCGTAAATATTTTTCAACGTTTTTAAAATCGCGTAGTGTTTTTAAATCATTTTCCCAATCACGTAAGATTTTTAAATTATTTTCTTAATTGTGAAGCTTTAAGATCAATATTTTAAAACTATGTAAGCTATTTGTAATACTTTTAAACTACGTAGAATATTTTCCATACGTTCAAGTTTTATATTGAAATTTTCTCTATTATTAGTCCATTTTTAATTAACTTTAGCGACATTTTATCTAGAAAATTCATTAAGTGATATTTTCTACGTTTTCATAAAAAATTTACTTTTCTTAATCATAACTAATAACTACATCTCAAAACCTGCTAACGTGTTTCAAAACTCAACGAGTGAACTATACGTTAGTACATTTCAAGTATTTATATCATTGCTTAAATTCACTGATTTAACTCTAAAAATTAAATTACTTTCCATTGTTTAAAAAAATTTTATTTAATTAAGTTCTCATTAAATTAATTTCATAAGTCCACACTTTTAAAATAATTTTGGATTAAAAACATCATAAGTAGGTATGTTGGCCCAAAATCATTCTATGCATTAAAATCTTATTTAATTGTTTCTCATCATTTAATCTCTTATAAAAGTTCTTAATCCAATTTATTATCATTAAAATCATTCTCTTTATATTTCTGAAGTTATTAAATTGAGTTCCCCTTTATTAAATTACATAATCTACTTTTAGAAAATAATTTAGATCAAAAGTGTCTTAAATTGGCATGTTAGCCGAAATTCACTATGTTTAAATCATTTTTAAATTATCTTCTACTAACTAAGTCCTTGTGAAAATCATCACCAATTAAGTTTATTAATCCTTGCTTTAGAAAATAGTTAAGAACATTTTGGTTCTCTTTGGGATAGTGAAAATTGTGAGCTATATGTGTTCTTTGGAACACTCATGCAAATCTTCAACATATTATTCATGTCCTACAATAACTATCATGCATCTATGAACACATACCATATATTAAAGCAATCATAAAACACATACCATATATTTTAAAGCTATAGACATGCTTGCACACAAAATCAATCACAAATAGGAAAACTTTAAACAATCAAGTGAATGAATCCTTATGGATTCTTCACCACATACACATCCATTCCTCACCACCAACACATGGCTAATGAGGGTAATCTCCCTCTTACCTCTTGATGAAACCTCCAAAACTCCTTGTATGTCCTCTTGTTGTCTCCTTCAAGATGAACTTCAACCACCAAGTGCTTCTTGAAAATCAAAGAAAACATGAAATATTAATATCTAAGGCTTAAACAAGAAAAACCATGGATCAAAATATGGTTTAGAAGGAAAGAATGAATTCAATAGTGAAGATTTCATAAACTTCATCTTAAAACTCCAAACCTTGAGCTTGAGGAACAAAGATGAAGATGGATGATTTAGAGAAAATCTCCAACATGAAAGTTTCGTAGAATTGCATAGAGATTCAAGATCTAAGGTTGTTTAGAATTATTGAAGCTTGGAAGGTGATTTTGTAGGGTTGGTCGTGAGCTTCCATAGAGAGGAAAGGTGAGAGTTATGTGTTTGGCTTTGAAAGAACTCCTTGAAGATAAGTGATTTTGATCAAGACTCCAACTACAAAGTGTCTTGAAACAAGGTAAGGATTCAAGATATATGGTTAGTGTAAATTATTGAAGGGTGATGGTAGAACTATGATCTCTTGGCCGTGAGCTTGGAGAAGAGGAAATGAGAGAGTTTTGATTGTTTGTTCTTGGTTCTTTGGAGAAAAGGATGTGTAAGAGAACAAGTGAGATGAATGGATGAATGTTGTCATCCATTTGAGTGTTATGGCCGTGGAGTACAAGGAGGGAAAAGGGGTGAGAGCTTCTTGCCAAAATTGCAAATGAATCAAAGCCCTCCTTTTTATAGACTTCATGAAAAAGATGAAGTCTTAAGATATTTTTCGGTATACTGTAAGCAATGAACAATAATTACTGCTTATAAAGTCAGTGTCTATTGTCCAATGGATAATAAAATATACCTAGATTTTTCTCTTATTCTAGCTGGGTAGCAACTATTGTTGATCATTTTCTACTGATTACCCCTGATGAGTCACAGAGCGAGTCATCAAAGAGAAACTTCTAGAACATGTGACTCATTACGATGAGTCAGCATGATGAGTCAGTGTAGATATTTCTAGAACAGGTGAGTTAGCATGGCGAGTCATCAGCTGAGTCACTAGCTGAGTCAGCAATGGTGAGCCATAGCGCTGAGTCAGCATGGTGAGTTGTCAGGGATCCTTCTGGAACGTGTGACTCACTGCGGTGAGTCACAGGGTGAGTCAGTGTTTCTACAACCTTCCAGAATGTGGCGAGTCATCGTTTCTAGAATGTGGTGAGTCACTGCTTCTGGAACATGGCGAGTCACTGCTTCTGGAAGCTTCCTGAATATGCTGAGTCACAGGTGCTGAGGTGTCACGTCACGTGTCGAGTTTCTATTGGTCCTTCGCAATGAGTCACAGCCACCAACTTTGACCGACTCCTTATTGGTCCACGTGTAACGCACTTGATGACTAGGTGCGTGACGATGCATTTTTTAGAGTCTTCTAGAACAGTCTGGAACATGTGAGTCACTAGGCTAGTCACCTAGGTGAGTCACCAAACGATGAGGCATCGTCTAGAACATTTTAGAGTGGGTGACTAGGCTTACGTCTAAAATCATCCACTAGATATTTTTTCGAAAGATATTATCCAATGGATAATAAAAGATACCCCGATTTTATTTATCAAATAAAATCGTAGGGAAACAAAATTTCAAAATTGTTTCCGATTTTGGGTTTAGTAAGATCCCCCGGCTCCGAATCAACAGTACAAAGCTTTCTGGCTAATAAAAATTTTTATTTTTCTGGGCCCGTCCCGGGCCCGCATACAGCCCAAAATATCAAAAATATATTAAATATTCAAAATATACCAAAATATCAAAAATATAATATAATATTCAAAATATCTCAAAATATCTTAAAATATCTCAAAATATCTAAAATATAATAAAATATCTTAAAATATCTAAAATATATTAAAATATTCAAAATATCTCGAAATATCACAAAAATCATATTAATTGTAAAACTCATAAAAATCAAATCAGATTAGTAAAAATAATTAAGGATTGAGATAAAGAAATAAAATACGAAGGCTTATATGCACAACCCAAAAATAATATTAAAATAATCAAAAACTTAAAAACTCCCAAAAATTCCTTAAAATCACAAAAATCATAAAATTCACAGAAGTCGAATCGGACTACTCAAAATAATTTTGAATCGACCAAAACAAATAAATTACGAATTCTTGGAGTGTTACACAAATGTTCTATATATCCACTTGTTTAGAGCCCTTCCTACAATAGAGAAATTACCAAATCATTAACATTTGCAAATCCACTTATTCAATAACAAAATAAGCACAGTCTGCTCAATATTATATTGGAAAGGCATCAGAATAGATTTTAACAAATATAAGTACAAAACCTTCTAAATATGCATACAATGAGGATTTAAGCAATCAATGAAAGCACAAATATGGGGCACAAATAACTACATTTCATGGAGTTATCACACCCCCAAACTTAGATTTTTGCTTGTCCTCGAGCAAAACAAAGTATGACTAAGTAAACTTACTTTAACAATTTATATTTCATATTCATTCAGCAACTTTCAATTTCAGTTTTCTCTTTAATATATAACCAGTGTAGAATGATTGCATCAGTCCTCAATGAATGCTAAAATCTCACAATCAACTCCGCACATACATAATCCTAAACATGCTAACAATCTAACATCCTTTCATGCAGATAACATTTTTCTACAAACATGCAAGATAAACTTCTCCTATTCAAATCATACAAATCCGAATAAGTTTATAAGCATACATGCATATGAATCATAAAATCCACAAAATTGATCCTAAACTCTCTCTCCACTAATGTAAATCACACATAACTGAGGATCAAAAGGGTCTTTAACAGCTTGTAATGTCAGGCCATAGTAAGGGGTATATGAAAAGAAGGGAAAGGATATACAACAAACTTTGAGAAACATAAACATGTTATTTCAAGACTTGAGACCATGTGATACTATCAGGGTATTCAACAGTGAAAGAATAAAACTCGTCAGAACCATTCAATGTTTTTTATACTTTTCATTTCTTAGGCTTTGCTTGTTTTTCTCTTTCTTTTTCTTTCTTTTTTTCAATTTTTTTTTACAAAGCAATGTTTTTTCTTTCAATTTTGCTTCTAGTTCCTTCAGGATCATTTTGTATTGGATATGTATTAATACCCCTAATCACTGAACTCACTTCAAGAAATAACACATCATGTACACAACAAACATTGATGGTAGGAAGAAAATGTCATGTTTTCACATACATTAGAACGGTTAACAGGTTAACGAACACAAAGGATTGAAAAACATATAAGGTCAAACAATTATAAGGCTTCAAAATAGGACCTAGAGATATCATCATATCAGGGTAAGCTTGAAAAGGCTCAATCGGTCTAAACAATACCCTAAACATTTCCTTAGTCATGGACAATCTAGGATTTTGCCTCAAGAGAGTTTAAAAATAACTTCTAGGATAATCGAAACTCTACATGTACATCCATAAGCTTTCTCTAGACATGCACTCTTATCATATTCAAAGTTGCACTTGCATCTAAGTGGAATGTAAATTATACATAAAAAGTAACCAAATTGTTTCACATGCTTCTGATCATATATGGTTTTGCTGAAAGTAATCAAATCGCAACCATTTATGTCATTGGGCAACCAATTCCACACTAGCATCAGTTCAATCATGCATTAAAAATTGAAAATTTTTCTCAGACACTCATTAGTAATAGTCAACCTTAGCATATGATCATGTTAACATGGTGACTATCATCACTGCATACTGTAAATATCAATACATGTTACACAAATTCAACATTATGTAACAAAATGTGTAATGATACTCCCCCAAACCAAATTGAAATAGTGTCCTTACTCTCCACGGTTTCTAGGGTACCTGAGCCTATCAACATACTGAAATGTGAGAGCTGAGTATACGACAACATTTAAAAATACTTAAAATAAACTAACTATGTATATTATATACACTACAGGACGACACGCCGCATCACACAGCATCCATGCCGCGACATTTGGTCATAATGGGTGTTTTCAGTAGTACCCAGATCAAGTCTTTTTTTTTCAATTAACAAGTTCTGCAGGTGAGCGCCGCGACATTGAACTTACCACGTCGCGGCGTTGAGCTCTCTGGAATTTGGTTTGATTGTACAAAATAACTGTCACGTCGTGGCGTGCAACAGACTTACGCTGCTACGTGAGGAGCCAGCCTATAAAATTCTGCAGTAAACTCAGTTTTGCTATAAAGTTTGCTCCAAAGAGGTCCTTAACACCTCTAAAACTTGTCCAAATACTAAAAACATAGTATGAACAACTAAAATATATAGAAACACAAAATCACACATATGAACCTACACATGACTTAAAACTTAAGAAAAACATAAAAACTAACTAAAATAACAACAATCAAAGTACTAATATATATAAGAATTAAAACTAACTAAAATTGCAAAATCAATCATACAATCTAACAAAACTACAAAAATCACACATACTAACTTATATAAGACTTAAAACTAAACATAAACATTAAAACTAACTAAACTTACAACAATCAAACATACTAACTACCAAATTACAAAAATCCTAAATACTAGCATATGTATATAACTTAAAACTCACTAAGACCACAAAAACTAACACAAGTACAATAATCAAGTATACTAACCTATATATACTCAAAACAAGAGAAAAACATAAAAACTAACTAAAACTACAAAGATCAAACATACTAGTATATAAAAGACATAAACTTACCAAAAACATAAAAACTAACAAAATCATAAAAACTTGGGTTCCCTCCTAAGAAGGGTCTGAGTTATAGTCCCGACAGGACTTTCACAAGGCAAATCGCCACACTGCACTCCAATGTGCATCTCCTTGGAGTATGGCCAGTTTGATCCCAAAATGGATGGATTGGATGATAGGCCTTCTTTTGCCTAAGTGAGGTTCTCTATTGGGGTTTCTCGAGCTCCCACAAAGGCCTCGAATAATTAAGCTCATCCTCCATTTATTGTACCTAATATTTCAAAGAATGAAGACTTAAGTTAAACTATACAAAAGAAAACTTGAACTATACAACTTGAATTAGAACTAAATAAGCTCGTTATTGATATTATAAATATAGAAATAAATCTTCATCCCAAGCAATTTCCAAGGAATAAGTCTAAACTATATGGAAATAAACCATCATCCCTAGCAACGGCGCATAAAACTTATTTGTCCCTTTATTAGGCTGCAAGTACATGGGTCATTCAAGTAATACAATGAAGAGTAAAGTTCGTTCCCTTGAGGATGATTGGCTTCCAATACTAAGTATTAACCAATAGCTTATCTAGTTCTACTCAAGAACATATAAAATAGGAGAAAGTGCAGTAAAACTAATCTAAAGATAGAAAAGTGATAAATGAAAATAAACATAATGGTTTAGAGATTTAGGACATCCTTCTTCGCCGCATACTTCAAATAATGACATGAATCCCTTTAAGCAACACAGATGAATGAGTTAAGTTAGCTTGAGAATCTGATTTAGTTAAAAGCCTATGTCTAGGTCAATTAACCCTGGCTTCCTTCACCTAGCTCACTATGCTTCCATGAAAACTAAAGTGAAATCCACTAATGAATGATCTATTCTCAAACACTCGCTATACATGACTAAGAGGTATATTTCTATCCCATTAGCAAATTAACTTATCCAAGCCAATTGAACTCGTTGAACATACATCAACCATACATATGATCTCAAATCTAAATTCCTATGTCTAGGTTCATCAGATTTCAACAAATCACTTAAAAGCTGATCAAACTATCAAGAGCATTAAGATCTATATGATTAAACATAACCAAACATCAATATATACTCAAAGTGATACAAAAACATCAATATCAATTCAAAGATTCAAAGTAATCCCTAAATACAACT
The DNA here is from genome assembly GCA_029884605.1 of Ormosia emarginata. Classification (NCBI taxonomy): domain Eukaryota; kingdom Viridiplantae; phylum Streptophyta; class Magnoliopsida; order Fabales; family Fabaceae; genus Ormosia; species Ormosia emarginata. The sequence goes on along the minus strand of JAQQTP010000075.1, from coordinate 524,219 downwards.
TAGCTAATCATTGAACACGAAAATATACACAAAATCAATGCTCAAAGGATAAGGAAAGAGAAGAAAACTAAGAGAGAAGGAAGGAAGCTCATAGATGTGATCTTCTATGTTTGAATCATCCTCCATAAGGAAGATGTCCCCCAACTTTGGCTCCTCAGGCCTCCAATCTACCCAGAAATGAAGTTCCAGCCACAACTTTTCTAAAACCTAAAAAACTTTTCTTGTAAAATCTATTAAAAACGTATTTATAGGCCTAGAAAACAAAGTCACGCCTCGGCATTAATATGCCTATGCCACGGCGCGCTTCAATTTAGGTCGGGGATGCTGCAGCATTACATTCCTATGTCACAGCGTGTAAAATGCATAGCTCTCTGACTTGATGCAGGGGATTCCCCACGCCGCGACATTGATATGCATGTGTCATGGCGTCAACTTCTAGAATGCTCTTTTGGCTTTCTTTTCCCGTTTTGGCTCAAATGCTCTATATATTCGCTTGTTTGGAGCCCTTCTATAATAGAGAAATTACCAAATCATTAACATTTACAAATCCACTTAATCAATAATAAAATAAGCATAGTTTGCTCAATATTATATTGGAAAGGCATCAGAATAGATTATAACAAATATAAGCACAAAACCTTCCAAATATGCATACAATGAGTATTTAAGCAATCAATGAAAGCATAAATATGGGATACAAATAACTACATTTCATGGAGTTATTAGCAGCCTTGCTCAATAGCATATTGTCTCAATATGATATCAAGCGCTCTTATGATTTCTTAGAAATTCTCTTATTCCTGCCAACGTAAGGCATTGGGAATGACCTATTTCCCTTTGCTTAACCCTTTTGAGCTTGTTTGACCATTCCTTGTTTCTAGCTCATTATGTGCCTTAAATGAAAAATCATGTTCTTATCTTACCTTAGGGAATAAGAGAACATTAACTTTGTCATTGGATAAGTTCTTGAATAAGTGTGGGGGTGTGTGTGCATAATGGTTGGTGAAAAAGGAAATAGTGGTTAAAAAAAATGTATGTAGAGTTATGAAAAATAAATAAATGTGTAAAGAAGGGTCAACAAAGAAAAAATGGAAGGGAAAAGAATATGTAAAGGGAATTTGTTTTAGGTGGAGTTGGGATGAACTTTCATGTTTGTTAATTGAACTCAGCTCTCATGCTTTTTTATTCTCTTTGGTTTTTAACTTGTCAAATCCATATTACCACCCTCTTTTACCTTGACCCCATTACAACCTTGAATAAAGTTCTCATGATTTGTGTGTGCATGTCTATGTAGTGGAAAAGTAGAAGATAAGCAAGCTTATGGTACTGCAATTTTTCATGAGTTGAATAGAGTGAAATACTTACCTTTTGAATTCTTGAAGGATTGAGAGTGAATCCTGTGAGGATCTATCATTCTTGATTCGTTCTTTTTAACTGAAGTTTCCTTACTTGTTGGTTTGAGATGCGAAGAAATGTTACCTCATTAATGCTTTGATTCTTTGAATGATTGCCTGCTCTTCTTGATTCATTTAATCCTTTAGAGTTTTTAACTTTTGAGTCTGTGTCGTTTTTCTTTGTTCCCTAGTTTTTTTTATGAGTTTTTGCCTGGGAGTGCAAAAGTTTAGTGTGGGAGAATTTGATAACAATGTATTTTATTCAATTTTTAATCCTCTCACTAGGCTTCTTAAGGTTCAATTTGGCTTAATTAAGTTGATTTTGTCACATTTTATGAAATTAAGCTTAATTAGATCATTGAAGAAATTATTGCTTGAATTATCATTAATTTGGGTGATTGCATTCTTACATAAAGTGGCCACAATTTGAGTTACAATTATCTGATTAATATGATTCTGGTCTTTTTGGAAAGTTAAGATAATTCTCTAATAACTATTCACTTGATAGTAAGAGCCACATTAATAACAATATATTTCATTCATTGTATAATCTTTTCACTTGATTTTTTCAGTAAATTAACTATAATTTGAGTTACAAATATCCGATGGATGTGATTTTGGTCTTGTTTTAAAGCTAAGACAAATCTCTACAACTTTCATGAAGACCTCAAGACCAAGAACACACGTTTGGATAACTCAAACTGGAGTTAAAGCAAAATCTAGAGTTTTAAACCTGACAACTTGACCTCTATGCACTCATTAGGCTATATCTTGGGCTATAGGAGTTCAACAATTCTGAAATTTTGATAGTGAAAGGTTAAGACCCATATCTACAACTATCATGAGAAACAAGAGCCAAATCAAAAGTCTTGAAGGTGATATTGGGCTTGGAAGTCAAAATAGAGGAGCTGAAGTTGGGCCTGACCCATGAGCAGTAATTGGCCATATCTCAAACTGTAGGTGGTGGATTTGGATGAAACCTGTGGCTATGGAAAGCTAAGACAATTTCCTAGAACTTTTATGAAGACCACTTGATGAGGAAATGACACATGCCATGAGCTCAGAGCAGAAACATTTCAGAGACAAGAATCTCTATAATTTTAGCTTATTCATCATCATCAAGCAACTATTTTGTCATTTACTTCCCATCATCAAACAACTCTATTGTCTTCTTGTACTCCTTGAGCTCTATAAAAAGAAGCTTGGGTGCTTATTCAGATCATCTTTGATCTTAGTTTAGCTTATGCTATCGTATTATTTATTTCTCTTGTTGTAGTTTTCTTTGTTCTAAATTGAAATTATATTCATCTTTTTGTTCATATCTCTTTCTTTCTTCTTGTTCATGAGTAACTAATTTTCATTTTGCTTAGGTGAAAGGGTGAAGCTTTTGGTAATAAGTTGAGGTTAGATTAATTTCCTTGTTGTACTTAAATGATATATTTTTAAGTGATCATTATATGTGTTGTATGTTGTTTCCAATCAATTTAGAAACTTTTCTTGTATATTGAAGAACTTGATTCATTGTAGACAAGACGTTGGCACAGTAGATGCTTGAGACCATTTACAAGTATTGGTGGATAATTAAAGGAACCATAATATGATTACATATATAATTTAAATTGAACTTTGAATGTCAAATCTTTCGATTGGAACCTTCATTATGTGTGATTTCAATTGAGTTATAAAAAGAAATAATCTTATCTTTAATTTATTACCAAGAGTGGATCTCCTAACCCAAGTAAATCATTTTCATCTGTGAACAACTTTTATCACCTTTAGTATTATGACAAATTTGTTCCTTACCTCAAATAATTTTTCTTCATCAATTCCCTGTGGGTCGACCTCGGACTCCCAAGAATATATTACTTGAAACAACCTGCACTTGGGTTTGAAACTTTTAATTCCCATCACAGGACAACTGGAACAATACGTCAGTCATACTCAAGACGAGGAACATCGAGGTAGGAGAAAAGAAGGGAGGCGTAACCCTCGTCGAAGCCCATCTCCACACTAAAAAAAGAGGACTCAGAGTCCTAGGAGAAGATCCCATAGTCCACCTCGCCGAGATACAAACAATCGACATGATAGGAACAGAGATGCTCTATTTGATGACAATGACGACCGCAATGCACAACCCAACAGAACTGTTAATACTGATTTGCCAGCAGTGGTTCGTCTAATGGTGCCCACAAGAAAGCCCTTAGGATGCCAGTGCTGAGTGTCTTTTACTCCGAACCCAAGTCATTGGCTAGAGAATGGAGGACGCCCCCCATATATACACTTGACCAAAAGACGGTATGAATAGCCCCATAAAGTCAATTTCCCAAACATTAAATAATTCAACCTCCAACATGATGTTCAATGGCATTTCATTCCTTCTTGATATGTTTCCTGTTCTTTGACATATATCACATTGGCCCACAAAGGAAACAATATCTTTAAACAAAGATGGCTAATAAAATCCCGCTTGCATTACTTTAGCGACGATTCTATCTCCTCCAAAATAGCCACTATAAGGGGATGCATAACATTGCTTGAGGATAACCTCAGTCTCCTCTAAAGGCACATATCTTCTGATTTGATGATTAGCATATTGCCTAAAGAGATAAGGCTCATCCCATTGATAAAACTTCACATCATGCAAAAACTTTTTCCTTTGATGATGAGTAAGGTCAGATGGTAAAATACCACTCACCAAATAATTGGCATAATCTACATACCAAGGAAACTCATGGTGTTTTACCCGAAAGAGTTGTTCATCAGGGAATGACTCATTAATCAAGGTTGAATTACCTTGACTTGACTCGCCTTCTAGTCTTGACAAGTGATCAGCCACTTGATTTTCCGCCCTCTTCCTGTTATAGATTTCTAAATCAAACTCTTGAAGCAAGAGTATCCATCGAATCAATCTTGGTTTTGTATCTTTCTTGCTGATTAAATACTTGATAGCAAAATGGTCAGTACATGCAATAACCTTTGTGCCAACAAGATACAACCAAAACTTGTCGAACATAAAAACCACTGCAAGTAATTCCTTCTCAGTAGTTGTGTAGTTCAATTAGGCATCCGAGAGAGTCTTACTCACATAGTAGATAGAATGAAAGATTCTATCCATCTTTTGACCCAGCACAACACCAACTGCATAATCACTAGCATCGCACATCAGTACAAATGGTATGGTCCAATCAGGACTAGTGATAATTAGTGGTGAAACAAGTATTTCCTTCAACTTTACAAAGGTATCCATGCATGCCTAGTCAAACTTAAATGGCACATCCTTCTCTAATAAACTACACAGTAGTTTTGCAAGCTTGGAGAAGTCTTTTATAAATCTCAAGTAGAATCATACGTGCCCCAAGAAACTCCGAACTCTCTTCACCGAGATTAGTGGTAGAAGTCTCTCCACCATTATCTTTGCTCTATCCACTTCTATTCCTTTCTTTGACACTTTATGGTTAAGAGCTATACCTTCCTAGACCATGAAGTGACATTTCTCCCAGTTGAGTACCAAATTGGTCTCTTTATATCTTTGCAGGACCAAAGCCAAATTATTAAGGCAATCATCGAAGGAATCATCGAAGACTGAAAAGTCATCCATGAATACCTCCAAGAACTTCTCTACCATATCGGTAAAGATTGCCATCATGCACCTCTGAAAGATTGTTAGTGCATCGCACAAACCAAATGGCATCCTTCTAAAAGCATATGTTCCATAAGGGTAGGTGAAGGTTTTCTTCTCTTGGTCATCAGGGGCGATCGCAATCTAATTTTATCTAGAATATTCATCTAGAAAATAATAAAATATACACCCATCCAACCTGTCCAACATTTGATCTATAATTAGCAGTGGGAAATGATCCTTCTAGTTGTAGTGTTCAGTTTTCTGTAGTCCATGCGTATGCACCACCCTATTACTGTTCTGGTAGAAGTTAAGTCATTGTTTTCATTAGCAACAATTGTCATTCCACCCTTTTTAAGTACACATTGAATAGGGATCACTCATTTACTATCAGAGATCAAGTACATAATACCCATATCTAACCACTTTATGATCTTTTTCTTAACCACTTCTTTTATAATGGGATTAAGAAGCCTCTGGTACTCAATGGTTGGTTTGGCATCTGCTTCCATCAAGATTTTATGCATTCATATTGTAGGACTAATGCCTTTAATGTTAGCAATGGTCCACCTCAGAGCTTTCTTGTACTCCCTGAGTACTCTTAATAACTTGGATTCCTATTCTTCTGATAATAATGAAGAAATGATAACAGGAAAAGTAGTTGCTTCCCCTAAGTAAGAATATCTTAAATGATCAAGCAATGGTTTTAGTTCTAACTTAGGTGGGGTGACTATAGAGGGTTGGAAAATGGGCTTATCAGTGGATAAATTCAATGGCTCAAAACTTGGTTTCCTGTAATACCTGGTAGAGGAATTGAGCAACTTAATGCATTCCCTAACATCTTCCCTATCTATATGATCTTCTTCAGAAGTCAAAGACAATGCAAGGGAATCATCAAGGAAACTTGCATGAAATGCAATATTTACCACTTGATCCAATATTCCAATGTATGAGCATTCTTGTTGGTCATTAGAAAACTTCACAGTCATAAAAATATTGAAGGTTACCTTCTCTTCATTGACCTGCATGGTAAGCTCACTTTTCTGTACGACAATCATTGTCTTCCTAGTTGCTAAGAAGGGCCTCCTCAGAATCAATGGAACATTTCGATCCTTCTCCATGTCCAGAATGACAAAATCAGTAGGGAAGATGAACTTGTCCACCTTGACCAATACTTCCTTGATGACCCCCTTCAGGTAAGTAAAGGTTTGGTCCGCTAACTGCAATGTAACTGAGGTTAGTTTCATCTCCCCCTAACCTAATGTTTGAAAGATGGATAGGGGCATTAAGTTAATGCTTGCCCCTAAGTCACACAGAGCTTTACCAAAGAATTAGCTTCCAATTGCGCATGGAATGGTAAAGCTCCCTGGATCTTTCAGCTAAGGTGTAACTTGTTTTGCAGAATGGCACTACATTCCTCAGATAATGCCACTATTTTATAGCCCCCAAGTCTTCTTTCCTTGGACAAGATGTCCTTCATAAACTTCACGTAACTTGGCATCTGTTCCAAGGCCTTAACAAATGGTATATTTATGTGAAGTTTCCTAAAAATTTTCAAAAACTTATGGAACTAAGTTTCTAGTTTTTGCTTGGCTTGTCTGTTAGGGAAGGATAAAGGTGGTGTATATGGCTTGACCTCTTTTTTCTTGTCCTCAACCTTCTTTTGGACAACTTCTTCTTTCTTCTCCATTTCCTCATTCTTAGCTTCTTAGTCCTCTGTCACTTTGACCTCTTCCTCAATGAGCTTTGTCTTCGGATTCTCTTATATGTCCTTCCCACTCTTTAGTGAGATGACTTTGCATTGCTTATTGGAGGCACTCTTTGGATTATTGATCGTGTCACTTGGAAAAGTGTCTGGGGCCCTATTTTTTATGGCATTAGCTAACTCCTTACCTACATCTCCAATGCTCTCATCGAAGTCATTTGACTCTGAATCATTAAATCATTCTTTGCCATATGAGCATCAGTCTTTGTCATAAAGGAATTAGTCTTAACCATCAATTGTATGAACATATCTTCTAGATATGATTTTTCTATTTTGCACAGGCTACCTGGTTTGTAAAGAGAAACCAAGAGGATAATTAGGTCTCTCATTTCCAGGTGCTGAGGAGAAAGCCCTTTAGTTGTCTCTCTAAAAGAAGTTGGGATGGTTCCTCCATCTAGGGTTGTACTAGTTCGAGTATGGGTTGTTCTGTTGTGGGTAATAGTTTCCAACATATTGTGTACTTTCTGACATGGAAGGGCATCTATCACTTGAATGGTTATCACCACACTTGTCGCAAAGAACAAATGGGCTCTGACGAGGGCTCTGCCCCATACTGTCCAATTTACTTGTAATTGCTGCCACTTGAGCTGACAGTGATGTTATAGCATCCACCTTATGTATTCCAACCAATCTCTGTGGAGTGTTTCTTGCAGAGGGCCATTGATAGCTGTTGACTACCAACTCCTCCAATAGTTGAAAGGCATCATTGAATGATTTACTTAATAGGGACCCTACAGTTGCTACATCCACAATGGGATGATACTGCGGTAACAAGCCTTTGTGAAATGAATAGACTTGATGCCATAGCGGTATAGCATGATGTGGACATCTATAGAGCAGATCCTTGTACCTCTCTCAGGCTTCATACAAGGATTCAGATTCAATTTGGGTGAATGATGTAATATCATTCACCATCTCAATCGTCTTGGTTGGAGGAAAATATTTGTTGAGAAATTTGTTACATACCTCAAACTAAGTTATTATTGATCCTGCTGGTAGAGATTGGAACCAGCTTTTGACTCTGTCTCTGAGAAAAAAAAGGAAGAGTCTTAGGCAAATGACATCCTCATATACTCCATTATGCCTAAAGGTGTCACAGATCTCTAGGAAATTAGAGAGATGAGCGTTGGGATCTTCGTTGGACAAGCCTCCAAATTGTACTAAAGTTTGTATCATTTGGATTATGGCTGACTTGATCTCAAAATTGTTTGCACGGATGGTCGATCGTCTAATGCTAGACTGCATGTTATCCATTTGAGGAGTTGCAACCTCCCTCAAAAGTCGTGTATGGTTGTGCTCATCCACCATCTTACAAGTACCTATAACAAATAAAGAATTGAAATGTAAATTAATATGCACAAAAAGAAACTTGAACTATAACTAAATAAACTCATTGTTACTATTAGAAATATTGAAATTAAGTCGTAGTTCCCTAGCAACGGCGCTAAAAACTTGTTCGCTCTTTTGCTAACCGCAAGTGCATGGGTCGCACAAGTAATATAGTAAAGAGTCAGATATCATTCCCACGAGCAATACGTCAATCTCAAGAGCCAAATAGTAACCAATAGCTTACTTAATGCTATCCAAGAACATTCAAATTATAAAGGGTTGTGTACGTTAACTATAAAGACTTTAAAATGCAATAGAACAGAATAAAAGATGTTGATTAGAATATATGGAATCATTCTTCACCCTCTACTTCAATTAATGATTTATAATCCTCATAAGTAACATAAATGAGATGGGATTTGTTAGCCTAAGAAACTAACTTAGTTAAAAGCCTATGTCTAGGTTATTTAACCATGCTTCATTTACCTAGTTCATTATGTTTCTATGAGATCTAGAGAAAACTCCACTCATTAAAACAATTCTCAATAATAGCTATGCATGACCAATAGGTATATGTCTATCCTATTAGCTAATTAACTTATTGCACCATTAGAATGAAATTAAACATGCATTAACATATCCATGATCTCAAACCTAAATTCCTATGTCTAGTTCAAAAGATTTAATCAAAACATATTAAATGTTGGCCAAACACCTAAGAGCATTAAGAGAAATATGATTAAACAAACCCAAGTCATCTATATTAACTCAAAGGATTACAAAATTATCAATATTCATAGAAAGATCCAAAGAAATTCCTATACATAGCCTAGCTACTCATGACAAACAAAAATCTATCACAAATAATCATTGTCATGCAATAGAAGAGAGAAAGATAACAATGAGTAAGAGATGGAAGCTCTTAAAAATGATATTTAATGCTTGAATCCTCTTTCTTGAATAAGATGGCCTCCGGCTTTTGTCCTTTTAACTTCCCTTCAACTTCAACTTCAACTTCAACCCTAGCAATTGTGTTTCTAAAATAGAAAAAGCTCTCTTTCTAAAATCTGATAAAATAGTATTTATAGGCCAATATTTTCACTTGCACGCCGCGGCATGAACCATCTTGCATTGCGGCGTGAGCTGAATTAGGTCACCATGCCACGATATTCATTCATTTACGCCGCGACGCTCAAGCCTTGGGTTTCAGTATGTAGCAATCTAAATGCACCATGCCGCGACGTGAGATGTTGAAGTTCACACTTGGCTTTCTTTTCTAATGGTGGTCCAAATCTTCTAAATTTCTGCTTAATTGGAGCCATTCCTGCAATAGAGAAATCACCAAATTAGTAAATATTGTTAATTCACATAATCACTTGAAGAATTAAACTAGATTTGCTCAAGATCATATAGGAAGATATCATAATTGAATTCAAAGAATATAAGCCTAAAATCGTCCATATATGCATGGTAAGAAGGATTAAGCAATCAATAGAGCATATATATAGGGCCAAAATAACTACATTTTATGGAGTTATCACAAAGCATGCCCTAAAGAACCATACCCACTTCCCAATGTGGACAAACTAGTGGACAACTCCTCAGGCTTTTGTTTGCTATCATTCATGGACGCATACTATGGGTTCAACCAAATTCCAATGTACCCTGATAAAGACAAGACCACCTTTATCTCTGATAGGGTGACCTATTGTTATAGGGTTATGCCTTTTAGTTTGAAAAATGTATGAGCCACCTACTAGAGAATGATGAACAGGGTCTTTGAAGACCAAGTAGGGAAGATACTAGAGGTGTACATTGACAACATGATAATAAAGACCCCACAAGGTGGATCTCATGTGACAGACCTTGAAGAAGTGTTTGCATAACTCCAAAAGTATAACATGAGACTCAACCTGGAGAAGTGCGCTTTCGGGGTCCAGGTAGGCAAGTTTTTGGGCATCATGCTGACTCATCGTGGAATTGAGGCTAATTCAGATATATACCAAGCGGTGCTCAACATGAGTAGCCCTCAGAGTGTTAAAAAAGTGCAGCAATTGACTGGCTGGATTGCTGCTCTTACACGTTTCCTTTCTAAAGCTACTCACAAATCCATCCCCTTATTTAGACTGCTTAAAAAAGGTAAGGATTTTTGAGTGGACCCAAGAGTGTGAAGAAGCCTTTCCTCACTGAAAAACCTCTTGTCCTCTCCCTCTATACTAACAAGACCGAAACCTAGTGAGACACTATATTTATACCTTTCGATTCATAGAGAGGCTATAGGTTCAGTGTTAATTCAGGAGACAGCGGAGGGACAAAAGTTGGTCTACTTTGTAAGTAAGGTTTTGTATGGGCTCGAGCTGTGACACCAAAAGATTGAAAAGGTCCCCTTTGCACTTATCACCATGGCCAGGACACTCCGGCAATACTTTCAGTGTCATCCCGTGGTGGTAAAGACGGATCAACCTATACACCAAGTGTTACATAAGCCAGACTTAGCAGGAAGAATGATTGCTTGGTCTATTGAGCTTTTTGAGTTCGGAATCACATATGAACCTTAGCTAGTAATAAAAGCTTAGGCACTTTCTGATTTTCTGATAGAACTTACATTGGACCCCAGCGACCCCGAAGGGATTTCTTGGACCATATATGTTGATGGACCCTCGAACCTAAAGGTAAGTGGAGTCAGGTGATTTTGGAAAATTTTGAAGGAATAACAGTGGAAAGCTCCCTAAAGTTTGAGTTCCCAACATCAAACAATCAGACAAAGTATGAAACATGCATTGCCAGACTAGTAATAACCAAGGACATGAGGGCGGATAAGATCACGCTTTGCAGTAACTCCTAACTTGTGACCTCTCAGGTCTAAGGTGACTATCAAGCTAAGGAAATCCTCCTTCAGAGGTATTTAGCTAAAGTACAAGAGCTCCTTAAAATCTTCCAGGATGTCAAGATAAAGCACATACCCAGCGAGCAGAACTCAAGAGCTGACCTCTTTTCCAAATTGGCCAGCACTAAAAGCCTAGGCAATCACCGTTCTATGATCCAAGAAACCCTCTCGCAACCTTCCATCACGGATGTAGTCATTTTCTAGATGGAAGAAGGAGAGTGTACTTAGATCACCATATTCATGGAATATCTGCAGTCCGGAACCAGACCCTCTAATCCAAAAGAAGCCTCCAAATTGATCAGAACTGCGGTCAGGTACACCATCTATGATAGGCAGTTATACCGACGTGGATTCGCCTCACCTCTCCTTAAGTGCCTCACGCCAAAAAAAGTAGAGTATGTACTAGCCGAGGTCCATGAAGGGAGCTGTGGATACCACTTAGGTGGCAAAGCCCTAGCTTTAAAGGCACTTAGGGAAGAATATTATTGGCCAACGATGGAAGCAGATTCTCATTCACATGTTTGGATCTATGATAAATGTCAGTGCCACTTAGACCATTATCAGGAACCCTTAGAGGAACAATCCACGATGTTGGTACCCTGTCTATTCTATAGATGGGGTATGGATATCTTAGGTTCGTTCCCTTAAGCACCTAGACAGTTGAAATACTTGGTGGTGGCAATGGATTATTTGACAAAATGGATCGAGGCAAAACCCTTGGTCACGATCACTTCTGTCCAAATTCAGAAATTTACTTAGCTCCATATCATCAATAGGTCTAGAATTCCAGAGTCCATAGTGATAAACAACGAAACCCAATTCAAATATAAGGGTTTCAAAGAGCTGCTTGTCAAGCTAAAAATCAAGCACCATTGTAGCTCTGTAAAAAACTCCATAACAAATGGATAAGCCGAAGATGCCATCTGGGTTATTGTCTGTGGAATTAAAAGACGTCTAAATGAAGCCAAGGGAAACTGAACTAAACAACTGGACCATGTCCTTTGGGCCTACTAGACTACACCCTACTCTACAACAAATGAAACGCCCTTTAAACTCACTTATGGGTGTGAGACTATGATCTCGGTGAAAATAGGATAACTGAGCTGGCATCTGCAATGGTTTTTGCCTGACAATAACCCCAGACTCATCAGGGAAGACTTGGATTTTCTCAAGGAAAGAAGGTGTGTTGCCTATATACATGACGCCACCATCAAACAGAGAACTGCAGCTAGGTATAATTTGAAAGTTGTTCCAAGGAAGTTCTAGCCAGGAGACCTAGTGCTCCAGCGAGCGAACATTGAGGGAAGAAGTGCCTCCCAGGAAAATTAGCCTCTAATTGAGAATACCCTTACCGCATCGTGATCAACATTGCCAAATGAGCTTACACCTTAAAGATATTAACAGGTAAAACGATCAAGAACTATTGGAATATGGACAAACTTAAAAAGTACTATAGCTAAATGTCCCTTAAGGTACAGTCTTAGTTTACTTTATATTTGATCTGACCTAATTTGGTAAACACATACTTTGTACGGACTTTTGTCCTCAAATCTATCAATAAAACAGAGTTATTCATATACCATCTTACATATGTAAAGTCTCAAAGGACCCTTAAGCTGGAAAACACTCTGAGAATGCCTTGAGCCCATCCCTCATGGGACTTAATAGTCCAGGTTAAGAGGAATAATAACCCATAAAACCCGTTTAAGTGTTTTGGTCGCAAGTTATGGGTTCATACGCAATCCTTAACACTTGGCCATGACTATTATATGGTTATGAAATTAAGTGACAATACGAGTTATGACATCCATGGTCCACCACCAGGTATCCACCGAAAATGTCTTTTGTTAAACAGGTTCTGGAGTCAGATATTCCTAAGGGCAATTCTCCATTGTAAACCGAAAACATTAAAGACCCCGGTTATGGATCACCTTAAGTTATACCTATGGCAAGTGGGATTCTAAGTGCTAAAACATTTTAGGCATTGAACCTCGGGCTAAGGTCTTGATTTTAAATTTTACCTAAGTCAAGTGGAGTTCTGAATGCTTAATATGTTGGGAATTGGACCCTAGGCCAAGGTTCTAATTAAACAAATAATCTTAAGTCCTTCAAGCAGCTAACAAATACACATTTATAATAGGCGTTGAACCCTATACGGACCATGGAAAAGAAACGAATACAATGAAGGAAATAAATTAAAACACCCTACCAATCGGTGTAATTGTCTTGTCAAAAATAAAATGCCCTGTGCATGAGGCAAAAAGTTAAAAAGGCAGGATAAGATGCATTTCTTGAGTCCTTGGCAACATTCGGCTCCTTGACAATAACGACTGGGACCTCGACGACACCTTGATTATTCGAAGCAAGACTTGGAGGAACTAGACAACCGTCTCGAATCATCCTTCTCGGGACTAATGCGTCCAATACCAGGGCCACCCCAGGATTGAAAAGCTAGACTTGGTCAACTACATTTTGGAATTGCTCCCCACTTATCTTCGTACATATCGTAATCAGTTGTTGAACATCCTCTTGCAGTTGCGCCACTCCATTTCAGAGGTATTGGCTCTCAATACAGAGGTTTTCACATTCAATACGAAGTTTGATGACATCCTTCTTAATCTCCACTGAACTAGCCTTCTCCTGCTTCAAGTTGCCCTTCAAGGTCGCCAGCTTCTCCTCCAGTTCTTTGGCTTTAGCTTCGGCATCATTTTTTGCCTTCTCAACCTCTTCTTTGGCCTTGAATGCTCAATTTTTGCCCTCCTCGACTATCGTTATCTTCTCTACCATCTGCCAATTATATTCCTCATAGCTCCTCTCCAGAAATCGAGATTTTGTAGCAAGGTGAAGGGCGTAAGTTTGAAATGATGACAGGATCTCCTTCGTGTTATGTTGAGCAACATGATTTGTGACTTAGTCATCTAGAAAATTGAAATCGATGAAATCCTTGGGATCTAATTCCTCATGATACAAACTGATCAGGCCAATGACAACCACAACTGCTGCCATTTTCCCTTGGTCGTCTGCCATGTCATCCTTAATGACCCTCATCTTCTGCCTCTAGAGTAGCGATGTTAGAGACTCCTCTAGTTGAATCGGCCCCCCTTGACCACCAGATCCTCAACTGGTGGGGGCGAAGAGGCTGGAGCAACAACCACGGGAGTGTTAGAGGATCCGGCTTCGTTCCTAACTCTCAAGGCCTCAAGTGCTGCAAGGGCATTTCTTGATGTCATCATACCCAAACTTACTACAAAAAATGGAAAGAATCAGATAATAGGAAAATATGTAAAGAAATTACCATACACAAAAATTTAGTACGGACTACGATTTGTGCTACCTAAAATAGCCATGAGAGTTGCGTCATCTGGGGCATCTAACACGTCTTTTAAATGAAATGAGGCACACTCGCTCAACCCACATAGTAAAGAAATCAACACACTCTATGTCATTCTAGTCAAGATGGGACCTCTCCCGTTCAATCAACCTAAGGGGAGTACTCCATGCCGTCTGGGTCTAGTATAGATTAAACTTCAACTCCCTATCAGCTTCCAAAAAGAAATGACAAGTCCCCAGTACCTCCCTCAGTTAGAAGAACTTCTCTTTAAAGTCATTATAACTCTCTTGGAAAATCTAAAAGATCTTTTAACCGGGGCCTTAACTGGACTGTGAGCCAATTCTTTTTGAGTAGCTCCCTCGCCATAAAGACTCCATCAGGTATGGTGATAAAAGAACGCCATCTCCGAGAGTCGCAATCCGACTACCCAGCAAATTCTTTTGAAGGTAAAAATGTTTGCCCAACTATTGGGGTGAATTTAGAATAGAGCCACGTTGAGAGTGTGGAGGACTACAAGATAGAAATCATTGAATGGGATCTGGAGTCCAAGCCAGGCAAAGAAATCCTCGTACAGGAACATATAATGTGCACCCGCCTCCTAGGATGAGCACACCCTTTCATTCTCTAGGGACAGGATCTCGAATTCATGATCCCTCCTACCTTCCTCCATTAGCATCAAATAATTCTTGAGTTTTTCAAGTTCATCCCTAGGTTGGAAGACAAACACTCGATCATAGATGTCGTCACCAACCCATGGATACACTAGTCTTGGACCGCGAGTAATCTCTATGGGGTCTTTTGCAGCTAGCATCCAAATTTTTGGAGCTGGCACTTAGGGCCTAGCTAGCCTATTCCTAGCCATTAAATTCTTGGAAACACCCACAGAGACTGGTGAATAACTGTCAGAATCAATTAACTTACAGATTCAGACATAGAAGGGAGTGGACCGAGGAAGAATTTCGCCCACAAACCGGCCTCTGCACCCACTAAGCCTTAAACCTCATATGGATACCTTTGCCACTCACGGTGCGGTAGAGAAAGTGTTCCACAGAGCGATGCCATTAAAGGGACAATGACATCCCAACTCATTTTACCAAAGGACAGGGAATGCACCTTAAAACAAAAGGAGCAAGACCAATATAGCAAAAACAAATGAGGGAAATGAGAAGTACCTTGAAGAAATGAATGAAAACTGACAACTAAGAGAAGTATAACTATTGAAAATTGCCAAAAACTGCACTCACCCACCAGGAAAAAGGCCACCAGAAATTTCCTCAGGCCACCAGTATACAAAAAGGAACAGTAAAAATGAAGATGAGCTTTAACCCCTATTTATAGAGGTGATAATCACATATTTTATTCATTAAGAAACCCTTATGTTTAGTCATTTACACTCTCCATATTCTTAATTGATTGAGTTTGGTATGATTTTGTGAGTTTGAGCTTAAATTGGTCCTAATTGAATATTTCCAGCATTATTGAGATTTGACACTATTTCTGTATTTTGGCCATAACTTGAGTTCCTAATATCTGATGA
The DNA here is from genome assembly GCA_029884605.1 of Ormosia emarginata. Lineage (NCBI taxonomy): Eukaryota > Viridiplantae > Streptophyta > Magnoliopsida > Fabales > Fabaceae > Ormosia > Ormosia emarginata. Next base: position 508,357 of record JAQQTP010000075.1, on the reverse strand, counting down.
ACATGAATTTTACCTTGTAGGAAAGCTAAGAGGAAGCTCTACAACTTTGATGAAGAGCTCAAAGTCTGATTCAGATGTCTAAGGGACCTAAGTTTACATGGAAGTCAGAATACGGGTTCTGTCAGTAGAATCCGAACAGTGTGCACTCAAAAAATCATATCTCAAGATGTAATAATGGCGATGGGCTGAAATTTGGACAGTGGATAGTCAAGATCCAAATAAACAACTTTCATGAAGAACACATTTTGAGAAAAAGAAGTCTAGTAGGTCATTTTGAGCTTGCAAGTCGGAACAGAGGTGCTGAAGTTGGGTTTGAGCAACCTACGGTATTTGGGACATATCTTGGGCTTAAGGAAGCCAAATTGGACGAACCAGCTATCCATTTTATAGCCAAGACAAGTATCTACAACTTTCATGAAGAACACTTTTCGTGGTTCTGAAGTATAGTGGGTCGTTTTTGGCTTCCAAGTCAGACACGAAATTTTCGTCCTCAACCACCCACTCATCCATCCACTAATCCTCTCATCCATCCACTAATCCACTCATCCACTCATACACTCATCCACTAACTTACCCATTCATCCACTCATACACTAATCCAACCACTTAACCACTCCACCCACTCATCCATTAATCCATCTACTAATCCATCCACTCACCCATTCATGTCCATAATTTCCCACTCACCAAAAGTCTTTTGGCATTTTTCACTAATTCAACCACTCAACCATTCCACTCACTCATCCACTAAACCAATCCACTAAACCAACCCACTAATCCATCCACTCAAACACTCCACTCACTCACCCACTCATCCACCCACTTCCCTTTGTCATTTTGTTACCTTAGACTTCTATAAAAGGCACCATTTATCATGAACAACATGTAATTCTCCTTCATTTCTCTCTAAGTTTCTTCTTGCTTCTTCATAGTTTCTCATAGTTTTGTATATTTTGATGCTCCCCTTCATGGTAATGGAGGGCTAAGCTACTTTGGGTCAATTTAGAACTCTTGAAGAGATTGTGGTTTGGATTCTTGAGACCTTGGTTATGCATTGTATTTGATTTGTAATTGAATTCCTCTTTTCTTCTTCCTTCTTCTTCTTTTTCTTCTTCTTGATCTTGAATGCATGAATGGTGATTCTATTTATGTTGATCTGATTGATCTTGGTTTAAGATTGAGATTTGTGATGAAACTTAGAACTGATTGATCTAAACTAATCACATAAATGAAGATTGAGATTTGTGATGAAACTTAGAACTGATTGATCTAAATTAATCACAGAATTGAAAAGGTTAGGTTACTGATTTGTGCCTAAGTTAATTGAATTCAGTACTTGAAATTAACATAGATCTTCATGAATGGTGCGATTGCGGATTTGTGTTTATCACTTGTTAATTGAATTCTAAACGATCGTCTAGTATGAATTCTGGATTTGATGCAGAGATCTCGGTTAGATCCAAATTAACAATTCAATTGCGCTTCAAGTGTTTTATGAAGGGTCTATGATTGAATCCACCCAATCTTGGATAGGTTTCTAAATTGACTACTCTTTAATTGTCATTTCTTCCGTTAATTTTGTTAAGTACGATCTTAAACTGCCAAACCCCCCTTTGCTAACTTTCACTTGATTTGATTAAATTACATTTACGATCCTTGAGGAGACGATCCGGCGTTGTCACTGTGCTACAAGTTTAGGTAATAACTTCGGTTATAATTTTGATCGAGTTCGGCGCTCGTCAAAATTTTGGCCTACTGATTCTTGGGGATTAGTAAGTGTAATCTTTTCATTTGAAGTGTTTTTACTAACTTTTACTTTTTATTAATTTTTCTAACATTTTTAACCATTGTCTAGTGTATTTTGCTTATTTATTTGTTTTTGTGTGATGCATGACTAGGTCTGAGCCTGATAACTTGATTGACTTTGATCCTGAGATTGATAGAACCTTGCATAGGTTGATTAGAGCTCGTAGGCTAAGTGCAAGAATTGCTTCAATTTGATCTTAATATTGAGAGTGAACTTGAGATCTTGAATAATTCGAAACCATGGTGATAACATGCAAAATAGAACTCTTAAGGAACTTCACTGCTCCCGATATAACTAACTAGTCTTTGTGTATTCAATACCCGGATCTTGATGCTTGATTTTGAGTTAAAATCTGGATTGATACATTTGTTGCCCAAGTTTCACGGTTTTGCGGTGAGGATCCCCATAAGCATCTAAAGGAGTTCCATGTGGTTTGTTCAACCATGAAACCACAAGGGATCTCGAGAAAAGCACATCAAGCCGAGGGCATTTCCTTTCTCACTTGCCGATCAACCAAGGATTGGTTATTTTATCTTTCACCAGGTTCGGTAACAAGTTAGGTGACACATGAAGCGGTTGTTCTTAGAGAAATTTTTCCTCGCCTCTAGAGCTTTGCCATTAGAAAAGATATATGTGGCATAAGACAAATGACAGGGAGAGACCTTGCACAAATATTGGGAAAGATTCAAGAAGCCGTGCTCGAGCCGTCCCCACCACCAAATCACCGATCAACTCTTAATTCAATATTTCTATGAAGGCTTGTCGCCAAATGACAAGCATGGTGGATGCTTTGCGCTCCGGAGGAGCCTTAGTAGACAAGACCCCTGCAAAGACGAGAGATTTGATAGCAAACATGGCAGCCAACACCCAAGAATTTGGCACACGAATTATTACCTCAACCAAGAGTCAATGAAATTCAATCGTCTCATGTAGACCAACAGAGAATGGAACACGAGACTTGATGAATTGACTTCTTTGGTGAGGCGCTTAAAGCGATGGGACAACAAGCACCAATGCAGATGGTCTGCAACGTGTGTGGCATTTGCTCTTGTTCATCTCATCCTACCGATGCATGCCCTACACTTCGTGGATGGTGGTTCTATTTTTCCGAACAATTTGTTGCAAAGAAATGGTATTTTTCCTAGTAGACCCCAATATCGCAATCACAAAGAAGGCCCGGATATGATCCATTTTCTAATACCTATAACCCCGGCCGAGGGACCATCCCAACCCGAGATATGGAAATTCCGTCAACAACAACAACGTACCTACCAACAAGAAAACCACAGTTTAGATACCAAGCTACAGGCCCTAGCAACAAGTACCAACCACCTGCATTTAGGCAAGCACAACCTGCGCCGCCACCTATGCAGCAGCCCCTCCAGCTACCTGTTCCAGCAGCCACTCCAGTTGAGCCACCTTTCAAAGACTTGATGAAACAAGTTTCAGCAGAATGTCAATGCCACCATCCGAGAATTTACAAACTCAAATTGGGCAGATGGCAACCACTCGAGTGAGCTGAAAAGTCAAGGGTCGAACCAATTGCCTTCACAAACAAATCAACAACCCAAGAGACAATGTAAGTGCCATTAGCTTGAGAAGTAGCAGAGAAGTTGACGGTCCTACTCCACCACAACCCGAACTACAAGTGCAACGAACCAAGGTGACCGAAACGTAAGAAAGTGGATAGCTCGGTCAAAAATCGCGACACGAAAGAAATGTGCAGAGAATTCAAATCTGGCCATTCCACTACCTTTTCCAAACAGAGTCACACAGTTCAAGCATACTGCGCAAACAGAAATAGAAAGAGAAGTCATGGACACATTCAGGAAGGTGGAAATCAATATTCCCCTCCTTGATGCAATCAAGCAGATTCCCAAGTATGCCAAATTCCTCAAAGAGTTGTGTACTCACAAGAGAAGACTTAAGGGTACTGAGAAAATAAGCATGGGCAGAAATGTTTCTGCAATGATTCTACCAAGCATGCCACAAAAATGCAAAGATCCTGGAACTTTCACAATTCCTTGCATGATAGGTAACTCCAAATTTGAACATGCAATGCTAGATTTGGGTACTTCGATTAATGTCATGCCTATGTCAATTTATAAATCCTTGAATATTGGCACTTTGCAACCTACTGGTATAGTGATTCAATTGGCAAATAGGACCACTGCTTATCCTGTAGGAGTACTAGAAGATGTGTTAGTTCGGGTGAATGAGCTAATTTTTCCAGCGGCCTTCTATGTCTTGGACATGGAAGATGAGTCTTTAGCAAACCATGCTCCATTAATTCTAGGCAGACCGTTCCTCAAGACCGCCAAGACCAAGATAGATGTGCATGCTGGCACCCTTTCTATGGAGTTTGGCGATGATTTGGTACAGTTTAACATTTTTGATGCCATGAGACATCCCCTAGAGGAGCATTCTGTTTTCCATATTGATGTGATTGAGATGCTGGTTGATGATGTTTATGCTGATTTATATGCTGAATTCCCTGATATTGTTGACTTTCCGGATTCTGTTTCTTGTGGTACATGTGTTGCTTGTGATGTTGAACCATGTGCTGCATGTGCTGAGATTTATGCTGGTATGAGTGATGATGCAACTGCTGACTTAAATGATACCGCATATGAAAATAGAAGTCAGAACTGTGCTGAATTTAATGTTGCTGAATTAGTTGTTTCAAATAGCTTGCTGCCTTCCATTGTACAGCCCCCATCCTTAAAGTTGAAGACTTTGCCAGACCATCTTAAATATGCATATTTAGGAGATGGTGAGAAGCTGCCAGTGATTGTTGCTAAGAATCTGCAACCTGAACAATAAGAAAAATTGCGGGTTTTGAGGCATAATAAGCAAGCCATCGGATGGACACTTGTAGATATTCCCGTATTAGTCCCTCCACATGCATGCATAGGATTTTATTGGAAGAGGATACGAAACCAAGTAAGGCAACCCCAAAGGAGACCGAACCCCTTGATTCTAGATGTGGTGAAGAAGGAAGTGACCAAGCTACTTCAAGCTGGCATTATTTATCCCATATCAGACAGTAAATGGGTGAGCCCCGTGCAGGTTGTTCCCAAGAAATCTGGGGTCACAGTAGTTGAGAATGAGAATAATGAACTTCTACCCACAAGAGTTCAGAATAGTTGGCGGGTTTGCATTGATTATAGGCGGCTTAACCAGGCTACCAGAAAAGATCATTTTTCGCTACCTTTCATTAATCAGATGTTGGAGAGGCTAGCTGGCAAGTCGCATTATTATTTTCTAGATGGATATTCAGGTTATTTTCAGATTCATATAGCCCCAGAAGACTAAGAGAAGACTACTTTCACTTGTCCATTTGACACATTTGCATACAGGAGGATGCCCTTTGGTCTGTGCAATGCTCCGGGCACCTTTCAAAGGTGTATGGTAAGTATCTTTTCTGACTTTTTAGAGAATTGCATGGATGTATTTATGGATGATTTTACTGTCTATGGTTCTTCCTTTGATGCATGCCTGGATAGCCTGGCTCAGGTTTTATATAGATGCATTGAAACTAACCTTGTTCTGAATTTTGAGAAATGTCATTTCATGGTAGAACAAGGTATAGTTTTAGGACATGTAATATCTAGCAAGGGTATCGAGGTAGATCCCGCAAAAATAAATGTTATTTCATGCTTATCTTACCCCACATGCGTGCGGAGGTTCGTTCTTTCCTTGGTCATGCAGCAGGTTTTTATAGGCGGTTCATAAAGGATTTCAAAAAATTGCTCTTCCACTATCCAACTTGCTACAAAAAGAAGTGGAGTTCCATTTTGACCAGAAATGCAAGGATGCCTTCAATCACTTGAAGCAAGCATTGACCAAGACACCTATCATCCAGCCCACCGATTGGAAACTCCCATTTGAGCTCATGTGTGATGCCTCTAATTATGCTTTGGGAGTTGTTCTTGCACAAAGGGTCGACAAAATATCTCATGTCATCTCCTATGCTTCAAGAACTTTAGATCCTGCACAAGTCAACTACACCACCACTGAAAAGGAACTTTTAGCAATTGTTTTTGCTTTAGACAAATTTTGATCATATTTGCTTGGTTCTAGAGTGGTTGTGTTTTCAGATCATACAGCTCTAAAGTTTCTCCTGAAGAAGCTTGATGCAAAGCCTAGGTTGATTAGGTGGATTTTGCTCCTCCAAGAGTTCGATATTGAAATCCGTGATAAAAGTGGAGCAGAGAATTTAGTGGCTGATCACCTAAGCCGAATTGAAAAGGAGGCAGATACTTTTCCTATCCATGATGTCTTCCCTGATGAGCAGCTTTTCAAGCTGCAAGGTAACACTCCTTGGTTTGCTGATTTGATAAATTTCTTAGTTGCTGGTGTTTTCCCTGCACATTTTATTAGGGCTCAAATTGATAAATTGAAAAGTGAGTCAAAATATTATGTGTGGGATGACCCTTATCTGTGGAAATTTTGTAGTGACCAAGTCATTAGGAGATGTGTGCCTGATAATGAATTCTATTCTATTCTTAGCTTTTGTCATACACTTGCATGTGGCGGTCATTTTGGTCCCCAAAGGACTGCTAGGAAAGTTTTGGAATCTGGATTATATTGGCCCACTCTATTTCATGATGCATATGTGTTTTGTAAATTTTGTGATCAATGCCAAAAAACAGGAAACACTTCTCGAAGGAATGAGATGCCCCAGAAATCCTTATTGTTCTGTGAGATTTTTGATGTATGGGGTATTGATTTTATGGGACCCTTTCCTGTTTCTTTTGGTTTTGTTTACATTTTGCTAGCTGTTGATTATGTATCCAAGTGGGTGGAGGCGAAAGCTACTCGGACTGATGATTCCAAAGTTGTTGTGGATTTTGTTAGATCACAGATTTTCTACAGGTTTGGAGTTCCGAAGGTCATCATCAGTGATCAGGGTTCACATTTTTGTAATCGAAGCATGGAGGCTTTGATGAAAAAGTATGGGGTCTTGCACAGAGTTTCTACACCTTACCATCCCCAAACTAATGGGCAAGCCGAGATTTCCAACGGGAGATCAAACAGATACTCCGAAGACAGTTCAACCTAACGAAAGGACCGGAGCAAGAGGCTTGAGGATGCTTTATGGGCTTACCGGACTGCTTATAAGACACCAATCGGGATGTCTCCGTATCGGATTGTTTTTGGAAAAGCCTGCCACCTGCCGGTGGAAATTGAGCATCATGCATTCTGGGCAGTGAAAAGGTGCAACTTGGACCTAGATCAAGCAGGTATGGAGAGGAAGCTGCAGCTGCAGCAATTGGAGGAGATCCGCTTGGAGGCTTATGAAAGTTCCAAACTCTATAAGGAGAAGACCAAAGCCTTCCATGATAAGTTGATTCTGAGGAAAACATTTGAGATTAGTCAAAAAGTTCTCCTCTATAACTCCCGCCTCCGACTAATGCCTGGCAAATTAAGGTCTAGATGGGATGGACCATTTATTGTTACTAAGGTTTTTCCTTCTGGTGCTGTTCAGATTAAAAGTGAGGTCACTGCCAAAGCTTTCATCGTAAATGGACACCGCCTCAAACAGTATCATGAACTTCTAGAGAATGCAGAAGTGGAGGTGATGAACCTTCTCCATCCGCATTATGAATGAAAAAAAAAAGAAAAAAAATAGTTGTGTGTCCGACAATAAGGTAGGTAGTGCCATTGAATTTTGTCACTCGGAAGTAAGTGGAGGTCACTTTTTCTTCAATGACAACAACTGCGAAAATCTTGCAGTATGGATTTTATTGGCCTACTTTATTCAAGGTCTGTTACACCTTTTGCAAAAGTTGCAGAAATTGGTCAAAAAGGTTCTGCTTTGAGATTATCATCTGCACCTACTCCTTGAAAAATTGAGATCCAGGTGACGCGGTTCTTTTGCTGTCAAACACGTGTATCCTTTGGGGCCGTAGATACTGAGGATCCTAGGAATGGTAATGCGCTTAAAGTTAATGGACAAAGACTCAACCATTCCTGGAAAACTAAGTTCTTGAGTTCTTTGTGTTGCCGGTTAAGTGGCGGATACGGTACTCCATGACTCTCAAGTCGGTTTATTTTTCAGTTTCCCAAAATAACTGAATCCTTCTTCTCCTTCAAAATGGATGTCATTCTTCCAAACCCGAGAAAACATTTTCCTTCTCTTCCTCAAAATGCTCTGAGAAAAATCTACAAAGTTCGATGTGAAAGATTGAGACTGTTAATGCACAAAAGTATGCCAGAAGATGTACGCTGGATAATTGAAGCGAAGGTCCGATTAGCAGGTGAGTCCTCAATTTCATTTGACTCATATATGCCCTCTTGGAAGAAGTTCATATTCTAAAAGGAGAAGAGCAAAAGGTTACAAGTCTGTTACAAATGTGGACGATGGAATTGTAACAGCACAATGTCGTTCTTTGGGGATGATTTCCGCAAATAAATCCTTCATTAAGAATGGACTGAGTAAGGAGTCATTAGATGATATCTTATTGACTCTTGAGACGCGTTCTTATGGATTGATGCGGGGTGAAATTCTTAATTTGTGGAATCTCTTCAAGGATGAAGAAAAACGCTACAGTCTTGGGAATCTGACTCTAAAAGACCTGTTTGCCAATTTTTAAGAAAATTGGATGGGAAGCTTATCCTCGACTCATAGAAGACGTTTAAGCCGTTCGGACGTTAAACCGAGGCATATGTGAGCCATATCCACAAACAATCTGTACATATCATCTTCTTTTTCTTCTTCATGTCATCTCTCAAAAAAAAAAAAAAAAAAAAAAAAAAAAAAAAAAAACAACAAAAAACAACAAAAAAAAATTGTATACTTCTTAGGGTTGGCTTTGGTAACACACACCGTGAATGGGAAAATGCATGCATCCCGATCCAAATTCCTTCTTAATTGAAAAACAAAGAAGGTAGATTGTATTCCACATGTGAGGCAACCCGGTCGTATTATGGCCACTTGTCCCTTTTGGGAGCCCTATGTTACTGCCGGTCTTGAATGGATCGAATCTTGGTCAACAATGCTTTGGTACAAAGCCGAAAGAGCAGACTACCTCCATCCCAATCTTAAGTAAGTATACACTCATCTTTCATCAAGTTTTTCTAACAATTTCACAAAAAAAAAAAAAAGAAGGACGTGATGTCTCATCGCACTCATGACGCCAACGCGGTATAAAAGATACGCCATGGAAACTGTACATACGGTATGTCATCATTTTCTATTTCTTTTATCTTTGTATCATTTTGTTGTATTTTGATTTTTGTACAGACGATCCTTTGAGCAGGGTCCTTCAGGGGTTTCTAGACTTCTTTACCTTGATGGTTTTCTTAAAGTAAAAAAAAAACAAAAAAAAACAAAAAAACAAAAAAAACAAAAAAAAGGAAAAAAAAAACAAAAAAAAAAAAGATTCTGTGTTTCTTAATTTCAACCTTTTCTGACAACAGCCAACCTACCCTCATATGTGTAATTATTCCCTTTCCATTCTTTTTCCTATTTAAACACTCCATTTTCTCCATTTTCCTTCAACTAAGAAACACTCAAAGGGAGGAAAAGTATAGAATGGGACCTCCTATTCGTAACCTCAAAAATGTCTGTGTTTTTTGTGGGTCGAGTTATGGGAAGGGATTAGAATTTGTAAACGCAGCTAGCACTCTTGGTCGATCACTTGCTGCGAGGAATATTCATCTTGTATATGGGGGGAGGTTGTCGTGGGTTAATGGGGCTTTGTATCACTTGCTTTGCCTTTTTAGGAGGCATCGATTTTAGGTGTTATTCCTAAACCTTTAGCTGAAAATAACATCACTGGAAGGACAGTTGGAGAAGAAATTCAGGTAACATCTATGCATGGACGAATGAAAACAATGGTTGACAATTCTGATGCATTTCTTGTCTTACCTGGTGGTTTTGGTACTTTGGAAGAAACTTTTCAAATTGTCTCTTGGGCCGAACTGAACATCCACCATAGACCCATTGGTTTGTTGAATGTTAATAATTTCTTTGATCTTTTGTTATTTTTTCTTGACAAAGTCAGTGGAACATAAATTTATCACTCCTTCTAAGAAGACAACTTCTTATCTCTGCCTCCACTATTGATGAGCTCATTGATAAATTAGAAGCTTTTGAGTATGTGCCTGATAAGGTATTAGCTCAGATAGATTAGTCAATAGGAAGCAGCGAAGGAAGTAACAAGAAAAAAAAGCCAGATCTGACACTTTCTCTTTAATGGGTTTGATTTTATTAAAAAAAAATTTTTTTGTTTTGTTTGGAAAGTATGATATGATTGTCATGGACTTATTAAACTAATTAGTGATGGCAGAGTGAGGAATAATTTTACTCTTGAGACGCATCTTAATTGGTGGCAGAGTAAGGAGTTTTTTAGGTAGTAATTAATTAGTATTAAATTGTGGAAGTACTAACGTTTTCTTGTTTGATTTCTTTTCAGGGTCTGATGCGTAACTGACAGTGTGCTTCTTTTCTGCTTTGCGTTGATTCACTTCTTATCAGGTTGTGTTGCTCTTTTCTATATCTCTCTTTCACATTGAGGGCAATGTTATATTAAGTGTGGGGGAGAGATTTTAGCATGTTTCTTTTGGTTGTTAAAAAAAAAAACACAAAAAAGGGTTCATTGCATGATTGAATAACTTTTCTCCCTTCTTGAACTGATATGCTTGGAGATGGATGATTGAATTGATGAATTGAGTTTGATGGATGCATACCTTGTGAGATTTTGAGCCTAATGGATGGATTTAACATTTATGCCATTCTCTTCTTTCTTGTGTGATTTTCACTCATGTTAATGACCACTCTAGAACTTGCTTTGATTCTTTTTGAGGCTACATTTCACTTGCATGCATGAACATGATTGAGGCCCTCTTTCTTAATTAGCTAGTTTAACCAAATAGCCAACCTTGTTTTCAATATGATATCAAGCACTCTTTTGACTTCTTGAAAATTCTCTGATTCCTGCCAACCTTGTATATTTTCCTTTGCTTAACCCCTTTGAGCTTATTTGACCATTCCTTGTTTCTAGCTCATTATGTGCCTTAAATGAGAAATCGTGTTCTTACTTTACCTTAGGGAATAAAAGAACATTAGCTTGGTTAATGGATGAGTTTTTGAACAAGTGTGGGGGTGTGTGTACAAAATGGTTGTTGAAAAAGAAAAGAGTGCCCAAAAAGAAAAAAAAATGTATGTATATAGTTATGTTCATATATATATAAAAAAAAAAGGAAAAAAAAACCAAGTGTTTAAAAAAAAAAGAAAAGGATTGGGAAATGAATATGTAAAGGAATATACACTAGAGTTGGGATGAACTTTTATGCTTGTTATTTGAACTCAGCTCTCATTTGCTTTTATTCTCTTTGGTATTTATCTTCTCATATCCATTTTATCCTCTCCTGTTACCTTGACCTCACTACAACCTTGAATAAAGTCCTCATGATTTGTGTGTGCATGTGTTTTGAGTAGTGGAGAAGTAGAAGATAAGCAAACTTATGGTAGTGCAATTTTCATGGGTTAAATTGAGTGAAATACCTACCTTTTAAACACTTGAGAGATTGAGAGGGAATCTTGTGAAGATCTATCATTCTCGATTCATGTTGAAGATACCTTGCTTGTTGGTTTGAGATGTGGAGAATTGTTAACTCATGAATGTTTTGATCCCTTGAACCTTTGGTTGTTCTTCTTGATTGTAAAATTTTGGTCTTGAGTTTTGCCTAAGAGTGCAAAAAGCTAAGTGTGGGGGAATTTGATAATCACATATTTTATTCATTAAGAAACCCTTATGTTTAGTCATTTACACTCTCCATATTCTTAATTGATTGAGTTTGGTATGATTTTGTGAGTTTGAGCTCAAATTGGTCCTAATTGAATATTTCCAGCATTATTGAGATTTGATACTATTTCTGTATTTTGGCCATAACTTGAGTTCCTAATATCTGATGAACATGAATTTTACCTTGTAGGAAAGCTAAGAGCAATCTCTACAACTTTGATGAAGAGCTCAAAGTCTGATTCAGATGTCTAAGGGACCTAAGTTTACATGGAAGTTAGAATACGGGTTCTGTCAGTAGAATCCGAACAGTGTGCACTCAAAAAATCATATCTCAAGATGTAATAATGAATATGGGCTGAAATTTGGACAATGGATAGTCAAGATCCAAATAAACAACTTTCATGAAGAACACATTTTGAGAAAAAGAAGTCTAGTAGGTCATTTTGAGCTTGCAAGTCGGAACAGAGGTGCTGAAGTTGGGTTTGAGCAACCTACAGTATTTGGGACATATCTTGGGCTTACGGAATCCAAATTGGACGAACCAGCTATCCATTTTATAGCCAAGACAAGTATCTACAACTTTCATGAAGAACACTTTTCGTGGTTCTGAAGTATAGTGGGTCGTTTTTGGCTTCCAAGTCAGACACGAAATTTTCGTCCTCAACCACCCACTCATCCATCCACTAATCCTCTCATCCATCCACTAATCCACTCATCCACTCATACACTCATCCACTAACTTACCCATTCATCCACTCATACACTAATCCAACCACTTAACCACTCCACCCACTCATCCACTAATCCATCTACTAATCCATCCACTCACCCATTCATGTCCATAATTTCCCACTCACCAAAAGTCTTTTGGCATTTTTCACTAATTCAACCACTCAACCATTCCACTCACTCATCCACTAAACCAATCCACTAAACCAACCCACTAATCCATCCACTCAAACACTCCACTCACTCACCCACTCATCCACCCACTTCCCTTTGTCATTTTGTTACCTTAGACTTCTATAAAAGGCACCATTTATCATGAACAACATGTAATTCTCCTTCATTTCTCTCTAAGTTTCTTCTTGCTTCTTCATAGTTTCTCATAGTTTTGTATATTTTGATGCTCCCCTTCATGGTAATGGAGGGCTAAGCTACTTTGGGTCAATTTAGAACTCTTGAAGAGATTGTGGTTTGGATTCTTGAGACCTTGGTTATGCATTGTATTTGATTTGTAATTGAATTCCTCTTTTCTTCTTCCTTCTTCTTCTTTTTTTCTTCTTCTTGATCTTGAATGCATGAATGGTGATTCTATTTATGTTGATCTGATTGATCTTGGTTTAAGATTGAGATTTGTGATGAAACTTAGAACTGATTGATCTAAACTAATCACATAAATGAAGATTGAGATTTGTGATGAAACTTAGAACTGATTGATCTAAATTAATCACGAAATTGAAAAGGTTAGGTTACTTGATTTGTGCCTAAGTTAAATGAATTCGGTACTTGAAATTAACATAGATCTTCATGAATGGTGCGATTGCGGATTTGTGTTTATCACTTGTTAATTGAATTCTAAACGATCGTCTAGTATGAATTATGGATTTGATGCGAGATCTCGGTTAGATCCAAATTAACAATTCAATTGCGCTTCAAGTGTTTTATGAAGGGTCTATGATTGAATCCACCCAATCTTGGATAGGTTTCTAAATTGACTACTCTTTAATTGTCATTTCTTCCGTTAATTTTGTTAAGTACGATCTTAAACTGTCAAACCCCCCTTTGCTAACTTTCACTTGATTTGATTAAATTGCATTTACGATCTTTGAGGAGACGATCCGGCGTTGTCACTGTGCTACAAGTTTAGGTAATAACTTCGGTTATAATTTTGACTGAGTTCGGCGCTCGTCAAGAGGCTAGACAAAAAGAGGGCATTTCTGTCTTATCTCTTCAGATTTTGAAAGCTACTAATCATGGCGCGTAGAACCCTAACCACATCCACCCTGTAACATCCTCTTCAACATGTTAGACTTGTAATTAGTTACAGAGGTAGCTTATTACTTGCTTAATATACCTGTTTAATTTTGTGACAATTTGAGTTAGTTTAAGCACTTTGCTACAGTCTGAAAGGTAAATAGTAGCTTAAAATGACCCAGATATTAGCATAAATGGCTTAGATCATGGAAATAGATGTGGATAATTTATTTCTAAGTCACAAATGTGTATTTTGTGATGTGGTTAAAGTTTGAGAATAATCAAAGTCAGTTTTGTATTTTTAGGCATACTAATTATCTATTTAAAGTTGAATTAACTAGTCACAGATATGGAAATATATGATAGTAGTGAAATGACTTTTTTAATGAATCTTAGTATTTATTTTAAAGTTGTTGGAACTTGGAAAACTTAATTTAGCTAAAGTTAAGTATTTTTAGCAGATCGAGAAGTATCAATATGGTCACTTAAGGCCCTTAACACCCTACGATTACCAGCCTCTTTCTTTGACTCTTTTGTGATATTTATTTCAAGTTTTTCTCTTGCTACTTACTCACTCTACATGACTGAAAATAGCAGCAATAGAGAAGGAAGAGGGAGGAGCAAAAGAGAAAAGAAAGAAGAGGAAAACTAAAGGGAAAGGAAAGCTTGAAGATTTGTGATCATTTTCATCGTCATCTCCATCACCATAGCAGCTTGAGGAGCTCAAAATAAGGGTTCTTGAGCTTAAAACTTCATCTTTTCTCATTTTTCATGTTTAGGCTATTTGAGGTTTAATATGCCAAAATGAGATCTTGTGGAGTTTTGAGTGATTTTCTTGCTTGGATAAGTTTTAAAGAGTGTTTATGACTTATTCATGCTAAGAGTTTGGATTAGAAACTAAAAATTCTTCATTTGGACCTACAATACTCTAAGTGTTGATTTTAGGGGTTTGGATGAGTGATTTAGTGTTTTGATCCATTTTTTATGAAATCAATTGGTGTTTTATGTTTCATTCATGTTAGTGAACTTGTTAGGAACTTGAAATCACCTAGAAACTAGATTGGAGTGGCCAAAATCTGGAATTAGTTCCAATGGAATAGTACCCGACCCTGTGTTTTCTACAGAAATGCACCTCACGCTGCGATGTGAGTGAGTCCATGCTGCGGCGTGAGTCTCAGTATGTGACTGGCACTAAAACCCGAGAGCAGCGCGCCACGGCGTGAAAACGTCGTTCAGCGACATGAGCTCCAAGACCTTCAAAAATGTGTTTTTGATATCTCTGGAAGTTCCTAAGTGTTGGGAACATTCATATATGTTTTCCTAAGTGTATTGAGGCACTAATGGATTTCTTGGAGAGAATAACCACTTAACATATGTGAGTTTTTTTGTGAAACCTAGGCATCCTTTGAGAGATAGAATGCCATAAGGAGTATCTAAAACCTTGTTCAACATGAAGTTGACTTGGAAATCACTTGTGAAGTGATGATGTGAGGTTCTAGATATGAGAATGCTAGTTACATAGTTCTTGCTACTTTGTTGGATAAGTGAGGCTAGGACTTACATGTATTAGTATTGGCTTAGTCACTTAGTTATGAGAATCTTGTGATTGTCTTAATTGTGAATTAAGATGGTTCTGGAACCTTTGGTTTTCAAACTTGGTATTTTCTAATTTCTTATGTATTGTAACCTTTGATGGTATGCACAACCATATGACCTGAGAATGAGGTGTTAGATCTAAATTCTCCTTGCATTTATGCTAGTATGGTCAGGGTTACTGGTATGGGGTGGTAGTAGTACTCTTACTATCGTGAGATGAAGGAATCCACTTATTACTAGGTAGTGTGATGACTTTTTTGCCTAACCTACTGAGACAAATACAATGGACGGAGGTTCTTGGGAAATAAGTAAGTAACTTGTGTTTTCAAAACTTAAAACCTGCATTAACATTTGCATAATTATGTTACTAGGACTTTGTTTGAGCATAATCATACCTCATAACATAAAGCATTGCATGGTTGACAATTGTATGGGCAGTTGTCATTACTTGACTGTTTGATTGATTGGTGGCTTGTTCAATAGTATCTTAGGATTGTATAGGTGATTCTTTAGTATTGTTGATTATCGGATGTTCTATTACACGGCGTGTAATTATGTGTTCAGTTGATTTATTTGTTATAAATGATTAAATACTAGTCTTGGTATGCAAATACTAAGAAATTGTGATTTCTCACCCCTATGTGTTCCATATAAATCCAGGTGAAGACCCTCCAAAGGGAAAGGGAAAGAAAAAGAAGAAGTAGAAGGCTTAGTATAGCAACTTTATTTCTTTTCATATTAGCTTGTATTTATTTACTTTACTGGATTGTTTGTAAAAGTTTATGTATACAGTATGGCTTGTTAGTCAGTGACGTATGTATATATGACATTTTATCATTTGTGGCTCTTTATAATGACTATATATGTTATTATGTGTTTTTATTTTTATGCATTTTTAGAAATAATATGCTTAATGCTATTTATCTTGAAAAATTCCGTTTATTTTACGATAATTGCATTAGAAACACCCAGTTAAAGAGTGCCATATGGATCCCATAACTGTCAGAGCAGTTGAAGGGACAGTTGCGCAGCAAACCAAGTGTCACGCAACCTTTTGTAGTTGAGTCTGAATTTTTTCCACGTATCCTGAATTTTTTCCACAGACCCCGTCTACATCAGGAATGTCCCTTTGTGATTAAATGATGTGGAGTCAGTTCGGACCACAATGAAGGTCAAATGGCTTAGTCAAACATCCTAGGTCAAAACTCTTAACCTTGTGCGGTAACATAAACCACGACTTTAATTGAAGCATGGATACCGTCTCCCAGGGGCATAGAGGCTTTATCTTGCCACTTCGTTATACTAGCCAAGTACCAATATGGGGGCAAATCATTACAAGTTGAGCATTGGACTGGCCCCAGAGGAAAAAGATATAGCGGAGAACAGAAAGTGAAAATAGAAGATACAAAATTTAGAAAAAAAAAATTATTATCATTCACATTTCATACATCGTCAACTTGAATAAAAAGGAATACATAAAAAGTTCCTTCAAGACAAAAAAAAGTTAAGAATGCCCACTAGAAAAATAGGGTATCGTTGACAATGATGGCCATCGGTCACCGCCACCTCCAAGGTTCTTCCAGAAATGAAGACCTATCTCTTCCGTACTAGCCAACGAGAAAATGCTCCGCATCAAGAGATTATTCCATAGAATGTTTTACAATCATTCCAAGTTGCTTCAAATCACCCCAAGTTGCTCGAAGGGATTTTTTCAAAACTTGGAGCCCTCTTGTATATCCCGTCGCACTTAGGAAGAGAAACTATGAAAGCAATGGAAGAACTTGGACAAGTGCCTCCACAGCAACTAGGGAATCAGGAGGACGGAGTGCGAAACGCCTCTATGCATCACAGGAACTACACAAGAAGTAGCAAGCTTTCCGGCATACATAGAAAGGTTGTACAATCCTATGTACACTAGGAGAAAAAGGCTTCGACTTCCCAGATGCATATCAGTCAGCCCACATAGAGCGGTTACTAGGTCTCTACCAAACGATTAAGTCAAGAAAGAAAGACCTCCACCAGAGGAACCGGATGCAAAAAAGCAAATACCTTTAAGGACTTTGGAAAGAGCAGCAAGATGGTTTCAAAAGAGGGCAAAACCCTCCACGAGAGATAAACCACTTTCTAAAGAAAGAACATTCTTAAACAAAGCCACAGAACAAAAGGAATGTCAGCCTCAATGTGAACATTCCTTATTTATAAAGGGAACGAAACATTCTGATTAGCCCCAAAAAAGTTGAATTGATTGCAGGTTGGAAGTTACGCTTTAATGCTCTCTCACTGTGATTGGTCACGGAAGTAACGAGCAGTTGGGAAACAACATCAAACTGCTATTCTCTTTTAAGAGATAATTAATTCTCAATAAAGTCAAAGTAATAGTTTCTCAAGTAAGCTTAGACTATTACAAGCTGCAGAGTAAAGCTGCAAGAAAGGATGAAGACCCCGTGAACCATGCATAGGGGCAAGCAAAGATATACCTCAGATAGAGGAATGACAACGTAAGCTGAACGATTCGCCTTAGATCTGTCTTACACGTTAACCCCGGAGGTATTCTACAAATGTACAATGGACCTCGGCCCTTTGGAAAACATCGTGAAGATCTTACGTTGATTGACTCAGATCCCTTTGTTCACTGCGTGTCGTGTGCTCCTTTTAAACTTGGTACCTTGACACTCAACTATCCCATCTTAGTGCTAAGCTTGGGACAACTGTTCAGGACCGTGATCTGGGATCATGTCTCTTAGATTCACCTGACTCACAACATGTTAGGATTCGTCATTAATACCCTCAGTTAGACTCGCTTACGAACATAAACGAGATCCCGACTATATGCCCATTGGACCATGGCATTGGGTAGCAATAGCTTTACCGCAAGATCTTCACAATGGATAAATATTGATAATATTTATTGTTGTCAATCATGATCTTGCGAAATAATAGCATTCATAATTGCCCTGATTATAGTATCAACGTTCTAATAATATAGGGATCCACAACAATTAACAAGAGATCGTATCTCTTCCTGGTAATATTACCGAAGTGTATCCTTCCACCTTTTATAAATATCAGGCTTATTCACCTCTACAGGTAATTTATCTCTCATTGCATAAATCATACTTGTGCACAATCTTACTTGAGCGTTGGAGTCCCTTTGTAGGTACCAACCCCCCAGTTCAATACGTTCTACTACTTCTACGTAAAACCATCGTGACGTGTCTATCTCAAGTACTCCTCTAAATCCACTTTAGAACATGGTCAAAGTCACTAGCCATCGTTAATCACTAGCAATGCCAAAGGCTTTCCAAATTCTAATGACCAGCGATGATGGCCAAAGTCAACAACCACCATCAATCATCAGTGTAGCACCCTGAAAAATTATAATTTTATGATAAATAGTCATTTTTTAATATTTGTGATTTTTGTGAGTTTTTTAGGATTTTTCTAATAACGTGGAATGTTTTAATATTATTCTTTGTTTTTGCATGCAAACTGAGCAGAGCCAGGAAAATGAGATATTTTTCCCAAGAACCTTGATCTGTGAAAACGTCGATGGGAGATCTTACTAAACTCATGGCTGGACATAGTTTACGAGGTTTCACATTTTTTGAGAAATTTTTTCTAATAAATCGTCATGGACTTTCTATCAATCGTAATTAATACAATTATCCATTGGATAATATCATGTGTTAAAAATCCTATCACATTATCCTAATGTAATCAACTTTATGTCTAATTAAATCCACTTTAACTCAAACATATTGTATTTTAATCAAAGCTTCTTTGAGAAGCTTTGACCACCAAATGACTAAGTTGCCATTAGCTTGTTGGAGAAGCCAATCTCCCCCTCCTTCTCTCTCTTATTGCCGCGGAAATGCATGCCCAAGGGGAGCAAATTTTTGCTTCCAAACTTATCACACCTTACCAAAATATCTCTCATTTTCATCTATCATTTTCTCTCTCTTCAAGTTCATCTTCATTTCTCTCCAACTTCTCTCTTCTTCTTCTCCTTCACCCCATAGTTTTGCAGCCCATTGGTGACCATTTCTTTTCATTTTCTCACCTCACCAACACCATTTCTACATTCCCCTCATCATCCTCTACACTTTCTATTTGAAGAGTTTCTTCAAAATCCATCATCTCCTCCATTGTCTTCCAAGACCAAGCTTCAAACTTTAAGGTAAAGTTTTCATTTTTCTTCTTTCTTCTTTTCATTTTCGTGTTCCATGGTCTCATTGGAGACCAAAGATCCATCTTTTTCAAAGCTTGGTGTTGATTCTTTGTGTTTAAAAATCTAGGGTTCTTGGCGGCCCCAAAACTGAACCATCAAGAAGCCAACAAGGAGGCCATTTTTGTATTCTTCAGGTAAGAGGGAAATCTACTCACTTCAACTATTATTGGTGGTGAGAAGACCTTTGTGTGGTTGTTGATGGAGAAATCCATCTTGGATGCTTAATTTGTTTGATTTATTTGCATGCTTTGTGTGACCTTGATGATGGTTAAAGTTTAATTGTATAAATGTCTTGATAATAATGGAATTGGTGAATGAAAAATTTAGGGTTTCCTATCACCTATGGAGGTCACGGTTTTGACTAGAATTTTGGGATGTGAATTGATTGTGTATACAAATAAAATGAAGCTTATGTGATTAAATGTGGAATAATGATGTTAGATTTAATAAATGGAAAAGTTTAGGGGTTTACTACCTTAATGTGAGGCCACAGTTTTGATCTTAGATTCTAAGGAATTGGATTGGTTTTGTGTGAAATAAAATTTAAGTGATTAGATATCAAGTGACTAATGCATAATGTGGAAAGAAATTTGGAAACTTGATGACCTAGGGGAGGCCATAGTTTTAGAAGAGAATTTGGGTCCAAATGATGCCTTGGTGCATCTTTGGGAATTAAGGACTTAGAGACATATATACTCCATAATGAGACGAATAAGATTAATTGAGTAATAACATTTAAGAGAGCCACGATTTTTAAGGATTATTTAACTTGAAATTCTCATATTTGACCAAACCTTGATACATTGGAAATGTTGGATCCATAATATGGACTTGTGATAATTGATGAACCATATGTATATATTTATTGATGTTGAGAATTGGCTCTATGTTATTGTGATTCCATATGTGAGACTAAGTACTTGTTGATATGTACTTGACGAAATTATGACATGTTGATATTGAGAAATGAACATATGCCATAGTGGTATGTTTTATGATAAATGTATCATTGATGAACATACATGATGTACATTACGTCGTCACACATATGTGTTGTCCATTGGACATTATTGGAAAGGCGATGTATGCTTAGGAGATTGAATAACACCTTTGTGCGGGTGCGAGTAGACTAAGTGTAGGGTCATAGTGGTTGACCTTGGGGGCGTTGGGGTACGGGTGTCTCACAATAGACAATAGTAACTCCACTAAGGCCGTGGGATAGACCAATGCAAACACACTGACGATCCGGACTGAGACGCTGTCCTATATCGCGATCAACTGTTGAGGTGCCATGTATAAGCCATATTACGCAAATATTTTTATGAGATGAAGCACATTATTTTTAAAGGCTAACGAGATACTGGCATGACTCCTTAATCATTCTCTCCGAAAATATTTATGTTTAGCTCTATGGAGTAGGATTTTTGGTACCTTGATGCATTGTGCATTGTCCATTGTCAGTCTCATATTTCATTGAGTATGAGTACTTGTAACTGTGAATTATCTGTTCTTACTGTCAATATAATTATCTGGTTCAATAAATTGTTTGCTGCCTGAGATTCTGTTGGCATTTCTCTTTTGTTGCTCATTTAATTATTGCTGTTATTTTATTCCTTACTGTTGATGAATATATGTGTTGTAATGCTATATGGGCGTCCAGCGCCGTTCTGTTTTCTTGCTACCATTTTAGTAATGAAAGTTGGGTGTCTCACTTCTTTTCTGTGTATCTGTACTTTTGTTTTAAATTATGTGTTTCTGAAAAGATGTTCGCGAGGAAGAAAAGGAGGCGCCTGAGTTTCTTGGCTTTTGGCCCGATTACGACTAGTGCTAATCGGAGATGTCTTCGCGTCCGCATCGATTTTTTGGGTATGCTAAGATGACCTTTCATGGAGGACCCGACTGTTGGCATATTAACTTGAGCACGGACCGTTGCATCTATCACGGGGAGTTGACTGTGTCTTTGGCGTGAGGTCGCTACGACCTGTCAGTTTTTGACTTTACCACTTTTGTTCATTCAGAGTTTTATCTGCCCGTTAGGGATTTGTGGGATGACCTTTACTATACCCCACAAGAAGACTCTTTCCTCTCTACTGCTCGGGCTTTTGGTCGAAATTCGGTCGCTCCAATGGCGATATCATCGGATGAAGAGGACCCTGCTACAATCCCTTCTCGTCAGTCTTAGGGCTGATACTGTAAGTGGCTACTGATGACTAACTGTTTATTTTTTTGGAAAGCCTGACGTTTTACTGTATTTGATGGGTATATATTTGTATCATCTTAGGTAGATACATCTTTTGCTTTTCGTATAATTTATGATGTAATTAAATAGACTGATGCATATATATATATATATATATATATATATATATATATATATATATATATATATATATATATATATATATATATATATATATATATATATATTTATTTCAAGTCAATTTTTACTTGAGATCGTTTCTAACTATTATCTCGTTACGAAAAAACCTTTAAAAATTCTTTTGACACTACTCGTTAATAATACAATTTAATAAAAAAAAAATATAATGTCATTTAAAAAAAAAACCTATACATCTATGAAATTAACTAGATATATGAAATTTAAAATAACTATTACTTTTTTACAAATATTTTATATTATAATGCGACATTGATGCAACGTTCTTTCTTCTTCTAAAAAAAAAGCATTGTAGTCAGTAGCAGCAGAGGGTGGTCGGATCTCAGCAATCGATAGTGGCGTAGTGGATGGTGGTGGTCTTTGGTCACCATATGCAATGATATGGCAATGGTTATTTGATAACATGGCAATATAAAGGTATGTATTTTGGACATTTCACATTCCAAAAAAATATTCTCAAGCCATAAGAATGGACCAAACCGACCTCCCCCGTGGAAATGAAAGTGAGAATATTGGACAAAAACTATTTCGCGGAATCGATTTTGGATTAGAATATTTTTTGAAATCTTGTATCAAACATGAGAAGTTAATATTCCCATAAAAATATTCTCAAGAATGAAAAAATAATCCTTGAATAAAATGTATTAATAAATTTT
The DNA here is from genome assembly GCA_029884605.1 of Ormosia emarginata. Lineage (NCBI taxonomy): Eukaryota > Viridiplantae > Streptophyta > Magnoliopsida > Fabales > Fabaceae > Ormosia > Ormosia emarginata. The sequence continues at coordinate 485,940 of JAQQTP010000075.1, read as the reverse complement.
ATATAAATGATTAAAATTATTAATTACTTAAAGATAAAATTTAAATAAAATTCTTTTGATACTAGTAGAATTATCACAAATAAAAATATAACATATATTATTTTTTACACTTCGATTATTAAAATTAAAAAAATAATTAAAAAAATATACATATTATATTTTTATTAAAAAATCACATGACATGAACAAAAAATTTTATCTAAGTTTTTTCTATTAATAAGGTCACGTAATTTTATATTTTAATCCTAATTACACATGTATTGTTTAATAATCAAGACTTCTTCCTCTATGTATTGGACACGAATATTCTTGGCTTCTGCGGTATGCTTTTCTCTTAGTCCAGGTTCAGCCTCGCTTCTAGTAGGCTTTTCTCAGGTCGTTTTCAGTGACTGTCATTGTTGAATGGGCTGCCCGTAAAACTGAGTTTTGAAAATCCACAAATTCATTGTCAGAAATGCAATGCATTTATCCAACTTTCTGTTCATTTGCGTAGCTGGTGGCTTTTATTTTTAACACCATATGGTCCAAATCCGGTACACATCCATCCCAGTCATACAGCCAGATCTGAAAGAAAGAATCAATTAATAAGGAAGCATCCTGCGACATAAGGAATAGAGGCCTGAGAGGAGTTATTCTGTTGATAATCTTTGTGAACAGAAAAAGGAAACATAAAGGGGTGTTTGATTTATTTTCAATATTTTTTTTATAAAAATTTAAAAATTTAAAAATAATGTGATATTTTTATAATTATTAATAAAAATATATAAACTCAAAATAAAAAAAACAAAACAAACCTAACGCCACTTATAAGATTTTTGTATGAATAGCTAGATTGGTGACGCGTGTCAAAAGTCTTAACCATAATAATAGAACCAATAGAAAGGTATTGACGAAAAAGAAGCGTTCACTTCATTGGATACCCTTCTTAACCACTAAGATTTGCCACTAAAGCTCATCAATCGAGTTGTTTAATAAAATTATAAATGCTTCTCTAATCAAACACCGTGAGATATTTTGTCTCAGATCAATCTCTATCATATAACAATCATATTTGGCATAGCAATCAGCTTGCTGTTTAGATAATTAGATTAGATGCTCTCGAGAATCCATAACCAAAACCACCGAATTCCTTGCAAATTACCTAGTGGCCCCAAGTGGGGCTTGTCTTCCAGGCTGAACCTACCGTTCCTGTCTTATAGCTGAGCTATAAACAGAGGGAAGCTCCGTTTGTTAAGTCAAGTGGAGACTTTCCAAATGGTGCATGAATGATTTGCTTTACATGACAACACATGTGAAGTGCATGTGCCATTTTGAAATCTCTGACAATATTGTCCTCGAAACGAAGCCCTTGTTGCGGAGTTTTAATTGAAACAGATTAAAGTTCCAAAAGCTACCTAATGTGTGCCAAGTTTGTGCAAAGTAAAAGCAAACTTGACGATTCACAAATCATACCACAGGTGAGTCATGTACAGCTACAGAATTCACTGTTCTCTCACGGTCTCAACTTTCTGTAACCGCAAGCCAAAAACTTTACATACGGGTACGCAGCCAAGCACAACAGCCATCACTTCGATGAGCAAAACATCGGTGTCACAACCTAAAATCTTAAATTAGATGTATCGCAAACTAGACCTAGATCCCTGCAGTTATTTAAATCTGATGGCTATTATTTAATATGCCACATTTTTCTTTAAAATTTTATTATAAAAAACTCATTTTTAATGGTTAGGATCTTTGGAATTTGTTTTCAAACTGCACCCCATCCTGATCCATCGCAAACTTCCTTCACATAGATGAAGATGACTTGATGGAAATGGGAGGATTGTTAAGAGTTAAAACAACTTAAAAAAATGATATAATCAAAGTATAAAGAGATGTTTACACATCTGCTTTTGGTATGAGACTACAAATTTTATTTCATTACTTTTCATAATATAACATACAGCACAAAGGGCAGATATCAACATCATTACACAATATAAAAGTTGCAATGACAAGTTCATCAAAAATGAAGCCTCAAAAAACTAGGGCTTGGGATAAAAAACAACCCTTCCCAAAGGGAGAAGATTGTCATGGCAGACCTGTATTAACTTGCTGCCACGGCCAAAGCCCCTGAAGACAAGGTATCATAACTCCGAACTTACAACTGCAACCAGCCTAACAGCACATACACTGGAACTTTGAACAGCCCTTTGAATAAAACTGAGACCCAAACATCACGTGCAGAACAGAGTTCAAAGACGTGACATATTTGGTAAACAACACAGACGCTGGTACAGATAACTGTAAAAACTTAGACAGGGAACTAAGACACACATGGTGGCAAAACCGATTGAAAGCGGAGCTAAAAACATCAGGTGCCAACACCAGTAAGAAAGATTCCTAACTCCAGAACCCGGTAACTTTGTTCTCAGGATATACAGCCATTTAAGAGGTGGCTACCCATCAATTGGATGCCAAAAAACTTCGAACAGATTTCCAATTAAAGGAAACCTGCAAAAATAAAAGTTAATTGACTGCATGCTCTGGAAAAAGGGAACCGAGTCACTGGATGATCAAGACCCAAAATTAATGGACCCAAAAGCTACCGTGCAACACTAATCATAATAACCGTCTAACAAGACTCCGGCTTGATCCGATCCAGGCCTAATTTGCAGAGTGAGATTAATTCTTCCTGCTCAGGAGAGGATGTCACACCTCCAGAGAAGTTCCACGAGCATGTCAACCGTGCTGCTGCTGATTGCATTGCAATGCTGGATATTTAGTCCCAAAAGGGTGTGGCCCAATTTTCTCAAAGCGGGCAAGCTCCTATCTGAAACCAGAGTGCAACCTGACAAAGAAAGAATCTGCAGATTGAACTGTTTCGCATGTGCCAGGGCTGCAATCCCAGTATCAGTGATTGCACACTTGGAAACATCAAGATCACAGAGCAATGGGCAATTTTCAGCAATTGCCATCAAGCTAGCATCACTGATATTTTTACAACCATCGAGGTTCAGAATCTCAAGAGTCCAACCATGCAGATTGGCCAAGGATGAAACTACCTTGTCTGTCAGATTTATGCAACCACTGAGATTAACTTTAACCAGACCAGCCTCTGAGCTCTCAAGCAGTGGAAGAAACCCATCATCTGTTACTCCCTCAAGTCCACTCAATTCAATATGTTGAAGCTGAGGGCAAAGCTTTCCCAGTACAGACAGGGTAGCATTGCCTAAACCAGGGCAGTTACATATCGATAATGATCGAAGTGATCCACAAGAAGATATTGGTGAGAATGACAAATTCAGATTTTTGATCCCATAGCAGCTTACCAGAGAAATAGCCTTCAATTTTGCACCACAGTTAAAAAGGACACCAAAAAACCCAAATTGGGTAATTCTGTGGCACTCTTCCAATTGTAGGCTCTCAAGTGATAAAGCAGCCTTGGTGAATGATACCAACCCATTGTCTGACAGAAATGCACACTTACGAAGGTGGACACTTTTCAGATTTGGACAACCCTTTCCTACAGCTTCAAGCCCAATATCAGTTACAACTCGGCAGGATGCAATTGTAAGTGACTTTAGTTTCTGCAATCCATTACCCTTACCCAGAACCCAGAACCCCCTCTCACTGACATTTGGGAGGCAATTAAGGACAAGATCTGTAACTGCCTTGCCATAGTGTCCAATAACAGCTAAAGAGAGATCAGAAACAGTCAGTGCCTGGAGCTTCACCTTTGTCAGAACCAAAGAAGTTGAAGAAAACAGGCCAGCAATTCCATGATCACCAACGCCAGTGCAGTCCTTGATAGATATAGACCTTAGATTGGAGCAGCACTTGCCAATAGCTTGTAGACCTTCATTACCAATGTTAGGACATGATTCTAATGATAACTCGGTCATATTTGGGCAGTTCTTTGCAACTGCAATTAAAGCCTTGTCAGAAATTGTGGGGCACTTGCAAAGGTCAAGCTTCTCTAGCTGCTGACATCCAGTAGCAATTTCAATTAGGCCTTCATCACCAATGGTAGCAACATTCCATAAAGAAAGAGCCTTTAAAGAAGGACATCCACGAGCAACTGCTCTGAGACCTACATTAGTCACCCCACGATCTGAATTGCTTCCACGGATAGAAAGCTTCCCCAATCCCCCTCGAGATACAGTCCCAACAGCAATGGCAGCAAGTCTAACATCTGTTGCCTTCTTTCCTTCCAAGCTTCGGGAGAGGTATCCCTCACCTCCAAATTCCTGATCATCACCCTCCTTTTCACTAAACTCATTCTCCGGTCTGGTATTTTTGTTGCCGCAGATTTCATTCTTACAAATATTGCTTAGAAGCATAAGCCAGCGCTTGGAAACACAAGCACACGCACTCCTATCTTCGCCTGCAGGCAACCTTCTAAAGATCTCAAAAAGGCTTTCAACTGGCAAATCTTCAATAGATGTTTTCTGCTTCTGCTCAAACCATTCTCCACTGAAAACAAACGGAGCACTGATGCGTGATCTCTTCCGAGAAGGAAAGTAAACATCAACTTGATGGCCAAGAGGCAGGAAGAAGCTTGCTTCCTTGGGGTTAGCATATATTGACCCCCCAGGGCAAAAATCATCACCTCCTGAGAAGCAAAACGCATGCAAAGTCAGGGAAGAACAAATTGAGTATAAAAACATAATGAAAAAAGTAGATTTAACCAGTAAATCAAACAACAGGATGTATCTATTCTATCAATGAAACATTTGAGCAAAAAGCAGAAAACCAAATATGTTTAAGAACTCCGTTGCATCCTCTGAAACCAACAACAGGATAATTATCAACTTTCAACAAAAGTATTAACATCAGATGTATACAAAATAAATTATTCAAAGTAGAACCATTTGAAAAATAAAGAAAACAAAACAAGATCCAATTTCCAGTGAAGACCAAAAACTCAAAAAAATCTTGAAACAATTCCATGCTGAATTTTCTATCTCACTATCTCCTCCACTGAATAGACTCTGGGTCTGTTTATATCTCTTAACAGATCCTCTAAGCAATCAAAAGAATTTGTCATGCAAAACCCAAATACTAATCTTATCAAACCCAATGAGAAAATAAAATATATATAGCATTAGATCACTAGCATATAACACACACAACTTTGATTCCACAGTTGAAATTTCATATCTTTTGCAACTAAACCTGATGATGATGCATGACATAACAAATTAAGAGATTTAAGGGCAACCAAGGAATTAAAAAAAAAAAAACCTGAAATCATTATCAAAGAATAAGTTTCTCATGCACCACAAAACTATCATCTACACAACCACAAGACACAAAATTTGGGGAAAAACCATAAACACAACAGATAAAGCCATGAATCGGATCAAAAACATGATTAATCGATAAACTTACCAGTATAGCCGAAGACTTTAGACATGGGTACAGCTCAAAAAACCCCGGGAGGTCAAATCTGCACTGTTCTCCACGAAAGAACCCTCGAAAGAGAGCAAAAAAGACAGAGAAGAAGAAGAAGATGGTGACTGCGATGGCGATGTGTGAGTGTTGAGAGCAAGAATGCATGAGACAAAGTAGAGCTACAAGGTCATGGAAACCCTATCAGATAGGGCAAAAAAGAGAGAATGGAGAAAAGAAAATGGTGATGAGGAAGGAGAAAAATGAAGGTTTGATGTTCGTCAAAGGGTTCCCTTTTATGGCAAGTGGAAATAGATTATGGTACGTCACAATACACTGAATGGTTTCCCACATGCAATGTATCTATGCTTAGAAAAGTGGGCTTTCTTTGAAATATCCCCCCCCCCCCGGCTCTCTTTTCCCAATCAAATGAAAACCACAAACCAGAAACAAGATGGTGGTTTGTTTTTTTTTTTTCGTCATGAGAAATAATATAATAATTTTCTTAATTTTTAAGAAAGTTTGAAACATGTTGAGAAAAGTCGTAGAAATAGGGATCTGCTGTTTTTGGACATGAATCATAATTTGCTCAATCAGTGTTGAGAACTTTTTCTAAATTTTATTACATAGACTGTTTACTAATTATTCTAAAATTCTTAAATTTCGTGCTTTGTATTGTTAGGACAAAAATAATAATAAGTGTTTGGTCTTCTCTTAATTATGTTTTTTCTTAATTTAATATGTGTTGTGATATATTAATCTTTTTACTCATAATAATGAGTAGCTTGAGTTTATTTTAAGAATTCTAATTTAGTTACATTAAAAATTCCCAAAACAAGTGATTATTAAAATGAAACATTTGTTATGTTTATCTCCTAATATTTCCTATTTAAGTTTCAAATACACTTAATTAATTGACCCAAAAAAAAGTCATTAGAAGTAAGTTAATGACAAGAGATTTGAATAATTTGTATGAGGTCTTAAATTTAAATTTTATTATTACCATTATACTAAAAAAAATGATCCCAAAAAGATTTAAATACCAGACATTTAACATATGTAATTTATTGAATTCATTTAATCGCAATATTATTTTTATTTATTTTTTTAATTTTTTCTTTCTCTGTCTTTTGGCCAGGGTATCTCTATAATATTATAGGTGTTCTGGATCGTGGTCTGGGATCCCGTTCGAAAGGATAAACCCGATATGCACACTACCAGACTCCAAAATAAGCATCTCGGCTGGTCGTCTGTACATGGGTACTAGTTGTATCTCCCAATGATACTCCATAGGTCTGTGGAGGTCCTGACAACTTTCAATCCTGACGTTTAGGATGTGGGGACTATAATTGCTTGCAATAAGGATTGACCACTAAAGGGACAGCCTTGACAAGTCAGAGACGGACCTCAACGATTGTGGACTGATACCTCTGTCATAGCATGATCCCAAAATACCTGCATCCAGTACGAATCGCATGAGGATTCCAGTCACACTCCATATATACTAGGTCAAGTTAACCTAATAAGGTATCTGTTATCTTATTGCATAAACCCTACTTATGCACTGCTTGACTTGAGCGTTGGAGTCCCTTTGCAAGTACCCACCCCTCTGTTTCAATACACTTGGCAGCAGTTGTGTAAGGAGGAAACCACCATATACGTACCAATCTCAGGTACCCTCTGAATCCATTTCAGAACATTGACGTCGTCTATAGGAATCTAATAAACTTTCATCCTCACGTTAACCATGGTGAGCACAAGACACAACCACAGGAAAGGAAGCACTGCAAACGCTGCCCTTGGACAAACACACGGCCCAGCAGCCCGGCGTGACCCTCCTTCCGTCGCACCACTAGAGACCTCCGCCGCTAGGAGCAGCCCTATTGTTGTGGAAATTCTCAACGATGGACACGAGGCTTCAGCTTCTGCTGAAAGCCTCACTCCATCTCGAAGGGTTTCTATCCGAGACAGGCTTGTCTTTCCTCAGGATAGAGCCAACAATACAAATCATGGAGCGAGAATCCCTATGCATGCTCGCTTGGGGACCTCCCACAACGATATAAACCATGCATCTCACTATAAAGACCATGTTCAATCCTAGACGACGAGGAATGACCTTCGAGAGTTGTTGCGCCAATAAACAGCACTGATTGAAGGTCAGCGACGTCAACTGAAAGAACAACATCGTCGGTTAGAGGATCTCGAAAGATTGGTAAGGACGAACAATGACAACGGAGAACAAGATGTATTCCGTAACGAGCAAGCAGCCCAGCGTGCTGGTGCTAGGGTTATTAGAAATAATAACCCAACCCTCGGCCATCAACAACAGTTCTTAGATGCTTTGATGGCATATAAGGTCCCGATGAACTTTAAGCATTTGAGTAATTTAGAGCATTATGAGGGGACGACAGATCCCCATAAGCACCTGGATGCTTACACTCAGTCCATACAGCTCTACGGATACACCCCGGAATTGCTATCTCGGGCCTTCCCTCTATTTTTGAAGAAGGATACCCTCTGCTAGTTTGTCACCTTGTGGACAAAGGTAACAAGATGAGAAGACCTTACGCAACGTTTCTTGCAGCACTATACCACAGCCAAGGAGTGACCGAAGTCGATTGACTCCCTTTTTGAAATCTGCCAAGGAAGTTATGAATCATTGCGCGAATATGTTAAAAGGTTTAATCAGGCCTGTGTAGGCATTGAAAACCTAGATGACAGGATAACCCTCCATTATGCCAGAAACGGACTCCGAATTGACTCAGGCTTCTTCATATCGTTGGCAAACAAGAAGCTGGCAAGTCTAAATGAGTTTCACTTGCAGGCAGACAAATACGTCGAATTGGAGGAGATTACCAGGGCTAAAGAGAGTCTGGAAAAGGGCGAACCCGTTCATCATAAAAAGAACCAGAACTCCAACTAACCTCGCTACTCATCCAAGGGTAAACGATATCGGCCCAAGTATTCTGAGTATACCCCTTTGAACACCCCTCGAGAGACAATCTTGAAGGAGGTCCTTCAAACTGAGTTTCAAGATATCAAGGGGCCACCACCCGTAAAGAAGCAATTCCAAAGGGACCATTCGAAAAACTACAGGTGGCATAAGAACTATGGCCACGAAACAGAAGATTGTTACCAGCTCCGGGATGTCATCAAGTCCCTGATCAAAGAGGGGCGACTGCAAAAGTACATCAGCAGTTTCCAAGGAAATGAGAACCGCGGTGGGCGCAGGGACCAAAGACGAAGTTGTAGTCCCCAGCGAAGTCCAAACCAATGACAAAGAAGAACCCGAAGTCCTGCCAGAAGATCCCAGACCCCGCCACACCGTAATGTTGAAGACAAGAAAGATCAAGATCTGGATACTCATGGTGGGGGTAACAGGAAAGACAAATCATCAGTACCATCTCGGAAGGGTTTGCAGGGGGTAGTTTATCCAATAACTCCTAGAAAAAGACACTCCGAACAGTGGTCTTGAGCATCTCTAGCTCCTCACGAAGACCCCATGCCGAAGACAAAGATACACCGCTCATTTCCTTCTCTGACAAAGACTACGATGATATTATCCGAGATCACGACGACCCACTGGTCATATTCAGAATAATATCTAATGCTGAAGTCCATCATATCTTCGTGGATCAGGGGAGTTCGACGGATATCATGTTCATGGACACCTTTGAAAGACTGGAGTTCCCTCTGTCTGCACTCACATCGTATGAAGGCGGACTGACTGGTTTCTCAAGACAAAAGGTTACCTCGGCAAGATACTTGAAAACTTTCTTGACCCTGGGTAACGACAGCACGTACAGAACTGTCAAGATGAGATTTTTGGTTGTAGATTGCCCCTCGGCTTACAACATCATTCTGGGTCGTCTTATGCTAAATGGCATTTCCGTTATAGTCTCTACCGCACATTAGGCCATGAAGTTCCTCAATAGGAATAATGAATTGATCACGATCAATGGCGACCAAATTGCAGCCCGTAAGTGCTATAACGAGAGCTTGAAAATTAGTACGGCTTCCAAGAAAATAAAGGCACACACATCTAGCCCGGCCCGTGATCAAGTCAACATCCTGATGATCAAGTTAGATGTACATGAGGATATTCGAGGTACAAGACCCCAGCCTGAAGGAGAATTGATTCCGCTCCAGCTTGGTTGTTAGTGCAATCACGGCAAGGAAGAACAGTCTTCTTTCTATACTTTGAAAGTTACAAGGACTTTAAAGAAAAGTTCTTTAAGTTGATAGCGGCCAGTGACACTCATCCTTTTTGGTTGGGGAGTGACAGGGAGCCAACGTTTAGCCTATACTGGAACTCAGTGGCGTGGAGCATCCCCCCAATCATTCTAGAGGGAAGTAGGTCACCTGAATGACGAGGAGATTGAGTGTGTCAATTTCTTCGAAATGTGGGTTGACGAGGTCAATAAAATCCGGCCTAAAGATATATTAGATGCCCTCGACGATGAGGAGCTTTGGGTCGTGCTAGGTAATATAGGCTGTTGTTCATGCTTATTTTCTTTTCCTTTGTCATTATATGAATCTAATTGCCTATGTTGGTTTTTTAGAGAAGTTGGTCGAGATATCTCAAACTGGGAACGCGTTGGCAATCCTTGAAGCCTTGAAGGCTAGAAGTAAGCCGGGGCCATCAGACCCCACTGCTGATGTTATACCGGTTTATCCACCCCATCTGACTGACGTCCCGACCACAGAGAGGGAACTAATCCACGTGGAGGATTCCCCCCTTCGTGCTTGCAAGGCGTAAGAGAAAAGCGGTTGGCGAGGGTCAGTTAGACGATCGGGGTAAGAGAGTCACAGTTGAAGAAGACACCGGGCCGATCAACGTCGGACCAATCAATCTGTACCGTGAGGACTCGAATCCCCGTGAGTTCATCGACTTCCAGCTCCTGGATGATGAAGTTGAAGTTCATCTAGCCCTACATGGCAAGAAGGATACCTTCTCCTAGTTCGAGACTTTCGGGCTTCATCTTACTGTGGAGACTCGGTACTTGGAGCATATGATTGAAGATCATGAGCGAAAGTTAGCAGAAAGGGCTACTGCCACAGAGCGGGATGAAAATCAAGCTCTTAGGGCAAAGGAAGAGGCTGTAAAGGCCAAAAACAATGCTGAAACTCGAGCCCAAGAGTTGGAAAGTGAGTTGGCCACCCTGAAGGATGCGATAAAGGAACGAGAGGCTAGTTTGGCGGAGGTCAAAAAGTGTGTGGCCAAACTGAAGACCGAGAATAAAGATCTCCGGGTCAACAACTGGCAACTTGATGCCAAAGTTACTTCCTTACGAGGCGATGTCAGCCAGCTTATTGCCGTTTGCACCAACATCAAGGAAGAGCAATTCCAAAATGCTATCAACGAAGTCCAGCTCTTTAATCCTGGGGATGCTCTGGTTCTGGATTCCATGGACTCCGGGAAGGTAGTCCGGGACGGTCTTCTTGTACTTTCTCGTCTCGCTACTGAGGGTCCAAGTGTTGAAGGTCCTTCTGCCATGGTCCGTGGTTCGGATCCTACTGCGGAATAATTCTGGATATTTTTTCTTGACCTCTACGTGGGATTTTGTTTTTGTATGAACGATGGTACTACCTCGATTTTGGGGGTTTGAATTAATTCTTTTTTTATTTTCTTGCATCCCTTTGTCTGTTTCGGGATCCAACGCCCTTCGTGTTTGTTCAAACTTTGTGAATTTATTTGATGAGAAAAACCGCGGTTCTAGTCCAATGCCTATTACCGTTGAGCACTTAGGGTTCCCTTTAGGACTTCGCGTGATAAAACTTTAGAAACCTTAGCTTAGGATCTGACGTCCAAAGTGTATTGGCATTCGAGAACCGTACATAAGATAAGAAACTTTGTTCGGGGTCCATTATCATTTGCTTTGTTATTCAGGATGTCGCGTGACTTTGAGTTAAAAAGACTGGTCCTTGTCAGGGTCTCTCATGCTTATGGTTTAATGCGAGAATTTTTCCAAGACAGAATTTTTCTACTGCACAACCTATTTAGCATAAGACAACTCATGGTTGGTACCATGACATCTTGGGGCGTCATAGTAGCTTTGAAAATTTCAGTAGAAAATGCGCTAAATCCGTAATACTTGTTTCATTGAGTATTTTGAAAGACTAAGGTCTGTGCTACAATTGGGGCAGATCAAACATAAAGTAAACTAAGAGACTAGGCCTTAAAAGGCACTTAGCTGTAGTACTTTCTAAGTTTGTCTGCATTCCAAGAATTCCTCACTGGCTTGCCCGTCAATGTCTCCAGAGTATAAGCTCCTTTGTCGGTACTGATCACGATACGGTAGGGGTCGTCCCAGTTAGGGGCTAGTTTCCCTTGGGAGGCATTCCTTCTACCGATGTCGGCCCTGCGAAGTACTAGGTCGCTTACCTAGAACCTCCTAGGAATGACTTTCATGTTGTATTAGGCTATCGTTCTTTGCTTGATTGCGGCGTCGTGTATGTGTGCGACGCGCCTTCTTTCTTCCAATAGATCCAAGTCTTCCCTGATTAGTCCGAGGTTGTTATCAGGTGAGAAGTTCTAGAGACACCAACTCGATTCTCCTATCTCTACCGGGATCATTGCTTCACATCCATAGGTTAGCTTGAACAGGGTTTCACCCGTCGTCAAGTGAGGAGTGGTTCGGTAGGCCCATAGGATGTAATCCAACTGCTCGGTCCAATTTCCTTTGGCTTCGTCCAGTCTTCTCTTTAACCACCTAACGATAATACAGTTTGCTGCTTCGGCTTACCCATTTGTACGAGAGTTTTCCACGGCGCTGCAGTGATGTTTTATCTTCAACCCGGCTAGTAGTTCTTCGAACCCTTTGTCTTTGAACTGCATTCTATTATTTGTCATAATTGACTCTGAGACCCCGAATCTGGTAATAATGTGGAGCCAAGTGAACCTTTAAATTTGGGCCGAGGTGATGGTGACCAAGGACTCTACTTCTATCCACTTAGTAAAGTAGTCCACAACTACAACCAAAAGCATTAGCTGCCCGGGCGCTTGAGGGAAAGGACTTAAGATATCTATGCCCCATTGATAGAATGGCTAGCGTATGGATGTCGTGGATAGTTCCTCTAGCGGGGCGTGATAGTGGTCATAGTGCTATTGGCATTTGTGGCATACTTGGACATATGCAAGGGATTCTGCCTCCATTGTGGGCCAATAATAGCCTGCCATGAGTGCCTTCAATGCTAGAGCCTTACCCCCTAGATGGTGCCCGCAACTTCCATCGTGGACTTCGGCCAGGACGTATTTGGCTTCTTTTGGCGCAAGGCATTTAAGGAGAGGTAAAGAAAATTCATATCGGTACAACTGTTAATCGAAGATGGTGTATCTGACCGCGACTTTCTTCAACTTAGAAGCTTCCTTTGGATCCTCGAGGAGGCTACCGGATTGTAAGTATTCCATCAGTGGCGTGATCCATGTACGTTCTTGTCCGTTGACCTGGAAGACAGCTATGTCAGCAACTGCGGGATGCGAAAGGGTCTCCTGGATCACCGAACGATTGTTTCCCGGACTCTTGGTGCTGGCCAACTTGGATAAGAGGTCAGCCCTAGAGTTTTGCTCTTGGGGTATATGCTCTACTTTTACCAATTCAAAGCTCGTGAGAAGTTCTTGTACTCTCGCCATGTACTTCTGTAGGAGGGGCTCTTTGGCCTGATTTTCGCCTCGGATCTGGGAGGTCACGAGTTGGGAGTCACTACAAAGTCGAATCTTTGTAGCCCCTAAGTCCCTAGCCATTACTAGTCCGACGATGCACGTTTCATACTCTGCCTGGTTGTTCGAAGTGGAGAATTGTGTGAGAGCCGTAATCCATCCAGATAGCTGTTGTACTTCTTTCACGCTTTGAGAGCTATGCATGTTGAGCACCGCTTTGCATTTATCAGGGTTTGCCTCAATGCCACGGTGGGTCAGCATGAATCCCAAAAGCTTTCCAGCTTGGACCCCGAATGCACATTTTTTTGGATTAAGTCTCATGTCGTGCTTCCTTAACTACGTAAATACTTCCTCGAGGTCTGAGGTATGTGATCCTAATGACGAGGTCTTGACTATCATATCGTCAATGTAGACCTCTAGCATTCTCCATATCTATTCTTTAAAGACCTTGTTCATCATTCTTTGGTAGGTAGCTCCAGCATTTTTTAACCCGAAATGCATTACTTTGTAGTAGTAACTCGCCTTTTCAATGATGAAGGCGGTTTTATCTTCGTCTCTGGGGTACATGGGGATTTGATTGTATCTGAAGTAAGCATTCATAAAGGACAATAGTCGAAAATTGGAGGAGCTGTTGATTAGCTTGTCAACGTTTGGGAGGGGGTATGGATATTTAGGACACGCCTTGTTCAGGTCGATGTAGTCCACACACATCCTCTATTTCCCGTTTGACTTCCTGACCAGGATAACATTCGAGAGCCAAGCGGTATACGAGATCTCCCAGATGAAATAGGCATTTAGTAATTCCTTGACTTGCTCCTCGATAATTTGTTGCCTCTCGGGGCAAACTTTCCTTTTCTTCTGGGAGACTGGCTTTACGTCCCGTTTAATAAATAAACAATGACAGATAAAAGCAGGGTCGTGCCCAGGCATGTCAGCAGATGTCCAACCAAAAAGATCCTTATTTTTTCGCAAGAGCTCTATTAACTGGGTCTTCTCCTGCTCTTCAAGATTTGCGCCTATCTTGGTGATTTGGTCGGGCTTATCACTAAACTGGAGTGGGATCAATTCTCCTTCAGGTTGGGGTCTTGTACCTCGGATTTTCTCACGTATATCCAACTCGATCATCAAGATGTTGACATGATCACAGGTCGGGCTGGATATGTGTGCCTTTGTTTTCCTAGAAGCCTTATTGATCTTCAAGCTCTCGCTATAGCACTTGCGGGTTACAATCTGGTCACCCTTGACCGTGACCACTTCATTATTCCTATAGAGGAACTTCATGGCCTAATGGGTGGTAGAGACTACAACGGCAATGCCTTTTAGCATAGGACAACGTAGAATAATGTTGTAAGCTGAGGGACAATTCACAACAAAAAATCTCACCTTGATAATTCTGTACGTGCTGTTGTTACCCAGAGTCAAGAAAGTTTCGAAGTATCTTGTCGGGGTAACCTTTTCTCTTGAGAAACTGGTTAGTTCGCCTTCATACGGTGTGAGTGCAGACAAAAGGAACTCCAATTTTTCGAAGGTGTCCATGAATATGATATCCGCCGAACTCCCCTGATCCACGAAGATAAGAGGGACTTCAGCGTTAGATATTATTCCAGATATGACTAATGGGTCATCGTGATCTTGGATAATATCATTGTAGTCTTTGTCGGAGAAGGAAATGGGCAGTGTATCTTTGTCTTTGGCATAGGGTCATCATGAAGAGCTAGAGACGCTCAAGACCGTTGTTCGGAATGCCTTCTTCCGAGAGTTATTGGACAAACTGCCCCCTGCAAACCCTCCAGAGATGGTACTGATGAGTCTGTCTTTCCTGTTACTTCCGCCATGAGTGTCCCGATCCTGATCTTGCTTATCTTCAACATTACGGCGTGGCGGGGTCTAAGACCTTCTGGCAGGACTCTGGGTTCTTCTTTGGCGTTGGTTTGGACTTCGCTGGGGACTACGTCTTCCATCCTTGCGCCCACCACAATTCTCATTTCCTTGGAAACTGCTGATGCACTTTTGCAGCCGCCCCTCTTTGATCAGAGACTCGATGACATCCCGGAGTTAGTAACAATCTTATGTTTCGTGGCCATATCTCTTATACCACATGCAGTGTTTCGAATGGTCCCTTTGGAATTGCTTCTTTACGGGTGGTGGCTTCTTGATATCTTGAAACTCAGTTTGAAGGACCTCCTTCAAGATTGTCTCTCGAGGGGTGTTCAAAGGGGTATACTCAGAATACTTGGGCCGATATTGTTTACCCTTAGATGAGTCATGAGGTTAGTTGGAGTTCTGGTTCTTTTTATGATGAATGGGTTCGCCCTTTTCCAGACTCTCTTTAGCCCTGGTAATCTCCTCCAATTCGACGTATTTGTCCGCCTGCAAGTGAAACTCATTTAGACTTGCCAGCTTCTTGTTTGCCAACGATATGAAGAAGCCTGAGTCAATTCGGAGTCCATTTCTGGCATAATGGAGGGTTATCCTGTCATCTAGGTTTTCAATGCCTACACAGGCCTGATTGAACCTTTTAACATATTCGCACTAGGATTCATAACTTCCTTGGCAGATTTCAAAAAGGGAGTCAATCGACTTCGGTCGTTCTTTGGTTGTGGTATAGTGCTGCAAGAAACGTTGTGTAAGGTTTTCCCATCTTGTAACCTTTGTCCGCAAGGTGACAAACCAGCGAATGGCGTCCTTCTTCAAAAATAGAGGGAAGGCCCGACATAGTAATTCTGGGGTGTATCCGTAGAGCTGCATGGACTGAGTGTAAGCATCCAGGTGCTCTTGGGGATCTGTCACCCCCTCATAAGGCTCTAAATTGCTTGGAGGCTTGAAGTTCCTTAAGACCTTATATGCCATCAAAGTATCTGAGAACTGTTGTTGACGGCTGGGGGTCGGGTTATTGTTTCCAATAACCCCGGCGCCAGCACGCTGGGCTATCGGAATACATCTTGTTCTCCGTTGTCATTGTTCATCCTTATCGATCTTTCAAGATCCTTTAACCGACGACGTTGTTTTTCCAACTGACGTCGCTGACCCTCGATCAGCGCTGTTTATTAGCACAACAACTCTCGAAGGTCATTCCTCGTCGTCTCGATTGAACATTGTCTTCATAGTAAGACACATGGTTTACATCGTTATGGGAGGTCCCCAAGCGAGCATGCACAGGGATCCTCGCTCCATGATTTGTATTGTTGGCTCTACCCTGAGGAAAGACAAACCTGTCTCGGATAGAAACCTTTCGAGATGGAGTAGGGCTTTCAGCAGAAGTTGAAGCCTCGTGTCCATCGTTGAGAGTTTCCACGACAACAGGCCTGCTCCTAGCTGCGAAGGTCTCTGGTGGTGCGACGGAAGGAGGGTCGCGCTGGGTTGTGTGTTTGGCTAGGGGCAGTGTGTGCAGTGCTTCCTTTCTTGTGGTTGTGTCTTGTACTCACCATGGTTAACGTGAGAATGGAAGTTTATCAGATTCCTAGATACGACGCCAATGTTCTGAAATGGATTCAGAGGGTACCTGAGATAGGTACGTATATAGTAGTTTCCTCCTTGCATGGCTGCTGCCAAGCATATTGAAATAGAGGGTGGGTACCTGCAAAGGGACTCTAATGCTCAAGTTAGGCAGTGCACAAGTAGGATTTATGCAATGAGATAGCAAATATCTTATTAGGTTAACTTGACCTGGTATATATAAAGCGTGACTGGAATCCTTATACGATTCGTACTAGATGCAAGTATTTTGGGATCGTGCCATGACAGAGGTATCAACCCACGATCGTTGAGATCTGTCTCTGACCTGTCAGGACTGTCCCCTTAGTGGTCAATCCTTATTGCAGGCAGTTATGATCCCCACACCCTAAAGATCATGATTGGAAGTTGTCAGAACCTCCACAGACCTATGGAGTATCGTTGGGAGATACCACTAGTACTCGTGTACGGACGGCCAACCGGAGTGCTTACTCTGGAGTCTGGTGGTGTGCATGTTGGGTTTATCTTTTCGGGCAAGATCCCGAACCATCGTTCAGAACAGTACGTACCTATCTCAGATACTCTCTGAATCTATTTCAGAACAATAGGTAAATTTCGTTTGAGGTCATAATCCACTTTTATTACAATTAACTATTTTTTGGTAAATATATTTTTAATATGCTTATTTAGAATATTTAATAAGAAAGTTTTGTATGGACAAATTTATTTATTTTATTGAAATTAAATTTTAATATATATTCACCATTTTAAAATTATATATAAACAGTAGCAATTTAGTGTTTATTTTTTCATAACAAAATGTATTTTTAGCACTAATGTTGTTGAAACTGAAAATTTATTTTTATAAATAATAACATTGACTGATTAGTTGTAACTTTAAAGTGGGATGCAATTATAGAGATTTCATGAAAATTACGTAATCCAAGTAACTTTGAAAAGCAAATAAAAAGCAGTTCATGAACCTGCAATGATGTATCACCCACGTTAATTTTTTTTTTTTTTCAATTAGAACCACAATCTTTTATACCCAACTTGGGAGGCAGCCAACTACTTTTATGCGGTACCACAAGACAAAGCGACAACCCCAAACCAATACTAAATACACAATGCAAGTAACGCACAAAAGCAATTTACATATTGTTGACCCAAGTTCATGACACTAACTACTCCTTAATTAATTTGAATTGCCGTGGGTGCAAAGTTGCTGACTCACCAGCCAAACATAGAAGCGTTTTTGGGCGGAAAGAAGAGTAATGTCAATTTTACAAATAAAGTTTTTCATAAACTCACAAACCATAAGTGAGGTAGGACTGCATAGGGTTGATTTGTGAAAAAATAAATGTTTAAACTAATTGTAGGTGATCAAGTTGGATTGGATTAAATTTATAAAAAAAAAAAAATCAACCAACCCATCGGATCAGGTAATTGGGTTTCATAGAATTTTTTTTAGCATTCTTTCATCTTTCCCTTTTCTTATTCGACATTATTTCTTCTTCCCCTTTCACCTCGCAAACTTCATGAACCAACCACCAAAACCAATCATTTAGAATGAAAAAAAAATTAACACATAATGATAATCTTGCAAAAAGAAATTTTTTTAAAAAAAATTAAAACAACTTTCTCTCAAGGGAACAACCACTATCATTCGTCAACTGGACACAAAGGGAAAAGTATAAGCAAACGAAGATCGAAGAGGGTGAGGGGAAACTTTGATTTATGGGGTTAGGGGCAAGAAAGGTTCAATTGTTTTTATT
This sequence comes from Ormosia emarginata, assembly GCA_029884605.1. Classification (NCBI taxonomy): domain Eukaryota; kingdom Viridiplantae; phylum Streptophyta; class Magnoliopsida; order Fabales; family Fabaceae; genus Ormosia; species Ormosia emarginata. The sequence continues at coordinate 467,679 of JAQQTP010000075.1, read as the reverse complement.
TTTGGGGTTAGGCCATGGGAGGTCAGCTTGTCGAGTTGTGTCCTAGGGTAATAATAGGGGTGGGCAAAATAACCATGAACTGCACTGAACCTGTAAAACCAAACTGCACTGAACCAAAAAGGACTAAATTGTTTGAACCAGTTTGAAAGTAATTCGATTATTCTTTTGTGGAAACAGATCAGTTAACTACTACCACAAACAAATCGGTTAATCAAATTGAACTTGATTCAAACAAATGTAATATTCACATAGTTAGGGGTGGGCAAAAAACCCACTGATTGAACTGAATTGCTAAACCCAACTCGAGCACAAGTAGTTCTGTTAATTGCAGTTAACTGAAACTTTACAATTTCACAAAAGTGGTTCACTCATTTACCACCCCTTTGAGATTGAGAAGTGAGAACATCAAACACTGGACCTTCGAGACAATTTAGATATTGTAGACAAACTTCATACCAATCTCTACAGGCGATTTTACAGATGAGAGAATTCAATGACTTCGGCAAGATCTTATAATTCAGTGCTATCTTAGAAGTCAATTCAAGCATCTTTGGGTTTGATGTGCGCGATTCTGAAATGTAAAGTAGAGAGAGAAAGTAATGGATTTCTAGTGAGAGGAAGAGAGGGTGATGGGTCAAATCAATGAAGGCATATATAGCCTGCCGCTCCGGCGAGACTCCGACCGTTGCATAGTCTGAACATTGGTAAAGCTATTGCGACCGGAATGTGAGGTATAACATCAACTTTGAGTTTACGACTACTACCTTGACGAGAACGACGAGAGGAGGGGCGAGAAAAAGAACCTCAAGCTGGTAGAGAAGTTGAAAGAGCGAAGATGAAGAATAAGAAGACGATGTCAACATTGAGCCATACTTCCACACAGAGGTGTTTCAAGAAAGTATGAGAAAATGAAGTGTTAACCATATTTGAAATTGATATGATTTGGATCACTTAAAATCGGTTCACCAAGCCAAAAATCCAATTTACAGTGGTTCAATTTTTTTTCTTATAAGATAAATAAAGTTCAGTTCAGTTTCGTGAACCATAATTTTGGTTCAGTGCAATTCAGTTTAGTTTTTCAGAGAAAACCAAACCATGCCTAGCCTTAGGTAATAATTGGTTGAAAAACCTCGATCGGCTAACCAAACCAATATATATTATGTTTTATTGAATTTTACCAAAACAAACTCAATAACTTGACCCCATAAATATTTAATTGGACCAAAGTTGGTTGGTTGGATCATTGTGTTGACCCCAAATCCATGATCACCCATAGCTAAGAGCTATCAACAAGTTGAAAAAAATATTTGTCTGTTTGTGAGACACCTTTATCTATAAAGGTGTCATTTTCGCAAAAAGAAATTTGGAAATTGTTATTATTTTTAATTGTCATAAGTGTTTTGTGAAAAGATTTATGCGAGAATTTTTTATAAACTCAATTCACTTTTCTTTTGAGTTTGAAGCCACTTGGTAACATTAGGAATTATTTGATTTACATAAACCCATATGGTTATCAATGGATTCATGAGATTGGTCGAGGATTACGTGCTTGGTTATGTGTTTTGTCCCTTGTTAAGCTTGAATGCAAGAATGGATGATCAAATTCTTGATGCTTGACTAAGTTGTTATTGTATTGATTTACTGAAAGTTCTTATGGGATCTGGATTTACAATCTTTGATGTTTCAAGGAAAAGGTACCCCTTGTTAAAGTTTTAATCTTTCTTCACATTTGCTTGACAACAAGCAAAGTTTAAGTGTAGGAGTATTTGATAGGTAGCAAATAATGCATAACTTTGGTATTTAATTAATATTGTATTAGATATTAATTATAATTGATTAGTCACTTTCAATAAATATTATGATTACACCCTTTTTAGATGGCTAGCTGAATTTATTACATAATTTCCATTAATTAGTCATTAATTGTAAACATTAGATTTGATCCTGATTTAGTATGTCATAAATGCACTTATTATAGTGATATATCTTATAATTATTGTGATGACTTTTCCACCTACTCTTTAATTGTAATTAATGAGATTTATTATGGCTTGATATATATGATATCTTATTGACTTTATCCGGTTTTATAGGGGATCCAATCAACAAAAATAGGAAACGCAATCAAATCTAATTTGAGTTATTTTGATGTATCATCTCTGAGTAGTATTTTGGGAATATCTCAAGTTACAAATATGATATCGAGTTGATTCTAGTGATATTGAAAAGCTAAGAGTGCTAAAATTTCATGTTTACCACTTTTGCTAATTCATGCGTTTAAGCCATGAAAATAGCCGAGCATGATGACAACACTGATACTATTGCTGGATTGCAAAATCATGGCCAAGAATTCAGGCTGTGTGATCCATATCTGAGTTGCTTAACATGATTTAAGTTGGGTTTTGGATCAAATCATTCATGAAGAAGTTTCACCTTCCATAATACAACACGCTTGTTCTCTATTTAAATATTATTAAGCCACACATCAAAATATGTACGACAAAGAGGAGATAAAGTGAGGAATGGGGAAGGGAGAAGGTGTGAGCAAGAGTGGAAGAATTGAGAGTAGTTGTCTTGAGATTTCCATTTCCATATCCAATAGTAAGACATCATCGAATATCGAAATCCATGCAAAAAGATTGAAGAAGACAACTACGCAAAACTTTTTCTTCTCTTGAATTTCTTATTGTGTTCTGCATGGTTGTATCTATGTTTACTTTCACTATGCTAGACTAGATCTAGTCTTGGTTAAGGGTGATGTCGAAGCCGTAGACTTGACTATGTTTGTTTGACGTAAATGTTATTTTTCCTTTTTTATTTGAGATTGTTTGTGTTCATATGTTCTTAATGTTTATGATGCATGTTTTGATGTGTTTAGAACCGTGGCTAAAAAAAGTCTTTTCATGTTTCTATTGCTAGCTTAGGAATTTGCTAACTAGTAGACTCTGGGTTTTCCTAACTTAGTAGCAAATCATGGATAGTATGGATGTGCTTGTTATCTTTGGTGAAAACACAACATAAGTCTGAATATTCACTTTCTAAGTGAATGTTGTTTAGAATAACCTAATATATTTCTCAACTTAATGCGGTCACAAATGAGTCTGGATAATTTGGATGTTTATGATTAAAAATTAGGTAGTGACTAGAACTCATGCCTAATGACAAATTAAAGAAAGATAGGGGTAGTACGAGTTAAAATCTCGGTTATCTATGACTATTAGTTTCAAGTAGAGAGTGAGGAATAACATTGAAATTAAGCAGTCATAAGTGGTATGTCTTATTCTATCGATGGTTTAGTGGTGAAGATTAATCTTTTAAACAACCTAATCACAATTGCTTAACCAACTCAACTTTGACCGTTGCCTTGACTATTTATTTTATTGTTTGCTTTGTTCTTTAATTTTCGTGTTTATGTTATTTACCTTATGTTACTAATCGAAAACCTCATTTATTTGATTTGATAGTTTCTAAGAGATTAAACCTAATCCTCTGAGGGAAAGACCCTCACTTACCACTATGCTACTAATTCCTATCTATACTACAATTAATTAGTGAGGTTAAACTAGTGGATCTAACGACAACCATCATATAAAATTACTACAAATTTCATAATAGGTGAATGTATTTTTCTCTTCTCTTTGATTAAGTATCTCTGCAGGCATTTCTATAAGACTAATTCTTTAGACATAATTACAACTAGGAGATGCTCTTAATAATTATTGTATCTAAGGTTTGAACTTTGGTTTGGAGGTTTGGTACATTTGTTGCTAAGTTTTTTTTTTTTTGAAACTAGCATATCTCTACTTTTGAGAAAAGAAAATAAGATGATGATTTTCTTACAACATTAATTCTTTTTTTGTCCTTATTATTAATTTGGTCAATTTTATGGTATCCATCTTTATCCAAGGTATGATACTTATCAAGCATTTTATTTATTATTGGTTATTTTTAACAGAATTTTAAACTTATTATAAAACCAACATTCAATGAATACTTGACAATTTACCTTGAATACTATATCAGGTTATCATATAAATTCTATGTTGAATTACATTTTTAAGGTTCTAATGTTGTTAAATAATATATTCTAATTAAATTTAAAAAAGGGGTCAAATTATTTGCATTCCTCTTATGTGATGATAAATGTCCGAAAAAATAATTAGAAGATCGAAGTTGGGAAAATGTGCTTCAATTTTTTCTAAACAAAATTCAAGACAAGCTAGCTTTTGTATGAAGAAAGAAAAAGTTTAATAGTTTATTCTATTAGACTTTTATTTATTAATTTTTTAACCTTAATTATTAAGAGGCCGGCAAATAATTTAAGAGTTTTATATTAAAAAATATATAAAACTTCGTCTATTAATGTTAATAATTTATATAAGGGATATCAGATTGATTTAAAATAAGTTACATTAATTTTTTTAAAAGTGACAAAATTATATTTATTTTTTAATATTACAAATTTTAAAATTTTATTTTATATTTATTATATAACTGTTTTTATATTTTTTAGGTAGGCACAGTTTGTTAATTTATACAAATGAAAAGAAATATAAAAAGTTAAATGCAATATTTTGAAAAATTCACATAACGTCTATACAAAACATAATTAGCCCAATCGTCGCTACCAAAAGGACCCATTCTGAAAATTATACTTCTGAATTTGTTCTATACTTTACTTATGCATACTTTCACGGATAAGTGATGCATATAGCCTTTTAGGTTAACAAAACAAAAGTCAAGTATAAGTATGACAACATGAGGGCCTGTGAGGTGGCACAAAGCTAAAGCCAGAGCAAATTAGCTGGAGTGATATGAATAAATCCGCTTGCTGGTTTCTGTATTTGACTCAGTTTTTCATAATTGATACATACATAAAAAAAATTATAAGCTAAACAATTTCAAAGAAAAAATAATTTAGAAATTACTAAATTATATGTGTATTTAAGTGATAAAGTACAGATATAACTCTGAAAATCTAATGATAAAAAATGGTAATAATATATATATAAACTTCTATCAAATACGTAAGTAGTGAATAAAAAAAAAAAAAGTATAGGTATAGATTACTTATAATATACATTAACATAAACTTATAAAAGAGATATTTTTATCTAAAACTGATATAAACTCAATTTTTGTACTGGATTAACAAGGATAGTCAATTAGTTTGTTAAACTATTTATAATGACAATAATTGAAGTCTTTTTTCACTTGTTGAGGTAAGTTATATAAATTAAATGAAGTATTATATTTTGACATAAATCATGTTTTTAAGAAAGATTATTTGGTTCTAAATATTTCTTAATGATTTATCATATATATATATATATTTTGTTTTCTTTTACCTTTAATTTTTGAACTATTTTTTATTTGATTTGTTCTTTTTACTAGAACTTTTAAAAAATTTCTCCTCACATAGTCAAATCACTTAAAGTGAGATTTTATCATTTTTTTTTCAATAGATGTTTTCTTACTTTTTCTCTAATATATTTATTTATTGTTTTGGACCGTGGCTTAGGATCCCATCCGAAAGAATTGATCCTACACGAGTATCACCGGACTCCGCCATTAACATCCCAACTAAGGCCTCATATCATCGGACCACGACATTAGATTGTAATGATCATAGGATCCACACAGATTCTCATAACTATTAATAGTGACTCCGAATGTGGGGCCCATAACCACCGACAGTAAGGATTGATTACTAAGAGGATAGTCTTGACACGTCAGAGATGGGCCTCAAGTCAAGACACGATCCAAAAAGACCTGCATCCTATACGGATTGCATGAGGATTCCAGTTATGCTCTATATATGCCATGTCACGTTAACCTAATAAGGTATCTGTTATCTCATTGCATAAACTCTAATTGTGCATTGCCTGACTTGAGCGTTGGAGCCCCTTTGCAGGTACCCACCCCCTAGTCCAATACGCTTAGCAGCGGCTGTGCAAGGAGGAAACAACCATACATGTGCCTATCTCAGGTACCCTTTGAATCTACTTTAGAACATTGGTGTTGTCTGTGGGAATCTGATAAACTTCCATTCCCATATTAACCATGGTAAGCACAAGACAGAATCACATGAAAGGAAGCACTGCACACGCTGCACTTGGCCAAACATAGGACCCAGTGGCACAACGTGACCCACTTTCCGTCGTACCACCAAAAACCTCCGCCGCTAAGAGCAGGCTTGTTGTCGTGGAAACTCTCAATGAGGGGTACAAGGCTTCAGCTTCTACTGAAAGCCCCGCTCCATCTCGAAGGGTCTCCATCCGAAACAGACTTGTTTTTCCTTAGGATGGAGCCAACAATACAAGCCATGGAGCGAGGATTCCTGTGCATGCTCGCTTAGGGACCTCCCACAATGATGTAGACCACGCGTCTTACTATGAAGACAATGTTCAATCCAAGATGACTCGAAATGGCCTTCGAGAGTTATTGCGCTAACAAACAGCGCTAATCGAAGGTCAGTGGTGTCAGTTGGATGAATAATGCCGTCAGTTAGAGGATCTTGAAAGATCAGTGAAGGCGGACAATGATAATGGAGAGCGGGATGTAGTTCGTAACGAGCAAGCAGCCTAGTGTGCTAGCGTTGAGGTTGTTGGAAACAACAACATAGCCTTCGGCCGTCAACAACAGTTCTCAGATGCTTTGATGGCATACAGGGTCCCCAGGAACTTCAAGCCTCCGAGCAATTTGGAGCTTTATGATGGGACGACAGATCCCCAGGAGCACTTGGACGCTTACATTCAGTCCATGCAGCTCTATAGATACACCCTGGAACTGCTATGCCGAGCCTTCCCTTTATTTTTGAAGAAGGATGCCCTCCGTTGGTTTGTCACCCTACGAACAAAGGTTACAAGATGGGAAGACCTTATACAACGTTTCTTACAATACTATACCACAACAAAAGAGTGACCGAAGTCGATTGATTCCCTTTTCGAAATTCACCAGGGAAATTCTGAGTCCTTGCGCGAATACGTTAAAAGGTTCAATTAGGCCTGTGTGGGCATTGAAAATCTAGATGACAGAATAGCCATCCATTAAGCCAGAAACGGACTCTGAACTGACTCAAGCTTCTTCATGTCGTTGGAAAAAAAGAAGCCAACAAGTCTAAATGAGTTTTACTTACGAGTGGATAAATACGTCGAACTAGAGGAAATTACGGGGGCTAAAGAAAGTCTGGAGAAAGGTGAACTCGTTCACCAGAAAAGAACCAGAACTCTAACCAATCCCGTGACTCCTCTAAGAGCGAACGATATCGGCTCAAGTATTCTGAGTATACTCCTTTGGACACCCCTTGAGAGACAATCTTGAAGGAGGTCCTTCAAATTGAGTTCCAAGATATCAAGAGGTCACCACCTGTGAAGAAGTAATTCCAGAGGGACCATTCGAAACAATGCAGGTAGCATAAGAGCTGTGACCATGAAACAGAACATTGTTACCAGCTCCGGGATGTTATCGAGTCCCTAATCAAAGAAGGACAGCTGCAAAACTACATCAGCGATTTCCGAGGAAATGAGAACCACGGAGGACGCAGGGATCAGAGACGAAGTCGTAGTCCCCAGCGAAGTCCAAACTAACGTTAAAGAAGAACCCGAAGTCCTGCCAGAAGATCCCGAACTTTGCCATGCCATGATGTTGAAAACAGGCAAGATCAGGATCATGATACTCAAGGTGGGGGTAACAGGAAAGACATACTTATCAGTACCATCTCAGGAGGGTTTGCAAGGGGCAGTTTGTCTAACAATTCTCATAAAAAAGCACTCTGGACAGTGGTCTTAAGCGTATCTAGTTCTTCACAAAAACCCCATGTCGAAAACAAGGACACACTGTCCATTTCCTTCTTCTACAAAGACTACGACGATATTATCCGAGATCATGACGATCAACTGGTCATATCCAGAATAATATCTAACGCCGAAGTCCATCGCATCTTTGTGGATCAAGGGAGTTCGGCGGATATCATATTCATGGACGCCTTTGAAAGGCTGGAGTTTCATTTATCTGCACTCACACTGTATAAAGGTGAACTGACCGGGTTCTCCAGAGAAAAGGTAACCCCAGTTGGATATTTTGAAACTTTCTTGATCTTGGGTAAAGACAGCATGTACAAAACTGTCAAGGTGAGATTTTTGGTTGTGGATTGTCCCTCGGCTTACTATATCATTTTGGGTCATCCTATGCTGAATGGTATTACCGCTGTAGTCTCTACCGCCCACCAGGCCATGAAATTCCTCAACAGGAATAACGAAATGCTCACGGTCAAGGGTGACCAGATTGCAGCCGACAAGTGCTATAATGAGAGCTTGAAGATCAGTAGGGCTTCTAGGAAAACAAAGGGATACACATCCAGCCCGGCCCATGATCAATTCAACATCCTGATTGCTGAGTTGGATGTACGTGAGGAAATCCGAGGTACAAAACCCCAGCCTAAGAGAGAATTGATCCTGCTCCTCCAGCTTGGTAATAAGCCTGACCAAATCACCAAGATAGGTGCAAACTTTGAAGAACAGGAGAAGATCCAGTTAATAGAGCTCTTGCAGAAAAATAAGTATCTTTTCACTAGGACATCCGTTGACATGCTTGGGCTTGACCCCACTTTCATCTGTTATCGTTTATCTATTAAACGAGATGCGAAGCTGGTCTCCCAGAAGAAAAGGAAAGTTGGCCCCGAGAGACAATAGGTTATTGAGGAGCAAGTCAATGAATTACTAAATGCTGACTTCATCAGGGAGATCTCGTATACCACTTGGCTCTCAAATGTTGTCCTAGTAAAAAAGTCAAATGAAAAATGAAGGATGTGTGTGGACTACACCGACTTGAACAAGGCGTGTCCTAAAGATCCATACCCCCTCCCAAACGTTGACAAGCTAGTAGACAGCTCATTCGGTTTCCAGCTACTGTCTTTCATGGACGCTTACTCCGAGTACAATTAGATTCCAATGTATTCCAGAGACCAAGATAAAATAGCCTTCATCACCGAAAGGGCGAGTTAATGCTACAAGGTAATGTCTTTCGGGTTAAAAAATACCAGAGCCACCTCCCAGAGAATGATGAATAGGCTCTTTGAAGAACAGATTGGGAGAATGTTATAGGTCTACATTAACGATATGATAGTCAAGACCCCATCATCAGGGTCGCACACCTCAGACCTCGAACAAGTGTTTGCCCAACTAAGAAAGCACGACAAGAGACTTAATCCAGAAAAATGCACATTCGAGGTCCAAGCTGACAAGTTTTTGGGGTTCATGCTGACTCACCACGGCATTGAGGCAAACCCCGACAAATGCAAAGCGGTGCTCGACATGCACAGTCCCCAAAGCATGAAAGAAGTACAACAACTAACCAGACGGATTGCGGCTCTCACACAATTCCTAGCCAAAGTCGCTCATAAATCCCTTCCACTCTTCAAGTTATTGAAAAAAAAGGACAAGATTTGAGTGGACGTAGGAATGTGAAGACATTTTCACATCTTTGAAGAGCATCTTGGCATCCCCTCTTATCCTTACAAGGCCGGAGCCAGGTGAAACACTTTACGTGTACCTCTCCATCAATGAGGAAGCTGTGAGGTTGGTACTCATCAGAAAAACACTGAAAGGTTAGAAGTTGGTTTATTTGGTGAGTAAGGTGTTGCAAGGCCCTGAACTCCAATATCAAAAGATTAAGAAGGTTGTATTCGCACTCATCATCACAGTTAGAAGGCTAAGACAATACTTCCAGTGCCATCCAGTGGTGGTAAGGACAGATCAGCCCATCCGACAAATTTTGCACAAGCCAGACTTAGCAGGGAGGATGATTGCCTGGTCCATTGAGCTTTCCAAGTTTGGGATTGTCTATGAACCTAGAGTAGCCATTAAGGCACAGGCGCTCTCGAACTTCCTGGCCGAACTTACTTCAGACTCTGGTGACGCCGAGGAGATATCATGGACCATGTTCATTGACGGGTCCTCAAACCCGAAGGGAGGTAGTGCCAGAGTAATCTTAGAGAATTCTGATATGGTAACTGTCGAGAACTCCCTTAGGTTCGAATTCCCCACCTCGAACAACTAAGCAGAATATGAAGCGTGCATCGCCGGACTAGCAATAGCCAGAGACATGGGGGCCAGAAAGATTCGACTTTGTAGTGACTCTTAGCTCGTGACCTCCTAGATCCAAGGTGATTATCAGGCCAAAGAGCCCCTCCTGCAGAAATACCTGGCGAGAGTACAAGAACTTCTCACGAGCTTTCAACTGGTAAAGGTGAAGCATATACCCTAGGAGCAAAACTCTAGGACCGACCTTTTATCCAAGTTGGCCAGCACCAAGAGTCCGGACAACAATCTTTCAGTGATCCAGGACACCTTTTCGCATCCCGCAGTCGCCGACATAGCTATTTTCCAAGTCGACGGGTAAGAGCATACCTGGATCACACTGCTGATGGAATACTTACAATCCAGTAGCCTCCCTGAGGACCCAAAGGAAGCTTCTAAGTTAAAGAAAGCCGTGGTCAGGTAAACCATCTGTGATGGACAATTATATCAGCGTGAATTTTCTTTACCCTTCCTCAAATGCCTTATGCTGAAAGAAGCCAAATATGTACTGGCCGAGGTCCATGAAGGAAGTTGTGGACACCATCTGGGAGGTAAGGCTCTAGCATTGAAGGCACTAAGGGCGGGCCACTACTGGCCCATAATGGAAACAGACTCCCTTGCACATGTCCAAGTATGCGACAAATGCCAACGGTATTCTGACCACTATCATGCCTCACCAAAGGAATTGTCCACGATGTCCATACCCTGGCCATTCTATCAATGGGGTATAGATATCCTGGGTCCATTCCCTCAAGCGCTCGGGAAATTGAAGTTTTTGGTTGTAACCGTGGACTACTTTATTAAGTGGATTGAAGTAGAACCCTTAGTCACCATCACCTCGACCCGAATTCAGAAATTCACCTTGTGCTACATTATTACCAGATTCGGGGTCCCGGAGTCAATTGTGACAGATAATGGGACGCAGTTCAAAGATAAAGGGTTCAAAGAACTACTCGCTAATTTGAAAATAAAACATCATTACAGTGCTGTGGAAACCCCCAAAACGAACGGACAAGTCAAAGCCGCAAACCGTATTATCATCAGGGGGTTAAAGAGAAGACTGGACAAAGCCAAAGAAAATTGGGTTGAGCAGTTGGACCACATCCTGTCAGCCTACCAAACCACTCCTTACTCCATAGTGAGCGAAACTTCGTTCAAGCTAACCTATGGATGCAAAGCAATGATCCCAATGAAGATAGGAGAACCGAGCTGACGTCTTCATAACTTCTCACCTGATAATAATCCTGGACTGATCAAGGAAGACTTGGATCTATTGGAAGAAAGAAGGCTCGTCACTCACATACGTGATGCCGCAATCAAGCAGAAAACGATAGTTCGATATAACATGATGGTTGTTCCTAGAAGATTCCAATTAGGTGACCTAGTACTCCACAGGCCTGACATTGGTGGAAGGAATGCCTCACAAGGGAAACTAGCCCCCAACTGGGAAAGCCCTTACTGTATCGTGATCAGCACCGGTAACAATGCTTATACTCTGGAGACTTTGATAGGAAAGCTAGTGAAGAATTTTTGGAACGCAAACAAACTTAGAAAGTACTACAACTAAGTGCCTTCTAAGGCCTAGTCTCCTAGTTTACTTTATGTTTGATCTGTCCCAATCATCATGGGAGCACATTGTATAGACCTTAGTCCTTCACTTACTCAATAAAACAAGTGTTACAGTTTCAAAGCATTTTCCACTAAAAAGGCCTTCAAAAGCCACTACGAAGTCCAAAGAGGTCATGGTAATGACCATAAGTTGTCTTGTACTAGATAGGTCATGTAATAGAAAAATTTCATCTTGGAAAAATTCTCGCACTAAATCATAAGCACAAAAGACCTTGGCAAGGACCAGTCTTTTAACCCAAAGTCACGCGGCATCCTAAATACCAAAGTAAATGGAAATGGACCCCAGACAAGGTTACTCAAACCAAAGTCGCGCGACATCCTGAATACCAAAGCAAATGGTAATAGACCCCAGATAAGGTTTCTTACGTTAGGTATAATTCTTAAATGTCAATCCACTTTGGACATTGGATCCTAAGCCAAAGTTTCTAATCTCTTATCACGCGAAGTCCTAAAGGGGACCGTAAGTGCTCAACAATAATGAGCGTTGGACCTGGACCGCAGTTTTCCTCATCAAATTAAAATTCACAAGTCTAACCTGTTTTGAACAACACGAAAGGCATTGGACCCCAAAATAGGCGAAGAAAGAAAAACAAAGTTAATTAAAACCCCAAAAATAAGGGTAATGTCCATACAAAAACAATAACCCCGTGCATGGGGTAAGAAAAAGACAAGTTGCTTACGCCACAGTGGGATCTTGACCACAGACCTTGACAGACGAATCCCTAGCATTTGAACTTGAAGAAGCAACGCGGGAAGCCACAAGACACCCCTCCCAGACGACCTTCCTAGAGTCAAGCGCGTCTAAGGCCAAAACAACCCCGGGATTAAAGAGTTAAACCTGGTTAATGGCATTGCAGAATTGCTCTTCCTTTATCTTGGTGCAAATAGTGATGAGCTGATTGACATTGGCCTGCAAAGAGGTAGCCTTATTTTCAAACCGCTCGAACTTGGCATGAAAATTGTCATTCTCAGCCCGAAGTGCAGCCACTTGCTTCTGGTACTTCGCCAGGCTAGCATATCTTATCTTCTTAGCATCCTTCAAAGACACCACTTTAATCTCCAGGTCTTGGATCCGAGATGTGGCCTCGTTCTTGGCCTTGACAACTTCCTCCATGGCCTTGAGAGTTTAGTTTTCACCCTACTCGGCCGCCTCCAGCTTATCCGCCATTTCTTGACCGTGATCTTTAAGGGCTTGCTCCAAAAAATGAGTCTCGGCAGAAATACAGATTCCCATATTTTGGAAGGACAACAAAGGCTCCCTTGTGCTATGTCGGGCGAAGTACTCCCCAACTTTTTCATCCAAAATATGGAAGTCAATAAACTCCTTGGGATTCGCCTTCTCGCAGAACAACTCTATTGGCCCAGAAGACTATCTAGTCGCTACACTCTTACCTCGGTCGCCTGACCGACCTTCTTCCGCCGCCTTCCTGTTACATCTCCGAAGTGGTGGGGGAGAATCCTCCATGTTAACAGGCTCTACTTCCACGGGAGGAACCTCAGCCGCTGGGATCTCAGAATCCGGAGCGACCTCCACTGAGGGATCTAACGGAGCGTTGGCGTTCCTCGCCTTCAAAGCCTTCAAGATCGCCAAAGACTCCTCATCCTCCATCTCGGCCAAGCTTTCTGCATAATAAAACAAAGCAATCATAAATAATCATGATGCAACACAAGAAGAAAAAACATAAACAAACATGACCATGCTTAGCCAACGACCAACACTACTTAGCATGACCCAAAGCTCGTCGTCATCCGGGGTGTCTAATATATCTTTAGGCCAGATCTTGCCGGCTTTATCAACCCACATTTCGAAGAAGTTGACACACTCAACCTCTTCATCATTCAGTTGAACTATTTTCCTTTCAAATGATCGAGTGGGGATGCTCCATGCCTCTGGGTTCCAATATAGGCTGAATGTCGGTTCCTTATCACGTCCCAACCAAAAAGGATGAGTATCGCCATTCACCATCAACTTGAAAAACTTCTCCTTGAAGTCCTTGTAACTTTCTAAGTATGGAAAAAAGACGATCCTTCCTTGCCATGATCGAACTGACAACCAAGATTGTTGACGAGCGTGGGCACCATGAACGGAGTACCGCGTATGGAAATAGAAAATTGCCCCTTCCGAGCATCGCAACCCCACCAACCGGCATATTCTTTCTAAAACTAGGATATTTGCCCAACTATTAGGATGGATCTAACTGGGGGCAGTGTAAAGAGTTCGGAGGATGGAAATATGGAAGTCATTGAAGGGAAGCCGAAGTTCGAACCTCGTAAAGAAGTCCTCGTACAGAAACAGGAAGTGTTCCCTTGCTTCTCGGGTCAAACACACCCGCTCCCTCCTCGGGGACACGATCAAGAACTTGTCATCCCTGGAACCCCCCTCAGTAAGCTCCAAATAATCCTTCAGCTTCTCCAACTCTGTCTCGGACTTATAGCAGGATATCCTATCAAAGGCATCATCTGCAACCCACGTGTAAGACAACCCCAGACCTTGGCGAATACGAATCACCTCCTCCTCAGCCTGTTGATTCTCCAACTCTCGAACTTCCGAAACCGGGGCAGGCACTTCGACTCTTGGCACTCTCCTTCTAGCCATTTAATTTCCTGGAAGACACACAGAAGCCTAGGGTCAGAACTAGTTAAGTTCGAAGACACACATAGCAATTGGCGAATAGAGACAACTGAAAGCACTTGCGCATTAGCCTCCACACCCACCAAGGCAAAAAGCCTCATAAGGACACCTCCGCCGCACGCGGTGCGATGGAGGAGGTGCTCCATAGGGCAATGCCATTGGAAAGAAGGAAAACAATATTCCCACCCCGATTCACAAAGAAGAAAGAGAAATGCACTCCATCAAAAGAGTGTGCAACCTCTTGTGCAACAAGAATAAATAAAAAATAGAGTCAGAGGGAAGGGAATACCTTGAAAAAAAAATGAAGAATTTAGGTCTTCAAATCTCCAAAGATGTTTAAATCACCTTTCGTCACTGTAAAGCTTGTAAAAAATCTCCTTAGGCTACCAGTTTTCAACAAAAAGAATAGTAAAAAAAGAAAAAAAGGGAAAAGATAAAACCCTATTTATAAAAGTTATACGGTTAAGGGGTAGTTTTGTCCGAGTAGTTCGGATTTGAAAATAATGGCGCGCAAAATACTATGCACGTCCACCTAACCCAAGCGCGTCATGTGGCCCACGTAGTTGTCATTGCAATTGAGGGGACAGTTACCCAATAGACTAAGAGACACGCAACCTCAGTGTCCAAGAGTTCAGAAAACTTATCTAGACTCCAAAAGATTGACTACCCCAAAAAAGTTACCCCAAGATATAAAGACCCCGGATACAAGTATTTAAACTTGACACTTCGCCGGTCTTGATTAAGTACTAAGCTGGAGGCAACTTAACATTTCATGTCGTCAAGGTGAGCGTTGAACTCACCCCGATATAATATAAATACTACGGTTGAAGAAGGAAGAAAAATAGAAGACAAAAGATTCAAAGTAAAAGAAAACTTTTATTAATTATTCTCATTCCATACATCGTCATACATCAAAAAGAGGGAAGTGAAAACATTTGAGACATGAATTTTATAAAGAAAGAGCAGCCTGAAGAAAGATGTGAACACCGCTGCCATCGGCGTTCTCGACCATGTTACGTCCATATTTCCTCTGGAACCAGCACCAGTCTCTTCCCTGTGAAGCGGCCTTTTGAAAAAGTGGATTGACTTTGCAACTCGGAACAGAACACTGCTCCAAACTCCAGGGCTCTGCCAAATCCTTCTTCCTTGCTTCCTTCACAATGATAACAAAGACCAGGGAACACTCTCCTTTGTTGGACGGGGTACATTCCTTCATGAAGAGATCGTTCCATTAGAACCCTGGTCAATTTCGTGATCTCCCCAAGTTGTTTCAATTCGCAGAGCAATCCTGATAGTTCCCCTTACATATCCAAATGCTCTTAGAGGATTGACAGGGAAAGAGAATAACTTTGGGCTCTAATTGCCTCCTTCCAACATGACAGGTATCACAAGTCTCCCCAACGACAGAGCGTAGATCAAATACATTCTGGTGCGCTGGGAGAAACAGATATCTACCGTCAATACGCTGAGAAAGAGAGATATCTAGCAGAAGCATCATTTACGAAGGCAATGATAAACCTTTAGAAATTTGGGGAAGAACAAAAAAAAATCCCCGCAAGAGGCAAAACTCTCCAGGAATATACAGGGAAAGATGAAGAAACCATTTCTCTAAGAAAGAGTCACTTCGAGATAGAAACACAGAAGTGAATGCCAACGTTGAATGCAAACATTCCTTATTTATAAATGGAATGAAACGCTCTTATTGGTTCCTAGGAAGGAGAACTTGTCAAACTATAAAATAAGTGTTCAATGCTCTCCCTTTCCTATTGGTTACGAGAGCGGCGAATGGTTGGAAAACTACGCGAAACTGGCGTTCCCCATTAAAGGCTCCTTAATTCTCGATGAAGTCAAAACAACGATTTTTAAAGAATCCAAGACTAACAAAGGACGCTGCTGCAAGACAAAAGACCCCATGAGCCACACTTAGGGGCAACAGGAGGTAAAACTCGAAATACAGAATGATGATGTAGGCAAGGATCCATCGCGGTCTCTAACCACATCCTGACCTCAGAGGCACCCCGCACTCGATGATGGACCTTGGCCTTAATACGAGATACTGCGAAACCTGACTTCAAAGCTAAAGTGTAGTTCGTCGCAAGCCTGATGATCTTATACCTTGATACTTAGGTCCTGTCTAAGCGCTAAGTTGGGGACAACTGTTCTGGACCGTGGTCTGGGATCCCATAACCGCTTATAGTAAGGATTGACCACTAAAAGGACAGTCCTGACACGTCAGAGACGAACCTCAACAATCATGGGCTGACACCTCTGTCAAGACACGATCCCAAAATACCTACATCCTATACGGATTGCATGAGGATTCCAGTTATGCTCTATATATACTAGACCAAGTTAACCTAATAAGATATCTGTTATCTCATTGCATAAACCTTAATTATGCACTACCTGACTTGAGCGTTGGAGTCCCTTTGCAAGCACCTACCCCCCTGATCCAATACGCTCGACAACAACTGCACAAGGAAAAAACAACCATATATGTGCCTATCTCAGGTACCTTCTGAATTCACTTCAGAACATTCTTAATTTTATCTTATCTTAGGTTAAATTATTTAATAGAATTTAAATTAAAAATACCAAATTAACTACTACCTTTTTATTAATCAAATATTCAAGCTTCGCTTAATATAGATATCGACAAATTTTCTCTTGTATATCAAGTGTGGATGTGTACGAGAAACGACGGGTTTGGTTTTCTTAATTTGTCGAGAGGGGATGTAATGTAAGTATTGATGGTATTTTCTCAGATTCACACTTTTTTTTTTCAGGTTCATTGCTGAAGCTAAATATCAATGCCACCTTTTGTTTTTTATAGAATCCTTTCCCATTCATCTACTTTTGACCCTGACCAAGGCTTCTCCATCTTTAATTATCAACCATGCTTTATCACACCCGCTAAAACATGCTTTGTGTTTGGATTAGTGATAACTATAATATATAGAGAAAGAGATTCCCTCTTCCTTGAAGCATCTCATCCACTTGGATTATAACTTATATACAGTGATAGCTCGTAGCCCATTTCTCTCGTTCTTACTTCTTGAAGTTGTAATCTTAGAGTTAGGAATTTTGATTCAATATCGTTTTGTGATGCTGCCAACTCATCCAAATCTGGGAAGTGTGTAAACTGGTCTATTTGACTATTTTCTAACGTATCATCACCATGCTTCTCTGCATTTTTATTCTCCATGCCTCGGTTATATTATTCGAATCTAATTTTTTTATTCACTGCTTTTTAGGTTAAGAATTATCAAAACCACCAACTTGAACTACTGTATATTGCGTTCACGCATGATGATTACATGGAGATTGAAGCATCATACTCACCATCATCACATACACGTGCTCAATAATCTAAATATACAGTACAACCACTGCTTGCCAGTTTGATTCGATATAGTTCAACAAGACCTGCCTTAATTAAGAACTTGAATTATTAGCTTATATATAACAAACTCTATCTTGTAACTAATTTCTATTTTTTAATATATTTAATTTCTTACTTCAATGTCAATAAATTTTGTAGTGTATGGGCCACAGCCCAACACGAATCGCTTTAGACCCAATATATATATGAAGTATTGTAGCGGGAACACCGCTCCTTCCGCTCATATCCCCAGTGCCTATAAATATCAAGTATTTCTCATTGTAAAGGCATAGTTAACTTTAATTTTTTCACATTATTTTTTTATATTATTTTTCATACTAGTTAATAAAATATAAATTTATAATTAATTATATATATACGTTAATTAATTAATATTTTATTAATTAATTAATACATATAATTCTATCAATCAACTAATATACGTGATTAATAATGAATTTATATTTCATTAATCAATATTAAAAGTAATGTAAAAAAAATGGTAAGATGATTATTTTTGTTCTTTCATTATTACTCCTTTCTCCGAGTATTGCCGTTAAGCATTGGAGTAGGACCAAGGAGTTTTCTGTCAGTCTCTTTTTTGTTTTTCAAGTAACTGAGTATTCACGGACCTGAGACTTAGAAAGGATACCTAGGACCAAGAGATCCAAACCATTCCATAACAGACATAACATGATCGTTGTCTATGGGAATCCACATTGATAACCTCAACAGATTGACCAAAGATGGTTTCTAACTTAGTGTACCCTAACCAAACTCCTGAAACACCTAAAAATTTCCATCCAATCAACAAACCCCAAGAATCTTCGAATGACTTACTACATCCACCCAAGCACGATAGCCTTATAGATGAAGTACTAAAACACTCCCGGAGCATGATGCAAGAGCAAATGTCTGAGCACCCGAACCTTGACCTCAATGATCCATACTCCCTCAAGCACGAGTCAAGGCATTTTAGTGAAGGAAATCAACGCTAAGTGGCAACTTCAAAGTATGTGCCATCCTTGAGCAACGTCCCTACGGATCCGGACTACTCTTACTCAATGATAAAGGCCACAGCTTAGGGTTCCTCTCAACAAAGGCCGCGTGCATCCCACTTCCACCTAAGCACAAACTATTATTCAATGGGAACCAGGGGTTTCTCTCGCTAATTGAGTCTTATAACTTATCAACAAATAGTTGCGCTCCACCCTTAGGGATATATAGTCCAAATCGGACAATCTCCATTATATCAACTAAGCATCCGTTCTCGAAAGCTACAATGTCTGCTCACCTTCCAAACAACTACAAATTGATATCCAACATTATTAGAGATGAACAACTGAGAGAAAAGAATTCTTCATTCTTGATTCAATGTGATGAGTTTCACATATATATACAACAACCATAACTAACTCCAACTAATTACAACTAACAATAACTAACTGACTAATTGAATAACAAAAACATCTAATCGAATAATTAACTAATTATTCAAATAACAAAATCATCTAATCGAATAATTATGATTAATATGTAGAGCATACTGTAAAACACTCCCTCAAGGTGGGAAGTATATGTCTATAATTCCCATCTTGATTAGTAATTGGTGAAAGAGAGGAGCTTGAATTGGTTTAGTTAACATGTCTGCCAGCTGATGTCTAGATTGGACATGTATGAGCTTGAGGAATACAGTAGCAACTTTTCTCTGATAAAATGATAATCAATTTCAATATACTTTGTCCTCTTGTGGAAAGTTAGATTGGAAGCAAGGTGAATGGCAGCCTGGTTGTTACAGAAAACTTTGCCTGATTCTAACTGTAGTTCAAAATCTTTTAACAGATTTTGAATCCATGTAAGCTCACTCAATACACTTGCTAAAGATCTATGCTCAGCCTCTGCAAAACTCTTAGAAACTGTAGGCTATTTTTTTTTATTTCCAAGAAACTAAAGTATCACTTAGAAAAACCAAATAACTTGTAGTGGATCTCTTAGTGTCATTGCAACTACCCCAGTCAGCATCTATATATGTAGACAGGTGAAGAGCATTCATAGTTGGAAATAGAAGACCTTGCCCAGGAGATTTTTTCAGGTATCGAAGGAGATGATGAACAACCTGTAAGTGTGGGAACCTTGGCTTAAACATGTATTGACTCAGTTTATTGACTGCAAAATTGATGTTAGGTCTGGAAATTGTCAAGTACACCAGTCTCTCTATTAAGCTTTTGTATTGAGTAGCATCTGATAAAACATCTTCATCTAATGCATTTAGTTTGACATTAGGATTCATTGGCAAATTAGATGGTTTACCGTCTAGGAAACTAGTATCTTCTAACATAGTGATAACATATTTCTTTTGTGACAAAACTATTCCTTTAGATGAATGAGCCAATTATAAACCAAGGAAGTACTTGAGTTCTCCCAGAATTTTCAATTTGAATAAAGTCTCACTACAAAAAAAAAAAAACATATTTAGGCAGTTATTTAGAGGCAGTTTACAAAACCACCACAACCTTGCATTTTCTAGCAGTTCAAGGCCACTGCCTCCATTGTTTTATGCGCAGCGGTTGAAAAATAAGAAATCGCATCTCGTCTCAAGCCTCACACCAACACTCATTCTCAAACCTCTAAAACATTAAAAAACTTAAAACTTATTCTCATAATTTTCCCAAACCTCACCAGCTCTCGTTCCTAGACTCAGACCCTAAGTCCTCCACTGCATCTGCTCTGCCCAGCCACCACTATGGGTTTGGTGTTTCTGCCACTTCTGTTTCTGCCCAGGTAAGTTCATTCCTTTATTCTTTCTATGCCCAGTTTTGGTCGCAGTGGATTTCAATTTGGGTTCTGCCTAGCCACTGTTGTGGGTTTCGTCACCCATTTTAGTTTTGATTCACATATATACTGAAATAAAAGTGAGTCAACAATTAAAAGCAATGCCATTATTACAAATACTAGAGTGGTTTTCGCATCAGATGCATGAATCTTAATTTTTTAATGTGAAAATGTGAAAAAAATGGAGCTATGTGTAATTTTTTATTTTAAATCTACTTTTTCCTGGATGGAGAAACACATGCTTTATGGGCATGACATGTAAGTTGATTAGATTAGATTTGCCGACCTTTTGGAAATTACTTTGATGTGAAATGATAAAAAATTTCAACAGTATACCTATGTATTGCTGACTACTTCAATTTTTGAATTTTAAATTGAACTGGTTTTTATGAATTCATTGACAAATTTAATAGGTTTTGGAATTTGTATTGTTAGCTTCTGCCATTGGTGCTTCAGCATCTTTAGACATCAATTTTACTTGCTTGTTTCTGATGTCAGTCAACCATTACTGAGTTAAAGGGGTTGGACGTAAATAGCTTAGAATCCAGTCCCTTTTACCATTTCTATAGTAATCATGTTTGTTGTAGTCTGAAAATGATTCAGCTGCTAAGCTGCTTTTATTGTATAATTTTTTTATATTTTTTTATTCTGAGCTTTTATTATTTAATGAGTCATAGGCATTTTGCATACAAAAGGTCAACTATTTATGTAGGCCGTTAAATTTTTCGTTAGATATATCATATCAAATCATGTATTTACAAATGCTAGAGTGGTTTTCTAAGTTGGTGGAGCTCTAGTGGCAAGGTATATTAGTTAAAAAGACGGGAAAAGTGCAAATGAAGTTGATGAATATCACAGAGGAGAGGAGCATATAACGTGGACTCTCTATTAGGTAATGGATCTTCTTTCATTTTGTAGCATTTGCCTCTAAGTTTGTGCTTACATTCCTCACACTGTGTTCATATGGGTAGTGGTTATTGGGTATTGATTTGGGTTAGTTTGTTCACAAGTTTATATGGTGTGAGGCAGAGAGGGTGCAGAGGATTTTTTTTAATGAAGAATGATCAGGAACTTTGATGCCTTTGGTGGTTTCTTGTGGTGTCATATTCGTCTTGGAATTTTGTGTGTACTAGTGTCTTTTCTTAATTTTGCTAAAGTAGTAGCTATCATGGTGTTCTTAATTTGGTAAATGGTTAACTAATTGTGTTGCTGAAGAACAATGTCTAGGATCAGTCTTTATTTTGATCTTGATGAGTCTTATTATACCAGCTTACTTGCAGCATAAAGGAAAAGAAGAATTTTATAAATAACTTTTTTATGGCCAAGTGATGACAATACTTTGTTCACTAATATACCTTTATTTGGTATTTTGACCTTCAGTAGAATAGATCCTCCTATATCTCTTCTTACATTTATATCCTTATTTTCAATATGTGATAGAATCTGCCCACTCCCTCTTATTCGAGCAACTGTAAGTTTGGCAGAGTTTTACGCTTGGATATCCAATATGGATTAGGAGCTGAATTACGCTTGGAAACAATGGGTGAACTAGTGTTGTTATTGGATTTTGTAAAACTTGCTGAATTTAAGACAAAAGAAGCCTTATTTGATTGTTTGAGAATAAGAGCAGCTGACATGAGAAGTGTGGCAATTGCAACTATTAAATCAAGCAAATTAATTATATGTAGAGTTAAATATACAAACAAATGAAATTTGGTATTGACAGATCTAATGTAATGACTTAAGATAACATTTTTTAGCTTGTAGTAGTATATAAATCTACAATGGAAAATTTCATAATGATAGAT
The DNA here is from genome assembly GCA_029884605.1 of Ormosia emarginata. Taxonomy (NCBI): domain Eukaryota; kingdom Viridiplantae; phylum Streptophyta; class Magnoliopsida; order Fabales; family Fabaceae; genus Ormosia; species Ormosia emarginata. Next base: position 445,317 of record JAQQTP010000075.1, on the reverse strand, counting down.
CTTCTAATGGATATTATACCTGTCAATCTGTTATTTTAAAGAAGAACTCCTTTTTGTTATTCATGAGTAGTATTTGCAATATTTTCTCTATGATGAGTAATAGTAGCCATCAATAAAGCATTTTATGATAAATCTTGTGCATTATTAATGGTTCAAACACTATCACTAGAACTAGGTTATTTAAATTCACAAATTAGGAAGCTTGAAGTTGCTTCATCTAAAATATTTGGTGGAGACAAGTCTAGGACGCACAAAGTAAAAGAGTTGAAAGAAGCCATTAGTGTAACTCCTCGAAAATTGTTTGTTTTATGATAAATAGTCATTTTATAATATTTGTGGTTTTTTTGAGTTTTTGTGGATTTTTTCATAAATATTGATTATTTTAATATATTTCTCAATTTACGTGCGTGCTGAGCGGGACCGAAAAAATAAAATATTTTTCTTGAGGTTAGAAAACCTTGAACTATGGAAACGTCGACATGAGATCTTACTAAATCCGAGGCCGGACACAGTTTACAGAGTTTTTGTTTTTCAAGATTTTATCTGATAAATAAAATTGCAGTACATTTTATTATCCGTTGGACAATAAATACTGATTTTGTTAACTATAATTTTTGTCCACTAAATAATAGTTTTTGTGGAGTGTTAATCATCTTTTCTAAAAGAACACTTTAGTGACATCATCAAAATAATATCATCACTTTAACTTTTGCAAAAAGCTAACAAAGCTTCTCAAGGAAGCTTTGCACAAAGCTTCTCAAGGAAGCCAACTCCTCTCTCTCCTCTCCTCTCCTCCACCATGGCAATGAGAAGGAAAATGTGACAAATTTTGTCACATTTTCACTAATATCACACATTCATTTCACTTTTCAAAAATTCCCAAAACTTTTCTATCACTTTCTCTCTCTACATTTCTCTTCTCTCACTTTTCCTCTCACACTTTCTCTTCCTTCTTCCTCCTCTCTTCCATGACAACACCCCTCCATTTCCCCTCCATGCACTACTAGAAATTTCTGATTTATAGAGACAGAAACAAAGACAAATTTTATGAATTAGAGAGGGAAACAAAAATTTAAAACTTAAAGACGAAATTTATATGTCTCAGAATTTTTTGTCTCTAATTCCTTCTCTATTGGTCAATTTAAAGTCAAATACACTTATAGATGGAATTTAGAGACGAAATTTATTCATCTCAGAATTTTTTGTCTCTAATTCCATCTTTATTTAGTGAAATATTTTTTTTTTAAAATCAAATATGTTAGAGACGGATGTGTTCCATCTCTAATTTATATATTATTTAATTAATAATTTTTTATAAGTTAGAGACGAATTGTTGTTTCCGTCTCTAATATTTGTACATACTAAATCCCAAATTTAGATACAAGAATCCCAATTCCCATCTATTATTATTATTATTGTTGTTGTTGTTGTTGTTGTTGTCTATAGGAAGACCTTAAATGATTTGTAAAACTTTAAATGATTTGTGAGAAATGGAGTATGACTCTCATTCTCTGCTGACTTGCGTTCTTTTGCTATCATTGATTGTCTCTATATGCATTGGGGCTTACATTTTTCTGTGGTTATTTTTAATGCTGATTAATATTGTTTTAGCTTTATATGTTATCTTGATTCTTGCATTCAAGCTTTGGTTAAATTGATTTTCCTTATCAAACAGTGGAGATGATTTTTTTTTTTATGGTAAATATCATGGAACTGTGCTTTCTATAGAAGTCATTTGCCTCTTAAACTCACATATCTGCCTCTTAAACTCACATCCCTAGGATTAAAAGCTAATTCAACTGTGTTTCAAAACAAGAGGAAAAAGTCAAATCAAAACCAAAAACATCCTTTAACATCTAAAAAATGTTGTGTAATGATAACATCATTACCCATCAACAATATACTCATGTGGAGACAGATGAGCATATTATATACCACAAAGAATCCTTAATCTAAACCTAAGACTTTCCTTACATCGAAACACATTGACATGTCTACAAGCCCATTTCTCAATCCCTTGATCTTGCTCAGAGATACCCAAAACAACCCTGCTAGTGCCTCAAAGGGTGTTAGGCTAGATACAGAAGTGGGTTGGGCCATCGACATGCAAGCTTGAACCATTTGGTTTGAGAAGCCCAAGGAGACAGTAGTGTACATGGCTTCCTTAACAGGAATAGGTTTCTCAATTAAGGATTTGTAATGATTGATTAACTGCATATATGGTTGGTGATTGGGTTTTTGGTTTCCTAGTCTTCTAGAAGGTAAAGGGTAGAAAATTGGAGGAGCAGTCATTCTGTGGCCTAATGAAATGTCAGCCCAGGCCTTGATGAACCTGGTTCCACAAGTGGAATCTGCCAGGAGATGAACGCAGCTTAGCCAAATTATTAATCCACCTTCTTCAAATTCAGTCAGCTGAAAAAAAAAAACAGTTAGCTGAAATTAAGATCAAAATAATCCAGTTTAAAAATTGAAAATAAATTTAGTTATTCATTTATTATTACAAACTCTTTGATCCTTGAATCTATTCTTATTCTACCCAAATCAATTGTTGTTTTAATAACAGAGAATTCTAACCTGGACATAATAAGTGGACAAATAATAAGGCTTGTGAAACATGGCCTCCCAATACACAAGCTTGAGTTCCTTTTCCCTATCCATGTTTTTTTAGGCATATCTCCAAACTCCCTTTGGTTGTTGCCTCTACCATTTTGACACCAGCATCGTTGCACTTAATCTTCTAATGCCCTCTGTCATCTCGGTATATCTAGCCTTTGATCGGGTAACCTATCTGATCAGAATAGGTTACCCGTTCTGATCGGATATATCTAGCTGATCCAGGGGAGTGCTTGTGCTTATATAGTACTAGTTAGGAAGTACAAGTTATACAGGTCCAATACTATTTCTCATATGTTAATCCTTGTCGCTGCAGGTTTAATATTACTTCCTTTTACACTCCTCTTCTTTACCTTAATTTCTTTTATTTCTCTCTTTCTTTTCTTCCCTCGTTACTTAATCTTATCCTGCATTCATTCTTATTTTCCTTCCAATCAACCAGAAGCACTGAGTATATATGAACTATTCCACTATTCCTTGTTCAGTTATTAATCAGAAAGAAAAATTTGCATTTTTTTAACTTATACTTGATTTAATAATAGCACTCATTAGATGACATTTAAAAAATATTGATATGATGACTAGTTGTAAATTTGTTGTCATTGTTCTTCTTCTTTTTTTTTTTGTAGCTAATTTGTTGTCATATTGTTACCTACATACTATTCCTATCATGTTGGATTTGAAACAATTAAAATAATTGGCAACTAATACTGAGTTTTACTTTTTGTTGATTACATAGAGGAGTTTATGAAGGTGTTGTGCACTTAGAAGAGCTAAATATTTTGTTAGGCAGAAGGTATGCTCCCATTTGTTCCATCATCAAACTTTTGTTTTAGTACTTATACTGAACTGAAAGATTTTGTTTAAGACCTAAATATTTTGTTTAAGCTTTCTGGAGTAAGGACTTGTACTTAACTGAGTTTAAGTACTAGAAGATTCTCATTATTTTTTTGGTCCCCTGATTGGATAGGGTTGGGAATTTTAAGTTGTAGGCTACTTTGTATAATAAAAATATTTGCATAGTTGATACTTGCGATGGAGTTTTTTTGGGCCAGGCCTATTTAATGTATTCCGATGAACTATTCATTTTGAGCACTTAGTTTATGCCTTTTTTTTCTTGTTTTTGGGAGGGTTTTTTTTTTTGTAGTAATAGTAGGTTAGTGTGCAAAGAATTATAAGGCATTGAAACATTTTAGGTTGTCTTTCAAATTTAAAAAGTGGGAGTCCGCAAAGAGTTAGCATAAGAATAAGAACTAATTAGCGTAGAATGTGGCCTCCACAATCCTAGTAATTAGTTACATAGTGATCCCTTGCCCTTATTTCCTTCACTTCTCTTGTCATGTTTCTAGTATGTTTAGTGCTTATGAACTTTGGTAATTTAATTTTTATCTTGCTAGTGGGTGAGTTACTTGGGAACGTTAGGAAGAGGTTCCCATGGGTTGATGCAAAAGTTGTCAAGGTGATGATGGCTATGAAACCTAATATGATAGATAGTTGGTTTATTTATATCAGGTTTTATTAATACTGTTTAGTTGCTTTGCCTTTTTTCATGTAACAACAACTGGTTGATGCAAAATTATATGAGCTACTTGGTGATAGGACAATAACAGATGATGAAAAGCCTTCTAGAAAGAAGAAAGAGAAGCCTGCTAAAGTAGAGGTGAGTTCATTTAAAGTTATTTTTCCTTTTTTCCTTTACTTTTTATAACATGGCTTACAGGTTTTTTGCAATTCTACTTACATGCTTACATAGGATAAGGCAACACCTGTTCCTACTCCTGAAAAGTCACTTGAAGAAGATCTGAATCCATTCTTGATATTCCCTAACCCAAAGGAAATTTTTGAAGGTAATTAATTGCATCTTCATTCTTTTCTGTTCATGTTGTGAACCCAATGCTTCATTCTGTTAGTGTACTCATGTTATATGGAGTCATTTCCAATCTTCTGCTTGCTCATGAGTGACATTTATATGAGTGTTTCCATATAGTGGTCTACTTAGTAAACTTAGTGAATCATTCTAATCTGTGATATTGTCTTGCAAGGCTTTCAAAATTATGAATTTTCCTTGATGCCAGGATTCTTGATTCTGTTTGAAATTTTTAGTTTTCATTAACTCGCATCTACAACATGTCATGAGAATCATGTTGATTTCAGGTGCATACTGAAGTAACTTTTAGTGATGGTAGTATTCTAAGATGTTGCAATACAAAAGCGCTTCTTGACAAACACCTAAAAGCAACAGGTGAGAAAGTTTTGACCCGCTTTCCACCTGAACCAAATAGATATTTGCATATTGGTCATGCCAAGGTATGTAATATGTTTCACATTGTGATTGGTACACTGATTAAATGTTTCCTTTCTTCATATATTTATTATGGCTATCATTTGTCTATTTATTAAGAACTCATTACTAGCTTGCTAGTTCCTATTTATTTTGATCTCATCAATACATGGTTATTTTTTAAGTTAGAGTTGGAATGATGAGAAAAAAGTGACTTATTTAATCTGTTAAGCGAAAAGTTGATAATTGTTTCTATCAATATATTCAAGCATCAGTAACATGCTTCAGACAGCTCTGAAAAGTTTTGTTGTTGTGCATGTGTGTGGCTTATAAATGAACATGTGCTCTAAATTTTTTAGAAAGTGGAATGTATAAGTATAACTTCTTGTAGCTATAGATATTTAGCTTAATTATAAGTTTTAAATATACTAGATCAGAATTAAAGCTAGTGCTATTTTTGTGTATGAACATATCATCAACTTATATAGCATGCTTAGTGTAACACCCTCCGTAGGACATTACATTTACGATGAATTATAATAAAACCTTACCCAAGTTATAAATAATTTATTAACATATAATAATAAAAGTTGTAAAAATTTTCTTTTTGTTTATAATATCACTAAATAAAATAAACAGAACATGAAATAGAACAAACTAATAAATACACACCATAATTATACATATAATTTTGTTTTTAAGGATATAATAAGCACAAACTATTTAGATAAAATTATAAACTATTGGACTCAAAACAAACCACAAACTAGCCCAAATACAGAACTAAAGTTCTGATCCTCTGAATGATCCTCCTATGATTGATCATCGGAAGATAGAAACCCTAGATGTCATGTATCCCTACGGACAGGAGTCCGCGCGGTCGACACACTACTAAGCTCACTAGGGGCATGGAAATGACCACCCCAATAATGCCTAATAGATAAAGGTAACTCTAGGTGTACATAAATAGTCTTAGTAAACATAGGAACTCCATCGTATTTCCTACTTAGGGACACAGTTAATCGTCCCACATAAACAACAATCTCTCTATCCACGTGCAGACGCTAGGCTTCGAAGCCCCCTTGGAACTCCAGTCTCATGAATTCCAAAAAACTCGGTAGCGCCATGTCACATCAAATCAGTCCAAACAGTATGGATGATCTAGAGGTTCACCCTTTATGCACTGATCACCAGAATGTTGTTCCTCGTCGTACTGATAACCCAAAGGTTGCTCCTCTTCTCCTTCCTCAAAATCTTTACAGAACATAATAATAATACAGAAATGCATATAAAGAGGTGAGACAATCTACACCATTACCAGTATGGAAGTATAGAAAATAACAGTACATACAGATATGACATTTAATATATCCAATCATGTTATCATATCATACATAATATCTCAGATCAATATAATTATCACATCATGATGTAGACCAAATATGCATATATACACAGACTCGTTCCTACTCCTTAGAGCTAACCACAATTTTTCAGAGAGAATAATTTAGAAGATCTGTCTGTAGCTCGGTTGCCCCAAGCTAAGCGCTATATAGTCTAATCATTGTATATATCAGGCATTGTACCAGACAGTCTACGCTAGATCGTGATTAAGAATAGTACTTTGTCAAGATCACTAGTGAGTTGCCTGGTACCACGGCCCAGAGGAGCTACCAACTGTCCGCATGTGGAATCCTCCGCGCACCAACGCCTTCAAGTTCAATCAATGAATAACTCTACACCTATCGCACCCGCACTATGGTATAATTCATCTCTTAGGCAACTTGCAAATACCAACCAAATTGACACGTTTCTCTATGCATAGTGCATTATTCAAAAATACACATAACAATATTATCGTGTTTCTCACAAAACCACGCCATCACTTGGCAATACTATTTTCCAACGTAACCGGGTCCACCACGTTAACCCAACAGCAAACTGCTGTTATTTTCAATCGCGTAAATATTTTATCGCATTTTCACAATCGCGTAACCTTTGTTTAACATTTTCAAATCGCGTAAATATTTTTCAACATTTTTGTAATCGCGTAGAATTTTTAAATCGTTTTCTCAATTGAGTAGTTTAAAAATCATTATTTTAAATACGCGTAAGGTTTTTCTAATATTTTTCAATTGCGTAAAATATTTCTTTGCTTTCTAAATTGAATTTCGAAACTTTCTTCATTATATATCTATTTTAGCCTTATTTATAGTATTTCCTTAATAAAATTTCTCTAAGGAATACTTCTTACTGTTTCCTTCCAAAATTACTTTTCTTGGATTTAACCAAACAGTACATCTTGAAACTTGCTAACGCGCTTCAAAACCCAATGGGTGAGCTATACATCAGTACTTTTCAAGTATTTATTTTATTCCTCATCATCACTTAATTTCACTAGTTAAATTCTAAAATTAATTTACTTTCCTTTATTTTCCAAAAATCCATTTAATTAGATTTTCATTAAATTAATTACATAAGTCCACACTTAGGAAATAATTTTGGATTAAAAACATCATAAGTAGACATGTTGGCTGAAAATCAATATATGCTCCATAAATCATATTTAATTGTTTTCCATCATCTAATCCTTTGTAAAAATTCTTAATCCAATTTTCTCATCATTAAATTAATTAATTCATGATTAGAAAAATATTTTAGAACATTTAGTCCCCTTGGTGGTGTTGAGGCCGTGAGCCCCCTTTTGAGTTCTTTGGTGTTACCAAGTAGCCTCAATACTCAAGAGAGAGGGGGGTGAATTGAGTTTATAAAACAAGTTCGTAAATCTTTTGCAAAACACTTGATTCTCAATTTTCGTTAAAGCTATTGTTTGTTAGAAATGAATGAATAGAGAGAATAGAGGGCTTACACGTACAAGTAAATCAATAAAGCAAAATAGAATGCAAGATATTCAATAAAACAGTACACAAAGTAAAGGAGATGAGTTTAGGAAGACAAACACAAAGCTTTATCCTGATTCAACCACTAATCCACTTGTGGTCTACGTCTAGTCCTCAAGTAAACACCTGAGATTTCCACTATATCTTCAAGCTTCAAATAGGTGCTTGACAACCTTTACAAGATGGAGCACTCAACACACCTTGTGATACTTCACCCTTTGTGCTTGAGTCTCAATATCAAAGGGATACCTTACCCTTATAATCCTTTGAGGGATGCCTCACCCTCTTTTCAAAATAAACAAAGTATAGATGAATGGAAACTCTCACAAGAGTGGATAATACAAATTGAAACTTATGAGTATAAAAAATTCACTCAACTAAAGCTAAAAAATAGAGTATGATTTTAGAGATAGAGAAAACGTGAGTTCAATACTTAAGAATATTTTTCAGATTGATTGACTAACCTTCATAAATGCCCAACAACTTAGATTTATTGCCAAATACATTTAAGAGCCGTTAGGGTGGTTGAAAGCATTTAATGCTCTGTGAAAGAGCCGTTGAAAATGGTCACTAGTTTTCCAGATAACCAATTAGGAAGGAGTCCTAATCGGTTAGGCCCTCTCACAATTTATTTCCAGTGACTCTTTAAAAACATACTAACCAATTAGGCAAAATACCTAATCGGTTAAGTCCTCTTAAATTTCATTTCACGTGACACTTTAAAGACATACTAACTAATTAGGCAAAACACTTAATTGGTTAGGACCTCTTAAAAATAGCTTCTGAGTTCACAAATAATTAGTTATATGGACATCCTAATCAGTTAGGATGTTAAAATAACCAAATCACGTTTCTTCTAGAAAACACACTAACCGATTAGCCCAAACCTCTAATCGGTTAGCATCATTATAAATGGAGAGGTAATGCCTCTGTTTTGATAGATAACCAATTAGCCCATGTTCCTAATTGGGTAGGACATTTATAAAAACATGTTATGACTTGATGAATAACCAATTAGGCGGAGTTCCTAACTGGTTAGGAGCTCCTGAAAAACATTGAGTATTTTGTTCTTGATCAAGTCACTAACTTGCTAACCCATTAAAACATTTTCACAAGTTTAGAACATGATTTTGTAAACCCATTTAAGTCAAGTGAAAAATCATTTGAATGAGCTTAGAGTGAATCTTAAATACCTTAACACAATATCTAAGCCCTATATGCTATTCTTGAATATTCTTGGAGCTTGATCAATTGCACGTCCATCTTTTCTTGTTTGTAATCATCAAAACTAATATCTTGAATTAATGCCAATTACATTCTCCCCCTTTTTGATGATGACAAACAACTTATCGAGAAAAAGGTTAGTTAAAAAAAATGGAATTCACAAAAAGTGTTAGAGATTTACTCCCCCTCTGTTTTTCAAGAGGTGATAATATCAAATATGCACAACTCCCCCTTAGTTTTGGAATCTCAAGATCATTTTATTCATCTAACAATTATACCTTTTGGAAATTTGCCTTGCTTATCTCAATGGCTTTCAAGCCAAAAACCTTTTCCCTCTTTTGACATAATAAAAAAGAGCTTTCCAAAAAGGAGAGAAGTAATAACATATTCTTAAGCACAAGACCATTGATATTCAACAACGAACCAACAATAAGATCAAAGTATATGCATATTAAGAAACTAAACATGGCAAAGCATTGTTCAAGTCATACCATAAAGTAGCAAAGTTAAACTAATGTTTAGCAATAAGCTATCAGCAGACTTCAAAAGATAAACAGTAAGATTAGATTAGCATAATCATAATAAAGAAATTGAAAGGCTCCATGCCTAAGTCCCATGATCTTTAGGTTGTGGAAAACGGCGCTCAAGCCTATCCAAGCGATCTTCCATAGCACTCAGGCGATCATAGATAATAGTGTTGCTGTGTTCTTGATATGTTTGAAAAGTCACAATCTGAGTTTCAATACTCACTTACATGTTTACAATGGCTTCTAGGATGCGGTCTTCATTGGTAGCATGAGCTTTTCATAGGTTCATCAGGTTCTTCTGCTGCTGCTGGTGCGTCTTGCCTTCTCCCGCAAACCCATACACCATCTACCTTCTTGAGTTACATGCAGTTGAAGGAGGCTAAACTAAATTTGTTGTGGGTGACTAGATCAATTACACCATCTTCATGAAGACTAACCTTGTATTGATCCAAGATTTTTGCAATAACCAGAGCATAAGGAAGGTCCATCATTAGCTTATCCTTGGCCTTCATCATGTAGTGCATGATGAAAAATGGCCAATTGATGTGAAGCCTCTGTTTCATTGCCCACATTAAGAAAATGTCTTCTTCTTCCACCAAGGCATAATTGCTAGCCCGTGAGGCTAGAATGTGTGTCGCAATATAATGAAGAAGACGGTCAAAACCTTGATGTGAACCTCGGGTCTCTTTCAGAAATGATACTGGATGGTACACCATGCAGTCTAACAATCTCACCAATATACAGTTGGATTAACTTCTCCATGTTGTACCTTATGTTAATTAGTAAGAAATGTGCTGACTTCATGAGTTGATCAACGATTATCCATATTGAATCGTAACCCATTCTGGTCTTTGGTATTCCAACCATGAAATCCATTGCAATACTATCCCACTTCCATTTGAGAATAGCTAGAGGTTGCAACATTTCTGATGGTCTCTGGTGTTCAACCTTGGCTTTCTGACAAATCAGACAGGATGACACATATCTAGTAATATCTTTTTTCATCTCGTGCCACTAAAATAATTGTTTCAGGTCTTGGTACATTTTGGTCATTCTCGAATGCATACTCAACATGCTTGTGTGAGCATTTTCGAGAATGTAGTTCCTAAGCTCCGGATCCTTGAGCACACAAACCTTGCCTCTGAATCTCAGGATTCCATCAGGTCCTTCCTCTACCGTCGACACAATGTCATGCTTCATCAGCTCCCTCTCATTTTGTAAAAACTTGTCAACTTTCTGTTTCTCTCGAATTTCTTCTATCAGATCACTCGAAATAGTAACCATATTCAAACAAATCTTCCTTGGTGCCAATCCCACAAAGGACCATATATCCCTAAATTGCTCGATTAACTCCTTCTCCTTAATCATCATAGCAGACATACTAAGCATCTTTCTACGCAGAGCGTCTGCCATGACGTTTGTCTTCCCAAGATGATACTGGAGTTGAAAATTATAATATCCCGGGACTGCCTGCAAGATTGACGAGTGTCTCCACAAACCAACACGGGTCTTTTCAACGTGCTTTGTCCTCACTCACACGCATCCTAGGAAACTTCCCAAGAGGTCACCCATCCCACAATTGCTCCAAGTCAAACACGCTTAACAATGGAGTTCTTATGTTCTAGGCTCCCGAAAAGAAGTTGCAACTTGTTGATATGGTTACGCCTAATCAATTCCTTTAAGCTATCCTCAACTATGCAGTCCCATACCTGCACAGTCTCTGAATCCCTCTCATTCCGGTGCGCATTCAGTTCATTCATGGGACCCTTCGCCTAGAAGCATGCCAGGACTCGCTCCTTGTATGTGCTTCTCATGCACCGGCGTCCACTGCCCGCCCTCATCAACCCCGGGACACCACAAAAATCATAGTCTTTCAAAAACTCCAACCATCTTCTCTGCCTTATGTTCAGCTCCTTTTGCTCAAATCGGTACTTCAGACTTTTGTGGTCACTGTAGACATTGAACGTCACCCCATACAGGAAGTGTCTCAATATCTTCAAAGCAAACACCACAGTTGTTAACTCCAAGTCATGTATAGGATAATTATTTTCATGCACTCTCAACTGCTTTGAAGCATACGCCACTACCTTCCTATCTTGCATGAGCACACATCCTAAGTCTTGGTGTGAGGCATCACAATACACTTCAAATGATTCACTTGGATCGAGTAGAACCAAAACTGGTGCCGTAGTCAGTCGTCTCTTCAACTCTTGGAAACTTTCTTCACAAGCATCGGTCCACTCAAAAGCTTGGTTCTTCCTTGTGAGCTGAGTGAGAGGTCCTGCTATCTTAGAGAATCCCTCAATGAATTTTCGATAATATCTAGCTAACCCCACAAAACTTAGAATCTTAGTCACGGTCTTTGGCCTCTCCCACTGTAGAACTGCTTCGACCTTTGATGGGTCCACTGCAATCCCATCCTTCGAGATTACATGACCTAAAAACTTAACTTCTTCCAGCCAAAATTCGCACTTTGACAACTTGGCATACAACTTCTTCTCTTTTAGGATTTGGAGAACTATGCTGAGATGTTAGGCATGTTCTTCATAATTTTGAGAATAGATCAGAATGTCATCGATGAAAACAACAACAAATCTATCTAGGTATGGTCGAAAGATCCTATTCATGTAATCCATGAATAAGGCAGGTGCATTCGTCACTCCAAACGGCATCACAAGATACTCGTAGTGTTTGTAACGTGTACGAAAATCCGTCTTTGGAATATCTTCCGCCTTTACTCTGATATGATGATAGCCAGAATGCAGGTCTATTTTATAGAAAATTGCGGTTTCCTTCAACTGATCCATCAAATTGTCTATCATCGGAAGTCGATACTTGTTCTTGATTGTGACCTTGTTTAGCTAATGATAATCTATAGTTCTATACATATGCGCAAAGTCTCATCCTTTTTCTTGACCAACAACACTGGCGCTCCCCAAGGTGACATACTAGTTCTGACAAACTGCTTTTCCATAAGCTCCACCAACTGCTTCTTAAGCTCAACCCATTCTGATGGTGACATCCGGTACGGTGCTATGGATACTAGACCAGATCTAGGTACAATATCGATAGTGAACTCAATCTCCCACTCCGGCGATATACCAAGTACATCATCAGGAAAGACTTCGAGAAATTCATTGACTACTGAAATAGTATTCACATCTATCTTGCTCTCGACTTCTAAGGAAGACAATAGTATGTATCCTTAAGCTCATTCACTTAAGAAAGCTTTTACTTGGTTGACCGTCAAAAATCTAGAAAATTCAGGCTTAGGAAAAACTAGGATTTATTAGAACAATCTAATAGGATATGGTTAAAAGATAACCAATCAATTCCTACGACTATGTCTATTTGGGAAATGGGTAAACAGATCAAATTAATAGAAAAGATTTGATCTACAACAGATAAAGGATAGTTCAAACAGACTTGGGTAGTAATAACAAGTTTATTAGTAAGGGTAGAAACACTTAAATAAAAAGGCAAAGAAGACACAGGTAAACCTAGTCGACGCACACAATCTTAAGCAATAAAAGAGTGAGTTGTCCCTGAGTCATATAGTACAAATAAAAAATTATCTCCTATGGTACCATCTCCCTTTATCAGATCATCAGATTGGGAGGCTTCAGCTCCACTCATCGTGTAAACTCGACCTCCTGCCTGAGGTTTGGTAACTCGTGCATTGTTGGCAGTAGACTCTGCCTTGGGTTGGTTTCAATCTTTGGAGAGATCTCCAGGCTTTCCGCATCTAAAGTAGATAATCCCCTTGATAGTGCACTCCCTCGTCAGGTGGTCCTTTCTGCATTTTAGACATCTTGGCGGAGATGTCCAGGTTTGACCAGTTCTGTTGCCACCAGAGTTTCCACTCGGACCTCCACCCTGTGATTGTTGTTGACTTCCCGGTAGTCGGGAATAAGGTTTCTTCTGGAAATGATTCGCGTTGCTGCCACCTAATCTTTGGAACCAAGAAGGTCCAAAGTTGGGATTCCTCGTGTTCCTTGACTGATCGAGCTCTTAAATGCTTCTACACTTGTCTAGCAAGGCTAAGAATTGGTCAATTCTCAAAGGCAATATGACCTTCTTTAGATCGTGCCTCAGTCCTACTTCCAATTTGTGGCATTTCCACTCCTCATCAGGTTAAAGCTGGAAATACCTTGAAAACTTGGACAAGCTTTCGAATCTCACGGCATATTCACTAATTGTCATGTTGCCTTGTTTCAGACCAAGAAACTCCATCTCCTTGGCATGCCTCGCACTCGCAAGGAAATACTTCTTCAGAAACTTGTTCTTGAAGACTTCCCATGTGATTGTCGTTCCCTCGGCTTCCATCAATCTCTGCGCTCCATTCCACCAGTCTTCCGCATCTCCGATCAGCATGAAAGTAGCATAGGTTACTCTTTGATCATCAACACAGCCCATCCCTCGGAATATCTTCTCCAGTTCATTGATCCAAAGACTAACCTTCTCTGGATCGAACTCTCCTTTAAACTAAGGTGGGTTGTTGCGACAAAATTCTGAAAAATTCTAGGCATTTGTCGTTGCTTCTTGTTGTTATGTAGCTCTCTCACCTTGCTGAGCAATAACATCAGCCATCCTCTGCATCGCCTCAACTACTGCAACAATGCCTCCTCCGCGAACCATCACTCTTTTTTAGATTTTGACTGAACAAAACACAAAGAAAGTTAAATGTAACATTTCGAAAACCAAACACAGAGAATAATACAACACAAACAAGACAAACCTAACCATAAAACCCAAAAGAAAACTTAAACTGGGGCTCTGATACTAAACTAGTGTAATGCCCCCTTTTGGAGAGGGACAATCACACCAAAACACGAACGAAAGATCAAAAGATAACACCAAGACTCAGTTATATACACGTATAGATAGCTACTCATTCATATATAAAGCATATAGTAAATTGGCAATTCTCTTTTAATTATATGCATTTTTTTTTGTGATGGAAGAGATAAACTTTGTGGAAATAAATAACATAAAAAGTTAAACCATATATTTATACGATAGATATGAGACATAAATGTTTAGATACATCATCGGATTTATCAAAAGAAAATAGAAGTTTTACATGCCCAAAAAGATATACATATTACAGCCCACCAAAAAAACAAAACTTCAAGCCCTTAACAAAAACTATATACCATATGCCAAATTCCCATAACTATGGGAAATGACCCTCCGACGGGTCTTTCTCTATCTCATCGGAATATAAGACTACCGGAGGAGGCACTCTCTGACAGACAGAAATCCGTGCATAAGACATCTCACTATCCTTATGAAGGGTATAGTTAAGGACACCCCAAAGCTCCCTGACAGACATGAAAAACTCCAAGTGTATAGTAGTGTTCAAAGAAAAGAAAGGAACATCATCCCTAGTCCTATGGATGATTACAGAAACATCTCCATCATAATGGAAGCGCTCCGAGTTTCAATCGATCTTTTAGGCATCTGATCCGCCATGGAACAAAATGCTTACATAACCAACATCATTACCAGTTATAGCAATAAAGAAACATAAATGGCGCATAATGCCAAACAGTACAGTAAATAGTAAGCAGCATCAAGATCAGATAATAAACAGTTCAATAATTCAGGTACGCATAATATCAATAAAAGAAATAGTCTCATATTCATGTAAATAAATGCTAAGTAAATATGATGACTGACTATGCATATGCACAAAGTACCAAAAATCATACTTCATGGAGCTAAACACAACATTCAAAAAGAATGATCGAGGAGACATGTCTGTATATCATCGACCTCAAATCAAGTGCTTTAATCTCAATAAATTGTGCAACATGGCTCATACAAGACATTCTTCACAAGATCGTGATATAGGACAGTGTCTCGGTCTGGATCGTCGATGCATTTGCATTGGTCTACCCCATGGTACAGAGGAGCTACTAATTGCCCATTGCGAGATACCCACACCCTGATGCCCCTAAGGTCAACGAGTGACCTACACTAGTTTATCCATACCCGCACTAAGGTATGATTCAATCTCCTAGGCATAAAGCCTTACAACAAAGTCCACCGGACTTTCACGATACATGATGACTCAATGCATATTCATGCATATTCAACAATGATATACTTTTCCACAATCACGCTATAATTTAGCCAAATTAAATATTAACAGATCCTTAATCCCACTTATAGCCTCACAACAGCACATTATCAAATTTTCAAATGTGAAAATACATCTTTAAGGTTTATTATGGAATTTCACTTTAATTTCAATGTTTCCTATAAAGTCTTTCTCTAGAGGAATTCTCTTGCATTTTACCTAATCTTTATTACCCAAATTAAACAAGTTCTTTACTCAATTTTAAACCTAATTCACTTAGGGTAATTTAATTTAAGTTACTCAACACCTCATTTACACTCATGCTCTTTCCTTAGCCAAGAATTTCTCTAAGTTGTAGAATAAAATCCTAGTCTTTATTCTTTCCATTTTATAAATTCCTAATTAACCTCTAATTGACTATTTAACTAAGTTCCCACTTTAACACATAATTTTTGTCAATATTCACCCTAAGAGGCCTTGTGCCTCAAGAGACTAAGAGATTCCACAATTTTTTCCTCACCTAACCAATTACTCATCATCAAGATTAATTCCCAAATTGTTACACAAGTTTTCATTATGGACCTATTTTTGGGCCATTTGGCCATGAGCCTCCAAACAAAAGGGCAAGAAACTCTTACTTTCCATCCATATTTCCAATTCATCAAGAACAATCCAAAGTCATCAAAATATACAAATATAACCAATAATTTCATATAAGATAAAATCAATACAAAATCATACATCAAAGAGAGTAATCCTAACATGGGTTTCTCACAACCAACACATAAACAAGCTCCTCACTACCAAGATAAGTTGAAGTGGATGATCTCCCTCTTACCAAATGAATTAACAAGTAAAACAATCTCTTTGGTGCCCTTGAGATTTTGTCCACCATCACAAAACCCTAGTATATTCAAACTCACAAAAATCAATAATCAAAGCTTGGAAAAGGAGTCCTTGATCACCAAGGTGACCAAGGATCACGAAAATGAGAAGAGAGAAAGGAAAAGTCATGAACTTTTACCTCAAAGCTTCAAACTTTAGACTTTTATGGAAGAAGATGAAAATGGTAGATTTAGGTGATGGTCACAAAAGAGAAAAGGTTCAAGGTGAAATGAAAATGTAAGAAATAAGGTTGGTTGAGTAAGAAAAGTGAATGACCAAAAATGGTGCTTCTTGGTCGTGGAAAAGGGGAGAAAATGGAGAAGAAATGTGAGTTTCTTGAAGATGATTCCTACAAGAGATGAAAATCTTCAAAGGATAAGTAGATTCAAGTAAAGTGGTTGCTTGAAATTAAGCATTCATCACTACTAGAATTTTTGGATTTAGAGACAGAACATATTCCATCTCTAAATGGATAAATTTTCGTCTCTAAATATTTATCTAATTGGACATATGCCTTTGAAGATTTGTTTTGATGATAACAAACATGAAGACTAAAATGAAGATGATAGAAAGACCAAGTCCAAGATCGTATAAGAATAGCTTTAGGACTTAGGGTCTTTTTGTACGGAGCTCACTCTAATATCTCTCTATTTTGAAAGAAAAATAAGAATTGGTTTTAAAATGAAACTCAAATGTTTTTTAAATAATGTATTCAAAATCAGTTTCTATTGTTTTATTCGAATAAAGCCTATTCTATTCGAATAAACCTTTCCACGAGCCTCTGTTTTTAATAGCCTTATTCGAATAATAATCCTGCTATTCAAATAAAGTCTTTCACTTGTTTTCTGTTTTCTAAAATGTTATTCGAATAACAAGTTAAGTTATTTGAATAATAGCTTTTTAATATTACTGAGAGCTTCTGTTTTCTTAAAAGACTATTCGAATAAACCATTGTCTATTCGAATAAAAGGGCCTCTAGAAAGGTTTCTCTCAAATGAGTTATTCAAATAACTCAGTAGTTATTCGAATAATCCCAGATTTTCAAAACTATTTGTTAAAGAGTTATTTGAATAAACTTAAGGTTATTCGAATAACCCATATCAGCTAGCTTTTCACGAAGATTTCATAAACAGTGTTAGTTGAATAAAGGTTTCATCTATTTGAATAAACACGTCTTTTACGAACACTGATATGGAAATAAAGTTTTGAAATTATGAGTTTTAATTACCCCCCAATGGCTGTTTCTTTGAATTTTCTCTATAAATAGAAGCCTTGGGTCTTCTCTAAAACTCCTTAACACTCTGAATTATTTTCTACTTGCTCTATCTTGTGAAATTATTTTCTACGCTCTATTTTCGATTAAAACTTTGAGATATTTCTGTGAGAGCTCCATTAGCACTTCAATTTGTATAATTTACTCTGAGTGAGAGTTTCTCTTCTTCATCTATTTCTCTGATATATTGTATTAAGGGTGAGGTATCCCTCTAAGGTTTGTAGAAGGGTGAGGTATCCCTACAAGCTGAGGCTTTAGCACAAAGGTAGAGTTTCCCTGTGTGTGAAAAGTGCTCTATTGTGTAACGGTTGCAGGCACCTATTGAAGCTTGTATACATAGTGAAAATCTCGGACATTGTTTTGAGGACTGGACGTAGACCACAAGTGGGTTAGTGGTCTAACTAGGATAAATACTGTGCCTGCTTCTTTCTTCTTAATCTCTTTACTTTATGCAATTTTATTTTATTGCACATTTATTTTCTACTGTTCTTAAAGTTTCCTTTCTTCATTTCGTTCCTTCTGTGCATTTATTTAATAAGTTTCAATATTTGTATTTTAATTAAAAGTGGTTTTGCGAAACGTTTTGTACTCAATTCAACCCCCCTCTTGAGTATTAGAAGCCACTTGGTAACAATTTAGAGATGGAATTAGAGATGAAAATAGCTCCGTCTCTAAAATTGGCGTCTCTAAATATTTAGAGATGAAAAATGAGTTCTGTCTCTAATTTAGAGACAGAAAAAGTCCGTCTCTAACTAAAAAAAAATTGTCTCTAATTTTAGAGACAAATTTTTTCGTCTCTGAATCTGTCTCTAATATCTTAAAAAATATTTTTAAAAAATAAACATCTAGTTGGGATTTACCATAACTAGATGCCTTTATTTTATAAAAAAAAAATTTATTTTCTTATGCATATAATTATCCAAAATCAAAATTTACCAAAAATTCATCAATCATTATAATTAACAAGTATCCCCCTCCCCCCTAAATACAATGTTATGAGGGAGACTATAGAGTGCATTATACACTTAGATACAACATAAATTTGACCCCACAAAAAAATAAAAAATGAGTTGAAATACAAGTTATTAGTTGTAATGAAATTTTTTTTTGAAAGAACCTCTTCTTTCTTGCCCTTGCCTCTTGTGAAAACCTTGTATAGAAGAGTAGTCCTCAAAATATAGTAGGATGTATAGGATGAACCAACCAAGAAGTCAGCAAAATATTGATACTACAGTTGTTAATCAAGAGCATAAATCTTGCTTCCTGTTAAGAGCAGGTGCACCAATGTCAAGACCAGAGAATGCAATAAACTATTGGAATGCCACTAAAAGGAGAAAGAATTCAAAGAGAAAGAACAAGAAGACAGTGAGTTCAAATGGAAAGCCACATTGCTCTATACTTCAAGACTATATCAAAAGCAAAACTCTAAGTAGTAGCACAGCTACAGCTACAACAACCACGCCCTCTAGCTCCCAAACAAATAGCTTTTAATTCAAGGAGTAACTAAGTGTAACACCCCAAAATTTGCTAATTTATAGTAATATTTGAATTGTACTATTTTGTAATTTTTGTGTGCTGTAAATTTATTTTGATTGTTCTGTGACTATTTTTTATCTTTGTGTGTGATTTACTCCAAGTCAGGAAAATAATAATTTTCATACTGGGGAAAATCTTTATCTGATTATTCGGAGCTGGGGGATCTTACTAAACCTAATTCCGAGTGATACGTGTACCAATCTTTTAATTTTTAGAATTTATCTACGAAATAAAAATATTTTATATTTGAATATTATTTAATTATCTGTTGGACAATTCCTACTGACTTAAAAGCAGTAGCTTCTGCCCAGTAGACAATAGACCCAAAAAAGTCTTTGTGACTCACAATTCAGTGAATCAATAGGAATTGGTCAACCTTAGTGGCTTGAATTTTCTAAGCCAATAGGATGTAGTCAGCGATGACGGTTGAACTAGTTAGCTTGAAAACTAAATAACCTAACTAAGTTAGCCTAAAGTCTATGTAGTAACCAAATGGAGCAAAACTTAGTTTGCTACTCTTTAGAGTTTCTTGTTACAAGAATTTTCTAGTGCCTTCTAGAAGATTGGTTAGTCACTCCAATGTAACTAGGTAGTTAGTAAAGTAACTAGGAAATCTAACTAAATGGCTTAAGCATAACTAAGAAACTAAATGAACCAAAACTTGGTTTGCTCCTCCTTGATGCTACATGGCCAAGACACCATCAAGGAAGGTTCAAGGCTTAAATTTTTCAAGCTTATCACTTATGGTAAATATCTAGCCTCCTAAAATATCTACTTAGTAAAAATAACAAACAAAAATCTTACCATTCTCTCCATACACCTACACGGCCAACACTTAGGAAAATAGATCATTTTCACTTCATCTTTATCCTACCAAAGACCAAATAGCTATTCTTTCTATTCTCTTTCTTCCAAGAAAACAAAAACTCTATTCTTCCTCCATAGTGAAGCTCTCGGCCTTCACCCCTAAAACCAACATCCAATCTTCTATAATTTTATCCAACACCACTAATTAAACCTAAACACCATTCTAAACATTTTTCTTGTTATAAGTTTCTTCAAATTCATCCATCTTGTGCTTAGAAAACTTCTTGTTTCTAAGTTGATTCGTGAGTTCCAAGTCATGATTGATCCATGGTTTTCCTTTTTCAAAGCTTAGTTTATGATTTTGTTATTAGTTTAAGCTTGTTAAGGTTTTCTTAGAGCCTACACGAAATTTCTAGGAAAACATCCAAGAAGAGTTTGTCTTCCTTAAGGTAAGAGATTTAATTTCATCAACCATGTGTTGGTGGTGAGAAAATGAATTTATTTGTAGTGGAGAATCCATAAGGATTCATTCACTTGATTGTTTTAAAACTTTTCTTGTTTGTGATTATTTTTTATGATACATGTTTTATAGCTTTGATTTATGTTAGTATATGTGTTTAGGAAAGCATGATAATTATTGTATATAGTAGGATGTGAATAATATGATGAGGAATTGCATGAGGGTTCCAAATGTAATTAGAATTGATTCAAGATATTGGTTTTGATGATTACAAACAAGAAAGGATGGACGTGCAATTGATCAAGCTCCATATAAGGCTTAGATATTATGTTAAGGTATTTAGGATTGACTTTAAGCTCATTTAAATGGCTTTTCACTTGACTTAAATGGGTTTGCAAAATCATGTTCTAAACTTGTGAAAATGTTTTAATGGGTTAGCAAGTTAGTGACTTGATCAAGAGCAAAAACTCAATGTTTTTCAATAGCTCCTAACCAGTTAGGAACTCCACCTAATTGGTTATTCATCAAGTCAGAACATTTTTTTATAAATGTCCTAACTGATTAGGAAAATGGGCTAATAAGTTATCTATCAAAACAGAGGCAATACCTCTCCATTTATAATGGTGCTAATCGATTAGAGGTTTGGGCTAATCGGTTAGTGTGTTTTCTGGAAGAAACATGAGTTAGTTATTTTAACATCCTAACCGATTAGGATGTCCATCTAACTGATTATTTGTGAACTCAAAAGCTATTTTTAAGAGGCCCTAACTAATTAAGTGTTTTTCCTAATTAGTTAGTATATCTTTAAAGTGTCACGTAAAATGAAATTTAAGAGGACCTAACCGATTAGGTATTTTGCCTAATTGGTTAGTATGTTTTTAAAGAGTCACTGATAATGAATTATGAGAGGGCCTAACCGATTAGGACTCCTCCCTAATTGGTTATCTGGAAAACTAGTGACCATTTTTAACGGCTCTTTCACAGAGCATTAAATGCTTCCAACCACCCCAACGGCTCTTAAATGTATTTGGCTATAAATCTAAGTTGTTGGGCATTTATGAAGGTTGGTCAATCAATCTGAAAAACATTCTTAAGCATTGCACTCACATTTTTTCTATCTCTAAAATCATACTCTATTTTTGAGTTTTAGTTGAGTGAATTCTTGATACCCATAAGTTTCAATTTGTCTTATCTACTCTTGTGAGAGTTTCCATTCATCTATACTTTGTTTATTCTGAAAAGAGGGTGAGGCATCCCTCAAAGGATTGTAAGGGTGAGGTATTCCTTTGATATTGAGACTCAAGCACAAAGGGTGAGGTATCCTAAAGTGTGTTGAGTACTCCATCTTGTAAAGGTTGTCAAGCACTTGTTTGAAGCTTGAAGATATAGTGGAAATCTCATGTGTTTACTTGAGGACTAGACGTAGACCACAAGTGGATTAGTGGTTGAACCAGGATAAAGCTTTGTGTTTGTTTTCCTAAACTTATCTCCTTTACTTTATTTACTGTTTTATTGAATATCTTGCATTCTATCTTGCTTGATTGATTTACTTGTACGTGTAAACCCTCTATTCTCTCTATTCATTCATTTCTAACAAACAATAACTTCAACGAAAATTAAGAATCAAGTGTTTTGCAAAAGATTTACGAACTTGTTTTACAAACTCAATTCACCCTCCTCTTGAGTATTGAGGCCACTTGGTAACAAGTGGTGTCAAAGTTAGACTCTTGTATAAAGAGCTTAGCCGCTTCAAGAGAAAAGATGGCTTTAAATGGTTTTTCTAATGAAGGTTCTTCTATAAATAGACCTCCCTTTTTCAATGGGGATGGTTATTTATATTTGAAAGAAAAGATGAAGATTTTTATTGAAGCTATCAATATTGATGTATGGGATGCTGTTGAAAATGACCATTTTGTCCCCACACGTCTAGTTAATGGCGTTAGAACAAATACACCAAGAAATGAATGGACCGATGTTGACAAGAAAAAGGTCTAATATGACTTGAGAGCCAAAAATATCATCATTACTTCGTTAGGGTATAATGAATTCTTTAGGGTGTCAAATTGTAAGATTGCTCAAGAAATGTGGGACACATTGCAAGTAACCCATGAGGGTACAAGTGAAGTGAAAAGATCTAGAATAAATACATTCACCCATGAATATGAATTATTTAGAATGAACCCAGGGGAAAGCATTCAAGAAATGCAAAAATGATTTACTTATATAATTAATCATCTTGCTTCATTGGGAAAAACTTTTGCCAATGAAGATCTTATTAACAAAGTTTTGAGATGCTTAAGTAGAAATTGGTAACCCAAGGTGACGACCATATTGGAATCAAGGAATCTAGCCGCAATGACTTTGGCCACCCTCTTTGGAAAGCTTCAAGAGCATGAGTTAGAGCTAAATAGACTAAGTCAAAATGAGGAGCAAGATAAGAAGAAAAAGGGGATTGCTCTCAAAGCCACTTCTTCCTCAATTGAATATGAAGATGAAGATGATGGAAATGATCTTGACAATATTGAAATGAATGAAGAGAATTTCAGCCTCCTTGTGAAGAAGTTTGGAAGATTTCTCAAGAAGAAAGGAAATCAAAGAAGACCTCCTTTTCCTCCTAAGAAGTCATTTCACAAGGGAGAATGAACTTCGTCTACTCTAACTTGCTATGAATGTGGAAAATCGGGGCACATGAAGATGGAATATCCGGTTTATCAAAAGAAGATGGAGAAATTTGAAAAGAAGCATTTTAAGGAAAGAAAAGGAAGGAGAGCACACATTACGTGGGAAGACAACGATATGGATTTCACCGAGGTAACTTAATCTAATCTTGAACTTTCTCCTGAAACCGAGGTAACTTAATCTAATCTTGAACTTTCTCCTTCATATAGTGAATTGCAAGATGCATTTCAAGAATTGCATGATGAATCCATGAGACTCACTAAAATGGTTTTAACTTCTAACAAAACAATCTCCTTAATGACTAACAACTGAACCATTATATCAGTGGGTTGCAAAGTGCCAATGTTCAAAGACTGATAAACGGACATAGACATGACATTAATCAAAGCACCCAAATCTAGCATTGCATGTTGAAATCTGGAGTTGCCTATCGTGCAAAGGATTGTGAAAGTTCCAGGATCTTTGCATTTCTGCGGCATGCTTGACCGAATCATTGTAGAAACATTTCTGCCCATACTAATCTTCTCAGTACCCTTAAGTCTTCTCTTGTGAGTACACAACTCCTTAAGGAATCTGACATACTTGGGAATCTGCTGATTGCATCAAGGAGGGGGATATTGATTTCCACCTTCCTGAATGTCTCCATGACTTCTCTTTCCATTTCTACTTGCGCTGTCTGCTTTGACTGTGTGACCCTATTTGGGAAAGGTAGTGGAATGGTCAAATATGAATTCTCCGCACATTTCTTCTATGTCACAGATTTCTGGACTGAGATATTCACTTCCTGCTATTTTTGGTCACTCTCTGGTTGCTGCACTGGTAACCCTAGTTGAGGTGGAGTAAGACCATCAACTTCTGTGCCACTTCTCAAGGTAATCACACTTACATTGCCTCTTGGGTTATTGACTATTTATGAAGGCAATTGGTTCGACCCTTGACATTTCAACTCATTCACAGTGGTTGCCAACTGCCCAATCTGAGTTTGTAAATTTTGAATAGTGGCATTGACATTCTGCTGAAACTAAATGTTGTTTGTGGCTATCTATTTCATTAAATCTTCCAATAATGGCTCGACTGGAGTGGTTTGCATAGACTGTTGCACAAGTTATTACTGTCTGAATGCAGGTAGTTGGTATTTGTTGCTAGGACCTACAGCTTGGTATCTAAATTGCTGCTACTGCTGTTGGTAGAGCTATTATTGTTGTTGACCAGAATTCTCATATCTCAGGTTAGTATGGTCCCTCCAACCAGGGTTATAGGTACTAGAAAATGGATCATATCTGGGCTGCTGCTGTGACTGCTGATATTAGGGTCTACCAGGAAAAATACCGCTGCTGCAACAGATTGCTCTGGAAAAACAGAACCACCATGCTAAAGTGTAGGGCATGCATCATTAGGATGAGATGAACAAGAGCAAATGCCACACACAGTTGCAACCATCTGCATAGGTAGTTGTTGTCCCACTGCTATCTGCCTCACCAAAGAAGTCAATTCATCCAATCTGTGTTCCATTCTTTGTTTTTCTACATGAGATATTTGAACCTCATTAACTTTTCTGGTTGAGGTAATGATTCGTGTGCTAAATTTTTAGGTATTAGCTGTCATGTTGGCTATCAAATCTCTTGTTGCAGTAGAGGTTTTGCCTACTAAGGCTCCTTCGGAGGTAGTATCCATCATGCTGCTATCATTTGACAGTAAGCCTTCATAGAAATATTGAATCAAGAGTTGATCATTGATTTGGTGGTGGGGATATCTCGAGCACAGCTTCTTGAATCTCTCACAATATTCATGCAAGGTCTTTTTTGTCATTTGTCTTATGCCACAAATGTCTTTTTTAATGGCAGCAACTCTAGAGGCAGGAAAGAATTTCTCAAAGAACAACCTCTTTATATCATTCCAACTTATGACTGAACCTGGTGAAAGATAAAACAACTAATCCTTGGCTGCATCAGCAAGTTAGAAACGAAATGCTCTCAGCTTGATGTGCTCCTCAGAGATTCTATATGGCTTCATGGTTGAACAAACTACGTGAAACTCCTTTAGGTGCTTGTGGGGGTCCTCACCTACAAGACCATGAAACTTGGGCAACAAGTATATCAATCTAGATTTTAACTCAAAATCAGCATCAAGATCAGGGTATTGAATACACAAAGACTGGTTAGTTACATCAGGAGCAACAAGTTCCTTAAGGGTCCTATTTTACATGTTATCAGCTATGGTTTCAGAATTATTTAAGATCTCCAGTTCACTCTCAATTTCAAGATCAACATCAGAAGCAATTCTTGCACTTAGCCTACGAGCTCTAATCAACCTATGCAAGGTCCTATCAATCTTAGGATCAAAATCAATTAAGTTATCAGGCTCAGACCTAGTCATGAACCAATCAGGGCTATAGAAGTGTCAGAATGCCAAAAGTACAAAAACATGCAAATCTACACTACAGAAATGGCTAGAAAAAAAAATATCAAACAAATTTTAAAAATCATAGGACCACCACAGAATAAAAACTACATTTTTTTTAGAAAATTATCATGCAGAGAAAATAATTCAAAAATTGAAAAAGTGGTCAAAACGATGAAATTTGGCTAAATTCCGAGTGGATGAAAAGTAGTCCAACCGGCGCTAAAATTTTGACGAGCACCGAACTCAATCAAAATTGTAATCGAGTTATGCCTATGGCTTGTAGCATAGGAAACAACACTGGATCGTGTCTCAAGGATTGTAAGTGCAATTTGATCAGATTAAGAAAAAAATAGGAAAGGGGTTTGACAACTCAGAAAAACAAAATTAACAAAGCAATTAACAGAGTTAAAGAGAAATTCAATTGAAAGAGTGACCAATTCAGAAATCTATCTAAAATTAGGTTAATTCTATCATACGTCATTAAACAAACATTTGGAGTGCATTTTAATGGTTAACTTGGATTTAATTAAAATCTCTGCATCAAATCCAGAATTTATACTAGACAATCATCTAGAATTCAATTAACAATTGAAACACAAATTTGCAATCGCATAACTCATGCTGAATTTGTATTAATTTTAAGAACCGAATTCAATTAACCTAGGCACAAATTAGTATCATAACCTCTTAATTCATGATTAATTCAGATTAATCAATCATAAATTTCATCATAATTCTCAATCTTAAATCAAGATCCAATCAGATTAAACATAAACAAAATCAGCATTCATGCATTCAAGATCAAGAAGAAGAAGAAGAAGAGGAAATCAAATGCAAATCAAACACAAACAGAACCAATGATCTCAAGAAATCAAATCGCAAATTCTTCAAGATTATCTGAATTGATTACAGAAGTTTAGCCCTCTATAGCCATCACCATGGATGAGTTTGAGGAGGAAGGAAGAAGAAGAAGAGAGAAGGGAGAAATGAGGGAATGATATGAAAAACAAGACTACAACACCTAAAAACAAAAATGCATAGTTACTCCCCTACAATCTGATTGCCATCCTCCTAATAATCCACTCAAAATCCCATTATGAAAGTGGTGCAACCACTATCATCCATTATGAAAGTATGTCTCCCACTTTCCATTAATTATGCCAATGATTCTTCTACCTAACCAATAATTTCCACTTTCCACCTAATTGCAATTATATTTTTTTCCATTCATAATTGTCATTTCTGTCACAATTTCGAATCCAACTCAAGCCCATCAGATAGCCACTGAAATAAGCTTTCCAAGGAGTGCTCATATGCTTAATTTGGGCTTGAAATGAATGAGATATGCCCAAAATAGTGAAGGTATGTCCATAAATACATGACAACACCACTGGTCCAACTTCAAAGCTGATTTTGACTGCTTAAATGTCTGAATTTGCCAAATTTACATTTAAAAAAACTTGTAGATCGTTTTCTCATCTTTCCTAGCATATAAAGAACATAAAAATTGGAGACCAACAACTCAAGTTATGGCCAAAATACAAAAACAGTGTCAAAACTCATTAGAAAAAATCAATTAGGCACAATTTGAGCTCAAACTTACAAAATCTGACTAAACTCAATCAATTAAGTGCATGAAGGGTGTAAATGACTAAAAATGAGGGTTTATTAATGTATAAAATATGTGATTATCAGAGACACTTAACCAAGTGCCTTAATAGTTTCTCTTCCTAAATGCAATTAGATATGCAGGAGGGCTCTAAGGTTGAAAAACCTCTGGAGCAAGTTGGAGTGATTGTGAAGGTTGTTGTTGTTGAGGCGGAACAATATTTTAGAGCGAAGCATTCTCAAGTTGGCTTAGCAAGGAAAAGATTAGTGTTGCTGTTTGGAAGAACCGTGGAGGTGGCCATGGTCAGTGGTTATCATTGTAAAACCTTAACTTTTGGATAAATGATAGTTTTGTCCTGATTGTACTGATTTATATTTTTTTGTATGCTATAAAATTTAATTGACTGTTTCATGTTCATATTTGAGTGTTTTGTGTGATTTGCTCTGAGTCAGGAAAATAATAATTTTTGGACCGGAGAAATCTTATTTTAATTATTCGGAGCTGGGGGATCTTACTAAACTAAATTCCGAGTGATATGAATATTAATCTTTTAATTTTTAGGATTTAACTGTACAATAAAATAATTTTATATTATTAAAATATTATTTTATCTGACAGTACCTATTGTCTTAAAAATAGTAGAAATCTGTTCCAAAATGACCATGGACCCGGAAGAGTCTGTGGGACCCGCGTTTAGTGAAGCAGTCAACATTTTTGGCTAGACTAAATTCTAAACCAATAGGAACAAGTCAACAATGTCGGCTTAAAATTTCTAGACCAATAGGAATCAAGTCTACAAAAATTGTTAGACTTGTTAGATTAAGACTAGAAAGCCTAACCAAGTTAGCTTAAAACCTAACTAAGTTAGCATAGAAAGCTTGTTAAGTAACTAAATGAAGTAACCTAATTAGCTATCTAGTTAAGTTCTAGTTAGATAATGATCTCAAAATATCAAGACTAACCTAGTTAACCTAAGTAACTATCTAGTTAGGTAAGTAACTAAATAAATTAATTAAATGCACCTAAATGTAACTAGAAGACCTAATGAATCACAAACTTGGTTTGCTCTCCTAAGGGGCCATTCGGCCAAGAGCTTTCAAGAAGCTTCAAGAAGAGCTTAGTCACTTAGTGACTAGGTTTTCCTAGACCAATGAGAAACATGCTTGGAGCCAAAGTTTTGTTCTCCACCCTTGATCACATCTAAGGTGATTAAGTGGTCTTGGAAGGTCAAATAAGGAGGCCACCTCCTCTTGGATGAGCTCCACGGCCAAGTAGAGCTTAGGAGACCATTTGACTTCATTCTTCATCTTTGCTATCACAAAATCTCTCTTCTCTCTCTTCAAGAACAAGAACTCACCATTGTTGCCCTTTTTGAAGATCATTCGGCCAAACACCCTACACCACCATCCAACCATCCAAAATTTTATCCAACCTTATTTCTCAACTCTAAACACCATTCTAAGAACATCTCTAGTTGAGAGTTCTTCTAAAATCTTTCATCTTAAGCTTGGAAAATTACTTTGGAGATTTTTCCTAAAAGGTGAAGATCCTTGTTTTTCATTTCTAACTTCATTTCTAAGGTTCTAAACCATGATTTATCCATGGTTTATGCTTTTCTCCTATAGTTATAACCTTTAAAAATTTGTTTGAGCATGTTAGGTTTCTTTGGAGGACCACACGAAAATCCATAGGAAGAAGAGTAGAAGGTTTTATCTTCCTTTAAGCTAAGAGGGAGATTTAATCTCATCAACCATGTGTGGTGATGAGAAAATGGATTGTATGTGTGTGAAGAATCCATAAGGATTCACTTGTTTGATTGTTTAAATATTTTCCTATTTATGTTTGATATTGTTTGTATGCATGTCTATGAGCTTTAAAATATATTGCATGTGTTGATATATGCATGATTATTAATTAGGATATAAATAATATGTAAGGTTTGTATGAGTGTTCTAAAGAACACAACCATGGAGCTTTCGACTTCAACAAGAAAAAGAGAACCAAAATGTTCTCAACCATTTTCTAAAGGAAGGATTTAATGGAATTAGGTAAATTAATGAATTCCAAAATGATTTAGAAGATAGAAAATAATCCAAAGATCAAATGCCAAGATTTTGTTAAATTCGGCCAACATGCTTCTTAATGTGTAATCAATCCAAAATTTATTTTCTGAAGTGTAGATTTGAAGTTTAACCTAAAAAGAATACATTTGTAATGAATTTTCAAGAATTAAAGAAGTAAACTAATTTTTTAGAAATATAGTATAGAAGAAAAATAAACAAAACTATTGAAAAATAATTACCTTTGAGTTTTAAAAGTATGATGAAAATTTTCAAAGTGTATTTAGTAATAATAAACTAACCAAAGGAATTTTTAGAAGAAAAATGTAGAAAGCACATTTTTAATAAATTTTATAGACAAAATGCTATCAAAATTTATTAAAAATAGACAAATAAAAGAGAACGTTTTATAATATATTTATAACATAAGAAAAATATTCTACGTAGTTTAAAAGTATGAAAAATAGCTTACTTTATAATCACATATTTTATTCATTAAGAAGAAAACTTATGTTTAAAATTTACACTCTCCATAAACTTAATTGATTGAGTTTGGTATGATTTTGTGAAACAGAGCAAAATATATTCCTAATGAATATTTAAAAACATTGTTGAGATTTGAACGTTTCGTATTTTGGCCATAACTTGAGTTCTACTAATATCTAATGAACATGAATTTTACCTTGTAGGAAAGCTAAGAGGAAGGACTCAACTTTGATGAAGAGATATCGAAGTCTGATTCAGATGTCTACTATATATTGGACCTTTTGAGATTGAAGTCGAATACGGGTTCTGTGATAATATTTTGAGGCTAAGGGTGTGCACTCAAAAAAATCATATCTCATGTAATAATGGAGATGGGCTGAAATTTGGACATTGGATAGTCAAGATCCAAATAAACAACTTTCATGAAGAACACATTTTGAGAAAAAGAAGTCTAGTAGGTCATTTTGAGCTTGCAGGTCGATTAGTGCTGAAGTTGGGTTTGAGCAACCTACGGTATTTGGGACATATCTTGGGCTTAAGGAAGCCAAATTGGACGAACCAGCTATCCATTTTATGAGCCAAGACAAGGATCTACAACTTTCATGAAGAACAATTTTCGTGGTTCTGAAGTATAGTGGGTCGTTTTTGGCTTCCAAGTCGACACGAAATTTTCGTCCTCAACCATCCACTCATCCATCCACTAATCCACTCATCCATCCACTAATCCACTCATCCATCCACTAATCCACTAATCCAGCTCATCCACTAACTCACCCAGTCATCCACTCATTCACTTTGTCCAACCATCATAACATTATTATTTGTGATCATCCATAATCCATCCATTGAAATTCATGTGTTAAATTTCCCATTCATTTAAAGTCCTGTTATGGCATTTTTGTATTCAACCACTCAACCATTATCTATCATTGTCATCCTTATTTGCTAAACCAATCCACTAAACTAACCCACTAATCCATCCACTCAAACACTCACTCTCTCATATATATTGTTTTTGTCATTTTAATTATGTTGTAAAGACTTCTGATAAAAGGCACCAGATCATGAACAACATGTAATTCTCCTTCATTTCTCTCTAAGTTTCTTCTTGCTTCTTCATTGATCAATTCGTGAGTTTCTCATAGTTTTGTATATTTTGATGCTCCCTTCATGGTAATGGAGGGCTCGAGGACTTTCGGTGATTTAGAACTCTTGAAGAGATTGTGGTTTGTGTTCTTGAGACCTTGGTTATGCATTGTATTTGATTTGTAATTGAATTCCTTTTTCTTCTTCTTTTTCTTCTTCTTCTTGATCTTGAATGCATGAATGGTGATTCTATTTATGTTGATCCCATTGATCTTGGTTCAAGATTGAGATTTGTGATGAAACTTAGAATCCTGATTGATCTAAACTAATCACGAGAATCCTGAAGAGGTTAGGAATTCTGATGTGCACTAAGTTAATTGTTGTTACTTGAAATTAACTAGATTTTCATGAATGCTGCGATTTAAATTTGTGTTTATTATTTGTTAATTGAATTCTTAAGACGAAATCTAGTATGTATATTATGTTTGATAACGCGAGATCTCGGTTAGATCCAAATTAACAATTCAATTTATTTAATGAGTGTTCTATGAAAAAAGAAAAATATTTATTGAATCCACATCTTAATAGGTTTCAAATTGTTTTATAACTTTAATTTTATTTCTTGCTTTAATTTTGTTAAGTGCGATCTTAAAAGGTGTTAAATCATCATCATTTTTGCTAACTTTCACTTGATTTGATTAAATTGCATTTACGATCCTCTTTTTGTTAGGAGACGATCCGGATGGAATTGTGAATATAATAATAATAATAATAATAATAATTTTAATAATAATAATAATAATAATTTAAAAATAGATTTTAAAGCTTTTCTTTAAGAATTTTGTGATTTAAAAATCTTCTATTCTCGATTTTTGTTTTCACTACACTTTTAAAAATAGCAAAATATATTTAACGTGATTTAAAAACGTTTGTAATTAGCGACGTGATTGTGTTGCCCCCAATTTTTACTTGCGATTAAAAACGCGTAGTTTCTTTGTCAAGATAAAAGTGGTGGATGCCCCAGGAGATGTTGAGATATTTGTGTCTTCTCCTTAAGTCGTGGTCCCTATTAGGTGGGGTTAAGATCTCTAATCTATATATTTGTCATTCATGGAACTTTGAGATTGAGGCGTTTTCCAATTTAAACCAGCGATAATATTTTGAGGCTAAGGGTAATTGAAAAAATTGTTCTTATTCATACATTGAGTTGTGCCAATTTGTTTAATATTGGCGATTGATTGATGAGACATTCAACTATTATGACAATTGTGATGTTTAGTGTGGTTCATCTCGTGTGGACTTGGAGATTAGTGTGCGGAGTATTCACCATGATGGGGTTGGTGTTTTGAAAATCGTGGGGTTTTAACAAGGTTATCTCAACACGCCACTATACTTAATCAAGATCTTGTAAATAGGGGCCAAGTTCAATGCATACTGCACGTTTTTGATCATTTTCTGGTGACTAGAGAGGTTTTCTGGTGATCTTGCACGATGTAGAAACGTGGGCTATAGACACGACGTTCAGGCAATTTTCAATAGTTTGGTTGGGCGAAGTGCTTTAGTCATCCATTTTATAGATTTTTACGGGTCATTCTCTCCTTTTCTAGCTCCATGGAGTTTTGCCAGTCATACTACATTCGCATTTGTGTCATGCATCATAACATTATTATTTGTGATATTATATGATTTAGTAAAAAAGTAGGTATATTGAAATTCTGTGTTAAATTGTGTTATTATTTATGATGTTATGGTATGCTTTATTGTGTCCAACTGAGGCTTAGATATCTTGTATTGTCACTTATTTGCTATGCGTGCGGAGTATTGATGTAAATTATCTCAAATCTCTATATATATTGTTTTTGTATTATTAAAACCTATGTTGTAAAGAGTTTGAGGAAGAGGAACAACCTCTAATTGTGTGTATCCCGAGGAGGAGGAACAATTCCCAATTTGACTCGATTAACAATGAGACTTGAGTTTCACGGAGTTTTGATGAACAATGAACGACTATCGAGGATCGAGGATCGGTGATCTACTGGGACGTCAACAATATAAGTCCCTTGGTTAAGAGATTGAATCCAGCACGATTTATATGATACTGTACTACCTTGTATCTACATCGCTCGGATTATGTTTTTGGATCCGAGGTGTCACCGGGAGAAACTCTTTTTCCTTATGTTCCCGATTTAGAACCGCTCAATCCTAATCAGTTAGTCATAAAGCAACGGCTCTTACAACTATCCAACAATTGAGACATCCCGATTCTAGAAAACCAATTTCCTCTAGTGATCACTTCCAGGGTTAGGAATCTACTGATGTGCATATTTATGTTGTTGTACTATATTAACTCTTTCTTGCTTTATTTAAATATTGTGTAGTTGTAAATTATTTGTATAACTTAAGACAAAATCGGATGTATATTACATGAACATCATACATCCCACTTTATTTTACCGCAACCGCGTTATTTTATTTAATGATATTACTTTAAAAGAAAATTTTTTATAACTTCATATTAATTATGTATCAAATGTTTTATAACTTGGGTAGATTTTATTTTATTGCATTCATAAATGTGACATCCCCGTGTGTTAAATAATCATCATCATCATTTTGTTTACAACATTCTTACTTAGTAGTTTATGTATCTTTTTGTTAGGGTTAACGATGGATGGAATTAGAATATAATAATAATAATAATAATAATAATAATAATAATAATAATAATAATAATAATAATAATAATAATAATAATAATAATAATAAAAAAATAAATTCTTCTTCTGAATTTTGTGATTTGTATCTTCTATTCTCTATTTTTGTTTTCTCTAAGGTTCTTTTCAAAATTCCAATAGGATGAGTTCAACGCTGAGTGAATTATAATTAGCCTTGATGGATTAGTGGGTTTTTAGTGGACTTGGTTCAAATGAGCGAGTGGAATGGTTGTGGTTGAATTATAAAAAATCTCAATGCCCTTGGTGATGGTATTTTATGGACTTCTCTGAGTCGATGGTCCCTATTAGCCCATGGGGTTAAGATCTCTAATCTAGAGGCATTTACGACTAAGTCATTTGTCATGCATGGAAGTGTCGTTGTTCGGGCAGTGTCCATGCATTTAAACCAGCGTCCGTAGAAAATATTTATGGTCCGTTGAAAAAATGTGGACTCGATTATTGTGCTTTGCACGATGTTTAATTTTCTGAGCAACTGTCTCTTCAACTATTATGACAATTGTGATGTTTATGTGGCACGTTCCAACTGGATAGTCGTGCTTAGTGCTTTGCACACCATGATGGGGAGGTGTTTTGAAAATCGAAGGGGTTTTAACAAGGTTATCCCCTAGCCACCTTATCCCTATAAATAGGGGCCAAGGGTTCCTCATTCATACTTCTTTTTTTTTGATCATTTTCACTGAGAAGGTTTTTTGGATCTTGACTATCGATGTAGAAACGTTAATCAGCCCATTCATATTAATTTTCAATATGTTTTTTCGAGTCAAGTGCTTTAGTCATCCATTTTATCAACTCTTTTAAGGTATGCCTCCTTTTACATCTGAATCAGACTTTGCCATTTTCGGTGTTCATCAAAGGGTTTAGAGCTATCCTTTTGTTTTACAAGATATCCCCCATTTTTTCAGATAAAGGAACTAGGTATACCAACTTTTCTGGGGTCCCTTTATTGGTGTTGTTAGGACCAGAGCTCAAACTCTCACCGCCAATCAATTAAGAATATGGATGGTGGAGGTGTCCAACTGAGGCTTAGACCTTTGTGGGCACAAAGGTTGTATTCATAGTGCTGGAGAATGGATGCAGATATGAACTTTCAATGATTCCTTCTGTAGTTTGCCCCCTTCCATGTTTGAATATATTTAGCTGATATTCTTGATTTTGACATTAACTTACCGACCTCCGTGGGTGTTTCAAGGAGTTTCATGGCGAGAAGATGAACTTCATGTTGGGAATTGCGGATCAAAATATCTCGCAGCGGAATAATAGAATTCCCTCACAGGATCTATGCGAAAAGTCCATAATCCGAGTTTTAAAGGTTTACCTCTTGAAGCGTGATAAGCACAAGCGAGGTGAATCACCAACACCGTAATAGCAACGATGTCTCTGCGGTATCCACACGAGCATACTTGCAAAAAGGAGTCATGCCTCTGTTTCGCGGTGCTAGCTACGAAGAGAAGAGAAGAAAACCTTTTACTGTATCTCACTCACTTTCTTAGGTGTGGCTAGGGTTGTAATGTTACGTACGTAGCAGCCCCCTTAGCAGTACTATTTATAATAGTGGCTGCCTTAAGTAAGTGTGAGCAGTAGCAAGGTAAGCTATGCAACTTTAAATCCATCTGTCATGAGTTAGGCCCACAATTGAATCTAAGTCCAACTTGGATCCTTATTGCTCCAATTTAGTCTGCTCTAAGTGTGCGACCCTGCAGGTTCTCATAACATTAGTAGTAATATTAAAATCTCATTTTAATATTACAAATAGTGAGCGATATCTAGCAACACATCACTGTTACCCAAGTAAAGAGAATGTCAGTGATTTGACATAACTTATCCGTGACTAATGTTTTCGTGTAGTTTAGTCCTTTTGTCCAGATATCTAGATTGAACACAAGGCATAAAACGTGTCACCCTTGTTTAGTTCAATCTTCAATTTCTTGATTCCCGAGTAGACATAGTAATAACAAATGAGATCAATATTTCATATTGACTCATTTGAGTATGACCATGCATTTCGTAGTCTCACTCAATCAGGGGGCCCGAAGATATCACTCCTGTTATGTAGGAAGGACAAATCCCATCTAGGTCACTCACATTCCTCCACATGTATCGCGGTATATCTAATAACCAACTTTATAATCATCTTGTTACATATGACGTTTGATGGCATTAAAACACACAACTCCTCATGTAGGAATCGTAGTGATTTCAGGTCAAAGGACCACATACACCATTATCACTATGAGAATCGCTTATGACACTCACGTAACGATCCACGTAGTATTCTCATGTCGGGTCTGTCCAATATATCATTATTCTAATATGTATCCATGTGTAGACTTGATATCTCATATCCATGACCTGTGAGATGTGGTCATCAGTCTTTGCACATACTAGTCTCAATGCATTATTGTTGTCCTAATTAATAATAATACTTGACTAGGGACATTTAAGAATAGTATTTTATCCAATAGGATTTCACGATCAAGTCATCCACTTGATGTCCTATGGTATCAAACTTATTATTCTAAGGACTTTATTATGTCTAACAAAAAGAACACAATAAATGAAATGCCTCATATATCAAAAATAGCATAATACAATGTATGTAAATACAGACAAAATGTATTGGCCTCTAAGGCATACACCAACACTTCAAGGCAAAGGGGCTTGACCGCTAAAGAGCTTTTGGTGCTTACCCCTATGAGGAACGTGTATACTTGGGTTGGGGATGACGTCTGGGACCACGTGTTTGAACTTTCTTTTAAAGAAAACCTTAGAAAGGTCTTGGTTTATTTGTAGTTGACGGAAGGGGGTACTCGGGACTGTGAGTATCAGGTTCTGTCCCCAGAATACGATGGAAGAGCATGTTCGAGCCAGGAGGCAGGCCCACATTATATGTTCTTGTATAAAGGTCTATTTGTCTGGTTAGGATTCTAGATTCCATTCACCAACTTTTAAGTTAAGGTCCTTCGAACTGTCAATGTAGCTCCATCCCAACTTCACCCCAGCAACTAGGGGAATATCCTTGCTTTCGAGAGGTTTTGTTGGGTGGTCCAACTGCGGTACTCAGAGAGAGCCTTTTTTTACTTCTGCACCCAGTGGTGTCTTGAGGAGGTGCAGTATACTAAAAGAACTGGCTGTCACTCTAGTCTAGATCTAGGCAAAAGGTCTTCACCATTTTTCAAGAGAGCTTCATGGACTTCAAAGGGAAGTTCTTCAAGTTAGTGGGAGCACAGGAACCAATCCATTTTTCTTGGAGCCAATGGGGAACCGGTGCTCTAATTATACTGGACGATGTAGGCATGGAGCACCCACATTGGGTTGATTGAGAAGGAGAAGCATGACCTTGATCCAGGTGACATCAAATGTATTGAGTTTATGACCAAATGGGCCTAGGAAATTGGGCTCATCAAATGTAAGGATATTCTTGACACTCTTGATGATGATTATCTTAGGGCATTGCAAGGTAGGGATTAAGTTGTTAATGTTTGGAGTCTGTCTTTACCTTCTACACTTAATATTTCCTATTCAGTTGTTTTTGACTTATTTGTTTTACTTATTTTATTGTAGAAAGCATGGCATCTGGGCCTTCTCTTGTTGCCCTGAAAGCTTTAAGGGCAAGGAAGGGAGGGGCAGAACCTTCCAACACTCCTACATACATTGCTTCAGGTTCCACCGATCGGGATCTCGTTGTTGAAGTGGCCTCTAGTCAGTTGGATACTCCTACACAACCTCTTCAAAGGAGGAAGAGAAAGGCCATTGAAAGCTCAGAGGATTGAGGCAAGAAGGTGGCAACAGAGGAGGGTGAAGAGGAAAAGGAAGATCCAATGCCCATAATTACAAGGCATGTGGACGTCGGTGTGTTTGTTGACGAGTGGCTCCTGAGTAATAAGGTGGTGAAGTACTTCACCCAAAGGAATGCACAAGAGACCTTGTCAAGATTCAAGACCTTCGTACTTCAGGCAGCTACTGAAGTCTGTTGCCTTGAGAGGTCCATAAAAAAAGGCTAAGAAGAAGATGCAGTAAAGGAAGATGGAGCTTAGAAGCTTGCTTTGGCTTCAAAGAGAATAAGGATGTTGAAACAAAGATCACCGAGCTGGAAAAGAAGTTAGTTGAGTCCATACCCAATAGGAAAAGAGAGAAGTCCAAGTCTGATAAGGCTATTGCCGACCTCGAGGCTAGTGTAGCGCAACTGGAGAAGGAAAATGAAGAGCTGGAAATGATCTTTGCAAACATTGGTGGAGAATAGTTTCAAAATGCAGTTGCCTAAGTCTAGCACTTCAACCTCAGCATCGTCCTGACTTTGGATGATTTGAATTCTAAAATGATATTCCAAGATGGACGCTTGGTGATGGTAGACGAAGTTGCCTAGAATGCTATTAGGGTCCCTACAGTTGAGCCCTCAGCTGTCGTGCTTGATCAGGAGTTGCGGAGCCTGAAGGGAGATGCAATTGAGGCTTAACTTGCCTTTGCCCCCTACGTGGGGTGCTTTGTTTTTTGTAAAGACAATTACCTTAGTTGCCGGGGTGTTTTAAATTAATTTCCTTTGCTCCTGTAGCCTTGCTTTTTATTTTCATGGTACACCCATTATAAATGTACACTTCGTAACCGCTTAAGGACTTAGGAGAATTTCCAAATTTAATTAAAGCCTTGGTTCGGGGTCTAATGTCCAAAACATTTGAGCGCTCAAAATTCCATTTAGAACTTCGGAAAAAATTGAGATGGTCCTTTAATCGAGGTCTTTAATGTTTACGATCTAGTGCAGAAAATCGCCTACCACTTAGGAATTTTTGACTTCAAAACCAGTTTAATATAAGACGTTCACAATAGGTACCTAATGGCAAAGAACAGATGTCATAATCCGTGTTACCAATTAATTTCATAACCATAAAATAGTCATGGCCAAGTATTGAGGATTAGGTATGGACCCATAACTCACGATCAAAAAGCTCAAGCAGGTTTTGTGTGTTATTCTTCTTAACCTAGACTCTGAGAGACCTTAGGTCCCATAGGTAACAGGCTCAATACATTCTCAAGGTGTTTTTCGGCTTGAGGGTCTTTTAAGTTGTTGAAATTCATATCCCATTAGGAACGGGTTCAGTGGACATTCTCAAGGCAGAGTTCGACTTGAGGGTCCTTTGAGACTTTGAATATTAGGAGAAGATGTATGAAAATAACTTTATTTTATTGATAGATCGAAGAACTGAAGTTTGTACAGAGTATAAGCTCACCAAAATTGGGGCAGATCAAACAAAGTAAACTAAGAGACTAGGTCTTAAAGGGCACTTAGCTATAGTACTTTCTTACTTTATCCGTATTCCAATAGTTTTTGATCGGCTTGCCTGTTAATGTCTCCAAAGTGTAAGCTCATTTGCTAGTGTTGATCACAATGCAGTAGGGGCCTTCCCAGTTAGGGGCTAACTTCCCTTGGGAGGCATTCCTACCACCAGTGTCTGCTCTCTGGAGTACTAAGTCCCCATGCTGGAATTTCCTTAGGACAACCTTCAAATTATACCGAGTCATCGTCTTCTGTTTGATGGTGGCATCGCGTATATAGGCAACACGTTATTTTTCCTCCAAGAGATTCAAGTCTTCTCTGATTAGTCTAGAGTTACTGTCAGGTGAAAACTGTTGGAGACACTAGCTTGGTTCCCCAATTTCCATTAGGATCATAGCTTCACACCCATAAGTGAGTTTGAAGGGGATTTCACCTGTTGTAGAGTGAAGCGTAGTCCGGTAGGCTCTGAGGACATGGTCTAGTTGTTCAGCTGAGTTTCCCTTAGCTTCATCCATCCTTCTTTTAATTCCTCGAACAATGACCCAGTTTGAGGCTTCAACTTATCCATTTGTTTTGGGATTCTTAACCGAACTGCAATGATACTTGATTTTTAGCCCGATAAGTAGCTCTTCAAATCCTTTATCTTTGAATAAGGTTTCGTTGTTTGCCACAGTGGACTCCAGAATCCCAAACCTGGTGATGATGTGGCGCCAAATGAACTTTTGGATAATTGCGGAGGTGATCGTGACAAGGTGTAACAGCCTAATTTCTATACCCTAGTATATATGACATATACTGGGATAAACAGTATCACTTTTGCTACTTCTAACTAAACATCAATCTTATCCATAATATTTAAATAAATCATTATAAAGAGTCATATCTAGAAGTCATACACAAATATACAACTTTTACTTTCTCAAAGTAAATATAAATAATTACATAAGTTTTGAATTAAAAACATAAACTAAACTTTACTAATTCTTATGTTATCTTCATCTTCTTACCCTCTTGTAGGGCATTAACCTGAATTTACATAGAAACACAGCGGGGTGAGAAATAATAATTCTCAGTATGAGTAACCAATACCAGTATTTAAACATTTATACAAAATAAATGAACTAAGAAATATCTCAAGTCTAGTTATTCATTAACAGGATATATGCACTAATCAACATTAACTCATAATGAATAACACTACTAGCATTAGAACATTCACATTGAGGCTCTATGTGAACATTCATCTAGCCACATCATAATCCAATATTAAATTCATACTTATAACTTAAATATTCTCTGGAACTGTATTTCTTTATTTTTATCTTAGTAAAATAGGCTAAATAGCCCTTCAACTATCTAATGATAAGCGGAATGTTCCATGTACTAATTCCATAACATTATATTTGATGATGAGTGGACGGTTTCATGTACTACTTCCATAACATCCTATCTCTTCCTTCACCTAGCAAAGGATATAAGTCATCCATAACTTAGTATAGGATATAACTCATCCATATCCTAGCATAAGACATAGCTGGTCTATAGCCTAGCATAGGACATAACTGGTCCATATCCTAACATAAGACATAACTCATCCATAGCCTAACCTTGGTTAACTAATCCTTTTATGAAACACCCTGGTGTCACCACTCTATTGGGCTTTCCCGGCAATGTCAACTACTCGAATAACTAATCCTTTTATGAAATACTCAGTTGTCACCACTCTACTGGGCTTGCCTGGCAATGTCCACTACTCAGATAACTAATCCTTTTATGAAACACTTCGGTGTCACCACTCTACTAGGCTTGCCCGACAATATCCACTACTCAGATAACTAATCCTTAAGCCTAACTTTGGATATAACATCCTTAGCCTAGCTTTGGATAACTAATCACAACTCCACCTTTAGAAAAGTGTTTTTATCACTCCTTTGTCAGGTCAAGGGACTTGCCTCGCTCCCTCAATTAGGAATTGTGATAAACTATGGTTCAACCTTTCTAAATAAAGGAACCAACTCTTGCCAACTAGGTCCTATAGCACTTAACTATTGCCAACTAGGCCCTATGACGCTCAACTATTACCAACTAGGCCCTATGACGCTCAACTTTAACTATTAAAGGAGTTACTAGTATTTCTAAGACTCAAACCATCCTAAAACACCTCAAAATCTTGCTTAAAAAGGCTGATTTTCAAGATTGCACTAGATGTGCATCATAACTTCTAAAATTTTGAAATTTTATGAGCATATAGCTTTTTTTCATATCTTTCAAATGTCATAAACCTCATCTCAATTGGTTAAGTGTAGCTAAAGTCATGCGACATTTTGCAGAAGCCAAAAATAGTGTTTTCACTATTTTTCTAAAATCAGACCTGATTTTAAATTAAAACTGGGAACAAACCACAAGCGGTAAAATTCTAAAATTTTACAAGCAAGAAGCCTTACATGTTAGCTTCAAAATACCAGTAGTCTCATGTCAATACGACATTGGTACAAGAAATTATGTAATCTGATTTACTGGCTGTTAGAATACATTTTCTGTAGAATCTGCCTCAGATTCAAATAGAAACTGGTACTAATTGACTTGCTCTAGAATTCTAAAATTTTTACCATATGAAACTTTATGTCTTAGCTTTCAAATGCCACTGGATCAGGTCAATTGGATGTTTGTAGCTCAAGTTATGCATCAAATATTACAAGCTGTCAAGATGCTATTTTGTCTCATGCCTAGGCTTGGTTTTACCACGCCTAGGCGTGATGCTCTCTGTCTCGCCTGGAATGAAAACTGATCAGCCCATGCCTAGGCGTGACCTTTCTGTAGAATTCATTTTCTGTATAAACTTGGTTCCAAACCAAGTTTCACCTCAAAGCCTCACTTCTAGATGATTTCTATCATCACTAAGGGTCTCTAAACTTGTTATAAATCTCATTTATTCCTTTAGCTCAATCAAACTTTGATTAAAACTAAATCTTTCACTTTATACCCCT
The DNA here is from genome assembly GCA_029884605.1 of Ormosia emarginata. Lineage (NCBI taxonomy): Eukaryota > Viridiplantae > Streptophyta > Magnoliopsida > Fabales > Fabaceae > Ormosia > Ormosia emarginata. Next base: position 403,412 of record JAQQTP010000075.1, on the reverse strand, counting down.
ATTATCAACTATGTAACCAAAATGAAACTATGAGTTCTAAGGCTTCCAAACTATCAATGAAGCATCACACTAACTAGAATCTAACTCATTTCAACTATTGAAACAAGAACTAAGATCTTTCTTTCTATCCTCACCCAAAAGCCATTTTTCTTCATCAAGCCACTTAAAGAACCAGATGAAGATTAGAGAAAAGAGTGAGAATCAAGAACCCCTACCTTGTGGTGATGACCAATCTTGGAGTCTCTTGATCTTGCTCTTGATCTCCCTGGGGTACTCTTACTCTTCCTCCTCTTTCTTCCCCTTCCTCTCTTCTTTCCTTACTCTCTTTTCTTTCTTTCTTTTTCTGCTTCTGTAACCGTGAGAAAAAGATAAATGAGAGATGGGTAAGGGGCAAACTTGTTATTTTGATATTTTGCTGTAACTTCTTGATCTGCTAAGAACACTTAGGTCTCACCAAATCAAGTTTTCTAGCTTTCAACAACGTTAAATAAATATTAGGATTCATCTAAATTATTAGTTCACCTTTATTCTATTTTTTTCATATTTGTTGGGGGTCAATCCAGAATTAAAAGCACAATCAGTATATGTAACGCCCCTTTTTGGGAGGGAACGTCACATTGTCAAATAAATAAAATGCGAAAATTAAATAAACAAACGATTATGACCCGGTTCATTATAATTAATTAATGTTTAACCATGTGAGCAAACTTGGCAATATTTTTTTTTTTGATAAGAATAATAAGGATACTACGGAGTGCGGATAAAAGTAACGAATGAAACAATACACGAAAATTTGCACCTGAATAGCATGCATATATATATATATATATATATATATATATATATTTAATACAACTGTTTTATAAATACAAGCCTGCCATCATCAAAAAGCAAAAACTATACCCACCCCAAGGAAACATGCATATACAAAATATACAAATTTCAACCAAAAGAAAATACATCGGCCCCCAAAAATAAAACATCGGCACCATCGGTAGTCACCAATGATCATCGACCCTCGGATAAAAAGGGACCGATTCGGGATCCTCGGGAGGACCCTCATCGGGATCTTCCTCATCCGAGGACTCATCCATAGGAACCACCGAGGCGCGGGACGGAGCCCGAGCGGTGGAATCAAACGAATCCTCCCGGGGTGTAATAACGGAACCCCACATCTCCCGATAGGCGGTAAAACTCCGCGCAAGCCGAGGTAGCAAGTGAGGACAGGAGCCTCATGACGTCTCCAGTGCAAGTGCTATCGACACGTCTCCCAAATACACGCAGCGGTCGGAGTTCAGGTTGATGTGCCAACACTCCGGCCCTCCAAGGAAGGTCGATGCACATCTCCCAAGAATCCGCGCATACGTGCGTACATCGTCGCGAGAAGTCAATCCCGTGTGCGGGCCGGAAGCGGGGAAGGCAGGATCTTCTGTCTCTTCACCGTCGTCTTCGATCAGTACAGGGTACACATAAACAACAAATAATAGAAGCACAGGGAAAGAGGTAAGACATCCTACCATCAATACCAATACAGCAACCAAGAACCAAACGACGCATAACGCCCACGTAGCATGTAAAGGCAATAAATAAGCTTTTAAACAGATAACCAGTCAGGCAATCATTAATAAAGGTAATGAATAATCCATAACATCCAGGCAGTTAAATTCAGACAGTCAAATATCGTGTAAACAATAATTTTTAGATGAGAGAATATTCCACGATGCATGGACACAATATTCAATTTCCTACTCCATGGAGCTAGACTCAAACAGTCGGAGAGAAAGATCAGGAGACATGTCTGTGACTCGGCCGAGGCCATTGCTATCGCAAATTTTCTCGTGCACAATCATGGCATTGCACAGACATTCTACACTAGATCACGATATAGGACAGTGTCAAGTCCGGATCGTCGGTGCGTTTGCATTGGTTTGCCCCACGGGCAAAGGAGCTACCAACTACCCATTGTGGAGGACCTGCACCCCGACGCCCCCAAGGTCATAACAAGACCCACACTTGTCTACTCGCACCCGCACAAAGGTGTGTTCAATCTCCTAGGCAACTTGGCCTTACAACAGTCCACAAGGACATTCACAATGTATAGGACTCTATGCATGAACATGTATGATCCACAATTTCATACAATAGCATAATATACCACATTTGATCAAGAGAGTACAATAAGCAAATTTGCATCCAAAAAGAACCCAATATCAACATAATATCAATTTATAATTCAAGGAACATATTTTAGGTCCATTATGGATTTCTAAAATCTCCAAGTCTTATGAAAATTATCTCATTGGTTCATTAAGGTTTATGAAATCCTTAATCTCTTGTATTCTTTGATTACTTGTAATCCGAGTAATGGGTTATGGAATCTTAACCCAAATTTTCACCTAGAGGTCGTGGCCTTCCCAAGGTTTCAAGTAAGTCATGTTCACATCATTAGGTCCATTTACTTGTTATTTTGATCCAAGTTATTTGATTCTTATAATTACCTTCCAAATTTAGCTTATCTCCTAAGTCTTAACCACAATCCATCCTAAAAATTATTGTTGCAAGTTTCCTACTATTTAATCTATGTTTGGTTACTTGATTAATTCAAGTCTTGACATCTCAAATTTATCTTTCCCCTCATTCAAGCCCTCAAAACCGTGGCACTCCATAGGATCCTAGGTTACAAATTTTCTTCTCACTAGTTTAGTCTTCCTTTACTTAATTTGCCTAGCATTATTCTTGACACAATGTCAACCAAAATTCTGCTCTTAAAACAGCCCAAAACCGTGGCACTCACCAAGGTCCAACAACCAGAATTTTGTCCACTTGGATCAACCTTAACTACTTGATTTAATTAGCCTTGCATTGGTCAAAATTTAAGCATCATTTCCCTTCATTTTCCAGCCCAAAACAGCCCCAAAACCGTGACACATTCAGGGGTCCAGCAACCAGAATTTTCTAGCAAGCATTCATAGATTTCAATCACAAAATTACATGAATAATTAACCACTCAATCAACTACTCAAAGCTAAATTAAGATAACATTCAAGAAATCAATTTCAAGCAATTTCAAGAACAACCACCATGTGGTTTTTCTTCCAAAAAATCAAACACAAGATTCCTAGTTGCTAAAGAGGTTGAGGAGGATTAATCTTCCTCTTACCAAGATGAAGAACCAAGAAAATTCCAAGAAGCACTTGATTTTCGGATTTGAAGCTCAAAAACCCTAGAAAATGTGGTCCAAGTTAGAACAATGTAATGATGTGAAAAAGAAGAAGAAAATGACCATTAAATCAAGAGGAAACCAGAAACGAAAATGGAGTGAAGGTCTGAAATTTTTCAGCCATGAGAGCTCACCTTCAAAGCTTGAAAAATGGTTGAAGATGGAAGCTTTCTTGAAAACTCCAAGCACAAAAGATGATGAGAAGGAGTAGGAGATTAAGAAAACATGGTTGGTGTAAATTTTTATGAAGGTTGGGGCTCTTTGAGGGTGGCTGGACGTATGGTGCTGGAAGAGGAAGAAAGAAATGTTTGAAGAGAGAAAGAAGAAGAAGAAACGTAAAAGGAAGAAAGAAATGTTGCTTTTGGGTGTTAATGCATTTAGATGTAATATTAGGATAGTAAAAATCAATTCTTTCCCTCGAGTGGGCTGCTGGCAGACGTGAGAGAGAGAAGTGGGTGAGAAATTTGGCTTCCAAAGGAAGCCAAGATATTGATGGTCAAAGCTTGGGTCAAAGCTTCTTAAGGAAGCTTGAATATTTAACTATTAAATTTGAATTAAAGTAGATAGATTTGACATAAAGTGGATTACATTAGGATAATGTGATAGTATTTTTATTACACACTATTATTCAATAGATAATAGTTACAATGATGTAAGTCGGTATTTAATTAATCTAACAGATGAATTTTTCGCTGTACTGATTTAATTGTATATGTAAAGATTTCTCGAAAATTGTGAAACCTCGTAAACTGTGTCAAGTCTCGGGTTTAGTAAGATCTCCCGTCGACATGTCCATAGTCCAAGGTTCTCAGAGAAAACATCGCGTTTCTCTAATTCTGCTCAGCGCGCACGCAAAACGAGGAATATATTAAAATATTCGACGTTTCCGAAAAATTCCCAGAAAATTCTCAAAAATTGCAAATATTATAAAACGACTATTCGTCATATAATTTTCCAATTTCTGGAGCACTACAGTCGTTTTCACTACTCTGCTCGAGTTTTACGTAAAACGAGAAATATATTAAAATATTCGTCGTTTCCGAAAAATTCCAAAAAAATTCTCATAAATCACAAATATTAGAAAATGACTATTCATGGTGAAATAATCAATTTCCGGAGTGTTACACTGGTCTCAGCAATTCTCAGCCCAGTGTGCACGCAAAACGAGGAATATATTAAAATATTCGTCGTTTCCGAAAAATTCCAGAAAAATTCCTAAAAATCAAGAATATTATAAAATGATGATTTATGACCAAATATGTATTTTTTCGGGATGTTACAGTATATCTAAAAATACTAAACTGATTCTGATTGTTCTCAAATTTTAACTGTACCTTATTTAACTCATTTGTGACTTAGAAACAAGTTATTCGTACTTGTTTCCATCAACTTAGCAATTTATACTACTATTTAAGTCATTTTAAGTTACTTTTCAAATTCTATGTTGCAGCAAACTGCCTAAACTGATTCAGTTTGTCACAAAACTGAATCGGCATGTTAAACAAGTATTAGGCTACCTATGTAACCATTTACAAGCCTAATATGTCATTGAGGGTGTTACATAAGGGGCTCTACTTCAATCCATTTAGTAAAATAATCCATGGCTACTACTAAGTATTTCAGTTGTTTGGGTGCTAAAAGAAACAGACCCAGAATATCCACACCTCATCTGTAGATTGGCCAAGGTACATATATCGTGGATAGTTCCTCTAGGGGTGCCTAAAAATGGTCTGAGTGGCGTTGGCATTTGTTACAAACTTGGACATGTGCATGGCAGTCTACTTCCATTGTTGGCCAATAGTATTTGGCCCTGAGTGCCTTAGAGCTAAGGCTTTGCCTCCTAAGTGGTGTCTTTAACTCCCCTTAAGAACCTCAGTCAATACATATTCTATTTTTTTTTTGTCATGAGGCATTTAAGGAGAGTTGACAAAAACCCACGTCGGTATAATTACCCATCGTAGATGATTGATAATTACATATTTTTTACATTAATAAACCCTTATTTTTAGTCATTTACACTTTTCATATTACCAAGTGGCCTCAATACTCAAGAGGGGGTGAATTGAGTATGTAAAATATTTTCTCAAATCTTTTACAACACGTTTGGTTATCAATTTTCATTGAAGTTATTGATTGATTAAAGTGAATAGATAAATGAGATTGATCACTTCGCTCACGAATAAATAAGTCAAGGTAGAAAGTAATCAAGCAAGCATATAAAATATAAGCACAAAGTAAAGAGATAGAGTTGAGAGAATCAAACATAAGGATTTATCCTGGTTCAGCCACCCTTTGTGACCTACGTCTAGTCCTCAAGCGAACCACTCGAGATTTTCCACTAAACTTTAAGCTTGAACGGGTGCTTGAAAACCTTTACACAATAGAGCACTCACCACACCTTGGAATACCTCACCATTTGTGCTTAAGCCTTAAAACAGGGATACCTTACCCTTTTCACTAGAGGGATACCTCACTCCCTTTACAACCTTTGAAGGATACCTCACATTCTTTACAATAAGGGATACCTCACCCTTTTTCACTAGAGGGATACCTCACCCTCTTTACAGAATAAACAAAGTGTTTGAATGATAAAAACACTCTCAAAGAGTAGATAATACAAATTGAAGCTTATGGTATCAAGGATTCACACTTTGAAGCTCAAAACAGAGTATGATAGAAGATAAGAGAGAAAATTCATATTTTATGATTAAGAGACTTGTTCAGATAGTTTTTCAACTTTTCTTTGATGCCCAAATACTTTCATTTATAGCCCAAAACATTTTAGAGTTGTTGGAGGTGGTTGGGTTCAATAAATGATCCAATAGAGCTGTTGGAAATGATTTCTGATTTGCCAGATAACCGATTAGGGAGAAGTCCTAATTGGTTAGGGGCCTTTGAGAATTAATTTCATTGCCTCTGTTTCTCAAATAACCAATTAGGCAAGCTGCCTAATCGGTTAGGCCCTTTTCAAAAACCATTCCACGTGACTTTAAAAAACAATGCTAACCGATTAGGCCAAATCCTCTAATTGGTTAGGCCTATAATAAAAATAGTTCATGTACCATTAAAAACACACACTAACTGATTAGGCTAATCCCTTAATCGGTTAGGCCAACACCCTAATTGGTTAGGCCTTTTAGAAATAGCCTCTGAGTTATCAAATAACTAATTAGGCAAACATCCTAATCGGTTAGGCCTTTCAAGAAATAAAGAGGAAATGTTCCAAACTTGTCAAATAACTAATTAGGGAGTTGTCCTAATTGGTTAGGAGCCTTAGAAAAACATGAAAAACGTGCTTGACTTGGTGAATAATTGGTTATGGGAAATCTATAATTGGTTATTGCAATCTGATTTTGAAAATTGACTTTAAATGATCATAACTACTTCGTTTCTTATTCGTTTAAAACAAATGACCACTCATTGGAAAGATCTTTGAGTCTATTTTCATATGAACTAAGTTTCAGATCAAGACTCAAAATATTTTGAAAGATATAATCAAAAGAGTAATCAAAGGTCAGTCTTATAAAACACAAACTTGGCTATTTTTCATAGATTTAAACTATCACCATGATTAGCTTTTCAAAACTTGTTTGTTGGACATTTTGGCATGTGAAAAACCCTTTGTAAATATTTGAAAACATATTTGAGCTTAGTGTGATTCCTATCTACCTTAATATAAGATCTAAGTCCTATAAGCTATACTTGAAGAACCTTGGGACTTGATCTTTGCATGACCATCACTTCTCTTGTTTGTTATCATCAAAACCATTGCTGTTGCCAATGCTAATCACATTCTCCCCTTTTTTTATGATGACAAACAACAATTGAGAAAAGAGTTAGTTCAAATAAATTTGGAATTTACAAAAGGTGTAAGAACTTACTTCCCCTCAATGTTTCAAGAGGTGATTGAATCAGAGATGCACAGCTCCCCCTTAGTTTTGGAATCCCAAGACCATTGAAAATGTAGCTTTTGCTATTTTACCTTACATTTCTCAATGACATAACTTCTCCCCTTTTGTCATGATAAAAAAGATATACAATATAGATTTTGACAAAGAGAGAAGTAACACAAAACTATTTCCATACAATAATTCATCAACAATATAACCTTAAATACATAACCATTGTCATTTAACACATATCCAGGTCATACTAAAAATAGCATTTTAAAGTTATAATATGGTTAAGCAAGGTTATAAGCTAAGATAATAAGCAGCATATCCAAAAGATAAACAAAAATGATTAGATTAGCTTAAGCACAATAAAGAAATTGGTGGAAAGTGATGGAAAATGGTGGAAAAGATGTTTTAATGGTGGATTTTGGTTGGATTTGGAGTGGGTGAGGAGTTTAAGTGAGTGGGTGTGAGAGGAAGAAGATGACCATGGAGGATGAGGGTCATGAATGGTGAGGGGAAAGTCATGTTTTTCTATTTTAGTGAACACAATAATCAGTTAGAGTATTGGGTAACTGATTATGTTCGTATGGAAACAAATATAGTGGCCACGGGTTTGAGCAAATAATTAGTTAGAAATGTGAGCTAACCGATTAGCTTCATGTGAGAGCAAAAATGTGAGGTCCTTGTAAGCTTGAATAACCGATTAGAACTTGTTCCTAATTGGTTATTTTCGTGGTCACTTGAGAAAATTGGCTTCTGTTTGCTTCAATAACTAGTTAGGAAAATCTCATAACAGGTTATTTTCATGATCCTCAAATAGATTGAGCCTCTGTTTGCTTCAATAACAGATTATGAAAGGCTCCTAATAGGTTATTTATGATATCCAGGAGCTTCAAAATACCTCCATAATTGGTTAGAGAGGTCTTGTAATTGGTTGGGAACTTCACCTAACCAATTATTTAGCTTGATAAAATGTAGTTTCATCGTGTCATACTAGTTCCAAAGTCCAAATAACAGATGATTTCCTCCTTCTAACTGGTTATTTCACTTCCAAAAACCAGAAATTCCTCAGAGATTCAACCTTTAAGAATGCAACCACATGACATCTTTGAGAATCATCTTGACTTTGCTTTACTTACATCCATTCTAATGATCATCAGCCCAAAACATAACCTAATGCCTTCTTGAAGATCATTTTTTCTTGTCCTCATTTTCCATTCATTCTAAACACCAAACTTCAACTCAATAACAGATCAAACATCTTCAAAACCTCTAAAAACCATTTTTCCATAGCAAGAACTTGAGATTTGAGATTGGGAGACTTAAGCATGGATCAATTACCTGCAAAACAAACTTGGGGGAACCTCCGATGCTCAAGTTAGCATTGGATTAAAAAATGATTAACACAAGATAACTCTGCATGGGGTTCAATAATGCAGTAAAGTATCAAATTATGCTACAAAGTGACAAGTTATGCATCAAAATGACATATCATGCAATAAATGACAGATTATGCAACTAAATATCACATTATGCAATAACATGACAAATTATGCAGCAAAGTGATGAATTATGCAGCAAAATATCATTTTTAGCAAGAGTTAGATGCATGATTGATCCAATATGCCAAGTTATCCTCTTATATATGCACTTGAGGGCAAACAATGATCATCTTAGGTATGTTATGTCAAGTACAAAGATATTTTCATTAAAGATGCTATTTCAAACAAGAAGTATACTTTATCTAGCATATTAACATGTAAAAGAATTTTCAAGACATAAAGCTAGAAAAACATAACTTTAAAGTAAATTAAAGCATAAAACAAGTCTCTACTTATCCAAAGATTGCAAGTCCAAGCTTCTTGGAGACAAGGAAGGGAACTTGGATTGATTTTCGGTCTTGTGCTTGCAACAACCACTTTTGAGATTCTAAAGTCAGTTCTTGACCTTTAAGCACACCTACAACATACTTTAATTTTTTACTTTTGGTACCCATTTTTTCTTGGGTCCTTGTATGTTAGTTTTTGGCAAAGTGCCTTTAGGAACCCTAACCATTTTAGTTCTAACCTTTGTGTTGATTTTCTTCCTCACATTACATGTTAATGCACTATGTCCCTTCTTTTATCAATGAAAACATTTTATAAAAGGGCTACTTGAAATATTTGAGAAAACAAAGAGATTCTTGTAAAGTTTTGTTGATTTTTTGAGATTGTGTCCTAAACCAGCCTTTTGAAACACACATCTTTGTTTCCCAAGCAATATGTTCAAATCATCTCTTCCAAGGGTAAACTTGGCAAGAGTATTTTTCAAATCCTCAACCTCCTTTTCAAAAGATTCACATGATGAGCAAGGTAAGGATGTGGATGCATTATCAAGTGATGAACATGTCATGCATGAAGAATTGGCATCAATAAGTCTAAGAGTTTCATTTTCTATTTTTAGTTCCTCAATTTCCTTGTTTAAAATAGAGATTTTGTTTTCAAAAGAGGAAATTGTTTTCTTAGATGATGAGACAAGTTTTGCAAGCCTCATAGATTTATTATGCAATTCTTCAAATGCATCTTGCAATTCATCATAGGAAGGGGAAGAATTTGAGGATGTTACCTCCATGTCATCTTCATCTTTTTCTTCTCCTCTGGCCATGAAACATAGATTGGCTTTCTCATTGTCTGAGCTATCGGTTGACTCCATGTCATTATCATCCCAAGCTATGCAGATTCTTCTTTCCTTCCTTTCCTTTGAGGACCTATTCTCATACTTTTCCACTTTCTTTTGATAGATTGAGCATTCTATCTTCATGTAACCTAATTCTTCACATTCATAGCATTTAAGAGTGGATGAGGTTCCTTCCTCTTTGTGATAGACATTCTTTTATGGAAATGGAGGTCTTCTTTGAGCTCCATTCTTTTTGAAGAATTTTCCAAATTTCTATACTAGTAGGCCAAGATTCTCTTCACTAATTTCCAAGCCATCTCCATCATCTTCATCATCATCATTGACTATGGAGGAAGTGGCCTTGAGAGCTATTCCCTTCTTTTTCTTGTCAATCTTCTTATTTTAGTTGAGTCTATTCAACTCCAATTCATGTTCTTAGAGCTTGCCAAAAAGTGTGGTTAGGGTCATGGTTGAGAGATTTCTTGACTCCGCAATAGCCGTCACTTTAAGTTGTCAATGCCTGCTCAAACATCTCAACACTTTGTTAATAAGATCTTCATTAGGAAAAGTCTTTCCCAATGAAGCAAGATGATTTGTAATATGTGTGAATCATTTTTTAATTTCTTGAATGCTTTCACCTTAGTTCATTCTAAAAAGTTCATATTCATAAGTGAGAGTATTTATCCTTGATCTTTTCACTCCACTAGTACCCTCATGAGTTAGTTATAAGGTGTCCCACATTTCTTAGGCAGATTTATAATTTGAGACTCTAAAGAACTCATCATACTCCAAAGTTGTGGTAATGATGTTTTTTGCTCTCAAATTATATTGGACCTTCTTTTTATCATCATTCGTCCATTCACTTCTTGGTGTATTAATTTTTACACCATTTACAACTTGTGTGGGGATAAAAGGACTATTTTTAATAACATCCCACACATCTAAGTCAATAGCTTTAATAAAAATTTTCATTCTTTCTTTTCAACAAGCATACCCTTCCCCATTGAAAAAGGGAGGTCTATAAAGAGAAGAACTTTCAGAAAAATCATTTGAAGATGCCATCACTTTCTCTTGAAGCTGCTAAGCTCTTTACACAAGAGCCTAGCTCTGATACCACTTGTTACCAAGTGGCCTTAATACTCAAGAGGGGGGTGAATTGAGTATGTAAAATATTTTCTCAAATCTTTTGCAAAACGTTTGGTTATCAATTTTTGTTGAAGTTATTGATTAATTAAAGTGAATAGATAGATGAGATTGATCACTTCACTCACGAATAAATAAGTCAAGGTAGAAAGTATTCAAGCAAGCATATAAAATATAGGCACAAAGTAAAGAGATAGAGTTGAGAGAATCAAACACAAGGATTTATCCTGGTTCAGCCATCACTTGTGACCTACGTCCAGTCCTCAAGCAAACCACTCTAGATTTTCCACTAAACTTCAATCTTGAATGGATGCTTGAAAACCTTTACATAATAGAGCACTCACCACACCTTGGGATACCTCACCCTTTTCACTAAAGGAATACCTCACCCTCTTTACAACCTTTGAAGGATACCTCATATTCTTTACAATAAGGGATACCTCACCCTTTTTCACTAGAGGGATACCTTACCCTCTTTACAGAATAAAAAAAGTGTTTGAATGATAGAAACTCTCTCAAAGAGTAGATAATACAAATTGAAACTTATGGTATCAAAGATTCACACTTTGAAGCTCAAAACAGAGTATGATAGAAGACAAAATAGAAAACTCGTATTTTATGATCAAAAGACTTGTTCAGATAGTTTTCCAACTTTTCTTTGATGCCCAAACACTTTCATTTATAGTCCAAAACATTTTAGAGCCATTGGAAGTAGTTGGGTTCAATAAATGATCCAATAGAGCTGCTGGAAATGATTTCTGATTTGCCAGATAACTAATTAGGGAGAAGTCCTAATTGGTTAGGGGCCTTTGAGAATTAATTCCATTGCCTCTGTTTCTCAAATAACCAATTAGACAAGCTGCCTAATCGGTTAGGCCTTTTTCAAAAACCATTCCACATGACTTTAAAAAACAATGCTAACCAATTAGGCCAAATCCTCTAATTGGTTAGGCCTATGATAAAAATAGTTCACGTACCATTAAAAACACACACTAACTAATTAGGCCAATCTCCTAATCAGTTAGGCCAACACCCTAATTGGTTAGGCCTTTTAGAAATAGCCTCTGAGTTATCAAATAACCAATTAGGCAAACATCCTAATCGGTTAGGCCTTTCAAGAAATAAAGAGGCAATGTTCCAAACTTGTCAAATAACTAATTAGGGAGTTGTCCTAATTGGTTAAGAGCCTTAGAAAAACATGAAAAATTCTCTTGACATGGTAAATAATTAGTTATGGGAAATCCATAATCGATTATTGCAATCTAGTTTTGAAAATTGACTTTAAATGATCATAACTACTTTGTTTCTTATCTGTTTAAAACAAATGACCACTCATTGGAAAGATCTTTGAGTTTATTTTCATATGAACTAAGTTTTAGATCAAGACTCAAAATATTTTGAAAGATATGATCAAAAGAGTAATCAAAGGCCAGTCTTGCAAAACACAGACTTGGCTATTTTTTATAGATTTGAACTACCAGCATGATTAGCTTTTCAAAACTTGTTTGTTGGGCATTTTAGCATATGAAAAACCATTTGTAAATATTTGAAAACATATTTGAGCTTAGTGTGATTCCTCTCTACCTTAACATAAGATCTAAGTCCTATAAGCTATAGTTGAAGAACTTGGGGCTTGATCTTTCCATGACCATCACTTCACTTATTTGTTATCATCAAAACCATTTCCATTGCCAATGCTAATCCCACTTCATATACTTAATTGATTAAGCCTGGTTATGTTTTGTAAGTTTGGACTCAAATTGGACTTAATTGATTTTTTTAACACTATTTTAGTCTTACACTATTTCTGTATTTCAGCCATATCTTGAGTTCTAGATGTCTTATAATTATGTATCTTACCTCGTAGAAAAGATAAGAGGGAGCTCTACAACTTTCATGAAGAGCTCTAGGTCTCAATCAGACATCTAGTGGAGTTAAATAGGCTTGGAAGTTAGAACATGGGTTTTGTGACTGGAACCTGAATAATGTACAGTAATCAAAGCATAACTCGGGCTGTATGAACTTCCTTGGGCTGAAATTTGGACATTTGAAAGTTACGACCCATATCTACAACTTTCATGAAGAACACAAAACTCATATCGGAATCCTTAAAGGTGATATTGGGCTTTGAAGGTAGAACAGAGGTGTTGTACATGGGCCTAAACATTGTTCATTAATTGGATCATATCTCTGGTTGTTGGTGGCCTTTGGAGCTGAAACTGGTGTCATTGGAATGATAAGACAAAATGCTACAACTTTATGAAGACCACTTTGCTTCATTCTGACGTTATCCATGAGATCAGCACTGAATGATTTCGGAGACAAAGAATCTCAATGATTTTCCACTCACCAACTCACCATTTGGCATTTTCTACTCATCCACCCACTCCTCACATCTCATCCACTCTTTTATTAGCCCCGTTGTCACTTTGTATCTCTGATCCTCTATAAGGGCTCCATTGGCTGATCATTTAGGAGACTTTGGTTTTAGGCTTGGTTAGGAGAAATTATGTTCATGCTTGTATATTGTCTTCCTTTGTTATAATTTTCTTTTGTTCTAATTTGAAGTTATGTTCATCTTTTTCTTCTACTCTCTTTCTTTCTTCTTGATTATGAGTACTTAATTTTCATTTTACTTAGGTGAAAGAGTGAAGCTCTTAGTAATGAAATAAGGTAAGATTATTTTATTTCTTGTGCTTAAATGATATATTATAAAGTGGACATTATATGTGTTGTATTTTGTTTTCAATCAATTTAGAAACCTTCCTTGTATAGTAGAGATCTTGATTTATTGTAAACAAGAGGATTGGCACAGTGAATGCTTGAGCTCACTTACAATTATTGGTAGATAATTGAATGAATCATAATATGATTACATATATAATTGAACTTTGAATGTTATATTTTTCGATTAGAACTTCTTTTATGTGTAGATTTCAATTGAGTTATAAAGAGAAATAATCTTGCCTCTAATTTATTACCAAGAGTGGATCTCCTAACCCAAGGAAATTCTTTTTCATTTGTGAACAACTTTTATTACTTTTGGTGTTGTGACAAATCCTTTTCTTACCTCAATTAATTTTTTCTTCATCAATTCCCTGTGGATCGACCTCGGACTCCCGAGAATTTATTACTTGAGACAAACTGCACTTGGATTTTCATCCTTTAATCCGTATCAATGGTGTACCTGACTATGGTCTTAATTAGTTTGGAGGTTTTGTTTGGATCAGAGGGCCTAACTCCGGACTGTAGATACTCCATGATTGGGGTGATCCAAGTACGCTCTCCTCCTTCCATGTGGAAAATGGCTTCATTCGTGATGGAGGGTCGCGAGAGGGTCTCTTGGATCATGGAACAGTTATTACCCGTGCTTTTAGTGCTGGGCAGTTTGGACAGGAGGTTCGCCATGGAATTATGCTCCCTTGGTATATGTTCTATCTTGGCATCCTAGAAGCTTTTGAGGAGCTCTTGTACCTTAGCCAGGTATCTCTAAAGGAGGGGTTCTTTGGCCTGATAATTACCCTGGATCTAGGAGGTCACAAGTTAGGAGTCACTACAAAGTGTGATATTAGTTGCTCCTATGTCCTTGGCCATTACTAGTCCATTGATGTATGCTCCGTATTTTGTCTGATTGTTTGAGGTTGAGAACGCAAACTTAAGGGAGTTTTTCACTGTCTCATTCAAAATTTTCCAAAATCACCTGGGCACCACTTCCCTTGGGATTCGAGGATCCATCAACAAATATAGTCCAAGAAATCCTTACGGGGTCACCGAGGTCCGATGTGAGTTCAGCCAAGAAGTCAGAGAGCGCTTGAGCTGAGGCACATATACAATTCAAAACTCAAAAAGCTTGATGAACTAGGCAGTCATTCTTCCTGCTAAGTCTGGCTTGTGCAATACTTGGTGGACAAGTTGGTTCATTCTCACCACCATATGGTGGCACTGAAAGTATTACCTGAGTCTCTTGGCCTCGGTGATAAGTACAAAGGCAACCTTTTCAATATTTTGGTAGTAGAGCTCTAGGCCTTGCAAAACCTTACTTATGAAGTAGGCCGACTTTTGTCCTTCCACCGTCTCATAGATTAGCACTGAGCTTATAGTATCTTCATGAACTGAAAGGTACAAGTACAATGTCTTACTGGGTTTCGATCTTGTTAGTATAGGGGGAGAGGACAAACGATTCTTCAAAGAGGAAAAGGAATTCTTGCACTCCTAAGTCCACTAAAAATTCTTACCTTTTTTGAGTTGTCTGAATAAAGGATGGGATTTGTGATCAACTTTAACAAGGAAGCGTATGAAGGCCACAATTTGGTCTATCAACTATTGCACTTGTTTGATACTCTGAGGGCTATGCATGTTGAGCACTGCTTGACATTTATCTGGATTAGCCTCAATCCCTTGGTGAGTCAGCATAAAGCCCAAGATTTTGCCTACTTGGACCCCGAAGGCGCACTTTTGCTGATTAAGTCTTATGTCATGCTTCCGGAGTTGTGCAAACACTTCTTCAAGATCTACGATGTGTGATTCACCTTGTGGGGTCTTCGTTATCATGTCATCAATGTAAACCTCAAGCATTTTTCCCACTTAGTTTTCAAAGACCTTGTTCATCATTCTCTGGTAAGTGGCTCCTGCATTTTGTACACCAAAGGGCATAATCCTATAGTAGTAGCTCACTTTGTTAATGATAAAGGTCATCTTGTCTTCGTCCCTAGGATACATTGGGATCTGGTTATACCCAGAGTATGCATCCATGAAAGACAATAAACAGAAGCCTGAGGAGCTGTCAACCAATTTATCCACATTGGGAAGCTAGTACGGATCTTTAGGGAAGACTTTACTTAAGTCTGTGTAGTCCACGCACATTCTCCACTTCCTGATTGACTTATTCACCAGAACCATATTAGAGAGCCATATAGTGTACGATATCTCCATGATGAAGTTGTCATTGTGTGGCTCCTTAACTTATTCTTCAATAACCTGTTGCCTTTTTAGGCTAACTTTTATTTTCTTCTAGGAAATCGACCTTGCATCTTCCATAATAGATAAGCGATGGCAAATGAAGGCAGGATCAAGCCCAAGAATGTCAAAGGGTGTCCAAGCAAAGAGCTCTCAGTCAGCTGGCACCTCTCTTCTTTTTCTAAGTTTGCTCCAATCTTGGTGTCTTGATCAGGCTTGGCACTAAGTTAGAGCAGTTGTAATTCACCCTTCGGCTGAGGTCTAGTGCCTCGAATCTCTTCTTGAACATCTAGCTTAGTCATAAGGATGTTGACCTGATTTAGAGCTTGGCTAGATGTGCTAACTTATGCTTTCTTGGGGATTCTACAAATTCTGAAGCTCTCATTATAACATTTCTGGGCCACAATTTGGTCGCCCTTGACTGTGACAACCTCTTCATTCTTGCTGAGAAACTTCATGGCCAGGTGGGAAGTGGACACTAGAGCATTTAAGGCAGGGCAACCCAAGATGATGTTGTAGGCTAAGTGTTAGTCCATAACTAGAAACTTAACCTTGATGGTCTTGAAATGTTTAGGTGACCCTAGGGTCAAGTGGGTTTCAAAGTATCCTACCAAGGTGATCTTCTCACCAATGAACCCTGTAAGATCCCCATCATAGGGAGTCAGCTCTGAGCATAGAACTTCTAACTTCTGATACAGGTATATGAACATAATGTCAACTGAACTTCCCTAGTCAACAAAGATGTGCCAGACCTCAACATTAGAGATTATCCTCGAAATGACTAACGAGTCATCATGATCTAAGATGATCCATTTGTAATCTTCGTCTATAAAGGTGATGGGGGGTGTCTTCCAATCTCTGGCCTGTGACTTTGGTGTGAAGTGAGAAATGTTTAGTATTGCTATACTTAGAGCTTTCTTCCAGGCACCGTTAGACGAGCCACCAGCTACGGACCCTCCAATAATAATGTTAATGGTTTTGTAGGGTTGGGCATGGTGGTTGTCATTATTATCAGACAAAGCATCCTTGTTCTTGTCTTGTTGGTTGTTAATGTCACAGCGAGGTGGATTCCAGGATCTTCTCCTATGGCTCCAGGTCCTTATTTGGCATGGAGATGGGCTTTGTTAAGGGCTACGTCTCCTTTCTCTCCGCCTTCCGCGATGTCCGTCATTTTGGACATGGTTTATGTACTGATCCAGTCATCCTACCCTGATCAAGGACTCGATAGTGTTATGGAGTTGGTAACAATCTTTAGTGTCATGGTCATAATTATTGTGCCATGACAGTGTTTGGAGCGATCCTTTTGTGTGTGTTTCTTCAAAGGGGGTAGCCTTTTGATAACTTGGAACTATGTCTGCAAAACCTCTCTCAAGATTGTTTCCCGTGGAGTGTTAAGAGGAGTGTAATTGGAATATTTGCCACGAGTGGATTGTCCTCAGAGGAGTTTCGGGATTGTGAAGAGTTATGGTTGGCTATCTGGTGAGAGGACTCACCCTTCTCCAAGCTCCTCTGGGCCTCAGTTGCCTCCTCAAGGTTTGTATACTTTTGGGACCATTGTCAAAATTCTTCCATGGTCCCTGATTTTTTCTTTGCCAAAGACACAAAAAAATCGGAACCAGTTCGAAGGCCACTTCTGGCATAATAAAGGGCAATTCTGTCATCAAAGTTCTTTACGTTAACACAAGCCATGTTGAACCTTTTAACGTACTCTCGAAGGGGCTCGTTGCGCCCTTGGTGAGTCTTGGATAAAGATTCAATAGACCTGGGTTGTTCCTTACTAGGAGTGTACTAAAATAAGAAACATTGTCTATGGTCTGACCAGTCAGTGAAGGATCCTTGCAGAAAAGTAACGAACCATCTAAGGGCTCCCTTCTTCAAGGAAATAGGAAGGACACAACATAGTAACTGTGAGGATCCCCCAGGGAAGTGCATAGACTGGACGTAGATATCTATGTGCTCTAGAAGGTCTATGGTATCATCGTAGAGTTCCACGTTGGCAAGGAATTTAAAATTTCTTGGAACCCTAAACTCCATAAGCTGAGCAAAGAAGGGTCGATCGTCGAGGTCCGGGTTGTTATCAACAACATTGGACATTTCAACATGGGCATGTGGTATCCTCCCCTGGTTATTAACTGTGTTCTGTCTTCTATTTTAACGTTGCATTATGGGCTAACCTTCTTGCGCAAACCATCCCAGATCCTTCAATCTGTGGTATTGCTCTTCCAACATCACCATATGTTGTTGCACCATATCCTGGAATTGGTTTCTGGACATGTGGGATTGAATCGTGTGTTCTTGATGAGACACATGATCATCAACTTCATCATTTGTGGGTTCTAAGTGCTGGTGTACTGGGATCTTGGATCCATGAACGTCAAAATTGACTCCTTGCACGCAGAGTCCAAGTCTTTCCTTCGCAAGAGGCTTGTGCGATGGATGTGGGCTTTTCATCAGAAAGTGAGGTTTCGTGCCCATTGTGCAAAGTTTCAGCGTTGGGTGTCTGGTTTCTCATGGCGGAGGTTTCAGCAACTGGTGGTGGAACAGGGTGGGGAAGATGTAGCACTGCTGGTCCTCACCTTTGGCCTAAGGAGGTTTGCACAACGTCTCATCTTCTTGAGTTCTATCTCATGTTCACCATAGTTGAGTGGGAATAGAAGTTTATGGTTTTCGACAGACGGTGCTAATGTTAAGTAGTGGATACTGAGGGGTACTTGAGATAGGCGAATCACAGTAGTTTCCTCCTTGCATAACAGCAGTAGAGCATGTTGAAGTAAAAGGGGTTGGTACCTACGAAGGCACTTCAACGCTCAAGTCAGGCTGTGCACAAGTAGGGTTTGTGCAAAGAATGATAAGTTACCTGTAGAAGGTGATTGAGCCTAGTATTTATAGAGGTTGGATTAGGAGATACATTTTCATAATATTTGCAGAGGATCCCTATAATATCATAATGTAGATACCATAATTATGGGCAGTTAAAGGCAGTTATGGGTGCTATTATTACACAAGATCATGATTGGCAATAACATATATCCTTTAGATTTATCCCTTACACAAACCTTGCGATAAGTTGCTGCTACCCAATGTCGTGGTCTCATGTGTATAGAGTTGGGATCTCATCTGTGTGTCATAAGCAAATCCTACTGGGGCTATCAACGGCAGAGTTCGGCTTACTGCATGACGAGTTAACTCATGGGATATGATCCCAGATCATGGCCCAGAACAAGATGAATGAACAAATTGGTCTTAATAGTTAATATTCAATTTTGTCAGTGGGGATGAAAGGTGGAAACAATGAATGGTCATTATGGTTGGCATTTGGCCTTCATCGTCCTCCTGTTTTATTTTTCCACATGATTTTCATTTTTGCATGTTGCTTATTATTAGAAGGTCTAGGGATTTTGCCTATGCATATAAAATAAATCCAACTTTGGAGAGAGAAGCACACTGAGACAAAAGCATGAGAGATATTTAAGATAAAGCTAGATACATATATAAAAGTCATAATAGAGTATTTGATTCAATGTAAAAGCTAGAGCTATGAACAACATTTCTATTTCAATGCCTAGCGTGTGCTTCGTTGTTAAGGAAATAACATATTGTTGTTTACTTGGGACCTTTTGGTTTGCTTTTTTCCATTGTCTTCACCTGTCAAAAAGTTCATTATTGGTAATCCTTGCATGAAAACAATTCATTCTTCTTGAATTGTAATACAGCAAATTAACTAATTCTCAAAATTTATTTGCATCCAATTGAACAGAGTGATTCTAGCACTCCACCCAACTTCGTAGTCCGAAGCAATATAGCAGTTTATATGTATTAACTAATATCTATACAATTGCAAGTGTGAGGTAATTTTGTGGAGACACGAAAGTTCTTTGATTTGATTTGGCCAAGCAATAACCATCTTTGGCCAAGCAGTAATCTTCTATTTAACCATGGGATTATAGGATAAATCCTATTTGCACATCATATCATGATCTGTTTCATTGCTTTATTGTATTGGGACTTCTATCAACTCATGGTGTGTTTGTTTTAAAATTCATGATGCTTTTATCGAATGCATACAACTCATACTTTGTCTATATTTTCAAACTTCTGATGAAGGAAGTGGACCAATTTTACCAGGTGCTAGTTTGTCTTGCTTAGTAAGTCATGATGCCCAAATTGGACATGATTCTAATTGGAGTGGAAAGTGAATGTCTCATGATAGAAAAATGATTTGCTATTGTTATATTTTTCAGATATTATTTTGTTTATAATGAATTTTAGTTTGCTTATTTTGTTTGTACTGGATTTTAGTTTATTTGTATACTAGATTTTATTTGACAAATTAATATATTTGTTGAAAGTTTAAATGTTTTATAATTTCATTTGAATATACTAGTTGGTCGTAATATAAAACAGGTTAGAAATATATTAAAATTGACATGACAACGAAGTTATGAAAATAAAACTAATTTAAGATAAAAAACCAATAGTGAAGACATAAGCTTTTTTTTTAATTTTAGCAGCGGTTTCCAAACCGCCGCTATAAATAAATAATAATGGAATACAATCTTTTAGAAGTGATATAAAAAACATTACCTTTTTTTTTCAATTTTAGCGGCAGTTCAAAAATGCCTCTACAAATAAATAATAATAAAATATAAAATTTTTATTATATTGACAAAACTGCCATTATAAAATACTGACACAAAAACCACTGCGAGAAAATAATAGCAACAGTTATTCTAGCAGTTGTTTAAAACCGCCGCGAAATGGTTTAAGGACCCTTGTATCAACAGTGGTTTTGAAACTACCGCTATTTTTTTTTTGCGATGGTTCTTAAACATAATTTTGAACCACCGTAAACAAAAGTTTTTTTGTAGTGTCTGTAGTTTATGTTCAACTTGAGTAATCATTTGTTGACTAAGACCAGCAACAATTATGTCATCCACATAGACTAACAAAAAAACCACAATTGGACCAGTACCAATAGAAAATAATGAATAATCACACTTACATTGTGTGAAACCAACACTAAGTAGAGCAGAAGAAAATTTCTTAAACCACTGTCTTGAAGCTTGTCTAAGCCTATAAATGGACTTGTTTAATTTGCACACAAGACCCTCCCTCTAACTAGGATAGCCTTGTGGTAGATCCATATACACTTCCTCAAATAAATTACCATTGAGGAAGGCATTATTAATATCTAGCTGCAACATACTCCATTTCTAAACTGCAGTAATAACAAGGAGAACTCTTACAGTAGTTAACTTTGTAACTAGCAAGAAAGTATCTAAAAAATTCACTTCATATTGTTATGTATAGTCTTTGGCTACTAATCTGGCCTTGTATCTATCCAGAGAACCATTAGATTTATATTTAACTTTGTAAATCTAGCGACATCCAATTGTACGTTTGCCAGGAGCTAAACTAACTACTGACCATGTATTATTTGCTTCCA
This sequence comes from Ormosia emarginata, assembly GCA_029884605.1. NCBI lineage: Eukaryota > Viridiplantae > Streptophyta > Magnoliopsida > Fabales > Fabaceae > Ormosia > Ormosia emarginata. The sequence continues at coordinate 382,096 of JAQQTP010000075.1, read as the reverse complement.
TGGCCTACAGTTCAGTTGCCAGAGCTTGCTACTACGCAGGTAAGTGTTTGGCTTGATGATAAAATTATGGCTCATAAATGGAAGAGACTTGACAGATAAGGGACTTGTATGGAATGGATAACATATCAAAGGACATATGACTAGAAATAAGATAAGAAATGGAAGTTTGGCAGGCATAATCCTACAAATATGATGGTGGTCTAGTGTGTCTAGAAGATTTTCTTGGATGAACAAGAGGTGGAATATCAGTAGGTGCAGGATTTTCAACATCTGGAACAAAATTATTGTAATGAGGTAGATCAGGTGTGGGATTGGGAACAACCAGAGTAGAAAAGAGATCTATAATATCTGTAGAAGAAGAAATGATGTGAAAAGGAAAAGTAGACTCATGAAAAATGACATATCTAGAAATAAAAAAAGTTCTGTTAATTTGTATCATTTATATCCTATTGGATATCCAACAAACACTGTAGGAATGACTCTAGGAGTGAACTTTGTTTTGCTAGACAGAAGTGATGAAGCAAAACAAATACAACCAAAAACTCTTAATGAAGTATAATTTAATGTTTTATTGAACAATACCTGAAAAGGAGATTGATTTTTTAATACAGGAGAGGGTAGTCTATTTATAAGAAAAGTGGTAGTAGCTAGTGTAACATCCCAACTTTTGGGTAAAAGACCGTTGTGTCCCTATTTTACTGTTTCTTGTTTTTCTGTATGAAATACAGAAAAATAATACTGTTTGTTATTTTATTTGGTAGTTTTACATAATTTGTTTCGATACAGTAAAATAAAAATTTTATCAAATTACTGTTTTAAATTTTTCTGTATAAAAAACAGATGTATAATACTGTCTAGTATTTTATATAATCGTTTTACGTATTTTTCTTCAAGACAGTGAAATAAAAATTTTTCTGAGCTACTGTTTTAATTTTTCTGAAAGATATACAGCTATATAATACTGCTTTGGATATTTTATTTGAACGTTTTGGACGATTACCTACGTTGTGGGAAAAAATGAAAAAATGACCGTTACGTCCCCGAATGTACTTGTTTTTTGTTTTTTTTCTTGTTTTTAATGTTTTCTTCTTGATTTAATGTCCGATAATACCGTCTGTAATTTTATATGGACTTTTTATGTGATTTGCTCGGGGTAGGAAAATAATATTTTTCCGAACAGGGAAAATCTGTTTTTAATTATTCGAGGCGGGATCTTATTAAACCCAATTGAATGAGCCTAAAATTAATCTTTTAATTTTTAGGATTTAATCACAAATAAAATAATTTTATATTATTATAATATTATTTTATTAGTCAAGATAAATAAGTGACTAGAGACCGGAAATATTTTGCGGGACCCACGTTTAGTCATCGAAAGGTCTTTGTACACGTGGACTAATGAGGAGCTGGTCAAAATTGGTGGCTATGACTCATCGCAACGGGCCAATAGGACGATGACACGTGGTGTGACACTCAAGATCATGACTCGCCAGCTTCTAGAAGGTTCCGGAAGTCGACTCGGCCTGTGACTCACCGCAGGTGACTCGCTAGTTCCGAAGCTTCTCTCGATGACTCGGTATTGTGACTCACCATTTATGATGCGACCAATGATGCGGTTGTGATGCGCCGATCAAAGATGTGACTCGCCATGCCGACTCACCTTGTTTTGGAAAATATCTATGCTTTGACTCATCTGTTCTAGAAAATATCTCTGATTGACTCGCCGCCATGCCGACTCACCCGTTCTAGAAAGTTCCACGATGACTCATCATACCGACTCATCGTAGTGAGTCACATGTTCTAGAAATTTCTCTTTGATGACTCGCTTTATGACTCATCAAGGGTAATCGAGAAAAAAAATGATCAATAATAATTGCTACTCTGTTAGTCTAAAATAAAAATCTATGTATATTTTATTACCCATTAGACAATATATACTGACTTTATAAACAGTAATTATTGTATAATTATTGTTTATTGGTTAAAGTATGTTAGAAAATATATAGTGTGTACCAATAGAAATTGGTCAACAAAAATAGCAACCAATAGGAATCAAGTTAGTAAATATTTAACCAATAGAAATTGGTCAAGATTAATGGCTTGAATTTTTAAGAACCAATAGAAAATAAGTTATCAAACCAATTTAGGCTTCTTGAAATGCAATGGTTCTACGTAAAGGAGGAATGAGCAATTTGCTCTAATAGCCAAATTCCCAAAGTGAAGTTTACGTAGAAAGCTTTAGACAATTCAATTGGAAAGCCAAATTAACCAAATAAAGACTAGTCAACATTGGTTTCTTCTCTTTGATTTCATTCTACGGCAAAGCCATTTTGTGTGAAGCTAATATTTCCATTCAATTCTTCCTATCTTACATTTAATTACCCAAGTATAACAAAGTCAATTTTGGTGGCTTCTCTTCACTTGTATCTACTAATTGCATGCTTTGGGAAAGCAAATATTGCATTTCAATTCATTCTTCTCTTCATGCTTCTACGGCAATGCCTAATAAAGGGTGATAAGTGTAGTTTCAATTTTATAAAGTTAGTCAATTTTGGTGGCTCTCTTGTTTAGTTTCTACGGCAATTGAATGCCTTTAGGAAGACAATTCCAATACTCCAATTCACATTTACTCTCCATGCATTTACAACCATGCATTTGGAGGAAGCAAAACCAAATATCATTCTCACCTACTCTCAAGGTCATTCACGGCCAAAGCTTAGAAAAACCAAAGGAGATTTGTTTTTATTTCTCCAAGTCTTCATCTTTCTCCAAAGCTATCAAGCAAAACTCTCAAATATTCTTCCTTCTTTTCTCTCTTTGTGTTCACGGCCAAAGCTCCCAAATGGAGACAATCTTCATCAATTTATTTCATTTGTTCTCTTCTATATCTTTTTCTTCAAAGAACCAAGATCAAGCAACCAAATTTCTTTCCTTTTTCTCTTCCTCTTGAATTCGGCCAACTACCAAAAATCACCTTCCAAGCTTCTAAAATTCTAAATGACCATAGATCTTGAATCTCCATACCATTCTAAGGAACTTTCATGTTGGAAGTTTTTCCTAAATCTTCCATTTTCTACCTTGTTCTTCAAGCTCAAGGTGTAGGGTTTTAAGGTGAAGTTTATGAAATCTTCACTATTAATTTTATTCTTTCCTTTTAAACCATATTTTGATTCATGGTTTTCCTTACTCAAGCCTTAGATATTAATATTGCATGTTTACTTTGATTTTTCAAGTAGCTCTTGGTGGAGAGGAATTGCTTGAAGGAGACATACAATGGCTTGGAGGTTTCTACAAGAGGTAAGAGGGAGATTACCCTTATCAACCAAGTGTTGGTGGTGAGGAATATATGTGGTTGTGCTTGTAGAATCCATAAGGATTCGGTGGTGTGCTTGTTTTGATGTGTTAATTATTTGTGTGTTTGTTATTTGTGTGTTTGATAATTTGGTGCTTACTAGTAAGTTGTTGTGTATTTGTTAGTAGTCTTCTTATGTGATATTTGTAATAATTGCATGTCTACAAGCTTTAATTTGCATGTCTACAAGCTTTGATAATATTGCATGTGTTAGAAATGCATGATAAAATATAGGATATGAATAATATGTCAAGGATTGTATGAGTGTTCCAAAGAACACACTAACAAGGCTCACGGCCATGATCCAAATGGGGAACCAAAATGTTCTCTTAATTTTCTTAAAAAGTGACCTAATTAACCTAAGAGAATTGGTAAGATATCCATTTGTTTAGATTAAGAAAAATGAATTTGGAAATTAAATGGCATAACCTTACATTTCATTCAACATGTCTAACTTCAACACTTTGATTTCTAAAACTATTTTCTAGGGTAAGGATTAAATCAATGTAGACAATACAAGAGATTAAACATGTATTTAAAAGGTGAAAAATAATTTGGAAATCAAATGCAAAGTTTTTATCAAATTCGCCAACATGCCAAATAATACATTCATGATTTCTAAAAATTAATTCCAAGCTATTTTCAATCAAGAAGAAGCAATACAAGTTAAAGTAAATTTTCTACAATGAGTTTTAAAGAAATAAAATAGTTAGAATTAAGTTTAAGAGGTTAATACTAATGGTTTTTACCGTAAGAAGAAATACAAGAGCTTTATAAAATTTCTAACGTATAGCTCATCGTGTGTTTTGAAGCACGTTAGGAATTTTCAAAAGTATAATTATTTGGTATTAATAAAAATGAAAAGGACTTTTAAATGGTAAATTTAGGAAACCATTATTATAATTTATTAAACAAAATATCATCAATTTTTAGTAAAAAACGGATAAATAAGATAGAAAAGATGTCCAAAAGACAAGATATACGCTATGAAAAATATTCTACGTAATTTGAAAGTACAAAATATTATTTCATCTTTTTTTAATCAGTTATTTAAGGAAGTTGGACAAGAAAACGATTTAAAAATCTTACGCGATTGAGAAAACATATTAAAAATGCTACGCGATTTTAAAAACAGAAAAATATCTTTACGCGATTTTTAAACGTTTGTAAAAACGACGGAATTATGAAAACGCGATAAAATTTCTACGCGATTGACCGTTACTATCTTTATACTGTCGGGAAAATGTGAACCCGCATGATTATTTTTGAAAATCTTTATTTGTCGGGAAAATGTGAACCCGCATGTGCTTTTGAAAATTTATATGTCTTTGTCGGGAAAATGTGAATCCGCATGTGCTTTTGAAAATTTATATGTTTGTCGGGAAAATGTGAACCCGTCATGGCTTTTGAGACTATATCTCATTGTCGGGAAAATGTGAACCCGCATGTGCTTTCCATCTATCTCATATGTGTGCCATGTATTTGGTGGATTGGTTGACGAGACGAATCACATCGTGTTGTCGATGCGATAAATGTAGTGTGGTTCATTGTTCTAATGAACTTGGAGACTTTAGTGTACGGGATCCCACATGTGGACAGTTGGTCGCTCCGTTGGGCCGTGGTAAACCGATAGCACACTTTGGTACTCGACATACACTATATTTAATCGAGATTTGTGAAATCTAGTAGTACATTTGCTTGTAGTGCCACAACGTGAGACCGTGAACTACACCACGCCTGGATTGATGGATTCCTGTGTCGTGGGGCTATAGACGCAACGCGTGTGACAACAGCAATAGTTGGTAGGGCAGCCGTGGTACTATTAGGTTTTGCGAATCATTCCTCTCTCTGATACTTGTGTTTTCTTTAGCTCCATGAAGTAGGATTGTGTTTTATTGTATATGTTGATATGTGGTGCATTATTATCTTCTATTTGTTATTTATCTATTATCTTTTATTTGTTATTTCTTTTATCTCGTTATCTTTTATCTGTGATATTTTTATTTGTGATCTTTCATATATGATATTAATTGTTTATATGTTGTATTTTGTCTCGTGCATTATTGTATTTTTGTTCTCATATGAAATTTGTTGTTATTGAATTTAATCTTTATTTTTATTGTACTGTTATGATATTTTATATGGTATGAATTGTTATATCTATCCTGATCCTGATAATGTTATTACTATTTATTTTATTAGGTTATATGCATATTAGAAATATTTGTAAATTGATAACATGACTATAATTGTGATTATCTGTGGAATGACTTTGTCATTCGAATCATTCTTTACTACCATACTGGTATTGGTGAAAGGGGATCTCACCTCTTTCCTGTGTTGTTTGTTTAGTTTGTATTATTTGAATTCGTATAGTAGGCGGAACACATACTCAAACCTATAGGAGACAGTACTCTGGAGATGGTGACGGCGTCATTGAGTGGACTTTCAAGTTTCAACAAGATGCAGTTGGTGAAGAAACAGACTATGTAGGTTGAATTTTTTCGTTAGTGTTGTTACCGTGCTATTAGTAGTAACCGTCTTTGGGTTTGCTACTGTTTCTCTGAGTCTGTAAATATTACGTTTTAACTTATATGAAATGATTGGTGATGTGTATGTTAATCTGTTAAATTAAATTTCTATTTTATTTAAAATTTCCGGTAAGTTTGTATTTCCGCGACAAGAAATTTTAAAATCCATATTTTGAAACTCAAAGCTTTTATAAAATAATTTTAATTAGTTTTAAGATTTATTTATTTTTTTTAAATGTGACGCCCTACGGAGGGTGTTACAGCTAGGCACTCATCTAAAAAATTGATAGGCACCCTTGACTGAAATAAAAAGGATCTGACAGTATTGAGGAGGTGTTGAGGTTTCTTCTCCACTGATGTGTGGATAAAATATACACATCTTGTACTTGATTTGAGGTAGATTTAGGTGTGCTTTGATTGATTTATGTTAGAATTTATGCCACATTTAATTTATTTATCATTAGTATCTCATGATTAGTCTTTCTCTATGTTTTTAGGTCCAAAAGATATGTTTTAACATGGCTCTATGAAGCTTTGGATGAATTTATTGTAATGAAGTTGAGCTTAGATTTATATGGCTAAGATTCGTAGAGTTTTTTACCTTTCTACAATGAAATGAGCATAATTTGAGTTACAGAAGTCAAAATGAGGTGATTTTAGTGTCATTAGAAAACTAAGAAAAAGATCTACAACTTTCATGAAGACTATTTTTCTAAAAAAATGACATTTTGAGTGATTTAAGAGTTAGACACGATCATGTCTAACTAGGAAAACACTTTTGTCAAGCTCACAGAGCCCTGTCTAACTCTAATGAAGCTTCTGACTTTGAGACATAATGCAGGATTAAAGGATACAAACCCAAGTGTAGGTTGTCTAATGTAATAAATTCTCAAAAGTCCGAGGTCGATCCACAGGGAATTGATGAAGAAAAATTAATTGAGGTAAGAAAAGGATTTGTCACAACACCAAAAGTAATAAAAGTTGTTCACAAATTAAAAAGGATTTGCTTGGGTTAGGAGATCCACTCTTGGTAATAAATTAGAGGCAAGATTATTTCTCTTTATAACTCAATTGAAATCTACACATAAAGAAAATTCCAATCATAAAATATAACATTCAAAGTTTAATTATATATGCAATCATATTATGATTCATTTAATTATCTACCAATAATTGTAAGTGAGCTCAAGCATTCACTGTGTCAATCCTCTTGTCTACAATAAATCAAGATCTTCACTATACAATGAAGGCTCTAAATTGATTGGAAACAAAATACAACACATATAATGTCCACTTCATAATATATCATTTAAGCACAAGAAATAGAATAATCTAACCTTATTTCATTACCAAGAGCTTCACTCTTTCACTCAAGCAAAATGAAGATTTAGTTACTCATAGACAAAAAGAAAGAAAGAGAGAAGAAGCGAAAGATGAACATAGCTTCAATTTAGAACAATAGAAAATTACAACAAAGAAAAATAATAAACAAGCATGAACATAATTTCTCCTAATCAAGCCTAAAACCAAAGTTCCCCAAATGATCAGCCAATGGAGCCTTTTATAAAGGATTACAGGTACAAAATGACAAGGGGGTGATTAAGAGTAGGTAGATGAGTGGGTGAATGAGTGGAAAATGCTAAATGATGAGTTGGTGAGTGGAAAATTATCGAGATTCTTAGTCTCCAAAATCATTCAGTGTTGATCTCATGGATGCCATCAGAATAAAGCAATATGGTCTTCATGAAAGTTGTAGCATTTTGTCTCAGCTTTCTAATGCCACCAAAATCATCTAAAATATCGTCCTACAGCACAAGATATGACCCAATTACTGCAGACTATTTAGGCACTGCAGACTATTTAGGCCCAGTTTCAGCACTTCTATTTTGACTTCCAGACCCAATATCACCTCCAAGCTGTCTAAATGAGCTCTTTATGTTCTTCATGAAAGTTGTAGATATGGGTCTTAACTTTCAAGTATCCAAATTTCAGCCCAAGAAAGTTCCTATAGCTCGAGTTACGCTCTGATTACTGCACATTATTCAGGTTCCAGTCACAAAACCCGTATTCTAACTTCCAAACCCATTTAGCTCCACTAGATGTCCATATTTTACCTGGAGCTCTTCATGAAAGTTGTAGAGCTCTCTCACATCTTTCCTACAAGGTAAGATATATAATTATAAGACATCTAGAACTCAACATATGGCCAAAATACAGAAACAGTGTAAGACCAAAATAGTGCTAAAAAAATCAATTAAGTCCAATCTGAGTCTAAACTTACAAAACATAACCAGGCTTAATCAATTAAGTACAAGGAGAGTGTAACTGACTAAAAATGAGGGTTTATTAATGTATAAAATATGTGATTATCAAATTTTCTCACACTTAGCTTTTTTTACTCCTAGGCAAAACACATAAGACTAAAGCTAGAAAACAAAGAAAAATGACATAGACTCAAAAGCTAAAAACTCTAAAAGACTCGATGAAGCAAGAAGAGCAACCAGAAATTCAAGGGATCAAAGCATTAATGAGGTAACATTTGTTCACATCTCAAACCAACAAGCAAGGAAACTTCAGTTGAAAAGAATGAATCAAGAATGATAGATCTTTACTGAATTCACTCTCAATCTCTCAAGTGTTTAAAAAATAAGTATTTCACTCAATTCAACCTATGAACAATTGCACTACCATAAGCTTGCTTATCTTTTACTTCTCCGCTACTCAAAACACATGTATACAAAAATCAAGAGGACTTTATTCAAGGTTGTAATGGGGCCATAGTAAAGGAGAGAGGATAATATGGATATGAGAAGATAAATACCAAAGAGAATAAAAAAACATTATGGGATAGTTAGAGTAGAGAAGATGTTTGAGAACATTCATCATAAAGGACAATGACCAATATTTGATTAATGTTTTATTGAAGATCAATCACAAATTAATGAATTGAATTCATTGTTAGGTCTGAACCTTCTCCTTTTGTTCCTGTTGTTTCCAAGCATCCACCTTTATTCTAAACTCTGATAATCCTTTGATTGCAATGGTGGTCAGTTCTTTTTTTTTTTTTTATCATTTTGCACACACACCCCTATACTTCTTCAAGGACAAGGCCAATGCTCTCTTATTCTCTAAGGTTTGGTAAAAACATTTTTTTAAGGCACGTAATGAGCTAAAAACAAGAAATGATCAAATAAGTTCAAAGGGGTTACACAAGGAAAAATATACAAGGATGGTTATTTGGTCAAAGTAGCTATTTCAAAATGCCTCAATCATATTTATGTATGAATGTGAAAATGTAGCATAAAAAAGAATTAAAGCAAGTTCTAGAGTAACAATTCCATGAGTGAAAATCACACAAGAAAGAAGATAATGATATAAATCTTCAATTCATTCATCAATAGGCTCAAAATCTCACAAGGTATATTTCTATCATTCTCAATCTATCATATCAACATTCATATCCAAGCTTGTGATTTTTAAAAAAGAAGACAATTTATGCTAAGATCCAAGAATTCGTTTGCTACTTCTACACAAAATAATTATTTCTTCAACTAAGATGCGTCTCAAGAGTAGACTTACCTCCAAGGCAAAATTTACTCCTTACTCTGCCATCCTTAATTGGTTTTACTATGAATAGGTTTATGACAGTCATATCATTAAACATACTTCCCAATTTAGATGCGTCTTAGGAGTAAAATTACTCCTTACTCTGCCATCATTCATTGGTTTAGTAAGTCTATGACAATCATATCATACTTCCCACAAAAGAAAAATGAATTTAGTCAACTATCCTCCCCCCCAACCAGATCACAACATTGTCCTCAATGTTAAAATATAGATGAGTAAATGATAGAAAATATTACCAGTTGGAGAAATCTGACACAAATTTAAATAAAAACAAAGTACGATAAATAAAATCAAAAGTAAAGGAAAGCTATAAACGAAGTGTCAAATTTGGCTTTCTTTTCATCCTGCTTCCCTCACTGCTTCCTACTGACCAATCTATCTGAGCTATTGCTGGGTCAGGTTTATGAACAAAAGCTTCTGATTTATCAATCAACTCATCAATAGTGGAAGCAGAGATAAGAAGTTGTCTTGCCGAAGTTGTGATAAATTTCTGTTCCACAACATGGTCAAGAAAAAGTAACAAAATATCAAAGAAATTATTTGCATTCAACAAACCTATGGGTTTATGATGGATGTTCAGTTAGGCTCAAGAGACAATTTGAAAAACTTCTTCTAAGGTAACAAAATCGCCTAGTAAGGCAATGAATGCATTAGAGTTTTCAAGCATTATTTTCATTCGTTCATGCGTTGATGATACCTTAAGTTCCTCCCCAATTGTCTTTCCAGTGATGTTCTGTTGAGCTAAAGGTCCAGGAATGACACCTAAAACCTGACTGCCTTCTATATATGCAGCAAGTGATACAACCCCCATTAACCCACGACAACCTCCCCCATATACAAGATGAATATTCCTCGCAGTAAGTGATTGACTAAGAGTGGTAGTTGTATTTACAAACTCTAAACCCTTCCCATACTTAGACCCACAAAATACACAGATATTTTTAAGTCGACGAACAGAAACACCTTCCATTTCTATACTCACTTTTCTCTGTGAATGATTATAAGTTAGAGGAAAGAAGAGAAAATGAGGTGTTTAAATAGGAAAACAAATGGAAAGGATAATAATAACACCTATAAGGGTAGGTTGGTTGTTGTGAGAAAAGTTTGAAATTCAGAAACACAGATTTTTTTTTTATATTTTTTTTTGTTTTTGTTTTTTTGTTTTTTTGTTTTACTTTAAGAAAACTATCATGGTAAAGAAGTCTATAAACCCCTGAAGGTTCCTGCTCAAAGTATCATCTGTCTAAAACCAAAATACAGCAAAATCATACAAAGATAAAAGAAATATAATAGCAAATGATAGCATACCTTTATGTACAATTTTCATAGCATATCTTTATACTGCGCGTCATGAGTGCAGTAATGGCATATCTTTATACTGCGTGTCACTAGTGTAGTAGACACTCACGTCTGTTTATTCGAAGAAAAGAGAAAGAAGAAACCATCGTGGGTTTCCATCTTGGGTCTGGAACATGGAGAGCTCACACTTGGGCTCACAACATCAACAAAGATGCTAAAATCTAAAATCCGTAATGTCCAAGATCCAAAATGTCCTATCCCAGGGCGCTGAGAGCCCCTTCTAATAAAAGAGAGGATCAAGCTTAGATGCCTCATACGTTTTGGCAGCCTTAGGTTACTTCTCTCTAATAACCAGAGTGGGACGCTTCTGTCTGTCCATCAACTCCACAGTGCCTAGATGGTAAACATAGGGTTATGGAGTGCGGCTCTCTATAATGCATGGTACATGAACTTCTTTAAAGACCAACGTGCAAAGGTCCACCCAAGTCAATGACGGGTCAGCCAAAGGCTAGGGCTCCACAACTAATTAAAGTCATGGTGCTCCTTCTGGATCGCCATTGTTCAAACATTTTTTTTAAGAAAATATGAAGAAGAAGAAAAAGAAGATAATATGTACAGATTGTTGTGGATATGGCTCACATTTGCCTCTAGTTTCACGTCCAGTAACGACTTAAATGCCTTCTATGAGTCGAGGATAAGCTTCTCATCCAATTTTCTTATAAATTGGCAAACAGGGTCTTTTAGAGTCAGATTCCCAAGACTATAGCATTTTTCTTCATCCTTGAAGAAATTCCATAAAGTAAGAAGTTCACGATGCATAAATCCACAAGAATATGTCTCAAGAGTCAATAAGATATCATCTAATGACTCTTTACTCAGTCTATTCTTAATGACGAAAATTTCATCTTCTCTATTTGTGGAAAGCATCCCCAAAGAAGGACATCGCTTGTTACAATTCCATCGTGCATATTTGTGATAGACTTGTAACCTTTTTGCTCTTCTCCTTTTAGAATATGAACTTCTACCAAGACCTGGCATGTATGAGTCAAATGAAATTGAAAACTCAAATGCTAGTCGGACCTTTCCTTTAATTATCCAGCGTATATCTTCTGGCATACCCTTGTACATTAATAGTCTCAATCTTTCACATCTAGCTTTGTAGATTTTTGCCAGAGCATTTTGAGGGATCAGAGCATTTTGAGTGAGGGAAGGAAAATGTTTTCTCAGGTTTGAAAGAATGACATCCATTTTAAAGGAGAATGATTTAGTTATTTTGGGAAACTGAAAAAATAAATTGACTTGAGAGTCATGGAGTACCGTTATCTGCCATTTAACTGAGAAATCAAGCAAAGAGCATATTTCAGAAATATCATCATCTACTTACATACCTGAATCAAATGAATAAATTAAACAAAATTCTAATGGGTCAGAAGAATTCCTTATTTGAAGATGATCATCTATAATGGCTTCAATTCCTTCAACTTCTTCCTTTTCATCAAGGACTTCCTGTGGTTGTTTGCACATGTTAAAAACATTGAGATCCAGTGTATTGTTTCCAAATGTTAGCTTCACCACTCCATTTCTGTAATTTATCAAAACATTAGATGTTGCTAAAAATGGACGGCCTAAAATAACAGGAATTGACTTGCAACTATCAACCATAGGTTTAGTATCCAAGACAAGAAAATTCACAGGATATATGAATTTATCAACTTGAACCAACATATCTTCCACTATTCCTCTTGGAATTTTAATTAATCTATCGGCAAGTAGAAGAGTTATAGAAGTTAGTTTTAACTCACCCAAGTTGAGTTGCTGATAAACTGAATATGGAAGCAAATTGACACTAGCACCAAGATCAAGTAAAGCTTTTTCAATTTTATGTTCTCCAATAATGTATGAAACTGTAGGACAATCAGGGTTTTTATTTCAACGCATTATTATTCTGAAGAATGGAGCTTACCTGTTCAGCCAAAAATGCTTTTTTTTATCATATTTAGTTTCCTTTTAACACTGCACAAGTCTTTCAAATATTTGGCATAAGAATGAATCTATTTGATAACATTTAACAGAGGAATATTGACCTTCACTTGTTTCAAAATTTCAAAAATTTCAGTGTGGTGGTCCAATTTCTTTAGATTCTTTAATGCTTGAGGAAATGGGGGTGAAGGCTAAAGTTTGGTCTCCTTTTGGTTAACTTTTTCATTTTCTTAGGGAATTAGTTCAACTTATTTCTCCTAAGGTTCGGGAATTTGTTTTTCAACAACCTTTTCACGCCTAAGAGTTATCACTGACTTAACTTGATGTATTTGTTAGTTTTCTGAACTTCCCTCATTTGGACTATACTGACCCTTGGGATTCGGTTGAAAGGAAATTTTCCTCTCTCGTGAATGATGAGTGCAGAAGAAAATTTAGCAAAAGTTTCTTTTATGTCAATCATGGTTTGATTATTTTGTTTATTAATGGCCTCTTGTTTTTCTATGAATGCATGCAATGTTTCTTGAAGGTTTTTTCTATATGATGGGACATAAGGTACATATCCTTGAGAATTTTGAGAGTCATGTTGTGCCTAAGGAGGTGGTGGTTGCACAAATTATGACTGATTATTATTCCTCCAACTGAAGTTCAGGTGATTTCTCCATCCCGAATTGTATGTATCTGAAAAAGAAGAAGTAAATGACTTTTTAAATTATTCATTACATTTACTTACTCATACACAACTTCTTTAAAAACAAGAATCTTAGGACATTCGTGTGTTGAGTGTCCTAAGTCATCACAAATGCCACAAATTTCTTCATTTTGTATAGATTTGATTTCTTTTGCTTTTCTTAATTCTATAGCTTCAACCTTTCTAGCCAAACTAGCAAACCTTGCCTTTAGATCTTCCTCTTGACTAAGGTGATATTTTCCGTTTTTAGCACTTGAAAGGTTAGATCTAATTGAATTTGCAGAAGGGTTAGTACTATGCCAAGATTGAGAATTTTCAGCCAACTAGTTTAAATAGTCTAAAGGTTCATTAGGTTCTTTATCAAGAAACTCACCATTGCACATTGTTTCCATAAATTGTATGGTTTCAGGTGTTAAAACTTTATAAAAAAAGCTTATAGTGTGCCATTTTTCAAAACCATGATGTGGGCAAGAATTTAACAAATCTTTAAACCGTTCCCAACATTGAAAATATGCTTCATTTAAATTTTGAGAAAAATTTAAGATTTGTCTTTTCATAGCATTAGTTTTATATGTTGGAAAAAATTTCTTGAAGTACTCACCTTGCATTTCTTGCCATGTACCAATTGATCTTGGTTTCAAAGTGTTAAGCTAAGATTTTGTTTTATCTTTTAAAGAAAAAGGAAACAATTTAAGCTTAACAATCTCTTCAGTACAATTTTGATCATTGAAAGCGATACATATTTCCTCAAATTCTTTCAGATGTAAATATGGGCTTTCAGATTCTAAACCATGAAAATTAAGAAGTAAAGAAATCATACCTGGCTTGAATATAAAATTATTGGCATTGAGTGGAAAGATAAAGCATAATAGACTAGAATTTCGATGTGGTTGCAAATATTCACGCATGGTTCGCAACTATTGATTTTCATGTTCATCATGTATACTTTCATTTTCAGCTATTGTGTCAATTGTGTGTGATTGTGATTCAAACAAATCAATATATAAAGTACTAGGATTAATTTTAACTAAACGACCAAAATTTAAATTACGATACTAATTAAACATAAATAAATGACTTAAAATAGAAAAAATAATGTACAAGTAGGCGGTTTACACTAGCCATTAAATATTAACAAGGATATGGTATAAATCAACTACCCAATAAATATTAATAAGTAAAAACTTAGATAACTAATAAAGTAAAAAGTTAGATAATAATAAATTAAAGTTAATAATTAGAGAGTTAATGATTAGTAAGTTAGAAAGTGTAAAAAGTAAAATGTAGAAAATAAATTTAACATATGAAAACCGGAGAGAGGTAGAGCCCTACTAGAGCCTTGTGAAAGAGAAGAGAAGAAGAAAGATTATTTCATTACGTTCAAAAGTAATAATAAATAACAAAAATTGTAAAGTTAGAAAGCGAGAAAATAAATGACATAAATTAAAAGTTAGAGAGCAGAAAATAAATGACATAAATTAAAAGTTAGAGAGCAAAAATTAAAAGTTAGTAAGCAAAAATAAATGACATAAATATAAAAGTTAGAAAGTTAGTATGTTAGCAAGTTAGTAAGTTAGCAAGTTAGTAAGTTAGATAATTAAAAAGTTAGTAAAGAAACTGAAGAACTAGAAAGTCAATCTTTTGCTCTGGTGAGGGAGAAGAGAGAATAGATTTTATTAAAAAAAAAGAACCTCAATAAATTAAACTTCAAATCAAGTCCCTAGCAACGGTGCCAAAAACTTGATGTGAGATTAAAGGATGCAAACCCAAGTGCAGGTTGTCTTAAGTAATAAATTCTTGGGAATCCGAGGTCGATCCACAGGGAATTGATGAAGAAAAATTAATTGAGGTAAGAAAAGGATTTGTCACAACACCAAAAGTAATAAAAGTTGTTCACAAATTAAAAAGGATTTGCTTGGGTTAGGAGATCCACTCTTGGTAATAAATTAGAGGCAAGATTATTTCTCTTTATAACTCAATTGAAATATACACATAAAGTAAGTTCCAATCGAAAAATATAACATTCAAAGTTCAATTATATTATGATTCATTCAATTATCTACTAATAATTATAAGTAAGCTCAAGCATTCACTGTGCTAATCCTCTTGTCTACAATAAATCAAGATCTCCACTATACAATGAAGGTTTCTAAATTGATTGGAAATAAAATACAACATTTATAATGTCCATTTTATAATATATCATTTAAGCACAAGAAATAGAATAATCTAACCTTATTTCTGACTGCGGGATTTAAAGGATGCAAACCCAAGTACATGTTGTCTGAAGTAATAAATTTCTTGGGAGTCCGAGGTCGATCCAAAGGGAATTGATGAAGAAAAATTAATTGAGGTAAGAAAAGGATTTGTCACAACACCAAAAGTAATAAAAGATGTTCACAAGTGAATTTAAGAACTTGCTTGGGTTAGAAAATCCACTCTTAGTAATAAATTAAAGGCAAGATTATTTCTCTATATAACTTAATATAACATTCAAAGTTTAATTATATATGCAATCATATTATGATTCCTTTAATTATCTACCAACATTTGTAAATGAGTTCAAGCATTCACTGTGCTAATCCTATTGTCTACAATAAATCAAGATCTCCATTATACAAAGAAGGTTTCTAAATTAATTGCAAACAAAATACAACACATATAATGTCCATTTGATAATATATCATTTAAGCACAAGAAATATAATAATCTAACCTTATTTCATTACCAAGAGCTTCACTCTTTCACCCAAGCAAGATGAAGATTTAGTTACTCATAGACAAGAAGAAAGAAAGAGAGAAGAAGAGAAAGATGAACATAGCTTTAATTTAGAGCAAGAGAAAATTACAACAAAGGAAAACAATAAACAAGCATAACCATAACTTCTAAAACCTAAGCCTAACACCAAGAGCACCAAATGATCAGCTAATGGTGCCTTTTATAGAGGATTAGGGATACAAAATGTTAAGGGGGTCGATTAAGAGTAGGTGGATGAGTGGGTGAATGAATGAAAAATGTCAAATGGTGAGTGGAAAATTATTGAGATTCTTTGTCTCCAAAATCATTCATTACTTAACTCATAGATTCTGTCATCAAATAGAAAAGTCATCTTCATGAAAGTTGTAGATCTAGGTCTTAACTTTCAGATGTCCAAATTTCAGCTCATTTCATCACCTACAGCTTGAGATATGGCTAAATTACTACAGACTATTCAGGCTCAGTTTCAACACCTCTGTTTTGACTTTCAGATCCAATATCACCTCCAAACTGTCCGACTTGAGTTTTGTGTTCTTCATAAAAGTTGTAGATATAGGTCTTAACTTTCAAATCAAAATTTCAGCTCAAGAAAATTCCTACAGCCCGAGTTATGCTCAAATTATTGTACACTATTTAGGTTTCAGATACAAAACTCGTGTTCTAATTTCTGAGCCCAATTAACTCTACTAGATATTTGAATGAGACTTTGAGCTCTTCATCAAAGTTGTAGAGCTCTCTCTTATCTTTCCTACAAGATAAGAGACATAATTTTTACACATCTAGAACTCAAGATATGGTGGAAATACATAAACAATGTAAGACCCAAATAATGCTAGAAAAATCAATTAAGTCCAATTTGAGTCCAAACTTACAAAACATAACCAGGCTTAATCAATTAAGTACATGGAGAGTGTAAATGACTAAAAATGAGGGTTTATTAATGTACAAAATATGTGATTATCAAATTCTCCTACACTTAGCTTTTACACTCTTGGGCAAAACATATAAGAGCAAAGCTAGGAAATAAAGAAAAACGACATAGACTCAAAAGCTAAAAACTCTAAAAGACTCGATGAAGCAAGAAGAGCAACAAGAAATTCAAGGGATCAAAGCATTAATGAGGTGACATATTTTCACATCTCAAACCAACAAGCAAGGAAACTTCAGTTGAAAAGAATGAATCAAGAATGATAGATCCTCACAGAATTCACTCTCAATCTCTCAAGTGTTTAAAAGGTAAGTATTTCACTCTATTCAACCCATGAACAATTGCACTACCATAAACTTGCTTATCTTCTACTTTTCCGCTACTCAAAACACATGCATACAAAAATCAAGAAGACTTTATTCAAGGTTGTAATTGGGTCATGGTAAAGGAGAGGGGATAATATGGATATGAGAAGATAAATACTAAAGAGAATAAAAGAGCATTATGGTACATTTAGAGTGGAGAAAATGTTTGAGAACATTCATCATAAAGGACAATCACCAATATTTGACTAATGTTTTGTTGAAGATCAATCCCAAATTGGTAAATTGCATTCATTGTTAGACCTGAACATTCCCCTTTTCTTCCTATTGTTTCCAAGCATCCAACTTTATTCTAGACTCTGATAATCCTTTGATTGCAATGATGGTCAATTTTTTATTATTATTATTATTATTATTATTATTATTATTATTAGATCATTTTGCACACACACCCCCACACTTGTTCAAGAACAAGGTCAATGCTCTCTTATTCCCTAAGGTTGGGTAAAAACATGTTTTTTTTTTCTTTTTTTTTTTTTGAAGGCATGAAATGAGCTAAAAACAAGGAATAGTCAAATAAGTTCAAAGGGGTTACACAAGGAAAAATATATAAGGATGGCTATTTAGTCAAAGTAACTATTTCAAAATGCCTTAATCATATTTATGTATGCATGTAAAAATGTAGCCTAAAAATGAATCAAAGCAAGTTCTAGAGTAACAATTCCATGAGTGAAAATCACACAAGAAAGAAGAGAATGGTATAGATATTCAATCCATTCATCAATAGGTGCAAAATCTCACAAGGCATATTTCTATCATTCTCAATCCACCATATCAGCATGCATATCCAAGCTTGTGATTTTTAAGAAAGAAGACAATTTATGCTAAGATCCAAGAATCCATTTGCTACTTCTGCACAAAATATTTATCTCCTCAACTAAGATGCGTCTTAAGAGTAAAATTACCTCCAAGGCAAAATTTACTCCTTACTCTGCCATCCCTAATTGGTTTTACTACGAATAGGTTTCTGATAGTCATATCACTAAACATACTCCCCAATTTAGATGCATCTCAGAAGTAAAATTACTCCTTACTCTGCCATCATTCATTGGTTTAGTAAGTCCATGATATTCATATCATACTTCCCCAAAAAAAAGGAATTTTTTTTTTGTTCAATGTTCAACTATCCTTCCTCCCCCAACTAGATCACAATATTATCCTCAATGTTAAAATATAGATGAGTAAAGGGTAGAAGATATTACCTGTTAGAGAAATTACTGAAAAGAGAAACCTAACACAAATTTAAACAGAAACAAAATACAATAAATAAAACCAAAGCTTAATATTATTTAAATAACCGGAGTGTCTGATCAGGCTTACGATGCATACTGCTTCCCTCACTGCTTCCTGCTGACCAATCTATCTGAGCTATTACTGGGTCAGGTTCATAAACAAAAGCTTCTAATTTATTAATTAACTCATCAATAGTGGAAGCAGAGATAAGAAATTGTCTTACCAAAGATGTGATAAATTTCTATTACACAGCATGGTCAAGAAAAAGTAACACAATATCAAAGAAATTATTTACATTCAACAAGCCTATGGGTTTATAATGGATGTTCAGTTGGGCCCAAGAGACAATTTGAAAAACTTCTTCCAAGGTACCAAAATCACCTTGTAAGGCAATGAATGCATTAGAGTTTTCAAGCATTATTTTCATTCATTCATGAATTGATGATACCTTAAGTTCATTCCCAATTGTCTTTCCAGTGATGTTCTGTTGAGCTAAAGGTTCAGGAATGACACCTAAAACCTGACTGCCTCTTATATATGCAGTAAGTGATACAACTCCCATTAACCCATAACAACCTCCCCCATATACAAGATGAATATTTCCCGCAGCAAGTGATCAACCAAGAGTGGTAGCTACGTTTACAAACTCTAAACCCTTCCCATACTTAGACCCACAAAATACACAGATATTTTTAAGTTGACGAACAGAAACACCTTCCATTTCTATACTCACCTTCCTCTTGAATGATTCTGAGTTAGAAGAAAATAGAGAAAATAGAGTGTTTAAATAGGAAAAAAAATGAAAAGGATAATAATAGCACTTATAAGGGTAGGTTGATTATTGTCAGAAAAGTTTAAAATTAAGAAACACAAAGATGCTAACACTTGGGCTCGTAACATCAACAAAGATGCTAAAATCTGAAACTCATAATGTCCAAGATCCAGAACGTCCCATCCCAGGGCGCTGAGAGCCCCTTCTAATAAAAGAGAGGATCAAGCTCAGATGCCTCATACGTTTTGGCAGTCGCGGGTTACTTCTCACTAATAACCAGAGTAGGATGCTTTTGCCTGTCCATCAACTCCACAGTGCCTAGATGGTAAACATTAGGTTATGGAGTGCAGCTCTCTATAGAGCATGGTACATGAATTTTTTTAAGGACCAGCGTGCAAAGGTCCACCCGAGTCAATGACGGGTCAGCCAAAGGCTGGGTAATATGGTACTCCTTTCGGATCGCCCTTGTTCAAAAATTTTTTTTTATTTTTTTTTTAAGAAAACATGAAGAAGAAGAAGAAGATAATATGTACAGACTGTTGTGGATATGGCTCACATCTGCTTCTGGTTTAACGTCCAACAACGACTTAAACGCCTTCTATGAGTCGAGGATAAGCTTCCCATCCAATTTTCTTATAAATTAGCAAACAAGGTCTTTTAGAGTCAGATTCTCAAGACTGTAGCGTTTTTCTTTATCTTTAAAGAGATTTCACAAATTAAGAAATTCACGATGCACCAATCCACAATAATGCGTCTCAAGAGTCAATAAGATGTCATCTAATGACTCCTTACTCAGTCCATTCATAATGAAAAAAAATTTATCTTCTCTGTTTCTGGAAACCATCCCCAAAGAATGACATCGCTTGTTGATAACTCCACAATGTGTAGTTATTTGTGCCCCACATCTGTATTTCTAAGAGTGCTAAAGTCCTTGTATATATGCATATTTGGAAGGTTTTGTGCTTATATTTATTATATCCAATTCTGATACCTTTCCTATATAATATTGAGCAAATTGTGCGTATTATGTTATTGATAAAGTGAATTTGTATCTATTACTGATTTGGTATTTTCTCTATCATAGGAAGAGCTCCAAACAAGATGATATATGGAGCAATTGAGCTAGAATAGGAAGAGGAAGCCAAATCTGCATCTCAGTAGACAATGCCATAGCGCTGAGTTGCGTACGCCGCGGCGTGGAGCAATACCCTAAAAAGTCAGAGAGCTGCGCAAACTAAGCACCGCGGCGTAGGCATGTTAATGTCGCGGCGTGAATCTATTTTTCTGAGTCTATAAATAGATTTTTAGCAGATTTTATAGGGGAGCTCCATGGAGCCTTACTGAGTTTAAAGAGGCTGCGGCCTGAACTTTATTTCTGGGCAGATTGGAGGCCTAGGGAAGCTAGGTTGGATGCCATCTTCCTCATGGAAGGAGATTCAAGCTTCAAGGATGACATCTATGGATTCCTTCCTCTTCTCCCTTTGTTTCTCTTCTCTTCCCTATCTCTTGAGCATGTATTTTTGTTGTAAATTCGTGTTCAATGGATTAGCCAAGCTGTATTTAGGAAATACTTTGGATCTTTATATGAATATTGGTGTTTATGTTATCTTTTGAGTATCTATTGATGTTTAGCTTTGTTCTTCCAAGCCTATGCTTAATGCTTGCATCTGTTTGATCAACATTGTATGATCTTAATTGATGCAAATGAACTAGACATAAGGATTTGTGGAGATGGACATGGTATGGTTGATGTATGTTTAATAAGTTCAATTGACTTGGATGAGTTTATTCACTAACTGGATAGAAATATACCTTTTAGCCATGTATTAGCATGTGTTTGAGAATAGATCATTCATTAGTGGAGTTTATACTAGTCCTCATGGAAACATAAGAAACATAGTGGATTAGGTAAATGCCACTAGGGTTGATTGACTCAGACATAGGCTTTTGACTAAATCAGATTCTCAAGCTAACCTAACTAATCATTAATGTTGCTTATAATGATTGTATGTCATTAATTGAAGTAGAAGGTGAAGAAGGATTATCTAGATCTCTAAACCCTTATCTTTATTGCTTTAGTAGTTTAGATTTAGTTTATTTGCATTTCTCTATTTTATATGGTTTTGGATAGAATTTAGCTAAGCTATTAGTTGTTACTTAGTAATGGAAGCCATATATCCTTGTGGGAACGAACTTATACTCCATATCTGTATTACTTGAACGACCCGTGCACTTGCGGTACACAAATGGTCTAACAAGTTTTTGGCGCCGTTGCCGGGGATAACGGTGTATTTCCAAAGAGTTTAGCCTTATTTCTTGGCAATTGCTGGGGGATAACGGTTTAATTCCATATTACTAATATCAACAATAAGTTTAGTTAGTTCTAATTCAAGTTGTATATATTCTATGTTAATTTAAGTCTCTTTATGTTATTGCTTTAGGTTCAATAAAGAAGTCGGATGACCCTAAACATATGAGGTCCTTCAGGGAATTCGCGACTCCTCAAAAGGATAAGCCTTGGATCAAGTTTAAGAAGACTACTCATCCGCGCAATTCATTTTGGTGACAAAGTCCTGTCGGGACTATAACTTAGGCCCTTCTTGGGAGAGAACCCAGGTTTTTATGCTTTTGTAAATTAGTATGTGTTTAGTAAGTTTTAAGTCATAAATATGTAGTAAGTTTAGTTTTTTTTAGCTTTAGTTAGTTTTTAGGCTTTTCTTTAGTTTAAAGTCTTAAATATGTTAGTATCTTTGATTTTTGTATTCTTGTAGTTAGTATGTTTGATTTTAGTATCTTTAGTTAGTTTTAAATCTTATGTAGTTAGTATGTTTGATTTTAGTAAGTTTAGTTAGTTTTTATGCTTTAGTTAGGTTTTTAGTCATATATAGGTTAGTATGTTGATTTTGTTGTTTTAATACATTTTAGTTGTTCATATTAGGTGTTAGCCTTTTGGACAAGTTTGAGAGGTGTTGAGGACCTCTTTGGAGCAAATTCTACAACAAAACGAAATTTACTGCAGAATTGTGCAGGCTGATGTCTCACGCCACGACGTGAGTTTGTTGCACGTCTCGGCATGACAGTTATTTGTGTGCATTTAAGCCAAAATCCAGAGACCTTAGTGCCACGGCGTGGTAATGTTATGCCGCGGCGCTCACCTGCTGAACTTGTTAAAAAAAATGCTTGTTTTGGGTGCTACTGAAGGCACCCATTCTGATTAAATACGATGGCATGGATCCTGTGTGTTGCGGTATATTATGTTGTAGTGTATATATTGTACATAATTAGTTTATTTTAAGTGTTTATTAAATATTTGTAGTATACTTAACTCTCACATTTCAGATGTTTATAGGCTCAAGTACCCTGGACACCATGGAAAGTAAGGACTTTGTCTCACTTTGGTTTGGGGGAATGTCATTACATGCTTTGTATGAGTATGATATATTAGAAATATATGTGATGATATTTTCTAGATACAGTTGTGATAACCACCATGTTTCTATGAGTTTTTATTTGTTTTGGTTATTACTGAAGGGTTGCAAAATAGTTTCAACTTTTACTATTATGCAAATGATGTGATGCATGTTAAATTGAAAAGTTTAATCTATTTGAATGCATGCTTTATTGCAAAAGACTGTTGGAGTTGATTTGGTTGTTCATGACATGAAAGGTTGCTATTTGCCTCCTTTTGAGTGAAATCTTATGTGATCTTGAAGCATGTGAAACAGTTCAGTCATTTTTTATGCATGATTTACATTCCACTTAGATGCAAGTGTAACTTTAAAAATGATAAGAGTGCATGTTTAGAGAAAGTTTATAGATGTACATGTAGAGTTTCGATTATCCTAGAAATTGTTTTTAAACTCTCTTGAGGTGAAATTCTAGATTGTGCATGACTGAGGAAATGATTAGGGCATTCTTTGGACCGATTGAGCCTTAAAAAGCTTAACCTGAATGATTATATCCTTAGGTCCCATTTTGAAGCCTTATAATTGTTTGGCCTTATATGTTTTTCATCACCATTATGTTCGTTAACCTGTTAACCGTTATAATGCATGTGAAAGCATTGCATTTTCTTCCTACCTTCATTGTCTGTTGAGTACATGATGTGTTATTTCTTGAAGTGAGTCCAGTGAGTAGGGGCATGTATGTTTAAGAAAAGAAAAATGAGCCTGAAGGAACTAAATGCAATGAAAAGAATGTTGGGAATTTGCGGATCAAAGTCTCGCAGCGGAATAACAGAATTCCCTCACAGGATCCATGCGAAAAATCCATAATCCGAGGTTTTTAAAATTTTACCTCTTGAAGCGTGACAGAGACACAAGCGAGGTGAATCACCAACACCGTAATAGCGACGATGTTTCTGCGGTATCCACACGAAAGTACTTGCAAAGGAGTCACGCCTGTTTCGTAGTGCTAGCCGCGAAGAGAGGAGAAGAAGACCTCACTATCTCTCACTCACTTTCTCGTAGGTGCGGCTAGGGTTGTGATGTAACCTAGTAGCAGCCCCCTTAGCAAGACTATTTATAATAGTGGCTGCCTTAAGTGAGTGTGAGCGTGAGCAAGGTAAGTGGTGCAACCCTAAACCCATCTCGTCATGAGTTAGGCCCACAATTGAATCCGAGTCCAACTTGGATTCGATTACTCCAATTTAGTCTGTTCTAAGTGTGCGACCTGCAGTTCTCATGACGTTGGTAGTAATATTAAAATCTCATTTTAATATTACAAACAAATGAGCGGTATCTAGCAACACATCACTGCTACCCAAGTAATGAGAATGTCGTTGATTGACATAACCTATCGTGACCAATGTTTCCGTGTAGTTTAGTCCCTTTGTCCGGATATCCAAATTGAACACAAGGCATGGAACGTGTCACCCTTGTTTAGTTCAATCTTCGGTTTCCCGATTCCCGAGTAGATAGTAATGACAAATGAGATCAATATCTCATATTGACTCATTTGAGCATGGCCATGCATTTCATAGTCTCACTCAATCGGGGGCCCGAAGATATCACTCCTGTTATGTAGGAGGACAAATCCCATCTAGGTCACTCACATCCCTCCACATGTATCGCGGTATGTCTAATAACCAACTTTATAATCATCTTGTTACGATGACGTTTGATGGCATTAAAACACACAACTCCTCATGTAGGGAATCGTAGTGATTTCGGTCAAAGGACCACATACACCATTATCACTATGAGAATTGCTTATGACACTCACGTAACGATCCACGTAGCGTTCTCATGGCGGGTCCGTCCAATACATCATTACTCTAATATGTATCTATGTGTAGACTTGATATCTCATATCCATGACCCGTGAGATGTGGTCATCGGTCCACGCACATACTAGTCTCAAAGCATTATTGTTGTCCTAATTAACAATAATACTTGACTAGGGACATTTAAGAATAGTATTTTATCCAATAGATCTCACGATCAAGTCATCCACTTGATGTCCTATGGTATCAAATTTACTATTCTAAGGACTTTATCATGTTTACCAAAAAAAAAGAACATAATAAATGAAATGCCTCATATAAAATAGCATAATATAATGTATGTAAATACAAACAAAACGTATTGGCCACTAGGGCATACACCAACAAAGAAAAATAAATTGCTTTATAAAAGTAAAAAGAAAAGAAAAAAAAAAAAAAAAAAGAAAAGTAAAGCAGACAATGAAAGAAAAAAAAATGAAAAGCATTACATGGTTCTGGCAAGTTGGGATCCTTCACTGTTGAATACCCCGCTAGTTCACTTGTTCTCAATTCTTGAAATCATATGTGTATATGTCTCAATGTTTATACGTATCATTTTCCTTCTTTTCTTACACCCATTACCACTGGCCTAATATTCAATTTTGAGGATTATATGATTCAGATGCATGTATGGTGATAAACTTATCCGGATATGTATGATTTGAATAGAAGAAGTTTATCATGCATGTTTTTGGATAATGTGAATTGGATGGAAGGAAGTTAGGTTGTTAGCATGTGAAGGATTATGTATATGTGAAGCTGGTTTTGGGGCATTTGCACTTTTTTATGGATTGAAGTAATCATTACATACTAGTAGCTGGGGTTAATTAAAGAAAAGAAAGATTGAAACTTGCTAATTACTGAATGCATGTTAAGTCTAAATTGTTAAGTGAGTTTACTTGGTCATACTTTGTTTTGCTCGAGGACAAGCAAAAGGTTAAGTTTGGGGGTGTGATAACTCCATAATGTGTAGTTATTTGTGCCCCATATCTGTATTTCTAAGAGTGCTAAAGTCCTTGTATATATGCATATTTGAAAGATTTTGCGCTTATATTTGTTATATCTAATTCTGATACCTTTCCTATATGATATTGAGCAAACTGTGCATATTATGTTATTGATTAAGTGAATTTGTATCTATTACTGATTTGGTGTTTTCTCTATCATAGGAAGAGCTCCAAACAAGATGATATATAGAGCAATTGAGCTAGAATAGGAAGAGGAAGCAAAATCTACATCTCAGCAGACAATGTCGCGGCACTGAGTTGCGTACGCCGCGGCATGGAGGATTACCCTGAAAAGTCAGAGAGGTACGCAAATTGAGCGCCGCGGCGTAGGCATGTTAATGTCGTGGCGTGAATCTATTTTTCTGAGTCTATAAATAGATTTTTAGCAGATTTTATAGGGGAGCTCCGTGGGAGCCTTGCTGAGTTTAGAGAGGCTGCGGCCTGAACTTCATTTCTGGGTAGATTAGAGGCCTAGGGAGGCTAGGTTGGATGCCATCTTCCTCATGGAAGGAGATTCAAGCTTCAAGGATGACATCTACGGATTCCTTCCTCTTCTCCCTTTGTTTCTCTTCTCTTCCCTATCTCTTGAGAATGTATTTTTGTTGTAAATTCATGTTCAATGGATTAGTCAAGTTGTATTTAGGAAATACTTTGGATCTTTATATGAATATTGATGTTTATGTTATCTTTTGAGTATCTATTGATTTTTAGCTTTGTTCATCCATGCCTATGCTTAATGCTTACTTCTGTTTGATCAACAATTGCATGATCTTAATTGATGCAAATGAACTAGACATAGGGATTTGTGGAGATAGACATGGTATGGTTGATGCATGTTCGACAAGTTCAATTAGCTTGGATGAATTGATTCGCTAACTGGATAGAAATATACCTTTTAGTCATGTATTAGCATGTGTTTGAGAATAGATCATTCATTAGTAGAGTTTATACTAGTCCTCATGAAAACATAAGAAACATAGTGGATTAGGTAAATGACACTAGGGTTGATTGGCCTAGACATAGGCTTTTGACTAAATCAAATTCTCAAGCTAACCCAACTAATCATTGATGTTGCTTATAAGGATTGCATGTCATTAATTGAAGTACAAGGTGAAGAAGGATTCTCTAGATCTCTAAACCCTTATCTTTATTGCTTTTGTAGTTTAGATTTAGTTTATTTGCATTTCTTTATTTTATATCATCTTGGATAGAATTTAGCTAAGCTATTGGTTGTTACTTAGTAATGGAAGTCATATATCCTCGTGAGAACAAACTTATACTCCGTATTTGTATTCTTGAACGACTCGTGCACTTGCAGTACACAAATGGTCTAACAAGTTTTTGATGTCGTTGTCGGGGATAATGGTGTATTTCCAAAGAGTTTAGCCTTATTCCTTGGCAATTGCTAGGGGATAATGGTTTAATTCCATATTGCTAATATCAAAAATGAGTTTGGTTAGTTCTAATTCAAGTTGTATATATTCTATGTTAATTTAAGTCACTTTATGTTATTACTTTAGGTTCAATAAAGAAGTCGGATGACCCTAAACATATGAGGTCCTTCAGGGAATTCGTGACTCCTCAAAAGGATAAGCCTTGGATCAAGTTTAAGAAGACTACTCATCCGCACATTTCATTTTGGTGACAAAGTCCTGCCAGGACTATAACTCAGGCCTTTCTTGGGAGGGAACCCAGGTTTTTATACTTTTGTAAATTAGTATGTGTTTAGTAAGTTTTAAGTCATAAATATGTAGTAAGTTTAGTTTTTTTTAGCTTTAGTTAGTTTTTAGGCTTTTCTTTAGTTTAAAGTCTTAAATATGTTAGTATCTTTGATTTTTGTATTCTTGTAGTTAGTATGTTTGATTTTAGTATCTTTAGTTAGTTTTAAATCTTATGTAGTTAGTATGTTTGATTTTAGTAAGTTTAGTTAGTTTTTATGCTTTAGCTAGGTTTTTAGTCATATATAGGTTAGTATGTTGATTTTGTTGTTTTAATACATTTTAGTTGTTCATATTAGGTGTTAGCCTTTTGGACAAGTTTAAGAGGTGTTGAGGACCTCTTTGGAGCAAATTCTACAGCAAAATGGAATTTACTGCAGAATTGTGTAGGCTGATGTCTCACGCCAAGACGTGAGTTTGTTGCACGTCGCGGCGTGACAATTATTTGTGCGCATTTAAGCCAAAATCCAGAGACCTCAGCGTCGCGACGTGGTAATGTTACGCCGCGGCGCTCACCTGCTGAACTTGTTAAAAAAAATGCTTGTTTTGGGTGCTACTGAAGGCACCCATTCTGATTAAATACGATGGCATGGATCCTGTGTGTTGCGGTATGTTATGTTGTAGTGTATATATTGTACATAATTAGTTTATTTTAAGTGTTTATTAAATATTTGTAGTATACTCAGCTCTCACATTTCAGATGTTTATAGGCTCAAGTACCTTGGATACCATGGAAAGTGAGGACTTTGTCTCACTTTGGTATGGGGGAGTGTCATTACATGCTTTGTATGAGTATGATATATTAGAGATGTTTGTGATGATACTTTCTAGATTCAGTTGTGATAACCACCATGTTTCTATGAGTTTTTATTTGTTTTGGTTATTACTGAGGGGTTGCAAAGCAGTTTCAATTTTTACTATTATGCAAATGATGTGATGCATGTTAAATTGAAAAGTTTAATCTATTTAAATGCATGCTTTGTTGCAAAAGACTGCTGGAGTTATTTTGGTTGTTCATGACCTGAAAGGTTGCTATTTGTCCTATTTTGAGTGAAACCTTATGTGATCTTGAAGCATGTGAAATAATTCAGTCGTTTTTTATGCATGATTTACATTCCACTTAGATGCAAGTGTAACTTTGAAAATGATAAGAGTGCATATTTAGAGAAAGTTTATGGATGTACTTGTAGAGTTTCGATTATCCTAGAAATTATTTTTAAACTCTCTTGAGGCGAAATCCTAGATTGTGCATGACTGAGGAAATGATTAGGGCATTCTTTGGACCGATTGAGCCTTAAAAAGCTTACCCTGAATGATTATATCCTTAGGTCCCATTTTGAAGCCTTATAATTGTTTGGCCTTATATATTTTTCATCACGATTATGTTCATTAACCTGTTAACCATTATAATGCATGTGAAAGCATTGCATTTTCTTCCTACCTTCATTGTCTATTGAGTACATGATGTGTTATTTCTTGAAGTGAGTCCAGTGAGTAGGGGTATATATGTTTAAGAAAAGAAAAATGAGCTTGAAAGAACTAAATGCAATGAAAAGAAAAAGAAATTGCTTTATAAAAGTAAAAAGAAAAGAAAAAAATGAAAAGAGAGAAAAACAAAGCAAACAATGAAAGAAAAAAAATGAAAGCATTGCATGGTTCTAGCAACTTCTGATCCTTCACTATTGAATACCCTGCTAGTTCACTTGTTCTCAAGTCTTGAAATCATATGTGTATGTGTCTCAATGTTTGTATGTATCCTTTCCCTTCTTTTCTTACACCCATTACCGTTCGCCTAACATTACAAGCTGAAAAGTCCTTTTTGATTCTCAGTTGTGTGTGTTTACATTAGTGGAGAGAGAGTTTAGGTTCGATTTTGAGGGTTATATGATTCATATGCATGTATGGTGATAAACTTATGCGGATATATATGATTTGAATAGAAGAAGTTTATCATACATGTTTTTTGATAATGTGAATTGCATGGAAGGAAGCTGGGTTGTTAGCATGTGAAGGATTATGTATGTGTGAAGCTAGTTTTGGGGCATTTGCACTTTTTATGGATTGAAATAATCATTAGATACTAGTAGCTGGGGTTAATTAAAGAAAAGAAAGATTAAAACTTGCTAATTGTTGAATGCATGTTGAGTCTAAATTGTTAAGTAAGTTTACTTGGTCATACTTTGTTTTTCTCGAGGACAAGCAAAAGGTTAAGTTTAGAGGTGTTATAACTCCACAATGTGTAGTTATTTGTTCCCCATATCTGTATTTCTAAGAGTGCTAAAGTCCTGGTATATATGCATATTTGGAAGGTTTTGCGTTTATATTTGTTATATCCAATTCTGATACATTTCTTATATGATATTGAGCAAACTATGCGTATTATATTATTAATTAAGTGAATTTGTATCTATTACTGATTTGGTGTTTTCTCTATCATAGGAAGAGCTCCAAACAAGATGATATATGGAGCAATTGAGCTAGAATAGGAAGTGGAAGCCAAATCTGCATCTTAGCAGACAACGCCGTGGCGCTGAGTTGCGTACACCGCGACATGGAGCAATACCCTGAAAAGTCAGAGAGCAGCGCAAACTGAGCGCC
Organism: Ormosia emarginata; assembly: GCA_029884605.1. Taxonomy (NCBI): domain Eukaryota; kingdom Viridiplantae; phylum Streptophyta; class Magnoliopsida; order Fabales; family Fabaceae; genus Ormosia; species Ormosia emarginata. The sequence goes on along the minus strand of JAQQTP010000075.1, from coordinate 351,960 downwards.
GCGGCGTAGGCATGTTAATGTCACGACGTGAATCTATTTTTCTGAGTCTATAAATAGATTTTTAGCAGATTTTATAGGGGAGCTCCACGGGAGCCTTGCTGAGTTTAGAGAGTCTGCGACCTGAACTTCATTTCTGGGCAGATTGGAGGCCTAGGGAGGCTAGGTTGGATGCCATCTTCCTCATGGAAGGAGATTCAAGCTTCAAGGATGACATCTATGGATTCCTTCCTCTTCTCCCTTTGTTTCTCTTCTTTTCTGTATCTCTTGAGCATGTATTTTTGTTGTAAATTCGTGTTCAATGGATTAGCCAAGTTGTATTTAGGAAATGCTTTGGATCTTTATATGAATATTGATGTTTATGCTATCTTTTGAGTATCTATTGATTTTTAGCTTTGTTCTTCCATGCCTATGCTTAATGCTTGCTTCTGTTTGATCAACAATTACATGATCTTAATTGATGCAAATGAACTAGACATAGGGATTTGTGGAGATGGACATGGTATGGTTGATGCATGTTCGACAAGTTCAATTGGCTTGGATGAGTTGACTCGCTAACTAGATAGAAATATACCTTTTAGCCATGTATTAGCATGTGTTTGAAAATAGATCGTTCATTAGTAGAGTTTATACTAGTCCTCATGAAAATATAAGAAACATAGTGGATTAGGTAAATGACACCAGGGTTGATTGACCTAGACATAGGCTTTTGACTAAATCAAATTCTCAAGCTAACCTAACTAATCATTGATGTTGCTTATAAGGATTGTATGTCATTAATTGAAGTGGAAGGTGAAGAAGGATTCTCTAGATCTCTAAACCCTTATCTTTATTGCTTTTGTAGTTTGGATTTAGTTTATTTGCACTTCTCTATTTTATATGGTCTTGGATAGAATTTAGCTAAGCTATTGGTTGTTACTTAGTAATGGAAGCCTTATATCCTCGTGGGAACGAACTTATACTCTGTATCTGTATTACTTGAACGACCCATGCACTTGCGGTACACAAATGGTCTAACACTTGTTACAATTCTATTGTCCATATTTGTGATAGACTTGTAACCTTTTTGCTCCTCTCCTTTTAGAATATGAACTTCTTCCAAGACCTGGCATGTATGGATCAAATGAAATTGAAGACTCACCTGCTAGTCAGACCTTTGCTTTTATTATCCAGCGTACATCTTTTGGTATACCCTTATGCATTAACAGTCTCAATCTTTCACATCTAACTTTGTAGATTTTTTTTCAGAGCATTTTAAGGGAGAGATGGAAAATATTTTCTCAGGTTTGAAAGAATGACATCCATTTTAAAGGAGAAGTAGGATTCAGTTATTTTGGGAAACTGAAAAATAAATCGACTTGAGAGTCACAGAGTACTGTTATCCGGCACTTAACCGACAACACAAAGTACTGCAAAAACAAGGCAACAAAATTAGAGTGAATTCTATTCATAACATGGATCAGAAAGAGAGATGAATTCTACCTCATTAACTTAGTTTTCTATAAATGGTTTGAGCTTTTGTCCATTAACTTTAAACACATTACCATTCCTAGGATTCTCAATATCTATAGCCCCATGAGGATACACATGTTTGACAACAAAAGGACCACACCACCTAGATCTCAATTTTCCACGAAATAGGTGCAGGCGAGAATTATAAAGCAGAACTTTTTGACCAATTTCAAAAATTTTCTCAAAAATGTCTTATCATGAAAAGCTTTTGTTCTGGCTTTATAAATCTTTGAGTTCTCATATGCATCATTTCTCAGTTCCTCAAGTTCATTTAATTGTAATTTGCGTATCTTGCAAGTATCATTAAGATTTAGATTGAAAGCTTTAATGGCCCAAAATGCTTTATGTTCCAATTCTACAGGCAAGTGACAAGGTTTTCCATAGACTAACTGATAGGGTGACATGCCCAAAGATGTTTTGAAAGCAGTATGGTAAGCCCAAAGTGCATCGTTTAGTCTTAAAGACCAATCTTTACGATTTGGGTTAACCGTTTTTTCTAAAATTTGTTTAATCTCCCTATTTGTCAATTCAACTTGTGCACTTGTCTGAGGGTGATAAGGGGTGGCAATTTTATGTGTAATACCATATTTTTTCATTAAAGATTCAAATGGTTTATTGCAAAAATGTGTTCCCCCATCACTGATGATAGCTCGAGGGATTCCCAATCGACACAAGATATTTTCTTTTAAAAATTTGATAATAGTTTTATGATCATTGTGTCGGCATGGAATCGCCTCAATCCATTTTGAGACATAATCAATTGCAACTAATATATACATAAATCCAAATGAAGATGGAAATGGGCCCATGAAATCAATTCCCCAACAATCAAAAATTTCAATGACAAGGATGGGATTCAGAGGCATCATGTTTTTTTTTTTAAATTGAGCCCATTTTTTTGGCAATTTTCATAACTTTTGTAAAAAGTATAGCAGTCCTTAAATAAAGTGGGCCAATAAAATCCACTCTGCAAGATTTTCGCAGCTATTTTGTTTAAAGAAAAGTGAGCTCCACATGCTTCTGAGTGACAAAATTTAATGACACTACCTACCTCACTCTCGGGCACACATCTCCGAAAGATTTGGTCAGGACAATATTTGAACAAGTATGGATTATCCCAATAAAATTTTTCACCTCTGTCAAAAATTTCTTTCTATCTTGGTGCGTCCATTGCGGCATCTTTCCTATTACAAGAAAGTTGACTATATTAGCAAATCAAGGCATGGAATTGACAGAAAATAAAAATTCATAGGGAAAAGAATCATTGATAGGTGTGCTATCAAAATGTGAGCCTATTGTAAGTCTGGACAAATGATCAGCGACAACATTTTCGGCTCCTTTCTTATCTTTTATTGTGATGTTGAATTCTTGAAGCAACAAGATCCACCGTATCAATCTCGGTTTGGCATCTTGCTTAGACATCAAATATCTAACAACAACATGATCGATGAAAATCACAATAAAAGAACCAATTAAGTAAGATCGAAATTTGTCCAGTGCAAAAATTACAACAAATAGTTCTTTTTCAGTAGTAGTGTAATTCATTTGTGCACTATTTAACGTTTTACTTGCGTAATAAATCACATGAGGCTTACCTTCCTTTCTTTGGCCTAAAATAGCACCCACAACAAAATCACTAGCATCACACATTAACTCAAAAGGCAAAGATCAGTCAGCAGATTGCATGGTAGGGGCAGATGTTAGAAGACCAATTAATTTTTTAAAAGATTTTTGACATTCTTGAGTCCAATCAAATGGTGCATCTTTCAACAGAAGACTACATAATGGTCTAGATATGGCACTAAAGTCCTTTATGAATCTTCTGTAAAATCTTGCATATCCTAAAAAGGAACAAACTTCTCTGACTGTTTTTAGTGAAGCCAAATGAGCAATTAATTCAACTTTGACCTTATCAACTTCAATTCCTTTAGAAGATATCACATGACCTAACACTATTCCTGAGGTAACCATGTAATGATATTTTTCCCAGTTTAAAACGAATCTTTTCTCTTCACATCTTTTAAGAACTTTTTCCAAATTATCAAGATAATTTTCAAAAGAATTTCTAAAAACTGTCAGATTATCCTTGAAAACCTCTAAATAATGCTCAATCATGTCACTAAAAATGCTTAACATGCATCTTTAAAATGTTACCGGAGTATTACAAAGGCCAAAAGACATTCTTCTATATGCAAAAGTACCAAAGGGACATGTAAAAGTGGTCTTTTCTTGATCTTCCAATACAATTGGTATTTGATTATAACTAGAAAAACCATCAAGAAAACAGTAGTATGGATATCTTGCTACCCTTTCCAGAATTTGATCAAGAAATGGCAAGGGGAAATGATCTTTCCTAGTAACAGCATTTAATTTTCTAAAATCAATACACATACGCCAACTAGATGAGACTCGTGTAGGTATTAATTCACCTTTATCATTTTCAATCACTGTTATTCCAGATTTCTTAGGCACAACTTGTGTAGGGCTCACCCATTGACTATCAGAGATAGGATAGATAATTCCAATATCAAGCAAGTTAAGGACTTCAGCTCTAACTACCTCTTTCATGTGTGGATTTAATCTTTTTTGAGGTTAAGAAGTTTTAGCATTATCCTCTAAATGTATTCTATGTGTATAAATTAATGGATTAATACCCTTTATGTCCTTTAATGTCCATCCAATTGCACTTTTATGTCTTTTAAGTACTTCTGTTAACATACCTTCTTATTCTTTAGTAAGAGACAAGGAAATTACCACTAGTAAGCTTTGTTCTTCTCCCAAAAATGTGTACTTCAACCCAGCAGGTAATAGCTTTAGTTCCGGTGTGGGTACTTCTTCATAGGCATTATCATTTATGGGTTTTAGCTGTTCAAATCTTGGTTTCCATCCCTTGTACTCCATTACCTGTGTACAATCAAGCAAAGAGCATATTTTAGAGATATCATCTTCTAGTTGCATGCCTGACTCAAATGAATTGACTAAACAAATTTCAAATGGGTCAGAAGAACTCCTTGTTTGAAGATGATAATCTATAATGACTTCAATTCCTTCAACTTCCTCCTTTTCATCAAGGACTTCCTATAGTTGCTTGCACATGTTAAAAATATTGAGCTCCAGTGTCATGTTGCCAAATATTAGCTTCACCACTCCATTTCTGCAATTTATCAAAGCATTTGATGTTGCTAAAAATGGACGGCCTAAAATAACAGGAATTGACTTGCAACTATCAACCATAGGTTCAGTATCTAAGACAATAAAATCTATAAGATATATGAATTTATTAACTTCAAGCAACACATCTTCCACTATTCCTCTTGGAATTTTAATTGATCTATCGGCAAGTAGAAGAGTTACAGAAGTTGGTTTTAACTCACCCAAGTTGAGTTACTGATAAACTGAATATGGAAGCAAATTGACACTAGCACCAAGATCAAGTAAAGCTTTTTCAATTTTATGTTCTCCAATAATGCATGAAACTGTAGGACAACCAGGGTCTTTATATTTCAACGCATTATTATTCTAAAGAATGGAGCTTACCTGTTCAGCCAAAAATGTTTTCTTTTTCACATTTAGTTTCCTTTTAACAGTGCACAAGTTCTTCAAATATTTGGCATAAGAAGGAATTTGTTTGATTGCATCTAACAGAGGAATATTGATCTTTACTTGTTTCAAAATTTCAAAAATTTCAGTGTGGTGGTCCAATTTCTTTGGATTATTCAATGCTTGAGGAAATGGGGGTGAAGGCGAGAGTTTAGTCTCCTTTGGTCACTTGTTCATTTTCTTGGGCAATTGGGTCATCTTCTTTTTCACAAGGTTCAGGAATTTGTTTTTCAACATCTTTTCTACTCCTAAGAGTTATCACTAACTTGACTTGGTCCATTTGTTGGTTTTCTGAACTCCCCTCATTTAGACTGTACTGACCCTTGGGATTTAGTTGAGGTTGAGAAGGAAATTTTCCTTTCTCGTGAATGGTAAGTGTAGAAGAAAGTTTAGTAAGAGTGTCTTTTATGTCATTCATGATTTGATTGTTTTGTTTATTAATGGTCTCTTACTTTTCTATGAATGCATGCAATGTTTCTTCAAGGTTTTTCCTATATGGTGGGACATAAGGTGCATATCCTTCAGAACTTTGAGAGTCCTTTTGTGCCTGAGGAGGTGGTAGTTGCACAAATTGTGACTAATTATTATTCCTCCAACTGAAATTTGGGTGATTTCTCCATCCCGGATTGTATGTATCTGAAAAAGAAGAAGTAAATGGCTTTTTAAAATTATTCATTGCATTTACTTGCTCATGTACAACTTCTTTAAAAACAGGAATATCAAGACATTCATGTGTTGAGTGTCCTAAGTCATCACAAATTTCTTCATTTTGCACAGATTTGATTTCTTTTGTTTTTCTTAATTCTATGGCTTCAACCTTTCTAGCCAAACTAGCAAACCTAGCATTTAGATCTTCCTCTTGACTAAGGTGATATTTTTCCTTTATTAGCACTTGCAAAGTTAGATCTAATTGAATTTTCAAAAGGGTTAGTACTATAGCAAAATTGAGAATTTTTAACCAACTAGTTTAAATAGTCTAAAGCTTCATTAGGTTCTTTATCAAGAAACTCACCATTGCACATTGTTTCCACAAATTGTTTTGTTTCAGGTGTTAAGCTTTCATAAAAGAAGCTTATAGTGTGCCATTTTTCAAAACCATAATGTGGGCAAGAATTTAACAAATCTTTAAACTGTTCCCAACATTGAAAATATGTTTCATTTGAATTTTGGGAAAAATTTTGGATTTGTCTTTTCATAGCATTGGTTTTATGTGTTTGAAAAAATTTCTTTAAGAACTCACCTTGCATTTCTTGCCATGTGCCAATTGATCTTAGTTTCAAAGTGTTAAGCCAAAATTTTGCTTTATCTTTTAAAGAAAAAGGAAACAATTTAAGCTTAACAATCTCTTCAGTGCAATTTTGGTCATTGAAAGCAATATATACTTCCTCAAATTCTTTTAGATGTAAATATGGACTTTCAGATTCTAAACCATGAAAATTAGGAAGTAAAGAAATCATACCTGGCTTAAATCTAAAATTATTGGCATTGAGTGGAAAGATAAAACATGATGAACTAGAATTTCGAGGTGATTGCAAATATTCACGCATGGTTCGCAACAGTTGATTTTCATGTTCATCATGTACACTTTCATTTTTGATCATTGTGTCAATTATGTGTGATTGTGATTCAAACAAATCAATATATAAAGTACCAGGATTAATTTTAACTAAACGACCAGAATTTAAATCATGATACCAATTAAGCTTAAATAAATGACTTAAAATAGAAAAAATAATGTATAAGTCGGCAGTTTATGTAACACCCTCCTTAGGGTATCACATTTCCGACTCCCAACTCATATTCTGAAAATCAGTTCATAAAAGATTTGAGTTATAAAAGGTGAGTTTTAAAATTTCCTTTTCTTGCTGAAGACAGAAACATAATCTTGCTGATATTGATAAGTAATACTGAAAATTAAATTTAAACTGTTTAATATACAATATTGACATCAATTAATATTTAACAATTTAAAGAGAAATATAAAACTAACATACTCTCTTTTTAACAGTAGCAAACCCCATCACGAGTCCTACTTAATAGCACGGTACAACACTAACGAGAAAACTTAACATACTTATTCCTTCTTGTATCCATCTTGATGCATCAGACATCTGTTCCTTGTCAACACTGCACGCTATCAAATCTGGAATGGTCATTCTCTGATGTTGTCTCCGATCTCAGAGTATTTATCACCCGTATGTCTAAGACAACTCGTTCCATCTACTATTCAATTTTAATAATACAAACACAACAAAACAATATAACAAAGAGGTGAGATCACCTACGCCAATACCAACATGGTAGCATAGAGAAAACACAAACAGCATACTATGCAGATATGTCATACCATAATTCCAATAATGCACTCAACATTAATCAACTATCATCATCCAAATATTTATCAGTTCAAATATCATTCCATATTCACGATGATGTCCTCAACAATATCCAAATATTCATCAATTCAAATCATACGATAATAACAATAATGGCATCAACATTATTTATCATCATCATCATCTAATATTTCTCAACAGAACAATTATCATAGTCAATATTCCTCAATTAATATATCACATTGATATAAATGCTCAATTTCATGCATGCGCACATAGACTCAATGTCCTACTCCATGGAGCTAATACTCAGTTCGGAGAAGTCGATCGAAAAGATTTATCGGTACCACATGCCTCAGACCACGTGCTATAATCCTCATTTTAATTTTGCACATCTAGCATAAGTCTTTATCATATCATGATTAAGAATAATGTCTCGGTCAGGATCATCGGTGTGTTGTATCGGTCTAACCTACGAGAAGAAACGCGACCAACCTCCCATGTAAGCAACCCGCACCCCGATGCCCCCAAGGTCAACAGTGACTTACACTACGCATGTCGCAGCCACTCAAGAAGTGTACGTCTCTCCTAGACAAATAGCCTCATACAGTCCATTGGACCTTTCCAATGCATGTTCAATGCACCAATGCCAATCATAGGCAAAAATTCATCATTTTCTCATATAGTATTCATACACTAGTCCATGCATATAAAATGCACCAATGCCAATCACAGGCAAAATTCACCATTTCCAATGCATGTTCAATGCACCAATGCCAGTCACAGGCAAAATTCACAATTTCATATTCAAGGTCCACACATTGGCTCATTCTCAGTTTAATTTCATAATCTCATAATCAGGGTCCACACATTGGCCCAACAGTATCTTTACTGTATTTTTCATTGCGAAATCATATTATCGCGTTTTCATAGTCACAAAACACTTTTGTCGTGTTTTCACAATTGCGCAACATTTCTGTTACGTTTTCACAATTCCACAACACTTCTGTTGCATTTTCAAATTACGTATTAATTTTACAACGTTTTCTCAATCACGTAAAAATATTTACACGTTTCTCAAATCGCGTAGCGATTTTCCACTATTTTCACAATCGCGTAACTTAAAAATCATTCTTTTAAGTCACGTAAACCATTTTCCATCATTTTCAAAATATTTAAACGCTTTCCAAATTGCGTAGAAATATTTCAACATTTTCAAATCGCGTAGCTTAAAAATCACGTTTTTAAGATACGTAAAACATTTTTCACCATTTTACAACTACGTAAAATATTCCTCAATATTCCAAACATTATTTTGGACTTCCAAACAAATCAATATAATTTCTAATATCATTTTTCCATTACAAAAAATATTTCTTAACCTAAAAAAATTCCATTTCAACTTTTCTCAAAATAATATGACTTTGTACTTTATTTTCCACATTTTCTTACACAAGAAAATTCTTTTCACAATAATTCCACAAATTCACAATTCCATTGAATTAAATCAATGTTTCTAACTTTAAAAATTACTAATGCTTTCCAAAACCCAAAGGATGAGTTGCATGTTAGAAAATATCAAATCATTATTATATTCTCTATTTTTCTCAAATCAATTGTAAAATCAATTCTCTTCAAAATAAATTGAGGTTCAAACACTTTCAACCTCTCTTTTCCATTTTCATACGAAAACCCCATTTTATTAAGTGTTAAAACACTCTAATTCCCTTTCCAATTTCCTTGTACTAAATCAAACTATATTTCCACTTTGTTTCCATAAAATCAAGGCATTACAAGCCTTCAAAAACGTGGACATGACTATTGAAATCATCAAAACATTTTTCCTTCTAAGTCAATATAGTTTTACATAAACAAAACCATTAAAAACTCTTCACAAAAACCGTGACTACTTGGTCTTTGAAATCAAATCATTTGTTAATTTTTCATTTTCACTTTCTTTGCAAATCCTTAAAATCAACATTGCTCTTTTCATCTAAAACTCATGATTAGTAAAATACTTAGAACCTTTTTGTTCAAAAACATCCTTGAGGCCGTGTGCCTCTATGGTTCTTTGGAACCAAAATTGTTTTCCTTTTCATCATTACATCATGACATACATATACATATTTCATCATAAATACCATAAGCATGCCATAATCAAAGCAATAGATCATGCAAATCATACCAAGCATAAGCAAATAATCAAAGCACATAAATATACACAAATAATTACATGACCATGGATATGAATCCTCACATAGATTCACCATCCATCAAATATAACACCATCTCTCACCACCATACTTAGTTGGTGAGATGAAACTCCCTCTTACCTCTTGAAGATCCTCAAAAACTCTTTGTTTTGCTTCTCTTTCCAAGTCCTTCACCACCAAAAGTTTCTTAAATACACAACAAAATACAAGTTTATTAGTATATTAAGTTTGAACTAGGGGAACCATGGATCAAACATGGCTTAGAACCTTGAAAATCAAAAGAAAAGTGAAGATTAACAAACTTCACCAATAAAGCTTCAATCTTTAGCTTGAAGAACAAGGTTGAAGATGAATGATTTAGAGAAAGTCTCTAACATGAAAGTTGCTTAGAATATCATGTAGATTCAAGATCTATGGTTGGATGAAATTAAAAGAGATTGGATGGTGATTTTGGGTGATATGGCTGAAATTCCTCTTGAAGAACAAGGTTGGAATTTTTGATTTTTGTGAAAGAAAGACTTCTAGGCTTGATTAAGGTAAAGAATGAAGTGAAAACACTTAGTTTTTCTTCCACCAATTTCGTAGAGCTCCTTGGAAAATCCCTAAAAATCATAAACAAATGTTACAATCAATAACAAGTATAGGAATAGGTAAACCATGGTTCAAGCATGGCTTAGAAAATCAAAACTAAAAAATTGGGTGAAGAAATATGAACTTTACCCTTTATGATAGAAACTTGAAGCATGGATTTGAAGCTCAAGATGAATGATTTTGTGAAAACTCATAACTAGAGATGTTCTTAGAATGAGGTAAGGATTCAAGAAATAAGGTTGTATGAAATTTTTGAGTGATGGAAGGCATATCTAGGGTGCTTGGCCGTGAGCTATCATGGAGGAGAAGGAGAGAAAATTTTCTAAGAGCTTTAGGTGTTTGGAATGATCAAGAATGAGTGATGATGGTCATAAAACACTTTCCTATGGTCTTAGCCTCCAAAAATCGTCCCCCCTTCATGCATTCTCCTAAGAGTGCTAAATGATCAATAATGATCAATATTGACTAAAACAACTAATAATGTCTTCAAACTTTTCCTTTAGCTCCTAAAACAAGCACAAAACCGTCCCCCCTCTATCCATGCATTCAACAAAGTTGTCATCTTTTCTAGCCACCATTTAGAGAAATTTAAGCCATTGATTAGATCAATGGTTAGGATTTAGGTAGATTTTTGATTAAAAGACTTAATCTAGGCCATTAGATCTTTCCTCCTTGAAATCCTAGCCATTAGATGCATCTCCAAAATGAAAGGTCAAGATTACTCCTTCTTACTTTTAATCCAAGGGTCATAATTAGTCATAGCCATTTTAGAAGACCAAATCTCTACCATTGATTAAATCCACATCCAATGGTCATAAATGATCAATCTCCATCGTTGATTAAATCCAAATCCAACGGTCACAAATGGTCCTAGCCACTTTATAAGATCAAATCTCCACCCTTGATTTAAATCTAAATCCAATGGTTATAAATAGTTATAGCCATTTTGTAACACTCTCCCTAGGGTATCACATGTCTGACCCCCGACTCAAAATCTGTAAAGAAGTTCACACAAGGTTTGAGTTATAAAAAGTGGGTTTTAAAATTTCTTCTTTACTGAAACATAAATTTACTGAAAATATTAGGTAATATTGAAAATCATATTTTAACTATTCATTATGTAATATTGATACTAATTTATATTTCATAATTTAACGAGAAATATAAAACTAACAGACTCTTTTTTTTTTAACAGTAGCAAACCCCATGACGGGTCCTACTTAATAGCACGGTACAACATTAACGTTAAAACTTAACATACTTATTCTGTTGTGTATCCATCTTATTGCATCAGACATCTGTTGTACATCTGTTCTTTGTCAACACTGTACACCTTCGAGTCCTGAATGTCCACTCCTTATTGTTGTCACTAATCTCAGAGTATCCATTGCCCGTTATGTCTAAGACAACTCGATCCTTCTATTATTTGATTTTAACAGTACAGACACAGCAAAACAACATAACAAAGAGGTGAGATCTCCTACACCAATACCAACATGGCAGCACAGAGATAACACAAACAGTAATATCATACAGGGATATCTTATCAGACTTCCAATAATATATATTCAATATTAATCAACTATTATCATCAAATCATTTATCAATTCAATTATCATAAAAAACAATTACGATAATGTCCTAATTATCATCATCATCATCCAAGTATTCAAAATAATTGTCATAGCCAATATTCCTCAATTAATATATATCATACAGATAGAAATGCTCAGATTCATGCGTATGTTATGCAATGCGCACATAGACTCAATTTTTCAAAAACAACTCCATGGAGGTTTTCATAATTTCGAGGAGAATGCTCTGTCAATTGTCAGCCTTAGCCCAAAGACAATCTTCCAGTTGTTGAAAAGAATCGTGTTCTTGTCGGGTATCGTCAATGCGTTGCAACGGACTGCATCGCCAAGTGGCACAGGGTACTCACTAGCTGTCCACTGGTCGACCGCCGCGCCTCGACGCCCCCAAGATCCATCATAGACCTCACTATCAATTCTCATTCCCTCTTCAACCACAAGGGCCATATACAATGCACGAATATATCCGTGCAAGTCCAACCCCAAAGGGCCAAATCTTTTCAATTTCATTTGTTCAATGTATCATATGCCTCAACACATTTTTTTTCAATGCATGTATAATGCATCAAATCCAATCACAAGCATCTCTTTCCAATGCATATAAAATGCACCAAATTATACTGTATTTTCAACAGCAAAAATCATGTTATCACATTTTCATAGTTATAAAACACTTTCGTCGTGTTTTCAAAATTGCGTAATATTTCTGTTTCATTTTCATAATTCCAAAACGTTTCTGTTACGTTTTTACAATTCCAAAATGTTTATATTACATTTTCAAAATATCGTAACACTTATGTTACGTTTTCAAAATTTTGAAACGTTTCTATTATATTTTCACAATACTGTGACATTTCTTTTACGTTTTCACAATACAGTAACATTTCTGTTATATTTTCAAAATACCGCAACTCTTCTGTTGCACTTTTAAAACACGTACTAATTTTTTTACGTTTTTCTTAATCGCGTAAAAATATACCTTTCTCAAAATCGCATAGTATTTTTCCACTGTTTCAAAATCGCGTAACTTAAAAATCATTCTTTTAAGTAGCATAAATCATTTTCCGTCATTCTCAAAATATTTAAAACACTTTCCAAATCACATAACGATTTTTCGTTATTTTCATAGTCACGTAAAAATAATTCGTCACTTTTCCATCACGTAGTGATTTTTCAATAGTAATTCAGATTACGTAAAATATTTAAACGTAATTCAAACCACGTAGAAATATTTTAACGTATTTAAAATCGTGTAGAAATATTTTTCCATATTACGTAACTTAAAAATCACATTTTTAAGATACGTAAATAATTTTTCACCACAATTTCATTACGTAAAATATTTCTTGATTTTTAAAAATTCCTTTTTAACTTTTCTCAAAATAATATAACTTTACACTTCATTTAATATATTTTCTTACTCAAAAAATATTTTTCCACAGATTCTTTACTCAAGAAATTCTTTTTCAAAATATAATTCACAAAATCACTTTTCAATTGATGTAAATCAACGTTTCAAAACTTAACATTTTCTAACGTATTTCAAAGCTTGAAAATAAGTTATACGTTAGTAAATTTTCAAAACACCATTATATTCTCCATTTTTCCCAAATCAATTCTAAAATCAATTCTCTTCAAAACAAATTAAGATTCAAACCCTTGCAACTTTTCTTTTTCATTTTCATATGAAAGTTCATTTCTCAAGTGATAAACTACTTTGATTCCCTTTCCAAAATCCTTATACTAAAACATTTTGTTTAAACATTTTGTTTCCACTTTAAAATTACTTTGTTTCATAAAACCAAAATTATTCCAACCTCTAAAAATCATAGAGTCTTTGGCCATTGAAGCCATCAAATATTTTTCTTCTAAATTGATATGGTTTTACACAAACAAAACCATTAAAAATTCTTTGTTTTCAAAATCGAAATACCGATGTTTATAAAAACCAAACCCATTTGTTCAAATTCATTTTTACTTTCCTTACAAATCCTTTTTCACTTTCTTTGCAAATCCTTAAAATTATCATTGTTATTTTCATTTAAATCTCATGTTTAGTAAAACACTTAGAAATTTTTTACACAAAATAAATCAATAAAAATCCTTTTAAAACCGTATTCATGTACTCTTTGAAAAATAAATTCTTTATTTATTTTCCTTACTCTTCAAATCATCCATTTTCATCTTTCATGAAAATATTAATTTGTGAACACCTATTTTGAGGTGTCTTGTTCGAAATCCACCATGTTTTAAGTACACAAAAATCAATTCTTTTGTTCTTGAAAATTTTCAACATGAACCCTAATCAAGGGCATCAAAACCGTAGCTCTTCCTTGGCTATTGGAGCCAAAAATCAATTTCCTTTCCACCATCAAGTCATGGCATATACACATATATTTCATCATAAATAATATAAGCATACCATCAAAGCCATAAAAGCATGTATAGCATATCAAGCATATCATTAAAGCTATAAAATCATGCAAAGCATATCAAGCATAGAAAATTAATCAAAGCTCATAAACACCCACAAATTAATTACATGACCATGGATATGAATCCTCACATGGATTCCACATCCATCAATTAAAATACCATCTCTCACCACCATGCTTGGTTGGTGAGATGGATCTCCCTCTTACCTCTTGAAGATCCTCCAAAGCTTCTTGATTTGTTTCTTTTTCCAAGTCCTTCACCACCAAGGGCTTCTCAAATACAAAACAAAACACAAGTTAATTAACATATCAAGCTTGATTAAGAGGAACCATGGATCAAACATGGTTTAGATCATGAAAAAGAGAGAAGAAAATAAAGTTTCCTTATACTTCACCTCAAAAACCCAATAACTTTGATCTTGAAGAAACTCCTTGAAGATGAATGATTTAGAAGAAGTCTTCAACATGAAAGTTGCTTAGAATATCATGGAGATTCAAGATCTAAGGTTGGATGAAATTAAAAGAGCTTGGATGGTGATTTTAGGGGTTTTGACCGAATCATATCTCTTGAAGAACAAAGATAGAATTTTTGATTTTTGATAGAAACTTGAAGCTTGAATTTGAAGATCAAGATGAATGATTTTGGAAAAACTCATAACTAGAGATGTTCTTAGAATGATGTTTAGGTTTAGAAAATCAAGTTGGATGAAATTTTTGAGTGATGGAGGGCATTCTTGGAGTGCTTGGCCGAATGGTGTGCTTAGGGAGAGAAATAGAGTTTTCTTTGGTTTTGCTTCTTGAAACTTGAAGGAAAAGATGAAGATGTAATAATAGAAAGCATGAAAATGAATTCTTTGGTCTTCTTAAGAGTGCATAGCCGTAGCCTCACTTGGAGAGAAAGAAGAGAATATTTTTGCTAAGTTATTTTGCATACAACTTGCAATAATGGGAAAAGGTGATAGATTCTTGTCTTCATTTTTTTCTTTGGCCTAAAAAGCCTACTTCAAAATGTCTCCTTCCTTTTCATCTTCAAAACCGTCCCCCCCCCCCTCCAAGCCATCTCCTAAGGATGCAAACAAAGAAATAATGAAACAAAATTGACTAAAGCAAATCATAATTGACATAAAGCATCAATTAATGCATTGAAACTTTTCCTTTGTCTTCTAAACAAGCCAAAACCGTCCCCTTCCTCTTCATAATGCATTCAAGTAGTTGTCTTCATTATTTGCCACCATTTGAAGCATTTCTAGCCATTGATTAATTCAATGGTTAGGATCTAGGTAGATTTTTAATTTTAGAAGACTAAATCTAGGCCATTGGATTTTTCTCCTTTAAATTCTAGCCCTTAGATGTGTCTCCAAAATTAAGGGTCAAGATTGCTTCTTCAAATTTTAAATCCAAGGGTCGTAATTAGTCTTTGCCATTTTAGAAGACCAAATCTCTACCCTTGATTAATTCTTCATCCAATGATCATAAATGGTCTTTGTTACTTTTTAAAGTTAAATCCTCACCCTTGATTTAATCTAAATCCAATGGTTATAAAGGGTCTTTGTCATTTTTCAAGACCAATTCTACACCTTTGATTACATCTATGGTTGATATCAAAGTCTTCCTAACCAAGCTTATTCTCACACCATTGATTAAATCAATGGTTATTATCCAAGGCTTCTTTATTAAGTTTGTTTCTTAACCTTTGATTAAATCAATGGTTAATATTCAAACTAAGTATTCTCATCCAAGGGTATAAATCAAGTCAAGTTCTCTTTGTTGACTACGCAAGTATAATATTTATTCTTGTATCCTACAAATAATATTTTTACTTATATTTTTATCATCCGATAATTAAATACAGTACAAAACACAGTACAATAAAATTTTAAAAACTGTTTCCGGATTCAGGTTTAGAAAGATCCCCTGTCTCAGTCTAAACAGTATAAATTTTTCTATGCGTAAAAAAATTTTTGCTTTGCGGGACCCACCTGGGCCCACGTATGGCCACCTGAGCCCACATACACCCCCGGGCCCACAAACAGTAAAAAATTTCATAATCACACGTAAAATCACAAAAATTAGAAAACGCACAAATATCAAATCAGATTACGTAAATTAATTACCTAACGGTAAAAATTAAATTACGTAAAGTTTTCTCCGGTCCGAAAATTTTTATTTTCCTGACACGGAGTAAATCACTCAAAACGATCAAATACGCTGACGGAATAATCAAATTAATTTTACAGCGCTCAGAAATCACTAAACAGTGAAATTCTGTTAACTGTTAAAATTACTATTTAAGAGATTGGAAATTTTGGGGTGTTACACATTTTCTTAGACTAATCCTACACCATTGATTAAATTGACGGTTGATATCAAAGTCTTCAATATTAGATTTGCTTCCTATTGTTCCGTCAAAAGAATTAAACTTGATTCCTTTTGGTCCGTCAAAAGTTGTCATAACCACTATTGTTGACTTAAGCAGTATAATTTTTATTTTTATCTACTAAAACCCCACGAAAGAATATATTTACTGTATTTTTATCGCCCGATAATTAAATACAGTACAAAACACAATACAATAAAATTTTCTAAAACTGTTTCCAGATTTAGGTTTAGTAAGATCCCATGTCTCCGTCTCAACAGTATGAATTTTTCTATGCGTAGAAAAATTTTCATGTTTTGGGACTCACCTCGGGCCCACGTAGGACCACTGGGGCCCACAAACAGTCCAAAAACGATCAGAGAAATATAAAAATTTATAATCATCCACAAAAATCACAAATATTGGAAAATGCACAAATATCAAATCAGATTACGTAAAATAATTAAGACTTAACAGTAATAATTAAATTACGTAAAATTTTCCCCGGCCCGAAAATTATTATTTTCCTGACACGGAGTAAATCACACAAAACGATCAAATATGCTGACGGATACTCAAAATAATTTTACAGTACACAGAAATCACTAAACAGTAGAATTCTATTAACTGTCAAAATTATTGTCAACTATTTAGAAAATTTTGGGGTGTTAAAGTTTACACCAGCCATTAAATATTAATAAGGATGTGATATAAATTAACCACCCAATAAATATTAACAAGTAAAAAGTTAGAAATAAAATACAAAAAATAAAGTGCAGAAAGTAAATTGCAAAAAATAAAATACAAAAAGTAAAATACAAAAAATAAAGTGCGAAAAGTAAATTACGAAAAATAAATTGTAGAAAGTAAATTACAGAAAATAAATTTAAAATATGAAAATCGGAGAGAGGCAGAGCCCCACCAGAGTGGTGAAAAAGAAAAAGAAGAAGAAAGATTATTTCGTTATGTTAGAAAGCAATAATAAATAACAGAAATTAAAAGTTAGAGTGCAGAAAATAAAAGTTAGTAAGCAGAAAATAAATGACATAAATTAAAAGTTAGTAAACATAAGTAAATGACATAAATATAAATGTTAGAAAGTTAGTATGTTAGCAAGTTAGTAGGTTAGTAAGTTAGATAGTTAGAAAGTTAGAGAGTTAGTAAAGAAATCGAAGGATCAGCAAGCCGATCTTTTGCTCTAGTGAGGTAGAAGAGAGAATAGATTTTATTAAAGAAAAAGAACCTCAATAAATTAAAACTTCTAATCAAGTTCCCCGGCAACAGCGCAAAAAACTTGACTGCGAGATTTAAAGGATGCAAACCCAAGTGCAAGTTGTCTCAAGTAATAAATTTCTCAGGAGTCCGAGGTCGATTCATTGGGAATTGATGAAGAAAAATTAATTGAGGTAAGAAAAGATTTGTCACAATACCAAAAGTAATAAAAGATGTTCACAAGTGAATTTAAGAACTTGCTTGGGTTAGAAGATCTACTCTTGGTAATAAATTAAAGGCAAGATTATTTCTCTTTATAACTCAATTGAAATCCACACACAACGGAGGTTCCAATCGGAAAATATAACATTCAAAGTTCAATTATATATGCAATCATATTATGATCCCTTTAATTATTTACCAATATTTCTAAATGAGTTCAAGCATTCACTGTATCAATCCTATTGTCTACAATAAATCAAGATCTCCATTATACAAAGAAGGTTTCTAAATTGATTGCAAACAAAATACAACACATATAATGTTCATTTGATAATATACCATTTAAGCACAAGAAATAGAATAATCTAGCCTTATTTCATTACCAAGAGCTTCACTCTTTCACCCAAGCAAGATGAAGATTTAGTTACTCATAGACAAGAAGAAAGAAATAGAGAAGAAGAGAAAGATGAACATTGCTTTAATTTAGAGCAAGAAAAAATTACAACAAAGGAAAACAATAAACAAGCATAACCATAACTTCTAAAAACTAAGCCTAACGCCAATAGCACTAAATGATCAGCCAATGGTGCCTTTTATAAAGGATTAGGGATCCAAATGACAAGGGGGCTGATTAAGAGTAGGTGGATGAGTGGGTGAATGAATGAAAAATGCCAAATGGTGAGTTGGTGAGTGAAAAATTATTGAGATTCTTTGTCTCTGAAATCATTCATTGCTTAACTTATGGATTCCCTCATCAAAAGGAAAAGTCATCTTCATGAAAGTTGTAGATCTGGGTTTTAACTTTCAGATATCTAAATTTCAGCTCATTTCATCAAATACAGCCTGAGATATAGCCAAATTACTGCAGACTGTTCAGGCCCAATTTCAACACCTCTGTTTTGACTTCCAGACCTAATATCACCTCCAAAGTGTCCGATTTGAGTTTTGTGTTCTCATGAAAGTTGTAGATATGGGTCTTAAATTTCAAGTTTCAAAATTTTAGCCCAAGAAAGTTCCTACAGCCCGAGTTATGCTCTGATTACTGTACATTGTTCAAGTTCCAGATACAAAACTCGTGTTTTGACTTCCGAGCCCAATTAGCTCTACTAGATATCTGAATGAAACTTTGAGCTCTTCATCAAAGTTGTAGAGCTCTCTCTTATCTTTCCTACAAAGTAAGATACATAATTTTTACACATCTAGAACTCAAGATATGGTGGAAATACAGAACTAGTGTAAGACCCAAATAATGCTGAAAAAATCAATTAAGTCCAATTTGAGCCCAAACTTACAAAACATAACCAGGCTTAATCAATTAAGTACATGGGGAGCATAAATGACTAAAAATGAGGGTTTATTAATGTACAAAATATGTGATTATCAATTTCATTACCAAGATCTTCACTTTTTCACAAAAGCAAAATGAAGATTTAGTTACTCATAGACAAGAAGAAAGAAAGAGAGAAGAAGAGAAAGATGAACATAGCTTCAATTTAGAACAAAAGAAAATTACAACAAAGGAAAACAATAAACAAGCATGAACATAATTTCTCCTAACCAAGCCTAAAACCAAAGTTCCCCAAATGATCAGCTAATGGAGCCTTTTATAGAGGATTAGAGATACAAAATGACAAGGAAACTGATTAAGAGTAGGTGGGTGGGTGGGTGAATGAGTGGAAAATGTCAAATGGTGAGTGAAAAATTATTGAGATTCTTTGTCTCCGAAATCATTCAATGTTGATCTCATGGATGCCATCAGAATAAAGCAACGTGGTCTTCATGAAAGTTGTAACATTTTGTCTTAGCTTTCCAATGCCACCAAAATCATCTAAAAAATTCGTCTTACAGCCCAAGATATGACCCAATTACTGCATAATGTTCAGGCTCAGTTTCAGCATCTCTGTTTTGACTTCTAGACCCAATATCACCTCCAAGTTGTCTAAGTGAGCTCTTATGTTCTTCATAAAAGTTGTAGATATGGGTCTTAAATTTCAAGTATCCAAATTTCAGTCCAAGAAAGTTCCTACAATTCGAGTTATGCTCTAATTACTACACATTGTTCAGGTTCCAGTCACAAAACCCGTGTTCTGACTTCCAAGCCCATTTAACTCCACTAGATATTCATATTTTACCTAGAGCTCTTCATGAAAGTTGTAGAGCTCTCTTTTATCTTTCCTACAAGGTAAGATATATAATTATAAGACATCTAGAACTCAATGTATGACTAAAATACAGAAACAGTGTAAGATTAAAATAGTGCTAAAAAATTAATTAAGTCCAATTTGA
Source organism: Ormosia emarginata (assembly GCA_029884605.1). NCBI lineage: Eukaryota > Viridiplantae > Streptophyta > Magnoliopsida > Fabales > Fabaceae > Ormosia > Ormosia emarginata. The sequence goes on along the minus strand of JAQQTP010000075.1, from coordinate 331,608 downwards.
GTCCAAACATACAAAACATAACCAGACTTAATCAATTAAGTACATGGAGAGTATAAATAACTAAAAATAAGGGTTTATTAATGTACAAAATATGTGATTATCAAGACACGGCCGTGTCTCTTGGACACACGACTGTGTTTCCCCTGAATGTGCAAATTACGCTATTTTTCAAGCTCACACGGTTATGTCGAGCTTAGACACGGTCGTGTGAGTCCCTCTTACGTGAGAAAAAAAAGGAAGTTTTACCCCCAAATCATTATAAATTGGGCAAAAACACCGAACCTAAGGGGACTTTTGGTTAGAGACTTGTGTGACGGCAGGTTTTGAGAAGAGAAGCGCAAGGATTCAGAGGCGAAGGATTTGAAGGTAAGAGCAAGACTCTTTGAAGATCAACCATTGAAGTTGTTTTCTCCATATCCATCTTCTCATCTTTGCTTTTTGTTTATCAATCATGGTTGTTTCTTTAATCCTTATTCTTGTTAGTGTTACGATGGCCATGAGCAGCTAAACCATTTTTTTAAGATTAGGATGAAACTCTCTATTTCGCTTTTATGAATTGTTAATTTGATTCTTTGTTAATGCAATTATTGTTCTTGATTCATTCTTGGTATGTTTAATGCTTGTGATATGTTACGAGCCATATTTGCATGATCTTAGGCTTTAAGTGAAGGATCGAAAGATGAAATCTAATTGCTTGATAATCCAAGAATTGAACTTAGGAATTGAGACCTAGACATAGGCTTAAATCCATCGAGGATTAAACGATTGTCATGAATCTTAATGGGTTGGAGCTTGGATTAATTGCCATGAGAATAGGATTAGTGAAGTTTTAGCACATTTTTAGTGTCAAGAAATTGGGCTTTGAATAATTTAGGACAAATCATCTTCATGAACATAATTGAACATTAACAAAGATAGGATTGCGATTTATCATAAGGGGGTAGTGTAGTGGATTTTGAATCCTAGGCCTTTTAATCATTGTTAAATCTCATCTTTTCTAGTTTTAATTGTTTACTTTATTGCTTTGTTCATCGTTTAATTTTAATTGAACCTTTTTCTATCGATTTCATTCACTTAAATAATCAAAATAGCCGTAAGAGTTAGTAATCAATTGATCCTCGTGGGAACAATCTTATTTTACTACTTGTATGACTCGTGCGCTTGTGGAAAATCATCAACATCCACTACAGAATTTTGCTGAGGTTTCTGAACACATAAGAACTAATGCAAAGTCTCTTGTTCTTGCAAAAAATCAGTAAGTGCTAGTTCTTTAGCATTGTCTGATCTGAATTGTTTAATTGTTGTGTCAAACTGAGTCTTAACCAACTTGAAAAATTGAATAACAAGAGCAGTAGCTTCTGATTTAAGTTTTAACAGATAAGTCCAAGTGAATCTTGTACTATCATTAACTAATGTCAAGAAATACCTTTTACCATCATATGTAGAGTGATGATAAGAGCCCCATATATCACAATGGATTAGATCAAAAGGAGACTTAGACATATTATTATTTGAGACGAAGGGCAATCTTCTAAGTTTGGCTAAAGGATAAATATGACATTTAAAACCAAGAGAGGAAATAAAATCACCAAAAAAAATTTTATTGCTCGATAATTTCAATTCCTTTGAGGACAAATGACCTAATCATGCATGCCATGTTTGAATTGAAACATTATAGACACTAGGAATTGAATTAAAAATTGAATGTGATTTAGGAACTCTTGTACTACAAATTGAAGCATTTTTACAATTTACAGGTAAAATAGAAGTGAATTTTGCTGAAGAAGTTGCTTCACACTGTGAGATCTTGTCAATAAGTGTGAGCATGTAAAGTCTTCCAACTATTTCACCCTTCCTAATCATCCTCAATGGGTTGGATGCCTGAATGGTGAAATAATTAGAAGTGAAAATATCAAAATAGGAAGAATATGTTTACAATGAACTGACATAAATCAAATTAACATGAAATAGGAATATACAAAATATTATGCAAGATTAGATTTTCTAACAACTAAATAGAACCAATGGCAGACACTGAAATTTTTGACTTGTCAAGTAAAATAACAAAAAGATCTTATAAAGACTTGTGATAAAGGAAATTAGACAAGGTGCAAGTAGTATGATTAGTGGCATCTGAATATAAAATCCTTGAATTTGACTGTGTTAGAAAATTAGTATTACTAGCAAATAGGACAATACCTCCTGTATTAGAGTCATTAGAATCCATATTAGGCTGAGTAGCTTGAATGATATGGGTTTGTAAAAGATTAATCATTTGTTGATATTGGTGAGTGGTTAACTGCAAGGATGAAGAATTAGTTTTGGATGACTCAGTGACAACATCATCTAAAACTTGATTCACTGAAGTATAGACAAATTGCTTAGATTTCCCATTTTCTATAATTTGGAGGAAAACCATGCAACTTGTAGCAGCAATCTTTAGTGTGCCCTAAAACACCACAATGAGTGCACAAATGACGATCCTTTTTGCCTTGCTTGCCTTGTGTATTTGCAGGTACATTCTTGATAACAAAAGCCAAATGAGCACTAGAATTGGAAGAAGCAGTTGCACCAAGTTCTTACTGCTTCTTTTCTTATACAATTAGGGAAAACACCTTGGCCATTAGGGGCAAAAGCTAAGAAAAATAATCATTGAGTCCCATCAAAAAAATCATCACATACTCTATATGATGATCATCAATGACAGCACAAACACCATTGCATGTGCATATGTTTACTGGATGATATTCACTAAGTTCCTCCCAAAGAGTCTTGAGCCTGATGTAATACTGACTTACTGTGAGAGATCAAAAATAATCATGAGATCTTTCTTGATCTTGCAGTAAATGACACTAGCAGCAATTTCCTTGGTAAGTGAATTCAAGATCCAAGAACAAACAATATCATTGTTTCACTGCCAATAGGAAACCAAACGCAAATCATCAGTTGGCTAAGGAATGGAACCATCTATAAAACCATATTTGTTCTTGGCATTGAGTACCATCTTCATCGCTCTCTTCCAAGAACCATAATTGTCCCCTGATAATGGTTGAGAAACCAGAATCAACCTAAGGTGATCAGAAGGATGCAGAAAGAAAGGATTGAAAATATCATCATGAGAATTGGCCATGATCGCAAGAAGAAAACAATGGAAAATTGAATCAAATGAAAAAATACAGAGAGAATTTGCAGGGAAAATCAATATACTACTGATACCATATTAGAGATGAACAACTAAGAAAAAAAAATTCTTCATTCTTGATTCAATGTGATGAGTTTCACATATATATACAATAACCATAACTAACTCCAACTAATTACAACTAACAATAACTACCTGACTAATCGAATATCAAAAACATCTAATCAAATAACTAACTGACTAATTAAATAGCAAAATCATCTAATCGAATAACTTATGATTAATATGCAAAATATACTATAAAAAACATTGAGCCCTATGATGGTAACCTCGACCCTCAGGAACACATGAACGTATTCGCTTTAATAATATGTTGCAGTCAAGGGCACCTAACCTAATAGCTTGTTGAGCCTTCCCTTGCACCTTAAAAAAAGCTAGCTTTGCAATAATGCAAAAGCTTATAACCAAATTCAGTCAAGAGCTTCAAAGAACTTAAAAGGAAGTTCTTCACCCACTTATCCTTTAGCAGGGTCCACCAAAGTGTCGTGGCATGCTTTGTTAGTATAAGACAAAAGAGGAATGACAATATCAGAGAATATAACACAAAAATGAATATATCACTCATTCCAACTTGGAAACCCTTCATATTAGAAACCTTAGAAAGCTATGTATGCCATGAAGACAGGCCTATAATAAAGATCTTTTGCTAACTCCTTAGCCATAAAATTCCTAGCAAACAATGATAAGCTAAAAGAGAAAGCATGTAGGTATATAAACATTAAGGAAATTTCCAAAGCGAAAGTAGTCAAGAAACCAAAGGATGGGGAAAAGGAAGAAAAGAATTCAAGAGACCAAGAGGAGCATGTGAAACCTATACCTTCTTCAATTACTCCTGAGAGAAAATCTTGCAAGACACCTATAAGTCGAACATATTAGATTTCCAACAAGAAGAAATAATAGAAAACCCAATCCGGATAAGTGTAATTCTTAGCACAACTATGGCTGCACCATTGAATAGTGCATCGACCACAAGGATGAGATTTGAGGACTCGATTAGAAAAGGGTAAGTGGAGAGATTCATAGCTCGGGAAGTAGGAAAAACCTAAAATGGAGATCTTGAAGATCACACGAATATAGATCCCACACCCTAAGGAAGAACAGAGAATGTGACCAATGTTAAGGCCTAGGTAACTGTAAGTGCACGGATCATAGTAAGTAATAAAGGATAAGCAATCAAGTATCATGTCCACATGGATTTGGTTTTTAATGTTTGTATAAGCAAACAATTAATTATTTCGTTCAGGCTTAAGCAATACAAGAATTTGAAATAAGAAGAAAATTTGTAATAAAAACAAAAAACTCACACACAAGCACACCAACTAGAGAGATGACAATGGGTTAAGGGTTAGAGGTCTTTCTTCACCCACTACTTTGCTTAGATGATGAAAGTTACAAGAATATTTGCTAATGAGTTCGAGTTGTTAGCCAAAACCTTAATTATTCAACAAACCTATTTCTAAGTCACTTGAATTTTAGCATTAATTGCTTAAATCAATATGTTTCAATGTGAGGACAATTCATTTCATGCTCATTTACTCCATGTTTCAAACATATGCTATGCATGGCCAATGGGTATATGTCCATCCTATTGGAAAATCAATACACCAAATTCATACAAGTGAATATGAATATGCATTACTTAAAACCATGGTCCCAATTTCCTTTTCCAATATCTAGATCAAAGAAAATCCCCAAATTAATTAGTGATCAAGTAATTGAATGAATTAATCCTAGAATTGGATAAAAAACTTGATACCCGTTAACAAATATTCAAGATAAATTTACAAATAACTGAGATCCATTATGAGATCTAAAAGATCTCCTAGAAAAATCTTAGAAATCCATGAAAAACAAAGAAACAAGAACTAGATAGAAAGCCATAGAGAGACATGAGAAATCAAGATAGGGAAGAGAAGGAAAAATTAAGATGGGTGATCCTTGGTCTTGATCTTCTCTTTTAGCTTGATCTTCAAGTCTCTAATTAAACCTTTCTCTAGTTCCCTTTAACTTAGAGCTTCTCTCTCTAAAAAGGGCTAAGATGTAGAATAACATCTAATTACATGAAATAGGTCTTAAAAAGGCTCAAAGTTTCACAGATATGGGTTAGTTAACCATGTCTAGTCATAGTTGGAACATACCTAGGCATGGGGAGTAGCAAATTTCCCTTCTAGGTGTTCCATGCATAGGCCTAAAATGGCCATGCCTAGGCGTAGAATAGGGCAAATCTCATTTTTGCCTTAATGCACCAAACCACACCTAGGCCTAAAATCCTTGGCCTAGGCGTGGAGCTCTCTGTTTCTTCTATTTCTTCTTAGTTGTGAGTAGGCCTAGGCATGGTGCTTTGTGTCCCAAATTGTCTCCCTCTTCTTCTTTACTCTTTCTTCTTACCTCTTGATCCTCTTGCTTGGCCTTTTTTTCTTCAACAATTTTGGTCCACTTAATCCTACAAAACCCATCAAAAAATTTACACAAGTTTCTTAAGTTGATGACAAGTTCAAGTTTTAAATGTTCAAAGATCACAAATTCATCAAGTAAGTACAAAAAGGAAGTTATAGCTCACATTCTCCAACTTAAGCATAAAACTCATCAAACCATGGAGAACTAGCACTAACAATCTAATTTATTACATCAAATAAAGGCATAATAACTCTATTTCTTAGAGTTATCAACCCCCAAATCAAATTGTTTGCTAGTCCTCGAGAAACCTAAGCCTAAGTAAAGAGAAGTCATTCAACCACTTTCACATAGCATACAAACTTATGGGATGACATACCAATGCATAAATATCATTCATAGCCTCAAGGTATATCTCATAACTCCTAACTTAGTCCCCCAAATGTGAGATCCAAATTCAATTTAACAACACCAAGCTAAATGGAAACACAAGAATTCTTTTTCTAGGGTATGAGTCCAAGACCTTAACTGAACCAAACACACAAACCTAGATGAGATTATGAACATGCAATTACATCTCAAACTTATAGCCTACAAAAATGATTTTTCATTTCTCTCTCCATTAATGTTGGTCAATGCAAAACCAATTATCAAAAGGGTCTTAATGTGTGGCAAAGGGTATGGCTGACGAAAGAAGGGGAAGGAAGTATGAACTAGCTTGAGTATCATAGCATTCAAGTTCAAGAATTTAAGCCATAAAATGTTTGAAAACAAGTGCCAATGAGGGTCATCAAGAACCGATCATTTCTTTTCTTTCTTTTTCTTTTTTTTTAATTCTTATTTGAATGAACAACTTGCAATATTTCTCTTTGTACACTTTTCTTGCATTTTTTTTTATAATTTGTCAACCTTCATTGTAATTCCTTTTTTATTAGACTATTTCAACCCTTTGTTATTTCGTACATGCACTTGTAATCAAATTAATGTAAAAAGTGACTCAACTTAAGGTGGTGAAAAAAAAAATTACACTTAAGTGCATTTGAAGGGCTAAAAGGGACTTAGGGATAATCATTAAGTTTTGGTTAGCTTGAAAGGCCCAAATGGTCCAAAGAATGCCTTAATCATTTCCTTGATCCTATATTGCCTAGGATTTCACCTCAATAGAGATTCAAATCATTCTCATAGGAAATTTGTAATCGACACACATACAAGTAACAAACTTTCTCTAGGCATTCATTCCAATCTAAACTAATGTTTGTAATCATACCAAGAAAGCCAATTCATCATGCTTTACAGAATGCAAGGTGAATTAATTCACTTTGGAATTAGAAAAGAGTTACTAAATAAGAGGTAATCCATTCACCATTCAATCATTGGCTATTCCATTCAAAGCAACTAGCATGCTACCCTAAAGTTTGCATACACATACAAACAAGGTTGAATGAGGATTTCCACTAGTTGACCCAGATCACACAGGAAACATGAATAAAACAACACACAAAGAAAACTCAAAAACAACTTCTACATGAACATAACCCTAAACCTAAGTTAAGGTTCAAAGGAGAGGGAAGGTAAATTATATACATTACAACTCAAATAAAACAAATCAAAAGCTCAAAATGGTAAACAACCCCCAAACCTAGATTGAATAGTGCACTTAGTGTTCAACATTACAGACAAAACACGATAAACACAACAATAAAGAAAAAAAAGTAAAATAAAGAGAGAAGGAGGCCTTAACTCCTTAGATGAGATTCATTTCATCAAAGATGTCATTCTTGGAATCATGAGTTGTATTAGTGCCAGCAGCATCAGGTGTCGAAGCCAATGGTGGAGGAACTACAGGATCTTGCTAGGGCAGTGCAAGGGGAGGAAATGATGCCATAGGATAGCCAGCATAGTCAGACATCCAACAGAGGCTTTGATAAATAGGGTACAACATAACAGACTAATGATTGATCATGGCAAACTGATAATGAAGCACGTTAGAATGGAGAGCAAGTTGCTACTCAATTTGGTGCACCCAAGCATCATCGACCAAAGAGGGAGAAGATGATGCCTAAATTGGTGGGGCAATAAATGGTGGAAAAATTGGACGAGAAGCAGGAGGGTGGCGTAATGGGTTGTGCATGAGGTGAAAGATAATGTTTGCATTCATGGGTAGCTTGGAAATGGCCTAGACTTCATTCGGGTTATAAATCACACCTTGGTCAAAACAAGGCTCGAAGATAAGGGAAAGGAAGAAGAGTGCTTTAGTTCCTTGAATGTAGAGTATGGATTAATAGACTGACGAGTATGGATCAAGTAGCATAAAAGTGCATAATCAGGGTAGACTCCAGAGTGATGGTTCATGGGAAAAATGTTAGAAGCAACAAACTGGAGCCATGGGCACACCTTAGGAAATAAGTACTCCTACCTAAAACTCAATGGTCTACCATGACCTTTGGTCCATACCATATCGAGGGAACGAACCACAATAGTAACTACATCCATGGAAATGTTACCATATAACTCTGCATAAGCACACCAAGAAGGCCATGCAAGAAGACCCAGAGTAAAGTTAATAACATCCACAATGAACCGAACTGGGTGCTCTCGCACTTGAACAACCTGCTTCGCATCCATGCAATAAGCATTCACATAGAATTCGTGAATGATTACCGTTATTGTTGGATTCATTGGGTGAGCACAAAAGTTGACCCACTTGTGGTAGGCAATGGTGTCAAATAACTCATGGAGACTAGAGGAAGTGATGCTTGTGAAACCATGCTCAAGGAAAAAAGATTGTATCTGAACGACAAAGTGGTAGTACTCATATGCCTCATGTGAAGTGAAATAATAAGGGTCATAAGGAAAAAGCTACTCTAGCTCCTCTTCTTCCTCCTCATAGCTAGGGAGTGTGTCCTACAACCACTACCTTGGATGGGGGTCGTGGTACCTGTCAAGGAATAAAAAATGGAGGCATCAACAAGAGGAAGCAAAAGAAATAACAAAAGCAATCAAAAAAATGCAAAACAACACAAACTAAGCACCACCACCCACAACATAGAACATCACCAATATGTCATCATGAATGCAAGTGTGAATCCACAATAAGCATTATATATAAAGAAGCATTGTGTCAACAACATAACCACAAAGGGTATAGGGGCATAGGATAAGACATAAAAATAGTGCTAATCACAATGAGGTTCATAACATGCCAAATGGTGGAAGAAAATTTTAGAATAACATAAGACATCTTGTAACAATCATAAAAAATATCACCTTTATAAGAACAAGGGAACATTCACAACACCCCAGTCAATTGAGCACAAAAGCAACCACAACCTCAAAATGCTCCTATCAAGCAAACAACAAGACCAAGAAAGCAAGCTTAACACTTTATTGAAGAAGAAAGAAATATTAGCAAACTAATTAAAAAATATGCATAAAGTAAATAACAAGTGTAGAAATGAAAGAGAACTTAAGGAAGGCATGAAATTAAAATAGAGTCCAACAATGGCAACCAACCTCAAAAAATAAGGAAAATGACACATAACATGGAATCAAGTACAACTAAAAATAGACATAAAAGGAAGAAAAACAAGTAAAGAGGGTGAAGGCATAGAGCTCAAACCAAGTAAGAAATTGGAAATGTGCTAACTTGGAGGAAAATGTAGCTCCTTGGAGCAAAATAGAAGCTAAAATGGGGGATGAAGGGAGTGGGGAAGTGGAAAAATAGAATCTCGATTTGGCGGTGAGAGGTAAAAAGAAGAGAGGGTTAGAGGGAAATACGGGTGTTTAGGTTTAGCTAAACATATTTGGTGGTGGGGGATGGTAGTAGGTAGTGTGTGGAGGTGAGTAAGGAGAGTGGGTGTTAAAGGAAGAAGAAAATTATGGTGGTGGAAATGGGGAAATAGGGGTTACGAGTAGTAATGAGATTGGGGAAATGGGTAAAGAGAGAAGGGAAGATAAATAAGAGGAGATGAAGAAAAAGACAAAAAAAAAGGGAAAGGGCCACACCTAGGCATAGAAGTATCATGCCTAGGTGTGGTGGGTGTTCACAAATGGGACGCACACAAGGGTTGCATCCCTCAGCACGCCTCAACACGCATAAGCGTGCGCCTGTGGAAATATCACACCTAGGTATAATGCTTTCTAGAACATTGGCCTATTGAGGGCTAATAGTGTCACACCTAGGCTTGAAAATCCTAGGCCTAGGTGTGGTGCTCTCTGTATGTGGGAACATGTAGAACCTGAGAGGAGCACACCAAGGCCTAAAAATTCTAGGCCTATGCTTGGCTCCTAAAACTGCATAATTTTGTAACTATTTGTTGCAATTAGCCATCACTTCTGCCTACTTCCACTATTCTGTGACACTAACATTGCAAAAGCCATCTTGAAACTTAATTAAACTAAGAAAAAGGATTAAGAAAGTTTAATTAAACATATATGCATTATCCTAACATGATCAAAGGCAAACATAAATGTAAAGTAAAATAGCCAAAATTAGAAAGAGAGCTTAGAAACTTGGGTTGCCTCTTAAGAATTGTCTTATTTATAGTCTTGACTAGACTTTGTCATATTTCAAGATGGAGGAATAAGGGTGAGAGAGGTTTTGAGTCTCTCCACTTCACCCCCTAGGTAATGGATTTAACCTCTAGCCATTAACTTTGAAGGTTAACTTTCTATCTAAATTTGCAAGCTCCACAGCTCCATGAGGGAACACTTTAACAACTAAAAGTGGACATGACTGTCTTGATTTGAGCTTCCCAAGGAATAGTTTGAGCTTATAGTTGTATAGTAGTACCTGTTGTCCTAGTTTAGAATTTTTTAGCACAATGTGCTTGTTGTGCCACCTTTTAGACTTCTCATTATATAATTTTGTATTCTCATAAGCTTGAAGTCTAAACTCAACAAGTTCATTAAGTTGGAGAAGTCGCTTCTCACCTATTGTTTATAAGTCAAAATTTAGATTTTTAATTGCCCAATAGGCATGATGCTCAAGTTCAACCAAGAGATGGCAAGCTTTCCCAAATATTAGCTTGTAGGAGGACATCACGATGGGAGTTTACAAGCAGTTCGGTAGGCGCACAATGCATCATCTAACCTCTTGGACCAATCTTTTCTACTCGGACACAATGATGTCTCTAGAATCTTATTTAGCTCCCTATTAGAAATCTATACTTGACCACTTGTTTGAGGGTGGTAAGCAATGACAATCTTATGTATAACCTCATACTTTGCCAACAAGGCTTCAAAGTACTTATTGTAAAAATGGGATCCTTCACCACAAATAATAGCTTGGGGAGTGCCAAAATGGGTGATAATACTTTTTTAAGGAAGTTCACTACAACCTTGGAATCATTTGTTGAAAGTGCACAAGCTTCTACTCATTTGGACATATATTTCACCACCACAAGAATGTACAGGTTACCAAAAAGAGGGACAAAAGGTCCCTTGAAATCTATCCCTCCCATATAAAAAATTTCCACCTCCAAGATAGTATTCAAGGGCATTTCATTTCTTCTAGATATGTTACTAACTGCTTGGCACCTATCACATTTGACCATAAAAGAATGAGCATCCCAAAACAAAGAAGGCTAATAAAATCCTGCTTATAACACCTTAGTAGTTGTTCATTCACCCCCAAAGTGACCCCCGTATGGTGAAGCATGACATTGCTCAAGTATACCACTAGTCTCCTCCATCGAAATACACCTCCAAAGCACTTGATCAACATACTATTTAAAAATATACGACTTATCCCAAACAAAGAATTGGACATCATGAAGGAATTTCTTCTTTTGGTGACTGGATAGCTATGATGGAATCACTCCATAGACAATGAAATTCACAAAGTCAGCGTACTACTAGAAAATTCAGATTTAGAGACAGACAAAATTCATTTTTAAAATGTTAAAATTTCATCTCTAATTATTTAGAGATAGAATTATAGACAAAAATAGAGTCGTTTGTAAAAGTGGCATCATTGATTATTTAGAGACGGATATGTTAATTTCATCTCTAATTAGAGATGAATCCGTCTTTGATTAGAGATGGGTCTGACTCCAAATTTTAAAGTTCCATCGCTATTTAGTTACAAAGATTTGTCTCTAGTTCTTTAATTAGAGACAAAAAAAATTTGCCTATATTTTCGTCTCTATATTAGAGACAAATTTTTTCGTCTCTAAATTCGTCTCTAATATTTTAAAAAATATCAAAAAAAAAATTAGGCATCTAACTACGGTTTGCCACAACTAGACGTCTTTATTTTATAAAAACATAATCTATTTTCCTATGTACATAATTATCTAAAACTAAAATTTACCAAAAATCATAATAAATGATTAAAATCAAGTACCCCCTCCCCCCTAAATACAATGTTGTGAGGGAAACATAAATTTGAAGCAAAAGAAAAAAAATTAAAAATAAGTTGAAATACAAGTTACTAGTTGTAACAAAGAAAACAAAAAATGAAAGAACCTCTTCTTTCTTGCCCTTGCCTCTCGTGAAAAACTTGTATCCCCCAAAGAAGAGTAGTCCCCAGTCAGTTTAAAAGACAATTATAGACTACAAGCACATAATGATAATCATATATTTTATACATTAATAAACCCCCATCTTTAATAATTTACACTCTCTATGTACTTAATTGATTGAGCTTAGTCATGTTTTGTAAGTTTGAGTTCAAATTAAGCTTAATTGATATTTTTCAGCATTATTGAGATTTTACACTGTTTCTGTATTTCAGTCATATCTTAAGTTCTAGATGTTTAAAAATTATGAATTTTACCTTGTAAGAAAGATAAGAGAAAACTCTACAATTTTGATGAAATTTTACTCTAAAAATGATGAATTTTACCTTCCAGGTTCCATCCCTAATTCTCTATTCCACTCTTTCGTTTCCATCACCATTGCACAAAAATGTCAAATAAGAGAACAGATTTGTCTTCGACATGATTAATATTTTAGTGTACAAAAACCATAAAAATGGCCCTGTAAGTTTACTCAATCTAAATGGGGTTCGTGATAGCAATGCATTGTTTTTGCCTTAGTAATTGCAATGCTTTGTTTTTACTGTAGTTGTTGGTGAGGTGAGTATCTGCTTCCTCCTCCAAGTTAATTTATTTGCTGTATCGTTGAGTCAATTTTGTGTTTATGTAAGTATTTTGTTATGGAAGTAGTAATAAGAATTATAACAATAATAGGGGAAGAAAATGAGTTTGAATGAGGGGAGGCTTTATAATAAAGTCAACAGCAGGGGCTTATTCAATGGCCACTTGACTGCCGCTTAGAGCCAAAATGAAAATACCAGATGAAGATCCTTGAAATCAAACCCCACTTGTTTCAAGACACAATCTCTGGTCAAATTCTTTTCTTTAATTATTATTATTTCGTGTTATTATTAATTGTTAATTTTTGGCACTAAACTAAGACACGGTTATTTGTTGCTTCATCTTGAAACAAGCTACCTTTTTCATGGTGCCTATATATAAATCAGCTGCTAGTTCACGATTGGAGGAGCCGTCATTTTTCATGGTTTCCTTCAAATTTCAAGCGGCTATATTTCCTCTCTCTTCCTTTATTCTTTTCAAACATCCTGGGTCTTTTAATAATCGATTAGAGTCTTTAATGAAATTTGGTTATACATGTCATTTTTTAATTCTCATATTGTTATCTGTTGTTTGCATTTGTACATTCCTGTATATAACTCCACCTTAATCTCCCTGAATACATAATTAAAAATAATGTCAAGTTTTATCTTCAGTTCTCTGTAATTTTATCGGGTATGTTGCTATTATACAATGCCTTGTATAGAATGGTCTGTGATTGAATTATTTTGCTTAATTATTTTACAATCATATGAGTTGTGTTTCATAAATTTAACATTGAGGACCACCTTCTGCCTTTGTGAATGGGTTGTCTCTATCAACAACTGGGCTTCACTAGGAACCGGGATTTTAAACTCATTGAGCTTTCACATTTTTAGCTGCTGCATTTGTTGTTAAAAAGTCAACAGATTAATTTTTTTATTTATTTATTGTATGATGCTCTAATTTGGTGTGCAAACATGCATGGGATGTTCTTGTGCTAGTCTGCGAGTGCTAGGCCAAGAGTATAATTTTCAAATGCCAGTTATGCTTAAACTACGCCTAATATACAGTGTTCCTCTTCTTTTTTTTGGGGGGGTATTAATACATAGTGTTCTATTTAATGTAAAACTAGCTAGCTTGATCAAGTGTAAAGGAGCAAACAGTCTTACACTCTTTCCAAACAATTTGGCCTTGTAATTTATTGTTGAGGATCTGTTTCTTCATTATTAGGTTTTGTTTTGTAACTTTTGAATAAGAAAACTTTCTATAACTGTTATCTTAGAAAGCATCTCTATAACTGTGATTGAAGCAATGCTGTGTACTTACTCTTTCTACAAGCACGAGGTGTAAATTATCTTCATCATTGCAACCCCCCTATCATCCATCGAGATTTAAAGTCGTCAAATCTTCTAGTTGATAAAAATTAGACTGTGAAGGTCTGCCACTTGTCACTTTTCTTTTTATTCTCCTTATGTTGGGTTTTATTCTTTAACTTGACTGCTGAAGGCTTTAGAGCATTGCTTTCAAATTTAGGCAGACAATATCGTAATCATGTATTAGCTGATCAGGTTGGTGATTTTGGTCTTTCGCGTCTTAAACATGTAACATGTCTCACGACTAAGACTGGAAAGGACATGGTAGGCTCTCATTTTCTTTGGGTCATAAGATATTTGATCTGTTTGAAATTATCCTCTTTAAATTTTTACTGCTACAGAGTCAAAATAAAATATCTTTGCTGATTCTTCTTGCATTTTTCTGCTTTGTATCCTACTAGCCTCAATGGATGGCGCCAAAAGTTGATTCTTGCATTTTTCTGCTTTGTATCCTACTAGCCTCAATGGAGCGCCAAAAGTTCTTCGTAATGAACCCTCAGATGAGAAGTATGTTTGCTTTATGCCCTCAGTTGCTCTCTCTCTCTCTCTCTCTCTCTCTCGTGTGTTCTTAATAAAATTCCACTTTGGATTTCTATTTTTGTTGCTTCTTGGGAACATCAGGTCTGACGTTTACGACTTTGGGGTGATATTGTTGAAACATTTAAAAGTTTTAGATTTATTTTTCCAGTGCTTGAAGATAAACCATGTTACCATAGAGAATGCAAATTAGGCTTTAAATTGCTTCATCGCATTGCCACTTATGTAGTTATTAATTTACACATACTCTAATTTAAAGACCAGGGTGACAGGCAATTTTTATTTAATAATTTTTTCTCACATTCCGTTCTGATACCACATAAAAATTCATGTAATTATGTTTCACTGTCATCTCATGTTCAGCGGGTGCATATATGAACAACAGTTTCTCTAGGATTCTTGCAGATTATTGGAGCTGTAGGGTTTATGAACCATCAGCTAGAAATTCCAGAAGATGTTGATCCACAATGGGCTTCTATAATTGAAAGTTGTTGGCATAAGTGTGCATTCTTGTCACTCGGTCATACTTTTACTTTTTATTTCTTCCCCACAACTCTGAATATCCAAGCATAAATCTTATCATCCTTGCAAAAGAACATAGATAAATTTAAATGTTACTTGTGTCCTAATAGTTGGTCAGTTTGCCTAAACGAATCTTCATATCAATTGTTGTTTCATCAAACTGGAATGATTGGCCCTTTTATTTCTTCTTAATTATTTAGTTAAATATTTGATGTAGCCCAAAATTCATTTTGGTACTCTGGACCTCTGTTGTATAAGAAATTAGCAGTTGCATCACTTGGCTTTGAATTGAGTTCGCTGCTTATAACATAATATTTATTATTGAAATCCTTAATTTCATATATTTTCTACAACCTTTTGGCAATTTAACTTTTGTTAGTTTTCTTTTAAACTTTTTCATGTGGATTGTGGACTACATACAAATTATGGTGCATTCAGGCAATGCTGTTCAGAGTTAAAGCTAGTGCACTATGATCAAATTACTACTATAATGTTTTCCTGACATTATCATATGTCTCTTTATCCTGACTATGACAAGTCTCTCATTTTTCACAACTGTTTCCATAAATTTTTTTTATCTCTTATTTTAATTTGTTTTGTGATAATCAGACTGCTATTGACTGTGACCTTGAGCCTGTTGCTTATGAATTTTTCACTCAGGCATTTGTATTATATATATGAAGAAGAAATTGCGGTAATTATTAGCAGAACAATCCATTTTAAGATTTTCTTAATGTGACTAAGAAGTGGCCTTTACTAATTCGTTTCATAATAATGGTTTTAGGACTCTAAAGCCTAGGTAATTGCAATACATTTAATTATTGGAACTCTTCAGAGGATGAGCATATTTGGTGTTGAGAACAGGGATACATTATCACACAAGCGCATAGGGGTATATAACTATTGATTTGTTTTCCATTTTTTCTCCCTTCTCTTTTTTCTTGTAAGAGTCTATTTGGATGAGGGATAATGAGGGGAACGGAATCATGGAAGGGGAAAGGATGGGAAGGGAATATTTTTGGATTTCAATGTAAACTTAGCAGCCTAGAAAGTGTTTTATTTGCATTATATATATATATATATATATATATATATATATATATATATATATATATATATATATATATATATTATTTGCATGTTATATGTAACACCCCTTGATCTAATAATCGCGACACAATCGTCGTTATATTACGGTCACTAAATTTAGATGTGCTACAACACAAAGAAACAGGTTTCCAAATTTAATCGTTGTACATATATATAGAAAATATGAGTCACGAATGAAGTATATTTATTACACAACCATAACATCCTCCCAATGGAATTACATTTCAAATATATATATACACTTACATTATTTGCATGTTATATGTAACACCCCTTGATTTAATAACCACGATACAATCGTCATTATACCACGGTCACTAAATTTAGACGTGTTATATATATATATATATATATAGCGAGAGAGAGAGAGAGAGGATTCACTTATACCTAGTGTAAGTAAAAAAGACTTACACTTAATCTTATACCCTTTATTTTATTGTGATCATGTATCTACTATTTATCTTCTATCGTAATCACATGAACACAATAAAATAAAAGGTGTAAGATTGGGTGTAAGTTTTTTTTTACTTACACTAGGTGTAAGTGGATTCCTTCTCATATATATATATATATATATATATATATATATATATATATATATATATATATATATATATGTATATAAATATATATATATATATATATATATAACACATAAAAAATATAAAATATACTTGTTCAAAGACATATATGTTGTAACACCCTTGTGAGGATGTCACATATATAAAGAAAATAAAAGAAAGATAAATAAAATCTACCCAAGTTGTAAAACATTTGTTACGTACTAATACGGGTTGTAAAATAATTCCCATTAAAATGTAATATTATTAAATAAAATAATGCGGAAATATAAAATAAACAGAAATAACATCACTCATAATATACATATGGTTCAAGTTATAAGTTATACAAATAATTTACAACTATAACTACAAATATTTAAACATAAACAGTAAAGAAAAACAGTAAAGAGTCAATATATACATACACAGACGCGCCCAAAAATACACATCCTAAACATTTAATCCTCCGAAGGATCACTCTCAGGAGATAAATATCCAAGATGCCTCGACACTCGGCGATAACGAGATCGCGCAGTCGATACGATACTAATCTCACTAGGCTCAGTGGTCACACCACCCCAATGACGCCTAATGGATAAAGGTAAGTCTAGGTGCAGAAATACAGTCGTCGTCATAACCGGCTCTCCATCAAACTCATATCGTATGGACACAGTCAACCGTCCCACGTAAGTCACAGAGTCTCGATCTTCTCGCAGATGCCAGGCTAACGACCCACCGTGAAACTCTAGCTGCACAAACCCCAAAAATCCTGGCACCGCCATACCCAAACCAATCAATCCAATGGATATGGATGATCAGATGGTTCTTGATCATTGAACTGATCTTCGGCTTGCTGATCTTCCTCCTCCTCGGGATACAGAATCTCAAGAGGTTGTTCCTCTTCCTCAAACTCTTTACCGCGTAAAATAAATATACAGAAGACACATACAATAAAGAAAGAGGTAAGACAATCTAAAATCATCACAAACATAGTAAATAAGAAAACGACAAACAACAGTTATACAATTCATGCCATATGAAAAGCTATAACAGTAATCAGTAGCAGAATAGAGAAAAGATTTAAATATCACAACAACATATAATATTACATATAAAATAAAATATCCCAGATGAAATAATATCACAGATAAAATAATAGAACAGATAAACAATCATCATAATACTAAAATAGACAGATAAAATAAAATAATATCCAAGATATACTCATATGAAATATGACACGATCCTACTCCATGGAGCTAAACACAAACAGATATCAGAGAGAGAATGACTCGCAAAATCCATTAGTACCACGGCTGCCCAACCAAACTATTGCGCTGTCACACTTTGCGTCTATAGCCCATGTCATATGAAATCCATCATCCAAAGCATGGTGTAGTTCACGATCTCACATTGTGGCACTACAGGCAATGTACTATTAGATTTTACGAAATCTCGATTAAAAATAGTGCGTGTCGAGTTCATTAGTGTGCTATCGGTTACCACGGCCCAGCGGAGCGACCGACTGTCCATATATGGGATCCCGTACACTAACGTCTCCAAGTTCATAAAGACAATGAACCACACTACGTTTATCGCATCGATAACACGATGTGATTCACCTCGTCAACCAATCCACCAAAAATTGGCATATCCTCAAGTTACCAGGATATTCTCAAGATAAAAAGATACAGTAAGTCCCACCGGACAAATACTGTTCCAAAGCCTGTACGGGGTTCACCTCATAGCCCGACAGCAGAAAAAATATAGAAAATCTAGAAAGAATATAGAAAATACTGTTTCGGTCAATCGCGTAGAAATTTTATCGCGTTTTCACAATCTCGTCGTTTTTACAAACGTTTTTAAATCGCGTAAATTTATTTTTCTGTTTTTAAAATCGCGTAGAGTTTTTAATACATTTTCTCAATCGCGTAAGATTTTTAAATCATTTTCTTGTCCAAATTCCTTAAAAATTACTGTTTAAATAAACAGAAATAATAAATAATACATTTAAACTACGTAAAATATTTTCTATACCGTATACTGTCTTTTGGACATCTTTTCTCTCTTATTTGCCCGTTTTTACTAAAAATTGACAGTATTTTGTTTAGAAAATTATAATAATGATTTCCTAATTTTTCCGTAAAAATTCTGTTTATTTAATTTTTAAACCATATAATTAGTCCTTTTGAAAACTACTAACATGCTTCAAAATACAGCATGAGCCATATGTTAGAAATTCTCAAAAGTTACTGTATTTCATTTCTAACAATAAAATCAATAGTTTTAGTTCAAGACACTTAATTCTAATCAATTAATTTCTTTAAAACTCCTTTAAAAAAAATTCCTTTTTAACATATATTGCATTATTTTGATTGAAAAAGGTTTGGAATTGAATCTTAGAAATCATATATAAGTGGTTTGGCATGTTGGCCTAAACATAAAATTATGTCATTTGATTTCTAAATTCATTTTCCTTTCACACCTTTCCTTATGTTTCGGTTTTCTCCTTCAAAATCACCTAACAAGCTTAAACAAAACTACAAGTTACTAACCATAGAAAGAGAGCTTAAACCATGGAAAAATCATGGCTTAGAACTTTGAAAAAGAGTTTAGAAAAGAAAAACTAGAAATTTCACCTTCTTGGTTAAATCTTCCAAGTAGGTTTTCAAGCTTCAAATGAAGGATTTTGCAAGAACTCTCAACTAGAGATGTTCTTAGGATTGTGTTTAGGTTTAGAAAACTTGGTTGGATAGAATTTTGGGTGGTTGGATGGTGTAGAACTAGGCTTGGCCGAATGGAGCTTCAAGAGAGCTTCAATGGTGTTTAGGGTTTTTGGAAGAGAGAGAAGAGAGAAATTTGCATGAAGACAAAGTGATTTTTGGTCTTCCAAAGTGGCTTGGCCGTAGACATCAATGCATGCAAGGTGTCCATGGCTTGGCTTCATCCTAGCCTTAGAATGCATCAAAGGTTAAGATTAAAACTTGGTTAGCAAGCTTGGCTCTCATTGGTTGGTTCAAGCATAGTCACCATGCTTAGTCACTAAGCTCCATTAACTCTTAAGCCTAGTCATTAGCTTAGTCACACACTTAGTCATCATGTTCTAGAGAATTCCTTCACTAATGATGCTTAATTAAGCTACTAAGTTAATTGTATTAGCTAAACGTGGGTCCCGCAAAACATTTTTGGGTCCACTGTCATCTAATTATACTGACTAATAAAATAATACACAAAATTATTTTATTGGACAGTTAAATCCTAAAAATTAAAAGATCAATTATCGTCTCATTCAGAATTGGGTTTAGTAAGATCCCCCAGTCTGAATAATTAAAACAAGATTTTCCCGGCCCGAAAAAATATTATTTTCCTGTCCCAGAGCAAATCGTACAAAAAGTCCAAATAAAATCACAGACAATAATATTAAGCACTGTAACATATAGAAAAATTAAAAACAATACAATTGAGACATAACGGTCATTTTTCCATTTTTCCCCACGACGAAGCAAATCATCCACAACGTTCAAATAAAATTACAGACAGTATTAATTGTCTGTATATCACCCAGAAAAATTAAAACAGTGGCTCGAGAAAATTTTTATTTTACCGTCTCGAAGCAAAATACGTAAAACGAATAAATAAAATTTTAGCCTGTAAAACATATTTGTATTTCATACAGAAAAATAAGAAACAGTAAAACAGGGACATAACAGTCATTTACACAAAAACTTGAAAAACAGCAAACAGAACATTCGGGACATTTTCTAAAAATTGGGGTGTTACATATGTAGCTATCACAACCAAGTCCATACTGACCTAAACGAGGAAGTAGAAACCCATAACAGGTCCTACTCAAAGGTAGGGTAACGTTCCCAATGTACCCAACGTGCTTTAACTCCAAGGGAGCAACTATACGTCGACATCTCCAAGAAAACGGCATTTCTACGAACCCACAAAGATTTTTCCTTGCCGCTATTTCGGTCTTCACGGGTCATATATATAAAACCGAACGAGACAAGAAAGAAGTGAGATCCCTTACATCAAATCCAATATGGTAGCAAGAAAACGATACGAATGACAAAGTCATTCCATACATATAGATATTGCAGATATATTCAAGTTATCAATTTCATAAATATCATCAGAGAGCATATCCTACAATAATATAAATATTAGAAGTACTATAACAACAGATAACAACAGACATCCACCATAGATATGTATAATGATTATGCCTCCACAATATGTATGTCGACCATGCCACGACAATATGTGTACTGACCATGTATATGTATAATGAACCAGTTCCTACTCCATGGAGCTAATACTCAATTTCAGATGTGAATGGCCCAGAAGATCTACCACCCTCAATGACAATCTACGCAGGACACGAAAAGAAATAGTGCTTGTCAGTTCCTCCTCAGTGCATTGCAATGGTTCTTCATGGCCAGAGGTATATAGTGTGACAACTAGGTCATTAGATGAATCACCTCGCCCTGATGCACCTTGAGATCCTTCCCTTGGATCACACTACTTAATTCTCATTCACTCTTAGGCAATAAAAGCCATACAGATACTGACTGTATGATGTTCAATGCATGATAACTCAATGCATAACCCAAGCCACTAGTATACTATTCCCAATGATATTAAAATAATTGCCCATACAATTGTCTAATACCATTAGTATCAATGATATTATATAATCGCTCATACAATTACATAATACCACTGATCCAACTAGGTCCAGCACATCGGCACAACAACAAAATAGTGTATAATGTTCGATGTATGATAATGTTCAATGCACGATAATTCAATGCATAACTCAAGCCATCACGGGTCATAAATCATATTTTAACAAAACTGGGTTCAGTATGTCAGCCCGATAGCAAACTGCTATTTTCACAATTGCATAAACATTATCCAATATTCTCCCCAAAATCCGCATTATATTAATTTACTGAAAACTTTCTCTATTACCTTTACTAATATTCTTTTAAATAGAATACTCTAAGTTTCTCATCACATTCAAAACTTATTTTCCATCATCATGATCAAAATCACTCTTATCTAATAATAATAATAGCTTTGTTCCATTCCTTTCTAATAAAATGTTTTAAGTCTCAAATTACCTTTAAAACTTCTTTTCCATTTTTAGTACCATAAATCATCATTTATCCAACAAAAGCTACACATTCCATATTCCTCTTAAAAATCCTTTTTAAACAAAAATACTTTAAATTTCAAATCTTCATCTTAATTTAGTCTCCATGTTCGAAAATCACTTCCTTTTTAAATCATAAAACCTTATTCATTTCTTTCTCCGCTTTGTAAATCCTTAATCCAATTTCTAGTTGCCTAATCTTATAAATTCATAATTAACCAAATATTTCAAATTTGGATCACCCAAAATGGCATAGAGGCTGTGAGCTTTGGTGATCATTGAGACCAAAATTTCTTTTCTTTCTCAAATGATTCATAGCATTAATTTAACCATAAAAATTCTACCATAATAATTTCATGCATATTATCACAACCACATATAGACAATGAGCAAGCATAACAATTCATGCATATTATCAACATAATATAACCACAATAAGCTAAATAAGAACAAACCAAGTTAAAGTCATATGATCACACATAGTAAACAAGCACATATTTAACAAGTAAGCACAAGCCATAATCACACAATCAAGTGAAGGAATCCCCACATGGATTCTTCACTTACAAATACAAAATTTTCATTTTCTCACCACCATGTTTGGTCGATGAGGTTAATCTCCCTCTTACCTCAAGAGAAGATCAAAAGGAAGCTCCTTGAAGTCTCCTTGAATTTCGTCCACCACCTCCAACACAACCTTAAGACAACAAGCATACAAGCATTAGATCTAAAGCTTGATAGAAGACAACCATGGATCAAGATCATGGTTTAACATTTTGAAAATAAGATTAGAAGTGAAAATTCAAAATTTCACCTAAAAACTCTTGATCTTGAGCTTAAAGAACAAGGTTGAACATGGATGATTTGACTAAGATCTCAACATGAAAGTGCCTTGGATTTGTGTCTAGATTCAAGATCTATGGTTGGATGGAATTATAGAAGATTGGAAGTGAAAATAAGGGTGTTGGCCGTGAGCTCCTCCAAGAGGAAAGGTGAGAGAATTTTGTGTTCTTGGCTTCAAGAAAGTAAGGATGAAGATGACAAATCAAAACCAAACCTTGAAATCAAGAGAAAAACAAAAATGGGGAGATTTTGACCTTAAAAGCCCTAAACTTTGATCTTGAGAAAGTGCTTGAAGATGGAAGATTTAGAAGATGGCCACAATATGAAAAAGTCTTCAAATATGGTCTAGATTCAAGAAATGTGGATGGATGAAATTAAAGAAAATGGATGAGTGGTTCTTGGGGTGTTGGCCAAAACTTCTATGGAGAGAAAAGGAGAGAACTTTTTGTGCTTTCACCTGTATGGAAGTGGAATGAGGATGAATAATGAAGAACTAGGCTTAGGACTCACCAAAGTGTGTGGTTGATTTAGGATGAACAAAAGTGAATGGTGTTCTTGGGTGCCTTGACTGTAGCTCACAAAAAGGAGAAAAAGGAAGGTTTTGTGTGTAGTTTTCTTGGAAGTGAGAGAAATGAATTTAGAAAAGATAAAACATATTTTTGGTAATCTAAAGCTTCTCCAAGAAGCTCCAACCGTAGCTTTCAATGAGAGAGAGAAAAAAGAGCTTTTTGTTTCTTTTGTTTCTTGATTGGAAGTGAAATGAATTAAGAAAAATGAATGAATGCAAAAGTGGTCTTCTTTTTGTATGTACCAACCGTAGCTTTCTTTCCAAGGAGAGAGAGAAAAGCTTCTCCAAGAAGCTTCACAAAGCTTCCTTAGGAAGCTAACTTCCTATTGGTTACTTTTTGAGAAAGTCGAAGGTGATGTCATATAGATGATGTCACCTAAAGTAGCTTTTAGAAAAAGTAACTTATACTATCTATTAAATATTTTACTAAAAATTATTATCCAATGGACAAAAGTTACAGCTAACAAAATTAGTATTTATTATCCGTTAGATAACAGGACGTACCCGAATTTTATCTGTCAGATAAAATCTTGAAAAACAAAAAACTTCGTAAATTATGTCCAGCTTTGGGTTTAGTAAGATCTACCAGTCCCGTTTCACAGTCCAAAATTTTTTAGTCTTAGAAAAATATTATTTTTTAGGCCCTATTTAACATGCACGCAAATAGAGAAATATATTAAAATAATCATAATCACTGAAATAATTTACAAAAATCACAAATTTTATAAAATGAATATAAATCACGAAACAAGTAATTTTTTGGGTGTCACATTATATACAAGACAAGATTGATGTAAGTGAGAGTGAAGAGAATTCCTCACAATTAGGTTCATCGATAGATTCGCTTACTAGGGTGCTAGGGAAAGAACACCCTGGTTATGTTTGGGGTATAGGGTTAGACTCTTGTCCTTCTCAATTCTTTGGTTTGACCACTCACCAAATGAGGGGAATCTCATTGTCCTCGACTAACGAAGCAATCTTGGTTGAAGAAGTCAAGTATTTACGGGAAGAATTGCGAACCAGTAATGAGAGGATGCATACTTTAGAAGTTCAAATGGCCAAAAAGGCTTCATCAGCTAGCCATGAACCATGTTTACATCAATAGATGATACCTTTTGTATTTAGCCTATGGATAACTACTTGTTTGTTTGGAGTAGTAGTTTCTACAGCTATTTGACAATCTCATGAACATTTGAATATTTCAATACTTGCAATAGTTATTTTGCTAGTCAATTTAGTACTATTTAATGTGCTATTTTGATAGCAGTCATTGTGCTACTTAACTTACTACAACGTCATTTGCTTCTTATTATATTTAATTTGGTATTTGAAATATTTAGAGTGTAATTTTTATGTGTTGTTGAATACTGGTTCTAAACAGGTTAAATATCAAATGTAAAAACGAGTTAAATACAAAAATAAATGGTTTTTGTTAGTATTTTAGTCAAATTGCGGCAATTCAAAACCGCCATTAAATTAAATAAAAGTTTATTATTCCTTTCATTTAGTAGCGGTTCACAACCGTCATAAGTTACGACATTCTATAATTTAAAATTATAGTGGTGGTTTTTAACTACCGCTAATAATTTTAATTTTTAGCTATTATGAGTCTTTTGTGGCGGTTACAAACTGCCACTTAAAAACCAAACAATTTAAAAATAAAATGGTGACAGTTAGAAACCGCCACAAAAAAATAAAATAAAATAGTGATAGTTATTCCCACGGTTGGTCTTAACCGCCACAAATTAACCTCGCGGTAGTGTAAATCATGGCAATTAACAAACTGTCACGAATGGAATTTAGCGGCAATTCTAACTGCCATTAAGTGCCTATTAAACTGCTACAAAATGACCATTTTTTTGTAGTGGAAAAGAAAATCCATAATGCTGTATTGAATGATTGGAAATGGGAAGTAAACATTCAAGTTATAAATTTTTTGATATCTTTTCATTTGAAAACCAAAACTTAAGCATGTGATTCATAAAAAAAGTTTATTTTCCTCTTCAAGATAAACCAAATATACAAACAAATATTTAACAATGGCAGATGCAAATATTTAACTAAAATTAAGAGTCCTCAGAGTCACTTGTAAAAGTAAATAAGGACACAATAGGCTTGTTAAATCACTTCCCAACAAATAAAAAAATGCACTAACACATGTATATTGTTGTCATTAACAAGATGATGCACCAAGCACAAGCAGGATAACAAGTCCTTTAATAAACTTGCTTCGCAATAAGCCATGTGTACTTGAAGTAGAGTCGAGCCCATAAAACCATTAAACTTTTATGTTGGTACCAAATCAAAATATTAAAAATCATCTCTTATATAATCAAATCAACTACCTCAACTAGAGATATGTATGAATCATGATTATTCCACAAAACACAACAAGCATAAAAGCAAAAAAAAAAAGAAATTTAAATAATAAAAAGGTAGAATAAAGGAGAAGGAAAATGAAAGAGTGTTACATTGGCACAGTGGCAAGATAGGGGCGCGGTCAGAGTGGCAATAGTGTGATGGTGATGAGATCTGAGTGTAGTCGGTTGTATGTAAGCTTAGTAGTGCAAAACGACAGAGAAAGGATGCCAGAGGAGCTAGACCAGCAATGCAGAGGAGAAACGCAGCGTCACCAAAAAAGAAATGGAGCGCAGCCATCGCAACGAAGATAAAGGGCGTGGAGGAGAGAGATAAGTGTCGCCAGAAGAGAAGTAAAAGTAGCAGACGGTGGTCTGAATGGAGGTCACTTGGCGGAGAGGAAAAGTAAAAGTAAAAGTAGTCCTCA
Organism: Ormosia emarginata; assembly: GCA_029884605.1. Classification (NCBI taxonomy): domain Eukaryota; kingdom Viridiplantae; phylum Streptophyta; class Magnoliopsida; order Fabales; family Fabaceae; genus Ormosia; species Ormosia emarginata. Next base: position 305,468 of record JAQQTP010000075.1, on the reverse strand, counting down.
GAGTTATTTTTTCTACTCGTCAGCTATGCCACCACTATCATGAAGTAGAGAGAGACAAGGGAAGTTGTGGATAGAAGGAGCAATGACTCTTCAATAACTAGTAACCTAGGTTTAGGGTGAGTCATTTACTAAATCTCACTAAACGACGTCACTTTGTTAAATCAATAAATACTGATTTTTTTACATTAAATAAATTATTTTAGCAACATATTAACAGATTTAATTTAATAAATCATTACATTAAAAAAACTAAATAATAAATTAAATAATTTTATTCATTTCATTATTAGGCTACAAATTATATTGATTACTTTAAAAATTAAGGTTACTGGAATGTTCAAGTACAAGAGTTTGAATGAGAAATTAAAGCTATCAAAAAGGCCCAACCCACCTAATCAATTCCAATTCCCAGGTTATTTCTAATACAAATTATTATAGTTCAAATATTTTCTAGGCTATGCATTTTCATCAATAGTGCAATTAAACTAAAAATAGCTTAGAGCCCAGTGCTGATGTCATCATTCACCAAAAACAAAAATCCCAATTTTCACTCAAAAAACTAGACCTCAAACAAAAAATAAAGCACAAAACCTAACCAACCACAAAATTGAATTCAAAAGCAGTAAATTGTGCTAATACCCAGAAAATGCCCTTAGATCTCATAGCTTACAACCAATCACACACAATTTAAGGCCAGTGGCGTTCATCAAAAGCCTTCACATACCACCATCAAACTTTAATGACATTAAACTAAAGTACTTAAATATGTATATGTATATCGGTTATAATTTAAAATACCTACACATACATAGACCAAGTCCCAACAAATCACCTAACTCAAACAACCCCAAACAATTAGTAAAACCAAAGAAAAATAGAACCCAATTTTCTTTGGAAAAACAACAGAAATACTCTTTTATAAGACAAAACCCAATTTTATATAACAAAACAACAGAGATCAAACCTAGAACCAAAACAATAGAAAACAACAAAGACAAAATCCTAATTTCTGAGATCAAATACTCACCAGAATGAGATCAAAGAACTTCTTGACATTAGTGTGATGAAATTGGCGTCCAAGACCTCGATTTGATGTTGGGCTTCAATGGCCACGATTTTTACTATTGATCATTGGCATTGTTGCAGTGGTGTTAGGGTGAAAGGCGTGAAGGTGCTTGTTGTGTGAAATCGATTTCTAACTATGAAATCATGTGAAGGTGTTGGTCGTGGGTTAAGGTGACGCTAGCAAGAGGTGGACAATGTTGTCGGTCAGAGACGAGCAATAAAAATCGGTGAAGGTGTAGGTCGCGTGAAGGTGGGAAGAGTTTTTATTTTTCTTAAGAGTAAAAGAGGGATTTAAGGCTCCCACACACACAGACACACACATATATATATATTAAACTTCTGTAGATTTAGAGATAGATAATAATCTGTCTCTAAACTTTTTAATATTAAAATTTTATCGTAATAAATTTATTAACATTTTTTTCAAATATCAGTTAGAAATGGAAACATTCTGTCTCTATATTTTAAAAAAAAATTATTTTATTAATTTTTAATTCCTAAAATTATATAAATTATTTAGAGACGGAACATTTTTGTCGCTAAATATATTTGACTTTTTAAAACTTTACATTGACCGAACAGAGACGCAATTAGAGATGAAAAAAATCTGAGACGGGTAAATTATGTCTCTAAATGTCGTCTCGAAATATATTTGACTTTTAAAAATGCTAAATTGACCAATAGAGACATAATTTGAAACTGAAAAATCTAAGATGAGTAATTTTCATCTCTAAATATCGTCTCTAAGTTATAAAATTTATTTTCCGTCTCTAAATCATCATATCCGTCTCTTTTTCCATCTCTAAGAGAAGGATTATTTTTCGTCTCTAAATTTAATCACTAAATTGGACTTTCCTAGTAGTGATACTAATGATCAGAGAGAGTAGACACTGTAAACAACTGTTAATATGTGAAGGTCTCATGAATCAAAGTAGGCTCTTATTGATATTCTTCATTTTCTAACCTAGAAAGATGATCGGCCACTTAGTTCTCAGATCTCAAATCTCAAGATCAAACTATTGTAACAATAAAACCCAACAATTCAACCTTGGCTTTGCTAAATTACCTATTGCATAATCATTGACATCACACATCAATTAAAATGGCAAGTTCCAATCAGGTTTTGTGATGATGGGTGACAAAACAAGTCATTTCTTCAAGTCCACAAAGGCTTTCATACAAGCATTGTCAAATTTGAAAGATACCTCCATCTCTAACAAGTTACACAATGTAACATTCCTATACTTAAGCTAATGACATATATGAAAATATGCTTTAACATTGTATTAGAGAATGTCACGAAGATCAATATTATTTTTTTCTTAAAAAGATAGATATATCATATACAAATATGAGCCTGAAGCAGAAGTACATAGTAATTATCATAGAGCTGAGTCGCATACAAATAGTACACTAAGGTACATCACATACATTATAGGCCTCTAAGGCACCAAAAGAATGGTATACAACCATATACGAAATTAAATACAAAAAAAAAAGAAATAAAAGATCTACAATATCAAATTCTCCTTCGCCTCGATAGTCTATATTGAGATATCATGGAATCATTATGGAAATCAAAGAAATGAGGTGAAAATCTTACAATTCTCAGTATCAGCTATAAAGAAAATGCCAACATAATCATCTCAGCTATTTCGAGTAAAAACCTCTTAAAAATCTTCAATGTCATTTTAGGAAGCTGGCAGAAAGTCAAATCAGGTCCTTCCTCTTTCTGAAATAGACAGTTCATTTTATTATTATAAAAATCATTAAATCATCAAATCGTAAATCATTTCTATATAAATCTCAAATCATTTAAATTAGAAATCATATCATCAAATCTCATATTTCGAAATCCATCATATCTTAAATCATCAAAACACATGTGTCATTTAAAATCAATGGTATGAAGAGAATGTATGTCCTCACAATACTAATCACTTGGTAGTAGCCTACTTTCGAGTTGGTGTACTTCAACACATTTATAGCGGTCTCCCTCTCACTACACAGGACTACTCTGAGTAACCCAGATCAACCACAACAAATAGGGAATGCCTATCCTCTATATAGTTGTGAGTAGAGAAGGAAGGTTTATCCTCAACTACTGTTGATGGAGAGGGTATCATTCGTCCTCACATTATCCTTAACTAGGAATGCCTCAAGTGTAGAGAGGGAATGTCCATCCTCAACTACACGTTAACCATGGAGAACTCGAGTAAAGAGAAAGGAAATGTCCAACCTCAACCTCATTACTTAGGTGGTAAGGGAATGTCCATCCTCAACCACTACTCCCAAGTTATCTTCTAGGTCCAAGGATATCCTCGGTAATGGGTACTCATAAAGTAACAATCATTATCTCAATCATCAAGAATCAATCATTATCTCAATTATCATTCTCATCATGCATGGAAGCAATCATTTTGGCACATCATAGCATATTGCACCAATATCTCATCAATCAAGCCATAGAACATTCTATCATACCATTTCATCATACATTACAAGTACTATCCATTTGCTTAGTTAGAAACCAACTGCTCTTTTGCTAACCGCAAGTGCACGGGTTACTCAAGTAATAAAAGTGATGAGTAAGATCATCTCCACAGGGACTATGGTAATTTTTAAAGCTAAAAATTAATACATAGCCTCATTAATTATTTTCAAGCAAACATAAATTGGAAGAGGGGTTGATAAATAAATTACAATGCATAAATGAAATTAAAGATAGGCGGAGAACATAGAAAACTCTTTTTCACCTTCCCTTTCAACCAAAGACATGCAGTTCTTTAGAGCAAACAAATGATTAGATTAGGTTAGCCTGAGAAACCAGCTTAGTTAAAAGCCTATGTCTAGGACGAATAACCCTATGTTATTTGCCTAGCCCACTATGCGTCCATGAGAACCAGAGCAAACAACAAGCATAAAGATTGATTCTCAACTAAGACTATGCACAGCTAATAGGTATATGTCTATTCTATTAATAAATCGACCTATTCTGCCATTGGAATGAAATATAACGTGCATCTATCATATGAATGATCTAAAACCTAAAGTCCTATGTCTAGGCTCAATAGATTTCAACAAATCACCCACAAGTTGATTAGACAAATGAGAGCATTAAGCACCATACGATAGAACAAAACCCAAATCATTCATAATAACTCAAAAGGAGTACAAAATAATCATTGTTTAAAAGAAGATTCAAAGAATAATCTAAACATAGCTAGCTACTCAATGAATATGAAAATGTGATACAAAAATTCATATTCAAGATAAATGGGAGATAGGGAAGAAAAGAAACAGAAGAAGAAGCCCCAATGGTTTGAATCTTGAAGCTTGAATCTCCTTCCAAGACGAAGATACCTTCAGATCTTGGATCATTCAATCCTTTTTCAACCTCAAAATACCACCTAACTGCTAATTCTCCAGTGAGCAAAAGCCACAAAATGTACTAAGCGAGGTAGAAGAGAGAGAAATAAGAAAACCTAAGAGAAAAAGAGAAAATTTGAGAGTCCTCAACTAAAGTCTGAGCTTCGGTATTTAAAGACAGACAAATCACGCCGCGGTGTTAAACATTACGCGTCGTGGCATGCAAAACTTACGGCACCAATGCCGCGACATGAGCTACCTTGCACCGCAACGCTTAAGCCTTGAGTTCATCAGGGTACACAGGCAGAGAATGGAACGTCGCGGCGTGCAATTCCTTGTACCATGGCGTGATGTACTGGAACTTGTCTTTTGATTTCTCTTCTAATGCATGACATTGACTTGCATCAATTTGGTTCTTTTGGGATCATTCTGCAATTGAGAAATCAACTAGTCAAATACAAATGTAATCAAGCTCAAACCAATCAAGGATTAGGAAGAATTAAAGCAAGATTAGTAAAGAAGACTTCAACATGAATTTTACATGAAAATGAGGCTAAAGCCTTCCAACAATGCATCACAACAAGGACAAAACCACCAATAATGCGTAAAGATGGGGCACAAATAACTACATTCTATGGAGTTATCACACCCTCAAACTTAAGCTTTTGCTAGTCCTCGAGCAAAACAAAGTCAAACCACACTTGCAAAGACAAGCTCAAATCACACCAGTGTATGATGATTTCATTAAACCTCAAAGAATACACATGCCTCAAAATTTGGTTCACACATACACAATCCTTCTCATACCAACAATCAAAGATTCAAATCATGCATGGTTCATTTCCTAGAAACATGCAAGTCAGACTTCTTCAAATCAAATCATACTCAACCAGATGAGTTTATGAGCAATCGTATGGATATCAATCAAAGAATCGACAAAATTATAATGCAATTCTCTCTCCACTAATGTAAGTCACACATGAATAAAGATCAAAAAGGGTCTTTATCAGCTTGTAATGTAAGGCCATGGTTATGGGGCGAAGAAGAAAGGGGAAAAGATAACAAACAAACATTAAGAAACAAAAATGTGCAATTTCAAGACTTGAGAACAAGTGAAACTAGCAGGGTATTCAACAGTGAAAGCTCACAACTCGCCAAAACCATGCAATGCTTTTTTTTAAACTTTTCTTCTTTCTTTGTTTGCTTTGCTTTTCTCTCTTCTCTTTTTCTTTCTTTTTACTCTCACAAAGCAATTTATTTTTCTTGCATTGCATTTGGTTCCTTCAGACTCATTTTTGGTTTGAAAATATTACTACCCTTGATCACTGAACTCAATTCAAGAAATAAATACCATGCACTTAACAAACATTGAAGGTGGGAAGAAAATGCAATGCTTTCACATGCATTAGAATGATTGACAGGTTAACGAATACAATGGTAATGCAAAACAAATAAGGCCAAATAATTAAAAAGCTTCAAAGGGAACCAATGAATACCATTATTAAATGGTAAGCTTGAAAGGCTCAAACGGTCCAAAGAATGCCTTAATCATTTCCTCAATCATGCACGACTTAGAATTTCTCTTAAAGAGAGTCACAGAACAATTTCAAGTATGCATGACACATCCATATACTAGTCATAACCATTCTCTAGAAAAGCATTCAAATCCAATCGGAAGCTAAACAAACATAGGAATGGAAAACTCAAATCATGCATAAAAAGAATCATGATTGATCAGCATGCACCAAAGATCGCATAGGGAAACCCTAACTATCATTGGCAATTCATACACTAGCTAATGGCATCATTTTAAGCATTCAAATAATTTCACAAGAATTAACCATGCAAATCAACCATTATGTGCACCAAACCATATAGTAGAAAAAGAAATTAAACTAATAATATTTAAACATTGATAAAAAGTTATATACCAAAATATATAGACACCCCTCAAACTCGAGGGAAACAATGTCTGCAATGTACCATAAATATATATATATATATATATATATATATATATATATATATATATATATATATAAAAAAAATAATGTCAAAATGAAAGAAAAAATGCCTTGTACTACTTCTACAACTCATCATCAACATCAGGCAGAACCTCGGTGCCTGCACCACTGTCATCATCACACGAAATTGGCTCAATGTCGCCACTAATATCATCATGGTGGGCCGCAGGATCCTGATACTGATGGGAAGGGCCAGCTCCATCAAAAGGAGGGTTGGGCTGCTACTGCTGAAAAGGACCCACCCCAGGGAAAGGTGGGTATGGTAGAATAGGGAAGTCATGAGTGGATATCTGGAGACGCTCTGCCAGCCATCAGATGCTCTCAATGGTGTATGCCTGCATAGCAGCAGCTGGCGAAGCTCGGCACTTGCGGCGACAGCCTTGGGGGGTATTTGATGCTCTGGGGCTGGTCTCGGAGCTCTCCTATGTGCTCTACAAGGGACCGCTGCCTCTGGAGGAGCTGCTTCAACCCTCCTAATGAAATAATCATTGAGAGGCTGTTGCGGCGTGCAGTTCTTTGCACCGCGGCGTGATGTATTGAAACTTGTCTTTTGATTTTTCTTCTAATGCAGGACCTTGACTTGCGTCAATTTGGTTCTTTTGGGATCATCCTGCAATTAAGAAATTAACTAGTCAAATACAAATGTAATCAAGCTCAAACTAATCAAGGATTAGGAAGAATTAAAGCAAGATTAGTGAGGAAGACTTCAACATGAAAATGAGGCTAAAGCCTCCAACAATGCATCACATCAAGGACAAAACCACCAATAATGCGTAAAGATGGGGCACAAATAACTACATTCTATGGAGTTATTACCATTCCACTTCATATCCTTATTCTATACATAATCATTTCACAAATCTTCGTATTCATAAACAAACTTATGCATAATCATACTTTGCATAACATTATTTATGCTTATCTTCATCTATTATATTTTAGAATGACTTTACATTGCATTAAAAGTCTTATTCTCAAGTGATAAAGAATCAAAACTCACTCTCTGCCCGTTGGGCACTTGGGCATTGTGCATTGGGTGCTCAAGCACTGGCCACACACCTAAGAACTCATTCTTTGTCCGTTGGGCACTTGAGCGCTGGGCACCAGGTGCTCAAGCATTGGTCGCAAGCCTAGGCGCTTAACTATGGGTGCTCGAGAGCATCCTAAAGCGCATTCCTGGGTTTTTGGGCACCTGGGCTCCAGAACCCAAAACCATATTCCTCTGGTTTTGAAACCAGACTTCAAATCTTCAAAAATCAGATCCAAAAACCTCAAAAACAACATCAAAGTTGTCATATTTCAGTATCTAAAACATCTTCAAAGCCAAAAATCAAATATGAGTTTCAATCTCAGTTTTAGATCTCAAAGTTCATCAAGAAATACTAATCAAGTTGAATCTTTAACTCTTAACCAAAAACATAAAAGCATACATATTCCACCATCAACTCAAAATCTCAACAAAACATCAATCCATCATTTTTTTTAATAAGGAAGGAAAAAGATGAACAAATTTAAGAAAACTGGTACCTCAACTTGTCACATTCCTCTTTCCTTTCCCCTTGCTCTTCCTTTGGTTACTTCCTCTTTCTTCTTCCTTTGCCCATTTCTTGCTTTGCTTGTCTTCCTTTTCCTCTGTTGCTGGATGTGAAGCCGAGAGAGAGAGAAAATGGAGTGAATGAGTGTGGGAAAAGGGAAATGTGAAAGTGAGAGAATGAAAGATGAGGTGGTGTGAGTGAGAGGAAAAAGTGAGGAAAACCAGAATATCTTGGGTAAGTGAATTGGGTAGCAATGTGAAACAGTGGGAGAAAACGTGAATTGGGTCTTCAAAATTGAAATCCAATTGTATGCCTTATATCTACTAAGGACACTTTAGTTTCTCAAAAAGGAATTATTTAACTTTCATAGATATCGTATGAAATTATAGAATTTTATTATATTTTCTATATTACTATTTCACCATTTTTATTATACTACAATATCGGTACCTAAGCTTAAAACAACCCTTTCTCACATACAGTGTTATAGATTAATGCTCAATTTAATCCAAATCATTTCTAAAATTATCAAATATCTTATACCAACATTATTGAGCTTCTATAACCTGATTAAGTCTATTGGGTTGGAGAGAATGTTACACACAAGGGCTTGGCTATTTATGAAAAGTCTTTAATAAACTTGCGGTAAAACCTAGCATGGCCCAAAAAACGCTAAACTCCCTTAGTAGATGTGTGTGGAGGGAGTCTCTCTATAATTGAAATCTTTGATTGGTCAACCTCTATGCCTATATGTGACATTTTATGGCCTAGAACAATGCCTTCTTGGACCATAAAATGATACTTCTCCTAATTAAGTACCAAATTTATCTCATTACACTTTTTCAACACTAGAGCCAAGTTATTAAGACATTCATCAAAAGAATCACCATTCATCAAAAGAATCACCAAAGACCGAAAAGTCATCCATGAATATCTCCAAGAATTGCTCTACCATATCAGTGAAGATAACAATCATGCACCTCTGAAGGGTTGTTGGTGCTTTGTATAACCCAAACAACATCTGCCTAAAAGCATAAATACCATAAGGGTAGGTGAAGGTAGTTTCTCTTGATCATCTAGGGTAATAGCAATTTGGTTGTTCCTCAAATAGCCATTATAAAAACAATAATATGCATGACTTGCCAACTTATCCAATATTTGATCAATAAATGGTAATGGAACATGATCCTTTCGGGTTGCTGTGTTGAGCTTCTGATAATCCATGCCCCGTGACTGCTCTAGTAGGAATCAAGTCATTGTTCTCATTGGCAACCACCATCATCCCACACTTCTTAGGTACACACTAGATCAGGCTTACCGATTTGCTGTTAGAGATAGGGTATATAATACCTACATCTAACCATTTGATGATTTCCTTCTCGACTATCCTTCATGATGGGGTTGAGATGCCTTTGATGCTTAATGGATGGCTTGTCATAAGCTTACAACAAGATTTTGTGCATCCAGATAGTAAGGCTGACACCTTTGATGTTTACAATAGCCCACCCCAAAGCCATTTTGTACTCCCTAAGCACTTGTAACAACTTGGATTCTTACTCCTCTAACAAAGATGAAGAAATGATAACCAACAAAGTAAAGGAGTCCCACAAGTATGCATACCGCAAATGATCAGACAATGGCTTGAGCTCCAACTTGGACAATGTGATTATGGAGGGTTGAAGAATAGGCTTGTCAGGAGCTATGTCCAATGGTTCAAACCTAGAACTCTTGAAAAACTTAGGAGAGGAATCAAGTAGCTTAATACATTCAATAATATCATCCCTAACTATATGCTCATTTGTGAATGTCAAAGATAATGCTAGGGAATCATCATGAAACCTAGTATGGAATGCATTATTGACTACTTGATCAATCATACCTATATAAAAGCATTCTTCATGATCACTTGAGAATTTCATTGCTTTGTAAATATTAAAGGTTACCTTTTTATCTTGTACTTGCATGGGAAGTTCAATTTTTTACACATTAATCATGGTTCTGCCGATACCCAAGAAAGGTCTCCCAATAATCAATGACACATTGTGATCCTCCTCCATGTCTTGGATGATGACATCAACTAGAAAAATGAACTTGTCAACCTTGACAAAAACATCCTCTATTACCCCTTTAGGATAGATGAGGGAGCAATCGACTAATTGAAAAATAACTGAAGTCGGCTTCACCTCCCCTAAACCTAGCCGTTGAAAGATAGAAAGGGGCATCAAGTTGATGCTTGCCCCAATGTCACATAAAGCTTTGCTAAATAATTGTTTACCAATAGTGCATGGAATAGTGAAGCTTCCAAGATCTTTTAGCATGGGTGGTAGCTTATTATGCAAGATAGCACTACATTCTTCCGTGAAAGCTATGGTCTTATAATCTTCCAACCTTTTCTTCATGGAAATGATGTCCTTCATAAACTTGATATAGCTAGGTATTTGTTCCAAAGCTTTCACAAATGGAATGTTTATGCGAAGTTTTTTGAACACCTCTAGAAACTTTTAGAATTAAGCATCTAGCTTTTGCTTAGCTAGCCAATTAGAGAAAGGTAAGGGAGGAGAGTGGGGCTTGTCTTTTATGTTGTCCTCTACTTTCTTCTTTTCAACTTCTTTGCTCTTGTCAACTTCATTTGTCTTTTCAATTTCCATGATCTCAACCACTTCATCTTTTCTAACCTCTACTTCCTCTTTGTTAAGAAACTTTGTCTTGGGGTTTCCTTCAATCTCATTCCTACTTCTCAATGATATAGCCTTGCAATGCTCATTTGAGCAATCCATGGGATTGTTGAGTGTGTCACTTGGGAATATCCCTAGTTGCCTTGTATTCAATGCATAAGCTAGTTGGATAACTTGAGTATCAAGATTTCTTAAAGAAGCTGCTTGGCTTTGCATCAAAGTTTCATAAGAGGCAAGCCTTTTAGTCTATTTTGGCCCTATAATCTTGCTAGCAAGTCACGAATTGAGAAAACATCTTCTCCTAGTTGAAAGTTGAAGTCTTGTCTTGAGGGGAGCTCTATTATTAAGATTTAGAAGGAACACGTGGTGCTTCTTTGGGTTGAGAGGACGAGGTACCTTGAGAGTTACCACTCCATGAGAAGTTAGGATGGTTCTGCTAACTAAGGTTGTAGGTATTACCAAAAGCATTATTATGGGTAGGTTAGCGAAATTGGCTAGTTTATTGCACACTCTCCAAGCTAGATATGCAATTCTCTGTAGGATGAAGATCCCCACAATGACCATGTGTCTCAAATGGGCTATTAACTCTAGTTGCTACTGAATTGACTGCTAGAGTGTCCAGATTCTCTTCTCCTTCCATATTAGAATTTTGATCAAAATCTAGTGCTTATGATTAAATTGATTCCTTAGCAATCTTCAGAAGGTCTTTCTATCTCAGGATCATAAGGAAATTGAGAAACACTGTAAGTCCTTTGTATGTATAAATATGGTACATGAAAAGAAAACAAAATAGAACACTTAAGTCAAGAAACTAATAATCAACAAGAAGTAGCATAAACACTATTGCTAGATCCCCAACAACGACGTCAAAAACTTGTTAAGGTCTGGACAACCACAAGTGCACCGGTCATAGCAAGTAAAAAAGGATGTGCAAACGAGTATCATCTCCATAGGGATTTTGTTTTTAATGTTTGTATTAGAGAACAGTTAATTACTTCATTTAGACTTAAGCAATATAGGAATTTGAAATAAGAAAAAAATTTGTAATAGAAATAGAAAATTCACACACAAGCACACCAACTAGAGATATGACAATAGGTTAAGGGCTAGAAGTTTTTCTTCACCCACTAATTCACTTAGATGATGTAAATTATGAGAATATTTGCTAATGAGTTCAAGTTGTTAGCCGAAACCTTAATTATTCAACATGCCTATGTCTAGGTTAGTTGAATTTTAGCATTAATTACCTAAATCACTATATTTCCATGTGAGGAAGAGTAATTTCAAGCTCATTGGGTCCATGTTTCAAACATATGTTATTCATGCTCAATGGGTATGTGTCCATCCCATTGGCAAATCAATAAACCCAATTCATACAAGTGAAATTGAACATGCATTACCTAAAACTATGATCCCAATTTCCTTTCCCTATGTCTAGATCAAGGAAAAGCCCCAAATTAATTGGTGATCAAACAATTGAATGAATTAATCATAAAATTGGATAAACAACTTAATATCCATTAACAAATATTCAAGATAAATTTACAAACAACTAAGATCCATAATAGGATAAAAAAGATCCCCTAGAAAAACTTAGAAATCCATGAAAAATAAAGAAATAAGAACTAGATTAAAAAACCATAGAAAGATAAGAGAAATCAAGATAGGGAAGAGAAGGAAAAACTAGGATGGGTGATCCTTGGTCTTGATCTCCTCTTTGAGCTTGATCTTTAAGTATCTAATGAAACCTCTCTCTAGATTCTCTAACTTAGAGTTTCTTACTCTCCAAAAAGGGCTAAAATATAGAATAACATCTAATTACATGAAATGGGTCTTAAAAACACTCAAAATCTCACATATTCGAGTCATTTCACCATGCCTACATGGTTGGAACATGCCTAAGTGTGGGGCATTGCAAATTCCCCTTCTAGGTGTTCCACGCCTACGCCTAAAACGGCCATGCCAAGGTGTGGAACAGGGCAAATCTCATTTTTGCCTTGATGCACCAAACCACTCCTAGGCCTAAAATTGCAAGCTTAAACGTGGAGCTCTTTATCTTTTATAATTCTACTTAACTGTGAGTAGGCCCTAAGCATGGTGCTTTAATGTCCTAAATTGTCTCCCTTTTCCTATTTGCTCCTTTTTCTTGCCTCTTAATCCTCTTGCTTGGCCTTTTTTTCTTCAATAATTTTGGTCCATTTAATTCTACAAAACCCATCAAAAACTTTACACAAGTTTCTCAAGTTGATGACAAGTTCAAGTTTAAAATGTTAAAAGACCACAAATTCATCAAGTACAAAAAGAAAGTTATAGCTCACAATCTCCAACTTAATCATAAAACTCATCAAACCATGGAGAACTAGAACTAACAATCTAATTTATTGCATTAAATAAAGGTATAAAACTCTATTTCTTGGAGTTATCAACCAACAACACATAGGGGGCGAAAGGGAAATAAGAGTAGTCATTGACACAATCATTGGAGGTTTTGCTAGGGGAGGTGGATTAAAAAAATGCTTGAAAAAGACTTTTACAAACAGTGATGATCGTGGCAACTAGCAAGCATCTATCTAACAAATTAACCTTGTCGTGAGTGCTAATAACATTCTCAAATGAGGACCTAATCCTCATACAAGGAAGACAAGAGGACCCTTATCTTTTTTAGCAAGAGGAAGAATAGTGAAAATGGACAAAGGTTGCTTATGGTTGTAACAGTCTTAATTTTGGGCAAGTTGGTTTTCATGCAAGAAAACCAAGCCTTGCTTAGCATGCTTTTACCATATTCTTTCTTTAGGAGCATGCTTATAGAACCCCTTGCATTAAATTGATTTCATTTACTACAAGCATGGGTAAGTCTCTTATCTTTTGTGAAAAGCATATGCTTGATATGCTTCTTCGTAAGAGGTTCTTAGGTATACTGACAAATGGTGAAGATTTTGCATGATATATGAATAAGAAGTATCTGACAAAGTCAAGTTAAGTAACTTGACAATTTATTACTAATCACGTTGCCACACTTCTACAAAATTTGGATAAGGCATACCTGGTCACTAGTAAGTGGTTGTATACTTTATTATGTTATACTAGCATAGACAAAAGTCCAAAATTTACCAATTGCCAAGAACGGTGAGAACATATTACTTGGTGAAGCAAGATCCATATTTTATTGAAACATTTAATAAAGCTTGTTGGTAGTAATAGTATAAGACTCTTCAAAGCTTTCATACGAGGCTTAGCCTATATATATGAGTGCATCCATGCAATAGCAAGATCACATAATCTCTTGTTGCCTCCTCGGACAGAGTTGTCTATGACAGAGAACTAGGCCCACACAATCTCTTCTTGCTTAAAACCAAGAGCAGTAGTGTAATGGAGCAGAGGTCTTTGTGATGGTGAACTAGGCCTAGGCAAGCACTTCCCCAACCCCGTGTGGGCTCTGTGGTGCAAAGGCCAGAAACAACTACTTAGGATCTTTCACTAGTTCTCTCCCCAGTGAGGAATCAAAATATTGTAGAGGATTCTGAATAGCGAACCCTAGTATATTAGGAGGTATATGCTTTGATAGAGACATAACAGAAGCAGATAATAAATCTCCTCCATGTGGTGAATGTGGAACAAGTGGTAGAGAACAACCCCAAAGCTCATGTGGAATCGACACCTTGGGGAAATTCTTAACCTTAGGTGAATCTAAGTCTACAAAAAAGGTAAGAGTCCTCTGCAGCTTTAGGCCCCTCACACTAACAAAGGGCTCAGTATCAATTTTGTCACCCGTTCTCCGATTTCATTATGGAAGTTATGCTGCTAAATGGATTTAAGATATTGGCATGCATTAAGGCATATAATGGGACTACAAACTCCCAAGAGTACTTGGATGCTTTCATGTCGTCCATGCAACTCGTGGGGAGGACTGACCCCATAGTGTTGAAATATCTAATAGTTGTTGTTATTTATTTCACCAAGTGGATAAAGGTAGAACCCTTGGCAACCATCAAAACTGAAAGAGTTAAGAAGTTTTTGAGTAAACGCATCATTTGCAGATTCAAAATTTCGGAGTTCATAGTCACGGACAATGGGATCCAATTCACTTATAAGAAGTTTAGAGAGTTATGTCTTGACCTCTAAATTAAGTAACATTTCACCTTGGTGGAACACCTACAAGCCTATAGACAAGCTGAGGCAACCAACAGGGTAATCCTCTGAGGGTTGATGAGAAGGTTGGAAGATGCTAATGGAGAGTGGGCAAAGTAGCTAGGCCACGTTCTATGGGCATACCGAACAACTCCCCACTTATTTAATGCGAGCAATCCTTTGAGTGGGCAAAGCCATGATCTCGATAAAGATCGAGGAATCAAGTTAGAGGAGGGAGTATTTTTCTAGTGCTTCAAATGACAAACTTCTCCAAGAAGAGTTAAATCTAATTGAAGAATAGCAAGAGATTGCTCACGTCAGATAAGCCACTTTCAAACTCTAAACCACTCAATGATACAACAAATGGGTCTCCCATAAAGGTTCAAAGCAGGGGACCTCATCCTAAGGAAGGTGGACATTGGATGAAGAAATGCAAAGGAAGGAAAACTTGGCCCAAACTAGGAAAGTCCATATTAGATCCCAGAGACACTAGACAAGGGAACTTAAAAGATTGCCCGCCTTTTAGGCTAAGAGTTGTCGAGATCTTAGCACGCTTCTAATCTTAAAAAGTATTATAGTTAAATCCTTTGTAATGAAGTTATGAATGTAAAAGGTCGATGTCCAGTTTTTATCAATGAAATGACATTTCTATTCAATATGTTGAGATTATTTAGCTTTCTAGTTTTAACCTTAAAGCAAAATGTGTTATAAAGCCTAAAGATAGGACTGTGGTCCCAACTTAATGAAATAAGGATGTCAAATCCCTTAAATCATTAAAGCTTTAAATAAAAGCCAAGTATGAGACCATGGATCCCAACTTAGGCTAAAGGGACATTGAATCCCTTAAAGCGTTAAATAAAAGCCAAGTATGGGACCATGATCCTAGCTTAGGCTAAAGGGACGTCAGATCCCTTAAAGCACTAAATAAAAGCAAAGTATGGGACCACATATCCCAACTTAGGCTAAATGGATGTTGGGCCCCTAAAAGTACTAAATAAAAGTCACGTATGAGACCATGGATCCCAACTTGGGCTAAAGGGATGTTCGATCCCTTAAAGCTTTAAATAAAAGCCAAGTATGGGATCATGAAATCCAACTTAGGCTAAAGCAATATTGGATCCCTTAAAGTGTTAAATAAAAGCCAAGTTTGGGAGCACTGATCCTAACGTAGGCTAAATAGATGTTGGATCCCTTAACCATTAAATAAAAGCCAAGTATGGGACCATGGATCCCAACTTAGGCTAAGATAAACAACAAAGAAACAAATGAAATAGCAGCAAAATTAGAAGGCCCCAAATAAAAGGGAATATATAAGTACAAATTTGAAAAGACCCAAAATGGGCCAACAAAAACAACAAAACAAATAAGGCGAAATATTGAAGTAGGACAAAGCTAGATCAAGCAATAAGTGCATCTAGTTGGCCGACAATGTCCTCCAGGGCGTTGACCTCAATATTAGCATATTCTCCATCCTCTTCATCGAAGTCCAAGATATCTACGATCTTTCCATTGACCACCACCACCTTCATCTCGTTGACCCTTTCGAGGTCCAGCTTAGGATGAAGACTCACACTTGCGCAACGACGTTGTTGAAGGCTTCTGTATTAGCATTCTCTCAATCCTTGTTCAGCTCAGCCTTTTCCTTGGCCCAAATGTGGCATTTGTCTTCTCAAGCCTTCTCGAGCTCTTTAACTTAAGCCTCTAAGTTTAAATTATCCTTTTTAAGCTCTGAGGCTTTGGACTTGGCACCCTCAGCCTCTTTTGTCTTGGACTCAGCATCTTTTACCCTTTTTTTAAAGCTCAATCTCATTGGCAACAAAGGTGGCTTTGTCCTCGATAGTCTTCATCCCATGATGTAGGTTGGTCACCTTCATCTCTATCTCGACCTTTTTATTCCATCACTAGTATCTTCTTCACATCAAAGATGATAGTTTCGAGGTTGCGGAACAAATTGGTCACCTAAAAGTCAAGCCTCTCCCCACGAAGAAAGAGCTCACTTAGAGACAACTAACCCAGGGTGGCGATGTCCTCTCGAGTCTTTAACAAAGAGGTCAGTGTGCCTGGCCACATTTAAAAATGCCCCTAGATGGACATCAAGGAGCTAGGAAAAAACTACAACAACCTCGACACCTGTCACCAACTACTGAGGTCTCCACGATAGGCTCGTCGTACACGATGACCATTTTCTTGAGCCAACTCTCCCTATCCTGGTTAATGACCTTGCGCATCCAAGTGGCAAAAGAATCAATGTTAAGAAGCTCAAAACTCGTGTCTTTTTCAACCTCAAATTAATCATTTACCACGATCCACACTATAGAATCCATATGGGCACCCTCAGAATCATATGTAGCTACTTTTTTTTATTAGCTTTTTGAGCTTGTGGAGGTTCTTTCTTGGTGTCATGTTCTCTGTATCCACGCAAACATTAAACCGTGGTCAAATACGGATAAAAGTAAAGGCAAAAAAGAAATAGGTAAGGAAACAATAAAAGGCATAAAAGTGCTAAGTTAAAGAACACAAAGATATCTATGAGACTAGGACCTTGAAGTTTACCTAAGATGGCCTCTACGTCACTTTTGATAAAGCTTATGAGTTGAGAGCAACGTATAAGTTGGTCCTTCATCATCTCAAAGAAGAAATCAACAATACACTACTTAAGCTCTAACATTGTGCTCCAACGAGTCTCTAGTTTACTCCTAAATCCCTTGCGTCAATAAAGGTTGAACTTTGGCATACTTTCCAAAGTTAAAAAGAACACATGATGGCCAACAACAATTTCCACTCAGAAGAAAATGTCCTTGAAATCCTTGTATGACTTATTATATAGCTTGAAGCATTTGTTCCCTACATGATCCCTAATGGAGAACCACCCCGAACTCCCATTATTACAAGTGGACTATATGTTGGAGAACATGTAGAAAAAAACACTAATGGAAATGGGGAAGCCGAAATGGTAGCAAGCAATCTCGAACGATAGTATGTATGCTCAACTATTGGGATGAAGTTACAAAAGAGCCATATCTATCATTGTTAGGACCTCAATTTGGAATGACGTGAACAAAAGATAGATCTCGAGGTTTCGCACATGTATATGAAGTGTGGCTGGTACAATCCATAGCCCCCCAACTCGGAAGTCCCAGGGAGATCAAGCTTAAAGAGTTGTGGTCACTTGATCCTCCTAGTGTTGCATTTGTTTAGTTGTGTTGTAGTTAGCATTTATCGTTAGCATATTTTTCAATATTTTAACTCATCCAATGTTTCGTTCTCTACCAAGGTGGTGGTCTTCAGACTACTTATTGTCGCCAAAGAGCTCCATGTCGATCGGTTATGGTGGTCCACAGTCGGAGACGGGTAGGGGTGCCTACAAAGACTATCTGACGCTTAAGTCAGTCCTAGAGCCAAATGAAAGTAAAGGAAAAGGCAAAGAAAAGGAACATACCTAAGGCAACCCATGATGTATGCTTCTAGGGGATGGGACCCTTAGGAGGGTCCAAGATAGTAGGTCGGGTCAACCCAATGGATGATGGACCTAGTCTTGGCTCATTAGTCTTTGTACGATCCACAACCCTCCAACTTGGAGCTTGAAAGTCCTTAGGTAATCGAGCTTGAGAATTTATAGTCACTTGATCCTCCTAGGCTTGCATTTGTTTAGGTGCATTGTAGTCATTGTTTACCATTTTCATATTTTTTAAAACTTCAGCTTGTTCATACTTTTGGAGAGAGTGCTCATCCATCCTTTAGAAGAGAGTGCTCATCGATCCTTCTGAAGAAGTGCTCATCCGTACTTCCGGAGAGAGTGCTTATCAAATAGATGTGGAGAAAAAGAAAGTGCCATGTGAAGTCAAAATGCCAATAACAAGGATCTGTATGTGATGTCCAAATGCTAATAGAAAGGATTTGTCCAATACATGAAAAGAAAATCCAAGAAATGCCAAGAGAAATATAACAGTAGCCAGCGTGATTGATGTTAGCCTCACATAATCAAAGAGATCTTCCATACTACCCAAGTATACTAACAAAAACAAAAATATCTGTTTCAATCTTAATAATATGATTTTGAACATACTTAGGAGAAACTCAACCAGTTATGACATGCTTAGCTTGAGCAAGACAATATGATATGATCATGAGTTTCTCAGTAATATAATCAGCTTAATATATAACATATTGCAAAATTTCTATCGTGCTATGATATGAACTTCCATGTCTATTAGAGAGAAATTACTTCTAACGAAAATAGTATCAACAAAAAAAAGGAGAAGACCCTAGCATATTCAAGAATGACCAACTATAGCATATTTAAGGATGAACCACCATAAACCCTTCTTCTACAATAGAAACGATAATTAATAGATTGAAACAAGTCAAAGTTCTAGTGCTAGAGTTTTATAGTGAGTAAGATATAGAAAATATGTCAAAAGTACATGATGTGCATGTAGTTTAGATACCAACAAATGAAGTGATAATAACTTTATGTGGATAAGTGAAAGCAAGAGAGAAAGTATTTATGCATAGAGGTATACCAATCTTCATATATAGTCATTTAAATCCCAAAAAGTAAAAGAAGTATCAAGTATAAGCTAAAGGACCACAATAGGATAAAAGAGAGATGAGAGACAAGTTTCCTTCTAACCATATATGATATAAGATAGACATGAGTACCCAAGCTAGAGGTCGAGACTTTAGCCTTCGCACCCGAACCAGTGGTTGGGACTTTAGCCTTCGCACACGAACTAGAGGTCAGGACTTTAATCTTCATGCTCGAACTAGAAGTTGAGACTTCAATCTTCATGCTTGAACTAGAGGTCGGGACTTCAATCTTCAAGCCCGAACTAGAGGTCGAGACTTCAATCTTCATGCCCGAACTAGAGGTCGAGACTTCAATCTTTGTGCTTGAACTCAAGGTCGAGACTTCAATCTTTACACCCAAACTTATGGTCGAGAGTTTAATCTTCATGCCTGAACTAGAGGTCGAGACTTCAATCTTGACCTCACATAGCATGTTCTTTTTCTCCACACTGATCTAATATGCACTCTCTCCGAAAGGATAGGTGAGTGCTTCTTCGGAAGGACTGATGAGCATTCTCCATAGAAGGATGGATGAGAACTCTTTCTAAAAGGACAAACGAGCTAAAATTTTGAAAAATATGCTAACAGTAAATGCTTATAACAACACACCCAACCAAATGTAAGTCTATAAGGATCAGGTGACCACTACTTTACAAGCTCGAACACCCAGGGACTTCCAAGCTCTAAGTTGGGGGCTGTGAACTGTACTAGACCCATTAGGCTAAGACCGAATCCATCACCAATTGGGTTGACTTGACCTATTATCTTGGACCTTCCTAAGGGCATCATTCTGTATACAAGCACACACCATGTGGTGCTTTAGGTATGTTCCCTTTCTTTGCCTTTACCTTTACTCTCATTTGGCTTTAGGACTGACTTGAGTGTCAGAGTTCTTTACAAGTACCCCCACCTAGTCTCTGACCAGTGAACCACCATAATTGACCGACGTGGAGCTCTTTAGCAACACCAAGCAGTCTGAAGACACCCCCTAGGTAGAGAACATAACAGTACATGATCCCAAAAGATATAGAACATTGAAATAGAGATAACTCTCTAGGAAAACAAGGTCCTATAATATTAGAAAATATAGAAAAAGAGATAGAATTCTAAGGGGGGGAGCGAAGGATATAAACTTCCATGCCCTTTAGTCATTTTTCCTCCTGTATAAAACTACTGTTTAAACACCACACATGAAATTCTTTATCTCGAGTTTGTTTCCTTGAGTTTCCCTTCATTTTCCATTTGGACACTATTTGTAACTAACTCATCCTTGTTAGCATCTCCAATGTGGCTTGCTCCAACTAGATCATCCAGCGCATAATTTCCTCCATCCTTCCTAATAACAGAGTGATAATGTAAAAAACTTTAGATTAAGATCCTTTCATTTTAGTTATTAACATGAGAACAAGAGAATATCTTATGAGATAAAAAGACACAAGTAAAATTGATCTACCCTATAAAAATAATTGTGGGTCCTTCTATAATACAATTTTATGCCTTTCTTTCTCATAAATAATGTAAATGCTTTTACATATAAATTTATTGGGTTTCTGGATGACCCCTTTTAAAAATAATAAAATAGGAACCTAATATATATATATATATATATATATATATATATATATATAGGAGTTGCTAAGAATAAAGATTGTTAGCAACCTCCACCTTTTACTTTTGAACAAAGAAATCCTACAAGTTTCTTTTAAAAATGTCTTAAGGACACTTGGTAAGGATATCGAAATAGAAAGTTTTAAATGGAAAAGTAAAGTTTTTTTAATTTCCAATGTATTAGATGTCTTATTTTCATCTAAACCTCCCTATTTTGACTTCCTTGACAAGTGTCCTAAGGGTACTTGTTAGCAAAACCCTTACTTTAAGGCTCCTTTTAAGATGGAGCCAAGAACTTTGGGTCCATAGATGGACCATTGTATATATATATATATATATATATAGGAGTTGCTGAGAATGAAGATTGTTAGCAACCTCCACCTTTTACTTTTGAACAAAGAAATCCTACAAGTTTCTTTTAAAAATGTCTTAAGGACACTTGTTAAGGATATCAAAATAGAAAGTTTTAAATGGAAAAGTAAAGTTTTTTCAATTTCCAATGTATTGAATGTCTTGTTTTCATCTAAACCTCCCTATTTTGACTTCCTTGACAAGTGTCCTAAGGGTACTTGTTAGCAAAACCCTTACTTTAAGGCTCCTTTTAAGATGGAGCCAAGAACTTTGGGTCCATAGATGGACCATTGTCCAGCAATTGTTGGAAGTTCATACAAAAAGATGGATGGTTGGGATCATGAATAGGCAACTTGTTTAGAAGGTACAGACCTGAGAAAAATATGCCTCCAACCAGCCATGACCGCCGCTTCCTGATCCTTTCTTCAGAAGTCCGAACCACCATCTCAACCACCCAACAATCGTAATCCTACCCATCTTGCCACCACGTCGCGCTGAACCAAAGCCATACTGCCGCGACCAGCCGCCACCCTTAATGGAGCTCCATGGTCATCCTCCACCATTATCCGTCATCCGCGAACCACCTCTGCCCAGATCAGCACGAGTGCTTCCAACCAGCGACAACCACCGCTCCTTACTTCGCCATCTGAACCACCATCTCAATCACCTAACAGTCGCAATCTTGCCCATCTAGCCACCACGCTGCACCGAACCAAAGCCACATCGCCCCGCACCAGTCGTCGTTTTCAACAGAGCTCCCTAGTCGTCCTCCGCCATTCTCCATCTTCTGCGAACCACCTCTACCAAGATTTGCATGAGCCAGCTGCCCAGATCCACCTTGCCGCCACCTGCCCAAATCCACCTTGCCGCCACCTGCCTACATCCATCGTCTTGTCGTCGTCCACCACAACTCCCTGCACCTTCGCTCCCTTTTACCCGTTCTCGTCCCTATAATCACCTCTATAACTGTGTAGGTGCCATGATAAGCTTGGTTCTGGTGGAGTTATGATGGGTGGTCTATGTAGTAGGTGGCCGACAGCAGTTCTCACTAGAATTCTGATGCGGAGAGAAAAAAAAAGTCAAAAACCTACTGAAGAGAAAGAAAAAAAAATCTATTACTACAAGTCATTTAGGGAGACCATCTAAAGGTCCCAAACTCATGGAACCATCATAAACGTTACCTTACTTTAAAAGAAACTTGTAGAATTTAATTAAAAAGTAGAGGTTGCTAACATTCTTCTTCTGAAAAGGAAGTGGGAGGAAATTAGTAATCATACATATATATATATATATATATATATATATATATATATATATATATATATATATATATTTTGTAAGATGTGATATGAGTAAATCTTGTCTAAGTATAATTGTATAGTCAAAATTTACTTACTCACCCTCTCATAATAAAAATTATTATCACTAGATATACTCTTTATATATATATATATATATATATATATATATATATATATATATATATATATAGGAGTGTATCGGTGAGATGAGTATTTATTGTGAGGGGCTGAGAGTAGTGAATCTTGACCATTGAATCTTATATGAATGATCAAAATTAGAACATAAATATATGTAACTTTTTTAAGTGATCACATGACCTTTAAGTAATTTTTAATCTTGATCATTTATATATACTATGTATGATCAAGATTCACTCATCTCATTAGATATATCTCATATATATAAAGATATATATATATATATATATATATATATATATATATATATATATATATATATATATTACTATTATCAATTAAAGCATAACTTTAAAAATAGCGTTAAAGTATAAAATGTGTAAGTTCTACTGCCCACATTTTGAAAATAAATTAATTAATTAATTCTCGAAAGTTACGCTCCTAATGTGGGTGAGAGTTACAATCCTCCTGACATCAGTGGGTGATTTTTAAATTGCATAAATTTACTTACACAATTTAAATATACAAATAAATTAATTGTTTCAACAAAATAATGACCACCTTATATGTTGATTAAAGTACATGCAAATCGTGAAACGTATTATTGGTTTATCCTTATAATTATGATATGAGCAGTCAGCAGTAGGTCCAAATTGGAGGCGACAGCAATTCTTCAGTGCTCACATTCTGACCCCTTTTTTAAGTGCTTTGCCACTTGCCAGCGTTTATTTTGTCTTACTCCCCTCTCACGCTCTTGCCTTGTTTGACGCAAGATGCTTCGCCAGTTGCTGCCTGTGAACCAACATCACCCTTTCTTGCTATTGTTAGTGAGAGGCAAAATGAAGAAAATAAAATGATTTGTATCATCTCATTTTTCTTATGACAGAGAGACAATCACATATTATGATATGAGCAAAAAAAATTACTAATCATTTTAATAAGAACGTACCAGCATCATTATCTGTGCATATGTCTAATATACCATTATCTGTACATGAGTTTGCTAATTTTATATTATAATTTTTTTATCATCTTTTTTTTAATGGCATGGTACTCTCTATTATTTTTTTAAAATCAAAATTGAAAATAAAAAGAACCGTGCAGTTTCAACCTATTTCCTATGCCATTCATTACGGTCCATTCAGCTTAAATTTTAGTATAGCTGATATTAAAAGATTTAGTGTTGAAAAATTAATTTTTAAAAAATTAATATTAAAATAATTAATTTGTGTTTAAGAATGATATTTTAAAAGTGAGGTTAGAATAATTAAATTTGTTTGGACATTGTAAAATAAAATTAATTTAAACAGAAAATTACCATAAAGGACACAACCAAACTAAAGAAATGAGTGAAGTAAATGTGAATAACATATGGTAATAATAATTTCATGTTTCAACAGTGCGAAAGTAAAACTGTCAAAGCTTCATAGACTTGCAGTGGCTAGAATTAAGTATAGCCGATGCCCCCTCGCGTTCATTTGAAGTGAAATATTAGCCAAACATAACGCTTTTACTTTTACCTCATTTTAGGAGAAACAACCGGGCATTTGAAGCTACCAAAATCTAAAGCAAACACTGGAACGTACTGATCCTTGTGGTCAGGACTGGATCTGCCATCTCGCGGTTGACTCAACTCGTCGGTATCTTAGTCTCCTTTATCGGTCCCACTCTTGTATAAGCACACATTATTATTATTTCAAGTTATAGGCATGTTTAGCCTATTAAATTTATTGTCAACAACTTTTTAATAAAAAAAAGTTATTGTAATAATATTTAATTATATTTGATAAAACTAATTTAAGTTTTTGTATGAATTTTAATGTATTATAAAAAAAAATTTATAATGTTAAAATTTTACCTCATAATTTTAGATTATAAATTATTTTTTACATTTTGAGATGTAAATATCAATTTATCCTCAATTAAATAAATGTTTGATATTCTATACTTATTTTAGTAATTTAATACATAAAAATAATATTTTTTATATCATCTAAACGATTAGATTAGCTTAAAATCACTTTTTAATTAACATATTTAAATATAAAATTAATTCTATTATAATTGATTATAACAAAAAAAATTTATACAATAATCGATTATTGAAATAATCAAATTTTTATACTTATCTCAAATACTCACTTAGTATGTATTTGAGATAATTATGAAAACTTGTTTATTTCAATAATTGATAATTATATAAATTTTTTTGTTATAATCATTTCGATTTATGTTTAGATATGTAAGTTAAAAAATAATTTTAAACTAATTTATTTCTTTTGGATGATATAAAAATAAATACTTTTATACATTAAATTTCTAAAATAAGTATAGAATGATTAAAAAATTATTTGATTGAGAACAAAATAGTATTTATATCTCAAAGTATAATGAATAATTTACAAGTTAGAATCAAAATTTTCAATCTTCAGCATTATAAAAAAAAGAAGCTTTTATAATGCATTAAATTTCATATAAAAGCTGAAGTTAATTTTGTCAAACATGTTATAACACTATTGAAACAGTTTTTTTTTAAAAAAACATTGTTTCAACAGTGAAATAAGTTGAAACAAACATGTTCTTTTCTTATTTTTAGCTTTGAGACTAATTTAAGTATCGAACTGTTTTTATAGACACCCCACCTCGCCTCTGACTAATGCATCGCCATTACCGACCCACGTGAAATTCTCCAGTGATCTCAAGTTGTCTTAAGACCACCAACTCAAGTATAGAATGGAACACTCACACTGTCTATAGGAGCTGGTAAAATGGTTCTCATCTTCTCTAAAGTTGTGAATCACGACACATCTCTGATCGACATAAATCCTAGAAAGATGATAGTCGGTGACCCCGTCCACTCTTCTCCGGAACATGCGATGAAGATCGCCCATTGTGGAGCTCTGCTAAATGAGTCCCATGCTCTCAACGATGGCAACGGGTCAGCCACCACCCATCATCTAAGTTGGATCTAAAAAGGAAATACAACCGTGATGAAGGAGGGCGAGTCCAGGACAAACGATTTCTCTTCTGGATTTGAAGTTATCTCCCCTTTAAAAACCCTAGCTCCAAACTTTTCAAGGGTTCTTCCTTGGGATTTTTCAAGCTGCGCTCAGATTCAAGCCTCACCACCAACTAACCATCACCATTCTTTTTGGAAACCTCGGGTATGCGTCTTTGTTCATCAGTTTTGTCGTGGACACCATTAGCATATAAGAGCACAACAATAGCGTAAAGGAGCAGCTAAGACGGAGACGGAGACAAAAACTGCATAGTTGATAAGTCATAATCAATTATCACACAATAAGATGTTCCTAATAGCATGGCTTTGTATTTTAATTAACTCTACAGGAATACTTCCAATTCTTTCTTGCAGTTACTGGCGTAGAATTTTGGAAAGGCAATGTGCACACCAAGTGTTCGATAAAGCACCTAAAAAAATGATATGCTAGGCTTCATTTTGGGTTACATCACTTCCAATTAATGAAGCATAAGATATGCAATACTAACCCCTTACTCCTATTACCTATGTTGTATATTGAACTGCATTTCTTACCTTTAACTTTTAATCTTTGTTGCTAGTTAGTATACTTGGCATCATTAAGTGGCTTTAATGTGATGAATAGGGTTGCACACAGGTCCAGGTAGACTCGACTACCTGACCAACCCGACCCAACCCAACTTTATATTTTTGGGTTGGTTCAAGTCATCGGGTCAGTTTGGGTAAAATTCGATTAATCCGTTCAAAGGTTGGTTCAGATGACGGGTTCAAAAAAGCAACTCATGAATCTGAGCCGACTACCCGATGATCCAATACAACACCAAACCGAGAGGGTTATAGGATTTTATAAAATAGGGGAAAATCAATGATTCTGGTCCCCAAGGTTCAAAATCAAAAGAGAGTAAGAGAAGAACCAAAAGAGGGGAGCGAAACGAGGGCAGAGAAGGGGCAAAGGGTTTTTGCACAAAAAAAAGAGGAAAAAGTGATAGAGAGAGACAATAAGGGTGAGTGAACAAAGCATTTAGAGAAACACACAAACAACAACTCGGTCTCAATGCTCCATTTTTGTTAAAGTAGAGAGACACAAAGAGAAAGGGATATAAAGCGCATAGAGCAAGGAAGAAGAGGGAATTACAAGGCTTGTAAAAAAAAAAAAAAACTAGGTTGAGAGGTTCAGAGGAGGGAGCGACTTCAAAAAGAAGAAGAATGAAGTGCAGAAATTGCAAGTTTGTGGAGAAACATAGTATTTGGGGCTGGAAAAATAGTAGTTGTGCCTTTAATCGAAGAATGCAAGTCCATGGGAAAAGAGTAATTGGAACTTAAACCATAACCCGACTACTCGACCCAAACCAACTAGTCTACATATCGGGTTGGTTTGATTCAGGTTACTTGAAATTTTTTTCTAAAATTGACCCAACCCAACCCAACCTTATCTTAATTAGTTTGGAGTTTCATTTATCCTAAACCTGACCCAACCTTACCCATGTGCAGCCCTAGTGATGAATGCCCTATTTATCTTGATTTATGAGAGTGTGTAGCATATATATGTTGGTAAGAAGGGAGCCCAAAACACCATGGAGATCTACACACACTCTTCTTCATACTAGTAGCACCATCATCCATCATCTATAACAGAATGCGCCCCTAGCCTCCACATTGCTAGGAAGACTTTCAATACAAGGGATCTCACACATGGATCCACCAACCACTGCCACTCATGCCAATACTCATCCCAGTCGAACTATCTGCTCTGATACCACTTGTTAGGAATAGGGGAGCCTAAAACACCAAGAAGATCTACACTCAGTGGACTAAGTGAAGAATTACATAAGTAGACTTGACACCACATCATAAGGGAGAGGAACGAAGTGTAGAAATTGCAAGTTTATGGAAAAACATAGTATTTGGGGTTGGGGAAATAGTAGTTGCACTTCTAATCGAAGAATACATATTCGTGGGAAAATAGTAATTGGAACTGAAACCATAACCCAACTACTCGACCCAAACTAACTTGTCTACATATCAGGTTGGTTTGGTTCGGTTTACCTAGAAATTTTTACCAAAACTGACCCAACCTAACTCGACCTTAGCTAATTGGTTTGGACTTTGATTTCTCCTAAATCCAACCCAACCCAACCCGTGTACAACGCTAGTGACGAATGCCCTATTTATCTTGATTTATGAGTGTGTGTAGCATATATATGTTAGCAAGAGGGGACCCAAAACACCATGGAGATCTACACCGATTTCAGGATTAAAGGATGCAAACCCAAGTGCAGGTTGTCTCAAGTAATAAATTATCGGGAGTCCGAGGTCGATCCACAGGGAATTGATGAAGAAAAAATTAATTAAGGTAAGAAAAAGATTTGTCACAACACCAAAGTGATAAAAGTTATTCATAAATGAAAAAGGATTTGCTTGGGTTAGGAGATCCACTCTTGGTAATAAATTAGAGACAAAATTATTTCTCTTTATAACTCAATTGAAATCCACACACAACGGAGGTTCCAATCGGAAAATATAACATTCAAAGTTCAATTATATATGCAATTATATTATGATTCCTTCAATTATCTACCAACAATTGTAAGTGAGCTCAAGCATTCACTGTGCCAATCCTCTTGTCTATAATAAATCAAGATCTCCACTATACAATGAAGGTTTCTAAATTAATTGGAAACAAAATACAACACATATAATGTCCACTTTATAATATATCATTTAAGCACAAGAACTAGAATAATCTAACCTCATTACCAAGAACTTTATTCTTTCACCCAAGCAAAATGAAGATTTAGTTACTCATAGACAAGAAGAAAGAAAGAAAGAAGAAGAGAAAGATGAACATAGCTTCAATTTAGAACAAGAAAAAATTACAACAAAGGAAAACAATAAACAAGCATGAACATAATTCCTCCTAACCAAGCCTAAAACCCAAAGTCCCTCAAATGATCAGCCAATGGAGCCTTTTATAGAGGATAAGAGATACAAAATGACAAGGGGGTTGATTAAGAGTAGGTGAGGAGTAGGTGGATGAGTGGAAAATGCCAAATGGTGAGTTGGTGAGTGGAAAATTATTGAGATTCTTTGTCTCCGAAATCATTCAATGCTAATCTCATGGATGCCATCAGAATGAAGAAGCAACATGGTCTTCATGAAAGTTGTAACATTTTGTCTCAGCTTTCCAACGCCACTAAGATCATCCAAAAATTCGTCCTACAGCCCAAGATATGACCTAATTACTGCAGACTATTTAGGCCTAGTTTCAGCACCTCTATTTTGACTTCCTGACACTATATCACCTCCAAGCTGTCCGAATGAGCTCTTTTGTTCTTTATGAAAGTTGTATATATGGGTTTTAACTTTCAATTCTCCAAATTTCAGCCCAAGAAAGTTCCTACAGCCCGAGTGATGCTCTAATTACTGCACATTTTTTAGGTTCTAGTAACAAAACTCGTGTTCTGACTTCCAAGCCCATGTAGCTCCTCTAGATGTCCATATTTTACCTGGAGGTCTTCATGAAAGTTGTAAAACTCTCTCTTATCTTTCCTACAAGGTAAGATACATAATTTTTACACATCTAGAACTCAAGATATGGCAAAAATACAGAAACAGTGTAAGACCCAAATAATGCTGAAAAAATTAATTAAGTCCAATTTGAGTTCAAACTTACAAAACAATACCAGGCTTAATCAATTAAATACATGAAGAGAATAAATGACTAAAAATGAGGGTTTATTAATATATAAAATATATGATTATCAAATTCCCCCACACTTAACGTTTTGCACTCCTGGGTAAAACACATATGAACAAAGCTAGGAAACAAAGAAAAACAACATAGACTCGAAAGCTAAAAACTGTAAAAGACTCGATGAAGCAAGAAAAGCAACCAGAAATTCAAGGCATCACAGCATTAATGAGGTAACATTTCTTCACATCTCAAACTAATAAGCAAAGAAACTTCAGTTGAAAAGAATGAATCAAGAATGATAGATTCTCACAAAATTCACTCTCAATCTCTCAAGTGTTTAAAAGGTAAGTATTTCACTCTATTCAACCTATGAACAATTGAACTACCATAAGTTTGCTTATCTTCTACTTATCTGCTACTCAAACCACATGCATGCAAAAATTAAGAGGACTTTATTCAAGGTTATAATGGGGTCATGGTAAAGGAGAGGGGATAATATAAATATGAGAAGATAAATACCAAAGAGAATAAAAGAGCATTATGGTACAGTTAGAGTGGAGAAAATGTTTGAGAACATTCATCATAAAGGACAATCATCAATATTTGACTAATGTTTTGTTGAAGATCAATCCCAAATTGGTGAATTGAATTCATTGTTAGACCTGAACCTTCTCATTTTCTTCTTGTTGTTTCCAAGCATCCATCTTTATTCAAGACTCTAATAATCCTTTGATTGCAATGGTGGTCAGTTTTTTTTTAATCATTTTGCACACACACCCCCACACTTATTTAAGAACAAAGCTAATGCTCTCTTATTCCCTAAGGTTGGGTAAAACATGTTTTTTTATTATTAATTTTCTCTTTTTCTTTCTTTTTCTTTTTTTTTGGAAGGCACGTAATGAGCTAAAAACAAAGAATGGTCAAATAAGCTCAAAGGGATTACACAAGGAAAAATATATAAGGATGACTATTTGGTCAAAGTAGCTATTTCAAAATGCCTCAATTATATTTATGTATGCATGTGAAAATGTAGCCTCAAAAAGAATCAAAGTAAGTTCTAGAGTAACAATTCCATGAATGAAAATCACACAAGAAAGAAGAGAATTGTACAAATATTCAACTCATTCATCAATAGGCTCAAAACCTCGCAAGGCATATTTCTATCATTCTCAATCCATCAAATCAACATTCATATCCAAGCTTGTGATTTTTAAGAAAGAAGACAATTTATGCTAAGATCCAAGAATCCATTTGCTACTTTTGCACAAAATAACTATTTCCTCAACTAAGATGTGTCTCAAGAGTAACTTACCTCTAAGGCAAAATTTACTCCTTACTCTGCCATTCTTAATTGGTTTTACTACGAATAGGTTTCTGATAGTCATTTCACTAAACATACTTCCCAATTTAGATGCATCTCAGGAGTAAAATTACTCCTTACTCTGCCATCATTCATTGGTTTAGTAAGTACATGATAATCATATCATACTTCCCAAAAAAAAAATTTTTTTTTGGTCAACTATCCTTCCCTCCGAACCAGATCACAACATTGTCCTCAATGCTAAAATATAGATGAGTAAAGGATAGAAGATATTACCTGTTAGAGAAATCTGACACAAATTTAAACAAAAACAAAGTACGATAAATAAAATTAAAAGTAAAGGAAAGCTATAAACGAAGTGTTAAATCTGGCTTTCTTTTCATCCTGCTTCCCTCACTGCTTCCTGCTGACCAATCTATCTGAGCTATTGTTGGGTCAGGTTTATGAACAAAAGCTTCTAATTTATCAATCAACTCATCAATAATGGAAGCAGAGATAAGAAGTTGTCTTGCCGAAGGTGTGATAAATTTCTATTCCACAGCATGGTCAAGAAAAAGTAACAAAATATCAAAGAAATTATTTACATTCAACAACCTATGGGTTTATTGTGGATGTTCAGTTGGGCCCAAGAGACAATTTGAAAAACTTCTTTCAAGGTACCAAAATCACCTTGTAAGGCAATGAATGCATTAGAGTTTTCAAGCATTATCATCATTCGTTCATGCATTAATGATACCTTAAGTTCCTCCCCAATTGTCTTTCTAGTGATGTTCTGTTAAGCTAAAGGTTTAGGAATGACACCTAAAATCTGACTGCCTCCTATATATGCAACAAGTGATACAGCACCCATTAACCCACGACAACCTCCCCATATACAAGATGAATTTTTCTTGCAACAAGTGATTGACCAAGAGTGGTAGCTGCGTTTACAAACTCTAAACCCTTCCCATACTTAGACCTACAAAATACACAGATATTTTTAAGTTGACGAACAAAAACACCTTCCATTTCTATACTCACATTCCCTTTGAATGATTCTGAGTTGGAAGAAAATAGAGAAAGTGTTTAAAAAGGAAAAAGAATGGAAAAGATAATAATAGCATCTATAAGGGTAGGTTGGTTATTGTTAGAAAAGTTTGAAATTAAGAAACACAAAATCTTTTTTTTTTATTATTATTTTTTATTTTTTTTTGTTTTTATTTTTTTTTATTTTTTTACTTCAAGAAAACCATCAAGGTAAAGAAGTCTAGAAACCCCTAAAGAACCCTGCTCAAATGATCATCTGTCCAAAATCAAAATACAGCAAAATCGTACAAAGATAAAAGAAATATAATAGCAAATGATGACATACCTTTATGTACAATTTTCATGACATATCTTTATATTACACGTCATGAGTGCAGTAGTGGCATATCTTTATACTGTATGTCACCAGTACAGTAGACACTCATGTTTATTTATTCGAAGAAAAGAGAATGAAGAAACCATCGTGGGTTTCCATCCTGAGTCTAGAACCTGGAGAGCTCACACTTGGGCTCGTAACATCAACAAAGATGCTAAAATCTGAAACCCGTAATATCCAAGATCCATAATGTCCCATCCCAGGACGTTGAGAGCCCATTCTAATAAAAGAGATGATTAAGCTCAGATGCCTCATACGCTTTGGCAGCCATGGGTTACTTCTCACTAATAACCAGAGTGAGACGCTTCTGCCTGTCCATCAACTCCACAGTGCCTAGATAGTAAACATTGGGTTATGAAGTGTGGCTTTCAACAGAGCATGGTACACAAACTTTTTTAAGGACCAGCATGCAAAGGTCCACTGAGTCAATGATGGGTCAGCCAAAGGCTGTGGCTCCATAACTAATTAAAGTCATGGTACTCCTTCTAGATTGCCCTTGTTCAAACATTTTTTTTCTTTTTTTAAAAAAAAAACATGAAGAATAAGAAGATAATATGTACAGATTGTTGTGGATATGACTCACATCTGCCTTTAGTTTCACGTCCCGTAACGACTTAAACGCCTTCTATGAGTCAAGGATAAGCTTCCCATCCAATTTTCTTATAAATTGGCAAATAGGGTCTTTTAGAGTCAGATTCCCAAGACTGTAGCATTTTTCTTCATCCTTGAAGAGATTCCACAAATTAAGAAGTTCACGATGCACAAATCCACCAGAATGCGTCTCAAGAGTCAATAAGATATCATCAAATGACGCCTTACTCTGTCCATTCTTAATGAAGAAAATTTTATCTTCTTTGTTTACGGAAACCATCCCCAAAGAACGACATTGCTTGTTACAATTTCATCGTATACATTTGTGATAGACTTGTAACCTTTTTGTTCTTCTCTTTTTAGAATATGAACTTTTTCCAAGACTTGGCATGTATGAGTCAAATGAAATTGAAGACTCACCTGCTAGTCGGATCTTTGCTTCAATTATCCAGCGTACATCTTTTGGTATACCCTTGTGCATTAACAGTCTCAATCTTTCACATCTAACTTTGTAGATTTTTGTCAGAGCATTTTGAGAGAGGGAAGGAAAATGTTTTCTCAGGTTTGAAAGAATCACATCCATTTTAAAGGAGAAAAAGGATTCAGTTATTTTGAAAAACTAAAAAATAAACCGACTTGAGAGTCACGAAGTACTGTTATCCACCACTTAACCGGCAACACAAAGTACTACAAAAAGAAGGCAACAAAATTAGAATAAATTCTATTCATAACAAGGATCAGAAAGAAAGATGAATTCTACCTCATCAACTTGGTTTTCTAGAAATGGTTTGAGCCTTTGTCCATTGACTTTAAACACATTACCTCCTAGGATTCTCAATATCTATAGCCCCATGAGGATACACATGTTTGACAACAAAAGGACCACTCCACCTAGATCTCAATTTTTCAAGGAATAGGTGCAGATGAGAATTATAAAGCAGAACTTTTTGACCAATTTCAAAAGATTTCTCAAAATTGTCTTGTCATGAAAAGCTTTTGTTTTAGCTTTATAAATCTTTGAATTTTCATATGCATCATTTCTCAATTCCTCAAGTTCATTTAATTGCAATTTGCATATCTTGCAAGCATCATCAAGGTTTAGATTGAAAGCTTTAATGGCCCAAAATGCTTTATGTTCTAAGTGACAAGGTTTTCCATAGACTAACCAATAGGGTGACGCGCCCAAAGATGTTTTGAAAGTAGTATGGTAAGCCCAAAGTTCATCGTTTAGTCTTAAAGACCAATCTTTACGATTTGGGTTAACCCTTTTTTTCAAAATTTGTTTAATCTTCCTATTTGCTAATTCAACTTATCCACTTGTCTGAGGGTGATAAGGGGTGGCAACTTTGTGTGTAATACTATATTTCTTCATTAAAGATTCAAATGGTTTATTGCAAAAATGTGTTCCCCCATCACTGATGATAGCCCAAGGGATTCCAAATTGACACAAGATATTTTTTTAAAAAAATTTGAGAACAGTTTTATGATCATTGTGTCGGCATAAAATCACCTCAATCCATTTTGAGACATAATCAACTGTAATTAATATATACACAAATCCAAATGAGGATGGAAATGGACCCATGAAATCAATTCCCCAATAATAAAAAATTTCAATGACAAGGATGTGGTTCAGAGGCATCATATTTTTTTTTAAAATTGAGACCATTTTTTGACAATTTTCATAACTTTTGCAAAAAGTATAGCAGTCCTTAAATAAAGTGGGCCAATAAAATCCACACTACAAGATTTTCGCAGTTGTTTTCTTTGAAGAAAAGTGACATCCACATGCTTCTGAGTGACAAAATTTAATTACACTACCTACCTCACTGTCGGGCACACATCTCCGAAAGATTTGGTCAGGACAATATTTGAACAAGTATGGGTTATCCCAATAAAAAATTTTCACCTCTGTCAAAAATTTTCTTCTATCTTAGTGCGTCCATTGAGGCGGTATCTTTTCTGTTACAAGAAAGTTGACTATGTTAGTAAACCAAGGCATGAAATTGACAGAAAATAAAAATTCATCGGGAAAAGAATCATTGATAGGTGTGCTATCAAAAGGTGAGCCTATTGTAAGTCTGGACAAATGATCAACGACAACATTTTTAGCTCTTTTTCTTATCTTTTATTGTGATGTTGAATTCTTGAAGTAATAAGATCCACCGTATCAATCTTAGTTTGGCATCCTACTTAGACATCAAATATCTAACAGCAGCATGATCAGTAAAAATCATAATAGAAGAACCAATTAAGTAAGATCAAAATTTGTCTAGTGCAAAAATTATAGCAAGTAGTTCTTTTTCAGTAGTGGTGTAATTCATTTGTGCACTATTTAAAGTTCTACTTGCATAACAAATCACATGAGGCTTACCTTCCTTTCTTTGGCCTAAAACAGCACCCACAACAAAATCACTAGCATCACACATCAACTCAAAAAGCATAGACCAATTAGGAGATTGCATGATAGGAGCAGATGTCAGAAGACCAATTAATTTTTCAAAATATTTTTGACATTCTTGAGTCCAATCAAATGGTACATCTTTCAATAGAAGATTACATAATGGTCTAGATATGACACTAAAGTCCTTAATGAATTTTCTGTAAAATCCTATATGTCCTAAAAAGGAACGAACTTCTCTAACTATTTTTGGGGAAGACAAATGGACAATTAATTCAACTTTGGCCTTATCAACTTCAATTCCTTTAGAAGATATCACATGACCTAACACTTTTCCTGAGGTAACCATGTAATGATATTTTTTCCAGTTTAGCACAAATCCTTTTTCTTCACATCTTTTAAGAACTTTTTCCAAATTATTAAGACAATTTTAAAAAAAATTCAAAAACTGTCAGATCATTCATGAAAACCTCTAAATAATGCTCAATCATGTCACTGAAAATGTTTAACAAGCATCTTTGGAATGTTGCTGGAGCATTACAAAGGCCAAAAGACATTGTTCTATATGCAAAAGTACCAAATAGACATGTAAAAGTGGTCTTTTCTTGATCTTCCAATGCAATTGGTATTTGATTATAACTCGAAAAACTATCAAGAAAATAGTAGTATGGATGTCCTGCTACCCTTTCCAAAATTTGATCAAGAAATGGCAAAGGAAAATGATCTTTCCTAGTAGCAACATTTAATTTTCTAAAATCAATACACATACGCTAACTTGATGAGACTCGCGTAGGTATTAATTCACCTTTATCATTTTTAACCACTGTTATTCCAGATTTCTTAGGCACAATTTGTGTAGGGCTTACCCATTGGCTATTAGTGATAGGATAGATAATTCCAACATCAAGCAATTTAAGGACTTCAACTCTAACTACCTATTTCATATGTGGATTTAATCTTTTTTGAGGTTATTGAGAAATTTTAGCATTATTCTCTAAATGTATTCTATGCGTACAAATTAATGGATTAATACCTTTTATGTCCTTTAATGTCCATCCAATTGTATTTTTATGCATTTTATGTACTTCTATTAATATACCTTCTTGTTCTTCAGCAAGATACGAAGAAATTACCACTGGAAAACTTTGCTCTTTTCCCAAAAATGTGTACTTCAACCTAGCAGGTAATGGCTTTAGTTCCAATATGGGTACTTCTTCATGGGCATTATCATTCATGGATTTTAGCTCTTCAAATCTTGGCTTCCATCCCTTGTACTCCATTACCTGTATACAATCAAGCAAAAAACATATTTCAAAGATATCATCTTCTAATTGCATGCCTGACTCAAATGAATTGACTAAACAAATTTCTAATGGGTCAGAAGAACTCCTTGTTTGAAGATGATCATCTATAATGGCTTCAATTCCTTCAACTTCCTCCCTTTCATCAAGGACTTCCTGTGGTTGCTTACACATGTTAAAAACATTGAGCTCCAGTGTCATGTTTCCAAATGTTAGCTTCACCACTCCATTTCTGTAATTTATCAAAGCATTAGATGTTGCTAAAAATGGACGGCCTAAAATAACAGGAATTGACTCGCAACTATCAACCATAGGTTCAGTATCCCAAGATAATAAAATCTACAGGATATATGAATTTATCAACTTGTACCAATATATCTTCCATTATTCCTCTTGGAATTTTAATTGATCTATCGGCAAGTAGAAGAGTTACAGAAGTTAGTTTTAACTCACCCAAGTTGAGTTGTTGATAAACTGAATATGGAAGCAAATTGACACTAGCACCAAGATCAAGTAAAGCTTTTTCAATTTTATGTTTTCCAATAATGCATGAAACTGTAGGACAATCAGGGTCTTTATATTTCAACGTATTATTATTCTGAAGAATGGAGCTTACCTATTCAGCCAAAAATGCTTTCTTTTTCATATTTTGTTTCCTTTTAACAGTGCACAAGTCCTTCAAATATTTGGCATAATAAAGAATTTGTTTGATAGTATCTAATAGAGGAATATTGGTCTTCACTTGTTTTAAAATTTCAAAAATTTCAGTATAGTGGTCCAATTTGTTTGGATTATTCAATGCTTGAGGAAATGGGGGTGAAGGTGAGAGTTTGGTCTCCTTTTGGTCAACTTCTTCATTTTCTTGGGGAATTGCTTCATCTTTTTTCTCACAAGGTTCGAGAATTTGTTTTTCAACAACCTTTCCACTCCTAAGAGTTATCATTGACTTGACTTGGTCCATTTGTTGGTTTTCTAAACTCCCCTCATTTAGACTGTACTGACCCATGGGATTTGGTTGAGGTTGAGAAGGAAATTTTCCTTTCTCGTGAATGGTGAGTGCAGAAGAAAGTTTAGCAAGAGTTTCTTTTATGTCAATCATGGTTTGATTGTTTTGTATATTAATGGTCTCTTGCTTTTCTATGAATACATGTAATGTTTCTTTAAGGTTTTTCCTATATGGTTGGACACAAGGTGCATATCCTTGAGAATTTTGAGAGTCCTGTTGTGCCTGAGGAAGTGGTGATTGCACGAATTGTGATTGATTATTATTCCTCTAATTGAAGTTCGGGTGATTTTTCCATCCTAGATTGTATGTATCTGAAAAAGAAAAAGTAAATGACTTTTTAAAATTATTCATTGCATTTACTTGCTCATGTACAACTTCTTTAAAAATAGGAATCTTAGTACATTCATGTATTGAGTGCCCTAATTCATCACAAATATCATAAATTTCTTTATTTTGCACAGATTTGATTTCTTTTGCTTTTCTTAATTCTATGGCTTCAACCTTTCTAGTCAAACTGCCAAACTTAGCATTTAGATCTTCCTCTTGACTAAGGTGATATTTTTCTTTATTAGCACTTGCAAGGTTAGATCTAATTGAATTTTCAGAAGGGTTAGTACTATGCCAAGATTGAGAATTTTCAGCCAACTGGTTTAAATAGTCTAAAGTTTCATCAGGTTCTTTATCAAGAAACTCTCTATTGCACATTGTTTCCACAAATTGTTTAGTTTCAGGTGTTAAACCTTCATAAAAGAAGCTTATAGTGCGCCATTTTTCAAAACTATGATGTGGGCAAGAATTTAACAAATCTTTAAACCGTTTCCAATATTGAAAATATGCTTCATTTGAATGTTGGGGAAAATTTGGATTTATCATTTCATAGCATTGATTTTATGTGTTGGAAAAAATTTCTTTAAGAACTCACCTTGCATTTCTTGCCATGTGCTAATTGATCTTGGTTTCAAAGTGTTAAGCTAAGATTTTGCTTTATCTTTTAAAGAAAAAGGAAACAATTTAAGCTTAACAATTTCTTCAGTGCAATTTTGGTCATTGAAAGCAATGCATACTTCCTTAAATTCTTTCAGATGTAAATATGGGCTTTCATATTCTAAACCATAAAAATTAGGAAGTAAAGAAATTATACCTGACTTGAATATAAAATTATTAGCATTGACTGGAAAGATAACGCATGATGGACTAGAATTTCGAGATGGTTGCAAATATTCACGCATGGTTCGCAACGATTGATTTTCATGTTCATCTTGTACACTTTCATTTTCAGCCATTGTGTCAATTGTGTGTGATTTTGATTCAAACAAATCAATATATAAAGTACCAAGATTAATTTTAACTAAACGACTAAAATTTAACAAGGATGTGGTATAAACTAACCACCCAATACATATTAACAAGTAAAAAGTTAGATAGCTGATAAATTAAAAAGTTAGATAAATAGAGAGTTAATAATTAGTAAGTTAGGAAGTGTAGAAAGTAAAATACAAAAAATAAAGTGTAGAAAGTAAATTACAGAAAATAAATTTAAAATATGAAAATCGAAAAGAGGTAGAGCCCCACCAGAGTCGGTGAAAGAGAAGAGAAAAAGAAAGATTATTTCATTACGTTAGAAAGCAATAACAAATAACAAAAATTTAAAAGTTAGAGAGCAAAAAATAAATGACGTAAATTAAAAGTTAGAGAGTAGAAATTAAAAGTTAGTAAGTAAAAATAAATGACATAAATTAAAAGTTAGTAAACATAAATAAATGACATAAATATAAAAGTTAGAAAGTTAGTATGTTAGTTAGCAAGTTAGTAGGTT
This sequence comes from Ormosia emarginata, assembly GCA_029884605.1. NCBI lineage: Eukaryota > Viridiplantae > Streptophyta > Magnoliopsida > Fabales > Fabaceae > Ormosia > Ormosia emarginata. Next base: position 266,175 of record JAQQTP010000075.1, on the reverse strand, counting down.
AGTAAAGAAAGTTAGAGAGTTAGTAAAGAAACCGAATGATCGGTAAACCGATCTTTTGCTCTGGTGAGGGAGAAGAGAGAATAAATTTTATTAAAGAAAAAGAATCTCAATAGATTAAAACTTCAAATCAAGTCCCCGACAATGGCACCGAAAACTTGATTGTAGGATTAAAGGATGCAAACCCAAGTACAGGTTGTCTCAAGTAATAAATTCTCAAGAGTCCGAGGTCGATCCACAGGGAATTGATGAAAAAAAAATTAATTGAGGTAAGAAAAGGATTTGTCACAACACCAAAAGTAATAAAAGTTATTCACAAATGTAAAAGGATTTGCTTGGGTTAGGAGATCCACTCTTAGTAATAAATTAGAGACAAAATTATTTCTCTTTATAACTCAATTGAAATCCACACACAACGGAGGTTCCAATCAGAAAATATAACATTCAAAGTTCAATTATATATGCAATCATATTATGATTCCTTCAATTATCTACCAACAATTGTAAATAAGCTCAAGCATTCACTGTGTCAATCCTCTTGTCTACAATAAATCAAGATCTCCACTATACAATGAAGGTTTCTAAATTGATTGGAAACAAAATACAACACATATAATGTCTACTTTATAATATATCATTTAAGCACAAGAAATAGAATAATCTAACCTTATTTCATTACCAAGAACTTCATTCTTTCATCCAAGCAAAATGAAGATTTAGTTACTCATAGACAAGAAGAAAGAAAGAAAGAAAGAAAGAAGAAGAGAAAAATGAACATAGCTTCAATTTAGAACAAGAAAAAATTACAACAAAGGAAAACAATTAATAAGCATGAACATAATTCCTCCTAACCAAGCCTAAAACCCAAAGTCCCTCAAATGATCAGCCAATGGAGCCTTTTATAGAGGATTAGAGATACAAAATGATAAGGGGGCTGATTAAGAGTAGGTGAGGAGTAGGTGGATGAATGAAAAATGCCAAATGGTGAGTTGGTGAGTGGAACATTATTGAGATTCTTTGTCTCCGAAATCATTCAGTGCTAATCTCATGGATGCCATCAGAATGAAGAAGCAACGTGGTCTTCATGAAAGTTGTAACATTTTGTCTCAGCTTTCCAACGCCACTAAGATCATCCAAAAATTCGTCCTACAACCCAAGATATGACTCAATTACTGCAGACTGTTCAGGCTCAGTTTCAACACTTATGTTTTGACTTCCAGACCCAATATCACCTACAAGTTGTCCGAATAAGCTCTTATGTTATCATGAAAGTTGTAGATATGAGTCTTAACTTTCAATTCTCCAAATTTCAGCCCAAGAAAGTTCCTACAGCCCGAGTTATGCTCTGATTACTGTACATTATTCAGGTTCCACTTACAAAACCTGTGTTCTGACTTCCAAGTCCATTTAGCTCCTCTAGATGTCCATATTTTACCTGGAGCTCTCATGAAAGTTGTAGAGCTCTCTCTTATCTTTCCTACAAGGTAAGATACATAATTTTTACACATCTAGAACTCAAGATATGACATAAATACAGAAATAGTATAAGACCCAAATAATGCTGAAAAACTCAATTAAGTCCAATTTGAGTCTAAACTTACAAAACATAACCAAACTTAATCAATTAAGTACTTAGAGAGTGTAAATGACTAAAAATGAGGGTTTATTAATGTATAAAATATGTGATCATCATACACACACTCTTTTTCATACTTGTATCACCGTCGTCCATCATCACATCGCTAGGAAGACTTTCGACACAAGAGATCTCACACATGGATCCACCAACTGTAACATCCTAATGCAATTATCTCAATATAACCTAGATATTAAAAGATAACTAGCATCAAGGATGCTCCTTTATAAGGACGTATGAAATATAAATCTTTCATCATCAAGTCAGAATCTCAATAAAGCTCATCTAGATTCTCAAATTTTGAAATACAAGAGAAGAAGATGAAGGAGTGAGAAAGAAAACCCCTTACCTCTTGAAGCAAGGATGAAGCTCAAGCCTTTGACTTCCCTTTGATTTTCCTCCTTCTTTCTTCCTCTTTTTCATTTTTCCCCCTCCCCTTTGTGTTGCTGCTGTCGTGAGAGAAAATGAGAGAGAAAAGAGTGAAAAAGTGGGATAAAAGCTAATAAGGAAAGTCAACCAAAAAGGGGAAAAACGTATGGCTCAAAACCACTCAAGATATTTCATTGAAACTAATTTATCTGTTAAGAATACTTAAATTTCTCTAAATCAAATTTCCTAACATCCAACAAGTTTAAAATAAATCTTAAGATTCATAAAAAAATATTGTTTCACTAATTCCCTATTTTTTCATATCTGCGACTATTCAATCCGGCATTAAAACATATTCTCAGTATGCTTAAAAAAATTGAATGAACTCAGATAACTCTCAAATTTTAACTATAGCACATGACAACCATTTGTGAATAGGAAATAAACTCTCCATTTTTAATTCCATTAGCTAAACTGTTTATGCTAATATCTAAGTTATTTTAATCTACTTTTCACCTTCTGTGCTGTAGCAAAGTGTCTGAACTAACTCAAAGTGTCACAAAATTAAACAAGCATGTCAAGCAAGTACTATCCTACCTCTGTAACTATATACAAGCCAAATATGCCATTGGGGATATTACACCAACCACTGTCGCCCATGCCAATACTCGTCACAGTCGAACAATCGACTCTTATACCACTTGTTAGGAAGATGGAAGCCCAAAACACTAAGGAGATCTACATTCAATGAGCTAAGCAAAGAACCACATAAGTGGACTTGACACCACATCTTAACCTTCATACTTATATTACCGTTGTCCATCATTACATAACTAGGAAGACTTTTGACACAAAGGATCTCGCATATGGATCCACTAACCACTGCCACCCATGCCAATACTCGTTCCAGTCGAACCATCAGCTTTTATACCACTTGTCAGGAAGAGAAGAGCCCAAAACACCAAGGAGATCTACATTTAATGGGTTAAACGAAGAACTACATAAGTAGACTTGATACCACATCTTAACCCAAAACTCTAAAGCATTAGGTATATAGGTTTTTTCCACTTATATAGCCTTCAGCATGTCTAATTTTTTCAATGTAAGACTTCTTCACTCACATTTAACTCTCTTTTGCATTCCCAACAATACATACATTCTGTCATTATAACTCATATGTCACCAACTTACTCCCTTAACTGCTCACGACATTCTTCAAATGTTTTCACCATGTCACTCTACACTTTTGTACACATTCAATTTGCTTCTATAATGTGCCAGTTGATTACATGGAATTAATTTATTATATACCTTTACCTGAACTTTAATTTACACCTTATTTATATCTTTTGCTATTACCCATGCATGACAAATTGATTTGATATTAAATGGCTTTAAAGAATGGTTATTCCACCAAGAAGCATTTCTACCCACACGCATGAAGGCCATTCGATGGAACATGCTTCATTCAACTCATCCAATAAACATTAATGGACTTATCCTATTATCGATAGAGGCATAGGAATCATCACGACGTCAATTTGTAACATCTCTGCCATTCACTTGACTCGGCTTTAGATGTCTTTCTCGTTTTTCTTTTTAATTTCCTCTTATTTGTCTTTGTTAATCCAAATTCTTGCAATTTCAATATAATTCAATATGTTTCGTCATTTGCTACTTATTTGCATTGTTAATGCCTAATGGCCAATTATGGTTCTCATTTGTTTAGTTCTGGTCCGACAATCCTTGGTGCAATATACTGCAATTCTTGGTTGTATTTCTAAGGGAAACTGTTTATGTTATTTATTATTATGATTATTTTATATTACCATAATATATTTCATATTATGACTATTTATTGAATTTGATGTATTATGGAAATAGAGCTCAACATGGCCAACTCATGAGGAAGGCTCACAAGGGATGCACAGGAAAGTAATTTATTTTAGGAAAAAACTTTAAAAAATCTCCTTGTATTATATGTCATGTGTACTTTGGTCCTATTATTTTAAAAATGTGCAAAAAAGACATGTTACTTTGTGTTTTGTGCAAAGAAGTCCAAAATAGTAACAGACGTTACATTTTAGATGGAAATGTGCACGTGTGTTGCACGTGCGTGAATGAATTTCTGAAGGCCAAACGTGGTCTTCTTCAACCTCTGGACCTGTGAAAAAATATGAACCCTAGCAGTAGCAGAGTTGCTCTTTCTGTAGCAACTCGCAAGCTCCGCTTCCCTATACACAAATCCCTCTGCAAACAAGTTTTGTTTCTTCACCCACCATACACCAACCCCTCCAGATGCACACCCTTCACCCACTATCACTATCTCGTCTCTCTCTCGTCTATTCTATCTCACCCATACCCCAAGCACCAAAAAATCTCTTCCAAACCCAGATCCACACTGCAAACACCCACATACCCTTCTCACATGCCCATTTCTCCATCACATGACTCGCAAGTGATGCGCGATGATGGTTCGCGCGAGCTAGGTGGATCTGAGTTTTTGGGGGCTCTATTTTGAAATCTCAAGCCCTAAATCATTAGAAAATTGAAACCCCCAATTTTCACCCTTTAATTTGTAGGTTTTTCCATGGTCTAGAGGTTGAAAAAGATCACTTTTGGCTTTCAGAAATTCGTTCGCGCATGTGCAACGCACATGCACATTTCCATTTAAAATGTAATGTCTGTTACCATTTTGAACTTATTTGCACAAAATGCAAAGTAACAGGTTTTTTTTTTGCATATTTTTAAAGTAACGGGACTAAAATACACATGGCATATAGTACAAGGGTTTTTTTAGAGTTTTCCCTTTATTTTATTAATGTTTTTAATCCATATTTCTTCCTTGTGCACATGATAAGCTTATATTTTATAGTATTTTATTGTACAAATTGTGTTGATTTGATTGTATTTTCAGACGAGTTTTAGTTGGATCCTTATCTTTATCTTTATTTTTACAGATTTATAAAGTTGTAATATATTTGGAGAAAAACAAGCAAAGATACCGAGTTTTCAATGCAAAAGAGGTCCATTCTAGCTTTGGAAGGGTTCTGTGTCTAAAAAAAAACTTTTACACTAGACACGGTCATGTCTCCTTAGACACGGCCATGTCTACCAAAATACACTTAGACACGGTCGTGTCTCCAATAGACACGGTCGTGTCTCCTAAACTTAATGGTTAAGTAAGCTATGTAAGCAATGATGTCACTAGGCACGACCATGTCTCCATTAGACACGGTCGTGTGAGTACTGTTCACTCAAAATTGAGCGCAACAGCAGAAAGGAGAACGCCCGAAAACATTCTGAATACCATGTTCTCTCAGTTTCTCTCAGTTAAGAACATTTCTAATGGAGAATTTCTTGAAGGTTTGAAGTTCTTAATCTCTACAAAGAGGTTTTGATCTTTCTTTCTCTCTTGTTTTTCTCCTTTATTTTATTTTCTTATTATGAGATTGTATAATATTATTAGTTTGTTTGTAATTAGTTTGTGTAACTAAACTCATAGTTAGGACTATGGGGGGATCTTGAGTTTATAATTATATGGATTTGATTTCTAATATAATAATGGTAATTTCTTTATGGGTTTATTATATTGCTTTCATCATTGTCATAACTTGATCACTTGTAGCATTTATTAATTCATTGTTTGACCGGTAACCATCCACACTCAATGAGTGGATCTATATTTTAAGCCTAGGACTGTATTGGTGAATGACCAAACATCAATTTTTCCTACCAATGGAATTAACGTTATGTTGGTTCATCTCTTGAATAAAAGTTTAATGCATTCTTGATTAATTCAACTAAATGACCAAATAGGTGGATTAAATTAAGAATAGAATATTATTTCACCATGACCATTGGGATTCAATAGCAAATAAGAGAATATTAGCAAAAGAATTATCTGTTTATATTTGAAAGAATATCTATATAATTAAACTCAAGTGAACCTTATGCTCTAGCATTTTTCTATCTTTATTTATCTTTTCTTTATTTAATTGTTTTTAACTATTTTTATTAGTTTCCTGTTTTTAAATTGAATCTTGCGTATCTTTTCGGTCGTCTAAATAACACAAAAATAATACAACTTTAGTAATTATCAGTTATTCCTCGTGGGATCGATAATTGGACTCAAAGTCCTATATTACTTGGTGATAGAGTGCACTTGCTCTTATTAGTGTATCTTTTGCACGTGTCAAGTTTTTTTGGTCTTATTCTTAGGAAATAAATTTGGTAATATTAAAGGCATAAAGTTCTAGTTAATTTAGACAAACTTTTTTTTATTTGTATTATATTTGCTTTGATTACTTTTACTATTGTGTTCTGTTTTTGTCTATTATTATTATTCTTATATCTTATTATTATAATAATAATATTATTATTATTATTAATTATTATTATTATTATTATTATTATTATTTATTATTATTATTTTTACGTTTTTTTTTTCTTTATTTACGCTTTTTTATTTTTTTTTTTTTTATTTAATTTTAAGTTTTATTTATTTACGCTTTTAGCTTTTATTTTTTTTATTTACCCTTTTTGCCTTTATTTTTATTTATTTACGCTTTTTGCTTTTAAGTTTTCTTTATTTACGCTTTTTGCTTTTATTTTTTTATTTACGCTTTTTACCTTTATTTTTCTTTATTTACGTTTTCTGCCTTTATTTTTCTTTCTATTTATTATATATATTAGGTGGTTGGTTCTTACTACATCTAGGTTAATATAATAATTATTATTATTAATATTATATTTTTATTATTATAATATTATTATTATATTATTATAATTATTATTTGGTGGTTGGTTTTTACCACACCTTTGTTAATATTTTATTTTTGCTTTTGTTATTTTTTTTTATTTTTAGTCATTTTTATTTTTGTTTATTTTACTTTTATTTCTTTTAATTAGTTTATTTATTTAAAAAATATATATAATAAAATTTAAAAAATAAAGAAAAATTGAGTAACCTGATCTAACATTCATACTTGTCACTTGCTCATTTTTCTTGTTTATGCTTTTACTGTTCTCGGTTCTCAAATGATCTAACGTTTGATCCGAAATTGAGAAAATAACTCTCAAAGCCAGTTAAGAAAACAAACTCATACATTTAAATGGCGAAAAATATAAAAAGGATGGAAGGACCATGGTGAGGTGAATCGTGATGAACAAGTTGTCCCAGCAAAAAAAGAACCATGCTTGAATACTTCATGCCCTCTTCTTAGAAGGGTATGGAGAGAGTATTATAAGACCAAATTTTGTTGTAATTCAAATCGACTAACAATTTTGAGATCAAACCAGCATTGATCTCCATGATTCAAAATTTTGTTCAATTTGGTGGTTTGCCTTCAGACGATCCGAATCATCATTTGGCCAGATTCTTGCAGTTATGTGACACAATAAAATATAATGGAGTAACAGAAGATGCGATTCGATTGCGACTTTTTCCTTTCTCTCTTAGGGATAGGGTGAGTTAATGGTTAACGTCACTACCAATGGGTTCCATCACTACATAGGATCAATTGACACAACAATTTCTGGCAAAGTACTTTCCTCCCTCAAAATTTGCTAAATTAAGGAATAACATATCTTCTTTTGTGCAATTTGAAATGGACACTATCTACGAAGCGTGGGAGCGCTTTCAAGAGCTATTAAGGAGATGTCCACACCATGGATTTCCTGTCTGGCAGCAGGTCTAGATCTTTTATAATGGTTTGTCTTCTGCAAACCATTCACTCATTGACGCTGCTACAGGAGGTTCACTTTGGAGGAAAACACCTACTCAAAGCCATGCATTGATTGAAGAAATGGCGCTGAACAGTTATCAATGGCAAAATGATCACAAAATTCTTAAGAAACCAGTAACTGTGAATGTTGCAAACTCTTCCACTAACATTCTGAGTCAATTGGAAGCATTGGCGAAAAAGGTGGAGACTTTGATGGTAACCAACAATGCAGCCCCGCCACTAAATTGTGAAGCATGTGGTGGACAAGGACATATAAGTGCAAACTGTCAAATTGGTAGTCCTTTTGCCCCTAAGTCTGAAGCAGCAAATTCTGTTGGTAATTCCAACTGGCAACAATACAATTCATATGCCAATACATACAATCCTGGTTGGAGGGACCACCCTAATTTCAAATAGGAGAATCAATAAGGCTATCAGTAGAATGAACAGAGAGCCCCACAATCACCACCAGATTTTCAAGCACTTGCAGAGAAGCCAAGCTTTGAAGATTTGGTAATGAAGTACATGCAGAATTCAGAAGCCAGAATGAAGACCATGGAGACACAAATTAGTCAGTTGACCACTATGATGTCAACAAGAGCAACAGGGGCATTGCCTAGTACTACTGAGACTATTCCAAAGGAACAGGTCAATGTAATTACCCTGAGAAGTGGCAACACTTTAGATGAGAAGGCAAATGAAGCACCTCCTGTGGTGCAGGTCAGCGAGCCACAAACGCCATCCATCCCATTTCCTCAGAGGCTTAAGAACGCTAAGCCAGATACAAAATTTGCAAAATTCTTGGAGATATTCAAGAAGTTGCAAATCAACGTTCCCTTTATTGAAGTCATCTCTCAAATGCCCGAGTATGTCAAATTCTTGAAGGAAATAATTACAAAGAAACACAAGCTTGAGGAATTTGAGATGATTTGTATGAATGAGGAGTGCTCTGCCATCCTTTTGAAGAAGTTACCCCGGAAATTAAAAGATCCAGGGAGTTTTACTATTCCTTGCTCAATTGGTACTTCTTATCTTGATAAAGCATTATGTGATTTAGGTGCTAGTATTAATTTAATACCTTTCTCTATGTTTAAGAAATTGGGAATGCAGGAACCAAAGCCCACCAATATTTCACTACAGTTGGCTAATAGATCCTTCACATACCCTCGTAGTGTGTTGGAAGATGTTTTAGTGAAGGTGGATAAATTCATTTTCCCAGTTGATTTTGTGGTGCTGGATATGGAAGAGGATGCTGATATTCCTCTTATTCTTAGAAGACCGTTTCTAGCAACGTCAGGAGCGGTGATTGATGTACCTCGAGGTAAGCATATCATAAGAGTGGATGGAGATTATGTGACCATAAATGTCTTCAAGGAGGTTAAATCTTCCCCAATGTCAAATCTCTATGCCCCTATCAATTTTGTTCAAGCTAAGAAGTAAGAAGTCTTAGCTATCAAAGATCCCCCACCATCATATAATGTTGATGTTGATCTTTTGGAAACTCAAGCGGGTGAAACCGATAAAGGTCCTCTGATGATCCAAGCTCCTTTACAGATTGACCCTTCATTTGTTAATCAATTAAAACCACCATGGCCCAACGGAGCTAAAGTACTTCTCGAGCAACCAAGTCCTTCTCAAGCTCAAAATGTTTATGGAGGCACCTCCACAAAAATGGACAAGGGTTTGAGTCGCTACTTTGAAAAGAAGAAGGCGTCATTCTACTTTTCTTGTTTTAAGCCACCTTGATTTATCCAAAAAAGGCAACGTCAAGCTCATGACGTTAACCAAGCGCTTAACAGGAGGCAACCTGTATTTTTTCTTTTAGTTGTTTCTATTATTTTTGTTATGTTTGTTTTGCAGGGTCTGTTGCGGCGCTTACTTTTGCGCTTCTCCTCTCCCTGACATTATATCACTCTTCATCAGGTTGTGTTACTTTTTTCTTTACCCCTTCATTTCTTTCTTTTCCACATTGAAGACAATGTTTATCTTAAGTGTGGGGGGTACTGTATATTAGTACTGTATTTTATGAAAAAAAAATAGCACAACTAATGAACACTTAAGTAATGCTAATAATTAAGGTGGAATTGTGTGTTAATTGCTTGATTTATTCTAAGCTGATAGAGATTTGATGAAAGGGGAATTCAATGATGATTTTAAAGCAATCTTTTTCAATTAAGAAAAGTGAAATTTAGCATTTTACTTGAAAATTAGTCATGTCTGCTTGCTTCTATTTTCTGTACCAACTTAGCCAAAAAGTGAGTTTTGAGCTTTAATGATTAAATTTTTTCATCTGGAGTAAGTTTTCTCTTGATTAATGTGTACTAGAACTTGCTTTGATATCTTGTTGAGACTTTAATGATTCACATACGAACTTGAATATGATTAAGGCAATTAGGCTTTATTCTTTCTTGACTTTCAAACGTATTGATAAAATAACCCCTTAGTTGTCCCATTTGAGCCTGAAAATGATTTCTTTGAATATCCAATTTCTTGAAGCATCTGATGTGTTGAATTAAAAGTCTTAAAAAGTTGTTATATCTTCAAGGGTATATATATATATATATATATATATATATATATATATATATAACTTAGATATAAAAAAAAATAAAAAAAAAAATCTATATGAAAAAAAAAGAGGAAAGGAATTATTGGTAAAGAATAATGAAAATTCTGAGTTGAAATTGAGAATTGGTAAAATTCTTATGCATCATGCTTTATTCATCTTTTCAGCCAGATTTTGCTTTGAATTGATTTATCCATGAAAATTCTTTACCCTTATTTATCTTTTTCCTACCTTCTTTACCCTTGGCCCTTTTACAACTAGATAAAGTCCTTTTGATTCTTGTTATGTATGTGAACTTGGAAGTGGAGATGAGATTGATAAGCAAGCTTATGGTTTTGCATTTTTCTTGAGAAATTTGAGTGATCTCTTTGTCTTTAAACACTTGAGCGATGGAAAGATGAGTGATCTCATATGTTTGGTGAAGAGAAAAGTTGCAAGCTAGACTAAAAGAATCTTATCGTTTTAAATGCTAAATGATCTTTGATTGATTGGATTTGATTGCTGAACTTGGGCTTTTTACTTGTGAAATTTCCCTTCATTCATGTTTCTGGATGCCAAGTTTGATCTTGTTGTTAATTCATATTCTTTGCTTGAGGACAAGCAAAGCTCAAGTGTGGGGGAGTTGATAAGCTTATATTTTATAGTATTTTATTGTACAAATTGTGTTGATTTGATTGTATTTTCAGATGAGTTTTAGTTGGATCCTTATCTTTATCTTTGTTTTTGCAGATTTATAAAGTTGTAATACATTTGGAGAAAAACATGCAAAGATACCGAGTTTTCAATGCAAAAGAGGTCTATTCTAGCTTTGGAAGGGTTCCGTGTCTGAAAAAAAAAAACTTTTACACTAAACACGGCCATGTCTCCTTAGACACGGCTATGTCTACCAAAATACACTTAGACACGGCCATGTCTCAAATAGACACGGCCGTGTCTCCTAAACTTAATGGTTAAGTAAGCTGCGTAAGTAATGATGTCACTAGGCATGACCATGTCTCCATTAGACACGGTCGTGTGAGTACTGTTCACTCGAAATGTCTATAAATTGAGCGCAGCAGCAGAAGGGAAAATGCCCGGAAACATTCTGAATTCCATGTTCTCTCAGTTTCTCTTAGTTAAGAAGATTTCTAATGGAGAATTTCTTAAAGGTTTGAAGTTCTTAATCTCTACAAAGAGGTTTTGATCTTTCTTTCTCTCTTGTTTTTCTCCTTTATTTTATTTTCTTATTATGAGATTGTATAATATTATTAGTTTGTTTGTAATTAGTTTGTGTAACTAAACTCATAGCTAGAGCTATGGGGGGATCTTGAGTTTATAATTATGTGGATTTGATTTCTAATATAATAATGGTAATTTCTTTATGGTTTATTATATTGCTTTCATTCTTGTCATAACTTGATCACTTGTGGCATTTATTAATTCATTGTTTGACCGGTGACCATCCGCTCTCAATGAGTGGATCTATATATTAAGCCTAGGACTATATTGGTGAATGACCAAACATCAATTTTTCCTACCAATGGAATTAACGGTATGTTGGTTCATCTCTTGAATAAAAGCTTAATGCATTCTTGATTAATTCAACTAAATAACCAAATAGGTAGATTAAATTAAGAATAGAATATTGTTTCACCATGACCATTGGGATTCAATAGCAAATAAGGGAATATTGGTAAAAGAATTACTTGTTTATATTTCAAAGAATATCTATATAATTAAACTCAAGTGAACCTTATGCTCTAGCATTTTTCTATCTTTATTTATCTTTTCTTTATTTAATTGTTTTTTACTATTTTTATTAGTTTCCTGTTTTTAAATTGAATTTTGCATATCTTTTCGGTTGTCTAAATAACACAAGAATAATACAACTATAGTAATTATCAGTTATTTCTCGTGGGATCGATAACTGGACTCAAAGTCCTATATTACTTGGTGATAGAGTGCACTTGCTCTTATTGGTGTATCTTTTGCACGTGTCAGCACACCAATTAATTTTTGGACAAAACTTAGGTCTATTTTCTTATATCCATTACATCCATTCTACTAATCAAATTATGATATATGTGTATTTTTATTCTTTCTCCTATGTATTAATGTTCTCTCTCTTACTCTTTTTTTTTTAAAAATGTACACATATCATCATTTGATTGGTAGAATGGATGTAATGGATATAAGAAAATGGACATAAGTTTTGTTCTTATTTTTTTACGGTTGTTAGCAAGTTACTTATACTCCTTATGCATTTACTTGGATAACTTCCCTCAATTAAAGAATCCAAGAAATAAAGAGAAATACAAAATATTTGTAAAAAGGAGGCTAGGGATTCATGAACACTGCATAATGTAATTGAATACAAAAAGATCATTTAACCTAAATACAAAGAAACTATATATAGGCTAAATAAGGAAAAGAAAAGACTTTTCTACCCTTAATAAACAATAAAACAAAATAACCCAATATTTCTTAACATCTCCTCTCAAACTCAAGATACGGCAACTACAAGTATTGAGAGTTTTCCAACTAGAAAACGAAAACGGGAAATAGAATGTGACTTGTTAAAGAAATCTGCAATCTGCAACGAAGAAGAAAAAAAGGGAAAGGTAATGGTGCCATGCTTGAGATGATGACGAGTAAGTTGACAATCGATCTCAATGTGCTAAGTTTGTTCATGAAAAATTGAGTTGTGAGTAATCTGAAGAGAACTCCGGTTTTCACAATATATAGGAGTGAGATGAAAAAGATAAACTCTCATATCTACAAGTAACCAATGTAACCAAATAATCCCTTTGGTAGTAGATGTCATAGCATGATATTCTACTTCGGTTGAAGATTGAGAAAAATATATTGTTTTTTGCTCTTCCATGAAATAAGAGAATCACCCAAAAAATATAGAAACTAATAATTGACTTACGATCTGTGGGATCACTGCCATGATCAACATCAGAGTATGCACGCAGCTCCAAGGAAGAGGTGGATGGAAGTAAAAGACTATGAAAGACTGTACCTCGAAGATACTGCAAAATACGAAGAACAACTGCTTAATGAACTGTAGTAGGAGAAGCAACAATCTGACTAACAACATGAACAACATATACAATATCTATACGAGTAATAGTAAGGTATACCAAGCTCTCAACAATAGTATGGTATAAAGTATGATCTGATAAATATAAGCCATCAGAAGAAGAATAATTTGTGTTAACCTCAATGGGAATATCTACAGTCTTATTATCAGTAAGTTTAGCTTGCTCAAGAATATCTGCAACATATTTCGATTGAGAAAGAAAATAACCTCTGGGTGAGTAAGCTACCTCAATACCCAAGAAATATCGTAGAGAACCCAAATCCTTCATTTCAAACTTTCTAGCTAACTTTGTCTTCAAAATTGAAATACCATCAATATCATCACCAGTGACAAAATGATACGACCTGCATCAATGCACTTAACAAAAAGAGCTAAATCATGACTACTAGAAGCAAATCCAAGAGAAGAGATCACACAGAAAATTTCTCAAACCAAGCACAAGGTGCTTGTTTGAGACCATATAACGCTTTCTTGAGCTTGCAGACATGCCCATAATCATGTGAAACACTAGGAGGGGGTGCCATATAAACTTATTCTTAAAGATCTCCATTTAAGAAGACATTTTTAAAATCAAGTTGAGAGATATGTCACTGACGAATCGAAGCTACTACAATAAGAGTACGAATAGTAGTCATTTTTCCAACATGAGCAAATGTCTCCTCATAATCCATACCATACTGTTGAGAGTACCCTTTTGCAACCAACCTAACTTTGTATTGCTTAATAGATCCATCACAATTAGTCTTGATCTTATACACCTAACGCCAACTAATAACACTCTTATTAGGAGGTAGAGGAACCAAGTACCTGTCTTATGCAAAGAAGAAAGTTCCTTATCCATAGCTTGCTGCCAAAGAAGATCAAGAATAGCCTTTTTATAGGAAGAAAGCTCAGAAAGACAATGAATAGAAGCTAAAAAGGAAGAAAAAGATGAAGGATAACAAAAATAAGTAAAATCTGGTGACTTTATGGACTTACGAATGCATATGGATTGACGTAGAGGTGGATCCACAATCTCAGATGAAGCTTGAGAGACCATAAGAGAAGAGCGAGCTTCAGGTGTGCCGAAGAGTAAAGTGTCAGTACCTGTAGAAGGGGTATTTGAAGTACTAGGAACCTGAGATGACAAACTATCAGAATCCTCAGAAAAAGGATCTATATGAATAAGGTCAGATCTAGTCAGACTATGAGTAGTGGATGGAATAGAAAAGAAAGGTATATGCTCGAGAAAAACAACATGATGAGACACATAAAGTTTTTGAGTTATTGGATCAAAATAATGATACCCCTTTTTACCTTCACCATAATCAAGAAAGACACAAATAGCAGATCGAGAGGATAACTTGCTATGTTCAGCGTGAGGAAGAAGAACGAAACAAGTGCAACCAAAAACTCTAAAGAAAGAATAATCAGGAGCATACCCTTACAATTTTTCAAAAGGAGACAAACTTGAAATATGAGAAGATAGAATTATATTAATCAAACTTACAGAAGTAAGAACAGCTTCACCCCAAAATACACTAGGAACAGAAGCATACAACAAAAGAGAACAAGTAGTTTCAACAATGTGCCTATGGTTTCTTTCAACAACATCATTTTGCTTAGGAGTATTTATACACGAAGTTTGGTGAATAGTTCTATCTAGGGCAAGCAACTCACAAAATTTATTAGAAGTATATTCCCTACCCAAATTACATCTGAAACATTTGATAACAACAGAATGTTGATTTTTAACAAGAGCCTGAAAGGCTGTATATATCTCAAAGAATTCATAATGATGTTTCATTAAATAAACCCAACAATAACGAGTATGATCATCAATAAAAGAAGCATAATATCGAAACCCTCTTTTTGTGGCAATAGGAGAATGACCCCAAACATCAGAATGAATCAAATCAAATAGAGAAGAAGAAATAGAAATACTTTGATTAAAAGGTAAAGCTGAAAATTTTACCAATTTACATCCACTACAATTAGAAATATCACAAGTTTGTAAATTTCCTAAAGTCCCCGGATGCCAAAAATCTCAAATGAGAAGACAAAACATGACTTAGACGAGAATGTCATAAGTAAAAACTAGAATAAGAATAACTCAAATGAAAAAAAGAAAAATCAACACTAGTAGCAGCAGCAACTGCCACTTTTAACTCATCTAAAATATATAGTTCCCCATTCCTATAGCTTGTTCCAATCAGCTTCTGAGACTACAAATCCTGCACATAACAAAAAGAAGAGGAAAATGTGACTATAATTACCAGAATCACATAACTAACCAACAGAAGCAAGATTTAATGAGTATCAGAATATGATAAACATTATAGAGAGACAAGTGAGGTGTAACAACAGAACCAACACTTGCTAAAGGTATAGGAGTGCCATCAGTAGTCATGACAGGAATAGAAGATGAAGGATACACAAAAGCAAAATATGAAGAATCTGGAGACATATGATGTGAAGCACCAAAATCGAAGACCTATACAAAATATGACATACCTAAAAAAATGCGAGACAAGTGACCTACAAAAGAAGAGACAGACATAGCTTGTGATTGCACGAAGAGAAACTTCTGAAATTGCTCAGCCAAAGTACTAAGATCGGTGAAAAGACCCAACGAAACAACTGCTGCAGTATTAGACTGTGGTGGTTTATAACCCAGAGGTGGTCTATAAGCATTAGATTGTGACTGGTTGCCAAGCTTCCAAGCTGGAGATTATTGTTGCGATTGGTTTTGCTATCTCAACAACTTAAGACACTGAGCCTTCCAATGACATTTTTGCTTACAGAAACTGCACTTATCAATGGAAACCCTTGTGTAAGGCTTATTCTGATTGCTAGAGAGTGGCTTAGAAGGTACTGCTAACACAGAGGGATTAGAAGTAGAAAGAATTCCCTTTTCAGAATAAAACTTAAGACATATTTATTCAACTAATAACTCATTGACAATTGAGTCAACAGAAAGAAGTGGAGACCGATGCAAAATTAAACCTCTAAGACCTTCAAAATCACTGCGAAGTGCCATTAAAAATTGTACCAATCGTTGTTGCTCTCTACGAGCAATATAAGCACCACATGCCTTTAACTCTACCAATTCTATAAGAGCCAATTGATCCCAAAGATCTATCATAGCAGAATAAAACTCCTGAATACTCATATTCTTCTGTTGAAAAGCTCGTAGGTCATTCTCCAATTGATATTGCTTTGCAAAATTTGATTAAGTGAATAACCTTTGCAGATAATCCCAAACCTCCTTTGTTGTCTCATACTTCTACAATTGTGTACCTATGGAATGCTCAACAGAATTGTTAATCTAAGTAATAATTTTTGCATTATCTGCTTCCCAGGTATTTATTAAAGCAACATACCCTTCATCAGTAGTCTTAGGTTTCATTGAAGGTACACTAACATATCCCTACATATTTTTACTCTTAAGAAAATTTCTCATCACATAACTCCAATATGAATAATTATTTAAATCTAACCTCATACTCACAGAATGAAGCGAATCGTCTCTTTTAGTAGCCATAATAAAAAACAAAGAAAGCCAAAAGAAAATGAAATACCAAATTACAAAAACAAAGCGAATACGATCACGCTACAAAAATTGAACAGTCACGCCTATAGCACAAAAATTGAAATGGTACAATCACACCCATGGCTTTCTCTGATACCATGTTAAAGAATCCAAGAAATAAAGAGAAATACAAAACATTTGTAAAGAGAAGGCTAGGGATTCATGAACACTGGATAATGTAATTGAATACTAAAAGATGATTTAACCTAAATACAAAGAAACCATATATTGGCTAAACAAGGAAAGAAAAAGACTATTCTACCATTAATAAATAAGAAAACAAAATAGTCCATATTTCTTAACACCTTCTACTTGTATGGCATTGACTACTTCTCTAATTGATGCTGATAGTCAGATTTATTGACTTTGTTTGTATTCTAACTCTTATCAATCCCTCTTGATATTAATTATTATTATAGGACTAAACATATAGTATCATAGTTTACGTTATAACTAAACTATAATAGTTTTACCATAATTTGTGTTGATCGTGTTCTCATGTTAAGCTAGTTTTACTTTGGTAAACTAAAGTTCTTACATGCATGAGAACTTACTAAAGTCAGGTAATTTCTTCTATGTGTACATGCCATGGTTTGTTCCAATTTCTTGTACTCTAATTCTTGTTCTAGTTTGCTCCTCTACTGACACTAGCTCTCTTCCATATTTCATCACTCTTGGTCGAAATCTATTTGCTTTTGGAGAGCATTTGGTTATCTTGTAATACAGCTTGTTTAAACTTACTCTTTATTAAGGAGTTACCTCTTTTCACACACTCCACCATTTCTTTTTTAGTATTGTTATTCGTTATTAACGCATATCAGCAGTCAAAATGCATAACCAAGTCACTGACACAACTTATTGGTATCGTTTTGTGAATTCAAATTAGCTTGTGCAAGAAACGGTTGATAACTTTCAAGCTCTAAGTGTAACACCCCAAACTTTCTATTTATTAAACAATAATTTTGACAGTTAACAGAATTTTACTATTTAATGATTTCTGTGTACTGTAAAATTATTTTGAATATTCCGTCTGTATATTTGATCGTTTTGAGTAATTTGCTCCGTGTCGGAAAATAATAATTTTCGGTGGAAAAATTTTACGTAATTTAATTATTACTGAAAAGTCTTAATTATTTTACGTAATCTGATGTGATATTTGTGAGTTTTCTAATTTTTGTGATTTTATGTATGATTATGAAATTTTTTACTGTTTGTGGGCCCCAGGGGGTGTATGTGGGCCCAGGTGGCCATACGTGGGCTCAGGTGGGTCCCGCAAAGTGAAAATTTTTCTACGCATAGAAAAATTTGTACTGTTTAGACGGAGACAGGGGATCTTACTAAACCTGAATCCAGAAATAGTTTTAGAAAATTTTCTTTACTGTATTTTGTACTGTATTTAATTATCAAATGATAAAAATACAGTAAATATATTCTTTCGTAGGGTTATAACAGATAAAAATAAAATTCTATACTGTTAAGTCAACATTAGTGGTTTGGATATCCACTATCGATTTAATCATCGTTGGAAATTTAATCTTGATTTAATCAACGGTGGAGATTTGATCTTAAAAGTGAATAGGATCAATTATAACCGTTGGATGGAAATTAAATCAAGGGTATAGATTTAGTCTTATAAATGACTATGACCATTATCAACCCTTGGATGTAAAATTAATCAATGGTGGAGATGGATCATTAATGACCATTGGATTTGGATTTAGATCAATGGTGGAGAATTGGTCATCAAAAATGACTACAACCATTTTGGACCCTTGGATGTAAAGTTTGAAGGTGTAATCTTGACCCTTCATTTTGGAGACACGTTCAATGGTTAGGATTGCAAGCCAAAAATGATCCAATGGCTCAAATGAAGTCTTCTATCTATAACCTAAACCTAGTAGCTATTTTTTAATCCAAACCATTCTTTTAATCAATGGTTAGGATGACTTATAGTGATGGTTATGAAATTTGTCACATTTGGAATGCATGAAGAGGAGGGGGACGGTTTGGAGAAGCAAGGAAGAGGGGAGACAACTTTGTGTAGGCTTTTTAGGCCAAAGAAAAAGATAAAAACAATAGCCAAGTGTCAAGACCATTTATTATTTTTCCTATTGATCATTAATGATCATGTTTTTCAAACTTCATTTTTCACTTCTCTCCAATGCATGCTATGGCCATGCATAGTCCTAAAGGCCAAATAATTCATTCTTTTACACTTCACATTATCACACCTTCACTTTTTCACTAAGTTTCAAGAAACCAACCAAAGAAAACTCCATTTCCTCTCCCAAAGAAGACCATTCGGCAAAGCACTCTAACTTCTCCTCCATCACTCTTTAATTTCATACAACCTAGTTTTTTGAATCCTTACCTTATTCTAAGCAACTTTCATGTTGAAGACTTTCTCTAAATCTTCCATCTTGAAGGACTTTTACTAAGATCAAGTTCTAGAGTTTTTGTTGGTGAAGTGTAAGGAAACTTCTTTTATTCTTTTCTTTTTCATGTTCTAAACCATGTTTGATCCATGATTCTTCTTATTCAAGCTTGATATACTAATTTTCTTGTATTTGTTTCATGTTTAAGAACTTGTGTTGGTGGAGATCTTGTTCAAAACACAAAGTAACAAGCTTTTTGGTGGTTCTTCAAGAGGTAAGAGGGAGATCCATCTCACCAACCAAGCATGGTGGTGAGAGATGGTTTTATATTTGATGGATGGTGAATCCATGTGAGGATTCCTATCCATGGTCATGTAATAATTTATATGTGTTATGTGCTTTGATTATTTTTGCCTATGCTTGATATGCTTTGCATGATTTACTTATGTATGCATGCTTAGTATGATTTTTATTTGTTTATATGGTATGCTTATAATATGCATGATGATATATGTTGAATATATTATGATGGATGTATGTTGAAATAAGCAAAATTTTGGCTCCAAAGGCCATGGAGGAGATCACAGTTTTGAACTTCCAAGACTAAAGTTATTATTGAAATTTTTTAAGAACTATGGAGTTAATTTTTAGTGCTTGAACTAAAGTAAATTTCGGTTAAGACATCAACCAATTTGGTGTTGACAAAATTATATTTTCATGAATGATAAAAATTGAATGATTAGAGAAGTAAAGAAAATAAACAAAAAAATTTGTTTTGTAAAAAGAATGCACCCGGTTTTAGGAGTTGTGTTTTCATGAATTTATTTTGTGTAGAAACAAGAATGGAATTTATTTAAGTTAGCAGAAAAATATTTCATGGTTCCAATGGCCATCTATAAGGTTTTGATAATTTTAGAAAAATGTTTTGATGTTATAAAATATAAGAATTTTCAAATAAGGATATTGGAAAGGGAACTAAAGTGTTATCAAGTAGAATTTTCATAAATAAAAGAAAAGGAGATTGAAAGTGTTGAACTTCAAATTATTTTAAAGAGAATTAATTTTTAGAAGTGATTTAGAAATATAAAAGAAAAACGTTTGTAACTTAAATTTTACTAACGTAGAATTTATTTATTGGTTTTGGAAAACGTTAGGAAATTTAAAATTAGAAACAATAATTAAATCAACTAAATGTGATTTTGTAAAATTAAATCAATAAAAAGTGATTTTGAGAAAATATATTACGGAAAAGAATTTTTGACTAAGAATAGGAAGAAAATAAAGTAAGAAATTATATTATTGTAAGAAAAGTCCAAAATAATATTTTTAAAGTTAAGAAATATTTTACGAAGGGTAAAAATGGTGAAAAATGATTTACGTAACTCAAAAACGTAATTTTTAAGTTACGCGATTTGAAAAACGTTAAGATATTTCTACGCGATTTTCAAAGCGTTTAAATATTTTATACGATCGAAATGTTGTAGAAAAATCGCTGTGCGATTTAAAAACAAAAGAATATTTTTACGCAATTTAGAATACAGTAGAAAATGATTACGCAATTTTTTTTAAAAATGTAACAGAAAATGTTATAAATCATTGTTTACGTAATAAAATATTACGTGACTGTGAAAACGTGACAAAAATATTTTACGAATGAGAAAAACATGGTAATGTGATTTTGCTGTTAATTATACAGTAAACTTTACAGTTAAAAATTAATATATGAATATTGTACAAGAAATTGAGAAGTTTGCCTGTAATTGGCGTTAATATACGAATGTAAAACATTATTTGAACCTGGTATGAGAAATTATGTGATTTACCTTTGGTTGGTAATTAGTGCATTATATATGCATTGAAAATGGTCCGATGGACTGTATATGGCTAATTGCCTAGGAGAAACGTACACCTCTTGAGTGGGTGCGATATGCGTAGTGTAGGTCACTCGTTGACCTTGGGGGCATCGGGGTGCGGGTTGCTCACAATGGGTAGTTGGTAGCTCTTCTGTACTGTGAGTTAGACCGATGCAACACATCGATGATCCGGACCGAGATACTATTCTTAATCGAGATCTGATAAAGATTGTCGTGTATGTGCTAGATGTGCAAGATATAATTATAGCACTTGGTCTGAGGCACGTGGTACCGACAGATCTTTTCGATCAATTTCTCCGACCTGAGTTTAGCTCCATGGAGTAGGAAATCGAGTCTATGTGTTCATGCATTAACATAAATGCTCACATCTGTGAAATATAATAGTTGTGAAATATTGATTATGACAATTATACTTTTTAAAATATCTGCTTAGTGTAGATGGCATTTTCCTGTAATTATTAAATGTTAATTTTGATTGTTAATATGTTGATGCCATATTTGTAATATGATGTGTTTATATGGTATGCTGTTATGTTATCTCTATGCTACCATGTTGGTATTGGCGTAGGTGATCTCACCTCTTTGTATGTATATTTGTATATTGTATTTATAATTGGCTGAAGACGTTGAGAAAGAAATAGTACAAGAAGGAGAAGAAGAACTACTTCTCACGTCTGAGAACGCAGAATTTTGAGAAGATGGAGATGCCCAGCTTTCTAGGATACGTGACATTACAGTTTCGTGGAGGTTCGGAGGCGTGGCATGTTCATTTGGATCGACAGTGTATATTTTATATAGGGGACTTGAACATTACTTACAGTAGGCTTTATCAAGGGAACCCCTACTTTAGTGTCAATATTTATGTACAGTTGGAGTTTCCACTATCCATTAGGCAGTACTGGGGAGCTTACTACCGTACTCCTAGTGCGATAAGTATCGTGTCGTCTGCGCGGACACCTGTCCGTAGAGCTTCACGTAATAACGGATTCCTATCTGCTAAGGAATCTGAGGAGGACCCATCTGAGGGTTCTGCTGTTTAGTCAGACTTGGGCAATATGTTGAGTCTTAAATTATGTTTAATTACTTTGAGAACATGGTCTGTAATATAAATAATCCTGACAGTACGTGTGTAATGTATAATGATGTAAATTATGTGTGATGATGTATAATATTTTTAATTTCCGTTAAGTTTATTTTATTGTCATCAAAGAAAAAAAAAATTTACAATTCGTATTTTTGTCATAACATCACCTTTTATGATCTTGAGGGTATTTAGGTAATTAAGTAACATAAATGTGGCACCCTACGGTGGGTGTTACATTAGTTGGTATCAGAGCCTAAGTTAGAGTCTTTTGGGGTTTGTGGTTAGATCTGTCTTGTTTGTGTTGTGTGATTCTCTATTATTGTTTTCTCGAAAAGAAACAATATTGTTTGAAGATTAATCTTGCTTTCTTTGTATTGTCCAGTTTGAGTAGGGAAAAAGTAATGACTGGACGAGGACGAGGACGTGGGAATACTAGCACAGATATGGAACTTAATGGGAATGATAATTTGAACATGGCTGCAGCTGTAGCAGCAATGCAAAGAATGGCGGAAGTGATTGCACAGCAAAATCAAAGGGCTAATGAAAATGTTCACAGTTTATCGGAGTTTCGAAGGAATAATCCACCGAAGTTTTGTGGAGAGTTTGATCCGGAGAAAGCTGAACTTTGGATCCAAGAACTTGAAAAGATATTTGATGGTATGGGATGTACTGATGAACGGAAGCTTACGTTGGCAACGTTTATGCTGGTAGGAGATGGTGAACGTTGGTAGGCAGGAGCTAGAAGAGTGTTGGAAGCTGAAGGAAGGATGGTGACATGGCAACTTTTTAAGCAAAAATTTCTGGAGAAATATTTTCCAGCAAGTGTGAGGCATATGAAAGAAATGGAATTTTTGAGTTTACGACAAGGATTGATGTCCGTCAGTGAGTATGCGACAAAATTTGAAAGTCTGTCTCAGTTTTCGAGATATTTGCATATGAACCCAGATGAGGGCTGGAAATGCAGGAAATTTGAGGAAGGATTAAAGCTGGATATTAAGAGAGCAGTATCGATGTTGGAGATTAATCAATTTCCAACTTTGATTGAAAAATGTCATAAAGTTGAAGAGATTGATCATCAACGTGCAGCAAGAAATAAGAATTTTGTACCTGCAAGGTTCCAAAAAGGGAAGAATAATCAAGCAAATCGCTCTCAGCAAAAGCCGTATATGAAACCGGCAGGAGGTCAGAACAAGAAGCAATTTGTGGGAGGAAGTTCTAGCAGTAATAAGGCAAGTCAAGCTGGGACTCCTATTCGATGTTTCAAATGTGGGAAGGATCACCTCACGAAGGATTGTCAACATAAGGAAGTTGTTTGTTTTAAATGTGGACAACTTGGACATTTCTCCAAAGATTGTGATCAAATAAAGAAGGAAACCTTTGTGGGAAACGTCCATACTGCCAGACCACAGGCGGGTGGTCGTGTCTATACAATGAGCGGGGAGGAAGCTGCTAAATCTGAGGACTTGATAATGGAGGAGGGTGCTATTGAAGGTAATCCTTTAACCATACTTTATGATTCAGGAGCAACACATTCTTTCATTGCATGCGATTGTGTTGAGCGTTTGGGATTGACTGTGACTGCTTTGCCATATGATTTGAGTGTTGCTACTCCTACTGATAAGCCTGTAGTTACCTCAACAGTATGCCTGAATTGTCCTGTCTGCATTAGGGATAGAATCTTTTATGTGGATTTGATCTGTTTGCCTCTTTCCAAGATTAATGTAATCTTGGGAATGGATTGGTTGTCTTCTAACCATATCCTGATTGATTGTTCGAATAAGACATTAGTATTTCCTGAGGCTAAGGATTCTAGATTCCTAATGGCTACTCAAGTGGAAGCTTGTCTGAAAGAAGGAGATCATGGGTATTTGTTTTTATCTTCTTTGGAAGGGCAATGTGAAGATGTCTTGAAGGATATTTTCATGGTCAACGAATTTCCTGAAGTGTTTCTTGAAAATATACCAGGACTACCACCAGTAAGGGAAATCGAGTTTGCCATTGATCTTGTACCTGGAGCTGGACTGATATCTATAGCGCCCTATCGGATGTCGCCGGTAGAATTAGCCGAACTGAAGAAACAGCTGGAGGATTTATTGGAGAAACAATTTGTGAGACCTAGTGTGTCACCATGGGGAGCTCCAGTCTTATTGGTTAAGAAGAAGGATGGGACTTCACGTCTATGTGTAGACTATCGGCAATTGAACAAGGTTACGATTAAGAATAAATATCCACTTCCAAGGATAGATGATCTGATGGATCAATTGCGAGGAGCCGCAATATTTTCTAAGATTGATCTACGTTTTGGATATCACCAGATACGTGTGAAAGTGGAGGATATTCCCAAGACTGCTTTCCAGACGCGCTATGGGCATTATGAATATCTTGTGATGCCATTCGGTGTAACAAATGCACCAGCCATATTCATGGACTTCATGAATAGAATTTTTCATTCCTCCTTGGATAAGTTTGTGGTCGTCTTTATTGATGACATTTTGATCTATTCTCAAAATCAGGAGGAACATGTTGAACATCTCAGGGTGGTTCTTCAGATTTTGAGGGAGAATAAGTTATATGCCAAGTTATCCAAATGTGAATTTTGGTTGAGCGAAGTTCAATTTTTGGGACACGTAATATCGAAGGATGGAATTAAAGTTGATGCTTCCAAGGTGGAGACAGTTTTGGAGTGGGAAAGACCAAAGACTGTAATATAAATCCGTAGTTTTATCGGATTAGCTGGTTATTATAGACGGTTCATTGAGGGGTTTTCAAAGATCGCAGGACCTCTTACCCAACTTACATGAAAGAATCAACCGTTCGTGTGGACTAATGCATGCGAAGAAAGTTTTCGAGAGTTGAAAAGACGATTGACTACTTCACCGTATTGATTCTGCCTGATCCAAATGAACCTTTCGAAGTATATTGTGATGCTTCATACCAAGGATTGGGTTGTGTACTTATGCAGAATCGTAAAGTGGTGGCTTATGCTTCAAGGCAATTGAAAAATCATGAGAGGAATTATCCAACTCATGACTTGGAGTTAGCGGTATGGTGTTTGCGTTGAAAGTGTGGAGACATTTTCTCTATGGAGCTACGTTCACTATTTTTAGTGATCATAAAAGTTTAAAATATCTGTTTGACCAAAAAGAGTTGAACATGAGGCAAAGGCGTTGGTTAGAGTTTCTAAAGGATTATGACTTTCAATTGCAGTATCATCCCAGAAAGGCGAATGTCGTAGCGGATGCGTTGAGTAGAAAAATACTTAGTGCTTCTGTTATGATGATCAAAGAGAAGGAGTTGATAGAAGAATTTCGGGATATGCGATTATCTGTGAAATTGACGCCGAGCAAGATGCGTTTAAATATAATCACCATTTCAAATGATTTGATGGATAGAATTCGTGAAGGACAAAACAATGACCAGTATTTGCAAGAAGCAAAAGAAGCAAAGAGCCAAGGAGCAGTGTTGGAATTTAGCGAAGGTCTTTGAAGGAATTTTGAAGTTTCAAGGCGTTTTATGTGCCTAATGATCCAGATCTTAGAAGATTGATTTTGGATGAAGCTCACGGGAGTAAGTGAGTATGCATCCAGGAGCCACAAAGATGTACCAGGATTTAAAACAATTATATTGGTGGCAAGGAATGAAGAAAGATGTTGCTGAATATATATCATCCTATTTAGTTTGTCAGAAGGCTAAGGTGGAACATCAAAGACCTTTGGGAATGTTGCAACCTTTGCCTATTCCTGAATAGAAATGGGATGACATAGCAATGGATTTTGTGACGGGACTACCAAAGACTTGGAAGGGTCATGATGCCATTTGGGTAATTGTTGATCAGCTTACAAAGTCGACGCACTTTTTGCCGATTAATATTAAATACTCAATGGAAAAGTTGTCCCAAGTGTACATCAGTGAAATTGTTAGACTTCATGGTGTACCATCCAGTATTATTTCGGATCGAGATCCAAGGTTTACGTCGAGATTTTGGAATAGTTTGCAAGAAGTGATGGGAACAAAGCTACGTTTAAGTTCTGCTTACCATCCCCAAACAGATGGTCAGTCAGAAAGAACAATTCAGTCCCTAGAAGATTTATTGAGAGCTTGTGTATTGGAGCAAACTGGAGGTTGGGATGAATTCTTGCCATTGATAGAATTCACATATAACAACAGTTTTCATTCAAGTATAGGGATGGCACCCTATGAAGAATTATATGGGAGACGATGTAGAACATCGTTATGTTGGTATCAAGACGGTGAGAGTGCTATGTTAGGACCAGAGATTGTCTAACAGATAACTGAGAAAGTGAAGATGATTCAAGATAAAATGAGAGTGACCCAAACTCGGCAAAAGAGTTATGCTGATAAAAGGAGAAAATCTCTTGAGTTTGAAGAAGGTTGTAACACCCTTGTGGGGATGTCACATATATAAAGAAAATAAAAGAAAGATAAATAAAATCTACCCAAGTTGTAAAACATTTGTTACGTACTAATACGGGTTGTAAAAAAAAATATTTCCTGTTAAACAGAATATTATTAAATAAAATAACGCGAAAATATAAAATAAACAGAACATCACTCATAATATACATATGGTCTAAGTTATAAGTTATACAAATAATTTACAACTATATCTACAAATATTTAAACGAAACAAGAAAATAAAAACGAGTAATCAATATATACATACACAGACACGCCCAAAATACACATCATACATATTTAACCCTCTGAAGGATCACTCTCAGGAAGATCTTCAGAAGATAAATATCCAGGATGTCTCGACACTCGGCGGAAACGAGACCGCGCAGTCGATACGATACTCATCTCACTAGGCTCAGTGGACACACCACCCCAATAACGCCTAAGAGATAAAGGCAACTCTAAGTGCAAAAACACAGTAGTCGTCATAACTGGCTCTCCATCAAACTCATGTCGTAGGGACATAGTCAACCATCCCACATAAGTCACTGAGTCTCTATCTCCCTGCAGATGCCAAGCTAACGATCCACCGTGAAACTCAAGTTGCACAAAACCCAAAAATCCTGGCACCGCCATACCCAAACAAATCAGTCCAATGGATATGGATGATCAGATGGTTTTTGGTCATCGTACTGATCTTCGACTTGCTGCTCTTCTTCCTCCTCAGGATACAAAATCTCAAGAGGCTGTTCCTCTTCCTCAAACTCTTTACCACGTAAATAAATATACAGAAAACACATACAATAAAGAGGTAAGGCAATCTAAAATCATCACAAACATGGCAAATAAGAAAATGACAAACAACAGATATACAGTTCATGTAATATGAAAAGCTATAACAGTAATCAATAACAAAATAGTGTAAAGATTTAAATGTTATAACAACACATAATATCACAGATAAAATAAAATAAGAAATAGAAATAAGAAATATCAATTTATCATAATAATAACCAGATAAAATAAACAGATAAAATAAAATAATGTCCAAGATATAATCATATGCAATATGACACGATCCTACTCTATGGAGCTAAACACATACAGATATCAGAGAGAATGACCCGCAAAATCTATTAGTACCACGGCTGCCCAACCAAACTATTGCGCTGTCTCACGTTGCGTCTATAGCCCCACGACACATGGAACCCACTGTCCAAGGCGTGGTGTAGTTCATGTCTCACGTTGTGGCACTACAGGCAATGTACTATTAGACTTTACGAAATCTTGATTAAATATAGTGCGTGTCGAGTCCATTAGTGTGCTATCGATTACCACGGCCCGTCGGAAATGACCGATCATCCATATATGGGATTCCATACACTAACGTCTCCAAGTTCATAAAGACAATGAACCACACTACGTTTATCGCATCGACAACACGATGTGATTCACCTTGTCAACTAATCCACCAAAAATTGGCATAAACTCAATATATGATCCAAAAATAAGAAATTAGCAAAATACCCTCATTAAAATATATCCTCAAAGATAAAAAGATACAGTAAGTCCCACCGGACAAATACTGTTCCAAAGCCTGTACGGGTTCACCTCATAGCCTGACAGTAGAAAAATACAGAAAATACTGTTTTGGTCAATCGCGTAGAAATTTTATCGCGTTTTCACAATCTCGTCATTTTTACAAACGTTTTTAAATCGCGTAAATCTGTTTTTTTTATTTTAAAATCGCGTAGAGTTTTTAATACGTTTTCTCAATCGCGTAAGATTTTTAAATCATTTTCTTGTCCAAATCCCTTACTGTTTAAATAAACAGAAATAATAAATAATATGTTTAAACTACGTAAAATATTTTTCATACCGTATACTGTCTTTTGGACATCTTTTCTATCTTATTTGCCCGTTTTTACTAAAAATTAACAGTATGTTGCTTAGAAAATTATATTAATGGTTTCCTAATTTTTTCGTAAAAATTCTGTTTACTTAATTTTTAACCGTATAATTTAATCCTTTTGAAAACCATTAACATGCTTCAAAATTATAGCATGAGCCATATGTTAGGAATTTACAAAAGTTACTGTATTTCCTTTCTAACAATAAAATCATTAGTTTTAATTTCTTAAACTTAATTCTAATCAATTCATTTCTTCAAAACTCATTTTAGAAAAATTCTTTTTAACATATATTGCATATTTATACTTGGAAATGGTTTGGATTTGATTTTAGAAATCATGGATACTTAGTTTGGCATGTTGGCCGAAACATACACTTGTGTTATTTGATTTCTAAATTCATTTTCCTTCATCTAAACAATTTTATATCTTGTTAATTTGCCTATGTTAATTAAATCACATTTTAAGAAAATGATGAGAACATTTTGGTTCTCCAATTTTGGTTAATGGTCGTGAGCCTCATTGGTGTGTTCTTTGGAACACTCATGCAAACCTTGGCATGCTATTCACATCCTATAAATTATCATGCATTTCAAACACATACAAATTATCAAATTATCAAAGCTTGTAGACATGCAACTTCATACAAATTATTACAACCATCAAATAGGAAAGCTACTAACAAACACACAAATAAGCTACTAACAAACACACAAATAAGCTACTAACAAACACACAAATAAGCTACTAACAATCACACAAAGGAATCCTTATGGATTCTACAATCACAACAATCAATCTCCATCTTCTTACCACCACCCAAGGATGATAAGATTAGTCTTCCTCTTACCTTAAATGAAGACAAAATACTCTTTCACACCTCCTCTAGGGTTTCGGTTTTCTCCTTCAAAACCTAACAAACTTAAACAAAAATCTACAAGTTACTAACCATAAAAGAGAGCTTAAACCATAGATAAATCATGGCTTAGAACTTTGAAAAAGAGTTTAGAAATGGAAAACAAGAAATTTCACCTTCTAGGTAAAATTTTCCAAGTAGGTTTCCAAGCTTCAAATGAAGGATTTTGCAAGAACTCTCAACTAGAGATGTTCTTAGGATTGTGTTTAGGTTTAGAAAACTTGGTTGGATAAAATTTTGGGTGATTGGATGGTGTAGAATAGGGTTTGGCCGAATAGAGCTTCAAGAAAACTTCAATGGAGTTTAGGGTTTTTGGAAGAGAGAGGAGAGAGAAAATGCATGAAGAGTGAAATGATTTTTGGTCTTCCAAAGGCCAAATGGCCGTGAACTTCAAGCATGCAAGGTGTAGCCTTGCTTGGCTTCATCCAAGCCTTAGAATGGATCAAAGGTCAATATTAAAACTTGGTTAGCAAGCTTAACTCTCATTGGTTGATTTTAGCATTGTCATTAACCTAGTCACCATGCTTAGTCACTAATTAGCCTAGTCATTAAGCTTAGTCACCATGTTCTTGAAAGTTCTACTACTAATGATGCTGAATTAAGCTACTAAGTTAACTGTTTTAACTAAACGTGGGTCCCGTAAAACATTTTTGGGTCCACTGTCATCTAATTATACTGACTAACAAAATAATATTATAATAATACAAAATTATTTTATTTGACAGTTAAATCCTAAAAATTAAAAGATTAACAACAGTATCATTCAGAATCGGGTTTAGTAAGATCCCCAGCTTCTGAATAATTAAAATAAGATTTCCCTGGCCGGAAAAATATTATTTTCCGTCTCGGAGCAAATCACACAAAAAGTCCAAATAAAATCACAGACAGTAATATTAAACACTGTATCATATAGAAAAATTAAAAACAGTACAATCGTGACGTAATGGTTATTTTTCCATTTTTCCCCACGACGAAGCAAATCATCCAAAACGTTCAAATAAAATTACAGACAGTATTATATGTCTGTATATCACACAGAAAAATTAAAACAGTAGCTTGAGAAAATTTTTATTTTACGGTCTCGAAGCAAAATATTCAAAACGACCAAAAAAAATCATAGCCTGTAATATATATTTGTATTTCATACAGAAAAATAAGAAACAGTAAAACAGGGACACAACAGTCGTTTACACAAAAGCTTAAAAAACAGCAAACAGGACATTCAAAATATTTTTCCAAAAATTGGGGTGTTACAAAGGTGACCATGTATTTTTGCGAGTGACACCTATGACGGGTGTTGGACGAGTGCTTAAGTC
This sequence comes from Ormosia emarginata, assembly GCA_029884605.1. Taxonomy (NCBI): domain Eukaryota; kingdom Viridiplantae; phylum Streptophyta; class Magnoliopsida; order Fabales; family Fabaceae; genus Ormosia; species Ormosia emarginata. Next base: position 235,334 of record JAQQTP010000075.1, on the reverse strand, counting down.
CAAGAAGCTCACTCCAAAATTTATTGGGCCGTATCATATTTTACGTCGGGTAGGTCCGGTGGCATATCAGATTGCATTACCACCTTTTCTGTCAAATCTTCACAATGTATTTCACGTATCACAACTACGGAAATATATTTCTGATCCTACTCATGTTATCAAGCCAGACACAGTACAGCTGAAGGAAAATTTAACCTATGAAACTTTTCCAGTAAAGATTGAAGATCGAAGGACAAAGCAACTTTGAGGTAAGGAAATTTCATTAGTTAAAATTGTTTGGGATGATGTAAGCGGGGAAGCTACATAGGAACTAGAAGAAAAGATAAAAGAACAGTATCCCTATTTATTCTGAGGATGTGAAATCAAGTTCATCAAGTTTCGAGGACGAAACTTTTGTTAGAGGGGGAGAGTTGTAAAACCCCAAACTTTCTATTTATTAAACAGTAATTTTGACAATTAACAGAATTTTACTGTTTAGTGATTTTTGTGTACTGTAAAATTATTTTGAATATTCCATCTGTATATTTGATTGTTTTGAGTAATTTGCTCCGTGTCAGGAAAATAATAATTTTCGGGCTGGAAAAATTTTACGTAATTTAATTATTACTGAAAAGTCTTAATTATTTTACGTAATCTGATGTGATATTTGTGAGTTTTCTAATTTTTGTGATTTTATGTATGATTATAAAAATTTTTACTGTTTGTGGGCCCCAGGGAGTGTATGTGGGCCCAGGTGGCCATATGTGGGCCTAGGTGGGTCCATAAAGTGAAAATTTTTCTACGCATAGAAAAATTTGTCTTGTTTAGACGAGACAGGGATCTTACTAAACCCGAATCCGGAAACAGATTTTAGAAAATTTTATTTATCAGTATTTTGTCTTGTATTTAATTATCAAATGATAAAAATACAATAGTAAATATATTCTTTCGTAGGGTTATAATAGATAAAAATAAAATTCTATACTGTTAAGTCAACATTAGTGGTTTGGATATCCACTATCGATTTAATCACCGTTGGAAATTTAATCTTGATTTAATCAACGGTGGAGATTTGATCTTAAAAGTGAACAAGATCAATTATAATCGTTGGATGGAAATTAAATCAAGGGTATAGATTTAGTCTTATAAATGACTATGACCATTATCAACCCTTGGATGTAAAATTAATCAATGGTGGAGATGGATCATTAATGACCATTGGATTTGGATTTAGATCAATGGTAGAGAATTGGTCATCAAAAATGACTACAACCATTTTGGACCCTTGGATGTAAAGTTTGAAGGTGTAATCTTGACCCTTCATTTTGGAGACACATTCAATGGTTAGGATTGTAAGCCAAAAATGATCCAATTGCTCAAATGAAGTCTTCTATCTATAACCTAAACCTAGTAGCTATTTTTTTAATCCAAACCATTCTTTTAATCAATGGTTAGGATGACTTATAGTGATGGTTATGAAATTTGTCACATTTGGAATGCATGAAGAAGAGGGGGACGGTTTGGAGAAGCAAGGAAGAGGGGAGACAACTTTGTGTAGGCTTTTTAGGCCAAAGAAAAAGATAAAAACAATAGCCAAGTGTCAAGACCATTTATTATTTTTCTTATTGATCATTAATGATCATGATATGTTTTTCAAACTTCATTTTCCACTTCTCTCCAATGCATGCTACGGCCATGCATAGTCCTAAAGGCCAAATAATTCATTCTTTTACACTTCACATTATCACACCTTCACTTTTTCACTAAGTTTCAAGAAAACTCCATTTCTCTCCCAAAGAAGACCATTCGGCCAAGCACCCTAACTCTCTCCTCCATCACTCTTTAATTTCATACAACCTAGTTTCTTGAATCCTTACCTTATTCTAAGAAACTTTCATGTTGAAGACTTTCTCTAAATCTTCCATCTTGAAGGACTTTTACTGATGATCACATATTTTATACATTAATAAACCCTCATTTTTAGTCATTTACACTCTCCATGTACTTAATTGATTAAGCCTAGTTATGTTTTGAAAGATAAGAGAGAGCTCTACAACTTTGATGAAGAGCTCAAAGTCTCAATCAGACATCTAGTGGAGCTAATTGGGCTTGGAAGACAGAACACGAGTTTTGTGTCTGAAACCTGAATAGTGTACAGTAATCAGAGCATAACTCGGGCTGCAAGAATTATTAGGTTTGGACATTTGAAAGTTAAGACCCAAATCCAAAACTTTCATGTTGAACACAAAACTTGATTCGGGCTCCTTGATGGTGATATTGGGTTTGAAAGTCAAAACAGAGGTGCTGAAACTGGGCCTGAACAGTCTGTAGTAATTGGGCTATATCTTGGGTTGTAGGATGAATTTTTGGGTGATTCTAGAGCCATTGGAAAGCTTAGACAATTTCCTAGAACTTTCATGAAGACCACATGGCTTGAAAATGATGAAATCAATGACTTAAGCAATGAATGATTTAGGAGACAAGAAATCTCAATGATTTTTCACTCTTATCCTCACCATTTGGCATTCTCCACTCATTCATCCACTCATCCCACCTACCCCTAATCAGCCCCTTTGTCATTTTGTATCCCTAATCCTCTATAAAAGGCACCATTAGCTGACCATTTATGGCACTTGGTGTTAGGCTTAGTTTTTACAAGTTAAGGTTATGTTTGTTTATTGTTTTCCTTTGTTGTAATTTTCTCTTGTTCTAAATTGAAGCCATGTTCATCTTTCTCTTCTTCTCTCTTTCTTTCTTCTTATCCATGAGTAACTAAATCTTCATCTTACTTGGGTGAAAGAGTGAAGCTCTTGGTAATGAAATAAGGTTAGATTATTCTATTTCTTGTGCTTAAATGATATATTATCAATTGGACATTATATGTGTTGTATTTTGTTTCCAATTAATTTAGAAGCCTTCTTTGTATAATGGAGATCTTGATTTATTGTAGACAATAGGATTGGCACAGTGAATGCTTGAACTCATTTACAAATGTTGGTAGATAATTAAAAGAATCTTAATATGATTGCATATATAATTGAAATTTGAATGTTATATTTTCCGATTAGAACCTCCGTTGTGTGTGGATTTCAATTGAATTATAAAGAGAAATAATCTTACCTTTAATTTATTACCAAGAGTGGATCTCCTAACCCAAGCAAGCCCTTAAATTCATTTGTGAACTTGTTTTAATACTTTTGGTATTGTGACAAATCCTCTTCTTACCTCAATTAATTTTTCTTCATCAATTCCCTGTGGATCGACCTCGGACTCCCGAGAAATTTACTACTTGAGACAACCTGCACTTGGGTTTGCATCCTTAAATCCCGCAATCAAGTTTTTGGCGCCGTTCTTGGGGACTTGATTTGAAGTTTTGATTTATTGAGGTTCGTTTTCTTTAATAAAATCTATTCTCTCTTCTCCTCACCGGAGTAAAAAAGATCGGCTTGCCGATCCTTCTACGATTTCTTTACTAACTCTCTAACTTTCTAACTATCTAATTCTAACTTACTAACTTGCTAACATACTAACTTTCTAACTTTTATATTTATCTCATTTATTTTTGCTTTTTAATTTTATTTATTTATTTTCGTCATTTTTTTTGTCGGTGGGGGGTAACTCTCCCTTACTTTACGCACTAACTTTGTGGGGGAAACTCTCCTTTTTACTTTTTGTTATTTATTTTTCCGTACTTTATTTTTATTTTTATTTTTATTTTTGGGTGGTTGGTTTATTACCCCACCTTTGTTATATATATTTTTGGTGGTTAGTTTCTACCACATCCTTGTTAATATTTAATGGTGGGTTACATCGCCAGCTTGTACATTATTTTTTTTGTTTATTTATTTTAAGTTATTTATGTATTTATGCTTAATTAGTATCATGATTTAAATTCTGGTCGTTTAGTTAAAATTAATTCTGGTACTTTATATATTGACTTGTTTGAATCACAATCACACACAATTGACACAATGGCTGACAATGAAAGTGTACATGATGAACCAGAAAATCAACCGTTGCGAACCATGCGTGAATATTTGCAACCACCTCGAAATTCTAGTCCATCATGTTTTATCTTTCCACTCAATGCCAATAACTTTAGATTCAAACTAGGTATGATTTCTTTACTTCTTAATTTTCATGGTTTAGAATCTGAAAGTCCATATTTACATCTGAAAGAATTTGAGGAAGTATGTATTGCCTTCAATGATCAAAATTGCACTGAAGAGATTGTTAAGCTCAAATTGTTTCCTTTTTCTTTAAAAGATAAAGCAAAATCTTGGCTTAACACTTTGAAACCAAGATCAATTGGCACATGGCAAGAAATGCAAGGTGAGTTCTTAAAGAAATTTTTTCCAACACATAAAACCAATGCTATGAAAAGACAAATCCAAAATTTTTCCCAAAATTCAAATGAAGCATATTTTCAAAGTTGGGAACGGTTTAAAGATTTGTTAAATTCTTGCCCACATCATAGTTTTGAAAAATGGCGCACTATAAGCTTCTTTTATGAAGGTTTAACTCTTGAAACTAAACAATTTGTGGAAACAATGTGCAATGGTGAGTTTCTTGATAAAGAACCTGATGAAGCTTTAGGCTATTTGAACCAGTTGGCTGAAAATTCTCAATCTTGGCATAGTACTAACACTTCTGAAAATTCAATTAGATCTAATCTTGCAAGTGCTAATAAAGGAAAATATCACCTTAGTCAAGAGGAAGATCTAAATGCTAGGTTTGCCAGTTTAGCCAGAAAGGTGGAAGCCATGGAATTATGAAAAGCAAAAGAAATCAAATCTATGCAAAATGAAGAAATTTGTGGTTTTTGTGATGACTTAGGACACTCAACACACGAATGTCCTAACATTCCTGTTTTTAAAGAAGTTGTACATGAGCAGGTAAATACAATGAATAATTTTAACAAGCCATTGACTTCTTCTTTTTCAGATACATACAATCCGGGATGGAGAAATCACCCGAATTTCAGCTGGAGGAATAATAATCAGTCACAATTTGTGCAACCACCACCTCCTCAGGCACAACAGGACTCTCAAAATTCTCAAGGATAAGCACCTTATGTCCCATCGTATAGGAAAAACCTTGAAGAAACACTGCATGCATTCATAGAAAAGCAAAAGGCCATTAATAAACAAAATAATCAAACCATGAATGACATAAAAGACACTCTTGCTAAACTTTCTTCTGCACTCATCATTCATGAGAAAGGAAAATTTTCTTCTCAACCTCAACCAAATCCCAAGAGTCAGTACAGTCTAAATGAGGGGAGTTCAGAAAACCAACAAATGGACCAAGTCCAGTCAGTGATAACTCTTAGGAGTGGAAAGGTTGTTGAAAAACAAATCCTCGAATCTTGTGAGAAAGAAGATGAGTCAATTCCCCAAGAAAATGAAGAAGTTGACCAAAAGGAGACCAAACTCTCGCCTTCACCCCCATTTCCTCAAGCATTGAAAAATCCAAAGAAATTGGACCATAACACTGGAATTTTTGAAATTTTGAAACAGGTGAAAATTAATATTCCTCTGTTAGATGCTATCAAACAGATTCCTTCTTATGCCAAATATTTAAAGGACTTGTGCACTGTTAAAAGGAAATTAAATGTGAAAAAGAAAGCATTTTTGGCAGAACAGGTAAGATCCATTCTTCAAAATAATAATGCGTTGAAATATAAAGACCCTGGTTGTCCTACAGTTTCATGCATTATTGGAGAACATAAAATTGAAAAAGCTTTACTTGATCTTGGTGCTAGTGTCAATTTGCTTCCATATTCAGTTTATCAGCAATTCAACTTAGGTGAGTTAAAATCAACTTCTGTAACTCTTCTACTTGCAGATAGATCAATTAAAATTCCAAGAGGAATAGTGGAAGATGTGTTGGTTAAAGTTGATAAATTCATATATCCTGTGGATTTCATTGTCTTGGATACTGAACCTCTGGTTGATAATTGCAAGTCAATTCCTGTTATTTTAGGCCGTCCATTTTCAGCAACATCTAATGCTTTGATAAATTGTAGAAATGAAGTGGTGAAGCTAACATTTGGAAACATGACACTGGATCTCAATGTTGTTAACATGTGCAAGCAACCATAGGAAGTCCTTGATGAAAATGAAGAAGTTGAAGGAATTGAAGCCGTTATAAATGATCATCTTCAAAAAGGGAGTTCTTCTGACCCATTAGAAGTTTGTTTAATTAATTCATTTGATTTGCTTGATTGTACAGAGGAAATAGAATACAAAGGAAGAAAGCCAAAATTCGAAGAGCTAAAACCCATGAATGATAATGCTCATGAAGAAGTACCCACACCGGAACTAAAGCCATTACCTGCTGGGTTGAAGTACACATTTTTAGGAGAAAAGCAAAGCTTTCCTGTGGTAATTTCCTCGTCTCTTACTGAAGAACAAGAAGGAAAGATGTCGCCTCAATGGACGCACCAAGATAGAAGGAAATTTCTGACAGAGGTGAAAATTTTTTATTGGGATGACCCATACTTGTTCAAACATTGTCCTGACCAAATTTTTCAGAGATACGTGCCCGACAATGAGGTAGGTAGTGTGTAACGTCCCCTTTTTGGGAAGAAACATCATATTGTCAAATAAAAGAAAATGCGAAAATTAAATTTTCAAACGACAATTAAGACCCGGTTCAATTAATTAAAAGTTAACTTGTTTGATACTTTAATACATAGGAAAATGGCAGTATATATTTTTATTTTTTTTTTGTTTTGTTAATTTAATAGCGCGGAAAATGGATAACAGTAAAGAATAAAACAAGATTACACGAGTTTGCACTTTGAATAACATACACTTATTATATATATATATATATATATATATATATATATATATATATTAATACAACTATATTTTAAATACAAGCCTGGACATCTCCAAAAAGCAAAACTATACCTGCCCCAAGGAATCATGCATATACATCCCCCAGAAATAACAAAATATATAGCCCACCAAAAAGTAATACATCAGGCCCCCAAAATAAAAACCACTGGCAGCCATCAGTAGCTACCAGCAAAATTAATCCCTCAGAGGAGGAAGAACCGTATCAGGATCCTCAGCATGATCCTCCTCTTCTGAGGAAACCTCTATGGGAACCACAGAAGCACGGGACGGAGTCCGAGCGGTGGAATCAAAGGAGTCCTCCCGTGGGGTATAGTAACGATCGCCCCACATCTCACGGATGGGCAAGTAAAACTCCAGTCACAGGCTGATGTGGCAGGTGAGGACAGGTGCCTCATGACGTCTCCAGGCTAGGGCAATCGACACATCTCCCAAGTAGACGCAGCGATCGGAATTCAAGTTGATATGCTAGCACTTTGGCCCTCCGAGGAAGGTCAGACGCACATTACTAAGAAATCCGCGCATACGTGCTGCCATCGTCTCAGTAGAAGTTAATCTTGTTCGGGCCAAAAGCCGGGAAAATCGGGATCTTCCGCCTCCTTGCTGTCATCTTCGATCAATACAGTATATACATATACAGAAAGTAATAGAGATACAAGAAAGAGGTAAGACATCCTACCATCATTACCAATTATAGCAGCTAGAAACAGCACGACGCCACGCGCCCAAATAGCAATTCATAATATTATGTTCAACTAATAAGCAGTAATTCCAACGGTAAGCAAATGAATAGTTCCAGGCAGATAGTCATCACAGTAATAACCAAATCAGTCATAGACATGGAAAAATAAATATTAACAATGACAATGTATATCATGACTCACATGCATGCTTTCCCAAATTCCTACTCCATGGAGCTAAACCTAAACAGTTGGAGAGAAAGATCAGGAGACATGTCTGTAACTCGGCTGCCGAGGCCAGTGCTATCAATAAATTTTCTCGTGCACAATCATGGCATTGTATAGACATTCTACACTAGATCACGATATAGGATAGTGTCAAGTCTGGATCGTCGGTGTGTTTGCATCGGTTTGCCCCACAGGCAGAGGAGCTACCAACTGCCCCTTGTGAAGGACCCGCAGCCCGACGCCCCCGAGGTCATAACATAACCCACACTTGTCTACTCGCACCCGCACTAAGGTATGTTCAATCTCCTAGGCAACTTGGCCTTACAACAATCCACAAGGACATTCACAATGCATAAGATACTATGCATAAACATGTATGATCCACAATCTCATACAATTCCATAACATGCCATATTAGGCCAATATAAGCATCAATATACAAATGGTTAGTCACATGGACCCATAACGTCATAATATAAAGATCAAGTCAATTGATGCGTCATTAGGTTCATTATGAATCCTAACTTAGAATTTGTTTTCCTTTTCAAGGTTCATGTTCAAAAATCAATTCTTGTAATGAATTTAATATCCCAAGGCGATTCAATTTTCCCATAACTTGCAATTTGTTTAAGCTCTTAGGCCTCACACTCTCATGTTCTTCACCCACTTAGAATTACCTTAATTCTTATGATACTTTTGCTCTTAGCCCTTAAGATTTATGAAGTCTTGATTTTATTAAATTCTTCCAATTCCTTAATTAACTATCCCATTACATAGGTTTTTAATCACATAATTGCTTATGCTCCCAACTTACCAAAATCACCTACTTACACCTAAAAATGCCCTAGAGGCCGTGGCCTCACAATGGCTCCAATTTCAAATTCTTTCAAGTCATTGACGAGCGCCGAACTCAGTCAAAATTATAACCGAAGTTATTACCTAAACTTGTAGTATAGTGAACAACACCGGATCGTCTCCTCAAGGATCGTAGATGCAATTTGATCAAATCAAGTGAAAGTTAGAAAAAGGGGGGTTTTGATGGTTCAAGGATCGCAAAGATGACGAGGATTTAAAGAGAAATAACAATTAAAAGAACAAATAATTCAATTCAGAAATCTATCCGAGATTGGGTGGATTCAATCATAGACCTTTCAACAAACACCTGAAATACATTTGAATGGTTAACTTGGATCTAACCGAGATCTCTGCATCGATCCGAATTCATACTAGACAATCGTCCATAATTCAATTGACAAGTGATAAACACAAATCTGCAATCGCACCATTCATGTAAATATATGTCAATTTAAGCACCGAATTCAATTAACCTAGGCACAAATCAGTAACCTAACCTCTTCAATTACGTGATTAATTCAGATCAATCAGTTCTAAATTTCATCACAATACTTAATCTTAAACCAAGATCAAATCAGATCAAACATAAACAGAATCACCATTCATGCATTCAAGATTAAGAGAACGAAGAAGAAGAAGAAGAGGAATTCAAATATAAATCAAATACATTACATAACCAAGGTCTCAAGAATCCAAGCCACAATCTCTTCAAGAGTCCCGAATTGACTAGAAGTGACTTAGCTCTCCATTACAATGAAGGAAAAATATACAAGAACTATGAAAAACTATCTTTAACACTAAGTGTATGTTGTGTTTAGAGCTCTCCACATGCTTCTTTTTATAGAGGATTCAGATTAGTAGTAGATGGGTAGATGAGATTAGTAGGTGGAATTAGTAGGTGAGCTTGGTAGGTGAGATTGGTAGGTGAGCTTGGTAGGTGAGATTGGTAGGTGAGCTTGGTAGGTGAGCTTCCTTGTCTCCGAAAGTATTCATTGCCGAACTCATTGATTTCGTCATTTCTGAGCCAAGTGGTCTTCATGAAAGTTCTAGGAAATTGTATAAGCTTTCCAATGGCTTTAGAAGCACCCAAAAATTCGTCCTACAGCTCAAGATATGACCCAATTACTACAGACTGTTCAGGACCAGTTTCAGCACCTCTGTTTTGACTTTCAGACCCAATATCTCCATCAAGGAGCCCGAATCAAGTTTTGTGTTTGTCATGAAAGTTGTACATATGGGTCTTAACTTTCAGATTACAAATTTTCAGCCCATTCTATAAACCCAAACTCGAATTATGTTCTGGTTACTACACACTGTTCGGGTTCCAGTCACAAATCCCGTATTCTGATTTCCATGCCCAATTAGCTCCACTAGATGTCTGAAATTGACTTTGAGCTCTTCATCAAAGTTGTAGAGCTCTTTCTTATCTTTCCTACAAGGTAAAATTCATAATTATCAGACATTTAGAACTCAAGATATGGCTAAAATACAGAAACAGTGTAAGACCCGAATAATGCTGAAAAAATCAATTAAGTCCGATTCGAGTTCAAACTTACAAAACATAATCAAATTCAGTCAAGTAAGTACATAAAGAGTGTAAATAACTAAACATAAGGGTTTCTTAATGAATAAAACATGTGATTATCAAATTCCCCCACACTTAGCTTTTTGCACTCCTGGGCAAAACATATAAAACTAATGTTAGAAGACAAAGACAAACGACACAAACTTAAAAGCTAAAAACTCTAAAGGACTCAATGAAGCAAGAAGAGCAACAAGAAATTCAAGGGATCAAAACATAAATGAGGTAACATTTCTTCACATCTCAAACCAACAAGCAAGGAAACTTCTGTTGAAAAGAATGAATTAAGAATGATGGATCTTCACAAGATTCCCTCTCAATCTCTCAAGTGTTTAAAAGGTAGGTATTTCACTCAATTCAACCCATGAAAATTGCACTACCATAAGCTTGCTTATCTTCTACTTCTCCACTACTCAAAACACATACACACACAAATCATGAGGACTTTATTCAAGGTTGTAGTGAGGTCAAGGTAACAGAAGAGGATAAAATGGATATGAGAAGATAAATACCAAAGAGAATAAAAGCAAATGAGAGCTGAGTTCAAATAACAAGCATAAAAATTCATCTCAACTCTAATGTATATCCCTTTACATATTCATTTCCCAATCCTTTTTTTTTTTGTTTTTTTGTTGTTTTTGTTTTTTTTTAGGCACTCTTTCCTTTTTCAACAACCATTTTGTACACACACCCCCACACTTGTTCAAAAACTCATCCATTAACCAGGCTAATGTTCTTTTATTCCCTAAGGTAAAGTAAGAACACGATTTTTCATTTAAGGCACATAATGAGCTAGAAACAAGGAATGGTCAAATAAGCTCAAAGGGGTTAAGCAAAGGAAAATATACAAGGTTGGCAGGGAATCGAGAATTTTCGAGAGGTCAAAAGAGTGCTTGATATCATATTGAAAACAAGGTTGGCTATTTGGTTAAACTAGCTAAGAAAGAGGGCCTCAATCATGTTCATGCATGCAAGTGAAATGTAGCCTCAAAAAGAATCAAAGCAAGTTCTAGAGTGGTCATTAACATGAGTGAAAATCACACAAGAAAGAAGAGAATGGCATAAATGTTGAATCCATCCATTAGGCTCAAAATCTCACAAGGTATGCATCCATCAAACTCAATTCATCAGTTCAATCATTCATCACCAAGCATATCAGATCAAGAAGGGAGAAAAATTATTCAATCATGCAATGAACCACTTTTTTTTTTGAATTTTTTTTTTTAACAAACGAAAAGAAACAGAAACATGCTAAAATCTCTCCCCCACACTTAATATAACATTGTCCTCAATGTGAAAGAAAGAGATAGAAAAGAGCAACACAACCTGATGAGGGGCGAGATAATGGCAAGCAGAAAAGATGCGTAAGAATCAAAGCTGCAAAAGAACCTGAAAACTCACAAAACAAATGAGTAAAATGTAAAACCAAAATAACATGACTGGAAGAATATAAAATTAAATAGGAAATGCGGGTCTTTTAAAGTCAGATTCCCAAGACTGTAACACTTCTGTTCATCTCTGAAGAGATTCCACAATTAAGAAGTTCATGATGTACCAGGCCACAAGAATGCGTCTCAAGAGTCAATAAGGTATAACTTACTGACTCCTTACTCAGCCATTTAAAGTGAAGTATGTTTTTATCTTCTCAGATTGCGAAAACCATCCCCAAAGATCTTGAAAACAAATCTAGTTGGGTTGCCTCCCAATAAGCGCTTGTTTAACGTCATTAGCTCGACGTTGGGACACTTCTTAGTGATCTTTATAATGTGGATGGTAAAAGCCCATCACTTTCACTTCCACATTTTTCGGCTTGAGATGGTGTCCATTGGTCTTATTAAGTGAGGTTGGTGAAAAGACTCCACCAGGATCCCATTGGTTGAAACGTGATGACCAAGTTATGGTTGACACAACATGATAGCTTTCACTAGGGTCCCATTGGTTGAAGTGTAATGACCAAGTTAAGCTTGAAGCATGAGGGCTCCCATTGGGGTCCCATTGGTCTTTCTTAATTTCCTTGACTTCACCAATGACGTGTAATTTGGCAATTCTGCGTTCATTGATTATGCTGGACCATGGCCTAAAAACAAAATCCACTTCAGTAGTTACTAGCATCTGCTGACTTTCCTCTTTCTTTGAAAATTCCTCAATGGCCTTCAACTCCACCTCCCTATATGTTTCAGATTCTGCAACTACATTGTTGATAGACTCTTCTATATCATTAGATCCTGCGTAAACAGAATCATTAGTTTTCAAATATGCAGAAATTTCAGCACACACAACACATTTTATATCACCATCATGATCAGCACATGAGTTGCAATTGATAGAATCATCAAAACCAATTAAATCGGAAATTCAAAGACACAACTCATCATGAGTTTCCTCAACTAAGTCTGCATGTAAATCAATATGACAATTAGAATGCAGGGAGTTGGGAATTGTTTGGGGAAAGAGTTGGCCGACTCTTGATATCTCGGTTCATTAACAAGTGGTTGTCAACTGGTCAATTTGGGTTGTTAAATCTGAATAGTGGCGTGAAATTCTCTGGAACTCAATTTGGGTTTTCATCAAGTCCTCCCATGAAGGCTCAAGTTTTGCGGTTGATGGACTTGTTATCTGCTGGAATGGCTGCTCATATTGAAATGATTGTTGCTGTAGTGATGCCGTATTACCATATCCCAGATCCGGATAGTATTCCCAGCTAGGGTTGTATGTGTTGAAGAAGGAGCCATAACTCTGTTGCTGCTGTTGGAACTGTGGTTCATTAGGAAAATAACCAGCTGCTACAACAAATTGATCTGGAAAAACAGAACTACCATACTGAAGTGTAGGGCATGCATATGTGGGGTGAGATGAACAAAAACAAATGTTACACACAAGTGTAGCTTCCTGCACAGGTGATTGTTGTCTCACTACTATATATCTTACCAAAGAAGTCAACTCCTCAAGTTTTGACTCCATTATGCATGGTCCATTGTATCCTTAAAATGCAACAGAATGCAACAAAATGATAATGAAAGAAAAAGAAAAAATTAAAAAGAAAGAGTTAGTATGGGATCAACACTCAAAATATGCAAAAATAAATCTAGTTAATGTATCTAAACATTTTTAAAATTTATGGGAGCAACACAGACAAAATCTATATAAAAATGAAACTAGAAAATGCAACAAAAAATAATAAAAAATTGAAAAAGTGGTCTAAATGATAGAATTTCGAAAAACCAGGGGTGACCTCACAAAATTACTGTGAGTCTTGTTTATCAGACTGTTTTCCTTCAACCGACCAAGTTTCAGCTCATTCTGGGCATGTTGCAGTTCGAAAATTGCAATAGTTACCCGTAATCACCGTTTTCCGTCTTTCCTAAATCGAGAAAAATTCAAAAGCTAAGATAAAAACGTTAGTATGGTATGAACAATGTTAGTAAATGAAAAATAACTGTTAGAATAGGTAAGAAAGAACAAAAATTAGTAAGGTTACTCAAAATGAAAAGATTACACCTACGAGTTCCCATGAAAATCTATGCCAAAATTTTGACGAGCGCCGAACTCGATCAAAATTATAACCGAAGTTATTACCTAAACTTGTAGTATAGTGAACAACACCGGATCGTCTCCTCAAGGATCGTAGATGCAATTTGATCAAATCAAGTGAAAGTTAGAAAAAGGGGGTTTTGATGGTTCAAGGATCGCATGGATCAGGATTTAAAGAGAAATAACAATTAAAAGAACATCAATTCAGAATCTATCCGAGATTGGGTGGATTCAATCATAGACCTTTCAACAAACACCTGAAATACATTTGAATGGTTAACTTGGATCTAACCGAGATCTCTCGCATCGATCCAGAATTCATACTAGACAATCGTCTAGAATTCAATTGACAAGTGATAAACACAAATCTAACGCAATCGCACCATTCATGTAAATATATGTCAATTTAAGCACCGAATTCAATTAACCTAGGCACAAATCAGTAACCTAACCTCTTCAATTACGTGATTAATTCAGATCAATCAGTTCTAAATTTCATCACAATACTTAATCTTAAACCAAGATCAAATCGGATCAAACATAAACAGAATCACCATTCATGCATTCAAGATTAAGAGAACAGTAAGAAGAAGAGAAGAGGAATTCAAATATAAATCAAATACATTACATAACCAAGGTCTCAAGAATCCAAGCCACAATCTCTTCAAGAGTCCCGAATTGACTAGAAGTGACTTAGCTCTCCATTACATTACAATGAAGGAAAAATATACAAGAACTATGAAAAACTATCTTTAACACTAAGTGTATGTTGTGTTTAGAGCTCTCCACATGCTTCTTTTTATAGAGGATTCAGATTAGTAGTAGATGGGTAGATGAGATTAGTAGGTGGAATTAGTAGGTGAGCTTGGTAGGTGAGATTGGTAGGTGAGCTTGGTAGGTGAGATTGGTAGGTGAGCTTGGTAGGTGAGCTTCCTTGTCTCCGAAAGTATTCATTGCCGAACTCATTGATTTCGTCATTTCTGAGCCAAGTGGTCTTCATGAAAGTTCTAGGAAATTGTCTAAGCTTTCCAATGGCTTTGGAAGCACCCAAAAATTCGTCCTACAGCTCAAGATATGACCCAATTACTACAGACTGTTCAGGACCAGTTTCAGCACCTCTGTTTTGACTTTCAGACCTAATATCTCCATCAAGGAGCCCGAATCAAGTTTTGTGTTTGTCATGAAAGTTGTACATATGGGTCTTAACTTTCAGATTACAAATTTTCAGCCCATTCTATAAACCCAAACTCGAATTATGTTCTGGTTACTACACACTGTTCGGGTTCCAGTCACAAATCCCGTATTCTGATTTCCATGCCCAATTAGCTCCACTAGATGTCTGAAATTGACTTTGAGCTCTTCATCAAAGTTGTAGAGCTCTTTCTTATCTTTCCTATAAGGTAAAATTCATAATTATCAGACATTTAGAATTCAAGATATGGCTAAAATACAGAAACAGTGTAAGACCCGAATAATGCTGAAAAAATCAATTAAGTCCGATTCGAGTTCAAACTTACAAAACATAATCAAATTCAGTCAAGTAAGTACATGAAGAGTGTAAATAACTAAACATAAGGGTTTCTTAATGAATAAAATATGTGATTATCAGTCATCATCTTGCATGCCATTCTCTTAGTTCTTTAGATTGTTCACTTGTTAAATTAGTTCACCAAAAACCCTCATTTCTTTGCCCCAAAACCGTAGCCCTCATAGGAATTTCCATTCCAAATTTTTCTTCCATGGAATTCCATTTTATCCATTGATTAATTCAAGTCTTATACTAGTTACAATTTAATCACAAATTTACCTAAATTCCTAGCCTAAAACCGTGACCCTCCAAGAAGGTTTCTCAAATGTTTTTCTTCTATTTTTAATCACAAAATCCAATCCAACATATCAATATATATAACAAATCAATCCAATAGCATAAATCAAATAAAATCAACACATAAGCACACTAATCACAAAATCAAAGAATAACCCTCATTAGGGTTTTTCCACAAACAACACAATCAAAGTTCCTAGATGCTAAGAGAGGTTGAGGAGGAGTGTCTTCCTCTTACCTAAGAGAAGAAATCAAGAGAACTCCAAGAAAGCTTCTTGAAATTTTCGGATTTGACCTCCAAAAACCCTAAAAATGGTGACTTTGTTAGAATAGCATAATGGCTTGGAAAATGAAGCATGGATGGCCAACAAGTAGGCCATGACCACGAGAATGGAGGAGAAAGAAGAGAAGTCTTGAAACTTACCCAAAAAGCTCAAAGCTTGGAGCTTGGAGGAGATGATGAAAATGAAGGAATTTCAAGAAACTCGAAGAAGAAAAGATGCTTAGAATGGTGAGAGGATTAAGGAAATGTATTTAGATGTAATTTTTGTGAAGATTGGGTAGGGGAAGGGGCTTAACTAAAATTTAATAACCGTAGAGCATGTAGAGAGAAGGGAGAGAAAACTCAAAGTGAAGAAGAAGAAGAAGAAAGAGAGAGAAAGTGTTTTTGGTTAATTATGGAATTTGTGAGATAAATGAAATTAATGAATTGAAATAATTTCCCTTGCCCAAGGGCTGCTTCCAGCCGTGTAGAGAGAGAAGAGAGAGGGGGAGAGTTGGCTTCCAAGGGAAGCCAAGGGCATTTGGGTCATTGTTTGGTCAAAGCTTCTCAAAGAAGCTTTGATTATTTAACATTAAATTTGAATTAAAGTGGATTGATTAGACATAAAGTGGATTTCATTTCGATAATGTGATATGATTTTTACTACACACTATTATCCAATGGATAATAGTTACGATTAATTAAGTCGGTATTTAATTAATCTGACAGATAAATTTTTCGCAGTATTGATTTATTTTATCTGTTAAGATTTCTCAAAAATTATGAAACCTCGTAAACTGTGTCAAGTCTCGGGTTTAGTAAGATCCCCAGTCGACATGTCCATAGTCCAAGGTTCGCGGAGGAAACATCGCGTTTCTCTGGTTCTGCTCAGTGTGCACGCAAAATGAGAAATATATTAAAATATTCGACGTTTCTGGAAAAATCTTAGAAAATTCTAAAAAATTACAAATATTATAAAATGACTATTCGTCATATAACTTTTCAATTTTTGAAGCGTTACAGTCGTTTTCCGGACTCTGCTCAAGTTTCACGTAAAAACGAGGAATATATTAAAATATTCATCGTTTCCGAAAAATTCCAGAAAAATTCCTAAAAATCAAGAATAATATAAAATGATCATTTATACTTAAACAGATATTTTTTGGGATGTTACATAGTATCATTAAATTTTGTCACTCAGAAGCAAGTGGAGGTCACTTTTCTTCAAAGAAAATAGGTGCGAAAATCTTGCAGTACGGATTTTATTGGCCCACTTTATTTAAGGACTGCTATACTTTTTACAAAAGTTGTGAAAATTGTCAAAAGAAAAATCCAATAAAATACACAATCAAGATAATTTTGAGAAAATCTTTTGAAATTGGTTAAAAAGTTCTGCTTTATGATTCTCCCTTACACCTATTCCCTAGAAAATTGAGATCTAGCTGGAGTGGTCCTTTTGTTGTCAAACACGTGTATCCTCATGGGGCCGTAGATATTGTGAATCCTAGGAATGGTAATGTGTTTAAAGTTAATGGACAAAGGCTCAAACCATTTCTGAAAAAACCAAGTTGATGAGTTCTTTGTGTTGCTTAACATAAGTGGCGGATACGGTATCTGTGACTCTCAAGTCGGTTTGTTTTTTTTCGGTTTCCCAAAATAACTGAATCCTTCTTCTCCTTTAAAATGGATGTCATTCTTTCAAACTTGAGAAAACATTTTCCTTCTCTCTCTCAAAATGCTCTGAAAAAAATCTACAAAGTTCGATGTGAAAGATTGAGACTGTTAATGCACAAAGATATGCCAGAAGATGTGCGCTGGATAATTGAAGCAAAGGTCCGACTAGCAGGTGAGTCTTCAATTTCATTTGACTCATACATGCCAGGTCTTGGAAGAAGTTCGTGTAACACCCCAATTTTTAGAAAATGTACCGAATGTACTGTTTGCTGTTTTTCAAGCTTTTGTGTGAATGATCGTTGTGTTCCTATTTTACTGTTTCTCGATTTCTGCATGAAATACAAATACGTTTATACAGGCTCAAATTTTATTTGGTCTTTTTACGTAATTTGTTTCGAGACGGTAAAATAAAAGTTTTTTCGAGCTACTATTTTAATTTTTTTGGAGGATATACAGACAATTAATACTGTCTGTAATTTTATTTGAACTTTTTGGATGATTAGCTACGTTGTGGGAAAAATGGGAAAATGACCGTTACGTCCCGAACGTGCTTTGTACTTGCTTTTTCTGTTTTTTAATTGTTTTCTACTTGATTTAGTGTCCAATATTACTGTCTGTGATTTTTTATGGACTTTTTGTGTGATTTGCTACGGGGCAGGAAAATAATATTTTTTCGGACCGGTAAAATCTGTTTTTAATTATTCAGAGGCGGGGGATCTTACTAAACCCAATTCTGAATGAGCCTAAAATTAGGATTTAACTGTCAAATAAAATAATTTTGTATTGTTATAATATTATTTTATTAGTCAGTATAGTTTAGTGACGGTGGACCCGGAAATGTTTTGCGGGACCCACGTTTAGTTAATACAGTTAACTTAGTAACTTAATTAAGCATCATTAGTGAAGGAACTTTCAAGAAACATGGTGACTCATCTAATGACTAGGCTTAAGAGTTAATGAAGCTTAATGACTAAGCATGGTGACTATGCTTGAGCCAACCAATAGGAAACAAGCTTGCTAACCAAGTTTTGATCTTGGCCTTTGATGCATTCTAAGGCTTGGATGAAGCCAAGCCATGGACACCTTGCAAGCCATGAAGTCTACGGCCAAGTGAGGTTGGAAGACCAAAAGATCACTTCATCTTTCAACTGCTTATTATAAGAGCTTCCTGCTTGGATTTACATAGTAACACACGGGTGAGAATTCACAAATTCGATAAAAAGTATACCAATACTAGTCCTTGTAATTATAAAGAATAAACAACTCATTCACATAAGATATCATGCTTTTCTCTCTTCTCTCTCATCCAAGAACCCTAAACACCATTGTTGCCTCCTTTCTCAACCATTCGGCCAAACCTAAAACCCTACCATCCAATCACCCAAAATTTCTTCTAATCAACTTTTCTAAACCTAAACACAATCCTAAGAACATCTCTAGTTGAGAGTTCTTGCAAATTCTTACATTTGAAGCTTGAAAACATACTTGGAAGATTCAACCAAGAAGGTGAAATTCCTAGTTTTTCTTTTCTAAACTCTTTTTCAAAGTTCTAAGCCATGATTTCTCCATGGTTTAAGCTCTCTTTCTATGGTTAGTAACTTGTAGTTTTGTTTAAGTTTGCTAGGTATTTTGAAGGAGATAACCGTGACCTAGGAGGAGTGAAAGAAATCCTTTTTGTCTTCATTTAAGGTAAGAGGAAGACAAATCTTATCACCTATGGATGGTGGTAAGAGGATGGAGTTTGATTTTGTGATTGTAGAATCCATAAGGATTCATGTTTGTGCTTGTTAGTAGCTTATTTGATGTGGTTGTGTATTTGTTAGTAGCTTTTCTATTTGTTGTTTGTAATAATTTGCATGTCTACAAGCTTTAAGTTGCATGTCTATAAGCTTTGATAATATTGCATGTGTTAGAATTGCATGATAAAGTATAGAATTGCATGATAATGTATAGGATGTGAATAACATGTCAAGGAAATGCATGTGTGTTCCAAAGAACACTCCATGAGGCTCACGGCCACTAACCAAATGGAGAACCAAAATGTTCTCTTAATTTTCTTAAAAGGTAATTTAATTAACCTAGGAGAATTAAGAAGGTTTCAAGTTGATTAGATCAAAGAAAAAGAATTTAGAAATCAAATGGTAAGACTTGGTATTTTCGGCCAACATGCCTAAAATGAATGTGTTGATTTCAAAAACCATTTTCTAAAACAATGGTTAAATGAATTTAGACAATACAATAAGTTTGACATATAGTTAGAAGATGAGAAATAATTTAAAAATCAATTTCAAAATATTTAGGAAATTCGGCCAACATGCCAAACCAAGTATCCATGGTTTCTAAAATTAAATCCAAACCTTTTCTAAGTATAAGGATGCAATATGTGTTAAAAAGAATTTTTCTAAAATGAGTTTTAAAGGAAAGAATCAATTAGAAATAAGTTTGAGAACTTAGAACTAATGATTTTGTTATTAGAAATGAAATACAGTAACTTTCAAAAATTTCTAACATATAGCTCATGCTGTATTTTGAAGCATGTTAGTAGTTTTCAAAAGGATTAAGTATATGGTTTAAAAATTTAATAAACAAGAATTTTTACGGTAAAATTAGGAAACCATTAATATAATTTTCTAAGCAAAATCTTGTCAATTTTAGTAAAAACGAACAAATAAGATAGGAAAGATGTCCAAAAGACAAGATAATACGGTATAGAAAATATTATACGTAGCTTAAAAGTATTATTTATTATTTCTATTTATTTAAACAAGTAATTTTTAAGGAATTCGGTCAAGAAAATAATTTAAAAATCTTACGCGATTGAGAAAACGTATTAAAAATCCTACGCGATTTTGAAAACAGAAAAATATATTTACGCGATTTCAAAACGTTTATAAAAACGACGAGATTGTGAAAACGCGATAAAATTTCTACGCGATTGACCATTACTGTATTTATTTTGTGCTGTCAGGAAAATGTGAACCCGTACAGGCTTTTGAGGATTTTTCGCTGTCAGGAAAATGTGAACCCGTACAGGCTTTTGAGAATTTTTTGCTGTCAGAAAAATGTGAACCCGTACAGGCTCTCTATTTTTCTGCCATTGAGGGCATATTTTATCTTGAGGGCATTTTCATAATTTCATATTTTTGGAATTATGTATTGAGTTTATGCCAAATTTTTGGTGGATTGGTTGATGAGACGAATTACATCGTGTTGTCGATGCGATAAACGTAGTGTGGTCCATTGTTCTAATGGACTTGGAGACGTTAGTGTACGGTATCCCATATGTGGACAGTTGGTAGCTCCGCTGGGCCGTGGTAAACCGATAGCACACTAATGGACTCGACACGCACTATATTTAATCGAGATTTCGTGAAATCTAGTAGTACATTTGCCTGTAGTGCCACAACGTGAGACCGTGAACTACACCACGCCTGGATGATGGATTCCTGTGTCGTGGGGCTATAGACGCAACGTGTGACAATATTCAAATACCCCTGAATCAAAATCAGTTTAAACACTTTCAAATATCCAGCAAATGATAGTTGGTTGGGCAATATTTAATTGGTACTAATAGATTTTGCAGTCATTCTCTCCAATGATACTTGTGTGTTTTTTTTTTTAGCTCCATGGAGTAGGGTGTGTCTTATGTTTATTTATTGGGATCTATTTATTTATTTTGTCTTATCTATTTATTTTTGTCTTATCTCGTTTATTATATTGATATTGATTTATTTGTTTACCGTATTTGTTATCTATTGTTGTATTGTATCATTTGTTTCTTGTTTTATTTTTATCCGTGATGGTATATTGTTGGGATATTTAAATCTTTTTGAATCTTTACACTACTCTTACTTATTAATGTTATAGCTTTTCATATTGCATAAACCGTATATCTTTGTTTGTCGTCTTCTTATTGGCCATGTTTGTGGTGATTTTAGATTGTCTTACCTCTTTATTGTATGTGTTTTCTCGTATATACCGTTTATATGGTAAAGAGTTTGAGGAAGAGGAACATTTGCCTCTAGAGATTACGTACACCGAGGAAGAAGAGGGACAATGCAAGAGGAAGATCGGTTTGACGACCAAGAACCATCCGATCATCCATATCCTTTGGATTGATTGTGGGAGATGGCAAATGCTGGCTGATTTTTGGGGTTCGTGACTCTCGAGTTTCACGGTGGATCGCTAGCGTGGCACATGAGAGGAGATAGAGACTCGTGACATATGTAGGACACTGACCGTGACTCTACGTCATCGTTGATGGAGAGCCGATCATGACTACGACGTATTTCTACACTTAGAGTTACCCTTATCCATTAGGCGTCATTTTGGTGGTATGACCACGAGCCTAGTGAGATTAGTATCGTATCGATTAAAGATCTCGTTATCGCCGAGAGTCGAGACATCCGGGATATTTGTCTCCAATGATCATTTTCATGTTGAGAGTGATGCTTCCTCAGAGGATTAAATATGCATGATGTTTTTTTTGGGCGCGTCTATGTCTCCAGTATATATTGAATCTTTTATTGCTTTATTTATGTTTCGTTTAAATATTTGTATTTTTAGTTGTAAATTATTTGTACAACTTATAACTTAAATCATCTGTATATATTATAAGTAATGTTGTTTTTGTTTATTTGCTATTTCCGCATTATTTTATTTAACAATATTCTCGTTTATCGGAATTATCTTACAATATGTAATATTATTAACAAATATTTTACAACTTGGGTAGATTTTATTTATTTATTTATTTTTCTTTATATGTGTGGCATCCCCAAAGGGGTGTTACAGTTCGTATTCTAAAAGGAGAAGAGCAAAAAGGTTACAAGTCTGTTACAAATGTAGAAGATGGAATTGTAACAAGTGATGTCATACTTTGTGGATGGTTTCCGCAAACAGAGAAGATTAAATTTTCTTCATTAAGAATAGACTGAGTAAGGAGTCATTAGATGATATCTTATTGACTCATGAGACGCATTCTTGTGGATTGGTGCATCGTGAAATTCTTAATTTGTGGAATCTCTTTAAGGATAAAGAAAAACGCTACAGTCTTGGGAATCTAACTCTAAAAGACCCTGTTTGCCAATTATAAGAAAATTGGATGGGAAGCTTATCCTCGACTCATAGAAGGCGTTTAAGCCGTTACTGGACGTTAAACCAGAGGCAGATGTGAGTCATATCCACAACAATCTGTACATATCATCTTCTTCTTCTTCTTCATGTCATCTTTCAAAAAAAAATTCAAAAAAAAATTCAAAAAAAAATAAAAAAAAAAATATTTGAACAAGGGCGATCCGAAAGGAGTACCATGGCTTTAATTAGTTGCGGAGCCCCAGCCTTTGGCTGACCCGTCATTGACTCGGGTGGACCTTTGCACGCTGGTCTTTAAAAAAAATCGTGAGTGTCTACCAAAATATTTAAGTGACACGCAGATAAAGATATGCCACTAAATTTTCACTCATGACGCAAATGATATAAAGATACACCATGAAAGTTGTACATACAGGTATGTCATCGTTTGCTATTATATTTCTTTTATCTTTGTATGATTTTGCTATATTTTGGTTTTGGATAGACGATCCTTTGAGCAAGGTCCTTCAGGGGTTTCTAGACTTCTTTACCCTGATGGTTTTCTTGAAGTAAAAAAATAAAAAAATAAAAAAAAAAAAAAAAAAGAGAAAAGAGAAAAAGATTCTGTGTTCCTTAATTTCAAACTCTTCTGACAACAGCCAACCTACCCTTATAGGTGCAATTATTACCCTTTCCCTTCTTTTTCCTATTTAAACACTCCACTTTCTTCACTTTCCTCTATATCAGAATGAATCAAAAGGAAGGTGAGAATAGAAATGGAAGGTGTTTATGTTCGTCAACTTAAAAATGTCTGTGTTTTTTGTGGGTCAAGTTATGGGAAGGGTTTAGAGTTTGTAAATGCAGCTAGCACTCTTGGTCGATCACTTGCTGCGAGGAATATTCATCTTGTATATGGGGGAGGTTGCCGTGGGTTAATGGGGGCTGTATCACTTGCAATGCATATATGGGAGGCAGTCAGGTTTCAGGTGTCATTCCTAAACTTTTAGCTCAACAAAACATCAATGGAAGGACAGTTGGAGAAGAAATTCAGGTAACATCTATGCATGGACGAATTGTAACACCCCTTTTGGGGATGCCACACATATAAAGAAAAATAAAATAAATAAATAAAATCTACCCAAGTTATAAAACATTCATTACATAATAATATGGGTCGTAAAGTAATTCCTGATAAACAGATTTTTAAAAATAAAATATTACGGAAAACATAAAATAAACATAACAACACCACTCATAATATACATATGTTCTAAGTTATAAGTTATACAAATAATCTACAACTATAATTACAAATATTTATACGAGAAATAGTAAATAAAAACAAGAAAAGAGTCAATATATACATCCATACGCAGACGCCCAAAAAAAAAACATCAAGCATATTTACTCCTCCGAAGGATCACTCTCAACATGAAAATGATCATCGGGAGACAAATATCCCGGGATGTCTCGACACTCGGCGATAACGTGATCGCGCAGTCGATACGATACTTATCTCACTAGGCTCCGTGGTCATACCACCAAAATGACGCCTAATGGATAAGGGTAACTCTAAGTATAGAAATACTGTCGTAATCATGATCGGCTCTCCATCAAACCGATGACGTAAGGTCACAGTCATCCGTCCCGCATACGTCACCGAGTCTCTATCTCCTCTCATGTGCCACGAAAGCGATCCACCGTGAAACTCCAGAGTCACGAACCCCAAAAATCCGGGCACCGCCATACCTAAACTAATCAATCCAATGGGTATGGATGATCAGATGGTTCTTGATCGTCAAACTGGTTGTCGACTAGCTGATCTTCCTCCTCCTCGGGGTACAGAACCTCAAGAGGCTGTTCCTCTTCTTCGAACTCTTTACCATATAAACAGGTATATACAGAAAACATATATAATAAAGAGGTAAGACAATCTAAAATCATCACAAACATGGCCAATAAGAAGACGACAAACCACAGATATACAGTTCATGCAATATGAAAAGCTATAACATTAATAAGTAACAGAGTAGTGTAAAGATTCAAAAAGATGTAAATATTCCAACAATACACCATTACAGATAAAATAAAATAAGAAACAAATGCTACAATACAACAATAGATAAAACAAATACAGTAAACAAATAAATCAATATAATAAACATATAAGACAAAATAAATAGATAAGACAAAATAAATAGATAAGACAAAATAATTAGATAAGACAAAATAAATAAATAGATCCCAATAAATAAATATAAAACACACCCTACTCCATGGAGCTAAAAACACACAAAGATATCGTAGAGAATGACTCGTAAAAATCTATTAGTACCACGGCTGCCCAACCAACTATTACGTCATCACACGTTGCGTCCTATAGCCCCACGACACAGAATCCATCATCCAGGCGTGGTGTAGTTCACGGTCTCACGTTGTGGCACTACAGGCAAATGTACTACTAGACTTTACAAATCTTGATTAAATATAGTGCGTGTCGAGTTCATTAGTGTGCTATCGGTTTACCACGGCCCAACGGAGCTACCAACTCATCCATATATGGGATCCCGTACACTAACGTCTCCAAGTTCATTAGAACAATGAACCACACTACGTTTATCGCATCGACAACACGATGTGATTTGTCTCGTCAACCAAAACACCAAAAATTTGGCATAAACACAATACATAATTCCAAAAATATGAAATTATAAAAATGCCCTCAAGATAATAATATGCCCTCAATGGCAGAAAAATAGAAAGCCTGTACGAGTTCACATTTTTCCGACAGCGAAAAATCCTCAAAAGCCTGTACGGGTTCATATTTTCTCAACAGCAAAAAATAAATGCAGTAACGGTCAATCGCGTAGAAATTTTATCACGTTTTCACAATCTTGTCGTTTTTACAAACATTTTGAAATCGCGTAAGTATATTTTTCTGTTTTCAAAATCGCGTAGGATTTTTAATATGTTTTCTCAATCGCGTAAGATTTTTAAATCATTTTCTTGACCAAAAAAATTACTATTTAAATAAACAGAAATAATAAATAATACTTTTAAGCTACGTATAATATTTTTTATACCGTATACTGTCTTTTGGACATCTTTTCTATCTTATTTGTCCATTTTTACAAAAATTGACAAGATTTTGCTTAGAAAATTATATTAATGGTTTCCTAATTTTACCGTAAAAATTCTGTTTATTAAAATTTTAAAACCATATACTTAATCCTTTTGAAAACTACTAACATGCTTCAAAATACAAATGAGCTATATGTTAGAAATTTTCAAAGTTATCGTATTTCATTTCTAATAACAAAATCATTAGTTCTAAGTTCTCAAACTTATTTCTAATTGATTCTTTTCTTTAAAACTCATTTTAGAAAAATTCTTTTTAACACATATTGCATCCTTATACTTAGAAAAAGTTTGGATTTAATTTTAGAAACCATGGATACTTGGTTTGGCATGTTGGCGAATTTCCTAAATATTTTGAAATTGATTTCAAAATTATTTCTCATCTTCTAACTATATGTCAAACTTATTGTATTGTCTAATTTCATTTAACCATTGTTTTTAGAAAATGGTTTTTGAAATCAACACATTCATTTTAGGCATGTTGGCGAAATACTAAGTCTTACCATTTGATTTCTAAATTTATTTTCTTTGATCTAATCAACTTGAAACCTTCTTAATTCTCCTAGGTTAATTAAATTACTTTTTAAGAAAATTAAGAGAACATTTTGGTTCTCCATTTTTGTTAGTGGCCGTGAGCCATCATGGAGTGCTCTTTGGAACACACATACATTTCCTTGACATGTTATTCACATCCTATACATTATCATGCAATTCTATACTTTATCATGCAATTCTAACACATGCAATATTATCAAAGCTTGTAGACATGCAACTTAAAGCTTGTAGACATGCAAATTATTACAAACAACAAATAGGAAAGCTATTAACAAATACACAACCACATCAAATAAGCTACTAACAAGCACAAACATGAATCCTTATGGATTCTACAATCACAAAATCAAAACTCCATCTTCTTACCACCATCCATAGGTGATAAGATTTGTCTTCCTCTTACCTTAAATGAAGACAAATGGTATTCTTTCACTCCTCCTAGGGTTCGGTTTTCTCCACCAAAGTACCTAGCAACTCAAACGAAAATCTACAAGTTACTAACCATGAAAAAGAACCTAAACCATGGATAAATCATGGCTTAGAACTTTGAAAAAGAAGAGAGAAAAGAAAAACAAGAGATTTCACCTCCTTGGTACAAACTTCCAAGTTAGTTTTCAAGCTTCAAATGTAAGAATTTGCAAGAACTCTCAACTAGAGATGTTCTTAGGATGGTGTTTAGGTTTAGAAAAGTTGGTTAGAATAAATTTTAGGTGATTGGATGGTATGGTTCTTGTCTTGGCCGAATGGTGAAGGAAAGAAACAAGAATGGTGGCTAGGGTTCTTGGATGAGAGAGAAGAGAGAAAAGCAAGAAAGATGAAGTGGTATTTTGGTCTCCTAACCCCACATGGCCGTAGCACTTCATGCATGCAAGGTGGCCAAATGGTTGGCTTCATCCAAGCCATGGATTGCATCAAAGGCTAGGATTAAAACTTGCTTAACAAGCTTGTCTCCTATTAGTTGATTATTGATGACTCACAAGCCTAATCACACTGTTCATTAATTACCAGCTTAGTCAGCTAGCTGAGTCAGCTTGTTCTGGAAAGTTCTACTGCTAATGATGATTAATTAAGCTACTGATCTAACCATTCTGCTAATTGTGGGTCCCGTAAAACATTTCTGGGTCCACTGTCATTTTATTATACTGACTAATAAAATAATATTATAATATTATAAAATTATTTTATTTGACAGTCAAATCCTAAAAATTAAAAGATTATTTACTGTCTTATTCAGAATCGGGTTTAGTAAGATCCCCCAATTCTAAATAATAAAATAAGATTTCCCTACCCGAAAAAATATTATTTTCCCGCCTCGAGCAAATCACACAAAAAGTCCATATAAAATCACAGACAAGTAATATTGGACATTAAATCAAGTAGAAAACAATTAAAAACAAAGAAAAAAAAACGACGCGTTGAACGTAATGGTCATTTTCCCATTTTTTCCCACAACGTAGCTAATCATCCAAAGTTCAAATAAAATTACAGTAAGTATTAATTGTCGTATATCATCCAGAAAAAATTAAAACAAGAGAGCTCAAAAAAACTTTTATTTTACCGTCTCGAAACAAATTACGTAAAAAGACCAAATAAAATTTGAGCCTGTATAAACATATTTGTATTTTGTACAGAAATCGAGAAATAGTAAAATAAGGACACAACGGTCATTTACACAAAAACTTGAAAAACAGCAAACAGTACATTCGGAATATTTTCTAAAAATTGGGGCGTTACACAAATGAAAAAAATGCTTGACAACTCTGATGCATTCATTACCTTACCAGGTGGTTTTGGTGCTTTGGAAGAAATTTTTCAAATTGTCTCTTGGGCCGAACTGAACATCCACCATAAACCCATTGGTTTGTTGAATGTTAATAATTTCTTTGATCTTTTGTTATTTTTTCTTGACAAAGTCGTGGAAACACGTAAATTTATCACTCCTTCAAAGAAGAAAACTTCTTATCTCTGCTTCTACTATTGATGAGCTCATTGATAAATTAGAAGCTTTTGAGTATGTACCTGATAAGGTATTAGCTCAGATAGATTGGTCAACAGGAAGCAGCGAGGGAAGCAACAAGAAAAGAAAGCCAAATCTAACACTTCATCTTTAATACCTTTGATTTTATTTATCGTACTTTGTTTTTATTTAAATTTGTGTCAGGTTTCTCCAACATGTAAGATCTTCTATCCTTTACTCATCTATATTTTAACATTGAGGACAATGTTGTGATCTAGTTGGGGGGGAAGGATAGTTGACTACTAATTTTTTTTCTTTCTCTTTTCTTTTTTGGGAAGTATGATATGATTGTCATGGACTTATTAAACCAATGAATGATGGTAGAGTAAGGAGTAATTTTACTTCTGAGACGTATCTAAATTGGGAAGTATGTTTAGTGATATGACTGTCAGAAACCTATTCATAGGTAAACCAATTAGTGATGGCAGAGTAAGGAGTAAATTTTGGAAACAATTTATTACTCTTGAGATGCATCTTAGTTGGGGTAGTAATTAATTAGTATTGATTTGTGGAAGTAACAAAGTTTTGTCTTTTG
Source organism: Ormosia emarginata (assembly GCA_029884605.1). NCBI lineage: Eukaryota > Viridiplantae > Streptophyta > Magnoliopsida > Fabales > Fabaceae > Ormosia > Ormosia emarginata. The sequence continues at coordinate 206,534 of JAQQTP010000075.1, read as the reverse complement.
ATTTCCTTTGAAAGATTCAAGTGAATGCACTCTCACATCCTTGGAAGCAATTGGAATTCAGGAATCATAGCATGATTGAATAAATTATCTTCTTTCTTAAATTTCACATGCTTGGTTATGGATGTTGAATTGGTGGATAGAGAATGATAGAAATATGCCTTGTGAGATTTTGAGCCTATTGATGAATGGATTGAATATCTGTACCATTCTCTTCTTTCTTGTGTGATTTTCACTCATGGAATTGTTACTCTAGAACTTGCTTTGATTCTTTTTGAGGCTACATTTTCATATGCATACATTAATATGATTGAGGCATTTTGAAAAAAAGCTACTTTGACTAAATAGCCATCCTTGTATATTTTCCATTGTGTAACCCCTTTGAACTTGTTTGACTATTCCTTGTTTTAAGCTCATTTCATCTTTCAAAAAAAAGAGAAAAAAAATAAAAAAAAATTTTACCCAACCAGAGGAATAAGAGAGCATTGACCTTGTTCTTGAACAAGTGTGGGGGTGTGTGTGCAAAATGATCAAAAAAAAAATATATTTGACCACCATTGCAATCAAAGGATTATCAAAATAAAGGTGGAGGCTTTGAAACAACAGGAAGAAAAGAAGAATGTTCAAGTCTAACAATGAATTCAATTCACCAATTTGGGATTGATCTTCAACAAAACATTAGTCAAATATTGGTGATTGTCCTTTATGACGAATATTCTCAAACATTTTCTCCACTTTAACTGTACCATAATGCTCTTTTATTCTCTTTGGTATTTATCTTTTCATATCCTTATTATCTCCTTTCCTTTACCATGACCCCATTACAACCTTGAATAAAGTCCTCTTGATTTTTGTATACATGTGTTTTTAGTAGCGGAGAAGTAGAAGATAAGCAAGCTTATAGTAGTGCAATTGTTCATGAGTTGAATAGAGTGAAATACTTACCTTTTAAACACTTGAGAGATTGAGAGGGAATTCTGTGAGGATCTATCATTCTTGATTCATTCTTTTCAACTGAAGTTTCCTTGCTTATTGGTTTGAGATGTGAAGAAATGTTACATCATTTATGCTTTGATCCCTTGAATTTCTTGTTGCTCTTCTTGCTTCATCGAGTCTTTTAGAGTTTTTAGCTTTTGAGTCTGTGTCATTTTTCTTTGTCTCCTAACTTTGGTCTTATGTATTTTGCCCAGGAGTGCAAAAAGCTAAGTGTGGGGGAATTTGATGATCACATATTTTATACATTAATAAACCCTCATTTTTAGTCATTTACACTCTCCATGCACTTAATTGATTAAGCCTAGTCATGTTTTGAAAGATAAGAGAGAGCTCTACAACTTTGATGAAGAGCTCAAAGTCTCAATCAGACATCTAGTGGAGCTAATTAGGCTTGGAAGACAGAACACGAGTTTTGTGTCTGAAACTTGAATAGTGTACAGTAATCAGAGCATAACTCGGGCTGCAAGAATTATCTTGGGCTGAAATTTGGACATTTGAAAGTTAAGACCCAGATCTAAAACTTTCATGTTGAACACAAAACTTGATTCGGGCTCCTTGATGGTGATATTGGGTTTGAAAGTCAAAACAGAGGTGCTGAAACTGGGCCTGAACAGTCTGTAGTAATTGGGCTGTAGGACGAATTTTTGGGTGATTCCAGAGCCATTGGAAAGCTTAGACAATTTCCTAGAACTTTAATGAAGACCACTTGGCTTGAAAATGACGAAATCAATGACTTAAGCAATGAATGATTTCGGAGACAAGAAATCTCAATGATTTTTCACTCTTATCCTCACCATTTGGCATTCTCCACTCATTCATCCACTCATCCCACCTACCCCTAATCAGCCCCTTTGTCATTTTGTATCCCTAATCCTCTATAAAAGGCACCATTGGTTGACCATTTATGGCACTTGGTGTTAGGCTTAGTTTTTACAAGTTAAGGTTATGCTTGTTTATTATTTTCCTTTGTTATAATTTTCTCTTGTTCTAAATTGAAGTCATGTTCATCTTTCTCTTCTTCTCTCTTTCTTTCTTCTTATCCATGAGTAACTAAATCTTCATCTTGCTTGGGTGAAAGAGTGAAGCTCTTGGTAATGAAATAAGGTTAGATTATTCTATTTCTTGTGCTTAAATGATATATTATCAATTGGACATTATATGTGTTGTATTTTGTTTCCAATTAATTTAGAAACCTTCTTTGTATAATGGAGATCTTGATTTATTGTAGACAATAGGATTGGCACAGTGAATGCTTGAACTCGTTTACAAATGTTGGTAGATAATTAAAGGAATCTTAATATGATTGCATATATAATTGAACTTTGAATGTTATATTTTTCGATTGGAACCTCCGTTGTGTGTGGATTTCAATTGAGTTATAAAGAGAAATAATCTTACCTTTAATTTATTACCAAGAGTGGATCTCCTAACCCAAGCAAGCCCTTAAATTCATTTGTGAACTTGTTTTAATACTTTTGGTATTGTGACAAATCCTCTTCTTACCTCAATTAATTTTTCTTCATCAATTCCCTGTGGATCGACCTCGGACTCCCGAGAAATTTACTACTTGAGACAACCTGCACTTGGGTTTGCATCCTTAAATCCCGCAGTCATTTACTAAGATCAAGTTCTAGAATTTTTGTTGGTGAAGTGTAAGGAAACTTCTTTTATTCTTTTTTTTTCATGTTCTAAATCATGTTTGATCCATGGTTCTTCTTATTCAAGCTTGATATACTAATTTGCTTGTATTTGTTTCATGTTTAAGAACATGTGTTGGTGGAGATCTTGTTCAAAACACAAAGTAGCAAGCTTTTTGGTGGTTCTTCAAGAGGTAAGAGGGAGATCCATCTCACCAACCAAGCATGGTGGTGAGAGATGGTTTTATATTTGATGGATGGTGAATCCATGTGAGGATTCCTATCCATGGTCATGTAATAATTTATGTGTGTTATGTGCTTTGATTATTTTTGCCTATGCTTGATATGCTTTGCATGATTTACTTATGTATGCATGCTTAGTATGATTTTTATTTGTTTATATGGTATGCTTATAATATGCATGATGATATATGTTGAATATATTATGATGGATGTATGTTGAAATAAGCAAAATTTTGGCTCCAAAGGCCATGGAGGAGGTCACGGTTTTGAACTTCCAAGACTAAAGTTATTATTGAAATTTTTTAAGAACTATGGAGTTAATTTTTAATGCTTGAACTAAAGTAAATTTCGGTTAAGACATCAACCAATTTGGTGTTCACAAAATTATATTTTCATGAATGATAAAAATTGAATGATTAGAGAAGTAAAGAAAATAAACAAAAAGATTTGTTTTGTAAAAAGAATGCACCCAGTTTTAGGAGTTGTGTTTTCATGAATTTATTTTGTGTAGAAACAAGAATGGAATTTATTTAAGTTAGCAGAAAAATATTTCATGGTTCCAATAGCCATCTATAAGGTTTTGATAATTTTAGAAAATTGTTTTGATGTTATAAAATATAAGAATTTTCAAATAAGGATATTGGAAAGGGAACTAAAGTGTTATCAAGTGGAATTTTCATAAATAAAAGAAAAGGGAGATTGAAAGTGTTGAACTTCAAATTATTTTAAAGAGAATTAATTTTTAGAAGTGATTTAGAAATATAAAAGAAAACGTTTGTAACTTAAATTTTACTAACGTAGAATTTATTTATTGGGTTTTGGAAAACGTTAGGAAATTTAAAATTAGAAACAATAATTAAATCAACTAAATGTGATTTTGTAAAATTAAATCAATAAAAAGTGATTTTGAGAAAATATATTACGGAAAAGAATTTTTGACTAAGAATAGGAAGAAAATAAAGTAAGAAATTATATTATTGTAAGAAAAGTCCAAAATAATATTTTTAAAGTTAAGAAATATTTTACGAAGGGTAAAAACAGTGAAAAATGATTTACGTAACTCAAAAACGTAATTTTTAAGTTACGCGATTTGAAAAACGTTAAGATATTTTTACGCGATTTTCAAAGCGTTTAAATATTTTATACGATCGAAATGTTGTAGAAAAATTGCTATGCGATTTAAAAACAAAAGAATATTTTTACGCAATTTAGAATACAGTAAAAAATGATTATGCAATTTTTTTTAAAAAACGTAATAGAAAATGTTATAAATCATTGTTTACGTAATAAAATATTACGTGACTGTGAAAACGTGACAAAAATATTTTACGAATGAGAAAAATATGGTAATGTGATTTTTCTATTAATTATACAGTAAACTTTATAGTTAAAAATCAATATATGAATACTGAACAAGAAATTGAGAAGTTTCCTGTAATTGGCGTTAATATACGAACGTAAAATAGTATTTGAACCTAATATGATAAATTATGTGATTTACCTTTGGTTGGTAATTGGTGCATTACATATGCATTGAAAATGGTCCGATGGACTGTATATGGCTAATTGCCTAGGAGAAACGTGCACCTCTTGAGTGGGTGCGATACGCGTAGTGTAGGTCACTCGTTGACCTTAGGGGCATCGGGGTGCGAGTTGCTCGCAATGGGCAGTTGGTAGCTCTTCTGTACCATGGGTTAGACTGATGCAACACACCGATGATCTGGACCGAGACACTATTCTTAATCGAGATCTGATAAAGACTGTCGTGTATGTGCTAGATGTGCAAGATATAATTATAGCACTTGGTCTGAGGCACGTGGTACCGACAGATCTTTTCGATCAATTTCTCCGACCTGAGTTTAGCTCCATGGAGTAGGAAATCGAGTCTATGTGTTCATGCATTAACATAAATGCTCACATCTGTGAAATATAATAGTTGTGAAATATTGATTATGACAATTATATTTTTTAAAATATCTGCTTAGTGTAGATGGCATTTTCCTGTAATTATTAAATGTTAATTTTGATTGTTAATATGTTGATGCCATATTTGTAATATGATGTGTTTATATGGTATGCTGTTATGTTATCTCTATGCTACCATGTTGGTATTAGCGTAGGTGATCTCACCTCTTTGTATGTATATTTGTATATTGTATTTATAATTGGCTGAAGACGTTGAGAAAGAAATAGTACAAGAAGGAGAAGAAGAACTACTTCTCACGTCTGGGTATGCGAGAATTTTGAGAAGATGGAGATGCCCACTTTTCTAGGATACGTGACATTACGCATGGAGGCGTGGCATGTTCATTTGGATCGACAGTGTATATTTTATATAGGGGACCCGAACATTACTTACAAAAGAGCTTTATCAAGGGAACCCCTACTTTAGTGTCAATATTTATGTACGCTTGGAGTTTCCACTATCCATTAGGCGATCTTGGGAGCTTACTACCGTACTCCTAGTGCGATAAGTATCGTGTCGTCTGCACGTACACACCGTCCATAGAGCTTCACGTAATAACGGATTCCTATCTGTGAAGAACTCGAGGAGGACCCATCCGAGGGTTCTCCGTGTTTAGTCGACTTGGGCAATATGTTGAGTCTTAAATTATGTTTAATTACTTTAAGAACATGGTCTGTAATATAAATAATCCTGACAGTATGTGTGTAATGTATAATGATGTAAATTATGTGTGATGATGTATAATATTTTTAATTTTCGCTAAGTTTATTTTATTATCATCAAAGAAAAAAAAATTTACAATTCATATTTTTGTCATAACATCTCACCTTTTATGATCTTGAGGGTATTTAGGTAATTAAGTAACATAAATGTGGCACCCTACGGTGGGTGTTACACTAAGGCGAATGATTTCTTCTAAGTGACGTAAGCTCTTTTTATTTTCAGAGGAGTATCTTGCAATATATTCCCCAAAGTAATGAAGGAGCAACCTTTACTATCCAATGAGTCCATCAATATAGCCAACTTGGCCTCGATATAATACAAATTTTATTTACATTTTAAATTATTTTAATTGCATATTATTGTCAAAATCACTTACATTCCAACAAAATTTCAACATGTTGAGCTTTCATCATAAGATACTACTCCCCACAACCCCGCGGGACAATATGTTGCCTATTCAGGCAAAGAGGTGTTCAAACCCTGAGTTGCCAACCGACCGACTAGTTACCTCCAAAAAATTCCTGAGGCCTTTCAGACCAGTAGTCTAGGTGACACTTAGAATAATAAGACAAGTTTTCAAAACCCTTGATCCTACAAAGCGCTCCAAAAAATCATGTGTCTATGTTCTTCGGCCCAAGTTGTCTCTCGGAACAACAAGTCAGGTTCTCAAAACCCCTAAGCCTGCTGAGTGCTCCAAAAAATCTTGTGCCCATAATCTTTGGCCCAGGTCATTTCTTGGATCAATCAAGTCAGAACTTCTCCACACCAAAGCTTTACCTTACTAAGTGGCCTAAACCTTGCACCCCACTAGCACAACAGGTCAAGTCCAGTATCCTATTGCATCTCCTACAATCAATATATTTTAGTTTATGATGCTTATCAACATTTTACATTGTGAAATTTTACCTACTTGGAGTTATTAGCATTAATTAGATTTTACCTACATCTTTATTATAATTGCTTATGGTTATTTCTATATTTTGATCATTATCTTATTATATCAGTCATCAACTGGAAGGCAAGTATATTATCATAGCATAGCATTAACTCTTACAATTTTCAAGCCTCTACAGTTACATGTAAGGTTCCACATTTTCCAAAATTGAGCTTTTGCTATTTTCGATCTACATATGTGGGCTTATCCAATCTACATTTGTTGGAATTGTTATCTCATCTGGTGATCTCTTCTCTTATTATTGAAGGAGAAACATATTATTTGATCAACATCTCTTGGTTTGTTTTGTTGTTGTTGTTGAAGGAGAACAGTAATGCCTCATGATATCTGGTTATCTCTGGTTCACATCTGGTTATCTATTAATATCTTGCTATATCTTATTCATATTTGGTGGTTTGTTCTTTTATTATTGGGGGAGGATATCTTGCTACATGTAACACCCTTGTGGGGATGTCACATATATAAAGAAAATAAAAGAAAGATAAATAAAATCTACCCAAGTTGTAAAACATTTGTTACATACTACTACGGGTTGTAAAATAATTCTTGTTAAACAGAATATTATTAAATAAAATAACACGGAAACATAAAATAAACAGAACAACATCACTCATAATATACATATGGTCCAAGTTATAAGTTATACAAATAATTTACAACTATATCTACAAATATTTAAATAGAAACAGTAAACAAAAATAGTAAAGAGTTAATATATACATACGCAGACGCGCCCAAAATACACATCATATATATTTAACCCTCTGATGGATCACTCTCAGGAAACTCATCAGAAGATAAATATCCAGGATGCCTCGACACTCGGTGGATACGAGACCGCGCAGTCGATACGATACTCATCTCATTAGGCTCAGTGGACACACCACCCCAGTAACGCCTAAGAGATAAAGGCAACTCTAAGTGCAAAAACACAGTAGTCGAAATAACTGGCTCTCCATCAAACGTATGTCGTAGGGACACAGTCAACCGTCCTACGTAAGTCACTGAGTCTCTATCTCCCCGCAGATGCCAAGCTAACGATCCACCGTGAAACTCAAGTTGCACAAAACCCAAAAATCCTGGCACCGCCATACCCAAACAAATCAGTCCAATGGATATGGATGATCAGATGGTTCTTGGTCGTCGTACTGATCTTCGGCTTGCTGCTCTTCTTCCTCCTCAGGATACAAAATCTCAAGAGGCTGGTCCTCTTCCTCAGACTCTTTACCACGTAAATAAATATATACAGAAGACACATACAATAAAGAGGTAAGACAATCTAAAATCATCACAAACATGGCAAATAAGAAAACGACAAACAACAGATATACAGTTCATGCAATATGAAAAGCTATAACAGTAATTAATAACAGAATAGTGTAAAGATTTAAATGTCACAACAACACATAATATCACAAATAAAGTAGTATCACAAATAAAATAATATCACAGATAGAATAATATCACAGATAAAATAAAATAAGAAATAGACAATTTATCATAACAATAACCAGATAAAAATAAACAGATAAATAGAATAATGTCCAAGATATAACAATATGCAATATGACACGATCCTACACCATGGAGCTAAACACATACAGATATCAGAGAGAATGACTCGTAAAATCTATTAGTACCACGGCTGCCCAACCAACTATTCCGTGGTCTCACGTTGCGTCTATAGCCCACAACACATGGTGTGGTGTAGCACACTGTCAAACGTCGTGTCATTACAGGCAATGTACTATTAGACTTTACAAAATCTCGATTAAATATTGTGCGTGTCGAGTCCATTAGTGTGCTATCGGTTACCACGGCCCAACGGAGCGACCGACTGTCCATATATGGGATCCCGTATACTAACGTCTCCAAGTTCATAAAGACAATGAACCACACTACGTTTATCGCATTGACAACACGATGTAATTCACCTCGTCAACCAATCCACCAAAAATTGGCATAAACTCAATATATGATCCAAAAATAAGAAATTATCAAAATACCCTCATTAAAAATATATCCTCAAAGATAAGAGATACAGTAAGTCCCACCGGACAAATACTGTTCCAAAGCCTGTACGGGTTCACCTCATAGCCCGACAGCAGAAAAATACAGAAAATACCATTTTGGTCAATCACGTAGAAATTTTATCACGTTTTCATAATCTCGTCATTTTTACAAACGTTTCTAAATCGCGTAAATTTATTTTTCTGTTTTTAAAATCGCGTAGAGTTTTTAATATGTTTTCTCAGTCGCGTAAGATTTTTAAATCATTTTATTGTCCAAATCCCTTAAAATTACTGTTTAAATAAACAGAAATAATAAATAATACGTTTAAACTACGTAAAATATTTTTCATACTGTATACTGTCTTTTGGACATCTTTTCTATCTTATTTGTCCGTTTTTAATAAAAATTGACAGTATTTTGCTTAGGAAATTATATTAATGGTTTCCTAATTTTTTCGTAAAAATTCTGTTTACTTAATTTTTAACCGTATAATTTAATCCTTTTGAAAACCACTAACATGCTTCAAAATTATAGCATGAGCCATATGTTAGAAATTTTCAAAAGTTACTGTATTTCCTTTCTAACAATGAAATCATTAGTTTTAATTTCTTAAACTTAATTCTAATCAATTCATTTCTTCAAAACTCATTTTAGAAAATTTCTTTTTAACATATATTGCATCTTTATACTTGAAAATGGTTTGGAATTGATTTTAGAAATCATGGATACTTGGTTTGGCATGTTGGCCGAAACATACACTTGTGTCATTTGATTTCTAAATTCATTTTCCTTCATCTAAACAATTTTATATCTTGATAATTTGCGTATGTTAATTAAATCACATTTTAAGAAAATGATGAGAACATTTTGGTTCTCCATTTTTGGTTAATGGCCGTGAGCCTCATTGATGTGTTCTTTGGAACACTCATGCAAACCTTGGCATGTTATTCACATCCTATAAATTATCATGCATTTCTAACACATACAAATTATCAAATCTTGTAGACATGCAATTCAAAGCTTGTAGACATGCAACTTCATACAAATTATTACAAACATCAAATAGGAAAGCTACTAACAAACACACAAAGGAATCCTTATGGATTCTACAATCACAACAATCAATCTCCATCTTCTTACCACCACCCAAGGATGATAAGATTAGTCTTCCTCTTACCTTAAATGAAGACAAAATACTCTTTCACACCTTTCCTAGGGTTTCGGTTTCACTCCACCAAGTCACCTATCAAGCTTAAACAAAACTACAAATTACTAACCATAAAAGAGAGCTTAAACCATGGATAAATCATGGCTTAGAACTTTGAAAAAGAGTTTAGAAATGGAAAACAAGAAATTTCACCTTCTAGGTAAAATTTTCCAAGTAGGTTTCCAAGCTTCAAATGAAGGATTTTGCAAGAACTCTCAACTAGAGATGTTCTTAGGATTGTGTTTAGGTTTAGAAAACTTGGTTGGATAAATTTTTGGGTGATTGGATGGTGTAGTTTATGGCTTGGCGGAATATAGCTTCAAGGAAGCTTCAATGGAGTTTAGGGTTTTTGGAAGAGAGAGAAGAGAGAAATTGCATGAAGATGAAGTGAATTTTTTGTCTTCCAAAGGCCAAATGGCCGTGGACTTCAAGCATGCAAGGTGTAGCCTTGCTTGGCTTCATCCAAGCCTTAGAATGGATCAAAGGTCAAGATTAAAACTTGGTTAGCAAGCTTAACTCTCATTGGTTGATTTTAGCATTGTCATTAGCCTAGTCACCATGCTTAGTCACTAATTAGCCTAGTCATTAAGCTTAGTCACCATATTCTTGAAAGTTCTACTACTAATGATGCTTAATTAAGCTACTAAGTTAACTGTTTTAACTAAACGTGGGTCCCGCAAAACATTTTTGGGTCCACTGTCATCTAATTATACTGACTAATAAAATAATATTATAATAATACAAAATTATTTTATTTGACAGTTAAATCCTAAAAATTAAAAGATTAACAACAGTATCATTCAAAATCGGGTTTAGTAAGATCCCCCAGTTCTGAATAATTAAAACAAGATTTCTCCGGCCCAAAAAATATTATTTTCCTATCCTGGAGCAAATCGCACAAAAAGTCTAAATAAAATCACAAACAGTAATATTAAGCACTGTAACATATAGAAAAATTAAAAATAGTACAATCGGGACGTAATGGTTATTTTTCTATTTTTCCCCACGACGAAGCAAATCATCCAAAATGTTCAAATAAAATTACAGACAGTATTATATGTCTGTATATCTCCCAGAAAAATTAAAATAGTAGCTTGACAAAACTTTTATTTTACCGTCTCGAAACAAATTACGTAAAAAGACTAAATAAAATTTTAGCCTGTAAAACGTATTTGTATTTCATACAGAAAAATAAGAAACAGCAAAATAGGGGCACAACGGTCTTTTACACAAAAGCTTGAAAAACAGCAAACAAAACATTCGGGACATTTTTCTAAAAATTGGGGTGTTACACTACATATGAGTTATATCTGGTTGTTTAGTCTTGATCTTGGTTAGGACGCCATCAACTCTTTTATAGAAGGCTTATTTTACTACTTTATACACTTTATCAAATTCATCTTGAAGATCTAAGTTTTGATTTCTAGCTCGGGCATGAAGATTAATGTCTCGACCTCTAGCTCGAGCATAAAGATCTAAGTCCTGACCTCTAGCTCAGGAACTCATGTATACCTCATATCATACAACATTGGGAATAAACATGTCATCTCTTTTGCATCCTACTGTGGACTTCAACATACATCTGATAGTTCTCTGGCTCATTGGAATTTACATGATTGAATGCAATTGACTAATTACATGCAACTTATATCAACAATGTGATGATCTTCTATCTCATGTTTTCAACCTTCTTAGTGGCACTTCTATTCTATTTACGTCAGTTCTTTAAGATGACATGATTATTATTGCTCAGTTTTCCCATGGAGAATATAGCTATAACGACACTATATCAATTATCATCAAGCTTTCAAGCAAACTCCCAAGATCACCATGCAAGGACTAACCTGAGGGAATTGATATCTTAATTATTTTTCATCACTTTTTGCTACCTTAACTATATAAGAAGAGCGGTATAATGTTATACACACAAGGACTTTATAATTTGTTTTCACTCATCCACATCAAGCTCTTATCGCTTTGGTTCTTGGTTATTTGTTATTACACTTTTGTCACTCTTGGCATTTACTTGTTATGGTTGTTCTTGAATGTGTTTCTTTGTCGTTATAATGGTTGTTGTTATGTTACTTTTGGCATTTATTGGATTTTCATCTCATATCATATATGGATATTTGACTCATACTTATTTATTAGTCTTCTTTTTCACTTATGTTATAAGAGTGAGGCTTATGGTTGGTTGTTCTTAGATATGTTATGGTTGGTCATTCTGGAGCATGATGTGCTCTTACCTTTATTTTCTTGATATTATTCTTGTTAGCATTTATTTCTCTATGTTAGACAATGATGTTCTTATCATGGTATAACAGATGAAGTATATTGCATATTAGATTGACTATATTATTGACAACTTTGGAATATACTAGGTTATCTCAATTATGCAAAACATACTGGAATTGATTAAGTTGCTCCTTGTTTATGTTCAAATTGTTATTGATTAGATGGAAACAAATGTTGTTACTTCTGTTAATATACTCAGACAGTGTACAAAATCTCTTTGATTCTTTGAGGGCTAACACCGATTATAATAGATATTGTTATATTATTTTGGATATTTCTCCAATTTTCTTCTCATATCTTGAATAGGCCCTTGTTATTTATTAGCGTCTCAACATTATATGACATGTTCTTTCCCTTTATATATATCAGTTGTTGTAGTTTATGCATCTCAGAATCTAACGCAACAAGTTTATCAACTCCTAAGCAATTTGTAGGCCTAAGAGGATTAAGTTACCACAACTCTTCAAAAGCTCGATCGCTCAGAGACTTCCAAGCTTAGAGCTGGGGGCTGTAAACCATATTAGGTCCTTTGGGCTAGGATCAAATCTCCTATCCCCTAGGTCGACTCGACCCATTACCTTAGACCTTCTTAGGGGTCTCACCCCTATATAAGCATACACCATAGGTATCTTAGGTTGGTTCTTTTTCTCTACCTTTACTCTTTTCTCTCTTTTGGCTCTGAGATTAACTTAAGTGTCAGAGTGTTTTGTAGGTACCCCACCCATCCTCTAACTAGTGCATCGCCATTGTCGACTGATGCGCAGCTCTTTGGCAATCTCAGGTTATCTCAGGACCACCAATTCAGGTAAAGAATGGAACAAACACACTTAAAGTCATCCCACATAAAGTCAATATCAGTGGACAAGAAAAAATCTTTTGTAAGAACTTCTTACTATAAATACTCAAATTAATTTTTAACATGCGTAAAGTTATGTGTTATATTAGAAATACACATTGTTTTAAAATATGTTTTACATATGTAAAATGTTAATTTGAGTACTTATGATAGGAAGTTATTACTTAAAAATTTCTCAATACAGTCAAATGAGAAATTCTTATTCCATTAAGAGTGATACTATTTGATGTTTAAGCTTTTTCTACAAATTCTACAACTAAGGTTAAAAATACTTGTTTAGAAAAATTTGACAACCATGCTTTCTTCAAAAACTAATCCTCTCACCATAGTCAACTCATTACTAAAACTTAGTATAAAAAGCTTTGTAAGAATTAGCATTTGCCTTCCACAACTTGATTTTTGGGATCAGGTCAAGTGGTATTAAAAGTATCTTATGACATTACTTGATTTTGGAATCAAATTATTTAGGTGCGTTCATTTCTAATGTACCATTACCAAAGTAAACTTGCTTTAAGTTTTAATTTTTAATAAATATCCCATTTCCACAACTAAAAGATAAATATCTCATTTCATTTAAATATAAATATCTTATTACATAAAGAGTGATACTATTTGATATTTAAGCTTTTTCTACAAATTCTACGAATAAGGTTAAAAATACATATTCAGAAAAATTTGACAACCATGTTTTCTTCAGCAACTAATCCTCTCACCATAGTCAACTCATTACTAAAACTTAGGTCTTGCAATAGAATAACACCTGGACATTAACTACTTTGCCTCTTGGTAAGCAGCCAATAGGCTATAAATGGGTGTATTGTGTGACGTTCAAATCAGCTGACAGCATTGAAAGGCAGAAAGCTAGATTAGTAGCTAAGGGCTACACATAAACTGAGGACCTAGATTTTCTTGAAACATTTTTTCCTATTGCAAAAATGAGTACTGTGAGATTGCTTCTAGCCTTAGGTTCCATTCAAGAATGGCATTTGCATCATTTAGATGTCAACAATGCATTCATTTATGGAGATTTAAATGAAGAGGTGTATATGACTTTGCCACCATGATTTCACTCCTCAATTTCTCAGCAAGTTTGCAAGCTTCAAAAATCACTTTATGGATTAAAGCAAGCCAGTAGACAGTGGTATTCCAAACTTTAACCTACCTTACTTGCACAAGGTTATACACAGAGCAAACCTGACTATTCTTTGTTTACAAAGAAAGTTGCATCCTCCTTTACAGCCTTACTAGTTTATGTTGATGATATCATTCTAGCTGGAAATGATTTGTAAGAAATCACCATTGTCAAGCAGAATCTGGATTCAATTTTCAAAATCAAGGACATGGGTCCTCTTAAATATTTCTTGGGTCTTGAAATAGTAAGAAATAATTCTGGAATTTCTCTATGTCAGAGAAAATATGCTCTAGAACTAGTTGAAGATGTTAGATTACTTGGTTGCAAACTAGTTACTACCCCTATGGCTGCTGATCAGAAATTGTGCTGTGATGATGGCCATCCATTTGAGGACATATCCTCTTATAGAAGACTCATTGGCTGGCTGCTCTATCTCACTACATCTAGACCTGATATAACATTTGCAGTCCATCATTTAAGTCAATTTCTAGTAAAACCTGTAATGTCTCATCATCAAGCTGCTATTAGGATTCTGTGATACATAAAAGCATCCCTTAGGAAAGGTTTAATCTTCCCTAAGTCCTCTACATTGCAATTAAAAGGGTTCTCAGATTCTAACTGGGCGGCTTGCTTGGATAGTAGAAATTCAGTTACTAGATACTGCATCTTTCTAGGGGATTCATTGATCTCTTGGAAATCAAAGAAACAAGCCATGGTCTCTAAGTCTTCCTTTGAAGCTGAGTATCATGCAATGGCCACTGCTACTTGTGAATTACAATGGTTGTCCTATCTTTTGAAGTATTTTCAAGTGTCTTTTATCACACCTTGTCTCCTATATTATGATAATTAGTCTGCATTACACATAGTTGCCAATCCAGTATTTCATGAGCGGACAAAACATATCAAAATTGATTATCACATTGTAAGAGAAAAGGTCCAAGTAGGTATGCTTCATCTTTTTCTTATCCCTTCTGCTACTCAAATAGCAAATTTTTGCACAAATGCACTGCCACCAAAGAATTTTCACTTGCTCACTTCCAAGTTGGGAATGCTCGATATTCATTAACTTGGGAATGCTAATAGAAGTGATAACTCCATATAATGCATTTATTTGTGCCCCATATATGTGCTTCATTGATTGCTTAAATCCTCATTGTATGCATATTTAGAAGGTTTTGTACTTATATTTGTTATATTCAATTCTGATACCTTTCGTATATAATATTGAGCAATTTGTGCTTATTTTATAATTAATTAAGTGAATTTATAATTGTTATTGACTTGGTGATTTCTCTATTATAGGAAAGGCTCCAAACAAGATGATATAGGGAGCATTTGCGCCAAAATTTAAAGAGAAAGTGATTGCGGGATTTAAAAGATGCAAACCCAAGTGCAGGTTGTCTCAAGTAATAAATTTTTCGGGAGTCCAAGGTCGATCCATAGGGAATTGATGAAGAAAAATTAATTGAGGTAAGAAAAGGATTTGTCACTACACCAAAAGTAATAAAAGATGTTCACAAATGAATTTAAGAACTTGCTTGGGTTAGGAGATCTACTCTTAGTAATAAATTAAAGGCAAGATTATTTCTCTTTATAACTCAATTGAAATCCACACACAATGGAGGTTCTAATCGAAAAATATAACATTCAAAGTTCAATTATATATGCAATCATATTATGATTCCTTTAATTATCTACTAACATTTGTAAATGAGTTTAAGCATTCACTGTGCCAATCCTATTGTCTATAATAAATCAAAATCTCCATTATACAAAGAAGGTTTCTAAATTGATTGGAAACAAAATACAACACATATAATGTCTATTTGATAATATCAATTAAGCACAAGAAATAGAATAATCTAACCTTATTTCATTACTAAGAGCTTCACTCTTTCACCCAAACAAGATGAAGATTTAGTTACTCATAGATAAAAAGAAAGAAAGAGAGAAGAAGAGAAAGATGAACATAGCTTCAATTTAGAGTAAGAGAAAATTACAACAAAGGAAAACAATAAGCAAGCATAACCATAACTTCTAAAAACTAAGCCTAACACCAAGAGCACTAAATGATCAGCCAATGGTGCCTTTTATAGAGGATTAAGGATACAAAATGACAAGGGGACTGATTAAGAGAAGGTGGATGAGTGGGTTGAGTGGTTGGATAAGTGGTTGGATTATTGAGATTCTTTATCTCTGAAATCATTTATTGCTTAACTCATGGATGCCGTCATCAAATGAAAAAGTCATCTATGAAAGTTGTAGATCTGGGTCTTAAATTTCAGATGTCCAAATTTCAGCTTATTTCACCACCTATAACCCGAGATATGGCCTAATTACTTCAAACTGTTCAGGCCCAGTTTTAGTACTTCTGTTTTGACTTACAGACCCAATATCACCTCCAAGCTGTCCGATCTGAGTTTTTTGTTCTTCATGAAAATTGTAGATATGGGTCTTAATTTCAAGTATCCAAATTTCATCCCAAATAAGTTCCTACAGCCCGAGTTATGCTCTAATTACTATACACTGTTCAGGTTCCAGTCATAAAACTCATGTTCTGAATTCCAAGCCCAATTAGCTCCACTAGATGTCTGAATGAGACTTTGAGCTCTTCATCAAAGTTGTAGAGCTTTCTCTTAACTTTCCTACAAGGTAAAATTCATAATTTCTAGATATCTAGAACTCAAGATATGACCAAAATACATAAATAGTGTAAGACTCAAATAATGCTGAAAAAATCAATTAAGTCCAATTTGAGTCCAAACTTACAAAACATAACCAGGCCTAATCAATTAAGTATATGGAGAGTGTAAATGACTAAAAATGAGGGTTCATTAATGTATAAAATATGTAATTATCAGAAAGCCAAAGAAGCATTCTAGCAGCTTATGCTGCGGCACAGACATATCAATGTCGCAGTGTGGTGGTGAATCCCCTGCATCCAAACAGAAATTTGCATGCCGCGATGTAAGCATGTTAATGTCGCGGCCTGACTCAGTTTTCCTGGGCCTATAAGAACCATTTTAGCAGATTTTACGAGAGAGCTTTTTAGGTTTTAGAGAAGTTACAGCTGGAACTTCATTTTTGGGCAAATTGGAGGCTTGGGGAGCCAAGGTTGGAGGCCATCTTCTTTATGGAGGATAATTCAAGCATAGAAGATCACATCCATGAGCTTCCTTCCTTCTCCTTTAGTTTTCTTCTCTTTTCTTATCCTTTGAGCATTGATTTTGTGCATATTTTCGTGTTCAATAATTAGTTGAGCTGTATTTAGGGATTACTTTGGATCTTTGTATGAATATTGATGTTTATGTATTACTTTGAGTATATATTGATGTTTGGTTTTATTCAATCATATAGATCTTAATGTTCTTGATAGTTTAATCAGCTGTTAAGTGATTTGTTAAAATCTGATGAACCTAGACATAGGAATTTGGATTTGAGATCATATGTATGGTTCATGCATGTTCGATGAGTTCAATTGGCTTGGATAAGTTGATTCGCTAATGGGATAGAAATATACCTCTTAGTCATGCATAACGTGTGTTTAAGAATAAATCGTTCATTAGTGGATTTCACTCTAGTTCTCATGGAAGCATAGTGAGCTAGGTGAAGGAAGCCAGGGTTAACTGACCTAGACATAGGCTTTTAACTAAATCAGTTTCTCAAGCTAACTTAACTATTCATTAATGTTGCTTATAAGGATTGCGTAGCATTAATTGAAGTATGAAGTGAAAAAAGATTCCCTAAATCTCTAAACCATTATGTTTGCTTTCATTTATTGCTTTTATGTCTTTAGATTAGTTTCACTACACTTTTCCTTATTTTTATGTTCTTGAATAGAACTAGATAAACTATTGGTTGATACTTAGTATTGGAAGCCAATCATCCTCGAGGGAACAAACTTTACTCTTCATTGTATTACTTGAATGCCCTGTGCACTTGCGGCCTAATAAAGGGATAAACAAGTTTTTGGCGCAGTTACCGGGGATATTGGTTTATTTTTATATAGTTTAGACTTATTCATTAGCATTTACCTGGGATGACGGTTTATTTCTATATTGCTAATATCAATAACAAGTTTATTTAGTTCTAATTCAAGCTATATAGTTCTTTTTCATTTAAGTTTTTATTCTTTGTAATTTTAGGTACAATAAATGAAGGATGAACTTAATTATTCAAGGCCTTTGAGGGAGCTCGAGAACCCCCAATGGAGAACCTCACTTAGGAGAAAGAAGGCCTACCATCTAATTCATCCATTTTGGGATCAAATTAACCATACTCCAAGGAGATGCATATTGAAGTGCAATTTAGCGGTTTGCCTTGTAAAAGTCCTATCGGGACTATAACTCAGGCCCTTCTTGAGAAGGAACCCAGGTTTTTATGAGTTTGTTAGTTTATATGCTTTTCTTTAGTATTAAGTCTTATATATGTTAGTATGTTTGATTTTGTAGTTTTGTTAGTTTTTATGTTTTTCTCTTGTTTTGAGTCTTATATTAGTTAGTATGTTTGATTTTTGTAATTTTGTAGTTAGTATGTTTGATTGTTATAAGTTTAGTTAGTTTTTATGTTTATGTTTAGTCTTAAGCCATATATAGGTTAATATGTTAATTTTATAGTTTTGATAGTTTTTAGTTGTATATTTTATGTTTTAGTTATTTGGACAAGTTTTAGAGGTGTTGAGTACCTTTATGGACTAAATTCTGCAGCAAAACTGAGTTTGCTGCAGAATTTTGCAGGCTGACCTCTCATGCCGCGGTGTAAATCTGTTGCACGTCGCGGCATGACAGCTATTTTGTGCGCATCAAGCTAAAATCCAGAGAGTTTAGCGCCACGGCGTGGAAAGTTCAATGTCGTGACGTGCCCTTTAAACTTGTTAAAAAAAAAAGAGAGACTTGATCTGGGTGCTTCTTAAAGCACCCATTCTGACCAAATGTACCGCGACATAGATGTTGTGTGCTACGATGTGTCATCTTGTAGTGTCTATAATGTACATAGTTAGTTTATTTTAAGTGTTTTTAAATATTGTAGTATACTCAACTCTCATATTTTCAATATTGTAATAGGCTCAGGTACCCTAGAAACCATAGACAGTGAGGACACTGTTTCACTTCAGTTTGAGAGAGTATCATTACATGTTGTCGTTATTATAATGTTGAATTTGTGTAACATGTTTTGATATTTACATTATGCAGTAATGATAGTCACCATGTTAACATAATCATATGTTGAGTTTGACTATTATTGATGGGTTTCTGAGGAAATTTTTTCAATTTTTAATGCATGATTGGACTGATGCTAGTGTGGAATTGGTTGTCCAATGACATAAATGTTTGCAATTTGATTACTTTCAGTGAAACTATATGTGATCAGAAGCATATAAAACAATTTAGTCACTTTTTATATATGATTTACATTCTACTTAGATGCAAGTGTAACTTTGAGTATGATAAGAGTGCATGTCTAGAGAAAGTTTATGGATGTACATGTAGAGTTTCGATTATCCTATAAATTGTTTTTGAACTTTCTTGAGGCGAAATCCTAAATTGTGCATGATTGAGGAAATGATTAGGGCATTGTTTGGACTGATTGAGCCTTTTCAAGCTTACCCTGATATGATGATATCTCTAGGTTCCATTTTGAAGCATGTTGATTGTTTGGCCTTATATGTTTTTCGTTTACCCATTGTGTTCGTTAACTTATTAACCGTTCTAATGTATATGATAGTATTGAATTTTCTTCCTACCATCAATGTTGTTGAGTACATGATGTGTTATTTCTTGACGTGAGTCCTGTGAGTAGGGGTTTGTATGTTTAAGAAAAAATGAGCCTGAAGGAACCAAATGCAATAAAAAAAAAAGAAATTGCTTTGTAAAAGTAAAAAAAAAAATAGAAGAGAGAAAAGCAAAGCAAACAAAGAAAGAAGAAAAGTTTAAAATTAAAAGTATTGCATGGTTCTGGCAAGTTGTGATCCTTCACTGTTGAATACCCTAATAATATCACTTGATGGCTTAAGTCTTGAAATAACATGTTTATGTTTCTCAATGTTTGTTGTATATCATTTCCCTTCTTTTCATATGGCCATTACCATGGCCTGACATTACAAGCTATTAAAGACCATTTTGATCCTCAGTTATGTGTGGTTTACATTAGTGGAGAGAGAGTTTAGGATCAATTTTGTGGATTATATGATTTATATACATGTATACTTATAAACTTATCCGGATGTGTATGATTTGAATAAGAGAAGTTTATTTTGCATGTTTGTGAAAAATGTGATTTGCATGAAAGGAAACTGAGTTGTTAGCATGTTTAGGGTTATGTATGTACAGAGTTGATTGTGAGATTTTAGCATTCATTGAGGATTGATATAATCATTTTACGCTGGTTATGTTTAAATGAAAATTGAAATTGAAAGCTGCTGAATGCATGTGAAGTGTAAATTGTTAAAGTAAGTTTACTTAGTCATACTTTGTTTTGCTCGAGGACAAGCAAATGTCTAACTTTGGGGGTGTGATAACTCTATAAAATGTAGTTACTTGTGTCTCATATCTGTGCTTTCATTGATTGCTTAAATTCTCATTGTATGCATATTTGGAAGGTTTTGTACTTATATTTGTTATATTCAATTATGATATTTTTCTTATATGATATTGAGCAATTTGTGCTTATTTTGTTATTGATTAAGTGGATTTGCAATTGTTATTGACTTGGTGATTTCTCTATTATAGGAAAAGTTCCAAACAAGATGATATCGGGAGCATTTGAGCCAAAATTGGAAGAGAAAGCTAAAGAAGCATTCTAGCAGTTGATGCTGCGGCGTAGGCATATCAATGCCACGACGTGGTGGTGAATCCCCTGCATCCAAACAGAGAGTTTATGAAATTTGCATGCCGCGACGTAGGCATGTTAATGCCGCGATGTAGGCATGTTAATGCCGCGACGTGACTCTATTTTCCTGGGCCTAAAAATACCATTTTAGCATATTTTACGAGAGAGCTTTTTAGATTTTAAAGAAGCTGCAGCTGGAACTTCATTTCTGGGCAGATTTGAGACTTGGGGAGCCAAGGTTGGAGGTCATCTTCTTTATGGAGGATGATTCAAGCATAAAAGATCACATTCATGAGCTTCCTTCCTTCTCATTTAGTTTTCTTCTCTTTCCTTATCCTTTGAGCACTGATTTTTATTTATATTTTCATGTTCAATGATTAGTTGAGCTGTATTTAGGGATTACTTTGGATCTTTGTATGAATATTGATGTTTATGTATCACTTTGAGTATATATTGATGTTTGGTTTGTTCAATCATATAGATCTTAATGCTCTTGATAGTTTGATCAATTGTTAAGTGATTTGTTCAAATCTGATGAACCTAGACATAGGAATTTGGATTTGAGATCATATGTATGGTTGATGCATGTTCGATGAGTTCAATTGGCATGGATAAGTTGATTCACTAATGGGATAGAAATATACATCTCAGTCATGCATAACATGTGTTTGAGAATAAATCGTTCATTAGTATATTTCACTCTTGTTCTCATGTTAGCATAATGAGCTAGGTAAAGGAAGCCATGATTAACTGACCTAGACATAAGCTTTTAATTAAATCATATTTTCAAGCTAACTTAACTATTTATTAATGTTACTTATAAGGATTGCGTAGCATTAATTGAAGTATGAAGTGAAGAAGGATTCCTTAAATCTCTAAACCATTATGTTTACTTTCATTTATTAATTTTATATCTTTAGATTAGTTTCACTACATTTTTCCCTATTTTTATGTTCTTGAATAGAACTAAATAAGTTATTAGTTGATACTTAGTATTGGAAGTCAATCATTTTCGATGGAATAAGCTTTACTCTTTATTGTATTACTTGAATGACCCATACACTTGTGGCCTAATAAAGAGACAAACAAAAAGCTTAACCAGCTAGCAACAAATCCAACTCACATACTAAGCTAACAGTTAGTTAATTCATACTAAGTTAACAAGTAATTAGTTTAGCAAGTTAGTTGTCAAACCGTTATTTTATGTTTTTGTGAGTTAGATCTTAGTTGATTGTAACTTGTAACTCCTATATATAAGACTCAATTTTATATTGAAAGATGTGTACAGTAATACCAATTCTTCATTACAATCAAACTCTCTTTTCTGCATTTCAATATTTTGTTAGTAAACTTGCTTTAAGTTTTAATTTTTAATAAATATCCCATTTCCACATCTAAAAAATAAATATCTCATTTCATTTAAATATAAATTTTATAAATCTAGCTAAAAACCCAATTATCTAAAATAATAAAATTGAGAAAAAAATTAGTGTAAAAGAAATTTCCTGAATAAAAAAATCTTTTATTATTTGACTCCACAAACACGATATAAAAATGCTTCCCTAATTGAATTTACCCGTTTTCTTTAGTTTCAATTTATTCTTAATAAATAAAACAAGCATTTTTTTAGCACAAAAAGAGAAAAATGACACGGAATCAAAATAAATAGAAAGAGAGATATTCGACTCAACTCATTGCAGTGATTCAAATAAGCTATTTGAACCTATTATTAGCTTTAAGCAAGTTAATTACTATATCTGAAACCATAACACAAATTACTAGAATTAATAGCAATGGTTGGGAGGACGTCATGGTGTGTTTGTGTAGTTAGTCTCATAATAATATTTATAAATATATATTGATTAAAGGAAAAATAACTAATATTTTTAATTAAATAATTCCATTTTAAAAAATGAAAAGCTAACTTTTTCTGTAACAACCTCTTTTTGAAAAACACAAATATCTTTATAGAATTTCATGGGGCACCCTCCCAAAAGAGAAAAAGATTCTTTAAGCAAGTATGAATGAAAATAAGTTAGATTAAGTTAAATTTTATTTAAATAAGTTTAAGTCTATTTTATAATGTGTTATTCTAAGCTTAATATGTTACTAGTCATAATTTTTTTTTTTTAAACTTGGTATGACCAGTTTATAAAAATATAAAAACTTAGCTTAACTCAAAAATTTATTTAAAGATCTATATTACATAAAAATTTTCGTATAATTTAAGAAACTTAAATTTTTTAATTTTAAAATAAGTATAACTCTTGATAAAATTATTATATTTTATGTAAAATAAATATATTATATTAATATATAATGAATAAATTATTTATGTATTAATTATAAATTCTTAATTATATATATAAATATTAAAAAAATAAATCAACTTGATAGACAAAATATGTTTTTTCAAAATTCAAAATCTTAATTTACATAATTAAATAAAAAATTTAAAAATTTTAAATTTGACTTATTTATTAAATAAGTCATTTCTATGTAAAATAAAATATACTAGATCATAAGTCTTGATGGATCATTAATTTGGCTTATTTCCAGCCCGTACAGCAAGGCAACTCTTCCGCTAACTAATGTAATGCTAAGTATTGATGACCTGGTCCATCTTGGAAACACAACAATTTTGTGAAATTCCCCGTCAGCAATGGTAGAATTTGAGATGAGTAAGGGTATATCTTTTTACAAATTTATTTTAATAATTTTTTTAATATTAAATAAAAAAATATTAAATAAAAAAATAAATATATTTAATATTTTAAAAACATAAAAAATATTTAATATTTTTTTATTTAATAATTAAAAAATTAATAAAAAATTAAATAAGAGGATAAATCATATTTGAGAGTGGTCTTATTGCAGCAGTATATGGATCATATCTTAATTAGGGTGGTAACATTTGTCAGTCCATGAACGTAAACAAAGTGTCCTCCCAGTGAAAAAAATTCTTGTGTCACTTCTTCCAGTGACAACAAGAAACACCAGTTCTCAAATATCAGCGCTTAGGCCAGAAACTTGGAGCAGCAGAAGGTTGAAATTATCCCTTTGCTGCAGATGGTTTGTCTATAAATCACCCCGAGTAAAAAAAAAAAAAAGGAATTATTCAAACCTAATCTAATTCATTTAGAAAAGAAGAAAACCCTAAACAAAAAAGGAAAAAAAAATGAAGAATTATATAAATCTAATATAATTCATTAAGAAAAGAAGCCTAAGAAAGAGAAAATAAAAACTTGCAAGTGTTACACCATTCACAACTATACAGTACAATAATGAACAAATTCCACCTCACCTCCCCTGCAAAATCCATGAAAAAAATAATACGTATTTTGCTTGATCAGTCATACAGACCCTCTTGCTCCCAAATATCAACAAGAAAGTCGATCATCTCCTGTCACGAAAAATAATATAATCAATTAGTGATATGTCACAAAAAAAAAAAAGGTGGGAGCCTCGTGCACTAAGCCGTCCCTTTTATTTTAGTGATATGTTACAAGAATATCAATAGATGAAGAACCAAGTTCAGAAAAAACTTACTCCCAGAGGGATGGATTGGGGAAAGGGCTTGTTGCTCCCAATTAGATTGTCGTAGGTGGCATCCGAACTGTGGACCATAAACTCAGAATTAGAGATTGACAAACACCTTAAAAATGTAACTTTGGAGTGAATGCTATAGCCTGACACTAAACCCAATTTTCCAGCCTCTTGACCAGTGTCCTTCATCACCATGTATCAAGAATGCTCATGCATGTGATCAACAGTGCGGTTTTCATAATAACATGATTAACCAAGATAAAAAAGGAAAAAAAAATCCGCACTCATTGAAATTATTAAGAAAAAAATAAGTTAGAGGAAGTTCTCTTTGATTAAGACTTGTACCATGTAGATTGTAAAAGCTTGGTCAATGAGAAAATAAGCACAGGCTATACAGCTAAAACATGCTCAGACAATGCAATAGTATTCCAGGGAGGGTAAAACTTACCCATGTAAACTAGCATAAAAATGGACGATGATCTAATACTAGTTGATATAAAGCAGCAGATTATACATTGAAAGTAATCAGCCACAGCAAGCTTAATTCCTCAACAGCTTGAATATGCATGAAAGGAAAAGTGAAATACATTTTTTTCCTTTTTAAGATGTTCATATTATAACTCAACACTTAAGCTTCACTGCAGAAAGCTTATATATTTATTTACCTTATTCTTGATTCTCGAACTTCTGTCTGACTCTCAGACTTTTTATTTCCAACCCATTGTTGCCTTATCTGGTTCCAGAGAAGAAGACCTGCATACATCAAACTTAAAAACTAGTTTGATAGATATGCAAGCAAATGTAAAAAATACAACAATGAAAATCCTATGAAATGAAAATAAAAATCATACATACGGATCAAATAAAATCCTGAAAACTAGTTTTTAACTGTAAGTTCCAGAAATAGGAATTACACATAATTAAATTGACTATAATATTACATCAAGATGGAAGAAATTACAGTTTACCAAAAAAAAATAAAAGAAAGAGAAAGGCATAATATTATAAGACATGCAGTGGCTGAGAAACCAATTAACTTTCCATGCATATATCCTCCAGTGATCCTGCACCTAAGGGGAGAGGAACATTTTCTCCTCTTTTTTTCAATAAGAGAATGTAGGGAAAAAGAAAAATATGAAGGGGAAGCTGCATTTTGGAACGAGCATAAAAGGATGGCACTAAAGCTATTCCAAGGAAGTTGAATTGTAACTATTCCTCAAGGGTCAAGAAGTTTGATTCGGAAATTCCATGAAAATATTAAGATACCTGACATTTGCCAAAGCACATATAAGTCCTGAGTGACTCTATTAACAACTTAAGTAAGGCTGTTTCCACAGCAGAGAAAATGGCTACCAAGACAATACAAGATTACAGCACCCTTTGATAAAGGAGTGGTGCTATTTGTCATGGTGGCTTTTCTTGAAACGGCTCACCAAGGCATTAATACAGTTGTGTAGTTGAAATGTAATAAATTTTTAAAAAAAGAAGAAAGAAAACAAACTATTTCACAAAACGCAGCATGTGAGATCTATTTTTGTTATTTCGTGTACCGTTTCATGAAAAATGGTTCGTGACATCAAGCATTTTACTTGATAAAGTATGAGACTAACATATGAACCAACAGAAAATAAACATATAACAGCAAACTTGCCATGGTTGACAAATTCAGGAGGACCAATTTGACTGCCTGCACTACTTTGAGGATCAGAAGGATTATTTGATATTCCAATTGATGAGATGCTTCTCTGGGACTGAGCTGCACTATCATCCATTTCAAGATTGCTGGTGCTCCAGAAATCTTCTGATCTATTGTCTTTATTCAGTGTTTGACCTTTGAGTTCTTAGTACTTTAGATGGCTCATCCATTGAAATAATCACTGGAGGTTGTGTGCAGCATCCAAGACAACCTCTGCTCTGTTACAAAGCAGGTTCAACCACGAGCATGATCAACACCGTCTATCATCTGTATTCAGTCTACCAGCTTGAATTAAAAGAAGATGACGTTAATGATAAAGAAGAAGTGCAGGTACCAATTATAACTCAAGTTGAACAACACAACCTAGCATGAGCGCTTCACTCTGTTTACTTTTCATTAGACCTAAACAATATGTATGCCTTACGTTAAAAGTCAAGTAAAACAGATAGAGATGTAATAGCCTACTTTATTGGTATGTTCACCTATTAATTAATTTGACGTCCTTTGATATTTGTGTTGGAGGCTTTCTCAGATCAATTAGCACATTGAACAAATATGAAATTCCTCATATAACTAAGTTTAATGTATTTTTCCATCACATGATACAAGAACAGGTTATTTATTTACTTATTTATGTTATAGACAATATCTACAAATGTCTACAGCGTCCACATATGAAGTTATCAGTTCCCGACCAATTGTAACTTCTGGGTATTAATTAACTGACTTATTTGATTGAAACAGATAGTTCATTTTAGATTTTAGTTAAAGAGGATTATAAACTTCCGATAAAGTTTAAAGAAATATTTATTTTAATTAGTGCTAAATATGGCATGACATAAAAGAAATTAATTTAAACAAACATGCATATAAATCATGGTGTTTATCTAAATACTACAAGAGTTTATTGTTAGACACAATAAAGTTCTTAAAAATCCAATTGTTGAAAAAAAAAATTATGCTACACAAATACATGATTATTTGTAATTAAAGACTCTGGATAAATGACCTCAAAGCTTACAATATAGTTATCAAGTTAAAACCAGTATTCTACTCATGCTAATTTCCTGTCACTTGAATTTTCAATTAACTGAATTTACAACCAAAAAAAAAATTTGAAACAAACCCATGCATAGCACAGGTACAAGGTTCACTATTATACATACATGCAACCACTACAGTAACCCCCCCCCCCCCTCCCCCGGAATCTTCTTTCAGCTGAGAAATTAAGTGCAAATCTAGAATAAGATTGCTATCAGGCACTTTTATTGATGTAGCAACTGTGTGTGTGTCTATATATATATATATATATATATATATATATATATATATCTAAAATGAATTTGGTGAGAAGAATATTTATTGTAAAAGGTGAGATGAATGAATCTTGATCGTTGAATTTTACATGAATACTTAAGATTAAAACATAAATTTATGTAATTTTTTTAAGTGATCACATGACCTTTAAATAACTTTTAATATTAATTATCCATATATATATATATATATATATAATGGAGCATGAGCATGATGTGTTTATATTGAAATCAACAAAAATTGACAGCAAGATAGAGGCAATAAAGGATGTACCCAGCCCATAAGGGGCCAGAATTACGCAATCAGGTGCACAATTAAACCCTTCTTCTCTTATAAAATGGACGAAAGATGTCTGCCATTAGAGCAACAATAAGTTTCCTGAAATTAAAATTAGTATAAAATAAGTCTTACTTACACAGAAAAGCCCCTTGCATTTGACCTTTAACTTTTCCATGAAAGAAAGCACAAGAAGGCGAAAACAGCCAGCACAAAACAGTAAAAATGAGCAGCAGGGTTTCTTCCCAAAGCATCTACCCAACTGTGCTAACAAGCAACACCTAGAATACATACCTCCAATTAAACCCTATAAGGGAAGCAAATTCGATGTATCTTTTACCAACTTCCGAAGAATCCAATGAAAGAATGACAAAAAATAAAGCCCCATAAGGTCACCCTGTTCACCAGATCTTATGTTTGCTTAGAAACAAAGCAAGTCCCAGCAAAGATTCCCAAACATGATTAAAAAAGCACTACAAACTACAGAGAATGACCTTAACTTATCCAGAAAGGTGGAGAGATGAAAAGAAATAAAATTTTCTAATTTCTAGTTTCCTGAAATTCAAGAACTACAAAAATCAGCAACATCACCTTAACTAAGGCAACTGGTGATTTTGGATCTCCCATATTCTAGGTTCGTTTTCTACCATTATCTTCTTGCTGGACAAAAGCTCAAAATTCACTTGGCTGATTTTTCACTTGCTCGGAAAGCTAAGTGAACCAAAATTGTACAAAATTAAATTACACATCTATAAAAGTTATTTCCTTTGAGATTAAGTGGAACAATACATCTGATATTCAAATGGAAAACTCTATCCTTTTTTTTTTTCTCAGGTACCAAACAAAACAGAGACAAGCAACAAAGAAGCAAAGAACTCACCCCATGCACGCCAGAATTTGACTGACCCAAGGTGGAACGTATCTACAGAATTGCATTTACACAAGTCAAAGAAGAGATTTGTCACCCAAAATTCTGAATCCCTGAAGGAGAGAATTCAATACCCTGCATGCACAATAATTATAATAAAATAAAATAAAAGTAGACAACTTCTCAGACTTTAATAAAGAAAAGAAAGTGGGGGGACAAAAAGCTAGGAAATATTCGAGTTGTTTGGTACTCGAGGAAAAACAATAAAAAAAGAAGAAGAAAGAAAGAGTGGCCTGTTTGGTTGCCGAGAAACTGTAAGAGAAACCTGAAAGATGACATTTTTGAAATCTGAAAAGGTTGGCCCTTTTGGTTGGAAATTACAACTCAAAGGGTTTTTGCTCTCTTGTTTTCAGATTTTGGAGAAAGAAGGTTGCTTAGGAAGAAAGGTAAAAACACAGACACACAGAGTTGGGTTGGTGCATTTGGTTGGAGACTACAAGCCAGTTGCCACACCCACATAACACCCCCAACCACCATATTTTTTATTAGTTGGAGGGAAATTTGCATGTCACGTTTCAATTCTTTGTCATTTTCTTAAAGGTTGACGAAGAAGTAAATTACACATTATCCTCTAAAATTTTGTTGTTTTTTTATTTTTTTATACAAAAATTTCATTTTATAATACATAATTCTTTTAAAGATTAAATTAAAATTTGAGTCCTTATATTTTTAATTTAATCCTTATATATATATATATATATTTATATAATATATATATATATATATTTTTAAAATCAAATTTACATTTTTTAAATAATTTATGTCATTATCTTTCATTATAACGCTATTATAATACAATAAGTTGGCTAACTCAGTCAATGTTCATTTGTCCAGTACGTGATCGTTCATATTCTCATTTATATATAAAACATCTAATAAATGCTCTTGCATTCCAGTAAGTGCTCTTATAGATGTTCTTTTCTTCTGAGTCGATGCCCTTTTGTTCAACATGTGCTCTTTTATATGATCTTTTTTCTTCAATAAAATGTCTAATAAGGACTAAATTAATGTTGTTATAAAGGAGATTGACAATAGAGACTATTTGAAAAATATTTGTAAGGATTGATTTGAAAAAAAATATTATAGAGACTAAATTGAAAATAGATGTACAGAAACTATAATTTTAATTAAACCTTTCCTTAAATTATGATAAAAAGTGTAAATCTAAGTTTTCTGTCAATTTTAACAGTGGGAGTTTGTATGTGAGAAGCATGTGATCTCTTTCAACGTAATTCTTAAACATTCAACTCCCAAATAAGTAATATTAGTATAGATTTGGGTTCACGATTGACCTTATACATGACAGTATATCTACAGTTGAATTTCATAATATGCATATATTTATAATTTTAAATCATGTTTTCAGTGGCAGATATGATGACATGTATAGGTTTATCGTGAACATGAGTCTATATTAACATTACTCCTCTCGAATGTTTACGAATTGCCACTGTTAAATTTAAGAAAAAATAGATGTTTATATTTTTTTACCATAATTTAAGGAAGGGTTATGTATTATAAAATGAAGTTTATATATATAAAAAGTAAAAATAAATTAAACTTTAATGGGTAATGCATAATTTACCCAAATAAAAACATTGCTCGGTCACACTATTAGTCTATTACTGAACACTTATCTCGTGCTAAATCTGAGAGAGATGAATGGAACAACAAACGTAACGAAAATTCTATGATACTCATCTTTTTTAGGATATGGTTGTCATCATGTATTTAATTGACTATTAGTTATTTTTAATCAAATTTTAAATATTTATTATGAAATTAATATTCAATAAATACGTGACAATTCATATGATATCATACTTATTAGGGTATTGATAGCAATGTATTTGATTCATTTTATAATCCTCTCACTAGGCTTCTTAAGGTTCAATTTGGCTTAATTAAGTTGATTTTGTCACATTTTATGAAATTGAGCTTAATTGGATCATTGAAGAAATTATTGCTTGAATTATCATTAATTTGGGTGATTGCATTTTTAAGTATATTGACTACAATTTGAGTTGCAATTATCTGATTAATATGATTCTAGTCTTATTGGAAAGTTGAGATAATTCTCTAATAACTATTCACTTGATAGCAAGAGCCACATTGATAGTAATATATTTCATTCATTGTATAATCTTCTCACTTAGCTTTTTCAGTAAACTGACTATAATTTGAGTTATAAATATCCAATGGATGTGATTTTGGTCTTGTTTTAAAGCTAAGACAAATTTATACAACTTTCTTGAGGACCTCAAGACTCGAAACACAGTTTTGGATAACTCAAATTAGAGTTGAAGTAAAATCTAGAGTTCTGAACCTGGCAGCTTGACCTATGCGTACTAATCAGATCATATTTTGAGTTATAGGAGAGCTTTGGGAATGAAATTGGTGTCATTTGAAAGTTAAGACCTAAATCTATAACTTTAATGAAAAACACAAAATTTAGTTTAGAAGTCTTGAAGGTGATAATGAGCTTGGAAGTCAGAACAGATGAGCTAAAGTTGGGCCTGACCTATGTACAGTAATTGGACCATATCTCGGGCTGTAGGTAGTCAAATAAGCTGAAACCGATGGCTATGAAAAGCTAAGACAATTTCCTAGAACTTTCATGAAGACTACTTGATTGGGAAATGACGTTTGCCATGAGCTCAGAGTAGAAACATTTCAGAGACAAGAATCTCTATAATTTGAGCTCATTCATCATCATCAAGCAACTATTTTGCCATTTACTTCTCATTATCAAACAACTCCATTGTCTTCTTGTACTCCTTGAGCTCTATAAAAGGGAGCTTGAGTGCTCATTCAGATCATCTTTGATCTTAGTTTAGTTTATGTTATTGTATTATTTGTTTCTCTTGTTGTAGTTTTCTTTGTTCGAAATTTAAATTATGTTAATCTTTTTCTTCCTATCTCTTTCTTTCTTCTTGTTCATGAGTAACTAATTTTCATTTTGCTTAAGTGAAAGGGTGAAGCTTTTGGTAATAAATTGAGGTTAGATTAATTTCCTTCTTGTACTTAAATGATATATTTTTAAGTGATCATTATATGTGTTATATGTTGTTTCCAATCAATTTAGAAACTCTTCTTGTATATTGAAGAACTTGATTCGTTGTAGACAAGACGTTGGCATAGTAGATGTTTGAGACCATTTACAAGTGTTGGTGGATAATTAAAGGAACTATAATATGATTACATGTATAATCTAAATTGAACTTTGAATGTTAAATCTTCCGATTGGAACCTCTGTTATGTGTGATTTCAATTGAGTTATAAAAAGAAATAATTTTATTTTTAATTTATTACCAAGGGTGGATCTTCTAACCCAAGCAAATCCTTTTCATCTATGAACAACTTTTATTACCTTTAGTATTGTGACAAATCTTCTCCTTACCTCAAAGAATTTTTTCTTCATCAATTCCCTATAGATCGACCTTGGACTCCCGATAATATATTACTTGAAACAACCTACACTTGGGTTTGAAACTTTTAATTCCCATCAAGTTTTTGGCACTGTTGCCGCGAACTTGATTTGAAGTTTTAATTTATTGAGGTTCTCTTTCTGTAAGTAAACTTCACCAACAGGTATATTCTTCCTCTACTCTTTTAATTTTTTTTAATTTACTAATTTACTAACTAATCTACTTGATTAACTTACTAACTTACTAACTTATTAACTAACTTTTATATTTATGTCATTTATTTATGTTTTCTAACTTCTTAACTTTTATATTTATGTCATTTATTTATGCTTTCTAACTTTTTAATTTATGTCATTTATTTACGCTTTTTAATTTTTTTATTTATTTATGTCATTTATTTTCATTTTTTAATTTTATTTATTTATTTATTTATGTCATTTATTTATATTTTTTATTTTTATTTTATTTTTTATGTCACGCTTTCTGACTCACTAATTTACTAACTTTATATTTATGTCATTTATTTATGCTATCTAAATTTTTAATTTATGTCATTTATTTATACTACCTAACTTTTTAATTTATGTAATTTGTTTTTTTTTTCTCGACTTATTTACTTGTGTCATTTATTTTTGTTTTTTAACTTACTAACTTGTACATTATTTTTTTATTTTAAGTCATTTATTTATACTTAATATTTAATGGTCAGTTTATACCGCCGACTTGTACATTATTTTTATTTTATGTCACTTATTTATGCTTAATTGGTATCATGATTCAAATTCTGGTCGTTTGGTTAAAATTAATCATCGTACTTTATATATTGATTTGTATGAATCATAATCACACACAATTGACACAATGGCTGAAATTGAAAGTGCACATGTTGAACATGAAAATCAAACACAACGAACTGAAAATGAAAGTGTACATGATGAATATGAAAATCAACCATTGCGAATTATGCGTGCATATTTGCAACCACCTCGAAATGCTAGTTTATCATGTTTTATCTTTCCATTCACTGCTAATAATTTAGATTTAAGTCGAGTATGATTTCTTTACTTCCTAATTTCCATGGTTTAGAATCTAAAAACTCATATTTACATATAAAAGAATTTGAGGAAGTTTGTATTGCTTTCAATGATCAAAATTGCACTGAAGAGATTGTTAAGCTTAAATTGTTTCCTTTTTCTTTGAAAGATAAAGCAAAAATTTGGCTTAACGCTTTGAAACCAAGATCAATTGGCACATGGCAAGAAATGCAAGGTGAGTTTTTAAAGTGTGAATGCTTCTGTCTTGAAGCATATCAAATAAGTTTTTGATGATAACAAAGTCAAGATAAAGACCAAGATCTAAAGATGAAGACCAAGACCAAAAGAAGAAGACCAAGATCAAAGAGGTATATTAGATATAGGTCTTAGAACATCAATGTGAAATGCTCTCAAGGTATCTCAATTATATTCAAATGGTTTTTCAAAGATCTCATAAATCAACTTATTTTTCAAAGTTCATATTTTAAAGAAATGTTGATTTCAATCTTGGATTATGTTAAACATTTGCAAATCTTGGTTAGTCCAAGTTCCCCAATGATAAAAATGGCCTGGTGACTTAATTGGGATTGAAAAATGAGTTTAAAGTATAGTGTAATCGAATACCAATGTTTAGTAATCGATTACAAACTAAACAGAAGCCGTGTAATCGATTATACCATCCATGTAATCGATTACCATGTTCCCAGAAATCCAAGAACACATTCAAAGGGCCATGTAATCGATTACATCAATATTATAATCGATTACCATGAAGTCAGAGGGCGTGTAATCGATTACACAAGTCTTGTAATCGATTACCACAAACCCAGAAAGCCAAGAACACATTCTAACTGTCATGTAATCGATTACCAGAACCCTGTAATCGATTACTTGCATTTTGACATGCCCAACGGCTATATTTTCTTGGCATTTGATGTTGCCACAAAAGCCCCTAACGACTCTATTGATCTAAAAACTTATAAATACACTTCTTGGGGCATCATTTGTGGCTAACCAACAATTAAGAAACATCTTTCAATCACTCTAATCCGAGAATCATCATTAAATCTCTTTTGCTCTATTTTTGTATATATTTGAGATATTCTTGAAGAGCATCATAGGACTTCAATTTGTGTAATCTACTCTTGTGAGAGTTTCATATTGTAAACACTTTGATTCTTTGTAAAGGGGGTAAGGTATCCCTCTAGAGAAAAGAAAGTGAGGTATCTTTCAAAGATTGTAAAGGGTGAGGTATCCCTTGTTGAAGGTGAGGTATCCTTCAAAGGTTGTAAAGGGGGTGAGGTATCCCTCTAGTGAAAAGGGTGAGGTATCCCTGTTTTGAGGCTCAAGCTCAAGGGTGAGGCATCCCAAGGAGTTGAGTGCTCTTTTGTGTAAAGGTTTTCAAGCACCCATTCAAGCTTGAAGTTTAGTGGAAAATCTCGAGTGGTTTGCTTGAGGGCTAGACGTAGGTCACAAGGGGTGGCTGAACTAGGATAAATCCTTGTGTTTGTTCTTCTCAACTCTATCTCTTTACTGTGTGCTTTAATTATATTTGCTTGAGTTAAGTTCGTTATTTAGCTTTGCTTGAATACTTTTTATCTTGGCTTGTTTATTTGTAAGTGGTTCTTTTGATCGCATTTATCTATTCACTTCAATTAAACAATAGCTTCAACGAAAATTTGATAAACAAGTGCTTTGTGAAAGATTTGAGAAAATATTTCATAAACTCAATTCACCTCCCCTCTTGAGTTTGAGGCCACTTGGTAACATAAAGAAATTTTTTCCAACACATAAAACCAATGCTTTGAAAACACAAATCCAAATTTTTTTCCAAAATTCAAATGAAGCGTATTTTCAAAGTTGGCAACGTTTTAAAGATTTGTTAAATTCTTACCCACATCATGGTTTTGAAAAATGAAGGGACTATATAAGCTTCTTTTATGAAAGTTTAACACCTGAAACCAAATAATTTGTGAAAACGATGTGTAATGACGAGTTTCTTGATAAAGAACCCGAAGAAGCTTTAGATTATTTAAACCATTTGGCTGAAAATTCTCAATCTTAGCATGATACTAATCTTTTTGAAAATTCAATTAGATATAACCTTGCAAATGCTGGTAAAGGAAAATATCATCTTAGTTAAGAAGAAGATCTAAATGCTAGGTACGCTAGTTTGGTTAAAAAGGTTGAATCCATGAAATTAGGGAAAGTGAAAGAAGTCAAATCTATGCAAAATGAAGAAATTTGTGGCATTTGTGAAGAATTAGGATACTCGACAAATGAATGTCTAAATATTCTTGTTTTTAAATAAGTTGTGCATGAGCAAGTAAATGCAATGAACAATTTTAAAAAGTCATTCACCTCTTCTTTTTCAAATTCTTACAATCCGGGATGGAGAAATCACTCGAACTTCAGTTGGAGGAATAATAATCAAGCACAATTTATGCAACCACCGCCTCCTCAGGAACAACAAGATTCTCAAAATTCTCAAGGATATGCACCTTATGTCCCACCATATAGGAAAAACCTTGAAGGAACATTGAATGCATTCATAGAAAAGCAAGAGGCCATCAATAAACAAAATACTCAAACCATGATTGACATAAAAGACACTCTTTCCAAACTTACTTCTGCACTCACCATTCACGAGAAAGGAAAATTTACTTCTCAACCTCAACCGAATCCCAAAGGTCAATATAGTCTAAATGAGGGTAGTTCAGAAAACTAACAAATACATCAAGTCAATTATGTGATAACTCTTAGGAGTGGAAAAGTTGTTGAAAAAGAAATTTTTGAACCTTGTGAGAAAGATGATGAATTAATCTCCCAAGATAAGGAAGAGGTTGATAAGTCATCTGATCAAAATGAGACCAAACTCTTGTCTCCTCCACCCCCATTTCCTCAAGCATTAAGCAAACCAAGGAAATTGAACCACCACACTAAAATTTTTAAAATTTTTAAATAAGTGAAAGTCAATATTCCGTTGTTAGATGTTATTAAACAGGTTCCTTCTTATGCTAAATTTTTGAAGGACTTATGCACTGTTAAAAGGAAATTAAATGTGAAAAAGAATGCCTTTTTGACTGAACAGGTAAGTTTCATTATTCAAAGCAAATAATGTTTTTGAAACATAAAGACCCTGGTTATCCTATGATTTTATGCACTATTGGAGAACATAAAATTGAACAAGCTTTACTTGATCTTGGTGCTAGTGTTAATTTGCTTCCATATTCAGTTTATCAACAACTTAACCTTGGTGAGTTAAAACCAACTTCTGTAACTCTTTTACTTGCTGATAGATCAATTAAAATTCTAAAAGGAATAGTAGAAGATGTGTTGGTATAAGTTAATAAATTCATTTATCCTGTTAATTTTATTGTGTTGGAAATTGAAGCTATAGTTAATAGTTTTAAGTCAATTCATATTATTTTAGGTCGCCTATTTTTAGCAACATTTAATGCTTTGATAAATTGCAGAAATGGAGTGATGAAGCTAACATTTGGAAACAGGACAATTGAGCTTAATGTTTTCAACATATGCAAGCAACCACATGAAGTCCATGATGAAAATGAGAAAGCTGATAGGATTGAGGCCATTGTAGATGATCATCTTCTAAAAAGGAGCTCTTCTGACCCATTAGAAGTTTGTTTAATTAATTCATTTGATTCAGGTA
Organism: Ormosia emarginata; assembly: GCA_029884605.1. Classification (NCBI taxonomy): domain Eukaryota; kingdom Viridiplantae; phylum Streptophyta; class Magnoliopsida; order Fabales; family Fabaceae; genus Ormosia; species Ormosia emarginata. Next base: position 169,788 of record JAQQTP010000075.1, on the reverse strand, counting down.
CGTAAGTAGATGATGATATTTTTGAAATATGCTCTTTGCTTGATTGTACATAGGCAATGGAATACAAGGCATAAAAGCTGAGATTTAAATAGCTAAAACCCATGAATGATAATACTCATGAAAAAATACCTACACTGGAACTAAAACCATTACCTACTAGGTTGAAGTACACATTTTCGGGAGAAGAACAAAGCTTTCCAGTAGTAATTTCATCAATCCTTACTGGAGAACAAGAAGGTGTATTGATAGAAGTACTTAAAAGACATAAAAGTGTAATTGGATGGACATTAAAATACATTAATCCATTAATTCGCACACACAGAATACATTTAGAGGATAATACTAAAACATCACAACAATCTCAAAGAAGATTAAATCCATACATGAAAGAGGTAGTTAGGGCTGAAGCTTTAAATTACTTGATGTTGGAATTATCTACCCTATTTCCGATAGCCAGTGGGTAAGCTCTACACAAGTTGTGCCTAATAAATCTAGAATAACAGTGGTTGAAAATGAAAAAAAGGTGAATTAATACCTACACGAGTCTCATCCAGTTGGCGTATATGTATTGATTTTAGAAAATTAAATGCAGCTACTAGAAAAGATCATTTCTCCTTACCATTTCTTGATCAAATTCTGGAAAGAGTAGCAGGATATCCTGCTATTGTTTTCTTGATGATTATTCAGGGTATAATCAAATACTAATTGCATTAGAGGATCAAGAAAAGACCACTTTTACGCGCCCCTTTGGCACTTTTGCATATAGAAGAATGTCTTTCGGCCTTTGTAATGCTCTGACAACTTTTCAAATATGCATGCTAAGTATTTTTAGTGACATAATTGAGCATTATTTAGAGATTTTCATGGATGATCTAATAGTTTTTGAAAATTCTTTTGAAAATTGTCTTGATAATTTGGATAAAGTTCTTAAAAGATGCGAAGAAAAATGATTTGTTTTAAACTGAGAAAAATGTCATTACATGGTTACCTCAAGAATCGTGTTAGGTAATGTGATATCTTTTGAAGAAATTGAAGTTGATAAGGTTAAAATTGAATTGATTGCTTGCCTTCCCCAAAAACAGTCAGAGAAGTTTATTCCTTTTTAGGACATGCAGGATTCTATCGAAAATTTATTAAGGACTTTTGTCCCATATCTAGACTATTATGCAATATTCTTATAAAATATACCTCATTTGATTGAACTCAAGAATTTCAAAAATCTTTTAAAAAATTAATTGGTCTTCTGACATCTGCTCCCATCATGCAATCCCTAACTGGTCTTTGCCTTTTGAATTAATGTGTAATACAAGTGATTTTCCTATTGGCGCTATTTTAGGTCAAAGAAAGGAAGGTAAGCCTCATGTAATTTGTTACACAAGTAGAACTTTAAATAGTGCACAAATGAGTTATACCATTACTGAAAAAGAACAACTTGTTGTAATTTTTGCATTGGACAAATTTCGAGCTCATTTAATTGGTTCTTCTTCTGTTGTTTTCACTGATCATGCTGTTGTTAGATATTTCATGTCTAAGCACGATGCCAAATCTAGGTTGATACAGTGGATCTTATTGCTTCAAGAATTCAACATCACAATAAAAGATAAGAAAGGAGCCGAAAATGTTGTTGCAGATCATTTGTCCAGACTTATAACATGCTCACCTTTTGATCGCACACCTATCAATGATTCTTTTCCTGATGAATTTTTATTTTCTACAAATTCCATGCCTTGGTTTGTTAACATAGTTAATTTTCTTGTAACAAGAAAGATGTCGCCTCAATGGTCACACCAAGATAGATTTTTTTTTTTTTACTGAGGTGAAAAGTTTTTATTGGGATGACCCATATGTATTCAAACATTGTCCTGATCAAATCTTTCGGAGATGTATACCTGATAGTGAGGTAGGAAGTGTCATTAAATTTTGTCACTCAGAAGCATGTGGAGGTCATTTTTCTTCAAAGAAAATAACTGTGAAAATCTTGTAGTACGAATTTTTTTGGCCCACTATATTTAAGGATAACTATACCTTTTGTAAAAGTTACGAAAATTGTCAGAAATGAGGTTCAATTTCTAAAAGAAATATAATGCCTCTGAACCTTATCATTGTCATTGAAATGTTTGATTGTTGGAGAATTGATTTCATGGGCCCATTTCCATTCTCATTTGGATTTGTGTATATTTTGATTGCAGTTGATTATGTCTCAAAATGGATTGAGACGATTCTATGTCGACATAATGATCATAAAATTATTCTTAAATTTTTAAAAGAAAATGTCTTGAGTAGATTTGGAATCCCTTGAGCTATCATTAGTGACGGAGGAATGTAACACCCAAACTTTTGAGTGAATTACTGTTTTGTCATGATTATACTGTTTTATGTTTTTCTGTGTGTTATAAATTTTTTTTTTGACTGTTTCATGTTCATATTTGAGTGTTTTGTGTGATTTGCTTTGAGTCAGGAAAATAATAATTTTCAGACTAGGAAAATCTTATTTTAATTATTCGGAGCTAGGGGATCTTACTAAACCCAATTCTGAATGATATGGTTGTTAATCTTTTAATTTTTAGGATTTAACTGTGCAATAAAATAATTTTATATTATTATAATATTATTTTATTAATCAGTATAAATAAACGACAATGGACCCGAAAATGGCTGTGGGACTCACTTTTGGTTTGTAGGACCCACAAATGCATTGCGGGACCCACGTTTAGAGAAAGTAGTCAACATTAGTGGCTTGATTTATTTTAAGCCAATAGAAATTAAGTCAACGAAGAGGGCTTGACTTGATTTGCACCGTTGGATGAAAAGGTTTAGTTTTGAATATCAACCGTTGATCTAATCTATGGTTGTAATGATAAGCTTAATAATGATGGCTTTGGATATCTGCTGTTGATCAATTGTACGGTGGAGATTGGTCTCACAAAAGTAGTTAGAATCATTTGTGACCATTGGATGTGAAGAATATAGAGAAGATCTTGACCCTTTGTTGTTTTAAGATGAATCTAATGGCTAGAATTTCATGGAGATAAGATATAATGGCTTAGATTTGATCATATTACTATCTAATGTCAACCCTTGATTTAATCAATGGCTCTTGAAGCTTAGATTATAAGAATGCTAATTAATTAGTAATGTAACTAATTAACCTAATTAAACTAAATTAAGTGTGCATAGAAACTTAATGAGATTAGTAACTTGATTAGTAGCTTAATTAGTGATCACCATTAGGGAGGAACATTCAAGAACAAGTGACAAGGCTTGGATTAGTCAATGGAAGACAAGCTTGGTGACCAAGTTTTGATCTCAACATTTGATCACATCTAAGGCTAGGATGGAGTCTTGGAAGGTCAAACAAAGTGGCCACCTTTCTCCCTATTGAACTACACGACGATGCACATTTGGAGGGCATTTTGCACTTCAATTTCTATCACTAGGTTTATACTTTCTCTCTTCCAAAATCAAGAACCATCAGTGTTGCTTCTCTTTGAGCCATTCGGCCAAGCCCTATACACCACCATCCAACCACCCAAATTTTATCTAACCTACTTTCTCAACTCTAAACATCATTCTAAGAACATCTCTAGTTGAGAGTTCTTCCAAAATCTATTATCTTAAGCTTGGAAAATCACTTTGGAGATTTTTCCTAGAAGGTGAAAATCTTTATTTTTCATTTCTAACTTCTTTTCTAAGGTTCTAAGCCATGATTTATCCATGGTTTATAATTTTCTCCTATAGTTATAACTCTTGAAATTTTTGTTTAAGATCTTTAGGTTTTCTTGGAGGTGAAACCAAAACCACTAGGAGAAGGAGTAGAGGTTTTAATCTTCCTATAAGGTAAGAGGGGGATTTAATCTCATCAACCATGTGTGGTCATGAGAAAATGGATTGTATGTGTGTGAAGAATCCATAAGGATTCACTTGTGTTAATTGTTTAAAAGCTTTCCTACTTGTGTTTGATATTATTTGTATGCATGTCTACAAGCTTTAAAATATATTGCATATGTGATAAATGTATGATTATTACTTAGGATGTGATTATCATGTAAGGTTTGCATGAGTGTTCCAAAGAACACAAAATGGAGGCTCACGGCCTCACCCAAGAAAAGAGAACCAAACTGTTCTCATCCATTTTCTAAAGAAAGGATTAAATGAAATTAGGTAAATGAATGAATTTCAAAATGATTTGGAAGAAGAAAAATGATCCAAAGATCAAATGCCAAGGTTTTATGAAATTCGACCAACATGCCTTATAAATGAGTAATCAATCAAAAACTTATTTTCTAAGTATAGAATTGATGTTTTACTTAAAAGAATACATTTATAATGAATTTCCAAGGTTTAAAGAAGTAAACCAATTTTTAGTAGAAATGTGATATAGAAGAAAAATGAAGAAAACCTTTGAAAAATACTTACTTTCAAATTTTAAAGTATAGTGATAATTATTAAAGTGGATTTTTGTAGTTATAAAATAAATAAAGGGATTTTTAGAAGAAAAACATAGAAAGTACATTTTTCATAAATTTTATAGACAAAATACTTGTCAAAATTTATTAAAAATAGGCAAATAAAAGAGTACATTTTATAATATATTTATAACGTAAAAAAATATTCTACATAGTTTTAAAGTATAAGAAATAGCTTACGTAATTTTAAAATATAAATTTTAAAGCTTTTCGATCAAGAAAATAATTTAAAAATTTTACGCGATTGAGAAAACGATTTAAAAATGCTAAGCGATTTTAAAAACAGCAAAATATATTTACGCGATTTAAAAACGTTTGTAAAAATAACGAAACTGTGAAAATGCGATAAAATTTCTACGCGATTAATCAAAACAGTGAGTTTTACTGTCGGGCCAAAGTGGTGGACCCGGACATGTGGAAATATGGTACGTCAGGTGGGAACGTACTGTATTTTGGACATGTGGAAAATATGGTACGCCAGGTGGGAGCGTACAGCATTTGAAATTATTGTCATTGAGGGCATTTGCGTAAATATAAGAATATTTTTGAGACTAAGGGTAATTTGGTAATTTTTATTCATGCATTGAGTTGTGCCAATTTGATTGATAATTAGTGATTTGATTGACAAGGCGAATTATACTGTGTTGTCGGTGTGATAAGCGTAGTGTGATTCATTTCTTTGTATGGACTTGGAGGCATTAGTGTGCGGAGTATTCTACATGTGGACAGTTGATCGCTCCTCTGAGCTGTGGTAACTGGCAACACACTAGTGATCTCGACGCGCATTATACTTAATCAAGATCTTGTAAAGACTATTTAAATACAATGCCTGTAGTTACACGATGTTTGGACTGTGTGCTACTACACGATGATTGGACAGTAGGCTATAGACACAACGTTAGACAATGCAATAGTTTGGTTGGGCAGCCTGAGGTACTGATAGTTCTTTACGGGTCATTCTGTTTGATATATGTGTCTAGCTCCACGGAGTAGGAACGAGTCGCATTACATTTGCATTTATGTCATGCATCTTAACATTATTATCTGTGATATTATATGATGCTGTTGTATTAAAACTTCTATATTAAATTGTATTATTATTTATGATGTTAAGGTATGCTATATTATATAAACTGCTATATCTGTTGTATTGTCATTTTCTTATTTGCCATGCTGGTATTGATGTATGATTATCTCACCTCTCTATATGTACTGTTTTCTGTATTATTAAATTATGTTGTAAAGAGTTTGAGGAAGAGGAACAGCCTCTTGAGAGTGTGTATCCTAAAGAAGAGGAACAACAGCAGACGGAAGATCAGTTCGACGAGTGCGAACCTTCTGATCATCCATATCCATTGGAGAGGATGACATTGCCGGGATTTCTTGGTTTCGTGAGACTTGAGTTTCACGGGGGCTCGGAGGCCTGGCGATTGCTGGAGGACAGAGGATCGGTTGTCTACGTGGGACGTTTGACTGTGTCCTTACGAACAGAGTTTGATGGGGAACCTGTTTTTACTACTACTCTGTAATTACATTTAGAGTTGCTACTGACTATTAGGTGTTACTGGGGAGGGATTTTCCATGCGCCTAGTGAGATCAGCAGTGTATTGACAGCACGGACTCGTGTCCGTAGAGCTTCGAGACATCCTGGATATCTATCACCTGAAGTTTCATCTGAGAGTGATCCTTCAGAGGGTTAGAGATCTATGATGTGCACTTGGGCACTTTTTGATGTTATGTGTTATATTAACCCTTTATCGCTTTGTTTAAATATTTTGTAGTTATATATTATTTGTATAACTTAAAACAAAATCTTATGTATATTATGTGTGATGACAGTTTGCTTTATTTTATGTTCCGTGTTATTTTATTTAGTAATATCTTGTATAAAAAGGAAAAAAACTTTACAACTCATATTATTTATATAACAAATGTTTTACAACTTGGGTAATATTTTATCTATTTTTATTTTATTGCATCATAAATGTGACATCCCCACAAGGGTGTTACAAGAACATATTTTTTCAATAAACCATTTGAATTTTTAATGAAGAAATATGGTATTACCCATAAAGTTACTACCCCTTCTCACCCTCAGACAAGTGGACAAGTAGAATTAGCAAATAAGGAGATTAAACAAATTTTGGAAAAAACTATTAACCCAAATCATAAAGATTAGTCTTTAAGACTAAATGATACACTTTGGGCTTACCGTACTACTGTAAAACATCTTTAGGCATGTCACCCTATCAGTTAGTCTATGGAACTTGTCACTTGCCTGTAGAACTAGAGCATGAAGCATTTTGGGTCATTAAAGCTTTCAATTTAAGTCTTGATGATGCTTGCATGTTACACAAATTGAAAATAAATGAACTTGAGGAATTGAGAAATGATGCATATGAAAACTCAAAAATTGTTAAAGAAAAAACAAAAGTTTTTTATGACAAATCAATTTTGAGAAAATGTTTTGAAATTAGTCAAAAAGTTCTACTTTATAATTCTCGTCTTCACATATTCCATAGAAAATTGAGATCTATGTGAATTGGCCCTTTTATTATCAAACATGTGTATCCTTATGGAGTCATAGACATTGGGAATCATAGGAATGGTAACGTGTTTAAGGTCAATGGACAAAGACTTAAATCATTTCTGGAAAATCAAGTTGCTAAGGTAGAATTCATTTATCTTTTTGATCCATGTTATGAGAAAAATTTACTCTAATTTTGTGGCTTTATTTTGTTTTGCAGTTCTTTATATTCCAGGTTAAATGGCGGATAACGGTACTCCGTGACTCTCAAGTCAGTTTTTTTTTAATTTCCCAAAATAACTGATTCCTTCTCCTTTAAAATGGATGACATTCTTTCAACCTTGAGAAAATATTTTTCTTCTCTTTCTCAAAATGCTCTAACAAAAATTTGTGAAGCTAGATGTGAAAAATTGAGATTGTTAATGCACATGGGTATGCCGGAAGATGTACGCCGGATAACTGAGGCAAATGTTCGACTAGCAAGTGAGTCTTCAATTTCATTTGATTCATACATGTCAGGTCTTGGTAGAAGTTCGTATTTTAAAAGGAGAAGAGCAAAAAGATTATAAGTCTATCACAAATGTGCACGATGGAATTATAACAAGCGATGTCATTCTTTGGGGATGGTTTCCACGAACAGAGAATATAAATTTTTTTTCATTAAGAATGAACTGCGTAAGGAGTCATTAGATTATATCTTATTGACTCTTGATACGCATTCTTGTGGTTATGTGCATTGTGAACTTCTTAACTTGTGGAATCTCTTCAAGGAGGAACAAAAGCATTACAGTCTTGGGAATTTGACTCTAAAAGACTATGTTTTCCAATTTATAAGAAAATTAGATGGGAAGCTTATCCTCAACTCATAGAAGGCGTTTAAGCCGTTTCTGGATGTGAAACCAAAGGTAGATGTCAGCTATATCCACAACAACATGTACATATTTTCTTCTTCTTCTTCTTCTTCTCTTTCTTCTTCTTCTTCTTCTTCTTCTTCTTCTTCTTCTTCTTCTAAAAAAAAGGTCAAAACTACGGTTGTACTTGGTCTTTAATTAGATTAGGAGCCCTGGGCGGATGCTAGTCCTATCATAGACTCAAGAGGAGACCTTCACACATCAGTATGTAAATAAAGTTCATGTGCCATACTCTGTAGAAGTGCTACATTCCTAATTCTTGGAACCAAGACTCTATAGCGTTGATGGATAGATAGAAGCGTCTTGTCTTTACAGTGAATGAAAATTGTTAACTGAGTCGTATACTTACTTTAATTAGTAGGCCTTTGTGACGAGTTCTGACTGGCTGCGGTCAGGTACCATCTTCTTAGAATACAAACCTTTAATTAGGTTTACAGGAAGATAGAGGGTTGTTATTCCGTAAGCAGGACAGAAAGGACTCAAAGGTACTTATTGTCGGTTCGGCAATCCTTGTGGAGTTCTTATGTCGATGACACACAACTCAAAGGTATGCCACTACTACACTTATGATGTGCAGTATAAAGATACGCCATGAAAATTATACATACAGGTATGTCCTCATTTGTGATTATATTTCTTTTATTTTTGTATGATTTTGTTGTATTTTGATTTTTGGACAGACGATCCTTTGAGCATGGTCCTTCAGGGGTTTCTAGACTTCTTTACACTGATGGTTTTCTTGAAGTTAAAAAAAACAAAAAAAAACACAAAATAAAAAAAAATTGTGTTTCTTAATTTTAAACTTTTTTTACAGCAGTCAGCCTACCCATATAGGTGTTATCATTACTTTTTTCATTTTTTTCCTATAACACTTCATTTTCTTTACTTTCCTCCAACTCATAATCATTCAAAGGGAAGGTGAAATTATGGGACCTCTTGTTCATAAACTTTCAAATGTTTGTGTTTTTTATAGGTCAAGTTTTGGGAAAGGTTTAGAGTTTGTAAATGCAACAAGTGCTCTTGGTCAAACACTTGCTGCGAGGAATATTCATGTTGTATATAGGGGAGGTTGTCGTGGGTTAATGGGGGCTGTATCACTTGCTGCTTATATAAGAGACAGTTAGGTTTTAGGTGTCATTCCTAGACCTTTAACTCGAAAAAAATCACTGGAAAGATAGTTGGAAAAGAAATTCAGGTATCATCTATGCATGCATAAATGATTGACAACTCTAATGCATTCATTGCTTTACTAGGTAGTTTTGGTACTTTGGAAGAAATTTTTCAAATTGTCTTTTGGGCCCAATGACGAGCGCCGAACTCTGTCAAAATTATAACCGAAGTTATTACCTAAACTTGTAGTATAGTGAACAACACTGGATCGTCTCCTCAAGGATCGTAAATGCAATTTGATCAAATTAAGTTAAGTTAGAAAAAAGGGGGGTTTTGATGGTTCAAGGATCAAAGTGACAAGATTTAAAAAGAAATAACAATTAGAAGAACAGTCAATTCAGAAATCTATCCGAGATTGGGTGGATTCAATCATAAACCTTTCAACAAACACTTGAAGCACATTTGAATGGTTAACTTGGATCTAACCGAGATCTCAACGTTAGATCCAGAATTCACACTAGACGATCGTCCAGAATTCAATTGACAAGTGATAAACACAAATCTGCAATCGCACCATTCATGTAGATATATGTCAATTTAAGCACCGAATTCAATTAACCTAGGCACCAATCAGTAACCTAACCTCTTCAATTACGTGATTAGTTTAGATCAATCAGTTCCAAGCTTCATCACAAATCTCAATCTTCAGTCATGTGATTAGTTTAGATCAATCAGTTCTAAGTTTCATCACAAATCTTAATCTTAAATCAAGATCAAATCAGATCAAACATATACAGAATCATCATTCATGCATTCAAGATTAAGAAGAAGAAAAAGAAGAAGAAGAAGAAGAAGAGAAGAGGAATTCAAATATAAATCAAATACATTACATAACCAAGGTCTCAAGAATCCAAACCACAATCTCTTCAAGAGTCCTAAATTGATCGAAAGTAGCTTAGCCCTCCATTACCATGAAGGGGAGCATCAAAATATACAAAAACTATGAGAAACTATGAAGAAACAAGAAGAAACTATGAGAGAAAATGAAGGAGAATACATCTTATTCATGATAACCAATGGTGCCTTTTATAGAAGTCTAGGGTAACAAAATGACAAAGGGGAGTGGGTGGATGAGTGGGTGAGTGAGTGGAGTGTTTGAGTGGAGTGGTTGAGTGGGTTGGTTTAGTGGATGAGTGAGTGGAATGGTTGAGTGGGTTGGTTGAGTGGAAAATGCCAAAGGACTTTTGGTGAGTGGGAAATTATGGAGATGAATGGGTGAGTGGATGGATGAGTGGGTGAATTAGTGGATGAGTGGGTGGAGTGGTTGAGTGGTTGGATTAGTGGATGAGTGGATGAGTGGGTGGATTAGTTGATGATGGATGAGTGGATGAGTGGATTAGTGGATGGATGAGTGGATTAGTGGATGGATGAGTGGGTGGTTGAGGACGAAAATTTCGTGTCTGACTTGGAAGCCAAAAACGACCAACTATACTTCAGATCCATGAAAAGTACTCTTCATTAAAGTTGTAGATCTTTGTCTTGGCTATAAAATGCATATCTGGTTCGTCCAATTTGGCTTCCTTCAGCCTAAGATATGTCCCAAATACCGTAGGTTTCTCAAACCCAACTTCAGCTCCTCTGTTCCGACTTGCAAGCTCAAAATGACCTACTAGACTTCCTTTTTTCAAAAAGTGTTCTTCATGAAAGTTGTTTATTTGGATCTTGACTATCCAATGTCCAAATTTGAGCCCATCTTCATTATTACATCTTGAGATATGATTTTATGAGTGCACACTGTTCGGATTCTACTAACAGAACCCGTATTCTGACTTCAATGTAAACTTAGGTCCTTTAGACATCTTTTTGAGACTTCGAGCTCTTCATCAAAGTTGTAGAGCTTCCTCTTATCTTTCCTACAAGGTAAAATTCATGTTCATCAGATATTAAGAACTCAAGTTATGGCTAAAATACAGAAACAATGTCAAATCTCAATAAGGCTGAAAATATTCAATTAGGACCAATTTGAGTTCAAACTCACAAAATCATACCAAACTCAATCAATTAAGAATATAGAGAGTGTAAATGACTAAACATAAGGGTTTCTTAATGAATAAAATATGTGATTATCACCCAACTGAACATCCACCATAAACTCATAGGTTTGTTGAATGTAAATAATTTCTTTGATCTTTTGTTATTTTTTCTTGACAAAGCTGTGGAACAGAAATTTATCACACCTTCGGCAAGACAACTTCTTAGCTCAGCTTCCACTGTTGATGAGTTGATTGATAAATTAGAAGCTTTTGTTTATGAACCTGATGCAACAATAACTTAGATAGATTGGTCAGTAGGAAACAGTGAGGGAAGCAGTATGTAAAGAAAGCCAGATCTGACAATTCATCGATAACTTTCTTTTACCTTTGATTTTATTTATCGTGCTTTATTTTTGTTTAAATTTTTGTCAGATTGCCATTACAGGTAAACTCTTCTATCTCCTTTTGATTTTACTCATCTATATTTTAATATTGCAGACAATGTTGTGATCTAGTTGGGGGGAAGAAGAAGATTTGTCATAATACTAAAGGTAATAAAAGTTATTCACAGATGAAAATGATTTGCTTGAGTTAGGAGATCCACTCTTGGTAATATATTAAAGACAAAATTATTTCTTTTTATAACTCAATTGAAATCACACATAATGGAAGTTCCAGTCGGAAGATTTAACATTCAAAGTTCAATTTAGATTATACATGTAATCATATTATAGTTCCTTTAATTATCCACCAACACTTGTAAATGGTTTCAAGCATCCACTGTGCCAACATCTTGTCTACAAGGAATCAAGTTCTTCAATATACAAGAAGGGTTTCTAAATTAATTGGAAACAACATACAACACATATAATGATCACTTAAAAATATATCATTTAAGCACAAGAAGGAAATTAATCTAACCTCAACTTATTACCAAAAGCTTCACTCTCTTACCCAAGCAAAATGAAAATTAGTTACTCATGAACAAGAAGAAAGAAAGAGATATGAAAAAAAAATGAACATAATTTCAATTTAGAACAAAGAAAACTACAACAAGATAAACAAATAACACTGAGGCTCTCTTTTATAGAGCTCAAGGAGTACAAGAAGACAATGGAGTTATTTGATGATGATGAATGAGTTGAAATTATAGAGATTCTTGTCTCTGAAATATTTCTGCTCTAAGCTCATGGCAAATGTCATTTCCCAATCAAGTGGTCTTCATGAAAGTTTTAGGAAATTGTCTTAGCTTTCCATAGCAGCCACTTTCAGCTTATTTGACTACCTACAGCCTGAGATATGATCCAATTACTATACATAGGTCAGTCCCAACTTTAGCTCCTCTATTCTGACTTCTAAGCCCAATATCACCTTTAAGACTTCCGAACTGAATTTTGTTTTCTTCATGAAAGTTGTAGATTTAGGTCTTGACTTTCAAATGGCACTATTTCATTCCCAAAGCTATTCTATAACTCAAAATATGATCTAATTAGTATACATAGGTCAAGCTATCAGGTTCAGAACTCTAAATTTTACTTCAACTCCAATTTGAGTTATCCAAACGTGTGTTCCAGGTCTTGAGGTCTTCATGAAAGTTGTAGAAATTTGTCTTAGCTTTAAAACAAAACCAAAATCACATCCATTAGATATTTTTAACTCAAATTATAGTCAATTTACTAAAAAAGTCAAGAGAAAAGATTATACAATGAATGAAATATATTGCTATTAATGTGGCTCTTGCTATCAAGTGAATGGTTGTTAGAGAATTATCTTAACTTTTCAACAAGACCAGAATCATATTAATCAGATAATTATAACTCAAATTGTAGTCAATTTACTTAAGAATGCAATCACCCAAATTAATGATAATTCAAGCAATAATTTCTTCAATGATTCAATTAAGCTCAATTTCATAAAATATGACAAAATCAACTTAATTAAACCAAATTGAACCTTAAGAAGCCTAGTAAGAGGATTATAAAATGAATAAAATACATTGATATCAAATTTCTCTACACTAAACTTTTGCACTCCCGAGCAAAACACATAAAAAAAACTAGGGTACCAAGAAAAATGACACAGACTCAAAAGCTAAAAACTCTAAAGGATTAAATGAATCAAGAAGAACAATCAGTCATTCAAGGGATCAAAGCATTAATGAGATAACATTTCTTCACATCTCAAACTAACAAGCAAAGAAACTTCAGTTGAAAAGAATAAATCAAGAATGAAAGATCTTCACAAGATTCACTCTCAATCTTTCATGTGTTAAAAATGTAGGTATTGCTCTCAATTCAACCTATGAAAAATTGCACTACCATAAGCTTGCTTATCTTCTACTTCTCCACTACTCAGAACACTTGCACACACAAATCATGAGGACTTTATTCAAGGTTGTAATGAGGTCAAGGTAACGGAGGGTGGTAATATGAATTTGACAAGTTAAAAACCCAAGAGAATAAAAGAGCATGAGAGCTGAGTTCAATTGACAAGCATGAAAGTTTATCCCAACTTCACCTAATACAAATTCCCTTTACATATTCTTTTCCTTTCCCTTTTTGCCTTGTTGGCCCTTCTTTATACATTTATTTTTTTAAAAAAAATATATACACACACATTTTTTTTTAAATAACCACTCTTTCCTTTTTCACCAACCATTATGCACACACACCCCTACACTTATTCAAGAACTTATCCAATGACAAAGCTATTGTTCTATTATTCCCTAAGGTCGGGTAATAACATGATTTTTCATTTAAGGCACATAATGAGTTAGAAACAAGGAATGATCAAATAAGCTCAAAGGGGTTAAGTAAAGGAAAATACACAAGGTTGGCTATTTAGTGCTATTTAGTTAAAGTAGCAATTTCAAGAAAAATGCCTCAATCATATTTATATATGTATATAAAAATGTAGCCTAAAAAAGAATCAAAATAAGTTCTAGAGTAACAATTCCATGAGTGAAAGTCACACAAGAAAGAAGAGAATGGTACAAATGTTCAATCCATTCATCAATAGACTTAAAATCTCACAAGAAATATTTTTATCATTCACAATCCATCAATTCAACATTCATATCCAAGCATGTGATTTTTAAGAAAGAAAAAAATTTATACTATGACCAAAGATATGCTTTTTGTTACTTCTAAAATAATTATTTCCTCAACTAAGATGCGTCTCAAGAGTAAAATTACCTTCAGGGAAAAATTTACTCCTTACTCTGCCATCCTGAATTAGTTTTACTATAAATAGGTTTCTGACTATCATATTAATAAACATACTTCCCTAATTTAAGATGTGTCTCAAAAGAAAAAAATTACTCATTACTCTGGCAACCTTAATTAGTTTAGTAAGTTACTGACAATTATATCATAGTATGTTGTTTCTGTTACCAAGTGGCCTCAAACTCAAGAGGGGGTGAATTGAGTTTATAAAAAAATTTTGTAAACTTTTCACAAAATACTTAAATATCAATTTTCGTTGAAGCTATTGATTGAATGAAGTAAATAGATAGACAAAATTGATCACTTTACTCACAAATAAATAAGCCAAGATGAAGAGTAATCAATCAAGCATACAAGAATAAAGCACAAATGTAAAGAGATAGGGTTGAGAGAAACAAATACAAGGATTTATCCTGGTTCAGCTACCCCTTGTGACCTACGTCCAATCCTCAAGCAAACCACTCGAGATTTTCTACTAAACTTCAAGCTTACATGGGTGCTTGAAAACTTTTTTACAATAGAGCACTCACCACACCCTAGGATGCCTCACCCTTTGTGCTTGAGCCTCAAAACAGGGATACCTCACCCTTTTCACTAGAGGGATATCTCACCCCTTTACAACCTTTGAAGGATACCTCACATTCTTTACAATAAGGGATACCTCACCTTTTTTCACTAAATGGATACGTCACCCTCTTTATAGAATAAACAAAGTGTTTGAATGATATAAACTCTCTCAAAGAGTAGATAATACAAATTGAATCTCTATGGTATCAAGGATTCATACTTTGAAGCTCAAAACAGAGTATATGATGAAATGATGAGAAAACTCGTATTTAATGCTCAAGGATGTTTTTCAGAATGTTTTCCAACTTATAATCAATGCCCAAACACTTTTATTTATAGCCCATAACATTTAAGAGACATTAGAGGTTGTTGGAGGCATTAAATGCTCTCAAAGAGCCATTAGGGAAGAGCTCAGAACATGTCCATAATCTATTATGGCATAGCCATAATCGATTATGGTTGCAAATGTGATGTCTTGGGCTTCTTTTTCTAGCTTCATAACTTGTTATGAGTTTCTCATAATCTGTTATGAGTTATGTCATAACCTGTTATGAAATATCCATAATTTATTATGGAACATTTAGAAACAAAAGAGGAACGTTCTGACTTCACGTATAATTTGTTATGAAATCTCCATAATCTGTTATGGAACATTTAAAAACAAAAGAGGAACGTTCTGACTTCATATATAATCTATTATGAAATTTCCATAATCTGTTATGGAACATTTAAAAACAAAAGGAGGAACGTGTTATAACATCTCATAATCTATTATAGGAAACCAAGAAACATTTCCTGACTTATCACATAATAGATTATGAAAACCACATAATAGATTATGAAAACATCATAATCTATTGTGAAGCTTTTAAGACAAAACGTAGGATGGCTTTTTGCATCAGTGAAAAGCTTGTTTCATTACATCCATAATCTATTATGGAGAAACCATAATCTATTATGGCACATAAGTCACTTCCTGACTTGCCATAAAATAGATTATGAAAACTTCATAATCTATTATAAAGCCTTTTGAGAAAACGTAGGAAGGACTTTTTCTTGGGGAAAAACTTGTTATAACACATCCATAATCTATTATGGAAAAACTATAATCTATTATGGCTTACTTAGAAATATAGGATTTTCAAAGAATTTCTCAACCAAGGATATCCAAAAGCTTTCCAAACTTTCTAAAAGCATTTTACTCAAACTTAAACACAATTTTCTCAAGATGAAAATTTGATTATGCAAAGCCATTTAAGAATGAGTTTAGAACTAAGAAATGAGCTTTTGTGTGAGTCCATTATACCTCTACATATGATCTAAGTCCTAATAGCTAATCTTAAAAACCTTGAGACTTGATCTTTGCACTTCATTGCTTTCTTGTTTGTTGATCATCAAAACCAAGACCATTGTTATTCACATTCTTCCCCTTTTTGATGATGACAAATAATCATTTGAGAAAATCATTAGTTCAATTAAATTGGTATTCACACAAGGTATTAAATAAAACTTACTCCCCCTCTGTTTTTCAAGAGATGACAAGTTTAGAGTTTGAATAGCTCCCCCTTGATATTTGAATCCCAAAATCATTAATTTTATATCTTTTATTTACCTTTTCTCAACAACTTTCTTCTCCCTCTTTTGTCATGATCAAAAAGGTATTCCATAGATTTTGACAAAGAGAGAAGAGATAGTGCAAAACCATTGCTAATTGACATTACAAGAATAATATTGAGCAATAGTAGCATCAAAACATAAATGGATTTCAACAAAATATCATCAACGTCATAATAGTCAAGGAAAGAACATAAACCAACCATTAACAAAGTTATATAGCATGTCTTATGATATTAGCAAAACAGAGTAATGACATAGTTATGTTTACAGCAAACCTATTGATAAAGTAGAAATGAATCCAAACTCAAGTCTAATGATCCTTTGGAAAGTGTCGCTCAAGTCTGTCTAAACAATCTTCCATGGCACTGAGGCGATCATAAAGTGTTGTGGTGTTATTCTCTTGATAAGTTTGAAGATCCGTGAGCTGGGTTTGAATACTCGCATATTGGGCTAGAAGATCTGTGATGGCAGCTAGGATCCGGTCTTTATTTGTGGTTGGAGCTTCTTCCATAATTATATTAGCAGGGGCAACAAGCAGTTCTTCTTCTTGGATGGCTACATCATGCCCAACACCATAAAACCAAGCACCATTAACCATCTTGACTCTCATGCGATTTATGGAAGCCTGTGCAAATATGATTCTCCAGAGATTTTGGAAGAAATAGTGGAATTTAATCAGTGGAAAGTAATGGAAAGTGATGGAAATTGAGTTTTTGTGGTGGATTTTGGTTGGATTTAGAGTGGGAGAGGTGTTTGAGTGAGTGGATATGAGTGGGTGTTGATGCAAATTAAAGGATGCAAACCCAAGTGCAGGTTGTCTCAAGTAATAAATTTCTTAGGAATTCGAGGTCAATCCATAGGGAATTGATGAAGAAAAATTCTTTGAGGTAAAGAAAGGCTTTGTCACAACAATAAAGATAATAAAACTTGTTCACAATTAAATTAAAGAACTTGCTTGGGTTAGGAGATCCACTTTTGGTAATAAATTAAGGATAAGATTAATTCTTTTTATAACTCAATTGAAATCCATGCACAATGGAGGTTCCAATCAGAAAATAAAACATTCAAAGTCCATTTAGAATTATATATGTAGTTATATTATGGTTCCTTTAATTATCTACCAATACTTGTAAATGAGTTCAAGCATTTATTGTACCAAACCACTTGTCTACAATAATCAAGAACTTCACTTTACAAGTAGGGTTTCTAAATTGATTAGAAAAAAAATACAACACATATAATAATTACTTGATAATATATCATTTAAGCACAAGAAAGAAATTAATCTAACCTTATTTTTATTAGTTACCAACACTTGTAAGATGAAGATTAGTTACCCATGGGCAAGAAGAAAGAAAGAGAGAAGAAGAAGAAGATGATCATAACTTCTATTTACAACAAAAGAAAATTACAATATGAAAATAACATAATAACATGATCTTGTTCTCCAACCAAGATTAACAATTCTAAACTAACATCTCCAAAACTAACTCCTCCAATGAGCAACCAATGGTGCTATTTATAGAGTATGAAGGATACAAAGTGACAAGGGGGCTAATTAATGAGTGGTTGGATTATTATCATGCTTGTCTCCCCACTCAACCAATCAGTTGTCTTCACACGACCATAAGTCTATCATAACGTCATAATATCGAAAAGTGGTCTCCATGAAAGTTGAAGGATTTTGTCTTACCTTTCCAATATCACCGATTCAGCTCAAAAGACTACCTAAAGCCCGAGTTATGCCTTGATTACTGCACACTATTTAGGTTCCAATCACAAAACTCGTGTTCTGACTTCCGAGCCTAATTAGCTCCACTAGATGTCTAATTGAGACTTCGAGCTCTTCATCAAAGTTGTAGAGCTTTCTCTCAGCTTTCCTACAAGGTAAAGTTCATAATTTCTAGACATCTAGAACTCAAGATATGACCGAAATACAAAAATAATGTAAAATCTCAACAATGCTGAAAAATATCAATTAAGCCTAATTTAAACCCAAACTTACAAATCATAACCAAGCTCAATCAATTAAGTACATAGAGAGTGTAAATGATTAAAAATGAGGGTTTATTAATGTATAAAATATGTGATTATTAAATTTCCTCACACTTAGCTTTTTGCACTCTTGGGCAAAACACATAAAACCAAAGCTAGGAAACAAAGAAAAATGACACACACTCAAAAGCTGAAAACTCTAAAAGACTCGATGAATCAAGAAGAGCAACTAGAAATTCAAGGGATCAAAGCATTAATGAGGTAACATTTCTTCACATCTCAAACCAACAAGCAGGGAAACTTCAGTTGAAAAGAATGAATCAATAATGATAGATCCTCACAGAATTTACTCTCAATCTCTCAAGTGTTTAAAAGGTAAGTATTTCACTCTATTCAACCCATGAACAATTGTATTACCATAAGCTTGCTTATCTTCTACTTCTCCACTACTCAAAACACATGCACACAAAAATCAAGAGGACTTTATTTAAGGTTATAATGGGGGCATGGTAAAGGAGAGGGGATAATATGGACATGAGAAGATAAATACCAAAGAGAATAAAAGAGCATTATGATATAGTTAGAGTGGAGAATATGTTTGAGAACATTCATCATAAAGGACAATGACCAATATTTAACTTATGTTTTGTTGAAGATCAATCCCAAATTGGTGAGTTGAATTCATTATTAGGCCCGAACCTTCTCATTCTCTTCCTGTTGTTTCCAAGCATCCATCTTTATTCTAGGTATGGAAATGTCACATGGTGTATCAGGAGACTCTAATAATCCTTTGATTAAAGCAGTGGTCAGCTCTTTCTCTTTCTCTATTTTTTTAATATTTTGCACAAATACCCCCACACTTGTTCAAGAACAAGGCCAATGCTTTCTTATTCCCCAAAGGTTGGGTAAAAACATATGTTTTTTTAAAGACACGTAATGAGCTAAAAACAAGGAATGGTCAAATAAGTTCAAAGGGGTTACACAAGGAAAAATATACAAGGATGACTATTTGGTCAAAGTAGGTATTTCAAAATGCCTCAATCATATTTATGTATGCATGTGAAAATGTAGCCTAAAAAAGAATCAAAGCAAGTTCTAGAGTAACAATTTCACGAGTGAAAAAAAATCACACAAGAAAGAAGAGAATGGTACAGATATTCAATCCATTCATCAATAGGCTCAAAATTTCACAAGGCATATTTCTATCATTATCAATCTATCAATTCAATGTCCATAACCAAGCAAGTGAAATTTAAGATAGAAGATAATTTATTCAACTATGCTATGATCCCTGAATTTCAATTGTTTTAAAGGATGTGAGAATTCATTCACTTGAATCATTCAAAGGAAATCAAACGATAAAACTTTGTTACTTCCATAAATTGTCACAGAATAATTACTTTCCCAATCTAGATGCATCTCAGGAATAATTTATTTCAAAAGTAAAATTACTCCTTACTCTGCCATCCCTAATTAGTTTTGTCGTAGGTTTCTGACATTCATATCACTAAACATACTTTCCAATTTAGATGCATCTAGGAGTAAAATTACTCCTTACTCTGCCATCATTCATTAGTTTAGTAAGTTCATGACAATCATATCATACTTTCCAAAAATTTCTTTTTGGGTCAATTATCCTTATCCTTCTCCCCAACCAGATCACAACATTATCCTCAATGTTAAAATATAGATGAGTAAAGGATAGAAGATATTACCTATTGGAGAAATCTGACACAAATTTAAACAGAAACAAAGTACGATAAATAAAATCAAAGGTAAATGAAAGTTATAAACGAAGTGTCAAATTTGGATTTCTTTTTATATTGCTTCCCTCACTACTTCTGACTGACCAATCTATCTGAACTATTGTTGGATCAGGTTTATAGACAAAAGTTTCTAATTTATCAATCAACTCATCAACAGTGGAAGTAGAGATAAGAAGTAGTATTGCCGCATATATGATAAATTTCTTTTCCACAGCTTTGTCAAGAAAAAATAACAAAAGATTAAAGAAATTATTAACATTTAACAAACCTATGGGTTTATAGTGAATGTTTAGTTGGACCCAAGAGATAATTTGAAAAACTTCTTCCAAAGTACCAAAACCATATGGTAAGGCAATAAATGCATCAGAGTTGTCAAGCATTATCTTCATTCATTCGTGCATAGATGATACCTTAAGTTCCTCCCCAATTGTCTTTCCAGTGATGTTCTATTGAGTTAAAGGTCTAGGAATGATACCTAAAATCCTATTGCCTCCTATATATGCAATAAGTGATATAACCCTCATTAGCTCACGGCAACCTCCCCCATATACAACATGAATATTCCTCGCAGCAAGTGTTCGACCAAGAATGGTTCCTGCATTTACAAACTCTAAAATCTTCCCATAGTTAGACCCACAAAATATACAGATATTTTTAACCTGATGAATAGAAACACCTTCCATTTCTATTCGCACCTTCCCTTTGAATGATTCTGAGTTAGAGGAAAGTGGAGAAAATGAAGTGTTTAAATAGGAAAAGGAATGGAAAGGGTAATAATAACACCTATAAGGGTGGGTTGACTGTTATCAGAAAAGTTTGAAATTAAGAAACATTTTTTTTGTTTTGTTTTTTTGTTTTTTGTTTTTGAACTTCAAGAAAACCTTCAGGGTAAAGAAGTCTAGAAACCCCTGAAGGACCCTGCTCAAAGGATCGTCTGTCCAAAACCAAAATACGGCAAAATCATTCAAAGATAAAAGAAATATAATAGCAAATGATGACATACCTTTATGTACAATTTTCATAGCATATCTTTATACTGTGCGTCATGAGTACATTAGTGACATATCTTTATACTGCATGTCACCAGTGCAGTAGACACTCATGTCTATTTATTCAAAGAAAAGAGAAAGAAGAAACCATCGTGGGTTTCCATCTTGGGTTTGGAACCTGGAGAGCTCACACTTGGGCTCGTAACATTAACAAAGATGCTAAAATCTGAAACCCGTAATGTCCAAGATCCAGAATGTCCCATCTCAGGGCACTGAGAGCCTCTTTTAATAAAAGAGAGAATCAAGCTCAGATGCCCCATATGCTTTAGCAGTCGCGGGGTACTTCTCACTAATAACTAGAGTGAGACACTTCTGTCTGTCCATCAACTCCACAGTGCCTAGATGGTGAACATTGGGTTATGGAGTGCAGCTCTCTACAGAGCATGGTACACGAACCTTTTTTAAGGACCAATGTACAAAGGTCCACCCGAGTCAATGATTGGTTAGCCAAAGGCTGGGGCTCCACAACTAATTAAAGTCATGGTATTCTATCCGGATTGCTCTTGTTCAATTTTTTTTTCTTTTGTTTTTTTTAAGAAGAACATGAAGAAGAAGAAGATAATATGTACAGGTTATTGTGGATATGACTCACATCTGCCTCTGGTTTAACATTTAGTAACGACTTAAACACTTTCTATGAGTTGAGGATAAACTTCTCATCTAATTTTCTTATAAATTAGCAAACAAGGTCTTTTAGAGCCAAATTCCCAAGACTATAACGTTTTTGTTCATCCTTGAAGACATTCCAAAAATTAAGAAGTTCACGATGCACAAATCCATAAGAATGCATCTCAAGAGTTAATAAGATATCATCTAATGAATCTTTACTAAGTCCATTCTT
The DNA here is from genome assembly GCA_029884605.1 of Ormosia emarginata. Classification (NCBI taxonomy): domain Eukaryota; kingdom Viridiplantae; phylum Streptophyta; class Magnoliopsida; order Fabales; family Fabaceae; genus Ormosia; species Ormosia emarginata. Next base: position 147,682 of record JAQQTP010000075.1, on the reverse strand, counting down.
AATGAAAAATATTTTATCTTCTCGGTTTACGAAAATCATTCCCAAAGAACAACATTGCTTGTTACAATTCCATCGTGCACATTTGTGACAAACTTGTAACCTTTTTGCTCTTCTCCTTTTAGAATACGAACTTCTACCAAGACCTGGCATGTATGAGTCAAATGAATTGACTAAACAAATTTCTAATGGGTCAGAAGAACTCCTTGTTTGAAGATGATCATCTACGATGGCTTCAATTCCTTCAACTTCCTCTTTTTCATCAAGGGCTTCCTGTGGTTGCTTGCACATGTTAAAAACATTGAGCTCCAATGTCATATTTCCAAATGTTAGCTTCACCAGACCATTTCTACAATTTATTAAAGCATTAGTTGTTGTTAAAAATGGACGGCCTAAAATAACAGGAATTGACTTGCGACTATCTACCATAAGTTCAGTATCCAAGAAAATAAAATCCATAAGATATATGAATTTATCAACTTGTACCAACACATCTTCCCCTATTCCTCTTAGAATTTTAATTGATTTATCGGCAAGTAGAAGAGTTACAGAAGTTAGTTTTAACTTACCCAAGTTGAGTTACTGATAAACTGAATATGGAAATAAATTGACACTAGCACCAAGATCAAGTAAAGCTTTTTCAATTTTATGTTCTCCAATAATGCATGAAACTATAAGATAACCAGAGTCTTTATATTTCAACGCATTATTGTTCTGAATAATGTAGCTTACTTGTTCATCCAAAAAGGCTTTTTTTTCACATTTGATTTCCTTTTAACAGTGCACAAGTCCTTCAAATATTTGGCATAAGAAGGAATTTGTTTGATAGCATCTAACAGAAGAATATTGACCTTCACTTGTTTCAAAATTTTAAAAAATTCAGTGTTATGGTTCAATTTCCTTAAATTGTTTAATGCCTGAGGAAATAGAGGTGGAGGAGACGAGAGTTTGGTCTCCTTTTGGTCAACTTCTTTATTTTCTTGGGGAATTGGTTCATCATCTCTTTCACAAGGTTTGAGAATTTATTTTTCAATAACCTTTCCACTCCTAAGAGTTATCACTGACTTGACTTAATCTATTTGTTTGTTTTCTAAACTACCCTCATTTAGACTGTACTGACCCTTGGGATTTGGTTGAGGTTGAGAAGGAAATTTTCCTTTCTCATGAATGGTGAATGCAAAAGAAAGTATAACAAGAGTTTCTTTTATGTCAATCATGGTTTGATTGTTTTGTTTATTAATGGCCTCTTACTTTTCTATCAATGCATGCCGTGTTTCTTCAAGGTTTTTCCTATATGGTGGGATATAATATGCATATCCTTGAGAATTTTGAGAGTCCTGTTGTGCTTGAGGAGGTGGTGGTTACACGAATTATGACTGATTATTATTCCTCTAGCTGAAGTTCGGGTGATTTCTCCATCTCAAATTATATGAATTTGAAAAAGAAGAAGTAAATAGCTTTTTAAAATTATTCATTGCATTTACTTGCTCATGTGCAACTTCTTTAAAAATAAGAATCTTAGGACATTCATGTGTTGAGTGTCCTAAGTCATCACAAATGCCACAAATTTCTTCATTTTGCACAGATTTGATTTCTTTTGCTTTTGCTAATTCCATGGCTTTAACCTTTCTAGCTAAACTGGAAAACCTAGCATTTAGATCTTCCTCTTAACTAAGGTGATATTTTTCTTTATTAGCACCTGCAAGGTTAGATCTGATTGAATTTTCAGAAGGGTTAGTACTATGCCAAGATTGAGAATTTTCAGCCAACTGGTTTAAATAATCTAAAGCTTCATCAGGTTTTTTATCAAGAAACTCACCATTGCACATTGTTTCCAAAAATTGTTTAGTTTTAGGTGTTAAACCTTCATAAAAGAAGCTTATAGTGCGTCATTTTTCAAAACCATGATGTGGGTAAGAATTTAACAAATCTTTAAACTATTCCCAACATTGAAAATATGCTTCATTTGAATTTTGGAAAAAATTTTGGATTTGTCTTTTCATAGCATTAGTTTTGTGTGTTAGAAAAAATTTCTTTAAGAACTCACCTTGCATTTCTTACCATGTGCCAATTGATCTAGGTTTCAAAGTGTTAAGCTAAGTTTTTGCTTTATATTTTAAAGAAAAATGAAACAATTTAAGCTTAACAATCTCTTCAATACAATTTTGATCATTGAAAGCAATACATACTTCCTTAAACTCTTTTAGATGTAAATATAGACTTTCAGATTCTAAACCATGACAATTAGGAAGTAAAGAAATCTTACCTGGTTTAAATCTAAAATTATTCGCATTGAGTGAAAAGATAAAACATGATGGATTAGAATTTTGAGATGGTTGCAAATATTCACGCATGGTTTGCAATGGTTGATTTTCATGTTCATCATGTACACTTTCATTTTCAGCTATTGTGTCAATTGTGTATGATTGTGATTCAAACAAATCAATACATAAAGTACCAGGATTAATTTTAACTAAATGACAAGAATTTAAATCATGATACAAATTAAGCATAAATAAATGACATAAAATAAAAAAAATAATGTACAAGTCAGCAGTTTACATCAGTCATTAAATATTAAGCATAAATAAATGACTTAAATAAATAAGTCAAAAAGCGTAAATAAATGATATAAATAAATAAGTTAGTAAGTTATTAAGTCAAAAAGCATAAATAAATAAGTCAGAAGACATAAAATAAATAAAAGTTAGTAAACATAAATAAATGACATAAAAAAAAGTCAGAAAGCGTAAATAAATGACATAAATATAAAAGTTAGAAAGTTAATAGGTTAAAAAGTTAGAGAATTAGTAAAGAAACCGAAGGACCGACAAGCCGATCTTTTACTCTAGTGAGGGAGAAGAAAGAACAGATTTTATTAAAGAAAAAGAACCTCAATAAATTAAACTTCAAATCAAGTTCCCGACAATGATGCCAAAAACTTGATGTGGATTAAAATATGCAAACCCAAGTGCAGGTTGTCTCAAGTAATAAATTTCTTGGGAGTCTAAGGTCGATCCACAGGGAATTGATAAAGAAAAATTCTTTGAGACAAAGAAAGGCTTTGTTACAACAATAAAGATAATAACACTTGTTCACAATTAAATTAAAGAACTTGTTTGGGTTAGGAGATCCACTTTTGGTAATAAATTAAGGATAAAATTAATTCTTTTTATAACTCAATTGAAATCCACGCATGACAGAGGTTCCAATCGGAAAATAAAACATTTAAATTCCATTTAGAATTATATACATAGTTATATTATGGTTCCTTTAATTATCTACCAACACTTGTAAATGAGTTCAAACATTCATTGTGCAAAACTAATTGTCTATAATGAATCAAGAACTCCACTTTACAATGAGGGTTTCTAAATTGATTGGAAACAAAATACAATACATATAATTGTTACTTGATAATATATCATTTAAGTACAAAAAAGAAATTAATCTAACCTTATTTTTATTACCAAAAGCTTCACCTCTTCACCCAAGCAAGATAAGATTAATTACCCATGAGAAAGAAATTAATCTAAGAAGAAGAAGAAGAAGAAGAAGAAGAAGAAGAAGAAGAAGAAGAAGAAGAAGAAGAAGAAGAAGAAGAAGAAGAAGAAGAAGATCATAACTTCTATTTGCAACAAAAGAAAATTACAACATGAAAATAACATAATAACATAATCTTGTTCTTCAACCAAGATTAACAATTCTAAACTAACATCTCCAACACTAACTCCTCCAATGAGTAGTCAATGATGCTATTTATAAAGTATGAAGGATACAAAATAACAAGGGGGCTAATTAATGAGTGGTTGGATGAGTAGTTGAGTGGTTGGATTATTATCATGCTTGTCTCCCCATTCAACCAATCAGTTTTCTTCACAGGACCATTAGTCTATCATAACGTCATAATTTCGAAAGTGGTCTTCATGAGAGTTGAAAGGTTTTGTCTTAGCTTTCCAATGCCACCTGTTTCAGCTCAAAAGATTACCTGAAGCCTGAGTTATGCCTTGATTACTACACACTGTTCAGGTTACAATCACAAAACTCATATTCTAACTTCCAAGCCCAATTAGCTCCACTAGATGTCTGATTGAGACTTCGAGCTCTTCATCAAAGTTGTAAACCTTTCTCTCAGCTTTCTTACAAGGTAAATTTCATAATTTCTAGACATTTAGAACTCAAGATATGGCCGAAATACAGAAATAGTGTAAAATCTCAATAGTGCTAAAAAAATATCAATTAAGCCTAATTTAAACCCAAACTTACAATCATGACCAAGCTCAATCAATTAAGTACATGGAGAGTATAAATAATTAAAAATGAGGGTTTATGAATGTATAAAATATGTGATTATCAGGTGTGAGAGGAAAAAGATGGCTATGGAGGAAAGGAGCTCGTGAGGAAGAAGATGGAGGCTACGGGTTTAGCTTAAAATGGAGGCCCATAATCGATCATGAGGAAGGTGTAATCAGTTATGGCTTAAAATGAAGCCCACGAGAAATGGCTCATAATCGATTATGAGCATGACTATAACATGTTATACGTTAATTCCGAGACTCCCCCATTCTATTGTAAGCTTGCATAATCGATTAGGGAATATGCCATAACAGGTTATATGTGTTTGGTCGAGACATCCCTTTAGATTTCCCTGTTCATGGAATGGCCATAATAGATTATGGAAATGGCATAATAGGTTATGGTGGTTATCTAGAGAAACATTCAATGTGCCAAGTTCACTTCAATAGACCCCCATAATCGATTGTGGGGTTAGTATAATGGATTATATGGGCTTGGCAGAGAGCCACACACATTTAGATCTCCAGATTATGAGGATCCATAATCTGTTATTTCCACTTGATAGAAACTAAGACAAACATGTTGAATCTTGCCACAAACACTCATAATAGATTATGAAAATTCCATAATCTATGATTTCCACTTGATAGAGACTAAGTTCTTCATGCCAAACCATCTTCAAATGCTCATAATAGATTATAACCTTTTCATAATAGGTTATGTCCATTCCTAAACTCTTTGTTTCTCAGACAAAACTAGTAAAAGTCTTCAAGAATTCAACCTTTAAGATTATCAACACTTGCCATTTACCATCAAAACCAGAAAAATTCTTCAAGAATTTATCCTTTGATATACCAACAACTTATTCCATCTTTAGGAATTACTTGACTTGGTCATACTTCCATCACCTCTAAACACCTTGAATATGGCTCAAAAATTGATTATACTCCTTTGAAGGAGCTTGAATCCAATTTCTTCAATAAGAACTTGAGATTGGATGATTGAGGGACTTGAGCATGGATCAAGTGCCTACAAAACAAACTTAGGGGAAACTCCGACACTCAAGTTAGTATTGGATTCAAAAACAATTTTTAAGCAAGAATATTGTGTAATTTAGCAGATTATGCAACAATTATATAAATTATGCAGCAGAGGCCAATTTATGCAGCAGGGTTATATTTCAAATATGAATGCAAGATTGATCCAATATTCCAAGATAAAAAGTATCTAACACAAGCATTCATTCAAATGCATGATTGATCAATTATTCCTAATTCTCCTCTTATATATGCACTTTAGGGCAAACAATGATCATATTAGGAATGTTATGTCAAGTACAAAGATATTATCATCAAACATATCATTTCAAACAAGAAGTGTACTTATCTAGCATATTAACACATGTAAAGATATTTTCAAGATATAAAAATGGAAGAATACAACTTTAAAGCAAGTTAAAATATAAAATAAGTCTCCACTTATCCAAAGGTTGCAAGTCCAAGCTTCTTGGAGACAAGGGAGAGCATTTTTTGATCTTGTGCTTGCAGCAACTACTTTTGAGATTCCAAAGTCAGTTCTTGGCCTTCAAGCACACCTACAACACATTTCAATTTTTGACTTTTGGTACCCAAACTTTCTTGGGTCCTTGTGTGCTAGTTTTTGGCTAAGTGCCTTTGGGAACTCAATCTATTTTAGTTCTAGCCTTGATGTTGATATTCTTCCTTACATTACAAGTTGATGCACTATGTCATTTCTTGCCACAATGAAAACACTTTGTAAAAGGACTTGTTGATGTACTTGAGGGAACAAAGAAATTCTTGTAAAGTTTTCATTGGTTTTTGGGATTGTACCCTAAACCAGCCTTTTGAAAAACACATCTTTGTTTCCCAAGCAATATGTTCAAATTATCTCTTCCAAAGGTAAATTTTGAAAGAGTATATTTCAAATCTTTAATTTCTTTTTCAAAAGTTTTGCATGATGAACAAGAAAATGATCTAGATGCATTATCAAGTGAAGAACATGTCATGCATGAAGAATTTGCATCAATAAGTCTGGGAGTTTCATTCTCAATTTTAAGTTCCTCAATTTCCTTGTTTAAAATAGAGATTTTGTTTTCAAAAGAGGAAATTGTTTTCTTGGATGATGAAACAAGTTTTGATAGCCTCATAAATTCATTATATAATTCTTCAAATGCATCATGCAATTCACTATAGGAAGGTGAAGAATCTAGGTTTGAAGATGTTACCTCAGTGTCGCTTTCTTCTTCTTCTTCACCTCTAGCCATGAGACATAGGTTGACTATCTCATTGTCTAAGCTATCGGATGAGTCTATGTCATTTTCATCCCAAGCTATATAGGCTCTTTTTTCTTTCTTCTCCTTTGAGAATCTCTTCTCATATTTTTCCACTTTCCTTTGATAGATTGTACACTCTATTTTCATGTGCCCTGTTTCTCCACATTCATAGCATTTAGGAGTGAATGAGGTTCCTTCCCCTTTGTGATAGGCATTCTTTGAGGGAAATGAAGGTCTTCTTTGAGCTTCATTCTTCTTGAAGAATTTTTCAAATTTCTTTACTAGAAGATTGAGATTCTCCTCATTTATCTCCAAGTCATCTCCATCATCTCCATTATCATCATTAATCATGGAGGAGGTGGCTTTGAGAGCAATCCCTTTCTTTTTGTTGTCAAGCACTTCATTTTGTTTGAGTCTATTCAACTCCAACTCGTGTTCTTGGAGCTTGTCAAAAAGTATGGCTAAGGTCATTGTTGCTAGATTTCTTGATTCCGGGATAGCCATTACTTTAGGTTGTCAATCCCTGCTCAAACATCTTAAAACCTTGTTAATAAGATCTTCATTAGAAAATATCTTTCCTAATGAAGCTAAATGATTAACAATATGTGTAAAGCGTTTCTGCATTTCTTGAATGCTTTCAACTTGGTTCATTCTAAAGAGCTCATATTTATAGGTGAGAGTATTTATCCTTGATCTTTTCACTTCACTAGTACCCTCATGGGTAACTTGCAAAGTATCCCACATTTCTTGGGCGGTTGTACAATTTGACACCCTAAAGAATTCATCATACCCCAAGGATGTAGTAATCATGTTCTTGACTCTCAAATTATATTGAACCTTCTTTTTATCTTCATCTGTCCATTCACTTCTTGGTGTATTAATTTTTACACCATTTACAACTTGTGTGGGGACAAAAGGACCATTTTCAACAGCATCCCACATATCTAAGTCAATGATTTCAATAAGAATTTTCATTCGTTCTTTCCAATAAACGTACCCATCCCCATTGAAAAAGAGAGGTCTATAGAGAGAAGAACTTTCTGAAAAATCATTTGAAGAGGCCATCACTTTCTCTTGAAGCTGCTAAGCTCTTTATACAAGAGCCTAGCTCTGATACCACATGTTACCAAGTGGCCTCAAACTCAAGATGGGGGTGAATTGAGTTTATAAAAACTTTTTGCAAACTTTTCATAAAACACTTAAATATCAATTTTCATTGAAGCTATTGATTGAATGAAGTAAATAGATAGACAAGATTGATCACTTTACTCACAAATAAATAAGCCAAGATGAAAAGTAAGCAATCAAGCATATAAGAATAAAGCACAAATGCAAAGAGATAAGGTTGAGAGAAACAAATACAAGGATTTATCCTGGTTCAGTCACCCCTTGTGACCTACATCCAGTCCTCAAGTAAACTACTCGAGATTTTTCATTAAACTTCAAGCTTGAACGGGTGCTTGAAAACATTTACATAATAGAGCACTCACCACACCTTGGGATGCCTCACCCTTTGTGTTTGAGCCTAAAAACAGGGATACTTCACCCTTTTCACTAGAGAAATACCTCACCCTTTTTACAATCTTTGAAGGATACCTCACCTTCTTTACAACAAGGAATACCTCATCATTTTTCACTAGAGAGATACCTCACCATCTTTACATAATAAACAAAGTGTTTGAATGATATAAACTTTCTCAAAGAGTAGATAATATAAATTGAAGCTGTATGGTATCAAGGATTCACACTTTGAAGCTTAAGACAGAGAATATGAAGAAATGATGAGAAAACTCGTATTTAATGCTCAAGGATGTTTTTCAGAATGTTTTCCAACTTATAATCAATGCCCAAACACTTTCATTTATAGCCCATAACATTTAAGAGACGTTAGAAATTGTTGGGGGCATTAAATGCTCTCAAAGAGCCGTTGGGGAAGAGCTCAGAACGTGTCCATAATCTGTTATGGCATAGCCATAATCGATTATGGCTGCAAATGTGACGTCCTGGGCTACTTTTTCTAGCTTCATAACCTATTATGAGTTTCTCATAATATGTTATGAGTTATGTCATAACCTGTTATGAAATCTCCATAATATATTATGGAACATTTAGAAACGAAAGGGGAACGTTCTGACTTCACATATAATCTGTTATGAAATCTCTATAATTTGTTATGGAACATTTAAAAACAAAAGAGAAACATTCTGACTTCATATATAATCTGTTATGAAATCTCCATAATCTGTTATGGAACATTTAAAAGCAAAAGGAGGAATGTGTTGTAACATCTCATAATCTATTCTGGGAAACCAAGAAACATTTCCTGACTTATCGCATAATAGATTATGAAAACATCATAATCTATTATGAAGCTTTTAAGACAAAACGTACGATGGCTTTTTGCATCAGTGAAAAGCTTGTTTCATTACATCCATAATCTATTATGGAGAAACCATAATCTATTATGGCACATAAGTCACTTCCTAACTTTCCATATAATAGATTATGAAAACTTCATAATCTATTATAAAGCCTTTTGAGAAAACGTAGGAAGGACTTTTTCTTGGGGAAAAACTTGTTATAACACATCCATAATCTATTATGGAAAAACTATAATCTATTATGGCTTGCTTAGAAACATAGGATTTTCAAAGAATTTCTTAACTAAGGATATCCAAAAGCTTTCCAAACTTTTTAAAAGCATTTTACTCAAACTTAAACACAATTTTCTCAAGATGAAAACATGATTATGCAAAGCCATTTAAGATGAGTTTAGAACTAAGAAATGAGCTTTTGTGTGAGTTCATTATACCTCTACATATGATTTAAGTCCTAATAGCTAATTTTAAAAACCTTGGGACTTGATCTTTGCATTTTATTGCTTTCTTGTTTGTTGTTCATCAAAACCAAGACCATTGTCATTCACAGTTTCCAATCAATTTAAAAACCCTTCTTGTATATTGAAGATCTTGATTCATTGTAGACAAGACGTTGGCACAGTGGATGCTTGAGACCATTTACAAGTGTTGGTGGGTAATTAAAGGAACCATAATATGATTACATGTATAATCTAAATTGAACTTTAAATGTTAAATCTTCCAAGTGGAACCTCCATTATGTGTGATTTCAATTGAGTTACAAAAGAAATAATCTTGTCTTTAATTTATTACCAAGAGTGGATCTCCTAACCCAAACAAATCATTTTCATCAGTGAACAACTTTTATTACCTTTAGTATTGTGACAAAATCTTATCTTTATCTCAAAGAATTTTTTCTTCATCAATTCCCTGTGGATCGACCTCGGACTCCCAAGAATATATTACTTGAAACAACCTACACTTGAGTTTGAAACTTTTAATTCCCATTAGGTATCATCGAAATTTCCATATATGTAAAGCCTTATCACACTCTACTTGTTTGTGATATAAATTATAGGTTTAAATAAAGTTTTGATTTCTATAGTTTTCACTCATTTAAGTTTTGATCTTTATAACTCATTTTTTTAGTATTAGTTCTTATATTTTCACTTATTTGAATTTTAGTTTCGGAGTAACCAATATCTTAATAAATAAAAACTATAAGGATCGATCCTTTACCAAAAATAAGGACCATTAGCTTAATGAGAAAACATTATAAGGATTAAAATCCATATGAGTAAAATATAAAGAGACCAATGCCTTAATAGTAGGGACCAAAATTTAAATGAATGAAAATATAAAGACTAATATCTAAAAAAATAAACTATAAACCAAAATTCAAATAAAATTCAAATAAATTAAAAATATAGAGACTAAAATCTTATTTAAACCTATATTATACAAACTTTATACTCGTGAGATGAACATAATAATCTATACTTTTTTTGAAGAAATTCTCGGTTTTGGTGTCTAATTTTTATTTTAAAAAATTACTATTATTAATTACTTATTTAAAAATAAAAAGATAACATAAATATAAAATAAAATAAAATTATAATTACATCTTTTTATTCATTTAAAAATTTAGAGATAAATATAAGAAAAAAGAGATTATAAATAAATCTTATTACTTATTTGAATATTTAAAGCTAAATTAAAAATGAAAATTCAAACAATTGTCATCATTAGTTATTTTTAATCATAACAAAAACAAAAATATACGAATTGTCAGCCACATAATGCCAGCCAATACTTTAGTAATAATAAAAAATATTAAAATTATTATTCAAAAACAATATTAGGACAGCCTAAAAAAAACAATGAGACAAATTTAATACAATAATTTAATATATTTTTATAAAAAAATAAAATAATTTATTTAACAATATAAGATACTACATATTGAACGACATATCAATATTGAGATAGCTATTAAAACACAAAAGATTTAAATAAAAGGAAATATCATTGAATAATAATAAATCATTATTCGTAAGAAATCATTATTCAAAATAATATGAAAATCGTATGAAGCTAAGTTTTCTTTTAATAAGTAATAATGAAATTTAAATTTATAATGAGATATTGTATTTTATATTTTCCTTTAATAAGATAATAATAAAATTAAAATTTGTAATATAAGATATTAGTAGCACAACCTAGAGATAGCACTTGACAGATTTTTACAAACTCGATTGTCTTTTTATAAATTATGCTGATTGATTGATTAATATTGATGATTAGTAACAATGCATTGTACATATTATTTAAACTCAATTCATTTTTTAAAATAAATTAAAATATAAAAAAAAAAAAAATGAAGATGTATAAATTGGATTAAAAGATAATTTAAATTTGAGATCTTTTTAAAAGGAAAAAAAAAGTTAAGAATGAGATATATTATTCTTTAAAAGAGAGTAAAATAAAATATTAAGCCACTCTCAAGTATATGTAATTTATACCAAACTGACTTTGTTACTTCCATAAAATTTTCTTTGACTCTAATAAATGGTTTTTAGTTAGAAAATAAATTTTTCATATTTATTTTTATCATATCAATCCAGTAGGTACCTTAATTATTGTCTTATATTCAAAGTTATTGAATTACGTTCAAATTAGTTCAGAAAATTATCTGAATTAACAGATAATGCTTACCAGCATTATTGAGCTTCTATAACGCTGATTAGGATCATTAGGTTATGGAGGATGTTATAATTCTCCCTCTATTTTAAAAAATTTTGTCCTCAAAATTTGCTAACTTTATTCAAAGAGCTCCGGATAAATTTGTTTTATATTAAACTCAAGCTTTCATTTGGTCTCCCCTGAATCACCACCTTCCTATAACATCTTTACTAGAAGAATTTATTTCCTTCTGAACTCTTTTACTACAATACTACCTTTACTTTACTAGAATCTATAGATATCAAATATTTCTTCTCTAGATATCATTTGTCCTAAAAACTGCATTTCTCAACTGATCCATTAAATCATTAATCTTAGGTAATGGTTAACTATTCTTAATAATGATCTTATTTAGTTGTCTATAATTCATGCACATTCTCATACTACCATCCCTCTTTTTGCTTCATATTGCCCCACAGTCACATTTCCTTACTTGAATTCTAGGAACTCTAACTCTTTCTTTTCTCGCAACTTCTTTGTAAAAATACTTGTCCAAAATGGTTGTTTTAAGCACCTTTCATGTTATTTGAGTTCCAATAACTTCCTTTAACTTTCTAGTACTAGTCCACAAATACCCAGCTTCTCCTTGTAACATATAAATAACAAAAGACATCTTCTGATCGTTCGTGCATCTCATTACTACAGATATCTCCTCTAACTTTCTTACCCATTCTTCTACTTTTATTGGATCACATTATCCTCTGAATGATGAGAAATTCTCCTTTCTAAACTCTAATAAATTATAAAAGTCTTGATTCTCCACTAGAACTGCCAGCGAGGACTCCATAATCTTGGGTTTGCCTGGTCGATGCCATAGTATCCTGCATACATTGCACAATATATATTGAATTGATCAGTCTCAATATTATGTAACAATGTGACAGTTAACCATAACATACAAACTCAAGGCTGTTATGCAAGTCTACCTATGCAATCTCATCATCAAACCAAGACAAATGCATAACAAAGCATAGCTAGTTCATACCCAGGCTCAATAGGATGAACTGCTCTGATATCATTATGTAACATCCTAATACTAATACTAATAACATGTCTAGGATCATGCATTAGAGATTAGGATTAGGTATGTCACTTTGATACCAATAATAAATTTGAGAAAAATATTTATTATATATACAAGAAAATATGAGCCTGTTACAGGTATTACATTATACATATATCGAAAGGGGCATTATACAAATACATTCACATAATACAAACTCTACAATTTGTGCCTCGATGGCAATACTTATATAACTTTCTTCTAATCTCTACTACTAAAATCTTTCTTCATGGTTCTGATCTTCTCTTCTACTTGCTGAAGTCTTCTATGCACCTGGAAATAATATGAAAATACAAAATTATAGGGGTGAGAATTCAAAGAATTCTCAGTAGTTAATGAAAAATGTGTCATCATACTATTTCTAGCTGTTTCAGGGAAAAACCATTTAAAAACTAATTTTATAACATAAGAAGGTGGCAAAAGCCAAATCCAGTCTTTCATCTTCCTATAATAGAAGTCCAGTTATTAATCTTTGTAAGAAATTCTTTTGTGAAATTAAATAAAATCTTTAAAACTCATAATTCTTCACAATTCATCAATTATAATGTTTTACAAATCATTATATCTTAATAAACATTATAACTCAATAATCATTATCTGATCTTAGGTTCATGACAATTACGTTTGTCACATAGAATTACTCTGAGTATTTATGACAGTTATGTTTGTCACAAAGAATTACTCTAAGTAACCTAAACCATACCAAATGAGGAAATTATGTTATCCTCATTCTAGTAAAGAGGAAATTACTTTATCCTCAGTCTAGCATCATGGTAGAGAGGAAATTATATTATTCTCATACTACCTCGATAGAGAGGAAATTACGTTATTCTCACACTATCATCAATTTAGAATCACCTCTGCCAATTAGGTAGAACTTGAGCAAATAGGGAGAACATGTCCATCCTCAACCTCAATTATTTCGGAAGGGAAGGAATGTCCATCCTCACACTTCCATTCTACCCTAGGATGAGGATCATTTCCTATGACAATCCTTGGTCACATAAAAGGGCTACTCATATAAATCAATTCATATTTAAAGAATTCACATTAAATTCACAATATCATCTATTTCCAAGAATCTCCAAATAATGAATAATTCTAGCATAATGGATCAAGAATGAGTCTCGACTAAGGTTCACATTAAGGAACATCTATATAAACTCATCAATTACATATCTAAGCTCAACCGCAAAGAATTAAGGGAGCAATACCAATAAATTTTTATCCATCATATTTCATCAATTCTCAACAAGAGTACAGTTCCAATTTCATTGGATTGTTAATGATTCAAATATACATTAACAAGCATAACAAGTCATATACAAGTTATGTATCACAATAATTCAAGCATGCATATTCAAGAGTAATTCACGACCAAGACTCAATTTAAATGTCATTTTCATGAGATTAACAATAAATCATCAATTCTTTAATCATTTTAATTAACAAACAAGTATGGAAACTTAAAGAATCACAAAGAAATTTTAACAAAATTTCTCCTCACTTGTGTATGGCCATGACATCTATTATGCTAAAAACTAAGCATTTTCTATTCACGGATACTAAGTTCCTTTACAAGATCCTCACAACCAAGGAGGCAAGGTGACATTATAAGCTAATCAATATTTTTCATTTATGACCTATTTTGGCTGTGAGAGTTTAAGAGATAATTTGGGCATAAATTTCATAAAAATAACCCACAAACTCTATCCAATAACCAATACAGAAAGAAGCGCAAATTAAAAGCAAGCAATCCTATTTCTATGTAGTTTGGCCGTGAGTTCTTACATGTGAAAGAACCAAAATTTTGTTTCAAATTTCATGGAAAAGAGGAGTGATTGGAAGATAAAACCCCTACCTCACTTTCTAGCATTTGTGTTCTTGATTTTTCTTCTCTTTTTTTCCTTCTTGTTTTGTCTCTTTTTTCTTCTCTATTTTCCATTTCCTTCCCCTCTATTTCGTCCTTATTTCTCTCTATTTTGGCCGTGTAGAACAAGTGAAAAAGATGAAGTAAATACTGAATATCAAATTCAAAACAAGGAGAGAAATGAAAGAAAGAGATGAAAATGAGATTGAAAAAGTGGGATGAAAGAATGTAGAGAAATCTGGAACTTACGGTAGATGAAAAATAAGAATAGTAAAAAATTTTGACTGAAACTTTTTGATTTGTTGTATACATTTTAATCTTTTAAAGTTGAGTTTTCAAGTTACCGTAAGTCTTGTGGAAAATTTTAGGACTCAACTTAGTCCTTAGATCAATTTTTTTTCATAACTTTTCATATACTGCTATTTATCAGTTAAGTTTCATTACTCAGTCCCGAATTGAATTAAACCGAGAGATTAAGTAATAAGATTTCTGATTCTTTTCTTAGTTGACTTTTTATACCAAAATATTCTCCATGTCTTACTTATCATCTCCATGAAATTTCATAATTTTCTGAATTATTTAGCTGTTTCATAATTGTTCCCTTAATTTCTCGTCGATATCTTTAAAAATACTAAACTGACTCTGTTGCTTCTCCAAAATTTTCTTCGACTCTAATCAATGGTTCTTAGCTAGAAAATAATTTTTTCATATTTATTTTCATCATATCAACTAATTCAGTAGATACCTTAATTATTGTCTTGTATTCAAAGTTATCGAATTACGCTCAAACTAGTTCTAAAAATTATCCGAATTAATAGACAATCCTTACCAGAATTACTGAGCTTCTATAATCCTGATTAGGAACATTAGGTTAGGGAGGATGTTACACATAAGGTGTCAAGAATAGTATAAATCATTAAATAAAAAATTAAACTATAAAGAAACCTCTAGAAAACTGTTTGTAAATATCCTAGATATTTATTACCGATATTTTTTATATGCCTATAAATATCTAGATATTTTTGAAGTTAGGTGAGGAAGGTTTTAGAATTTCATCCCTACCACACACTTGATTATATCTCTACTTTCTACCACTCTAGGTAGAGTAATTATAAATAGGAGATGCCCTATTAGGCTAAACCATATAGAATTAACAATCAACTTCTTAAATAAACTTTCCCCAATGAGCAATTTCCTGTTGTCTTAGTTTCACAGTTTAATATAAGGCTCGATATTGGCTTATTGAGCTCGAGTTGCTCATAAGCATAAGGCAAACCGCACTCGAGCAAATAAAATGAGCACAATTTCTTATTTAGCTGAGCCTCTATCAAGCCTAACTCGACTTAGTTGGACTTATTTTCAACCCTATTAACCCAACAACATAGCAATCCCAAATATAAATTTAACAACAAAAATACCACCCTAACCATAATCCATCTTATTTTCTCTATCCTATTCTTTTGTGAGAGTCTAAAACCATTATCTCACCTTTTCTTCACTGTCGCTGGTTATTGGTGGCTCATCGTTGACATTGCAAGCTATTAGTGGTTCATCATTGGTGTTGCAAGCTACTAGTGGTTTGTTATCATGATCGTTGTTGTTGATGTTGGCTTGGTTGTTAATGTTGGTTCACCACTAGCTGCTGGTAATATGGTCTCACTATTGCTCGTTGCTACTTTTGGTGTTGGTTTGATGTTATGATTTATGGTATGGGGATTGAAGGGTCTGTATTTGGGTGTTTTGGTGTAAGGGGCTATGAAGTTTTATTTTGTTCTTATCTCATTCACTGTTATCTGGCTCTAGGATAAGATTTTGTTTTGTGTGGTTTTGTGTAATCAAACTTAGAATATTGATAGGATTTTTCAGGTCAGCAAACAAGTTGATAAAGAGAAAGAAGATGCAAATAGTTAATGGGTTAAACCATTAACCTGTGAACTTTACAGAGTTGGGTTAGGATTACCCAAAACCCTATCCTTTTATTAAAAGAGCAATCTCAGTCTGACCCGCTTAAGATAGATCCATCACGGATTGGGTCAGATCAGCTCGTATACTCATCTCTGGTTGATATGGTGTCTTATAACGTTACTTAGGGTGAGTTATTAAACATCTATTAGCCATTTGATTCACAATAAATGTTTACAAGTATTTTAGATACAAGTAGCACCTAATAAATACTTGACATAAAAAGAATGGGTATTAAGAGTATTAACATATATTTTTCAAAGATAGACAAAAGTTAAAATGGCTTTTGTTATCATTATTGTCAATATTATTAGATTTTGCTAATGTTTGCTTTTGTTGTGTTTTCTAAAATTCCCCTTATTGTTATATGTTACTATTACTTTTCCACCATCATAGTTTGGCACTTATACATTCATACTACTATAATCTTCATGAGTCAATGATAGTTTGGGATTTTAAAATGAGTAAAGTTCAATGGATCAACTACAATAACTTGACAAAAAGCATGGCTAAGCTAGCATGGGCTTGAATAATGTTTGGCTCGATATGGCTTATCCTGATGGCCAGAGTGTCATCTTAACTAGACCAGTATCATTACATTTTTAAACGACTTATAACCTAACCATTTGAAATTTTGGCCTATTTCAGTAAGTTTAGGCAGTTCAACAAATGCAAAAGGCCCAAACCTTATGAGTTTTATTTTTACAGCCCTTAGCCATAAGAGATAAGCAAAATGTTGAGTTATTGTTTACCTTTCTTTTGTATGAGTATGAATGAATTACCTCTCATTTTCATTAAAATGTCCTTTGTTTCAACTATCATTATATTTTTCATTCACAAGTAACACCATATTAATGTATTGCGTATATATGAGTATTGAAAAAACATCAAATGATGCTTAAAACTTATATTTAATATAATTGTTATATTTACAGAGTACAATTTTTAAAAATAAGAATTTGATTTCATATATTTAAAAAGCAAGGCCTAACCAGCAACATGCATTAAGCTAGGCTAGGTCAGCACAATTTTTAGTCAGGCTTGACGTGGGTTAGCTCAAATTGACACCTCTACTGAAAGTATTACTGCCACTATCACTTTGTGCTTATTTAAATGTAATTTTTTTTATAAAGAATACTTTTATTATATTTCAGTGTATTTGAATGACTTAATTTTTCTTTTGAAGTTTCTACACATCCTTTGGGTATGAGATTGTTCCTTCCTGTATCTAATGGGGTAGTCTTGGGACTGTTTGATGTCATCGAAAGGCTCCATGTCGGTCGACTAAGGTGGTCCACCAGTTGAAGATGGGGTGGGAGTACTTGCAAAGGCACTCCAACACTTAAGTCAATCTTAAAGCGAAAATGGAGGTAATAGCATAGGCAGAAAAAGTGAACATACCTAAGGTACACCTTAGTGTGTGTGTGTGTGTGTGTGTGTGTGTGTGTGTGTGTGTGTGTATAAGAGGAGAGACCTCTAGAGCCTAAGGTAGTGGACATAGGCATGCCACTAGGCTTAGGAACAATAAGGACATGCAGTCCATAGCCACCTAGCTCGATAGTTGATAAGCCAAGCATGTCGAGTGCCAAGGTATATGATTTACAACATCCAAGTAACGTTTACTAACGCTAACAAAAATCCACCATTTATTGATGAACAATCCCATCAACAAATAAATAAAAAGCATTGATGAATATAATCACTAACAAAATAACTATATAAAGATTATTTGTACTTGAAACTACCATATATAAAACTTGGCAACATTTTATACGTTCCATAGGTAATGTACCAACAGATTTTCCATCACTATTTATAAGTTTTTCATTAGCAATAATGTTTGGGGAAGCAATATATATATATATATATATATATATATATATATATATATATATATTTGTGTTCACTGATAGTGACGACGATGAGTGTAAAGATGAAGCTTTGCAAGTAGATGATATGATAGAAAACTAGAGTAGTAAAAATAGTTTATACAAAGGATGACAAAAGATTAGGATTGAAGATTTCACAAGAACAAGCAGAAAAAAAAAGTAATTTTTTGGTTTGGTGAAAGCCCAAGATAAAGAGAGCAAGAAGAAAAAAGTAGCCCCTCCACCTTTTTGCCTTGCTCTCTTTGATAAACACGGTTTTCATATATTAGTTAACCTTTATATTTAGTCTCTTAGACTTTTTTATATGCTTAATTGATTAGTTTTGACCACATTTTATAAGTTTGGGCTCTATTGATTTTTTTTTTAGTATTATTAAGATTTTACACTGTTTCGATATTTCGGCTATATATTGAGTTCTAGATATCTAAAAAATAAATATCTTACCTTGTAGGAAATATAAGAGAGAGCTTTACAACTTTTATGAAGAGCCCCAGAGCTTAATCAGATATCTATTTGACCGAATTAGGCTTGGAAGTCATAACTCGGGTTCTATCGCATAACTCGAGCAGTTTGCACTAATTGGTATATAATTCAGGCTGTAGGTGTGATATGGACCTGAAACCAGTGACATTCGAAAGATAAGACATATATCTTAAACTCTTATGAAGACCACAAATTGAAACTACAACTTTTTTTATGGTATTTCACCCCTGTGAAGTTGGCTGATGAGATTAGAGACCTAATAAGAGTGATTTGGGCATAACTCTCTCATTTTAAGCCTAATTGAAGTGATTTTGGTAGCCAAGGAAAACTAAGAGACCGAAAATTAACTTTAATCTAAGGACAAATTAGGATTTTTAATTTTTAAGTTAGTTGTTTTATTATAAAGAGGGGATCCAAGATAGATAAAAACCCTAGTCGTTTTACTTGATTCTTCTACCTAGAGTTTTCTATTTTCTTTTTGCAAATTGTGTGTGGCAGCCATGGAGAGCTAATTATTTGAGATCAATCCAAAGATCTTGAGGAAATTCTGGTTTGACTTTGAGATTCTGATCCTAATTTTGATTTTGAATTGAATTAATTATCTTCTTCTCTTGATTTGGATTTTGAATTACATGATTAGAGATTTATGTTGTGTGATGTGATTTGATTGAATCCTTAATCCTAATTAAGATTTGTGATTAAAGTATGATTGATTAATTATGGTTTAGTCACATGAATTGAAGAAGGTTAGGTTGATAGATTTGTTAATCTGGGTTAATTGAATTTTGGTTGTTAAACTCTAATTGTTAGTGAATTATTTGTGAATTATTTGAAGAAGGTTATGAATTATTTGTTAGTTAAATTCTAAGTGATTATCTAGTGTTGAATTCTATGTATTTGTTGCAAATATTTTGGTCAATCATAGATTAACCAATTAATTCAATCAAGATGCATGTTTAGTGATTGATGACAAGCCAACTAGATTTCTAACGATTTCTTGGATTGGTTGCTTTGTGATTTAATTTTCTCCCTTATGTTTAAGTATTACGTTTACATTCTGCATACACAATCCCCCTTATGTGATCTTAATTTGGTTTGATTGGCATCTTGATCCTTAAGAGACGACTCGATTTGTTGCCTTGAACTACAAGTTATCGGTAGAACTGAAATTTTATTATTTTGTTGAGCTTGACACTTGAATTAAATTTGGGGTCGTTGTCGGGGATTTGTAGGTGCTAATTAATCATTTCAAGACTTTAAATAACCCTCTATCCCCTTTTCTTATTTGTTTTTTTTGTAGTTTTTAGGTGAAGACAGGTGATTTCGAGTTAATTTCTTGAATTCTGTTAGAAATTTTGTGCTCAAAATGATCTGTAACTAGGTCAGTTGAAGTAAAATGGTAGTGTAAGAAAGGCTCGTTACAAGTAACGAGGCCACTCAGATTTTGGCCAAATTATATCGTTTAGACAACTTTTTCAATTTTTTAATATTTTTATTACATTTTTTAGTTTCTTTTTTGTGTAGTTTTCATGCTGTGGTAGTCCCATAATTTTTAAAAATCTTTAGATATAGTTTATGTTGAGTTCTTGTGTGATTTTTACCATTGCCTTGTGTTTTTTGTGTTTTGAGTTGGTTTTGAGTCCCTATAGTGTTATCTGATGCATGACTAGGTCTTCTGATAGTCAGATACTTGACATTGATCCTGAAATTAAAAGAACCTTGCATGTGTTGAATAGGACTCTTAGGATTAGTGAAAGTGTAACACCCTAATTCTAAATATTATAGTATACCCTACATATACTAAGTAAATAGAATAGTATGTCACTTTCTAACTTAAGCGTAATTTACAACCTGTTTAATAGCTATATAACAAATAAACATAAAGAGCCTTTACAGAAGTAAGAGAGCAAGACATTTTACACCTCAGGAAACTTGCTCTTCACTAGAAATCTACTTGATATGTCTGAGATTACAAACCTTTATAGAATTATCCGAATACAAATAATTACATAACCATAAATATAAATACAAAACAAATACATTTACGTAATCTACTTAACTAAGTCTTCATCGCATTGCCTTGCGCTTGCTCTAGTTCTCCTCTGAATTTATCATGGAAAACATAAAATAGAAACTGGGGTGAGAATTAACAATTCTCAGTAGTAAATTTAAATTGTAACATCATGGTAAATCCAGCTACTTTAGGGTAAAAACCAGATTTTTCTTAAATATTTGGAAAAGTGGCATAAGCTAAATCTTAGTTCTTTCCCTTCCCAAAGTAGACCATTCGTTTAATAAAGAAAACAGTTCAATATAGGGTAAAAATTAGATTTTTCTTAAACATTTGGAAAAGTGGCATAAGTCAAATCTCAGTCCTTTCCCTTCCCAAAGCAGACCATTCGTTTAATAAAGAAAACAGTTCTATATATATATATATATATATATATATATATATATATATATATATATATTCCTTATAACAGTTATGGAAGCTAGCAAGTGTACTGATTCTTTTCATCACACATCTTTAACTCCAACCAACGTAGAACAATACAGTCTATAACATTTAATTCACTTTAAATATTACTCTCAAGATTTTCCAACTAACTTTTATCCATAATTTTCATATTTAATCAAAACAAGACAATTGCTCATACAATTTGTCAATTTTATGCAATGCATGGTAATGTATGATTATGCCTAACGAAATCCTATGGTATGTTTATGTAATGATTTCTTTAAAAGATTTATTTTAGAAAACTCATGTTATTTGATTATTTCCAGGAAGTCCTTTTGTTCTTCGTATTGTTTTTCTGAGTAGGTAGGACGCCTTTTTGTTCCTTGCACTACCAAATAGTCATAACTTTGGCATTTAGAGCCCTTTTGTCCAAGCCACTTGGAGCCCTTTTGTCCAAGCATAAACTTACAATACATGGAAACATCAAATAACAAGTTTGAAAACAAAACATGCAATATTCTTAAAATTCTTTCCTTCTTTTACTTTATACATAATCTTCCTTTTCTTATATCATAGGGAAACAATTACCTTAATCATTAAAATTTTCATTTATACATTAACATGTGTGTTTGTAGCGAGGGACACATTCAATCTCATCTACCTTTACACTTTCTTGTTGTAACACCCCTAGATCTAATAACTATGGCACAATCGTTATTACACCACAGTCACTAAATCCAAGCGTGTCACAATCTCAAAAACAGTATTTTCAAAATAATTTTATTTCCACTATGCATGAATAGAAAATATGAGCCCTGAATGATGCATATTTAGTATCCAACCATTTAATACAACCACTGAAGGAAAACATATTTCATATATCATATATTCGTTCTTAACACAAAGTACTGATAACACAAAATATAGTACTTACGTATTTTAAATAAAAGATAACGGGTACAAAAGAGCCAAAGGGGGAAAGTAGTAACCCTGGGATAGGTACTACTAGTAAACAAAGTCGTAACCCCAAAAATATGAGTCGCTCGGTGTCCCAGTCGACACGTCAGGCATCAATGCCCCTGCGAAGCTGCACTCGTACGTAACCGAAGAAATCTCGTCCAGATGCCACATCGAAAATAATGAATCAGCCCAATCCAATCAGTAAGGACGTGGTCCCTCTTCATCTTCCTCACGATCTTTTATCAAATATAAATATAAAACAGAAATACAGGGATACAGGAAAGAGGTGAGACACCCAGCATTCAATACCAATATGGCAACAAGAAAACAGAACAGCTGATAATCTGCTAGATTATCTGTTTTTCCAAAGCCTTTTGAGGGGATTTCACCGCTTAAGCCCAACTTTTGACATTGTTTTGACCTTAAAATAGTTTCATTTTGTCTTTTTAGTTAATTTATGTTAGTTTGTTAGATTTAGTTCATTTTGATTAGAATTATTGGTGCTTTAACTCATTTATCGTTGTTTTGATTGCGTATGATGAAGCTCAATGTGGCAAAGAAAAACACTCAAGAAGAGAGGACTTAAAGCCTCCAAGGAAGATCAAGAGCAAGTTGCTTGAGCCCATGGCGCCCATACGATGAGCGCCTAAGCGCCCTTAAGCTTCAAATGAGACACGCTGGATGTTGAGCGCCTGGCGCTCAAAACGAAGCGCCTAGGCGCTCACGCTCATGACAAAGAAATGCGTTACGACGTTCAGCGCCCGGCGCTCTCATGAGCGCCTGGCGCCCATACCGTAGTTTAAATTCATATTTTCTTTAACCTAAATGAGGTGTGTCTTGGAGAGAAAGAGTTTTTGGAGCAGAGAAACATCCTATCTTGGGAGCTCTACGGTGGATTTGAAGGGAAGAAGAGTGGAAGCTCGATTTTCTTCAATCTTCCATGGAGTTTTGCATCTTCTTCCCTATTGTTCTAGTTTTTACATTTATTTCCATGTCTAGCTAAACTCTCCCTTGTTGGGATTAGGTGGATTTTGATGGATCTTGATTGTTATTGATATTGGATTTAATTAATATAAGTTGCTATCTCTATTTTGAGTTTATGATCTCTTCTCTTAATGCTTTCTAAGGATTGATCCTCTTTGGAATGATTTTAAGGTTGTATGTTGAATGGAAATTTGATATATGATTTGTGTTATGAGATTATGAATATATCTCTAGGCTAGGAATAGTCATTGATTTGCTTGTTACCTCTTTGAATTCTAAATCGTAATGTTTGTTTTCTCTTAAATTCACCTAAGGAATTAGGGTTTTTAATTGGGAACAAAGGGTCAATCGCCTAAGGAATTAGGGTTTGATTAAATTAGAGAATTCGGTAACAAAATAGGAATAGTAGCTTGTATTAATTCCAATTGATATGCAACAAGTGAAATCAAATGAAGCTTGATCCCAACTCTTTCATTAATTGATTGTTTTTCATCTTGCATACCAAGTGTTTGATAAATTGCCAACTAGAAAAACCCAAAAATATTGTCAATGCTTTTGGTTCTTTTGATTTTGTTATTGTTATTGAAACCCATTTTAATTCAAATCTTGGTTTAAATAGTAGCTAACTTCAAATTGATACTTTCGATCCTCAAACGATAACTTTTTATTACTTGACGATCCCAAGGTACACTTGCCGTGGTCTCATCAAGTTTTTGGCGCATTGCCGGGATCGATTTTACCAATATCGGTAATATCGAAGGCAAATCACTAGTTTAAACATTTTTTTTCTTCTTTTTTTTTATTCATTGTAGTTTTTAATTTCTTTAGTTTACTTATTTCATTGAGTTATTTTTGCTTTGATATTGTGTGTTAAGTGTATGCGAGGTACCATTCATCCAGACAACCTTCTTTTTGACTCAAAATTGAAAGAACTCAAGAGTTTTGAGAAAGCAAACCAGAGAAAGAAGAAAGAATTTGG
This sequence comes from Ormosia emarginata, assembly GCA_029884605.1. Classification (NCBI taxonomy): domain Eukaryota; kingdom Viridiplantae; phylum Streptophyta; class Magnoliopsida; order Fabales; family Fabaceae; genus Ormosia; species Ormosia emarginata. Next base: position 123,349 of record JAQQTP010000075.1, on the reverse strand, counting down.
GTGGCATTCAGACAATTGTTGAAGATATGGCATACAATGGAGAGAATGTAGATCCTCCGCCACCACAACCACCTGTAACTCTCATGGATTACTCTATTCCTAACATGGATTGTAGCGAGCATAACAAGACCTCCGGTTCATTAATTTTGAATTGAAGCCACTTACTCCATTTGGTGCGAGAACAATCATTTGAGGATTTGACAATGAAGACCCACATGCACATATAGCGGTTTCTTGCAAATTTGTGATACGGTGAAGCTCAATGGGGTGAGTGAAGATGCTATTCGTCTGAGATTGTTTCCATTCTCTGTGAGATAAGAGCTGGTTGGACTCATTGGCAAGAGGAAGCATAACTACTTGGGCAATTTTAGTTCGAAATTTTTGACAAGGTATTTCCCTCCATAAGGCTGCAAAGTTGCAAGTGAAATCACATCATTCAGGGCAAGTGAAGCCAATGAAATATTGAGGAAATGCCCACACCACTGTTTTGATTTCTTTACGGATCCAAGTGCAAAGCTTCTATAATGGCATGTTGCCTCAAACTAGAGCCATGGTTGATGTTTGCACGGTGGGGCATTGAATTATAAGACCCCGAAGAAGCTTGGGAGTTATTTGAGATAATGGCCAATAATGACTACCAGAGGGCTGGAGAAAGAGCATAAAAAGGGGATATTTGGAGATTGATTCTATGAATGCACTGTTGGCTCAAAACAAAATTTTGACTCAACAGCTTGAGAATCTCACCAAAAAGGTCAATACTCTTAGTGTGAATGCGGTGCGCAATGCTCCTATGGCCTGTGATTTCTGTGGAGGTGAACACGGGAGTGTGGATTGTCCAGGAAACATGTTTGGACCTCCAGCTCAAGAGCAAGTGAACTTCATGAGCAATCCTCCAAGACAACAGAATAATCCTTACTCCAACACGTACAATCCAGGGTGGAGAGATCACCCTAATTTTGCGTGGAGTAACCAAGGCAACCAAGTTCAAGCAAGGCAGCATATGGGATATCAAGGATATCCTCAAAAGTCATCATATCAAAGTCCTTCATCATCCTAACCTCAGTCTAATGAGACGAAGGCTTCTTGGGAGTTAGCCTTAGAGAAATTGGCCACACAAACTTCGTCCTTTGTTAAAACCACCACTGATTTTATGGAAGAGACAAGAGCGGAGTTTAGAAATCAAGATGCTTCAATCCGCAATTGGAATCTCAAGTGGGCCAATTAGCAAGACAACTTTCGGAAAGACCTCATGGTTCTCTACCTAGTGACACGGTGACAAATCCGAAAGAGCACTGCAATGCCATCACTTTGAGGAGTGGGAAGGTAGTAAAAGAAAAGAGGTGATCGAGGATAAAGAAGACAGGCAAGACAAGAAAGTGGAAGAAGAAGTAACTCAAAAGGCCGGTGGAGCTATGGAAAAGGGAAGAATCAAGTTGAAAAGTATGATCGACCACTAATCCATATTTCAAGATTCCTTTTCCTCAAAGGTCAAGAAGCAAGAGAAGGAGAAGCAGTTTGAGAGTTTCTTGAACATTTTTAAGAAGCTCCAAATTAACATACCTTTTGCAGAAGCCCTGGAGCAAATGCCTTCTTATGCCAGATTTATGAAGGATTTGCTATATAAGAAGAGGAAGTTGAAAGAGGATGAGATTGTAGCACTTACTGAGGAGTGCAGCGCCATAATTCAACGAAAGCTACCACCAAAGCTAAGGGATCCAAAGTTTTAGCATCCCTTGTACTATCGGCAAGTTGAATGTTGACAAGGCTTTATGTGACTTAGGTGCGAGCATTAATTTGATGCCATTGTCAATCTTGCGCAAACTGGGAATTGAAAAAGTGAAGCCTACAATGTCTCCCTTCAATTAGCAGATCGATCAATCGCATCATATGGTATCAAGATTTGCTAGTGAAGATTGACAAATTTATTTTCCCATGACTTTGTGGTCTTAGACATCGATATCCCTCGATTCTAGGAAGACCATTCCTAGCAACTTCGGGAGCATTGATTGATGTGCCAAGAGGTGAACCCTTTTGAGGGTGGATGGAGATCGGTGACCATCAACGTCTTTGATAAATCTGCACGACATCGGATCTCTATGCTCCCGTCAATTGCATCCAAGATAAAGCTCAAAAGGAGTCAAATTTCTCATAATTCATTGCACAAAGGGCCAAAATCTTCGATAAGTTGAAACCGATTTGTCATCTGCCGAAAAATTGAGACCTCCATGGCCCGATGAAATCTCACATGTTAAGGTTTATTCAGAACTCCCGGGTTCAAGTCAAGTTCCAAATGCCTTTGGAGGGGATTGCAAGGTCGGTGACCAAGTATGGAGACAAAGATCCGGAAAAAAGTGTCATCCTACTTCTCCCTGTTTCAAGCCACCTTGATGAGTTGAGAAGCAACGTCGAGCTAATGACGTTAAACAAGCGCTTCATGGGAGGCAACCCATGCTCGTGCTCTTCTATCTCTACTTTTTCATTTTAGTCATTTTTGTTTAATTTTTATTTGTTTAATGTGTCTATATGCATTTTACTTAATTTCTTAGTTTAGTTTTAACTTCTTGTTAATTTGAGTTTATTGCCTTTGTGAGTCAAGCCAATGTTGAACTGTTTGGAGTTTACTTTTGTGGGTTCCCATGTTTGATAGTATCATTGTTATGTGAACCAACCATGCATGCACTTGCCTGTTAAAAACTTGAAAGCTTTATGGGCTTATTTCTCGAGATTGTGGTACTTGAATGAGGATTATGACTTCCATGCATAAATCTTATAGCTTATTGTTAATGTACTTGGTGATTTTTGTGATTGGATTTCATAATTCATCCTTGGGAGTTGTTTTGAGCCTTCAACATTTTTGCTTTGATGAAGGTCACTGGTGAGTTTCTATTCTCCTAGCTTTGCTTGAATCAATGCCGTGATTTGCACATGCATCGACATGATAAAGGCAATTTTGTTGTTGAGCCGTATAGCCATATAAACCAAATGATGTTTGTTTCCTTTGTGTTGCCCCTTTTGTGCCTAATAAACTGAATTCTTTGTTTGCCCATACAAACATGCCATAGCAAAATAATGAATGTCTTATCCACCTGAAAAGGGTAATTGAGCATTGAATTTAAAGCAATGTACTAAGTTTGGGGTGACCATTGTTAAAAAAAAAAAAAAAGATTGGCTTGTTGAATAGAACCCTTTGAGACCGATGGAGTTCTTGGGAAATACTTGACTCAATGATCAAGTACCCCTTTGAGACCATGTAGGTTACTGGGGAAATATAAAAGAAAAGGAGAATGTGAAAGGTATGAGATTTGTGAATTGAAGTTTTGTTAGAAGTGTCAATGCTCACTTGCTCTCTAAGGTAGCAGTTTATATGTTCATTTTATCTACCTTGTACCTTGGCACCAATGCGACCTTGACTAAAGTCCTTTTGATTGTTGCATTTGTGAGTGGCGTGCATGCATGTTTGAGATGAAAAGCAAATCCAAGGAGGGTGAACTCAATAAGTGATGACTGAGGGAAACACAAGCCCAAATACAAGAGTTTAAGTGGCCCAATTATTAGGTGTATCTTGATGCCGTGTTCATTAACTTTCAAGCTGTGATTGATCAGTGCATGGTTGTGATGTCCCTTATTTTTGACCATTTGGGTTTCAGCTACACAATTAGTTCGGTTTTCAAGAATGCATATATGAATTGATTTGTCAACTTTGATGCTTTTGAGTTGTGGGACACTCTTGGTTTATTTTACTCGGTTCGGATTGGTGTTTGAGTTGTAGAGTTGTCTTTTCTTTTAGCTTATTTTTTATTTTGTTTTGCTTGAGGACAAGCAAAGTTTTAAGTTTGGGGTGGTGATAATCACTAGATTATCTGTTTTTCCAAAGCCTTTTGAGGGGATTTCACCGCTTAAGCCCAACTTTTGACATTGTTTTGACCTTAAAATAGTTTCATTTTGTCTTTTTAGTTAATTTATGTTAGTTTGTTAGATTTAGTTCATTTTGATTAGAATTATTGGTGCTTTAACTCATTTATCGTTGTTTTGATTGCAGCACCAAGAGAAATATGATGAAGCTCAATGTGGCAAAGAAAAACACTCAAGAAGAGAGGACTTAAAGCCTCCAAGGAAGATCAAGAGCAAGTCTGCTGAGCCCATCTACAGAAGGAGCGCCTAAGCGCCCTTAAGCTTCAAATGAGACACGCTGGATGTTGAGCGCCTAGGCGCTCAAAACGAAGCGCCTAGGCGCTCACGCTCATGACAGCAAATGCGTTCTGGACGTTCAGCGCCCAGGCGCTCCAGACGAGGCGCCCATACCAGAGTTTAAATTCATATTTTCTGACCTAAATGAGGTGTGCTGCGTGGAGAGAAGAGTGGGGAGCCGTTTTGGAGCAGAGAAACATCCTATCTTGGGAGCTCTACGGTGGATTTGAAGGGAAGAAGAGTGGAAGCTCAGATTTTCTTCAATCTTCCATGGAGTTTTGCATCTTCTTCCCTATTGTTCTAGTTTTTACATTTATTTCCATGTCTAGCTAAACTCTCCTTGTTGGGATTAGGTGGATTTTGATGGATCTTGATTGTTATTGATATTGGATTTAATTAATATAAGTTGCTATCTCTATTTTGAGTTTATGATCTCTTCTCTTAATGCTTTCTAAGGATTGATCCTCTTTGGAATGATTTTAAGGTTGTATGTTGAATGGAAATTTGATATATGATTTGTGTTATGAGATTATGAACCCTGCTTATCTCTAGGCTAGAATAGTCATTGATTTGCTTGTTACCTCTTTGAATTCTAAATCGTAATGTTTGTTTTCTCTTAAATTCACCTAAGGAATTAGGGTTTTTAATTGGGAACAAAGGGTCAATCGCCTAAGGAATTAGGGTTTGATTAAATTAGAGAATTCGGTAACAAAATAGGAATAGTAGCTTGTATTAATTCCAATTGATATGCAACAAGTGAAATCAAATGAAGCTTGATCCCAACTCTTTCATTAATTGATTGTTTTTCATCTTGCATACCAAGTGTTTGATAAATTGCCAACTAGAAAAACCCAAAAATATTGTCAATGCTTTTGGTTCTTTTGATTTTGTTATTGTTATTGAAACCCATTTTAATTCAAATCTTGGTTTAAATAGTAGCTAACTTCGTGAATTGATACTCCATCGATCCCTGTGAACGATATCCGGTTTCTCACCGTTTTTATTACTTGACGATCCGGTACACTTGCCGTGGTCTCATCAACAGCACAGGACGCCCACATAACATCACAACACATATATTTATCAACAACAACAATAAAAATAAGCATTAAGATAAAAACAACAATAAGTAATGATAAAGATAAGCATAAAAGAGGAACAACAATAATATCGCAGATAATAAACAATAAGGCAATTCAAATAATCAAAATTTCATTTAAAGCCAAAAGTCTAGTCATCATATAAATGAACAACAGTTTCATCATCATGAAAAGGGGTAAATGTATAAATGCCAGATGATATGTTGACTCACTATGCACGTGCACATGGTACCAAAATCCTACTCTATGGAGCTAGATATAAACATTTCGGAGAGAATGATCAAGGAGTAATGCCAGTATCTCGTTAGCCTTAAAAATAAAGTGCTTCATCTCATAAAAATATTTGCGCAATATGGCTTATACATGGCACCTCAACAGTTGATCGCGATATAGGACAGTGTCTTGGTTCAGATCGTCGGTGTGTTTACATCGGTCTACCCTACGGCACAGAAGAGCTCATAACTGTCCATGTGAAGCACCCGCACCCTGACGCCCCTAAGGTCAACACACATGACCTACGCTTAGTCTATTCGCACCCACACTTAAGTGTAATTCAATCTCCTAGGCATACATCGCATTCTCAACAAAGTCCAATGGACATCACATATGCATGACGACTGAATTTACATCATGTATGTGTATCAATGATATGTTCCTCATAAACAATGCATCACATGCATATTCACCAACAAGGTATTTCTCATGGAACATAGCATAATGGCATGTAGACAATTCTCAACAATATCATGCCACAATTTCATCAAATACATATCAACAAGTACTTAGTTCCACATATGGACTCATAATAGCATAGAACAAATTCTCAATATCAATATATATATATATATATATATATATATATATATATATATTCAACAATTATCACAATTTCATATTATGGATCTAACATTTCCATGTCTTAAATCTTGATCAATTATGAAAATTTTGGGCAAAAGAACCCTTCAAAAACCGTGGCCCCTCTTAGTGTTCATCACTAATTCAATTTCTTCTATCTCATTATAGGTTACACATCTCTAATCCTTTAATTCCCAAATATGCATAAAAGCATCACTTAGACTCAAAAATTCTTCTAGAGGCTGTGAGCCTCCCTAGGACATCAAGGTTCCAAATTTTTCCATTTTATGCATTAATCATTTAGTACCTAATCACATAAACTTCATTTTCCACAAAATCAATTCAAACCCTAAAAATTCATGGCCAAAACCGTGGCCTCCCAATAGGGTAGTAAACCCTTGAATTTTTCTATTTATTAAATCTAACATTATCAAATATTCCAACATCCTAAATGCATTCTAAACCACCAATCAAACATTAATCTTATTTAAGAACACATAGATATGAAAAATCATCAAACAAAGTGAGCATCCAATATGGATTTCTCCATCAATAATCACACAAAGGTCTTCTTACCACCAATAATGGTTGAAGTGAGTAAATCTCCCTCTTACCTAAAGGAAGAACACGAAAATGGCCTCATAGGTGGCTTCTTAGTAGTTCGGTTTTGGGGTTCCAAAAACCCTAAAAATCAAGTTCAAAGAATCAACACTAATGGTTGAAAAAGAAGAGATCCATGGTCATAAATATAGCCATAGAAACGAAAAATAGGAAGAGAAAATGAAGAATCAAAGAGTTAGCTTCAAAGTCTCAAACTTTGTTCTTGAGAGAAAGTGAAGAAGATGATGGATTTTGAAGAAGATCTCTAAAGAGAAAATGTTTAGAATGAGAAGAAGTGTGTAGAAATGGTGATGGTGAAGTGAGAAAGTGAAAATGGTGATGGTCACCTATTGGGGTTGTAGAAACTGTGAGGGTAAAGGAGAAGAAGAAAAGAGAAAATGGTGAAGATGTGATCTTTATGGATGGATCTAAGAAGAATGATGTCTAGGATGAGTAGTAGCTTAAGAAAAATGAAGACTTGAAATTTTTGCCATGGTAGAGGTGGGTGGAGATGGTGGTGCCATGGAGAGGGTGAAGAAGAAGAGAAGAGGAGAAAGTTGAGAGAAAAGGATGAAAAGAGAAGATAGAGAGAGAAAGTGATAGTAAAGTGAAATGAAGTGAAATATGTAATTAGGTGTATTTTGTGTAAGTGTATAAATTAGAATGAGTGGTCACAAAGAGCTCTCAAGATCGTGTGGTGGAGAGAAGAAGAGAGGAAATGAGGATTCTCCTACAAGCTTTGAGGAAATTGCTAGGAAGCTTCCTCCAAGCTTCTCCAATAAGCCAAGTTCACCTTTTTGAAAAGTCAAAGTGATGTCATGGAGGTGATGTCATCATTGTGATGTCACTAAAGTGTTCTCTAAAATATGACTAACACCGTATTAGATTTATTATCAGTGGACAGAAGTTACAGTTAACAAAAACTGATATTTATTGTACAATGGATAATGAAATTATTCTGTGATTTTTATTTATTAGATAAAAATCTCAAAAAACGTAAAATCTCGTAAATCGTGTCTAGCATTGAGTTTAGTAAGATCCCCCATCGACGTTTCCACAGTTCAAGGCTCTCGAAAAAAATATCTCATTTTTCCGGCTTCGCTCAGCGTGCACGCAAAATGAAGAATAATATTAAAATATTCCACGTCTCCGAAAAAATCTAAAAAAATCGTAAAAATCATAAATATTATAAAATGACTATTTATCATGAAAGTACTAATTTTTGGGGTGTTACACTTGTAAATTGCTTCCCAATAGCATAATCATCAACATTTATTGTTAATGTGCATATCGCAATATGTTCATGAACCTCAACCACATTATATCATGGCACAAAGCCTCTCATTTCATTAATATGTAAGAGTTTACAATTCATCAATCAATCAAAGAACATGTTCAATGCATGAGTATTTCTTAATTCATCATTGATTCCTTATAAAACACATTATGAATTACAACATAAGTAATCCTTTTCTTTACATTTCATACATGAATTCCAAGAATCCATTTCAATTCAACATTGTTACATCATAAGACATTCATGGGAATCAAGAATTATGCTATTTAACTACAAAGTATAAACATTGTTGCACATCTTCTAATTATATCAATTTGATAATTTAGCATTAAGCCTCAACATCTTACCATCAAAGTACTATCAATTCCATTTCACCTCCATTTACAATGTATATTCATTTTATGACAAAAGAATCACACAAGGAAGGATTATAAATCTGGAAGACATATATGTAAAGAAAAAAATAAGCCATGACTTTGTACTAGAAGTCCAAGTTCCATTCAAATAAAACCAAAATTTACATATTGCCTTATTTGGTTTCATGGACGGCCTTGTTGTACTTCACGGGTACTAACCCATTTCCATTCAAATAAAAGAACAATATTCAATTGCTGCAAAGAAATGAGCCACGACTTTATGCTCCACGGTGCTGCAGCACACTCAATATTGAGTGTAGTTGGCACCTCCAAAATATTTTGGACCGTAGCACCTCAATCAAGAGGTGATGTGGCTTTCTTGTTTCTGTGCCGAGACTTAAAAAATGCCACCCAAACCCCAAAACTAACAATTATCAATCCAAGCCAATCAAAAACGAATTTCAAACCCATTTTCACAACTCAAGGTACAGTAAGCATTACTAAAGAATTTCAAGTTCTCCACTTACAATCAACCCAAAATCATCATTATTATTTGAAGTCATCATTCAAATCACAAAGTGCAGACCTTAATAAAATAGAAGATAGAGAATCCATTAGAGAGAACTCCTACCTTAGTTGATGACTCTTGGCCTTGCTCTTTGCTTCTCCTTCTTCTCTTCTTCTTCCCTTTTTTTCTTCTTTTTCTTTCATGTTTTCTCTGCTCAGATTTTATTGCTTTATTGTGTTATGAAAGAAGAGAGAACCATGTAAAAATAAAGAGAAGAATTGATGAAGAATAAAGAGCAATTTAATGAGAAGAATAAAGAGAAGAAAATGATGAAGGAAGCCTCACGTTTCCTTCCTTTCATCTTGCTGTTTTTGGCTTCCAATTCTCCTCTATTTTGCTCTTCTGGAGACGTAAAGTGAAAGACAAAATTGATGAAGGAAAAATCATGAAAAGTGTAGAAAAGAGTGGAACCGTGAATGGCGGTTGGTGACAATTTTTTTTTATATAGAAACTTTTGTATATGTTATGTATACTTTAATTTTTTAAATTTGAGTTTTTAAGTTACCATAAGTGTTATAGAAAATTTTAGAACTCATCTTAGTTCTCAGATCCATTTTTCTATAACTTTCCATGTACTATTTTTTTATCAGTTAAACTTCATTACTTGGTCCCGAATTAAATTAAACTGAAGGATTAAGCAATAAGCCCACTGATACTTATTTTAATTGGAATTTTATACCAAAATATCTCTCATGTCTTACTTGTCATCTCCATAAAATTTCATAATTTTCTGAATTGTTTAGTTGTTCCATTACTGTTCCAGCTATTTCTCAGCAGTATCCTTAAAAATACCAAACTTACTCTGTTGTTTTTCCAAAATTTTCTATAATTCGTATCAATGGTCCTTAGCTAGGAAATAAATTTTCTATATTTATTTCTATCATATCAACTGATTCAGCAAATACCTTATTTATTATCTTGTATTCAAAGTTACTGAATTACGCTTAAACTGGTTCAGAAAATTATCTGAATTAACAGATAATTTTTATTAGTATTACTAAGCTTTTATAACTCTGTTTAAGGCTTTTAGGTTAGGGAGGATGTTACAGAAATCATAACATCTGAGGTTGAGAATGACATTGATTTTGAAACTGAAGGTGAGCATATAGATCACACTACACCTATGACTGATAACACTACACCTATAGTTGATAACATGCAAAATAAGACCTTAAAGGACTAGCTGCACCTGATGTGAACTATCAACCATTGTGCATTCAATATCCTAATTTGGATGTTAATTTTGAACTTAAATCTGGTCTAATTCCCTTGGTGTCTAAGTTTCATGGCCTTGCAGGAGAGGACCCTCACAAGCACTTAAAGGACTTCCATGTGGTTTGTTCCACCATGAAACCACAAGGAATTGTACAATAACACATCAAGCTGAGAGCCTTTCACTTTTCATTATATGTTGTAGTCAAGGACTGGTTCTACTACTTGCAACTAAGAGCTATCACTAGTTGGAATGATATGAAGAGACTTTTTCTGGAGAAGTTTTTCCTTGCCTCAAAAGTTGCTGCAATTTGAAAGGATATATGTCGAATCAAACAGATAATCGGTGAGACCTTGTATGAATATTGAGAGAGATTCAAGAAATTGTGCTCAAGTTGTACCCACCACCAGATCAATGTTCAGTTGTCAATTTAGTACTTTTATGAGGGCATGTATCCAATGAATAGAAGCATGGTGGATGCTGCGAGTGGAGGTGCCCTAGTTCACAAAACCCTTGCTGCTACTAGAGACCTGATTGCAAACATGACAGCCAACTCACAACAATTTGGTACTACAATGATAACTCAAACTAGAGGAGTCAATGAAGTCCAAGTTTTGTAATGTTTATCAACAGAGAATGGAGCATAGACTTGATGAGCTGACTTCCTTGGTGAGACAGTTAGCACTAGGAGAACAATTACCTATGCAGGGGCTTGCAAAAGTATGTGGCATTTGTTCTTGTCCTTCATATCCCACAGATGTATACTATACACTTCAGGATGGTGGTTCTATTTTTCTATATCAATATATTGCTGTAGCAGATGCCTTTCTTAGTAAACCACAATATTAGCAGCAGCCTAAATATGATCCATTCTCTAACACATATAACCCTTGCTGGAGAGACCATCTAAATATGAGATATGACAATGCAGTCTACAACAGCAACAACTATTGCAGTATAGGGAACCCTTCCAATAGCCAATGAGACAACAACAATTTCAACCTCAAGCTAGACTAAGTAAGCAATTCCAGCAGCCTATGCAACAACCAAGTCTAGGAGCTAAAAAATCTGAGCCTTCATTTGAGGATTTGGTGAAACAGATGACTACAAATAACATTCAGTTCTAGCAGAGGACAAAGACCACCATACAAAATTTAGGAACTCAAATTGGACAATTAGCCTCTATATTGAGTCAGCTACAGGCTCAAGGTTCTGGAAAACTTTATTCCCAACCAATTCCCAATCTAAAGGGGAATGTGAGTGCCATTATGCTGAAGTCTGGAAAATCTGTAGAAGCATCACCTGAACCTTAACCAGCCAACAAGCATCAACCAACAAAAGAAACAGTTTCTGATGAACTAGCCTAAAAATCCAAGGGTAAGAAGAAATCAGTTGTTACCGATGAGCAGCAGCAACCTGTAATGGCTCTTCCTTTTTCCACAGAGAGCCATTGAGACTAGAAAGATACATGAGGCTGAGAAGGATAGAAAGCTCCTTGAGACTTTCAAGAAAGTAGAAGTCAATATTTTGTTGTTGGAAGCGTTTGATAATCACATGTTTTATACATTAATAAACCTTCATTTTTATTTATTTACACTCTTCATGCACTTAATTGATTAAGCTTAGTCATGTTTTGTAAGTTTGGGCTCAAATTGAGCCTAATTGATTTTTTTCCAGTTTAAATGAGTTTTGACACTGTTTCTGTATTTTGGCCATAACATGAGTTGTCAATATCTGATTTTGATGTTCTTTATATGCTAGGAAAGATGAGCAAAAAATTTACAAGTTTTGTGAAATGTCAAATTGGAAAATTTTGGCATTTATGTGGTCAAAGACAGCCTTGAAGTTGGACCAGCGGTGCTGTCACGTATTTTTGGACATACCTTCATTATTTTGGGCATATCTCACTCATTTCAAGCCCAAATTAAGCATATGAGCACTCCTTGGAAAGCTTATCTCAGTGACTATCTGATGGGCTTGAGGTGGATTCAAAATTATGATAGAAATGACAATTAATACTGGGAATAATTCAGCTTACAATTAGGTGGAAAAGTGGAAATCATTGGCATAATTAATGGAAAGATGCAGACACACTTTAGACATACTTTCATAACGGATGAAAGTGGTTGAACCGCTTTCATAATTAATGGAAAGTGGGAGACACACTTTAGACACACTTTCATAATGGATGAAAGTGGTTGAACCACTTTCATAATGGATGAAAGTGGTTGAAGATTTTGGGTGGATTGTGAGGAATAATGGAATAAGATTGTATTATAGGGGGAGCTTATGCATTTTCGTTTTTGGAGTGTGTAGTTTGAGTTTGAAGAACTTTTCTTCTCCTTCTCTCTTTGTTACTTCATTTCCTCTATATTTCCTGAAGCTTCTCCAATGGTGATGGCTATGGAGGGCTAAACTCTGTAATCAATTTAGATAATCTTGAAGAAATTGCAATTTGGTTTCTTGAGATCATTGGTTCTGTTTGTTTTTTAATTGCGTTTGATTTCCTCTTCTTCTTGATCTTGAATGCATGAATGGTAGTCTTTTTATATTTGATCTGATTGGATCTTGATTTAAGATAAAGAATTGTGATGAAATTTATGATTAATTAATCTGAATTAATCACAAATTAATAGGTTAGGTTACTAATTTGTGCCTAAATTAATTGAATTCAGTTCTTAAAATTAGCACAGATCCAACATGAGTTGTGCGATTACAAATTTATGTTTCAATTGTTAATTGAATTCTAGAAAATTGTCTAGTATGAATTTTGGATTTGATGCTGAGATTTCGGTTAGATCCAAGTTAACCATTCAAATGCACTCCAAATGTTTATTGAATGATCTATGATAGAATCAACCCAATTTCGGATAGATTTCTGAATTGATTACTCTTTTAATTGAATTTCTCTATTTAGTTCTGTTAATTATTGTTAATTTCATTTTTTGAGTTATCAAAGCCCTTTCCTAATTTTTGCTTTATCTGATCAAATAACACTTACAATCCTTTAAGAAATGATCCGATGTTGTTTCCTATGCTACAAGTCATAAACATAACTCAGTTACAATTTTGATTGAGTTCGGCGCTCATCAGTGATCAAGCAGATACCAAAGTATGCTAAGTTCTTGAAGGAGCTGTGTGCACATAAGAGGCGACTAAAAGGAAATGAGAGAATCAACATGGGACAGAATGTTTCAGCCCTCATCCAACCTATGCCACAGAAGTGCAAGGATTATGAGACTTTTACAATTCCTTGCATAATAGAAAATCATATATTTGAGCATGTCATGCTAGACTTAAGCTCTTCGATTAATGTAATGCCTATGTCTATTTTAAATTCCTTTGAACTTGGTCCTTTGTAGGCTACAGGTGTGGTGATCCAACTAGCTAATAGGAGTAATACTTACCCAGCTGGTTTGGTGGTGGATGTGCTAGTCCGGGTGAACGAGTTGATATTTCCTGCAGATTACTAAATTCTGGAGATGGAGGGGGAGTCACCCACCAGCAAGGCTCCACTCATTTTAGGGAGACCTTTCCTCAAAATAACTCGGACAAAGATTGATGTGCATATAGGAGTTCTTTCCATGGAGTTTGGAGATTCCATTGTGAGGTTTAATATTCTTGATGCCATGAAACATTTTGTCTTTCATATTGATTTAATTGATGATTTGGTTGATAATTCATATGCTAGTTTGTGTGAGGAGTTTCTTGAGATTGCTAATTTTGATGATTCTATTTGTGGTGATTTGTGTGCTTGTTGTGATGGTGATAAGTTGTGTTCTGTGTGTTTTCAAATTTCTATATTTTTAAGATATGCCTATGTTAGCAGATTGTGCAATAGGTGATATATATGCAGAGGTTCAAGTAGCAGAAGCAGAATCATTGCAGCCTCCTAGATTACTTCCCTCCATAGTGCAGCCACCACAGTTGGAGCTGAAGCCATTACCCGAACATATGAAATATGCATATTTAGTAGATAATAAGCAGCTTCTGGTGATTGTAGCTAGAAATTTCCCTGCTGAACATGAGGCAAGACTAGTACAGGTTTTGAGAGAGAATAAGAAGGTCATCAGATGGACACTAGCAGATATTCCTAACATTAGCCCTTCCACATGCATGCACATAATTTTACTTGAAGATGGAGCTAAATCAGTGAGGTAACCCTAGAGGAGACTGAATCTTCTAATTTTGGATGCAGTGAAAAAAGAAGTGACTAAGCTACTGCAGGATGACATTATCTATCTCATCTTTGATAGTCAATAGGTTAGCCTGGTGCAAGTTGTCCCTAAGAAATCTAGAGTGACTGTTGTGGACAATTAGAATAATGAACTTATTCCTACCAAAGTACAAAATAGCTAGAGAGTCTGCATTGATTATAGAAGGCTTAATCAGTTTACTCAGAAGGATCATTACCCCATTCCATTTATTGACCAGATGCTGGAGCAGTTGGCTGGCAAGTCACACTATTGCTTCTTGGACGGTTACACTGGATACTTCCAGATCCATATTGCACCTGAAGATCAAGAGAAGACCACATTTACCTATCCCTTTGGCACCTTCGCTTACAAACGGATGCCCTTTGGCCTCTGCAATGTCCCTGGCACCTTCCAACGGTGTATGATGAGCATCTTTTCAGACTTTTTAGAAGAGTGCATGGAGGTATTCATGGATGATTTTACTATTTATGCCTCTTCTTTTGATTCTTGTTTGGGTAGTCTGGCTAAGGTACTGCATAGATGCATTGAAACTAACCTTATTTTAAATTTTGAAAAATGTCATTTCAAGGTAGCACAAGGTATATTTTTAGGTCATGTAATCTTTAGTAAAGGCATTGAAGTAGATCTTGCCAAAATAGATGTCATTACCTGTTTATCTTATCCCACATGCATGCGGGAGGTGTGTTCTTTTTTGGGACATGCAGGTTTTTACAAGCGCTTCATCCAGGATTTTAGCAAGATCGCCCTTCCACTATCTAATTTGCTGCAGAAGGATGTGGAGTTCGTCTTTGACCAGAAATGCCAAGAAGCCTTTGATCCTTTGAAGAAGGCTTTGACTAGCACTCCCATCATTCAACTCCCTAACTGGACATTTCTATTTGAGCTTATATGTGATGCCTCCAATTATGCAGTGGGAGTTGTCCTGGCATAGAGAGTAGGGAAGGATCCTTATGTGATCTACTATGCCTCTAGAACTTTGGATGCTGCTTAAGCCAACTACACAACTACAGAAAAAGAACTTTTAGCCATTGTATTTGCTTTAGATAAATTTAGATCATATCTACTTAGTTCTAAAGTAGTTGTGTTTTCTGATCATGCAGCGTTGAAATTTCTTCTGAAGAATCCTGAAGCGAAACCATGATTAATTAGATGGATGCTATTACTCCAAGAGTTTTATATTGAAATTTGGGATAAGAATGGAGCAAAAAACCTAGTGGCTGATCATTTGAGCAAAATTGAGAGAGCTTCAGAGCCTCTGGCCTGGCAGCTGTGGGTTAAATGGGTATATGGATTCATCCAGATGCTTTGGCGCAGCTGTGGGTTAAATGGAGTGATCCTGCCTGGCAAGCAATGTCCATGAGAAACAACAGAAATATACAATCTAAAGAGGGTCTCAATATGTACATCGGAGGATCCATATCTACAACAGAGCACTGCCGGAGAATGGTAAGTAATGTTACTTCCTTATAATTATACCATATACTCTTTGTACTATTGCTAATGTTGAGTAGTTGTGGATAATGTCATGAGTGTGGGTTGTTTTTAGCTTAAAGGTGGAAATAGTTCTAACATTGCTATGTTTGTACAACATCTGTTTGTTATAATGCTAAAGAAGAGCTGCAGATGTCAACCATAACTGGAAATTAATGGAATTAGCTTCTTTTATGTGTTGAATGAATAAATGAATGAATGAATGAAATGAGTAAAAGGGTATGGTAGGATGTGCTGATTGTATCGCTTATAAGGTTCTATTGATTTCATTAATGTTGAAGATCCTGATAACATGAATAGATCCTTGTTGAGGATTTGTTTAAGTTGAGTTGCTTTTAAAGGTTATGGGCAGATAAACATGGAATTATTAAATGTGATACAGGGCTTCTGTTTGTTTCAAAAGAAATAATGTCATCATATGTATGTGCATTCTTATTTTTGTTCTTGTTAAGGTTATTTTGTGTCATTCTCAGAAAATCCAATTTCAGTTTGTGTTGTCCTTTTTTCTGAATTTGGGAATAAATATGGTATGTCTTTCTCTATGTATGTTATCTATTGAAGTGAAAAAAGTATGTGTGCTCATCCCACTTGAAGTTGTGCTTTCTCTGCTGATAAGTTATCTGTCAAGAGATCCAAATTTTTCCTCTTTTAAAGTTACTTGCATTCTAAATCTCCCATAAGACCTTTGGTATATAATATCTTTTTAACATGGATTGGCATTGTTTAGTGTACTATGCACTGAAAAACTACATTTACTTGAATTACATGGATTCTTTTCAAGCCTTTACTTTCTTGCTCACCCTCCATAAGAGGATTTTGGATTATTATCCTTGTTGTTAGAGTGTTCAATGAGATTTAGGGCTGGGTTTGCTTGATGGAAGTGAAATTTAATAATGTATCAAGGCATAGGCCTAAGCACACCCTTCCATGCCCTCCATTTTCACTTCCTGTGTACCTACCACATCCTGGCTATTAGAGTATTCCATAAGATTTATTTAGTGTTGGTGTTCAAAGACCAAAGTTTTAAAGGGCATGTTATGGCGGTGTTAGGTAGAGTGATGTATCAATCTATTTTTCTTGCTTTCCTTTTTTTTTTCCTTTAGTCTCAAAGCATGCATATTTTTCTTTACATGTTGCTTATTTTGACTGAGAATACAAGGTTTAATCAACAATTAATATGTGTAAAATAAAATGGAAAAAAGAAGAGGGTAGCTAGGTTGCTTTTATTGTTCGATCTTATTTCTCCTTCTTGAATAGTAATGCGGTCCACTTATAGTATTCACTATTCAGATATATTAAATGAGGAAGAATTTTACACTTAAATGGGGTAGATAGCTCTGTTTGTCCCTCTAAATCTAGCATTTTTTTTAAATAAAATCATTTTTAAGGTGGTTAAAAGGACTAATTGGAGGGGCTGGTACAAAGTTGTCATGTTGGGGTGTATCTTGGAGATGTCCAACACTTTGGTGAATCTCTTTAATTATTTTGTAACCAATTGGATTATAACAGTGTTAAGAATAAAGTAATTATATGTCCATTCATAAAATAGTTAAATACTCGCAACTGTCAACTTAGTAAATCCCATGATCCTTCACATCCCTAACAATCATAGCTGGACTTTATGTTAGGTTTAATTCCCTAGTTTCTTCTTGTTGATGGTGCTTGGTCATGTCATGTGCCCACTTTCAGGCCTTAACTAAACCAAACCCACCCAATGCTTGTTTCTTCTTATGTAAAGCTTTAATCATTTTTTCTTCACTGCCTCCATTTTTTTATATGTCAAAAGATTGCTTTTTTAGATTTGTAATCTATTATTGTTATCTGTTATTGTGATTTTCATTTGGCAGTTTTTCATTTCCCTTGTATACTATGTGATGATTGTGAAGATAATCAATGCTAATAACGTTATTCAATCTGGTTGTTGCTTTTCATGCTCTATATTTTGTTTCTGACTCTTTTATTTTTATTTTTTTGGTAGTCTTTTTGCCTTTGTTCATTCTATAGTTCATAATGTTGAATTTGGTAGCTTGCTTGTTCCCATCAATTACTTGTGCTATCTTTGTGTTTCACACTCCATATGTGGTAGCTACTGGTGTGTTTCTGTGAATGAATTGCTTTTTGTTTTTCCTGATATTGGTATGTAGTATGTTGCTGGCTTATTTTATGTCAGTTCAAACCAATTCACAGGTTCCTTTAAGTTTGGTGTTGTCATATTTTATGTACCCAATTAGTTCTTAATTGGCTTTTTGAAATTGCTTTGTTGTATTCCTAAGGAATTAGTTCTTAAGAT
This sequence comes from Ormosia emarginata, assembly GCA_029884605.1. Lineage (NCBI taxonomy): Eukaryota > Viridiplantae > Streptophyta > Magnoliopsida > Fabales > Fabaceae > Ormosia > Ormosia emarginata. The sequence goes on along the minus strand of JAQQTP010000075.1, from coordinate 105,174 downwards.
CTGCCCTAATATATTAATATCACTATCAAGCCAATCAAGTTAACCTTGCTTTCCAGAAATATTAGTGTAATATAAATATTAATATAAATTTTTTAGGCTACTACTAATATTTGCTTTTGGTCTTTTTAGGCGAATCAGATGTCCAAGGAGCCAAACTTTTTTGACATCTATAAGCAGCTTTATAGATCCAAGGAGAATTCAAAAGAGTATAACACTTTGGAAGCAGCAAATATTGCGGTAAGCATAAGCTAGCATTTAAGTTACATCAATTTTCAAGTATAAGTGTCTTATAACTACTTTTTAGGAAGAGTATGAAAGGCGGATGGCTGAGTGGCAATCCCAGCATAGTGAACGTAGCAGTAGTCAAGACTCTGCTACCAGTATCTATTTAGATGTTGTTGGAGGCCCCAACAAGAAATGACACATATACGGATTGGGTTCACAAGCAACTAATGTTATTAGATCGTCTTCCACTCTCTTCTCTTCTTCCATTGATGGAGTATCACTAAGAGAGATTTATGCAATGCAGGCCAAAATTCAGGCTTTAACAGATGAGCTTCATCAAAAGAATCTTGAACAAGACATGATGAAGCAGAAGATGGAACAATGGGAGGAGAGGTTTAGGATTCTTCTTGTGGGTAGTCAATTTAGAGTGCCATCACTTGCAGCTTCACATCCTGAACCTTCCCATACTGCACCTAGAGAAGAGGATGATCATCATGATGAGGAGATGAGTGGGGATGTTAATGATAACCCAAATATGTGATTAGTTTTATTTTTATATTTTCATTGAGAATTTAAATATTTCTAGTTACTATTTAAATATTTGTAATGATAATTAATTATTACTTTACATTTTGGTACAAATATTTGTGATGATGTTAAGAAATTGTGATTTCTTATGCTATATGACTTATTGTGATGGTTAATTGCATTAGGGTTAGTTATAAAATATAATTCTAAAAAAAATAATTTTAGAGAGGGAATTAGAGACGAAACATGTTCTTCTCTGTTTTTCTTTTAAAAAAATTTGATAACCTGATTTTGGATTTAGAGATGGAATAGTATCGTCTCTAAAATTAGAGACGAAATTACATATGGAACTTGATTTTGGATTTAGAGATGGAATAGTGTCGTCTCTAATTTTAGAGAGGGAACTAGAGACGGAACAGTGTTGTCTCTAATTTAATCATTATTATATTTTTAAAAAATTGACAATATTCGTCTCTAATTAGAGATTAAAATTTGTTTAGTTAGAGACAAATGCTTTTTGTCTCTAATTTAGAGACTGAACTCATTTTTCCATCTCTAATAATTAGAGATGCCAATTTTAGAGATGGATCAATTTCCATCTCTTAATCCGTCTCTAAATATTTAGAGACAGAATTTTGTACATTTAGAGACGAAATTTTTTCGTCTTTAAATCTGAAATTTCTAGTAGTGTTTCTTTAAACATTTGAAGAAAGGAAGTGACCGCTCGGCAAATTTGGAAAGAAATCTTGAAAGAGAAGCTATACTCCCAGTGAACTTCTTTGACATTGGATGGACTCCTCATTTCTAAAATAGCTTTATATTTATTTGGATTGGCCTCTATTCCCCTGTTGGTGAGCATGAACCCCAAAAATTTTCTGGCCTGTAAAGCAAACTCAAATTTAGCTGGGTTCAATCTTATACTATGTTTACGATGTTGGGAAAATACTTCCTGTAGATCACTGCAATGGTTGTCATTTTCATAAGTTTTGGTGACCATGTCATTAGCATATACTTCAACGTTTCTTCTAATTTGATTGGAAAAAGCTCTATCCATGAGTAGTTGATAGGTCATCCAACGTTTTTCAATCCGAACGACATCAACTTGTAACAGTAATTTGCCTGATCGGTTATAAACATTATTTTATCTTTGTTGTCTAGGTGCATTCATATATGATTGTACCTCGAGTATGCATCCATGAAACTTAAGAACTGATAACCTGATGCTCCATCAACAAGTTTGTCTATATTAGGAAGAGGGTACGAATCCTTTGGGTAAGCCTTGTTCCAATCGGTGAAGTCAATGCACATTCTCCATTTTCTATTGGCTTTTTTTATCATGACAACATTTGACAACCATGTAGTATAATATATTTCTCGAATGAATCCGACCTCTATGAGTTGTTTTGCCTCTTTTGTTGCTGCTTCTTACATTTCTTATTTGAGCTTTCTTTTTTTTCTGTGCTATAGGTTTTACCTTAGGATTAATAGACAATTTGAGGAAAATGAAATTTGGATTGATTTTAGGCATTTAGATGTTGTCCATGCAAATAAGTCAGGATTTTCTTTAAGCAAATGGGTGATCTGCTATCATAATTTTGGAGGAAGTTTTGCTCTAATATTTGTAATTTGATTTGGTCGTTCTCCAATTTGTACTGGAATCATTTCTCCTTATGGTTTGGGCCTTATTTCCTAAAATTCTTGCCTTGGATCTAGATCTACCAGTTGTATGTGGTGATTCCTATGCTTTGTTGGGGCATAAGGAATTCGTGATCTAGTCTTTTTTGGATTAAGGCTTTCATTGAAGCATTGTCATGTTGAAACTTGATATGCATATATGACTCCAATCTAATTGTTTCCATCTGGGAATTTCATTATAAGATGTGGTGTTGAGATGACTACCCTCAACTTGTTCAAGTACGGCTTGCCAAGGATAATATTATATATAGCATTGCAATTAACAATCAAATAACTAACCTCAACAAAGTTGATGGCAGATCCTGAACTGAAAGTGGTTAGAATCTTGACATATCCTTTGACATCTATTGGCTCCCCTATGAATCTGACCAGTTGTTCAGGGTAAGGTTTAATAATTGATTATGGTACATGTAACCTCCTAAAGGTTTCAAAATATAGGATATCTACTGAACTACCTTGATCTACTATCACCTTTTCTTACTTCAAAATTGGTCATATAGAAAATTATGACCATAGGATAATCTAAACTTTGATCAATCCTTTGATAGTCCTCCTCTGTAAAGGTGATAGATGTAACATCATAATATTGAAAACCTAATATATCTGCTTAAACAGCATTAGTCATATTACAACTAACTTATAAACCTTTAACTAATCCATAATCATTCATATAAAGAATTTATTATGGAAAGCCTTGTAAAAACTAAACTTCATTATATATATATACAACCGTTTACAAGATCAAATAATATACATATGATGTACAAACTGACATTGAAGGATCAAAATACTAAACTACTCTTCCATCTTCTTCTACTCCATGCCTGAAGAGAACTTCCACTTGGATTTACATGGACACCTAGGGTGAGAATCAAATATCCTCAATAGTAATGTACCAATACCAGCAGTCATAAAATTCACATATAATTCAAGAACTAATCATATCCTTATTCTATATAGTGTTTCCTAGGAAACATAGTCTGAACTATCCCATACATAAAGTAAGGTAAACGCCCATACAACTGCCAATGCATGATAAGACAACCGCTCATACAGCTGCCTGAAAATGCATATATTATGCTATGATGTATGAAAATGATGCAATGCAAACTAAATTATTATAATGTCATGAATGTCATGAACTTGTCATTCCTTCTTACAGTGGGGAGGGAATCTATTACCTCCTTAACCCACCTTCTGAACTCTTTCTGTATTATATATGAATATTTATGGATCATATGATATTATGTCTAACTTTCGCATATCCACTCTCAAATATCTTATCTTGCATTAGTAATTCTCTTTCACTCTTTGAGAGCTCTTCACGCGCTATGGCATTCACCTTTGCCTACTAGGGTCTATGACACTTAACTTTTGCCAACTCGACACCTTGGCCCTTAACTCTTGCCAATTGGGCACTATGGCACTCTATTATTGCCATCTTGCTTCTTAAATCTCTTATCATCTCTCTTGTGACATTTGTGCAACTTTAAGTTGCTTAAGAAACTAAAACTCTTGATCTATGGCAATCCATATCTAATGGATACACAACTTTACTCTTATCTTTCCTTGTATACCTCTAGGTTTTCTATCTAAGAAATACCCTCTCTAGTGCCTCAACATATTCTACTAGGCATAGCCAAAGGATTCTATAAACTAAAGGACTTAAAGCATTCAAAAACAACATTTTTGAAGCTTCAGGGTCTCACGTCGCGGCACAAAATTGTGCACGTTGCGGTGCCCAACTCTCGGGTGCAACTTCTGAATAGAAAACTGCCCCACGCCGCGACATGCTCACGCCTCAGGCCACGCCTCGGTCCACGCCGCGGCGTGACATGCAGAACTCAGATTCTGCAAAAAAATATGATTTCTGCATTCCTTTAATTCCAACCAATTTTCAATCACCAAATCAACATTCAAGCATCAACAATAACATATAAATCTCTTGTAACCATCAAACATTCACTAAACCTAAACAAACATAATCTAGGGCAATGAAGGAAATCAAAACTCAACTCATACCCATTTTTGAAACCACAAAATACATGGAAAATAAGCACCAATCCATGTTCTAGACAACAACCATGAACTAACCAAACCATTAACCAGCTCAAAAGGAGAGAAATCAAACATAGAAATCTCAAATAACACTAAAAACCCATTTTTTCTTAGGCCTCAAAACATAAAGTTTAAGAAGAGAAAAAAAAGATGGAGTTAAGACAAATAATCCCCCTACCTCTTTGTAGAGTTGTTGCTTAAACCTTGGTCTTGCCCCTTTCTCTTTTCTTCCTCTCCTCTTCTTCTTTCTCTTTTCTTTTCTCTTCTTCTCCTCTCCTTCTTTCGTTTTCTAATTTGAGAGAAGTGAAGAGAAATAAGTCATATAATGACTTATCTTTATAATTAAGTATTAAAACTTATACCTCTTAAGAACATTTTGATCTTATTATTTCAAGTTTTCTCATCTCCATAGGTATTAGAATAAATCTTAAGATTTATCTAATTTCTAAATTCATCATTATCTTTAATTTCTATATCTGCATTGTGTTCATTCGGTATCAAAACACTTACTCGGTGTGCTTAAAAATACCAAACGAACTCAGTTTTTCTTTAAATTTTAACTACAACTTCCTTGACTTATTTATAACTTTAAAACAACTTTTTCATGATTATTTCTCTTATCTAGGCAATTTACATCATTTTCTGAGTCATTTTTAAATATTTTTCATATCCTGTGTTGCGACAAAATGTCTATACTAACTCAGTTGGCTATGAAACTTTACGGACATGTCAAGCAAGTGTTTGGCTATCTTTGAAACCCTACGCAAGTCTGACATATTCTCGGGGATGTTACAATAGATGGATGATGCTTCTTGGGAAGTGGTCTACTTCTGATCGTCATGATTGCTGATAAGCTGTCTCTTTTTCGGGCGAAATTTGACTTTTTGCCTCCTGCATATCCTTATGAAATTGTATCGATTACCCTTCTAATTTTTTCCTGATCTTCATGTTTTCCTTTTTCCTTTTCTAGACTAGGTGAACAACTAGGACTATGGCCTTCCTTTTGGGAATTTTGATCGGAGTTCCATCTTCCCTTCTGGTCTTTAGATTTGAGGACATACAATCAAAGATGTCTAAGACGAATGAGATGTTCGATCTAGTTTTTCAGCACTACGCATTCTTCAATGGTATGACCCAATGCTTTATGGAAATCATATCTTCTTGTTTTATTAACATGAGGACTTTGAGTGCGGGGTGGATCTAGAAGTTGAATCAAACAGGTATTATATACTTCTAGAAGTATGCTTTACCCAAGGGTATTCAGAGGGCTATATACCTCATATTGGGGAATAGCTGTAGGGATTTGTCCGATCTTCGACATTACATGATATTTCTGTTGGGAATTTGCGGATCAAAGTCTCGCAGCGGAATAACAGAATTCCCTCACAGGATCCATGCGAAAAATCCATAATCCGAGGTTTTTAAAATTTTACCTCTTGAAGCGTGACAGACACAAGCGAGGTGAATCACCAACACCGTAATAGCGACGATGTTTCTGCGGTATCCACACGAACAGACTTGCAAAAGGAGTCACGCCTCTGTTTGTAGTGCCAGCTGCGAAGAGAGGAGAAGAAGACCCCACTATCTCTCACTCACTTTTTCGTAGGTGCGGCTAGGGTTGTGATGTAACCTAGTAGCAGCCCCCTTAGCAAAGACTATTTATAATAGTGGCTGCCTTAAGTGAGTGTGAGCAAAGAGTAGCAAGGTAAGTGGTGCAACCCTAAACCCATCTCGTCATGAGTTAGGCCCACAATTGAATCCGAGTCCAACTTGATTCGATTACTCAATTTAGTCTGTTCTAAGTGTGCGACCTGTATGTTCTCATGACGTTGGTAGTAATATTAAAATCTCATTTTAATATTACAAACAAGGAGGTATCTAGCAACACATCACTCGCTACCCAAGTAATGAGAATGTCGGTGATTTGACATAACCTATCCGTGACCAATGTTTCCGTGTAGTTTAGTCCCTTTGTCCGATATCCAAATTGAACACAAGGCATGGAACGTGTCACCCTTGTTTAGTTCAATCTTCGCTTTCTGATTCCCGAGTAGACATAGTAATGACAAATGAGATCAATATCTCATATTGACTCATTTGAGCATGGCCATACATTTCATAGTCTCACTCAATCGGGGGGGCCCGAAGATATCACTCCCGTTATGTAGGAGGGACAAATCCCATCTAGGTCACTCACATCCCTCCACATGTATCGCGGTATGTCTAATAACCAACTTTATAATCATCTTGTTACGATGACGTTTGATGGCATTAAAACACACAACTCCTCATGTAGGAATCGTAGTGATTTCGTGTCAAAGGACCACATACACCATTATCACTATGAGAATTGCTTATGACACTCACGTAACGATCCGCGTAGCGTTCTCATCCGTCCAATACATCATTACTCTAATATGTATCCATGTGTAGACTTGATATCTCATATCCATGACCCGTGAGATGTGGTCATCGCCCACGCACATACTAGTCTCAAAGATTATTGTTGTCCTAATTAACAATAATACTTGACTAGGGACATTTAAGAATAGTGTTTTATCCAATAGGATCTCACGATCAAGTCATCCACTTGATGTCCTATGGTATCAAATTTACTATTCTAAGGACTTTATCATGTTTACCAAAAAAAAAAAAAAAAAAAAAAAATAATAAATGAAATGCCTCATATAAAATAGCATAATATAATGTATGTAAATACAAACAAAACGTATTGGCCACTAGGGCATACACCAACAATCTCCCACTTGCACTAGAGCCAATCGTGCATATTTCTAATGCCTAAAGACCTAGTGTGACCCTCATGCTTCTGGCAAGTGCAAGAGGCTTCGTCGTGGATCAAGCAATGTTATCATCTGTTGGTACTCGCATATCTTCACATCTCCTCTATCAATGATTTCTCGAATGAGATGGAAGCGCCTAAGTATATGTTTGGATCGTCAGTGATCTGGGCTCCTTAGCTTGTGCAATGGCTCCATTATTATCACAATAGAGGTCCACCGGGTCCACAATGCTAGGAACTACACCAAGCTCAATAATGAACTTTCTAATCCAAACGGCCTCCTTTGCTTTGCATTGGAGGCAGCAATATACTCACCTCTCGTGGTAGAATCGCACGATCGTCTCCCGCTTTGAACTCTTCCACTCACAAATTTCACCATTCGTGCAATAAACAAAACCCGATTGCGATCCGGAGTCGTCCTTATCGGTTTGAAGCTAGCATCGTGTAACCCTTTACTACTAGTTCCTCTTCGGCTCCATATACCAAAAACGAATCCTTAGTTCTTCTCAAGTACTTAAGGATGTTTTTGACAAAGACTCAAAGGTGACTCTCACCGGATCGATCGGTACCACTGCTCGTCATGCTCAAAGCATACGAGATATCTCGGTCGAGTACATAACATGGCATACATGATAGATCCAATTGCAGATGCATATGGAATCTTACTCATGCGATCCCTCTCATCCCGGGTGGAAGGGATTGAGCCTTAGATAGGCTTATACCATGCGACATAGGCAAGAGTCCTTTCTTGGATTCATGCATGTTAAATCGTCTTAACACTTTGTCTATGTATGTACTCTGACTTAGGCCAAGCAATCTCTGCGACCTATCTCTATAGATCCTGATACCTAATACATAGGTGGCTTCGCCTAAGTCCTTCATAGAAAAGCACTTCCCTAACCAAGTCTTTACGGACTGTAGGGTAGGGATGTCATTTCCAATTAGTAGTATGTCATCTACATACAATACTAGAAAGACAACTGTGCTCCCACTAACCTTCTTGTAGACACAAGATTCTTCTTCATTTTTGATGAAACCAAACCGTTTGATTGTATCATCAAAACGAAGATTCCAAATTTTCCGAAGCTTGCTTCAATCCATAAATAGATCGTTGCAACTTGCATACCTTTGTAGCATCCCGTGGAGTGGCAAAACCCTCGGGTTGTGTCATGTACACATCCTCGAGAAGATTTCCATTAAGGAAAGCAGTTTTGACATCCATTTGCCGATTTCATAATCATGGTATGCTTTGCAATAGCAAGCAAGATCCGAATGATTTAAGCATCGCAACCGGGGAAAAAGTCTCATCATAGTCTACACCATGAATTTGCTTGAAACCTTTAGCCACCAATCGCGCCTTAAAGGTATGCACATTACCATCCATGTCGGTTTTCTTCTTAAAAACCCACTTGCACCCAATGGGTTTTATCCCTTCAGTGGGTCAACCAAGGTCCATACCTGGTTGGTATACATGGATTCCATTTCGATCTCATGGCCTCAAGCCATTTTTCGGTTCTCGGGCCAATAATGGCTTCCTGGTAAGTCACAGGGCTCATCTTGATCCATGAGTAATACGTCACCTTGTTGAGTCATGAGAAATCCATATCTCTCTCGGTTGACGACGTATCCCGTTAGACCTACGCGGGTCTTGTGCTACTAGAGCAGATTGTGGTTCCACAACGACTTGTGGAGGCTGCTCTATTTCCACCATTGGTTCGCTGCTACTTTGTGAACTTTGAATTTCTTCAAGTTCTACTTTCCTCCCACTGATTCCTTTGGAGATAAACTCCTTTTCTAGGAATACCGCAGTCCGTGCGACAAACACTTTGCCCTCGGTAGGATTATAGAAATAGTATCCCTTGGTTTCCTTAGGATACCCCACAAAGAAGCATTTATCTGATTTTGGGCCAAGCTTATCAGAAACTTGACGTTTCACATAAGCTTCGCAACCCCAAATCTTCATAAAAGACATACTAGGTCGTCTCCCAATCCACATCTCATATGGTGTCTGTTGAACCGTCTTAGATGGAACACGGTTAAGTGTGAAAGCTGCCATTAATGAGCATGTCCCCGATGAGCCCGGGAAGGTTTGCATGACTCATCATAGATCGGACCATGTCCAACAAGGTCCGGTTCCTCCTTTCGAAACACCATTCCATTGTGGTGTTCCAGAGGAGTGAGTTGAGATATTATCCCACACTCTTTCGATGATCATAACCGTTGGCTTAAGTATTCACCTCCTCGATCCGATCGAAGGATTTTAATACTCTTGCCAAGTTGGTTTTGTACTTCATTCTTGAACTCTTTGAACTTTTCAAAGGATTCTCGATTTGTGCTTCATAAGATATACAAATCCATATCTACCGAAATCATCGCAAATGTAATGAAGTATTGAAAACCGCCTCTAGCTAGTGTGTTTAGTGGCCCACATACATCACTATGTATGAGGCCCAAAAGATCACTAGCCCTTTCACCTTGTCCAAAGAATGGGGCCTTAGTCATCTTTCCCAATAAACAAGATTCACATGTCTCATATGATTCGTAATCAAACGAGTCCAAGAATCCATCTTTATGGAGTTTGGAAATGCGTTTCTCATTTATATGGCCCAAACGACAATGCCGAGATAAGTCGGGTTCATATCATTTGACTTGAACCTCTTTGTATTTACGTTATAAATGGGCGTTTCGAGATCAAGGACATAAAGTCCATTACTCAAATGTGCACTACCATAGAAAATATCATTCAAATAAAGAGAACAACTTTTGTTCTTAATTATAAAAGTAAAACCCTTCTTGTCCAAACAAGAAACAGAAATGATATTCCCGCTAATAGCAGTACAAAATAACAATTATCCAATTCAATTACAAGCCCAGTTGGCAAAGCTAATAAATAAGTCCCTACGGCTAGTGCAAAGAACCTTTGCTCCATTTCCCACTCGTAGGTCGACTTCGCCCTTAGTCAATGGTCTCTTGCTCTTTAGATCCTCGCACATTTACACAAATGTGAGATCCACATCCAAGATCTAATACCCATGATGCGTAAGTAGATAAATTGACTTCTATAACAAAAATACCTAAAGTGGAAGTCTCACTTCCCTTCTTCTTCTTGAGCTCCTCTAGGTACTTGGCACGCTTCCTCTTCCAATGTCCGGTCTCGACCGCAAAGGGAAGCATGTACCTTCCTTAGCCACTCCACCCACTTTTCAAGCCGAAGTACTAGGCTTGGACTTTTCCTTGCCCTTACCCTTCCACTTGTCCCGGGGCTTTTTCTCATTTTTCTTGCCCTTATTCTTATGGACCATCATTATGGCCTTTCCTTTGCCTTTGTTTATGTTCTCGCTCAGCTTCTCAACATGCTTAGCAGCTCGGTAGTGATTTGTCAATTTCATTCATGTTGTAGTTCATGACAAATTGACTAAAACTCTCCCAAGAACGATTGCAGACTAAGTCAAGGCCAACTCTTGGCCCATAGGAAAACCGAGTCTCTCAAGGTTTTCAATGTACCCAATCATCTTGAGTACATGAGCACCAACAGGGCTTCCTTCTACCAGACCGAAAGAGTGCTTTGGAGACCTCATATCTCTCATGTCTAGCCTTTGCTCTTGATAGAGCTTTTTGAGGTGTACGATCATATCGTAGGCTTCCATGTTCTCGTGTTGCTTTTGGAGCTCAGAGTTCATGGTGGCTAGCATTAGACATCCAATGTCCAAGGCATCATCTTGATGCTTCTTATAAGCATCTCTTTCAGCTCTAGGGGCATTAGCAGCAGGTGGTTCAGGAATAGGTTGTTCTAAAACATACAGCTTTTTCTCTTGCTTGAGGACAATCCTCAAGTTCCTGTACCAGTCTAGGAAATTTGTCCCAGACAACTTGTCCTTCTCAAGGACCGATCGCAATGATAAGTTACTTGATGTGTTTGTTGCCATGGTAATCTATCAACAGAAATATGCAAAATATAAGTATTATGCTATAAACATATTTAACAAGGTCTTTTAATTAAATACGTCTCCCACTATTTTATTCAAATCAATGACCCTCAGCATTGACTTGGAAAATCCCATTGGAAGATTTCCTAGTGGGCCAAGATCCATATTTCACCTAGTTTTGAGTCACTTTGGCTGATCGCCCAAAATTCAGTTATTTAGGTAGGAAACTCTTTCCAATTACATCACATGCAACTCTTGGATAGTTGGGTGAATAACACTTATTCTAATCATCTAATGGACTAAAGCCCAACTTCATGCCTCTAAGCCTTCAATCCTATTGAAATGGCCTAGTTAAGTCAAACCCAATGGTTGACAATTGGATATTACTATTATCCTATCGCATCTTACTAATATAGATAAAGGCACCCCGCTTTGCGACCTACACTTGATCGATATTAGTCTTGACGAGTGCCACGCATTGGAAGGCATCACATAATGACTTAATATTTTCTTTGAGGGAATTTTATTGTTAGATCTCACCATTTATTAAACTTGTTAATCATACCATAAACATTATCCATGCATCTCATACATATAAAGCATATAATAAATGTGACATGGTTATGGCCTCTAAGAGAGTAACATTAATAAATGTCAACTTCACCAAGCGTCTCCCACCAACGTTCTCACTTGATGTCGTCTCCTTGTCTCCACATGAAGATTACATTATAGAAACCTCTTTTACATTCGAGGGGAGTTAGATGAGAAGAGAATGTACAATCAGAATGTAGAGAGAAAGGCACGACACGCAGGTCGTATTTAAAATAACCAAAATAACATAAAATAAAGACTAAGGCCATAACCATGCACCATGCATCTCTAATAATACATAAACACAAAGCAATAACACATTATTATTTTGTGAATTATAAAAAATAGTTTTGAATATAGCACTTTCGAATATCACACACCACGAAACGGGGTTCGGGGCAACGGACGGGGTTCCCCGTTGCCACGGTCGGCGGGCGGGGTCAAGGGGAGGCCGCTCCATGGGGTGCGGGGCAGCGCAGCTGAACACTCAAAATTTTTCATTCATGTACCACCACCGGTTACTTGAACAAAAATTCGAGTTGGACCCCTCCTGCCTCTATGACGGCTAGGGCAACAACACTTGAACCCTAAGGCCCGCAAACACATGAACGCTTCATGTGCCGCAGGGGTTCCTCACAGGCCGTCATCCCTATCCAGAAACAAGGTTTCCAGAATGCGTGAAGACATGAAACACTTCATGTCATGAGGAAGCTTCATGGCCGTCGCAAAACGGAAACAAGGTTTCCAAACCTTGTGTCACGCCACAGTGTATATCGCATTCATACATAAAATATGCAGAAATAGAAAGCATTCAAAACAATTTTTCGTAGAAACATACATATCACATATGTATATACCAGAAAAACGCAAAAACAGTAAAGCATTCAAAACGATTTTCATTCATACATATCACATATATATATACCGAGAAAAATGCGTAAAACAGAAAGCTTTCGAAACGCTTTCGCAAAAACATATGAACATCTTCACGGTTTTCGAAATAACATATAAAGATCATATCTTTTATAAAAAAAAGGAAGTAACGAATCATGTTATCGCATATAACAAGAAAAGCGAAAACCGAATCATGGTTTCGCAAGTGGCTCGATACCACTTGTTGGGAATTTGTGGATCAAAGTCTCGCAATGGAATAACAAATTCCCTCACAGGATCCATGCGAAAAATCCATAATCCGAGGTTTTTTTTAAATTTTACCTCTTGAAGCGTGATGCACACAAGCGAGGTGAATCACCAACACCGTAATAGCGACGATGTTTCTGCGGTATCCACACGACATGACTTGCAAAAGGAGTCACGCCTCTGTTTCGTAGTGCTAGTCGCGAAGAGAGGAGAAGAAGACCTCACTATCTCTCACTCACTTTCTCGTAGGTGCGGCTAGGGTTGTGATGTAACCTAGTAGCAGCCCCCTTAGCAGATACTATTTATAATAGTGGCTGCCTTAAGTGAGTGTGAGCAAGAGCAAGGTAAGTGGTGCAACCCTAAACCCATCCGTCATGAGTTAGGCCCACAATTGAATCCGAGTCCAACTTGGATTCTCGATTACTCCAATTTAGTCTTTTCTAAGTGTGCGACCTGCAGTTCTCATGACGTTGGTAGTAATATTAAAATCTCATTTTAATATTACAAACAAGAGTGAGTATCTAGCAACACATCACTCGCTACCCAAGTAATGAGAATGTCGGTGATTTGACATAACCTATCCGTGACCAATGTTTCCGTGTAGTTTAGTCCCTTTGTCCGGATATCCAAATTGAACACAAGGCATGGAACGTGTCACCCTTGTTTAGTTCAATCTTCGGTTTCTCGATTCCCGAGTAGACATAGTAATGACAAATGAGATCAATATCTCATATTGACTCATTTGAGCATGGCCATGCATTTCATAGTCTCACTCAATCAGGGGCCCGAAGATATCACTCCTGTTATGTAGAGGGACAAATCCCATCTAGGTCACTCACATCCCTCCACATGTATCGCGGTATGTCTAATAACCAACTTTATAATCATCTTGTTACGATGACGTTTGATGGCATTAAAACACACAACTCCTCATGTAGGAATCGTAGTGATTTCGGTCAAAGGACCACATACACCATTATCACTATGAGAATTGCTTATGACACTCACGTAACGATCCGCGTAGCGTTCTCTCATGGCGGTCTGTCCAATACATCATTACTCTAATATGTATCCATGTGTAGACTTGATATCTCATATCCATGACCCGTGAGATGTGGTCATCGATCCTACGCACATACTAGTCTCAAAGCATTATTGTTGTCCTAATTAACAATAATACTTGACTAGGGACATTTAAGAATAGTGTTTTATCCAATAGGATCTCACGATCAAGTCATCCACTTGATGTCCTATGGTATCAAATTTACTATTCTAAGGACTTTATCATGTTTACCAAAAAAAAAAAAAAAAAAAACATAATAAATGAAATGCCTCATATAAAATAGCATAATATAATGTATGTAAATACAAACAAAACGTATTGGCCACTAGGGCATACACCAACAATTTCCTATATTTTTTCTAACTGCCTTTTACATTTCTTTTATCAGGCTTCAATTCTGGTCTCCTAGATTTTGATGTCATTGGGCTCTTGTATTTTCTCATGTTCTTGGTGATCTTTGGATTTAAGAGCTGCACTATGTTGGTGTGACTTATGTTTAGCAAGTGCTACTTCTTCTATATTTATATACCGAGTGGACCAGTTTCTTAGTTCATCAAGACTAGTCTGTGGCTTCTTTGCTAAGGAATCTGCAAATGGTACTAGGCATAATTTGACTAGGATTGCATGCAATGAAACATTTGGATGAAGATCCTTTATCTCGATCTTTTCATTGCTGAAATGTCATATGAACTCTTTTAAAATTTCTTTTTCTCCCTGTTTAAAGTTGATCAAGCTTGCAGAAGTTTTTTTATGAGAGCGAATTGTTATAAAGTGGGATAGAAATCTGGTTGCAAGTCTAGGAAAATCTTTAACTAAATTTGATTCAAGAGATGATTACCAGAGAAGACTAGATTTTTTCAGTGTGCTGGGAAAGGTTCAGCACATTATTGAATTAGTTTCCCTTGAGAAGATCATTGTAGAGTTGAACATATTTAGATGTTCTTGCGGATCAGTTGTCCTATCATAATGATCTATTGCGGGTAGCTTGAAATGTTCTGGGAGTGGCGCAACCATTACGAGATCAGTGAATGGATGGTTTGGGACATAAATGAATTGTGTTTCCAAATGATCATTTCTTCCATCAATCTGAGATGAACTCGCTACCATCATCATTTGTCTTTTATTAATCTCTACTTCTCGCATTATCATTCTACCGTTCCTTGAGAAGTTGTTCGACTTGTGCCTGAATTTTTTAATTCTGCATTTGAATTGATTTGTTTTGCATTTGTAGTTCTTGAATGGTAGTAAGCAATGCTTTGACGACAAGATGATTGTTGATGGGATCTGGTTCTGTCTCTCTGCGGTGGGTATTTTCATTTTGATCTTCTTAAGGGTTTCTAATGACATTCTCCATAATGTTGTAGATTGGTGGTCAGGGAAAAGTTTTACCTTTCCCCACAGATGGCAGCAAATGTTCTAACTAAGCATCTGGATGATATGGTAATGGTGTTTGATCTATGGGATACTTTGCAAATCCGATTGACATGGGGATACATGCAAAGACACTTCAATGCTCAAATCATAATATGTAAGAGTGTATAGTATAGAGAGATTGGCTAAAAGAACATACCTTTACGAATGACCTCTTGATTTTTTATAGAGATGGGCTAGGAGGTCGTTGGTCTCCCTTAATGTCGAGCCGACATAATGGCTTTTTGATGATTAGGCATATTGATGAATATTTACTTTCAAGTTTGGAGTAATGGTTGCCTGTTATGATCGTTTACTTGCATAAGTATATTTCCACATGCTATTGTGTGTTTTGGGTTAGACTAGTCTCTTTGGGCCATGAGATTGGGCCGAATAGTATATGCTTGGTTTTATGTTAATACAACTTGCCTTCCTATTGATGACTAACATGGCAAAATGAGATAATCATATGTCAATTTTGCTATGTAAGCATGATAGAGTTAAATAGAGTAAATTTAAGCCTTAATGAAAATAACCATGAACAATCAAGTAAATAAAATCTCACAATTTAAAGTGCCAATAAGCTTTATAAAGTAAAAGATGCAGATTGTAGAAGATATAGTAGGATATTGGATTTGTCTCATTGTGTTGATGAGGCTCAGGAGCTTTTTTTGGAGACTGAGTATGACTTGGCCTATTGTGTTGATGGGGCTCAAGAGTTTTTTGGAGAGTATGACTTGGACCGTTGGTCTAATAAACCTCAAGGGTTTTTTGGAGCGCTTGATAAGTTAGGAGTTTTAAAACATGTAACCCAAGAATTCTAGTATGACCTAGATTGCTGGTCTAACGCCCCTCAGGGGTATTTTGGAGCGCTCAACGAATCAGGTGTTTTAAAACCTACTACCTAAGAATTTATGTGTTACATGGATCGCTGGTCTGATGGGCCTCAATGGTTTTTTGGAGCTCTCGGCGGGTCAGGAGTTTTCAAACCTACAACACGAGAATTCGAGTAAGACCTAGACCACTAGTCTAATGGGCCTTAGGGGTTTTTCTAAGCGCTCAGTGGGTCAGGAGTTTTAAAACTTGTAAGTTGAGAATTTGAGTGTTACGTTGATCATTGGTTTGATAGGCCTCAAGGGTTTATTAGAGCGCTTGATGGGTTAGGAGTTTTAAAACCTTTAACCTGGGAATCCGAGTATGACCTGGACCACTAGTCTGATAGGCCTTAGGGGTTTTTTGAGCGCTCAACAGGTCAGGAGTTTTAAAACTTACAGCCTGAGAATCCGAGTGTGACGTTGATCTGGTTTGATGGACCTCAAGGGTTTATTGGAGTGCTCGATGGGTTATGAGTTTTAAAACCTACAACCTAGGAATCCAAGTCTGACTTCGACCACAAGTCTGATGGGGACTTCAAGGATTTTTCGGAGACCAAGTATGGTCTGGCTCATTGTGTTGAGGGGATTCATGAGTTTTTTTGGAGTACTCAGAGGGTCAGGAGTTATAAAATTTGCAACTTGGGAATTTGAGTGTGACTTGGACCATTGGTCTAATAAACCTCAAGTGTTTTTTGGAGTGCTTGGCAGATTAGTTGTTTTAGAAGTTGCAACCTGGGAATCTGAGTATAACCTAGATCGCTGGTCTAATTAGTCTCAGGAGTTTTTCAAAGCACTCGATAAGTCAGGAGTTTCTTGAGAGTTTTAAAATCATGTGATCGTGGATTTGATTCTTACATATAGTGGCAAATGCTCCTACTTGTAGCTAAAGGGGGTAGTCTTGGGACTGCTTGATGTTACTAGAGAACTCCACATCGGTTGGCCATGGTGGTCCACTAGTCGGAGACAAGGTGGAGATACTTGCAAAGACATTATGACTCTCAAGTCAATTTCATAGCAAAAATAGAGTTGAGTATAAGTAAAGAAAGTGAATATACCTAAGGTGTCCTATAATATGTGCTTATATAGGAGCTGAGGCCACTAGACGCTAAGGTAGTGGGTTATGGGCATCCTATTGGACTTAGTCCTAATAAGGACATATGGAGACCAATCTTTGCTTAGGGTACCTAGGCCACTCCTCTCTGCAAATGCTTTCTTGTGGGGTTAAACCCATGACATCGTAGAGGCTCATTAACCATTGAACTCAAACTTAATTACCACTCAAACCACCTCTTATGGGTGTATGTATTTTTGTAAAAGGAAATTGAAGTACTTAAAGAACACAATATATAATTTTTTTTTCAAATTAAATTTTTGTTCTTAAAAAAAAAGGACTTTTTTAAAGCATGAAGCAACTATTTTATTTTATTTTCTCAAATATACCTATTTAACTCCAAGGGGTTAGCTTAGCAGTAAACGAGCATGTGATGTACAAGTAAGCGTATAGTCATAAGTTTGAATTCTAGCTGCACTAATTTCTTTGGGTTAGGCCGCAAGGAATATCCTTGTGAATCCCCTAATCCTGGCAAGAAAAGTTTGCCTTTAATTGAACTGGGGAAGTGAATTAGTCAAAGTGCGCGCAAGCTGACTCGAATGTTTTATATATATAACATCAAGCAAAAACAACTTTTATATTTCTAAAAGATCCTTTAAAATAACTCATAAAAAAATATTTCAAAAGTGTTTATTACCTATTTTATATGTTCATTGTCAATCTTTTTTAACTAGTTTTTTTTTTCTTTAAAAATATTTATTAAATAAAAGAATTAAACCAATAATTTATGATCACTTTCATACGTATTTAAATTTTTTATTAAAAATTTGAATAATAAATTTTATCTTTCTTGGTAAATAAAAAGTTTAGGATAATGGGAGGCTCTCTCTATTCTAAGGTCAAGGCAAATCACTAATCGGGAGAAATTGAAATTCGAACCCAAATCATGAAATTGTCATGTGCGAAATGTCGACTAGACAAGCCAATTTAAATATAGCCATATTTTTTTCAGTTAGTGGATTCATAAGATCTGTTCAACTTCATCTTACTCTATTTTTCTTCGTCCTAGTTTTATCTATAGTTACTATATTTATGCAGAAAATATTCTTCACAAACTCAGAGACTCTAATTATAACCATTTTTATCATTTTTTTCGCTATCACATTTTCCATTACATCCAACGGAGATTATGGGTTTATGAAGTTTCTTTCTTAAAGCTATTGGAGAAATTGTTGGGAATTACGGATACATCATGCAGTGGAAAAAAAATTCTCACCAAGGAACCATGCGAAAAAGACCATAATCCGTGATTTTAAGTTTACCTCTTAAAGCGAGATGAAAATCAAACGATGTGAATCACCAACACCATAATAACAGCGATGTCTCTGCGGTATCCACACGAACAAACTCATGAACGTCCAACACTAGCAAAAAGGAGTCCTACACCTCTAACACAGTGCTAGCTGTAAAGAGAAGAGAAACCTGTCACTCTCTCACTTACTATTTTTGTAGGTGCGACTAAGGTTTTGTTATGCGTACTTAGTAGCACCCTTAACAACTTATTTATAATAATGACCACCTTAAGTTAGTATGAGCAACAGCAGGGTTAGCTGTGCAGCCTTTGGACTCATCTGTTATGAGTTAGGCTCACGATGGAATCCCAGACCAACTTGGATTCTCATTGTTCTAATTTTAGTCTGCTCTATGTGTGTGACCCTGTAGGTTCTTATGACGTTGGCAATAATATTAAAATCTCATTTTAATATTATAAGCAGTAAGTGATATCTAGCAGCACATCATTGTTACCCAAGTAATGAGAATGTCAGTGATTTGACATAACCTTTCTGTGATCAATGTTTTTGTATTGTTTAGTCCATTTGTCCAGATATCTAGATTGAACACAAGGCATGGAACGTGTCACCCTTGTATAGTTCAATTTTCTGTTTCCTAATACTCAAGCAGATGTAGTAATAACAAATGAGATTAATATCTCATATTGACTCATTTGAGCATGACCATGCATTTCGTAGTCTCACTTAATCATGGGGCCTAAAGATATCACTTCTATTATGTAGGAGGGAGAAATCTCATCTAGGCCACTCACATTCATCTGCATGATTCGTGATATGTCCAATAACTAACTTTATAATCACCTTATTACAGATGACGTTTGATGACATTAAAATATACAATTTTTCATGTACAAATCATAGTGATTTTAGGTCAAAGGATCTCATACACCATTATCACTATGAGAATCGCTTATGACACTCGAGTAATGATCCACATAGCGTTCTCATGGTATGTCAGTCCAATACATCATTACTCTAATATGTATCCATATGAAGACTCGATATCTCATATCTATGACCCATGAGATGTGGTCATCAGTCTATGCACATACTAGCCTTAATACATTATTGTCGTCCTAATTAACAATAATACTTGACTAGAAACATTTAAGAATAATGTTCTGTTTCTATCCAGTAGGATCTCATGATCAAGTCATCCACTTGATGTCCTATGGCATAAAACTTACTATTTTAAGGACTTTATTATGTATACCATAAATAACACAATAAATGAAATGCCTCATATATTAAATAAATAGCATAATACAATGTAAGCTAGTACAGTCAAAATAAATTGGTCTCTAGGACATACACCAACAAAAATATCACACCCCCTTTAATCTTTTAGGGAATACCATATCCCTTTCAACAATCTTTTGAGGAAATATCACATCCCATATTTCAATCTTGGGGAATACCATAACTTTGTCTTTATAAACATGCCTAAATACTATAGTAATTGGGAAAAACATCATAAACAAATCACACTCAAAAACATAGTTCAGCCTAACAATGCCTATATCCCTAGATGAGAAGAGTCAAATCTACTATCGAAACAAGTATACCCTACAGGCTCTCTTACAATACAATCTCACACATTCATTCTCATTCTCATAACCCTTAAAATTCTCCAATACAAGTATTTATAGCCTACCAAATCTTGCTTAACAGGAAACCATTCTTTGTTTCTTATTATAAACAAATCTCTAACAAATATCTTTCAATCTCTTACATATTTGTCATATATCTTTTAAATCTTCACAAATTTTTATATATATACTAGACTGTCCTAACCCAATTCTCATCCAACCACTCATAAGCTTAACCTATCTTCACACATGACTAAGCTGAGGGGCTATGAACTACCATGACCCAATTCTCATCTGGTCACTCATAAGCTTGACCCATCTTCACAGATGACTAAGCTGATGGGTTGTGGGCTGTCCTGGGCCTAAGACATAATAGGTTTGCCGTAGACTTAGGCACATTGACCATACAAGCCCAATGTCTGTGTTAGATAGGCTATTTTGGAATAACAAGCCCAGGAAAATTTGGGCCAACTCGATCGAAGTCCTGCTTGTAAGATCTGATTGGCCAATACCTGAACAGGTAGCAACTAGCTAAACACATGCTTAAGACAATCCCCCAACGGTCACCGGCTGTTCGACACTATCATGACTAATGGTCATGAATGGCTTCACGCCATAATGACTGGACATAAAGAATCCTAACATTCCAAGCCAAAAATAGCCTAAACGGAGGGTATCAAATGAGTCGATCCTTAGATTTTTATATAAACTGGCATGACTGCCTAAGCCAGGCATGTTTCATCTTTTACCTAAACAATCTGACTAGCCTAATTTATTTATTATCCTACCAATCACCTGACCTGCCTAGGTTTTTCCGACGTTGTTCTTGCCTTCTCTATAAGTCTCTAGTGAGTCCCTTCTTCTTACCAACCTAGGTCTCGATTAGTACCTGGAACATCTGCCGCCCACCGTGGGGGCTCTGGTAAAACTTTCCTACCCCACAACCATCCTACAAATCACCAAAATCATCCATCCAACAAACCATGGCCACCAATAGAAGCAATATTAACAATGAAACCAACTAAGAAAACCCCAAACCCAACAACGTTGAAATCCTGATGCATGCCATCCAAGACATTTAACAATAGAATTGATCAGATAACCAATAAGCAGTCACAATGTTTAGAGTCGGAAAGGGAGGCTAAAAGTAGCAATCATTACACAGAGAATTGGGTCCATAATACTCTAAGTATAAACACTCAACGATAGACCAACTATCCTCCATCTGCTATTAACCACCCATTTTTTGAGTTCAGAATGTCAGTCCCATTATCGGAGGGCTTTTGATTATCGACCATGGAGCTCTACGACGAGACGACTGACCCTCAAGAGCATCTCACCATGTTCAACTCATCGATGCTCTTGAATGGTGGGACCGACCCGATGAGGTATAGGACATTCTCGACTACTCTGAAGAAGTCAGTATTACTCTGGTTTTCAGGCCTTGAAGCTGACTCAATTTACGATTATGTAGAACTTTCAGCCAAATTTCTCAATCATTTCTCTACCTACAGAGTTCACCAAAAGACTTCGGCTAGCCTCATTAACCTGAAATAAGGACAAGAGGAATTACTCAAAAGGTTTATGAGAAGATTTAGCGAGGAGACAGTTCAAATTAGGGACCTCAACCCTACCGTGTCACTGCATGCCATCATGTATGGCTTGAGACTAGGACCTTTTGCAGACTCCTTGGCAGAAAATCACCTGTAGACCTAGATTATCTGTGGACTAGGTCCATAGGATACATTAACATGGAGAAAATAGTGGCAACAAGGAGACAAATAGACCAGCAGTTCTCAGAGCCAAAACTTAGAGGAAATAAGAGTAATCCTCAAATTTTAATACGACCAAACTTCAAAGATTGACTGTACAAAAAACTAGAGAGGCAGACTGATGAGAACTGAAGAGAGATATGACTGATTTGATCACAATAATTTGGCGACACAAGCAATCCGCAACCTCAGTATGACGTTTACACCCTACTTACCACCCGATAAGAACAAATATTTTAGGAGGTTTACAACACGGGTCTCATTCAACATCCAAAGAATGCAGGACAACAAAAGGTGCCATACAATATTGATAAAAGTAAGAGATGTGACTACCACAAAATGTAAGAGCACATGACCGAGGAGTGTATTACTTTGAAGGAAAAAATTGAGCAACTAATCTAAGAAAGACATCTTGAAGAATACGTTTATCGACAAAGAAGCCAAAGCAGAGAAGAAAAAGAAAGGAACCAATCTAGACGAAGGAGCCCGAGTCCGGCAGGAAATAGCAAAGTTATTGCAACAATTACTAGTTCCTGAGATCAGGTGATTAGGTGTGTGATTGACTCAATAGTCAGAGGATTCGCAGGAGGTGGAAGCTCAAGCTCATCCAGAAAGCGCCACATATGAGCAATGATATCAGTAAGTCACCCACCTCCTCTTCAAGTTAAATAGCAAGAGGAGGGACCAGTTATTTCATTTTCCAATAAGAATTTTGCTTGCCTTGATGAGAATTTGGATGATCAGATGATGATCTCCATTATAACTGGAAATTATCAAATCCGAAGGATGTTGGTCAATCAAGGGAGTTTGGTCGACATCCTATACATGTCTACCCTCCGAAGACTGCAAATTCTAGAAGACGATTTAATTCCTCTTAACGAAAGTCTGGTCAGCTTCTCCAGGGAGCAGGTAAATGTAAAAGGATATATTGAGCTTTGGACGACCTTCGAAATAAGTACACTTCTAAAAATTGTTCCTGTTAAATATCTTGTAATTGATTGTCATACCCCATATAATGCTATTCGTAGGAAGCCATCCTTTAATGTTCTCAGAGAAGTGATATCAACTCCTTATTTAACAATGAAGTTCCCAATCTCGAAGAATGAGATTAGAGTGGTGCACGCAAATTATAAGGAGGCTAGGATCTGCTATAACAAGAGCTTGAAGCCAAAGCCTAGAATTCATATCGGACACACTGATCAGTGTGACAAACAGCTGATCCACAATGTTAATATGACTGAGCTCGATCTGAGAGGCAATGAGCAAGATCGACCATAACTGACGGAGGAGTTACAACCCATTTGATTGGGTCCTAAGACTAACCAAGTAACGCATAGCAGAGTTCACTTGCCGATCGGCGTCAAACAAAAGTTAGAGAAGTTATTGAAGAAGAACTCAAACTTATTTGCTTAGACTATCGTAGACATGCTTGGAAATGATCCGGAATTTATTTCCCACAAGCTCTCTCTAGATCCTAAAGCAAAGCTTGTTGCCTAAAAAAAGGAAGTTGGGAGCCGAGAGACAACAAGCTGCTACAGAGGAGACCAATAAGCTCTTAGAAGTAAGATTCATTAAAGAGGTGGAGTACACTACATGGTTTTCCAACGTAGTCATGGTGAAGAAGCCGTCAGGAAAATAGATGATGTGCATGGACTTCACTGACCTCAATAATGCCTGCCCTACGAATTCTTACCCACTCCCCAGCATAGATCAGTTAGTCGACGGGGCTTCTGTCTATCAATTACTTAGCTTCATGGATATATATTCTAGACAAAACCAGATCCAGATGCATCCAGATGATGAGAAGAAGACTGCCTTCATCACTGAGTATGGGAACTTTTGTTACAGTGTAATGACTTTTGGCCTGAAGAATGTCAGTGTGATGTACCAGAGGCTAATGAATAAGGTATTTGAAGACTATATCAGTTGAAACATTGAAGTCTATGTTGATTATGTGGTGGCCAAGTCTCCAATCAATAGAAATAATTGCTCTGACCTAGCAGAGATTTTTACACAGCTAAGAAAACACAATATGAGATTGAACCCTCAGAAATGAGCCTTCAGGGATTAGGCCAAAAGATTCTTAGGTTTCTTTCTCATAAGTAAAGGGATTGAAGCTAACCTAGACAAGTGCAAGGCCATTATAGAGATGAGGAGCTCGACAACAATAAAGGAAGTGCAAAGATTAATGAGTAGAATTGTCGTTCTATCGAGATTCTTCTCAAAATCTATCAATCAAGCTTTACTCTTCTTTCGATGTCTCAAAAAGCCAGAGAACTTATAATGGACAAAAGAATGCGAGAAGGCTTTCAATGAACTGAAGCATTTCCTAGCCAGTCCTCTAATTCTGACCAAACTGGAGCCAGGTGATAAGTTATTTCTTTATATTTCTGTTTCTGACCAAGCATTGAGCTCGGTAATAGTGAACGATGACGGTAAGGACCAGAGACCGATCTACTTCGTTAGTGGGGTCTTGCAAGGTCCGGAGCTTGAATATCAAAAAATTGAGAAAATGACACTTGCTTTGGTAGTAACAGTTCGGAGGCTTCGATAGTATTTCAAGTGTCATCCGATGACCATAAGAACTGACCAACCGATCAGATAATTGCTTAGAAAGTCAGAATTCTCCAGATGGATGATCTCATGGTCGGTCGAGTTATTCGAGTTCAACATTTAGTATCAGCTTTGAGGACCGATTAAATCGCAAGTAATATCTAATTTTTTAGTTGAATTATCCCCGCCCCTTCCACATGATTCAAATTGTATCACATGGACATTATTTGTTGATGAAGCTTCCAACATAAAAGGAAGAGGGGTAGGGATATTCCTAGAAGGGCTAAACAAAGTTCTGATCATGTAGTCTCTGCAGTTCAATTTTAAAGCAAGCAACAACCAGGCTGAGTATAGAGCTCTCATAGTTGGACTTGCCTTGGCTACAGAAATGGAAGCAACCCGACTAATCGCTAAGTCATATTATCATCAAGTCACAGGGCAAGTCAAAGGGGAATGTTAGACGAAGGACCCCTAGCTGACTAAGTACTTGATGAAGGTCCAGAATGCAGTCAACAAGTTCAAGCAGTTTCAGATCCAGTACATCCTACGGGATCAGAATGCTCGAGCTGACTTACTCTCAAAACTAGCCAGTGATAAATGATTCAAGCATCGAGTTCAACCAAATAACAAAATTCTAGTTCTACTAATAACTTATAGCACAAGGCAGTGAACATAGTCGTTTCTCGAGGATCAAGGTACTAATCAAACCAAATCAAGGTCAAATAGGGGAGGAGATTGTGCATTTAGAATGTAAATGTAATAATTAAATGTAATAAAAATCAAATTGCAAAGTAACCAATCCAGGAAACCGTCAGAAACCTAGTTGGCTTGTCATTGATCGCTAAACATGCATTTGGATTGAATTAATTGGTTAATCTAGATTGACCGAAATCTTTACATCAAACACATAGAATTCAACACTAGATAATCACCTAGAATTTAACTAACAAATGATTCACAAACCTGCAAAAATTTCAGAACACAGAATACAACTTATCACCATCACAACTAGCACACAAATCACCACACATAAAGTCACCAAAATCAGCAATCTCATGAAACTCATCACACAAGCCAACATACAAATTATTAACCAAATCATCAATTAAATCAATATGAAAGACAAAATGTTCTTTCATGGGATATTTCATAGCATAAAGAATATTAAACTTCTCAAAGGAATTTCCAAAATCCATGGATAGAACTCCTGCATGCACATCAATCTTTGTCCGTGCTGTTTTGAGGAAAGATCTCCCTAGAATAAGGGGAGTCTTGTTTGATAATGACTCTCCCTCCATCTCCAAAATGTAGAAGTTAGCTGGGAATATCAACTCGTTCACCGGGACTAGCATATCCTCCACCAAACTAGTTGGGTAAGCATTACTCCTATTAGCTAGCTGGATCACCACACCTATAGCTTGCAAAGGACCAAGTTCAAGGGAATTAAAAATAGAAATAGGCACTACATTAATGGAAGAACCTAAGTCTAGCATGACATTCTCAAATCTACAATTTCCTATTATACAAGAAATTGTAAAAGTCCTTGGATCCTTGCACTTTTGTGGCATAGGCTGGATGAGGGTTAAAACGTTCTGCCCTATGCTGATTCTCTCATTGCCCTTCATCCTCCTTTTGTGTGTACACAGTTCCTTCAATAACTTGGCATACTTTGGTATCTGCTTAATTGCATCTAGTAGTGGGATGTTTACTTCCAATTTCCTAAAAGTCTCAAGCAACTCTTTGTCATTCTCAGCCACTTCAATTTTTTTTGAACTGTGTGGCTCTTTGTCGAAAAGGAAGAGCTATGGCAGGTTGAGGCTTCTTTTTTGCTCCAGCAACTGCTTTCTCATCATCATTACCAGATTTCTAGGTTAGTGCACTAGAATCAGGTATGGCTACTGCTAATGGCTTGTGCAGTTGTTTGTTCATTGTTGGTTGGGACTCTACCTCCACTGTTTTTCCAGACCTTAGCATAATGGAACTCATATTCCCCTTTAGATTAGGAATTGTTTAAGAAGGGAGTTGGTCATATCCTTGATTTTGTAATTGACTAAGAGTAGAAGCTAATTATCCAATTTGAGTTTCCAAGTTTTGAATTAAAACTTTTGTCCTTTGTTGAAAATGTATGTTGCTGGTGACCATCTGCTTCATTACACTAATAGAAATTTGGGTTTTAGAGACTGATTTAGAGACGGAATTACTTCGGTCTCTATAGAGACCGAAATAGGGCCTAGTTAAGAAATAAAAATCTAATTTGCCATTGAAATAAAATCAGTCTCTAAATTTTTTAGAGACTGATATTTTAGTCTCTAAATAAGAAAAACTACAAAAATAAATAAATAAATAGGTAGCGACCAAAAATTCGGTGGCTAAAAATTAAAATTTTTTTATCTTATTATTAGAGATTGATATTTTAGTCTCTAAATAAATAAAAAATAATTAGCGACTGAAAATTCGGTAGCTAAAAAAATAAAATAAAAAATAAAGAGTATCAGAGACCGAAATTTCAATCTCTAAATAAAAAAATTTACAAATAAATAAATAAATATGTAGCAACCGAAAATGCGGTCGCTAAACCTTTTCGTGTTTTAAGTTTTCTTGTGTACCCTCTCCCTCTGCCTGTTTTCTGTCCATTTCATTTCCCCTCCGTTTTGAGTCTTAGCAGAGTACTTCTGCTGCTCATCATCCCTGCCACAGCTTGCAGCTACTCGTCGCCCCTAGCTACTGAAAAGGAAAACCCTATAGTCCCTGTCACGCCACCATTGCTCTCGTGAGCTTTGTTCACCTCCAGCATCTCTGCACTCAGTAACACAAATGGCGCTTGCATTTGAATCCAGATATGCTTCACAACCTAATTAGTAACAATTCTTTTTTGGGTATTTTCTTGTGGCAGGTGGAGTTCGTTCAGGATGGCGGGGAATAGAGCAAAAAATGTTGGCGCAAAGCAATCTGGTAATTCGTGTTACTGTTGTTCCATTTTTTTAATTTTTTTTTCATGTTTTAGCTTCCTTTCTAATGGCGAAGCTATTGTAGGTGCGAAGAAGAAGGAGGTGAAGAAAAAGACTGGCTTAGGACTTACGAATTGGAAGGCTGACAACTTCGGGGAGTGGTATTCCAAGGTATTTATTTCTAATTATCATCTATTAGATAGTTTCTACTTGTGCTTTTGACTCTGTGTTTGGTCAAAATTGCTCATCCAGATGTGGCCTTGTTTCACTGTGTGACAATATCAGTAGTTTATGTGTTGTTTGACTTTGGCTTTCGATTAATTGGACAAGTAGTTATTAATACGGAAATGATTGAGTACTATGATATTTCTGGCTGCTATATTCTGAGGCCTTGGGCAATGTCAATATCGGATATCCTTCAAGTAAGTTTCCTAATTCTTCTTAAATTAGATTAGATGCACCATATTGTTTGTTTTAGATAAATAGGTGAATGCATTGATGTAGAGTAATTGTATGCTTGTTTTATGTTGAAACTTCTCTTAATTAGCTTTAGTGTCAATGCATAAATATCATTCCATCACGTTAATGGTGTTTTTTGAGAAACACAGCTTCCTTAAACATGGATATGAATTTCTTTCTTTTAATCTTTACATAACTTAGTTGCTTTAAAATTCTTTTATCGAGTCAACGACAATGTGCAAGCATTTTTTGATCCAGAAATAAAGAAAATGAAAATCAAGAACTGCTATTTCCCTTTGTTTGTGTCTCCTAGAGTTTTGGAAAAGGAGAAGGAACACTTGAATATTACCGCTTTGTGTAAATTGCATTAAGTTTATGTAATTACATTTTAAAATATGGAAGGATAACCATGGAGAGTTTAGGAAACAAGCAGTTTAAGTACTTGAATCAACAACAACAGCAACATTAGTTTGGTTCAAATGGATTTGGGAGTCCAAGAATATTGCCAAGGCTGCAAAGTAAGAGGAACATGAGGGCTCCAAGAATGCGTTGGACTAGTTCTCTTCATGATTACTTTGTTCATGCTGTTAAGCTGTTTGGGGACCATGAAAGTGAATCTATCTTTCTTTCTTTCTCTCTCTCTCTCTCTCTCTCTCTCTCTCTCTCTTTCTCTCTCTCTCTCTCCTTTTTGTGGTGGGTGTAATTGAAAAATATTTTTTGAATACCCAAAATGCGACATCCCATATGAGACACCGTATAATATGTGAGTGTGACTTAATGTTCTCATATACCGTATAAATGACTTCCTGTTGAGATGTGAGTGTAGTGTCGTATTATAAGTGTTTAAATAATGAAATTCGTGTGTGATTACTCCTGTAATTTTGGTTGTGTTTTAATTAAGCTTTTGAGATGGACGCTTGCAGATATTCCTGGGATTAGCCCCTCCACATGCATGCATCAGATTTTATTGGAGGAGGAAGTTAACTAGTGAAGCAACCTCAAATAAGACTTAACCCTCTAATTTTGGATGTGGTGAAGAAACAAGTGAGCAAATTGTTGTCAGTTGACATCATTTACCCTATTTCAGATAACAAGTGGGTGAGTCTGGTGCAAGTAGTTCCCAAGAAAATCGAGATGATTGTGTGATAATAACATATTTTCTATGTTAATAAACTCTCATTTTTAGTCATTTACACTCTTCATGTACTTAATTGATTAAGCCTGGTTATGTTTTGTAAGTTTGGACTCAAATTGGACTTAATTGATTTTTTCAGTATTATTTAGGTCTTACACTATTTCTGTATTTCTGTCATATCTTGAGTTCTAGATGTGTAAAAATTATGTATCTTACCTTGTAGGAAAGATAAGAGAGAGCTCTACAACTTTGATGAGAGCTCAAAGTCTCATTCAGACATCTAGTAGAGCTAATTGGGCTCGAAAGTCAGAACACGAGTTTTGTGTCTGGAACCTAAATAGTGTACAGTAATTAGAGCATAACTCGGGCTGTAGGAACTTTCTTGGGCTGAAAGTTAAGACCCATATCTACAACTTTCATGAGAACACAAAACTCAAATCGGACGGTTTGGAGGTGATATTGGGTCTGGAAGTCAAACAGAAGTGTTGAAACTAGGCCTGAACAGCCTGCAGTAATTGGGTCATATCTTGGGCTGTAGGTGATGAAATAAGCTGAAATTTGGACATATGAAAGTTAAGACTCATATCTACAACTTTCATGAAGATGACTTTTCCATTTGATGACAGAATCCATGAGTTAAGCAATGAATGATTTCAGAGACAAATAATCTCAATAATTTTTCACTCACCAACTCACAATTTGGCATTTTTCATTCATTCACCCACTCATCCACCTACTCTTAATCACCCCTTGCCATTTTGTATCCCTAATCTTCTATAAAAGGTACCATTGACTGATCATTTAGTGCTCTTGGTGTTAGGCTTAGTTTTTAGAAGTTATGGTTATGCTTGTTTATTGTTTTCCTTTGTTGTAATTTTCTCTTGCTCTAAATGATTTCGAAGACAAAGAATCTTAATAATTTTCCACTCACCAACTCACCATTTGGCATTTTTCATTCATTCACCCACTCATCCACCTACTCTTAATCAGCCCCCTTGTCATTTTATATCTCTAATCCTCTATAAAAGGCACCATTGGTTTATCATTTTGGTACTTTTGGTGTTAGGCTTAGTCTTTAGAAGTTATAGTTATGGTTGTTTATTATTTTCCTTTGTTATAATTTTCTCTTTCTCTAAATTGAAGCTATGTTCATCTTTCTCTTCTTCTCTCTTTCTTTCTTCTTATCTATGAGTAACTAAATCTTCATCTTGCTTGGGTGAAAGAGTGAAGCTCTTGGTAATGAAATAAGGTTAGATTATTCTATTTCTTGTGCTTAAATGATATATTATCAAATGGACATTATATGTGTTGTATTCTGTTTCCAATCAATGTAGAAACCTTCTTTGTATAATGGAGATCTTGATTTATTATAGACAATAGGATTGGCACAGTGAATGCTTGAACTCATTTATAAATGTTGGTAGATAATTAAAGGAATCATAATATTATTGCATATATAATTGAACTTTGAATGTTATATTTTCCGATTGGAACCTCCGTTGTGTGTGGATTTCAATTGAGTTATAAAGAGAAATAATCTTGCCTTTAATTTATTACTAAGAGTGAATCTCCTAACCCAAGTAAGTTCTTAAATTCATTTGTGAACATCTTTTATTACTTTTGGTGTTGTGACAAATCCTCTTCTTACCTCAATTAATTTTTCTTCATCAATTCCCTATGGATCGACCTCGAACTCCCGAGAAATTTATTACTTGAGACAACCTGCACTTGACTTTGCATCCTTTAAATCCCGCAATCAAGTTTTTGGCGCCGTTACCGAGGACTTGATTAGAAGTTTTAATTTATTGAGGTTCTTTTTATTTGATAAAATCTATTCTCTCTTCTCCCTTACTGGAGCAAAAGATCGGCTTGCCGATCCTTCAGTTTCTTTACTAACTCTCTAACTTTCTAACTATCTAACTTACTAACCTATTAACTTACTAACATACTAACTTTCTAACTTTTAATTTATGTCATTTATTTTCTGCTTACTAACTTTTAATTTATGTCACTTATTTTCTGCTTACTAACTTTTATTTTTTGCACTCTAACTTTTTAATTTTTGTTATTTATTATTACTTTCTAACGTAATGAAATAATATTTCTTCTTCTTTTCTCTTTCGCCAAACTCTGGTGGGGCTCTCTTCTCTCTCTAGGTTTTCATATTTTAAATTTACTTTTTACACTTTATTTTCTACAATTTATTTTTTGCACTTTATTTTCTATATTTTACTTTCTATACTTTCTAACTTACAAATTATTAACTCTCTAATTATCTAACTTTTTAATTTATCAGTTATCTAACTTTTTACTTGTTAATATTTATTGGGTGGTTAGTTTATACCACATCCTTGTTAATATTTAATGGCTGGTGTAAACTACCGACTTGTACATTATTTTTTCTATTTTAAGTCATTTATTCATGCTTAATTGGTATCGTGATTTAAATTCTGGTTGTTTTGTTAAAATTAATCATGATACTTTATATATTAATTTGTTTGAATCACAATCACACACAATTGACACAATGACTAAAAATGAAAGTGTACATGATGAACATGAAAATCAACCGTTGCGAACCATGCGTGAATATTTGCAACCACCTCGAAATTCTAGTCCATCATGTTTTATTTTTCCACTTAACACCAACAATTTTAGATTTAAGTCAGGTATGATTTCTTTACTTCCTAATTTTCATGGTTTAGAATCTGAAAGTCCATATTTACATCTGAAAGAATTTGAGGAAGTATGTATTGCTTTCAATGACCAAAATTGCACTGAAGAGATTGTTAAACTTAAATTATTTCCTTTTTCTTTAAAAGATAAAGCAAAATCTTGGCATAACACTTTGAAACCAAGATCAATTGGCACATGGCAAGAAATACAAGGTGAGTTCTTGAAGTAATTTTTTCCAACACATAAAACCAAAGCTATGAAAAGACAAATCCAAATTTTTTCCCAAAATTCAAATAAAGCATATTTTCAATGTTGGGAACGGTTTAAAGATTTGTTAAATTCTTGGCCACATCATGGTTTTGAAAAATGGCGCACTATAAACTTCTTTTATGAAGGTTTAACACCTGAAACTAAATAATTTGTGGAAACAATGTGCAATGGTGAGTTTCTTGATAAAGAACCTGATGAAGCTTTAGACTATTTAAGCCAGCTGCCTGAAAATTCTCAATCTTGGTATAGTACTAACTCTTCTGAAAATTCAATTAGATCTAACCTTGCAAGTGCTAATAAAGAAAAATATCACCTTAGTCAAGAGGAAGATCTAAATGCTAGGTTTGCTAGTTTGGTTAGAAAGGTTAAAGCTATGGAATTAAGAAAAGCAAAAGAAATTAAATCTGTGCAAAATGAAGAAATTTGTGGCATTTGTGATGACTTAGGACACTCAACACATGAATGTCCTAAGATTCATGTTTTTAAAGAAGTTGTACATGAGCAAGTAAATGCAATGAATAATTTTAAAAAACTATTTACTTCTTTTTTTTCAGATACATACAATCCGGGATGGAGAAATCACCGAACTTCAACTGGAGGAATAATAATCAGTCACAATTTGTGCAACCACCACCTCCTCAAGTACAACAGGACTCTCAAAATTCTCAAGGATATGCACCTTATGTCCCACCATATAGGAAAAATCTTGAAGAAACAATGCATGCATTCATAGAAAAGCAAGAGGCCATTAATAAACAAAACAATCAAACCATTAATGACATAAAAGACACTCTTGCTAAACTTTCTTCTGCACTCACCATTCACAAGAAAGGAAAATTTCCTTCTCAACCTCAACCAAATCCCAAGGGTCAGTACAGTCTAAATGAGGGGACTTCAGAAAACCAACAAATGGAGCAAGTCAAGTCAATGATAACTCTTAGGAGTAGAAAGATTGTTGAAAAACAAATTCCCGAGCCTTGTGAGAAAGAAGATGAACTAATTGCCCAAGAAAATGAAGAAGCTGACAAAAAGGAGACTAAACTCTCGCCTTCACCCCTATTTCCTCAAGCATTGAATAATCCAAAGAAATTGGACCACCATACTAAAATTTTTGAAATTTTGAAACAAGTGAAGATCATTATTCCTTTATTAGATACTATCAAACAGATTCCTTCTTATGCCAAATATTTGAAGGACTTGTGCACTGTTAAAAGGAAACTAAATGTGAAAAAGAAAGCATTTTTAGCTGAACAGGTAAGCTCCATTCTTCAGAATAATAATGTGTTGAAATATAAAGACCCTAGTTGTCCTACAGTTTCATGCATTATTGGAGAACATAAAATTGAAAAAGCTTTACTTGATCTTGGTGCTAGTGTCAATTTGCTTCCATATTCAGTTTATCAGCAAATCAACTTGGGTGAGTTAAAACCAACTTCTGTAACTCCTCTACTTGCTGATAGATCAATTAAAATTCTAAGAGGAATAGTGAAAGATGTGTTGGTTCAAGTTAATAAATTCAAATAACCTGTGAATTTTATTGTCTTGGATACGGAACCTATGGTTGATAGTTGTAAGTCAATTCCTGTTGTTTTAGGCCGTCCATTTTTAGCAACATCTAATGCTTTGATAAATTGCAGAAATGGAGTGGTGAAGCTAACATTTGGAAACATGACACTGGAGGTCAATGTTTTTAACATGTGCAAGCAACCACAAGAAGTCCTTGATGAAAAAGAGAAAGTTAAAGGAATTGAAGCCATTATAGATGATCATCTTCAAACAAGGAGTTCTTCTGACCCATTAGAAATTTGTTTAGTCAATTCATTTGAGTCAGGCATGCAACTAAAAGATGATATCTCTAAAATATGCTCTTTGCTTGATTGTACACAGGTAATGGAGTACAAGGGATGGAAGCTATGATTTGAAGAGTTAAAACTCATGAATGATAATGCCCATGAAGAAGTACCCACATCGGAACTAAAGCCATTACTTGCTGGGTTGAAGTACACATTTGAGCAAAGCTTACCAGTGGTAATTTCCTTGTCTCTTACTGAAGAACAAGAAGGTATGTTAACAGAAGTAGTTACAAGACATAAAAGTGCAATTGGATGGACATTAAAGGACATAAAAGGCATTAATCCATTAATTTGTACGCATAGAATACATTTAGAGGATAATGCTAAAACTTCTCAATAACCTCAAAGAAGATTAAATCCACACGTGAAAGAGGTAGTTAGAGCTGAAATCTTTAAATTGCTTGATGTTGGAATTATCTATCTTATCTCTGATAGCCAATGGGTAAGCCCTACACAAGTTGTGCCTAAAAAATCTAGAATAACAGTGGTTGAAAATGATAAGGGTGAATTAATACCAACGCGAGTCTCATCTAGTTGGCATATGTGTATTGATTTTAGAAAATTAAATGCTGCCACTAGGAAAGATCATTTTCCTTTACCATTTCTTGATCAAATTCTAGAAAGGGTAGCAGGACATCCATACTACTATTTTCTTGATGGTTTTTTAGGTTATAATCAAATACCAACTGCATTGGAAGATCAAGAAAAAACCACTTTTACATGTCCATTTGGTACTTTTGCATATAGAAGAATGCCTTTTGGCCTTTGTAATGCTCCGATAACATTTCAAAGATACATGTTAAGCATTTTTAGTGACATGATTGAGCATTATTTAGAGGTTTTC
Source organism: Ormosia emarginata (assembly GCA_029884605.1). Taxonomy (NCBI): domain Eukaryota; kingdom Viridiplantae; phylum Streptophyta; class Magnoliopsida; order Fabales; family Fabaceae; genus Ormosia; species Ormosia emarginata. The sequence goes on along the minus strand of JAQQTP010000075.1, from coordinate 70,361 downwards.
ATGGATGATCTGACAGTTTTTGGAAATTCTTTTGAAAATTGTCTTGATAATTTGGAAAAAGTTCTTCAAAGATGTGAAGAAAAAGGATTTGTGTTAAACTGGAAAAAATGTCATTACATGGTTACCTCAGGAATAGTGTTAGGTCATGTGATATCTTCTAAATGAATTGAAGTTGATAAGGCCAAAGTTGAATTAATTTCTTATTTGTTTTCCCTAAAAATAGTCAAAGAAGTTCGTTCCTTTTTAGGACATGCAAAATTTTAAGATTCATTAAGGACTTTAGTGTCATATCTAGACCATTATGTAATCTTTTGTTGAAAGATGCACCATTTGATTGGACTCAAGAATGTCAAAAATCTTTTGAAAAATTAATTGGTCTTATGACATCTACCCCTATCATGCAATCTCCTGACTGGTCTTTGCCGTTTGAGTTAATGTGTGATGCTAGTGATTATGTTGTGGGTGTTGTTTTAGGCCAAAGAAAGGAAGGTAAGCCTCATATGATTTGTTACGCAATTAGAACTTTAAATAGTACACAAATGAATTACACCACTACTAAAAAAGAACTACTTGCTGCAATTTTTGCATTGGATAAATTTCGATCTTACTTAATTAGTTCTTCTATTGTGATTTTCACTGATCATGCTGTTGTTAGATATTTGATGTCTAAGCAGGATGTCAAACCAAGATTGATATGATGGATCTTGTTGCTTCAAGAATTCAACATCATAATAAAAGATAAGAAAGGAACCAAAAATGTTGTCGCTGATCATTGGTCCAGACTTACAATAGGCTCACCTTTTGATAGCACAACCATCAATGATTCTTTTCCTGATGAATTTTTATTTTCTGTCAATTCCATGCCTTGATTTGCTAACATAGTCAACTTTCTTGTAACAGGAAAGATGTCGCCTCAATGGACGCACCAAGATAAAAAAAAATTTGACAAAGGTGAAAATTTTTATTGGGATGACCTATACTTGTTCAAATATTGTCCTGACCAAATCTTTCGGAGATGTGTGCCCGACAGTGAGGTAGGTAGTGTCATTAAATTTTGTCACTCAGAAGCATGTGGAGGTCACTTTTCTTCAAAGAAAACAACTGTGAAAATCTTGCAGTGTGGATTTTATTAGCTCACTTTATTTAAGGACTGCTATATTGTTTGTAAAAGTTATGAAAATTGTCAAAAATTTGGCTCAATTTCAAAAAGAAACATGATGCCTCTAAACCCTATCCTTGTCATTGAAATTTTTGATTGTTGGAGAATTGATTTCATGGGCCCATTTTCATCTTCATTTGGATTTGTGTATATATTGGTTACAGTTGATTTTGTCTCAAAATGGATTGAGGCGATTCCATGCCGACACAATGATCATAAAACTGTTCTCAAATTTTTTAAAAAAAATATCTTGTGTCGATTTGGAATCCCTCGAGCTATCCTCAGTGATGGGGGAACACATTTTTACAATAAACCATTTGAATCTTTAATGAAAAAATATGGTATTACATACAAAATTGCTACCCCTTATCACCCTCAGACAAGTGGATAAGTTGAATTGGCAAATAGAGAGATTAAACAAATTTTGAAAAAAACGGTTAACCCAAATCGTAAAGATTAGTCTTTAAGACTAAACGATGCACTTTGGGCTTACTGTACTGCTTTCAAAACATCTTTGGGCATGTCACCCTATCGGTTGGTCTATGAAAAACCTTGTCACTTGCCTGTAGAATTAGAACATAAAGCATTTTAGGCCATTAAAGCTTTCAATCTAAATCTTGATGATGCATGCAAGATACGTAAATTACAATTAAAAGAACTTGAGGAATTGAGAAATGATACATATGAGAACTCAAAGATTTATAAAGTCAGAACAAAAGCTTTTCATGACAAGACAATTTTGAGAAAATCTTTTGAAATTGGTCAAAAAGTTCTACTTTATAATTCTCGCCTGCACCTATTCCTTGGAAAATTGAGATGTAGGTGAAGTGGTCATTTTGTTGTCAAACATGTGTATCCTCATGGGGTCGTAGATATTGAGAATCCTAGGAATGGTAATGTGTTTAAAGTCAATGGACAAAGGCTCAAACAATTTCTGGAAAACCAAGTTGATAAGGTAGAATTCATCTCTCTTTTTTATACTTGTTATGAATAGAATTCACTCTAATTTTGTTGCCTTGTTTTTGCAGTTCTTTGTGTTGCCGGTTAAGTGGCGGATAATGGTACTCCGTGACTCTCAAGTCAGTTTATTTTTTAGTTTCCCAAAATAACTGAATCCTTCTTCTCCTTTAAAATGGATGTCATTCTTTCAAACTTGAGAAAACATTTTCCTTCTCTCCCTCAAAATGCCCTAAAAAAAATCTACAAAGTTAGATATGAAAGATTGAGACTGTTAATGCACAAGGGTATACCAAAAGATGTATGCTAGATAATTGAAGTAAAGGTCCGACTAGTAAGTGAGTCTTCAATTTCATTTGACCCATGACTGCGAGATTTAAGGGATGCAAACCCAAGTGCTGGTTGTCTCAAGTAGTAAATTTCTCGGGAGTCCGAGGTCGATCCACAGGGAATTGTTGAAGAAAAATTAATTGAGGTAGGAAAGGATTTGTCACAACACCAAAAGTAATAGAAGATGTTCACAAATGAATTTAAGAACTTGCTTGGGTTAGAAGATCCACTCTTGGTAATAAATTAAAGGCAAGATTCTTTTTCTTTATAACTCAATTGAAATCCACACACAACGGAGGTTCCAATTGAAAAATATAACATTCAAAGTTCAATTATATATGCAATCATATTATGATTCCTTTAATTATCTACCAACATTTGTAAATGGGTTCAAGCATTCACTGTGTCAATCCTATTGTCTACAATAAATCAAGATCTCCATTATACAAAGAAGGTTTCTAAATTAATTGGAAACAAAATATAACACATATAATATCCATTTAATAATATATCTTTTAAGCACAAGAAATAGAATAATCTAACCTTATTTCATTACCAAGAGCTTCACTCTTTCACCCAAGCAAGATGAAGATTTAGTTGCTCATAGATAAGAAGAAAGAAAGAGAGAAGAAGAGAAAGATCAACATAGCTTCAATTTAGAACAAGAGAAAATTACAACAAAGGAAAACAATAAACAAGCATAACCATAACTTGTAAAAACTAAGCCTAACACCCAGTGCTCCAAATGGTCAGCCAATGGTGCCTTTTATAGAGGATTAGGGATACAAAATGACAAGGAGGCTGATTAAGAATAGGTGGATGAGTGGATAAATGAGTGGAAAATGCCAAATGCTGAGGATAAGAGTGAAAAATTATTGAGATTTCTTGTCTCCGAAATCATTCATCGCTTAACTCATGGATTTTGTCATCAAATAGAAAAGTCATCTTCATGAAAGTTGTAGATCTGGATCTTAACTTTCAGATGTCCAAATTTCAGCCCAAGATCATTCTTACATCCTGAGATATGGCCCAATTACTGCAGACTATTTAGGCCCAATTTCAGCACCTCTGTTTTGACTTCCAGACCTAATATCACCTCCAAGCTGTCCGAATGAGCTCTTGTGTTCTTCATGAAAGTTGTAGATCTGGATCTTAACTTTCAAATATCCAAATTTCAGCCCAAGCTAATTCTTACAGCCCGAGTTATGCTCTGATTACTATACACTATTCAGGTTCTAGACACAAAACTCGTGTTCTGTCTTCCAAGCTCATTTAGCTCTTCTAGATGTCCATATTTTACCTAGAGCTCTCATAAAAGTTGTAGAGCTTTCTCTCAACTTTCCTACAAGGTAAAATTCATAATTACTAAATATCTAGAACTCAAGATATGACCAAAATATAGAAACAGTGTAAGACCCAAATAATGCTGAAAAAATCAATTAAGTCCAATTTGAGTCCAATCTTACAAAATATAATCAGGCTCAATCAATTAAGTACATGAAGAGTGTAAATGACTAAAAATGAGGGTTTATTAATGTATAAAATATATGATTATCAAATTCTCCCACACTTAGCTTGTTGCACTCTTGAGCAAAACACATAAGACCAAAGTTAGGAGACAAAGAAAAATGACACAGACTCAAAAGCTAAAAACTCTAAAAGACTCGATGAAGCAAGAAGAGCAACAAGAAATTCAAGGGATCAAAGCATTAATGAGGTAACATTTCATCACATCTCAAACCAATAAGCAAGGAAACTTCAGTTGAAAAGAATGAATCAAGAATGATAGATCTTCACAGAATTCACTCTCAATCTCTCAAGTGTTTAAAAGGTAAGTATTTCACTCTATTCAACCCATGAACAATTGCACTACCATAAGCTTGCTTATCTTCTACTTCTCCGCTACTCAAAACACATGCATACAAAAATCAAGAGGATTTTATTCAAGGTTGTAATGGGGTCATGGTAAAGGAGAGGGGATAATATGGATATGAAAAGATAAATACCAAAGAGAATAAAATAGCATTAGTTAAAGTGGAGAAAATGTTTGAGAACATTCATCATAAAGGACAATCACCAATATTTGACTAATGTTTTGTTGAAGATAAATCCCAAATTGGTGAATTGAATTCATTGTTATACTTGAATATTCTCCTTTTCTTCCTGTTGTTTCCAAGCATCCACCTTTATTCTAGACTCTGATAATCCTTTAATTGCAATGGTGGTCATTTTTTTTTTGATCATTTTGCACACACACCCCCACACTTGTTCAAGAACAAGGTCAATACTCTCTTATTCCCTAAGCTAAAAATAAGGAATGGTTAAATAAGTTCAAAGAGATTATACAATGGAAAATATACAAGGATGGCTATTTGGTCAAAGTAGCTATTTCAAACTGCCTCAATCATATTAATGTTTGTATGTGAAAATGTGGCCTCAAAAAGAATCAAAGCAAGTTCTAGAGTAACAATTTTATGAGTGAAAATCACACAAGAAAGAAGAGAATGGTACAGATATTCAATCCCTTCATCAATAAGCTCAAAATCTCACATGGCATATTTCTATGATTCTCAATCAATCATATCAACATTCATATCCAAGCTTATGATTTTTAAGAAAGAAGACAATTTATGCTAAGATCCAAGAATCCATTTGCTACTTCTACACAAAATAATTATTTCCTCAACTAAGATGCATCTCAAGAGTAATAAATTGTTTCCAAAATTTACTCCTTACTCTGCCATCCTTAATTGGTTTTACTACGAATAGGTTTCTGATAATCATGTCACTAAACATGCTTCCCAATTTAGATGCGTCTCAAAAGTAAATTTACTCCTTACTATGCCATCATTCATTGGTTTAGTAAGTCCATGACAATCATATCATACTTCCTAAAAGAAAAAAAAAATTGGTAGTTAACTATCCTTCCCCCCAACTAGATCACAACATTGTCCTCAATGTTAAAATATAGATGAGTAAAGGATAGAAGATATTACCTGTTGGAGAAATCTGACACAAATTTAAACAAAAATAAAGTACGATAAATAAAATTAAAAGTAAAGAAAAGCTATAAACGAAGTGTCAAATCTGACTCATTTTTCATCTTGTTTCCCTCATTGCTTCCTGCTGACCAATCTATCTAAGCTATTGCTGGGTCAGGTTTATGAACAAAAGCTTGTAATTTATCAATCAACTCATCAATAGTGGAAGCAGAGATAAGAAGTTGTCTTGCCGAAGGTGTGATAAATTTTTGTTCCACAGCATGTTAAAGAAAGATTAACAAAATATCAAAGAAATTATTTACATTCAACAAACCTATGGGTTTATGGTGGATGTTCAGTTGGGCCCAAGAGACAATTTGAAAAACTTCTTCCAAGGTACCAAAATCACCTGGTAAGGCAATGAATGCATAGAGTTTTCAAGCATTATCTTTATTCGATCATGCATTGATGATACCTTAAGTTCCTCTCCAATTGTCTTTCCAGTGATGTTCTGTTGAGCTAAAGGTTTAGGAATGACACCTAAAACCTGACTGCCTCCTATGTATGCAGCAAGTGATACAACCCCCATTAACCCACGGCAACCTCCCCCATATACAAGATGAATATTCCTCGCAGCAAGTGATCGACCAAGAGTGGTAGTTGCGTTTACAAACTCTAAACCCTTCCCATACTTAGATCCACAAAATACACAGATATTTTTAAGTTGACGAACAGAAACACCTTCCATTTCTATTCTCACATTCCCTTTGATTGATTCTGAGTTAGAGGAAAGTGGAGAAAGTGGAGTGTTTAAATAGGAAAAAGAATGGAAAGGGTAATAATTGCACCTATAAGGGTAGGTTGGCTGTTGTCAGAAGAGTTTGAAATTAAGGAACACAGAATCTTTTTTTTTTTTTTTTTTTTTTTTTTTTTTTTTTTTTTTTTTTTTTTTACTTCAAGAAAACCATCAGGGTAAAGAAGTCTAGAAACCCCTGAAGGACCCCTTTCAAAGGATCGTCTCCTCATCCAAAACCAAAATACAAAGAAAATCATACAAAGATAAAAGAAATATAATAGCAAATGATGACATATATATATGTACAAATTTCATGGCGTATCTTTATACTTTTAAGCGCAAAGGTCATGAGTCAATGCGTGCGAAGAGTGACATATCTTTATACTGTGTATCACCAGTGTAGTAGACACTCACATCCATTTATTCGAAGAAAGGAGAAAGAAGAAACCATCGTGGGTTTCCATCCTGGGTCTGGAACCTGGAGCGCTCACACTTGGGCTCGTAACATCAACAAAGATGCTAAAATCTGAAACTCGTAATGTCCAAGATCCAAAACATCCCATCCCAGGGCGCTGAGAGCCTCTTCTAATAAAAGAGAGAATCAAGCTCAGATGCCTCATACGCTTCGGCAGCCACGGGTTACTTTTCACTAATAACCAGAGTAGGACGCTTCTGCCTGTCCATCAACTCCACAGTGCCTAGATGGTAAACATTGGGTTATGGAGTGCGGCTCTCTGCACAATTTTCTCAATTCCTCAGCATGGAACACGAACTTTTTTAAGAACCAGCGTGCAAAGGTCCACCCAAGTCAATGACGGGTCAGCCAAAGGCTGGGGCTCCACAACTAATTAAAGTCATGGTACTCCTTCTTGATCGCCCTTGTTCAAACATTTTTTTTCTTTTTTTTTCTTTTTTTTTTTTTTTTTTTTTTTTTCTTCTTTTTTTTTTTTTTTTTTTTTTTTTTTGTGAAAGATGACATGAAGAAGAAGAAGAGGATAATATATACAGATTATTTGTGGATATGGCTCACATCCGCCTCTAGTTTAATGTCCAAGAACTGGCTAAAAACGCCTTCTATGAGTCGAGGATAAGCTTCCATCCAATTTTCTTATGACAAAATTTGACACTTGCAATAAAAAATTTCACCTGTTTGACAACAAATTTCCTTCTATCATGATGCGTCCATTTCAATTGGCAAACATGGTCTTTTAAAGTCAGATTCCCAAGACTGTAGCGTTTTTCTTCATCCTTGAAGAGATTCCACAAATTAAGAATTTCACGATGCACCAATCCACAAGAATGCGTCTCAAGAGTCAATAAGATATCATCTAATGGCTCCTTACTCAGTCCATTCTTAATGAAGAAAATTTTATCTTCTCTGTTTGCAAAAACCGTCCTCAAAGTATGACATCGCTTGTTACAATTCCATCGTCCACATTTGTAATAGACTTGTAACCTTTTTGCTCTTTTTCTTTTAGAATACGAACTTCTTCCAAGACCTGGCATGTATGAGTCAAATGAAATTGAAGACTCATCTGCTAGTTGGACCTTTGCTTCAATTATCCAGTGCACATCTTCTGGCATACCTTTGTGCATTAACAATCTCAATCTTTCACATCGAACTTTGTAGATTTTTTTCAGAGCATTTTGAGGGAGAGAAGGAAAATGTTTTCTCGGAGTTTTAGTTCTTCAAATCTTGGCTTCTATCCTTGATCCATTGCACTCATTCTTGAGTCAATCAAGCAAAGAGCATATTTCATGATTTGCCCTAATGTCCTCAAATGAATTGACTAAATAAATTTTTCAAGATGAGTTTTGAAAGAATGACATCCATTTTAAAGGAGAAGAAGGATTCAATTATTTTGGGAAACTGAAAAACAAACTGACTTGAGAGTCACGGAGTACCGTATCTGTCACTTAACCGGCAACACAAAGAACTACCAAAAACAAGGCAACAATATTAGAGTGAATTCTATTCATAACAAGGATAAAAAGAGAGATGAATTCTACCTCATTAACTTGGTTTTCTAGAAATGGTTTGAGTCTTTGTCCATTGACTTTAAACACATTACCATTCCTAGGATTCTCAATATCTATGCCTCCGTGAGGATACACGTGTTTGACAACAAAAGGACCACTCCACCTAGATCTCAATTTTCCATGGAATAGGTGCAGGCGAGAATCATAAAGCAGAACTTTTTGACTAATTTCAAAAGATTTTCTCAAAATTGTCTTGTCATGAAAAGCTTTTGTTCTGGCTTTATAAATTGTTGAGTTCTCATATGCATCATTTCTCAATTCCTCAAGTTCATTTAATTACAATTTGCGTATCTTGCAAGTATCATCAAGATTTAGATTGAAAGCTTTGATGGTAGAATGCTTTATGTTCCAATTGTACAAGCAAGTAACAAGGTTTTTCATAGACTAACCGATAGGGTGACATGCTCAAAGATGTTTTGAAAGTTGTACGGTAAGCCCAAAGTGCATCATTTAGTCTTAAAGACCAATCTTTACGATTTGGGTTAACCGTTTTTTTCAAAATTTGTTTAATCTCCCTATTTGCCAATTCAACTTGTCCACTTGTCTGAGGGTGATAAGGGGTGGCAATTTTGTGTGTAATACCATATTTCTTCATTAAAAATTCAAATGGTTTATTGTAAAAATGTGTTCCTCCATCACTTATGATAGCTCGAGGGATTCCAAATCGACACAAGATATTTTCTTTTAAAAATTTGAGAACAGTTTTATGATCATTATGTCGACATGGAATCACCTCAATTCATTTTGAAACATAATCAACTGCAACCAAAATATACACAAATCCAAATAAAGATGGAAATGGACCCATGAAATCAATTCCCCAACAATCAAAAATTTCAATGACAAGGATGGGGTTAAGAGGCATCATGTTTCTTTTTGAAATTGAGCCCAACTTTTGACAATTTTCACAACTTTTGTAAAATGTATAGCAGTCCTTAAATAAAGTGGGCCAATAAAATCCACACTGCAAGATTTTTGCAGCTGTTTTCTTTGAAGAGAAGTGACCTCCACATGCTTCTAAGTGACAAAATTTAATGACACTACCTACCCCATTGTCGAGTACACATCTCCGAAAGATTTGATCAGCACAATATTTGAACAAGTATAGGTCATCCCAATAAAAAATTTTCACCTCTGTCAAAAATTTCCTTCTATCATGGTGCGTCCATTGAGGCGGTATCTTTCCTGTTACAAGAAAGTTGACTATGTTAGCAAACCAAGGCATGGAATTTTCAATGTCAAATTTCACTAAAAATGCTTAACATGCAAAAATTGTCAATTTACAGCCTGAGGCATCTAATTAATGTACAAAAGGTTCTAGACAGTTAAAAAAATGGTCTTTTCTTGATCCATTTAGCCAATGACAGAAAATAAAAATTCATCAATTAAGTCCAAAAAACATATCATTGATAGATGTGCTATCAAAAGGTGAGCCTATTTGGAAGAAGTCTAGACAAAAATGATCAAGTCTATCACAACATTTTCACGATGGAATCCTTTCTTATCTTTTATTGGTTTCTTCACAAATTGATGTTGAATTCTTAAAGCAATAAAATCCACCTTATTAATCTTGGTTTAGCATCCATTTGTGGAATCTCTTCAAAGATGATTAGACATCTTCTAAATAAAGACTTAAAAAAAAAGAGAAAAAAAATGTTTGAACGAGGCGACTCAGAAGGAGTACCATGACTTTAATTAGTTGTGGAGCCCCAGCCTTTGGCTGACCCATCATTGACTCAAGTGGATCTTTGCACGCTGGTCCTTAATAAAGGTTCGTGTACCATGCTCTGTAGAGAATCACACTCCATAACCCAATGTTTACCATCTAGGCACTGTGGAGTTGATGGACAGGCAAAAGCATCCTACTCTGGTTATTAGTGAGAAGTAACTCGTGGTCACAAAAACAAATTGACACTTAGCACCAAGATTAAGTAAAAGCTTCCTTTCAATTTTATGTTCTTCCAATAATGATGAATTTTCAACAAGCCAAAAATATTTTTTTCACATTTAAAATGATATGAGGCATCTGAGTTTGATCCTCTCTTTTATTAGAAGGGGCTCTCAACGCCCTGGGATAGGACGTTCTGGATCTTGGACATTATGGGTTTCAGATTTTAGCATCTTTGTTGATGTTACGAGCCTAAGTGTGAGCTCTCCAGGTTCCAGACCTTAAATGGAAACCCACGATGATTTCTTCTTTCTTTTTTCTTTGAATAAATGGACGTGAGTGTCTACTGTACTGGTGACACGTAATATAAAGATATGTCACTACTGCACTCATGACGCACAGTATAAAGATACGCCATGAAAACTGTATATAAAGGTATGTCATCATTTGCTATTATATTTCTTTTATCTTTGTATGATTTTTCAGTATTTTGATTTTGAACAGACGATCCTTTGAGCAGGGTCCTTCAGTGGTTTCTAGACTTCTTTACCCTGATGGTTTTCTTGAAGTAAAAAAAAAAAAAAAAAAAAAAAAACAAAAAAAAAAAACAAAAAAAAAGATTATGTGTTTCTTAATTTCAAACTTTTCTGACAACAACCAACCTACCCTAATAGGTGCTATTATTATCCTTTCCATTCTTTTTTCTATTTAAACACTCCATTTTTTCTATTTTCTTCTAACTCAGAATCATTCAAGGGGAAGCTGAGTAAAGAAATAAAAGGTGTTTCTATTCGTCAACTTAAAAATATTTGTATATTTTGTGTGTCTAAGTATAGGAAGGGTTTAGAGTTTGTAAACACAGCTACCACTCTTGGTCGATCACTTGCTACGAGGAATATTCATCTTGTATATGGGGGAGGTTGTCGTGGGTTAATGGGGGTCGTATCACTTGTTGCATATATAGGAGGCAGTCAAGTTTTAGGTGTCATTCCTGAACTTTTAGCTCAACAGAACATCACTGGAAAGACAATTGGGGAGGAACTTAAGGTACCATCAATGCATGAATGAATGAAGATAATGCTTGAAAACTCTGATGCATTTATTACCTTACCAGGAGATTTTGGTATCTTGGAAGAAGTTTTTCAAATTGTCTCTTGGGCTCAATTGAACATCCACCATAAACCCATAGGTTTGTTGAATGTAAATAATTTCTTTGATATTTTGTTACTTTTTCTTAATCATACTATAGAACATAAATTTATCACATCTTCGGCAAGACAACTTCTTATCTTTGCTTCCACTATTGATGAGTTGATTGATAAATTAGAAGTTTTTGTTCATGAACCTGATCTAGTAATAACTCAGATAGATTGGTCAGAAGGAAGCGGTGAGGGAAGCAGTATGTATCGCAAGCCCGATCAGATACTCCAGTTATTTAAATAATATTAAGCTTTGATTTTATTTATCGTACTTTGTTTTTTTTTAATTTATGTCAGATTTCTCCAACAGGTAATATCTTCTATCCTTTACTCATCTATATTTTAACATTGAGGACAATGTTGCGATCTAGTTGGAGGGAATGATAGTTGACCAAAAAAAAAATTTTTTTTTGAAAAGTATGATATGATTGTCATGGACTTACTAAACCAATGAATGATGGCAGAGTAAGGAGTATTTTTACTTCTGAGACGCGTCTAAATTGGGAAGTATGTTTAGTGATATGACTATCAGAAACCTATTCGTAGTAAAACCAATTAAGGATGGCAGAGTAAGGAGTAAATTTTGCCTTGGAGGTAATTTTACTCTTAAGACGCATCTTAGTTGAGAAGATAATTATTTTGTACAGAAGTAGCAAATGGATTCTTGGATCTTAGCAAAAATAGTCTTTCTTAAAAATCACAAGCTTGGATATGAATGTTGATATGGTGGATTGAGAATGATAGAAATATGCCTTGTGAGATTTTGAGTCTATTGATGAATGGATTGAATATCTGTATCATTCTCTTCTTTCTTGTGTGATTTTCACTCATGGAATTGTTACTCTAGAACTTGCTTTGATTCTTTTTGAGGTTACATTTTCACATGCATATATAAATATGATTGAGGCATTTTGAAATAGCTGCTTTGACCAAATATCCATCCTTGTATATTTTCCCTTGTGTAACTCCCTTGAGCTTATTTGATCATTCCTTATTTTTAGCTCATTCCGTGCCTTAAAAAAAAATATGTTTTTACCAACCTATGGAATAAGAGAGTATTGACCTTGTTCTTGAACAAGTGTGGGAGTGTGTGTGCAAAATGATCAAAAAATAATAAAAATAAATAAAAAATTGACCACCGTTTGTAATCAAAGGATTATCAGAGTCTAGAATAAAGGTGGATACTTGGAAACAACAAGAAGAAAAGGAGAATGTCCAAGTCTAACAATGAATGCAATTCACCAATTTGAGATTGATCTTCAACAAAACATTAGTTAAATATTAGTGATTGTCCTTTATGATGAATGTTCTCAAACATTTTCTCCACTCAAACCGTACCAATTTATGATGAATGATTTCAGAGACAAAGAATCTCAATAATTTTTCACTCACCATTTGGCATTTTTCATTCATTCACCCACTCATCCACCTACTCTTAATCAGCCCCCTTGTTATTTTGTATCCCTAATCCTCTATAAAAGGCACCATTAGCTTATCATTTGGTGCTTTTGGTGTTAGGCTTAGTCTTTAGAAGTTATAGTTATGCTTGTTTATTGTTTTCCTTTGTTGTAATTTTCTCTTGCTCTAAATTGAAGCTATGTTCATCTTTCTCTTCTTCTCTCTCTCTTTCTTCTTATCTATGAGTAACTAAATCTTCATCTTGCTTGAGTGAAAGAGTGAAGCTCTTAGTAATGAAATAAGGTTAGATTATTCAATTTCTTGTGCTTAAATGATATATTATCAAATAGACATTATATGTGTTGTATTTTGTTTCCAATCAATTTAGAAACCTTCTTTGTATAATGGAGATCTTGATTTATTGTAGACAATAGGATTGACACAGTGAATGTTTGAACTCATTTACAAATGTTGGTAGATAACTAAAGGAATCATAATATGATTGCATATATAATTGAACTTTGAATAATATATTTTCCGATTGGAACCTCTATTGTGTGTGGATTTCAATAGAGTTATAAAGAGAAATAATCTTGCCTTTAATTTATTACCAAGAGTGAATCTCCTAACCCAAGCAAGTTCTTAAATTCATTTGTGAACATTTTTTATTACTTTTGGTGTTGTGACAAATCCTCTTCTTACCTCAATTAATTTTTCTTCATCAATTCCCTGTGGATCGACCTCGGACTCCCGAGAAATTTATTACTTGAGACAACCTGCACTTGAGTTTGCATCTCTTAAATCTCGTAATCATTGTGGTCGTCAATGAGAAGAATGAGCTGGTCCCTATTAGAGTACAAAACAACTTGAGAGTATATATTGATTACAAGAAGCTCAACTGAGCCACTAGGAAGGATCATTTTCCCTTGCCCTTCATTGATCAGATGTTGGAAAGGTTAGTTGGCAAGCTATACTATTGCTTCCTAGATGGATTTTCAAGCTACTTTCATATTCACATAGCCTTGAAAGACCAAGAGAAGATAACCTTCACCTGCCCATTTGACATATTTGCTTATAGGAGGATGTCTTTTGGGCTTTGTAATGCCCCAAGTACATTTCAATGATGTATGGTGAACATTTTCTCTGACTTGTTAAAACACTGCATAGAAGGTTTTATGGATAACTTCACGGTTTATGGATCTTCTTTTGATGATGTTTAGACAACCTTGCTAGGGTGCTTGATAGGTGCATTAAGACATATATTGTTCTTAATTTTGAGAAATGTCATTTCATGGTAGAGCAAGACATAGTCTTAGGGCATGTAGTGTCTAGCAAAGGCATTGAAGTAGATAGAGCAAAGATCGATGTTATTGCTTCTTTACCTTACCCCACTTATGTGCGGGAAATGCGTTCCTTTCTTAGTTATATAGGGTTCTACAAGCGTTTCATCAGGGACTTTAGCAAAATTGCCCTTCCATTGTTTAGGCTTCTTCAAAAAGAAATCGAGTTCGAATTTGATGAGTAGTACAAGAAGGCATTCGATCAATTGAAGAAGAACATGACCTCTTCTCCCATTATTCAGCTGCCAAATTAAGAGTTTCCTTTTGAGCTGATGTGTGATGCTTCCAACTTTACAATTGGCATCATCATTTCTCAACAAGTTGGAAAGTAACCTCATGTGATATCTTATGCCTCTTGTACTTTGGATTCTGCCCAAGCCAATTACACTAACACTGAAAAAGATCTTTTAACAATTGTTTTCGTTTTAGATAAATTTCATTCTTATTTGCTAGGCACTAAAGTTATTGTTTTCTCTGACCATACATCCTTGAAGTTCTTGCTGAAGAAGCATGAGGTGCTCATTTGGTAGATGTTGCTCTTACAAGAGTCTGATATTGAGATCAGATATAAGAGCAGAACCAAAAACTTGGTGGCAGATCATCTGAGTCGGATCCCATAGGCAGTGGACACTCTTCCAATCCGAGAGACCTTCCCAGATGAGCAACTTTTTCAGCTGCGAGGTAAGGACCCTTGGTATGCTAATTTAGTGAATTATTTAGTTGCATCTGAGTTATTTGCTTATTTTAAGAAACATCATATTAATAGGCTTAAGAGTGAGTCTAAATATTATGTATGAGATTATCCTTATCTGTGGAGACCATGTAGTGACCACATGATTAGACATTGTGTTCCTGATTACGAGTTTTAGTCTATTTTGCATTTTTGTCATACCCTTGCATGTAGTGGTCACTTTGGGCTGCAATGCACTGCTAGGAACATTTTAGACTCTGGATTGTATTAGCCCACCTTGTTTCATTCAGCTTACAGTCATTGCAAGAATTATGAACAATGCCAATGAACATGTAACATTTCCCATAGGAATGAGATACCTCAACAACCATTATTGTCTTGTGAGATATTAGATGTGTGAGACATTGATTTCATAGGCCACTTTCCTAATTCCATTGGTTTTTTTTACATTCTATTAGCTATTGATTATGTATCTAAGTTAGTGGAGGCAAAGTTTACTTGGACTAATGATTCTCATATTGATTTAGACTTTGTCAAGTCTCACATTTTTTGCAGGTTTGGAGTTTCGTAAGCTATAATAAGTGACCAATGTAACATCCCGAAAAATATCTAACTGATCATAAATGTTCATTTTATATTATTCTTGATTTTTAGGAATTTTTCTAGAATTTTTCGGAACCGTTGAATATTTTAATATATTCCTCGTTTTACGTGCGCACTGAGCAGAGAAATGTTGAGACCAGTGTAACACTCCGGAAATTGATTATTTCACCACGAATAGTCATTTTCCAATATTTGAGAATTATGTGAATTGTTTTGGAATTATCCGAGAACGATGAATATTTTAATATATTCCTCGTTTTACGTGAATATTGAGCAGAGTCGTGAAAACGACTGTAATGCTTCAAAAAATTAGAAATTTATATGACGGATAGTCGTTTTATAATATTTACAATTTTTGAGAATTTTCTGGGAATTTTCCGGAAACGTCGAATATTACAGTATATTTCTCGTTTTACGTGCGCGCTGAACGGAACTGGGAAAACGCGATGTTTTCTCTGCAAACCTTGAACTATGGATAAGTCGACGGGGGATCTTACTAAACCCGAGACTTGACACAGTTTACGAGGTTTCATAATTTTCGAGAAACCTTAACAGATAAAATAAATCAATACAGCAAAAAATTCATCTGTCAGATTAATTAAATATTGACTTCTGTCAACTGTAACTATTATCTATTGGATAATAGTGTGTAATAAAAATCCTATCACATTATCCAAATGAAATCCACTTTATGTCTAATCTATCTACTTTAATTCAAATTTAATGGTTAAATAATCAAAGCTTCCTTAAGAAGCTTTGACCCAAACATTGACCACATGCTTTAGCTTCCTTTGGAAGCCAAATTCCTCACCCACTCTTCTCTCTCTTTCACGTCGGCAGCAGCACATGGGAGGGGGGAAATGAATTGATTTCATTTAACCAAATATTACACTTAATTCATTATCACCAAAACACCTTTTCTCTCCTTATTTTCGTCATTCTTCTTCTTCTTTCTTCTTCAACATTTCTCTTCTTCCTCTCTTGCACTCCATGGCCAGCCACTCTCTTCTCCCTCAATCTTCACAAAAAATTAAACTAATTACATTTCCTAAACTCTCTCACCATTCTAAACACTTTTTCTTCTTGTAGTTTCTTGAAAATCCTCCATTTTCATCATCTTCTTCAAGCTCCAACTTTGAGCATTTTGGGTAAGTTTCAAGACCACTCTCCCTCTTCTCTTATTTTCGTAGTTGAGGTCTTCTTATTGGTCATCCATGGTTGGTTTTTCAAGCCTTAATATTGATTCTAACAAAGTCACCATTTTTAGGGTCTTGGTGGCCAAATCCAAAAATTCCAAGGAGGATTCTTGGAGTTCTTTTGACTTCTACACATTGGTAAGAGGAAGACACTCCTCTTCAACCTCTTTTAGCATCTAGGAACCTTGATTGTATGATTTGTGAAAAAACCCTAATGAGTGTTGTTCTTGAATTTGATGATTGATTATGTTTATGTGTTGATTTAGTGATAATTGTGACCTTGGATTGATTAGTTGTATATAATGGAATGTTGGAATGGATTGAATGATTTAGAATGGATGAAGAATGATTGAACACTCTCCTTGGAGTGCCACGATTTTGGGTGGAAAAATTGGATAATTTGTGGTTAATGTATAACAAGTATAAGACTAGGATTTATTAAGTAACAAGATGGGATTTAATGGAAGAAAAATTTGAAGTTGAAACTTCTATGGTGGCTACGATTTTGAAGCCAAGAATCTAGGGTTTTTGGTGAGTTAATTTAACAAGTGAACAATTTAAAGAATTAAGGGAATGGTGTACAAGATGATGACTTGAAAGGATTTGCAATTGGTTCCGTTAGGAGGCGACGGCCTCTAGGGCATTTTAGGTAAGAATGTGATTTTGATAAATTGGAATTACGAATAATTAGGTAATTAGAGATCCATGTAATGAGATGGACAACTAATAAATTAGAAGAATCTATCATAATCAAGACTTTATAAATTTGAAAGGACTAGGTGTGAAATTATCATAAGATCTAAGGAAATTCTAAGTGAGTGAAAAACATGAGAGAGTGAAGCTTAAGAGCGTAAATAAAATGTAAGTTATAGGAAATAGAATTTCCTTAGAACGTTGAATTGATTACAAGAATTTATTTTGAGCATAAACCTTAAAAAGGGGAATAACTCCTAAGTTAGGATTCATAATGAACCTAATGACGCATCAATTGACTTGATATTTATATTATGTTGTTATGGGTCCATGTGAGTGACCATTTATATATATATATATATATGTTGATGCTTCTATTGGCCTGATGTGGCATATTATGAAATTGTATGAGATTGTGGATCATACATGTGCATGCATAGTGTCTTATCCATTGTGATTATCCTTGTGGACTGTTGTAAAGCCTAGTTGCCTAGGAGATTGAACACACCTTAGTGCGGGTGCGAATAGACAAGTGTAGGTCATTGGTAACCTTGGGGGCGTCGGGGTGCGGGTTCCTCGCAATGGGAGGTTGGTAGCTCTCCTGCCCGTGGGGTAGACCGATCCAAACGCACCGACGATCCAGACCGAGACACTGTCCTATATCGTGATCTAGTGTAGAATGTCTGTACAATGCCATGATTGTGCACGATTGATTTATAGCACTGGCCTCGGCAGCCGAGTTGCAGACATGTCTCCTGATCTTTCTCTCCGATTGTTTGAGTCTAGCTCCATGGAGTGAGTATTAGGAAAGCATGCATGTGAATCATGATATACACTGTCATCATTAATTCTTACTTTCTGCAACTATCATTGATTTAATTGTTATTATGATGATTATCTGCCTAGAACTGTTTATTTGCTTACCGTTGGAATTACTGCTTATTATTTAAGTATGTTGTTTCTAAATTGCTATTTGGGCGCGTGGCGCCGTTCTGTTTCTAGCATGCTATAATTGGTAATGAGGTAGGATGTCTTACCTCTTTCTGTGTTTCCATTATTTGTTGTCTGTATTTACATTGTGTTACCATAGACGACGGCAACGAGTTAGAAGCCCCTGACTTCCCTGGCTTCTGGCCCGCGAGAGATTAGCTACTACTGCAGACGATGGGGACGCGTATGCGAGGATTTCTGGGAGATATGCGTCTGACCTTCCTAGGAGGGCCAGAGTGCTGGCACATCAACCTGAACTCTGACCGTTGCGTCTACTTGGGAGACGTGTCCATTGTCCTAGCCTGGAGACGACATGAGGCACCCGTGATCACCTGCCACGTCAGCCTACGATTAGAGTTTTACTTGCCCATCCGTAAGATGTGGGGCGACCGCTACTACACTCCACGGGAGGACTCCTTTGATTCCACCGCTCGGGCCTCGTCTCGTGCTTCTGTGGTTCCAATGGAGGTTTCCTCGGAAGAGGAAGATCCCGCTGAGGATCCTGACACGGTTCCACCTCATCTGAGGGATTGATTTTTTACCAGCGACTACTGATGTTTGCCAGTGTTTTTATTTTGGGGGCCTGATGTATTACTTTTGGTGGGCTGTATATTTTGTATATGCATGATGGATATATATGCATGATTACCTTGGGTTGGGTAGAGTTTTTGCTTTTTGGAGATGTCCAGGCTTGTATTTAAAATATAGTCATATTTCAATATATAAGTGTATGTGTTATTCAGGTATACATTCTGTTTACTGTTTTATTCTTTACTTTCATTTACATTTCGTATATTTAATTTAACAAAAAAAAATTTATACTGCCATTTTTCCCACGTATTAAAGTATCAAGTTGGTTAAAATTTAATTAACTGAACCGGGTCTTAATTGACTAATTATTTAATTTTCGCATTTTATTTTATTTGACAATGTGACGTTCCCTCCCAAAAAGGGGCGTTACATTAAGTTGGTATCAGAGCCCCGGTTTATGTTTTCTTTGGGTCTTGTGTATGAGTCTGTCTTGTTTGTGCTGTGTGAAATCTCTGTGGTTTGTGTTTTGAATGAATTTTTCTAACCTTCCTTGTGATTTTCAGTTAACCTGAGTTGAAAAAGAGTAAGATGGCTAGAGGTGAGGAAATTACAGCTGTTGTTGAGGCAATGCAGCGGATGGTGGAAGTCATCGCGCAGCAAAATGAGCGTGCTGCTCAACAACAAGAACGAGCTACTCAACAACTCGAGGCGACTGCTGATGCACAGAACTTAGCAGAGTTTCGTCATCATGACCCTCCTCAGTTTAAGGGAGAATTTGATCCTGACAAGGCTAGTCTATGGATCAAGGAGCTGGAGAAGGTCTTTCGTGGCATGAACTGTGCCGAAGACAAGAAGGTGAACTATGCAACCTTTATGCTTGTGGGCAATGCCGAAGATTGGTGGAACGGAGCTCAGAGAGCACTGGAAGCCGAAGGAACTGACATCACATGGGATGTGTTCAAGAACAAGTTCTTGGACAAATATTTTCCTGCTAATGCGAGGCATGCAAAAGAGCTGGAGTTTCTCTACTTGAGACATAGGAACATGATTGTCAGTGAATACGCAGCCAAGTTTGAGAACTTAGAAATTTTCAACACACTACCAGCATCAGACTGATGAAGCTTGGAAATGTTGAAAATTTGCCGAAGGGTTGAGATATGAGGTGAAGAAAGCTGTAATTACCCTGAAGATGAAGGTATTCTCAGAATTGTTGGATACCTGTCGTGAGGTTGAAGCCTTGGAACAGGCTAGAGACTCGAGAAACAGGAACTTTGGGCCTGTACGGTCCCAAAGAGGTGGAGGCAGTAGTTCAAACCGCTTCCAAAAGAAGCCCTATTCCCGACCAACGGGGAATCAGCAACATATTGGTGGAGGTTCTACTGGGAACCGAACTGGTCAGAATACGACATATCCTCCTAAATGCCAGAAATGTGGGAAAGATCATCTCACAAGAGATTGCCCGATCAAGGGGATCATTTGCTTCAGGTGTGGCAAACCGGGCCATGTGTCCAGAGACTGCAACCAAGCAAAGGCTGAGCCTTCAGTCAATGTGACTCGAGCCAAGAAACCGCAAGCCGGAGGTCGAGTTTACACTATGAGCGGAGCTGAAGCTTCTGAATCCGAAGACTTGATTCAAGGAGAAGGCACCATAGGAGGTAATCTTTTAAAAGTACTGTATGACTCTGGGGCAACCCATTCTTTCATATTATATGACTGTGTGCTACGACTTGGCTTACCTGTGTCTGAACTACCTTTTGAATTGACTGTTTCAACCCCTATTGATAAACCAGTAGTTACTACCAAAGTCTGTTTGAAGTGTCCTTTGATTGTTGAAGGTCGAATCTTTTCTATCGATTTGATCTGTCTACCTCTTTCACAGTTAGATATAATCCTAGGGATGGAATGGTTATCTTCCAACCATGTTCTGTTAGATTGTTCTAGAAAAACCATAGTCTTTCCTGTAGATGAGAATTCTAGATACTTGACGGCCAACCAAGCACGAGCTTTCTTGAAAGAAGGAGCTCAGGGATATATGCTACTATCTTCTTTGAAAGTCGAGAGTGAGGCTGAATTGAGCACTATTCCGGTTGTGAGGGAGTTCTCTGAGGTTTTTCCAAAAGAAGTACCTGGTTTACCACTAACCCATGAGATAGAGTTTGCTATTGATCTGGTACCGGGAGCTGGTCCCGTGTCTATAGCACCTTATCGGATGTCGCCAACGGAATTGGCGGAGCTCAAGAAACAACTAGAAGAGCTTTTGGAGAAACAGTTT
Organism: Ormosia emarginata; assembly: GCA_029884605.1. Taxonomy (NCBI): domain Eukaryota; kingdom Viridiplantae; phylum Streptophyta; class Magnoliopsida; order Fabales; family Fabaceae; genus Ormosia; species Ormosia emarginata. The sequence continues at coordinate 49,297 of JAQQTP010000075.1, read as the reverse complement.
GTTAGGCCGAGTGTGTCCCCGTGGGGAGCACCTGTGTTATTAGTTCGGAAAAAGGACGGTACCTCACGATTGTGTGTGGATTACAGGCAATTGAACAAATTGACAATTAAGAACAAGTATCCTCTCCCAAGAATTGACGACTTGATGGATCAACTAAAGGGAGCAGCGGTGTTTTCAAAGATTGATTTGAGATCTGGGTATCATCAGATAAGAGTGAAAACAGAGGATGTACCCAAGACTGCTTTTCGTACCCGATACGGTCATTACGAATACCTTGTGATGCCGTTTGGTGTGACGAATGCACCTGCTATCTTTATGGACTACATGAACCGCATTTTTCGTCCGTACTTGGACAGGTTTGTTGTCATCTTCATCGACGATATCCTGATATACTCTCCGAATCAGGAGGATCATGCTGAACACCTCAGCATAGTTCTTCAAATTTTGAAGGAGAAAGAACTGTATGCCAAACTGTCGAAGTGTGAGTTCTGGCTTGATGAGGTGAAGTTTTTGGGTTATGTGATCTCAAAAGAAGGAATTGCAGCAGATCCGTCAAAAGTAGAGGCAGCATTACAGTGGGAACAACCGAAGACGGTAACGGAAGTTCGTAGTTTTGTGGGTTTAGCCGGATATTACCGGAGGTTCATTGAAGGATTTTCCAAGATTGCCGGACCACTCACCCAATTGACAAAGAAGAATCAGACTTTTGAGTGGACTGATAGCTGCGAGCAGAGTTTCCAAAAATTGAAGAAACGACTGACTACCTCACCCGTATTGGTGTTACCTGATCCGAATGAACCGTTCGAGGTGTACTGTGACGCTTCGTAATCAAGGATTGGGATCTGTTCTTATGCAACATAGAAAAGTGGTGGCCTATGCTTCGCGACAGTTACGAGTACATGAGAAGAATTACCCGACTCATGATTTGGAGTTGGCAGCTGTGGTTTTTGCTCTTAAGATATGGAGACATTTTCTCTATGGAGCGACATTTAACATCTTCAGTGACCACAAGAGCTTGAAATACTTATATGATCAGAAAGAGCTGAATATGAGGCAGCGAAGGTGGCTGGAATTTCTGAAGGATTATGATTTCCAGTTGTTGTACCATCCTGGCAAAGCGAATGTCGTGGCTAACGCCTTAAGTAGAAAGACCATCAGTGTTTCTGCCTTGATGATCAAGGAAAGAGACCTCATAGAACAGTTTAGGGATGTATGGTCGTTTGTTAAGTTGGAACCCGGAAGGATTTGTATGAACATGGTTACCATCTCAAGTAAGCTGATGGAAGACATACGGGAAAAGCAGAAGGCTGGTGAATTCTTGCAAGGGATAAGAGAACAAATGAAACAAGGCGAGGAAACAGAGTTTGAAGAAGGAACGGATGGAATTATGAGATTCTGAGGTAGAGTTTGTATTCCCCGTGACCAAGAGCTTAGGCGGTATATTGTGGAACATGCTCACACCAGCAAGTTGAGTATACACCCAGGAATAACTAAGATGTATCAAGATCTAAAGAAATTGTTTTGGTGGCATGGAATGAAGAGTGACGTTACTAGATGCGTATCGACTTGTCTAGTCTGTCAAAAAGCCAAAGTGGAACATCAACGACCTGCAGGATTGCTGCAACCATTGTCTATTCCTGAATTGAAGTAGGACAGCATCGCAATGGACTTTGTTATGGGATTGCCAAGGACAAGGATAAGGCATGAATCGATTTGGGTAATAGTTGATCGACTTACGAAATCGGCTCATTTCCTCCGGATCAATATAAAATATAGTTTGGAAAAGCTGACCCGACTATATATTGGAGAGATTGTCAGACTGCATGGTGTGCCTACGAGTATAGTTTCGGATAGGGATCTGAGATTTACTTCAAAATTTTGGCAGAGTTTATAGCCATCGTTGGGAACGAAATTGCACCTGAGTTCGGCGTATCATCCACAAACCGATGGTCAATCGGAAAGGACGATCCAATCTCTAGAGGATTTGCTTAGAGCTTGTTCTATGGAACAGACTGGAAGTTGGGATCAGATATTACCATTGATAGAGTTCACTTACAACAACAGTTACCACTCGAGTATAGGGATGGCACCCTATGAAGCTCTGTATGGAAGACGGTGTCGAACACCATTATGTTGGTACCAAGACGGAGAGCGTCTTACGATTGGACCAGATATCATTCAGCAGACAACTAAAAAGGTCAAAATGATCCAGGAAAAGATGAAGACTGCTCAGAGCCGACAAAAGAGTTATGCTGATAAGAGGAGAAAGCCTCTTGAGTTTGAAGAAGGTGAGCATGTATTCTTGAAAGTCACACCCATGACTGGGGTCGGCCAAGCTTTGAAATCTAGAAAACTCACTCCAAAATTCCTTGGACCTTACCAAATTCTTCGCCGGATAGGTCCAGTAGCTTACCAGATAGCCTTACCCCATACTCTTTCAAACTTACATAATGTCTTCCATGTGTCACAACTTCGTAAATATTTACCTGATCCAAGTCATGTTATAGCATCGGACACAGTACAGTTAAAAGAGAACTTAACCTATGAGGCGCCTCCTGCGAGAATCGAGGACCGACGGATAAAGCAACTTAAAGGAAAGGAGATTCCATTAGTGAAGGTGATCTGGAATGAAACAACTGGTGATGCAACTTGGGAACCGGAGGACAAAATGAAGGAGCAACATTCAGAGTTGTTTTGAGGTACATAAATTTCGAGGACGAAATTTCTTTTAGTTGGGGAGTGTTGTAACATCCCGAAAAATATCTAACTGATCATAAATGTTCATTTTATATTATTCTTGATTTTTAGGAATTTTTCTAGAATTTTCCGGAACCGTTGAATATTTTAATATATTTCTCGTTTTATGTGCGCACTGAGCTGAGAATTGCTGAGACCAGTGTAACACTCCGGAAATTGATTATTTCACCACAAATAGTCATTTTCCAATATTTGAGAATTATGTGAATTGTTTCGGAATTATCCGAGAACGATGAATATTTTAATATATTTCTCGTTTTGCGTAAATATTGAGCAGAGTCGTGAAAACGACTGTAATGCTTCAAAAAATTGGAAATTTATATGACGGATAGTCGTTTTATAATATTTTCAATTTTTGAGAATTTTCTGGGAATTTTTCAGAAACGTCGAATATTACAATATATTCCTCGTTTTGCATGCGCACTGAACGGAACTGGGAAAACATGATGTTTTCTCTGCGAACCTTGAACTATGGATAAGTCGACGGAGGATCTTACTAAACCCGAGATTTGACACAGTTTACGAGGTTTCACAATTTTTGAGAAACCTTAACAGATAAAATAAATCAATACAACAAAAAATTCATCTGTCAGATTAATTAAATACTAACTTCTGTTAACTGTAACTATTATCTATTGAATAATAGTGTGTAATAAAAATCCTATCACATTATCCAAATGAAATCCACTTTATGTCTAATCTATCTACTTTAATTCAAATTTAATGGTTAAATAATCAAAGCTTTCTTAAGAAGCTTTGACCCAAACATTGACCACATGCTTTAGCTTCCTTTGGAAGCCAAATTCCTCACCCACTCTTCTCTCTCTTTCACGTCGGCAAGAAGAGCACATGGGAGGGGGAAATGAATTGATTTCATTTAACCAAATATTACACTTAATTCATTATCACCAAAACACCTTTTCTCTCCTTATTTTCGTCATTCTTCTTCTTCTTTCTTCTTCAACATTTCTCTTCTTCCTCTCTTGCACTCCACGGCCAGCCACTCTCTTCTCCCTCAATCTTCACAAAAAATTAAACTAATTACATTTCTTAAATCCTCTCACCATTCTAAACACTTTTTCTTCTTGGAGTTTCTTGAAAATCCTCCATTTTCATCATCTTCTTCAAACTCCAACTTTGAGCATTTTGGGTAAGTTTCAAGACCACTCTCCCTCTTCTCTTATTTTCGTAGTTGAGGTCTTCTTATTGGTCATCCATGGTTGGTTTTTCAAGCCTTAATATTGATTCTAACAAAGTCACCATTTTTAGGGTCTTGGTGGCCAAATCCGAAAATTCCAATGAGGATTCTTGGAGTTCTTTTGACTTCTACACATTGGTAAGAGGAAGACACTCCTCTTCAACCTCTTTTAGCATCCAGGAACCTTGATTGTATGATTTGTGGAAAAACCCTAATGAGGGTTGTTCTTGAATTTGATGATTGATTATGTTTATGTGTTGATTTAGTGATAATTGTGACCTTGGATTGATTTGTTGTATATAATGGAATGTTGGAATGGATTGAATGATTTAGAATGGATGAAGAATGATTGAACACTCTCCTTGGAGTGCCACGGTTTTGGGTGAAAAAATTGGATAATTTGTGGTTAATGTGTAACAAGTATAAGACTAGGATTTATTAAGTAACAAGATGGGATTTAATGGAAGAAAAATTTGAAGTTGAAACTTCTATGGTGGCTATGGTTTTGAAGCCAAGAATCTAGGGTTTTTGGTGAGTTAATTTAACAAGTGAACAATTTAAAGAATTAAGGGAATGGTGTACAAGATGATGACTTGAAAGGATTTGCAATTGGTTCCATTAGGAGGCCACGGGCTCTACGGCATTTTAGGTAAGAATGTGATTTTGATAAATTGAAAGTACGAATAATTAGGTAATTAGAGATCCATGTAATGAGATGGACAACTAATAAATTAGAAGAATCTATCATAATCAAGACTTTATAAATTTGAAAGGACTAGGTGTGAAATTATCATAAGATCTAAGGAAATTCCAAGTGAGTGAAGAACATGAGAGAGTGAAGCTTAAGAGCGTAAATAAAATGTAAGTTATAGGAAATAGAATTTCCTTGGAACGTTGAATTGATTACAAGAATTTATTTTGAGCATAAACCTTAAAAAGGGGAATAACTCCTAAGTTAGGATTCATAATGAACCTAATGACGCATCAATTGACTTGATATTTATATTATGTTGTTGTGGGTCCATGTGAGTAACCATTTATATATATATGTTGATGCTTATATTGGCCTGATGTGGCATATTATGAAATTGTATGAGATTGTGGATCATACATGTGCATGCATAGTGTCTTATGCATTGTGATTATCCTTGTGGACTGTTGTAAGGCCTAGTTGCCTAGGAGATTGAACACACCTTAGTGCGGGTGCGAATAGACAAGTGTAGGTCATTGGTGACCTTGGGGGCGTCGGGGTGCGGGTTCCTCGCAATGGGAGGTTAGTAGCTCTCCTGCCCGTGGGGTAGACCGATGCAAACGCACCAACGATCCGGACCGAGACATTGTCCTATATCGTGATCTAGTGTAGAATGTCTCTACAATGCCATGATTGTGCACGATTGATTTATAGCACTGGCCTTGGCAGCCGAGTTGCAGACATGTCTCCTGATCTTTCTCTCTGATTGTTTGAGTCTAGCTCCATGAAGTGGGTATTAGGAAAGCATGCATGTGAATCATGATATACACTGTCATCATTAATTCTTACTTTCTGCAACTATCATTGATTTAATTGTTATTATGATGATTATCTGCCTGGAACTGTTTATTTGCTTACCGTTGGAATTACTGCTTATTATTTAAGTATGCTGTTTCTAAATTGCTATTTGGGCGCGTGGCACCGTTCTGTTTCTAGCATGCTATAATTGGTAATGAGGTAGGATGTCTTACCTCTTTCTGTGTTTCCATTATTTGTTGTCTGTATTTAGATTGTGTTACCAAAGACGACGACAACGAGTTAGAAGCCCCTGACTTCCCTGGCTTCTGGCCCGCGAGAGATTAGCTACTGCTGCAGACGATGGGGACGCGTATGCGAGGATTTCTGGGAGATGTGCATCTGACCTTCCTGGGAGGGCCAGAGTGCTGGCACATCAACCTGAACTCTGACCGTTGCGTCTACTTAGGAGACGTGTCCATTGCCCTAGCCTGGAGACGACATGAGGCACCCGTGATCACCTGCCACGTCAGCCTACGATTAGAGTTTTACTTGCCCATCCGTGAGATGTGGGGCGACCGCTACTACACTCCACAGGAGGACTCCTTTGATTCCACCGCTCGGGCCCCGTCCCGTGCTTCTGTGGTTCCAATGGAGGTTTCTTCTGAAGAGGAAGATCCCGACGAGGATCCTGACATAGTTCCTCGTCATCTGAGGGATTGATTTTTTACCGGCGACTACTGATGATTGCCAGTGTTTTTATTTTGGGGGCCTGATGTATTACTTTTGGTGGGCTGTATATTTTGTATATGAATGATGGATATATATGCATAATTACCTTGGGTTGGGTATAGTTTTTGCTTTTTGGAGATGTCCAGGCTTGTATTTAAAATAACATCATATTTCAATATATAAGTGTATGTGTTATTCAGGTATACATTCTGTTTACTGTTTTATTCTTTACTTTCATTTACATTCTGCATATTTAATTTAACAAAAAAAAATTTATACTGTCATTTTTCCCACGTATTAAAGTATCAAGTTGGTTAAAATTTAATTAACTGAACCGGGTCTTAATTGACTAATTATTTAATTTTCGCATTTTATTTTCTTTGACAATGTGACGTTCCCTCCCAAAAAGGGGCGTTACAACCAAGGCTCCTATTTTAGTAATAAAATCATGGAGGCATTGTTGAAGACATATGGTGTGATGCATAAGGTTTCGACTCTCTACCATCCACAAACCAATGGCCAATTGAAAAAAAACAAACAAAGCAAATGGTTGTAAAAAAAAAAAAAGGGGAAAGAATATATAAAGAGAATTTGCATTACATGGAGTTAGGATAAACTTTCATGCTTGTTATTTGAACTCATCCTCAATATTCTTATGTTCTCTTTAGTATTTAACTTGTCATCTTCATATTATTCCCCCCTATACCTTAACCCCATTACAACCTTGTATAAAGTCTACTTGATTTGTTTGTACATGTGTTTTGAGTAGCAGAGAAGTAGAAGATAAGTAAGCTTATGGCAATGAACATTTTCATAGGTTGAATTGAGTGAAACATTTACCTATTAGTCATGGAAATCACCATCAAAGAGGGAGGTGAATTAGGTGATCACAAACTTTTAAAATAACATTAAAAAAATAAGCATTTTGAATTACTCAATTAATAAATATAGCGAAACATGTATAAATTAAGTTAATATAAAATATAAAGAGTGTAGGAAAGAGATAATCAAACTTAATATAGAATATACATCCAGTCCCTAAGCTTAACTTGAGATTTTCTTCACTATCTCCTAGACTTCACGAGCACTAGGAAAACCTTTGTATAAGTAAGAACACTCCTCGCACCTTGGGATATCTCACTCTTGTGCTAGAGCCTCCAACTCTTCAAGCTTTACAGGTGCTTGAAAAACCTTTACATTCAAGAGTACTCACAACACCTTTGAGATACCTCACTCTTTGTGTTTAAGCCTCACTACAAGGGATATCTCACCTTTTTCTCTCTTGAGGGACACCTCACCCTCTTACATTGATTTTAAGACGAAGAGAAAGATTATAAACTCTCACAAGAGTATATATGCAACTTGAAAAATAAAGGAATAGAAGGATTTTACAATAAAGAGATCAAAATATGATTTTGTTTATTCAAGGATCAAATCAAGTGTTTTAGAGTTGTAAAAGTTTGAAACATCACTTATATATAGAGCCCAAGTGATAAAATAGTCATTGGTAGTGTTTAGAAATGATTTCTTATGAAAACAAGTCATTTATAATCATTGGAAGCACATTCTAATGTGTTTTGTTCGAATAATTACACGTCCTATTTGAATAAGCCAAGTGGATAATCGATTATTGTACTCTGGTTTCAAAAATTGACTTTAAATGGTCATAATTTCTTTATTTCTCATCCGTTTAAAGCAGATGACCACTTATTGGAAAGAGTCTAATTTCAAATGAAAAAAGTTTTAGAACAAAACGTAAATTATTTTGAAAGTTATGATCAAATGAGTAATCAAATGTCAGCTTTTTAAAACTCAATCTTGATTATTTTTTATAGTTTTGAACTACCAGTATGACTACCTTTTCAAAACATGTTTTTGGGCATCTTATCATATAAGAACCATTCGTAAAGATTTAAAAAAATATTTTAGCTCTTTTCTTGTAAAACCACTATCTTTACATTGGAGAAAGCCTAAAAGGAAAATATATCAATTCTAATCCTTAGGCATCTTGATGTAATCCATGCTTCTAAAAACTTCTTCTCTTCAAATCTTGCAAATGCTTAGAAAATCATGTCATTGTCATTCTTCTTGAGTTGAGCATAATTGTGATCTTTTGCTTTCTTGTTACAATGCTCGTTCTTGGAACTTAGACTATCATACAAAGTATTGTTCACTTAAAACATAGTTAGTCCAAATTCATAATTCATTATCTTCATATGCATGATTGATAAGCGCTGAACTCAATCAAAATTGTAACCGAGTTATTCCAATGGCTTGTAGCATAGGAAACAACACTGGATCGTTTCTCAAAGGATTGTAAGTGCTATTTGATCAAATCAAGCAAAAATTAGGAAAGGGATTTGACAACTCAGAAAATGAAATTAACAAAGCAATTAACAGAATTAAAGAGAGAAATTCAATTGAAAGAGCAATTAATTCAGAAATCTATCCGAAATTGGGTTGATTCTATCATAGATCATTCAACAAACATTTGGAGTGTATTTGAATGGTTAACTTGGATCTAACCGAAATCTTTGCATCAAATCCAGAATTCAATTAACAATTAAAACATAAATTTGCAATTGCACAACTCATGTTGGATTTGTGTTAATTTTAAAAATTGAATTCAATTAACCTAGGCACAAATCAGTAACCTAACCTCTTAATTCGTGATTAATTTAGATTAATCAATCATAAATTTCATCATAATTCTTAATCTTAAATCAAGATCCAATCAGATCAAACATAAACAGAATCATCATTCATGCATTCAAGATCAAGAAGAAAAAAAAGAGGAAATCAAACGCAATTCAAACACAAACAGAACCAATGATCTTAAGAAACCAAACCATAATTTCTTCAAAATTAGTTTAGCCTTCCATAGCCATCACCATTGGAGAAGCTTCAAGAAATATAGACGAAATGAAGTAACAAAGAGAGAAGGAGAAGAAAAGTTCTTCAAACCCAAACTACACACCAAAAACGAAAAAGCATAAGCTCCCCCTTTAATATAATATGATTCCATTATTCCTCACAATCCACCCAAAATCTACATTATAAAAGTGGTTCAACCACTTTCATCCAAAGTGTGTCTAAAGTGTGTCTTCCACTTTCCATTAATTATGCCAATGATTTTCACTTTTTTACCTAATTGTAATCTGGATTATTCCCAGTCCTAATTGTCATTTATGTTATAATTTCAAATCCACCTCAAGCCCATCAGATAGCCACTGAAATAGACTTTCCAAGGAGTGCTCATATGCTTAATTTGGGCTTGAAATTAGTGAAATATGCCCAAAATAGTAAAGGTATGTCCAAAAATACGTGACAACACCACTGGTCCAATTTCAAGGCTATCTTTGACCATTTAAATGTCTGAAATTGCCAAATTGACATTTCACAAAACTTGTAGATATTTTTCTCATCTTTCGTAGCATATAAAGAAGATCAAAATCAAAGATCTACAACTCATGTTATGGTCAAATTATAGAAATAATGTCAAAACTCATTAATGCTGGAAAAAAAAATCAATTAGGCTCAATTTGAGCCCAAACTTACAAAACATGATCAAATTCAATTAGTTAAGTGCATGAAGAGTATAAATGACTAAAAATGAGGGTTTATTAATATATAAAGCATGTGATTATCAAATTTTCTCACAATTAGCTTTTTGCACTCTTGGACAATTCACATATGACCAAACTAGGAAGAAAAGAAAAACAAAACAAATTCAAAAGCTAAAAACTCAAAAAGACTAAATTTCCAATAATACCCAAGAATGCAAAAGTTTACAAGTAAGAAGAGTAAGAAAATATTCAAGGGATCAACACATGCACATCTCAAACCAACAAGCAAGGTATCTTTAATTTGAAAAACATGAATCAAGAATGATAGATCTTCACAAGATACATTCTCAACTCCTCAAGTGTTTAAATTGTAGGTATTTCACTTAGTTCAACTCATGAACAATTGCACATCATAAGCTTGCTTATCTTCTACTTCTCCACTACTTAAGCACATGCACACAAAAATCAAGAGAATTTTATTCAAGGCTGTAATGGGGTCAAGGTAAGGGAAGGAAACAATATGGATATGACAAGCTAAGTACCCAAGAGAATAAATGAGCAGTGGGGAGGAACTCAAATGACAAAAAAACTTGAAATTTTTCCTCCACTTCCATATTATACAAACCCAAGTGCAGGTTGTCTCAAGTAATAAATTTATTGGGAGTCCAAGGTCGATCAACAGGGACTTGATGAAGAAATATTCTTTGAGGTAAAGAAATGCTTTGTCACAACAATAAAGATAATAAAACTTGTTAACAATTAAATTAAAGAACTTGCTTGAGATAGGAGATCTACTTTTGGTAATAAATTAAGGACAACATTAATTCTTTTTAAAACTCAATTGAAATCCATGCACAACGGAGGTTCCAATCGAAAAATAAAATATTTAAAGTCCATTTAGAATTATATACGTAGTTATATTATAGTTCCTTTAATTATTTGCCAACACCAATATTTGTAAATGGGTTCAAGCATTCATTGTGCCAAACCACTTGTCTACAATGAATCAAGAACTCCACTTTACAAGGAGGAATTATTTAGCAACACCAATACTTGTAAATGGGTTCAAGCATTCATTGTGCCAAAACACTTGTCTAATCAAGAACTCCACTTTACAAGAAGGGTTTCTAAATTGATTGGAAACAAAATACAACACATATAATGATCACTTGATAATATATCATTTAAGCACAAGAAAGAAAGTAATCTAATCTTATTTTATTACCAAAAGCTTTACTCCTTCACCTAAGCAAGATGATGATTAGTTACTCATGAACAAGAAGAAAGAAAGAGAGAAGAAGAAAAAGATGAACATAACTTCAATTTAGAACCAAAAAAAACTACAACAAGAGAAACAAATAATACAATAGCATAATCTGAGCTAAGATTCCACCCAAAATGATCAGTCAATGCTCATTTATATAGAGCTTGAGGAGTACAAAATGACAATGAAGTTATTTAATGAGTGGGTAGATGATGGGTGAATGAGTGAAAAATGACAATAGAGTTATTTAATGAGTAGGTAGATGATGGATGGATGAATGGAAAATGGCAACAGAGTTAATTAATGAGTAGGTAGATGATGGGTGGGTGATTAATGAGTGGGTGAATGATTATTGATGCTTGTCTCTGTAACACCCCTTTGAAGGATGTCACACATAAAAGAAAATAAAAGAAATAGAAATAAAATCTACCCAAGTTGTGAAACATTTGTTAAATATTATTACGGGTTGTAAAATAATTCCTGATAGACAGAAATATGATATAAAAAGATAATGCGGAAAATACGAAATAAAAAAAAACATCATTACTGATAATATACATATGATTAAGTTATAAACTGTACAAATAATTTACAACTAAGACTACAAATATTTAAACAAAAACAGTAAAGAAAGCAATAAAAGAGTTAATATATACGTACATACGTACGCTACTAAAAAAAACATCATGATTATCTAATCCTCGATGGATCACTCTCGATGAAAATGATCTCGGGAGATAGATATCCCGGGATGTCTCGACACACGGCGATAACGGGATCGCACACGATACGATGCTTATCTCACTAGGCTCAGGGTTTTCAGCACCCCAATAACGCCTAATGGATAAGGGTAACTCTAAGTGCAGAAATAACGTCGTAGTCATAATCGGATCTCCATCAAATCGCTGACGTAGAATCACGGTCACACGTCCTGCATATGTCACAGAATCACGATCGCCTCGTAAGTGCCAAGCCAGAGCACCTCCATGAAATACCAGCTCTATGAATCCCAAAAATCCTGGCGTCGCCATCACTCACAATCAATCCAGAGGATATAGATGATCGGATGGTTCTTGATTGTCAAACTGATCGTCTGCTTGCCGGTCTTCCTCCTCTTCAGGGTACACGATCTCCAGAGGCTGTTCCTCTTCCTCGAAGTCTTTACCGCGTAAAATAAATAAATAGAAAATACATATAACAAAGAGGTAAGACACATAAAATCATCACAACATGGCCAATAAAAAGACGACAAACAATATATATATATACAGTTCATGCAATACATAAAGCTTTAACAATTATAATAATAAATTGAAGTAAAATTCAGATATCATCACTATATGTCACATCACGATAAAACCTTACGATAAAATAAGAAATATAAGAATAAACAGATAAGATATAATAACCAAATATAATAACAATAACCAGATAAAATAAACAAATAAAATACGTATAAACAATAAATAGATAAGATGGAAACAAATAGACATAGAGATAAATAATATGACAAAATCCTACTCCATGGAGCTAAAGAAAAACACAAGTATCGAGAGAGAGGAATGATTCGCAAAACCTAATAGTACCACGGCTGCCCCACCAACTATTGCTTGTTTGTCACACACGTTGCGTCTATAGCCCCACGACACAGAATCCATCAATCCAGGCGTGGTGTAGTTCACGGTCTCACGTTGTGGCACTACAGCAAATGTACTACTAGATTTCACAAATCTCGATTAAATATAGTGTACGTCGAGTACCATAGTGTGCTATCGGTTTACCACGGCCCAATGGAGCGACCAACTGTCCACATGTGGGATCCCGTACACTAAAGCCTCCAAGTTCATTAGAACAATGAACCACACTATGTTTATCGCATCGACAACACGATGTGATTCGTCTCGTCAACAAATCCACCAAATATATGGCACACATAATAGATAGATGGAAAGCCTGTACGGGTTCACATTTTCCCGACAAAAATAATTCTCAAAAACACCATGTACGGGTTCACATTTTCCCGACAAGAAATAGATTTTCAAAAGCCTCAGATGGGTTCACATTTTCCCGACAAAGATATAGATTTTCAAAAAGCACATGCGGGTTCACTTTTTCCCGACAAAGATAAAATAAATATAGTAACGGTCAATCGCGTAGAAATTTTATCGCATTTTCATAATTCCGTCGTTTTTACAAACGTTTAAAAATCGGGTAAAGATATTTTTCTGTTTTTAAAATCGCGTAGCATTTTTAATACATTTTCTCAATCGCGTAGGATTTTTAAATCATTTTCTTATTCGAATGCCCTTAAAATTACTGTTTAAACAGACAGAAATAGTACTTAGTACATTTAAACTACGTAGAATAATTTTTCATACCGTATACTGTCATTAGGATATTTTTACTATCTTATAGGTTCATTTTTACTAAAAATTGACAGCATTTTGTTTATAAACTAATAATAATGGTTTTCTAATTTTTCCATAAAATTTTCTATTTACCTAATTTTTAATCATATCATTTAATTCTTTTTGAAATCTCTAACATGCTTCAAAACCTAAAGTGAGCTATATGTTAGAAAATTTCTCAAAATTTCTGTATTTTACTTCCTAATGATAAAATCACTAGTTTTAATCCTTTAAACTTAATTCTACTCAATTTGTTTCTTCAAAAATTATTATAGAAAATTTCCCCTTAACTTGTATTGTCTCTTTTTAATTGAAAAAGGTTTGGAATCAAGTTTAGAAATCATAATTACCTATAGTGGCATGTTGGCCGAATTTTGTAAAACTTTTTCATTTGATTTCTAAATCATGTCAAAGGTATTATCTTATCTAAGTTCATTAAATCATGTTATAAAGTAAAGATTTTGAATCAAATAAATCCTTTAGGCATGTTGGCCCAAAATTTACTAAATCTTTACCATTTGATTTCTAAATTCCTTTTCTTTGATCAAAACAATTTGAAACCTTCTTATTTCTCCTAATTAATTAAGTTGCACTTTAGGAAAAATGAAGAGAACATTTTGGTCCTCACACTTTGTCATTGCCGTGAGCTAGGGAATGTGTTCTTTGGAACACTCATGCAAACTTACACATGTTATTCACATCTTAAACCTTATCATACAATTCTAACACATGCATTTATATTTCTAACACATGCAAAATATTTCTAACATATAAAACCTAAATTAAAGCTTATAGACATACAATCAAAAGCTAATAGACATGCAAAATTATTACAATCACCAAACAAGAAAGCTACTAACATACAACACTTAAGCTACTAGCAACCACAAAAATTAACAAATACACATCAATAAACACACCACAACCGAATCCTTATGGATTCTACAAACAACCCATCTTCTTACCACCATCAAGGGATGATAAGAATTGTCTTCCTCTTACCTTAAATGAAGACAAAAAGCTTGCTTTCACACCTCCTATGGTTCGGTTTTCACTCCACCAAACACCTAAAAATCTCAAATAAAATCTACATGTTATTAACCATGAAAAAGAAGCTAAACCATGGAGAAATCATGGTTTAGAACTTTGAAAAAGAAGAGAGAAAAGAAAAATATGATATTTCACCTTCTAGGTCAAATCTACAAGGTTGATTTCCAAGCCCTTAATGGAAGATTTTGAAGAAACTTCCAACTAGAAAGGTTCTTAGAATAGTGTTTAGGTTAAGGAAACTTGGTTAGAAAAATTTTTGGATGGTTGGATGATTAGGAAACAAGCTTGGCCGAATGGAAGGAGAAAAGGAACAACAATGGTGGCTAGGGTTCTTGATGAGAGAGAAGAGAGAAAAGTGATGAAGATGAAGTGTTGTTTTTGGCTTTCTCACTCCTAATGGCCGTAGCCTTCAAGTGGTAAGGATGTGCATGGATTTGGCTTCATCCAAGCCATTGAATACATCAAAGGTCAAGATCAAATCTTGCTTAACAAGCTTAAATTCTATTGGTTGCTCATGGTGACTCACCTTGCTTAGTCACACAAAGTGTAATAAATTCTCTCATTGAGTCACTAGTGAGTCACTGTTCGAAAGTTCTACCGCTTATGGTGATTAATTAAGCTACCGATCTAACTGTTTCGCTAATTGTGGGTCCCGCAAAATATTTTCGGGTCCATCATTACTAAATTATATTGACTAATAAAATAATATTATAATAATATAAAATTATTTTATTTGACGCTTAAATCCTAAAAATTAAAAGATTTTTAGTCTCATTCAGAATCGGGTTAAGTAAGATCCCCCAATTCTAAATAATAAAATAAGATTTTCCCCGGCCCGAAAAATATTATTTTCCCGCCTCGAGCAAATCACACAAAAAGTCCATATAAAATCACAGACATGTATTTTCGGGCATTAAATCAAGAAGAAAACAATTAAAAACAAAGAAAAACAAATAAAAACAAGACGTTCGGGACGTAACGGTCATTTTCTCATTTTTTCCCACAACGTAGCTAATCGTCCAAAACGTTCAAATAAAATATCCAAAAGATATTATATAGTCAGATATCTTTCAGAAAAAATTAATACAGTAGCTCGAAAAAATTTTTATTTTACCGTCTCGAAGCAAACTACGTAAAACGATCAAATAAAATTTGAGCCTGTATTATCGTAATTGTTTTCATACAGAAATCGAGAACAGAAAAATAGGGACACAACGGTCATTCATACAAAAGCATGAAAAACAGAAAATAGTACATTCAGAATATTTTCTAAAAATTGGGGCGTTACAGTCTCTCCACTCGTACTAACTAATTCAACTATCTTCACATTAAAATGTCATTTTCTAGAAAAGTGGCCTTCATGAAAGTTGAAAGGTTTTGTCTTAACTTTCCAATGCCACCAATTTCAGCCCAAACGGAATCCTACAGCTCAAATTCCAGCCCAATCACTATACACTACTCATTCCCAACTATAGCTCCTCTATTATGAATTACAAGCCCAATATGACATTTAAGTCATTCGAACTAGCTCTTGTGTTCTTCATGAAAATTGTAGATTTGGGTCTTAACTTTCAAATGGCACTAGTTTCAGCTCAATGCAACTTATGCAGCCTAAGTTATGCCCTGATTAATGTACACTGCTTAAGTTCTAGTGACAGAACTCATTTTTTGACTTCCAGTCCCAATTATCTCCACTAGATGTCTGATTGAGACTTTGAGCTCTTCATCAAAGTTGTAGAGCTTTCTCTCAGCTTTCCTACAAGGTAAAATTCATAATTTCTAGACATCTAGAACTCAAGATATTGCTGAAATACAGAAAGAGTATAAAATCTCAACAATGCTGAAAATTATCAATTAAGCCTAATTTGAACCCAAACTTACAAAACATGACCAAGCTCAATAAATTAAGTACATGGAGAGTGTAAATAATTAAAAATAAGGGTTTATTAATGTATAAAATATGTGCTTATCAAATTCTCCCACACTTAGCTTTTTGCACTCCTGGGCAAAATACATAAGACCAAAACTAGGAAACAAAGAAAAATGACACAGACTCAAAAGCTAAAAACACTAAAAGACTAAATTTCTAATGATATTCAAGAATGTAAAAGTTTATAAACAAGAAGAGCAACCAAAAATTCAAGGGATCAAAGCATTAATGAGGTAACATTTCTTCACATTTCAAACCAACAAGCAAGGAAATTTCAGTTGAAAAGAATGAATCAAGAATGATAGATCCTCACAGAGCTCATTCTCAATCCCTTAAGTGTTTAAAAGGTAAGTATTTCACTCTATTCAACCCATGAACAATTACACTACCATAAGCTTGCTTGTCTTCTACTTCTCCACTACTCATAACACATGCACACATAAATCATAAGGACTTTATTCAAGGTTGTAATGGGATCAAGGTAAAGTAGAGTGGTAATATAGATTTGACAAGTTAAAAACCAAAGAGAATAAAAGAGCATGAAAGTTGAGTTCAATTAACAAGCATGAAAGTTTATCCCAACTCCACTTATACCTACCTATTGATTGCATTAAGATTTAGAAAATTAATCACACTAAGATCCAATCACACGCCGGGATTAAATTACTTAGATCATATGCCTCACTAGTCCTACCACCGCAACTACGCATAGTAATCCTAGTTTTACCACTTTCGAAATTAGCAAAGAGTATAAAAAACATTTATACCAAATTAAGAACAAAAACATATGAATAAAAACACAATTGTATTGATATAAAGAAATATGCAAGAATCATATAATCAAAACTAGGGTTTCATCTTCCCTTAACCATATAAGAAAACTAGCCACACATGGAAAATTCAAAACCAAAAGAATAACAAAAGAAAAACATTGTCAAGAATAGAAGTGCAGTAGAAAACTAAAGATCAAACTAGTTTCTAGAGGTTGGGGATGATTGATCTCCAATTGCTCGAACCCGAGACTCCAATCTTCGATCCAATCTCCTTCTCCCTTGTTCTTGGTCTTCTCCTCAACCTTTTGGCAGTTTCCCAGTCCATACCCTCTTTTTGAAGCCCCAGGCAATCCTATTTATAACTTTGGAGACCTAATTTTGCATCAGAATTCGTATCTGGCTTTCTGATTCGATGACACGGCCTACCCTCTGTCAGATGACATGAGTCGTGTCGTTTCACACGACCTACGCCCTGTCAAGTTCTGTCAACACAAATTCAAGTGAATTGCAAGTCAAATGTGGACACGGCCTACCCCCTATCAGATGACAGCGGCCCTGTCACTTGCTTTCTTCAAATTCTGCCTTGATTCTTCACATATACTTTTCTTTCTTCGCTCTTAGGGATAATATTGATCTCCTGAAAAACACAATGTAATCATGAGTGCTTATAAACACACTTAAGCACAGTTTTATAATAAAGATTTGATTAAAATTTATATCTAGAAACTTAGCTAAAACTTAACAATTCAACACACATGAAATCCAATTAGATCAAACATATGACACTTAAGATATGAAAATAATAGACAGATCAAATACCCCCATACTTAGCCTTTTGCACTCCTGGGCAAAACATAAGACCAAACCTGGGAACAAAGAAAAATAAAAACAAAACTAAAAACTTTAAATGACTCAATTTCCAATGATATTCAAGAAAGGCAAAAATTTGTAAGCAAGAAGAGCAAGAAAAAATTCAAGGGGTCAAAACATTCAAGAGATAACAAATCTTCACATCTCAAACTAACAAGCAAGGTATCTTCAATTTGAAAAGCATGAATCAAGAATGATAGATCCTCACAAGATACACTCTCAATCTCTCAAGTGTTTACAAGGTAAGTATTTCACTCAATTCAGCTCATGAAAAATGCACTATCATAAGCTTGCTTATCTTCTAATTCTCCACTACTCAAACACATGCATACAAAAATCAAGAGGACTTTATTCAAGGCTGTAATGGAGTCAAGGTAAGGGAAAGAAATAGTATGGATATAGCAAGATAAGTATCCAAGAGAATAAAAGAACATTGGGGAGGAACTCAATTGACAAGTAACAAGCATGAAATTTTTCTTCTAATTCTATATAATGCCCATTCTCTTTACATATTCTTTTCCTTTTTCTTTCTTTCCTTTTACAACCTTTCTTGCGTTTATTCTTTTTCTTTTTATTTTTTTTTCACCAATACTTTGCATTTTGCATAACAAGGATACAACCCCCACACTTGTACTATGCATTATCCACAAGCAAAAGAGCTCCTCCAATGAAAATGAACTAATATTCTCCCATTCCCTAAGGTAAAATCATGGTTTTTCACATAAGGCATATAATGAGCTAAGACAGAATAGGCAAATAGGCTCAAAGGGGTCAATAAAAAAATGATGTAAGGTTGGCTATGTGGCAAAGTAGTTAATCAAGAAAGACGGCCTCAATCATGTTCATGCATGCAAGTGAAAATGTAACAAAAAAAAATCAAAGCAAGTTCTAGAGTGATCAAATGACATGAGTGAAAATTATATGAGAAAAAGGAGAATGACATAAATGCTAAATTCATCCATTAATAGGCTCAAAATCTCACAAGATATGCATCTATTAATCTCAATCCACTAATCAAGCATCCAAAACTAAGCATGTCAAATACAAGACGGAAGAAGAAATTTATAAAACATACTCTTGAATTTCAATTGTGTCAAACTCATAAACTTCACAAATCCCAAAACATCATTGGAAATCAATCAAAAACACATTTTTTTTCAAAAACAAAATTAAATAAAAATTAAAACAGAAAATAGAATGTAAACTCCTCCCCTACACTTAAATTCTACATTGTCCTCAATGTAAAGCTAAAAAAGAAAACAAATAATCATCAACTAATCTAGGACAAGTAAAATAAAAGAAAGAGAGAAGAAACATCCTTATCAAATGAGGAGACTTCCACCAGGGTCTCATTGCTTGAAATGTAATGACCAACTTATGCTTGAAGTTGCATGAGAGCTTCCATTAGGGTCCCATTGACCCTCTTTAATTCCCTTTACTCCACCACTGGAATGCCATATGTGTACTTTATCAAATTCATTTGCATCATTGTTTATGTTGGACCAAGGTCCAAAAACAAAATCCACAGTAGTGACTGCCATCCTGTGCTCTTCTCCCCCCTCTGAAAATTCTTCAGTGACCTGCAATTCCACCTCCCTTTGGGTCTTAGATTCTGCAACTGTATCAAGAACATTGTTGATGGATCCTTCAAAACTCTTAGCTGCTACGTAAACATAATCATCAACTTTCAAGTATATAGAAATCTCAGTACAAATAGCATATTTCATATCACCGTCATAATCAGTACATGAGTGGTAATGAATACAATTATTAAAACCAATAAAATCAAGAAATTCATCACACAACTCATCATAACTTTCCTTCATTGCATTAGGAAGAGGTTCAGGAACACTTACCTTGAAGGCCTTAGAATTTTTCCCTTCATCATTTACCTCTTTAGGCTCTTGGTCTTTCTCTTTAGTGGCTTGTGGGGGAGAGGTAGGTTCACCTAACAACTTCCCACTTTGTGATGTGATATCACTAGCATTTTCTTCCACATTCACTTCCGGCTATGAGAGAAGTTTTCCCAAAAGTTAGCTTTGAAGCTTGTTAAGACCTGTGGATAATTGCACTATTAGATTTTGCAGGTTGTTAACTGAGGCCTTTATTTCTTGTTGAAACTGAATGTTGTTAGTGACCATTTTCCTCATTAGCTCCTCCATTGAAGGTTCAGGTTGCCTTGGTGCTTGAGCTTGCTACGATCTTGGGGAAAGGTGCTTGCCTCTGCTAAAATCCTGGGGGTCCATAAGCTGGAGGTTGATTTTGGGGCTGTATTCCATAGCTCAAGTTAGGATGATCCCACCATCCCGGATTATATGTGTTAGAGTAGGAGTTGTAGTTGTTGGAAGGTTCATAATATCCTCTTACTTCCTTTTTCTCTACATTTGTGTCCACTAGGAAAATGGGACATATATCAGTGATATGTCCCGGTGATAAGCAAATCTCACAAGTATGTATTGGTGCTTTCCCCATATCCATTAATCACGTCACCAATGATTAAAGGACATTAACACCTACAAGACACTCAGAAACAATAAATCACAAATTAAAAATAAAAACAAAAACAAAGTCAAAAATAGGAAACAAATTAATAGCGATATCACATTAGTCTTTTGTGATATCACTATTAATTTGGTGTAAGAGCAGTTGCTTTACAAATAATTATTGATTTGGGATTGATTTGTGAAGTTTATGGATCTTCTTTCTGAGGTAGGAAAAATAGAGCCTAACTAGGAAAAATCGCACACAAAAGGGGAAAAGAATTCGAGAAATACTTCTTTATTGTTAATAGAAAGATGATAGCCCAAGAACCAAAGTATACATGTATACCTCCGAAGGAGCTTTCTCTTTTTACACTGGAAATTGCCTAGTAAACAATATATTCCGAAAAATCATCCTCTTTTACTTAATAGAGGACCTATTTATAGGAGATACAATAATTCTAATATCAGAACTAACTAACTCTTCTATCCATCTAATAGTTTGTTACAAGTTTAACCCGTTCCTTTTACAACTTTGACCCTTTCTTTTTCCTATAATAAACCTGCAGAACCTTTCCCCCTATAGGTTATTGCTCTGACTCAGTCCTAACAATACCTCCTCTCTCAAAAACAACCTTGTCCTCAAGGTTGAAATCTATAAACTAATTTCTAATGAGAGAAGTGTCTTCCCAGGTAGCTTATTCTAGTAGTTTTCCTTGCCAATGCACCAAAACTTGAGGAATTTCTATGCCATACTGAGTAACTATGCGGCTGCCCAGAATTTTGTGAGGTTTGTAACTCTTTGTGGTGCCTTGTAATTCTATTGGAAGGTCTGTTTCTACTAGGTGGTGGCCTGCAACCTTTTTGAGCTGAGAAACGTGGAAGACTGGATGTATGCGTGCTTGTTCAGGAAGCTGCAATTTAAAAGCTACAGCTCCAATTTGTTGAAGAACCAAATAAGGACCATAGTATTTTGCAGAAAGCTTAGGATGTAGTTTGGTAGGTATAGATGTCTATCGGTTAGGTCGAATATTTAGATATACCCAATCTCCTGGCTGAATCGGAGATGCTTTTCTATGCATATTATCATAATGAGCCATCTAGTTTTGTGCTTTTTGTAGATGAAATTTTAATTGTTTCAATGCTTCAACTTTGTCCATCAAATCCTGAGTAACAACTTCCACAAGAGTTTCCCCGGGTATAAATCTAGCCAAGGAAGGTGGGGGTCTACCATATACCACCTCAAAGAGTGTGCAATGTGTAGCACTTTTGTAGCTGGTATTATACCAGTATTCTGCCAAGGAATGAATTCTACCCAGGACTTAGGTTGTTCTGAACTGAAACAACTAAAGTAGGTTTCTAAGGTTCTGTTGAGTACTTCTATCTGCCCATCTGATTCCGGGTGATAAGTTGTGCTCATCTTTAATGTAGTACCCTGCAATTTGAATAGTTCCTACTAGAAATGACTTATAAAAGTAAGGTCTCTATCACTGACAATAGAAACAGGCACCCCATGTAATCAAATTATTTCTTTAGCAAAAATTTCAGCAATGGACCTAGCAAAGTATGGGTGTTTAATCACAATAAAATGCCCATACTTGTTTAACCTATCCACCACTACTAGTATAGCATCAAACCCTTTTGATTTTGGCAATCCCATAATAAAATCCATACTAATTTCTTCCCAAATAGCATTTGCGATTGGCAAAGGCTGCAGTAAACCTGCTGGAGAAGATGCTTGATATTTGCTTCTTTGGCACACATGACAAGCTGCCACAAATTTAGTGATTTCTCCTTTCATACCAATCCAAAAAAGAGATTGAGCTATTCGTCTATAAGTCTTGTAAATACCCGAGTGTCCTCCCATGGGAGACATATAGAATTCTTGTAGTAATTTTGGAATCCACATTGAAGAAGCTGACAAGACCAACTTCCCTTTGTAGTATAGCATGTCTTGTTCCAGAGTATATTGAGGGTGTGAATTTGGATTTGCCTTTAACTCTTCTCGGTTTTTAGTCAAAACTGGATCCTTCTAAACTTCTTCATCAATTGCTGCTATATCTTGCCAGAAAGGTCTAGAAATGCCCTGTAAATCCTTGTCTTCATCTCTTCTAGATAGAGCATCAGCAACTCTGTTTGAAGCCCTCACCTTATATATAATGTCAAACTCATACCCCAACAATTTGGCCAGCCAATTTGTTGGTTCTGAGTTGTAATTCGTTGTTCAAGTAAATGCCTCAAACTTTTTTGGTCAATGCATACAGTAAATTTCTGATCCAAAAGATAAGGCCTCCAATGTTGTATGGCTAAAACAAGAGCCATCAGCTCCTTTTCATACACCGATTTAGAAAGAGATGAATCTGCCAATGCTTTGCTGAAATAAGCAATTGGTTTTTTGTCTTGTGTTAATACAACTCCAACTCCCTTCCCTGAGGCATCACATTCTTTGGAAAATGGTTTTTGTGATTAAAATTTGGTGTGGTGTGGATTGTGATTAAAATTTAGAATGAAAATTAATTACCAAGTTCCACCAAAAATATAAAAACCTTGCAACCAGTTGTAGTTAGCAAGGGTCGATTCACAGAGAACTAATTCAATCAACACTATAAATTGATTCCTAATTTTAAACTCTCAAAAATAATAAATAATAAAAAGGGGGTTTTTGTTTGTTACACTAAAAACAGAAATTAATTCTAGAATAATAACAGTAAACTCGATTTGGAAAAATCAATTAAAAGATAATGGTTAAGAGATGGAATCCACCACTAGATTTATATGATTATGTTAACTTACATATCTTTTATACCAACAGGATCAATTATGTTTTTATGTGATTGTGAGATTAATTTCCTATTTTTCTTAAGTTTTGGTTAATTTAGCAACCGCTCAAATCAATACCTAATCAATAGTTATTTGTAAAGCAACCGCTCTTACACCTACCTATTGATTGCATTAAGATTTAGAAAACCAATCACACTAAGATCCAATCACATACCGGGATTAAATTACTTAGATCATATGCCTCACTAGTCCTACCACCACAATTGTGCATAGCAATCCTAGTTTTACCACTTTCGAAATTGGCAAAGAGTATAAAAACCTTTATACCAAAATTAAGAACAAAAACATATGAATAAAAACACAATTATATTGATATAAAGAAATATGCAAGAATCACATAATCAAAATTAGGGTTTCATCTTCCCTTAACCATATAAGAAAACTAGCCACACATGGCAAATTCAAAACCAAAAGAATAACAGAAGAAAAAAATTGTCAAGAATAGAAGTGCAGAAGAAAACTAAAGATCAAACTAGTTTTCAAAAGTTGAGAATGATTGATCTCCAATTGCTCGAACCCAAGACTCCGATCTACGATCCAATCTCCTTCTCCCTTGTTCTTTGTCTTCTCCTCAGCCTCTTGGCAGTTTCCCAGTCCAGACCCACCTTATGAGTCCTAGCCAATCCTATTTATACCTTTGGACCCCTAATTTTGACTCAAAATTCGAAGTTAAGTTTCTGATTTGCAGACACGGGCTATGTCATCTGACATGGCCTACCCCGTGTCTGACTCTGCACTCACAAGCTTAGGCATTTTTGAACTTAGAGAACTACACGGCACACCCCGTGTTAGATGAGAATGGTACAAATATTCAAACCATTCATCAATAGGCTCAAAATCTCACAAGGCATATATCTATCATTCTCAATCTATTAATTCAACATCCATAACCAAATATGTGAAATTTAAGACAGAAGACAATTTATTCAACTATGTTATGATCCCTGAATTTCAATTACTTTAAAAGATGTAAGAATTCATTTACTTGAATCATTCAAAGGAAATCAAACGATAGAACTTTGTTACTTCCACAAATCATCACAGAATAGTTACTTCCCCAATCTAGATGCATCTCAAGAGTAATTTACTTCTTACTCTGCCATCATTCATTAGTTTAGTAAGTTCATGACAATCATATCATACTTTCCAAATTTTTTTTTGGTCAACTATCCTTCCCCCTAACTAGATCACAACATTGTCCTCAATGTTAAAATATAGATGAGTAAATGATAGAAGATATTACCTATTGCGGCAATTACTGAAAAGAGAAATCTGACACAAATTTAAACAGAAACAAAGTACGATAAATAAAACCAAAGGTAAAGAAAAGTTATAGATGAAGTGTCTGAGCTCTTTTTTTGTTTTTTTTTTTGTTTTTTAACTTCAAGAAAACCATCAGGGTAAAGAAGTCTAGAAACCCCTGAAGGACTCTGCTTAAAGGATTGTCTGTCCAAAACAAAAATATAACAAAATCATACAAAGATAAAAGAAATATAACAAATAATGACATACCTTTATGTACAGTTTTTATGGCGTATCTTTATACTATGTGTCATGAGTGCAGTAGTGGCATATCTTTGAGTTGCGTCTCACCGGTGCAACATATGAACTCCACAAGGATTGTTGAACCGATAACAAGAACCTTTGAGTCCTTTCCGTCCTGCTTGCGGAATAACAACCCTCTATCTTCTTGCAAACCTAATTAAAGGCCTATATTCTAAGAAGATGGTACCTGACCATAACCAGTTAGAACTCACCATAGAGGCCTACTAATTAAAGTAAGTATACGACTCAGTAACAGTTTCCATTCATTGTAAAGATGGGATGTTTCTTTCTGTCCATCAATGCTACAAAGCCTTGGTTCTAAGAACTGGGAATGTAGTATGTGACTCTCTATAGAATATGGCACACGAACCTTATTTACATATCGGTGTGTGAAGATTTCCTCCTGAGTCTATGACAAGACGGGCATCTGCCCAGGCTTCTAATCGAATTAAAGACCAAGTACAACTGAAGTTTTATTTTTTCTTTTCTTTTTTTTGGATTTTTTAACCTTTCTTTTTCGCTATTTCTTTTCTTTTCTTTTCTTTCACTCTTTTTTTTTAAAAAAAAGAAGATAATATATATATGTTGTTGTGATTGTGGCTCACATCTTCCTCTAGTTTTACATCTAGTAACAGCTTAAACGTCTTCTATAAGTTGAGGATAAGCTTCCTATCCATTAAGGACGTGTGATAATCACATGTTTTATACATTAATACACCCTTATTTTTAGTCATTTATACTCTTCATGCACTTAATTGATTGAGTTTGATCATGTTTTGTAATTTTGGACTCAAATTGGGCCTAATTGATTTTTTCCAGCATTAATGAGTTTTGACATTATTTCTGTATTTGGGCCATAACTTGAGTTATAGATCTCTGATTTTGATGTTCTTTATATGCTAGGAAAGATGATAAAAATATCTACAAGTTTTATGAAATGTCAATTCGGAAAATTCAGACATCTAAGTTGTCAAAGACAGCCTTAAAACTGGACCAGCGGTGCTGTTATATATTTCTGGACATACCTTTACTATTTTGGGCATATCTCACTCATTTTAAGCCCAAATTAAGCATATGAGCAATCCTTGGAAAGCTTATTTCAGTGGCTATCTGATGGGCTTGAGGTGGATTCGAAATTGTAACAGAAATTACAATTAGAACTAGGAATAATCCAGCTTGCAATTAGGTGAAAAAGTAAAAATTGTTAGCATAATTAATGGAAAGTGGGAGACACACTTTCATAATGATGAAAGTGGTTGAACCACTTTCATAATGGAGATTTTGGGTGGATTGTGAGGAACAATGGAATTAGATTGTATTATAGGGGGAGCTTATGCATTTTCATTTTTGGTGTGCAGTCTGAGTTTGAAGAACTTTTCTTCTCCTTCTCTCTTTGTTACTTCATTTCCTCTATATTTCTAACGCTTCTCCAATGGTGATGGGTATGGAGGGCTAAACTCTGTAATCAATTTAGATAATCTTGAAGAAATTATGGTTTGGTTTCTCGAGATCATTGATTCTGTTTGTGTTTGAATTGCGTATGATTTCCTCATCATCTTCTTCTTGATCTTGAATGCATGAATGGTGATTCTATTTATGTTTGATCTGATTAGATCTTGATTTAAGATTGAGAATTGTGATGAAATTTATGATTGATTAATTTGAATTAATCCTGAATTAATAGGTTAGGTTACTAATTTATGCATATGTTAATTGAATTCGGTTCTTAAAATTAACATAGATTCAACATGAGTTGTGCAATTGCAAATTTATGTTTCAATTATTAATTTAATTCTAGATTATTGTCTAGTATGAATTCTAAATCTGATGTATAGATTTTGGTTAGATCCAAGTTAACCATTCAAATGCATTCCAAATGTTTATTGAATGATCTATGATAGAATCAACCCAATTTCGAATAGATTTCTGAATTGATTGCTCTTTCAATTGAATTTCTCTCTTTAATTCTGTTAATTGCTTTGTTAATTTCATTTTCTGAGTTGTCAAACTCCTTTCCTAATTTTTGCTTGATTTGATCAAATATCACTTACAATCCTTTGAGAAATGATCCGGTGTTGTTTCCTATGCTACAAGCCATAGGTATAACTCGGTTATAATTTTGATTGAGTTCGACGCTTGTAAAAATTTTGGCGCTGTTGCTGGGGATTTGTTAAATGTAATATTATCATATTAAGTAACCATACTAACTCTTGTTCTTACCAATCATTTTGGACGTGTTCCCAACTTCCTAACACTATTTCATACCCTGCCAGTACTTTTTCACCATTTTCTAATTTTTTTTTTGGTGCAGGGGAGACTAGTGCAATTCTGGCTGTGGAGTTTTGAACTGAAACTTGGTCCCCAAAGTTAAATCATCAACATAAGCAAAGTGATCCCCTTTAGGGCTCATCCACTCAGATTTTAGCCAAATCCCATCGTTTAGACTACTTTTACAATTTTTGAAATATTTTCTCTGCATGATAATTTTCTAAAAATGGTAGTTTTAATTTTGTGGTGGTCCCATGGCAATTGATCACTCTAGAACTTGCTTTGATTCTTTTTTAGGCTACATTTTTCACTTGCATGCATAAACATGATTGAGGCATTCTTTCTTGAATTAACTACTTTGACCAAATAACTAACCTTGCATAATTTCCCTTTGATTAACCCCCTTGAGCCTATTTACTTATTTTTTGTCTTAGTTCATTATATGTCTTTGTGAAAAATCATGTTTTTACCTTACCTTCGAGAATGAGAGAGCATTGGTTCATTTTCAATAATCACCTTGCATATTACACATCAATTTGCACACCCCCACACTTGAACTATTAATTGCCCACAAGCAAAAGAGCTCCTCAAATGAAAATGAACCAATGATCTCCCATTCCTTAAGGTAAGGTAAAAACATGATTTTTCACAAAGGCATATAATGAGCTAAGACAAAGAATAGGTAAATAGGCTCAAGAGGGTTAATCAAAGGGAAATGATGCAAGGTTAGTTATTTGGTCAAAATAGTTAATTCAAGAAAGAATGTCTTAATCATGTTCATACATGCAAGTAAAAAATGTAGCCTAAAAAAGAATCAAAGTTCTGGAGTGATCAATTGCTATGAGTGAAAATCACACAAGAAAGAAGAGAATGACATAAATGTTAAATTCATCCATCAATAGGCTCAAAAATCTCACAAGGTATGCATCTATCAAACTCAATTCATCAATCAAACATCCAAGACCAAGCATGTCAAATTCAAGAGGGAAGAAAATTTATTCATTCATGCAATGAACCTTGAACTTCAATTACTGCAGACTCATAAACTTCACAAATCTCAAAACATAATTGCAAAGCAATTAAAAACACAATTTTTTTAATTTTTTTATTATTATTCCATCCCCTCCCCTACGCTTGAATTTCATATTGCCCTCAATGTAAAGCATAGAAAAATTTAGAATGCAAATTACCAAAATATTCATGGCAAGTAAAATAAAAGTGTGATAAGGGCCTCCCTCATCATTCATCAATGTAAATGGCATCACGCACATCCATCACTTCCAAATTGTGCCCTTGATAATCCTCATGAAAATGCTTAAGTCTATGCCCATTGACCTTGAACATTTTCTTTGTTGTCACAACCACTTTTGAATTCTTTTCGAACAATCATTTTATCATGGAAGGCTTTGGTCTTCTCCTTATAAATCTGGGAGTTCTCATAAGCCTCCTTCCGAAGTTCTTCAAGTTCTTGGAGTTGGAGCTTCCTTTGAGATCTAGCTAAGTTCAAGTCAAGATTGCACTTCTTTACCGCCCAATATGCCTTGTGCTCAATCTCCACCGGAATGTGGCATGCCTTACCAAAAATGATCTTGTAAGGAGACATCCCGATAGGTGTTTTAAAGGTGATCCTGTAAGCCCAAAGAGCACCCTCAAGTCTCAAGCTCCAATCCTTCCTGTTAGGTTGTACAATTTTCTCCAAGATTTGCTTGATTTCTCTATTTGAGTCTTCTGCTTGCCCATTCGTTTGAGGGTGTAAGGTGTGGAAACCTTATGCAAGATCCCATACTTCTTCAATAAAGCCTCCATGTTCTGATTGCAAAAATGTGAACCCTTATCACTGATGATGACTCTCGTAATGCCAAACCTGCATAAGATACGAGACCTAACAAAATCTACAACAGCTCAAGAATCATCAGTCCGAGTAGCCTTAGCCTCCACCCATTTAGATACATAATCCACTGTAAGCATAATGTAAACAAAACCAAATGATACAGGAAAAGGTCCGATAAAGTCAATACCCAAGATATAAAAAATCTCACAAAATAGTAAAGGTTGCCGGGGCATTTTATTCCTACGAGAAATATTACCTACTCTCTGGCACTGTTCACGAGACTTGCAAAATATATATGAATTATGAAATAGGGTAGGCCAATACAAACTAGAGTCCAAGACTTTCCTAGTTATACGTTGGGGCCCAAAATGGCCACCACATGCAAGTGTATGACAAAAGCTAAGAATAGAATAGAACTCATTATCATGTGCACATCTCCTAATGACTTGGTCACTACAAAATCTCCACAAATAAGAGTCATCCTACACATAATATTTTAATTCACTTTTCAGTTTATCAATCTGTGCCTTAGTGAAATGTGCAGGTAGTGCTCTAACAACCAAGAAATTAACCAAATTTGCAAACCAAGGAATGTTACCTTGCAGCTTGAAAAGCTGCTCATCAGGCAAGACATCGTGGATAGGAGAAGAATTTGCCTCTCTATCAATCTCAATCAGGTGATTAGCCACCAGGTTCTCCGCTCCACTTTTATCGTGAATCTCAATATCAAACTTTTGGAGTAGCAATATCTACATAATCAACTAGGGCTTTGCATCGAGCTTCTTCAGGAGAAACTTCATATCTACATGATCTCAAAACACAAGCACTCTAGAACCAAGTATATATGATCGAAATTTATCTAAAGTAAAAATAATTGCTTAAAGTTCCTTTTCAGTTGTGGTGGAGTTGGCTTGAGTAGCATCTAAAGTCCTCGAAGCATATGAGATTACATGAGGTACTTTGTCGACCTTCTGTGCAAGAACAACTCCCAATGTATAATTAGAGGCATCACACATGAGCTCAAATGGAAGTGTCCAACCCAGTGGCTAGATGATAGGTATACAAGTCAATGCTCACTTCAGGTGATTGAAGGCATCCACGCACTCCTAGTCAAAGTGGAATTCCATATCTTTTTGTAGCAAGTTGGACAGTGGAAGGGCAATTTTGCTGAAATCCTTTATGAACTGCCTATAGAAACCTGCATGACTAAGAAAAGAACGAACCTCTTGTACACATATGGGGTAAGATAGGCATGAAATGACATCTATTTTTGCATGATCTACCTCAATACCCTTGCTAGATACTACATGCCCTAAAACTATGTCTTACTCTACCATAAATGACATTTTTTAAAATTCAGAACAAAGTTAGTCTCAATGCATCTATGCAAAACCCGAGCTAAACTATCCAGACATGCATCAAAGAAAGAGCTGTTGGTGTATGCCCTAGTGGCCAATACATTTTGTTTGTATTTACATACATTATATTATGTTATTTTATATGAGGCATTTCATTTATTGTGTTCTTTTTGGTAGACATAATAAAGTCCTTAGAATAGTAAGTTTGATACCATAGGACATCAAGTGGATGACTTGATCGTGAGATCCTATTGGATAAAATACTATTCTTAAATGTCCCTAGTCAAGTATTATTGTTAAT
The DNA here is from genome assembly GCA_029884605.1 of Ormosia emarginata. Classification (NCBI taxonomy): domain Eukaryota; kingdom Viridiplantae; phylum Streptophyta; class Magnoliopsida; order Fabales; family Fabaceae; genus Ormosia; species Ormosia emarginata. The sequence continues at coordinate 18,639 of JAQQTP010000075.1, read as the reverse complement.
TAGGACAACAATAATACATTGAGGCTAGTATGTGCGTAGACTGATGACCACATCTCACGGGTCATGGATATGAGATATCAAGTCTACACATGGATACATATTAGAGTAATGATGTATTGGACAGACCCGCCATGAGAACGCTACGTGGATCGTTACGTGAGTGTCATAAGCGATTCTCATAGTGATAATGGTGTATGTGGTCCTTTGACCTGAAATCACTACGATTCCTACATGAGGAGTTGTGTGTTTTAATGCTATCAAACGTCATCTGTAACAAGATGATCATAACGTTGGTTATTAGACATGCCGCAATACATGTGGAGGAATGTGAGTGACCTAGATGGGATTTGTCCCTCCTACATAACAGAGCGATATCTTCGGGCCCCCTGATTGAGTGAGACTACGAAATGCATGGCCATGCTCAAATAAGTCAATATGAGATATTGATCTTATTTGCTATTACTATGTCTACTCGGGAATCAGGAAACTGAAGATTGAACTAAACAAGGGTGACACATTCCATGCCTTGTGTTCAATCTGGATATTTGGACAAAGGGACTAAACTACACGGAAACATTGGACGATAGGTTATGTCAAATCACTGACATTCTCATTACTTGGGTAGCAGTGATGTGTTGCTAGATACCACTCACTGTTTGTAATATTAAAATGAGATTTTAATATTACTACCAACGTCATGAGAACCTGCAGGGTCACACACTTAGAACAGACTAAATTGGAGTAATCAGAATCCAAGTTGGACTCGGATTCAACTGTGGGCCTAACTCATGACAGATGGGTTTAGGGTTGCACCACTTACCTTGCTACTGCTCACACTCACTTAAGGCAGCCTTTGTTATAAATAATACTGCTAAGGGGGCTGCTACTAGGTTACATCATAACCCTAGCCGCACCTACAGAAAGTGAGTGAGAGATAGTGAGGTCTTCTTCTCCTCTCTTCGCAGCTAGCACTACGAAAACAGAGGCGTGACTCCTTTTGCAAGTCTGTTCGTGTGGATACCGCAGAAACATCGTCGCTATTACGGTGTTGGTGATTCACTTCGCTTGTGTCTATCACGCTTCAAGAGGTAAAAAATTTAAAAACTCGGATTATGGATTTTTCGCATGGATCCTGTGAGGGAATTCTGTTATTCCGCTGCGAGACTTTGATCCGCAAATTCCCAACAAGAGCCATAAACAGTAAAGTAATCCATAAACACATCCATGCAACTCTTTAAAAATTCAGAAAAGATACTTACCATACACCTTTGAAAGGTGCCCGAAGCGTTGCACAAACCAAAGGGCATCCTCCTGTATGCAAATGTGCCAAATGGGCAGGTGAAAATAGTTTTCTCTTGGTCTTCTAAGCCTATATGAATTTGAAAATACCCCGAATATCCATCCAAGAAATAGTAATGCGACTTGCCAGCCAGCCTCTCTAACATCTGATCAATGAAAAGTAACAGAAAATGATCTTTCCTGGTGGCCTAGTTTTCCTGGTGGCCTGGTTAAGCCGCCTATAATCAATGCAGACCCGCCAGTTGTTCTGAATTCTTGTGGGTCAAAGCTCATTGTTCTAATTTACAACTATTGTGACCCGAAGTTCTTTGGAACAATCTGCACGGGGCTCACCCATTTACTATCGAAGATGGGATAAATAATGCCAGCTTACAGCAGCTTGGTCACTTCCTTCTTCACCACATCCCGAATCAAGGGGTTCAGTCTCCTTCGGGGCTGCCTCACCAGTTTGGTACCCTCCTCCAATAAAATCATATGCATGCATGTGGAGGGACTAATGCCAAGAATATCTACAAGAGTCCATCTGATGGCTTGCTTATTCTGCCTCAAAACCTGCAATAATTTTTTTCTTCTTCAGCTTGCAGATTCTTAGCGACAATTACCGATAGTTTCTTACCATCTCCCAAATATGCATATTTAAGATGGCTTGTCAAAGTCTTCAACTTTAAGGATGGAGGCTGCATAATGGAAGGTAGCAGGCTATTTGAAATAACTAACTCAACAGTATTAAATTCAACATACTTTTGACTCTTATTTTCACATGTTGCATCATTCAAGTCAGCAACTGCATTATCACTCATAACTGTATAAATCTCAGCACATGCAGCACATGGTACAATATCACAGCCAACACATGTATCATAATTAACAAAATCCAGAAAGTCAACAATATCAGGGAATTTGGTATACATATCAGCATAAGCATCATCAACCAGCATCTCAATCACATCAACATGGAAAACAGAATGCTCCTCTAGGGGATGTCTCATGGCACAAAAATGTTAAATTATACCACATCGTCACCAAATTCCATAGAAATGGTGCCAGCATCTTGTGTCCAATAGGGGTGATGATGTGTGGATAAAATACACACATCTTGTGTTTGAATTGATGTGGATTTATGTGTGCTTTGATTGATTTAATTGATTTACATTAGAATTTATGCCACATTTAATCTAATTATCCTTGTTATCTCATGATTGATTTTTCTCTATGTTTTTAGGTCCAAAATAGATGTTTTAACAAGATTCTATGAAGTTTTGGATGAATCCTTTGCAATGGAGTTGAGCTCAGAATTTATATAGCTAAAATTCGTAGAGTTTTTGACCTTTGTGCGGTAAAATGAGCATAACTTGAGCTACAGAAGTTGAAACGAGGCGAATTAGGTGTCCTCGGAAAGCTAAGAAAAAGATCTACAACTTTTATGAAGGCTTCTTTGTGAAATTCCAAGAGACACAACCATGCCTAAGTCAAGCACAGTCGTGTCTCCCCCCAAAAGTGGATTTTCGCATCCTGGACCCTCACACGCCCATGTCTAACTATATTAAAGCTTCTGAGATTTAGGCACGGCCGTGCCTAAGACAAGCACGGCCGTGTCTCCCTGCAAAACTTCTGAAACACGTTTTTAACAAATTAGATGTGTTTTCGGACAGATTTGGCGACTTTGTGCAATAGATACGGCCGTGCCTAAGCCAAGGACGGTCGTGCCTGTCCTTTTTTGCATAAGAAAGTGCCCAAAACCCATCAGATGGATTCTATGTATGCAGAGGAAGGCTGCAAGACACAACTAACACATTTGTGGGTCATTTTTGAGACCCTTTGGAGCAGAAAAACTAGAAAAACTTGAGAGGAAGAAGGATTGGAGGCTAGATCAAGATCAAGACTAAGAGCAAGATTCAACCATTGGAGCTCCCTTTTTCATCTTCTTCATTTGCTTTGGAGTTATGGTTGTATCTTTTCCTTTTGTTCTTGTTTATGCTGTAATGGCCATGAGTGGCTAAACTCTTTTCTAGGATTGGGATGAAACTCTCTATTTCTTTATGTTGAATTGTTAATTTGACTCTTTGTTAATGGTGATTATTGTTCTTGATTCATTCTTAGTATTCTTAACGCTTGTGGTATGTTGTGCACCATATTTACATGATCTTAGGCTTTAGGTGAAGGATCGAAAGATGAAATCTAATTGCTTGATAATCTAAGATTTGAACTTAGGATTTGAGATCTAGACATAGACTTAAATCCTTCGAGGGTAAAACGATTGTCATGAATCTTAATGGGTTAGAACTTAGATTATTTGCCATGAGAATGGAATTAATGAAGTTTTAGCACGTTTTTAGTGCCAAGACATTGGGCTTTAAATAATTTAGAACAAATCGCCTTCAAGAACATAATTAACAAAGATAATATTACAATTTAACATAGGGAGTAGTGTAGTGGATTCCCAGTCCTAGGCTCTTAATCCTTGTTAAATCTCACTCTTTCTTGATTTATTTGCTTTATTTACTATTTTGATTTTAATTCATATTTCACTACTGTGTTTGTTCGCTTAAACAATAGAAATAGCCGTAAGAGTTGGTATTCAAACGATCCTCGTGGGAATGATATTTATTTTACTACTTGTACGATCCGTGCGCTTGCGAAAATCACACAATAAGTTTTTTGCGCCGTTACCGGAGATCGTGTTGATATTAACACGAGTGGCAAAATTTGGTTGATTTAAGCAATTTTTGTTTTGTTTTATTTTTCTGATTTCTTTATCTTGTTTTATTTTTATTTTAAATTTCTCTCATTTTTCTTTCTTTGAATTTTCTGGTGTTGTTTCTTTCTTATGCGCAGGACGACGAGTCAAGGAGATATTGTTACCTCAGTTGATCTTGAGATCGAGAGGATGCTTCATAATATCAGAAGAGAAAGAAGAACACGGGATTTTCAAGAAAACAGCATGGCGGATAACACTAATCAAGATGCCAATGCAGAGCGTCGTCTGAGGGATTATGGAGCTCCCAGCGCTAACGCTCATCAGTCTTCCATTGTCAGGCCATGGGTAGAGGCCAACAACTTTGAATTAAAGACGTCACTGATCCAGATGGTCCAACAATTACAAATCAGTGGGTTGCCAATTTAGGACCCAAATCAGCATTTGGATGAGCTCTTAGAATTGTGTGACACTATCAAGATCAATGGGGTTTCCACAGATGCTATAAGGATCAGACTTTTTCCCTTTTCTCTTAGGGGAAAAGCAAAGAAATGGATTCACTTAGAAGCTCCAAATTCACTTACCACTTGAGCTTTGATGGAGCAAGCCTTCTTGGATAAATATTACCCTATTGGAAAAACAATTAAGCTCCGTCAAGACATCACTACCTTCTCTCAAAAGGAAGATGAATCTTTTTATGAAGCATGGGAGAGGTATAATGATCTTATTCATCAGTGTCCACATCATGGCCTGCAGGATTTTGTTGTCATCCAGACGTTCTATGTAGGGTTGTCTTTCTCTACAAAGGCAGCTCTTGATGCTGTAGCTGGAGGTGCTTTGATGGCCAAAATTCCAACAGAAGCAAGGGGTTTGATAAATGAAGTGGCCTCAAATATTTATTTGTGGCCAAGTGAAATATCCTCTTCAAAGAAGCAGGCCGGAATGATCGAACTTGATGTCATTGCCATGTTGAACGCCAAGTTTGATGCTTTGACCAAGTCACTTAAGAAAATGAATGTCAATGTCATTGCCAGCCTTACTATAACTTGTGACACATGTGGAGGAGGACATTTGACTTCAGAATGCAATTCAGTGGAGACATATTCTCAAGACCAATCTATGGGCCAAGTGAATTATGTCCAAAATGGTAATTTCAGGGCTCAGGGGAATCCTTTCTTAAACTCATACAACCCCGACTGGAGAAACCATCCAAATCTCTCCTATGGAAATCAACAACATAATGTGGGCCCATCTGAATTTCAACAAGCTCAATAATCTTCTCAGGGTGTAAAGTCCAATTTAGAAGCTCTCATGGAGAACCTCATAGTCACTCAAAAGGAGCATATCAATCCATACAAGCTTAAGTGCAACAATATGGGGAGTCCATCAAGCATATTCATACTCGCATTGATCAAATGGTGACTCATTCTAAGATGCTTGAAACTCAGATAGCCCAACAAGCAAGCTTGTTCAATGTGGTTCAAGGGCGAATCCCAAGTCAATCGGAGACTAACCCAAGGGAGCAAGCAAATGTAATTTTCTTAAGAAGTGACAAACAAGTTAAAAGCCCCACAAAGGAAGAAAAGCCTAAAGATGAGGAAACCCAAGAAAAGGAAGAGAAGCAAGAGAAAAGCGAAGCCAAGAAAGAAGAAGAAGATAACGTTAAAAAGTATGTTCTTCCACCAGCATATGTTCCACCTTTGCCCTTCCCTGAAAAATCGCAAAGGGCAAAGCTTGAAAAGCAATTTGGAAAGTTCTTGGAGGTTCTTAAAAAGTTGTATATAAACATTCCTTTTATGGAAGTGCCCTCTCAAATGCCCACCTATGCAAAATTATTAAAAGAGATCCTTTCTAATAAGAGGAAGCTTGAGGATTATGAAACTATTGCTTTAATTGAGGAATGCATTGCACTCATTCAGAACAAGCTTCCTCCTAAGCTTAAGGATCCGGGTAGCTTCTCCATTCCATGCTCAATTGGGGACATAAACATTAACAAGGCTTTATGTGACCTTGGGGCAAGTATAAGTTTGATTCCCCTTTCCCTTTACAAGAAACTTAATATTGGGGAGCTCAAACCGACCACCATGTCTCTTCAACTGGCTGATAGGTCAATCAAACATTATATTGGCATACTAGAGAATGTCCCATTGAAGGTTGGTAAGTTTTATATCCCAGTGGATTTTGTTGTGCTTGACATGGAAGCAGATGCTAAAATGCCAATCATACTTGGGAGACCATTCCTCGCCACTGGAAGGGCAATCATTGATGTCCACGAAGAGAAATTGACTTTGCGATTGAATAATGAGGAAGTAATGTTTGATGTTTTTAATTATGAAAATAATTCTAATTCATTTGATTCATGTAATCGCATTGATGCTACTGATGTTGTGGATAGTGTTGTGTTTTTAAATGTGTAGGAATCAGTGACTGATGTTGTGCTAGAAAAGACTTTGCCTAAGGCTGCCACAAATTTTGAGAAGGCCAAGCTCTACAAGAAAGGACCAAAAAAACGGAATGACAAATGTGTTAAGAAGCGTGAATTTAAACTTGGGGATAAAGTTCTTGTTGATAACTCGCTTCTATGTTTCTGTCCGAGTAAGTTATGGTCAAAATGGTCAGGACCATATGAGATTGTTCGAGTCTTATTCTACGGTGTTCATGAGGTGAAGAAAGAAGGTCATAAGCCATTCATGATAAATGGCCAAAGAGTGAAACAGCTTGAAGAAAGAGTGGGGAGTGAGCACCACTCCATTGACATCACCTGAGCACAGAAACTAAATCATAGTCAAGCTAATGACCTTAAATTAGCGTTTCACAGGAGGCAACCTGGTTTCTGCCCCTTTTCATGCTTTTCTTTTGGTTCATATTTGCATTCCTAGTCTTTACACTTAGTTTTTTTTGTCGTTACTTCGTTTTTCAACTTCCAGAAGCTTTAAGGGAGTTAGACACGGTCATGTCCAACTTCAGGAAAGCTTCTGCGTGATCTCTAGCAAGAGACACGACCGTGTCTCCCATAGGCACGGTCGTGTCCCATTCAAAAAAAAATTCTTTTTTTTTCTTTTTTTTTTCTTTTTTTATTTTGTTTTTAGTTTTTTATTATTTATTTTATTGATTAACATTCTTTTGTTTTTGTTTTGTAGTTAGTTATTGTTGACTTGGCTTAAGTGCCTCCCTGAGTTCGGAGCCTTAGTAGGGGGATGTATATAGCTGTCAGCCGCCTAAAAAGATTTTTCTTTTCTTTCATTTAGTTTCCTTATTTTCGCATTTAATTCTTGCATTTTGCTCTTCAATTTTTGCTTTGTTTTTCTTGTGCAGTTTCAGATCCTATTTCGCTGCTCATGTAGACCAGATGTTCGAACTCGCCTCTTTCTCCCACCCTTCCCCACCACCTTCATGACCTTGAGTTTCTACTTTCAGGGAAGTTTCGTTGTCCTTTGTTCTGTTATTTTTTGTTATTTAAACATTGAGGGCAATGTTTCTTTCAAGTTTGGAGGGGATTGCTGAACACTTGTTTATTGTATTAAATCTTGCGAGAATTATGTTTTAATTTCTTGATTATTTCTGAGCTGATAGAAATTTGTTTGAGAAGGGAATCCATTACTATTTTTGAACTATTTTTGTGCAAGGCAATTTTTTCATATTGACTATTGAATATTTAAGCATTTTATTTGGGAAATTAGTCATGTCTGCTTACATTTATTCTCTTTACTGACTTAAGCCAGAAAGTGAGTTTTAAGCCTTTATTGATTGGATTTATTATAAACTAAATCTTATTTTCTTTCTGGAGTGAGTTTTCTCTTGATTTTTGTATGCTAGAACTTGCTTTGATATCTTGTTGAGACTTTAATATCACATGCATTCTTGGACATGATGAAGGCAATTAGGTTTAATTCTTTCTTGACTTTCAGAGTTGCATTGTAAAATAATCCATTAGTTGCCCCATTTGAGCCTAAAATTGATTTCTTTGAATACCCAGTTGATTAATCAGGTTGGATTCTTTGGAGCTTCTAATGTGTTAAATGAAAAGTCTTGAAAGGTTACTTTTATCTTCAAAGGTTGAAAGAAAAAAAAATTGTATATATAAAAAAAAAGAGATTATTGGTGATTGAATGATGAGAATAATCGGTTGAAAGTGAGAATTAGTTACATCCATGTGCAATATGCTCTGTTGATCATATTTTTAACCTGATTCTGCTCTGTATAGCTTTACCCATAATCATTCTCTACCTTTATTCATATTTTTCCTACCATTTATTTAACCCTTTGCCCCATTGCAACCCAATGTAAGTCCTTTTTATCCTTGTTATGTATGTGAGCTTGAAAGTGGAGATGAGATTGATAATCAAGCCTATGGTCATGCATTTGTTGAGAGAAATTTAAGTGATCTCTTTGCCCTTAAACACTTGAGAGATGGAAAGATGAGTGACCTCAATTGTTTGGTAGAGAGAAAATGTGCAGGCTAGACTCAAGCTTTTAAATTGTATTAAATCTTGAATTTTCTTGCTTGATTGGATTTGATTGCCGAGCTTAACTAAATTTTTAAACTGTGGATTGCCCCTTGATTCTTATTTCTTGATGTTTAGTTTGATCTTGACTTTGATTCATATTCTTTGCTTGAGGACAAGCAAAATTCTAGTGTGGGAGAATTTGATGTGTGGATAAAATACACACATCTTGTGTTTGAATTGGTGTGGATTTATGTGTGATTTGATTGATTTACATTAGAATTTATGCCATATTTAATCTAATTATCCTTGTTATCTCATGATTGGTTTTTCTCTATGTTTTTAAGTCCAAAATAGATGTTTTAACATGATTCTATAAAGTTTTGGATGGATCCTTTGCAATGGAGTTGAGCTCGGAATTTATATAGTTGAAATTCGTAGAGTTTTTGACCTTTGTACGATAAAATGAGCATAACTTGAGCTACAGAGGTCGAAACGAGATGAATTAGGTGTCCTTGGAAAGCTAAGAAAAATATCTACAACTTTTATAAAGGCTTCTTTGTGAAATTCCAAGATACACGGTCGTGCCTAAGTCAAGCACGGCCGTGTCTCCCCAAAAGTGGAATTTTGCATCCCAGACCCTCACACGCCCGTGACTAACTATATTAAAGCTTCTGGGATTTAGGCACGGCCGTGCCTAAGACAAGAATGGCCGTGTCTCCCTGCAAAACTTCTGAAACACATTTTTGACAAATAAGATGCGTTTTTTGACAGATTTGGTGATTTTGTGTAATAGACACGGCCATGCCTAATCCAAGCACGGTCGTACCTGTTGTAATACCTTCCTTAGAGCATCACATTTCCGACTACCAACTCTTAATCTGAAAATCAGTTCATAAAAGGTTTGAGTTATAAAACATAGGTTTTAAAATTTCTTCTCGCGAAAATGTAAACTTACTAATATTTATAAGTAATACTGAAAAATAGATTTAAACTGATTAAAACTCATATAACAGATACCACTTAATATTTACAATTATTCAAGAAATATAAAAACTTACAGACTCTATTTTAAACAGTAGCAAACCCCATGACGGGTCCTTCTTAATAGCACGGTAAAATACTAATGATAAAAACTCAACATACATATTCCGTCTTGTATCCATCTTGATGCGTCATATATCTGTTCCTCCTTAAAATTGTACACTAACCAGTTCGGGATGGTTGCTCTTTAATGTTGTCACCGAACTTAGAATGTCTGACTCCCGTCATGTCTAAGAAACTCGTTCCATCTACTATATAATTTTAACAATACAAGAGCAACAATACAATACAACAAAGAGGTGAGATCACCTACGCCAATACCAACATGGTAGTATAGAGATAACACAAATAGCACACCATACAGATATATCATACCATAATTACAATTATGCCATCATCATAGTGTATAAAATAACAATAATTACAATAATGTCATCAACATTATTTATCATCATCATCATCCAATATCCCTCAATTAACATATCACACAGATATAATTATTCAATATTTATGATAATGCCATCAATATTATCCAAGTATTCAACAGCTCAATTATCATAACCAATACTCAATAATGATGTATATGTTATGCATGTGCACATAGACTCAATGTCCTACTCCATGGAGGTTTTCACAATTTCGAGAAGAATGCTCTGGTTAATTGTCAGCCTTAACCCAAAGACAATCTCCCAGTCGTCGAAAAGAATCATGTTATTGTCGAGTATCGTCAATGCGTTGCAATGGACTGCATTGCCAAGTGGCACATGGTCCAGCCTTAGCCCACAGACAAATATCTACTGGTCGACCGTCGCGCCTTGATGCCCCCAGGATCCATCATAGACCTCACTATCAATTCTCATTCCCTCTTCAACCACAAGGGTCACAATAGCATCAACTATTAATTTTTGTTCAATGCACGAATATCTCAATGCAATTTTATTCAAATTCATCATATGTCTCAATGCATATTTTCCAATTTCATCATATATTTCAATGCATATTTTCCAATTTCATCATATACTTCACTGCATATCTTTCCAATGTATATTCAATGCACCAATGCCAATCACAGGCAAAATTCATCATTTCTAATGCATGTTCAATGCACCAATGTCAATCACAGGCAAAATTCATCATTTTCTCATATAGTGTCCATACACTGGTTCAACAATAATCATACTGTATATTTAATTGCGAAATCATATTATCTCATTTTCATAGTCACAAAACACTTTGTCATGTTTTCACAATCGCACAACATTTCTGTTATGTTTTCACAATTTTGCAACATTTCTGTTACGTTTTCAAATCGCGTAGCGATTTTTCGTCGTTTCTCAAATCACGTAAAAATATATCATTTTTCAATCACGTAGTGATTTTTCAACATTTTCTCAATCACGTAAAAATTTTCGACCATTTTTAAATCACATAGCGATTTTTCAACAATATCTCAAATGCGTAAAAATATTTAAACACTTTTCAAATTGCGTAGAAATTTTTCAATGTTTTTCAAATCGCGTGGAAATATTTAAACGTTTTTCAAATCGTGTAGCTTAAAAATCACGTTTTTAAGTTACGTAAAATATTTTTTACCATTTTACAACCACGTAAAATATTTCTCAATATTCCAAACATTATTTTGGACTTTCAAACAAATCAATATCATTTCCAACATCATTTTTCATATTTCTCCTTTAAGAAATCCTTTCCTCAAAATAATATGATTTATCACATTAGTTTCCACATTTTCTTACTCAAGAAAATCCTTTTCATAATATATTCCACAAATTCACAATTCCATTGAATTAAATCAATGTTTATAACTTTAAAAATTACTAACGCCCTCCAAAACCCAAAGGATGAGTTACACGTTAGAAAATCTCAAGTCACCAACGTATTCTTTATGATTCCAAATAAATTCTAAAAATCAATTCTCTTTAAAATAAATTGAGGTTCAAACACTTTCAACCTCTCTTTTCCATTCACATATGAAAATTCCATTTTTCAAGTGATAAAACACTCTGATTCCCTTTCCAAATTCTTTGTACTAAACCCAATTGTATTTCCACTTTGAAAATCATTTTGTTTCATAAAACCAAGGCATTTCAAACCTTTCAAAACCGTGGACATGGCCATTGAAACCATCAAAATATTTTTCCTTCTAAATCAACTAAGTTCCATTCTTGGTTTTTACACAAACAAAACCATTAAAATTTCTCACAAAACCGTGAGACTTATTGTCCTTAAAACCAAATCATTTGTTCATTTTCATGTTTCACTTTCTTTGCAAATCCTTAAAATCATTAACGTATTACTCATAATTAGTAGAATACTTAAAATCTCTTACTTCCAAAATTAATTTGTGAACACCTATTTTGAGGTGTCTTGGCCGAAATTCCTCTTGGTCCTTGGAACCAAAAATTGTTTTCTTTTTCATCATCACATCATGGCATACATATACATAATCATCATATATATCACAAGCGTGCCATAAACAAAAGCAATAAATCATGCAAATCATATCAAGCATGTAAGCACAAATAAACCATACAAAACACATAAACCACATAAACACATAAACACCCACAAATAATTACATGACCATGGATATGAATCCTCACATAGATTCACCATCCATCAAATATAAGACCATCTCTCACCACCATACTTGGTTGGTGAGATGGATCTCCCTCTTACCTTTTGAAGAACCTCAAAAGCTCCTTGCTTTGCTTCTTTTTCCAAGTCCTTCACCACCAAAAGCTTCTCAAATACAAAACAAAACACAAGTTTATTAGTAAATCAAGCTTGAACAAGAAGAACCATGGATCAAACATGGCTTAGAACATGAAAAAGAGAGAAGAAATGAAGTTTCCTTACACTTCACCTCAAATACCCCATAACTTTGCTCTTGAAGAAAGTCCTTGAAGATGAATGATTTAGAGAAAGTCTCCAACATGAAAGTTGCTTAGAATAAGGTAAGGATTCAAGAAATATGGTTGTATGAAATTTTTGAGTGATGGAGGGTAGATTTGAGGGTCATGGCCGAAACCACCTTGAAGAAGAGATGGAGAGAAATTTTTGAAGAGCTAAGCTTCTTGAAATGATCAATAATAATCAAGATGAAGTAATAATGGTCTTGAAACCATTCTATGCTCTTAAGCACTCACCAAAACCATCCCCCCTCTTCATATGCATTCAATAAGTGATCATCTTTTCAAGCCACCATTTAGAGCATTCTAAGCCATTGATTAATTCAATGGTTAGGATTAAGGTAGACTTTAAGTTAGAAGACTTAATCTAGGCCATTAGATCTTTTCTCCTTGAAATCCTAGCCATTAGATGCATCTCCAAAAATGAAAGGTCAAGATTGCTCCTTTATACTTTAAATCCAAGGGTCATAATTAGTCATAGCCATTTTAGAAGACCAAATCTCTACCATTGATTAAATCCACATTCAATGGTCATAAATGATCCATTTCCACCGTTGATTAAATCCAAATCCAACGGTCACAAATGGTCCTAACCACTTTGTAAGATCAAATCTCCACCCTTGATTTCAATCCAAATCCAACGATTATAAATGGTCCTAGCCATTTTATATGACCAATTCTACACCATTGATTAGATCGACGGTTGATATCAAAGGCTTCAACATTAAACTTGCTTCCTATTGGTCAGTCATAAAGTCGCCATAACCACTATTGTTGACTAAGCAGTACAATATTTATTTTTATCTGCTATAACCCCACGAAAGAATATTTTTACTGTATTTTGATTACCCAATAATTAAATACAGTACAAAACACAAAAAATAAATTTTCTAAAACTGTTTTCGGATTCAGGTTTAGTAAGATCCTCCGTCTCCATCTTAACAGTACAAATTTTTCTATGCGTAGAAAAATTTTCACTTTCCGAGACCCACCTAGGCCCACGTAAAGCCACCTGGGCCCACAAACAACCCAAAAACAATCAGAGAAATATAAAAATTTCATAATCATCCACAAAAATCACAAATATTAGAAAATGGATGAAAATCAAGTTAGATTGTTAAAAATAATTAACAATCAAGAGAAATAAATACATAAAGATTTTTTCCGACCCAAAAATTATTATTTTCTTGACACGAAGTAAATCACTCAAAATGATTAAATATACTTACGGAACACTCAAAATAATTTTACAGTACACAGAAATTACTAAACAGTAGAATTCAGTTAACTGTCAAAATTATTGTCAAATAGTTAGAAAAATTGGGGTGTTACACCTATCCTTTTTTGCGTAAAAAAGTGCCCAAAACCCATCAGATGGATTCTATATATGCAGAGGAAGGCTGCAGGACGCAACTAATATATTTTTGGGTCATTTTTTAGACCCTTTGGAGCAGAGAAACCAGAAAAACTTGAGAGGAAGAAGGATTGGAGGCTAGATCAAGATCAAGACCAAGAGCAAGATTCAACCATTGAAGCTCCCTTCTTCATCTTCTTCATTTGCTTTGGAGTTATGGTTGTATCTTTCCTTTTTGTTCTTGTTTGTGCTGTAATGACCATGAGTGGCTAAATTCTTTTCTAGGATTAGGATGAAACTCTCTATTTCTTTATGTTGAATTGTTAATTTGACTCTTTGTTAATGGTGATTGTTGTTCTTGATTCATTCTTAGTGTTCTTAATGCTTGTGGTATGTTGTGCACCATATTTACATGATCTTAGGCTTTAGGTGAAGGACCGAAAGATGAAATCTAATTGCTTGATAATCTAAGATTTGAACTTAGGATTTGAGATCTAGACATAGATTTAAATCTTTTCAGGGTAAAACAATTATCATGAATCTTAATGAGTTAGAACTTGGATTATTTGCCATGAGAATGGAATTGATGAAGTTTTAGCATGTTTTTAGTGCCAAGACATTGGGCTTTAAATAATTTAGAACAAATCGCCTTCAAGAACATAATTAACAAAGATAATATTACAATTTAACATAGGGAGTAGTGTAGTGGATTCCCAGTCCTAGGCCCTTAATCCTTGTTAAATCTCACTCTTTCTTGATTTATTTGCTTTATTTACTGTTTTGATTTTAATTCATATTTCCCTACTGTGTTTGTTCGCTTAAACAATAGAAATAGCCGTAAGAGTTGGTATTCAAACGATCCTCATGGGAACGATATTTATTTTACTACTTGTACAATTCGTGTGCTTGCGAAAATCACACAACAGGTGATCACGGGTCGGGTTTGAGGAAAAAAATGTATGAAGTAATTAATTAACGTCGGGTCAGGTTGGGTCGATTTTAGGTAAAAAAATTCGGGTAACTCGATCCGAACTAACCCGATTACAGTTCAGGTCGGTTCGGGTTAGGTAATCGGGTCGGGAATTTGGGAAAGGATAGTGAAATTGGGAATGAAATGAATGGGTTAGAGCCAGTTGGGTTAGTTCAGGTTGGTCGGGTTTGCGTGTCAGATCGGACCCATGAACACCCTACTTTAGAAATATTCAAAACGACATCATTTTACTCAGGTAGTCGGGTCATCGGGTCAGGTCATCTGGTTGGATTACTCAACCCGTCACCCGAACCAATTAGAAATCGGATTAATCGGGTCGGTTTGAGTTGTTCAGGTTCGCGGGTTCAAGGGTCGGGTTGTGCACTCCTGTAGGATGAGTTGTGGTCCTATTCACCAACTGAATCACTATACCAGTGGGTTGCAAAGTGCCAATGTTCAAAGACTGATAAACAGACATAAGCATGACATTAATCGAAGCACTCAAATCTAGCATTGCATATTCAAATCTCGAGTTGCCTATCATGTAATTCCAGGATCTTTGCATTTCTATGGCACGCTTGGCTGAATCATTGCAGAAACATTTCTGCCCATGATAATCTTCTCAGTACCCTTAAGTCTTCTTTTGTGAGTACACAACCCCTTGAGGAATTTGGCATACTTCGGAATCTGCTTGATTGCATCAAGGAGGGGGATATTGATTTTCACCTTCCTGAATGTCTTTATGATTTCTCTTTCTATTTCTATTTACGTTGTCTGCTTAGAATGTGTGACCCTATTTGGGAAAGGTAGTGGAATGGTCAGTTTTGAATTCTTTGTATATTTCCTATGTGTCACAGATTTCTGGACTAAACTATTCACTTCTTGCTGTTTCTGGTCACTCTCTAGTTGTGGTGGAGTACGACCATCAACTTCTCTGCCACTTCTCAAAGTAATGGCACTTACATTGCCTATTGGGTTATTGATTATTTGTGAAGGCAATAGGGTCGACCCTTGACTTTTTAGCTCACTCACAATGGTTACTAACTGCCCAATCTGAGTTTGTAAATTCTGAATGGTGGCATTGACATTCTACTGAAACTGAATGATATTTGTGGTCATTTTTTTCATCAAATCTTCCAATGATGGCTCGACTGGAATGGCTTGGACAGATCGTTGCATAGGTTGTTGCTGCCTGAATACAGATGGTTGGTATTTGTTGCTAGGACTTGCAGCTTGATATCTAAATTGTTATTGCTGCTGCTGTTGGTGGGGCTATTGTTGATGACCAGAATTCCCATATCTCAAGTTGAGAATTCTATTGTTGGGGTGGTCCCTCCAGCTAGGGTTATATGTACAAGAAAATGGATCATATCTGGGTTGCTGCTGTGATTGTTGATATTAGGGTCTACTAGGAAAAATACCAACTACTGCAACAGATTGCTCTGAAAAAATAGAACCATCATCCTGAAGTGTGGGGCATGCATCAGTAGGATGAGATGAACAAGAGCAAATGCCACACACAGTTGCAGCCATCTGCATAAGTGGTTGTTGTCCTACTGCTAACTTTCTCACCAAAGAAGTCAATTCATTCAATTTGTGTTCCATTCCTTATTTGTCTACATGAGACACTTGAACCTCTTTAACTCCTCTGGTTGAGGTAATGATTCGTGTGCCAAATTGTTGGGTGTTGGCTGCCATGTTAGCTATTATATCTCTTGCTACAGTAGGGGTCTTGTCTACTAATTCTCCCCCAAAAGCAGCATCCACCATGCTTCTGTCATTTGGAAGCAATCCTTCATAGAAATATTGAATCAAGAGTTGATCATTGATTTTGTGGTGGGGACAGCTCGAGCACAGCTTCTTGAATCTTTCCCAATATTCATGCAAGGTCTCTCTTATCGTTTGTCTTATACCACAGATGTTTTTTCTAATGGCAGCAGCTCTAGAGGCAGGAAAGAATCTCTCTAAGAACAACCTCTTCGTGTCATTCCAACTTGTGACTAAACCTGGTGAAAGATAAAACAACTAATCCTTGGCTGCATCAGCAAGTGAGAAAGGAAATGCCCTCAGCTTGATGTGCTCCTCAGAGATCCTATGCGGCTTCATGGTTGAACAAACCACATGGAACTCCTTTAGGTGCTTATGGGGGTCCTCACCTAGAAGACCATGAAACTTGGGCAACAAGTGTATCAATTCAGATTTTAACTCAAAATCAACATCAAGATCAGGGTAATGAATACACAAAGACAGGTAAGTTACATTAAGAGCAGCAAGTTCCTTAAGGGTCGTATTTTGCATGTTATCAGCCATGGTTTCAGAATTACTTAAGATCTTAGGTTCACTCTCAATTTCAAGATCAAAACCAAGTTCAGTGCAAGAAATCTCAGGTTCACTATCAATTTCAAGGTCAAAATCAGAAACAATTCTTGCACTTAGCCTACGAGCTCTAATCAACTTATGCAAGGTCATATCAATCTCAGGATAAAAATCAACCAAGTTATCAAAATTAAACCTAGTCATGAACTAATTAGGGCTATAGAAGTGTCAGAATGTCAAAAACACAAAAACATGCAAATCTACACTACAAAAATGGCTAGAAAAAATAGAAAACACATCAAATGAATTTTAGAAATCATGGGACTACCACAGAATGAAAACTACCATTTTTTAGAAAATTGTCATGCAGAGAAAATATTTCAAAAATTGAAAAAGTGGCCTAAACGATGGAATTTGGTCAAAAATTAGAATGGTGATTTAACCTTGGGGACCAAGTTCAAGCTCAAAACTCCATAGCCATAATTGCACTAGTCTCCCGTGCACCAGAAAAAATCAGAAAATGGTGAAAAAGTACTAGCATGGTATGAAACAGTGTTAGGAAGTTGGGAACACGTCCAAAATGATTGGTAAGAACAAGAGTTAGTATGGTTACTTAATATGATCATATTATAATTAACAATTCCCTGGTAACAATGCCAAAATTTTTACGAGCGTCGAACTCAATCAAAATTGTAACCGAGTTATACCTATGACTTGTAGCATAGGAAACAACACCAGATTATTTCTCAAAGGATTGTTAGAGATATTTGATCAAACCAAGCAAAAATTAGGAAAGGAGTTTGACAACTCAGAAAATAAAATTAACAAAGCAATTAACAGAATTAAAGAGAGAAATTCAATTGAAAGAGCAATCAATTCAGAAATCTATCCGAAATTAGGTTGATTCTATCATAGATCATTCAATAAACATTTGGAATGCATTTGAATGGCTAACTTGGATCTAACCAAAATCTCTATTATGAAAGTGGTTCGACCACTTTCATCCTTTATGAAAGTCTGTCTAAAGTGTGTCTTTCACTTTCCATTAATTATGCCAATGATTTCCACTTTTCCACCTAATTGCAAGCTAGATTATTCCCGTCCTAATTGTTAATTCTATCACAATTTTGAATCCACCTCAAGCCCATCAGATAGCCACTGAAATAAGCTTTCCAAGGAGTACTTATATGCTTAATTTGGGCTTGAAATGAGTGAGATATGCCCAAAATAGTAAAGGTATGTCCAGAAATACGTGACAACATCGTTGGTCCAATTTCAAGGTTGTATTTGACTACTTAAATGTTCGAATTTTCCAAATTGACATTTCACAAAACTTATATATCTTTTTCTCTTCTTTCTTAGCATATAAAGAACATCAAAATCAGAGATCTACAACTCAAGTTATAGCCAAAATACATAAATAATGTCAAAACTCGTTAATGCTAGAAAAAAAATTTCACTTAGGCCCAATTTGAGCCCAAAGTTACAAAACATGATCAAGCTCAATCAATTAAGTGCATAAAGAGTGTAAATGACTAAAAATGAGGGTTTATTAATGTATAAAACATGTGATTATCAATGATTCA